>CM062817.1:175864232-178509331 GCA_031772625.1 Pinus tabuliformis
CCCTCTTGGCACTGCCTTTTGCTTGAAATTTCTACATTTTTATGTATAATGTTTTGCTTTTGTCAGGGACCTGCTAATTGATTTTCCTTAGACCAGATAGTCCTCAAATCGACTCCATTGATGTGGATTCTCCTCTCCCTGATCCACCTATAGTTTCAATCTGGTTATGGTTTGTCAGAGCTTCATTTTAGGTGTTTTTGAATAGAATTTTGTAGGTTGTAGTTGTCCTTAAAGTTGGTTCTACATCACTTGGTATCGGAGCTAACAGGAGCTAAGTTTTGCTCTTAGAACTTTAGCAAACATGCCACCTAGGAGAGGAGATGGCATAGATCAAGGAAGGTCTGTAACTAATGCAGTTTTATTGGATGAGATTCGACATATTCACACAAGAATGGAGACAATGGAAACTGCTCAAAGGAGAACACCTGATGAAGGGGATGTTAGTGCTACAGACGAATCTTCTGAGGAAGAAGAAGATGAAGAAAATGAAACAACTAAAGTCCTCAAGATATTGGAAAAAGTTAGTGGAAGACAAAAGATAGAAATACTTCTGTATGAAGGAGGCCTTAATGTGGAAGAGTTGATGGATTGGATCAATTCATTATACAAGTGTTTTGACTATGAGGAGGTTGACGATGAAAATAAGGTGAAATTGGAAGCTACCAGATTGAAGGACCATGCAACCATCTGGTGGGATGAGCTACAACTATCCAGAGAAAGAAATGGAAAATCAAAGATCAAGCAGTGGGATAAAATGGTCAGTAATTAAAGATCAAATTCATGCCAAAGGATTACCAGCTGAACCCTTTTGTACAGTTGCAAAACTTGAGCCAGAAAGGATTGACTGTCAAGGAGTACATAGAGGAGTTTTCCAAGCTTAGCATTAGAGCGGGACATGCTAAGGATGATACAGAAAAGGTATCCATATATATCAATGGCTTAAGATATGACATAAATGATGACATACAAGATGAGATCAGTTTGTTGAGTCTGAAGATAATTGAAGATGCCTATCAAGAAGCTTTGAAGGCACAGGATAAAATATCAAGGAAGCAAAATCAGAGGAACAGAGGTAAAAGTCCAGTAAGAGGAAGAGGAGCTTCTAGATGAAGGTTCCAACACTCTCAGAATGAAGTTGGATGTTCTAGTAGTTGACCACCACAGAGAGGAGAATTTGGTAGAGGAATATTTGTACCCAGAGGTATAAGTTGAGGAAGAGAAATTTAGTGTTACATATCTGGAGAATTAGGACATGGATCATGGGACTGCCCTCAAAATAAAACAACAAACCAAAGGAATGTGAATATAGCAGAGGCAAAAGAAGAAAACCCTCAGGTCATGGGGAAAGAAGAGCCACTTGAGGTAGGAGAGTCCTTATTGTTAAAAAGGGTGTTTCTTAAGGCAGAGAAGGAAGCAAATGAACCAGCTTAGAGGAAAAGTCTATTCAGGACTATATGCAAGTCTAAAGATAAATGTTGCAAGCTTGTGATTGACAGTGGGAGTACTGATAATCTTGTCTCCATAGAGATGGTTGAGAAATTGGGGTTGGTTAAAATGGTACACCCTACTCCTTACAAGGTGTCATGGCTACAGAAAGGACATCAACTTCTAGTGACAGAACAGTGCAAAGTGGAGATACAGATTGGTACCTATAAAGATGTCATATTGTGTGATGTGATTCCTATGGATGTGTGCCATATATTACTAGGAAGACCGTGGTAATTTGATAGGAAAGCCATTCATGACGGAAAGAGGAACACATATACCTTAGAGAAGGATGGGAAGAAGCACACATTGTTGCCTTTGAATGATGAACCAAATAAAGGAGCAACTGGAGATAATGTTTTGCTAATCAGTGGAAAAGAATTGCTACGAGAAGTCGGAAAGGAGGAAGGAATGCAGTTTGTTGTTGTGGGAAAACCCAAGGTAATTTTGACTTCTACTAATTTAGACAATCTGCCTATGGAAATTAAAAATATGTTGAATGATTATGTTGATATTATTATTGATGAATTACCAAATGCATTGTCGCCAATTAGAAGTGTCAGCCATCACATAGGTCTAATACTTGGTGAGAGTTTGCGAAACAAAGAAACATATAGGTTAACTCCTCGGGAGAATGAAGAAGTTTGGAGGCATGTATAGGAATTGTTGGATGAAGGGCTGATAAGGGAGAGCTTAAGCCCGTGTGCAGTACCAACAGTACTTAGTCCAAAGAAAGGTGGTGAATGGGGCATGTGTACCGACTCCAGAGCAATAAATAAGATCACTATCAGGTATAGATTTACCTTACCACGTATGGATGGTTTGATGGATTGTTTGAGTGGGACAAAATATTTTTCTAAAATAGATCTGAAGAATGGATACCATCAAATAATTATTAGAGAGGGGGATGAATGGAAGACTACATTTAAGACCAACAATGGGCTGTATGAATGGTTAGTGATGTCTTTTGGGCTCACTAATGCACCAAGTACCTTTATGAGACTGATGAATGAAGTCTTAAAGGAGTATGCTGGAAAATTCATGATAGTTTATCTTGATGACATTTTAATTTTCAGTCGGAGTAAGGAAGAGCATCTGGAACATCTTAAATTGGTTTTAAATACTTTGCAAAAGGAGAAACTGCTGATAAATTTGAAGAAGTGTAGTTTCATGAAGAAGGAGCTCATTTACCTGGGATTTGTAGTCTCAAAAGAAGGTTTGAAGATGGACCCAGAAAAGATTCAAGCAATTTTGAATTGGCCAACTCCAAGAAGCGTATTTGAGGTAAGAAGTTTTCATGGTCTTGCAAGTTTTTATAGGAAGTTTATAAGAAGTTTTAGTCAGATCTGTGCACTGATAGTTGAAACAATAAAAGAGAGCAACCAACCATTTAAGTGGACAGAGGCAACAGATCAAAACTTTAAACTTTTGAAAAAGAAGATCACTGAAAAAACTGTTTTAGCCTTGCCAAACTTTGATAAAACTTTCCAAGTTGAGACTGATGCTAGTGGGATAGCAATTGGAGCTGTCCTGAGCTAGGAGCAGAGACCTATAGCTTATTTAAGTGAAAATTTGAATGAGGCCAAGTGGAAGTACTCATCCTATGACAAAGAATTATATGCTATTGTGCAGGCTTTAAAGAAATGGAGGCATTACTTGTTGCCTAAAGAATTTATTTTGTATTCTGATAATCATGCACTGTAGTTCATAAATAATCAGCCAAAGTTGAGCCAAAAGCATGCTAAGTGGGTGGATTTCTTGCAAATTTTCACCTTTGTAATCAAGCATACAAGCGGTAAGTCAAATAAAGTTGTTGATGCTTTAAGCCGAGTAAATCTGGTTGTGCAGGAACTGAAGATTGGCATCTTGGGGTTTGAAGAGATGATTGATATGTACAAGGAAGACACTGATTTTAAAGAAATATATGCAGTTGTTCAAAATCCTGTGATTCATAACAGAAGCCAGTGGTTAGACTACCAAATTCAAGGAGGTTTGTTGTTCAAGAGCAATAAATTGTGTATCCCTAGATGCTCCATGAGAGAAAATCTAATAAAAGAAAAACACAGTGGGGGACTATCTGGACACTTTGGGCAGGACAAAACCTTCACTCAAGTGAGTGATTTTTATTATTGGCCAAAAATGCAAACTGATATCAAAATTTTTGTTGAGAAATGCAGGGTTTGTCAACATGCCAAGGGAAGGATCCAAAAAACTAGATTATATAAGCCATTTCCAATACCGAACAGACCTTGGGATGCGGTCAGCATGGACTTTGTTTTTGGTTTGCCAAAAAGTCAAAGAGGATATGATTCTATCTATGTTTTTGTAGATAGGTTTTCAAAAATGTCTCATTTAATTGCTTGTAGGAGAACTAGCAATGCAACTCACATTGCCAATTTTTTTTTCTCAGAAATTGTAAGATTACATGGGCTGCCTGTAAGCATTATTTTAGATAGAGACACTAAATTTGTGGGACATCTTTGAAGGACCCTATGGAGAAAGCGAGAAAAGTGAAGTGGTGAACAAGAGATTGGGAAACATATTAAAGAGTTTGGTTTATAAAAATCCAAAACTGTGGGATTTGGTGCTTGCTCAAGCTGAATTTGCTTACAATGATACTCCTAACCGGAGTACTGGAATGAGTCCATTTCAGATTGTTTTGGCATGCACCCAAGACGAGTATATGAGCTTAGATATTTGGGAAAGCAGGAAACCAAGAGTGCAAAGGTTGAATATTTTGTGGAACAAATGTAAAAACTGCAGGAAGATGTCAAGCAAAGGTTACAAGAAAGAAGCAGGAAGTATAAACAAAGGGCTAATGAGAAGAGGACAGAAAAGGAGTTTCAAGTGGGTGATTTAGTTATGGTTTACCTGAGGAAGGAAAGATTTCCTATCGGTATGTATAACAAATTGAAGATGAAAAATATAGGGTGATGAAAATTTTTTAGGATGCTTTCCTCTAATTCTTATGAGATTGAGTTGTCAGAAGGAATTGGCATATCTCCTATCTTTAATATTGTAGACTTGTACCCATACAAGGAAACATAGGAAGAATCACCAAATGAACCTGCATAAGAGGAGGTTAAGACTCTAAATTGAGAGGAACAAATGCCAAAGACAACAAAGAAGGAAGTAGAAGCCATTCTAGAGAAAAGATCGACAAAGAAGACTAGGCGACAAACTTATTATCAGTATCTAGTCAAATGGAAGGGACAACCAGTTGAGGATGCTAATTGGATGACAGGAGTAGAGCTACAAAAATACCAAGTGAATCTTGATGATTTGATAAACCATTCGTTTTCTTCCCTGGGAGTCTGATGTAGGAGCATCTAGACTTAGCCAACAATGTGATTGTGTGTTCACATGTTGTGGCTAACAAAGATTTGAGAGAAAAATTGATTATCAATTTTGTTATTAATTTTTGATTGTGTAGTAGTTAGTTTGTTGTCAAATTCTCGATAAAATAGGAATAAATGGAAAGTTGATCCTCCATGCGAGGAGATCAAGCCAAGTAGATTAGATAATTAAGTTCTAATAGGATTTGGTTGCTAAAAATTTTTAAACTCCTTCATTTGTGGAAGGAGGCTATTAGTTAGTGATTTGTTTTCTGATAGCAATTTCTGTTAGAAAATTATATATTACAAAGCAATGGAACACATAGAATATTGCATAAATATAAACACAGAAAACGCATAAAACCAGAGAGACACATATATACGTGGTTCACCCAGTTTGGGCTACGTCCACCCCGAACAACCAATCCTTCCTTTCTATTATCCAGCAAAAAGAAGAGATACAACCTACAAAAGATCTGTTGTAACACTCTCTTCGCTCTCAATCTCCTCTCTCTTTCTCACTTAGAATACAGATCTACATAGATGCAATACAATTCCCTCATATATAGTGAGGGGTTGCCTTCTAGGTAAAAAAACCCTAAATTAAACATAACTTCTACCGTCAGATCATCCCCCTAATGAACGGCCCAAATTGACTAGAAATTACTATACTTTTACAAGGCAATTTTACATCTATTTTTAGCTTCGGGGGTGCTGCCCCCGAAACCCCTGCCGGGGGACCACTGGCCCCTGGACCCCCCAGCTAGGGGGGATCGCCCCCCCGAACTCCCATGGGGGAGACAAGTCCCCCGTCGGCACCCCCCCACGTGGAGGGGTGTACAAACTTCCTGGGGTATACATCCGGTTGAAACAAAGACCTCTAAATAATCATGATCCACACTCAACAATCTCCCACTTGGAGAATGATTGTAGTAAGTCCACCGCTGCTTCATTTGCTGGACAATGACTCCTCTTTGGACCTGGCTATTTCTCATTTTTCGTCGTCATCCTTGAAGACCAATTGAAACTGAGCATATTCTCATTTTCTCCCTGGTTACAACTTTTGTTAGCATATCTGCAAGATTTTGGCTAGTGTGTATCTTTTGCAGCTTCAACTCTCCATCTTCCAACACTGATCATATGAAATGGTACTTGAGCTGTATGTGTTTAGTCCTGGAATGAAATGTTGAGTTCTTTTCAAGATGAATGGCACTTTGGCTATCACTGTATAACGTGCCCATATCATGCTTCTTACCCAGTTCACCCATAAACCTTTGTAACCAAATCATTTCTTTACTAGCCTCTGTAGCATCAACATACTCTGCTTCTGTTGTTGAAAGTGCAACAACAATTTTGACTTTTGAAACCCAACTGACAGCTGTTCCACCTACAATAAATACATATCCTGTAGTTCTCCTCCTATTATCTTTGTCACCTGCCATATTTGCATCAACATATCCCTGTAGAGAAATGTTTGAATCACCAAAGCATAATGCTTGATTTGTGGTACCTTTCAAATATCTGAGAATCCATTTCACTACCATCCAATGTTCTTTTCCTATATTGTTCATGTGCTTACAACTCTCACTGCATGTGCAATATCAGGCCTTGTGCAGTCCATTGCATACATTAAGCTTCCAACTGCTGATGCATATGGAACTTTAGACATATAATCCATGTCTTGTTGGGTCTTTGGGCACATTTCCTTACTAAGTTTGAAATGGCTAGCAAAAGGTGTACTAATTGGTTTTTCATTGTGCATATTAAATCTTTTCAACACCTTTTGTATGTACTCATTCTGAGACAATGTTAATTTGGGATTTTTCCTGTCTCTAGTTATTCTCATACCAAGGATTTGTTTTGCATCTCCCAAATCCTTCATTGCAAATGAATTTCCCAATTTTCTTTTGAGCACATTTATTTCCTGCATATTATACCCTGCAAAAAGCATGTCATCCACATACAATAACAATATATTATAGCTTCCATCATTTTTCTTTTTTAGATAAACACAATGATTAGAGTGACATCTAGTATAACCTTGTTCAGACATAAACTTGTCAAATTTTAGATACCACTGCCTTGGAGCCTGTTTTAAGCCATACAAGCTCTTCTTCAACCTGTACACTAGTTTCTCCTTCCCTTTCACCTCATATCCTTGTGGCTGATGCATATATATCTCTTCCTCCAAATCCCCATGGAGAAAGGTTGTCTTTACATCTAACTGCTCAAGATGCAAATCTTCAACTGCTACTAGACTTAAAATAGTTCTGGTTGAAGTCATTTTAACAACATGAGAAAATATTTCATCAAAATCAACACCTTTCTTCTGTGCAAACCCCTTCACCACAAGTCTAGCTTTGTACCTCTGTTTTTCTCCATCTTCTTCCTTTAACCTGTAAACTCATTTATTCTGCAATGTAGTTTTTCCTGCAGGCAACCTGACTAAGTCCCAAGTCTGGTTATGCATTAAGGAGTCCATCTCTTCTTCCATGGCTAGCTCCCACTTCTTCCTGGTTTCAACCTGCATTGCTTCTTCATAACATTTGGGTTCACTAGAATCAGTCAACAATAGGCAATATAATGAAGGAGAGTATCGTTTAGGGGGTATACTTATCCCGGTAGATCTTCTAACACCACTTTCAGGTGTTTTGGGTGCCTGTTGCTGTTGTGGTGGTTGTTGTCGTTGTGATTACCAGGGCTCCTTTCGTGACCTTCCAAGCTTTATCTATGAAAGTTGTCACATAACCTTCACCGCCTAACTGCCCTGTTGAAATCATATTTTTCTTTAGATCTGGAACATGCCTTACCTCCTTTAGTAGCCATTGGTTTCCATTCTGTTGTTTTAAAAAAACCTTACCCATTCCAACAACTTTACAAGGTTTATCATCACCCAAACAGACTTGTCCAAAATCACCCTGAACATAGTCATGAAAATATTTCTTATCAGGTGTGGCATGGAATGAGGCCCCTGAATCTACCACCCAGGAATCAGTAATATTTTCGAAGGAAAGAGTCAAAGAATATTGTAACACTTCACCTGTCACATTTGCTTCATGCTTGTTTTCTTGTTGTGCATCTCCTTCTTTTCCCTTCTGATATCTACAGTCTTTCTTTAGGTGTCCTTTCTTTCCGCATTTCCAGCACACTATCCCTGATCTAGACTTGGATCTGCCTTTCCTTGATTTACTCCGATATCCTGAGCTCTTTCCTCTTTCCATTTATCTTTCCCTAGACTCTACACTCAAAGCATTACCTGATGTCTCACCGGAGCTTTTCTGTCGCATTTCCTCGCTAAGGATAGCACCAACAACATCATCAAACTCTAAAGTAATAGATCCAGAAACAGAGTTACTAATGGCCATTACTAAACCATTCCAACTTTCTGGCAATGAGCACAAGAATAACAGAGCTCTAACTTCATCATCAAAGTTTACCCCTACAGAACTTAACTGACTTGTAACAGTATTAAAATCATTTAAATGGTCTGCAACAGATCCACCTTCTGACGTCTTCATATTCAATAACCGTTTCATAAGAAATACCTTGTTTGAGGCCGAGGGTTTTTCATATAGTTTTTCCAACACCTTAATCAAACCCTCTGCCATTGTTTCCTTCGAAATTTTGAAGGCGACCGACGCTATGAGGCACAACCGTACTGTTTTGAGTGCCTTTCTATCGAGAAGGTTCCATTCTTCATCTATCATACCCATCGACATCTTTGTTTTTCCACCCAATGGTAGGTATAGATCTTTCTGATATAGATAATCTTCCATTTGCATCTTCCACAGTGAGAAGTTTTGGCCATTAAATTTCTTGACCCTAAACTTACCATCTTCCGCCATTGCTCCCACTCGAACTAGGAACCCTTCTCTCGTGTGAGTTTGTCAGCCAAATAAACCTTCGGCTCTGATACTAGTTGTTAGAAAATTATATATTACAGAGTAATGGAACACATAGAATATTGCATAAATATAAACACAGAAAATGCATAAAACCAGAGAGACACAGATATACATGGTTCATCGAGTTTGGGCTACGTCCACCCTGAACAGCCAGTCCTTCCTTTCTATTATCTAGCAAAATGAAGAGATACAACCTACAACAAATCCTCCATAACACTCTCTTCGCTCTCAATCTCCTCTCTCTTTCTCACTCAGAATACATATCTACATAGATGCAATACCATTCCCTCATATATAGTGAGGGGTTTCCTTCTAGGGAAAAAAAACCTAAATTAAACATAACTTCTACCATCAAATCATCCGCCTAATGAACGACCCAGATTGACTAGAAATTACTATACTTTTACAAGGCAAGTTTACATCTATTTTTAGCTTCAGGGGCACTACCTCCAAAACCCCCGCTGGGGGGGATCGGCCCCCCCAAACCCCTGCAGGGGGGACAAGGCCCCCCCCACAACCCCCCTGCATGGAGGGGTGTACAAACTTCCTGGGGTACACATCCAGCTGAAACAAAGACCTCTAAATAATCATGTTCCACACTCAACAATCTCAAGTGAGGAGAGATAAAGTAGGGAGAATGAAAATCAACCCATCGAGGACGAGATGGGATAAGACCCACTTTCATGAATAAAACCTTTTTTTTATTGGGTATCGAAAGCTTTCTTTGATTTGATCATGGAGTATTTTGTTGGGATGTTAATGAAAGTCAAGCATTGTGACACAGTGAAACCGTACGCACAGGATCAAGATATGGATTGATCATAGCCATAACAGATATTCCTCTTCACAACCACGAATTTGCTAAGCATTGATTCGATGGTATCCTTCACGACTTTATTGCCAATCCTGTAGATCATGCCTGAGCAATTCCACAAAGGAGGAAACTCAAAAAACACAAAAAAAAAATCTAGAAGAAAATTCTGTTAAATCATATTCCTGAGCTTGGTGTTGCATTTTTCCTTCTGGCACTGTGTTTTTGTTAGTTGGCACTATGCTTCCCCTCTTGGACTGCCTTTTTCTTGAAATTGTTGTGTTTTTGTGTGTAACTTTGTGCTTTTCTCAGGGACCTGCTAATTGATTTTCCTCATACCAAAGAGTCCTCAAATCGACTCCATTGATGCATATTGTCATCTCATTAAGGGATTTTTGAGGTCTAAAATGGGTCTTCTAGGGAAATTATAAAATAATAGTGAAAATAATAAAATAAGATTAGATTACATCATCAAATTTCAGAGGGAAAAAAGAAAAAACTATTTTTTCAACGTGTATTTTCAACTTATCTCACTATGGGTTTACTCAAATTTCAAGTAGAAACACTCGCTGGTTGTAAAAATTGATTCCTCATCCAAGGAGTACCCGTGCTGCATACTTTCAATGGACCCTGCTACACAAAAAATGAGAAATACATGAAAACATGTGATTGCAATCACGTGTTTTCATGTATTTCTCATTTTTCGTGTAGCAGGGTCCATCGAAAGTATGCAACACAGGTACTCCTTGGATGACGAATCAAATTTTTCATCCAACGAGTACTCCCACCCGAAATTTGAGTAAAACCTTAGGGAGATAAGTTAAAAATATGAGTTGTAAAAGTAATTTTATTATTTTATTATTATTTTATATTTTTATTTTTTAATTCCAAAAATGGTGAATCATCCCACTTGATGACATCATCATCTTGAATCCTATTGGTTCTGATAAAGTTTATTTTTGTTGTACATTTTTCCTAGGAGGCCCATTTTAAACCTCAAAAGTCCCCTAATGCCACGATCCACCTATAGTTTCAATTTGGTTATGGTTTGTTTGAGCTTTGTTTCACGTGTTTGTGAATAGAATTTTGTAGGTTGTAGTCATTCTTTAAGCTGGTTCTACATCATCATATATACATCAAAAAATATATATGACTATAAAAGATATCCACATAGTCCACTGGCTCGTGACTAGGATAGATAAAGTCAATAAATATAGGGGAGCATCCTCATAATAGGTGCTTTCCCTGGTACATACATAATCTCATTTAAAAATGAGACCATCAAGTCTATCTAAGGCTCCTACAGACCAATCTCTATGTCTAGAGCTAAAATTGGACCAACTGTAGCCATCACCATAGCTATATGACATAAAACTGGTCAGTGCGCTCGCTCCAGCGACATCATCGTCTCCGCGACAACATCTCCTAGACTTTCCCAACCATCAATCAACAAACCTCTAGTCAGGGACTCTGCTCTGCCTAGGTGTCTCGGTAGCTCTGCATCTCAACCTCTATAGCTGCCAAACACACCTCTGCAACCTTGGCACACTCACGGCACCACTATGTGTCGCCGCCCACTGCTGCAAAATTACCCTCACCAGAGGGTCCACCAATATCTAACCGTTGTCGCTACACTGGTTGTTGAGGACTAGCTGGTGGCCTCACAACCCTCAGTCTCTATGGTATGGGTGCATCCCTTGTGACATCCATATGTCTAGGATCATGGCCTACCAAATGGGCTAGTGGTTGCCCCCATGGCCCCGCATCTATGAGTCAATAAACATGGTATCAACATCATTTTAAATAAAACATTATACCTATAAATGTAGATAAATATATGTATACAAATGGAGAAAAAAAATATACCTGCTAGTCCCCAGGCATCACTCGGAGGAAGCCCCATGTCTAGATCTCCTCGGAAGTCTATGCCATGATAGGGATACTCCTGAATAAACTAAGTATTTCAGTTTAACAAATCCTCTACGGTGGCATTCTAATAACACCCCACTGTACCGCCCCTAACTCTCGGCATTGCATATGCATAATGACGTATATAAGGTTCCCTGGAAGGCCCCACCGACACTTCTAGGATCGGACATAGCATAACCACCCTGTCATACATAATTTTGCATAACACACTCACATAAAAGAAACTCTGGATTGTACCATGCTATGCCTACATCAACTAGGAAAACATCCCCCTATGCAGCAATCAAGCCCAATAAAAAAAGTGGCTCGCCTACAGCTACTAGATGATAGCTATATGTGGCCTCGATGCTATGTTGGGTATGCTGACCCACCAAACTCACGATCATCGTCAGTTTTGCTCACTTAGCGAGATCCAAAACAACTGCAATCTCGATGCAACCCTCCTCATAAGAGTTACACCCACTATGAGCCTCACCCTCAACCTCTACCCACCAATGGATATCCACATGCCCAAGTGCTAGTGGATAGGGAAAATTCTCCCCATGAGGTAGTAGATTGGTACCAAAATAAATATCGGTATGGACCGATATCATTAGATCTATCAAATGGATAACCATCACTTGTCGGTCCACATTTTAGTATCGAATAAAAAAACGTGGAAATTATCCTATGACCTCAAAAGGGGGTTCTAAAGAAACTTCAGAATCCCCCACTCAGCCAGTGACTTGCTAGTAGATGCATCCCCCGCCACATCCACATGGAGGTGCTCCCAATCTCTCTCCCTCCATATCATCCTGCCATTAAGGATATTTTGACGGGCCAAAATATACCGCCAATGACTAAGGGGTCTCCCCAGTGTGAAGTCCCAATTAGACCTCACACCTTTTGGGATAGGAGCCACATATGGTATGTAGGCCCGGCTTCCACCATGAATGTTTTTTGCTCTTGGTTATAAAATGAGAAGCTGCTAAAGTGGGACAAGAATGCAATGCTCGGGCATCGAAACAAAATCAGTCGAATATTGACAAATTGTAGAAAAAGGTGCAAACGAGTCTCAACAATAATAAGAAGAGACAAATGATGAGAGGGATTAGTGAGCTAAAACCCCATCAGACATTATAAACTAGAACATGCCAGAAGTTAATTGCGAAGTAGTTCACAATAAGTCACCAACATGGAAAGGAACAAGTAAACATAGATTCAAAGGTGAAACATACATGCAACCACTAGGTATCAGCACATAACAGCTTGCATATATGAAAACACACATACAAATATGATGAGGTACCAGACATCTAATACAACCACCATGAATAAGCATGGAAATCAGTGCTAGAGATAACAGAAAAGATCTTATTACTATTGTTGCAACTTCGAATACATAACATGCAATTGGTTAATACCCAATAGTGGAACATGGGTTGTTCATATCATTGCCCAGTGCCAAAACCATAGCCCCACTGTAAATCCCTTCTGCCAGCTACCAAGAGCTGAGTGGCTCTAGCTCTCAAGCATAAATCAGCTATCTATCTCTGCCTCAACTCAAGTGCTAAAGTCCCTTTTAAATGAGGCCTGAGGGAACATTTATAGAGATGAGGTGATTGTTCACCTACTGTGACCCTTGGCCTTCCCTCATGACCTTTCAGCTACCCTCATGACTCTTGAGATTACCCACTTCTTTCTCAAGCCAAAATGATTGTTACATGCCCACATCAGTCCTAACATAGTGGCTGATATAATGGTGGGCGATATTTGTATTATGATGAAGGAGAGAGAGGGAAAGATGTAGAGGGTTATTGGAAACTCTAGAATGCTTGTTTCCCATATGTCGCAATGATGCAGATGCTTGGTCCTTGAACCGACTTGTTCTCTTGCCACTATGCTTTGCTCACATTCATCAATCCTTTGGTGATGTGCCTTGGATTTATTCAGGGTTTCTTGAAGCTTGTAAGGGACCATCTAGCTTGCTGGAGGAGAACCTTAGCTAGACAAGCTTCATGATAAAATGTAATTCTTTTGCATGGACCAACATCTTACTTCCTTCTTTCTAGATTTGAGATTCATCCTCTACTACTATCAGAGGTAGCCTCATGCCAATTTAGGTTGTTTCTCTAAGCTGTCATCCACATAATGAATTTTGAATGCAACTTTATGTTATGCAATGTCGTCTAGCATAGTGCTTAGAAATTGGATGATATCTTCGTCATGTCAACAAACTGCTCACGACCTTACCCCTGCAAGCACATATAACCATTGATTAATGATCAATATGAATTTACTTAAATAAGACAAGTATAAAATATAAACAATAATAATATGCAAGAATTCATGACCCTTGATATATTTTCATCAAAACAGCTTAGTCTTCCATGGCACTTTATAATGGATTTCATCATTCTTTGTATCATCATTTTAGTATGCTCTCTAGGATGTATCCTATCATATTGCTTGACATTGTATGTTTTAGCATAGAGATCATCCTCAGGTCATAGATTTGATGAGGAGGTCACAGATGGGAGGTGGGTCACATCCTTAGTTGACATTTGTGAGACCTGCAATGCGAGTTTGTGATCTGGGAGGAGGTTGCAAATCTGTGGCATAGGATTTCACCTTAGGAAGAACAAAGATTCTTGAATCCAGATCGCATGGTCCTGAAAGTTGCAAACCCTGTGATCGCATGGGGAATTGTATTGTGACTTGCGAGTTGTCATGGTGATCTTGGTGAAGAGTGATGATGTGACCTAGTCCAAGTCGCATTGTGGAGTGTGATTTACATGGGAAATTACAACCTTCTCTTAACACCTTCCACATCATCTTGAATTGCATGGCACTAGACATGGCTCAAAACATGTTGATGATTTTTCTTCCCACCATTATTGCTTTTTTTATTTCTAACATAACACATGACATCATATTTTGAAAGCGCTCATCGATTTATATAAGGCTTGTGGTGAGACAATTATTCCATCGAACACATGGAGTGCGTGTTGGTATTTCAAATGTGTACAACATGGCTAACATGCTTTAACTCATGCTAATGTGGGGCACAACCTACGTAGGTGCATGGTCACAGCTGATGGCTAGTCGCATTTCTGGTAAGCTCGCCTGAGTAGTTGTAATGCAACTCAACAACTTGGTAGGAAGTGCGACCCCCTTGGAGGTCATGAGGTTGCAACGCAATGCAAGTCACATCTCTTGGATGCCCACTTCAGGTATTTGAGTGTGATTTAGCAACCATTAGTCATAGTCACATCTAGAGTGAGGTCGCACTTCTAGCACTTGTTTGAGGCTCCGAAATTGTGATCTTGCGACTCAGAGAAGCATCATGGTCGCAAGTCGCGTTTAGAGCTTCATCTCTGAGCCACATCTCTTGTGATATCTTAGGCTTTCAAATGTCTATGTTTTGGGCATGAACATCGCAATTCTCATGTTCCATATCATTTTTGGTGTAGGTCTGGGACATGTGAATTTCGATGTTAGATATGAGTTGTGTGAATAGAAAAACAGTCGTTGACCCTAGAATATGTTGATCTCCAAAACTGTAGAATTTATATGCCTCTTTCACCGTTGTATTTTCATGTGTCGATGTCACGTGACAAGGCAAGTGGATGAAGCTAGAGGGGTTTGCTCTCAGTATATGGTCTGCATCGATTTGGAGCTTACCATGTGATGTAGCCTGATTGAAACTGTGCACTTAGTGTGAAGTTATGAGCGAAGCTTCAGCACTATTAGCACAACCCTTTTCGTATTGTGACCTCATTGCTGCCTCATAATATCAATGCACTCCTTCTAGCATGACCGTCTTGTCCAATACTTGGAGGAATCTGTTCATATGCAACTTCAATGAATAAACATGGCTTGTCGATTATGAAATAGAAGTCGTTGCATCATTTGATGTGAAACCCATCCACCTTCCCTTAGTCTCCATAGGACCATGATACTTGGGTTTTCCATATCATTGTTGTGATGTGAACGTACATATTCACAGGCTCAAATGGTGTACAAACAATGCCACTGTTTGTGTAAGTGATCCATGAACTTGTTGATTGTAATATGCAGGTTTTACATGATTCACCATCATGTTTTAAATCTTGATGTGGCCTCATGTCATTCCTTCATGGTTCCACTTACACCTTGTGCATGATTAAGGTGTGGGTTGTTCCATTACAACGACAACATATGTGTTTTGAGAGGGCCTCACTAAAGATGAGTCCTACATTTTAAGGTTGACATAAATAATGAAAGGTGTTTTTTCCGTTTCCCTGTATAATACAATAATACATGTGTTAATTTCCTGATATATATAATAATAATGATACAACCTAGGGTGCATTAGTGCATGCTTAATGTTCTTTCGAAAATGTCATGTTTTGGACTCCGGTCCTTTTATACAATCTTGTTTAATACCGAACGCAGACATTAACCTAATATCCAGGGTGGTGATCACATCTCCTAGGGTCCCTGTAATGATGCAAAGACAGTGAGATGCGATGCTTATGGAAGTCCATGCATGGGGCCACAAGGGTGAGGCTGAATAATGAAGGTGAATCTCATTCTAACTAGTTAGAGCTTCAAAAAATGTGCATGGTGAGGACACCAACTCATCAACCCTAATGAATTTGGAAGGGATGAGGGTGATGGTGAGGTGAAATCATCGAGGAAAGTGTTCCCATAAACCATAATACAAATGTTGAGGTAAAGGATCCACCGAGAATCTAGGGAAAATGCTTTGCAGTGACTCTCACCATGATGTTATACGATGCTAATGAGGATGCATCCTTAGAAGCATGTGAATTAGGTAATGACAGGGAGGGGATCAGTATTTTGATGAATTAGGGTTTCTCCCAAACCCTAATATTGTTAGTTGTGAGGAAAGCCAAATTTAATGTATTCTTGTCCAAATATAGGGCATCTACTAATTGCAATACATATCACACATTTCAAAATCATGAGGGACTCTTAATCGCATCAATGGAGCTATGGACCTTCAAAACCCTAATGTGATCCTAAAGCATGTGTTTGAGATAAAACATGATGTGTGAATGCAATGCATGAAACATGAGTGGGGGCACCAAAGGGATTGGATAGGCAAGGTCACGGGGGGAGCAACCGGTTGGGGATATTATCAAAACCCTAGTACCTTAGGGTGAGTGGTGGGGTACCTAAATTTTGAATATGACAAAAAATTTGGGTGGTGTTGTAGCGACTACAACAGGATACCATGCATAAAATTTATAGCTCCCTAGGCTATAAGAAAAGAAAAAAGAAGAAGATAAAATCCCTTTTTTTCTCATAGTTGCGCACCTATGAACCTGACAGATGTGATGGTGCACACCTATTTCCCCAACAGATGCACGGACGCACTTCTTTCACGCCCTAAAGCCATAGTGTCCAAAGCGCCAAAGACCACGTGCCTGTTTTCAAAATAGGCACACTGCATGTGCATCTGTGTTTCACACATACATGTGGACATCGCATAAACCAATAGCCAAGCCGCGTATACCCCCAAAGGGTTTCGCCGCAACATGTCTCAACTCATACACACATAATGCATGTCTGAGGCTACTTTTACATGGAGTCGCCATGCAAAACTCTAGTTTTGCACGAAGACTACATGACTCCACATGAGTCACCCATGCAACCAATAAAAATCAACCTTAAAAGGATGTACAAGGGACCCTTGTATGGTGTTTCTACCCTAATTCTACCAAAATGAAAAAAAATAAGGTATAAAGCCTTAGTTGGTTCTCTTCGCATGCATCCCTCGTGCTCTGGCTGACCACAACGGTAAGAAATGTTGCAAAACCTTGCTCTGACCTCTACAGCTCAGCAGTTCAAATGAAGTGATACTTAACCCCCTTCACCCTATATATCGTCCTTTTCACCATTTTTTGGAGTCCATTATAGAAGTCTAGGACATTCGTTAAAAAAACTGGAAGATACACAAGGATCAATACCACACCATCTTCATCATAGGACTCTATGTTCCAGTAAATGCCAAAACTCATTTTTTGGTCCTGTCGCACACTCAGAAATTCATGTCAGGTACTCCTCTAATTCTTTAATTCATAACACTAAATCAATCAAATATTATATGTCTGTTTTAAACAGATGCTTTCACTTAGGGTATTGGTAATGTATATTACAGGTACATCACACACTATCTGCTTCGATGAACACCCTAATAGACAAATAATAGGGTAGGTATCATTCTCCACTTAGCATGATAGGCTTCCTCGTAAGATTTCCATATGCTGACATCATTTTCAAAATGCACCATAATGTCCCTCATCTCGACCATGTTTATCACCATCTCACCTTGGCATATGATAAACATTTGCAAAGGTTGATAGAGCCCTCCCACTCATGGCTCACTTAATGTTTGTAGACCCCTCTTCACTATCAAGAGCCATGCCACTTACTCTGGCCTGGGAAGCACTCCACTTACATCTTGTGAAATTTAGCCTCATTGCTACACTCATAGCACATGCACCCCATTTCCCGGGCCATCCCTAGTACTTTACGATAGATTAAGGTAGATGCACCTCTGCATCCTACATTTGGCCTATCATTCACCCACATTGCATAACCCATATGTGTCACTTCATCTGCCTCACCAACCAAACACAGAGACCAACCAATGGGCCCCCATCCCTTAGGGAAAAAAACAACATACCTCCATATAGATCACCGTTATTATGGGGCACCCATCTCCATGTCTATACATCAAAATCACCCTCATATTCTTTTGGCAAGTGTACCAAGATTATTTTTAGGAAAATGACTCCCACCCACAATTTTTTCATTCATGTATTTTACCTGGTGGAGGTTTCTAGTCACCCTTGGTCAGAGCTTACACATCACCCATAGTCATTTACCATCTTCACGCCAGTCAGAACATACTCACACCCACCTTGGAAATCCTATCGACTCCAGGACCATCCATATTAGTAAACATGTTTTGATTTCCGCAATTTGCACAAAAGCTCTGACCTCGGGCCAGTTGTCCATATCCTCTTATATCGTCATCTCTCATTATCATGCCTTATCTAACCCACACTATTACAGTCTATTTACATCTCATATTGATTCCCCAACACATCACATCAGACGGTTAAAACTCCTTTCCTGTCAAATTCAACATTCATATTCTAGGATAGGAGAAGTACCTTGGATACTCCCCCCTTGAAGGGATATTCTTGGGTGGCACAATGGGAATCACTATTTCCCATTGATGTCATCGGTCCCCTTGAAATTTGACACCAACACAAGCTTTCATGTCAAGGTGGTGCAGTACTTAGTTACCATTGTAGTCCTTTCATTTAGTCGAAGACCCCTGCATCACTAAGAACCTCATTTAATAGTGCTTACACCATGATATGATGGGAGGTATTCAAAGTTGAAGACTCATGCATACTGAAACACCTCTTTCAACAGTGCTTCATCGGTCCCCTTGATATTAGACACCAACACAAGCTTTCATGTCAAGGTGTTGCAGTAATTAGCTACCATTGTAGTCCTTTCATTTAGTCGAAGACCCCTGCATCACTAAGCACCTCATTCAATAGTGCTTACACCATGATATGATGGGAGGTATTCACAGTTGAAGACCCATGCATACTGAAACACCTCTTTCAACAGTGCTTCACCTATGGTATGCATGGGGGAACCCTTGTGGGTGTTTTCGGTTATCATAATCAACCATCGGTACGTCAACCACCATAACATTGACTGGACAAGACCATTCTTTGTCCAATTGTAGTAATTTAAGATTAGTCATCATAACGAGAATGGGACATGCCCACCTCATATCAACACATTTTTTCACTCTTTGGATTTTCACCAGAGAATGGTTACCATTTATACTTAATCAAGGTGTTTCTCTACTCATCTCCATAACAAGTTATCCTTTCTCTCGAAAAGTTGATTACACTCTTTGTCAGAAAAGAAAACGTGATGTATTCAACTATATATTTTCTCCTAACCTCATACATTAGGGGACAACTGTTAACACCAGAAAACAGTAAACATGTTTGCACAATCCAGAAGACACTAAAAGGTGTCCAACAGAATTCACAGGTAAATATTTTCTTGCTGAATACATCATTAAGTTTAAAAAATTAAATTTCTCCTAAGGTCCAAAGTTTATAAAGATGAAATAATTGATGTCACACGATTATTTATTGAATATTTGCAGACACAAAATATCCTTCAAAATTTGTGCTGTTATGAAACCAACTCACAAAAATATAAAAAAGATAGATCAACACCTTAGAATTCAGCCTCTTCGAGGGGACAACCTCCTTTACATTATACAAATGAACAATTCTTGGATGATACAAATGACAAAACCTCTTTTCTATATATAGGAGTCTAAGGGGTGATAATATAATCAGAGCCGACATAACAATAATTATGTAAGGGAATAATAATAACAATAATGGGCTTCTATGGGGCACAATAGTAACAATATGGGGACTACATGGGTACAACAATATAATAAGGGGGTTGTACTAATAACAATAAGAGGTTACACTAGTAGTATATGGGCCTAACATGACCCTCTCCTTCAAAGAGTGTTGTCCTCAATGCTTGAGTAGTTCTTGATTCTTCTATATAAAATTCTTGTCCTTCCATGTGAAATCTTCAACAGGTAAGTTCTTCCACTTGATGAGATGCTTTGAAATTGATTGATTTCGTAGCTGTCAACTTCTCGGTTCTGTAAATGCTTCAGGTTCTAATATGCTTTTTCCTTCCTTGTCAAGTTCTGGAAATATTGTTGGAACTGGGATATTCGGAAACTTTTGAATGAGTTCCCACCCTACTTCGCCATTCTTCCATTCATACCTTACTTTGTTTATCAAATTTGGTTGGATAATTGTACCAACCTCTACCATTTCTGCAACCATATGTTCAATTTCACTCCTTTGGGCATATGGATATCTATAAGGCTTGAAGTTTGGAGGAACACATCCTAGAATAAAATGAATAGCATGATCGTGATCATGAATACGTGAGAGACCTTTGGGAGTCTCAAATACCTTGGAATGATTGTCCAAGACTTTTTGTAGATCTGGACAAATACATGATTTCGATATGCAAATAGTTAACAAACATAATTTTGCAATTACGCCTTGTTGTTCTTTCTTTACAAGCTTTGTCATTCCGTCAGATTTGATTATCTTTCCTGGTTTCCTTATGATACCCCTTGTAGAAATTTTGAATAATTTAACACATATTCAATGGAGATTATCCTGATCATGTACTATTGCAGAAAACATACACAATACATAAGCTCCTCTACGTTGATCATCAATATAGCAACATCAATAACAATAAAACATCAAGAGCATTCACACATTAACACAGTATGTATCCCGGGGAAAGCATCTCGCTAAAAACCCCAACTATCTGTATATTAATGATTGAGTCATGTAACATTACACAGCATAATACTTCTCACAAGTATCTCCACCTCTGTTACACACAATACAGCTCAGATCTGATCTCCAAATCTCTTCCACTCCTTGCCTGCCTCCACTGCTCAATACCTGCTCAAGAACTGATGAGAATGGCTCACCAAACTCGTTTTTCACCTGCAAAATAGTCACTCACACTTTGTTGGACGTGAGAACAAGCTATAATGTGGGCAAATACGTGAGAAAACTCATTGGCATACTCAATCCCTTGATTGTGCAAGATCTGGTGCACAACTATAGTCACAACTGATAGCAATCTGATTCTCTACCACCTGTCCTTGTTGAACTGAACATGCACTGACATGCAACTGAGTTAACTGATGTATTCATTAGTTGTATTATGAGTTAATAACTTGTGAATTAATTAATAACTAATTCACCCATCTCTAGTCTATTTGCCAGTTAGACTAAATACAACCAGTTTAACAAAGTCAAACTGAACACAACTCCATCAACTCCACAATCAACTCCACCAAACTCAACTGATTGAGTTCTAATTGAAGTCATGCATGCAACAACTCAACTGACTCATAAGAAAAGCATATTTCCTTCTGACAGCTACATGTGCCACTTCTGTAGCTCAAACTGAAGTGCTCCAAGAGAATAAGATCAAGTTTATAGTCCAAATATTATTGTGAGATAATAATATTTGACTTTTCTATTTTTGACAGCCAGTCTAAAAATAGACTTTGATCACTCACACTGTGATCACTCACACTTTCATCAAAAATAGAAGCCCATCTATTTTTTTCCCAACTTGATCAATCATCCATAAACAGCAACCTGCAATCCATAGACATGATCCATATGTCTAAAAATAGACATAGTCTAAAAATAGACTTGCGCCAAAAATAGCCTGCGGGCCCACTTAGTGAAGGCGACTCTTTTCACTAAGCTCCATCATCTTGTTGCAATCTCAACACTCCCTCTCGACAAGATATGGATTATCAGCAACCCCTATCCTGCCTCGGTGGTACTCGAATTTTCTCCTCGTGAGAGCCTTCGTTAGAATATCAGCATCCTGATCCTCCGTTGGAATGTATGAAAGTAACATGATCCTCCGCTGCACACAATCTCTGATATGATGGTACCTGATGTCATCCGTTGAGCTCCCTGCCCAATTTACATCCTCCTGTCTGTACCAAGATCCATATCCCGATGTGCCTCTCAAGTAGCTCAATACATGCTTGCCCGCCTTCCAGAAGAGCTTGGTAGGCTTAACCATAGCTTGTGAAAGCTGGTTAACTGCATAGCATATATCGAGTCGTGTATTGACCAAATACATCAGCGACCCCACCAACTGTCGATAAACAGTGGCATCCACTTCTTCTCCCGAAGTGGCATCCTCCTTCCTCCAACCTCCAGGAAGAGGAGTATCAACAGGCTTGCAGCCATGCATGTTGAACTTCTCCAGTATCTCCCGAGCATACTTGCCCTGAGAAACAAATAGTCCACCATTGCGCTGCCATATTTCCAATCCCAGGAAATAATGAAGGAGGCCCAAATCCTTCATCTCAAACTCTGTAGCAAGATCCTTCTTGCATGACAATATCAACAGCTCATCACCCATTAGAATCAAATCATCAACATAAAGTACAATGATAAGCAACTTACCCTCCACCACAATCTGGTATAGGTTCGGATCCGCCTCGCTCTTGGAGAATCCAAGTCCTGTGAAATAGCTGTCTATCCGTGTGTACCAAGCACGTGGTGCTTGCTTCAACCCATACAGCGCTCTCTTGAGCCTGCACACATGCGACTCGCTGCTGAAGACTTCAAAGCCTTCGAGTTGCTCAATGTACACCTCCTCCTCAATGACTCCGTTGAGGAACGCAGTCTTCACATCCATCTGATGAATGTGCCATCCCATCTGTGCTGAGAGAGCAAGAATCGTCCGTATGGAAGAATACCTTGCGACAAGTGCAAAGGTCTCCTCATAATCGATCCCCTCAATCTGTGAAAAGCCTCGGGCAACAAATTTTGCCTTGTACTTCTCCACACTCCCGTCAGCTGCCTGCTTAACTTTGTAGATCCATATCGAACCCACCACTGGTTTCCCTTCCGGTCTAGGAACAATCTCCCATGCACTGTTTCTGACAATAGAATCATACTCTTCCACCATGGCGTCTACCCATGTGGGATCCTCCACAGCTTCCTCGAAAGAGGATGGCTCAGTCACAACACACTTGCTCATAAGAGCCATGTATCCAGTGTACCGATCAGGTGACCGTCTCTGCCTGCGTTGGGATGTAGGTGGTCCTACAACTTTCTCTGCATCTTGAGCCAGTCGCTCAGCTTCTATCAAGCGCTTTCGCCCTCTGATGGTTGGCGATGCATGAGTGGTCTCTTCCACTCCATGAACCTCGTCCTGTGGCTGATCCATGTCCTGAAGCTCATCCTTAGGAACTAATAGCTCCTCATCTGCATGCAAGTGTAGCTCCCTCTCAAGCGAACACTTCATGGCTTTCTCCTCCTGAAATTTTATATCCCGTCGCACAACAGTTTTACCACTGTCTGGAAAATACACACGATAGTTGTGGGGTGTATCAGTGTACCCCACAAATATCCCAACCTCTGCGGTCGGCTCCAACTTCTTCCTGGCATCCTTCGTCACATGCATGTAAATGTTAGCACCAAAAATCCTCAAATGAGAAAGATCAGGCTTCTTACCAGAATAAGCCTCCTCGGGTGTACTCATGCCAAGTATCCTATGAGGACAACGGTTCTGCACATAAACTGCTGTATTGCATGCTTCCGCCCACAAGTGAAGGGGTAGGCCCTGATCATGCAACATTTCCCGTGCAGCACCCACAATCGTTCTGTTCTTCCGCTCAGCTACCCCGTTCTGTTGTGGGTTATGGGGAGCTATGAGCTCTCTACGAATCCCTTCTGTCTTGCAGAAATCCTTGAACTCGTCCGAGATGTATTCACCACCATTATCGCTCCTGAGAGCCTTCACCTTCTTCCCCGACTCCTTCTCGACCAGTGCTTTGAATTCACAGAACTTTGAATATGTCTCGCTCTTCTTCTGCATGAAGAAGATCCAGCACTTACGAGAGAATTCATCAACAAAAATCACATAATACCTGTGTTTTGCTGTCGAAGCAACTGAGAAAGGTCCACACACGTCTGTGTGAATTCTCTCAAGGATCGTCGTGGCGCGACTTTCCTTCTCGTGAAAGGTGGCTTTCACAAACTTCCCCAAGGTACACCCCTTGCACTGATCTGACTGCGCAAGTGTGCCTTTAGGAAGCCCTGTAGTGATCTGCTGCAGTATCTTCAAGGCTCCATTGTGAAGGTGACCCAATCTCCTGTGCCACAACTCGCCATCATCCCGGCTCACCAATCCTTCTGCCTTGCCCGCCATTGCTGCGCATCCATCTACATGCAACTGATAAAGGTTCCTCACTCGAACCCCTATCTTCCGGGTCTCACTAGTTGTCTTGCTGCGCAGGAAGGCCTTTCCCTCGCTAAAAACAACATCATACCCCTTGTCTTCTAACATCGCCACTGAGATAAGATTCTTCTTCAATCCTGGAACATGCATGACTTCCTTCAATACGAAGGGTTTACCAGACTCCCTCTCAAAGGAAATGGTACCGATACCGGTCGCACTGTATCTACCATCATCGCACATCTCGATGTGCACTCCAAGATCTTTGTCCTCCAGATCAGAGAACAAATCTTTATCTCCCGTCATGTGAAAAGATGCACCACTGTCCAAGAACCACACTGATCCCATCACACTTGAAACCAAGCATGCGATCAATGAAAAATCAAGCTCAAACTGAGAAGCTAAGGCCTCTCCCCCTGCAGATCCAGCAGCTTTCTTGTTCTTCTTCTTCTGCGGACAATTTGTGGCATAGTGTCTGTGCTGGTGACACTGAAAACACTTCACCTTGGACATATCTTGCTTCTTGCCTTTCGCACCGGAATGAGAAGCTTTCTTGTTCTTCCCCTTCTTTGCTTTGGCGGCCAAAGTGCAATTCTCTTCATCAGATACCTTTGATGAAGATCCATTCTCACCTTTATTGTTTCCGAGTTTATCCTTGAGCGCCAGGTCGCTCTTGCTTTGGAATAACATTTGCAATCCGTTAAAAGACATTTTCAACAACACTTTTGCAAAATTCGAATTCCACCAGCACCAACTCAACTGCTTCCGATCTAGAGATTCATGAGAACACAATATTTCTCGTACAGAGATTGACTGTATGGGCATTCTCCAGATATCTCACCTTCCAAAGGAAGGATGAATCCAAAGGCTACCTGGCCCGATTACAGACTCTACCTGAAGAAATAGAATGTAGACACTTCCTGAATAGTAGATCTGATGATCAACAGCTCCGATACCATGTAGAAACTTTTTCTACAATTATCTAGCGCGCTCTGATACCATGTAGAAATTTTGAATAATTTAACACATATTCAATGGAGATTATCCTGATCATGTACTATTGCGGAAAACATACACAATACATAAGCTCCTCTACGTTGATCATCAATATAGCAGCATCGATAAAAATAAAACATCAAGAGCATTCACACATTAACACAGTATGTATCCCGGGGAAAGCATCTCGCTAAAAACCCCAACTATCTGTATATTAATGATTGAGTCATGTAACATTACACAGCATAATACTTCTCACAAGTATCTCCACCTCTGTTACACACAATATAGCTCAGATCTGATCTCCAAATCTCTTCCACTGCTTGCCTGCCTCCACTGCTCAATACTTGCTCAAGAACTGATTAGAATGGCTCACCAAACTCGTTTTTCACCTACAAAATAGTCACTCACACTTTGTTGGACGTGAGCACAAGCTATAATGTGGGAAAATACGTCAGCAAACTCATTGGCATACTCAATCCCTTGATTGTGCAAGATCTGGTGCACAACTATAGTCACAACTGATAGCAATCTGATTCTCTACCACCTGTCCTTGTTGAACTGAACATGCACTGACATGCAACTGAGTTAATTGATGTATTCATTAGTTGTATTATGAGTTAATAACTTGTGAATTAATTAATAACTAATTCACCCAACTCATCTCTAGTCCATTTGCCAGTTAGACTAAATACAACCAGTTTAACAAAGTCAAACTGAACACAACTCCATCAACTCCACAATCAACTCCACCAAACTCAACTGATTGAGTTCTAACTGAAGTCATGCATGCAACAACTCAACTGACTCATAAGAAAAGCGTATTTCCTTCTGACAGCTGCATGTGCCACTTCTGTAGCTCAAACTGAAGTGCTCCAAGAGAATAAGATCAAGTTTATAGTCCAAATATTATTGTGAGATAATAATATTTGACTTTTCTATTTTTGACAGCCAATCTAAAAATAGACTTTGATCACTCACACTGTGATCACTCACACTTTCATCAAAAATAGAAGTCCATCTACTTTTTTCCCAACTTGATCAATCATCCATAAACAACAACCTGCAATCCATAGACATGATCCATATGTCTAAAAATAGACTTGCGCCAAAATAGCCTGCGGTCCCACTTAGTGAAGGCGACTCTTTTCACTAAGCTCCATCATCTTGTTGCAATCTCAACACCCCTTAATTCAACTTCCTTTCCTTCTGAAGAAAATTTCATAAAACGTTCTTGAAAATTAAAAGCTATTGTACCCAAGGATTGTAGCCATTGGACTCCTAGTACAACATCAGCACCACCCATTGGAACAGAAAACATTGGGCTATTCAACACATATTCTCCCATGGATAGCTTGATATTATGGCACTTTCCAGAGCAATTTATGGTTCCTCCACTTACAACCGTCACTTGACACTCTGGTGCTGGATCTAGGAGGCAATTCAAGTCCTTGGCTATATTACAATTAATAAAATTATGGGTACTACCCAAATCAATCAACACTATTACCTTTTTCTTCTTGATATGTCCTTCTATATTTACAGTTAGAGGAGTGGTAATTCCAATGAATGCATTACAAGATATGGTCAGATTCATTTCGTCTTTCTCTAGGGTTGATTCCTGGTGAGTATCCTTTTCTTTTGATGTTTCTTGATACTTTTCTTCCTGATATTTAACTTTTTGAACCTTCTTCTTCTTGATATGTCCTTCTATCTTGAGAGTTTGGGGAGTGGTAGTTTCTTCCAATGCTTTACAAGATATGGTCAGATTCATTTCTTGATGCTCAATGTGATCTTTCACTTACTGAACATTTTTCTTCTTGAAATGTCCTTCTATCTTGATAGTTTGAGGAGTGGTAATTCTGGCCAATGCATTACCAGATATGGTTGGATTCGTTTCTTCTTTATCAATGTGATCTTTCACTTCTTGAACCTTTTTCTTCTTGATATGTTCTTCTATCTTGAGAGTTTGAGGAGTGGTAATTCTTGCCAATTCTTTACAAGATATGGTCGGATTCATTTCTTCTTTCTCGAGGGTTGGGTCCTGGCACATATCCCCTTCATTTGATGTTTCTTGATCCTTTTCTTCCTCATATTCATACTCTATGTAAAATAATTTCTTCTCAGCACACTTATGACCTTTAGTGCATTTTCTATCACAATTGTAACAAAGCCCTTTTTCTCTTTTCTCTTCCATTTGTTGTGGTGTAACCCTTGTAGGTTGTGGAAGGCTAGGAGAAACAACACTTTCATTATTATAGTTGTGAGGGGTAGACTTCCTTGTTGCCATAATTTTACTTTCCACTATATAACAAAGCTCTTTTAGTCTTTCCAATTGTTGTGGTGTTGCTCTAAAGAAGCTGTTGCTCTTTGTATCCTCATAATGTGCTATCATTTCCTCTGTGAAAATTGACCACGTAACAAGTTGTTTACGAGAACAAAGCCCTTTATACCATAAAAATTGATCCGGTTCTAAATATGAAGATGCAATACATAACTTTTGTAATAGTGGTACACCATGTAGATCAAAATATTGCTCCATCTAAAGTATCCAATTTACCGGATCCTTTCCATCAAACTTCCTCATATCGCCTTTTATTGATTTTAGGAGCTCGATCTTGAAATGACTATAACTCTGTAATTTCGGTTCTTCCAGTTCTGAAATTGTGACCTGCAGTAGCCCTCTATGTCCTCTTTCCAATGCCACCAGTCTGATCCAAATTGGATTCTCCAAGGAAGAGTTATGCCAAATCTCCCATGGTGACCTGATTATAGACTAGTTCAGTAGAGCAAACTTGTGCGACGTTCCATGTGTCACTGTTTCAACCTTTGGATATGAAAAATGTATACAAGAAACTATAGTCTGTCCTCGCTTAGTAACTTCTTACGAAATTTCAATCTAATGCTAAAAACAAAAGTTATGACTATTTTCCCCAGGTCACCTGTTTGGAATGTAATTCGGGAGTCTGCAAAAAGGCCAACTTCCTCAGATCATATCTCCGCAAATATAGCACCAAAAGCTCTGAAATTTGGACCCGAGCTTCAGACCGATTTCAAACCAAATGGGTTTTTTTATTAGCATCTGAAACGTCGCAAAAAAAATTTATAGCGAAAATGCCACGATGACATGTTTGGAGAAGCGAAACCCTAGAATCCAAAGCTCTGATACCAAATGTTATGAAACCAGCTCACAAAAAGATAGAAAAGATAGATCAATGCCTTAGAATTCAGCCTCTTCGAGGGGACAACCTACTTTACATTACACAAATGAACAATTCTTGGATGATACAAATGACAAAACCTCTTTTCTATATATAGGAGTCTAAGGGGTGATAATATAATCAGAGCCGACATAACAATAATAATTTAAGGGCATAATAATAACAATAGTGGGCTTCTATGGGGCACAATAGTAACAATATGGGGACTAAATGGGTACAACAATATAATAATGGGGTTTTACTAATAACAATAAGGGGTTACACTAATAGTATAGGGGCCTAACATGTGCGGCCACAAAAATGGATGACTCAACAATTTGGGACCACTCCACACACTTGGGGCCGATTCTATGACATGATCTCAGCCTAGTACAGGTGAATTCCAGTCACGCTAAAGATATGTAGCCCTCAAAAGAGTCATCTTGTCCTACTCATGTGTCATTATCATGCAGAAACCAAGAGGGGGAAGATTGATTAAAAAATTCTATATAAGTTTGCGAGAGATTTTTCGGTGAAAATCACATGAGAAACCATTTGTCGACGCGTTTCGAACCAACCAGTGTGGTTCGTTATCAGGACAAGTTGAAGAAACAGATCCAACTAAGCATGTTAAATAGTCTGTGCAGAGACTCCAACGGCTAAATCGGCCAACAGCTAATTTTGACCTACGGACCCAAGTCAAATTAATAATCATTAATTTAATATTATTATTATTTTTAATATTAATACATAATATATATATATATATATATATATATATATATATATATATATATATATATATTAATGGTTAGTTTTAAAAATTAATTAATTAATTTATTAATCTATATATATATATATATTAAAGTTATGATATTAGGTTGTTAACAAATAAAATACTTATAGTGTTTAGTTTAAGATAATATACTTATTTATTTAAATTATTTACTAAATATCGTTAATATAAAACATAAATATATATGATGATGATGATGATGGTTAACGTCCGCTGAGACCAAATAATGGTCTATCAGACCTAAAGAAACAAATTATCTATTTTGATTTAAGATTTTATTCCTATGCTCAAAAAGCTTGGAGAGGAGCCTCCCGAGCTCACTATAATTTTGACATTGTAAAAGGCTAGGAAGGTGAGTATTGTAACAAAGATTGTGAAACTGAGATCTAATGTGGTTATACGCAGGGCATTCTAAGAGGAAGTGGTTTTCATCCTTGATGTTCCTATTCTCACATATATGGCAAATCCTTTCCGTCCATGGCGTTTAAGGACTTTTCGATGGTTATCTTAAAAAGTAAGTTATATATATATATATATATATATATATATATATATATATATATATATATATATATATATATTAAAGTTATAATATTCGGTTATCAAGATAAAAGTAAGGTAAAAGATAATTGAAAATAAATAAATAAATTTAAGGGAAAAAAAAATTACCCTAGGGGACCAATCCCTTAAAATAAAATAAATAAAAATAATTTAAAAAATTATTAATAAATAATTAAATTTTTAAATAAAATAAATAATTAAAAATAGTAAGTTAAATTAGATTAGAGGAATTAAAACCAGGACTATTTTTATATAAATGAATATAAAAGAAAGAGAAGATATGAACGAAAAATTAATATAAGTCAACTTAAAAAAAAATAAAAAAAAATAAATAAATAAATAAAAACAAAAATAAAAATAAAAATAAAAAAATAAAAATAAAAAATAAAATAAAATAAAAATAAAATAAAAATAAAATAAAAATAAAATAAAATAAAATAAAATAAAAAAATAAAATAATAAATAAATAAATGAAAAATAAAATAAAATAAAATAAAACAAGAAAAATAAATAAATAAATTAATTAATTAATTAAAATATATATATATAAAATAATAAATAATAAATAAATAAATCAAAATCAAATAAACTAAACTAAAAAAAAAAAAGACGACTAGGACGAGAGTGCTGGGACCCAACACCGACTGATTTTCCAGCCATCATCTCTATTGAGATTACTCGGCCTCTTTTCAATCTCAAGTGCCTCTCTAAATTTCCGATGATGGAAGTGCGAAACCTTAGCAATAACACTAGCTTCCTCAATACAAACATGATGATTGGTTTTCTCAGCATGCTCAGCTAAAGCGGAAGACTTAGTTCACCTATGCTTAAGGTCTGTTGCATGCTCACTAATCCTCTGATTAATGGAGCGACCAGTTTCCCCAATGTAGGGGGTCCCACAGGAACAGGGGATCAAGTACACACCTTTCATATCTTTAGGGTTGATAGGATCCTTCGCTGATCGGAGGGACATGCGAATGGTGTTCAGGGGCCTAAAGGTCACAGGGACACTATGCGTCCTGAGAATCCTACCAATCTTATCAGTAGTCCCCTGAACATACGGAAGATGGACACCTGGAACTCGCTCCTTTGGTTCTTGTTGAGACAGCAAATTCTTGGAAGCTTTAAGGAAAGCCCTCTGACCCATGAATCTACTATAACCATTCTCAACAAAGACATCAAGGATATGGGATTTTTCTTTCTCAAAACTCTTCTTATCCGAGATCCTTAGAGCCCGAGTAGCAAGGGTATTTAGAACACCCATCTTTTGAGCCGTGAAATGATGGGAATTGGCATGAAGATACTGCTCAGTATGCGTTTTCTTCCGAAAAACTTGGTGGTCAAGGGAACCATCACTATTCTTATAAATAAGAATATCGAGGAAGGGAAGGCAACCATCAACCTCCTGCTCCATAGCGAACTTAATAGCAGAGGATTGATTATTGAGATGATTGAAGAAGAGATCTAATTCTTCTTGGCCGTGAGACCAGATAACATTGGTGTCATCCACATATCTTCTCCAAAGCTTTGGCAAGAGCTGGGAAGAGTTCAGAGCCTTGGACTCAAAATTTTCCATGAAAAGATTAGCAACGACAGGGGAAAGGGGTGAGCCCATGGCAACCCCACAGGTTTGCTCGAATAACTCTCCCTCAAAATAGAAAAACGTAGAAGTGAGACAGATCTCAACTAACTTAGCAGTGTCAGGATCTGTTAGGCGATTGATCACCTCCATGGCCTCACTAATAGGGATGCAAGTGAAGAGGGAAACAAGTTGGCCAAATTCCTATCAGAGAAAACCCCCATTCCATCATTGAAGCCAAATAAGGGAAGAGCACTAGCATGCTAGCCATATTTATTTTAAGAAATCCATCATCCTAGTGAGAAAAGAGGAATCCACCATTGGAGAGTGTTCATACTTCTTTGAGAGAGTGGAGAAACTTGCAAAGAGATTAAGGAAAAGCACCCCCTTGTTGAGGATTTTTGAGCACCATATCTCAAATAATTCTCTTCAAATTTCTAAGATTCATCTATTGTATTCAACCTCTACTACTAATAGTCAATAAAGGGATATTTTTCCATGATTTTGTTGACTTGTTTGCTCCATTGAGAATTGTTTGTGTATTTACCCGTTTGTTTATTTTATGTTTTGTTGATAGACAAAAATGTCCTCCGTCGACATCAGGGAAGACCACCCAGTCAGGATCTTAAAGAAGCTCCTTATCCGTTAAATCTGGTGGTTCTGACTGGTTAGTGTCCAGTTACTCATAAACATAAATATAATCTAATATAAAACTAATATAACCTAAACTAATAATTAACCTATCTACACCTATATTACATCATGTTACATTTCCTTTGTATCAATCTTTAAGATGCAGAATAAAGAAGTAAATCAATACAAAGGTTTGATTGATTTAAAAAGGCTGATCAAACTGTAGTTAAATTATTTATTTTCCTCTTTAAGAGAGGACTTGATGAAAACTAATATTTTAATGTAGAACTAATCTGAAACATGAAAAACCTATCTCGAACTAGAATGGGATAACCCTCTCCTAATCCAAGAGCAAGTTAAATAAAACAGGGGGAAAGGTTGGTTTATGAATGAATTCAGAATTAATATTCGATTATGAATTCCAAAATAGTTTGAAAACTGATAAAAGGTCAAAACAACCATGTAAATGAATCTACTTTAATAAATAGTTGTTAACGTAAGTCGATTTACAATCCTGGATTCATAATAAACATAATTCATTATAAAATTTAAATTAATCAAAATAAATAGTTAATTTTAATTAATACGCATAAAATAAAAATACACCTGTAAATGAATAATAAATAATTATCATTCACCACAAGTATATTTTAATGAATTAAGTATGATTTCGATCTCATTCTACCTCTTGGAGATAGCTCCTGCAAAACTTCAGCAACATATCACAATATAACTCAACAATAGTGTGAGAGATCAAAGACACATACTACTTATAATGTAGATAAAAACCAATAATAAAACATTGAAAAAAATACAAAATACATCTGATTGAATCCGGTAATAATACACAAGAGTGGAAATTTATTAAATAGTGCCAAAGCCTATTACAAATGTGCAATCTTGAAGCAGCTCATACCCATAGTAAAATTACCTACAATAGTGCAAAGAAATTATAACAGAGCCATAAACCCTCTGTTTTTTCTATAATTGGCCTTTTAGTACATAATAGTAGTGCTATTGCACAAATTGAACAACTATAGAGAACCCCCCTTGAGTGGATCGCGACCTTTCTCATGGATTGAATTCAAGGGTATTTATATAATATTTACAGAGCTAATAGTCTCCCTCGGTTCTCTCAACAACAGAGTTAATTACAACAAAGATGAATTTAATTGGAACTCTGACCAAGCGTAGATGAACACAATAGAGTGAATTTCCCAATTTGGTTTGCGCTGATAAGAATGATGTCGCTTGTTTCGAATGGATAGAAAGAATTTATGGGAAATTTAATCGCTATTCAGCTGATTCAACAACTTCTTTACCAATTAAGAAATCCTTTTTTCCACCGGGAGGAATTGCATTGGTGATTGATATGTTTTCGCAATCAGGCCTGTATCGGAAGTCAAACATAAAAAATAATTAAAGATAAATAGTTGGTTTTTATTAAAATAGAAAAAACATAGATTAAACTATAGAAATGTGTTAAACTATACTTATGCCAAGAGACCTTTTTAAATTAATTAAGTGGATTTTAATCATACGTGGCAAGATTTGAGTGGTATCAGAGGTAATCTCATTGGAACTTTTAAAATGAGACAAAATGAAATAGTTTCGATATTGGGTGGCAATGATATGGAGTGGATGCGATATCATATTCAACTCCCTTTAATAACTTTATCAGGTCCATTATATCAGAGCCTAGTATCGGTGATTTGATATCAAGGGTTTTACGATTGTTACCATTTAAAATTTTTGATATACAAGTGGACACAATATTTTGATTATACCATCATTAATACGCATATCAGGTACGACATATCAGAGCTTGGTAGATATCGGAAATCAGAGGGGGAGACGCATTGGGATATCAGTGATCAGAGAGATACAAATATCAAAGATCGGAGGGATATGATTATTAGAGATTGACGATCAGAGAGATATGAATATCATAGATTGGAGATCGGGGGAATATGCTTATAGAAGATCAGAGATCGGAGGGATTGGCATATCAAAATATCATAGAGGAATCATATCAGAGTTTTTAAAATGTGTCTAGAAAGGAAATCTATGATATGCATTACCTTCGATATGCATGAGCAGAAAAAATGACGTGGAATGTGGGTCCTCTAACAGGGCTTATAAATTATAGCACCTTTATATAATGGTAGGAATTTGGCTATATGATATGTTTTTTTTAATAATCCAAAGTATATAAAAAGGGTTGTCCACATACATATTTCGAATTTAATATCCCCCCCATGCCATTTATATGGATTGGATATTATATTCTTTTATTACGACATAAGCCATTGTATTATGAATCAAAGTTTTGACATTAGGGAATTCTAAAACGGTTCCTCTGATGTCAAAGCTCTAATATCTCCGATATATTATAACCACTTGTGTTGTGGAGGTAAATCCTCTCTGCGGACAGAGACGATCCCTACTAGCCCAGACCAGGTCTAGCAACAATCAAACAATGCTATCACACAAGTTCCTAATTGCAAATTAAAAGTGGATGATGAGAACCTACTTGGATTCCAACACAAACATTCGTAGAAGAGACGTTGCTCTCGTTCCTTTGCCTTGGCCGGTCATGATCCCCACGATCTCCGTGATTGGATGCCTGCACATGCAAAGAACAACACAAATACAAGCATAAAATCCAATAGATGCAATTATATATCAGTCAGAAAAGATATAACTCAACATCAATCATAGGACAATGAGAGTGGAACCATAATGATAGTCATCTATTATTGATAAATAACAAAGAAGAATACAACCATAGTTCTGACGTCAAATCCTCCTTTAGCTGGGTAGTCAGCTACACAAGTCTTGCAAAGATTGTTGGGATGGGAACAAGCCTCTCTCTCTTGGGTGACAAGAATCTCCTCACTTAGATTTGGCCTTATGGGTGCAAAGAAGGCTCTTGCAGCTTCAAACTCTTGAACTCCTGGGATTCTCTATCAATATGTTGGAACTAGCTTGCTCAAAGCATAGAGACAAGATTTTATAGACAGAGAGGAAAGAGATAGGATCAACCACATTATTCATGGGATTGGCTTTATCACTTGGAAACTTCCATGAAAGGTGGCAAACCACTTCCCTTCTATGGAGATTCAAAGCCAAACCATCCTAGCTCAACATAGATTCAGTTGGTGAATGGGTTAAGGAGAACCTTCGGAAGCTTGTTTGTTAAAAACTTTACTCAATTCGGTTGGCGCGAGTGCGACTCTGAGACAGAGCGCCAATGGCGCGCCCTCTTTAGAGGATTTCCCCCATTGGCGCGGGCAGTACACTGTGGACCCGCGCTAATGCAAAAAGAGCTGTTTTCATGGGTATTCTGCAGGAGATGTCTTCAGGGCATATGAAGCTCATACTTAGAGGAATATGATGCAAGTGGTTTCAGGTCATGTCACTTCTCACAGGTCCCGGAATGAGTCCTCCAGTGTGCGGGAGAGGGGTGAAAGGGACAGTGACAAATTGCTGTGTAAAAACTTGTTTAATGATTAAGGATTAAAGCCTATGCAAAAATCTTTGTCTCAGGGGCAATTTTATTCACTAATCTAATTAATTAAGATGTTTAAAACAAAAACTTATTTACAAAGTTTATTAACAAACAAACTTAATTAAACTAAGGAAAACTATAAAAATAAAACAAGTGTAAATAAAAAGAAAATTAGACTTGAAATTAAGGAATCACACTCAAATCCTACATGCAATGCAAAAAAGGGTCCCCATGTCTATTATGATCGAATAAAAAGGGGGTGTTGTGTTTTCACTACAATGATGGCGTGACACTAGGGAGAAGCAATTATCTTTTTCGTAAAGATATGGAACCTAGTTTAAAAATGGAGTTATAATTATACAATTTGAAGTGCTCAATTTAGCTATCCTCACCATTTTTATCCCTATTATATGCTATCAAACAAATAGATATACCATTCTCGTTCATGAGCTTGTAAAAATTTACCCCATGATTTCAATGTTTCAGTAAATTTATATGTACAATAATCAGCTTAGTTGGGCATCAATTTTTGAGTAAACAAGCTAATCAAGAAAACATAGTATTAATTTAATCTCTATACCATAGGCATGGCCACTATTTCCACTAGGGGTCTATAGCATTGATATGGATGCCTTTTAACACTTTTAGGTGCCAATGTCCTATCTAGTAGGAATAAATGCATAGTTGCAAAATATCATCTTAAATTTATTTGAATGTCAACTAAAGATCATTGTCCTAGCTTGGCAACTAGATAACAAAAATGCCATTCACAATATATAACATGGTGAATAAGCCGGCTCATTATGAGACCTCTTATCTCTCAACATTGTGGTCAAAAGCCTTTACCTTGGTTTGGTGACCAATAATGGTAATGTCATAATGTTAGAACTTATGATCATGGTAGGTCGGCTTGTGATTGGACCTCCTATCCTTCAATTGACAATTTTATTTTATTTATTTATTTATTTATATATATATTTTTTTGTTATGTTTAACTATGGTTATAGTTAATCTCAAAGAAATTACTTAATATATGGAGTGGCATACTACTCCTTAAGAGCAAGGGATGGTGTAAAAAGCTTTAAGTTGACTACTATTCACTTGACTAAACGTGTTCACCAAAGGAACTCATGACCTTAAGTAACTGTTGTTAAATGTGTTTTACTTTCATTAAATATAAGGGTTAAAGATAGTTCATTAACAAATAACGGAAATATTTAAACTCAAAGTAAAAAAATAGGGACTCTACTGGTTAGGAAAGCTAAAAATGAACATAAATGAAATCATATTCATTGAAGTGATCCTTAGATATTAGGTTATGTCAATATAAATTAGAGCATAAAAATGATTTTTCCAATGATTATGCCAAGCTGAAAGAGAAAACATTACTCCATTTTATTGTGAAATGAAATGAAAAGACAATCCAACTAAGCCTAAAATGCCTATCGAAATAGAAAGAAGGAAATTAAGAAAACGAACCTTGAGATACATCTTACAAGATAAATAGAGAAAAAAATGAGATTATGTTGATTTTATCTTGTGGGATGATTTGTTAATAAATATCTTTTGTTTCAAAGCATAGTTATTGATTTAGAGTTATTGTTGTATGCTTTGATAGGGGTTTTCTCACTTTTGCAAATATTGCTTAAAGATAGTTTGTGTGTCTTTATAGATTCAATTTTAAGAATAAGACTGACAATCTATTTCAAAATGTACACAAAATTAGAAAAGCGAGAAATCCCTAATGTCGTGTGATTATTTTTCTTCTAGCATGTTAGTTTCCAGCAAAGTTGAATCTACAAATCAAATCCATGGGAACCTGCAAGAAGAACAACAAAATATAAGAAATCAATAATGATTAAAAGAGAAAATAAAAGATGAAATAATGCTCAAATCATATCAGGATGAACATATAAATGTGTACCTAGAATAATTTGATCATAATTTTACCTGATGAATCGTCATTTTATCCCACGTATTAATCAAAGTTTAAAACCATCTTCTTATTCAATTTAAACTAATTTATAGACTAGTCCTAATCCTAATCTAAAAAGTAGACTAAGACTAAGTGAAATCATGCTTCCAATGAAGCCATTCAAGCATCTTATTTTCTACATGAATATATACATCAAACATTAGTAACAAAAGTATAAATCTACTTAAACCAACATAAATAAATTTGAAAACATTATGTACAACTATTGTTAATGTATGTACAAGAAGTAACTTATTTACATTCACCCTCTCTTGGAGATTTTCTTCCAACCAGATCTCGATGGGATCATAAAAATATGGATGGATATTAGTTAGAGATTGGAAGTGATCTGAAGAAGAGGATAATAGGTCAGATTGTGAAAATATTCTTTTAAATGCAATGACCTGCATCAAATTGTCAGTTTTATGTACATATGATGGAAGGTCATCAATTGTGTTAGATGGTTGGTCATGTTGTAAAGGTACACACTCGAGTACAATTTTTTGTTGGCAATGCCTTTGAGAAGGAGAAGAAAATTGATATGAGCTAAACATCAGAAAAATAATGGAAGAGTAATGGCTCTTGATGTTCATAAATAAAGCTCTGAATTTCAACTTTATCCTTTTCTATTAATGTATCGCATGCATCTGCAATATGTAGAAGTTCAACATACTAGCATAGAATATCAAAGAGTTGAAAAATAAAAGAAGAAGAAAAATATAACCTATGACTACTTATATTATAATTACAAGGGAAACTCTAGAACCAAAATGGTTTTCCACTAGAAGAGTGTTCTAACAAATTTTTTCAAAACAAGTTACCAAAGAAGAATTAGAATAAATTATGTTGGAAGCTTGTAAATCAGTTTCATCAAAATGTTCATAATCTAATTCATGTTCAGCTATAGGAGACAAAATTAAAGTGTGTGAATCTTCTTGATTGAAATATGTTTTAAAAATTTATTTACTTTGTAAAACATGAGAATACTCGTCATGAACATCTGGGTAACCATCATTTATTACTTCCCTTTCATGACAATTATATAACTGATTTGAATTAAAAACATCATTAAAAATGTGGGAGGAAAGCTCAGTAACAACAATAGTGAACAAATAATTATCGTCTGAATGAATGAAAACCTCGAGGTGTTTAGAACTAGTTACAGATCTAGTTTCAACTGAAGGATTATGAAGGCCATTATTTAATGTAATTTGATGTGAAAAGATATTTGGATACAAAAAATAATGATTGCCAAAATATAATGACAGGTGAAAATGTTCATCTTCGTAATTCACAACATTATTATCAACATTATAATATTGGCTAAATGAATCCCTTTCAGTTGTGGAGGTATAAACTAGTTTCAAATTTACCTTAGGAGAAGATAGATTTACATGTTCATTATTCAGATATTGTTCTTGATTAATTTCAATTAGCCTTCTTGATGTTTACAGTAATTATTTGTTTTAACTTCACCTTCATATTTTATTGTATAATCAATTTCATACATTGGAAATAAATCAAAATTTTTTCTTGAAGACAAAAGTTGTGATGTATTTTCATGTTTATTTACAGGATCAATAGTTGCAGATTCAAGATCAACTAATGAACTTGATGTATATTGTTCTTTGTTATCAGATTGGTTATCTTCATTATTAGAAGAAACAAGATAAGTAAAATGGTCAATCAAATCTTCACTTGAAGGTAAATCACTGAGATGGAATCTATAACAAAGTGCCCAAAATATATTGTAAAATTTGTTTGAAGATTCATCTTCATACATGCAAAAATTTTCCAATTCAAAACACAAATTGCCATAATTATAATTTTGATGAGTGATTAGAAATACCTTCATGAAATGATTCCATGAATGAATTGATCTTGTTGGAAGTACTTTGAACCATTTGCGAATACGTCCTTGAAAATTCAGAGTAAACAACCTACAAATATCATTGTCATTAATAATATTATAAGACTCACATTTATCTACAAAATGACAAAGATGATCCAAGGCAAAAATTTTACTCTCACCATCATACTTCAAATTAGACAAGGACTCAATCTGCTTCTTGGACATGCCCCTAGTAGGTTTACATGAGCTGAAAGCATGACCCAACGTAGGAATGCATAAAGGATCCATGATTAATTAAAGGATTTTTAGAATAAAAATCCAATCATAAAATGAATCCTTGGCCCTCCTTCTAGAGCCAAAAATGCTAATCAGAAAAAATGTCCTCTGTCAACATCAGAGAAGACCACCTGGTCAGGAACATAAAGCAGCCCCTTATCCATTGAATGTGGTGGTTCCGACTAGATAGGGTCTAGTTAACTTGAAACATAAATCTAATCTAATCTAAAACTAATATAACCTAAACTAATAATTAATCTGTTTACACCTATATTACATCATGTTACATTTCCTTTGTATCGATCATTAAGATGCATAATAAAGAAGTAGATCAATACAAAGGTTTGATCAATTTAAAAATGTTGATCAAGCCACAATTAAATGATTTATTTTCCTCTTTAAGAAATGACTTGATGAAAATTAAGATGTTAATGCAGAAGTGATCTAAAACATGAAAAACCTATCTCGAACTAGAATATTATAGCCCTCTCCTAATCCGAGAACAAGCTAACCGAAACTGGGGGAAGACTGGTTTATGAATGAATTTAGAATTAATATTCAATTATGAATTCCAAAATAGTTTGTAAACTCATAAAAGGTTAAAACAACTATGTAAATGAATCTACTTTAATAAATAGTAATTAAGGTAAGTCCATATACAAGGCTAAATTCATATCAAACATAATTCATTATTAAATTTGTATTAATCAAAAGAAATAGTTCATTTCAATTAATACACATAAAAGAGAAGTACAATTATAAATGAATAATAAATAGTTATCATTCACCACAAGTATAATTCAATGAATTAACTATGATTTCGATCTTATTCTTCCTCTTGGAGATAAATCTTGTAAGACTTTAGCAGCATATCACAATATGAATCAACAATACTGTTAGAGATCAAAGAAACATACTACTTATAATGTAGATAAAAAACAATTATAAAACTTTGAAAAAAATATGAAAATTCATCATTCACGTAATAGTACACAAGAATGGAAAACTATTAAACAGTGCCAAAGCTTATTAAAAATGCACAACCTTGGAGTAGCTCAAACCCATAGTAAAACTACCTGCAATAGTGCAAAGAAATTATAACAGAGCAAGAAACCCTTTGTTTTCTCTATAATTTTTCTTTCTATACATAACAGTAGTGCTATTGCACAAATCAAACAACTACAGAGAATCCCCCTTGATTGGATCACGACCTATCTCATGGAGAAAATTTAGGGGTGTTTATACAAGATTTGTCGATCTAACAGTCTTCCTCGATTCTCTCAACAACATAGTTAATTACAACCAAGATGACTTTAACTGGAACTCTGACCAAATGTAGATGAACACAAAAGAACGAATTACCCAATTTGATTTGTGTAGATAAGAATGATCCTACTTATTCTGAATGGATCGATAGAATTTACAGGAAATGTTTGTTGGAATTATGATGCATGTGTTGTCCTTGATGGAAACTCACATGTAACATTACAAGTATATGTTAACTAGATGAATCCAATTGTCAGTTCAAAGGCAACATATTAATGGAACATAATAACGGAATTATGGGACAAAGGTTTACATATCAGAATCAAAAGTCTGATAAAGGTGAATATATGAAGATCTATATGCGGGTTGATCAAGGCCAAGTCACATATACACGCAAGTTTGGTGAAGCAAAGTCCTGTACAATTTTTGCACCATGATATTCTAAATACCAGTGGTCTTTACAATGGTATTGGCCCATAGAAATGAGCATGACAATGGATATTGATCCCTTCAAAGATTACCATCGACACTAGTGTAGTTTTGACCCGTGGTATTGGAAAAAGGCTAAACTATATAAGGAGGTGGAGATCAAAGTTATAATTGTGCATGTGAAATGGGTTTTGACAAATAATTCAATCTGAAGTATATTTGCATTATACGGTCAATAGTTGACACATAGATCTGAAATAATTATGCACCAATGAATACAATGATGGATTAGGATCATGGACCTGAAATGACTTTCCATTGTATGATCTGCCCATGGATTGACTAGATCTAAGTATTGAAACATGTTTTTATCTCTGAATATTATGATCTAGGTATTTCTAAAGTTCTGACGAGCTGCATAATTTTCAGTCAAAATTTGTAGATCTATACATAGGTTGGTCTCGAGAAAGTCGCGTATACATGTAGGCTCATTTATTCAAAGTCGCATATATAAAGTAAGAGTTTTTGTTCATAAATGACTGATCAAGTTGATCAATGTTGTTGTTTCTCTACTGTCTGTCAATGATATCCTCATCATGATTTGGGTTGAGTGATAATGCTTGAAGTAGAAATGATTGAATGATAAAGTTGAATTTGTTTACATGTTGTTTGGTTGAAAAGATCATTGATGTTGCTGATTGTATGAGGTTTTTGTAAGCTAACAGAATATTTTAGAATATCTCTGGTCAATGCTATATTTGATTCAGAAGCACAAGTTTTCAGTTTTCAATATATTAAGGTCTGTATGCAAGTTTCTCTATAGAAAAGTGCATATACATGTGGGTTGTTGTAAGTGAAGTAGCATATACATTTTGGCATATGAGTGATTAGGGTTGTACTTTATTATGTGCATTGATGCAATATTCTGAGTTCAATTTTGTGGTCCATTCATAGTGATCTAACTGTTATGTTTGAATTAAGTTGGTGTTTTCTTCAGTTGATCTACAAGTTATGATGTATTAAAGCATTTGGTTCCAGTGTGAAAATTTATGAAACATGGTCCAAGGATGTTGCTGAGAGTTGGAACCTTCAGTGAGGAAGTTGAAGCTTCCTGCCAGTAGTAGCTAGTAATCATATTGGGGGGGGGGGGTGGAGCTCCCTTCCAGTAGGATCTCGAGAATGAGTGAAGGTTGTAGCCTTCAATGGGTGGGTGTCTACATACTAGTATGAGTTTACACCAGTACAAGAATGTAAGAAGTTTTTGATATTAATAAGTTTTAAGACTGAGATGACAGCAATAGTGGTTTTCTCCCACATTGGGTTTCCACCCTAAATCCTGGTGTTCATGTTATTTCTTATGTCTGATGCTTTATTCTATTTTTACTGCACCTGTTTACTTATTTTCAAATTCCTGACAAATCTCTTACATCTGGTTCAAGTTTAACAGATAAAGATTTAGTTGTTTTACAACTTTACTAAGCATACACAAGTTTCTTTTACAACAATCGCATACATATGCTAGTTGGTTTCAGTAAAATCGCATATACATTTCAGAAAAGAAAATTATTATTGTGAGTTTTTAAAATATTGATTCACCCCCCTCTTAGTGTTTTTCAAAAGAATTGGTATCAGAGCATGTCCTTCAAAAGAAACTTGATTGCTTGAAGGAAGATCTCCCAAGATGAGAAATCAAGACGGAACGACATCTATCAAACCACCACTCTTCAACATAAATAATTTTATATATTGGAAGACAAGAACCAGATCCTATCTGCAGTTCCTTAGAGAAGATTTTTGGGCAATTGTGGAAGGAGGTTACCAATATCCAGTCGCAGTTCCCAAAGATGCAGCAAAAAAGAAGACATATGAAACCAATGCCAAAGTTGTCAATGCATTATTGGGAAGCCTCACATAATTAGAATTTTTCAAAGTTATGCAGTTAAAAAAAACAAAATAAATATGGGACAGAATCATTCAAAGCTATGAAGGTGATACCAAGGTAAAAAATTCTAAACTCCAAACTCTTAGAATTCAATATGAAACTCTCAGAATGCATAATAATGAAAGTATTGCTAGTTTATTTCTACGTATAGATGAGATTATAAATCACATGAAAGATCTAGGTGAAGAGATAAAGGACACTACTTTAGTAGAGAAAACCTTAAGATTTCTAACACCTAAATTTGAGTCAAAAGTGTCTCCCATTGAAGAGAAGCAGGATCTGCACACTCTTACTATTGTTCAACTTCATGGGATCTTGACTTCTATTAAAATGAGGAAAGGAGGTTCCTCAGAAGTTAGAGAAGTCTCATTTAAAGAATTTGTAAAAGGAAAATAAAAGGAAGAACATAAGGAATCAGGATATATATCAGAAGAAGAGGAGATGAACTTTGTAAAGAAACTTCAACTGGGCACTGGAAGGTTCAGAGGTAAGCTTCCCTTCAAATGTTTTTCTTATGGTAGAGTTGGTCATTATGCTGCCAAATGTCCTCATAAAGAAAACCATGACAAAGGGAAGGATACCGCTAAAGATAATAGGAGACAATTTGATAATAAAAGAATTTATTGTACTCACAAATATAGTGATGGGTTGTCAAATAGTGAAGAAGGAGAATCTGATCAAGATCTTAAATTAGTCATGGATTTTGAGAAAAATACTAATTAGTCTAATGATAAATTTGTGGATGCTTTAGAGGAAAAAGATTTATTTGAAGAAATTACTCAAATCAAAATTTTCTTGGAAGAAAACAAGGTAGCCATAGATGCATTGATGCATCAACTCATAGAAAAAGAAAAGCATAAAGATAAGTTAGAATGTGAAGTAGTAAGTCTAAGAAAGGAACTTGAGAAAAGGAAAACTATGAATTTTATATTTGCTAAAGGATTTGAAACCTTAGATGAAATTATCAAGGTACAACACTCTCCTCTTATGAAGACAAGTCTTGGATACACTAGAGAAACATCACAAACAAAAAAGTCTTCAGCCACCACCAGAAGCTATCTAAATGCAGCAAAAAATAGCCAGCAAAGTTTCAGTAATGCAGCAAAAACTAGTCAGCAAATCTCCAGTCCTCAACAAAAGATTAAAGGCGTTCCACAGGTAAATCATGTTCACTCCAATCCAAGGATGAACAACAATAGAAGCACCAGTCAAAAGGTAAACAACACCATAAGATTATATGATCACAAAAAATTCTTATTTAATGGACAATGTTTATGATGTCATAATTTTGGTCATAAGGTCGTTCAATGTGTTGCATACAAAACCATCATGACTAGAGAAGCAAGAAAACAAAAGAATGAGATAGCAGTCAAGAAGAACACTTATAATAACTTCTCACCTCTTAAAGATGAAATTGAATGCTCATTTTGCAATAACTTTTTCCGTGAAGAATATGAATGCGGGAGAAAATTACAACCAACATCTCAAAAGGAGAAAATATCAACAAATTCTAAGGTATGGAAAAGGAAGGAGTTACAATCTAAAAGTTGTGGCATAACATTGTTTGTAGAAGGCCAAGAAAATAAATGGTACATTGATAGCAGATTCTCAAAACACATGACATGTGATAAATATAAACTTATTTCATACAATGCTTTAGAGAAAGAAATTAATGTCACTTTTGAAATTGACTTACCTACTACCATTAAGGGTAAAGTTTTTGTTTTTATAAAAGAAAAGGTTAAAGATGGTACTGTTATGTATGTTGATGGATTAAAGCATAACTTTTTGAGTGTTATCCAAATGTGTGACCAAGGAAATGAGGCCGTATTCCGATCAAAAGAATGTGTGGTTCATGAACTTAACACAAGAAAGACCATAATAAGAGGAACAAGAACCCCGAGCAATCTGTATATATTGAAAGGTGGCCAAGAAAAATGTTACCAAGGAAAAACAGAGGAAAATTGGTTATGGCACCGAAGGTTGGGACACCTAAGCTTCTCTCAAATAAGAAAACCAAGCAGGCTCAAAGTTGTCCATGATCTACTCAACATCACCGTACCAGAAAGTACCATATGTAAGTCATGTCAATTCAGTAAGAAAACCAGAGTTGAATTCAATGCCAAGAAGGATAAAAAAGTAAGCCTCTTGAACTTATACATACTGATTTGTGTGGACCAGTAAGGAAAAGGTCATCTTGTGTAGAACAATACTATATCTTATTCATTGATGAGTTTTCTAGAATGTGTTGGATTGGTTTATTGAAACACAAAGATGAAACATTTAATAAATTTAAAGTCTTCAAAGCATTAGTTGAAAATGAATTAGATATAAAATAAATTGTTTTATATCCGACTGAGGAGGAGCATACATATCAGATGAATTATTTGATTTTTGTGAACAACATGGAATAAAAAGACAATTTTCTATATCTAAAAATCCTCAACAAAATGGCATGGCAGAAAGAATGAATAGAACTAGTCAACAAATGGCTCGTGCTAGGATTAATGAGTCTGGAACTCCTGACACCTTCTAGGGTGAAGCTGCACATACTATAGTAAATATTCTCAACAAGGCTCGTGTTCATATTAATAGTGATAAAACTCCATATAAACTTTGGTATGGTAAGCCTCCCATTGTAAAGCATTTTAGAGTTTTTGGAAGAAAATGTTTCATAAAAAATAATGATGAAAAACTTGGTAATTTTGAAGCTAGAGAAGATGAAGTAATACTTCTTGGTTACTCATATAGAAGCAAATGATACAAATGTTACAATAATAGAATTCAGAAAATTTTTGAATGCATTGATGTTGTGATTGATGAAGCATGCACTAGTCCCAAAAAGGTAACACCAACAAAAGAGGATGATGATATGAATGCATTACCATGTCAAATCAAAATGATATAGAAGAAGAAACTAATAATGCAGCAGAAGAAGACAAACTAGACAAAGAAAAGGCTTCATCCAAGTATGTTCAAAAGAATCATCAAGAAACTCAAATTCTAGGAGAAAAGGAATCTGGGGTACAAACAAGAAGAACCCTTGTAGGATCTTCTAGTTATCTAGCTTTATTATCCATCATTTAAACACCAAATGTAAATCAATCTAGTAAAGATAAATGTTGGGTTAAGGCCATGAATGAAGAACTTGAACAAATTGAAAAGAATGATACTTGGGAATTGGTTCCAAGGCCTCATGATGAAAATGTTATTGGGACAAAATGGATATTCAAAAATAAATTGAATGAAAATGGCGAGTTCATTAGGAACAAAGCTATAATTTTTTGTAAAGTTTATGCTCAACAAGGAGGTACATACTTTTAAGAAACATATGGACCAGTAGCCAGAATTGAAGCCATAATAATGTTTCTTGCATTTTCAAGTTTTGAAATTTCAAAATTTATCAAATGGATGTAAAATCTTCTTTCCTTAATGGAGATCTAGAGGAAGTAGTATATATTGAACAACCAAAAGGATTGATTTTGGGGAATGATGAAAACCTTGTATGAAAACTCAAAAAGGATTTATATGGGCTAAAACAAGCTCTGTGGGCATGGTATTATCATCTTGACAAATATCTTCAACACTAAAGTTTCACAAAAGGATCCACAGACAACAACTTGTACACAAAAATTGAGGTTGATAAACTACTAATTATTGTTGTTTATGTTGATGATATCATCTTTGGTAGTAGTGAAGAATCTATGAGTCAAAACTTTGCTTTCCTTATGCAACAATAATTTGAAATGTCTTTACTTGGGGAACTAACCTATTTTCTTGGTCTATAAGTGCAACAAGAAAAAGATGGCATATTTCTCTCACAAAAACAATATCTCAAGCAGATTCTGAAGAAGTATGGGATGGAAGATTGCAAACCTGTATGTACTTCCATGATGACAAGATGTAGCGTCAGTTATAATGATGATTCTCCCGCAGTAAACCAACCAGAGTATAGGTCTATGATTGGAAGTCTACTTTATCTAACAAGTACCAGACCAGATATGATGCATGCAGTTTGGATTGTTGCACATTGCTAAGCCAATCCAAAGGAATCAGATCTTCAGGTAGTAAAGCGAATGTTCAAATATCTCCAAGGAACCCAAGACTTTGGCCTATGGTATCCTAAAGATACAGATCTTACCCTTCATGCATACACAGATGTAAATTGGGCTGGAAATGTTGATGACCGGAAAAGCACTAGTGGAGGTGCATTTTACATTGGGCCTTGATTGTTATCTTGGTTCAACAAGCAACAAAGTTCCATTTCCTTATCTACAATGGAATCAGAATATGTGGTTGTTGCATCTTGTTTCAGACAACTTCTCTGGATGATGCAAGCATTACAAGATATACAAATCAAATGTTTTCCACCATCTCTGTTGAGTGATAAAAGGTGTCTTTTAACCCCTATTTATCCTACATTAATTATCAATCCAGGCATGATTTTTTATCTCAAGAGTGTACTCAGTCTGAGGCAGTCACTTGTTCAAGAGTAATGTTTGTAGTATAGTTCTTGCAAAAGTAAATGAATGTTGGAAACAAAATCTAATTGTAATGGCAAGAAACTTAAATGCTCTGTAACTAAATCGTTTATTCAGCAGCCATCAGTCATGGATTCAGTAATGAAAACACTTTCCTCTGTAAACTGATGTAAATGAAAATCAATCACAAATAAGATCTCCAATTTGAGAACTTAGACAGCAGTAGTCAATGTTCGTTACAGTTGTAGATCTTTCTATCCACACTAAAGTAAATACTAGAAATAACAATTCGATTAGCAGAAAAGGAACAACAACTAAATCTATTGAAAAGGTCGAACAACAAAGCTTAATCTACAAAAATGAATTGAACAGCAATCTTAACTGAAATGAATTGAACAACAATCTTTAACTAATAAAGGAACAACAAACCTAATTAAGTGTAAACACACAGTGACTATAGAGTAATTGAATCAGTAATCTTATTCTAGCATAATGGACATTAACCACAGGTATAAAGGAATGGCAATTGCAGTTATAATTGAATGGTAGTTAAATGAACAGAAATTGCAACTGTAAATGAATCGTAGTCAAATAAATAGCAATCACAACTGGAAATGAACAACAGAATCTGAATTAGACAGTGCAATGTCATTTCAGAATGAACAACATGACATTTTATGTTGTGAATAATAATTTTTCTATCTAATTACAATTTTGATATAATAGAGAAATTCAGTGAAATGTCCAAAAACATAAGATTACTGAATAAAGCGAATTAAGGAAATGCAAAGGAAATCAAACCACACATGACTGTAATTGTAAAATAGTGATACAAGAAGCAAGTGGATCCACTAGGGTTGGGCCTTAGCTACCAGGGGAGCACTACTGCGTTTATTCCAGGATCAGATAATGGAACAACAACTGAATTATATACTAATTATATATGGCAGAGTTACAGCTATTGCTCTTCAAAGAGAGTCGATGATAAAAGTTAAGATTACAATAGTAAGTTCTACAAATTGATAATATTATCTGCCCCCTGGGCTACCAGTGTTGTCCCTTTTTATAATGGCCAGGCAGAAGTATCAAGAGTATAGATAAGTCTTGAAGCAGTGATCCCTCAAGATCAAAGGATCCTGAGGGATTCGCTATATCTTTGATCTCCAGCTTATCATTTTGTCTTCTTGTGCTAATGTCGCGTTTTCTCTTCCTTTTCCTAGACCATGCACTCCAATCTTGATCTCCTTGTCTGGATACGGCTTCATGTCAAAGGGGCAAGAGTTGCTTTTGCTTTGTCTCTTCCTCTTGAATAGTGATTTTCTATTTCCTTCACTTTATGTATAGAAAAAGACAATAATTAGTTATTTTGTATCAATCACAAATCTCCTTAATTCTATCATAATTCTTTAACATATTACCATCTTAGAATGTAAAGGATTTATGATTCAAAGGAAAATATAAAGAAATAAATGGTAAATACATACCCCATCGCTCAACACACCCCCCTTTCATGCCCTCATGAAAACCATGTAAAGGCAGTTATGGAATAGGTTGGAAAGGGATTTTCATGAAGTGGTCTAAAGCCATTATGCGTAGCTAAAACTTCAAAAATGCACCCTATCTGCCCTTTAGGCAATTCATATAGGGCCTTATACCCTGCTACAGGATACCAGATAATTGGACTTCGAAACCTACAACCTAGCCAATACAGGCCTTCTCTCAAGATGAGGTTACTATAGGTAACCAGGCGATCAGCAGCTAACTTAAAATTTTCGTAATTGAATGGCTCTCTATCCTTAACATTCCGATCGGAAGCCTTCCATCAGAGTTTAGCTGCTGCTATGGTAAGGTCTTTTATGGATAGGAAGTATTCTACCCCTTGCTGGACAACTGCTCTGTGAATGGGTCCCAATGTCTGGATCACACCCTTCTTTCTCATTAAGCTTCTATGCTTATCCCACAGTTGTAATGGGTTTTTCGGTTCACCCCTTACCCAAAGGTCTAACCCATTTTCTTGTCTTTGAAAGGTGTTATAGGCCTTGAGCCACTTTAACTAGTTAACAACAAAAGAGATGAATGCCTGAAGCTGGATATCACCCACAAAAGGACTGGGATTCTTTTCCATTTCATCCTCCAACACAAAATTATGCAAATAAAACTCACATAGCAATCGTTGGACTTTCACCCCATAATGTTTACAACAGTTTATAAAATCATCAATAGTTTTTAACTCTATAGGCACCCCTGCCTTGATAGCCTTAATTTTTAACTTTAAATACCTTTCTATCAAAAACAAAGCATAATTTTTGGCAGGTGCCCTACATGCTAGAACATCAGTATATAGAGAACAGAGGGTATCCATTTGACTTATGACTGAGTTTAGCTTATTTGTTACCTTTTCAACTTTTTCCTCTACCTTTCGACATCTATCAAAGGCCTCGTTCTCTGATGCATTGATGTTCTTTACTTGCTACTGTAACTTTTGATATTTCTCCTGAGGAATAGTTTCTTTTGTGAGCTTTTCTATAGTCTGCTGAGCCTGTGCCAGATCCTCTTGGAGTTTTACTACCCTAGGGTCATTGTCCGTCAAAACACTTTTAGGTTGAAGATCTACCTGGATCTTCTTATTGCGACATCTGGTTTCCTCAGTCTATGTTTCTTTGTCATGAACTGTTTGGTCGGTCGTGACGCTAGAGGACAATGCCTCTGTCTGGATGTCCTTATTACAGACTGGTGTGTCTTCTGTTTGGGCCTCTACATTTGTAACAGCCGCATGTTGTTCCTTGTTGTCCCTAATGGATATGGGCTCGGTTTGAGTCCCCTTGGCCTTTATTTTATGGGGTTTCATCTGGGTGGCTGCATCCTTTGTTCCTGGGGTTCTTTTTGAGATTCTCCCCATTTTTAGGACCCTTATTTGTTGTCTGAGTTGTTTTACTACATTTAGTAGCCTTTGTTGTTCCTTTCACAGCCTTTTGATTTCATTCGTCTTCTTCTTCGAAGGAACAGCTGTTTCTTTTCTTGGGCCTGGGCTTTGTTCTTCAGGGATTGTACCCTCGCCCTGGCTTATTTCCATATTTTCTGTTTGGAACACTTCTTCAGTGTTCTCATCCTCCTAATTAGGTTTCTCAGGGGAGGTAACCCTAGTTTGATCTGCTATTTCCCGGGTGGCATCTACTTCTACTTCTTCTTCATCATTCATCTCCTCATATGCACTCTTATTGTGGGCATAGTGTTCCTGTGATTGTCTTGCCTCAATATTGAGGTTGAGTGGGTTGTGGGGCTAGATAAACTCACCCATATTGGCCAAAATTTGGGCCAATTTGTCTTCTTGTATAGGGTTTTGTAATGGGCTTCCACTGGGTCACTCTACTTCCTCCCCTTCTTCCTCGCCGGAGTGCTCAGTTTCCTCTTCCGGTTCCTCTTCCATATTTTCTTCTAATTCTTCTTCTTCATTTTCCCCTCCTTCAAGTTGTGGGGGTTGCTCATCCTCTGAGTCATAGATCTCTAAGGTTTGGCTACTATTATCTTGGAGACTTCCCAACATTCCCCTACTTCTCCCTAATCTGGCAGACTGTTGCGTTTCTGCGGTCTAATTGATGTGCTGGTGGTTTGTTTTCTTTTTGGGGATGGTAAGGCCAATCCCCCATCTATTGAGAATACCAATTCTTCCCAAATAATATGCTGTTGATTAAGACTATAACTGACTATTAGTCGAATTAAGCCATGATGACTTACTACCATCTCTGTATGACGAGATTTCCTTATGCTCCGAGCAGCATCATGCAATAAAAAATTTAAATATGCGGGCAAATTTACAACACATTTTTGTTTTAATACTGCTAATAATTTGAGATGGTGTGGTCTTACCACATCCTTTTTGCCATCGCATGTGTTGTATCTTTGCACTATTCTGGCTAATTCTTCCCATGGTTCTCCCAAGGTTGCAGGCAAGACTCCTTTTCCTTTGATGGTAAGGTTTTGTCCTTCATCCCGAAAGATAGCTATAGCCTCCTGAAGTCTCACTTTTTTTTGGGTCCATATTGGTCCAACAGCTGGTAGTCCTGATACTTCAGCAATTACCACATTTGTTATTGTTATTTGCCTCCCCCTCACCATGGAACGATCTTCCTGCAAATTCTGCAAAAATTCGATGGTTACCATTTCATGAGACTGCTATAGTCAGTTAAGGTAGGAAATCCACCCTGCTCTCACTAGAACTTCACTTGTAGCGTCAAAGATTATTAACACCTATGGTTCGCTGCATATTGATCTGCCTCCCATTTTGTTCAAGCTTAGCACACTGTTAATTTTTACGGAGAAAAAATACAGAAATGACAATGGAGCAGCAAGTTGTGCATATTGGGAAATATCAATACCATTAAACTTGCTATTTTCGAGTTCTGATGGAGTCATAGTACCTCCAAATAGGGAGTTGACACATATGTTGGTGTATTCTGGAGGTCACCTGCCCCCCCTTAAATTTGATAGGTCATCCTCGATCGATAAATGGAGCAACGTGTTGGACTGCAGTCATATAGTAAAAAGAAAGGAATGGCATATATATCCATGACATGATTACAAAAAGTAGCAGATTACTGAAATCGGCTCTTATGATGAAAATTGAGAATAGATATGGAAATTCTATGAAATGATGCGAAAAATAGGGGAGGGGACAGCTAACTTAAGTAAAAATGCTTATGCGGTCATTATCCACTTTAACCATTATGATTAATTTATAAACGATTTTTCATCTATAAGATAAAGATATAAGAAAAGGGTTTATAATGACTATTGGTGTATGAAAAGTATGACTTCAATACCATCAGCAGAGCTCTGTTACCCACAGGTATTCATAACCTTGACAAAGCTGCTTGTTTCACCCTTGGAACCATAATCCTTTATGTATGCCTAAGAAAGTGTTGTGTGACGTCAGAATGGAGGCCATTGTGCTGGCTTGGTAATCAGATGAATCACAATGCCATTCACCAGAAAGGAGTGAAAGGTAGGCAGGTCGACTCGTGATGAGACCTCATGTTCCAAGTACTTTTTTTTTTTTTTTGATATGCCTCTTGGATCATATCCCTGGTGTGGTTGCCATCGTGGGAATGCCACTTCACTACTTCCTTATGATCATGGTAGGATGGCTCTTGATGAGACACCCTATCCTTCATCTGACAAATCATGTTAGTAATCATATATGTATTTTTCTCTTCTTTTTTTTTTATATAGCACTTTCCTATTTATATACAGAGGATGGCTCAACACTCCTTAAGAGTAGGGATGGTGGAAGAAGTTTGAACATCTCAATAGAGGAAAATATGCCCTTATTCTTATTCAAAAATAATGATCAAAGAGAATTATGAATATTAAGAAAGAACCAACATGATAAAAATAATCAATCAAATTGGTTTTAGTGAAAATAAAGACAGCAAAGTGATATAAATAGTTGTGTCCTTTTCTCTTTCTTTCTTATCGATACAAATCAGTTTCTCTAAAGATAACAATTTTTCTTTGGTTTGCTGATTTCAATATCCTCTAGTTTTTGTTTTCTTGCGTAAATGTGTACTTGTGCCTTAAAGGGATCATAAACAATGAACCATAATTCACAAAAATCCTCTAAATGATGTTCTTTAAGAAACACACACACACGTGAAAAAAATGCACTCAAAAATTGTTGTTCCTCATATGGAACAGTTGTTGTTCCTTAAGAGGGACAGCAAAAAGAACATCTCCACACAAAACTGTGGTTCCTTTAAGAGGAATAGAAAACAAAAGAAAAAAATACACTCGAAATTGTTGTTCCTTAAGAGGAACAGCAACTGTTCCTTAAATGGAATAGAAAATAAAGCAAGCGCGAAATAAAATACTGATCCTTTGGTGGAACAGCCTAAGATCATCTGAAATCGAAACTGTTGTTCCTTTGGAAAGAACAGCAGAAAGAAAAAAATGCAAAGGAGGGTTGTTCCTTTAAAAGGAACAGCAAAACAATCTGGCAGAAGTGTTGTTCCTTCGGAAAGGAACGACAAAAATGTGGGAATGTTGTTCCTTTAGAAAGGAACAGCAAAAATGTGAAAGCGTTGTTCCTTCAGGACAGAACAAAAAAAATGAGGAAACGTTGTTCCTTCGAAATGGAACAGCAAAATGCGAAAGTGTTATTCCTTCGGAAAGGAACAGCAAAAATGCAGAAATGCTGTTCCTTTAGAAAGGAACAGCAAAATGCGAAAATGTTGTTCCTTCGGAAAGGAACAACAAAAATGTGGAAATGTTGTTCCTTCGGAAAGGAACAACAAAATCCGAAAATTTTGTTCCTTCGGAAAGGAACAGCAAAAATGCAGAAATGTTGTTCCTTCGGAAAGGAACAAAAAAAATGTGGAAATGTTGTTCCTTCGGAAAGGAACAACAAAAATTTGGAAATGCTGTTCCTTCGAAAAGGAACAAAACAAATGGGGAAATGTTGTTCCTTCAGAAAGGAATAGAAAAATGTGAAAGTGTTGTTCCTTCAGAAAGGAACAGTAAAAATGCGGAAATGTTGTTCCTTTGGAAAGGAACAGCAAAAATGCGGAAATGTTGTTCCTTCGGAAAGGAACAACAAAATGCAAAAATGTTGTTCCTTCAGAAAGGAACAACAAAAATGTGGAAATGTTGTTCCGTCGGAAAGGAAAAACACAAATGCAGAAGTGTTGTTCCTTCAGAAAGGAGTAGCAAAAATGCAGAAGTGTTGTTCCTTCGAAAAGGAGCAACAAAAATTCAGAAATGTTATTCCTTCGAAAAGGAACAACAAAAAAAATGCAAAAATGCAAAAATCTGTACAGAAAGTAGTTTATACAAGCAAAAAAGAAAAAATTATGTAGAAAATTTAAGAACAATGGGATTATTTAGTGAACCAATGCTGAGGAAGGATTACTTTCCTCAGCAAGAATCTGTATATCAGAATCTTCCCGTACCTGTTGGTAAAAGGATTCCCAAGTAAGCGGTTTATGGTTGTCAGGCGGAAAGAGTTGATAGTGCGGACACAATCAACCTCCCTAGGAGCCTACGACTCTCTAGTGACAAACAAACCAAATAAACACTACTTTTCTCTAAACATGCATTGCAAATACAAGTAATCAGGGGATCTTTAACATACCTTTAGTCCAACGCTTCGTAGTAGTCTAGTCTCGCCGATCTGGATGAGCTCCTCCTTATCCTTGAAACCTGCACTCACTAACAAGCCAAAAGATTAAATAGCACCTGATAAACTTATAAAACAATACATATTCATCATATTGACCAAGGAGTATATGAAACAAACCATGAATAACAATCTGTTGAGAAAAATGAGTTTATTTGCATTAAAGGTAACAAAAGGAACAATTACAACCTGAGCCTTGGTGTTCTGCAAGTTCCTCCCAAGGGTCCTTCAAGAGTTCTCCTTTACTTTGACAAAGCTCACCCCACTTCCAAGTAGAACAAGTAAATATGGTAATCTCTCCTCACAAGCTTCTAAATGGGAGTCCTAATTCCAGCAGCATCTACCCTTAGAAATGTATAGCTTTCAACCTCCCCTCCTTCTGGCCCAATGCCTGTATTTATAGTGCTCAAGAGGAAGTTATTCAGGTCCACCATCAATGGGATAAGTCCCTCTTTGGATGTGATAGTTCCCCTCTTGATGGGATAAGTTCCTCCTTGATAGGGATACATGAACCATCTAGAGGCGCTCAATACACGTCGAACAACCTTCTAGAATGCTCTAGAAATGACCACAAGTAACTTTTTAAAGATGAAACTTGCGCATTTTGACCTTTTCAGGGGGACGCACTTGTCCCTTTTCATACAGAGCGTACAAGTACGTGACTTTTGTGAACATTGGGTGCGTACCCGCAGGCAAGGCTGAGAGAACCTGCGTACCCAGAGATAAACACATTTACAAAGACTTTCTCTCTTTTTGGAGTTTGACATGGCAAGCAGAGGCACAAGACTTGCCCAGGAGGGTATCATGACTGTTGATAGAGCCATACTAACTATATATGACCATGGTGACATTTTTTAGTGTAACAGATTGCCCCCTAAAGTGCGAAGCCTGTAGTAGATTAGGGTTTTGTTTTATCTAGGAAGGGTGAAGTGCTTTATCATTTCAAGGATCGTCTCGAGGAGAGCCTGGTCAGAACCTGCAATTTTCAACACAAAATACATGTATAAGATTATATCATCGCTGAGGTAGGCATTCCCATACTCAGATCAAAAACTTTAACTAACAGACTAACTACTCTGATATAGGAATGATTTTGCAGTACATCATAATCACAGACTTGCGTAGACACAGTATGGACGCAGCCATCTGTTTATAATTGGTCTACTATATAATGAATACAAAACTCCTCGCAGCCTGGATGGTAGAAACTAGATCCAGGGTCTTCATTTCTACTTCCCGAATTGGTACGATTCTAGCCATGTGAATGAATGAGTCGATGTCGAACATGGTAGAAACCACTTGATTACCAGTCGATGATGTAAACTGTTAACAAGTGTGAGAGAGACCATTAGTAATGTCAATGGTTCTCAAAGTACCCAGTACAATCCATGAGATGTGAATGAATGAGTTGATGTCGAACATTTCACGGAGTCCTTCGATCGAAAGTCAATGATGTAAACTGACGTCAAAGGCGAGAAACCTGCCATTGATGCATGCAGAGTTCAAGGTACTGACGATTTCTAAGTCATCTCTCTAGATAATGTGCTGATGTCGATAGAAAGCGACTCGTCGCAGGCAAGCCCACAACACGAAATCATAGTTCAAGTTGAAGAAATGTTGCTGTAAGGACTGACTCAGGGATGGTCAAACTGGATGACAAGGTATTTTGCAGATGAAAGTTTTGTTTGCAGACCTCTTGAACACATAACGACACAAAAGATGGTTTGGTGACAAATGACTCAAAGTTAATCCCCGGAACTCGGTAAAAGACTTTCAATGTGGCTTGATTGACTGTGAGGCAAAGGATTTCCCAACCCAGATGAATGAAAAAGTGTCGTGTTCAAGAGTGGTTATAAAGTTTCTTCTGTGACAAAGGATAACAAATAGGCTCATTTTTCTCTCTTTTCCCCCACCATTTCTGGCAAGTACCTCTTTATTTTTAACAAGCTTGAGGAGGATAACATATGCTTGATTATAAGCTTATCCTTCGGATGAGTCCAACCTAGTTTTGATTCGAACCCTAGGAAGGAGCGGTTCGTTCCCGTTTGTAATTGAACAGGTCCTTTACTGTGAAATTTTAACGAGTCCAGTATAGGAGAAACTCGGCGTTTTTCAATTTTAGAGAGTCTGAAAAACTTAAGAAGACTCCAAGATGAACTTTTTCGTAGATTTGTGTCCCGCAAGCCCGAAAAAGTATAAAATAATACCTGGGGGAACCGCTTGATCTTGCGACCAAGGAGTACTTTCATAGTTAGTGCCACTGACCTGAAAAGTAAAAAGCGATCAAGGACACGTCGTTTTATTTCCAGTTTCGAGTTTGAAACGACAAAAACCCGGCAATCTTTTCCTGTTTTTTCGGTCAGAAAAAGGGCTATAAGGGGACCGTCTTTTAGTTCCGTTTTAACGAGTGTAAAAGAAACACTCGGCAATCTTTTCATGTTTTAGGAGTCAGAAAAGGGCTTAAAAGATGACTCTGATATTTTGATTCGTGAAAAATAACAATTTTCCCTCTAAATCCCTTTGTCCTGCACAAAAACGACACATTACTCATACCTGTTTAAGATGGGAAAAAATACATCGAAAAACATCTTTCCATGGTGAAAAATAAACAAACCTAGTATTCATTCATCCAAAAAACCTATAAAAAGACTTTTTACCATGTCATTTTTACCATTTTACTGTTGAGGTTGAAAAAAGGGCTTTTGACAAGAAACTTCCCGTGGTCATTGCGGAGAATCCGACCGTCAGAATCGAACGCCGTCTCTTCCAGGTATTTCACAATATCCTACTCTTCAATTTCATCTGATTAAAATTTTGTTTTAGGTTTTAGTTTTGATTTTTGGGGGGTTTTAGGTTTTAAAATGCGCCCTGCGGGGTACGCAGGTGGCCTAAGGGTGACCTGCGTACCCCGACCTTTTCCTACACAGGAAAAAGGTCGGGGTACACAGCCCACCTTCAGGCTAGCTGCGTCCCGACGCCTTGTGTTGTAAACGCGGGGTGCGTACCCCGCAAAGGGCGGAATTCGAAACCCCAACCCCCCAAAACAACCATTAAAAATTTCCCAAATGAATTCTAACCTTTATTTGTTGGTGTGTAGGGCACTCACCATGTTGGATTGGAGAGAAAGAGAGCACGAGGATGTTGATTTAGCCGCAATTGGTCACCAACCTTCTGTTGATGCCCTAAAAGCATGCAGGCTATATAAATACTGGGCCATACCTGGCATGAGGGCTCAGGTGAGATTCTTGGAGTGGCTGGTTGAGAGATGGAACATTCAGGAGCAATGCTTTTACATCGGAGGGCACCAGCTCGAGATAGAGCCCTCTGACATATACTTTCTCACTGGCTTGCCGAATAGGGGCGAGCAACTCAATCTAGCCGGGACTAGGCCGGGTGGCCAATCCCTTGCTAGTCTCCGGGAAGATTGGTGCATACCCAATCAGCACCATGCAAAAGGCATAGAGATCAAATACATCTCTCGGCGTGAACTCATGGTTATAGCTTTCACTGTTACCAGAATTTGTGGCGCAGCCGCTCTACATATCGCCACCGGGTCCCAAATGCGGATGGCTATTGACTGTTTCCGAGGCACCATCTTCAACTGGTGCGATGCTGTGTCAGCCAACATGAAGGGCCAACTGACCAGGGCAAAGAACGGACAACTGAAGACTTTTGGATATGGGCCTCTAGTTGTGAGCTTTTCCTTGGAGAGAGTTCTGATGCTGATCCCTCAGCATATCACTGTTGATATCTTGGGTCCTCGGGAGCCAAAGCTGATACGATGGGTTACGGTGATGGCCCGGCATCCTGATGAGGGTGCGGCAGTTGTTCGATTCCCTGCTAGTTATTTTCACTGGTTAGAGGACCAGGTTTTTTCGATCCAGGGCTTTCCATATGCCAGAGTAGATTTTCGGAATGATCCGGACATGGTTCTTCCACAGGGAGAACAATGGGATGACAGAGGTACTTTATTTTTCACAAGTTTTTAATTTATCTATATTTTTTTTTGTTTTTATATATATCGTCTCAAAACTGACAGTAAAAATTTTCAAAATGCAGATGTTGGTCCACAGCGCCCAGCCAACCTCCGGCCTTTTGATAGGAGAAATCCAGTTGCACCGGTACCGGCCCCACAGGACACGGCTGCAGAGTCACTAGCTGAGTTGGAGCAGGATCTAGAGCCTCTCACGGTAGATATACCCAAGACTACGATAGATGATATTCCTATCAGACTTCAGCGCTATGTAGTTGCAGTCCCTGGACCGTTTAGGAGGTTTTTGTGTAAGGTAGCCCATGCAGTGGTGTCGTATAGGGAGCACCACCAGTGATTGGATGGTCACTTTGTAGACATATGTGACACTTTTGACTTTTTGTACTTATCATTTTTGCTGATCATAAGGTGTTTTTCAACCTATGATCGAAGACGATGTATATTTTTTTGACACACTTCTATCTATATATATATATCACTATTACCGGCTTATCTTGTTAAACATGTATGATGAAATGTTTTTAAATTTACTTGTATGATTATCGTAAATGTCTTTCCAACATTCGAGAAGCAATTGCATCTGCTAATGTATTTAGAGACCTTGGAATATGCTGATATTCAATGTAATCAAACTCACGTTCCAAGAGACGCACTCTCAAAAACAATCTTAATAACACAGGATTTCTAATGGCATATACTCTATTAAGCTGTAATACAATGAGTTCAGAATCTAACCTCACTATCAAACGTCGAATTCCAAATGAAATAGATTCAGATAATAATTCAACCACTGCACTTTATTCTGCAATGTTGTTCGTTGTTTGACCGAGGCTCACCCCATGCATAGAAACTAACTCGTCAGAGGGCGAATAAATAACCCAAGCTGCAGAAGAGATATTCCGTGTACTACGACAAGCACCATCAGTGAATCCAATGTATGTTTGGAGAGGCATCGACATCTGCAATATCAAGAGTAAAACCAAGATAAGCCAGAATAACGATGAGAAACACACTTTCTAAGCTAAGCACACTGTCTAAACTAACAAACACACTAGCTAGAAAGTGAAAAACTAACCTAACTAAAAATTCTCCATACCTATCGCTTAAGCATAATACCTCTTTAGGTAAAGTCCATTTCTGGGTTTACCCAAAGAGTCCCCGTCAAAATCAACTAGCTCATAGGCCCCTTTTGCTAGCTTTCGCTTGACAATATAGGGCCCATGCCACATGGGAACGAATTTTCCAGCACCTAGCTTATCGTTAGCTTGATCATATAAGAGCACTAGGTCTCCCTCCGAAAAACTCCGAGGGGTCACATTTCTATCATACTGAGCTTTCATTTGCTTCGCATGAGTCTCGATTGCCAAAGCAGCGTCACGTCGAGTCTCATCTAATTTAGCTAAGTATAATAAATTTTTCTCCTCTTCGGAAGTAGCTAGAAGTAATTCGACAGCCATTTGAAGTGATGGGATTTCGCATTCAATGGGCAACACAACTTCCAAGCCATAAACTAGCTGGAAAGGAGTGAACCCTGTTGAAGTTTTCACTGAAGTTTGGTATGCCCATAGTGCTGAAAATAACATGTTATGCCAATTCGACCGATGAATGCCGATGATTCGTCGGATCATGATAACAAGAACTTTGTTGATAGACTCAACCAAACCGTTGGCTTGCAGATAATAAGGAGTAGAGCTATCATGGCGCAAACCAAGCTGGCTTGTAAGCTCAGTCATCATGATGTTTCGAAAATGACTCCCATGGTCTGTGATGATCGCTTGCGGGACACCAAACCTAGTTATAATATGATTGAATACGAAAAATGCAGCTGTTTTGCCGCTTGCGTCAAATGTAGGCATCGCCTCGGCCCATTTAGTAAAATAATCAACCGCAAGGATGATATACGCATGCCCCCCGGCCGAGTGAGGGTTACAAGTAATAAAATCGATACCCCATTTGGCGAATGGTCCAACGGCAATTATAGGGTGGAGAGGAGCAGGCGGTGCGCGCATCTTGCGATCAAACACTTGACAGTTGTGGCATTTTCGGACCGCAATGATATAATATTTAAACATGGACGGCCAGAAATAGCCAGTACGCAACACCTTCTGAGCTGTGGCATACCCAGACATATGACCTCCACACGCTCCAGAGTGACAGTCATTCAAAACCTTCTCAGCCTCTTCGTGAGTTAAACAACGTCGAAAAACTAAGTCTGCCCCCCGGCGATAAAGAGTATCTCCAATAATTCTGTATTGCTGGGATTGAAACCGAATTTTTCGACGCTCTGACTTTGAAGCTTCAGGCCGAAAGGTTTGGGTCTGGAGATAGATGATTATATCTCCATACCACGGATCTAAAGTACTGATAAGAAACAAAGATTCGTCCGCAATGGACTCCTCTGCCACAGTCTCTGTGTCAGTACGCGGGAAATCACACATCAATTCTGCAAAAACTAAGGATTTCTTAGACTTGGACTTCTCGAACTCCAAATCGAACTCTTGCAAGATCACGATCCATTTAGAGTACTTGCCCCCTAGCAGTTGTCTCGTCAAAATATAAATCATAGGGTTGCAATCCGAAATAACTGTAGTCTTACGGAGAAGAATGTAGTGACGAAAACGCTGGACAGCTTGAATGGCTGCCAGGGCCAATTTCTCCACATGCAAATATTTTAGCTCAGTGGGATTTAACGTCCTACTAAGATAGTATATTACATGTTCCGCTCCGAATTCATCTTCCTGAACTAACACCATTCCAATAGTGGAATGCGAAGCTGCGAGGTATAAGAAGTAGTCCGGGTTGTAGTTGGGAGGATGCAGCAACGGTGCATGGGTCAACGCGTGCTTGAGCGCATCAAAAGATTGTTGAGCAATCTCATCCCAAAGGAATTGGGCGTTCTGTTTCAACAACCGGGTAAAACCCTTAGTGACCTCGGCGTAGTTCGGAATGAATCGGCGTAAAAAGTTCGCTTTCCCTTGCAAACTTTGGAGTTGGCGCAAACTCGAAGGAGGAGGCAATTTGATGATAGCTTCAACCTTCGAGGGATCGACGCGAATGCCGGCTTTTGAAACAACAAATCCCAACAATCGACCCGCTTCTATACAGAATACACACTTGTGCGGATTCAACCGAATACGATAATGCCTACACCTCATAAAGATTGCTCGTAAATGGACAAGGTGATCAGCTCGACGTAAAGAATGAGCAGGCAAATCATCGAGGTACGGTTGCACAATGTGCTTGATGTCATGAAAGGCGTAAGACATGGCCCGTTGAAAAGTAGCTCCGGCATTCTTAAGCCCAAAAGGTAATTTGCAATAAGAAAATGTCCCCCATGGACAAATGAATGCCGTTTTTGGTTGATCGGCAGGTAGAATATTGATTTGATTATAGCCTGAAAAACCATCCATAAAAGAGAACATTTCACTTCCGGCACAATCATCAATTATTTGATCGATATAGGGCGTAGGATAGTTGTCTTTTGGACAAGCTCGATTTATGTCCCTATAGTCAATACAGATTCTTATTGTTCCTTGTTTCTTGTTAATCGGAACAATATTCGATACCCAATCTGTTAAGGGGATCGGATAAATGAAACCTGCTTTCAACAGCTTTTCGACTTCTGCTTTAATAGCAGCCGCTTTCCTAGGGTCAATCTGACGCAACCGTTGTCGGACGGGTTTAGCGTCCAGGTAGGTCTTGATTTCATGAACAACAATGGAGGGATCGATTCCTGGCATTTCTTCGTAAGACCAGGCAAACACATCGCGGAATTCTTGGAATAGGGCCTTTTAAGTTTGAATTTCTTCTTCTGTACACGAGGCGCCTATATGAATGTTCTCAACAATTCCGGGCTTCACTGAAATGTCAATAGGAACAGTTCGAGAAATGTTCCCCAAATTCAACTCTGAGTCAGGATGTTTCGTTGGACTCTGAGCGTCTTCGATATATTCAACAGTAAAAATAGATGAAAAATCATTTTCAAAAGCATCGCCCTCAGGTAAAAACGAAGATCTATGATGGAGATCTTCCCATGGTAGATCATCTACACTTAGGATTTCACGAAGTTGCTCGTCAGATGACACGACTTCGGGAAACGCTATCTGTTCTGAGGTTGATGTGAAAAGTGATTCTTCACTGACCACATTCATTTGGTCGATTTGGGTTGAACACAGGTCGGTAAAAGACACGACGGCTTCATAAGCAATTTCATATGGACTCAAAGGCATAGAGTCACCGAATGAGTCTATCTCAGATTCAGATGGGACAATCCAAGGATCGTCGTAAATAATGGTGTCTAATGTAATCATATGAATGAATGCGAATGAAGGGTCTGCGTTAACTGGAGGAAAAGGAAAAGTTCCCAGTAAACTGGAATCTTTAACTAAACCTACACCAACGTCCCTATAAGGGATTGTCATTTTAGCGACATGCTGGATACTCTCTGAAGAGGCTGGGTCGGATGAAAAGTATGTCAGATGATCAATTGTCACGATCTTACCGTTATATGGAAACTTGATTACTCTGAAGACCGATGAAACGACCGCTGTCATAGCATATGACCAACTTCGACCCAAAAGAAGGTTGTAGTCTAGAGGGGCATCAACCACTTCCACATCCAGACTAACGGTTTTGCCTTCTACCCCTATAGGTAATTCCTGTAGAATACCAAACGGACGGAACCCACGGCCATCAAAGGCCTTAAGGATGGTGGGGGATTGGTTCAGCGAAGGAGAACCAAGCGATCTCCAACACTGAATCGACATAATACACGTGGAAGCTCCCTCATCAATTACAGTCCGATGAATAGGCCTGCCTTTGACTATCACTGGGATCTGGAAAGCCATTTGATGGGGTAAGCGCGGTGTACTATTTTCTAGATCGAAGATTATTAGATTCGGGTCCTGAACGTCAACAGCTCTGATAGCCGACAAAAGTAATTTTCGTTGTGCTGGACATGATTGCAGCACTTCTAAAGCCGACATTGCTGAGGGTGAAACAGCTAAGTCCTCAACAATGTTGTAATTCTGGGCCGCTCTCGCATGTGGATTGAAAGCAGACCTTCGAAGTACACCCTTGGCGGGCGGTTTGATTACTAGATCCGGGTTAGGTTTCTCGATCTGTAGTGGATCGGAACCGGGAGCTGAGGTTGATGGAATAGAATGAGAAGATTCTGCTTCCTTACCATCAACAGGAGCCTTACTACCATAATCATTCGTTCGAGTCGCAATCCTCACATGAGACATCATCAAAATGGGTTCTTCACTGGCATTTGAGGAAGAACCTATCATCTTACTCTCCTGCTTTGGAAATGGATCTTGCAAGACAGGAGGAGTGGGAGAACCTTTGACTATTTTCACAACCGCGGCCCGATGAGGGCAATTCCTTGTAAAATGATCTTCTTCACAAATAAGACAGGGATATCGAGGTTTACGCTTTTCGTCATTGGTTTCTGACTTTTCTGTTTTCTCCTTCGGAGCCTTGTCTGCTTTAGCCTTCTTCTTACCCTTCTTCTTTCCACCGTTTTTTGATTTGGCCGTAGATGACTCTACAACGTGAATATCGGCAGTAAGCTCAGGAGAAGATGACTCTCCTGTCGGGGAATCAGGTAAAGTGATTATAGGAGTAGTAGAATTCTTGGAAGATTTCTTCTTGCTCTTAGTATTCACTGTACCAATCATACCATCAGCGGCATGAGATCCCGAAGGAGCAACAGCAATTTGATTCGATTTTGGAAGATCTGGGATCTTCTCGTGTAACGTACCTGATTGAGTGTAAACTAAATCGAGGTACTGTGCTTGAGCAATGACTTGCTCCTCAGTAACTACGCCGGCCTTAGCTACATCTTCAGTAATCTTCGGTAATAATGATTTGACAAACCATTCAGCTAAGATTTGGTCCGGAATAAAAACTTTCACTAACCTTCTTCGACGTCTCCACTCATGAATGTGATCAGAAATATACGTGGATGTCGATTGTTTTAGTGAAGTTAATAGTTCCGTGCCGTTATTGTATCTGACCGGCAACTGAAAGTGAGTTAAGAACGAAGTAGCTAACTGGCTAAAACTGTAAAAAGTGGCCCGTGGCAACTCAATGTACCACTTGGCTGCGAGACCAATGAGTGTACGCTGGAAAAGACGTAAGCGGATTGAATCATCCGAGATAGAATTTGAAGCACACCAGAGGTGGTAAGTCATCACATGATTCGACGGATCCTCTCCAGGCTTACCTTCAAACTTGGGTATATCGCTGGGCAACTTATTCGGCATTGTCAGCCAAAACGGTTGATAGTTGATTGGATCGTTCGTTAGGCGTGACAAGTCTGGTAAATCCAAAGTTGCGATAAATGGCAATTGCCGGTTCGGATCCCTAAAACTCTGAGTCATTATACCAGCCCCAGGAGGAGGATATCCAGGATAACTTGGAATAGGCATTGCATTCGGGATATTATATCCTCCTGGAAAACCAGGATTAACCAGACCGTACTGGGGTTGTTGAGGTTGTTGATAAGTGTACCTAGGATACGGTTGATACTGATAAGCTGGTTGCTGGACAGCTTGCCCATATTGGTACTGGCCCTGGTACGGTTGATAAGCATATTGAGGTTGAGTAGTAACAACCGTACTCATACCAGGCTGACCTACAGGCATTTGAACCGTAGTTTGAATCGTAGATCCAGACGGAGGTAAAGATGTCTGAGGAGTGGTAGCAGAGACAGTAGAAACAGGAGCTTTCGATACTCCAGAAGTGAGTGCGGTAGATGAAACAGATGTTGCAGTAGTTGCAGCAGTCGTTTGAGATGGAGTACTAGGCGCAGCAGGCCCCGACTGAGTAACTACCGGAGGTACAGAAGTTTGAACATTTGACTGGACTGGTTGCTGGGGTGAACCAGAAACTAAAGGTTGTCCAGTTTGAGGTGACAACTGTACGTTCGGTTGCAACACTTGTTGACCTTGCGAAGGATCCCACACTACAAGCATTCCAGGGTATTGACCCATTTGACCCATTACAGGTTGAGGATATTGAGATCCATAACCGTATTGAGGATAGGATTGATAATTGAAAGGTACATTTCCGGTACCTTGAACGTAAGATTGACCTTGGGGTGGTTGATAACCTTGACTCGAGTATTGACCTTGAGGAAGATAGCCTTGAGGTAAATACTGATACTGGTGTTGGCCTTGAGGTACATATTGATACTGAGGTTGACCCTGAGGTACATATTGAGGTTGGGGTTGACCTTGAGGAACGTATTGTGCCATGGGCACATACTGTCCTTGAGGCTGCCCCCCAACCACAACTGGAGTACCTTGAGGTTGCCCCCCAGGCATTATTTGAGGCTGCCCCCCAGGCGGTAATTGACCACCTTGAGGTTGAGAACCGGGATTTGAACTTGACATCATATAAATGTCTCCTACACCTAATGGTTGATTACCATTGTTTCCAACAAATAACCCATGTTCAATGGGTTGAGGAGATGCCCCTGCAAAAGTACCAGACAAAGACTGATACCCAGTAGGAACAGAAGGACCGCCGTGCAAGAATGATTCAAGCGATTGAGTAAACATTGACGACTGACCAGACATATTTACAGGAGTAGTGAAACCTCCAGGTGAAAAAGGAGTACGAGGTGGAGTAAAACCTAAGCCTGAGTTGTCTAAATAATTAGTTAACGAAAGGTACCAAGTAGTACTTCTAGGAGGACTGTAAAATATGGATTCACGCTCTCTTAGATCAATAGTAAGTTGACCTTCAAGATTAGAGACACCTATATCTTCCTCTGGAGCAAGTTCTTCGATAGCAATCAAACCAGTAGGGAGATTTTCAGTGATAATTCGTTCTACTCTTGGTGAATCTGGAACACTAGAAGTTGGAGTAACAGGTTCGGATATTTCAGGTTCCTCACCTAAGTCACTAGTAGATGAAAAACTACCAGCAAGCTCAGAAACTGTAACAGCTTCAGGATTATAACCTGTCTCTAGACTTTGGTAATCTGGATGGACTACCAAGGCAGATTCTCCTTCTTCAGGTGAACCTACTTTACTGCCACTAGGAGGAGTTACAAGGACTTTTAATCCTTCGTACTGACCCGGGACGTCTTCAGGAGGTTCACCCCGCCTTCTACGGAGTTTCCTCAATAAATCAGTTCCGGTAACAATCTCAGGTGACTTGCCCCGAAGCCTACGGGACTGTCTCGGTAATTCCGCCACAGTTAAAAATTTTAACTACTACACACGAAAACAAAGTAAAAATTTCAAATCAAACCACCTAAAGTCGCTAAAGAACCAAACAAATTTTGAAGCACACGCCTAAAGAATCTAGGGCGTCAAACCATACACAAACAGTAGCCTTCCGGACCGAAAACACTAGTTGGTGATGAAATCCAACATCGCCGAATTCAGTACAGAAGAGGAGGGTGGAACAGTTACCCTGGCAGCCTGCTTAATGAATAGACCGGCACAAGTTCCTCCACTTTAACCGTCTCGAAGTGAAGTGAACCCCCCGGAAAATCCAAGTGAGTATAACCGACGTCTGCTCCAGGTACAGTGGGATCTTCCCTCCACCGTCACCTTGGGTAGAATCCTAAAGATTATGGTCACTAAGGTTACCAACAGCAACAAGTACACCTGGGGGAACAGTCTAAACTCCGACAGCACGCAAGGGCAGAGTATCAAGCTCAATCCCCTTACCGGCTCCTTGACAATAATCCAAGGTTTACCGATAAGTGACCCCTGGCTCCTCGACAATGGTTAATCCGAGGTTTACCATTTGTAATACGTGCGTGTCTAGCGTCGTTCCAAATGAGGGAGGATTGATCCCCTAACTGGTTCGGACACGAGCTCGTGCTTCTCCTTTAAGAGGAGCTTTCCCAGAGTGTAAATGTAACAATTGGATTTATTCTATCACAAGATCAGCTACTTGTTTGGTTTTACTGTCTTGGAGAGTTAATTACTCTCCTACTCCAAGACACTAGCCTAAGCTATGTTGGTGCTTCAGAGCCCTAGTAAAAGAAAAGTTACTATGTAAATTTTACTTTAAGCGTTGATTTTATGGTTTTTCTTTAACTCAACGAGTGGCGGAGATGAAACCAGTGGTGTGTAGACTCGACTCAAACCACTACAAATATGCACCTAGGATGATTTACTCTACTTTCTCTTTTTTCAATGAAATTCTTAGCTAAGAAAGTTTAGAGAATGCAAATTTATATAAAACAACTCTCTTTGCAATGAAAATCAAAGAAATAAAGCTCTTAATCTTTCCAAGCATACAAACATGACCATTTAATACTTGCACGAAAAATTCCTTTCTCTTTCAAAAATTCCAAAAGCTACTTGAAACAAGACTTTTCAAAGAAGATGTTTTTGTATTTTTCTTTTAACAAAGCAAATAAATCTAATTTAACAAAAATCAATCTTAACAACTATTAAAATCTACGAAAATTTACTCACAAGCAAACCAAAAGGTAAATTTACTCTAAGCAAACCTAACGAGTCCAAAGCCTACAAGGATGATTCTAGGTTGTTTTACTTGGCCACACAAGCCAAGGACCAGCTAATGCAGAATCAAGAACTGATCAAAACAAAACTCAAATCTTTTTGTTCTTTTTGTAAAATGGAAATCAACACTCAATCAATCAAGCACTTTGAAATTTGACCAAAGAGACAACTCAATAGGTTGGTTGCTCACACGGGTAGACTTACGACAGGTCCGACTCCTAAGGAGGTTGACCAAACCAGAGAGATCTAAGGCTTGACAACTTCTACCATTAAAGTCACTATAGGACCTACTCAAAAATCAAACCCTAGGCTTAAATTTCAATGAAATCCACTAAAACACTTAATGCTATCAAAACCAGTTCAGGTGAAGGATCTTTGACAAGATACTAATGGATCTGGGCAGCAAAAACTAGAAAAAGCAAAATCTAAGAGGAAAAAATCTAAAAAATGGAATTTTCTTAAATTTTAGCAAGGGACGCAGGCAACCCGTTAGAACAGGTGCGTACCCGCTCTGTGCACACAGCAACAGTGCGTACAGGGACGCACTGTGCAATACTCAGAGGGTGCGTCCTACTGTAAAAATCAAGAAAAACTAAATCTAATTTAATGCTAAGCTAATCCACCCAAATACAAATTCACACAGTCAAAAACCAGAAAAATAAATCAATTTTCTCAGAGCAAAGTTCATTCAAAGGAAAAGTCATTCTCATTCATGGAGTTCCCCAGCGGAGTCGCCATTTTGTCAGGCGGAAAGAGTTGATAGTGCGGACACAATCAACCTCCCTAGGAGCCTAAGACTCTCTAGTGACAAACAAACCAAATAAACACTACTTTTCTCTAAACATGCATTGCAAATACAAGTAATCAGGGGATCTTTAACATACCTTTAGTCCAACGCTTCGTAGTAGTCTAGTCTCGCCGATCCGGATGAGCTCCTCCTTATCCTTGAAACCTGCACTCACTAACAAGCCAAAAGATTAAATAGCACCTGATAAACTTATAAAACAATACATATTCATCATATTGACCAAGGAGTATATGAAACAAACCATGAATAACAATCTGTTGAGAAAAATAAGTTTATTTGCATTAAAGGTAACAAAAGGAACAATTACAACCTAAGCCTTGGTGTTGTGCAAGTTCCTCCCAAGGGTCCTTCAAGAGTTCTCCTTTACTTTGACAAAGCTCACCCCACTTCCAAGTAGAACAAGTAAAGATGGTAATCTCTCCTCACAAGCTTCTAAATGGGAGTCCTAATTCCAGCAGCATCTACCCTTAGAAATGTATAGCTTTCAACCTCCCCTCCTTCTGGCCCAATGCCTGTATTTATAGTGCTCAAGAGGAAGTTATTCAGGTCCACCATCAATGGGATAAGTCCCTCTTTGGATGGGATAGTTCCCCTCTTGATGGGATAAGTTCCTCCTTGATAGGGATACATGAACCATCTGGAGGCGCTCAATACACGTCAAACAACCTTCTAGAATGCTCTAGAAATGACCACAAGTAACTTTTTAAAGATGAAACTTGCGCATTTTGACCTTTTCAGGGGGACGCACCTGTCCCTTTACATAAAGAGTGTACAAGTACGCGACTTTTGTGAACATTGGGTGCGTACCCACAGGCAAGGTTGAGAGAACCTGCGTACCCAGAGATAAACACATTTACAAAGACTTTCTCTCTTTTTGGAGTTTGACATGGCAAGCAGAGGCACAAGACTTGCCCAGGAGGATAGCATGACTGTTGATAGAGCCATACTAACTGTATATGACCATGGTGACATTTTTTAGTGTAACAATGGTATAGTCGCACTCGGTGACCATTTGCTTTAAAGGTATGTCTAGATCCGTCAATAGTAGTCAAAGTAATGGTGCCATTGTCATGCACTTTCTGTATTTCATACGGTCCAAGCCATCGAGTCTGAAATTTTCTCGGAAAATCTTGAAACCTGGAATCATATAGGAGTGCCCAATCTCCTTTGTGGAAGATTTTCTTTTTGATCAGGGCGTCGTGCCATTTTTCTCTCTGCTGTTGAATTAATGTAGTGTGTTGAAGAGTCAAGAGCCTAATTTCATCTGGCTCGTTAATTTGTTGTAATCTATTAGTCTGGGCCTCATTTAAATTCAGACTGATCTCCTGTGTTGTTCTTAATGTTTTTATTTCGAGCTCTATTGGAAAGATGGGTTCTTTTCCAAATACTAGTTGATATGGTGAATAGTTGGTGGTGTTTCTCCATGTTGTTCAGTATGTCCACAAGGCTTCGGGCAATCTTGAAGCCCAGTCACATCTATGCAATGCAACTTTTTTTGTAAGTATTGCCTCTATCAACTTATTCGTGCTCTCTACTTGGCCATTTGCCTGTGGGTGATACAGAGTGGTAATTTTGTGATGAATGTGATAATTTTTTAATGTTGTAGTGATTTTATTACCTGCAAACTGCGGTCCTCCATCCATGATTATGTCCCTCGGGAGGCCATATCGGACAAATATTTGGAACAGGAAATGAATCACAGAGCCCTTTGTAGCTCCTGGAAGTGCCTCTGCTTCAACCCATTTGGTAACATACGTTGTTGCTACTAGAATATATGTTTTACGATTTGATGATGGGTTGATCGGACCAACAAAACTCAGTGCCCAATGCTCAAATGGTTTGATTACTAACTGTGGGTTTAAAGGCATTTCGTCGAACTGTCCAGGGCATCCTGCTCTTTGGCAACTATCACAGGCTTGAACAAATTTCGTAGCATCTTTAAAGCTTGTGGGCCAGTAATAACCTGTTTGCAAAAACTTGTGACTAGTCCTGTGATCTGCGAAATGTCCGCTACATGGTCCGTCATGACAAGCTTTCAGAATGTCAAATATTTCGTCTTCGCGGATGCATCTTCTGATGTGCATATCTTCCCCTGTATGAAATAGGTAGCCCCCAATCCAAGAAAATTGGTTACTACATTGCACAATCTATTTTCATTCATTGGGGGTTAGATGCTTTGGTAATTTGCCTACCGCCAAATAATTTGCAACATCAGCATACCAGGGTGTCTTGACAGTAACAACAAACAAATGTTCATTTGGGAATTGATCTTTCACTATTGCTGCAGCAGCTGGCTTCGGCATTTGTGAGAGAAAATCAGCTATAAGATTCTCTTTCCCAGGTCGATCTTTTATTTTGATGTCAAATTCATGCAATAAAATCAGCCATCTTGTTACTCTACTATTTGTAACAGGTTTATTTGCTAAGTATTTTATGGCATAGTGATTTGTATATAAAACAACAGGATATCCAGTGATATAATGCCTAAATTTATTCACAGCGTGTATTATAGCTAAAAACTCTTTTTCAATTACGGTATAGTTTAGCTCAGTAGGAGACAAATTCTTGCTAATATAATAGATTGCATATGGTTTTTTGTCTTCTTCCTACCCAAGGACTGCTCCAATAGCCGTGTCTAAAGCATCTGATGAAATTTGAAATGGCAGATCCCAATTTGGGCCTCTAAGCACTCGGGCTGTTGACACAAGCTTTTTCATATCCTCAAAAGCACGATCGCATTTATCTATCCATATAAAATCAACATACCCTGTCAGTGCATATAGAGGTGCAGCTATTTGAGAAAAATGCTCTATGAATCTCCTATAATAACCAGAAAATCCTACAAAATTGCGTACCTATGTCTGTGTGGTAGGATTTGAATTTTGGCCGGATCTACCTATATTCTTGCTGCTAAGATATAATGACCTAAGATGAGCCCTTCGGTCATCATCATATAGAACTTTTCATGGCTTAAGCAGAGCCTAGTGGCAATACATCGTTGCAACACCTTTTCCAATGTGTCTAGTGCTGGCTCAAAATCATCTCCATATGGTGTGAAATCATCCATATATACTTCGAGTCCTTCATTTATTAAATCTGAAAATATGTTGAAGATGGCCCTCTGAAATGTGGCAGGGGCATCTCATAGGCCAAAGGGTAGGACTCTGTAAGCAAATGTTCCCCAAGGACAGGTAAAAGTAGTTTTATCCTGGTCTTCAGGGGCAATCTGAATCTGATTGTATCCACTGAAGCCATCTAAGAAAGAAAAGAATTTCTTTCCTGCTAATGTGTCTAATACCTGATCAATGAATGGAAGGGGAAAGCGGTCTTTCTGGGTTTCTTTGTTTAATTCTCTGTAATCTACACAAATCCTCCATTTTCCATTCTTCCTTGGCACCACTACTAGTGGAGAGACCCACTTGCTATTGGAGATTGGATAAATAAAGTTTACATCTAAAAGTTTTTGTAACTCAGCTTTCACAATATCTTTCAGGTGAGGGATGAGTCTTCGTTGGGGTTGGTGAACGGGTCTAGCATCCTTTTCTGTAAAAATGTGGTGCGTACATAGCTGGGGATCAATTCCCTTCATGTCTAGATAATCCCATGAAAAAGCTTATTTATATTTTCTCAGTAGTTGAAGTAGCTTTTCTTCTTATTCAGGAGTCAGGCTTTTGTTAATGTTCAAGGTTTTTCCTAGCTCAATCTCTATAGTTTTTCTGTTTGAAACAGAGGTAGTGGGTATTGATTGATCATGAGTGTCTTTGAGGGGGTATTCTTTTAGCTCATTGTCAAATGCTACCTCTATCATGTGACATTGTACATGGGATCTGGATTCAGATTGGTTAATGAAGTTGTTAATAACGTCATCCTCTGTTTGGTCTTTAAAATCAAGGGCATCTTCTATGGTTAATGGGGACCTAATGCTTTCCGCGAGATATGATACAAGTTGTTTGTTAGTTTTCATTATTGTTAAACTTGGCTGGGCTGGAGGGTATAGAGCTAGATTCTTGCTATTACTCCCTCTAGTTATAGTCATACTGTCTTGTCGGCAGCCAATGTAAGCATCAACAGTCGCTAGCCAAGGTCTACCTAAGATTAAAGGATGTCCATCGAGTCGATTTTTGGGGTTGATTATTAGAAAGTTGGTAGGGTATTCCCAGGAATCTACAGATAACATTACATAATTTAGTATACCTTCTGGCCTAACTATCGATTGGTCCCAATAAGGTGATGGTTGGTTCCATTGATGTAATGCCAAGGTTTTGACAGGTGGTGGTTGTTAAAATATTAATTGCAGCCCCTGTTGGCATTATGATGCATGTGTTGTACTTGATGGCAACCCACTCGTAGAAGAACAACTCACTTATATATAACTGAATGAATCTAGGGAAGAGATATCATATGTGACAAAATACATAGGATACAGGACAGCTTAAAGGAATCAGATGATAGTTCTCAGTATGACAAGTTAGCTTTGCCAAAGGGGGGAGATTGTTGGCAAGTGTTGTCCTTGATAGAAAATCACACAGATGACAGATCATAGTGTAGCAGGTCAGTAGCAAGGAATTGATTATCAGACTTCAAGGATGAGAAAAGAAACGCATATACGCAGGTTCACTATTTAAAAAGCGCGTATAAATGCGGGATCGCTGACCAAAAGTCGCGTATACGTATGCACGCATATTTATGCACAGAAAAGTGCATACATGTGAAAAACTTATGTTTTGGTCCGTGGTATTTAGTCTAACATATTTGAACCTATGGTTTTGGTCCTTGGTATTGCGTCTAAAATGTTGAACCCAAGTATTTGGTCCAAGGTATTGATTATTTATAGTTTTGGATCATGGTTTTGAGTAAAGCCTAAGACTATAAAAGGAGGAGAAGATCATTAGGCAAAAGTATGGAGAAAGTCTTGAATATCTGATGAAGTATAAGATCTAGTATGCAGGTTATCGGTTCATGATGATTTTCTTGATCTAAGCTAAGGAGGAATCTCAGTGGTTGATGGAGAACAAGATCTAAGGATAGATTGGGATCTAATGGCTTGGAATGAATCATCTCTATACGATTTGATATTGTTTAGATTAGATCTGAATTATTGACGCAAGTTTTATGGATGTTATGATCTGGGTATGACTGATGTCTGGAACAGCTGTGAGTTATGAGTAAATATTTGCAGATCTGTACACGGGTTTGGTTTGTCATAGTAGCGTATACATTATGAGATATGATATTTGAAGTTGCAGTTGGATCTAGTTCTTGTTGCAGAGTTCTATCGTCCATTCTGTGTGACTGTGTTGTTGACAAGGTTTCAATGTTTCAGTATTGGGTGATTCAGATATTGATGATGTAGGTATAGTTGATGGGTGTATTGCAGTGATGATTAATTTTGTGCTTCAATGATGTTAATGGGTTTAGTATGAAAATTGGATGAAACGTGGACTTCATATTATGGTGTTGTGTTTCAGGAGTATCCAATCTGAAAATGTATGAAATGTGGTCCCTGGAGGATGAGAGAATATTGTAGGCCGGCACCTACGTACTAGTACATCAGCTAGTACAAGAGCAAAGGGGGTGGTAGCTCCCTTCCAGTAGCAGCTGGAAAACAAGTAAAGGTTGGAGCATTTCAGCAGGTAGCAGCCTGCGTACTAGTAAATGGATTGGCTAGTACAAGAGCTGAGGACGTTGTAGCTCCCTTCCAGGAGAGTCTGGAGAACAAGAGAAGGTTGTAGCCTTCTGTAGGTAGAAGCCTATGTACTGGTATAAGACTGCACCAGTACAAAATCATTGTAAAAGAAGTTTCTTATTAAAAAAGATTCAGACCACTTGCAGCAGGTGGTTTTCTCCCACATTGGGTTTCCACCTTAAATCATGATGTTCATGTTTGCTTCTTGCGTGTAATGATCTGTTCTATTTACTGCTCTTGTTTACTGTTCATATGGATAATAATGTTCTGATGCACTAACTAAAGATCAACAATTTAATGGATTAACTGAATCATAAGGTTACTGGATATACGCTAGTTGCATTGAACATAGTTGCGTATACACGCGGTTTGACTTAACTGAAGTAGCGTATATGAATCTAAATATGGAAATGAAAAAGTTATATTGATTTAATAATACTGATTCACCCCCCCCCCGCCTCTCAGTATTATTTCCAACAATTGGTATCAGAGCAGGTCCTTTGGTAGAAGCTTGATCGCTTGAAGGAGATCCGTGGAACAATGGGAAAGAAGCTTAAGAAGAAAGCACCTAAGAAGAAGAAGACATCTCAAAAGAACTATGACAATGGGAGTATCGATTGGGGAATATGTGGAAGAAGCACTTCAAATTTAGAATCACTTCAAAATGAAGATGAACTATCAGGTATGAATTTGTTATCCTCTGGTGATACAGTTATCTATCCATTTGAAGATGATGAAAGTGATAACGAAACAACTGAAATTGTTGTTATGGGTGAGCAAGAAAGATATCAAATAGAGGTAGAATTTAAAAGGCATACAGACAAAATTAGAGATCAACAAGATCTATGGAACAAAAGGGAATGTGCCTTCAAAGAAGAAGCTACCAAACTAAAAGTTCAACTAGAGGAAGGAAACAAGGTAAGGAAAGTATTCAAGGACAAGGTAGTTCAATGTCAAAAGTTGCAAGATGAAGTGACATCATTAAGAAGTGAAGTCAATGAAAGGAGCACAATAATCAAGAGACTCAGAGATAGATCCAGTTATTATGAAAGGCTTGAAGCTACGATCTGCTCGCTAAAGGAAGATCTTGAAGAATCAAAGAAGCAGAATAAAGATCTACTCCAAGCTCTTGAAAAACAAGAAAACGAAGTTCTTGAATTAAGACATCAGTTGGAAGAAGGAAGAAAAGTTGAAGAAAACATAAAGAAGCAGTATCTTGAAAAGGAAGAGCAACATCAGGTTGAGGTAAATATTCTAAATGATAAATTAGAAGAAAAGGATAAGCTCTTACGATTTCAAGACAGTACTAAAATTTTGGATGATATTCTTAGTATTCAAAGGTCTCCTGCTATCAAAACTGGTCTTTGTTTTTATGAATCAGCTGAAGGTGAATCTAGCTCACAAGGAGAGGCAAGGAACTCTAATTGGAAATCTGAAATGCTCAACAAAGAGATGAGAGAAAAACCCCATCAACAGCCAAGGAAAGAAATTCTTCAAAGAAAATCTTTTACTCCTCCGATGAATAATGTTGAATGTTATGTATGTCATAATCTTGGACATGTTGCAGCCAGATGTAGAAGAAGAATGGTTCAAGGTCATCACACAGAAAGGTCATCACATTCCAGGTACTTTCAGGGATATTGTTTTTCTTGCAATATGTTTGGTCACAAAGTTGTTGATTGCTACAGAAGGAATATGAAACGTGTAAGATGTTATGCATGTAACAAGATTGGACATATAGCAAAGGAATGCAGTAACAAAGTACGTGCACCATACCAAAAGGAGAAAACATCATCACGCTTGAAGATATGGAAGAAGAAGGAAGTGCAGTCAGAAAGATGTGGCACAACACAGTGTATAGAAATAATCAACTCAGATGGAGCTGAAAGTATAAAGCTTCATATGCAAGTTTCATAAAGGGAAGTCGCTTATATACGCGAGTTAGACAGTGCACAGTCACGTATATGCCAGTTTGACAAAAGCAGTGGGATAGGCTCAAGAAAAGGTTCTGATATGATTTAGTCCATTACTTGCTCCGTTTGATAGTAGTTATAATCGGTTGGTGATGTGTGGAAATGCCTTGATTCTTGTAAGATGTTTTAAAGTGTTTCATAATGATGATGCCTTGATACTTCTTGCTGATATATGCATGATTAGATCTGATAGTGAACAGATGGCACAGGTTCAGAGGGAGCATATACTTTTAATAATGCATTGTTGGCATTATGGTTAGTAGTCCTTGGTGATGATGCTTGTATGGCTAAATGATATATCTTGCTATGATATGGTTATGAGTTGTCCATCTCATTTGATTCTTGGGGTTACATAGTTGGTGTTTAATTCAGATTTGTGGTTGATTCTTTGATGATGCATATATGGTTCTTATAAGGTGATCTTCATAAGGATAAGGAGAAGTAAAAAGTACTTGGTGATGAGCCACTCATATGCTACTGTTTTCTTATGCACAAAGATCATACAATACAGTTATGATGCAGGATTACTATAGTTTCTGGCACTCACATGGATGAGGATTGTGGCTGTTGATGATATCAAGAAGTCTTGAGCTCTAGATACATAGTGCTGGATACATGGAGTTGCATTATTGGAGATATGATGATGATGAGTTCTTACCTATATGATGATAGGTTGATACTCACATATGTTGATTGATGGTTGTCAGATAAGGGATATTCCCATGTAATGTTACTTGGATGGTATATAAGATCATGCAGATCTTGATGATGATGAGATGACTATGGTGTTTTTCACATATGATATAATGTGAATGATTTTATGATGATAATCAAAAGGATGAGTTGATATCTAAATGCAGACATACCTTGTTACAGGACATTTACAGGTTGTTGATCTGGAAGTGGTTGTACGCGAGTTTTATGAAGAACATCCATGTATATACGCCTGTTTCTTTGGATACAGTCGCTTATATGTTGGTTTGATTTGATTTCAGGTGGAACAGGTGCAGAAGGAGAACATGTTTGCTGATCTGAATGATGATTGACAGATGCTGCTGATGACTTTCATAGAATTGTTTTTATATTTCGTCTCTATGTCATGTTTATGTTTTCTTATCAAGGTCATGTAACGGCCTATGTTGGTTTCCCCACTATGCGTAGGATGAATAATGTAATGTACTTATTTGTCATATGTAAACTTCTGGTGTATCCCCACTTGATTGGGAGATGGATGTATGTATGAGTCTTTGGTATAGAGTCGTGTTTTTTCTTGTAGAAAATATTTTGCAGACTTTGCTTACAATCAGGGGGAGCATGAATAGCACACTTCAGCAGAACAGAGCATTCAGCATGTACTCAGAAGGAGCATGGACAGATTGGTACTCCTTGGCATATACAAAGGTGGAGCTCATTCAGAGATTTCAACAGGTACTCAGGGGGAGTATGGACAGCAGAATGTTTATCAAGGAAAGAGAATATCTTGGTCCGCCCTTTGCCCTTGATGTCAAAGGGGGAGAGTGATTTGGTGTTGTTGCCATCAAGTCCAAAGGGAGAGATTGTTGGCATTATGATGCATGTGTTGTACTTGATGGCAACCCACTCGTAGAAGAACAACTCATAACTAAATGAATCTACGGAAGAGATATCAGATGTGACAGAATACATAGGATACAGGACAGCTCAAAGGAATCAGATGACAGTTCTCAGTATGACAAGTTAGCTTTGCCAAAGGGGGAGATTGTTGGCAAGTGTTGTCCTTGATGGAAAATCACACAGATGACATATCATAGTGCAGCAGGCCAGTAGCAAGGAATTGATGATCAAACTTCAAGGATGAAGAAAGAAAATTATATACGTAGGTTCACTATTACAAAAGTGCGTATACATGTGGGATCGCTGACCAAAAGTCACGTATGCGTATGCACGCACATTGATGCACAGAAAAGCACGTACATGTGAAAAACTTATGTTTTGTTCCATGTTATTTAGTCCGACATATTTGAACCTATGGTTTTGGTCCTTGGTATTGCGTCTAAAATGTTGAACCCAAGTATTTGGTCCAAGGTATTGATTATTTATAGTTTTGGATCATGGTTTTGAGTAAAGCCTAAGACTATAAAAGGAGGAGAAGATCATTAGGCAAAAGTATGGAGAAAGTCCTGAATATCTGATGAAGTATAAGATTTAGTATGCAGGTTATGGGTTCATCATGATTTGCTTGATCTAGGCTAAGGAGGAATCTCAGTGTTTGATGGAGAACAAGATCTAAGGATAGATTGGGATCTAATGGCTTGGAATGAATCATCTCTATACGGTTTGATCTTGTTTATATTAGATCTGAATTATTAACGCAATTTTTATGAATGTTATGATCTCGGTATGAGTGATGTTTGGAACAACTGCAAGTTATGAGTAAATATTTGCAGATCTGTATGCGGATTTGGTTTGTCAGAGTAGTGTGTACATTATGAGATATGATATTTGAAGTTGTAGTTGGATCTGGTTCTTGTTGCAGAGTTATGTTGTCTATTCTGTGTGACTATGTTGTTGACAGGGTTACAGTGTTTCAGTATTGGGTGATTCAGATATTCATGATGCAGGTATAGTTGATGGGTGTATTCCAGTGATGATTAATTTTGTGCTTCAATGATGTTAATGGGTCCAGTATGAAAATTAGATGAAATGTGGCCTTCAGATTATGGTGTTGTGCTTTAGGAGTATCCAGTCTAAAAATGTATGAAATGTGTTCCCTGAAGGATGAGAGAAGACTGTAGGCCAGCACCTACATACTAGTACATCAGTTAGTACAAGAGAAAAGGGCGTGGTAGCTCCCTTCCAGTAGCAGCTGGAAAACGAGTAAAGGTTGGAGCATTTCAGCAGGTAGCAGCCTGCGTACTAGTAAATGGATCGGCTAGTACAAGAGATCAGGGGGTTGTAGCTCCCTTCCAGGAGAGTCTGGAGAACAAGAGAAGGTTGTAGCCTTCTGCAGGTAGAAGCCTGCGTAAAGGTATAAGACTGCACCAGTAAAAAATCATTGTAAAAGAAGTTTCTTATTAAAAGAAGATTGAGACGACTTGCAGTAGGTGGTTTTCACACACATTGCGTTTCCACCTTACATCATGGCGTTCATGTGTGCTTCTTGCGTGCAATGATCTGTTCTATTTACTGCTCCTGTTTACTGTTCATATGGATAATAATGTTCTGATGCACTAACTATAGATCAACAATTTAATGGATTAACTAAATCATAAGGTTACTGGATATACGCTAGTTGCATTGAACATAGTTGTGTATACACGCGGTTTGACTTAACTAAAGTAGCGTATATGAATCTGAATATGGAAATGAAAAAGTTATATTGATTTAATAATACTGATTCACTCCTCCCCCTCTCAGTATTATTTCCAACAATTGGTATCAGAGCAGGTCCTTTGGTAGAAGCTTGATCACTTGAAGGAGATCCGTGGAACAATGGGAAAGAAGCTTAAGAAGAAAGCACCTAAGAAGAAGAAGACATCTTAGAAGAACTATGACAATGGGAGTATCGATTGGGGAATATGTGGAAGAAGCACTTCAAATTCAGAGTGACTTCAAAATGCAGATGAACTATCAGGTATGAATTTGTTATTCTCTGGTGATACAGTTATCTATCCATTTGAAGATGATGAAAGTGATAACGAAACAACTGAAATTGCTGTTATGGGTGAGCAAGAAAAATATCAAATAGAGGCAGAATTTAAAAGGCATATAGACAAAATTAGAGATCAACAAGATCTATTGAATAAAAGGGAATGTGCCTGCAAAGAAGAATGTACCAAACTAAAAGTTCAACTAGAGGAAGGAAACAAGGTAAGGAAAGTATTCAAGGACAAGGTAGTCGAATGTCAAAAGTTGTAGGATGAAGTGACATCATTAAGAAGTGAAGTCAATGAAAGGAGCACAACAACAAAGAAACTCAGAGATAGATCCAGTTATTATGAAAGGCTTGAAGCTACGATCCGCTCGCTAAAGAAAGATCTTGAAGAATCAAAGAAGCAGAATAAAGATCTACTCCAAGCTCTTGAAAAACAAGAAAACGAAGTTCTTGAATTAAGACATCAGTTGGAAGAAGGAATAAAAGCTGAAGAAAACATAAAGAAGCAATATCTTGAAAAGGAAGAGCAACATCAAGTTGAGGTAAATATTCTAAATGATAAATTAGAAGAAAATGATAAGCTCTTACGATTTCAAGACAGTACTAAGGTTTTGGATGATATTCTTAGTAGTCAAAGGTCTCCTGCTATCAAAACTGGTCTTGGTTCTTATGAATCAGCTGAAGGTGAATCTAGCTCACAAGGAGAGGCAAGGAAGTCTAATGAGAAATTTGAAATGCTCAACAAAGAGATGAGAGAAAAACCCCATCAACAGCCAAGGAAAGAAATTCTTCAAAGAAAATATTTTACTCCTCCGATGAATAATGTTGAATGTTATGTATGTCATAATCTTGGACATGTTGCAGCCATATGTAGAAGAAGAATGGTTCAAGGTCATCACACAGAAAGATCATCACATTCCAGGTACTTTCAGGGATATTGTTTTTCTTGCAATATGTTTGGTCACAAAGCTGTTGATTGCTACAGAAGGAATATGAAATATGTAAGATGTTATGCATGTAACAAGCTTGGACATATAGCAAAGGAATGCAGGAAAAAAGTACGGGCACCATACCAAAAGGAGAAAACATCATCACGCTTGAAGATATGGAAGAAGAAGGAAGTGCAGACAGAAGGATGTGGCACAGCACAATGTATAGACATAATCAACTCAGATGGAGCTGAAAGCATAAAACTTCATACGCAAGTTTCATAAAGGGAAGTCACGTATATACACGAGTTAGACATTGCACAGTCACATATATGCCAGTTTGAGAAAAGCAGTGGGATAGGCTCACGAAAAGGGTCTGATATGATTCAGTCCATTACTTGCTCTGTTTGATAGTATTTATAATCTGCTTATGATGTGTGGAAATGTCTTGATTCTTGTAAGATGTTTTAAAGTGTTTCATGATGATGATGACTTGATACTTCTTGCTGATATATGCATGATTAGATCTGACAGTGAACAGATGGCACAGGTTCAGGGGGAGAATATACTTTTAATAATGCATTGTTGGCATTATGGTTAGTAGTCCTTGGTGATGATGCTTGAATGGCTAAATGATATATCTTTCTATAATATGGTTATGAGTTGTCCATCTCATACGATTCTTGGGGTTACATAGTTGGTTTTTAATTCAGATTTGCGGTTGATTCTTTGATGATGCATATATGGTGCTTATATGGTGATCTTCATAAGGATAAGGAGAAGTACAAAGTACTTGGTGATGAGCCACTCATATGATGTTGTTGTCTTATGCATAAAGATCATACAATACAGTTATGATGCAAGATTACTATAGTTCCTAGCACTCACATGGATGAGGGTTGTGGTTGTTGATGATATCAAGAAGTCTTGAGCTCTAGATACATAGTGTTGGATACATGGAGTTGCATTATTGGAGATATGATGATGATGAGTTCTTACCTATGTGATGATAGGTTGATACTCACATATGTTGATTGATGGTTGTCAGATAAGGGATATTCCCGTGTAATGTTACTTGGATGGTATATAAGATCATGCAGATCATAATGATGATGAGATGACTATGGTGTTTTTCACATATGATATAATGTGAATTATTTTATGATGATGATCAAAAGGATGAGTTGATATCTATATGCAGACATACCTTGTTACAGGACATTTACAGGTTGTTGATCTGGAAGTGGTTGTACGCGAGTTTTATGAAGAACATCCACGTATATACGCCTGTTTCTGTGGATACAGTCGCGTATATGTTGGTTTGATTTGATTTCAGGTGGAACAGGTGCAGAAGGAGAACATGGTTGCTGATCTGAATGATGATTGACAGATGCTGCTGATGACTTTCATAGAATTGTTTTTAAATATTTCGTCTCTATGTCATGTATATATTTTCTTATCAAGGTCATGTAATGGCCTATGTTGGTTTCCCCACTATGCCTGGGATGAATAATGTAATGTACTTATTTGTCATATGTAAACTTCTGGTGTATCCCCACTTGGTTGGGTAGATGAGTCAATTCTGGTATATCCCCACTTGGTTGGGAGATGGATGTATGTATGAGTCTTTGGTATAGAGTCATGTTTTTTCTTGTAGAACATCTTTTTGTAGACCTTGCTTACAGTCAAGGGGAGCATGCATAGCACACTTCAGTAGAACAGAGCATTCAGCATGTACTCAGAAGGAGCATGGACAGATTGGTACACATTGGCATATACAAAGGTGGAGCTCATTCAGAAATTTCAGTAGGTACTCAGGGGGAGTATGGACAGTAGAATGTTTATCAAGGAAAGAGAATATCTTGGTCCGCCCTTTGCCCTTGATGTCAAAGGGGCAGAGTGATTTGGTGTTGTTGCCATCAAGTCCAAAGGGGGAGATTGTTGGCATTATGATGCATGTGTTGTACTTGATGGCAACCCACTCGTAGAAGAACAACTCACTTATATATAACTAAATGAATCTATGGAAGAGATATCAGATGTGACAGAATACTTAGGATACAGGGGAGCTCAAAGGAATCAGATGACAGTTCTCAGTATGACAAGTTAGCTTTGCCAAAGGGGGAGATTGTTAGCAAGTGTTGTCCTTGATGGCAAATCACACAGATGACAGATCAGAGTGCAGCAGGTCAGTAGCAAGGAATTGATGATCAGACTTCAAGGATGAAGAAAGAAAAGTATATACGCAGGTTCATTATTACAAAAGCGCGCATACACGCGACATCACTGACCAAAAGTTGTGTATGCATATGCACGCACATTTATGCACAGAAAAGCGCATACATGTGAAAAACTTATGTTTTGGTCCATGGTATTTAGTCCGACATATTGGAACCTATGGTTTTGGTCCTTGGTATTGCGTCTAAAATGTTGAACCCAAGTATTTGGTCCAAGGTATTGATTATTTATAGTTTTGGATCATGGTTTTGAGTAAAGCCTAAGACTATAAAAGGAGGAGAAGATCATTAGGCAAAAGTATGGAGAAAGTCTTGAATATCTGATGAAGTATAAGATCTAGTATGCAGGTTATGGGTTCATGATGATTTGCTTGATCTAAGCTAAGGCGGAATCTCAGTGGTTGATGGAGAACAAGATCTAAGGACAGATCAGGATCTAATGGCTTGGAATGAACCATATCTATATGGTTTGATCTTGTTTAGATTAGATCTGAATTATTGACACAAGTTTTATGAATGTTATGATCTGGGTATGACTGATGTCTAGAACAACTGCGAGTTAAGAGTAAATATTTGCAGATCTATACGTGGGTTTTGTTTGTCATAGTAGCGTATACATTATGAGATATGATATTTGAAGTTGCAGTTGGATCTGGTTCTTGTTGCAGAGTTCTGTTGTCTATTCTGTGTGACTGTGTTGTTGACAAGGTTTCAGTGTTTCAGTATTGGGTGATTCAGATATTGATGATGCAGGTATAGTTGATGGGTGTATTGCAGTGATGATTAATTTTGTGCTTCAATGATGTTAATGGGTCTAGTATGAAAACTGGATGAAACGTGGCCTTCAGATTATGGTGTTGTGCTTCAGGAGTATCCATTTTGAAAATGTATGAAATGTGGTCCCTGGAGGATGAGAGAAGATTGTAGGCCGACACCTACGTACTAGCACATCAGCTAATACAAGAGCAAATGGGGTGGCAGCTCCCTTCCAGTAGCAGCTGGAAAATGAGTAAAGGTTGGAGCATTTCAGCAGGTAGTAGCCTACGTACTAGTAAATGGATCGGCTAGTACAAGAGCTCAGGGGGTTGTATCTCCCTTCCCGGAGAGTCTGGAGAACGACCTTCTACAGGTAGAAGCCTGCATACTAGTATAAGATTGCACCAATACAAAATCATTGTAAAAGAAGTTTCTTATTAAAAGAAGATTGAGACGACTTGTAGCAGGTGGTTTTCACCCACATTGGGTTTCCATCTTACATCATGGTGTTCATGTGTGCTTCTTGCGTGCAATGATCTATTCTATTTACTGCTCCTATTTATTGTTCATATGGATAACAATGTTCTGATGTACTAACTAAAGATTAACAATTTAATGGATTAACTGAATCATAAGGTTACTAGATATATGCTAGTTGCATTGAACATAGTTGCGTATACACGCGGTTTGACTTAACTGAAGTAGCGTATATGAATCTGAATATGGAAATCAGAAACTTATATTGATTTAATAATATTGATTCACCCCCCCTGCTCTCATTATTATTTCTAACAATTAGTATCAGAGCAGGTCCTTTGGTACAAGCTTGATCGCTTGAAGGAGATCCGTGGAACAATGGGAAAGAAGCTTAAGAAGAAAGCACCTACGAAGACGAAGACATCTTAGAAGAACTATGACAATGGGAGTATCGATTGGGGAATATGTGGAAGAAATACTTCAGATTCAGAATCACTTCAAAATGAAGATGAACTATTAGGTATGAATTTGTTATCCTCTGGTGATACAATTATCTATCCATTTGAAGATGATGAAAGTGATAACGAAACAACTGAAATTTCTCTTATGGGTGAGGAAGAAAGATATCAAATAGAGGCAGAATTTAAAAGGCTTACAGACAAAATTAGAGATCAACAAGATCTATTGAACAAAAGGGAATGTGCCTTCAAAGAAGAAGCTACCAAACTAAAAGTTCAAATAGAGCAAGGAAACAAGGTAAGGAAAGTATTCAAGGACAAGGTAGTTCAATGTCAAAAGGTGTAGGATGAAGTGACATCATTAAGAAGTGAAGTCAATGAAAGGAGCACAACAATCAAGAAACTCAGATATAGATCCAGTTATTATGAAAGGCTTGAAGCTACGATCCGCTCGCTAAAGGAAGATCCTGAAGAATCAAAGAAGCAGAATAAAGATCTACTCCAAGCTCTTGAAAAAGAAGAAAATGAAGTTCTTGAATTAAGACATCAGTTGGAAGAAGGAAGAAAAGTTGAAGAAAACATAAAGAAGCAGTATCTTGAAAAGGAAGAGCAACATCAGGTTGAGGTAAATATTCTAAATGATAAATTAGAAGAAAAGGATAAGCTCTTATGATTTCAAGACAGTACTAAAATTTTGGATGATATTCTTAGTAGTCAAAGGTCTCCCGCTATCAAAACTGGTCTTGGTTTTTATGAATCAACTGAAGGTGAATCTAGCTCACAAGGAGAGGCAAGGAACTCTAATGAGAAATCTGAAATGCTCAACAAAGAGATGAGAGAAAAACCCCATCAATAGCCAAGGAAAGAAATTCTTCAAAGAAAATCTTTTACTCCTCCGATGAATAATGTTGAATGTTATGTATGTCATAATCTTGGACTTGTTGCGGCCAGATGTAGAAGAAGAATGGTTCAAGGTCATCACACAGAAAGATCCTCACATTCTAGGTACTTTCAGGGATATTATTTTTCTTGCAATATGTTTGGTCACAAAGCTGTTGATTGCTACAGAAGGAATATGAAACATGTAAGATGTTATGCATGTAACAAGCTTGGAAATATAGCAAAGGAATGCGAGAACAAAGTACGGGCACCATACCAAAAGGAGAAAACATCATCACGCATGAAGATATGGAAGAAGAGGGAAGTGCAGTAAGAAAGATGTGGCACAACACAATGTACAGACATAATCAACTCAGATGGAGCTGAAAGTATAAAACTTCATATGCAAGTTTCATAAAGGGAAGTCGCGTATATACGTGGGTTAGACAGTGGACAGTCACGTATATGCCAGTTTGAGAAAAGCAGTGGGATAGGCTCAGGAAAAGGGTTTGATATGATTCAGTCCATTACTTGCTCTGTTTGATAGTAGTTATAATCTGCTGATGATGTGTGGAAATGTCTTGATTCTTGTAAGATGTTTTAAAGTGTTTCATGATGATGATGCCTTGATACTTCTTGCTGATATATGCATGATCAGATCTGACAGTGAACAGATGGCACAGGTTCAGGGGGAGCATATACTTTTAATAATGCATTGTTGGCATTATGGTTAGTAGTCCTTGGTGATGATGCTTGTATGGCTAAATGATATATCTTGCTATGATATGGTTATGAGTTGTCCATCTCATATGATTCTTGGGGTTACATAGTTGGTGTTTAATTCAGATTTGTGGTTGATTCTTTGATGATGCATATATGGTGCTTATATGGTGATCTTCATAAGGATAAGGAGAAGTAAAAAGTACTTGGTGATGAGCCACTCATATGCTGCTATTGTCTTATGCATAAAGATCATACAATACAGTTATGATGCAGGATTACTATAGTTCCTGGCACTCACATGGATGAGGATTGTGGCTGTTGATCATATCAAGAAGTCTTGAGCTCTAGATACATAGTGTTGGATACATGGAGTTGCATTATTGGAGATATGATGATGATGAGTTCTTACATATATGATGATAGGTTGATACTCACATATGTTGATTGATGGTTGTCAGATAAGGGATATTCAAATGTAATGTTACTTGGATGGTATATAAGATCATGCAGATCTTGATGATGATGAGATGACTATGGTGATTTTCAAATATGATATAATGTGAATGATTTTATGATGATGATCAAAAGGATGAGTTGATATCTATATGCAGACATACCTTGTTACAGGACATTTACAGGTTGTTGATCTGGAAGTGGTTGTACGCGAGTTTTATGAACAACATCTGCATATATAAGCCTCTTCCTTTGGATATAGTCGCGTATATGTTGGTTTGATTTGATTTCAGGTGGAACAGTTGCAGAAGGAGAACATGTTTGTTGATCTGAATGATGATTGACAGATTCTGCTGATGACTTTCATAGAATTGTTTTTAAATATTTCGTCTCTATGTCATGTATATCTTTTCTTATCAAGGTCATGTAACGACCTATGTTGGTTTCCCCACTATGCCTGGGATGAATAATGTAATGTACTTATTTTTCATATGTAAGCTTCTGGTGTATCCCCACTTGGTTGGGTAGATGAGTCAATTCTGGTATATCCCTACTTGGTTGGGAGATGGATGTATGTATGAGTCTTTGGTATAGAGTCATGTTTTTTCTTGTAGAACATCTTTTTGCAGACCTTGCTTACAGTCAGGGGGAGCATGAATAGCACACTTCAGCAGAACATAGCATTCAGCACATACTCAGAACGAGCATGGACAGATTGGTACACCTTGGCATATATAAAGGTGGAGCTCATTCAGATATTTCAACAGGTACTCAGGGGGAGTATGGATAGCAGAATGTTTATCAAGGAAAGAGAATATCTTGGCCCGCCCTTTGCCCTTGATGTCAAAGTGGGAGAGTGATTTGGTGTTGTTGCCATCAAGTCCAAAGGGCGAGATTGTTGGCATTATGATGCATGTGTTGTACTTGATGGCAACCCACTCCTAGAAGAACAACTCACTTATATATAACTAAATGAATCTACGGAAGAGATATCAGATGTGACAGAATACATAGGATACAGGACAACTGAAAGGAATCAGATGACAGTTCTCAGTATGACAAGTTAGCTTTGCCAAAGGGGGAGATTGTTGGCAAATGTTGTCCTTGATGGCAAATCGCACAGATGACAGATCATAGTACAACAGGTCAGTAGCAATGAATTGATGATCAGAATCCAAGGATGAAGAAAGAAAAGTATATACGGATGTTCACTATTACAAAAGCGCGTATACATGCGGGATCGCTGACAAAAAGTCGTGTATACATATGCACACACATTTATGCATGGAAAAGTGTGTACATGTGAAATACTTATGTTTTGGTCGATGGTATTTAGTCCGACATATTTCAACCTATGGTTTTGGTCCTTGGTATTGTGTCTGTTAGCCTCCTATTGCAATAGGTTTCATATTTCATGATTGACTGTTTTACATGCCAAATATGTCATCTTTTCATGCTGCAAGGTTCCATATTTCCAAGAAGTTCCATTTTGAAGAATCATACCATTTTTGAAGAGTTCTACAGTTAAGGGAAAGCCAAACAACTTAATCTTGGTTTCCCTAGGTTTAAATTGCTTGTTTTAGAAGATAGAGAATGAATATCTGTCCAAACAGCTTAAGCTTGGCATATCAGTAGATAGGTAGAGAAATGAAGGAGCCCAACTGCTTAATCTGGGCCCTTGGAAGAGATAAGGGTTGATTTTAGATAGGAGGGCAGTTAAAAGAAAAGAAGACAATCAAGGTCTACAAGTCTAAGTGCACCCATGCAAAAAGAAGAAAAAATACTAGGTGAGTAGGTTGGGTAAGTATTTTTGTGGTTGCAGAATCAAGCTATGTGATCCATTTCATGTTTTCAAGTTTTACATCTATTCAGATCACAAGTACAAGGCAGTTTTCATTTGGACGAGCTCAAGCCAGGCATGTCTAACTCCCCCTTCTTCTTATTCCCCAAATCATTCACTAATTTCCCCTATAAGAGGTCAAGATCTGCTTGATATCTCCTAAGTTTCATCATTTGTCATATCATTGACCTAAGTAAAGGTTTTCTTTGCTTAGGAATACTCTTCTTCACTCTATAAGTCAATTTTCCCTTTTAAGTGGCCTAAGATCTCTAAAATTAGTGCTTTCTTGTCATTTTCATATTAACTTCTAACATTATTATGTAAATCCCTATCTACTTCTCCTTTCCCCTTACTAAAAAGCACTAAATAGCTCTCCTATGTACATACCCCCATCCCCTGGCACTATGGCCATATAACATCAGTTTGGGGAAATTCTGAGTTCATTTGGGGCTTGGCACTAGCCCTTCCACGTCCTAAACCTGGAGTTAGCTTAACCTCTGGTTACACTAATAACCATACCCCCCCCTCTCACACACAAACCTTATAGCAGTATCCCCCGCGCATACATTTTATTTGGGATTAATTTGATAATCAATTAAATTAATAACCATCAGCGCCCACATAAAACCCATATAACCCACAAACCCAAAGTTTTGACCCCCCCGCCACATAAATAAATGATAAAATATTTAGCGGGCCCCGCACACAAAACCTGCCGTCAGCTCCGCGCTCCGTCAGCCCTCTGATCCGCCCTCCCAGATCCAACGGCTCTCGGCGATTTCAGAGCTGCCCTGACGTCCGACAGTTAGCCTCTGATAGGCTAGCGGTTTCCCCACCATACAAAAGACGTGTGTCTCCATGCGATTGCATCGAGCGGGCTCTGACAAATGTCGCCCTCGTACAGAAGGCGGTCCGATAAAACCACAAATCGCCTTCTGTCTCTCCGCCCCCTGTCGTGCTGCCACATCACCCTGCCACATCACCCTGCCACGTCACTGCCGTATCGGGACCCATCGCTGACATCATGCTGATGTCATGATGATGTCATCACCAAAAAAGGCGCGAAGGGCGAAAATCGCAGCAAAGAGTGCCCGGAATGAAAAACTGAGGCAGGCATGGTTAAGAAAAAAAACTCAAAATGGAAGGCTTCCTATTGCTCAGCTACCAGCAGGCCCGAAAATTCGCAATTTGGCAGGATTTCTTCATGTAGGTTCAGAAAAGGGGCGATTTGAAAGTTTCAAGAGTATCAGAGGAATGATGAAGCCCAGATTAAATTGAAGAGTATTAGTGAAGCGGCAAAGAGTATCAGATCGGCAATATCAAAGCAGGTGAACATTAAAGGCCCCCAAGCAAAGTCAAAGAAAGCGGTGAAGCCATTTAAGGCTCTCAGATCACAGTTAATGCACATCAAAGCCACTCAAGAGTAGGGGATCAAAGCCCAAAGCACAGTTATGGCTAAATGAACAGCACAGAGCCATAAGGACAGATATTAACTCATTTTGATACAGCTGCCTCCAGCGCAGCTCAAAATGATATTTTCTTGCATTAATTTCAGGACAAGATTAGGTTAAAGAAATCATTTCCCTCAGACATGTTTAAGGTCTACTGTATTAGATATTTTTGGATATTTTCTCTATATAAACCACCCTACTTCATTGTTTAAAGGGTTGGTTGGTTGATAATCCTCATTCTAGACTTGCGTTGTATATTTTGAGAGCTCTATAATCAAAGACTGTTGGAATGCTTTGGATGAAGGACTGACTGTTGTGTTATTTAATGGCCAAAGAGTGACTGTTGAATTCCTGTGCTACTACATGGCTCAATAAGTATTTTCCTACCTCTGTTTACAGTTTACATATGTTTATGCACCATTGTGTTACCATCTAAATAGCAAGAAAGAAGAATAGCTTAGGTTTTGCTTGACTGCACCCTATGCTCAGTTCTTGTTATTTCTATATGTTTTCTTCAGAAATGGTTATGAATATGCATACTTAAATGCTGACATCATCACCAAAAAAGGCACGAAGGGCGAAAATTGCAGCAAAGAGTGCCAGGAATGAAAAACTGAGGCAGGTATCGCTAAGAAAAAACACTCAAAATGGAAGGCTTCCTATTGCTCAGCTCCCAGCAAGCCCAAAAATTCGCAATTTGGCAGGATTTCTTCATGTAGGTTCAGAAAAGGGGCGATTTGACAGTTTCAAGAGTATCAAAGGAAAGATGAAGCCCAGATTAAATTGAAGAGTATCAGTGAAGCGGCAAAGATTATCAGATCGGTAATATCAAAGCAGGTGAACATTAAAGGCCCCCAAGCAAAGTCAAAGAAAGCGGTGAAACCATTTAAGGCTCTCAGATCCCCGTTAATGCACATCAAAGCCACTCAAGAGCAGGGGATCAAAGCCCAAAGCAAAGTTATGGCTAAATGAACAGTACAGAGCCATAAGGACAGATATTGACTCATTTTGATACAGCTGCCTCCAGCGCAGCTCAAAATGATATTTTCTTGCATTAATTTCAGGACAATATTAGGTTAAAGAACTCATTTCCCTCAGACCTGTTTAAGGTCTACTGTAATAGATATTTTTGGATATTTTATCTATATAAACCACCCTACTTCATTGTATAAAGGGTTGGTTGGTTGATAATCCTCATTCTAGACTTGCGCTGTATATTTTGAGAGCTCTATAATCAAAGACTGCTGGAATGCTTTGGATGAAGGACTGACTGTTGTGTTATTTAATGGCCAAAGAGTGACTGTGGAATTCATGTGCTACTACATGGCTCAATAAGTGTTTTCCTACCTCTGTTTACAGTTTACATATGTTTATGCACCATTTTGTTACCATCTAAATAGCAAGAAAGAAGAATAGCTTAGGTTTTGCTTGACTGCACCCTATGCTCAGTTCTTGTTATTTCTATATGTTTTCTTCAGAAATGGCTATGAATATGCATACTTAAATGATCATATTTACCCTGTTTCTTTCACATATGACTGTTATTTAGGAATCCTTTACTTCTCCTTGACAAACTTTCATTCACCTTCCCTCTCCGTTAGCTAATGAAAGATTCTTAGTTGCCTTTCATCGCTGACCTTCATTCCATCTTTATTCCAGCATGATATTGTTCTATGTGTAGCTATCCTGCTCCATATTCCTCTTGTGACCAAGAAAACGCAACAACAAGCCCTAATCCATGACTCCATGCCCAATGGTTTGAACTTCTCACACTATGCATCCCAACTCTGCTTGAAAACATCTCTTTCCCACCAAAATCAAAACAAAACCCATGTACACCATAACTAGCCTAAAATCAACCCAAAACAAAGTTAACTTTTAAAGAGAGAGCCCTCTCTGACTGCAGGTAGGCTAGGATCTGCAGCCCAAAGATTGGTTTGTGGTTACCTCAGCCGTATCCCTTAAGGAGCCAAGGGACAACCTGAGTGATAACATCATTGGCGACTCCACTGGGGATCTTATTCAGAAAATTCCAAAAAATAAGTTAGAAGCTGGCTCCCAAGAAGAAAACACATACTACTATGTCAAATCCAAACCCAAATCCACTAGTTGTTTTTGAAAATCCCAATTTAATCTCTAGAAACCTTAGCAAACAAAAACAAGAAGTGTTTGTTGATTCTAGTCCTAAAACAGTTCAGCCAAGCTATTTTCCAACCCCTGTTAAAGTTTTGTTTCGTTCAACCCCTACTTCCCCTTGTTCATCATCCACCTCTCCAAGCACCTTTTCCACACCCCCATTCACTGTGTATACTACCACCACCACCCCTGTTACTACAGTTGTTCCAGTTGTTCCAGTCATTCCACTTATCCCTGTAAATATGGCTAATAGGTATGCACCTTTACAGTTACCTGCAAATCCAGGGGCTATGCCTCAAGACTATCAAACTAAAATCACATACTTTGATGCTACTGGTTCTGGCACAGCCCTGCAACATACCAAGAAAATGCAGGACTATTTTAAGAGTTATGAAATAGATGATGATAGTGTAAGAATGAAGATTTTTGTCCAGAGTTTAACATGAGATGTAAGGCCTTGGTTTAGAACACTTGCTGCAAATTCCATAGCTGACCCAGAGGCCCTTTACCAAGCATTTCTTAACAAATGGGAAAAGAAGAAGGACCCTCTGCACATATTATCCGAGTATGACACTATCAAAAGAGGCCCTCAAGAAGCTGTCTTAGACTATTGTGCCAGGTTTAACAATGTTTATAACGCTATTCCACAAAACCTTAGACCTCCACCTGATCTTGCTTTATACAAATTCCCTGATGGATTTGATTCAGACATGGCTTATCAGTTAAGGGAAAGAGCCCCTCAAACCTTAGCAGACATGCAGAATGTAGCTGTTAGTGTGGAGGAAAATCTGATTGCCAAGCGAAATAGAGCAAGAGCTGAGAGAAGAACCACTTTCAAAGATGAACCTTTAGCCTTTGAGCAAAAATTGGACACAATAATCAAAGGTATGGACAGCTTTGAAAATAGAATGGGAACTATTGAAAGAAAAGCCTCTTGGGAAGGATAGCAAAACAATCCTATCAGAAATCCAAACTTTAGAAAAAATCAGAACCCAAATGTTGGAAGGGCAAGTCCTCACCAGGATATAAGACCTCATTTTCATGAAAACTATGCTGAAGCATCCACATCTAGTAAGTAGATAAACGACACTCACATAAACTTGATGGGTTTGAAAAGTGAACAACAAGTATTCCTAACCCAAGAAGACCAAGATGACCATGATATAAAGCAATTGCAGACCAAGTCTGGAGAGTCCTTTGACTTCAAACAAGGCTACGATTCAGCTGTCTACGAAGTCCATAAACAATACAATTTGAGAACAAGAGCCATTGATGTGTCTGATCCCATCAAGCCAAAGGATGCCAAGCTAGCTAAGAAAGTAAAGGACAAGGCCGCTATCACAGAACCTGCTGATATAGACCCAAAATTAAAACAGGTGACCATAGAGGATGTATCTGACATGCAGCCCTCTAATAACCAGCCTTTTGTATCCTTTCCCTCAAAAGACAATGTAAATATCACTCCTCAAAGCCTTCCCAAAACAGAACAATCTCAAGAAATCACTGATAACCCAGAGAAGATCACTGAAGATACAATCGAAAACGGAAAATGTGCCAGTCACAATACTAAAACACAGTCAGAAAAACCGTTTGATTTAGAAGCATAAATTGGTAAACTAAAGATATCTATTCCGCTCTCTGAGCTTGCCAAACATGATGTGTATAGACAACAAATCAAAAGATCATTGCAAATGTCAGAGAACAGGGATGATGTTAATGTCTTAGATAATCAACCTGAATTACTTTTGGTCTTGAAGTCAATGGTAAATCAGGACATGGAGCTGTTCTACCCTTTTATGTCAGTTTGCACATTCATGATAAAGTGTTGCAAAATGTTATGTTTGATTCAGGTGCTTCACACAATCTAATGCCCAAAGCTGTAATGGAGAAGCTAAGCCTTGATGTCACTAGACCCTACAAAGACTCATTCTCATTTAATTCTAGTCAGGTCGAGTGTTTAGGCTTAATCAAAGACCTTTGTGTGTCTTTAGTCCAATTTCCCAACAAAACAATCCAAATGGACGTGGTGGTTGCTGACATTCCACCAAAGTATGGCATGCTCTTATCAAGATCTTGGGGAGCAAAACTCCAAGGATCTCTCCAACTAGACCTCTCCTATGCCACTATTTTAGTCTTTGGGCAACCAAAGAGACTGTATAGAGAAACACTGATGAAGTATGTGGTAAGTAGTGAGGAAAAACCCCAAAAATTTCCCATTTACTCAATCCATTCTGATATGGATTCCTTTATATTGTTCAATGATGATAGCTGCCCTCCCACTAATGAGAAGCCTTTCCCTTTAGAACAAGAAACATGTATCAATCAAGAGTCGGTTGCCCATACCCATGAAATTGTTAAAACAATTAGTGCAACCAGCCTACAAGAAGAACCACATGAAGCACAAAACCTAGGTCCGCCCAATCCTAAAATGACTGAAACTCTTAATACTAACCACAAGCAAGAAATCACATGGTATTTAGAGTTTGATGGTTCTGTCAATAAGCTAGGAGCAGGGGCAGGAATATGGATTCACAATACACATAACAGCCATGCAGAGGGTCATGCTTACAGACTAAACTTTAAATGTACCAATAACATGGCAGAGTATGAGGCTCTCTTATTATGCCTTAAACTGCTCAAAGCTCTAGGAGCTGCAAAAGTGTCCATTCTAGGTGACTCTAATTTGATCATTCAACAGATGAAAGGTAACTTTGTTACTAATGACAATAGGCTAAGAGCTTATAGGTCTGCTTCCATAGAAATACTCAACTCCTTCACCGAATCCAAGCTTGCTAAGATTTCTAGAAACCATAACATGCATGCTCATAGTCTAGCTACTTTTGCTAGCACTTCCAAGCTACCCTTTGAGCCCAATTACCACTTTACTGCTGAGATAAAGCACAGGCCTGCTGTCCCTAACAATATCAAAGATTGGCAAGTGTTTGAGGATGATGCTCAAATCAACAATTTTCTTACCTTACAACAAGAATTCTCAAGCTTAAACATTGATGAAGATGCCATGAATGACCCACAACAACAAATGAGCCAAAATGAGCAAACTATAACAGCTGAAGCAACAAATCAAATGTTGCACCCAACCATTTTTTATGAGAAAAACATGCAAGAGCTGAAGCAGAGGCTGAAGTCATTGATTTAAAGGACAACTTTTTACCTGCTGGCCTCACTCCATTAGAGGACATATTTGATTCAAACGATGTCCCCAAAAAGCCAAAGATGCAGCCCTTAAACGCTGCTGTGGAAGACTGTAATATTGGGACAACAGAGAAGCCCAAAATGATTAAACTGTCCAAGTCTTTGCCTCCCGATCAAAAGCCAAAATATGTTGATTTATTTAAAGAGTTTCAAGATGTATTTTCCTGGAGTTATGAGGACCTTAAGTCCTATGACACCTCTGTTATTCAACATACCATTCCCTTAAAGCCAAATAAAAAGCCCTTCAGACAGAAACTGAGGAGAATCAATCCTGTGCTTCTCCCTTTGATTGAGAAAGAAGTGAAAAGAATGTTTGAGGCTGGTATCATAGCACCCATTAGATTTTCAGAATGGGTATCCAATCTTGTTCCCACAAGGAAGAAAACAGGGGAGATCAGACTATGTGTGGACTTAAGAAATCTGAACCAAGTCTCCCTTAAAGATCACTACCCACTGCCAAAAATGGACCACATTCTACAAAGAGTAGTGGGGTCTTCAAGAATTTCTTTGCTAGATGGATTTTCAGGTTTTAATCAAATACTTGTTCACCCAGATGACCAACACAATATAGCCTTTACAACACCGTGGGGAACCTTTAAATATGTGAAAATGCCCTTTGGACTAAAGAATGCAGGTGCTACCTTTCAAAGGGCCATGGACATTGCATTTGCCAAGGTAATCCATGATTTCCTAGTGGTTTACCTTGATGACCTTACTCCTTTCTCAAAATCTGATCAAGAGCACCTAAAACATTTGAGACAAGTGTTCCTAACATGTAGGAAATATGGCATTTCCTTGAACCCCAAGAAGTCTTTATTTGGCCTAGAAGAAGGCAAATTACTAGGCCATATCATTTCAAAAGATGGGATTATAATTGATCCTGAAAGAATTCAAGCCATCCTTCAAATCCGTTATCCAAGAAACATCAAAGAGTTGCAAGCATTCCTAGGAAAGATCAATTTCCTAAGGAGATTTATCCCAAACTTGGCCGAGCTGATACGAATGCTAAATAATATGTTAAAGAAGGATTTCAAGGTAAAATGGACTTTGGAAGCCAGGCAAGCCTTTGAGGGCATAAAATCTGCCTTAACCCAAGCCCAGTCCTCACAAGTCCTCAATTTGATAAGGATTTCATCATTTTTTCATTTGCATCTGAACACACCATTGCTGTTGTCCTTTTGCAGAAAGATGATCATGGAAATGAAAAGCCAATTGCATTTTTCAACCAAGCCCTTAGAGATGCCCCCTTGAAGTACCAAATCATGGAGAAGCAAGCATATGCCCTTGTTAAAGCAATCAAAGGTTTTAGAATTTACATTTTATATTCACATGTGATTGCTTATGTGCCAAATGTTGTTGTAAAAGACATATTAACTCAGGAAGGCATAGAAGGCAAAAGAGGAAAGTGGATTGCCAATATCCTTGAGTATGACATTGAGATAAAACCCACCAAGCTGATAAAGGGATAAGGTTTAGCCAAACTGATGTCCGAAACCAATTTTCAAGCCTTAGACATTAATCAACTGGACAATGAACAGGAGCTGGCAACTCCACAAATCAGTCAAGCTTTTTTGCAATCCCCATGGTATGCTGATATATGTTTTATATTGATAAACCTGTGTGCTCCTCCAGGGTTGTACAAAACCAAAAAGATATTTTTAAAGATGAAAGCATCAAAGTTTTGTGTCTTAGATAGTACCATGTTTTGGAAAAATCATGAAGGAATATTGCTGAATTGTCTAGCTATGAATGAAACTGACAATGTCATGAAAGAATTCCATGCATGGGACTGTGGAGGGCACTTATATTGGAATTCCACTACTGATAAGATATTGAGAGCTGGTTTCCATTGGCCCTCTTTGTTTGATGATGTGAGAAAGTTTGATGTTTCATGCCACAAATGCCAAATCTTTGAAGGCAAAAGAAAGCTTCTGCCTTTGCCCCTTAAGCCCATTTCAACCGAGAAGCCTTTTCAACAATGGTCTCTTGGCTTCATCGGAGAAATCCATCCATCCTCTTCTGGCCAACATAAGTGGATTCTAACCGCCACAGATTACTTTACCAAGTGGATTGAAGCCATCCCATGTAGGCAAGCCAATGACTCCACTATCATCCAATTCCTTGAAACAAACATTTTGTCCAGATTTGGCTGTCTTGAGAAGATCATTACAGATAACGCTGGTACCTTCAAATCCAAGAAAATGATTAGTTTTTGCCAAAAATTCCATATTACCTTAGGTCACTCCACAGCTTATTACCCTCAAGGTAATGGCTTGGCCGAATCATCCAACAAGAGTCTGATTAACATCATTAAGAAAGTCTTGGAGGAGAACAAGAAGAACTGGAACAAAAAGCTTGTAAATGCCCTATGGGCAGACAGATTGTCAACCAAGAGATCCATTGGGATGAGCCCATATGAGTTATTCTATGGCATGGAGGCCAAGTTCCCCTCTTCTTTGGGAATCCCTGTTATCAAATTGCTGCAAGAGATGCAGGCAAAGCCAAATTATATCCAAAGAAGAATAAACCAAACCATCCATTTGCAGCAAACAAGAGAGCAAGTGTACGACAGAGCTCAGATCTTACAGGAGAAGCTTAAGAAAATGTTTGACAAAAGAACCAAGGCTGAAGATTTCTGCATAGGCAACAAAGTCTTAAGATGGGATTCAAGAAGAGAGGACAAAGCAAAGCATAGCAAGTTTGATTTCTTGTGGAAAGGCCCCTTTATTACTTCTATTGTTCAAGGCAACAACACATTTTCTGAAGAGTTTAGATGGCATCGCAGCTGAAGAAGGCCCAGTCAATGGCCGAATGCTAAAGCACTATCATGATCCCTTTTGTTGAACGCAACACAGCTCTGTATACTATTTGTACATTAATATTTGTATTTTTAGCACTTTTTCTTATAGCAGGCCAATAAGAGGGAACAACGCAGCAAATTTTGAAGGAAAAATCAAATAAAGTTCTATTTCAGATCTCTGTTTTTGAAATAATTACAAAGAAGTGCTCAAGCAGATTTCAATATGATTATAAGCACCCAAAAGGAAAGAAGCAGAGCTGTAATGTTTCTGCAATTCAGCTCGAAAGGATACTGCATATCAGCTTATAAGAATTCAGTCAAAGGCATTGAGAAGAAGGAGAATTTCAGTTTACAACAACAATTGAAGATCAAGGCATTCTGACCTGCTGTTCTTGGCTTTTCATCTTGAAAAACCATCCCCAAGTGGAGCCACTGTTAGCCTCCTATTGCAATAGTTTTCATATTTCATGATTGACTGTTTTACATGCCAAATATGTCATCTTTTCATGCTGCAAGGTTCCATATTTCCAAGAAGTTCCATTTTGAAGAATCATACCATTTTTAAAGAGTTCTACAGTTAAGGGAAAGACAAACAGCTTAATCTTGGTTTCCCTAGGTTTAAATTGCTTGTTTTAGAAGACAGAGAATGAATATCTATCCAAACAGCTTAAGCTTGGCAGATCAGTAGCTAGGTAGAGAAATGAAGGAGCCCAACTGCTTAATCTGGGCCCTTGGAAGAGATAAGGGTTGATTTTAGATAGGAGTGCAGTTAAAAGAAAAGAAGACAATCAGGGTCTGCAAGTCTAAGTGAACCCATGCAAAAAGAAGAAAAAATGCTAGGTGAGTAGGCTGGGTAAGTAGTTTTGTGGTTGCAGAATCATGTTATGTGATCCATTTCATGTTTTCAAGTGTTACATCTATTCAGATCACAAGTACAAGGCAGTTTTCATTTGGAGGAGCTCAAGCGAGGCATGTCTAACTCCCCCTTCTTCTTATTCCCCAAAGCATTCACTAATTTCCCCTATAAGAGGTCAAGATCTGCTTGATATCTTTTAAGTTTCATCATTAGTCATATCATTGGCCTAAGTAAAGGTTTGCTTTGCTTAGGAATACTCTTCTTCACTCTATAAGTCAATTTTCCCTTTTAAGTGGTCTAAGATCTCTAAACTTAGCGCTTTCTTGTCATTTTCATATTAACTTCTAACATTATTATGTAAATCCCTATCTACTTCTCCTTTCCCCTTACTAAAAAGCACTAAATAGCTCCCCTATGTACATACCCCCATCCCCTGGCACTATGGCCCTATAACATCAGTTTGGGGAAATGCTGAGTTCATTTGGAGCTTGGCACTAGCCCTTCCACGTCCTAAACCTGGAGTTAGCTTAACCTCTGGTTAAACTAATAACCATACCCCCCCCTCTCTCACACAAAAACCTTATAGCACTATCCCTCGCGCATACATTTTATTTGGGATTAATTTGATAATCGGTTAAATTAATAACCATCGGCGCCCACATAAAACCCCTATAACCCACAAACCCAAAGTTTTGACCCCCCCGCCACATAAATAAATGATAAAATATTCAGCGGGCCCTACACACAAAACCTGCCGTCAGCTCCGCGCTTCGTCAGCCCTCCGATCCGCCCTCCCAGATCCAACGGCTCTCAGCGATTTCGGAGCCGCCCTAACGTCCGACAGTTAGCCTTTGATAGGCTAGCGGTTTCCCCACCGTACAAAAGACGCGTGTCTCCACGCGATTGCATCGGGAGGGCTCTGACAAATACCGCCCTCATACAGAAGGCGGTTCAATAAAACTACAAACTGCCTTTTGTCTCTAAGCCCCTTGCCGTATTGCCACATCACCTTGCCACGTCACCCTACCACGTCACCCTGCCACGTCACTACCGTACCAGGACCCACCGCTAACGTCATACTGATGTCATGCTGACGTCATCACCAAAAAAGGCACGAAGGGTGAAAATCACAGCAAAGAGTGCCCGGAATGAAAAACTGAGGCAAGCACCGCTAAGAAAAAACACTCAAAATGGAAGGCTTCCTATTGCTCAGCTACCAACAGGCCCGAAAATTCGCAATTTGACAGGATTTCTTCATGTAGGTTCAGAAAAGAGGCGATTTGACAGTTTCAAGAGTATCAGAGGAAAGATGAAGCCCAGATTAAATTGAAGAGTATCAGTGAAGCGGCAAAGAGTATCAGATCGGCAATATCAAAGCAAGCGAACATTAAAGGCCCCCAAGCAAAGTCAAAGAAAGCGGTGAAGCCATTTAAGGCTCTCAGATCACAGTTAATGCACATCAAAGCCACTCAAGAGCAGGGGATCAAAGCCCAAATTACAGTTATGGCTAAATGAATAGCACAGAGCCATAACGACAGATATTAACTCATTTTGATACAGCTGCCTCCAGCGCAGCTCAAAAAGATATTTTCTTGCATTAATTTTAGGACAATATTAGGTTAAAGAACTCATTTCCCTTAGACCTGTTTAAGGTCTGCTGTAATAGATATTTTTGGATATTTTCTCTATATAAACCACCCTACTTCATTGTTTAAAGGGTTGTTTGGTTGATAATCCTCATTCTAGACTTGCGTTGTATATTTTGAGAGCTCTATAATCAAAGACTGCTGGAATGCTTTGGATGAAGGACTGACTGTTGTGTTATTTAATGGCCAAAGAGTGACTGTGGAATTATTTAGCTACTACATGGCTCAATAAGTGTTTTCCTACCTCTTTTTACAGTTTACATATGTTTATGCACCATTGTGTTACCATCTAAATAGAAAGAAAGAAGAATAGCTTAGGTTTTGCTTGACTGCACCCTATGCTCAGTTCTTGTTATTTCTATATGTTTTCTTCAGAAATGGTTATGAATATGCATACTTAAATGATCATGTTTACCTTGTTTCTTTCACATATGACTGTTATTTAGGAATTCTTGACTGCTCCTAGACAAACTTTCATTCACCTTCCCTCTTCGTTAGCTAATGAAAGATTCTTAGTTGCCTTTCATCTCTGACCTTCATTCCATCTTTATTCCAGCCTGATATTGTTCTATGTGTAGCTATCCTGCTCTGTATTCCTCTTGTGACCAAGAAAACGCAACAGCAAGCCCTAATCCATGACTCCATGCCCAATGGTTTGAACTTCTCACACTATGCATCCCAACTCTGCTTGAAAACATCTCCTTCCCACCAAAATCAAAACAAAACCCATGTACACCATAACTAGCCTAAAATCAACCCAAAACAAAATTAAATTTTAAAGAGAGATCCCTCTCTGACTGCAGGTAGGCTAGGACCTACAGCCCAAAGATTGGTTTGTGGTTACCTCGGCCATATCCCTTAAGGAGCCAAGGGACAACCTGAGTGATAACAGCGTTTAAAATGTTGAACCCAAGTATTTGGTCCAAGGTATTGATTATTTATAGTTTTGGATCATGGTTTTGAGTAAAGCCTAAGACTATGAAAGGAGGAGAAGATAATTAGGCAAAAGTATGGAGAAAGTCTTGAATATCTGATGAAGTATAAGATCTAGTATTCAGGTTATGGGTTCATGATGATTTGCTTGATCTAAGCTAAGTAGGAATCTCAGTGGTTGATGGAGAACAAGATCTAAGAATAGATCGGGATCTAATGGCTTGGAATGAATCATCTCTATATGGTTTGATCTTGTTTAGATTAGATCTGAATTATTGACGCAAGTTTTATGAATGTTATGATCTATGTATGACTGATGTCTAGAACAACTACGAGTTATGAGTAAATATTTGTAGATCTGTATGCGGGTTGACTTTGGTAAAAGCGCGTATGTACGGGGGTTTGATTTGTCATAGTAGCGTATACATTATGAGATATGATATTTGAAGTTGCAGTTGGATCTGGTTCTTGTTGCAGAGTTCTGTTGTCTATTCTCTGTGACTGTGTTGTTGACAGGGTTTCAGTGTTTCAGTATTGGGTGATTCAGATATTGATGATGCATGTATAGTTGATGGGCGTATTGCAATGATGATTAATTTTGTGCTTCAATGATGTTAATGGGTCTAGTATGAAAATTGGATGAAACTTGGCCTTCAGATTATGGTGTTGTGCTTCAGGAGTATCCAGTCTGAAAATGTATGAAATGTGGTCCCTGGAGGATGAGAGAAGATTGTAGGTTGACGCCTACATACTAGTACATCAGCTAGTACAAGAGCAAAGGGGGTGGTAGCTCCCTTCCAGTAGCAGCTGGAAAACGAGTAAAGGTTGGAGAATTTCAGCAGGTAGTAGCTTGCGTACTAGTAAATGGATCGGCTAGTACTAGAGCTTAGGGGGTTGTAGATCCCTTCCAGGAGAGTCTGGAGAACGAGAGAAGGTTGTAGCCTTCTGTAGGTAGAAGCCTGCGTATAGGTATAAGACTACACCAGTACAAAATCATTTTAAAAGAAGTTTCTTATTAAAAGAAGATTGAGACGACTTGCAGCAGGTGGTTTTCACCTACATTGGGTTTCCACCTTACATCATGGTGTTCTTGTGTGCTTCTTGCGTGCAATTATCTGTTCTATTTACTGCTCTTGTTTACTATTCATATGGATAATAATTTTCTGATGCAGTAACTAAAGATCAACCATTTAATGGATTAACTGAATCATAAGGTTACTGGATATACGCTAGTTGCATTGAACATAGTTGTGTATACACGCAGTTTGACTTAACTGAAGTAGCGTATATGAATCTGAATATGGAAATGAAAAATTTATATTGATTTAATAATAATGATTCACCCCCCCCCCCCCCCCCCCCCCCCCCCCCCCCCCCCCCCCCCCCCCCTCTCAGTATTATTTCCAACAATTGGTATCAGAGCAGGTCCTTTGGTAGAAGCTTGATCGCTTGAAGGAGATCCGTGGAACAATGGGAAAGAAGCTTAAGAACAAAGCACCTAAGAAGAAGAAGACATATCAGAAGAACTATGATAGTGGGAGTATTGATTGGGGAATATGTGGAAGAAGCACTTCAGATTCAGAATGACTTCAAAATGAAGATGAACTGTCAGGTATGAATTTGTTATCCTCTAGTGATACAGTTATCTATCCATTTGAAGATGATGAAAGTGATAACGAAACAACTGAAATTTCTCTTATGGGTGAGCAAGAAAGATATCAAATAGAGGCAAAATTTAAAAGGCATAAAGACAAAATTAGAGATCAACAAGATCTATTGAACAAAAGGGAATGTGCCTTCAAAGAAGAAGCTACCAAACTAAAAGTTCAACTAGAGGAAGGAAACAAGGTAAGGAAAGTATTCAAGGACAAGGTAGTTCAATGTCAAAAGTTGCAGGATGAAGTGACATCATTAAGAAGTGAAGTCAATGAAAGGAGCACAACAATCAAGAAACTTGGAGATAGATCCAATTATTATGAAAGGCTTGAAGCTACAATCCGCTCACTAAAGGAAGATCTTGAAGAATCAAAGAAGTAGAATAAAGATCTACTCCAAGCTCTTGAAAAACAAGAAAACGAAGTTCTTGAATTAAGACATCAGTTGGAAGAAGGAAGAAAAGTTGAAGAAAACATAAAGAAGCAGTATATTGAAAAGGAAGAGCAACATCAGGTTGAGGTAAATATTCTAAATGATAAATTAGATGAAAAGGATAAGCTCTTACGATTTCAAGTCAGTACTAAAATTTTGGATGATATTCTTAGTATTCAAAGGTCTCCTGCTATCAAAATGGGTCTTGGTTTTTATGAATGAGCTGAAGGTGAATCTAGCTCACAAGGAGGCAAGGAAGTCTAATGAGAAATTTGAAATGCTCAACAAAGAGATGAGAGAAAAACCCCATCAATAGCCAAGGAAAGAAATTCTTCAAAGAAAATCTTTTACTCCTCCGATGAATAATGTTGAATGTTATGTATGTCATCATCTTGGACATGTTGCAGCTAGATGTAGAAGAAGAATGGTTCAAGGTCATCACACAGAAAGATCATCACATCCAGGTACTTTCAGGGATATTGTTTTTCTTGCAATATGTTTGGTCACAAAGTTGTTGATTGCTACAGAAGGAATATGAAACATGTAATATGTTACGCATGTAACAAGCTTGGACATATAGCAAAGGAATGCAGGAACAAAGTATGGGCACCATACCAAAAGGAGAAAACATCATCACGCTTGAAGATATGGAAGAAGAAGGAAGTACAGTCAGGAAGATGTGGCACAGTAAAATGTACAGACATAATCAACTCAGAGGGAGCTAAAAGTATAAAACTTCATATGCAAGTTTCATAAAGGGAAGTCACATATATACGTGAGTTAGACAGTGCACAGTCACGTATATGCCAGTTTAAGAATAGCAGTGGGATAGGCTCAGGAAAAGGGTCTGATATGATTCAGTCCATTACTTGCTCTGTTTGATAGTAGTTATAATCTGTTGATGATGTGTGGAAATGTCTTGATTCTTGTAAGATGTTTTAAAGTGTTTCATGATGATGATGCCTTGATACTTCTTGCTGATATATGCATGATCATATCTGACAGTGAACAAATGGCACAGGTTCAGGGGAGCATATACTTTTAATAATGCATTGTTCGAATTATGGTTAGTAGTCCTTGGTGATGATGCTTGTATGGCTAAATGATATATCTTGCTATGATATGGTTATGAGTTGTCCATCTCATATGATTCTTGGGGTTACATAGTTGGTGTTTAATTCAGATTTGTGGTTGATTCTTTGATGATGCATATATGGTGCTTATATGGTGATCTTCATAAGGATAAGGAGAAGTACAAAGTACTTGGTGATGAGCCACTCATATGTTGTTGTTGTCATATGCATAAAGATCATACAATACAGTTATGATGCAGGATTACTATAGTTCCTGGCACTCACATGGATGAGGATTGTGGCTGTTGATGATATCAAGAAGTCTTGAGCTCTAGATACATAGTGCTGGATACATGGAGTTGCATTATTGGAGATATGATGATGATGAGTTATTACCTATATGATGATAGGTTGATACTCACATATGTTGATTGATGGTTGTCAGATAAGGGATATTCCCATGTAATGTTACTTGGATGGTATATAAGATCATGTAGATCTTGATGATGATGAGATGACTATGGTGTTTTTCACATATGTTATAATGTGAATGATTTTATGATGATGATCAAAAGGCTGAGTTGATATATATATGCAGACATACCATGTTAGAGGACATTTACAGGTTGTTGATCTAGAAGTGGTTGTACGCGAGTTTTATGAAGAACATCTGTGTATATACGCCTGTTTCTTTTGATACAGTCGCGTATATGTTGGTTTGATTATATTTCAGGTGGAACAGGTGTAGAAGGAGAACATGTTTGCTGATCTGAATGATGATTGACAGATGCTACTGATGTCTTTCATAGAATTGTTTTTAAATATTTCGTCTCTATGTCATGTATATCTTTTCTTATCAAGGTCATGTAACGGCCTATGTTGGTTTCCCCACTATGCCTGGGATGAATAATGTAATGTACTTATTTGTCATATGTAAACTTCTGGTGTATCCCCACTTGGTTGGGTAGATGAGTCAATTCTGGTATATCCCCACTTGGTTGGGAGATGGATGTATGTATGAGTCTTTGGTATAGAGTCATGTTTTTTCTTGTATAACATCTTTTTGCATACCTTGCTTATAGTCAGTGGGAGCATGAACAACACACTTTAGCAGAACAGAGCATTCAGCATGTACTTAGAAGGAGCATGGATAAATTGGTACACCTTGGCATATACAAAGGGGGAGCTCATTCAAAGATTTCAGTAGGTACTCAGGGGGAGTATGGACAGCAGAATGTTTATCAAGGAAAGAGAATATCTTGGTCCACCCTTTGCCCTTGATGTCAAAGGGGGAGAGTGTTTTGGTATTGTTGCCATCAAGTACAAAGGGGGAGATTGTTGGCATTATGATGCATGTGTTGTACTTGATGGCAACCCACTCGTAGAAGAACAACTCACTTATATATAACTAAATGAATCTACGGAAGAGATATCAGATGTGACAGAATACATAGGATACAAGACAACTCAAAGGAATCATATGACAGTTCTCAGTATGACAAGTTAGCTTTGCCAAAGGGGGAGATTGTTGGCAAGTGTTGTCCTTGATGGCAAATCACACAGATGACAGATCATAGTGCAGCAGGTTAGTAGCAAGGAATTGATGATCAGACTTCAAGGATGAAGAAAGAGAAGTATATATGCAGGTTCACTATTACAAAGCGCGTATACACGTGGGATCGCTGACCAAAAGTCGCGTATGCGTACTCATGCACATTTATGCACGGAAAAGCGCGTACATGTGAAAAACTTATGTTTTGGTCCGTGGTATTTAGTTCGACATATTTGAACCTATGGTTTTGGTCCTTGGTATTGCATCTAAAATGTTGAACCCAAGTATTTGGTCCAAGGTATTGATTATTTATAGCTTTGGATCATGGTTTTGAGTAAAGCCTAAGACTATAAAAGGAGGAGAAGGTCATTAGGCAAAAGTATGGAGAAAGTCTTGAATATCTGATGAAGTATAAGATCTAGTATGTAGGTTATGGGTTCATGATGATTTTCTTGATCTAAGCTAAGGAGGAATTTCAGTGGTTGATGGAGAACAAGATCTAAGGATAGATCGGGATGTAATGGCTTGGAATGAATCATCTCTATACGGTTTGATCTTGTTTAGATTAGATCTAAATTATTGATGCAAGTTTTATGAATGTTATGATCTAGGTATGAATGATGTCTAGAATAGCTGCGAGTTATGAGTAAATATTTGCAGATCTGTACACGGGTTGACTTTGGTAAAAGCGCGTATGTACGGGGGTTTGATTTGTCATAGTAGCGTATACATTATGAGATATGATATTTGAAGTTGCAGTTGGATCTGGTTCTTGTTGCAGAGTTCTGTTGTCTATTCTGTGTGACTGTGTTGTTGACAGGGTTTCAGTGTTTCAGTATTGGGTGATTCAGATATTGATGATGCATGTATAGTTGATGGGCGTATTGCAATGATGATTAATTTTGTGCTTCAATGATGTTAATGGGTCTAGTATGAAAATTGGATGAAACTTGGCCTTCAGATTATGGTGTTGTGCTTCAGGAGTATCCAATCTGAAAATGTATGAAATGTGGTCCCTGGAGGATGAGAGCAGATTGTAGGCCGATGCCTACGTACTAGTACATCAGCTAGTACAAGAGAAAAGGGGGTGGTACCTCCCTTCTAGTAGCAGCTGGAAAACGAGTAAAGGTTGGACCATTTCAGCAGGTAGCAGCCTGCGTACTAGTAAATAGATCGGCTAATACAAGAGGTCAGGGGGTTGTAGCTCCCTTCCAAGAGAGTCTGGAGAACGAGAGAAGGTTGTACCCTTCTACAGGTAGAAGCCTGCGTACTGGTATAAGACTGCACCAGTGCAAAATCATTGTAAAAGAAGTTTCTTATTAAAATAAAATTGAGACAACTTAGGTTTCCACCTTACATCATGGTGTTCACGTGTGCTTCTTGCGTGCAATGATTTGTTCTATTTACTGCACCTGTTTACTGTTCATATGGATAATAATGTTCTGATGCACTAACTAAAGATCAACAATTTAATGGATTAATTGATCATAAGGTTATTGGATATACGCTAGTTGCATTGAACATAGTTGTGTATACATGCGGTTTGACTTAACTGAAGTAGTGTATATGAATCTGAATATGAAAATGAAAAAGTTACATTAATTTTATAATATTGATTGACCCCCCACTCTTAGTATTATTTCCAACATCCCCTAAATCAACTAGGGAATTTGAAAAGTTTTTTCCATTGATTTTCACCGTCACTATAGTATTCCTTGGGTCTTCATATTTGACAGGTGCTTCTCTTCCTGATAATAGATCGGATAGGGTGCCAACTACTTGGACGGTTGGGTTAGTTTTTATTCTCCTCTTTGGATTTCTTATACATAACTCTTCGATGGTTTTTGCATATATTGGGATATCTTGGATAGCTTGGAGGAGTGGGATTTTATACACAAATTTCTTAGTTCTCCCAGAAGATCAAGGTCAGGATGTTCTATGGGGCGTGATATGATTAATCGTTCTTGGAATGGGGGAGAAGACGTGGTTGTTTGGTCGTGAGTTTATTGTCTGACCACATCCTCTTGTTGTAGTGGTTATTCTATAGGTAACAGATTTTCAACTTAAGCATTTTTATCTCCCTCAGTTTCTATTATGTGTCCAGACCTTAATTGAAGGTCATTGCACTTCCTTATGTCAGTTTCTAGTTCTGGTGTTTCGATTATTTGAACATATTGAACCGGTTTGTTATTAGGGTTCGGGTTGGGTTGGGCTGGGAGTTGCGGTCTTAAGTTGGACTGGGGATTTTGTTGTAGTGCATATGGTGCTGGCAGTGTGGGTTGAGGGAGAGGGATGGTTCTAGCTGGTTGATTCATCGGTCTTTGCCAGTTTGACTGCCAGGCTTGACTCTGTGAAGTGGAAGGGGACCATTGTGTTGGATATGCATTGTTTTGCCAACATGGTGGAGAGTAGGGAAAATTTGGCGAAATAATTTTTTTTGTTTGATTTGGCCATGGTGATGAAGGAAATGGTTGTTGTGACTAGCTTGGAAAGGGTGGTTGATTTTGCCACATTACATTATATTACTGAGCATGATATTGCGAAGGTTGGAAAGAAGAAGATGGATCGAAGGGCCTACCTGGTTGTCGTGGCTGCCATTGATGGCGTTGATTGAGTAGGTACACTAGTTCTAATTCTTCTTCCGCTTCTTTGTACACTTCTTTCAAACCTGGGAGTGAGGGGTAGTTCTATGTGGAGTGATCTTTTGTACAAATAGTGTGGACTTGAACTGCATCCAATGGGCACTCTTTATGGCTGTGTTTCTTTCTGCATCTAGGGCAAAATATTGCCAAGTTTTTCTTTGCTTCTTCTTGTTTTTGTTTCACCTGCATAATGTCGAGATGCGTTGTCAGAGTCCCCAGAATATCAGTTTTAAAGTCTTCTAGTAGATTCCCAATTTCTGTGCGGGTTACACCTCCATCATAGATTTTGTTTTCCCTTATGATCATGTCACGTTCTGCTGGTTTTAGCCTTGTACAGCCTCTCAAACTCCTGATACATAAATCAATAATGTCAGCAAAACTTTCTTCATATATGTCACCTTTTCCCATAATGTTTAATGTTTCAACCCATTGTTCCTTCATCCCTTTAATTAATGTCATTTTTAACACATTGTCAGGTAAGGGTAATGATGCATAAGAAGATCTCTGAAGATTATATTGAAAACGTTCAACATATTCCTCCAATGTTTCATTAGGTCTGGCTGTCATTTGAAATATTTCATCCTTTAATTCTCTAGACCTACAATAATCCTGATATTTCTTTAGAAAAGCACCTTTCATCTGATCCCAGTCGTTTATAACACCTCCACCTAACCCCATAAACCATCGTAAAGCTGCTCCTTTTAATGTGGAGGGAAATAATTTTAGCTTTTGGGGATCGGTGGTATAGTCATACCCTTGGCATAATACATCAAATTCAAACAAAAATTCGTCTGGATCTTCCGATGTTAGGCCATGGAATATAGGAATATGCTGGAGAGGAATGGCCTTCATAGGTGCATTAACTGCAGTATCTACAATGGGATATTGCAGTGTGGAGATTTGAGGTGTTTGTTGGTTCTGGGCCATTTGATCAAATATGTGCTAATATCCTTCTAGGATTTCTAGGGAGTTATTCCTAGGCTGACTAGAAGGACTAGGAATGGCCTTAACGGCACTTTCTTGGTATGGGATTATGAGAGTTCCTTGCTGAACTAATATCTAGGGGGATCTTAGCTCTTCAGGTTCTTCATCTTTGTTCTGGATGATTTTGATAGTACTTCCCTTATCTGGGCTGCTTAGTGGCTGAACTATTCCAAGAGGAGATCTTGGTTCTTCTGCTTCCCCTATTTCTCCTCCTCCTTCACAGAGATTACTAAGGTTCCCTTCTTGTAACGATTTTGGGCTCGAATTCTCAATTTTTTGAAAATCTTTCTCCTTTGTTTGGTTGTGCACCTCAGCAAAGGCTACAGATGGTGATTTTGTGGCTCGAAGGGAGCTAGTAGGTTGTCTAGAAGCAGCTTTTCTACAGCCTACTGATGGCTGAGATTCTATTTTTTTAATGATATCGTCTATAAAGATTGATTGGTCAAGGGTCACCGGTCCCTTAGCTTTATCAGGTTTGGGTAGTGGTTTTGGATTCTTTTCCGACTCTTTCTTCTTAGTCATGCACACAAATCAAATACTTATTTCTACCCAAAATAATCAACAAATCTGCAGGAAAGCGGGTGGGGGAGCGGGGCTATTACATGCTCCGTACGCAGGTTCTTACCTTTCGTTTTTAAAACCCAACTCTCTCCTAGCAGGTACTCACACTACTCTCTTTTCAAAAGAAATAAATGGCTACACTTTCCCCGGCAACGACGCCAAAATGATGAGTGATAAAAGGTGTCTTTTAACCCCTATTTATCCTACATTAATTATCAATCCATGCACAATTTTTTATCTCAAGAGTGTACTCAGTCTGAGGAGGTCACTTATCCAAGAGTAATGTTTGCAGTATAGTGCTTGCAAAAGTAAATGAATGCTAGAAACAAAATCTAATTGTAATGGCAAGAAACGTAAATGCTTTGTAACTAAATCGTTTATTCAGCAGCCATCAGTCGTGGATTCAGTAATGATATTTCTTTCCCTTATAAACTGATGTAAATGAAAATCAATCACAGACAAGATCTCCAATCTAAGAACTTAGACAACAGTAGTAAATGTTCATTACAGTTGTAGACCTTTCTATCCACACTAAAGTAAATACTGGAAATAACAATTCGATTAGCAGAAAAGGAACAACAACTAAATCTATTGAAAAGGTTGAACAACAAAGCTTAATCTACAGAAATGAATTGAACAACAATCTTAACTAAAATGAATTGAACAACAACCTTTAACTAATAAAGGAACAACGAACATAATTAAGTGTAAACACACAGTGACTATAGAGTAATTGAATCAGTAATCTTATTCTAGCATACTGGATATTAATCACAGGTATAAAGGAATGGAAATTGTAGTTATAATTGAATGGTAGTTAAATGAACAACAATCGCAACTGTAGATGAACCGTAGTCTTATGAATAGCAATTGTAACTGGAAATGAACAGCAGAGTCTAAATTAGACAGTGTAATATCATTTCAAAATGAACAGCAGGACATTTTAAGTTGGGAATAATAATTTTGTTATCCAATTACGATTTGGATATAATAGAGCAATTTAGTGAAATGTCTAGAAACAGAAAATTACTGAATAAAGAAAATTAAGGAAATGCAAAGGAAATCAAACCACACACGACTGTAATTGTAAAATAGTGATACAAGAAGAAAGTGGATCCACTAGGGCCGGGCCATTAGCCACCAGGGAAGCACTGCTACGTTTACTCCAGGATCAGATAATGGAACAGCAATTGAATTATATATTAATCATATATGGTAGACTTACAACTATCGCTCTTCAAAGAGAGTCGATGATAAAAGTTAAGATTACAACAGTAAGTTCTACAAATTGATAATATTATCCACCCCGTGGGCTACCAGCACTATCCCTTTTTATAATGGTGAGGCGGAAGTATCAAGAGTACAGATAAGTCTTGAAGCAGTGATCCCTCAAGATCAAAGGATCCTAAGGGATTCGCTATATCTTTGATCTCTAGTTTATTGTTTTGTCTTCTTGTGTTGATGTTGCGTTTTCTCTTCCTTTTCCTGGACCATGCGCTCCAATCTTGATCTCCTTGTCTAGATACGGCTTGTTGTCAAAGGGCCATCAGTTGCTTCTGCTTTGTCTTTTCCTCCCGAATAGTGATTTTCTATTTCCTTCGCCTTCTGTATAGAAGAAGACAATAATTAGTTATTTTGTATCAATCACAAATCTCCTTAATTCTATCATAATTCTTTAACATATCACCATCTTAGAATGTAAAGGAGTTATGATTCAAAGGAAAAGATAAAGAAATAAATGGTAAATACATACCTTTTCCATCGTTCAACAATCTCCATCCTAGGTGATAATACAAGTGCTATTAGTATTTCTAAAAATCATGTTATGCACTGCAAGACCAAGCATATTCCTATTAAGTATCACTTTCGATGAGATCAAGTGCTTGAGAAAAAGGTTAAAATGGAGTATATTCCCTCCAAAGAACAAGTTGGTGATATATTTACTAAACCTCTTCCTAGAGAAGCATTTGAATATCTCAGACAGAAACTATGAGTTTTCTATGCCTCATATTTTTGTTAATCTAGTCTGCTTAGTCTATAGGTGAAAATTCAGAAGGTTGCTTTCCATACATGAGTTTATTTGCAGACAATAGTTGTTGGCATTTTGGCACAGGTGTGGCACTACGATACAGGTTTTGTCCTTGATGGCAACTCTCTTTGATGACAGATCTCAGTCCAGACTACAAGTATGAAGAGAAATTTCATATACGCAGGTTCATTAAGCCCAAGTTGCGTATACACGCAGGTACGCTATATACTAAGTCGCGGATACGCTAGTTCGCTATATACGAAGTCGCGTATACACGCAGCTTCATGAACAGAAAAGTGCGTACATGTCGAGAAGCTTCCCTTTGGTCTGTGGTAGTTAGTCCTCGGTACTTGAGCCTATGTCTTTGGACCAAAGTATCTCGACAGACGTGTTGATCCCTAGTTTTGAAGTTGATGGTATTGGATTTCTATGGTTTTGGCCCTTGGTATTGAGCAAGGCCTAAGGCTATATAAGGAGAAGAAGATCATTAGGCATGAACAATTGAAAAGTCTTGAATATCTGAAAAGGAATGAGATCTGGTATGCAGGTTCTGGGTTGCTTGATCTAAGCTAAGGAGAGATCACACCGGTTGATGGAAGACTAGATCTAAGGACAGATCGGGATCTGATGGTTTGAAATGCACTATTATGATATGGTTGATTATGCGTATTTATAGATCTGCATACTGACGCAATGATATGTTCTGGGTCTAACTGATGTCTGGCACAGCTGCAAGTTAAGAGAATTTATTTTTAGATCTATACGCAAGTTGTCTTCGGTAAAAGCGCGTGTATACGCGGGTTGCTCTCACTGAAGTAGCGTATATATTTTGAAGTTTGATTTTTGGGGTTGTAGTTGGGTCTGACTGCTATTGCAGAGTTCTGTAGTCTGCTCTGTGTTCTTGTGACTGGTGTTGACAGGGTTTCAGTAGTTCAGTGATTCAAAGATTGATGATGCTAGTATTGGTTGTTTTGTGCTTCAATGATCTGTTATGAAAGTTGAATGAATTGTGGTCTTTATATTGTAATGTTGTGCTTCAAGAATATCCAGTCTGAAAATGTATGAAAGGTGGTACCTGAAGGAAAGAAGATTGTAGGCCAGCACCTACGTACTAGTATCTTAGCTAGTACAAGAGCAAAGGGGGTTGGAGCTCCCTTCCAAGAAAGTTTGGAGAACGAGAGAAGGTTGTAGCCTTCTGCAGGTTGTAGCCTGCATACTGGTATAAGGCTGCACCAGTACAAAAGATTGTAAACTGAAGTTTCATATTAAAGGAAGATAGAGACGACTTGCAGCATGTGGTTTTCACCCACATTGGGTTTCCACCTTATATCATGGTGTTCATGTGTGTGGTTTTTGTGTGATGATCTGTTCTGTTATATTGCACCTGTTTTACTATCATGGTTAATAATGTCCTGATGCATTTACTGAAGATAAACTACTGAATCATAAGTTTTCTTGTTATACGCTGGTTGCTTTAGACACAGTAGCGTGTACACGCTGTTTCACTTAACTGAAGTAGCGTATATGTCTCTAAGCATAAAATGAAAAATAATTTCTGATAATACTGATTCACCCCCCCCTCTCAGTATTATTTCCAACAATTGGTATCAGAGCAGGTCCTTCAGAGAAGCTTGATCGCTTGAAGGTATATCATTCATCATGAGCAACTACGAGAGAGAAGCATCAATCAGACCACCGGTTTTTGATGGGATAAACTTCAATTATTGGAAAGTAAGAGTTACTGCCTATCTTCAATCTCTTGGTACAGAAGTTTGGGACATCGTAGATACAGGCTACACTTTTCCTTCAGCTACTCCTACAGATGCAGACGAGAAAAAGAAATATGAAACAAATGCGAAAGCAGTCAATACTCTATTGGGATGTATATCTCAATCGGAATTCATGAAGGTAATGCACTATAAATCTGCAAAAGAAATATGGGACAAAATTGTCACGAGCTATGAAGGAGACGAACAGGTAAAGCATGCTAAACTTCAAACTCTCAGGATTAAGTATGAGACTCTCAGAATGTATAATGATGAAAGTGTGGCTAACTATTTCCTTAGGGTAGATGAGATTGTTAATTGCATGAAAAACTTGGGTGAAGAAATAAAAGAGGCTATTGTGGTTGAAAAGGTTCTAAGATCTTTGTCCCCCAAATTTGAATCTAAAGTGTCTGCCATAGAAGAAAAGGAAAATTTGCAAATTCTTACTATGTCTCAGCTTCACGGAATTCTAACCGCTTATGAAATGAGAAAGGGAGGTCCATCAGACAGAAGAGAAGCTGCCTTCAAAGCTTCAGGCAAAGAAGATTATTATGAAGCAAGTCACGTGCCAGAAGATGAAGGAGAAGAATCAAATTTTGTCAGAAATCTTCAAAGGGGTTTTGGAAGGTTCAGAGGTAAGTTACCTTTTAAATGTTTTGCTTGTGGAAGAGTAGGTCATTAAGCTACCAAATGTCCTCACAAAGATAAGAATGACAAGGGAAAGGAACCTGTTAAATGGAACAAGAAACAGAATGAAAAGAAGAAAAGCTATTACACTCATGAGGATAGTGATGGTCTTTCAAATAGTGACGAAGATGAACAAGGGAATAGATATAAAATTTTAATGGCTTTTGAAGATGATGACTACATGGATGTTATAGATGTAGATGGCTTTTATAAAGAAATGAATAATCTCAAAGTTTGCTTAGAAGAGAAAAGTGCTATTATTGATTCTCTACAATGTCAACTGACTGAAAAGGAAAAACATCTTGAAAAATTGGAATGTGAGATTGTTTGTCTTAGAAAGGAGATTGAGAAAACAAAAGCGATTAATCTCAAATTTGTTAAAGGATCTGAAAGCTTGGATGAGATTATCAATGTGCAGCGATCTCCTCTGATCAAGACAGGTCTGGGATATAATGGAGAAACACCTCAAGCCTCTACCTCTAAAAGTTATCTTGATGCAGCAAGGAGAAGCGAGCAAAGGCCAAATAAAAGTCATCAGGTGAATCAGTGACAGTTTACCTCAAGAACAAATAAAGACCATCAAGAAATTCGGGGACAAACTACCTTAAGGACAAACAGAAGCTACAATCAGCCACAGGTAAAATCTTCCCAATTTGCTCCAAGAATGAATGTGAATAGAAGCTACAATCGGTTGGATGATAGATCTGATTATTGCAGAAGTTTCTTTAATGGCCAATGCTTTTCTTGCCATAACTTCGGTCACAAAGCAGCTCAATGTGTTGCCTACAAGACAATCATGACTAGAGAAGCTCAAAAGCAAGGGAGAATGACTGGAACCATGAAAAGGACTTATAGCAACTTTTCGGTTCTTGAAAATGAAGTTGAATTCTCTATTTGTAATAACTTTGGTCATGAAGACTCTGAATGCAGGAGCAGGTTCCGGAAGGCAACTCAAAAGGAACAAACCTCAAATGTCAGAACATGGAGAATAAAGGAACCGCAACCAGAAAGATGTGGGATAGCCTTTTATGCAGAAGGTCAAGAAAGTCTATGGTACATTGACAGCGGATGTTCGAAGCATATGATAGGGGACAAAGAAAAGCTTGAGTCATATACCGTATTAGAAAAAGGGAAAAAAGTTTCTTTTGGAAACGATATCTCTGCAGCCATAAAAGGAAAAGGTGTTGCTCCGTTGAAAGAGAAGGTCAAAGCAGGAAATGTTTTATATGTTGATGGATTGAAGCATAATCTTCTAAGTGTCAGTCAGATGTGCGATCAAGGAACATAGGTAATATTTAGATCAAATGGATGTTGTGTTCGCGATCTTGATACAGGTAAAACAGTGCTCAAAGGAAGAAGGACTCCAAATAATCTATATATCTTTCAGGAAAGACAACAATGCTACTTGAGCAAGGATGATGAACACTGGCTATGGCATCGAAGGTTGGGGCATCTAAGCTTTTCACAAATAAGGAAAGCATGCAAATATCAGGCAGTTCGTGGTCTTCCAGATATCAAAATTCTAGACAACACCATATGAAAATCTTGTCAGTTTGGAAAGCAAACCAGAACTAACTTTCCAGAGAAGGAAGGATCAGCTAGCATGCCTCTTGAGCTAGTCCATACAGATGTATGTGGTCCATTCAGGAAAAGGACACCTCGAGGAGAAGAATGTTTGATATTATTCATTGACGATTTCTCCAGAATTGTTTGGTTAGGGCTTATGAAGCACAAAGATGAAGCATTCGAAAAATTCAAATCCTTCAAAGCCTTGGTTGAAAATGAATCAGGACACAAAATTAAGTGCCTCAGATCTGACAGAGGTGGGGAGTTTACCTCAAACGAATTTTTCGATTTCTGTGAAGAACATGGGATAAGAAGAGAATTCTCTACAGCTAGAACTCCTCTGCAAAATGGGGTTGTGGAAAGAATGAACAGAACAATCCAACAAATGGCTCATGCTATGCTTGATGAATCAAGTACTCCCGCAACGTTCTGGGGTGAAGCTGCACATGCTGCGGTTATTATTCTCAACAAAACAAATGTCCGGGTAAACAACACTCAAACACCTCATGAGCTCTAGAGTGGTGAGACTCCTTCGGTGAAGCACTTCAAAATCTTTGGGAGCAAATGTTATATTAAGAATACTGATGAGAAACTTGGAAAACTTGAACCAAGAGCAGATGAAGGCATTCTTCTTGGTTATTCTCCTCATAGAAAAGCATACAAGTGCTACAATAAAAGACTTGGCAAAATTGTTGACAGCATTGATGTAGTGGTTGATGAGAAGGGATACATTCCTAGGCAAGTTCATCATGAAGACATTGAAGAAGATGAAGGCTACCCTCAAAGGCAGAATGATGAAGAAGGAGAACCTCAAGAAGAAGAAGAACCTCAAGAAGAACCAGAGGAGAAGACAAGAATAGAAGAGAAGACTCCATCCAGATATGTTCAAAAGAATCATCCAGAATCTCAGATTATGGGGCAGAAAGAAGCAGGAGTACAAACAAGAAGAAGAATTGCAGAAGCTTCAAGCTATTTGGCATTACTCTCTTCCACTGAACCACAAAATGTGAAAGAGGCATGCAAAGATGAATGCTGGGTCAAAGCAATGGATGAAGAACTTGAGCAGATCGAAAAGAACAACACTTGGGAATTGGTTCCTAGACCAAAAGATAAAAATTTCATACGGACAAAATGGGTCCTCAAAAATAAATTGAATGAAAATGGAGAAGTAATTAGAAACAAGGCCAGACTTGCTTGTAAAGGGTATGTGCAGCAAGAAGGAATAGATTTTGAAGAGACCTTTGCTCCTGTTGCAAGACTTGAGGCCATCCGAATGTTCCTTGCTCTCTCAAGCTTTCAAAACTTCAAGGTATTTCAAATGGACGTGAAATCAGCCTTTCTGAATGGAGACTTAGAAGAAGAAGTATATATTGAGCAGCCAGATGGTTTCATTCTTGGGAATGATCCAAACCTTGTATGCAGATTGAAAAAGGCTCTCTATGGTCTCAAACAAGCTCCAAGGGCTTGGTACTATCGGTTGGACAAATATCTTCACCAACAAGGCTTTTCAAAAGGATCAGAAGATAGCAATCTCTATATAAAATTTGAAAATAACAAATTGCTAATACTTGTTGTTTATGTAGATGATATTATCTTTAGCAGCAACGAAGAGACTATGAGTCAAAACTTTGCCTTGGTTATGCAGAAAGAATTCGAAATGTCACTACTTTGAGAATTGACATACTTTCTTGGATTGCAAATCCAACAAAATTAAGGAGGCATCTTCTTGTCTCAAACCAAGTACCTCAAGCAGATCTTGAAGAAGTATGGCATGGAAGATTCAAAGCTAGTATGTACACCCATGGTTACAGGATGCAGCCTCAGTGCAAATGATGAATCAGCAGAAGTTCATCAACCAACTTATAGATCCATGATTGGGAGTTTGCTTTATTTGACAGGTACCCGACCAGACATCATGCATGCAGTCGGAATAGTTGGAAGATTTTAGGCAAATCCAAAGGAGACTCATCTTCAGGCAGTGAAGAGAATTTTCAAATATCTTCAAGGGACACAAAATTATGGCTTATGGTATCCTAGAGATACAGATCTCACACTTCATGCTTATACAGATGCAGATTGGGCCGGAGGCATGGATGACAGGAAGAGCACAAGTGGTGGTGCATTCTTTATGGGCTCCAGATTAGTATCTTGGTTCAGCAAGAAACAGAGTTCGATTGCCTTATCTATAGCTGAAGCAGAATATGTGGCTGCGGCATCTTGTTGCACACAACTTCTTTGGATGATGCAGACCTTGCAGGATTTTCAAATCACTTGCATTTCACCAGTCTCTATCTTATGTGATAATACAAGTGCAATAAGCATTTCAAAGAATCCAGTCATGCACTCAAAGACCAAGCACATACCAATCAAGTACCATTTTCTTCGGGAACAAGTGCTTGAGCAGAAGGTCAAGTTGGAATATGTTCCTTCTAAGGAACAAGTTGCTGATATTCTCACAAAACCACTGCCCAGGGAAACTTTTGAATATCTCAGACAAAAGCTGGGAGTAGTTGATGTTTCATCCTGCTGTTGAAGCTTGTCTGTTCTACAGAAAAGTTGGTATACGCAAGTTATGAAAGGGATATCCGCGTATATACGCCGATTTATGCTGAGAAAGTAGTGTGTATGGTTTACACGTGTTGTAGAAAGTATATCCGCGTACATACGTTGTTTTATGCAGGAGAAGTCGCGTATATGGAGTTCTGAACAGCAAGGGCAGACTCTGTTGGAGAAGGTCTGAGATGGGTATGCCAGAATTCTTCAGGCACAGTTTCAGGGGGTGCAGCAGGCACAGGTTCAGGGGGAGCAGCTTAAAGTCTCATAAAGCATTGTTGGCATTTAGATGCTTTTGGTTCTAGTACACAACTGTTGTTGGTTTCAGGAGAAGGAGCTCAGAAGGAAATCTTGGTTGCTGATCTAAAAGATGTTTATCAGATGCTGCTTGTGACTTTCCTAAGTCTTGGTCTAGATTTGTTGTCTCTATGTCATGTATCTTTTCTTTTGTGATATCTCTTTTATGGTGTCAAGGTCATGTAACGGCCTATGTTGGTTTCCCCACTATGCCTGGGATGAATGATGTAATATAATTGGTTGTTTCTGATGTATCCCTTCTTGGTTGGGAGTATGGATGTATGTATTGAGTCTTTTGGTGATAGGAAGGTCCCTTATGGTATATAAGTCTTGGTTCTTTTGAAGAACATCTTTTGCAGATCTTGCCTACAGTCAGGGGGAGCATGTTTCAACACAGCCAAGCAGAGATATCAGCATGTACTCAGGGGGAGCACAGCCCTTTGCCCTTGATGACAAAGGGGGAGAATGATTCTAAGGATCTTGGGGTTGCCATCAAGTCCAAAGGGGGAGATTGTTGGCATTTTGGCACAGGTGTGGCGCTACGATACAGGTGTTGTCCTTGATGGCAACTCTCTTTGATGACAGATCTCAGTCCAGACTACAAGTATGAAGAGAAATTTCATATACGTAGGTTCATTAAGCCCAAGTTGCGTATACACGCAGGTACGCTATATACTAAGTCGTGGATACGCTGGTTCGCTATACGAAGTCGCGTATACACGTAGCTTCATGAACAGAAAAGTGCGTACATGTCGAGAAGCTTCCCTTTGGTCCGTGGTAGTTAGTCCTCGGTACTTGAGCCTATGTCTTTGGACCAAAGTATCTCGACAGACATGCTGATCCCTAGTTTTGAAGTTGATGGTATTGGATTTCTATGGTTTTGGCCCTTGGTATTGAGCAAGGCCTAAGGATATATAAGGAGAAGAAGATCATTAGGCATGAAAAATTGAAAAGTCTTGAATATCTGAAAAGGAATGAGATCTGGTATGCAGGTTCTGGGTTGCTTGATCTAAGCTAAGGAGAGATCACACCGGTTGATGGAAGACTAGATCTAAGGACAGATCGGGATCTAATGGTTTGAAATGCACTATTATGATATGGTTGATTATGCGTATTTCTAGATCTGCATACTAACGCAATGTTATGTTCTGGTTCTACCTGATGTCTGGTACAGCTGCAAGTTAAGAGAATTTATTTTTAGATCTGTACGCAGGTTGTCTTCGGTAAAAGCGCGTGTATACGCGGGTTTCTCTCACTGAAGTAGCGTATATCTTTTGAAGTTTGATTTTTGGGGTTGCAGTTGGGTCTGACTGCTATTGCAGAGTTCTGTAGTCTGCTCTGTGTTCTTGTGACTGGTGTTGACAGCGTTTCAGTAGTTCAGTGATTCAAAGATTGATGATGCTAGTATTGGTTGTTTTGTTCTTCAATGATCTATTATGAAAGTTGAATGAATTGTGGTCTTCAGATTGTAATGTTGTGCTTCAGGAATATCCAGTCTGAAAATGTATGAAAGGTGGTACCTGAAGGAAAGAAGATTGTAGGCCAGCTCCTACGTACTAGTATCTTAGCTAGTACAAGAGCAAAGGGGGTTGGAGCTCCCTTCCAAGAAAGTTTGGAGAACGAGAGAAGGTTGTAGCCTTCTGCAGGTTGTAGCCTGCGTACTGGTATAAGGCTGCACCAGTACAAAAGATTGTAAACTGAAGTTTCATATTAAAGAAAGATAGAGACGACTTGCAGCAGGTGGTTTTCACCCACATTGGGTTTCCACCTTATATCATGGTGTTCATGTGTGTGATTTTTGTGTGATGATCTGTTCTGTTATACTACACATGTTTTACTATCATGGTTAATAATGTCCTGATGCATTTACTGAAGATAAACTACTGAATCATAAGTTTTCTTGTTATACGCTGGTTTCTTTAGACACAGTAGCGTGTACACGTTGTTTCACTTAACTGAAGTAGCGTATATGTCTCTGAGCATAAAATGAAAAAGTTTTTCTGATAATACTGATTCACCCCCCCCCCTCTCAGTATTATTTCCAACAATAGTGTATGCTTTTTTCAGATAGAAAAAGAGTGGGACAGACTCAAGATCAGCCTCTGACATGCTAGTGACAACTATGATTTGATTTTTCTTAGTTTGGTGTTGATGTGTTATGCTCGTAACCTGCAAGACAATACCAGGAATACCAAATATGTGAAGAAATATACCCAGAACATAGAACAATGAGAAATAACAGCAAGTATTTTATTATTCAGAAAGCAACGTTCACTTGCTTCTTTGAGGGGGCAACCTCCAATGGAGCTGAGCTCAATGACAAAATAAGAAACGATGCTCCTCGAGGGGAGTTTCTGTCCTTTATATAGGATTCATACATGCAATACCATGGGGCAATACCATGGTTCTTATTAATACCATCTCTCTAATACCATGGCCCATTTGCAACTAATTGTGGTCCCTTCATTAAATGCGGGTTAACCACTTACAATTATTAATATGGGCTTTATTGACTCTTTACTTAACTATAACTATGACTCGATCCTATTACAATAAATAAGGGGGTTAGGGTTGGACCCTAACATGATGCAGACAGTCTGTTGATATGGTATTGAGTTATGCTTTTCTCATTGACATTTATTTGATTGATGAAGATGCTTTGATGAATGAGTTGTTGACAATGAACAAGTAGCATAGGTTCAGGGGGAGAATTAGCCTTGCAGAATATAATGCATTCTTAGCATTATGGTTGCTGAATTATGCTACTATTAAGATCTTTTGGTCTCAATTATTAATGTCATATGTGATTTGATGTAAAGGTCATGTGTAGACCTATGATGTAATAATTGTCATAATTAGTCATGTATGGACTTTTAAGGTCATGTAAAAAATGTAATCCCACCAGGTTAGGTGGTTGCATCAAATATGCATCCCCACTTGGTTGGGTGATTGATGTAAGTATGAGTCCTTGGTGATAGGAAGGTCATATTCAGTTGAGTTATAGAGTCATGTTCTTCATTTGAAAATCCTTCTGAAGATTCAGCATGTGCTCAGGGGGAGCATGGATAGTATAGTTCAAATCAGATCCAAAGGGGGGGGCTTTGATCCGTCCTTTTGCCTTGATGTCAAAGGGGGGGAGTATCTCAATGTTTGAATAATAGTTATTTGATGTATCTAACAGTTTTCTATAGGTTGAGGTGATCAACACCAACATGGTTACCATCAAGTCCAATGGGGGAGATTTTTGGCATTATGATGCATGTGTTGTCCTTGATAGCAACTCACTTGTAACTAAACAAGTATATGGTAACTAGATGAATCCGCATGTCAGTTTAGAGGTGACAGATTGATGGAATAGAATAACAGAATGATGGGACAAAGGTTTATAGATTAGAATCATCAGTTTGATAAAGGTTAATATTTGAAGATCTATAATGGGTATGGCAAGGCCAAGTCCCGTATACATGTAAGTTTGGTGAAGCAAAGTCGTCTACAGTTTTTGTACCATCATATTCTAAATACCAGGGGTCTTTACCATGGTATTGACCCATAGTAATGAGTGCAAAAGTGTATATTGATCCTGTCAAATATTACCACCGACACTAGTGTAGTGTTGACCCGTGTTATTAAAAAAATGCTAAATTATATAAGGAGGTGATGATCAAAGTGCTAAGTGTGCATGTGAAATGGTTTTTGATGAATACTTAATTTGAAGTATATTTGCATTGTAAGGGCCATAGTTGACACATAGATCTAAAATAGTTATTCACTAATGAATACAATGATGAATCAGGATCATGAGACCTGAAATGACTTCCCACTATATGATCTGCTCATGGATTGACTAGACCTAATTATTGATGCATGCTTTTATCTCTAAATATTATGATCTATATCTTTCTCAAGTTCCAAAGAGCTATGCAATTTTAGGTCAAAACTTGTAGATCTATACGCAAGTTGGTCTCGATAAAGTCGTGTATACACATGGGTTCGTTTCTTCAAAGTCACGTATGTAAAGTAAGGGTTTCTATTCATAACTGACTGATCAACCTTATCAGTGTTGTTGTTTCTCTACTGTCTATCAATGATGTCCTCATGATGATCTAGGTTGAGTGATAATGTTTGAAGTAGGACCGATTGAATGATGAAGTTGAATTTCTTTACATGTTGATTGGTTGAAAATATTATTGATGTTGCTGATTGTATGAGGGTTCTGTAAGCTAACAGAATATTTTAGAATATCTCTGGTAAACTCTGTGTCTGATTCAGAATTACAAGTTTTCAGTTTTCAGTATATTAAGATCTGTACTCAGGTTTCTCTACAGAAAAGCGCGTATACACGCGGGTTTCCTTAAGTGAAGTAGCGTATACATTTTGGCATATGAATGATCAGGGTTGTAGTTGATTCTGTGTGTTGATGTAGTATTCTGAGTTTAATTCTGTGGTCTCATTATAGTGATCTCACTGTTCTGTTTAAATTAAGTTGGTGTTTTCTTCAGTTGGTCTACAAGTTGTGATGTATTAAATCATTTGGATCTAGTGTGAAAATTTATGAAATGTGGTCCGTGGTTGTTGTTGGGAGTTGGAGCCTTCAGTGAGGAAGTTGAATATTCCTGCTAGTAGTAGCTGGGAATTAGATCAAAGAGGTCGGGGCTCCCTTGCAGTAGGATATGGAGAATGAATGAAGGTTGTATCCTTCAATAGGTGGGTGCCTGTGTATTGGTATGAGTCTACAGCAGTACAATAATGTAAGAAGTTTTTGATATTAATAAGTTTGAAGACTGAGATGACAATAACGGTGGTTTTCTTCCACAGTGGGTTTCCACCTTAAATCCTGGTGTTCATGTGTATTTCTTATGTGTGATGCTTTATTCTTTTCTTACTGCACATGTTTACTACTTATCAAATGCCTAATAAATCTCTTACATTCTGATTCATGTTTAACAGATAAAGATTTAGTTGTTTTACAAGTTTACTAAGCATACGCTAGTTTCTTTTACAAGAGTCGCGTACATATGCTACGTTGGTTCAGTAAAGTTGTGTATACATTTGAGAAAAGAAAAGTATTATTGTGAGTTCTTAAAATACTTATTCACCCCCCCTCTTAGTAATTTTCCCAACAATGTAATCGCTATTCAACTAATTCAACAACGTCTTTACCAATTAAAAAATCCCTTTTTCCACCAAGAGGAACTCCATTGGGATTGATATGTTTTCACAATCAGTCCTATAGCAGAAGTCAAATAGACACATAACTAATGATAAATAGTTTCCTTTTTATTAAAATAGTGAAAACATAGATTAAACTACAAAAATGTGTTAAACTATACTTATGCCAAGAGACCTTTTTAAATTAATTAAGTGGCTTTTACATATACATGGAAAGAGCTAAGTGATATCGGAGGTAAGCTCATTGAAACTTTTAAAATGAGACAAAACGAAATAATTGCGATATTGGGTGGCTCCGATATGGAGTGGACGCAATATCATATTCAAATCCCTTTAATAACTTTATCTGGTCCATTATATTGGAGTCTAGTGTCAGTGATTTGATATCGAGGGTTTTACAATTGTTACCATTTAAAAGTTTCGATATATAGGTGGACGCGACATTCCGATTAGACAATTGTTAATACATATATCGGGTCTTACATATCAAAGCTTGGTAGATATTGAAAATCGAAGGGGCAGGCGCATTAGGATATCGACATTTGAAGATATATGAGTATCAGCGATCAGATATTAGGGGAATATGATTATCAAAGATCGGAGATCGGAGGGATTGGCATATCGAAATATTGGTGAGCAATCATATTGAAGTTTTTTGAATGTGTCTCGAAAGGAAATCTCTGATATGCATTACCTCCGATATGCGAAAGTGGAAATAATGACGTGGAATTTGGGTCCTCTGATAATGCTTATAAATTATTTCACCTTTATATAATGGTTGGACTTTGGTTATATGATATGTTTGTTTTAATACTCTAAAGTCTATAAAAAGGGTTTTCCACATACATATTTTGAATTTAATATGCCCCCCATGCCACTTACATGAAATGGATATGATATTATTTTATTACGACATAAGCCACTGTATTATGAATCGAGGATTTGACATTGTGGAATTATAAAAGGGTTCCTCTGATGTCAAAGCTCTGATATCTCCAATATATTATAACCACTTGTTTAATGATTAAGGCTTAAATCCTATGCAAACATCTTGGTATCGGGGGCTATTTTATTCATTAATCTAATTAATTAAGGTGTTTAAAACAAAAACTTATTTACAAAGTTTATTAACAAACAAACTTAATCAAGCTAAGACAAATTATAAAAATAAAACAACTGTAAATAAAAAGAAAATTAGACTTGAAATGAAGGAATCACACTCAAATCCTACATGCAATGCAAAAAAGGGTCCCTATGTATATTATGATAGAATAAAATGGGGGTGTTGTGTTTTTATAACAACATGTTTATGTATGCATTGTTTCCACTATTTATAATGTTGTGTTTATTTAAGTATGTCAACTAACAACACCAATTCTACTTATGATCCTTTGCAGGGAACAATCAACTGCTAAGGAGGTGTATTTTGGTACATCATTTCCATAAAAGCACTACCACACCATACATCAACATCTAAATCCATTAAATAGGCTTCCATTCTTAACCTTCAGAGCACATAATCTACTCCAATAAAAATGGTACTCTTGGTGTAAGGAAAGTTTGACTAGCCATTTTCCCTTTTGTTAAACTTTCAAGGGGTTAAGTTATTCCTGAAGGAGATTTGATCGTATACCAATTGTTGGAAACATTGTTAATACTAGAGGGGGGGTGAATCAATATTAAGGCTAATTTCAAATTTAAATGTCAATTTATATTTTATTCTAGTTTGGAAAAAATTCATGTGAACAAGCATGAGCATGTAATGTAAAGTACAAATTGACTCAGCACATGAACATACACACTAACACCATGAGCAAGATACACATATAAACATAGAGAATTTAACATGGAAACCCAAAAGGAAAAAACCACCAATTTGTTTATTTATTATGATGCAAAATATGAGCTCCTGCTCTATTTGCATCATATGTGTTTGTGAGAACCCACTCATAGGAAGCACCAAATCCCTTAGATTGTTTTCTAGCACCCACTAGTAGGAAGCACAAACTCCCTCATTTTGTAAACACCTAATCAGCTTCCCAGAAGTGCCAATTGAAGCATTGACTTATTGGATTTGTTGCAAGCACCAACTTGTAGGAGGCACCAACCTCCAAGATCTTTTCAGATATCCACTAAGATAAAATATCAACTCCCTGTTTTGTAGGCTCCAACCCACACTCAATAAGGAAATCAACACTCATTTGTTTTCTACTTTCATTTAGCCTTGTTTTAGCTTTGTATTCGCCATGTCTTGGCCCTGTGTTTTTCTCATCAACATACACTCAACACTCTTCCCTATGTTCTATGGAGAGTGCTTCAGAAGAAGATTCCACAGGTGGTTTATGGGGAAGGGTTTATATGTGGGGGAGGTAACGTATGAGAAGGATTTAACACCAAAAATAAATCAAATGGTCATTAATATTGTATGGAGAGGGCCGACAATGGGTTCAAGCCCCACAATGGTATTTTCAAACAATATACTAAAAACAGAATGAATATACCACTGGTGCTATGAACATAGTGGTATGGGTACTGGTGTTGCGAGTTGAGCGATGTGAAGTTTTATAAGTAGCAGGAGTATGTGAAGTTTTATAAGCCAACATGTATTATGATAGCGTGGAGGAAACCGGAATATCAATAACAACGACAAGTGGAGGAAACTAGAATACCAAAATCGGAATATCAAACAAAGTGAGGGAGGGAGTAACCAGATAGTAGGCAGCAGATAGTTTATAACAGTGGGGAGAAACCATTGAGGAAGGTGTAGATACCACCTATTGTGGACCATGATACCACTACACAGAAATCGGGAGTCGACAATGAAACAGTTGAAATAATACCAATAGTTGAAAGCAATGTTCTATGTATATGAAAACAACATTACATTCAGTGTTCTATGTGTATGAGACTACCAAAGTGTGACTTATAGCCATAATGGCACCACAACACCGATACCTAGGACCTATGCAGTAATACCTTTTCTATGACGAGGTCGTGGACAGTGTGATAATGTAGATTCAAAACCAAAAATCACACCTCCTTGCAGCGTTTTCACAGCAAATCGACATATACCAAACTTCAACATTATCAATGTCATCCACAACATCATGCTTCCACTGTGTACCTCCAGGAAATGCAGATTCCATGCTAGTTGCACCAGGTTGCCTCAGTAATGCATGAAACCTAACATTTAACGCACTAGTGCATTCAATAATGCATGAAATTTCGTAGGGATTTGATAGAGATGTCAGTCTGCAAAAGATGCAGAACATAGGCAGAATGGGAAAAATAGGTAGAATGGGAGTTAGAAAGTAGAGGGAGGCCAAAAAATGATGTTGGCTCTAATATCATGTCAGGCTAAGAGGTAACTCCTCAAATGATAATCTGTTTATTCATTTGGGTTGTTCATAGTTATATACATGAGGGAGTGACTCTTGAGTTTCATCTCCTGATGACTCTTCATTTTCTCTTATTTATTATTTACACTATTTAAAATTGTTCACCCAATCCCTAAGATTAGGTGTCAACAAAACCTTTACTTCACTCAACCCATGTAGCACTTAGTCTTCTGCTCATTCTACTCACTCTCCAATAACACACATTCGATCTTGACCTTCTTCATTCAATCTGCATAACCAACAACTCTTTGTATTTATTATAAACATACTTACACACACTAAGCTCTCCACTCTTCTCTAAAAAATGATGCATTCCCTAGATTACACTTTGCGTTTAGGATTTTTGTTCATCTGTTACATAGAGAACAATGCAAGACATTTTTTCATCCACACACTGCTTGAGAGAGTATTACAACATGGCTTACCATTCTTCTATTCTATTATGTTTTTAGCTACTATAACACACTATCAGTTAACTTAATATGAAATTATATATCTCCATGCTTATTAAATGATTGCAATGCTTAGAATGTACTTCTAACATGGTTCACTTGACCTGTAACCAAATATTCTACACACACCACTCTTGTCCATTGAATTCTTCATGGCATGAGGTACACTTAGGTGTGGCTTGTTTTTTGTTTGAGTTAGGTTCCATTAAGTCTCTATGCAATTCATGCTTGCTGCCATGTTCCATGCTCTTTCCAATCACCATTAAGTAGCTACACCAAACACACAGTGTGAACATACTCGTCTTCTTAATCTCTGCTAAAACCAAATATGGAGAATGGCCAATTTCAGCATAATTTCCAAGTACAGATCATTTTGCTAAACCATTGTCGACCCATTCAAGCCTTTTAAACATATGCCCCTTTGAAATATATGACTACGGTGTTTATTCCCACAACTCCTCAAAGTAATCCCAAAGGGTTGTAACTCACATAGCTAATAATGTTTGTCGTGACAACCCCTTAGTTACATTACACATGAGAAAACTACAAAGTCTAGTCCTAGAGCACCTTCTGTCATATGCTAGAAACATAAACTTTCGATAATATTTTTGTCTCCCCATATTTTTCACCTTGAATTCCATCATTTCATGGAAACATCATCTATCAGGCATATTTTTTTCTCCGTAGCTTTCTTACCCCAATGATTCTCAATGCTGAGCCTTCCATACCTTTCGGGCTTGATCCTCTAGGTGTATAGGCTAAGTGGGACTACTCTTCCATGCCACTTGTGCCCATACCATTTTCTTATAGCTCCAAATTTGTGTCCTGTTGTCCTAGAGCCTCATAATCGTAGAGAACCTACCTACAACACACTTAAAAATCTTCGGGGTCCTTGACCTTTCGGGGTTTGGGATGACATGTCTCAGTGGGACCTCATGCTACACTTAAGAACCAATCATAAAAAAACTAGGTTGAATTGTCTTTTCCCCTTGTACTTTACCATGTCTTGACATTATCTCCCCAAATGGTTTTTCCTGTGCACCCATGAGAACTTCTAAGGTCATTCTTTTGAGGTGATGCATTTTCCATGGTTATGCCACCTCTGCAAGGATGCCACATGTCACACCCTAAGTGGTGCCACATCTCATACTCTCATTAGTGCCACATCATGCTTATGTCATTATGCCAATGTGTCTCGATGTCATCACTACCATCCAATGAAAACACACCATGTGTCTTCTTTTGATTTTTCCATGTGGCCAAGGGTACAGATTTGAGGGGGTATCAGACCTATGATTTTGAACAATTTCCTTTAAATAATTTTAAGGAGTGCCTTTGAACTTTCCAGGGAAGGACCTTTGGGGTGATGTGCCTGATGGGGTCCTCCCTCCATCAATCAGTGCTCGCCATTGGTCCACCGAACTACCATTGTGCCAACTGGATGCCACGTCCTCTCAACTTCCTCATCCCCAGTTATTTGGACTTGTGCTCCCTTTGTATCTTTCAGGGTCAGTCTTCTGGGGTGATGTGTCTATGGGATCCTCCATGTGCCAATTAACTCTCATCACTTTGTGACCTATTTGGCCACATGACTTACATGCTTCTATTGTGCCACTATAACAATTTACCACCAATGTTTTTACACGAGACCCACTTTTCTGGTTTTTTGGTATGAGCGGGAGGGGCTCCACTTTTAACCTAGACCATTGATCATGTTATCAATGGTTTGGGAACACTACCCAACATGAACCTCATTGTTGCTAAGTCATAGTAGGGCATGGTTCCCTGCATTTTCTTCGATGAGATGGTGGGGATGTGCAAGACTAGATTTATCCAAGAACTTGAACAATATTTAACCTCAAGCTTTCGCTAGCTACTCTGCCAAGAGTTTCGTCGCATTTCTATGTCACCCTATGCTAACATCATTGAGACCATCTATCCACCTCCAAGTGGTACCACCTATCGCCCCTTCCAGCCAATTAATGCTTTCCACCTATCAATCTACACTGAGTCATACATAGGTCGGAAGTCGGAGGTTTGGGATCAATCAAAGCATTGCTTATTACAGTGAGACCCAACTAGTTGATGGATCGACTTGCTGGAGGACCAACTAGGTCAAGGCTCAGGGTTTGACTGTTCATCTCTATTTTTCCATGTGTCTTGACCTAGAACCTTGAGGTTAGAACCTAGCCAACACTTTAAACCTTAATAACTTGAAATTTGTTTGGGTGTAAATTTTGATCTAGGAGGCCAATCTCAAACTTCAGTATTCCATTGGAAATCTCTCTCTAAGAACTATCCAACTACATCATTTGTAGGAGCATCCAAGATAATATGTTAAGGTATAAATTCCCTCAATTTATAGGCCTTCTAACCACCATAGTTATAATTTTTCAACTTCATCAATTCACCTGCTACTTTGATGGTTCTCTACTCAAGATTACAACAACCAGAATACTCCCCTTAAGCTTAACACTCCATGCACATTAATGACAAACAATCTATGCATAAGAAATCAATACTAGCCTAGTTGACATCAATGGAAACACACTTGATGCCACCAATTATCCTAATAATGCCAAATTTCCAACAAAAATTACAACAATAAAAACATCCATGTCAGCTAGTGTGCTAGATTATTTTTTTATTGTTTGTGGTGGGAAGGAGGGAAAATATTTACCAAAGAATCAGTTAGTGCTTTGTGAATTGCATGGGTGTGAAAAATGTAGCAGATCAAATAGATGTAAAGGTAGTGTTAAAGCAAAGGCTTCAAATATACCACTAATAGCGTTAATTAGCTAGATGATAGAGGTTGTGGCTCATGGTCTTTCATATTTTAGTCCTAAAGGTTGTGTTCCTGGAAAACTATGAGAGATAGAATTGATTATTTTCCTGCAAGTGTAATATGAGGTTGTTAAAGTGAGTTGGACAAAAAAATGTTTTGTTTCTTATCGTTGGGTTATATATTGAGATTACAATAAAATAGTTATTTATAATAGATGTCAAATAGCAGTACATCAGGAATTATATGATGTGAGAAAACTACAAAAAAATTATTAATGGGTGTGCAGAGCACTTGAAACACCAAATATCAAGAAAAGTGTTGTGTTTGTCTTGTAAAGGGTGGCACTTTGAAGCCTATTACCACCGATCAATTTTGGGAACATGTCTCTTGTGCATTGTTTTCTCATGAATACATGTGGCATGTGCACCGTTTTCTCATGAAGAATCATTTCTTAATGATGAAACTATGGAACCTGTTGATGGAATTTTAAACATAAATACAAAGAATTTTCTCTGTGTTTATGTGGCTTGTTAATAGATGCATGGATCATGTATTCAATGTTGTAAATTCCTAGTACAATATCACGCCATGTATGCATCCATGGTTATCTATGAAATAGAGTTGCATTGCTTCTACAAGGATGGAAATCAAATAACAAGAATGATTTCATATTATGCAATCCACAAAGCTCCAAATATAGATACAACTATAATTATGAAGACTCCCGAAGGATAGGTTTATACCAAATATGGGATACATGAAATTGAAATTGGAAGTGTTTTAAGTGCAATTAGCAGTGGAACTGATAACTTAGAAAGTGTGTCCAATCATAGTTAGCAAGTCGAACCATCATCTGCATCCAAATTCCAAGTTTATGGAATTCATCATAAGAACGTAAATATAACTCCTATAAACCACAGAGTTATGGGATATTTTCACCATTCAACAAATACCACCAAAGCTATAAATGGGTTGAAGGAAGAAACATACACAACTAAAGAAATTTCATCTTTCAAGGAAGTCATTCTTATCTGTAGGTAAAAAAAAAATATGAGAGATTGTTTTGGAAAATTAGGGGTACATGTTTGGGGTCTCCTTTTTCCCAGGCACATTAAAGGAGCTGGTGAAAAGGCAAGACAAAGAATTGGTGAAAAAGTTGTAAAATCCAAATGATTAAGGCAAGGACGTGAAAATATTAAACTAATACATGGTTGCCCCATAGTAAGCCCCTTTTCACAAATCCAATGCCTTTGTCTAATCTTTTGATGTCAATATGAATTCAGTTGGTTAGGTATATGTTCAATAATTCTAGTGCACTATTATTTTATTCACATAAATTGGTGACAATTTTGAGTTCTTTCTAAAAGGAATCCAAGTCTAAGATAAGGCTTACTAGCCCAAATTTTCTCAATTAAGCTGAGAAATTGAGATTTTGGATATTAGTCTTAACAAACTATCATCAATAGATGGATTAGAGGGTTGACATTATTTTGATTACTTGGATCTTAATAACAATATGCTCACCAATTCTATAGCTTTGGGACCTTCGAGACTGATCAAGGTGTTAAAGGAATTGAATATTGCATACAACAAACTTGAAGCACGTATTATGAATTACATAGGGTTTTATTTCCATTCAACACCATATAATTCTTTTATTAGCAATGCAGACACCACGAGCGATATAGATGAGAAGAATCTATAGAGTTTGTGGGAAATGACCATAGCATTCATAGGCCTACATTTAAGACAACTTGACATCATAGGTAATCTAGCTAATGATGGAAGATTGTAGGAGGCTATTGATGAAAATAATTCCTTCACTCAAATGGTTTGATGGCACTTATATAAATGCATTCAATCCCTGTATAACATATTTTAGCCTCTAGATGAAGTTTTTCTTATGAAAAATCCTACTTGAAGGTGATGCCTTGGGACTCTTTCCTCTTACAAGAAATTAAAACAACTAAGATGGTGATCATTATAAATTCATAATTTGCAACTTATATTAAAGAAAAAAATTGATATTTACAATTTGGTGGCTATATGCATGGTTCTATTTGTCATACTGGCATGATTTGTTGTAGTGTTTATTTATTTGCATTGTGTTGTAGTAGCTACCACCACCCTCCAAAATTTTTCCTTAGCTTCATTTTGGAGCCTTCCTACCAACCTTTCACAGCACCATGTCTTGCTTTGTCAAGTACACAAGCTTTAGTGTTTTTCTTGCAGAAAGACATCCTATCTGTCAAAGCTTGATGCATTCCCCTCATAGGTTGTTCCTCCGTACTTGGTCCAGCTGCAAGCTGAGTAGCTCCCTCAAGAAATTGCTCAATGTTGGAGGGCAACCAGCCTTCCCTCGAGAAATTGCAAAATTCTATCTGGCAGCCTGCTGGGCTCTAGAACTGCGTAATTCTTCCTAGCAGGGTTGCTCACCCTTGGAATTATGCAATCCTAGGTAGCAGTCAGCTGCTCTTCCCAGAAATTGCACAAATCTCCTGGTCATCCAACCCAACTCCCATCCAAAAATGCGCATTTTCTCGCAGCAGTAGAGCAGCCTCTTGCATGTGCAGTTTGGTTGACCAGTTCCACCGGGACCAAGAAAACTTGACTTGCATGCATGGCTTGATTTTTCCTGGAATAGCAAAATGCAACATGCAAAAAGAATCCCTTGATTCGGGGAGCTATTTTTAGCAACTAGAGGTTGCATGCAAAGATCGTTTTAGAAACTTTCCTCCATGTGTCGCTTTTTCGTATATATATGGCATGCGCTTCATGAGCCCAAAATTATTTATTCAATGCATCAAATCTCCTTATTTCACATTGATCTCGAAGCTTTGACATCCCACATCACATTCAGGACTCTTCGACACATCCGACTCAGCTATTCACAGGTAAGTGGTCTCAACTTGTCTTTTTCAACATTTTTATGACTTTTTGTGTTTTCACTTGTGTGAGTGTTGTTTGCTTGATTTATTTGAATGCTTTCTATCATTTATAGGCATACTAGTTTGTACTAGCACCATTTCAGTTTTCATTGCTATCTCACTGTTATTGCATGCATGAAATTATTTTTCACGAACGATCATTGATTCGGTGAGTCGCTTCACCAACATGCATGTTGATCTGTTTTCTGAATCTTTCATTCAATTTTTGCATGCACGATCAATCACTTTTTCTTACACTCAGTATCGTCATGCATTCACTTTCACATTTTCTTTCAGTTTCCCATCGACGAGTCTAGCCAGCCTTGGTCAGGACTCTACCTCATCAAGACAACATTGTGCAATTCAGAGAAGGAAGGCTCTGTCTTCCTCTCTAGAAATGTGAATTTCTTCCCAGTGACTATTCTCCAGGCTTTTTTTGTGCATTTATGAGGGACAGTGACTGCTGGCCCAGAAAATTACAAAATGCAATCACTGAGCCTGTAGTCATTGCCAGCTGGAATTGTACATTGCACAATTCTAGTAGTCAGCAGTCAGCTTGGATTGCACATTACACAAATCCAGCAGCCAGTCAGCCTCCCCAAATATCCCAGACTACTTTTTTCACAAGTCTGGAAGCCAGTCTCCTAACCCCCCTGAAGAAATTGTGCAATCCCTGCATATCAATCCCCATGTATGTGTTATGTCATTCCTGAATTTTCTTTGGTTTTCACTAAAAGATTTCTTGCCATGCATGTTGCTTTGTCTCCATATCTTTCAGGTTTTCATCCATCTCTTAGTAGTACAGGATCAATGGCCTCCAAGAGAGAAAGATCAAAGGACACTGACAAAAGTGCAACTGGAGCAGTAGTTGAGCGAGTGTCCTCAAGTCTACCAATCTATGAAGATACGAAGTTGTTTCTAGACAAGGACATCAAGCAGAAATGGAAAGAGGTCAATGATGCATTCAAAGGCACTTTTGGGGAAGACCTCAAAGACCACCAAGTGTATGTGAATATTCACAAGTCTGGATTGTACCAAATTGCATGCAGATACCCCGTGTTCACATGCATGGACATGATACAATGGATCGTCTTGCACACTGATCCCGAGATGATGACCTTGAGCAGTGTCAATGGGACAAAGGTTTCAACCTTCTAGGCATAGGATTATGATGAGATGTATCAGATGTCAGAGCTCGTGACTATCATGGAGACTCCCTTCAACCTACCCAGTAGTAGTGCCAACTCCAGAGACATTTTGAAGAACTGGGTAAAGGAGTCAGCTAGATTCAGGATGACACCCAACCAGATGTACAAGATGAAGATGTTGCGGAAGGCGTATTAGTAGTTGGTCATATTTGCATGTCGACTGTATGGCCAAGAAAGCACGAAAAACCTTCCCACAGAGTTGGGTGATCGCGCTGGACTAACTGGCCAGAGAATGAAAACCATGTAACTGGTTTAGCATGTTGTCTCATCAGCTGAAGGAATAGGTAACGAAGGCTTGATAGTTGCCTGAAGGTATGTAAGAAGATATCTAAATGTTTACCTACATCTTGGATGCAATTTGTTCCTAACAGGAGTTCTCGAGCTTGAAGTGGGCATGGTCACCGCAGAGATTGTTGTGAACACTTATTGTAATTTGTTGTCCGAATGCAGCTTTAGAGGAGTTATCGCATGGATATCTGATCATTTTGTCACCCTGGTTTACAAGATGATATTCGAACAAGATCAACCCTACATGTCAAAGGAAACAATGGAGGCACTGATAGACATTACTGATTGGTATGCCTCACCGTCTAACGCCTTCATATGAAAGTATAGCGCAGAGAAGCCTCCACATTTTCTACCGAACTTTTCCTTGGACATACTCATCATGCAGGAAGTAGCATATCACATCTCGGAAGGATTTCCAGCTAGACTACAGAAGAAGAAGAAGGCACGTTGGCTTGGTCTTCCATTTTGGATTGGGTTATACGAGATCCAGAGTTTCAAGCAAGCAGATGTCAATGTAGAATATATGAAGAAGTACCCATTCGACCTCCGAAGTTACAATCCATATCACCCACATTGTCTTGTGAAAGATCACTATATAAGAGTATAGTTTAACTAGATCCATAGGGCACGTCATTCGATAGAGGAGGACCCATGGAGATATTGTTACACCTCCTCTAGACCCAATGAACCAGTCAGCTTTGCTGTGGAGTGGTTAGCGAAGTAGCATGAAGCATCATCCCAGAAAGCACTAGCACCAGAGTCAGCAGCAACAAAATAAGTAAGCATACCAGTATGCGAGAAAGGGAAGAGGAAGATTGTCGATTGCATTGAGGAAGAGAAAATCTACAAGTTCTTAGGAGATCCACTTGTGGAGAAAGTAGCTATGGCTATAGAGGCAAAGAGGCAAAAACATGACAAGCGAATCACAAAAATCAAGAGGGAGAAGGGAAGAATGGAGGAAACGAAGGATTTGCATGAGTTGAAGGAGAAACTCTGGAAGGAACAAGAGTTGCGCAACAACAGGTACAGTAGGGGTCACAACATGTGAAAACAGATGAAACAACGCCCATACAGGTAGTGGAATCATCAGAATATCTGGCATCAGGCAGACAAGGTGAACCATTGCAGGAGCAGGACTTCACTCATGAGATAGAGCAAGCACTTCAACAATTGGATACTGATATGCAGCAATAGGAGTTGGAACATGACACTGACCTCATGCCTCATAACCAAGAGGTTGAGTTACTCGCTTGAGCACATCCAGAATATGAGCAAGTCTCAAGTGACCAAGGAGGCACTGAGATCCTTGAAGATCAACTAGAAGGAGAGATGCACAACATCTCATTCAACAAGTTTCAACATAGAGTTGTGCAGTCTTGTAAAGTGTCGACTCCGGATGATCATACATCTTCTACATAGGTTGAGGAACGAGTGATCGTGCCTGATGTGTGTAAACATCCAACAGCCTTGGTCGATGCTACCAGAGTGTATCCAGAAGCCATTAGCTCAAGTGTTTCCTTTCTGATAGCTGAGAATGAGCGAATGGCTAAGGAACTACAAACAACCAAGAAATGAGGAGAGTTGGTGACAGCGTCCACCCGAGATGAACTGAAGAAGGAAATAATAGATGAAGTATTGTCCCTTGACATAGTTATGCGAGCGTTGAACTCCAATTTTGGTACTGTGCATAAGACAATCATCCATCTCAACAGATGGCAGCAGCGATGTGCTAGAAGAGCACATATCTTGGTGAGCTTTCATGCTGTTGTTCATTACATGAAAACATGGATGATGAGATACAAGGGAGCCCCGCTTCACTTGCCCAAGATGATGAAGGCCAGAGTGCTCGAGCTAAAGTCACATATCTGGAGTCAAATCTGAAATTATGAAGAGCTCCCTTAGCTCATCACTATCATACAAGCTTCCCATGCACGTGTATTCAAGAGTATGGATCTTGTGCTGTGTGCACATGCTATCCTGTTGTAGCAATTTTTGTTTTGATAAGATAGAATAAATTAGTCAAGAAAATTAAAAAATATTTTGAAAAAATGTTAAGTTAGGATATGGACATAAATGACAGGTAGGAAACGGAGAAAATTTGAGGATAGGGAGGGATCCATGGGTGGGCTGCAATGAATTGTTCGCTTTGTCCCCAGGACTGATCAGACACTTGGAATCAAAGGGCATCATATATTTGAAACAGATTGAGAAAATAGGTCAGTCCACTATATGGGGGCAAGCATGGAAATCTGGAGAAGAATTAGAGCTTAGACCTCTTTGGTGGAATGAGTGGCAGGCTTTCATTCAGGAACTTACCAGATCCAATGTAAGATTAAAGGATAGACCAGACCTTCTGGTATGGGCTCATGCAGACTCAGGAGCCTACTCCCCTAAGGCCGGTTATAAGTTCTTAATGACGAAAAAAGGATGGGATGAACCAGAATGGTGGTCAAAACCTCTGTTGAAACTAAAATGCCCAAAAAAAGCTAGGTTGTTCTTTTGGTGTGTGTTAAAAAAGAAAATTCCAACATGGGATATCCTCCAATCTAGATACAAGCAAGGGTCGGGGAGATGCCCTTTATGTATAGCTGACTCTGAGACCATCACTCATCTGTTTTTGGTCTGTCCATTCGTAAAAAAGGTATGGGAAGAGGTGCAAAAGTTGTTAAAAAAACAGTTAAGCTGGGAAGGGGAAAATTTATCTGTAGCATGGGAAAAATGGTGGAGACTTAGCTCAGAAGGGAATATGAGAAACCTTCCTCCCATCATCTGTTGGGGGGTTTGGATAGCAAGAAACAGATGCATTTTTACTGACAGATCTACCTCAGCTGAAACTATTGCAATTCAATGCACAACAATCCTGTCCAGCATCCCTGAACCAGAGGAGTCAAGAAAATCAACTCAGAGCAGGGAAGAACAAATCAGAGCCGGGATCCCTTGGGCCTACTTTGATGGGGCTTCTCAGAATAACTCAGCAGGGGCAGGGATAATCATTCATTTAAATGATTCACATTCTTTAAAAGCTTCAGTGGGCCTTGGAACCGGATCAAACAACTTTGCTGAACTTTCTGCATTAAAATATCTTCTATGTTGGCTTATCCACAGGAACATCTTCACAGTTCAGATCTTTGGGGATTCTTTGAATGTTGTGAAATGGGTTAATGGACAAAGTAGATGTCAGAATTACATGTTGAGGCCTCTATTAGAAGAAATCCTGAATCTAAAACTCTCTTTTAATGTGTTTTCAATTGGACATATTTACAGGGACCGAAATGAAGCAGCGGACAGGCTTTCTAAAGATGGTCTGCAGCAAGCTATGGGCAGTTGGATATTAACAGAGCAAGTCCATGATCAGATCCATGTGTCGGATCATCCTCCATATGCTTAATTTTCAAAATTATCTGTTGTTTAGTGTTTTTTTGGTACTTTCATATATTATATAGCTGTTGTAAAAAATGATGATTCAGACTTTGTTGTTGGACATGTTGAAGTTTTGTTGTCACTGCGCTTATCCAGGATAACTTGTTTCCTTTTTGTGGGTTGTTTTCCTCTATGAGGAGACCCAGGAATCGAAACTCGACCTGTGATATCGCGTCTCTGCTGGTCTTTTAAAGGACTGTTTTTAGCGATCTGCCGGAATGGGTGAATGTATTGTTCAGACTCAGGAGAACAGAGTCTTGCTTTTTCCCAGTTTTGTACAGAGGAGATAGGTTCTTCTCTGGGGCTGCTGTAGGTTTCGTCCCTACAGCAAACTGAATGCTATGCATCTGCTTGTAACTTTTTATTTATCTTATATAAAAAGTTTGTTTTTTTCTTTGGAAAAAAAAGGATATGGACATAACAATGTTGAATAAAATGTTTTTGAAAATATCTTGATGATGATGTCCATTTGAAAGAAAATGTTAGGTTAGATGTCGTAAAAAAATCAAGACAAAAAATAAAATGTTAGGTTAGAAAGAAAAGAAAACAAATAAACTCTGAAAGTGAGCAAGTATAAATGCCACCACTATTTTTTCCGCAAAATAATGGTTGTGTGTAGCTTGTCATAAATGTAATAACCCATGACAATCAAATAGTTTAATCTTGACTGCTTCATGCTTTAAATTTGATGTTATAATTAGAGAATAAAGATCTTGCCAAACTGTTTAATCTTGGCAGATCAATAGTTACATAGAGAATAATAAGGTGTTCATCAGTTTAATCTGAGCCCTTGGATGTTATAAGGTTAGAATTATATAGTTTTCTTTTTAAAAATAAAAAGAAAGGAAAAAGGTTTGCTAGCTTAAATGCACCCATTAAGTGAATACAAAATGATATGCTAAGCAAGTGGTAAGTAGAAGAAAGGTTTCAGAAGTATGATGATTGATTGGACAAAATGTACATTTATCATGTTTTACCATATGTTTCTATGTCCATGAGGAAATTACACAAAGCAAATGAAGGTCTACAAGATCAATTAATTAACTTCCCTCATCCCCATTCATCCCTATATTTACTAATTTCCCCTTCCCACCTTCATACAGTTCATATTCATTCATCTTCCATAAAAAACCCCTTTTCCTAAGGTTAAAATCCTTTTTCCCTAGGAAAAGCGAAAACCCCATGTTAAATCCCCTTTTACCCAAAAAACCCACAAAATATGTTTAGCCTAAGTATTGATGTATGTATGTCAAAAGCAAATAACTCATGAAAAGGAATTATAATTAGTGTATTTCCCCCTTCCACTCATGTTTCATATTAACACTGACTTAGAGTATTAAACCCCTAAAAAGTTTTCTTTCCTGTATATTATTAACTCCCTTTACTAAATACCCCAAAACCATAAGTTTTATTATAAAACTATGTATTCCACAAAATATCGCATATCGGTGGATCACAAACCTTTCAATGTGCATGAACTCTCCTCCGCATTGTGATATGCAATGCGCGATGGACCCAGACCCGATGCAAATATATTTCATAATTCATTGCCATTTCGCATACACCCTTTATTGCAAGTCCCGGCAAAAACATATACCCTCTGCCATTGCGATCTCTAGTATGCGATGGGAACCCGGACCCGATCGCAGTATTATCCATGTTTTATTTTCCACATCGCGTCCAACCCCTATTGCATTCCCTTGTGATGGGCCTTCCTTCACTAAACTGTGATTGCGATGAACCCGGACCCGATTACAGTATTATCCATGATTGATTTTCCACAATGCATCCGGCCCCTATTGTGTTCCTTTGCGATGGGGCTTCCTTTGCTAAACTGCGATTGTGATATGCGATGAGCCCAGACCCAACATCATTTATCTACTCGAATTCATGCTATTTCAAGTCCGCCATACCTTGTTTTGCAAAGGATTTCTTTGTTAAAATGTTTTTATGTTTTAACGAAGAACCAACCTAAACCTTCCATTTAACCATAAAACCCCACTAATCTCAGTGTTTAAACCTTAATAGAGCCCATACCACCATGATTGATCGTTGGGACCCTCCGTTGCTTTTTCCTCTGACCTCCGCACTGCTCTTTCGCTCCACCACTATTCGATCAAATGCGTTCAAATCCAATGATCCTTAGCAATTTTGGCTTGGCACTTTGTCCGAGCATTACCCACCCAAAAAAGTAGTATTCCACTGAGCTCCCCTTATTACGTGTTAGGCTCAGACTATATCGGGTGACCCCTCCGAAAACTGCCCACACCTCATGAGCGGTGCGATGAAAACCAAAACCACCTCCAGCATAATGACAAAATGGCCACTATCCACTTTGCGCCACAATTCAAAAAGTAAATTGTTTTTCTGTTTAAATGTAAAAATCACCATTATGCTTTGTTTTTCTCGTTTACATAGTGAAACCTCCATAAGCCTCTGCAACCAATAAAACCATTGTTTTACCTTCCAATATGCTCTGGACTCCTTCCAATATCCTTTCAAGCTTAATAAAGTCATTGATGACCTTCCCTGTCACCTATGTTTTTCTTAACAATTTCTGTGTTTTGCAGGTAAAAACTCTTATTCCATGCTTACAAAGAAAAAATCCTGCATAAATTTAAGAAGAAAAATACGAAGATCATATCAACTCATTTTACCCGGTGACATAAAATCTAAAATGATTTACTCTTGAAAAACACAGTAAAAACCTGAAATGCACAGTAACGGTAAAAGGGAACACAATAAAGGCTGCTTAGTAGGGTCAAAGGATATTCACAGAGTTTAAATAGTATCAGATGAAAGATCAAATGAAGGAATCAACCAGTGTAAAGGATACAAACAATCAAGCATCTTAAAGGGCAAAATATCAAACAACAAATCCAACACAAGCTGAATAAAAGGGATGGCAAGAAGCAGTTCAATAGCTACCCCTATCTTCTTGCATGAGGATCTTTCCTTTCCTAGAATAAATCTTAATCAGTTTTAGGATATTTTCTTAGTTTCATTATTGTATAAATAACTCTCTTCTCAAGTTGTTAAGGGTTCAAGGTTCATTGTTCATTGCTTGTTAAGTTGTGACTGCTCATTCTACTCTGAACCTGGTTGCACCTTTGAAGGAAGCTTTTCTAGACACTTGATGTACTCAGTATTTCTGGAACCTTAATACAAAGCAGAGGATTCTAAATTTGGTTTTACACAATTTTTGTTATCCTGTAAGTTTTTCCAGTTATCAATCATTATGTTTTTCCGCATATGCATATGACTTATAGAGATATCTAGGTAGGAATAATTGTGTCTCAATTTATTCCTATAAACTCCTGAAGTGATCATCTATTAAGAGAATGGATTAATGAACTGTATGTTTAGCTAATCCCCTCTAATCAATAAATCATGATTATATTTTGTAAGCTTAAGTATATTGCCTTAATTCTTTGGAGTGTAGTTTAGAAGGTTTTCATACTTATGATTGTTCTATTTTACAGCCTGGAAACTATGATAATCATATTATTTTCTGTCTTCTTCTCACCACTATTTGATCTATATCACTGTGTAAATCTTTATATCAGCCCTTTGCTAAGATATTAATATTATATTTTAAGCTTCTGTGGTAGTTTTTTGCAAAACTAAAACCAAAAACCCCAAAACAATTATTTTAGATGCTCTAGCATTGGTAGCTGACCTACTACTATCTCAGAGGTACAACATCAAAATGTCGTTGTTGCCGGGGATTCGAGTTTCTTTTAAGTTTCCCTTGGGACAATGATATTCATTCATCCTTTTGCTTTAAGGTGATTAAAGGGTTTAGAAAAGTTTAAATCATTCAACTATGCGACTCCAAACTCCCAAGCTGGCACCTTTTAAACATACCAGATCTCGTTTAGAAGTTGACATAGTTAGTCCTCTGTCAGATCCTGAAAATATTCTGAGAAAAGCCAGGTCTAAAAGGGGACACCAACTATCTTCTTCTTCCTCTTCAGTCCTACAGTATGAAGAATTATAATCATTTGACCCCTATAGTAATATCCCATCTGATCCCGATTACTCCCATTTATCACCTAGGGTTGCTGAACTTCTAGATAAAGGAGTTGATTTTAAGTCATCCTACCTTATTCATTCATTAGAATCTCATCCAATACCCACACTACCACCAGGATCACCTAAAATGGAATCTAATTTGCGTGTTAATCTACCAGAATATAAACCCACAGATTTTATATCCCTTACCACCTGTCCATTTCCTTCCATTTTTGATCGACCTGAATTTTGTTCTTCAGAACAACTTGAGTAGACCTTCTCTATAAATTCCAACCCTCTCTTTGAAACAAAATAAGGTATTCCTTTACAGGTCCCAAAGTTAGTTCTTAAGACTCCTTTGAAGTCTTTCAGGAGATCTCCTCCTCCTACACCTCCAACAGGTTCATCAACCCCTGAATCACCATCTTCTTCCTCTACTTCTTCTTCATCCTCTACATCCACACAAACACCACATACTCCACCTGGACAACCTCATACACCTCAAGCACCTCATACACCACCTACTGTCATGGCATTCAAACCTATTGTATAGGCTAGATACGATGCCTTAGTCTTACCTAATAACCTTGATGCATTCCCAGCTGGATACTTAAAATACCTTCCCAAGTATAATGGAGAAACTGCTCCCTCAACTGAGGATCATCTTCAAGCTTTCCTAGACATTGCAGAAAACATGAATATTGAACAAGAAAAAGTTTATATGAGATTGTTTGTACAGTCACTTGAAGGAAATGTGAGGATTTGGTTTAGGCAGTTACCAGCAGTGTTATAGACATTTTTGTGACTTGCAGCATTGAGCATGAAATGTCCATAAGATAAGGGATCCAAAGTCCCTAAACATGTTGTTCCTACCCCTAGAGGAACAAGGCTAGCAAACTACAACAATTCACAAAAGTTCTCCACTGAAAAACACTCAAAACAAGCTAATTCTGGATCATGTCAACTGCTCCACTGAGCATCTGCGCTGAATGTCAACTGCTCCACTGTCTACCTGCGTTGAATGTCAACTCCAACAAAGGCTACCTGCGCTGAGCGTACTTGGACAAGTGGCAGGCTCGTTCCTTAATGTGTCAATGCCCAGGAAGCTTCCAAAATGACACTTGCATCAAGGAATTCGACTGGTGATGAGTAAGAGGTTCCAAATCTCCAAGTGGAAGCAAGAACCTCCAAGTGGACTCAAGAACTGAAAGAGGGAGAGGACACTAGTCACTTCTCAAGCTGACTCATCCTCTCTCCAAAACTCCTATATATAGATCTCTCCCATGAGGTCTAGGGAGGCTGGAATGTGGTGAATGCAAAGAATTGCTGCTAGTTTGAGATCTGAATCATTGGATGCTTATGCTTTGAAAGGGGGTGAAGATAGGAATTTCATTTGCTGGGAAGAGGTGCTGGATTGGAGCCCTTTGGGTTGTAACTCTTCTCAAACCCTTGTTATTTATCAATAAAGCTATCTTGTTTTCTCCTATATGCTGATGTTTATTTGATGAATGTTTACATTAGTGTATTTGATTTATCTAATCCTGAATCATTTGTGAATATGAATATCTATCTTTGAGCTGTGTTCTTGTAGTTGTTCTCTTGTGATCTCGCAGGTATCAAGTAGCTGTTCTCTTGAAGCTGGGCAAGCGAGGAGGCAAGTGGCTGCAAACACCCAAAGAGGAAGAGGAGTTAGATCGAGGGACAAACGCAAGACATCGGTAGGTCCATTGATCTCCCTCTCTTTCATTTCACAAAGGAAGAAATATCTAGATAGCTGTCTCTGTTTGTTGCTAAAGTACTATCACACTTTAGGTGGATAGGATCGTCCTGCATAGGCATTTTTCCCCACAACAAAATGGCGACTCCGCTGGGGATGAATTTGTTTTAGTCAGTTCATTTTGTGTCTCCATTATTTGTTTATTTTATAGACTCAACAGCAACATTCGAACTGCATCTGTTTCACGGATTGCAAAGTAGATAGTGCTGCCTTGATCCAGTATTTGGATGAGCCTATGATCTGAACAATAGACTCACAAAATGAGTTGATGATCCTTGTGATAGATCTTAGTACACCCCTCAAAGCATCCCTTTGATATTACCTTGCTTGTGTTTTTGATTTGGCCTGAAACAGTCAATTTTTGAGCAAACTGTGACCCAGAACCTGAGGGAAACGAGAGTTTCTCCTCTCAGCGCAGACCCAGTGAAGCCAGTCTGCATTTCAACGCAGTTCCCGAAGGGAGTACCTGCGCTGAATGTCAAACTGACAGTGCTGTACCTGCGTTGATCCAGTTTGGCCTAGTCCTACTGGGGTTCTCTGCCTTCTGTTGCCTTGTTTTGCTCTCTGTTTTTGCAGCCATTAACCAGCATTGGTACTGATCTGAAAACTCCTTTTCTTGCTTGCATTCCACCTCATTTTTGTACAAAAAGAATTTGAATGTTTTTATGTGTTTTTACCTCATTCGAAGTTTTCCTTTGCAAAAGTAAAGTAATCATCCTGTAGCCCTTGATTCAGATCTGATTGTGATCTTAGGAGAGAGTTCATTGGCTGTTTGCAGATTGATTATCCATATTTGCTTTTGTTTATGGTTTGAATTTGTCTCTTTTGAATGTCAAAACAAGTATTCATTTCAAGAAATCGTTAAGTGATTGTAATCTCTTCTACCCTTGCTGATTTCGAGAAAAAGTAATCTTGTTTGTATTGATCATTTAAAAGCAAATTCAAAGTTGTGCAAAAATCTTTCTTTGTAGGCATCAATACTAAGAAAGCGGAAAAGAAACACCTGCATTGTGCATTTTGCATTTTGATAGTTTGCATGATTGATTTAGGAAAAGTGCATTAGAGTGTGCTGATTGTTCATTGTGAAAAGATGATGTCTTTCTTTTCCCTTTGTAGTTAGGATTTTCATCTGTTGAAAAGATTATAAAGCTTGCTTATCATCGTTAGACTACATTTAGGAAGTTGTATCATACATCTCGTGGTGATCCATAAAGGCAAACTGCTAAACAAGATCAACCTTAAAATAAACTGACTGAACTTAACAATGCTTTGTAACATAACGCAAACATAGAGGTCTAGGCTAGAGACGTGTTCCAGCGTCGTAAAACCTGGTATCTTTCCATTGAGTGGTTGGGTGATTCCTCCACGGTGAAGCGGTGAGTATCAATACGGACTTGTGCTCCCACGAACTGTCGCGTATATATTGGGAGACCCCTATAGGAATAAAGCCTTTATCCATAGGAAGCCGTGTCGGCCGCCCTACGATTCGCAATGCAGTGAACACAGCATTCACGAAGATCAACCACCCGTACCATAAAAAGTATTCTGTGGTTTTGCGAAAAGTTTGGCACACCCTCTACCTAGAACTCCAGAGCAGTTCCTTTTGGCCTTTTTCAGACTCTATAACGGAAAAAGTCCATCCGATCATTTGTCACTTCGGGCTCGTTAAAACATCGAAGGAGACTAGAGTCATCTTTAGCTTTTTCTCGACTCTTTAAAACTGAAAAAGAAAGTTGTGTCTAAAGTGTCGTTAATAAAATTTATTTTAAACGGAACATAATCACCTCCTATTCCTGCGTTGATCTTTCGGTTGAAAAAATGGAGCACACCAACCAAGGAATTCCCCTTGGTGGAAATCCCAGTCCTTTCTCCTCTTAGGGAGATGTTGGTGCACCCCACATGGCCACATTGTCGCTTCCAGGACTGACAATTGGCCTGCCAGTTTGGCTCTTTTAACCCAATCTAGTTCAGAACACCACAATTCCTGAACAGTCGAATCGATAGCTAGATGAGTCTAGAGTTAACCTCCAGCCTTCTACCTCTTCTAACTCTTCCTCTCCTCCTTCCTCTTCGCTTGAAGGAACTGGTAAAGATAAAAACCAGGTTCCTAAGGAGAAGAAGGAGAAGAAGAAGAAAGAGAAGAAGAAGAAGGAGCCAAAGGCGACTGGGGGCAAACGTGACTCATCTAGAAAAAATCCACACATAGCACTGACCGGGCCTAAATCGCCATGTGTCATATGCAAAGGAGACCACTTCCATCGAGATTGTCCCTGTATTCCCTGGATACTAAGGGACTGGTCCCCTAGATTGCACAATCCGGTAGCATCAACCTCTGATAGCCATGTTGAATGCATTCCATCAACTAGCGAGAGTGAAGGACAGAGAGAGAGAACAAGATCTCCCTGCAGACTGTGTGAAGGCGATCACGCCATCCACCGTTGTCCCTTCTTAGACGAGGCGAAGAAAGTTTTGGAAGATCGTCCGGTGTCATCGTTACGACTTCCTCCTGGATACAAAAAACTCATGCCGAGTCCCTCATTAGTTGAGAATCGAGCTGGCCCACTCAAGTGCTCAGCTGAAGCGCCGGTCATTGAAAATGAACCCACTGAATCCGTACCTGACGAAAGTCAAAAGGTTGAAACGGCAGTTGACCCGGTATTGCCTTCAGAAGATTCATCTTCGAATGACTCCATCACTGAAGAGAAGAAGGATGACACCATCCATATTCTTTTCATCAACACAGACTCAGATGAACAAGGGGGCAATGCTCCCATTCCTTTATCACAGGAAGGAAGTTCATCAGAGCGCTATCCGGCCGTTTATTCGGTCCCACCACCAAGCAACTTGGTTGTGTCCTTTGATTGGAACCAACTAGGCAGACCCCGGTTGCCAGCAAGCATTCCATTTCGAATTATAGTTCAAATCTATAGAATGGTAATGGCTAGCACTATCATTGATGAGGGGGCATCTGTGAGTATCCTTTCCTCTATTGCTTGGAAAGCGCTTGGTTCACCTGCGCTTTTACCTGAGATGAGAAATCTATCAGGTTTTGATAAAGGAACCAGTCGACCTTTAGGGATTCTTCCCAATGTGCCAATAACATTGAGGAAGAAGACAGTTCAAATGAACGTCATGGTCGTTCAAGGACCCTTGGATTATAACCTACTCCTCGGACGAGACTATATATATTGCATGGGGGCCATTGTCTCCTCACTCTTTAGAGTAATGTGTTTTCCACACAAAGGAAGAATGGTCAAGCTCGTAGACCAACTTTCATTTCCAGGATCACGCATCGCAAATAGTCAAATACCAACCCTGAATGGTCTATTCACTCAAGAAATGCCTCCACCCCCAGTTCTCCTTCCCGATGAGTGCGAGTGATTCGGAAAGATGTAACTGGAACCCAGGGGGCATGCATCCTGGTCTGCTTTGGGCAGAGAAAACCTTGGGTATAGCGTAGATTTCCGCGGGAGAATATGACTAGTCCGTACCCCGTCCGAAAAGGAAGAGGGGTTGTTCTAGAATAAGATTCTTTTGTCAAAGTTACGTGTTTGACAGCGAGTCACTCACCTTTGTCCTATCTGAAAGATTAGTTGACATCGCCGAGGAAGTGTTTCATTCGCGGCAGCGAATAGAACAATCTTTGGGTAACCTGAAAGAGGCAAGCCTCACCCTTTAAAACAAATGTTTTGATGGATAAGTAGGGGCAGCCTTGAAATCATACTTTATACCTGGGGGCATGCAAACCTTTTGGAGTGCAAGCAAAGAACGGTTATTTATCTGTTTTTTGGATTAGTCGTTTCCTAACTTGCATAAGGAAAGGATGGGGGGCAAAAGTCAAAATTTGCCAAATTAGGAGCATAGCTTTGGAGGCGAAGCTCCATAAAAAATAGAATCTCCAGGAGATATTTCTTATCTTATGACTGGTATATTCGAGCAGTTTTAGCACATAGTTCATGCTCGTTAAAAAATAAATGCAAGATCCGAGCAGTTTTAGCGCATAGTTCATGCTCGTTAAAAAATAAACATAAGTTTGAGCAGTGTTTTGGCGCATTCAAGCTCGTTAAAAAATGAACCCATCTCGGTAAATAACCATTGTAAATGTAACCTCATCAGCCATAAAAGCCTTGGTCGTGTTTGCACCATCACCTCCACTTTTCATTTGGCCGATCGTTTGCCTCCATATGATTGTTTACCCATTTTGAGGAACAGCTGCGAAGAGTGATTTCACTAAGCCATCCTTGTGACACTGCCGTGATTGGAATATTCCAAACTGTACCTGGAATCTGCTGCTGCCCTGTTCATCACTCGTTCCTCAAAAGACGAGTCTTCTTTAAGCTCTTTTCAACTGACTCGTAAAATATGAAAAGATTGCCGAGTTTTGGCCTACCAGCTCGTTAAACAACCAGAAGAGCTATCCCTCCTATAAATTTTAATCTTTTTGGACCTGAGGGATTATTGCACAAAAAGATCGAGCACTTGTTTTGTTCGGCTCGTTAAAACTATCAAAAATTCATCCCTTCTGTATTGTTTTATACTTTTCCGGACTTAAGGGATTAGATGACGAAAAAGGAACTTTGGAGTTAACTTTATGTACCTTTTTAGACTCTCTAAAATTGAAAAGGACCGAGTTATCTTTGTCGTTAGACTCGTTAAATGCATTAAATAGCGACAAACTTGTCTTTAGACGAGAACGAGTTTCCCTATTGCTAGGCTCGTTAAAACATAGCGATGGGCTTGCCCGAAGGGCAGGTTATAGAACAAGCATATGTTATCCTCCTCAAGCTTGACAAAAATAAAGAGGTACTGATCAGAAATGACTGGGGAAAAATTGGGAGAAACAAGAAAACTTTGATGGTAGCAAGTCACTCTTGAACATGACACTTTTCCTCCGTACATCGGGTTGGGTTGTCTCATTCACCGGTCACATCACCATGGTCTCGCCAAACCATCCACATTTGGGGTAATGCTACCGATCCATCGCATCAGTGTCGTTATATGTTCAAGAGAAGTCGTTTGAAAAGAGTCAACCGTGTCCCATCCACTGCCATACATTATCCTTCATCCGTTCATGACCGCCGCCCTGAATCATATTTCACAGTTTGTTTTCACCTCATCAAAATCATTAGCTCCGTTCCGTGTCATTGATGTGGGATTCATTAAGGCCCTCCTTTGACGGATCGCTTCTTGTCGACATCAGCTCATTATCTAAGAAGTTGATCTAGGAACAACCCCTTCACTACTTTGAAGCTTGCATGCCTCAATGGCAAGTTTCTCACTTCCGGCGACAGGTATACATCAATGACCTTCGACCGAAAGATTTTGCGTGGTGTTCGACGCCAAGTCCTTTATTCACACCACGTGAATTGTACTACAGTACCTTGAGGGTCATCATCCTCATCGGTGATTCCTCTCGCGCTTGTTAACGGTTTACATCATTGACCGGTAATCAAGCGATGTCTTTCCATGTTCGACTTCGGGAAATTCTCACATGGATCGACTTGTACATCGAGTGAAGATCAAACGAGATTGAAGACCCCGGATCTAGTTTCATCCATCCGGGCTGCGATATATATTCGGGAAATAAAGACATTGACATGTACAGCATTGCAGCAGATAATCATCCTACAGAAAAGGATGATGATTTCAGCAAATCATCAGTCTACCGTCAGACGATTGTCTGTTCTATGTACAGAAAAATGAATTTATAAAGCTGAGCATGGGAAATGCCCGACTCAGCTAGATCATGAAATCAGAATGAAAAAATAATGTATTGTATTGTATTGTATTACAGGTCTCCTCCTGGCAATGAATGAACTTCGGATCCCCCTTGATAAAGCATTTCGTTCGATAAACAACGTCATACTTTAGGGGGAAACTGTTATAGACATTTTTGTGCCTTGCAGCATTGAGCATGAAATGTCCATAAGATAAGGGATCCAAAGTCCCTAAACATGTTGTTCCTACCCCTAGAGGAACAAGGCTAGCAAACTACAGCATTTCACAAAAGTTCTCCACTGAACAACACTCAAAACAAGCCAATTCTGGATCATGTCAACTGCTCCACTGAGCATCTGCGTTGAATGTCAACTGCTCCACTGTCTACCTGCGTTGAATGTCAACTCCAACAAAGGCTACCTGCGCTGAGCGTACTTGGACAAGTGGTAGGCTCATTCCTCAATGTGTCAATGCCCAGGAAGCTTCCAAAATGACACTTGCATCAAGGAATTCGACTGGTGATGAGTAAGAGGTTCCAAATCTCCAAGTGGAAGCAAGAACCTCCAAGTGGACTCAAGAACTGAAAGAGGGAGAGGACACTAGTCACTTCTCAAGCTGACTCATCCTCTCTCCAAAACTCCTATATATAGATCTCTCCCATGAGGTCTAGGGAGGCTGGAATGTGGTGAATGCAAAGAATTGCTGCTAGTTTGAGATCTGAATCATTGGATGCTTATGCTTTGAAAGGGGGTGAAGATAGGAATTTCATTTGCTGGGAAGAGGTGCTGGATTGGAACCCTTTGGGTTGTAACTCTTCTCAAACCCTTGTTATTTATCAATAAAGCTATCTTGTTTTCTCCTATATGCTGATGTTTATTTGATGAATGTTTACATTAGTGTATTTGATTTATCTAATCCTGAATCATTTGTGAATATGAATATCTATCTTTGAGCTGTGTTCTTGTAGTTGTTCTCTTGTGATCTCGCAGGTATCAAGTAGCTGTTCTCTTGAAGCTAGGCAAGCGTGGAGGCAAGTGGCTGCAAACACCCAAAGAGGAAGAGGAGTTAGATCGAGGGACAAACGCAAGACATCGGTAGGTCCATTGATCTCCCCTCTCTTTCATTTCACAAAGGAAGAAATATCTAGATAGCTGTCTCTGTTTGTTGCTAAAGTACTATCACACTTTAGGTGGATAGGATCGTCCTGCATAGGCATTTTTCCCCACAACAAGCAGCTTCCATTAGAAATTGGGAAGATCTTACAACCATATCTAAAAATCAATGGCATCTGAAAAAGGATCCTCTTTACTTCCTCACAGAATTTGAAGAGCTTAAAAGGAACTTCGGTGAACCAGTATCAGATTCTATCAAAAGATTCAATAAACTCTATCACAAAATGCATGTTGTTTGTAAGCCCCCTGTAGAAGTAGCTAATTCTATATTTTCTAAAGCTTTTGATGATGAATTTGTTGTTATGCTATGAGAGAGAACTTCAATAACTCTTAAATATATGAAAACAAACACTATAGAAGTAGAAGCAAATAGGGTAGCCTCAACATCTTTAAAACTTAAGGAAGAAAAGGCCTAAAGAAAACTCAAATCTATTCAATAAGCCTCTAATTCCTCTAAGACTAAATTAGAAGACTCAAAAATAGATGAAATAACATCTCTTCTTAGAAACCTATCAAATAGGATTTCAAAGATTTAGACCCAACCTAGGACAATACAACAAACAATTACTAGACCCCAAAACCAAAATCAAGGTCAGTATAAAAGAAATCCACCACTACAAATTCTTCAGAGACCTAGCAATGATCAATAGGTTCCTACTCCTCTATTGATAGATGACCAACAACCTGATGATAATACTATGAAAATTATTGAAGATATTAATAGTATGGATTCTTCTTCCAATCAAATAGTCATCATTCCTCTCTCACAACAAAATCAAGTTCAAGAAGATCAAGAAGCTTCATAGGTCTCTAAATATCACGCTTTCTCTTAATTTTTAATTGTAGAGTTAAACAATAGGTATGATCTTAGGCCTAGGCCTAGTCCTAGGATACCTCCAAAAGAAACTCAAATAATTGAACCATGTACCAAAATTGTTGAAGCTCAAACAACTCTTATTCATCCCTTAGATCAGTCAATTGATACTACCCAAACTGGTAAAAACATTTTGACTACATTTAATGTTGAAAAAGAATTAGAGAGGGTTAAGATTCCAATTCCACTGTCAGAACTTTCTAGAAACCCTGGTTACAAAATCCAAGTCACAAAATGGATACAAAATACCTCGGTTGATGACGAAGGTGATGTCATAAGTCTGCAAGATTAAAAACCAGCAGCAGTTTTTGGCCCTAGTTCATACATGATAGATGAGATAGTGCCTCCTTTCTATGTGACTCTTAAAACAAATGATTCCATGTTGTATAATTGTATGCTTGATTCAGGAGCATCACACAACCTTATGCCAAAATCTATCATGGACCATTTGAAACTCGACATAACTAGATCCTTCCATGACCTGTACACCTTTGATTCTAAACAGGTGCCCTGTTTGGGATTGATCAAGGATCTAGTGGTTACCCTTGCCCAAGTTCTAGTGATAAGTGTAGTACTTGATATTGTTGTCACAGATATCGCTCCCAAGTTTGGAATGCTCTTTTCTAGGTCTTGACGTGCCAAATTAGGGGGAACTCTACATATGGATGTGTCATATGCTACTATTCCTGTTTATGGAGGAGAGAAATTAAGATTATATAGAGAGGTAAGATTTGTGCATACTGTTTGTAAGACTGACTAGCCAAGGAACCATCTAATTTATGCAATAGATTAGGACTTTGGTTGTTTTCAACTCACTTCAAACCAACATAAAACTCAAGTCAAAATTGAAGAGGTAGTTGAAAGTCCTGAACCAAACCAAACTGATATTTGGAAACTGTTCTTTGATGGCTCTTGCACGAAAGATGGGGTAGGAGCTGGAGTAGTTTTAATTTCACCTAAAAAGAAAATATAACCCAATCATGTAAATTAGAATTCAAAGTTACAAATAATGTGGTTGAATATGAAGCTTTCCTTTTAGGATTGCAATTAGCCAAAAGCTTAAAAGTTCAAAACTTAAGTGTTTTTACTGATTCAGAACTTATTGTTAAGCAAGTAAGAAATGTTTGCCAGACCAAGCACCCTAGACTTAGGTCCTACCAAAATGAAGTATGGGATTCAGTTGAAAACTTCTTTAATGCTTTTAATTTGACTCATATTCGTAGAGATCAGAATATTCATGTATATGCCTTAGCTGTCTCTGCTAGCTCTTTTAAAATTCCTAATCATACTGATGTACTCTATCATATACAAGTCAAATATAGGCCATCTATCCCAGATAATCTGAAACATTGGCAAATATTCGAAGATGATGAACATTTGAAATCATTTCTGCAGGTAATAGATGATTTTTCATTTCTACAAATTGATGAAGATAGAAATGAAATAAATGAAAATGCAGATGGAAATGATACTTTAGATTTTTAAACCCAAATTGCTAATCATGACATTATTCAATTATCTAAAAATTTTATTCCAGAATGAATCATTCCTTTAGAAAAATTGTTTGATCAAAATGATGTCCTCTGAAACCCTCAGTCCATTTCTTCAGAAGATGGCATAGAAGATATTAACATTGGAACCGATGAAACTATCAAAAACATCAAAATATGTGCATCTCTAGACCCTGAGATCAAAGCTCAATATCTTAAGTTACTGCAAAATTATAAGGATGTTTTTGCTTGGACTTATGATGATCTAAATACCTATGATACTTCATTAATACAACATAAGATTCCTTTAAAACCAGAAGAAAGACCTTATCAACAAAATCTTAGAAGGATAAATCCAGCCCTTCTATAAACTGTAGAAAGGGAGATTAAGAAAATGCTAGATGCTCAGATCATCCTCCCTCTTAGATATTCTAATTAGATTGAAAATCTAGTTCCTGTTAGAAAGAAAAATGGAGAAATAAGACTCTGTGTGGATTTTAGAAATTTGAACAAGGCATCATTAAAACATAATTATCCTTTGCCCAAAATGGATCAGTTACTTCAAATGGTTTTAGGAGCACAAAGACTTTCTATGCTTGATGGTTTTTCAGGTTACAATCAAGTGAATGTTGATACAGTAGACAGAGAGAAGACAACCTTTACTACACCCTGGGGTACATTCATGTACGCTAGGATGCCATTTTCCTTAACCAATGTTGGAGCAACATTTTAGAGAGCTATAGACATAGGTTTTATGGGTTAGGTAAATAAATTTGTGGTTATTTATCTTGATGACATAATTGTTTTTTCTAAATCTGATCAGAAACATCTAAACCACTTGATGAAGGTTTTTGACAGGTGTAGAAAATTTGGAATATCATTGAACCCTAAGAAGTTCTTATTTGTTGTCAAAGAAGGAAAAGTGTTAGGCCATATAATTTCAAAGGAGGGAGTAGTAATTGACCCCAAATGAGTATCTGCCATTGAAACATTGAAATTACCTAGAAACAAGAAGGAGATTCAAGCTTTTCTAGGCAAGATTAATTTTCTGAGGAGATTTATTCCAAAATATGCAGAGATTGTAAAAGATATAACTGACATGCTTCGAAAGGACCATGAAGTCAAATGGACTGCCTCTTATAGGCATGCATTTGAACAAATAAAAAAGGCTATCTCTGAAACTCCCACCTTAGCCAGCCCTGATTATACTAATCCATTTAGTATTTTCTCTTTTGCCTCTAAAACAACCCTTCTTGTCATTCTATTACAGAAAAATGAAGATTCCCATGACCAACCCATAGCCTTTTTCAGCAAGGTTATGAGAGATGTTGAGGTTAAGTATGACATCATTGAGAAGCAAGCCTATGCCCTCATTCAAGCCCTAAAATAATTCAGGATGTATGTCTTACATTCACCTATTACTTCTTATGTCCCTAATAGTGTTGTGAAAATTTTCCTAACCCAACCAGACACTAATGGGAAAAGAGGTAGATGGATCAATCAAATTCTGGAGTTTGATCTAACTATCAAGACTACCAAGCTAGTAAAAGGTCAAGGATTAACCAAGCTTCTAGTTGAATCCAACTGCAAAGTACTTGGAATCAATTCTGTTTTAGAAATACAAGGGAAGAATATGAAAGAACCTTATGTCCTTACAGAAGGGGAGAATCCACAAGAACCTTCCCTTCATCCTAAAGAAAAGAACCTGTAAGAACCTCTACCTTCAGAGAAGATAAGTCCTATACACATTGATGAAAAATTCTTGTTTTCAAACTGGTATCAAGATATTGCAAATTTCTTTATCTATTTTGAATGTCCAGCATCATTCTCCAAAACCAAGTGTAAAACCCTTAAGTTAAAATCAGTCAAGTACTACATTATAAATTCAAATTTATATTGGAAAGATCCGTTGAATATTTAGTTATTATGTTTAACAGAATCATAAAATGAAGGAATCATTGATCAGTTTCATACAGGATTTGTGGGGGACATTATGCCTGGAGAGAAACAACATACAAGATTCTGAGGGGAGGATTTTATTGGCCCACATTGTTCTTACAAGTAGGGGCAAAGGTCAAAGGTTGTGTTCCTTGTCAAATGCTTCCTGGTACATAAAAATTAGCAGCTCTTCCACTCGTTCCATCAATAATTTCATCACCTTTTTCTCAATGGCGATTAGATTTTGTTGGAGAGATTCACCCCACTTCAAGTAATCAGCATAGATGGATCCTCACTGCAATAGACTACGTTACTAAATTGGTGGAAGCAATTCCAGTTAGAAATGCTACTAATTCAGTAGTAATTAAGTTTATTGAGGAGAATATCCTATCTAGATTTGGTTTCCCAACTGAAATTGTCGCTAACAATGCAACAACTTTTTATAGTGTTAAAATGATTGAATTTTGCCAGAAATATCAGATTGTATTACATTATTCAACTCCATACTAACCTCAAGTTAATGGCCTTGCAGAGTCATCAAACAAAAATCTGGTAAAGGTAATCAAAAAGACTCTAGCTGATCATAAGAAGAACTGGGATTCACATTTGATTTATGCAGTATGGGCAAACAGAATTACTCCAAAGAGATCAACTGGAAAATCTCTATTTCAATTAGTCTATGGGCAAGATGCAATCTTCCCTACCAATTTTTCCTTCCTTGTTTTAAAACTCCTGCAGGATTCAACAGATGAACCTGGTGATTTTTCAAGAAGAATAAATCATATTATTGAACTTAATTAAAATAAAGATGAAGTTCAACACAAATTGAAGAAATATTAGAATAAGATGAAGGCCCTGTTTGACAGAAGAGCCAGGGAAAGGGACTTTAAGGAAGGTGATATAGTTCTAAGATGGGATGCCAAGAGAGAAGAGAAAGGAAAGCATGGAAAATTTGACAATCTATGGTTTGGACCTTTAGCAATTGCTAAAGTAAAGGGTAACAATGCTTTTGTGCTGCAGAATATTGAGGGGTTATATTCCACTTATCCTGTAAATGGAAGGTTTCTCAAACATTACATTCAGTACTAAGAAGTTGAAATAGTTTTCATTGTAAATACTGTAGTTTTATTTTACTTTTCAAGATGTCAATATGATTTTCTTTACAGCAAGGACTCCATAGCCCAAGGAGAAGGCACATGGATCTACAGGTTCTCTGCATTCTACAGGAGAAAGCAGTCCCCAGATGCAGTCAATGTTGTATCATTTTTTGTTTTGATAAGATAGAATAAATTAGTCAAAAAAAAAAAAAAAAATTTTGAAAAAATGTTAAGTTAGGATATGGACATAACAATATTGAATAAAATGTTTTTGAAAATATCTTGATGATGATTTCCATATCAAAGATAATTTTAGCTTAGATGTCCAAAAAAAATCAAGACAAAAAGAAAATTTTAGGTTAGAAAGAAAAGAAAACAAATAAACTCTGAAAGTGAGCAAGTCTAAATGCCACTACTATTTTTTCCGCAAAATAATGGTTGTGTGAAGCTTGTCATAAATGCCACAACCGATGACAGTCAAATAGTTTAATCTTGACTTCTTCATGCTTTAAATTTGATGTTATAATTAGAGAATAAATATTTGGCCAAACTGTTTAATCTATGCAGATCAATAGTTAGGTAGAGAATAATAAGGTGCTCATTAGTTTAATCTGAGCCCTTGGATGTTATAAGGTTAGAATTAGATAGTTTTCTTTTTAAAAATAAAAAGAAAGGAAAAAGGTTTGCTAGCTTAAATGCACCCATTAAGTAAAGAAAAAAATGATAGGATAAGCAAAGGGTAAGTAGAAGAAAGGTTGCAAAAGTATGATGATTGATTGGACAAAATGTACATTTATCATGTTTTACCATACGTTTCTATGTCCATGAGGAAATTACACAAAGAAAATGAAGGTCTACAAGATCAATTAATCAACTTCCCTCATCCCCATTCATCCCTATATTTACTAATTTCCCCTTCCCACCTTCATATAGTTCATATTCATTCATTGTCCATAAAAAACCCGTTTTCCTAAGGTTAAAATCCTTTTTGCCTAACAAACGTGAAAACCCCATGTTAAATCCCCTTTTACCCAAAAAACCCACAAAAGATGTTTAGCCTAAGTATTGATGTATATATGTGAAAAGCAAATAACTCATGAAAACGCATTATACTTAGTGTATATCCCCTTTCTGCTCATATTTCATATTAACTCTAACTTAGAGTATTAAACCCCTAAAAAGTTCCCTTTCTCGTATATTATTAACTCCCTTTACTAAATATCTCGAAACCATAAGTTTTAATATAAAGCTATGTATTCCATAAAATATCGCATATCGGCGGATTGCAAACCCTTCAATGTGCATGCACTCTCCTTCGCATTGCGATATGCGATGCATGATGGACCTGGACCTGACACAAATATATTTCATAATTCATTGCCATTTCGTATCCACCCTTTATCGCAAGTCCCGGCAGAAACATATACCCTCCGCCATTGCGATCTCCGATATGTGATGGGAACCCAGGCCCAATCACAGTATTATCCATGTTTTATTTTCCTCATCGCGTCCAACCCCTATCGCGTTCCTTTGCAATGGGCCTTCCTTCACTAAACTATGATTGCGATATGCGATGAACCCAGACCCGATCGCAGTATTATCCATGATTGATTTTCCACATCGCGTCCGGCCCCTATCGCGTTCCTTTGCAATGGACCTTCCTTCGCTAAACTATGATTGCGATATGCGATGAACCTGGACCCAACGTCATTTATCCGCCCGAATTCATACTATTTCAAGTCTCCCATACCTTGTTTTGCAAAGGATTTCTTTGTTAAAATGTTTTTATGTTTTAAATGAAGAACCAACCTAAACCTTCCATTTAACCATAAAACCTTGCTAATGTCAGTGTTTAAACCATAATAAATCCCATACCACCATGATTAATAATTGGGCCCCTCCGTTTCTTTTTCCTCTTACCTCTGCGCTGCTCTTTCGCTCCACCACTATTCGATCAAATGCATTCAAATCCAATGACCCTCAACGATTTCGGGTTGGCTCTCTGTCCGAGCATTACCTACCCGAAAAAGCAGTATTCCATCTGTTATAGACATTTTTGGGCACTGCAACCCCAAGCATAAAATTTCCATAAACCAAGGGCTCCTAAGTCCCTAAAAGTGTTGTTCTAACCCCTAAAGGAACAAGGTCAACTGATTACAGCTTCTCCCAGCAGTTCTCCATGAAAAACTACTCAGAATTGGTCAAAACAGGATCATTTTAGTTGCTCCATAGGCAAAGTGTGTTGCATCTCACCTAAGTACACTCTGTGGGTGCGTTGCATTTCAAAAAGCCCTTCTATGGGGTGCGATGGGCTAGAAATGACAAATGGCAGTGTCAATCCGCGAAGTGAAGAGGCATGGAATCTTCCAGAAACTTCTCCTGTGACACTTGCCTCTCTGAATTCGACCAAGGATGAGTAAGAGATCATCAATCTCCAAGTGGAAGCAAGAAATATCGGAGGGAAGACACTAATCAAACCACAAGCTGACTCATCTCCCTTTCAGATATCTATATATGGATCCCTCATCCTAGAGATCCGGAGGCTGGAATTTTGCATCTTGTAAGGAATTGCTGTTGGTTTCTTGAGACAACATCATAGTGTTGGGTGATCTAAGCTTTGTATGAGGTGAAGAAGGGCTTACTTGCTGAGAGGATGATGATGGGTCAGAACAACTGGTTGTAACTCCCTTGGCTCTTTCTTGATTATCAATAAAAGCTATTCAAGTTTTCCTCCATACTCTTGTGTCAATTATGTTTTATCCATTTGTATGGTCAATTTACATCTTATCCTAGATTGTTTATGATTATAGATCCATGTTCTTGTATAGTGTTATGCTACTTTGATCCTACAGGTACTCTGTGAAGATGGGCATACAAGGAAGCAAGTAGCGAAGGACTATCAGGAGAGAGAGGAATCGTACTAGGAGATAAGCGCAGGACAGAGGTTGGTCTCCTTTGTTCTTCTCTCATCTATATTTCATAAAGGAAAAACGAAAGTAGCTTTACTTTGTTTGTTTCTAAGGTAGCTACCACACCTTAGTGGGATAAGCAGTTCTGTGTAGACACTTTCCCCTGTAACAAAATGGCGACTCCACTGGGGAGCGACTAGGTTGTTTGTTTATCTTCCTTGTTGTTTATTTTATAAACTTACAGACGGAGCCTGAAGTCGAGCCAAGTAGCTTTCGAACTGCATTTGCTATGTAAATGCAAAGTAGATAAATGTTGCTTCAGTCAATCTCTGAGATTTGTTTATGAATTAAACAACTGATTTACAAACTCTCTAATTGCCCCTATGGTAGCTCCAGTAATCTCCTTATATCTACCCCTGATTGTTGGTTTACTGATTACCATTTGCTCGGCCAAAACCCCTGAACTGAACTGCAAACTGTGACCCAGAACCCAAGCAAAGTCTCGTCTCTAGCCCAGCACAGGCTCTGTTCTGTGAATCTGAAATTCAGCGCACTTCCCGAGTGTAGTAGGTGCACTGCATTTCAAGTTCACTGTGTTACAGGTGCGCTGATCAGACTAGGCATTGTTCCTCAGTTTTGGTTTCTGTGTTCATTCTTTTTAGTTCTATTCATGAGTTTTGCTGTTTGTAATCAGTATATCTCTGTTTGAAACCCCTTTCCTTGCTGATATTCTGCCTCCATTGTGCAAAAGAACTGTAAATGTTTTTGTGTATTTGTTGAGTCATTTTCAGTTCTCCTTTGCAAAAAGTAACGTAATTGTACTGTCGTTTCTTGATTTGAAAGTGTCGCAAGTGTCATTTTCAGTCATAGGAGAGAGTTTGGTTGCTCTTGATAGTCGATTACCCTGTTACTATTGTATTTGGTCTGAATTTGTAAGTTTTTCTAGTGTCGAAAGCAAGTATTCATTTCTGAATCGTAAAGTGTTGTGATTGTATTCATTTTTTGATTTTGAAAAGAAACTTGTTCGTAACTGTCACTTGAAAAGTAATTCAGATTTGTGCATTAGATTTCTTTTTATCACTCACATACTAAGAAAGCCGAAAACAAATACATGCATGTGCATTTGCATTTAGACTGTTTGATTGGTTTGATTTAGGACAGTGCATATAGTGTGTGCTCTTTGCTCTTTGTGAAAGAAAACTATCTCTCTTTCCTTAGTAGCTAGGATTTTCATTGCATAAAGAAGATAAAAGATTGTTTATCATCTTAGATTGCATTTTAGGAAATTGTACACCTACATCTCGCGGTGAACCTGAAAGGAAAATTTCTTAAGCAAGATCAACTATAAAATAAATTTAATGAATCTAACAACGCTTTGGAACCTAACGCACAACATCTAGAAGTCTAGGCTAGAGACGTATTCCAGCGTCGTAAAGCCTGGTAACTGTTGTTCTCACTGATGGTTGGATGATTCCTCCACTTTGAGACGATAAGTGCCAGTACGGACTTGTGCTCCCACGTACCGTCGAGTATATTTTGGGAGACCACAATAGGATTAATCCTTTATCCATAGGAAGCCGTGTCTGCCGCCCTATCGATCGCAATGCACTGAACACAGCGTTCGGGAAGATTGACTGTCGTACCGTAAAAAGTATTCTGCAGTTTTGCGATTGGTTTGGTAATCCCTCTACCTAGATTTCCAAAGCAATCCCTTTCGTTCCTTTTCAGACTCCTTAACGGAAAAGGTCCATCTGAGAACTTGTCACTTCAGGCTCATTAAAAATTGAAGGCGACTAGAGTCATCTTTTGTTTTTTCTCGACTCTTAAAAATTGAAAAAACAAGTTGTGTTAAAGCGTCTAAAATTCATCTAATTCGGAAACATACTTCCCCTTGATTTTTAGTTGATCGAGTAATCCGCAATCGTGGAAGAAAGTCAATTGAAACCCCGTCGTTCATGGAGGCTTATGAGTCAACCGTCTTTGTCTCCGGAATCGAAGCTATTACGAACAAAGCGAACTCATTTAACCGGTTCCAAATCTCCTGTTAAAGTTAGAACAAGTGTTCCAACAACATCAGAGACTCGAGTTACTCCAAACATTTCTGGTATCCTGCCTTTACAGAAGAAGTTCAGCAGCCACCGAAGGACAGTAGTACTGATCCCAGTCTGAGGGTAAACGCTTGTATCACTGAACCAGTTCCATCTACAACCGGTTCGGAGAGTGTTGTTGGCAATATACCCTTTCATTGTCCCCTCCGGGAGGACAGCCATACGGGAGTTCACAACAAAGTTCAAGTTATGCTGGAATTACGTCAAGCAGTTGGATACTGATACTACCTCAACAACCAAGAGTTGTATATTCGATGCAACAATGTTTACCTATGTCAAGTATACCAACTACGCCAGCTATTGTGATGGTGTCGCAAGTTCAAGCACTACCTGTTGTATGCCAACCTCAGGTTTCTTAGGTTGTAATGCAACAGCCTCTTGACCCTGCAACTCAACCACAATCACCGACTGGTGGAATGACACAGGTTCAAACAGGTACAACTACCCCTCATCTTGGTCAAACAGTTAGTATCGGGCAACAGCACATGGCTTCACAACCATGGCTAGTGAAATACCAACAACCGCAGTTCCAACAAGTATACCAAGGTTTTGAGCAACAAATCTTTGCAAATAGTGGGCAGTCGTATATTCAAAACGGTCAAAATCAACCATTCTACAATGGTCATGCCCACCAACCTTACCAAAGTTACCAGCATCAAATGCATTATGCTAGTATGCAAAGACCAACTGCTCAGGCAATTCCATCTTATCCTGGGTATGCTTCACCTAACCTGAATCAACAGTTACCCTTCGTGGCAACTTTAGAGTTACCTGATTTAAATCGGTTAACAAACAATCCAATCGCTTACGCCCCTTGGTGGCCAGCGATTCCGCATAAACTTCCATCAGATATTCCTAAATTTAATGGAAATCCGGGTGAAGATCCGTCGAATCATGTGATGACCTTTCATCTGTGGTGTTCATCAAACACCCTAAACGATGATTTGATTAGGCTTCGCCTTTTTCAGAGGACATTAACTGGTCCGGCAGCAAAATGGTATATCGAATTGCCCAGAGCTTCATTTGACAACTTCAGTACCCTAGCCACAACCTTTTTAACCCATTTTCAGTTACCGATAAGGTACGAAATGGGAATGGAACTTCTTACCAATTTCAAACAAACAACGGCCACTCACATATCTGATCATATACATGAGTGGCGACGTCGTCGTAGAATGGTAAAAATGTATGTTCCTGATCAACTTTTAGTTGAATGGTTTATTAAGTCATTATTGCCTTCCATCACGGAAGATGTGGCAAAAGGGGGAGTCGTCACCGAAGAGCAAGTTATCGCTCGTGCACAATATTTGGACTTGATTTACACTAGTATCGCATGCTCTACGATAAAATACCTGACGCTCCTAGACCAGAATTCTCAATCCCTCCTACTCCTAAATCAAACAATGACTCTCATGCCGGCGATGGCGTGATTGGCGCAACAAACACGAAATCGACAAAGGCTACATCTAAAAAGGCTCGTAAGATTTCCAGTCAAAATGAAAAAGAGGAACTTCTTGCCTCGGAAGTAAATGCCGTATCGACAGATAAAGGCAAAGAAACCAAGCAACCAGGGGGCAAGAAGAAAGGCAAAGGGAAGAAGAAGAAACAGGAAGAATCATCACCTGAAAAATCTTCTACAAACCCTTCTAGAAATAGGAAACCAAATCATCCATGCTTTATATGCGATGAGGATCATTCGACATCAGATTGTCCGTATAAAGCTGAGCTTAAAAAATTCTTCAAGAATACAAAGACCTCAGCAGTATTAACTGATCCATTTCTGAATCCAGGAATAAATATAGTTGACAGTGAAAATGCTTCCCCGTCTCAAGTGTTGATGTTGTCGGTTTCCAAACAGCAAAATGATGCTTTGATATCGACAAGGAACAAATATTATGGGAATCCACAGCTGTCGAACAACAAGGATAAAGATCAACCTAGTAGTTCGACAACAACTTCGACAGAAGTTGCGCCACCCACCATTCCTGAGTTGAAAATAAAACCACCAAAGGGAGTAGTACACAAGTAGACATTTAATCCTCGTGCTAGAATAGCACAACATTATAATATAGTGGAAGATTTGGCCCAATCGCCATCCGCTATGTCGACGCTTGAGGTACTGCAAAATTGCCCATCCTAAAAGCAGGCTTTACTATCAGCCATCGGTGGGATAGACCCAAAGGATTCCAATCTTGTATCCTTTGATCATAAAGGATACGATCCTCAGTTACCATCACAACTAGCTTTCCTCGTTCAAGTGAAAGCCCTCAACAAAATTGCTCATCGAATGATTATTGATGAGGGGGCATCTACATGTATTATGTCGATGAGTTGCTGGAAAAATTTAGGATCTCCGACCTTGTCGCAATCTTCGACGACATTAAAAGCATTTGACGGATGAACATATACCCCATATGGTATTCTAAGTAACTTGAAGGTGGAACTAGGATGGAAAACAGTACAAATAGATGTTGAAGTAATCGACGGAAATATCGATTACAACATCCTACTGGGAAGACCATGGATATATGCAATGGCTGCTGTGTGTCGACCTATTTTAGGAAGATTGAATTTCCCTTTCAAGGAGGGGTTACAATCGTCGATCAACAAAACTTCCTCCCCAATGGTTCTCAAGTTACGGGAAGCATTCCAATGATCCATGGAAGCCCCCATTCACTTCAAAATATCAGAGTAGGCCTACTAAAAGACCCCATATTAATGGGAACTTTTGCCCTTCCACCTCCAATCAATTTGGCGGAAGTAGCGTCAGCAGGAACCTACAATATGATCTCTTCAATTAAAAAAATCTCAAGAAATGATATCAACATGGATCATGCGCAGGTGTTGCCTCCAAGCCCAACAGAAATATTGTAGCAATCAATGTTCCTAGCATGGGAGGCAAACCAAAATCAACGCTCATCAAGTGTTTGGATAGATAGGTCTAAGGAATATGGCACCCCTTCAGATCCTTGGTCACGAGTGCATGTCACCGATGAGGGAATTGTTCAATCAATGGTAATTGAAGGGGCAACATGGGAAGATTACCACCATCGTTCCCTTCTTCCGGATTGTGAAGAAAATACTCCTGATGACCTTTGTCATCCTTCAGTTTTTAATTTTCTATCAAATACTGTAAACACGGTGGATTCTGAGAGAAACTTGTCCAACATTGAAGAGACTATCACCATAAATATCTCAACCAAAACAGATGTTGTAGAGAATATTTATGTTGGAAAATGTTGTTCTCCTTCAGAAATGGAAATATATAACGCTATTTTTCGTGAATTCAGAGAAGTCTTTGCTTGGTCATATAATGAAATGCCAGGCATTGACTCGAGTATCGTTGAACATGAAATCAAGATGTATCCAGATGTCAAACCAGTACGATAACGGCTACGGCAAGTGCACCCCAAGAAAGCCACTGCCATCAAGGCCGAAGTTGAAAAACTTCTCCATGTTGGTTTCATTTACCTGGTTCCTCTAACCGATTGGGTATCGAATATTGTCCCTGTTATGAAAAAACAAGGAACAATTAGAGTGTGCATCGATTATAGGGATGTAAATCAAGCTTGTCCAAACGACAACTACCCTACACCCTTCATCAACCAGATAATTGATGAATGTGCCGGATGTGAAATATTTTCATTTATGGATGGATTCTCCAAGTATAATCAAATAAATATCCGCCCACAGGACCAGTCAAAGATTGCATTTATTTGTCTGTGGGGCACATTCGCATATCAAAAATTACCCTTTGGTTTAAAGAACATAGGGGCAACATTTCAGAGGGCAATGAATTATGCCTTACATGACATCAAAAACATCATTCAACCATACCTCGACGACCTTCCAGCTCATTCGTGAAAGCGGACTGATCATCCGCAGCATTTAAGAGCAATATTCCTATGTTGCCGACACTACAAGATACGACTCAATCTGCACAAATGTGTATTTTGTGTCAGTTATGGTCGTTTACTTGGCTTTGTAGTCTCGAAAGATGGGATTCATCTCGACCCATGTAAGGTTTAGGCAATCATAAATTTGCCTCCGCCTTCCAATTTTCTTCAGATTCAGAAACTCCAAGGAAAAGCAAACTTTCTGAGGAGGTTCATTCCAAATTACGCAGAACTTGCTAAAGGTTATACGCGTCTTTTGAAAAAGGAAGCACCCTTTGTCTGGGATCAGGTTGCACAAGCTTCCTTTGATGCTTTAAAAGAATCCCTAATGAAAGCATCATTAATGTACGCTCCTGATTATCAAAAAGACTTTAACCTGTATCTGGCTGTAGCGGATACAACCATCGCAATGGTTTTAGTTCAAGAAGACAACGGAATTGAACATCCTATATATTATTTAAGTAAGAACTTAAATGATACAGAAAGCAAATATTCTTATGTTGAAAAGCTAGCGCTCACAGCTGTTCAAGTGATACAAAGATTTTGACACTATGTCCTCTTTTGAGAAACTACCATTCTGTCAGATTGCAACCCCATGACTTATATATTGTCGCGACAGTTGCTGGGGGGAAAATATTCAAAATGGATAGCAATTCTACAAGAGTTTGATCTAGAATTTATAAAATCCAAGTCAAAGAAAGCTCTGGTTTTCACAGAATTATTATGCGATATCCCATCGTCGTCCAACGATGAAACATCCGAAGAAACGATCGTGGACGAAAATTTGTTTCTGATATCTTCAAGCAATATGTGGTATGGGGATATAATAATTTATCTCCAAACCCAAAAATATAGGCCCAATACCTCTCGCTCCGAACAAAAATGTATTCAATACCAATCAAAAGACTACATGACTGTCGGTGATACACTTTACCGTCGTGGTGTCGTTACAGTTATGAGGAGGTGCCTCACCCATGAGGACGCTAAAAAAGTCCTGAATGATTGCCATTCAGTCGCGTGTGGGGGGCATCAATCCAGTTATGCTACAGAGCAAAAAATTTTACGACCAGGATACTTCTCGTCAAAAATTGCCATGCTTGTCAAATTTTCGATAGCAAAACCAAAAGACCACCCGCACCTCTGCAGCCAATAGTTGTTGTTGGGCCATTCGCCAAATGGGGCATCGATTTCATGACATGTAACTCCACCTCGACCGAGGGGCATGGGTATATCATAGTCGCAGTTGACTATTTTACCAAATGGGCCAAGGCGATGCCTACATTAGATAATACTGGTGAAACAGTTGCCCTCTTCTTTTTCAATCATGTAGTCGCCAGATTCGTCGTCCCACAAGCTATAGTCACAGATCATGGATCACATTTTCGCAATCACATGATGGTCGAATTAGCTGCCAAATTAGGGTTGTCTCACGACAGCTCTACTCCATATTACCCGTAAGCCAACGGACAAGTTGAAGCAATCAACAAAGTCCTAAAGCGCATGCTGCAAAGGATGATTGGAATTCACAAAAGAAGTTGGCACCTAATCCTGTACTCAGCCTTGTGGGCTTACCGAACATCGGTAAGGAATGCAACTGGGTTTACACCATTCCAACTGGTATATGGCCTGGAAGCAGTCTTACCAATCCAGTGTGAAATCTCATCCCTCAAACTTGCAATTGACCTTCTCCCCGAGACTTCAGAAGAGGAGGCTCGTTTCTTGGAAGTAATCCAATTGGATGAAACCCGTCGTGATGCCGCTTTGGCTAATGAAGCCCATAAGGAACGAGTCAAAGCGCAGTTCGACAAGAATGTCAAACGTCGTGTCTTCTCAGAAGGTGACTTGGTCTTGCTTTATGACCAAGAATCCGATAAATTGGGGGCAGGTAAATTCAAGTCTTTATGGATGAGACCCTATGTTTTTAAGCGAGTGTTAGCAAAAGGAGCCTACGAGTTAATGGATTATGACGAGATTCCACTGGCACAACCTCGTAACGGGTTGTACCTCAAGCGTTACTATGCGTGATTCAGTATAATAACCTATATGCTTTTGTTATGTTTTTGTTTTCGCTAAAGTATTTGTTTTGGTCAACTAATCCACTTTTTACATTTATTGCAGATGTCAAACCTATTAGAGTCATGTGTTGGATATGCCGACGAAGCAAGTCATAGTTAGCGGAACCTATCTTCCGTGGCCTGGGCCATTTTTGATCCAAGCAGCGAGTTAGTAAGTTTCAGAGGGGTATGTATTGGTCGATCAACGAATAACATCACTGAATATAGCGCGTTGATAGAACTTCTCTCTGATGCCATCACACATGGTATACGCTGACTGATTGTTAGGCTAGACTCACAACTCGTCATACTACAACTCACTGGTATCTACTCTGTCCAAAATCCAACTATTTATCACATGTTCCTAAGCTTTAAGATTTTGGAAAGGCAATTTGATTTTATTCAATATCAGCATATTTCTAGAAGCTTAAACAAATTAACTGAATCATTGGCGAATTATGTGTTAGATAGACATTTGCAACATTTATAAAAAGAAGCATCCCATCAATATTTCCATTTGGATCATGTAACTTAACCAAAATAAAACTCCGAAAATCAAAAATATATATATAGTTGTTTATGGTTCACACATAATATTCTGTAACCAAGACAAAATTGGTCAAATGACCCAAAACGCAAAATGCTAGGGGGCACCCTAGTCTAATGGTGCTCGTGATAGCAAGTCACAGCCTGTGCGATCATGCGTAAGAGTCGAGTCCATCGTCTTGGCACACCAGTAGTATGACGCGGCAACCTCAAGGGCAGCTCGTCAGTCCTAACATCTGGAATACCGAGAGTGAGACCCTCAACCTGGTCCTGTAATGCTGTGAGAGTCTCGGCCACATCGAGGTCGCGAAGGATAGCCATTCCAACAGCCTCTCCTGCTGGGGCAGCAGCTGGCACTCTCAAGCGTACTACTGGCCGAACGGGACCGACATCTGCATGAACACATGAGTTTGATTAGTCTTGATAGAATAAAGCACAAGGACATTATAAAAGAAAAACGATAAACAGGAATATGGTCAAAGAATTTACCAATGGCACCCCACTGTTCGCCAGCCGGCAGTACTAAATCTGGGTCACCCCGGAAGTCCATACCAGCATATGGATACTCGGAATAAACCATCTCTTGACGATCAAACCACCCGAAGAAGGTATCAAAAAAGGAAATCTGAGACTGACCAGCATGCCTAGACATATGGTCGACCCATCTCTGCATACGTGGTTCAGTCGGTGAAGGTAAATCGAGTGCAATATACTGCGGCTGCATCAATGGTATCTTTTCCAAGGCGAAGGCGGTCAAGATAGAACCATACCCAAAGTTCTTCAACCTCCCACTCTTCACCTTGGTCAACTGTTCTTTCATCACAAGGAGTACTGCGTCGCACCAGTTGAACACCTTCGGTTGGAGACATTCCAAGGCATACTGCATATAAGATCGGTTGGCTACATGAAGAGCCACACCACCAGCCATCCTACCAAAAGTGAACAGAATAGTCCTGAGGGACCTGTCAGTGACATCACGGATGATGATCTTGCCGTCTTTACTCGGCTGAGATCCCTCTCTACAATACCTGCGAACATAATCTCTCACAGATTCACCTCCTCGGGTCGAACCTGATAAAGAGATGGGGGCACCCTGCCTCGACAAGACGGTCAAGAAATAGATGTACACTACAATCAAGGGGATGGACTTGCCCCTAATCTATAACACATGGCTGGTAGGATCCCAAGCATCGAGCAAATACTATAGCAAGTTGATCTGTTGTCTCATGCTAGAAATGCAGAAAAACTTCAGCAAGCCACAGTTCTGCAATGCGTTTACTAAAACTGGATCATGTAAAGCAAGCATGTCCTCTTCTTCATGCTCACGTTCTCGCCATGTAATAGTAATCTTGCTCCAAAAATCTCTGAAAACAAACAAGAGAAGAGTTAGATCCTGATTTTGGTGAGAGACAGGCAAAATTTCCATCAAAAACTGTGCATAAACTCCCTTCCTTGTGCCCATCGCACCTACAGTAGTGTTCTGGGTGCGTTGCATGTCAGTTAGCCAGTAGACAGGCTAACATCCAACACACCTTTCGATACACAAGGGGTGTGTTGAAGCCAGGGTGAGTTTTTGAAACCCCAGAGGCTCAGAAAAACCAGGAATCAAGCTCAAAATGAAAAATGGAAAGCATGAAATGAAAGAGCTCAGGTTTAGCTCCTACCTGATCCAGATGGCGCCGAGAATCGTCCATAGAATCTCCTGGAATTAGTTGATGAAAATCAAGGGGGAAAAGCACCTCCAAAGCTCCAACAAACCAAAGTTCAAATGAAATGGTAAAGTGAGAGGTAAAAGCACTTTTAAATTACTTTTTACGTAGTTCGAGTAAAATATTAGTGTTCTCACTCATTTTTCAAAAATATATTGTTCATTTCTAACTAGTTTGATGAAGCAATTGAAAATGCAGTACAATCTTTGAAAGAACAAAGCTATTTATGGTAAAGTCAAGAAATGACCGTTGTATCGAGCAGTTTTAGCACATAGTTCAAGCTCGTTAAAAAATAAACATAAGTCATGAGCAAATGTTTCTCCCCGCGTTTAAGCTCATTAAAAAATGAACTATTTCCCGGTAAATAACCATCGTGAATGTACTACTTCAGCCTTTAAAGCCTTGGTTGTGTTCTCATCATCACCTCCACTCTGTATTCGCCGATCATTCACCTCCATTTGATTGTTTACCCCTTTTGAGGAACAACTGCAAAGAGTGATACCACTAGCCATCATTGTAACACTGCCGTGATTGGAAAATTCCAAACCTTACCTGGAATCAGCTGCTACCCAATTTTATCACTCATTCCTCAAAAGTTGAGTCTCCTTTAAGCTCTTTTCAACTGACTCGTAAAATATGAAAAGATTTCCGAGCCATTGGCCTCTCCAGCTCATTAAAGGGACTGGAAGTGCTATCCCTCCTTTAGATTTTAATATTTTTGGACCTGAGGGATTATTACACAAAAATATCGAGCGCTTGTTTTGTTCGGCTCCTTAAAAGTATCGAAAATTCATCCCTTCTGTATTGTTTTATACTTTTTCGGACTTAAGGGATTAGATGAGGAAAAATGAATTTTGGAGTTTCCTTTACGTCCCTTTTCAGACTCTCTAAAATTGAAAAGGACCGAGTTATCTTTGTCGTTAAACTCGTTAAAACTTAATAGCGACAAACTTGTCCATAGAAGACAAGAACGAGTTTCACTATCGCTAGGCTCGTTAAAACATAGCGATGGGTTTGCCCAAAGGGAAAATTATAGAACAAGCATATGTTATCCTCCTCAAGCTTGACAAAAATAAAGAGGTATTGGTCAGCAATGACTGGGGAAAAATTGGGAAGAAAACTTGAAGAAACTTTGTTGGTAGCAAGTCGCTCTTAAACATGACACTTTCACTCCGCATCCAAGTCGGGTTGGGTTGTTTCATTCACCGGTCACATCACTGTGGTCCCATCACACCATCCACATTTGGGGTTAATGCTACCAATCTATCACGTCAGTGTCGCCGATATGTTCAAGAGAAGTCGTTCAGAGAATTCACCTATGTCTCACCCGCTACAATACATTTACACTCCATTCTTTCATGACCGCCACCCTGAACCTTATATCACCAGATCGTTTTCACCTCCATTAAAATCATTTGCTCCGTTCCATGTCATTGATGTGGGATTCATTAAGGCCCTCCTATGATGGATCGCTTCTTGTCGACATCAGCTCATTATCCAAGAAGTCGATCTAGGAACACCCCGTTCAGTACTTTGAGCTTGCATGCCTCAATGGCAAGTTTCTCACTTTCAGCGACAGGTTTACATCAATGACCTTCGACCGAAATATTTTGCGTGGTGTTCGACGCCAAGTCCTTTATTCACACCACATGAATTGTACTGCAGTACCTTGAGGGTCATTATCATTATCGGTGATTCCTCTCACGCCTGTTAACAGCTTACATTATTGGCTGGTAATCAGGCGATGTCTTTCCATGTTTGACTCCAGAACATCTCTCACATGGATAGACTTGTACTTCGAGTGAAGATCGAACAAGATTTGAAGACCCCGGATCTAGTTTTATCCATCCGGGCTGCGATATATATTCAGGGAAATAAAGACATCAAATGTACATCATTGTTGCACAGATAATCATCCAATCAAAGGGATGATGGCTCTACCAGAATCATCAGTCTACACTCAGATGATTGTCTATCCTATGTACATAAAAATGAATTTATAAAGCTGAGCATGGGAATGCCCGCCTCAGCTAGATCATGAAAATATTATGAAGATAATGTATTGTATTATATCTTATTACAGGTCTCCTCCCAGCTTGAAAGAACTTCAGATCCTCATAATAAAGCATTTCACCCAACATCAAAAGATTAACGACATCATGCTTTAGGAGGCAACTGTTATAGAAATTTTTGGGCACTGCAACCCCAAGCATAAAATTTCCATAAACCAAGGGCTCCTAAGTCCCTAAAATTGTTGTTCTAACCCCTAAAGGAACAAGGTCAACTGATTACAGCTTCTCCCATAAGTTCTCCATGAAAAACTGCTCAGAACTGGTCAAAATAGGATCATTTCAGCTGCTCCATAGGTAAAGTTTGTTGCATCTCACCTAAGTACACTTTGTGGGTGCATTGCATTTCAAAAATCCCTTCTATGGGGTTATGGGCGAGAAGTGACAAATGGCAGTGTCAATCCGCGAAGTGGAGAGGCATGGAATCTTCCAGAAACTTCTCCTGTGACACTTGCCTATCTGAATTCGACCAAGGATGAGTAAGAGATCATCAATCTCCAAGTGGAAGCAAGAACTATCAGAGGGAAGACACTAATCAAACCACAAGCTGACTCATCTCCCTTTCAGATATCTATATATGGATCCCTCATCCCAGAGATCCGGAGGCTGGAATTTTTCATCTTGTAAGGAATTGTTGTTCGTTTCTTGAGACAACATCATAGTGTTGGGTGATCTAAGCTTTGTATGAGGTGAAGAAGGGCTTACTTGCTAAGAGGATGATGCTGGGTCAGAACAACTGGTTGTAACTCCCTTGGCTCTTTCTTGATTATCAATAAAAGCTATTCAAGTTTTCCTCCATACTCTTGTGTCAATTATGTTTTATGCATTTGTATGGTCAATTTACATCTGATCCTAGATTGTTTATGATTATAGATCCATGTTCTTGTATAGTGTTATGCTAATTTGATCCTACAGGTACTCTGTGAAGTTGGGCGTACAAGGAAGCAAGTAGCGAAGGACCATCAGGAGAGAGAGGAATCGAACTAGGAGATAAGCGCAAGACAGAGGTTGGTCTCCTTTGTTCTTCTCTCATCTATATTTCATAAAGGAAAAATGAAAGTAGCTTTACTTTGTTTGTTTCTAAGGTAGCTACCACACCTTAGTGGGATAAGCAGTTCTGTGTAGACACTTTCCCTGTCACACCACCGACCTCCCCTTGCTACGTGTCAGGCTCAGACTATATTGGGTGACCCCTCCCAAAACCGCCTGCGCCTCATAAGCGGTGTGATGAAAACCAAAACCACCTTCTGAATAATGATAAAATGGCCACTGTCCACTTTGCGCCATAATTCAAAAAGTAAACTGTTTTTCCGTTTAAACGTAAAAATCACCATTTTTCTTTGTTTTTCCCGTTTACACAGTGAAACCTCCATAAGCCTCTACGACCAATAAAACCATTGTTTTACCTTCCGATACGCTCTGGACTCCTTCCAATATCCTTTCAAGCTCAATAAAGCCATTGACGACCTTCTCTGTCACCTATGTTTTTCTTAATAATTTCTGCATTTTGCAGGTAAATATTCCTGTTCCAGGTTTACAAAGAAAAAATCATGCATACAATTAAGAAGACAAATAGGAATATCATATCAACTCATTTTACCTGGTAACATAAAATCTAAAACAATTTACTGTTAAAAACACAGTAAAAAACTGAAATGCACAAGAAAGTTAAAAAAGAACACAGTAAAGGCTACTCCGTAGGGTCAAAGGATATTCACAGAGTTTAAAGAGTATTAGATGAAAGATCAAATGAAGGAATTAACCAGCGTAAAAGATACAAACAATCAAGTAGCTTAAAGGGCAAAATATCAAACAAAAAAGCCAGAACAACCTGAATAAAAGGGACAACAAGAAGTAGTTCAATAGTTTCCCCTATCTTCTTGCATGAAGATCTTTCCTTTCCTAGAATAAAACTTAATCAGTTTTAGGATATTTTCTTAGTTTCATTATTGTATAAATAACTCTCTTCTCAAGTTGTTAAGGGTTCAAGGTTCATTGCTCATTTCTTGTTAAGTTGTCACTGTTCATTCTACTTTGAACCTGGTTGCACCTTTTAAGGAAGCTTTTCTAGACACTTGATGTACTCAATCTTTCTGGAAACTTAATACAAAGCATAGGATTCTTAATTTGGTTTTACATAGTTTGTGTTATCCTGTAAGTTTTTCCAGTTATCAATCATTATGTTTTTCTTCATATGCTTACGACTTATAGAGATATCTAGGTAGGAATAATTGTGTCTCAATTTATTCCTATAAACTCCTGAAGTGATCATCTATTAAGAGAATGGATTAATGAACTGTATGTTTAGCTAATCCCCTGTAATCAATAAATCATCAGTATCTTTTGTACGCTTAAGCATATTGCCTTGAATCTTTGAAATGTAGTTTAGAAGGTTTTCATTCTTATGATTGTTCTGTTTTACAGTCTGGAAACTGTGATAATCATATTATTTTCTGTCTTCTTCTCACCACTATTTGATATATTTCACTGTGTAAATCTTTATAGCAAACCTTTGCTAAGATATTAATATTATCCAAAGGATTAAGTATTTCAATTCTACATCTGTCTTCATTCATTGGTCTTCCAAAACTAAAACTAAAAACCACAAAACAATTATTTTAGATGTTCTAGCATTGGTAGCTAACCTACTACTATCTCAGAGGTACAATAGATCCCATCTATTGGGAATCTCACCTAGGCAAATACAAAGGCATAAGTCCAACTAGATCTTGACTCATACTTCAATGTGTTGATGTGCATTGCCACCAGTCTAGCCTTGCCCATCAATGCATACGTCATGCACAAGTATGTTGATGGTCCAGCCGCATTGAAGACAATGGCGCACATGCTTTCAGAGGAGTTGGACAAAGGAGCCAGATAAGTGTACCTAGCTATTATGGAGGCAAGCATCAGGTTCTAGAAATATGTCACCTTGGAGCACATGGACACCATCGTGGACCACCGATGTTGGCATCAGTACTGTACTGTTGATCATCGCGAGGATGTTGAAGAGTTGTACTTCCATGGTTGTCTAAGTCATAGTGATGTCTAGAATGGCTTGCTCAAGCCATTTTGTCTCACATGGGTAAATGTGCAGTGTAATCTAATGTCTTGTCAAGTGTAATTCAAGTGTCGATAGTTGGATGTAATAGTCAAAGAATAGATTAAGAGTCATGAGGGTAGATGAACTGTCACAAAGGGGAATGTCAAGGGTCACCCCACCCTTTGCTATAAATAGTCCCTCATAACTCATTGCAAGGGCTTTTGGTCAACCAAGCTTCTAATAAGACTATCTTGGAGAGATCTTGGATAGTATTGTAACAAGCCTTGCCTTCTCCACTGTGAAGAGCTAGTACATCTCTTTGGAGGAGCAGGTAGTTGTGGTTGTAACATTATGTTGTCAGAACTAGTGGTTGGAAATGGATGTATTGTATGACTAGAACTTACACTTATTAATATAACAAGAGCTAGCATGTTTCATGCATATATGCTATCTGGTTTACTCTAAATGATATATGTATCTATTTTCTTACGCATGCATGTATATCTATCTGTGTATGTATGTATGAATCTTTCTGAAATGTGTTGCTGGTTTAGACATCAATTTTGGATTGCTAGCTAACTTGCCTTCCATGTTTTGATGCATCTTTTCTCATGTGTTCCCTTCTTAACTCCGTGCTATCACAGGTTTCCAAGGGGCACACTCATCTCAACCCCCATGTGTTAGAACATCTCATGCACCTTCCTTGGCTCACTGCAACCGTCACACCCTTGCTACCAACAAAGTTATCTTACTTGCCTCTGTGCGAAATCGCGATCAAGGCATTACCATACGACCCATTGTTGAAACTCCTACACCAAATGGTCTGAGGTATAATTGGAACTTGTTACTGGGGAGACCTGTAGACATGTTGGCGAGTCCAGCACCGCCAACATTTCTGGCACTGGAAGGAGGGCCAGATGACAAGCTATGTCCTCTCATCCTGTTTTTAACCTTTACATCTCTATCATGGATTCTTGCACTCTTCTCCCTCCGCGATTTTTTTTTAATAACGAAGATGTCAGCATAACGAGGGAGTTTTTTGATCTCTCGTCAACTTACATGTATGATGGTGGAGGCGAAGTGGCTTGGCCTGAGTTCTTAGATGACTTTCTTTCCATGCTTCATGAGGAAAATGGATGTTCTGATGAATATACCAGCTTGCTGCTTGCATACACACTTTGTGAATCTCCACATCGATGGTTGTGCATCATACTAGCTGACTGCGTGCACTCAATTGAGAAATCCTGTGATCTCATTGAAGACACTTTCTATCATTTTGATCCAAACCATCTTGACCAAAAACTACTGCAAAAACGGAAGGCTTCACATGAATCGATTATGGATTTTTGGCATCGCTTCTATAATTTGCAGTTTCAAGCCTCGAAGAGCCAGACAAAATTTTTCTATCTTTGGGACCAATTCAAGTATTGTGTTAAGAAATCTTCTCGTCTGAAGAAGAAGTTTGAAATCAAGCCTCGCTCAACATTCTTCAGTGATGGAGCTGTGCAATCACAGATGAATATGGTCATTGACCCAAGTGACTATCCACCATCCCCTCATCAAATAAATCCACCATTGTAGAGTGATGTTAAGGATCATGTTCACACACCTATTCAGCTATCGCATCCTCCCAACATCACTTCGCTTAATTTTCGCGCAGATTTGGTTGTGAGTCCATTGAGTTGTCATATGCATTTTGTTCCACATCCTCCATCTTCACACTCAGTTGTTGCTCCAGATGATATTGTCTTGTGTTCTTTCATTCCGTACTCTACACTTGTTGTGAACAAGGAACAAGACATTGACGAAGTTTGTGTTGCACAACCAACATGCACTATCATTCATGAAGAATATGATTGGGAGCTTGAGCATCAACATTTGGCGAAGGATGACTCCCTTTCATCCAAGCCTCCTCCGTTATTTCCTAACATCTTTGGTGAACCTGTCGTCCATGATTTCGCATGTGTATATTCATCCACGGATGCACCCATTATTGACCACTCGCAGGATACACCGGATGTCAGTCCATCATTTGACAATGGATAGGATGAGTTATTCATTGAAAATCCACTTGATCTTTTATCCGTGTTTTCCAGAAACACAGAGGATGAATTTGTCCACTTTTCATCTACCCCTCTGTTTGATTCATCAGATCATGAGGATGTTGATGAAATCATTGATTTTTATGATCATGGTTATCATGATCCATTTACTTCCATATTCGATCACGATTGTGATTCTATTGCAGTTGATTTTCGAATCCACTAGTTTATGATGACTTATCTCACGATGAAGTTGAAACACCCAAGACTGTCGAGGCATTTCAGCCCTCGTTGTCCTGAGGTTGGTTTCACTTCTAATTAGGAAATTGTTCAATCACCCAAGTCTCCTCATCACTCATCTGTATGCATTGAAGATGAATCTCACACATAGATCATGATTTCTCCACTTGAACTACATAATCCCATCACTCATGCATTGGAGGAATCTTACATTGCAAGCACGCATGCACAACACAAGTTGTCTTTGTTTCTTTTGTTTGCTTGCATGTCACAGTCAAGAGTGTGCATATGCTTCAAAGTTGCACGCAGCATTGCACAACACCATGATAAGTCCACAGGCTACTCGTCATGCACCTTCACTTAGTTATGTCCTGTGGGCACTTTAAAACATGAAGTATGGTTGTCTTCATCGTTATATCTTTCTATCTTGTTGGTTTGCACAACTCGGTTCCTCGCAGACCAAGCCTTCACCAACATGGGCCAACAAATGCATCGGTGGCTACATTGGAAATATCACTTCACGTGATTAGGCCCATCCACCCTTAGTAGTAAGAGTAGTGTTTGCTTTTAGTTGTTCACTTACATGATTATTTTCTTACATGCTTTGTTTGCCTACTTGTTTGCTTAATTTTATTTTTCATTTGCTTCTGCTTCTGCTTTTCTTTTTTATTTGTTTGCTTGTTTCGTTCATAAGTAGTTTCGCGTGAAACCATCTATGACTCTTGAAACAAGCTAGATGAAGTACAAGAGGCCTTGTACAACTATCACTACTTTGTTATCTGTCATCTTGCCTCCATATGAAGAACTTGTTATTTTTAGTCCATGACACGTTGATGGAAAATACGTACTGTTTGAAGTGAACCCTGGTGAAAACACAATGCTTTCATGCTAACTAGTGTCACCTACTCTAGTCGGTTGTTTTTGGGTTAACCCTTGTCAGCTCAGTCAAGTAAAGTAAGGTGAGGGGGAAACCTTAACAAGCACGTTAGAGGTATAATAAACTACTTCTCTACTGGAACAACCTCTTCTACTCTCAATAAGTCAGGATCCCTCTTTTTCCTTTGAAATAAATAAGTGCTATGCATAGTTATAAAAATGAAAATTGAAAAATTTCAAAAATGAAAAATGAATAAATCGAAAGAAGAGAAAGGATTCCTACGCAGAGAGTTGATGAAAGTAACTTTGCTCGGGTACTGACCAGGCTCGCTGGCAACGGAGCCATGCTTGTGTTCCTATGTGACTCCGTCGAGGTATTGTCAAGGCCTGTTGGCAACAAAGAAACACTAGAGATGAAACTTAGACTCTAATGACTATACTACTTGTGCACCAATATACCCCTCGACCCCAATTGAAACAACTGTGTTGCCTTGGCTTGGAATGTGTGTCAATCCACCAAGATATTGGTAGATGCTACATCTTACAATCAAGATAGTGTTAAAACAAGACAAACTGAGTATTGAACAATACTTCTGGAGGTGTTAGACTTGCTTATCATGAACAAGGTCCATTCAAAGACCTGGAGTTCTACCAGTGTGTCGCCAACTATTGTAGTGACTACAACCACCCTCCAAAATTTTTCCTTAGCTTCATTTTGGAGCCTCCCTACCAACCTTTCATAGCACCATGTCTTGCCTCGTCAAGTACACAACCTGTCTATCAAAGCTTGATGCATTCCCCTCACAAGATGTTCCTCCAGACTTGGTCCAGCCGGAGGCTGAGAAGCTCCCTCAAGAAATTGTGCAATTCTGTCTGGCAGCCTGTTGGGCTCCAGAATTGTGCAATTTTGCCAGTCAAGCTTCATCCAGAAAATCACACAATTCTTCCCAATAGGGCTGCTTAGCCCAGGAATTGCGCAATCATGGGTGCCAATCAGCTGCTCTGCCCAGAAATTGTGCAAATCTCCTAGGAAGTCAGCCCAGCTCCCATATAGAAATGCGCATTTTCTCCCAGCAGTTGAGCAGCCTCTTTTAATGTGCAGTTAGGTTGACCAATTCCACCCGGGACCAAGGAAAATTGACTTGCATGCATGGCTTTCTTTTTCCCAGAGAAGCAAAAGGGAACATGCAAAAAGCATGCCCTCATTCAGGGAGCTATTTTTAGCAGCTAGAGGTTGCATGCAAAGATCATTTTAGAATATTTCCTCCAAGTGTCACTTTTTCCGAGATCTTTGGCATGCACGTCATGAGCTCAAACCTATTTATTTGCTGCATCAGAGCTCATTCTTTGACATCGATCTTCGAGACCTGAGATCCCAGAGCACATCCAGGACTCTTCGACACATCTAGCTCAGTTATTCATAGGTAGGTTGTCTCAACTTGTCTTTTTCAGCATTTCTATCACTTTTTGTGATTTCACTTGTGTGAGTGTTGTTTTCTTGATTTCTTTGAACGCTTGTTGTTTTTTACATGCATACTAGCTTTTACTAGCACCATTTCAGTTTTTGTTGCTATCTCATTGTTGTCGCATGCATGAAACTATTTTTCACGAACGGTTGTCGATTCAATGACTTGCTTCACCCACATGCATGTTGATCTATTTTATGAATCTTTGATTCAATTCTTTCATGCACAATCAATCACTTTTGCTTACACTCAGTCTCGCCATGCATTCACTTTCATATTGGATTTTAGTTGCCCCTCAATGAGTTTGGACAGCCTTGGCTCTGACTCTGCCTCATCAAGATAGCATTGCGCAATCCAGAGAAGGAAGGCTCTATCTTCCACTCCAAAAATGTGCATTTTTACCCAGTGACTGTCCTCCAGGCTTGCTTTACACATTTCTGAGGGACAGTGACTGCTGGCCCAAAAAATTGCGTAATGCAGTCATTGATCCTGCATCCATTGCCAACTGGAATTATGCATTGCGCAATTCCAACAGTCAACAGTTAGCTTGGATTTCACAAATCCAGCAACCATTCAACCTCCCTAGATAGCCTAGACTACTTTTTGCGCAAGTCTGGCAGACAGTCTCCTAGCCTCCCAGAAGAAATTGCAAAATCCCTAGCTATTAATCCCCAGGTATGAGTTATGTCATTCCCAAATTTGCTTTGGTTTTCACTAATATATTTCTTTCCATGCATGTTGCTTTGTCTCTAGATATTCCAGGTGTTCATCTGCTTCTTAGCAGTACAGGATCAATGGCCTCCGAGAGAGCAGGATTAAAGGACACTCACAGAAGTGCAACTGGCATGGCAAGAGGTCAATGATGCATTCGCAGGCACTTTTGGGGAAGACCTCAAAGATCATCAAGTGTATGTGAACATTCACAAGTTTGGCTTGTATTAGATTGCATGCAGATACCCTGCATTTTCATGCATGAACATGATACACTGGATCATATTGCACACTGATCCCGAGACGATGAACTTGAGCAGTGTCAACGGGATGAAGATTGAAACCTTCTGGGCACAAGATTATGATGAGATATATCAGATGTTGGAGCCTGTGACTATCATGGAGACTCCCTTCAGCTTACCTAGCAGTAGTTCCAACTCCAGAGACATTTTGAAGAACTGGGTAAAGGAGCCAGCTAGATTCAGGATGACACCCAATCAAATATATAAGACGAAGATACTGTAGAAGGCGTATCAATACTTGGTAATATTTGCATGTCGATTGTATGGAAAATAAAGCACGAAAACCTTCCCATAGAGTTTGGTGATCACGTTGGACCAACTAGCCAGAGAAGGAAAACCATGTAACTGGTCCAACATGTTGGCTTATCAGCTAAAGGAATAGGTAATGAAGGCTCAATAGTTGCCCGAAGGTATGCAAGTAGATATCTACATGTCTGCCTACATATTGGATGCAATCTGTGCCCGACAAGAGTTCCCGGGCTTGAAGTGGGAATGGTCACCAACGAAGACTGTTGTGAACACTTATTGTAAGTTGTTCTCCAAATGAAGCTTCAGAGGAGTTATCACATGACTGTCTGATCATTTTGTTACCCCAGTTTACAAGATAATATTCGAACAGGATCCACCCTACATGTCAAAGGCGGCAATGGAGGCACTGATAGACATTTCAGATTAGTATGCCTCACCGTCCGACATCTTCATACGAATGTACAACGCAAAGAAGCCTCTGCATGTTCTACCGAAGTTTTCCTTGGACATACTCATCATGCAGGAAGTAGCATATCTCATCTCGATAGGATTGATAGCTAGGTTGCACCGGAAGAAGAAGGCACCTTGGCCCGCTCCTTCGTTTCAGATTGGGTTATACGAGATCCGAAGTTTCAAGCAAGCAAAGGGAGAAGCCGAACAGATGAAGAAGTACCCATTCGACCTCCAAAGTTATAATCCGTATGACTCACATCATCTTGCAAAAGATCGCTACACGAGAGTACAGTTCAACTAGATCCACGGGGCATGTCATTGGGTAGAGGAGGACCCATGGAGATATTGTTACAACTCCTCCAGACTCAATGAACTGGTCGGCTTCGATATGGAGTGGTTTGCAAAGAAAAATGAAGCAACATCCTAGAAAGAACCAGCACCAGAAGCAGCACCACCACCAGAAGTAAGCATACTAGTGTGCGACAAGGTCAAGAGGAAGATTTTCGATCACACGAAAGAACAGAAAAGTTGCAAGTTCCAAACAGATTCACTTGTGGAAAAAGCAGCTATGGATATAGAGGCAAAGAGGCAATAATGTGACAAGTGAATCACACAAAAGCAGAGGGAGAGGAGAAGAATGGAGGAAACATAGAAAGAGTTGTATGAGTTGAAGGAGTAACTCCAAAAGGAACAAGAGCTGCACAAACATGAGAGGTAAGAACAACAAAAATAGGTACATCTGCGGGAGCAACATGTGAAAATGGATGAAACAAAGCACGTATAGGTAGTGGACTCATTAGAACATCTGGCATCAGGAAGATGGGGTGAACCATTGCAGGAGCAAGACTTCGCTCATGAGATAGAGTAAGCACTTCAACAGTTGGATACTGATATGGAGGAAAAGGAATTGGAACAAGACACCAACCTCATGCCTCATCACCAGGAGGTCGAATTACCCACTTCACTGCATCCGAAAGATGAGCAAGTCTCAAGAAACTAAGGAAGCAATGAGATCCTTGGAGATCACAGGAAGGAGAGATGCACAAGATCTCATTCGACAAGTCTCAACATAGAATTGTATAGTCTCGTAGAGTTGTGCAGTCTGACGTGCGTAAACATCCAGTAGCCTTGGTCGATGCTACCAGAGTGTATGTCGAAGCCACTAGATCAATTGTTCACTTTCTGATAGCTGAGAATGAGTAAGTGGCTAAGGAACTACACACGGCCAGCAAGGAGGAGAGTTGGTGACAGCGTCTGCCCGAGCTGAATTGAAGAAGGAAATACTAAATTAAGTATAGTCCCTTCACACAGTTATGTGACCGTTGTACTCCAAGTTTGGTACTATGCATAAGGTAGTCATTCATCTCAACGAATGGCAGTAGCGATGTGCTAGAACAACACGTATCTTGGTGAACTTGCATGCTGTTGTTGATTACATGAAAACATGGATGATGAGATACAAGAGAGCCCCACTTCACTTGCTTAAGATGATGAAGGCCAGAGTGGTCAAGCTAAAGGAACATATCCGGAGTTAGATCCAGAACAATGAAGAGCTCACACAGCTCATCACTAGCATACAGGCTTCCCATGTGTTGTAGCACCCATTTTCATTTTAATTTCATTTTTAGTTTTATCGCAAAAATATAAATAATCAAATATTATGTTCTAACAGAATTAAAAGAAAATGTGGAAATCCAAAAGAAGTGATTTATTTTATATTATTGATGGCTTTTGGACATGAGAAACCCAGGAGAAGATCTGAGCCATCCGATCGATAGGCAATAGATCTAACAGTAATCGCATGCTAACAAGCACAGAGGATAACTCCAAAATCGAACACGAGAAGCTATAAAACTGAGTTAAAACCTCAATTAATCAGGGCCATCTGCTTGAAGGATTCAGATCCAACAGTAATCGTGTGGTTAACTAGGACAAGGTTTAATCTATAAAATGGATGGGATGGTTAATGGAATGTGATTTAATCCATTGAAGTCTGGATCGATCACATCTTCTCATCAAGAAGGGACACGATCCGATGGATATCACATCAAAAAGTGCACGGGTTTTATTACGAATTTTGGACCCTAGAAGTCTATGAACTACAACTTTTTTTCCTTTCGGGTTCTAGCCAAAAGCATTTAAGGAAGGATCAACGGTGATTGGTCAGGTTTATTTATGATTCCGCCAATTAGAATTCTTCCGATATATACATGGGCCATAAGGATTTCTTTGTGATTCCACCACTTAGAATGCTTCCGATATATACGTGGGCCCATAACCCATAGGTCCACGCACAGAATTTTGTAAAGATGTAGCTTTACTGCGTTAACGCAATTTAGCTATCATTAGGACATCTGGAGGATTACAGCTTGCAGAATACAGGACCACATAGTCAAGCCATAAATTCAAACAGCGAGCAGCCATCACCAGTCATATTCTAATTTCTATTACTTCTTGTTATTTTGTTTTCTTGAGAAGAATGAGGTGTCTTTTACCCTCTAATGTAGAATTTTGTAATCACTTTTACTTTAGATAGTTAGGATATAGTGTTGTGGGGAAAAATGCCTATGCAAGACGATCCTATCCACCTAAAGTGTGATAGTACTTTAGCAACAAACAGAGACAACTATCTAGATATTTCTTCCTTTGTGAAATGAAAGAGAGGGGAGATCAATGGACTTACCGATGTCTTGCGTTTGTCTCTCGATCAAGATCCTCTCCTCTGGGTGTTCTCAGCTACTTGCCTCCTCGCTTACCCAGCTTCAAGAGAATAGCTACTTGATACCTGCGAGATCACAAGAGAACAGCTACTTGCGACAAGAGATGAACACAACTCAAAGATAGATATTCATATTCACAAATGATTCAGGATTAGATAAATCAAATACACCAATGCATACATACATCAAATAAACATCAGCATATAGGAGAAAACAAGATAGCTTTATTGATGAATAACAAGGGTTTGAGAAGAGTTACAACCCAAAGGGCTCCAATCCAGCGCCTCTTCCCAGCAAATGAAATTCCTATCTTCACCCCCTTTCAAAGCATAAGCATCCAATGATTCAGATCTCAAACTAGCAGCAATTCTTTGCATTCACAACATTCCAACCTCCCTAGACCTCATGGAATAGATCTATATATAGGAGTTTTGGAGAGAGGATGAGTCAGCTTGAGGCTGGTATGAAGCTGACTAGTGTCCTCTCCCACTTCAGTTCTTGAGTCCACTTGTAGGTTCTTGCTTCCACTTGGAGATTTGGAACCTCTTACTCATCACCAGTCGAATTCCTTGATGCAAGTGTCATTTTGGAAGCTTCCTGGGCATTGACACATTGAGGAATGAGCCTGCCACTTGTCCAGTTACGCTCAGCGCAGGTAGCCTTTGTTGGAGTTGACATTCAACGCAGGTAGATAGTGGAGCAGTTGACATTCAGCGCAGATGCTCAGTGGAGCAGTTGACATGATCCTGAATTGGCCTGTTTTTGAGTGTTTTCAGGTGGAGAACTTTTGTGAATTGTTGTAGTTTTCTAGCCTTGTTCCTCTAGGGGTAGGAACAACATGTTTAGGGACTTTGGATCCCTTATCTTATGGACATTTCATGCTCAATGCTGCAAGGCACAAAAATGTCTATAACAGTTGCCCCCTAAAGTATGAGGTTGTTTATCGAACGAAATGCTTTATCAAGGGGGATCCAAAGTTCATTCATTGCTGGGAGGAGACCTGTAATACAATACAATACAATACATTATTTTTCATTATGTTTTCATGATCTAGATGAGTCGGGCATTTCCCATGCTCAGCTTTATAAATTCATTTTTCTGTACATAGAACAGACAATCGTCTGATGGTAGACTGATGATTTGTTGAAATCATCATCCTTTTCTGTAGGATGATTATCTGCTGCAATGCTGTACATGTCAATGTCTTTATTTCCTGAATATATATCGCAGCCCGGATGGATGAAACTAGATCCGGGGTCTTCAAATTCTTCCGATCTTCACTCGATGTACAAGTCGATCCATGAGAGAATTTTCTGAAGTCGAACATGGAAAGACATCGCTTGATTACCGGTCAATGATGTAAACCGTTAACAAGCGCGAGAGGAATCACCGATAAGGATGATGACCCTCAAGGTACTGCAGTACAATTCACGTGGTGTGAATAAATGACTTGGCGTCGAACACCACGCAAAATCTTTCGGTCGAAGGCCATTGATGTATACCTGTCGCCGGAAGTGAGAAACTTGCCATTGAGGCATGCAAGCTTCAAAGTACTGAAGGGGTTGTTCCTAGATCAACTTCTTGGATAATGAGCTGATGTCGACAAGAAGTGATCCGTCAAAGGAGGGTCTTAATGAATCCCACATCAATGACACGGAATGGAGCTAATGATTTTGATGAGGTGAAAACGATCTGTGAAATATGATTCAGGGTGGCGGTCATGAATGGATGAAGGATAATGTATGGTAGTGGATGGGACCCGGTTGACTCTTTTCAAACGACTTCTCCTGAATATATGGCGACACTGATGCGATGGATCGGTAGCATTACCCCAAATGTGGATGGTATGGCGAGACCATGGTGATGTGACCGGTGAATGAGACAACCCAACCTGATGTACGGAGGAAAAGTGTCATGTTCAAGAGCGACTTGCTACCATGAAAGTTTTCTTGTTTCTCCCAATTTTTCCCCAGTCATTTCTGACCAGTACCTCTTTATTTTTGTCAAGCTTGAGGAGGATAACATATGCTTGTTCTATAACCTGCACTTCGGGCAAGCCCATCGCTATGTTTTAACGAGCCTAGCGATAGGGAAACTCGTTCTCGTCTAAAGACAAGTTTGTCGCTATTTAATGCATTTAACGAGTCTAACGACAAAGATAACTCGATCCTTTTCAATTTTAGAGAGTCTAAAAAGGTACATAAAGTTAACTCCAAAGTTCCGTTTTCGTCATCTAATCCCTTAAGTCCGAAAAAGTATAAAACAATACAGAAGGGATGAATTTTCGATAGTTTTAACGAGCCGAACTAAACAAGCGCTCGATCTTTTTGTGCAATAATCCCTCAAGTCCAAAAAGATTAAAATCTAGAGGAGGGATAGCTCTTCCGGTCGTTTAACGAGCTGGTAGGCCAAAACTCAGAAATCTTTTCATATTTTACGAGTCAGTTGAAAAGAGCTTAAAGAAGACTCGTCTTTTGAGGAACGAATGATGAACAGGGCAGCAGCAGATTCCAGGTACAGTTTGGAATATTCCAATCATGGCAGTGTCACAAGGATGGCTTAGTGAAATCACTCTTCGCAATTGTTCCTCAAAATGGGTAAACAATCATATGGAGGCGAACGATCGGCCAAATGAAAAGTGGAGGTGACGGTGCAAACACGACCAAGGCTTTTATGGCTGATGAGGTTACATTTACAATGGTTATTTACCGGGATAGGTTCATTTTTTAACGAGCTTGAATGCGCCAAAACACTGCTCAACCTTATGTTTATTTTTTAATGAGCATGATCTATGTGTTAAAACTGCTCGGATCTCGCTTTTCTATTTTTTAACGAGCATAAATTCCACGTTAAAACTGCTCGATTATACCAGTCATAAGATAAGAAATGTCTCTCGGAGATTCTATTTTTTATGGAGCTTCGCCTCTAAAGCTATGCTCCTAATTTGGCAAGTTTTGACCTTTGCCCCACATCCTTTCTTTATGCAAGTTAGGAAATGACTAATCCAAAAAAAAACAGATAAATAACCGCTCTTTGCTTGCACTCCAAAAGGTTTGCATGCCCCCAGGTATAAAGTACAATTTCAAGGCTGCCCCTACTTATCCGTCAAAACATTTGTTTTAACGGGCGAGGCTTACCTCTTTCAGGTTACCCAAAGATCGTTCTGTTAATATTTCAAACTGAACACATCTTTGGCGATGCCTACCAGTCTTAGTAGACATAGGTGAGTGAAAAATAGTTTATTCCACTCACATAACTTTGACAAAAGAATCTTTTTCTAGAACAACCCCTCTTCCTTTTCGGACGGGGTACGGATTAGTCATATTCTCCCGCGGAAACCTACCCTATACCCAGGGTTTTCTCTGCCCAAAGCAGACCAGGATGCATGCCCCCTGGGTTCTAGTTACATCTTTCTGAATCACTCGCACTCATCGGGAAGGAGAACTGGGGGTGGAGGCATTTCTTGCATGAATAGACCATTTAGGGTTGGTATTTGACTATTTGCGATGCGTGATCCCAGAAATGAAAGTTGGTCTACGAGCTTGACCATTCTTCCTTCGTGTGGAAAACACATTACTCTAAAGAGTGAGGAGACTATTGCTCCCATGCAATATATATAGTCCCGTCCAGGGAGTAGGTTATAATCCAAGGGTCCTTGAACGACCATGACGTTCATTTCAACTGTCTTCTTCCTCAATGTAATGGGCACATTGGGGAGAATCCCTAAAGGGCGACTGGTTCCTTTATCAAAACCTGATAGATTTCTCATCTCAGGTAAAAGCGCTGGCGAACCAAGCGCTTTCCAAGCAATAGAGGAAAGGATACTCACAGATGCCCCCTCATCAATGATAGTGCCATCCATAACCATTCTGTATATTTGAACTATAATTCGAAATGGAATGTTTGCTGGCAACCGGTGTCTGCCTAGTTGGTTCCAGTCAAAGGACATAACCAGGTTGCTTGGTGGTGGGACCGAATAGACGGCCGGATATCGCTCTGATGAGCTTCCTTCCTGCGATAAAGGAATAGGAGGGGTGCCCCCTTGCTCATCAGAGTCTGTGTTGATGAAAAGAACCTGGATGGTGTCATCCTTCTTCTCTTCAGTGATGGAGTCATTCGAAGATGAATCTTCTGAAGGCAATACCGGGTCAACTGCCGTTTCAACCTTTTGACTTTTGTCAGGTACGGATTCAGTGGGTTCATTTTCAATGACCGGCGCTTCAGCTGACCACTTGAGCGGACCAGCTGGATTCTCAACTAATGAGGGACTTGGCATGAGTTTTTTGTATCCAGGAGGAAGTCGTAACGGTGAAACCGGACGATCTTCCAAAACTCTCTTCGCCTCATCTAAGAATGGACAACGGTGGATGGCGTGATCACCTTCACACAGTCTGCAGGGAGATCTTGCTCTCCCTCTCTGTCCTTCACTCTCGCTAGTTGACGGAATGCATTCAACATGGCTATCAGAGGTTGATGCTACCGGATTGTGCAATCTGGGGGACTAGTCCCTTAGTATCCGGGGAATACAGGGACAATCTCGATGGAAGTGGTCTCCTTTGCATATGACACATGGCGATTTAGGCCCGGTCAGTGCTGTGTGTGGATTTTTTCTAGATGACTCATGTTTGCCCCTAGTCGCCTTTGGCTCCTTTTTCTTATTCTCTTTCTTCTTCTTCTCCTTCTTCTCCTTAGGAACTTGGTTTTTATCTTTACCAGTTCCCTCAAGCGAAGAGGAAGGGGGAGAGGAAGAGTTAGAAGAGGTAGAAGGCTGGAGGTTAACTCTAGACTCATCTAGCTGCCGATTCGACTGTTCAGGAAAGGTGGTGTTCTGAACTACATTGGTTGAAAAGTGCCAAACTGGCAGGCCAATCGTCAGTCCTGGAAGCGACAATGTGGCCATGTGGGGTGCACCAACATCTCCCCAAGAGGAGAAGGGACTAGGATTTCCACCAAGGGGAACTCCTTGGTTGGTGTGTTCCATTTTTTCAACCGAAAGATCAACGCAGGAATAGAAGGTGATTATGTTCCGTTTAAAATAAATTTTATTAACGATGCTTTAGACACAACTTGCTTTTTCAGTTTTAAAGAGTCGAGAAAAAGCTAAAGATGACTCTAGTCTCCTTCAATGTTTTAACGAGCCCAAAGTGACAAATGCTCGGATGGACTTTTTCTGTTATAGAGTCTGAAAAAGGCCAAAAGAAACTGCTTTGGAGTTCTAGGCAGAGGGTGTGCCAAACTTTTCGCAAAACCACAGAATACTTTTTACGGTACGGGTGGTCGATCTTCGTGAATGCTGTGTTCACTGCATTGCGAATCGTAGGGCGGCCGACACGGCTTCCTATGGATAAAGGCTTTATTCCTATAGGGGTCTCCCAATATATACGCGACGGTACGTGGGAGCACAAGTCCGTATTGATACTTATCGCTTCACCGTGGAGGAATCACCCAACCACTCAACGGTAAGATACCAAGTTTTACGACGCCGGAACACGTCTCTAGCCTAGACCTCTATGTTTGCGTTATGTTACAAAGCGTTGTTAAGTTCATTCAGTTTATTTTAAGGTTGATCTTGTTTAGCAGTTTGCCTTTATGGATCACCACGAGATGTATTGATACAACTTCCTAAATGCAGTCTAAAGATGATAAGCAAGCTTTATAATCTTTTTAACAGATGAAAATCCTAACTACAAGGGAAAAGAAAGACATCATCTTTTCACAATGAGCAATCAGCACACTCTAATGCACTTTTCCTAAATCAATCATGCAAACTATCAAAATGCAAAATGCACAATGCAGGTGTTTGTTTTCCGCTTTCTTAGTATTGATGCCTACAAAGAAAGCTTTTTGTACAACTTTGAATTTGCTTTTAAATGATCAATACAAACAAGATTACTTTTTCGAAATCAGAGAGGGTAGAAGAGATTACAACACATAACGATTTTTGAAATGAATCTTTGTTTTGACACTTTTAAAAGAGACAAACTCAAACCATAAACAAAAGCAAATATGGATAATCAATCTGCAAACAGCCAATGAACTCTCTCCTAAGATCACAATCAGATCTGAATCAAGGGCTACAGGATGATTACTTCACTCTTGTAAAGGAAAACTATGAACGAAGTAAAAACACATAAAAACATTCATAATCTTTTTGCACAAAAATGAGGTGGAATGCAAGCAAGGAAAAGGAGTTTTTCAGATCAGTACCAATGCTGGTTAATGGCTGCAAAAATAGAGAGCAAAACAGGGCAACAGAAGGCAGAGAACCCTAGTAGCACTAGGCCAAACTGGATCAAGCAGGTACAACATAGTCAGTTTGACATTCAGCACAGGTACTCCCTTCGGGAACTGCGTTGAAATGCAGATTGGCTTCACTGTGTCTGCACTGAGAGGAGAAACTCTCGTTTCCCTGAAGTTCTGGGTCACAGTTTGCTAAAAAATTCACTGTTTCAGGCCAAATCAAAAACACAAGCAAGGTAATATCAAAGGGATGCTTTGAGGGGTGTACTAAGATCTATCACAAGGATCATCAACTCATTTGTGAGTCTATTGTTCAGATCATAGACTCATCCAAAGACTGGATCAAGGCAGCACTATCTACTTTGCAATCCGTGAAACAGATGCAGTTCGATTGTTGCTGTTGAGTCTATAAAACAAACAAATAATGGAGACACAAAATGAACTGACTAAAAACAATTCATCCCCAGTGGAGTCACCAATTTGCTGTGGGGAAAAATGCCTATGCAAGACGATCCTATCCACCTAAAGTGTGATAGTACTTTAGCAACAAACAGAGACAGCTATCTAGATATTTCTTCCTTTGTGAAATGAAAGAGAGGGGAGATCAATGGACTTACCGATGTCTTGCGTTTGTCCCTCGATCAAGATCCTCTCCTCTTTGGGTGTTCTCAGCTACTTGCCTCCTCGCTTACCCAGCTTCAAGAGAACAGCTACTTGATACCTGCGAGATCACAAGAGAACAACTACTTGCGACAAGAGATGAACACAACTCAAAGATAGATATTCATATTCACAAATGATTCAGGATTAGATAAATCAAATACACCAATGCATACATACATCAAATAAACATCAACATATAGGAGAAAACAAGATAGCTTTATTGATGAATAACAAGGGTTTGAGAAGAGTTACAACCCAAAGGGCTCTAATCCAGCGCCTCTTCCCAGCAAATGAAATTCCTATCTTCACCCCCTTTCAAAGCATAAGCATCCAATGATTCAGATCTCAAACTAGCAGCAATTCTTTGCATTCACAACATTCCAGCCTCCCTAGACCTCATGGAAGAGATCTATATATAGGAGTTTTGGAGAGAGGATGAGTCAGCTTGAGGCTGGTATGAAGCTGACTAGTGTCCTCTCCCACTTCAGTTCTTGAGTCCACTTGTAGGTTCTTGCTTCCACTTGGAGATTTGGAACCTCTTACTCATGACCAGTCGAATTCCTTGATGCAAGTGTCATTTTGGAAGCTTCCTGGGCATTGACACATTGAGGAATGAGCCTGCCACTTGTCCAGTTACGCTCAGCGCAGGTAGCTTTTGTTGGAGTTGACATTCAACGCAGGTAGACAGTGGAGCAGTTGACATTCAGCGCAGATGCTCAGTGGAGCAGTTGACATGATCCTGAATTGGCCTGTTTTTGAGTGTTTTCAGGTGGAGAACTTTTGTGAATTGCTGTAGTTTGCTAGCCTTGTTCCTCTAGGGGTAGGAACAACATGTTTAGGGACTTTGGATCCCTTATCTTATGGACATTTCATGCTCAATGCTGCAAGGCACAAAAATGTCTATAACATATAGTTAAGCAGTGTGACAGGTTTGGTGATTACCAACTATCCCATAATGTATAAAAAGAGCTAAAATTATAGAAAAAGGGTCCGAATTTTGAAGAGCGTGGAGGCTATGCTATTGTATTCTTGATAAAATTAATGATTAATGAAAGAATCAGGAGTTTTTCACACATTGTTGGGTATGATTTTGTAATTTCATTGTTATGTGTCATCATGTGTCTTCCTTTCTTTAAGTATGGTAATGAAGCTGCAGGTCTTTGATTACTTATGTGAATGAAGTTAAAATTCCTTAAAAGAGTGCCCCTGTACTTAAAGTTCCTACTTCTACATTTCTTCTAAGTTATGGATAATAGATTCTGTGAAAAAAAGAACATATTGTCTCTAACTTCTCAAAGTGTTATAGATAATAGTTTCTATGAAAACAACATATTGCCTCTAACTTCTCAAAGCATTCTTCACTCAGCATTTAGATCCAGCAACCACATGGCATTATGAGACTTTCTGATCAGCTAAGTATTAAGGGTTAAAAGTCAGGCCCTTAGGGTCCTTTACTTGAGGATATATCATACAAATAAGTGACAAGAATAATAAAAATTAAAGCCTTAAGCACAATGTTGGAAATAATACTGAGAGGGGGGGTGAATCAATATTATCACATTAATAAAACTTTTTCATTTCCATAATCAGATTCATATATGCTACTTCCACAACTCCTTATGATTAAGTTAATTAATCTTCAATGAGTGCATTAGAACTTTATCAACCATATTATCAGTTAACAAATGCAGTAACATAGAATAGATCATCACACATAAGGCACACACATGAACACCATGGTATAAGGTGGAAACCCAATGCGGGAGAAAACCACCTGCTTCAAGTCATCTCAATCTTCTTCTTAATAAGAAAATCCTTTTACAATATTTGTACTGGTGCAGTCTTATACTAGTACGGGAGCTACAACCCCCTTTGCTCTTGTACTAGCTGATCCATTTACTAGTACGCAGGCTGCTACCTGCTACAATGCTCCAAAGATCTCCCTTAGCTTTTGTACTAGCTTAGATACTAGTATGTAGGCGCTGGCCTACAATCTTCTCTCCTCCAGGTACCACGTTTCATCAATTTTCAGACTGGATACACTGAAGCACAACACATAAACTGAAAGGCCACTTTTCATCCAATTTTCATACTGGACCCAACAACAACATTGAAGCTCATAATCAAACAACCTTCTGAATCACCCAATCACCAGATCCATACATATACAATGATATTATGAGAGTTATCAACCAGATCTAGTACATCAGATCACATGAAGATAAGTCATTTTAAACCGATCCATTCATCCAACAAAACTAAAGTTAATCATAATCATTCACTCAATCACTGTTGTTATCTGAACATAATACCAGAACCAAACATCAATTCAACAACCCAGATCATAAAAATGATAAACAGAGATTTTAAGAGAAGTAAGCAGCTTCACCCATGTACTGCCTGCTTACAGTACGCACCCTGCTCAACTGCTCGCCTGCTTACGTACGCACCCTGCTCAACTGCTCACCTGCTTACGTACGCACTGTAGTCAACTGCTCACCTGCTTACCTCGCTCTGAGTCCATTGAACTGCCTACGGACCTCCGCACCTGCAACCCTTCTGTGCCTGCGTACCGGCGCACCTGAAATGCTTCGTGCCAGCGTATATACGCACTTTTCTTTCACTGTACCTGCGTACCTCTGGGCATAGATGATTTCAAGACTTCAAGAATAACCCAGACAGTCAGATCTACAGATCTGATCATGCGCCGAAGAGATCTCAATCCATCAGTAGATTCGCCTTATTTAGATCTAGACATTACTCCCAAGAGATCATAATATCTCAGATCTAGCTCTCATAAGATGTTCAACCCAAAACATGCACAAGCCAAATGATCTCCTTTGCTTTATATAGGAAAGCTCTTCCTTAAATCATGGATCAATACCACGGGCCGACACCATAATAACACAAAACCGTCGGCTAAATACCAATGGTTAAACATAAGAAACCCCACGTGTGCTTTTTTCTGCCTTGAAATGTGTGCACTGGGGGTACGCGCCTCCTGAACGGGATAACTGCGGGTATGTACGCACTTTATGTAACACCGACCTGCGTGTACGCACCTTATGTAAGGTGTACCTGCGTACCCCTTATTTTCTTCAATATTTGATAGCTGATCATCAATCTCTGCTGCTAACTTGAAGTACTGTGATCTATCACCTGAATGGGTTGCCATCAAGGACAACACTTTAGCCATAATGCCAACAATCTCCCCCTTTGGACTTGATGGCAAAGCTTACTAAGAGCTTGCCATTTGATTCCTTTGAGCTGTCCTGCATCTATGCATTATGTCACATCTGATATCTCTTCTGTAGATTCATCTGAATGTATATAAGTGAGATGATATTCTATGAGAGGGTTGCCATCAAGTACAACACATGCATCATAATGCCAACAATCTCCCCCTTTGGACTTGATGGCAACAACACCAAATCACTCTCCCCCTTTGACATCAAGGGCAAAGGGTTATGCTCCCCCTAAGAACATGCTCTATAAACCAGATCTGCTGAAGTCTCTGACTGAACTCCCCCTTTGTATATGCCATGGTGCTCCAATCTGATAATGCTCTTTCTTAGAACAAGCTGAGATGTCTGCTCTGCTATATAGTGTTGTTCATGCTCAAGCTCCCCCTAACTGCAAAAAGATGTTCTACAAGAAGAACATGACTCTATATATCATAAATGACCTTCCTATCACCAAAAGACTCAATACATACATTCATTACAATGGTGATACATCAACATTTTACATATGATATCATTCATCCCAGGCATAGTGGGGAAACAAAGGTCGTTACATGACCTGAAGAGGTAACTACAAAAGAGACACACTATTACATAAAGACCAATCACCTAAGATAAATATTAGCAATCAACACTGTATGATCTGCTTCATAGTATCTGTCATTAGTGCATGAATCTCCAAGGTATGAGAAACACCATAGCCATCCAGATCTGCATGAACTAAGAGTCATCAAATGGGAGTATCTGCATCAATCAACATATGAATGAAACCTATCATCATATAGGTAAGATCTCATCATCATCATGTCTCCAACAATGCAACTTTGAATAATCATCCATGTATCCAGCCAACAATCTTCATCCATATATGTGCCAAGAACAATAAAGACTCCATGCAAGCACCATTAGAGAATCAACCACAAATCTGATCCAAGAACCATGTGACCAACTCATAACCATAGCAAGATGAATCATAAGCATCATCACCAAGGACCATAATGCCAACAATGCATTAAGAACATATGCTCCCCCTAAACCTGTGCCATCTGTTAGATCTGATCATGCATATCAATAAGAAGAGTCAGCCAATAAATGCTTTAAGACAGATACGCAGTTTTTCTTTATCTGCCCTGCGTCGCTACGCAATTCACCTTCTGCTTCCATGCGTATACCCGCAGAGAGCCTTCTGCTGCACAGCGTGCCCACGCACTGCTTCTTCAACCGTGCTGCATACTGTTACCGCAGGTATGCACCCAGAGACACTATCGCGCTGCGTACTTTTACTGTGTGTACGCACCTGAACCTCTGTCACTCTGCGTACCCACGCAGTTCTGCTTCTTCTGATCTGCGTACCCACGCAGTTCTCCTTCTTCTGCTCTGCGTACCCACGCAGCTCTCCTGTTGCGCCTCTGCGTACCCACGCACTTGCACTGTTAATCACCTGCGTACTTCTGATTAGAGCCGAATTGGCAATTCACCAGCGTGCCACAGTTAGTCAGATGCCGAGATCTAATCTTGTGCTAGAGAGATCGTACTTCATAGATCAACTTTGCTTTCCCTACTGCCTTTCTTCAAACAATCATATACGCGATTGTGCAGTATCCAACTCACGCATATATGCAACTTCCCTTTATGGAGTTTGCATATGAGATTTAGGACACTGAAGTTTTGTACTTTCAGCTCCCTCTGATTCTGGTATGTCTGTACATTGTGTTGTGCCACCTTTTTCTAATTGTACTTCCTTTTTCCTCCATATCTTTAAGCGTGATGATGACATTTTCGCCTTTTGATATGGTGCCCACACTTTGTTCCTGCATTCCTTAGCTATATGTCCAAGCTTGTTACATGCATAACATCTTACATGTTTCATATTCCTCCTGTAACAATCAACAGCTTTGTGACCAAACATATTGCAAGCAAAGCAATATCCATAAAAGTACCTTGATTGAGATGACTTGTCTGCATAATGATCTTGAACTTTTCTTCTTCTACATCTAGCTGCAACATGTCCAAGATTATGACATACATAACATTCAACATTATTCATAGGAGGAGTAAAGGATTTTCTTTGAGGAATCTCTTTCCTTGGTTGATGATGAGATTGATCTTTCATTTCTTCGTTGATCATTTTAGATTTCTCTTTAGAGTTCCTTGCCTCACCTTGTGAACTAGATTCACCTTCGACAGATTCATAGAAACCAAGACCAGTCTTTATAGCAGGAGACCTTTGACTACTAAGAATATCATCCAAGACTTTAGAGCTATCTTGAAATCGTAGAAGCTTATCCTTTTCTTCTATTTTACCTTTCAAGATATTTACCTCAACCTGAAGCTGTTCTTCCTTTTCAAGAGATTGCCTTTTCAAATCTTCTTCAGCTTTTCTTCCTTCTTCCATTTGTTCCCTTAGTTTGAGAATCTCCTTTTCTTGTTCTTCATTCAGATCCTGCTGCATTTGACGAACTTGAAAGGCACATTCCAGCTGGGATTTTAAGCTGATGACTTCGTTGTCTTGTTATTCAATTGCTTGATGTAGATCTTCATTCTGCTTCTTTGATTCTTCAAGATATCCCTTTAGTGAGAGGATTGTAGCTTCAAGAGTTTCATAGTAGTTGGATCTATCTTTGAGTTTCTTGATAGTTGTGCTTCTTTCGTTGACTTCTTTTCTTAATGATGTCACTTCATGCTGCAATTTTTGACATTGGTCTTCCTTGTCCTTGAGTAGTTTTCTTACCTTGTTTCCTTCTTCTATTTGGGCCTTTAGTTTGGTAGCTTCTTCTTTGAAATCACATTCCCTTTTGTTCAATAGATCTTGTTGATCTCTAATTTTGTCTGTCAGCCTTTTAAATTCTGCCTCTATTTGATATCTTTCTTGTTCACCCATAAGAGCAAATTCAGTAGTTTCGCTATCACTTTCATCTCTTCCAAAAGGAAAGATAGCTGGAACATCAGAGGATAATATATTCATACCTGATAATGATTCTGAATCTGATTCTGAATCTGAAGAGCTTCTTATACCTAATCCCCAATCGATTCTCCCACTGTCATAGTTCTTCTGAGATGACTTCTTTTTCTTAGGTGCTTTCTTCTTAAGCTTCTTTCCCATTGTTCCACGGATCTCCTTCAAGAGATCAAGCTTCTATCAAAGGACCTGCTCTGATACCAATTGTTGGAAATAATACTGAGAGGGGGGGGTGAATCAGTATTATCACATTAATAAAACTTTTTCATTTCCATAATCAGATTCATATATGCTACTTCCACAACTCCTTATGATTAAGTTAATTAATCTTCAATGAGTGCATTAGAACTTTATCAACCATATTATCAGTTAACAAATGCAGTAACATAGAATAGATCATCACACATAAGGCACACACATGAACACCATGATATAAGGTGGAAACCCAATGCGGGAGAAAACCACCTGCTACAAGTCATCTCAATCTTCTTCTTAATAAGAAAATCCTTTTACAATATTTGTACTGGTGCAGTCTTATACCAGTACGGGAGCTACAACCCCCTTTGCTCTTGTACTAGCCGATCCATTTACTAGTATGCAGGCTGCTACCTGCTACAATGCTCCAAAGATCTCCCTTAGCTTTTGTACTAGCTTCGATACTAGTACGTAGGCGCTGGCCTACAATCTTCTCTCCTCCAGGTACCACATTTCATCAATTTTCAGACTGGATACACTGAAGCACAACACATAAACTAAAAGGCCACTTTTCATCCAATTTTCATACTGGACCGAACAACAACATTGAAGCTCATAATCAAACAACCTTCTGAATCACCCAATCACCAGATCCATACATATACAATGATATTATGAGAGTTATCAACCAGATCTAGTACATCAGATCACATGAAGATAAGTCATTTTAAACTGATCCATTCATCCAACAAAACTGAAGTTAATCATAATCATTCACTCAATCACTGCTGTTATCTGAACATAATACCAGAACCAAACATCACTTCAACAACCCAGATCATAAAAATGATAAACAGAGATTTTAAGAGAAGTAAGCAGCTTCACCCATGTACTGCCTACTTACAGTACGCACCCTGCTCAACTGCTCGCCTGCTTACGTACGCACCCTGCTCAACTGCTCGCCTGCTTACGTACGCACTGTAGTCAACTGCTCACCTGCTTACCTCGCTCTGAGTCCATTGAACTGCCTGCGGACCTCCGCACCTGCAACCCTTCTGTGCCTGCGTACCGGCGCACCTGAAACGCTTCGTGCCAGCGTATATACGCACTTTTCTTTCACTGTACCTGCGTACCTCTGGGCATAGATGATTTCAAGACTTCAAGAATAACCCAGACAGTCATATCTATAGATCTGATCATGCACTGAAGAGATCTCAATCCATCAGTAGATTCGCCTTATTTAGATCTAGACATTACTCCCAAGAGATCATAATATTTCAGATCTAGCTCTCATAAGATGTTCAACCCAAAACATGCACAAGCCAAATGATCTCCTTTGCTTTATATAGGAAAGCTCTTCCTTAAATCATGGATCAATACCACGGGCCGACACCATAATAACACAAAACCGTCGGCTAAATACCAAAGGTTAAACATAAGAAACCCCACGTGTGCTTTTTTCTGCCTTGAAATGTGTGCACTGGGGGTACGCACCTCCTGAACGGGATAACTGTGAGTATGTACGCACTTTATGTAACACCGACCTGCGTGTACGCACCTTATGTAAGGTGTACCTGCGTACCCCTTATTTTCTTCAATATTTGATAGCTGATCATCAATCTCTGCTGCTGACTTGAAGTACTGTGATCTATCACCTGAATGGGTTGCCATCATGGACAACACTTCAGCCATAATGCCAACAATCTCCCCCTTTGGACTTGATGGCAAAGCTTACTAAGAGCTTGCCATTTGATTCCTTTGAGCTGTCCTGCATCTATGTATTATGTCACATCTGATATCTCTTCTGTAGATTCATCTGAATGTATATAAGTGAGATGATATTCTATGAGAGTGTTGCCATCAAGTACAACACATGCATCATAATGCCAACACACAATTTCTACATAGCCAAGAAATTGGTTTCTTAAGGGAAAACATTAATTGGCGCCGTTGCCAGGGAATGAAGTCAAGAACACTTTTCCCTGGGTTTTTAATATTTTCCTCTGGTTTTTCAGTGAGGAGGAAATATTTGGTTGTATTGAATAGAAAATAATAACTCTGGCTTCAAAGAGGCCTCATACGAGGTCAGATACCTCACAGCAAAACGTTCAAGCCCTTTCAAACCCTGAGAGACTAGTTTCCAAGAGGGTTGGAAGGCCAAAAGCTTGAGTTACACCGAGTCCTACACTGTCTACACCTGGTAGTAGTTCACCACATCTTGCATCCAAACATTCACCTCTTATTGACCAAGAGATACCTTTTGCATCCACTTATTTCAAGAACCCAACTGTCAAGAACAATCTTTGGAGTCTAATCCTTTCTCAGTATCTACTATAGTTATTCAACTTGAACCTATAACTACATTGCCACCTTTTCACGCTTCATTTACTCCTCAATCAGGTTCTACATCTACTGGTACTCAAGGTTTAGTAAGTTCAGGATCAAACATGGCAGCACCTGCATTCTTGTTGAATAGGTATGCACCTATTGAGTTTGCACGACATTTGAATCAAATTCCTCAAGAATACTTAAAAATTCTTCCTCATTTCTTAGGGGAGTATGAATAAACAGTAGAGAAGCATATAACAATGTTTTGTAATTTTGCAGAAAATCTCAATGTTGAACACTTGGATGTTGTTTTAAGACTTTTTGTGCAATCCTTGGATGGAGAAGCAATAAAATGGTTTAAAGGTCTTCCTAATAACTCTATCCCTACATGGGAAGAGCTGGAGTGCCTGTTCACCCAGAGATGGGGAGATAAAAGAGACCATGGGTATTCACCCACAAATTTTAATGCTATTAAGAAGAAATCTGATGAAAGTGTTGTTGAGTTCATGAAAAGGTTCAATAAACTTTACAACAGTCTTCTAGTGGAGATCAAGCCCCCTCCTTCTGGTGCAAAAATAACTTTTACAGGGGCATTTGAATCAGATTTTGGGTTCACATTGAGGGAGAGGAGATACACAACCCTTGATCATATCAAAACTAATGCTTTAGAAATAGAAGAAAATATGGTGGTTGCAGGCAAAGCACCAGAGACACAACCTACTCAAGATAAGGGAAAGGCTAAAGTGGAATCCTCTGAAATTCAAACATTAGAGGATATGAATAATGTAATTAAAAATTTGTTTAATAAATTGATTAAACTGGAATTGGAGAGTAAGAATTCTCAGAGGCGAGCACAATAGAATAGAAACTTTAATCCTCAATATAGAAGGCAACCTCTGCAAATTTTCTAAAAGGAGAGAAAAGACCAAGATCATGTTCAAGCATCAATTTACTTAGAGGCAGATCTTGATGAAGTACCAGAGCATTCCAGGGACCATGATGATCATATTTCCACATTGTATGTAGTAGATGAAGATGAACGAGGTGTTGAGGGAGAAGAATATACTAAAATAGATGCAATTGATGATGAGAATTAAATTGATGAATATTGGAAGTAATTTACTGACTTTATGCAGGAAGAATTACATAAGAAATATGACATGAGATCAAGGAAAAGATCTAGAATTCAAGAAAATGAAGGTGAGCAGCAAGTTTCAGCTCCCCTACAAAAAGCAAATCCACAAGAACCATAGCCTGCAAAACAATTAAATACAGGAAAGCAACAGTAGAATACAAATAGCAAGACTTAAATACTTCAAGGTGAGTCTTCTCAAGATAAAAGTGACAAAATTCCTTTAGAAAGAATTATTTCTATTCCACAAGAGATTTCAGTGATGAAGAAAAGTGAAGATGAAAATGAAAGGAATAATAAATAGGTTCATGTGTTTAGTCTTACTAAAGTGTTAGAAAAAATCAGAATTTAGGTGCCCCTCACAGAGTTGGTCAAAACACCAATTTACCAAAGAGAGATTACTGAGTTTATCAATCTATCTTAGAATGTGAATATAAATGACACTGTGAATCTGCAAGAAGATAAACCAGTAGTGGTTTTTGGTTCACATGTGGAGGAGGTAGATTCTTCAACACCTCCTTTCTACATTTCTTTATTGATTCATGATTTCCTCTTGCATAACTGTATGTTTGATTCAGGAGCTTCACATAACCTTATGCCACTATCAGTGATGAAACAACTAAACCTACAAGTTACTAAACCTTATAGAGACCTGTATTCTTTTGATTTAAATAAATTCAAGTGTCTGGGGGTCATTAAAGATATGGTGGTGTCACTAGCCCAGATCCCAGGTAGAATATTGGTAATGGATGTAGTGGTAGCAGATATCCATGCTAGGTTTGGAATGTTGCTATCTAGGTCATGGGGGGCTAAATTGGATGGTGTTTTGAAACTGGATTTTACTTATGCTACCATACCATTTTTTGGTGGAGAAGAAAGAAGAATGTACAGAGAAACAAGATTTGTAAAAAAAATCACAAAGAACAAAGCAATTAATTCACCTGTATATAGCCAAGAGAAAGATGACTTTTCTTGCTTCATGCTGCATGACAATGCAGAGTTGGCTGAAGATAACCAGAGGTGGCTTACTTTAGCCAGTGTAAATACAGAGTTGCAAACAGAAGGGGTGTGGAAGTTCTTCTTTAATGGAGCCTATTCTAAAGAAGGAACAAGTGTTGGTTTCCTTTTAATTACACCTGGAGGTAATATGATCCCTTTTTCTTTTAAATTAGAGTTCGAAGTGACTAATAATGTGACAGAATATGAATCCTTGATCATTTCTCTGCAAACAGCAAAGCAAATGGGAGTCTAGTCAATTTCTGTTTTTGGAGATTTAGAGATGATTATAAAGAAAATAAAGAACCATTGTAAAAAAAAACACCCTAGGCTTAGGGCATACAGAAATGAAGTGTGGGATTTGGTTGAGAACTTCTTTGAGGCTTTCAACATACAGTTCATTCCAAGAGATGGAAACAGATTAGCAGACTCTTTGGCTGTGGTTGCTAGTACTTTTAGGCCTCCTATAAATCCAAAGCTAAGATATGAGGTTGAAATGAGGCACATGCCTTCTGTTCCAGATAATATAAAACACTGGCAGATTTTTGAGGATGATCAGCAGATTAAGGAATTCTTGACTATGATTGAAGATTTTCAGGGCACCGAGATTGATCAGGATGAAGATGAAACAACAAAAGGTGTAGAAGTAAGTGGTTTGAAAAATTCCATAGTTAATCAAAAAATTATTCAATTGAAAGATAATATTTTGCCAAGGGGACTTGTCCCTCTTGAAAGACTTTTTAACTCCAATGATGTAGCTGTCAGTTCAGAGAAAATTCCACAGGATGAGTAGATTCAAGATCACAATATTGGAACCCAGAAGGAGCCCAATCTAGTCAAATTATTTAATGGATTTCCACTTAATTATAAGGAGAGATATATTGAGATTTTCAGGGACTATATTGATGTTTTTGCTTGGTCCTATGAGGATCTCAAAACATATGATGTAAGTATTATTCAGCACAAGATTCCCTTGAAAGAAGGGATTAAACCATTTAAGAAGAAACTCAAGAACATAAATTGTTTGCTTTTACTGTTGATTGAGAAAGAAGTCAAAAGTTGCTTGATGCCAAGATAATAGTTCCACTATGGTACTCTAATTGGGTGGCCAATCTAGTACCTATAAGGAAGAAAAATGGAGAAATAAGATTATGTGTGGATTTCAGAAATCTAAATAGGGTTTCCTTAAAAGATAACTATCTGTTACCTAAAATGGATCATGTGCTCCAGAAGGTAACTGGATCATTTAGAGCTTCCACACTGGATGGGTTCTCTGGGTATAACTAGGTGGTTGTTGATAAACAAGATCAGAAAAAGATTGCATTCACAACTCCTTGGGGAACCTTTATGTATGCTCGAATGCCTTTTGGGTTGATGAATGCAGGTGCAACATTTCAGAGGGCAATGGACATTGCATTTGTAGGTGATAAGTTTGTAGTGATATACTTGGATGACATCACTATTTTCTCTAAGTCTGATGAGGAGCATCTGGACCATCTTAAAAAGACTTTTGAGAAATGTAGAAAATTTGGGCTTTCTTTGAATCCTAAGAAGTCTATTTTTTCTCTAGAAGAGGGAAAACTGTTGGGGCACATTGTTTCTAGATATGGAGTGAAGATAGATCTAGCAAGGGTGCAAGCTGTGCAAAAAATACCCCTACCCAAGAATAAGAAAGACATTCAAAAATTTCTAGGAAAAATAAATTTTCTAAGGAGGTTTGTGTCCAATTATGCTGAAATTGTAAAAGAAATTACCAATATGTTGAAGAAGGAAAATGAGGTGCATTGGACCAAGGAAGCCAAAGAGTCATTCTCCAGGATTAAAGAAGCATTACAAGCAACTCCAGTTTTAATTAGCCCTGATTATCAAAAGCCTTTTCAATTTTTTTCATTTGCATCACCTAATTCAATAGCTGTTGTTTTGTTACAGAAAAATGATGAAGAAAAAGAGTAGCCAGTTTCTTTCTTTAGCAAGATTCTCAGAGATGCTGAACTAAAGTACAATATTCTTGAAAAATAGGTATATGCTTTGGTAAAATCCCTAAAGGCCTTCAGGACTTATGTGCTGCAGTCACAGATCATTGCTTATGTGCCAAATGTTGCAGTAAAGGATGTCTTAGTCCAGAGTGATGTGGAAGGCAAAAGAGGAAAATGGATAGCCAAGATTCAAGAGTATGACCTGGACATAAAGCCCACAAAGCTGGTGAAAGGGTAGGGATTGGCAAAGATGTTGATAGAGTCAAAATTTCAGGCATTGGGAATCAACTTGTCAACACCTACAAATGAGGAGATAATTGAAGAAGGTGAAGAAAAATCAAACCCAGGTATGAAGATCCGATATAAATTTTTATGTTCAGAATGGTACAAGCACATAGTCCATTATTTATGTTTTCTCTCTTGTCCTAAATCTTTGGATAGAAAAATATATAGAGCATTAAAAACCAAAGCACAACGATATGTGATTGTAGAGGGTAGATTGTATAGGAAGGAGGGCAGATTGTTCAGAATGGTACAAGCACATAGTCCATTATTTATGTTTTCTCTCTTGTCCTAAATCTTTGGATAGAAAAATATATAGAGCATTAAAAACCAAAGCACAATGATATGTGATTGTAGAGGGTAGATTGTATAGGAAGGATCCTATGGGAATTTTATTGTTATGTTTAATAGAGGATGAATTTACAGAGACCATTAAAGATTACCATGAGAAGTTATGTGGTGGACATTATAGTTGGAAATCTACTGCACATAAAATCCTCCTGGTAGGGTTTTATTGGCCCACCCTATTTGGTTATATATACAAGTTTTTCATAGGTTGTCAGAAGTGTCAGCTTTTTGTTGAGAAGAAAAGGTTAGCTTGCTTACCTTTGATCCCAGTCTTCATAGAAGAACCATTCAAACAATGGGGACTAGACTTTGTTGGAGAAATTAACCCACCTTCAAGTGGATAGCACAAGTGGGTTCTTATAGCTACTGATTATTTCACCAAGTGGGTAGAAGCTATACCTACTAAAAGGGCAAATGACTAGGTGGTGATGAAGTTTTTGGAGGAATTTTTTTCAGTAGATTTGGACGCCCTGTTAAAATCATACCAGACAATGCTCAAGTGTTCAGTTCAAGCAGGTTTTTTTCTTTTTGTCAGAAGTATAATGTTTATTTATCTCATTCAATATCTTATCATCCACAGGGAAATGGATTGGCTGAATCCACTAACAAAAATTTGATGAGAATTCTTAAGAAGACTATTGCAGAGAATCATAAAGAATGGGATTCAGAGTTAAAGTTTGCTCTATGGGTTGTCTGAGTGACTACAAGAAGGTCTACAGGAAAATCACCTTTTGAGTTAGTGTATGGAACTCAAGCTTTGTTCCCTAGTCAGCTTGTGAAGCCTGTGATTGCAATGATTCAGGAGGCAAAAGAAGAGCCCAATGCTCTGATAAGAAGGATGCATAAGGTAGTGGATTTGAGTGAAAGCAGGGATAAGGTAAGAGATAATTTGATTATGTATCAATCAAAGATGAAGGGTATTTTTGACAGAAAGGCCAAAGAAATTGATTTTAAAGTTGGAGACCTGGTATTAAGGTGGGATACTAGAAGAGAAGATAAGGGAAAACATGGGAAGTTTGATCCTCTCTGGTATGGCCCATTCAGAATTATAGAAGCAAGGGAAAATAATACATTCTTCCAGGAGAATTTTGATGGTGAAACTTTATAGCTGCATGTCAATGGGCAGCACCTCAAACAATATTTCCAGTTCTGAAGCACAAGCATCCTATCATTGTAGATATTGGAGTGAATTCATTGTACAAATTCCATATAATTTAAATTGGCTAATAAATATATGACTTCATGCCCAAGGTGAAGGCACTGATCTATAGTTCTTAGTGCTTCTGTTGCAAAAGCACTATTCCCGAGTGGAGCTAGATGTTGTAGCGTCCATTGTCATTTTAATTTATTTTTAGTTTTATCGAAAAAATTAAAAAAATCAAATATTATGTTCTAACATAATTAAAAGAAAATGTGGAAATCCGAAAGAAGTGATTTATTTTATATTATTGATGGATTTTGACCTAGGAGAAGATCTGCACCATCTGATTGACAGGCAACAGATATAACAGTAATCGCATGCTAACAAGCACAGAGGATAACTCCAAAATCAGACGCGAGAAGTTATTAAACAGAGTTAAAACCTCAGTTAATCGGGGTTGTCCACTTGAAGAATTCAGATCTGACGGTAATCGCATGGTTAACTAGGATGAGGTTTAATCCAAAAAATGGACACGATGGTTTATGGAATGTGATTTAATCCGTTGAAGTCTGGATCGATCACAACTGCTCATCAAGAAGGGATGAGATCCGATGGATATCACGTCAAAAAGTGCACAGGTTTTATTATGAATTTCAAACTCGAGAAGTTTATGAACTGCAACTTTGTTTCGTTTCGGGTTCTGACCATAAGCGTTTAAGGAAGGATTGACGATGATTGGTTGGGTTTCTTTGTGATTCCGCCAATTAGAACGCTTCTGATATATACGTGGGCCATAAGGGTTTCTTTTTAATTCCGCCAATTAGAATGCTTCTGATATATACGTGGGTCCATAACCCACAGGTCCACGCACTGAATTTTTTAAAGATGTAGCTTTGCTGCATTAAAGAAGTTTAGCTGTCATCAGGACATCTACAGGATTAGAGCTTGTAGAATACAGTACCACATACTCAAGCCACAGATTTGAACAGCGAGCAGCCATCACCAATCATATTATAATTTCTGTTACTTCTTGTTATTTTGTTTCCTTGAGAAGAATGAGGTGTCTTTTACCCCCCATTGTAATATTCTATAATGACTTTTACTTTAGATAGTTAGGAGATAGTTAAGCTGTTTGATAGTTACCAATTGTCCCATGATGTATAAAAAGAGGAAAAATTATAGAAAAAGGGTCTGAATTTTGAAGAACCTAAAGGCTATGCTATTGTTGGGTATGATTTTGTAATTTCTCTTTGATGTGTCATCATGTGTCTTCCTTTCTTTATGTATGGTAATGAAGCTGCAAGTCTTTGTTTACATATGTGAATGAAGTTAAAATTCCTTAAAAGAGCACTCTTGTACTTAAAGTTCCTACTTCTACATTTCTTCTAAGTTACGGATAATAGTTTCTGTGAAAAAAACAACATATTGTCTCTAACTTCACAAAGCGTTACGGATAATAGTTTTTGTGAAAAACAACTTATTGTCTCTAGCTTCTCAAAGCATTCTTCACTCAGCATTTATATCCAGCAACCATATGGCATTCTGAGACTTTCTTATCAACTAAGTATTAAGGGTTAAAAGTTAGGCCCTTCAAGTCCTTTACTTGATCATATATCATACAAATAAGTGACAACAATAATAAGCATTAATATCTTCAGCACAATTTCTACACAACCAAGAAATTGATTTCTTAAGGGAAAACACCATGCATGTGTATTCAAGAGTATGGATGTTTTAGTGCACGCACATGTGATACCATCTATTGGGACTCTCACCCAGGTGAAGACAAAGGCACAAGTCCAAATAGATCTTAACTCGTACTTCGACAAGTTGATGCGCATTGTCACTAGCCTAGCCTTGCCCATCAGTGCAGACATCATGCACAAGTATGTTGCTAGTCTGGCCGCATTGAAGACAATGATGCGCATGCTTTCAGACGAGTTGGACAGAGGAGCCCAAACAGTGTACCCAGATGCTATGGAGGCAAGAGTTAGGTTCCAGAAAGATGTTACCTTGGATCACATGGACAAAATCGGGGACTACTGATCTTGGCATCACTACGCTATTTTTGATCATCGCGAGGATGTTGAAGAGGTGGACTTCCATGGTTTTCTAAGTCATAGTGATTTCTATCATGGCTTGCTCAAGCCATTTTGTCTCACATGGGTACATGTGCATTGTAATGTAACATCTTGTCAAGTGTAAGTCAAGTGTCGATAGTTGGATGTAACAGTCATAGAGTAGATGAAGATTCATGAGGGTAGATGAACTATCACAAAGGGGAATGTCAAGGGTCACCCCACCCTTTACTATAAATAGTCCCTCATAACTCATTGTAAAGGATTTTGGTCAGCCAAGCTTCTGATAAGACTATCTTGGAGAGAGCTTGGACAATATTGTAATGAGCCTTGGCTTCTCCACTGCGCAAAGCTAGTACATCTCTTTGGAGGAGTAGGTGGTTGTGGTTTTAACGTTCCATTATCAGAACTAGTGGTTGGACATGGATGTATTGTATGACTGGAACTTACATTTCTTAATATAACAAGAACCAACACATTTCATATATATGTTGTATTGTATTCTATGCTATCTATTTTACTCTAAATGATATATGTATATGTTTTCTTATGCATGCATGTATAGCTATCTGTGTATGTATGAATGAATCTTTCTGAAATGTGTTGTTGGTTTAACCATCACTTTGGATTTCTAGCTAACTTGTCTTCCATGTTTTGATGCATCTTTGCTCATGTGTTCACTGCTTAACTCCGTGCTATCACAGGTTTCCAAGGGGTGCACTCATCTCAACCCCCGTGTGTTGGATCCTCTCATGCACCTTCCTTGGCTCACTGCAACCATCACACCCTTGCTACCAATAAAGTTATCTTACTTGCCTCCATGTGAAATCGGTCAATACTTTATCATACGACCCACTACTAGGATTCCTACACCAAATGGTCTAAGGTCTAATTGGGACTTCTTACCAGGGAGATCCCCTGACATGTTGGGGGTTCCAGCACTGTCAACACGTTGCTATAAAAAAGTTCAAGTGGAAGTAGCAATGCAATAATTACATTCCATTGAGAGGAAAACTTCATCAAATAACTTATTTTTCTATTAAGAATCATTATGCCTTTATAGTGTCTTTCCTAGTTTCTAGACCTATGGGTCAAGTGCCATTTTCATCTAAAGGAACAAGAGAATACTATAGGTCAAATAATGGGTGCTACAAGTGTAGAAGTGCTTCAAACAATGCTACCACTATCTCCAACACAACCAAAAGAATTATCTTGTTGTGACAATAGAATGTATGATGTAGTCACTTGCATAGCAAGAAATAAGCAAGCATAAATGGTAGCCTTATTCATCATCTGTGAAGACACGTCATGTTTTTTAATAATGTATTTATTTTTTCATATTACAAATATTAATTTTTGTACTAATTATGAAAATAGTAAATGCTAAAATTCATGTAATATTCAGTATGGATATGAAAGGTCACTAGGAATGTAAAAGTCATGAGGTTGTTGAAAGGTAATGGGGAAGGTGAAGAGTCACCTACCCATTTGTATACATTTATCCTCATGCCTCTAAGAAAAAGGGATTTTAGGAGTAGGTAACATTTAGCATTTAGATTGTTGAGAGCACTCTGACTCATCGTGTTTGGGAGGAGGTTCAACTACACTGAGGCTAGGGAATTATTTTGGGTGATGATGTGAGTAGCCTACCTTCCACTAATGGGTATTTAAAGACCTGTAGTACATGTACATGAGATTGTAACATTATTGATTATAACCTATTCACTCTCACCAAGATTCTCATGCACTTTCATGATGGTTGTAATGGTTATTGAGTACCTCTATTGTGTTTTCATGTTTCCTTTCATATTAGTTATATGTTGATGAACTAATTCGTAGCTTATAATTCATATGTTTATTAATGGATATTTTCTCTTTTATTATGTGCCTTACACTAGTTAATAGTTTTGAACTACTTTGAAATCAATTTCTAATGCTCTTTTACTTTTGTATGTCTTGGATGGTTTTAACTAACTAACTCCTCTTGAGATGTACTTGGTCTTATTGTTGTGTTTTATATTCTGGTACCTTTTTCTTCAAATTTACCATCTGTGAGCTAATTCATATTCACCCACGAGGTATTTCACACTTTGCCTCACATTAACATCTCTTCACCCAAAACCCAAGAGAAAAAAAACAAACATAATGGCGTCTGGGCCTGCATACCCGATGAGACTCCTATTCCAGATTGTGTAAGGTCTAGTTGGGAATTTCTGCATGGGAGATCCCCTAATTTTTGGCAGTGCATTTCACCTCGTCAACAAGTCACTCTCGTTAATATTTTATACCAAGTTCTTTGTATTGAAGAAATGAAGTATTTAGAGAAACTAACAATGGATGAGCTACAGGGGATTCTCATTGCATATGAAATGAACGAAATAATAGAAAATACAACATAGAAGGAAGAAGCTTTAAAAGAAACAAAGAAGACAAAAGGAAACTAATACTATGATTATTACATCCATGAATCACACACAAAATAAGAATAATTTGTGAGTGTAACATAGCTCCCCACAGTTACCTTCTTTTACAAGCCCTCTGGGAAAAAATGAAATAGAGTGCCACTATGACTTGACCCGACCTCCTAGCTCTAGTTAAGGAAGTGGGACATACAACTGAGACTTCATAACCACCAACTGACACTCTACAAGGATTACAAAACAACCATGAGACAAAGAAACACCCCAAGTGGTCAATCCCTTAGTTGGAACTTTGTTTCAATGACCTAGACTCCCAACCACATCCTTGACACTATCTCCATGTGGTTGAAAGCCTCCAACCACACTCACAAGCTTTGCTCCATGTGGTTGTTACCTAAGTTGCTCAATTAACTACTTACGGTATGGTCTTGAGCTCTGAGCCACAATTCTAGGCTAGTCTCTAGACCCCTACCCAAAATTGCTTGAGACTTCTTAGAAAGATAAATGACATAAGGAATATTCTAAACATACAAAACTTGAACAAGAAATTGACCTAACCAAGCTTAACCATGACAATCATTTCATGAAACATATGGTGAACATGTAAGCTATAGATCATGAATTCATATATGATCATAGGAGTCTAACACTTATCTGAGAATCACTAAGAAGGTTTAATTCCCTCTCATAATAGCTAAGCTAACATGTGTTAGTCCATGCATTCATCAATCATTCATAAATTCGCCAAGACATAACAAGAGCCATAGGTAAAATACATCATATAACCAACATATAACTAGCATATAAACCATCGAAGCTCGGCTATAATATCACCAACATAATCACTACAAATTCTCATGGATCACAATAAGGAAATTTCTCATATTAACATTTGAAACTACCAACTAAGTCAGGGACTTCCACATATCACCCAACAATAGATTGGACTGAACCAAATATCTCCTTCAGCAAATCACCCATGCGCCATATTCCAAGTATGAATGTGAGATATCATGGAATAACCAAAATAGAACAAAACCAAACCAGGGCTTCTAGAGGCCAAACCACCTCAGCGTTCCACCACAGGTATTCCACCTCCACGACTAGACATCAGTAACACTAACCAGCTCAGTCTCTACCCAAGGTGTCCAAGGCTTCAGTAACTATTAACTCAACCCACAACCTTCCAGGGCTCTAGAGCATTTGTATAACACGACTCTAGCGACTAGTAACTCAACCCACCAAGGGATCCAGAGCATTTGTCCCAACCTAGGATCTAGGTCTAGTAACTCAATACAAGTTGTTCCAGGGCTTCCAAAGTGTTTGTTCCAACCCAAATCCATAAGGAATTATGAACACTAATAAGAAACAAATCAAGCAGAAAACCCACAACACCATGTCTATCCAAGAAATGGAAAGGAAAGGCTAAAAGAATTGTCAATCTAGGAAAATCTCCTTGATAATGACAACACATAACTAGAAAATCACATGCATATACCATGCATCCATAAATCGATAGGGAAATCACACATGCAACCTGTTACCTGAAAGACAATCCATCTATAGTTTCTTATCCACCTATTACCTTGCACTTTCCTACTTTCCTTTTCCTCCTTTCTCTGAATCCAATGTATGCCAAAGTGCTCCAGGAATACTGTAAGTGTACAAGGGTATGAGAGAATGAGAGAGTAGACAAGAGCTCCAAAACTAAACTAACAAAATCTTAACTGATAAAATCTCAGCTGAAAAAAGCTAGCAACTAATCCTCATAATCCTTTTTATCATTGAGGCCTCTATTTTCTTCATTTTCCTTCATTTTTCCTTCAATTTCCCTCTCATGAAAATATGTGTTTCTTCACCTTCCTTTTCTCCTATTTTCCTTTATTTCATAAATAAAATGCCAATTATTTCCACTTTCCCTTTGTCAATTTCCTTAGCCATAAGTAAACTAACAGTGATCCCCACTATAATGCATGTCCACCATTCATCTTGGAATACATGTCCCATTACCTTGGTCTTATATTTTTTTAAGATGGAAAATCAACCAGGGGTTGTTATAAACCCATCCCCCTTAGGGGAACACCATCTTCTGTGTTTTATGACACCTATGACTAGAAAACCACTAAAAACAAAACATACTGCCCATGGAAATTTATAACCCATCTCAATGTAGTATTTACAATGACATCCTACTCAAATCATGAAAATCATACAGTTTCCTGTAGCTTTATAACACAACTCGTTATCGTATTTACAATAAAAACAAAATTTTCTTCAACCAACAAATAAACATATTGTTCATGGAGCTTAATAACCACAACTTGATATAATATTTACAATAATATACACATATACATATGCACATTTTCTCTAAGAAACAAATAAAACGATACGGCGCCTGCATCAACCAACAAGGGAATCTATAGGATCACACCTCCACCCTCAAAAGTAGTATTAGGATTCACCTCCTTCCTAGGAAATCTAGAATCCAATTCCAAATTCAAACCTACATCTAATGACCAATGCTATGATGCTTGCACTACTTGGTCTCTCAGTGAAGAGTTACCGAATCATTGTTCCATGGCACACTCCCAATGTGCTTATGATTCCATCTGAGAATGCGAATGACTAAAAAAGATTCATTCCTTGACCTTCCCTTCTATGCTACATAGTCCCTCGGGAAATTCATTCACCCCCTTCCATGCATTCACATACCTTCTAAGTTCCAGTGGCATCCCCTTCTCTGCTAGATATTCCCTCAGGTGATCCATCCCTTGGCAAGGTTTCCTCGCATCGAAAGGTCCAAAAACCAAGGCATATCCCTGTCTCAAAACCATCATACTGATCATAGCATGCTCATGGTAATAAATGGACATTATTGGATACCATTTTACAACAATGGCCCTACTCCTAAAGTGCTTTACTAGCATACTACTACCTATTCCAATTCCTTTTCTTACTACTACTGATTCTTGCAATTAGTTTCAACCACCTAAATACGGCATTTTCAACCACCCAAACCTGGGCATTTTCCGTGCCTTCTTGAACCAAGCACATAATTTCCATTAGATTCAAAATGTATTGAAATAAATTCAAATCATACCTCATTTGTAACTCATCGAGAAGGTACACTTGCAATTTTTTTTACTTCCTGTCAAAACAAGTCAAACTAACTCTTTGATAAAATCATCATGCATAAACACATCACATCCGGTTAGCTCAAAATGTAACCATCATAAATCAAAATCATAAATGACATGCAGCCATCATAAATCATAGTCATAGATCACATACATAATAAAAAATGAAATAAAATATTGATACTTATCCTTCAATCGATCCTTTGTTTCTACCTTTATTCTTTTCCTTTCCGTGCACTCACTAAATCGGTTTCCAAACTCGGTAAGCACCCAGTGACTTCTCTTCTCTTCAATCACATATACATACACATAGTATGCATCACATACATACAACCATGTATGATGTAACACACAATACATACACATACACTCAGTGTACAATGCAACACATACACCTACACCCACTGTACAACACAATGAATACACATGTCACTATACAATGACTACACAATACATGTAACACAATGCCACATGTATACAACACAACATGTACGACATGTTCAATAACAGCACATGTACATAGCACCACCTGTACACAACACCACCTGCACAACATGTACATAGCACCACATGCACAGTGTGTACACAAAACCACATGCACACAACACCACCTAAACAACGTGTACACAACATCACATTTGCACAAAACCACCTACATAATGTCTACACAACACCGCCTGCATAACGTGTACACAACACCACATGTACACATCGCCACATCTACATAGCACTGCATGTACAACATGTACACACCACCACATGTACACAACACCATATGTAGAATGTGTAAACCACACCACATGTACGCAACACTGCATATACAACATGTACACAACACCATATGTACACAACACCGCACATACAACATTTACACAACACCACATATACATAGCACTGCATATACATGTACACAACACAACATATACACATCACCACATATACAACATGTACACAACACCATATATACATTTGGGGAACACACTATATTTACCAAGAAACCTAACATCTAGTATCTTTCCACCATCCATGCTTGTCCTAGCATGTCGCAGATCATGCTACTTTCATTATGTTGATGTATCCTTCAACGTTACCTACCATAGCATAAACATATGCATAATATAAACGCATATTATCAAATCATACCCATGTGCTACTAACCTCATAGCTTGGTCAGGGCTACTCGGCTTACTTGATTGCTTATAAGCCAAGAACTTCTTCATGTCATTCACCTTCATAAGAAATCATTCCTCCACAGGTATGATCCCTGACAACCCTATCAGACAATAGAATTCATATATATATATATATATATATATATATATATATATATATATACACACACACACACATTAGCATAATTAATCATGATCCATGGTGACCCTGTCAGACAACGACATAAACTAATGCATGTATACATATATAGGCATCAACAAAATCGTGATCATAATATAATTACCAGATATCATAAGGTCAAGGTTAAGAGAAATTCATGTATCTATGCACAACATGCACAACATTGAGAACAACAATTCCCAACATAGCCAAGGCATCTAATGCCTTGAATTCATTTACTTTTCCTTTCCTGTTACATTTATCATGATTTTCGTGCCATCGCCCATTTATCCGAATGAACCCAACCAATCCAACCAACTGTCATAGTCTTGCCTTCACCTTCCCTTATACATGCATTGGGCTTCATCCAGGTCATACATTACCTGTTGGGTTTCATTTAGCTCCTCCCAAGCTCCATTAACTTTCCTCTTTCCCCAACCAATTCCCAATACCCTCAAAACATAAAAGGAAAGAACAAGAAGAAAACAAGAATAAATCCATGAAAAACTGATAACAATACAACGCCACAAACAAAGTGGCATGGCCATGCATCAGATATGAACAAAACTGCAAATCAAGCAAAAAAATCACAAAGCACAAAAAGGAAAAAACTGTCAACATACACCATGACATTATCCCTATGGGTTCCCAATGCTTCCAAGGGAAATCTCAACCTGAACCTTCTTCAAGATTTCATGGCAATCCCTTTTACCATGCAATCCCCTACATCATACTACCATAAACACACAATTGTCAGTGCATAAATAAACATAATAATATATCAGTTACCTTAACTTGTTGTACCCAGCATACTGCCTTGTAATTGAACGCGTACATATATCATCTCTGAAGGGACTCCAATTCCTTGACGAATCTAGCCATAAATGGAAATCAATTGTTATACCTATCAAATACACACTCAGGAATATAACACATATCCACATATTGTTAGACAAAATCAAGGTTAAGAAAACTTCCTATATTCATGCAAACCACTCATTCATTTGGAATTGTGGTTTCCAAACATAGCCAAAGTAATTATAACCCAATTCCTTTCATTTAATTTTTTCCTTGCTACAAATGACTCTTACTAGGTGCTATCACACCACCCAGTTTCTAGTTATATAAATAAATAAATTGTTGCCTTGTCATGAAAATACCAATAACGTTTCCCACAATTGTTCACACATGTCAATCACATATTCCAAATATCAAGACATCATGCTTATTAATTGAAATCAATCTTTCCCGAGACTAACAACCATGTCATAATCAACTCACAGTCATTATTCATAATACTACAACTATCACCCACTTGTACTCAAGTGCATATCAATTGTCTCAACACATATTGTGTTAGCACAACTATCTTAAAACAAGATCATTCCATCATGCAATCTTATAGACACATAATCATGTCATGCAATTAATCAAGCATTTAGAAAACCTGTAAGTGTAACCCCTTACTATCCATGGTCCACACTAAGGTAGAAAGCGAAAACTACCATAATGGTCTGATCTCCAAAGCTCTACTAATTTTAACCGCACTTGCCAAAACTTGATTATCATTTCTCATACATTTTGTACCTGAAATCATGCCGCAGAAGCATGCCACTTTTCCATTTTGTAGATTTTATATAACGAGCCTATAAAGAGAGTCATGCGAACCATAGTCCACTATTCTTCTCTTCATCCCCGATCCTCTATCTCTTGCAAATATACCATGTTAGATAAACCAAATAGATGACATAATCAAACTCATACCTTAATCTATTTTAGGGGAGGTTATGACATCTACACAAGTCAATCCAGATTAGTACGACACAATATCACGTCTATTGACTCATACCTAAATATCATAACCATAACCACCTTCACAGACCAATCCATATTAGCATGATACATATAACATAAAGATCTTAAATTCAATGACCATAATCATCATGTGTATGACCACAATACATATAACAACAAATTACTACCCTACATGATTATTTGACGCAAGTGCATATGAACGCAATGCATATAACTACAAGGTAACTACCGTGCATGACTAACTAATGCATCCACATTGATTAACTAGCATCTATCATGCATGTAAATGTAGAATTTCCTATAGATTCACAAGCTCATGCAATGTACTAAAGCACAAGACAAGAAGATACTTCTACTTTCAACCAGCGAAATCCAATAGATTGATGAAACAATATGAACGAGAAGATAAACCAATGGCACATAACAAAATAAGTTTCTCTGTGGAAAGCCACTACTCAAAACCCTGCCTATCTGTATTGCATTAACCAGAAATATGAGTGAAGATACAAATCTTGTTCTCACAAGAACAATTCCACACAAGTATGCTCATAGCTCTGCCTCACAAGCCCGCTCTTAGCCAATTTCCACTGCTTGCCAAGCTCCTAATCTCTTGTGCAATTCCTAGGATGAATAGTTCATATTTAAAGGGAATTCATGCTTCCAAAACTGCGCAATCCAAACATAGGTCCTTCTTTGATTGCATGAATGATATATACAACTCAGTAAGTCATACAACTGATAGTACATTTTCCCTGCACTCTATTCTCAATTGGGTCTTTCTTAGAATCAACATGTGTGATTTTATGATGAGGAAATCTTCAGTTAACTAGAGGGACACTTGTGGATGCACTAGTGCACCAACTGACTGCTAACTCTCTATTAGTTCCACAAACAGTTTGGAACTAATTTAACTGAACATAACTCAGTAAACTGAGTTATCTAATTAAAACTCACAATTAAACTCATACTGGACCCCTAAAACTTAGGAAGAACATATACATGACTTCAAAAATACTTCCAACTCGAAATTCCTAAGATAATTAAGTTAATTAAACTTAATTAACTATTTACAAGTTGCTATGAGAATAGAATTTGATTTTAATTCACAGTTTAAATTCAAGGACAAATTTAAACTGGAATTTCTTGTTGCCATTTCTCAACACTCCCTCTCAACAAGAAAAGGATTATCAACTACCCCGATCCTATCTCTCTGAAACTCGAATTTACATCTTGACAATTCCTTTGTCAAAATGTCAGCATCTTGCTCCTTTGTGGGAATGTACTCTAACAACATGATCCACCTCAATACATAATTTCTGAGATGATGATATCAGATATCACTTTGCTTGGACCGAACATTAAAAATGATATTTTCAAAAAGTTTGATACAACTCTGATTGTCGCAGTAAATCACAGTTGGATCCATCTGTTGACCAAACAGACCAACCAAGATCTTCCTCATCGAGATGGCCTCACATGCCACCTAACTCGTAGCCATGTAATCTATCTCTTCCGAACTGAGTGCAACCGATCTATGTTTCTTGTTGTACCAAGAAACCATCGTTGAACCAATATTGAAGATCCATCCTAATGTTCTCTTCCAGTCGGATGGATGCCCTGCCCAATCTGCATCAATGAAGCCTTGAAGCTTCACTCCCTCTGTCCATCTGTATTGTAATCCATACTGAGAAGTTCCCCTGAGGTATCTCAACACATGCTCTGCCACATTCCAACACATCTTGGTAGGCCTAACCATCGCTTAACTAAGCTGGTTAACTAGTAGTATCCTCCTTCATACAGTTGCCTGCTAGAGGAGTCTCCATGGGTTTGTTGCTCTCCATGCGGAATCTCCTAATTATCTTATTGGTATACTTTCCCTAAGACACAAACAACTCCACATCTCCTTGCCATACCTCCATGCTAAGAAAGTAATGCATGAGCCCCATTCCCTTCATCTCAAACTCTCTAAGTGTAAGGTCCTCCTTGTAAGACTTGATCAACTAATCATCACCTATCAGTATGAGATCATCAACATAAAGTACAATTATCAACATTTTACCTTCCACCACTATGTGGTACAGGTTCACATCCAACTCAGTGAAGTAGTTATCTATTATTGTGTACCAAGCACGGGGTGTTTGCTTCAGCCCATACAACGCTCTCTTGAGCCAGCACACATGCGACTAACAGTGAAAGGTATCAAATGCTTTAGGCTTCTCCATATACACCTCTTCCTCAATCATGCCATTAAGGAATGATTCCTTGACATCCATCTAATGTATATTCCACCCCATCTACTCTGATAGTGTCAATATAGATCTAATCGACGAGTACCTTGCAACATAAGCAAAGGTCTCATCATAGTCAATCCCCTCTACCTGTGAAAAGCCACGGGCACAAATCTAGCCTTATGCTACTCCACACTACCATCTGTAGCTTGCTTTACCTTATAAAGCCAATGGGAGATCACCACTAACTTGTCCTTCGGTCTCGGGACCACATCCCAAACAATATTATGCACTATGGAGTCATACTCCTCCACCATGGCATCAACCCAAACTGGCTGCTACACTACTTCCTCAAAGGAAGATGCCTTTGTCACAACACATCTCCTCATAAGATTCGTGTATCCATTGTACCTATCAGGTGACCTCCTTTGTCTGTGATGTGATGTGGGTGCTACCGCATTTTGTCTTGCATCTAACAACAACCTATCTGCCTCACTGGTGTGCTTTATCCAATCTCTAGAAGACTCTGCCTGAGTGGATGTTTCCACTCCCGGATCCTCTACATGTCGATGCTCCACATAAATCTGAGGCTCCTCAACCTTAGGAGCTAAAATCTCCTCAATTGCATGTAACTGAAGTTCCCTCTCAAGGGAAGCTCAAATGGCCTTCTCCTCATCGAATCTGACATCCCTGCGAAGCACTGTCATCCTACTGGTCGGAAAGTACACCTTATAGTTGTGAGGTGTATTAGCGCACCCCACAAATATCCCCAAATCTATTGTTGTCTCAAGCTTCTTCCATGCATATTTGGACACATGACAATATATCGATGTCCCAAAAATCTTGAAGTGACTAACATTTGGCCTCTTACCATAATAAACCTCCTCTGGTGTCTTCATCCCAAGTATCCGATGTGGGATACGGTTATGAACATAAACCGCTGTGTTGCAAGCCTCAGCCCACAAGTGTAGTGGTAGGCCCAGATCCTGAGACATCACCCTCACTTCCCCTACTATTCTTTTGTTCTTCCTCTTTTCCACCCATTTCTGTTGAGGGTTATGGGGTGCTGTCAACTCTCGTTTAATCCCTTCTACTACACAAAAGTTCTTAAACTCATTTGAGACATACTCACCACCATTATCACTCAGTAGAGATTTAACCTTCTTTCCTGACTCTTTCTCCACCAATTATTTAAACTCACAAAACTTTGTGAAGGTTTGATCCTTTTTCTACATGAAAAATATACAGTGTTTTCGAGAAAAGTCATAAAACAATATGACATAATACCTATGTTTGGCTGTGGATGTTGGCAAGAATGGTCCATGCACATCTAAATGGACTTGCTCTAGAATAGCCTATTCTCGATTATCTTTGTCGTGAAAGGAAGACTTTCTCTACTTTCCCAAAGTACATCCCTTGCATATATCAACTTGCTTAAGCATACCTTTGGGAAGACTAGTAGAGATCTGTTGCAATATCTTCAAAGCACCATGATGTAAGTGGCCCAATCGCCTGTGCGAAAAGTTGCCAACATCTCAGTTCTGCACCCTTTTTGCTTTTGTGCTCAAAGAAGAACACTCCTCTACCTCCATCTTATAGAGATTCTTCACTTGAATCCCTATCTTCTTTACTTGAACCATGGCTACGTGTCAAAGGAACGCCTTTCCTTTCGAGAAGATCATATCATAACCTCTATCCTCAAGCATGGCAATGGATACCATGTTCTTCTTCAACCTAGGAACATACATAACATTCTTCAAGGTGACTAGAGCCCAATCCTCCCTCTCAAAAGTAATTGTGCCCAATCCAGTAACACTATACTTCCCGTCATCCTCCATCTCGATATGCATCTAGAGATATTTCTCTGCCAGGTCACTAAATAGCTCTTTGTCGCCAGTCATGTGGAATGAAGATCCACTATCCAAGTACCATACACTTCCCATCATTGATGACACCATGCATGAAATGAGGGAAAAGTCCAATTCAAACTGAGAGGAAAAAGCCTCACCCGCCGCTCCTCCTGAGGACTTCTTCTCGGACTTCTTGAGTGGACAATTTGTAGCAAAATGACCTAGATCATGACAATGAAAGCACTTAAATTTTGTCATGTCTTTCTTCTTACCTCCATGATAAGAATCCGATTTGGAATGGGAAGCTTTCCCTTTCCGCTTATTCACCTTAATCACTACGGTACATTTCTCTTCATCATAAATCTTTGATGAAGAGCCCTCCCTGGTGTTCCTCCTGATCTCTTCCTGCATCAAATCCGACCATAGTCGTTCCAAATATGGCAGCTTCTCTCAACCATTAATAGAGTCCTGATAACTATGACAACTCTTTGGGAGTCCTAGAAGAGCAAGACTCACCATATCATCCTTGGCAACCATGATTCCAACACTTCCAAGTTCATCATGACACTGAGTGAACTTTTTCAAGTATTTTGGAATCGTCTCGCAATTCTCCATTTTGATTTTTTGAAGTTTGTCCTTCAGTGCCAATTTCTTTTGGTCAATTTTGTTATGATACAAGTTCATCATTTTTTTATACATAGCATATGAATTTTCCTTGCCATGGAGACTCGAGACAATGTGGTCTCAAACTCCCTCAAGGATTATCTGCCTCACCTTCGACACACATCTCTTCCATTCGACCAGTTTTTGTGCATCCGATGTTGCTAGCTTAGGAATTTCTTGATCAATGAATTCCTTCAATCCATTAACTTCTAGCATAACCTCCATTCTGTCCCTGTAGGCTATATTTGAGCTGCCTTCCAAGGCATACTCTAGCTGCAAACCATAGAACACCATTTTCTAATCCTAAAGTATGTATTGAAAATTTAAATTTCACTTGTAACCCAAAACTCAAAACTTTGAAATCTCCTCTAGTATATTGTTCTTAGCTCTGATAACATGTAGAAATTTCTATATTTTTACAAGCTCATGCAATTTACTAAAGCATAGTGTTATCACTAAGGTTGTTCCCTGCTTCCTGAAGGGAATACAGCCGAGGTAACCAGTAACCAATCTTTTAGCTGCAGGTTCTAGCCTACCTGCAACCAGAGAGGGCTCTCTCTTTGTATTTTAGCTTTGTTTTGGTGTATTTTAGGCTAGTTATGATGCACAGAGTTTGATTTTTAGTTTGTTGGATGGTGATTTCAGGCAGAGCTGTGATGCAAAGTCCAAAATAGTCTATACTATTGGGCAATGGATTCAATGATGGTGTACTGCTGAAAGTGTTTCTTGGGTAAATGGTAATGCTACAGAGCAAGATAGGCAGTTGTAGGAACAATTTTTAAATCTGGAAATTGATGGAATGAAGTCAGGGAATGAAAGGCAATCAAGAATCTTTCATTATGCTGGCAGAGGGAAAGTGCATGAATATTATTCAGGAGCAATTAAGAATTCCTAAATAGTATTCAAAATGAAGGAATTAGTGCAAACATGAGCAATTAAGAATTCATATTTATGACTAATTCTGAGGAAAACACAATTAATAGCAGAGATTGAACACAGGGTGCACTTAAACAAATCCTGAGCTATTCTTCTTCTCTGCTACCAAGATTATGGAACACATATGAAATTTGCAAACATAGAAAACATAAAACATAGTTTAGAATAACTTATTGATCCATAGAATGACACAGGAATTCTATAGCAGGTCCCAGAACATCAAATCCACGTCCATACAATCATCAACAGTGAACTTCAACAGCTTTTGTATTAAAATAGTCTCATAATTTACAGCGCAGTCCAGAGAGAAAATCACCAACCCCAAATACATATTATGGGGAGGTATTTATCCAAAAAGGGAGACACAAAATATCATGAAGATAAGTCTTGAATTCATAACTTCCTTTACCAACTCTTAAGAAGTAGTAAATGAGGGAATAAATGCTCAAGAAAATATGAATGTGCTAGCTGTCCAATTTATCAGAGGTATTTTGACTTTCTGGGCTGAGTGAGTCGGCTGGTTGATGCGAATTCATTCTGTGTTTGCTGCCTTGATGTTGCTATGTTGCTTGTCGCTATCTTGGCCTTGTCATCAGTGCTTGATTTTTTTGCATTAACGAGCTGTAGTCACCATTCCATTTCTGCTTTGTGCTATTTTTTATCCTTTGACAGGTGGACCGTGCCTCTGTAATTGTCAACCTGTAGCTGACCAAAAGAAAAAATAAACAAAATTACCTGAGTAATGTCTCCAGCATTCCTTTCCACCAATCCTCTGTAGGCAACTAATGTCTTTGTATCTTTATCAGTGTTTCATCAGCTTCAGTGTATTTATAAAAGTTGGGCTGGACTTCAAAAAGATGGTTTATCTCATGTTTAATATAGAACAGATTTTCTAGTTTGTCATAAAGACTCTGTCCAGAGGGAGGCCCTCTCTATTCTGAGGTGCTTGAGGATGCTATAATTTGATTGGAGGCATAGTTGTTTACCCTATTGGCATATTGCTCATGTGATAGAAGTCTTCCAACACTGGTTAATAAACTGGGTAGCCCTCTGCTCTGTAATGCTGCAAACTTTATTCTGAACTCATTTACCTCTGCTTGCATTTCTTGGCATTTTCTTTCCAGAGTTTGCACAAAATTCCTTAGGGTCAGCACCCTTTTCACTAGTAAGATGGTATCTGTCCTATTCCTGATACCTATTGCTGCCAACTACTCTTTGGTATGAGTGTTGAGAAATTGGATCATTCTATTGGCTTGCTCAGGCATATTTCCTAAAGATTCTCTAACCTTTTGATTTTCAAATTGAGCTAAGCCTATCAATTCCATTTGCTCATGTATAGTTTCAATGGATTTCCATTGGTCAGTAATGGATTGGCCAATTTTGGCCGACAAAATTTTCTTGACTTCAGCTAGAGTCTTATCAAGAGTAAGCTCCTTTTCCAGCTCCTTTATCCTTTTCTCTAGGGTCTTTACTTCTCTTGTCTTCTCAGCTACATCCATCTTTGATTTGTCATATCTTACCTCAATTTTGGCCAGCTTTTCTTTGGCCTCTTTCAATTCTGCCATCTGTACTTCTAGAGCCTTTATTTCTTTCATCATTTCCTCCATACTCAGACTGGCCTCTTGCTTTGCTGCTGCTGTAGTTGAGGCTGGAGTTGAGGTACCTGGAATTGATGTTGGATCAGAAGGAGGGGCTGTTGTGGTGACTGTAGGAGGTGCAGTCTCAATAGATATAGCTGTTTGCGCTGGCTGAGAGGCCAAATCTCCCTGCCTCCCTTGTAGTGAGGCCTCCAAGGCACCCTCTATTTCTATCAGTCTTTTATGCATCCTCATAAGCAAAGTAACCACATCCTCCTCTTCTTTTTATTGTGCTACTTCTTTTGTTTGAGGATGAATTGTAGGTGGTAGCCTGAGTTTTCTTTTGAGGGCTGCTATGTCTTCCTCTTTCTTTTTGATCAAGGCCTGAATTCCCTTAGGATCCTTGGGATCATGTCCCAATTCTATAATAATCTCCTCCAAGGATTTGATTCTATTATCCTTAGCCATTGAGGAAGCCTTCTCTAATTCTAGCTGGGAAGAAGTATTGTGCAATGAATTTTGCAATCTATGAGCCAATAATGTTTTGTCTGCCAAGGTAGAATATACCATTTCGCCGGTTTGTTTGTGTAATTCAATCTGGTCCATTGGATGGATATCTTTGGAGAGCACTTCCAGATTGGTTCTGATATAGTCAGCAGCTGATTGTGGTTGCTGCATTATAGGTTTGAAATGACTAAGGGTCATTCTCCCTTCCTGGATATCATAGGCTGCCATTAGTCTTTGTTGATTGGTGGGAGCCATTCTTAGCAGTTGGTTATGAAGCTGGAACCTTACTGGCTCATTCTTGGCCTTGATATTAGTGAATGCTTTTTTGATGTTAGAGCCCTGTCTGCTCTGTTTCCTAGTGGATGTAACCTCCACACCTTGTTGTCTCTCTTGCTCTGGCTGAAAGGAGCTAGCTGGTGTTTCCATGCTTGGGGGAACTTGTTGTTCAGTTGGTCCCTCTGGCAATTCTTCTTCTGAATAAGGATCTAATCTTTGTCTTCTTTCTCCTTGCTGATCTGTAGATGTCCCTATGGGTGTCTCTTCCTGTCTATCCCTTTTCTTGGCCCTTTCCTCATTAAGAGGAGTCTGTAACACAGGGATTTCAATTGCCTTTGCTTGTGTTGAAGGGTCTTGCCCTTGACTTTGTTCATCTGTTGAAACCGGCCGGTCTGCCATTGTCTCTTGCTACTCAGAATGGTGCACTTGCTATTCTGAATGCTGCACCTCTTTTCCTTTAGATGTGTCTGCTGGTGGAGCACTTACTTGGGCAGGTTGTTGGGAAATCGTGGCAGATGAGGTGCCTTCTCCAAGGTGCCGAGGACCTGTGAAAAACACCTGTCCAAAAGATTCCAAGTCAGCTAATTTTTCAAGGTTTTTTATTGCTTTTTCTGTTATCTCTTCTTCAGTAAGCTCTTCCACTAGTGTGCCCTCTAGCCATTCTTGTTGATTGTCATATTGTTCAATTTCAAGGATTCTGTGGTGCACATACCCTGTGAGCTTGCTTTTAATTCTTCTACAACTTATGAAATGTTCAAGGTCATAAGGTGCCCAATGGAAACTTAGTTTGAGCTTAAGTTTCTCTCTCAAAATAGTGTCAGCATCCTTCCATGCTTCTTCCCTTTTATTAAAGATAAAGGGGCCCAATTGATGTCTTATTTTAAGCTGTGCCTTTTTCCTAGCACCATAGAAGTGAGTTAAATCTGCACTGTTGAATTGCCGATAGTACTCCAAGGCAAAGAGTCTCATGGGGACATATTTTGGCAGTCTGTAGGGGGCTAATTCACAACCATAAATCCTGATTATAGTGTGGTTTTGGTATAAGTACCAGTCACCAATGTTGTATCCTTTTGAGAGATGTAGGATTCTCTTCATTTCAGTAGTGAGCCTGGGAGGAGGATCTGTTGACAATAAGCAAGTGGCTAGATAGACAAAAAGGTCAATGAACTCACAGTATGTGTATGGGGAATAATTAACATGATGGAACACTGATGACCAAAATATGATAGACCTTCGCTACCCCCCTAGCATCCAATTTTTTAAGGAAGACCGGGAAACTATCAGACTTATAGTACAACAGCAAATGACATATATATGAAGTATATTTGAACACCCTTTCCCTCTCTAAGTTCATGAACTGCTCATGGATCTTGTTGGCTATGAAGGTGGCATAGTCATATTTGACAACAGGGGGCTGTCCTGGAGTAAACATGGACATCAAAGCAAAGACAGTCTCATCCACAATTTCACTTGTTCTGAATCCCACGATGTAGGAAATCATGTCTATGAGAATTTTTCCATCCTCAGTAAACCAAGCATGGTGATAAGGGATTGTGAATCTAGAGTAACACTTTGGTGGCATAAACAGCTTGGAAATTCGATCAACTTCTACAGAGGAAAATTTTGAGGCTTGATCCAGCAATTGTCTCATGGAAAGGGGGACCAAAGGCTGAGTTGGCTTGAATTGCAGCATCTCATTTATGGACTGAGGGGTAATGTAAAAGAGGACATTTCCAGTAGGGTCCATCACTGCCCTTTGAGAAGGCTCATAATTAGCACAACATTGATGGATGAGGTCAGGGAAGACATTCACTGAGGGCAGGTAATATATAGGCATGTTGGATTCCCATATTCCAAACAGGTCAGCATTGTTTCTGAAGTTATTCCTTATTTCACAGAAAGCCTGAAGGTGAGGCTTGATTCCCTCCATATCATCAATTTGATAGTCTCTGTCAGCAATAGGTATCCACTCTAACTCTTTATGCGGTGCATTTAGTGGTGCAATATTTATGGCTACCGGAGCCTCCATGATTGACTGTGATTATAGTTGGATTTGGCCTATATTTCAATAGGAAACAAAGTCCTGACAATGGATCTTTTGACAGGGAATTTGCAGTTTGAGTTTTGTGCGAAGGTGCCCCTGCTGAGTAGAGCTCAACGAGAATAGAGAGTATGCAGGGCTCTGCAACAAGGAAGCTTTAAAGGAGTGGAGATAGCAGGGATTTTGCAGGTTTTTTAGTGGTTTTGTAGGTTAACAGGAGCTGGATTTCGAGCTTTAGTGGACAGTTTATCAGAGTCACAGAAATTGGCAGGTTTTTGCTCGAAAATATGGTTACTCAGTGAGGCAGAGCGGAGGAGCTTGCGGGCGATAATGCTTTTGAGTTGAATTTAGCTGTATTGGTGATATTTTGCAGAGAAATTATGAAAAACAGGGTTTATGGGCTTTCCCGGGTAAATACCTGTTTGTTCGAGACTTTGATATGGAATGCAGTTGCGGGTAGAGCCAAGGAGGTCGGGTTGCAGGTTGAATATGCCTGGGTAGCAGATTGGAACGTCAACGGTGAATTGGACATAATTTTCATGCACAAACTTTGACTAACAGTCACATAAAAATAAACAAAAACTTCAATTTTGTGAGTTTTTAACGAAAATTTGTGGTTTTCGGGCTTTTTGGCGCTTTTTGTGCTGACATCAGCATGATGTCACCTGATCCTATAGCAAGGTACGGCGGGTAACGTGGCAGCTGATGTGGATGGGTGACGGGGCAGCCACGGTGGACTGTACAGTAGCGCGAACGCTGGCGTGGTGTATGACATCAGCGGCGGGGAGGACGACCGGTAAGCAGTTTCCATCGGACCGCTTTTGGTACGGGGACGGTTTTTGTCAGAGCAGGCCCGATGCAATCAAGACGGGCCACGCGTCCCTATGTACGGCGGCAAAACCACTTTCTATCGGGAGCTAACCCTCGTACAATGGGGCGGCTTCGATATCAGCGTGAGCCGTCGGATCTGCAGGGCCGAATCGGAGGGTTGATGGGATGCGTAGGTGTTGGTACGATACGGCGCGGGGACCCGCCCATATTTTAATATTATAAAATGTCGCGGGGGTTAAAAACTTTGGGTTTATGGGTTTTGTGGTTATACAGGTGGGTGTGTTTATTAATTCGACCAAATATCAAACTAACCCCACGGTTTATATGTGCACCAAGGTTTGAATGTGTGGTATAGTGGGAGGGTTTAGAGTGGTTATTTATTTAACCTAAGGTTAAATAAATCTCGAGGCTTATGGGCATGGAAGGGGTTCTTATTAAAGTCCCAAATGGACTTAACAATTCCTGAAAACTATATTATATGGCTAAGATTGCCAAGGGTGTAGGGATATTTATATCTTTTGGGCTTTTATATAATTTTTTGTCGATAGGGGTAGGAAAAATGATTGAGGGAGCTAAATAATAAAGTTAAATGTTAATATGACTTGATGGAATGATACTGTAAAAGCAAATGCTAAGTTTATAAAGTGAAAACTTAGGCATAAGAAAATGAGAGGAGTGTGGAATGATGACTTTTACACAAGAAATGTGGCTTCTTTTCACTAAGTAAACTTATAATTTAACTTAGCATTTCTCATAGAAAGAAGTGAAGCAGGACTATTGGGCAGATCCCAAGGTCCTTGAGGAGATGTTAGTAAAATGATTTATGGGGAATGATGGGGGAATTAGTCATGCTTCCATTGCTATGCAACCAAGCAACTGCCATAGTCCTTGTATCATTGATGAGATGAGTCCTTTCTTGATAAGGAAAAAGATCACAACCTTGTTTCTGCAACCTCAAACTGCCTACCCAGCCTACACCTAGCATTTTTTCTTCCTTTTGATTGGGTGCACTTGAACTAGCAAACCCTGAAGTTCCTCTTTTCTTTTGACTGCCCTCCTATCTAGGTCTACCCTTATCTCTTCCAACGGCCTAGATTAAGCAATTGGGCTCCTTATTTTCTCTATCTATCTACTTATCTGCCAAGCTTGAACTGTTTGGACAGATATTCTTTCTCTATTCTACAACAGCAAATTTAAATATGGAATGGTCCAGATTGAACTGTTGAGCCATCCATCAAGTGTGGTACGCAACAATATTTGCACATTGTGATCTTGCAAATAAGATAGCAGTGGCATTTTGACTTGCCACTCTCCTGGTCTTTTGGTTTGGGGTTCATTTTTATTATTTTCTCTGACCAATTGATTTTTCTTTCCCTTTGATTATTCTTTTAGGGCATACCCTCTTTTCATTTTTTAATTTTCCTTATCTGTATACAAAATATGGAACCTTTGCAGCATGAAAGGATGAACATATTTGGCACTTCCATAGTCAATCATGAAAAATGAAACCTATTGGTATAGGAACCTAATATTGGCTCCACTTGGGGATGGATTTTCCTGGTGAAAATCCAAGAACAACAAGTCAGATGGCCTTATTCTCAGTTGGCTGATCTAATTTCAGAACTTTGTTCTCCTGGGAACCAATGATCTGCACCTTTGTAGCATGTGTGCACTCCTCATGAGCTGATCTGTGCAAAATTACAGCTCTGTCTTTGCTGGTTTCTCTGAGTGCTTATCATCATCTTTATAACTCCCAAGCTTTCTTCTTGATCTCTTGTGGTAAATTCAAAATTTCACACAAAAAGTAATGTACTTTCCTGACTTTTCCTCAAAATCTGTTGCATCTTGTTCCTTATCTAATTGTTGTAAATGAAAACTGGTGGAAATACAACTATTTATGTACAATATACAGTTGTGTTGTGTTGATCAAAGGGAATCAAAATAATGCTTGAGCATTCGCCCATTGACTGGGCCTTCCTCAGTATCTGTGCCATCCAAACTCTTTAAAAAATAGGTATTGTTACCTTGTATAGTCTGAATAACAAATGGTCCTTTCCAAATAAAATCAAATTTCCCATGTTTCCATTTATCTTCCCTCCTAGAGTCCCATCTCAGCACTTTGTTTCCTATGAAGAAATCTTCAGCTTTTGTTCTTTTGTCAAAGATCTTTTTGAGTTTATCTTGCAGAACCTAGGTTCTCTGATATATTTCTTCTCTTGTCAGCTGCAAGTGAATAGTTTGATTGATCCTTCTCTGAATATCATTAGGCTCTGCTTGTATTTCTTGCAGCAAATTGATCATAGGGATTCCCAAAGATGAAGGGAATCTTGCCTCCATTCCGTAAACCAATTCATATGGACTTGTACCAATAGATATTTTGGTGGTCAATCTGTCTGCCCATAGTGCATTCACAAGTTTTTTATGCCAATTCTTTTTATTCTCCTCCAAGACCTTTTTAATGATGTTGATGAGGCTTTTGTTGGATGACTCAGCTAGGCCATTACCTTGAGGGTAGTAGGCTGTGGAGTGGCCCAAGGTAATGTGGTATTTATGGCAAAAGTTGATCATTCTTTTGGATTTGAATGCAGCAGCATTGTCTGTAATAATTTTTTCTGGACAGCCAAATCTAGACAAGATGTTGGTTTCTAAGAATTGCATGATGATTGAGTCATTGGCTTGCCTACAAGGGATGGCTTCTATCCATTTGGTAAAATAGTTTGTGGCAGTCAAAATCCACTTGTGTTGGCCAGAGGAGGAAGGGTGAATTTCACCAATAAATTCTAAACCCCATTGTTGAAACGGTCTTTCAGTTGAAATAGGTTTGAGGGGTAAAGGTAACAACTTTCTCTTGTCGTCAAAGATCTGGCATTTATGGCATGAAACTATAAACTTTTTGACATCAGCAAACAAGGAAGGCCAATAGAATCCAGCCCTTAGGATTTTATCAGCTATTGACTTCCAATACAAGTGTCCTCCACAGTCACCTGCATGAAACTCTTTGAGTATTTTGTTAGTTTCATCCAATGTTAGTAAATTAAGCAAAATACCTGCATGATTTTTCCAAAATAAAACATTGTCTATAATACAAAACTTTGATGCCTTCATTTTCAAGAATCTCTTTTTGGTCTTGGACAACCCTAGAGGAGCTTGCAGGTTTAATAATACAAAACATATGTCAGCATACCAAGGTGATTGTAAAAAGGCTTGATTGATCTGTGGAGTCGCCATCTCCTGTTCGTTATCCAGTTCATTGATGTCAAGGGCTTGGAAATTGGTTTCAGTCATTAATTTGGCTAACCCTTGTCCCTTTATGAGTTTTGTAGGTTTGATTTCAATGTCATACTCTAAAATATTGGCTATCCATTTGCCCCTTTTACCTTCAATCCCTTCTTGAGTTAAAATATCCTTAACCACAACATTTGGAACATAGGCTATCACATGTGAGTACAAGATATAAACTCTGAAATCCTTGATGGCTTTTACAAGGGCATAAGGCTGCTTCTCCATGATTTGATATTTTAAGGGAGCATCTCTAAGGGCTTTGCTGAAGAAAGCAATGGGCTTCTCACACCCCTGGTCATCTTTTTGCAATAGGACAGTATCAATAGTATGCTCAGATGCAAAGGAAAAAATGATGAAATCTCTATCAAACCTGGGACTTGTGAGGACTGGTGTTTTTGTCAGGGCTATTTTGATGTCCTCAAAGGCTTGTTTAGCTTCCATGGTCCATTTGACTTTAGAATCTTTCTTTAGCATATTATTCAACAGTCTTATTAGCTCGACTAAATTGGGAATTAACCTTCCTATGAAGTTGATCTTTCCTAAAAAAGCTTGCAGTTCTTTGATTTTTCTTGGATGAGGGACTTGAAGGATAGCTTGAATTCTATCTGGGTCAATTCTAATGCCATCTTTTGAAATTATGCGAGCTAGGAGTTTTCCTTCTTCTAGGCCAAACAGTGATTTTTTTGGGTTCAATGATATGCCATATTTCCTGCAAATTAGGAACACTTGCCTTAAATGTTCTAAATGTTCTTGGTCTGATTTTGAAAAAGCAGTGAGGTCATCAAAGTATATGACTAAGAAATCATGGATCTCTTTGGCAAAGGCTATATCCATTGCTCTTTGAAATGTGGCCCCTGCATTTTTGAGTCCAAAAGGCATTTTGACATATTTGAAGGTTCCCCAAGGTGTTGTAAAGGCAGTTTTGTCTTGATCATCTGGGTGGACTAAAATCTGATTAAATCTTGAGAATCCATCTAACAATGAGATCCTAGAGGCTCCAACTACCCTTTGTAGGATATGATCCATTTTTGGTAAGGGGTAATTGTATTTGAGAGAGACTTTATTCAAATTTCTCAAGTCAACACACAGTCTTATCTCTCCAGTTTTCTTCCTAGTAGGCACTAGATTTGAAATCCATTCTTAGAACCTGATAGGTGCAATGATTCCAGCTTCATACATTTGTTTAACTTATTTTTCAATCAGGGAAGGAGGATAGGGTTCACCCTTCTAAGCTTCTGTTTAAAAGGTTTTTGATTTTCTTTCAGAGGTATAGTGTGTTGGATGTCTGAAGTATCATAGGATTTGAGGTCCTCATAACTCCAGGCAAAGACATCTTGGAACTCCTTAAACAAGTCAATGTACTTTAGCTTTTGATCAACAGGCAATGTCTTGGATAGTTTTACCATATTGGTTACAGTCCTCAATTTCTACATTGAGAGGTTACATCTTTGGCTTTTTAGGAATGTCATTTGAATCAAATATGTCCTCTAAAGGAGTTAAGCCCGTGGGCAGAAAATTATCCTTTAGTTCAATTACTTCAGCTTCTGCCTCAGCTATTCCATCAAAATCTGTTTTCTTTAGTTCATGTAAATTCTTGTCATCAAAAGTTGTTGGGTGAAAAATCAGATTTGCTGTGTCAGCTGATATATTTTGTTCAATTTTGTCTGTCTGTTGTTGCTCATCCATGGTGCTTGTATCAATGTTTATGCTTGAGAATTCTTCTTTCAAAGTCAGGAAATTATTTATTTGTGTATCACTTTCAAAGACCTACCAATTTTTGACATTATCTGGGACAGCAGGTCTGTGTTTGATTTCAGCAGTAAAATGGTGGTTGGGCTCAAATGGTAGTTTTCAAGTGCTGGAAAAAGTTGCCAAGATATGTGCATGTAAATTGTGCTTTCTAGGGATTTTGGTGAGTTGAGATTCTGAGAAAGTGTTAAGTATTTCAATGGCTGCCCCTCTGTAAGCCCTCAACTTAAGATCATTTGTGACAAAATTTCCCTTCATCTGTTGTATAATCAAATCTGAATCCCCTAGAATTGAAACCTTGGTTGCCCCTAGACCTCTGATCAATTTGAGTCCTAACAAAAGGGCATCATACTCAGCCATATTGTTTGTGCAACTAAAATTTAACCTATATGCATGACCTTCAGCATGGTCATTTTGCATGTTGTGTATCCAAACCCCTGCCCCTACTCCTAATTTGTTCACAGAGCCATCAAATTCCAAGTACCATAAGATTTATTGGTTATGACTATCCTTAAGAGTTTTGGAAGTTTGTTCAGTGGGCAGATTTGGCTCTTGTATTTCATATGATATGTCATTTTCCTTTATTGTATTAATCACATGAACAGTTTTTTGATCTTGGGCACTAGATTGTTCCTTTATGCTTTGTGTTTGTGTTGTTTCTAGGAGTTTGAAATTAGTTTTGGGATACATCCCAGCATTATATAAAATGAATGAATCCATATCGGAATGCATAGAATAGATGGGGAAGTTTTGGGGCTTTTCTTGACTACTAACCACATATTTCATTAATGTTTCCCGGTACAATCTCTTTGGCTGTCCAAAGACTGAAAAGTGGCATAGGACATGTCTAGTTGCAAATACCCTTGGAGTTTTGCACCCCAAGATCTGGACAAAAGCATACCATACTTAGGTGGAATATCAGCTACCACCACATCCATCAAGATTGTCTTAGCTGGATATTGGACTAAAGATACAGAAAGGTCTTTGATTAGGCCTAGACACCTGACCTGGCTGGAATCAAATGAGAACAAGTCTTTGTAGGGCCTTGTGATATCTAGATCTAGTCTTTCCATCACAGATTTCGGCATTAGGTTATGGGAAGCTCCGAAATCAAACATAGCATTATGCAGCACTTTGTCATGAATGTTTAAGCTCACATAAAATGGAGGAACCCCTCCATCTACCGTTTTACCATTGACTTCAAGACCAAAAATCAGTTCTGGTTGGTCATCTAGAACATTAACTGCATCCTTATTCTCTGGTACTTGTAGTGACCTTTTGATTTGTTGTCTGTATACTTCATGTTTAGCCAACTCAGATAGAGGAATAGCTATTTTCAGCTTACCTATTTCTGTTTCTAAGTTAAAAGGTTTTTCTATCTAGATTTTTGTATTGTGGACAGTAGACTTTTCCTTTTCGGCTGAATTTTCATTGACCTTCTCTTGATTGTGAGTGCTGTTTTGAGGTACATCTGATTTGAAATTATTTTCAGGAGAAAAGTTTAGATTTTCTTTTGAAGAATGGGATGTGTGTGGTTGGTTCTTTGAGGGCTGAAGGTCTGATATGTCTTCCATGGTGACTTCCTTTGGGTCTGGGTCTACTTTAGTAGAGGGTTCTATCAGGACAGCTTTATCTTTTGTTTTCTTTGGCTGCTTCGTATCCTTCAGCTTGGTAGGTTCAGGCACATCTATGGTTCTGCTTCTTAGTTTGTACTGTTTATGAACTTCATAGACTGCTGCATCATAGCCTTCCCTAAAATCAAATGACTCTCTGAATTTGGTTTGAAATTGATTGAGATTATGAGCTTCTTGGTCATCTTGTGTTAGAAAAATTTGTTTCTCACTATTTAACCCCATTAGATTGATTTGGGTGTCCTCTGTTGGTTCACTAGATGTTGAGGCTTTAGCATAGTTCTCTTGAAATGGAGGTCTGATGTTCTGGTCAGGGGCAGCCCTTCCAACATTTGGATTTTGATTTTTTCTAAAGTTTGGGTTTCTAGCAGTGTTACTTGGTTGACCTTCCCATGATGATTTTCTTTCAATAGTTTCCACCCTATCCCCAAGTCTGTCCATACCTTTGATAATTGCATCCAGTTTTTGTTCAAATGTTGAAGGCTCCTCTTTGAAAGTTGTTCTTCTTTCAGCTCTTGCCCGATTTCGCTTAGCAATTAGGTTTGCCTCCACACTAACAGCTATATTCTGCATGTCTGCTAAACATGGAGGGGCTCTTTCCCTTAGTTGGTATGCCATGTCAGAATCAAATCCATCAAGGAATTTGATCAAAGCTAAATCAAGTGGAGGCCTAAGGTTTTGAGGAATAGCATTATAAACATTGTTGAACCTAGCACAATAGTCCTGGACAATTTCCTGTGGGCCTCTTTTCAAATTGTCATATTCTGTTAAAATGTGTAGATGGTATTTCTTCTTTTCCCATCTGTTTAAGAAGGATTGATAAAGAGCTTCTGAATCAGCTATAGAATTTGTAGAAAGTGCTCTAAACCAAATCCTTACATCACGAGTTAGACTTTGGACAAAAATCTTCATTCTCACATCATCATCATCTATTTCATAATTATCAAAATAATCTTGCATTTTCTTGGTGTGTTGTTGGGCTGTATAGGAGCCAGTACCATCAAAATATGTGATTTTGCTCTGATAATCCTGAGGCATAGCCCCTAGATTTCTAGGCAACTGTAAAGGAGCATAACGGTTTGCCATACTTACAGGGATAAATGGGGCAACAAGAAGAAATGGGACAGCTGAAACAGCAGGGACTGGAGTGGAAATATATGTGCTGGATGGAGGTGTGGAGAAGGTGCTTTAGGAGGTGGATGAAGAACTAGGAGAAGTAGCAGTAAGGTGAGGACGGCCTGACGCTTTAGCAGGAGTTGGGATATAGTTCTGTTGAACTGTTTGAAGGTTTGAATCAATGGATTTTTCTATTTCTTCTTGTTTCCTAAGGGTCTTAGAGATCAAGTTAGGGTTTTCAAAAATAGCTAGAGGATCTGGGTCAGGGTTTGACCTAGTGTAACGAGTTTTCTTCTTTGGAGCCAGCTTTTGAATTTGTTTTTGGTATTTTCTGGGAATGTATTAAAATTACAGCTTTTTTTTTTACAATATTCTACAAGAGTTGCTTTGAAATATAGGAGGCTTTAAGATTTCCTTTGAATATATTAAAACGGAGGAAACTGAGAAAATCTTTGGAACAACTGTTTATAGCCTAAAACTACACTGGAGATTGACTGAAGCAGCTTTTATTTACTCCTGTAAATGCAAAGCAAAGACAGTTTCAGAGGCTACCTGGCTAACTTCAGGCTCCATCTGGGGCTTTAGAAAACAGACAGCAGTTACAAATAGTCATTCAGAGGTCCCCAGTTGAGTCGCCAATGATGTTATCACTCAGGTTGTTCCCTGCCTCCTGAAGGGAATACAGCCGAGGTAACCACTAACCAATCTTTTAGCTGCAGGTTCTAGCCTACCTGCAACCAGAGAGGGCTCTCTCTTTGTATTTTAGCTTTGTTTTGGTGTATTTTAGGCTAGTTATGATGCACAGAGTTTGATTTTTAGTTTGTTGGATGGTGATTTCAGGCAGAGCTGGGATGCAAAGTCCAAAATAGTCTATACTATTGGGCAATGGAGTCAATGATGGTGTACTGCTGAAAGTGTTTCTTGGGTAAATGGTAATGCTACAGAGCAAGATAGGCAGTTGTAGGAACAATTTTTTAAATTTGGAAATTGATGGAATGAAGTCAGGGAATGAAAGGCAATCAAGAATCTTTCATTATGCTGGCAGAGGGAAGGTGCATGAATATTATTTGGGAGCAATTAAGAATTCCTAAATATTATTAAAAATGAAGGAATTAGTGCAAACATGAGCAATTAAGAATTCATATTTATGACTAATTCTGAAGAAAACACAATTAATAGCAGAGATTGAACACAAGGTGCACTTAAACAAATCCTGAGCTATTCTTCTTCTCTGCTACCAAGATTATGGAACACATATGAAATTTGTAAACATAGAGAACATAAAACACAGTTTAGAATAACTTATTGATCCATAGAATGACACAGGAATTCTGTAGCAGGTCCCAGAACATCAAATCCACATCCAGACGATCATCAACAGTGAACTTCAACAGCTTTTGTATTAAAATAGTCTCATAATTTACAGCGCAGTCCAGAGAGAAAATCACCAACCCCAAATACATATTATGGGGAGGTATTTATACAAAAAGGGAGATACAAAATATCATGAAGATAAGTCTTGAATTCATAACTTCCTTTACCAACTCTTAAGAAGTAGTAAATGAGGGAATAAATGTTGTAGTAAATATGACTGTGATAGCTGTCCAATTTGTGAGAGGTATTTTGACTTTCTGGGCTGAGTGAGTCGGCTGGTTGTTGCGCATTCATTCTGCATTTGTTGCCTTGATGTTGCTATGTTGCTTGTCATTGTCTTGTCCTTGTCATCAGTGCTTGATTTTTTTGCATTAACGAGCTGTAGTGACCATTCCATTTCTACTTTGTGCTGTTCTTTATCCTTTGACAGGTGGACCGTGCCTCTGTAATTGTCAACTTGTAGCTGACCAAAATACAAAATAAACAAAATTACCTGAGTAATGTCTCCAGCATTCCTTTCCACCAATCCTCTATAGGAAACTGATGTCTTTGTATCTTTATCAGTGTTTCATCAACTTCAGTGTATTTATAAAAGTTGGGCTGGACTTCAAAAAGATGGTTTATCTCATGTTTAATATAGAACAGTTTTTCTAGTTTGTCATAAAGACTCTGTCCAAAGGGAGGCCCTGTCTCTTCTGAGGTGCTTGAGGATGTTGTAATTTGATTAGAGGCATAGTTGTTTACCCTGTTGGCATATTGCTCATGTGATAGCAGTCTTCCAGCGCTGGTTAATAAACTGGGTAGCCCTCTGCTCTGTAATGCTGCAAACTTTATTTTGAACTCATTTACCACTGCTTGCATTTCTTGGCCTTTTCTTTCCAGAGTTTGCACAAAATTCCTTAGGGTCAACACCCTTTTCACTAGTAAGATGGTATCTGTCCTATTCCAGATACCTATTGCTGCCAACTGCTCTTTGGTATGAGTGTTGAGAAATTGGATCATTCTATTGGCTTGCTCAGGCATATTTCCTAAATATGCTCAAGCCTTTTGATTTTCAAATTGAGCTAAGCCTATCAATTCCATTTGCTCATGTATAGTTTCAATGGATTGCCATTGGTCAGTAATGGATTGGCCAATTTTGGCCCACAAAATTTTCTTGACTTCAGCTAGAGTCTTATCAAGAGTAAGCTCCTTTTCCAGCTCCTTTATCCTTTTCTCTAGGGTTTTTACTTTTCCTGTCTTCTCAGCTACATCCATCTCCGATTTGTCATATCTTATCTCAATTTTGGCCAGCTTTTCTTTGGCCTCTTTCAATTCTGCCATCTGTACTTCCAGAGCCTTTATTTCTTTCATCATTTCCTCCATACTCAAACTGGCCTCTTGCTCTGCTGCTGCTGTAGTTGAGGCTGGAGTTGAGGTACCTGGTATTGATGTTGGATCAGAAGGAGGGGCTGCTGTGGTGACTGTAGGAGGTGCAGTCTCAATAGATATAGCTGTTTTTGCTGGCTAAGAGGCCAACTCTCCCTACCTCCCTTGTAGTGAGGCCTCCAAGGCACCCTCTATTTCTATCAGTCTTTTATGCATCCTAATAAGCAAAGTAACCACATCCTCCTCTTCTTTTTGTTGTGCTACTTCTGTGGTTTGAGGATGAATTGTAGGTGGTAGCCTGAGTTGTCTTCTGAGAGCTGCTATGTCTTCCTCTTTCTTTTTGATCAAGGCCTGAATGCCCTTAGGATCCTTGGGATCATGTCCCAATTCTATAATAATCTCCTCCAAGGATTTGATTCTATTATCCTTAGTCATTGAGGAAGCCTTCTCTAATTCTAGCTGAGCAGAAGTATTGTGCAATGAATTTTGCAATCTATGAGCCAATAATGTTTTTTCTGCCAAGGTAGAATATACCATTTCGCTGGTTTGTTTGTGTAATTCAATCGGGTCCATTGGATGGATATCTTTGGAGAGAACTTCTAGATTGGTTCTGATATAGTCAGCAGCTGATTGTGGTTGCTGCATTGTAGGTCTGAAATGACTGAGGGTCATTTTCCCTTCCTGGATATCATAGGCTGCCATTAGTGCTTGTTGATTGGTGGGAGCCATTCTTAGCAGTTGGTTATAAAGCTAAAACCTTACTGGCTCATTCCTGGCCTTGATATCAGTGAATGCTTTTTTGTTGTCAAAGCCCTGTCTGTGTTGTCCACACCTTGTTATCTCTCTTGCTCTGTCTGAAATGAGCTAGCTGATGTTTCCATGCTTGGGGGAACTTGTTGTTCAGTTGGTCCCTCTAGCAATTCTTCTTCTGAATAAGGATTTAATCTTTGTCTTTTTTCTCCTTGCTGATCTGTAGATGTCCCTGTGGGTGTCTCTTCCTGTCTATCTCTTTTCTTGGCCCTCACCTCATTAAGAGGAGTCTGTAACATAGGGATTTCAGTTGCCTTTGCTTGTGTTGAAGGGTCTTGCCCTTGACTTTGTTCATCTGTTGAAACCGGCCGGTCTGCCATTGTCTCTTGCTGCTCAGAATGGTGCACTTGCTGTTCTGAATGTTGCACCTCTTTTCCTTTAGATGTGTCTGCTGGTGGAGCACTTACTTGGGCAGGTTGTTGGGAAACCGTGGCAGATGAGGTGCCTTCTCCAAGGTGCCGAGGACCTGTGAAAAACACCTGTCCAAAAGATTCCAGGTCAACTGATTTTTCAAGGTTTTTGATTGCTTTTTCTGTTATCTCTTCTTCAGTAAGCTCTTCCACTAGTGTGCCCTCTACCCATTCTTGTTGATTGGCATATTGTTCAATTTCAAGGATTTTGTGGTGCACATACCCTGTGAGCTTGTTTTTAACTCTTCTACAGCTTATGAAATGTTCAGGGTCATAAGGTGCCCAATGGAAACTTAGTTTGAGCTTAAGTTTCTCTCTCAGAATAGTGTCAGCATCCTTCCATGCTTCTTCCCTTTTATTAAAGATAAAGGGGCCCAATTGATGTCTTATTTTAAGCTGTGCCTTTTTCCTAGCACCGTAGAAGTGAGTTAAATCTGCACTGTTGAATTGCTGATAGTACTCCAAGGCAAAGAGTCTCATGGGGACATATTTTGGCAGTCTGTAGGGGGCTAATTCGCAGCCATAAATCCTGATTACAGTGTGGTTTTGGTAGAAGTACCAGTCACCAATGATGTATCCTCTTGAGAGATGTAGGATTCTCTGTATTTCAGTAGTGAGCCTGGGAGGAGCATCTGTTGACAATAAGCAAGTGGTTGGATAGACAAAAAGGTCAATGAACTCACAGTATGTGTATGGGGAGTAATTAACATGATGGAACACTGATGACCAAAATATCACAGACCTTCGCTCCCCCCTAGCATCCAATTTTTTAAGGAAGACTGGGAAACTATCAGACTGATAGTACAACAACAAATGATATATATATGAAGTATATTTGAACACCCTTTCCCTCTCTAAGTTCATGAACTGCTCATGAATCTTGTTGGCTATGAAGGTGGCATAGTCATACTTGACAGCAGGGGGCTGTCCTGGAGTAAACATGGACATCAAAGCAAAGACAGTCTCATCCACAATTTCACTTGTTCTGAATCCCAGGATGTAGGAAATCATGTCTATGAGCATTTTTCCATCCTCAGTAAACCAAGCATGGTGATAAGGGATTGTGAATCTGGAGTAACACTCTGGTGGCATAAACAACTTGGCAATATGGTCAACTTCTGCAGAGGACAATTTTGAGGCTTGATCCAGCAATTGTCTCATGGAAAGGGGGACCAAAGGCTGAGTTGGCTTGAATTGCAGCATCTCATTTATGGACTGAGGAGTAATGTAAAAGAGGACATTTCCAGCAGGGTCCATCAGTGCCCTTTGAGAAGGCTCCTAATTAGCACAACATTGATGGATGAGGTCAGGGAAGACATTCACTGAGGGCAGGTAATATATAGGCATGTTGGATTCTCATATTCCAAATAGGTCAGCATTGTTTCTGAAGTTATTCCTTATTTCACAGAAATCCTGAAGGTGAGCTTTGGTTCCCTCCATATCATCAATTTGATAGTCTCTATCAGTAAGAGGTATCCACTCTAACTCTTTATGCAGTGCATTTAGTGGTGCAATATTTAGGGCTACCGGAGCCTCCATGATTGACGGTGATTATAGTTGGATTTGGCCTATATTTCAACAGGAAACAGAGTCGTGACAATGGATTTTTTGATAGGGAATTTTCATTTTGAGTTCTGTGCAAAGGTGCCCTTGTTGAGTAGAGATCAATGCAACAAGGAAGCTTTAAAGGAGTAGAGATAGCAGGGATTTTGCAGGTTAAGAGGAGCTGGATTTCGAGCTTTAGTGGACAGTTTATCAGAGTCACAGAAATTGACAAGTTTTTTCTCGAAAATATGGTTACTCAGTGAGGCAGAGTGGAGGAGCTTGCGAGCGATAATGCTTTTGAGTTGAATTTAGCTATATTGGTGATCTTTTGCAGAGAAATTATGAAAAACAGGGTTTATGGGCTTTCCCGGGTAAATACCTGTTTGTTCGAGACTTTGCTGTGGAATGCAGTTGCAGGTAGAGCCGAGGAGGTCGGGTTGCAGGTTGAATACGCCTGGGTAGCAGACTGGAATGTCAATGGCAGATTGGACGTAATTTTCATGCACAAACTTTGACTAACGGTCACATAAAAATAAACAAAAACATCACTTTCGTGAGTTTTTAACGAAAATTTGTGGTTTTCGGACTTTTTGGCGCTTTTTGTGCTGACGTCAGCATGACGTCACCTGGTCCTGTAGCAAGGTATGGCGGGTAACGTGGTGGCTGACGTGGATGGGTGACGGGGCAGCCACGACGGACTGTACAGTAGCGCGGGCGCTGGCGTGGTGTATGACGTGAGCGGCGGGGAGGACGAGCGGTAAGCGGTTTCCATCGGACCGCTTTTGGTACGGGGATGGTTTCTGTCAGAGCGGGCCCGATGCAATCGAAACGGGCCACGCGTCCCTGCGTACGGTGACAAAACCACTTTCTATCGGGAGCTAACCCTCGTACAGCGGGGCGACTCCGATATCAGCGTGAGCCGTCGGATCTGCAGGGCCGGATCGGAGGGTTGACGGGATGCGTAGGTGCTGGTATGATACGGCGTGGGGAACCACTCATATTTTGATATTATAAAATCTCGCGGGGGTTAAAAACTTTGGGTTTATGGGTTTTGTGGTTATACGGGTGGGTGTGGTTATTAATTCGACCAAATATCAAACTAACCCCATGGTTTATATGCGCACCAAGGTTTGAATGTGTGGTATAGTGGGAGGGTTTAGAGCGGTTATTTATTTAACTGGAGGTTAAATAAATCCTGAGGCTTATGGACATGGAAGGGGTTCTTATTAAAGTCCCAAATGGACTTAACAATTCCCGAAAACTATATTATATGGCTAAGATTGCCAAGCGTGTAGGGATATTTATATCTTTTGGGCTTTTATATAATTTTTTGTAGAATAGGGGTAGGAAAAATGATTGAGGGAGCTAAATAATAAAGTTAAATGTTAATATGACTTTATGGAATGAAACTCTAAAAACAAATGCTAAGTTTATAAAGTGAAAACTTAGGCATAATAAAATGAGAGGAGTGTGGAATGATGATTTTTACACAAGAAATGTGGCTTCTTTTCACTAAGTAAACTTAGAATTTAACTTAGCATTTCTCATAGAAAGAAGTGAAATAGGACTTTTGGGCAGATCCCAAGGTCCTTGAGGGGATGTTAGTAAAACGAAATCTGGGGGAATGATGGGGGAATTAGTCATGCTTCCTTGCTATGCAACCAAGCAACTGCCATGGTCCTTGTATAATTGATTAGATGAGTCCTTTCTTGATAAGGCAAAAGATCACAACCTTGTTTCTGCAAACTCAAACTGCCTACCCAGCCTACACCTAGCATTTTTTCTTCCTTTTGATTGGGTGCTCTTGAACTAGCAAACCCTGAAGTTCCTCTTTTCTTTTGACTGCCCTCCTATCTAGGTCTACCCTTATCTCTTCCAAGGGCCCAGATTAAGCAATTGGGCTCCTTATTTTCTCTATCTATCTACTTATCTGCCAAGCTTGAACTGTTTGGACAGATATTCTTTCTCTATTCTACAATAGCAAATTTAAATATGGAATGGTCCAGATTGAATTGTTGGGCCATCCATCAAGTGTGGTAAGCAACAATATTTGCACATTGTGATCTTGCAAATAAGATAGCAGTGGCATTTTGACTTGCCACTCTCCTGGTCTTTGGTTTGGGGTTCATTTTTATTATTTTCTCTGACCAATTCATTTTTCTTGCCCTTTGATTATTCTTTTAGGGCATACCCTCTTTTCATTTTTTAATTTTCCTTATCTGTATACAAAATATGGAACCTTTGCAGCATGAAAGGATGAACATATTTGGCACTTCCATAGTCAATCATGAAAAATGAAACCTATTGGTATAGGAACCTAACACATAGGACAAGAAGCTACTTGTACTTTCAACCAACGGAATCCAATAGATCGATGAAAACAATATGAACAAGAAGAAGATAAATCAATGGAACATAACACAATAATTTTCTCTAGGGAAAACCACTACTCAAAACCCTACCTATATGTATTACATTAATCATAAATATGAGTGAAGATACAAAGCTTGTTCTCACAATAACAATTCCACACAAGTATGCTCAACTCTCTGCCTCACAAGCACCACACTCTTAGCCAACAAATAACCAATTTCCACTGCCTTCCAAGCTCCTAAACTCTTGCGCAATTCCTAGGATGAATAGCCTGTATTTAAAGGGAATTTATGCTTCTAAAACTACGCAATATAAACATAGGTCATTCTCTGATTGCATGCATGATATATACAACTCAGTAAATCATATAACTGATAGTACATTGTCCATGCACTCTAGTCTCAACTAGATCTTTCTCTTAATCGACATGCATGAGTTTCTGATGAGGGAATCTTTAGTTAGCTAGAGTGAAACTTTTGGATGCACTAGTGCACCAACTGACTATTAACTCTCTATTAGTTCCACAAATAGTTTGGAACTAATTTAACTTAACATAACTCAGTAAAATGAGTTATCTAATTACAACTCACAATTAAACTCATACTGGACCCCTAAAACTTAGGGAGAACATATACATGACTTTAGAAATACTTACAACTCAAAATTAATAAGCTAATTAAGTTAATTAAAGTTAATTAACTATTTACAAGTTGTTATGAGAATATAATTTGATTTTAATTCACAATTTAAATTCAAGGACAAATTTAAATTGGAATTTCTTGTTGCCATTTCTCAATATTAACCACAACAACAATAGAATGACAAACATTTATATAACCACAATGCATATAACAACCATTAACCATCATACATGTATGCCAAACATACAAACATGTACGAAAATCCTCTTTTTACCCCGAGGTCCAGTGTTGCAATCTCGCTCTGATAATTTGAATCAACTGCTCCATCTCAACCAACATATCAACATCATAACATACCAGGAGCATCATGATGACACAAACTACATAATGACCACCACGATGCATGTCTGACCTACTATGCATCCATAACCATATACATTTATCCCATTCATTCCATGTGTTTGAACTTAGAATATTTGATACCACCCTGTGGTATCAAATATCACCCAAAGAGAACATAAACTTACTCTAGTACCACTTTGTAACATGCCTCCCCACATCTACCCACTTTTACAAGCCCTCCAGGTAAATTTGAGATGGAGTGCCACTATGACATGACCCAACCTCCTAGCTACATTCAAGGAAGTGGGGCCAACAACTCCCTATATGGACTACAGAACACCTAGGAGCTGAAGAAACACCCCAGGTGGTCAATCCATGAGCTAGAACTTTGTTTCAGTTACCTAGACTCTCAACAACACCCTTGACACTATTTGCATGTGGTTGCAGGCCTCCAACCAGCACTCGCAAACCCTGCTCCATATGGTTGTGACCTAAATTGCTCATTTTAATGCATGTGGTCTTGAGATCTAAGCCATAATTCCAGGCTAGCCTCCAAAACCCTACCCATAACGACCTGAAACTTCTTATATTGATAAATGGCATAAGGACAACAGTAAACATACAAAACTTGAACAAGAAATTAACCTAGCTTGGCGTAACCATGACAGTCATTTCGTCAAATATATGGTGAACATGTAGTCATGGCCTATAAAGGGATTCATATGAAGGGTTGTCCACTACCCTTCTATTCATCCCTAATCCTCTATATCCTGCAAATATACCATGCTAGATAAACCAAATAGATGACATAATCAAATTCATACCTCAATTTATTTCAGGGGAGGCTATCACATATACACAAGTTAGTCAAGATTAGTACGGCACAATATTACAAGTATATTGGCTCATACTGATCCAGGTGGATGTTGGTGTCCACCCACCAATCCCACTTGGACTCCCACAACTGTCTCTTTCAGTTTTTCAATTTCCTTAATTGCAGCACAATTTACTATTTTTAGCATTTTTTTGGGTCCTGAACTTCTGAAGCCGTTTTGAGGCCCTAAACGACATTTTTTGGGAAAACTAGGAGCAACATGGGTCCATGGACTAATGTTTCTCATCCAAAAGTTGTATTCCTCGGATAGATATTTCTAACAACGTATTGTGCACATCAAATGGAGATCGTATGCCAAATTTATGACCTCGGGAAGTTGATGTACCAATTTACCCAAACGGGGCCCACAGTTTTGGCGCTTCATCTCCTAGGGTTAGGTTTTTGGATGTTTACGGTTTTCCATTGTTTCTCAACAATAAATAGGCCTTCGAGCCTCATTGTAACACAGTTTAGAGGCATGTAGCCACCACATCTCTTCTCAAAGATAAGCTACCATCGCCCTAGCTGGTTTATTTCCATTTCTGTTTGTAAGCATATTTTAGTATTTTTACATTAATGAAATGAAGTATTATTTATGTTGCATCGCTGTGTTTATGGTTATTTCTGTACTTTATTGTATTCCTATTTAAATACGGATCAGTGGTATCAAAGCGGTCTTCTCTTTCTCTTTTTTTCTTTGCATGTCCCCAATGAGGTCAATATATAAGGAGTTAGGGCTTGAACTGGTTGAACCTTTGCAAGGCTGACCTCGCAAATCTCGACGTCCTCCCATGGAAAATGAAAAGGAAGATGAGGGGGTAGGAGATCCTATCAAAATATTGCTTGAAGAAGCCCTCGAGTGACAAAGGAGCACGATGATGGAAAACTTTGCTCGGATCCTTCAGCGGCTACCCAGGGGCAACGCATTGGCTTCCAATAGCTACTCTGGAAAAGCCAGACCCTTTAAGGTACAAGTTAACATTGAAATTCCCATATTCGAGGGTCAGATAGATGTAGATGTCGTAGATAAATGGTTAAATCTGCTAGAAGCATATTTTTATGTTCATGATTTTTCCATCTAAGAAAATATTACTTTCACTCTTCTCAAAGCAGCCCCCCACATCAAGGACTAGTGGGAGACCTACTATGAGTAGAAGGATGAAAGTACGAACTCACTATTTTCAGCCACACCCACATGGAATTCATTCAGGGATTCCATTAAGGAGTAGTACTACCCTTTCAAAATCTATGAGGATATACATAAAGTGGACCATGTTGCGGCAAGGAAGGGACCAAGATGTGTCGGAGTTCACAAATACTTTTCATACCCTTCATACAAAGTTTGGTATCAATGATTCTGAGCTTCATTTGGTACTCAAATACCATAGCTACCTACAGAGGTACATCGAAGACGAGCTGGAGTTCCTGAACATCTCCTCACTCGATACTGCATACCGATATGCTCTCAAGATCGAGCAAAAGTTTAAACAAAAGAAGCGAGACTTTGGATCTGTGAATATGAAGAACAAAGGACAAATCCAAGGAGGGGTGACCTAAGACAACCCATCGAAGCCGTAGGAAAGAACAACATCATGAATTCAAAGAAGGACACAGGAAAGTGGTGTGAGTTCCATAAGAGCCCCACTCATAACAAAAGTGAGTGTCGAACCAAGCAGTCACTGGTGGCCGAGTTGAAGGCTTCAGAATCAGATGCATGTTCTAACCCTGAGTTAGAACTTGACAATGGGAATGACAAAGGGAAGCAAATCATTGATGCAGAGCCCAGTGCCATTTTTGCCACCGCCAAGGTCTAGAAAATTGAGCCTGATGATCGAGAAGAGGGGGAGCATATTTTCCACTCACAAATGTAGGTGAAGGGTTCGCCACTGCAATTCATTGTCAACAGTGGCAGCCAAAATAACCTCATTTGAGCATAGGTCATGAAGCGGCTAGGACTACCAACCATACCACACCCACAACCATATAGCATCAAGTGGCTTCACCAAGGACGATATCTCCAAGTCCTCCAGCAATGTCGCCTTCCCTACAACATCAAGCCCTTTGTAGACGAGGTATTGTGTGATCTTGTACCTCTAGATGTTTGTGATGTATTATTAGGCCAACCATACTTGTGGAGGCGACATGTTGTGTATGAGTCAAGGCCTCGCACTGTTATTATTTCTTTGTGTAATAAATTATCCAGGATATCAGAAGTAGCCCCACCTACCGCCACTTCTTTGATCTATGCTAAGAAAGGCAGTAAGATCATCTCCAAGACTAGGAAATTCATTTTTTGTCTGGTTCACTCTCAAAGTAAGGGGAAGATTGTAGCCACATCCATGGCCCCTGAGAAGGGTTCCTCCACACAGCAAAATCATGTGGATATGGTCATGAAAGAAGACAGGGACATCTTCTCCTCACCCACAGGGGTACCATTGCACTGTTAGGTCAAGCATTTGTCCGATCTGACTTCCGAAGCACCTCTACCTAACGGGTCGATCAATAGCCACTCCATTCTAGAAAATGCCAAGTCCAAGTAGTGACATGATTAACATTAGGTGCCACACAAGTTTCAGGTGGGCAACAAAGTCTGGTTGCATCTGGAGAAAGAACACCTTACAAGAGCCCATCGGAAGCTTAGACTGCTCCGATATGGTCCCTGCACTATTACCAAGGCTGTGGGAAACAATGCTTTGGAGCATAGCATTCCCCCATTCCCTGGCTTTCATCGAGTGTTCAATGTGGACTACCCTCGACCCTGCTTCCCACCATTACTGGAAACATCAGAGATTGCAGAACAACTGCTATGAAACCAGCTCACAAAAAGATAGAAAAGAGAGATCCACGCCTTAGAATTCAGCCTCCTTGAGGGGGCAACCTCCTTTACATTACATAAATGAACAATTCTTGGATGATACAAATGACAAAACCTCCTTTCTATATATAGGAGTCTAAGGAGTCACAATATAATCCAGCCGACCTAACAATAATAATATAAAGCCACAAAAATAACAATAGAGGGATTCTATGGGGCACAGAAATAACAATATGGGGGTAATAGGGCACAACAATATAAATAAGGGGTATAACTACAATAGTAATGGGGTAATCACTAGTATTATAGGGACCCAACATGCCCCTCTCCTTCAAAAAAGTGTTGTCCTCAACGCTTGAGTAGTTCTGGATACTTCTGCATAAAATTCTCATCCTCCCATGTGGAATCTTCAGCGGATAAGTTCTTCCACTTGATAAGATACTCTGAAATTGATCGATTTCGTAGCTGTCGAGTTCTTGTTTCTGTGATTGCTTCCGGTTCCAATATAATTTTTCCTTCCTCGTCAAGTTCTGGCAATATTGTTTGAATTGGGAGCTTGTCACCTATAACCTTCTTTAAACATGAAACATGGAAAACTGGGTGCAATCGAGAAGCTGCAGGAAGCTCCAATTTGTATGCCATAGTACCAATCTTTTCCAACACCTTGTACGGACCATAATACTTTGGTGATAATTTATTATCCTTCTTAGCTTGCTTTAGGGACATTTGCTTATATGGTTGTAGCCGTAGGAATACCCAATCACCTACATCAAAACTTCTTTCACTGCGATGTTGATCTGCCTGTTGTTTCATTCTATTTTGTGCCAACACGAGGTTATCCTTTAAGAGTTGGAGGACTTGTTGTTGATGTTCGATGTGATGTTCCACTGCCTGAACCTTAGAATTTTCTCTTAAATATGATGTGATGGATGGTGGTTGATACCCATAAAGTGCCATAAATGGGGTCATTTTTGTTGCTGTATGGAAGGAAGTGTTATACCACCATTCAGCCAGAGGCAACCATTTGACCCATTGTGTCTGTTTATCAGATACAAAGCAACGAAGATATCCTTCCAAACATTTGTTTACTATCTCAGTTTGCCCATCAGATTGAGGATGATAAGATGAGCTATGAGCTAACTGAGTACCAAGACAAGAAAATAATTCTGTCCAAAAATTTCCAGTGAAAATGGGATCTCTGTCACTTACAATAATCTTTGGGTTTCCATGTAGCTTTTGAACTGTTTCCATAAATGCAGTAGAAACTGTACTGGCTTTAAATGGATGTGATAATGCACAAAAGTGTGCATACTTGGTAAGTCTGTCAACTACCACCATGATGACACTCTTTCCCTCAGACTTGGGTAAACCTGTGATAAAATCCATTGAAACCTCCTCCCAACGTTGGCTTGGAATGGATAAAGGTTGTAATAGACCCGGTGTCTTAATTGTTTCAACTTTATTTTTTTTGGCAAACCAAACATTCCGCCACAAACTTTTGAATATCTGATTTAAGGCCATCCCAAAAAAATTCCTTCTTAACCCTGTGGTAAGTTTTTAAAATCCTGAGTGCCCTCCTAAGGGAGAAGTGTGCAATTCCATAAGAATCTTTTGTTTTAGCTGGGAATTCTTACAGAGGTATAAGCGATCTTTGTACCATAACGAATCATTTTTCCAGCTAAATGTATCAGAAGTACTGGAATCTTGTTGTAGCTTTCGAATAAGTGCCCACACTTCTTCGTCATTCTTCCATTCCTCCCTTGCTTCGTTTATCCAATCTGGTTGGATAATAGAAATGGCACACAACAATGCTTCCACATCCTCATCCTTTCTTGAGAGTGCATCTGCCACCACATTTTGCTTCCCTTTTTTGTAGATGATTTCAAAGTCATAACCCAACATCTTTGTGACCCACTTTTGTTGCTCTTCAGAGGATAATCTTTGTTCTAAAAAGTATTTAAGGCTATCATGATCCGTTTTTACCTTGAAGTGTCTTCCCATTAGGTAGGGTCGCCATTTCTTAAGTGCATGGAGTATTGCCAACATTTCCTTCTCATAAATAGCTTTGCTTAAAAACTTTCCCTTGATTGGACGACTTTCAAAAGCAATGGGTCTTTCATCTTGCATTAGAACAACACCAATTCCATTTCCTGAAGCATCACATTCCACAATAAAGGTTTTTGTGAAGTCCGGTGTAGCTAAGACCGGTGCTTGGCACATTGCCTCTTTAAGATGTTCAAAGGCCTTTGTTGCTTCCGAAGTCCATGAAAATGAATCTTTCTTCAATAATGTTGTTAGAGGTGCTGCTATTCTCCCATAATTCTTAACAAACTTGCGATAATACCCTGTCAACCCAAGAAATCCTCGCAGATGCTTTATGGATGTGGGGATTTTCCATTCCTTAATGGCTTTAATTTTGCTAGGGTCTACCTTAACTCCTTCATGAGATACAATATGACCCAAATATTCCACCTCCTGGACTCCAAAGAAACATTTGGATCTTTTTGCATATAATTGTTTCTCCTCCAATAGTTGTAGCACCCTGTCAACATGTTCAACATGATCCTTCCAAGACTTGCTGTAGATTAGTATATCATCAAAAAATACTAACACAAATTTTCTAAGGAATGGTTTGAAAATTGAATTCATCAAACCTTGAAATGTTGAAGGTGCATTGGTAAGGCCAAAAGGCATGACCAAAAATTCATAATGACCCTCATGAGTTCTAAATGTTGTTTTCGGAATGTCTTCAATCTTCATTCTGATTTGATGATATCCCGAACGAAGATCCAACTTGGTGAAGTAAATTGATCCATGCAATTCATCCAGTAATTCATCAATAACAGGAATGGGGAACTTATCTTTAATAGTGAGCTTGTTGAGCTCCCTATAATCTGGACACATGCGCCATGATCCATCCTTCTTGTGCACCAATACTACTGGAGCTGAGAAAGAACTTTGACTCGGTTGAATTATACCAGCCTCTAGCATTTCTGCAACCATACGTTCAATTTCACTTTTTTGGACATATGGATATCTGTACGGCCTGATGTTTGGAGGAACACTTCCTGGAATCAGATGAATAGCATGATCATGATCACGCATAGGTGGGAGACCTTTGGGAGTCTCAAATACCTTGGAATGATTGTCCAGGACTTTTTGGAGATCTGGAGAAATAGATGATTCCAATGTGGAAACATCTAGCGAACATAATTGTGCAATTACACCTCTTTGCTCCTTTTTTAGAAGCTTTGTCATGCCATTAGAGCTGATTATCTTTCCTGGTTTCCCTGCAATACCCCTTAATTCAACTTCCTTTCCTTCCACAGAAAATTTCATGAAAAGTTCTTGAAAATTAAAAGCTATTGTACCCAAGGATTGTAGCCATTGGACTCCTAGTACAACATCAGCACCTCCCATTGGAATGGAAAGCATTGGGCTAGTCAATACATATTCTCCCATGGATAGCTTGATATTATGGCACTTTCCAGAACAATTTATTGTTCCTCCATTTGCAATCATCACTTGACACTCTGGTGCTGGATATAGGAAGCAATTCAATTCTTTTGCTACCCTACAATGAATAAAATTGTGGGTGCTTCCTGAATCAATCAACACTATTACCTTTTTCTTCTTGATTTGTCCTTCTATCTTGATGGTTTGAGGAGTGGTAATTCCCGCCAATGCATTACAAGATATGGTCGGATTTATTTGTTCTTCATCTAGGCTTTGTTCCTGGAATATATCCTCTTCTTTTGACCTTTCTTGCTCCTTTTCTTCTTCCTCTTCACAATCTATGTAGAATAATTTCTTCTCAGCACACTTATGACCTTTTGTGTATTTGCTATCACAATTGTAACAAAGCCCTTTTGCTCTTTTTTCTTCCAATTGTTGTGGTGTCAACCTTGTAGGTTGTGGAAGACTATGGGCAACAACACTTCCGTCTTTATAGTTGTGAACGGTATGCTTCCTAGTTGCCATAATTTTGCTTTCCATTTTTCTTGCTAACCTGAATGCCTTCTCTAATGAATCAGGTTCCCAAAGGCGCACATCATGTTGGATATTATCCTTTAAAGACCCTATGAACACATCAATCCTATGCTCCTCTGGAATATCTTTTACCCTTATGTTCAATTTTTGGAACTCCTCAATGTGCTCCATTATTGAACCCTTTTGTTTGAGACTTATCAATTGGCTAAAAAAAGTGTTGCTTTTTGTATCCTCATAATGTGCTATCAATTCTTCCGTAAAAATTGCCCAAGTGATAAATTGTTTACGAGAACAAAGCCATTGATACCATACAAACTGATTTGGTTCCAAATATAAAGTTGCCATACGTACCTTTTGTGTGTTTTGCACATTATTGAGATCGAAGAATTGCTCCATCTGTAATATCCATGTGGCGGGATCCTTGCCATCAAACTTCCTCATATCGATTTTTGGAACATGGTGAGTCTTCGATCCAACATTAGAGTCTATGGAATCATGATTAACATTTCTTTTGTTCTCATCATGAGTTTCCTTTACTACCTTTTCACCATTAGTGACCCTTTCTTGTAGCAACTTCTTCAATTCTTCCATCTTATCATCCATGCCATCAATTTTAGCGTCCATGCCATTCACCTTAGCTTCCACGCCATTTATCTTAGATTCCACGCCACTTATCTTAGCTTCTGTTAGCTTTTGTGAGCGTGACATTTGTTGCACTTGTTCTTGTAATTTTGATATATCATGTAGCATTTCTTCCTCTTCTTCATGAGTCATGCTAGAGCTTTCAGGTTCCTTACTAGGTGTTTGCATTTTCTTTCCTCGGGGCATCAGTTACCGATAATAATGCTTTACTATGCCCTTTGAATTCCGTTAAACCAAGCTTACATAAAAATTAAAAAAAAAACTACACACCTTTTTTCACTTTATAGAAGCCTGATATTGAATCTGATGTATCTCTGTAATTTCAGATCATCCAGTTCTGAAATTGCTAACTGTAGTAGCCTTCTGCGTCCTCTTTCCAATGCCACAAGTCTGAGCCAAATTGGATTCTCCAAGGAAGAGTTATGTGAAATCTCCCACAGTGACTTGCTTTTAGACTGGTTCAGTAGAGCGAACTTGTACGACGTGCCACGAGTCACTGTTTCAACCTTTGAATCTGAAACACACATACAAGAAACTACAGTCCGTCCTCTTTCTGTACCTTCTTACGAAATTTCAATCCGATCCTCAGAGAGAGAGTTATGATGATTTTCCCCAGGTCACCTGTTTTGAATGTAATTCAGGAGTATGAAAAAATGCCAACTTCCTCAGATCATATCTCCGAAAATATCGCGCGAAAAGCTTTGAAATTCGGACCCAAGGTTCAGCGCCAATTCTTCTCAAATGGGTTTTTTTTTGTGACTTCTGAAACATCACAGAAAAATAGTTATAGCGAAAATTCCACGATGACCTGTTTGGAGCAGCGAAACCCTAGAATCCAAAGCTCTGATACCAAATGTTATGAAACCAGCTCACAAAAAGATAGAAAAGAGAGATCCACGCCTTAGAATTCAGCCTCTTCGAGGGGGCAACCTCCTTTACATTACATAAATGAACAATTCTTGGATGATACAAATGACAAAACCTCCTTTCTATATATAGGAGTCTAAGGAGTCACAATATAATCCAGCCGACCTAACAATAATAATATAAAGCCACAAAAATAACAATAGAGGGATTCTATGGGGCACAGAAATAACAATATGGGGGTAATAGGGCACAACAATATAAATAAGAGGTATAACTACAATAGTAATGGGGTAATCACTAGTATTATAGGGGCCCAACAACAGCTCACCAGGGACCAAGTTCAGTAGAAGTTTTTGCATCTCATGGAGGCACTCAATGCAATGGGGATCATTGCTTCCTAAGGGGGCAGGAATGATCCAGGTGGATGTTGGTGGCCACCCACCTATCCCACTTGGACCCCCACAACTATCTCTTTCAGTTTTTTTGTTTCCTTAATTGTAGCACAATTTACTATTTTGAGCAGTTTTTCAGGTCTTGAACTTCCAGAGCCATTTTCAGGCCCTAAACGACGTTTTTTGGGAAACCTGGGATCAACATGGGTCCATGGATGAATGTTTCTCATCTCAAAGTTTTATTCCTTAGATAGATCCTTCTATTGAGGTATTGTGCATGTCAAACAGAGATCGTATGGCAAAGTTATGACCCCGGGAAGTTGATGTACCAATTTACCCAAACGGGGCCCATAGTTTTGGCACTTCATCTCCTGGGGTTAACGTTTTGGATGTTTATGGTTTTCCACTATTTCTCAACAATAAATAGACCTTCCAGCCTCATTATAACACAGCTCAGAGGCATGTAACCACCAAATATCTTCTCATAGATAAGCTACCATCACCCTAGCTGGTTCGGTTCCATTTCTATTTGTAAGCATATTTCAATCTTTTTAGATTAATGAAATGAAGTATTATTTTTGCTGCTTCTCTATATTTATCATTATTTTTTTACTTTATTGTGTTTCTATTTAAATACAGATCAATGGTATCAGAGCTATCTGCTCTTTCTCTGTTTTTCTTTGCATATCCCTAACAATGTCAAGATATAAGGAGTTAGGGCTTGAATTGGTCGAACCTTTGCAAAACCAGCTTCGCATGTCCCAACAGCCTCCCATCGCGGACGAAAGAAAGAAAAGGGGGTAGGAGATCCTATAAAAATATTGCTCGAAGAAGCCCTCAAGCAACAAAGGAACGTGATGATGGAAAACTTTTCCCAGATCCTTCAGCGACTACCCAGCGGCGACAAATCAATTTCTAATAGCTACTCTAGAAATGCCACACCCTTTAAGGTACAAGTGAACTTTGAAATCCCCATATTCGAGGGTCAGATAGATGTAGATGTTGTAAATAAATGGTTAAATCTTCTAGAAGGGTATTTTTCTATTCATCATTTTTCCAACCAGGAAAAGATCACTTTCGCTCTTCTCAAAGAAGCCCCCCACGTCAACAACTGGTGGGAAACCTACTATGAGCAGAAGGATGAAAGTACGAACTCACTTTTTTTAGCTGAACCCACTTTGAATTCATTCTAGGATGCCATTAAGGAGCAGTATTACCCTGTTAAAATATATGAGGATAAATACATAAAGTGGACCATGCTACGGCAAGAAAGGTACCAAGATGTGTCGGAGTTCAAAAATATTTTTCATACCCTTCGCACAAAGTTGGGTATCAAGGATTCTAAGTTGCATTTGGTACTCAAATACCGCGGTTGCCTACACAGGTACATCCAGGATGAGATGGAGATCTTAAACATCTTCTCAGTCGGTATGGCGTACCGATACACTTTCAAGATCGAGAAGAAGTTTAAACAAAAGAAGCGAGACTTTGGATCTACAAATCTAAAGAACAAAGGACAAAGCCAAGGAGGGGTGACCCAAGATAACCCATCGAAGCTGCAAGAAAAGAGCAACACCACGAAGTCAAAGAAGGACACAGGAAAGTGGTGTGAGTTCCATAAGAGCCCCACTCATAACTCACTGGGGCCAAGAAGTCACTGGTGACCGAGTTGAATGCTTCAAAATTAGATGCATGTTCCAACCTTGAGTCAGAGCCCGACAAGGGGAATGACAAAGGGAAGAAAATCATTGATGTGGTGCCCAACGCCATTGTTGCCACCGCAAAGGTCCAGAAGATTTAGCCTGAAGATCCATAAGAGGGGGAGTGTCTTTTCCACTCACAAATGTGGGTAAAGGGTTCGTCGCTGCAATTCATTGTCGACAGTGGTAGCCAAGAGAACCTCATTTTAGAAGAGGTCGTGAAGCAGCTAGGACTACCAACCATACTACACAGGCAACCGTACAGCATTGGGTGGCTTCACCAAGGACAAGATCTCCAAGTCCGCGAACAGTGCGACCATCCCTACAACATCAAGCCCTTCGCAGATGAGGTATTGTGTGATGTTGCACCTCTGGATGTTTGTAATGTATTATTAGGCCAACCATACTTATGGAGGTGACACGCTGTGTATAATTCAAGGTCTCGTGCTATTATTATTTCTTTGTGTAATACATTATACATGATACCAGAGGTAGCCCCACCTACTGCCACTTATTTGATCTCTACTAAGAAAGGTAGTAAGATCATCTCCCAGACTAGGAAATTCATTCTCTATCTAGTTTTCTCTCAAAGTAAGGGGAAGATCATTGCCACATCCACAGATTAATGATCAACATCTGAAGAATAATTTAAATTACAAGTCTGCTAATATACGCTTGTTTTCTTAACTAAGGTTGCGTACATACGCAATATTTACTCGCTGAAGTAACGTATACAAATCCAATTGTGAAATGAAAAATAATTGACCTGATAATACTGATTCACCCCCCCCCCCCCCTCTTAGTATTATTTCCAACAATTGGTATCAGAGTAGGTCCTTCAGAAGAAGCCTGATCGCTTGAAGGAAGATCCATCATCATGAGCAATTATGAGAAAGAAGCATCGATCAGGCCACCAATTTTTAATGGGAGCAATTTCGTCTATTGGAAGGTAAGAATCACAGCATATCTTCAATCTCTTGGTACAAAAGTCTGGAATATCATGGAAACAGGATACATATTTCCATCAGCAACCCCTATAAATACGGCTGGTAAGTAGCAGTATGAAACAAATGCAAAGGCTATCAATACTCTATTAGGGAGTCTATCTCAATCAGAATTTGTCAAGGTTATGCAGCTCAAAACCGCAAAAGAAATATGGGACAAGATCGTTCTGAGATATGAAGAAGATGATCAGGTAAAACGAGCAAAACTACAAACTCTCAAAATTCAATATGAAAATCTTAGAATGTACAATGATGAAAGTGTGGCTAACTATTTCCTACGTATAGATGAGATTGTTAATTGTATGAAAAATTTGGGTGAAGAAATAAAAGAAGTTGTTTTGGTTGAAAAAGTTCTAAGATCTTTGTCTTCTAAGTTTGAATCAAACGTTTCTGCCATAGAAGAAAAACAGAATCTACAGAGCCTTACCATGTCATAGCTACACGGAATCCTAACCGCTTATAAAATGAGAAAAGGAGGACCATCAGACAAGAGAGAAGCCACATTCAAAGCCTCAGGAAAAGGAGATTACAATGACTCAGGACATATGTCGGAAGAAGAGGAAGAATAAAATTTTGTCAACAACCTTCAAAGGGGTTCTGGAAGATTCAGAGGTAAGCTACCTTTCAAATGTTTTGCTTTTGGAAGAGTCGGTCACTATGCTGCCAAGTGTCCTCATAAAGATAAGCTTGACAAAGGTTAGGAACCAGTTAGATGGAACAGAAAATAGAATGTAAGTAAGAAGAGCTATTACACACATGAAGACAGTGATGAAATTTCAAATAGTGATGAAGATGAACAAGGTAATGGTTATAGCCTTTTGATGGCTTTTGAAGATGATGATTTCTTGGATGCTATAGATGAAGAAGGTCTTTATGAAGAAATTTCTAAACTCAAAATTTGCTTAGAAGAAAAAAATATGATTATAGATACTCTGACATTCCAACTTGCTGAAATGGAGAAACACAATGAAAAGTTAGAATGTGAAATTGTGGGACTTAGAAAGGACATTGAGAAAACAAAAGCTCTTAATCTTAGATTTGCTAAAGGATCTGAAACTTTAGATGAGATTATCAAAGTGCAACGTTCTCCTCTAATCAAGACAGGTCTTGGGTATACTAAAGAAACATTTCAAGCACAGAAGCCATCTACCTCCAAATGTTATCTTGAAGCTGAAAGGAGAAGTGAACAGGTTGACAATCGACAGCAAAGGCACAATGAAGATCACCAGGTAAATCAGGGACAATTTACTTCAAGAATGAACAGAAATCACCAAGTAAATCGAGGGCAATCTACTTCAAGGATGAACAAAAGCTACAACCAACCATAGGTAAATAATTCTCAATTTACCTCAAGAATGAATGGTTATTACAATGGAAGGTTTGATGATCGCAGGAATTTCTTCAATGGCCAATGTTTCTCTTGTCATAAATTTGGACATAAAGCAACTCAATGCGTTGCCTACAAGACCATCATGACCAGAGAAGCACGAAATCAAAGGAGTGTGACTGGAATCATGAAAACAACCTACAATAAATTTTCTGCTCTTGAAAATGAAATAGAATGTTTTATCTGTAACAAATTTGGTCATGAAGATTCTGAATGCAGGAGTAGGTTTCGGCAAACAACTCAGAAGGATCAAGCTTCATTGAGCCCCAAAATATAGAGGAAGAAAGAACCGCAACCAGGAAGATGTGGCATAGCCTTATATGTGGAAGGATAGGAAAATCAGTGGTACATCGACAGTGGATGCTTGAAACATATGAAAGGTGATAAAGGAAAACTTCAATCATATAGCGCCTTAGAAAAGGAAAAGAAGGTCTCATTTGGAAATGACACCCCTGCATTCATAAAAGGTAAAGGTTCTATTCTTTTGAAAGAAAAGGTCAAAGCTGGGAATGTTACGTATGTTGATGGCTTAAAGCATAATCTATTAAGTGTCAGTCAAATGTGTGATCAAGGAAATGAGGTAATATTTCGATCAAATGGATGTATTGTTCGTGAGCTTGATACAAGAGAAATAGTGATCAAAGGCATAAGAACTCCAAATAATTTATACATACTGAAGGGAGGAAAATAGCAATGCTATCTTAGCAAGAATGATGAACACTAGCTATGGCATAGAAGATTGGGGCATCTAAGCTTCTCTCAGATAAGGAAAGCATGTAAATATCAGGCAGTTCGTGATCTCCCTGACATCAGAATTCCAGACAATACAATATGAAATTCATGTCAGTTTGGTAAGCAGACCAGAACTAATTTCCCTGAGAAGGAAGGATCAGCTAGCAGGCCACTTGAACTTGTCCATACTGATGTATGTGGTCCATCTAGGAAAATGTCACCTCGAGGAGAAGAATACTTTATATTGTTCATTGACGATTTTTCCAGGATGTGTTGTTAGGACTTATGAAGCATAAAGATGAAGCTTTCGAAAAGTTCAAAGCATTCAAAGCCTTGGTTGAAAACGAATCAGATCGCAGAATCAAATGCCTCAGGTCTGATAGAGGTGGGGAATTTACCTTGGATGAATTTTTCGATTTTTGTGAAGAACATGGAATAAGAAGGGAATTCTCTACTACAAGGACTCCTCAGCAAAATGGAGTAGTGGAAAGGATGAACAGAACAATTCAACAAATGGCTCGTGCTATGCTTGATGAGTCTAGAACTCCCGCAACCTTCTGGGGTGAAGCCACATTTGTTGCAGTTACTATTCTCAACAAGACAAACGTCTGGGTAAACAGCACTCAGACTCCTCATGAACTTTGGTATGGTAAGACTCCCATGGTAAAATACTTCAAAAATTTTGGAAGCAAATGCTACATCAAAAAGACTGATGAAAACCTTGGCAAGTTTGAACCTAGAGCAGATGAAGGCATTCTCCTTGGTTACTCTCCCCACAGCAAAGCATATAAGTGTTACAATAAAAGACTTGGAAAAATTGTTGAAAGTATTGATGTAGTGGTTGATGAAGAAGGAAACACTCCTAGGCAAGTAAAATCTGAAGATTTAGAAGATGATGAAGACTATCCTTCAACATCAAATCAAATTCATGATGAACAAGAAACCCATGAGGCACCAGAAGAACAGATAAGGATATAGAAGAAAAGAATCCATCTAGGTACGTTCAGAAGAATCATCCAGAAACTCAAATTTTGCGACAGAAAGAAGCAGGTGTACAAACAAGGAGAACCATTTCAGAAGCTTCAAGCTATCTAGCATTGCTCTCATCCACTGAACCACAAAATGTAAGAGAGGCATACAAAGATGAATATTGGGTCAAGGCCATGGAGGAAGAACTTGAGCAGATTGAAAATAATAACACTTGGGAGTTGGTTCCTAGACCAAAAGATAAGAATGTCATAGGAACAAAATGGATATTCAAAAACAAGCTGAGTGAAAATGGAGATGTTATTAGAAACAAGGATAGACTTGTTGGTAAAGGGTATGCTCAACAAGAAGGCATATATTTTGAAGAAACTTTTGCTCCAGTTGCTAGACTTGAGGCCATAAGAATGTTCCTTGCTCTTTCTAGCTTTCAGAAGTTCAAAGTATTTCAAATGGATGTGAAATCTGCCTTTCTGAATGGAGACTTGGATGAAGAAGTGTACATTGAGCAACCAGATGGGTTTATTCTTGGAAATGATCCAAAACTTGTATGCAAACTCAAAAAGGCTCTTTATGGCCTTAAACAGGCTCCAAGGGCTTGGTATTATCAATTGGATAAGTACCTCTATCAACAAGGTTTTACAAAAGGATCAACAGATAGCAATCTATATATAAAAATTGACAATGACAATTTTCTAATACTTGTTGTGTATGTTGATGATATCATCTTTGGTAGCAATGAAGAAGACATGAGTCAAAAATTTTCCTTGGTGTTGCAAAAAGAATTTGAAATGTCCCTGCTTGCTGAGCTCACATATTTTCTTGGTTTACAAGTCCAACAAAACAAAGACGGTACTTTTCTATCACAAACCAAGTATCTCAAGCAGATCTTGAAGAAATATGGAATGGAGGATTCGAAACCAGTATGTACCCCTATGGTAATAGGATGCAACCTCAGCACAAATGATGAATCAGCAGCAGTGCATCAACCAACCTATAGATCCATGATTGGTAGTCTGCTCTATCTAACAGGTACCCGACCAGACAGTATGCATGCAGTGAGAATAGTTGGAAGGTTTCAAGCAAATCCAAAGGAAACTCATCTTCAAGTAGTTAAGAGAATTTTCAAGCATCTTCAAGGAACTCAAAACTATGGCTTATGGTATCCTAGAGGTACAAATCTCACACTTCATGCATATACAGATGCAGATTGGGCAGGAAGCATGGATGACAGAAAAAGCACTAGTGGTGGTGCATTCTTCATGGGTCCTAGATTAGTATCTTTCTTCAGCAAGAAATAGAGTTCAATTGAATTACCTATAGCTGAAGTTGAATATGTAGCTGCTGCATCTTGCTGCACACAACTCCTTTGGATGATGCAAACAATGCACGACACACTTGTACTCCACCTATCTCCATTTTTTGTGATAATACAAGTGCAATCAGTATTTCAAAGAATCCCGTCATGCATTCGAAGACCAAGCACATACCTATCAAATATCATTTTCTCCGGGAACAAGTGCTTGAACAAAAGGTCAAATTGGAGTATGTTCCCTCTAAGGAACAAGTTGTTGATATACTCACCAAACCACTGCCCAGGGAGGCATTTGAATACCTTAGACAAAAGCTGGGGTTAGTTGATGCATCATCTTGCTGTTGAATCTTGTTCGTTTCAGAGAAAAGTGGTTGTACGCGAGTTTCATTAGGAGGATCCACGTACATACATTGGTGTATGAAGATACAGTCGCGTATATGTTGGTTTTAAGACAAACAGTGGGCCAGGATCACGATGAAAAGAGTCTGATATGGGTCTGACAGAGACCATCTGTCACAGGTTCAAGGGGAGCATATATTCTTCTAATAATGCATTGTTGGCATTATCTTAGAAGATATTGGTTCAATTTCACAGTTGTTTTGATTTTAGGTGGAACAGGTGCAGAGGAAGAACATGGTTGCTGGTCTGAATGATGATTGACAGATGGTACTGATGATAGTTGTTGATAACTATCATAGTCTTGTTGTAGATATTTCGTCTCTATGTCATGAATTTCTTTTCTTATCAAGGTCATGTAACGGCCTATCTTGGTTTCCCCACTATGCCTAGGATGGATGATGTAATGTTCTTGTTTTATCTTGTGTAAACTTTTGGTGTATCCCCACTTGGTTGGGTGGATGAGTCAATATTGGTATATCCCCACTTGGTTGGGAGATGGATGTATGTATAAGTCTTTGGTGATAGGAAGGTCACTTATGATGTATAGAGTCATGGTCTTTCTTATAGATCATTTTTCTGTAGACCTTGTCTACAATCAGGGGGAGCATGGATAGCACAATAGAGCAGAGAATTTAGCATGTAGTCAGGGGAATCATAACCCTTTGCCCTTGATGTCAAAGGGGGAGAATGACTTTGAATGATTTGGTTGTCATAAAGTCCAAAGGGGGAGATTGTTGGCATTATGACACAGGTTTGGCACTATGGCACAGATGTTATCCTTGATGGAAACTCACTCAGATGGAAGATCATAGTACAAGCTCTCAAAATGGAAGAAAAATACATATACGTAGGTTCCTCTTAACCATGTTGTGTATACACGCGGGATTTCTAATCAAAAGTCGTGTATGCGTATGCACGCACTTTCATGCACGGAAAAGAACGTACATGTGGGAAAGGTTATTTTTTGGTCCATGGTATTTGGACCTATGGTTTTGGACCTTGGTATTGCGTCCGAAGTATTGAACCCAGGTATTGGGTCCCTAGTATTGGTTCTCTATGGTTTTGGACCATCGTTTGAGTAAGTCCTAAGTCTATAAAAAGGAGGAGATCATTTGGCAAAGGGACTGACTGAAGCATTTGAATATCTTATGAAGAGAAAAATCTGGAATACTGGTGATTAGTTTATGGGGATAGCTGAATCTGAATCAAGGATGAACCTGAGTGCAAGAAGATGGATAAGTTCTATTGATGGGTCAAAACTCAAGACTTGAATAGTAGTATCTTTGTGTGTTTTTGATCTGTTATATTTGGCACATAACTTGACCTATAAATTTGTAATCTGTGTATAACTGATGTTTGAATATTTGAAAGAGTGAATTATCTTTATAGATCTGTACGCAGGTTCGACACATCATAGGCGCGTATACACGCTGGTGCAGTAAGGCAAAACACCGTATACGATGGTTGGCCCTAATTTAGAAGTGTATGTACGCAGGGTGTACACATTGAAGTAGCGTATGTCTCTTGAAATATGTTTTAGCTACTTCTGTTTATTGCTGCAGTGTTCTGGGTTCAAAATTGGTGTCTGGTTACTGTTACTGTTTTCTGGGTATATAGCATTCAGAGAAATAATTATTTGATTCAGTTTGTTTGGTGCAAAGGAGATTGGTTGATGCAGATAAACTTGACGTTTGATTGATGTTATTCATGGATCCAGTCTAAAAATTTATGAAATGTGGTCCCTGGAAGAAAAGAGAAGGTTGTGGCCTTCTGTAGGTCAGCACCTATGTACTAGTACCTCAGCTAGTACAAGAGCTAAGGGGGTTGTAGCTCCCTTCCAGGAGAAGCTAGAGAATGGGAGAAGGTTGTAGCCTTCTGCAGGTAGCAGCCTGCGTACTGGTATAAGACTTCACTAGTACAGAAACATTGTAAAAATAAGTTTCTAATTAAAAGAAGATAAAGATGAATTGTAGCAAGTGGTTTTCACCCGCATTGGGTTTCCACCTTATATCTTGTGTTCTTATGTGTGATTGCCTGTTCTGTTTCACTGTTCCTAGTTACTGTTTATATGGTTTGATGCACAGATTAATGATCAACATCTGAAGAATAATTTAAATTACAAGTCTGCTGATATACACTTGTTTCCTTAACTAAAGTTGCATACATACGTAGTATTTACTAACTGAAGTAGTGTATACAAATCTGATTGTGAAATGAAAAATAATTGACCTAATAATACTGATTCACCACCCCCCTCAGTATTATTTCCAACAGTTTTTCGGGTCTTGAACTTCTGGAGCCATTTTGAGGCCCTAAACGATTTTTTTTGGGAAGCCTGGGAACAGCATAGCTCCATGGATTGATGTGGTTCATCCCAAATTTGTAGTCCTTAGATAGATCTTTCTAACAAGGTATTGTGCGCGTCAAACAGAGATCGTATGCCAAAGTTACGACCCCAGGAAATTGATGTACCAATTTACCCAAACAGGCCCACGGTTTTGGCGCTTCATCTCCTAGGGTTAGGTTTTTGGATGTTTAGGGTTTTCCATTGTTTCTTAACAATAAATAGGCCTTCAAGTCTCATTGTAGCACAGTTCAAAGACATGTAGCTGCCACATCTCTTCTTAGAGATAAGCTACCCTCACCCTAGCTAGTTTATTTCCATTTCAGTTTGTAAGCATTTTTCAGTATTTTTACATTAATGAAATGAAGTATTATTTCTACTGCATCTCTCTATTTATTGTTATTTCTATACATTATTGCATTCCTATTTAAATATGGATCAGTGGTATCAGAGCGGTCTACTCTTTTTCTGTTTTTCTTTGCATGTCCCCAACGAGGTCAAGATGTAAGGAGTTATGGCTTGAACTGGTCGAACCTTTGCAAGATCAGCCTTGCAAATCCTAATGGCCCCCATGGCGGATGAAAATAAAGATGAGGGGGCAAGAGATCCTACAAAATATTCCTCAAAGAGGCCCTCGAGTGACAAAGGAACACGATGATGAAAAACTTTTCTCAGATCCTTCATCAGCTACCTAGGGGAGACGCATTGGCTTCCAACGGCTACTCTGGAAACGCCACACCCTTTAAGGTAGAAGTTAACTTTGAAATCCCCATATTCAAGGGTCAGATAGATGTAGATGTCATAGATAAGTGGTTAAATCTGCTAGAAGGGTATTTTTTTGTTCATGATTTTTCTAGCTAAGAAAAGATTACTTTCGCTCTTCTCAAAGTAGCCCGCCACATCAAGGACTAGTGGGAAACCTACTGTGTCAAGGAAGGGACCCAGATGTGTCGAAGTTCACAAATATTTTTCATACCCTTCAGACAAAATTGGGTATCAAGGATTCTAAGCTTCATTTGGTACTCAAATACCGCGGCTACCTACACAGGTACATCCAGGATGAAATGGAGTTCCTGAGGTACATGGAGGTACATCTCCTCACTCGACATGGTGTATTCATATGCTTTCAAGATTGAGCAGAAGTTTAAACAAAAGAAGCGAGACTTTGGATCTGTGAATCCGAAGAACAAAGAACAAAGCTAAGGAGGGGTGACCCAAGGCAACCTGTCGAATCTGCAAGAAAATAACAACACCACGAAGTCAAAGAATGACACAGGAAAGTGGTGTGAGTTCCATAAGAGCCCCACTCATAACACAAGTGGGTGTTGGATCAAGAAGTTACTAGTGGCGGAGTTGAAGGCTTCAGAATCAGATGCATGTTCTGACCCTGAGTCAGAACCAGATAAGGGGAATGACAAAGTGAAGAAAATCATTTATGTGGAGCCCAGCACCACTATTGCCACTGCCAAGGTCCAAAAGAATGAGCCTGAAGATCTAGAAGAGGGGGAGAGTCTTTTCCACTCACAAATGTGGGTGAAGGGTTCACGCTGCAATTCGTTATTGACAATGGCAGGTAAAAGAATCTCATTTCAGTAAAGGCCGTTAAGCAGTTGGGACTACCAACTATACCACACCCGCAACCATACAGCATTAGGTGGCTTCACCAAGGATGATATCTCTGAGTCCACCAGCAATGCCCCCTTCCCTACAACATCAAGCCTTTCGTAGATGAGGTATTGTGTGATGTTTCACCTTTGGATGTTTGTGATGTATTATTAGGCCAACCATACTTGTGGAGGCAACATGCTGTGTATAATTCAAGGCCTCACATTGTTATTATTTATTTTTGTAATACATTATACAGGATACTGGAGGTAGCCCCACCTACTGCCACTTCTTTGATCTCTGCTAAGAAAGGCAGTAAGATCATCTCCCAGACTAGGAAATTCGTTTTTCATCTGGTTTGCTCTCAAAGTAATCGGAAGATCATAGCCACCTCCATGGCCCCTAGGAAGGGTTACTCCATGCAGTAGAAGCAGGTGGATATGGTCATGAAAGAAGACATGGACATATTCTCCTCACCCATAGGGGTACCATTGCACTGTTAGGTCAAGCATTCGTCCGATCTGACTTCCAGAGCACATCTACCCAAAGGGTCAATCAATCGCCACACCATTCTGGAAAATCCCAAGTACAAGGAGAGACATGATCAACATCGGGTGCGACACAAGTTTCAGGTGGGCGACAAAGTCTGGTTGCATCTACAGAAAGAACACCTTACAAGAACCCATCGGAAGCTCAGACTGCTCTAATATGGTCCTTACACCATTACCAACGGTGTGGGAAACAATGCTTTGGAGCACAACATTCCCCCATTGCCTAGCTTGCACCAAGTGTTGAATGTGGACTGCCCTTGACCATGCTTCCCACAATTACTGGAAACATCAGAGATTGCAGAACAGCTCACCAAGGACCAAGTTCAACAGAAGTTTTCACATCTCTTGGAGGCACTCAACGCAATGGGAATCATTGCTTCCTAAGGGGGGAGGAATGATTCAGGTGGATGTTGGTGGCCATCCACATATCCCACTTGGACCCCCACAACTGTCTCTTTCAATTTTTTTTTCCTTAATTGTAGCATAATTTACTATTTTTAGCAGTTTTTGGGTCCTGAAATGCCGGAGCCATTTTGAGGCCCTAAATGATGTTTTTTGGGAAACCTCAGAGCAATGTGGGTCCATGCATCCACAATGCACATCGCAAAGTTGTATTCCTCAGATAGATCTTTCTAACTAGGTATTGTGCACGTCAAACAAAGATCGTATGCCAAAGTTACGACCCCATGAAGTTGATGTACCAATTTACCCAAACAGGGCCTAGAGTTTTGGTACTTCAACTCCTAGGGTTAGGTTTTTGGATGTTTAGGGTTTTCCATTGTTTCTCAGCAATAAATAGGCCTTTGAGCCTCATTGTAACATAGTTCAGAGGCATGTAACCGCCACATCTCTTCTCAAAGATAAGCTACCATTGCCCTAGCTGTTTTTATTTCCATTTCTGTTTGTAAGCATATTTCAGTATTTTTACATTAATGAAATGAAGTGTTATTTCTGTTGCATCTCTGTATTTATGGTTATTTCTATACTTTATTGCATTCTTGTTTAAATATGAATCATTGGTATCAAAGCGGTCTGCTCTTTCTCTGTTTTTCTCTGCATGTCCCCAAGGAGGTCGAGATATAAGGAGTTAGGGCTTGAACTGGTCAAACCTTTGCAAAACTAGCCTCGCAAATCCCGACGGCCTCCCATGGCGAATGAAAAGAAAGACGAGGGGGTAGGATATCCTATCAAAATATTTCTGGAAGAAGCCCTCGAGTGACAAAGGAACGCGATGATGGAAAAATTTTCCCAGATCCTTTAATGGCTACCCAAGGGCGATGCATCGGCTTCCAACAGCTACTCTGGAAACGCCACACCCTTTAATGTACAAGTTAACTTTGAAATCCCCATATTCGAGGGTCTGTTAGATGCAAAAGTCATAGATAAATGGTTAAATCTGCTAGAAGGGTATTTTTCTATTCATGATTTTTCCAGCCAAGAAAAGATTACTTTCGCTCTTCTCAAAGAAGTCCCCCACGTCAAGGACTACTGGGAAACCTACTGCGAGCAGAAGGATGAAAGTACGAACTCACTGTTTTCAGCCACACCCACTTGGAATTCATTTTGGGATGCCATTAAGGAGAAGTACTACCCTGTCAAAAGCTATGAGGACAAATACATAAAGTGGACCATGTTGCGGCAAGGAAGGGACCAAGATATGCCGTAGTTCACAAATATTTTTCATACCCTTCACACAAAGTTGTGTATCAAGGATTCTGAGCTACATTTGGTACTCAAATATCACAGCTACCTACATAGGTACATCCAGGATGAGATGGAGTTCCTGAACATCTCCTCGGTTGGCAAGGCGTACCGATACGTTGTCAAGATTGAGCAAAAGTTTAAACAAAATAAGCAAGACTTTGGATCTATCTATCCAAAGAACAAAGGACAAAGCGAAGGAGGGGTGACCCAAGACAACCCGTCAAAGATGCAAGAAAATAACAACACCACGAAGTCAAAGAAGGACACATGAAAGTGGCATGAGTTCCATAAGAGCCCCATTCATAACACAAGTGAGTGTCGGACCAAGCAGTCGCTGGTGGCCGAGTTAAAAGCTTCAGAATCAAATGCAAGTTCTGACCCTAAATCAGAAACAAACAAGAGGAATGACAAAGGGGAGAAAATCATTGATGTGGAGCCCAGCGCCATGGTTGCCACTGCCAAGGTCCAGAAGTTTGAGCCTGAAGATCCAAAAGAGGGGGAGCGTCTTTTCCACTCACAAATGTGGGTGAAGGGTTCGCCACTGCAATTCATTGTTCACAATGGCAGCCAAAATAACCTCATTTCAATAGAGGTCATGAAGAATCTAGGACTACCAATGATACCACACCTACAACCGTACAACATCAGTTGGCTATAGCAAGGACAAGATCTCCAAGTCCGCTATTAGTCCCACCTTCCCTACAACATCAAGCCCTTCGCAGGTGAGGTATTGTGTGATGTTGCACCTCTAGATATTTGTGATGTATTATTAGGCCAACCATACTTGTGGAGGTGACATGTTGTGTATGAGTCAAGGCCTCATGCTGTCATTATTTCTTTGTATAATACATTATACATGATACCAGAGGTAACCCACCTACCACCACTTCTTTGATCTCTGCTAAGAAATGCAGTAAGATCATCTCCCAGACTAGGAAATTCATTTTCTTTCTAGTTCATTCTCAAAGTAAGGGGAATATCATAGCCACATCCATGGCCCCTAGGAATGGTTCCTCCATGCAGCAGAAGCAGGTGGATATGGTCATGAAAGAAGACAGGGACATATTCTCCTCACCCATAGGGGTACCGTTGCACTGTCACATCAAGCATTCGTCTAATCTGACTTTCGGAGCACCTCTACCCAATAGGTCGATCAATCGCCACTCCATTCTGGAAAATTCCAAGTACAAGCAGCGACATGATCAACATCAAGTGCCACACAAGTTTTAGGTCGGTGACAAAGTTTGATTGTATCTATAGAAAGAACGCCTTACAAGAGCCCATCGGAAGGTTAGACCACTCCGATATGGTCCTTACACTATTACCAAGGCTGTGGGAAATAATGCTTTGGAGCACAACATTCCCCCATTCCCTGGCTTTCACCGAGTGTTCAATGTGGACTGCCCTCGACCATGTTTCCCACCATTATAAGAAACATCATAGATTGTAGAACAGCTCACCAGGGACCAAGTTCAAGAGAAGTTTCCGCATCTCATGGAGGCACTAAACACAATGGGGACAATTACTTCCTAAGGGGGGAGGAATGATCCAGGTGGATGTTGGTGACCACCCACCTATCCCACTTGGACCCCCACAACTGTCTCTTTCAGTTTTTCTGTTACCTTAATTTTATCACAATTTACTATTTTTAGTAGTTTTTTGGGTCCTAAACTTTCGAAGCCATTTTGAGACCCTAAACGACGTTTTTTGGGAAACCTATTAGGAACATCATACTATCAACCAATGTTTCTCATCCCAAATTTGTATTACTCAGATAGATATTTATAACGAGGTATTGCGCGTGTCAAACGGAGATCGGATGCCAAAGTTATGACCCCGGGAAGTTGATGTAACAATTTACCCAAACGTGGCCCACAGTTTTGGCTCTTCATCTACTAGGGTTAGGTTTTTGGATGTTTAGGGTTTTCCATTGTTTCTCAACAATAAATAGGCCTTCAAGCCTCATTGTAACACAGTTCAGAGCCATGTAGCCGCCACATCTCTTCTTAGAGATAGGCTACCATCATCCTAGTTGGTTTATTTTTTCTGTTTGTAAGCATATTTCAGTATTTTTACATTAATGAAATGAAGTATTATTTCTGTTGCATCTCTGTATTTATGGTTATTTCTGTACTTTATTGCATTCCTATTTAAATACAGATCAGTGGTATTAGAGTGGTCTGCTCTTTCTCTGTTTTTCTTTGCATGTCCCCAACGAGGTCGGGATATAAGGAGTTATGGCTTGAACTGGTCGAACCTTTGCAAGATCAGCCTCGCAAATCCTGACGGCCTCCCATGGCAAATGAAAAGAAAGACGAGGGGGCAGGATATCCTACAAAATATTCCTCGAAGAAGCTCTCAAGCGACAAAGGAACGCGATGATGGAAAACTTTTCCCAAATCCTTCAGTGGCTACCCAGGGGCGACGCATCGGTTTCCAACAGCTACTCTTGAAACACCACACCCTTTAAGGTATAAGTTAACTTTGAAATCCCCATATTCAAGGGTCAAATAGATGCAGATTTTGTAGATAAATGGTTAAATCTACTAGAAGGGTATTTTTTTGTTCATTATTTTTCCAGCCAGTAAAAGATTACTTTTGTTCTTCTCAAAGTTGCCCCCCACGTCAAGCACTGGTGGGAAACCTACTATGAGAAGAGGATGAAAGTATGAACTCATTGTTTTCAGTCACACCCACTTGGAATTCATTCCTCATTAAGGAGTAGTACTACCCTGTCAAAAGCTATGAGGATAAGTAAATAAAGTGGACCATGATGCGACAAGGAAGGGACCAAGATGTGTCGAGTTCACAAATATTTTTCATACCCTTCGCACAAAGTTGGTTATCAAGAATTTTGAGCTGCATTTGGTACTCAAATATTGTGGCTGCCAACGCAAGTACATCCAAGACGAGATGGAGTTCCTGAACATCTCCTCATTTGGCACGGTGTACCGTTACACTTTCAATATCGAGAAGAAGTTTAAACAAAAGAAGCGAGACTTTGGATCTTCAAATCCAAAGAACAAAGGAAAGAGCTAAGGAGGGGTGACTCAAGACATCCCGTTGAATCTGCAAGAAAATAACAACACCACGAAGTCAAACAATGAAACAGGAAAGTGGTGTGAGTTCCATAAGAGCCCCACTCATAACACAAGTGAGTGTCAGATCAAGAAGTCGTTGGTGGCCAAGTTGAAGGCTTCAAAATTAGATGCATGTTTTGACCCTGAGTTAGAACCCAACAAGGGGAATGAAAAAGGGAATCAAATCATTGATGCAGAGCCCAGCACCACTGTTGCCACCGCCAAGGTCTAGAAGATTGAGCCTAAAGATCCAGAAGAGGGAGAGCATCTTTTCCACTCACAAATGTGGGTGAAGGGTTCGCCGCTGCAATTCATTTTCGACAGTGGCAGGAAAAAGAACTCATTTCAGCAAAGGTCATGAAGCAGCTGGGACTACCAACCATACCACACCCGCAACCATACAGCATCATGTGGCTTCACCAAGGATGAGATCTCCAAGTCCACCAGCAGTGCCCCCTTCCCTACAACATCAAGCCCTTTGTAGATGAGGTATTGTGTGATGTTGCAACTCTGGATGTTTGTGATGTATTATTAAGCCAACCATACTTGTGGAGGTGATATGTTGTGTATGAGTCAAGGCCTCATGCTGTTATTATTTCTTTGCGTAATACATTATACAGGATACCGGAGGTAGCCCCACCTACCACCACTTCTTTAATCTCTACTAAGAAAGGAAATAACATCATCTCCCAGACTAGGAAATTCATTTTCTGTTTGGTTCGCTCTCAAAGTAAGGGCAAGGTTGTAGCCACATCCATGGACCCCAAGAGGGGTTCCTCTACGCAGCAAAAGCAGGTGGATATGGTCATGAAAGAAGACAGGGACATCTTCTTCTCGCCCACCGGGGTATCGTTGCACTGTGAGGTCAAGCATTTGTCTGATCTGACTCCCAGAGCACCTCTGCCTAGTGGGTCAATCAATCGCCACTCCATTCTAGAAAATTCCAAGTACAAGCCGCGACATGATTAGCATCGGGTGACACACAAGTTTTAAGTGGGCAACAAAGTTTCATTGCATCTACAGAAAGAACGCCTTACAAGAGCCCATCAGAAGCTCAGAACACTTCGATATGGTACTTACACCATTACCAAGGCTATGGGAAACAATTCTTTGGAGAAAATCATTCCCCCATTCCCTGGCTTGCGCCGAGTGTTCAATGTGGACTGCCCTTGACCTTGGTTCCCACCATTACTGGAAACATCAGAGATTGCATAACAGCTCACCAGGGACCAAGTTCAGCAGAATTTTATGTATCTCATGGAAGCACTTAATGGAATGGGGACCATTGCTCCCTAAAGGGGGAGGAATGATCCAGGTGGATGTTGGTGGCAACCCAGCTATCCCACTTGGACCCCTACAACTGTCCCTTTCAGTTTTTCTGTTTCCCTAATTGTAGCACAATTTACTATTTTTAGCAGTTTTTTGGGTCCTCAACTTCCGGAGCCATTTTGAGGCCCTAAACGACGTTTTTGTGGAAACTTGGGAGCAACATGGGTACATGGACTAATGTTTTTCTTCTCAAAGTTGTAGTCCTCGGATAGATCTTTCTAATGAGGTATTGTGTGCGTCAAACGGAGAACGTATGCCAAAGTTACAACCTTGGGAAGTTGATGTACCAATTTACCCAAACGGGGCCCAGAGTTTTGCCACTTCATCTCCTAAGGTTAGGTTTTTGGATGTTTAGGGTTTTCCATTGTTTCTCAACAATAAATAGGCCTTCAAGTCTCATTATAAAATAGTTCAGAGGCATGTAGCCGCCACATCTCTTCTCAGAGATAAGCTACCATCGCCCTAGCTAGTTTATTTCCATTTCTGTTTGTAAGCATATCTTAGTATTTTTACATTAATGAAATGAAGTATTATTTATGTTGCATCTCTGTATTTATGGTTATTTCTATACTTTATTGCATTCATGTTTAAATACAGATCACATACCTAAATATCATAACCATAACCATCTTCGCAGGCCAATCCAGATCAGCATGATACATATAACATCAAGATCTTAAATGCAATTACGATAATCATCATGTGTATGACCGCAATGCATATAAAAAGTTACTACCATGCATGACTATTTGATGCATGTGCATATAACCATAATGCATATAACAACAAGGTAACTAACATGCATGGCTAACTGACACGTGTGCATATGACCACACTGATTAACTAGAACCTATCATGCATGTAACCACAACAATAATAGAATGGCATGCATGCATATAACCGCAATGCATATAACAACCACTAACCATCATACTTGTATGCCAAACATACAAACATATATGACAATTTGCCTTTTACGTTAGGTCTAGTGCTGCAATCTCACTCTGATAATTTACATATCTTTCTCCATCTCAACCAACATATCAACATCATGATGACACAAACTACATAATGACCACCATGATGCATGTTTGGCCTACTATGCATGTAAAACTATATACATTTAGCCTATTTAGTCCAAGTGTTTGAACCTGGAATCTTTGATACCACTCTGTCGTATCAGATATCCCCAAAGAGAATGAAAACCTGCTCTGATACCACTTTGTAACATGCCTCCCCACATTTACCTGCTTTTACAAGCCCTCTAGGTAAATGTGAAATGGAGTGCCACTATGACATGACCTGATCCAATGATCAAATTTTAGCTCAAAAATGAAAGTGCCCATAATCTTTCAAAACTAGTGTCAAGCCGAAGTGTTCATTGTTCTAAATACAATGACACTTGTTTCATCTCAATCTGATGTCATATGACAAAGTTATGATGTTATGAAGTTTTCGGGAAACAACTAAAAAATTAGTAGGGTTTCCAATTGGGCTATTGACTAGGCAGTCATACCACCGACATCAGCAGGTCTACTGGGAAGTTACAGATCAATGAGGTCTTTCCAAGTGGTAACCTCGTATAGGGTAGGATGGATTGACTTGATTTGTTGAATATTGATGTGGTGGACCAATGAGGGTATGCCAAGTGGCCTAGCTAGATGTCGCCATGTGGCATCTCGTGGTTGGCCAAAAAAATTTAAGGGTTCTAATAGCCTCAGCTAGAATCAAACCTATGACCTCTCATCCAACACTCAAGCACCTTGCCACTACGCCACAGTGGTGGCTCTTACCCCATAAGGGCTTCGACTCTATTTAAAGTTTAAGTGGAGTGTATTTTGGAGGAGGGGTCAAGTGATCAGCCCCAACCCTTGGTCACCTGCACCTCACATGACCACATCGCAATGGAGTGGGGCTTGAGATCAACCTTGCCCCCTAATCACAAGACCCTCCACAGGACTGTCAGCAAACCCGAAGGCACTAGGAAGACATGTGGGCGGTGTATTGGGACCAGCCCCAGGCCATATGATCGAGCATGTGACCCCGACAAAAGAAGGAGAGGGCTTCGGCGGTAAGGATGTGTCATTGCCTTGGCCCTTGGCCCCATGGGTGCCAAAATGATCACCAAACTGATGTTTAAGGGGCTAGGCTAGCGGGGGCGAGCGATTATCCCCAACCCCTAGCTGTAGGACGCATCTGGCCATAATTTCCACACTTAAGGGTTATTGGACAAATTAATGGTCCAACAAATTGCACCTTCAACGAGTGAAATTGTCACCTTCGTAAGGGAAAATAGGGTGAAATTGAAGCATTTTTAGACTATTTATCCATTTTGGAGGATGGATAACAGAAGGAGGAGTTTTCAAAGCTTGAGAGAGCCATAACTTGGTGAGTTTTTTGCCTTTTGGAACTCAAGAAGAGTCCATATAGGGGTTTTGGAACATTCTGGATCCAATGGTGGCCACTACTTGCTAATTGGAGCACATATGAAGAGAATTTTTGCAGGTTCAATTTGATGGGTGCATGGATCAATCAATGTTTTGGAGCAGTTCTTGAAGGTGTTTGAACATGGAGAAGGCCTTGTAGGGGTTTTCTTACCTTCAAAATTTTATTGCAATAGTTGTGACTTGTAGGGTGCAACTCATTTTGTCTTTCATTTCTATGTCATGTCGAGGAAAGCTTTCTTTTTGTACCTCAAAGTGGAATTGAAGTACTTGTATGCTCATGTATGCTCGTTTTTAGATGGAGTATTGGGTCTTTGTAGGATACACCTTTTATTGTTGATGGTTTCATGACTAACTATAGGTTGTCATGATGTTTACAGTGAAAATTCTTTGTAGGAGAACTTTCCTATGAAGGGGAAGATAACCACTTGTTTTATCAACAAATTTTATATACTCTTTTTCACTAAATATATGGATTGTTTTAGCTATGTTGGGTGGCCCAGTGTTATGCAACGAGCTCACGAAATAGAAGATAAGATAGATCAACTCCTTCAAAATCAACCTCTTCAAGGGGGCAACCTCTTTTACATTACACAAATTCTTGGATGATACAAATGATAAGACCTCCTTTATATATATTGGAGTCTAAGGGGTCATAATATAATCAGAACCGACATAAAAATAATAATGTAATGGAACAACAATTACAATAGTGGGCTTCTATCGGGTAATATAATAACAATATGGGTACTAAATGGGCACAACAATATACTGATTTGGTTCCAAATATAAAGTTGCAATGCATACCTTTTGTGTGCTTTGCACATTATGGAGATTGAAATATTGCACCATCTGTACTATCCATGTTATGAGATCCTTGCCATCAAACTTATTCATATCGATCTTTGGACCATGGTGGGTCTTCAATCCACCATTAGAGTCTATGAAATCATGATTAAAATTTATTTTGTTCTCATCACGAGTTTTCTCTACTACCTTTTTTCCATTAGGAAGCCTCTCTTGTAGCAACTTCGGCAAACCTTCCTTCAAACCTTCCACGTCTTTCTTCAAATCTTCAATGTTGTCATTCTTTGAATCATGATTAAAATTTATTTTTTTCTAATTCTGAGTTTGATCTACTACCTTTTCGCCATTAGGAAGTCTTTCTTGTAGTAACTTTGTCAAACCTTCCTTTGAACCTATGTCCTTCTTCCAATCTTCAATGTTGTCTTTCATACCATCCATCTTAGCTTCCAAACCATCCATATTATCTTCCACGTCTTTCTTTAAACCATCCATCTTAGTTTCTGTTACTTTTTGTAAGAGTGAAATTTGTTGCACTTGGTCTCGTAATTTTGATATATCATGTTGCATTTCTTCCTCTTCTTCATGAGTCATGCTAGAGATTTCATCTTGCTTACTAGGTGTTACCATTTTATTTCTTCGGGGCATCAGTTAATGATAATTATTCTTCACTATGCCCTTTAAATTCCTTCAAACTAATTTTTCAAACCAAACTAAAAATTTTAAAAACTACACACATTTTTTCACTTTGTAGGAGCTTGATATTGAATTTGAGGTATCTCTGAAATTTCGGATCTCCAAGGTCTGAAATTTCTAACTATTGTAGCCCTTTGAGTCCTCTTTCCAACACCACCAATCTGATTGAAATTGGATTCTCCAAGAAATCATTATGCCCAATCTCCCAAGATGACCTAATTATACACTTTTTCAGTACAGCAAACTTGTACAAATTTCCACGTGTCATTGTTTCAACCTTTTGACCTAAAACTACTACACAGAAAACTTAAGTCTGTCCTCCTTCTATAACTACTTACAAAATTTCAATCAGATATTCAGAGAGAAAGTTATGATGATTTTCTCAAGGTCACATGTTTGGTATGTAATTCGGGATCATATCTCTGAAAATATAGCAGGACAAGATATGAAATTCATACCTGAGCTTCAGCAAGATTTCCTCGCAAATGGGTTTTAATTTTAGAGTTTGAACCATCGTAGAAAAAACTTTATAGCGAAATTCCACGATGACCTATTTGAGATGGAATTCTGGAGCTTGCAAAAACCCTAACTTCCTTAGATCATATCTCTGAAAATATAGCGAAACAAGATCTGAAATTCAGACCCGAGGTTCATAATGATTTTGGCTCAAATTGGTTTTTTTTAGCTACTGAAACATCACAAAAAACAAGTTATAGTGAAAATTCCACAATAACCTATTTGGAGTAGCAAAACCCTAGAATCCAAAGCTCTGATACCAAATGTTATGCAACCAACTTAAAAAATAGAAGAAAACATAGATCAACGCCTTCAAAATCAACCTCTTCAAGGGGGAAACCTCCTTTACATTACACAAATGAATAATTCTCGGATGATATTGTTGGAAATAATACTGAGAGGGGGGGTGAATCAGTATTATTAGATCAATAATTTTTCATTTCCCAAACATATTTATATATGCTACTTCTATGAAGTGAACTAGCGTGTACATGCTACTATCATTAGTGAAACCAACGTATAGCTAGAGAACTTGTGATTTAGTTAATTTATCATGTGTTTATCTATAACCAATGCATCAGTAACTTATTAAATAGTGTAGTAAAAACAAAATAAACCATCACACATAAGCAATGCACATGAACACCAAGATTTAAGGTGGAAACCCACTGTGGGTGAAAACCACCTACTGCTGTCGTCTTTCTCTTCTTTTAATAATAAGAAAATCTGTTTACAATCTTGTACTGGTGTAGACTCATACCAGTATTCAACCACCCACCTGCAAAAGGCTACAACCTTCTCTTGTTTTCCAGCTTCTACTGGAAGGGAGCTACAACCCCCTATCTCTTGTACTAGCGAATGTGTTTACGAGTACGTAGCCACCGGCCTATAGATGGCTACGACCTTCTCTCTCTTCCTCCAGGGACCATGTTTCATAAATTTTCAGATTGGATGCTCCTAGTATACAACAATACACATGAAGGCCTCGTTTCATCAAATTTTCATACTGTACCCATCATAACTTTCAAACTACATCAACCAATGATTTGTTAATCTGAACAATTAGATCACTATCACCAGAACAATGTGTTGAACCTAGAAAATTTAATCATCATTCAGAACCAGCTGCAACCTCAAAAATCATACATTAGAATGTATATGCTACTTTACTGAACCCAACCTGCATGTATACGCTACTTCCTTTAATAAAACCTGCATTTACCTTACAAATTACTGAAACATAAAACTTTTGAATCAAGTCTGTACCGACCAGCAATATACTAAACATCTACTGTCAAATTACATAGCTTTACACAGGTAGTAGAAGATATAACCCTTCTCACTTATACAATCAGATATCATACTCCTTATGCATGCAGATCTAAGTAGACTTCATTGACAAACAACAGTAAAACAGCGGAACTGATCAAATAGATCAGTCAGACCTTAAGAAAGGGCTTTTACTTTGCATACACTACTTGGAAGAGTAGAACCTGCGTGTACATGTGATTTTACTGAGATGAACTAGCGTACAGATCTGCAAATATTAACTCATAACTTCACTGCTATTCCGAACTTCAGACAAACCCAGATCATGAAATTTAAAGAATAAAATAGGTGTACACAGTTAGATCTAGCCCAACCAATATCAGATCATTCAATGATAAGTCATTTCAGGTTTCATGATCCTAATCCAACATTGAATTCAAGGTGCACAAAATATTTCAGATCAAATCACCAACATAGCCCCTGCAACATAAAATATACTTCAGATAGAAGTATTCCTTAGAAACCTTTTTCACTTGCACACCCTGGCCTTATGATCTTCTCCTCCTTATATAGTTTTAGGCCTTTCTCAATACCTCGGACCAAAACCACTTAGGACCCATGGTATTCTTGGGCGGGATCAAATAGTCATTACTCTGCTCAATATTGTGGGCTAATACCATGGTATTGATCCCTGGTATTCTCTACTCTTGAAATTCCTTGATTTTCCAACCTATACGTGGTTTTCCTCTTGTGGGAGTGTGTGTATACATATACATGCTTTTTGTTCTGTGGACTTGTGTGTATACGTTGTTTTGACTAAGTGGACCTGCGTATACATCTTAAACTTCTTTTCACCATAATTTACCTTCAACTTCTTCATTCTGATTAGTAGACTTTAGTTCCATCTTCCTGTCCTTCTGTACCAATGCCCTATTACATCTGAATGGATATGTTACACTGTGGGTTGGCTTTCATCAAATAAAAACTGACCTGTGAGTGATTTTTCACCAAGGACAACACTTGTATCATAATGCCAACAATATCCCCCTTTGGGCTTGATGGAAACCATGCTGGTGTTGATTACTGCAAGTTATAGAAACTGTGAGTGATATTATGAAACACCAAAATACACTCCCCCTTTGACATCTAGGGCAAAGGGTGAACCAATCTATTCTCCCCCTTTGATATACATTAAGTTGTCCATGCTCCCCCTGAGTACATGCTGAGTCTGCAGAGATATGTTTCAAAAGAATAACATGAATCTATAACTCAACTAAGTGAATATGACCTCCCTATGACCAATGACTCATACATACATAAATCACCCAACCAAGTGGGGATACACCATATTTGACTCATCCACCCAACCAAGTGGGGATATACTGATTGTTTATACATGACAGAAATAGAGAAATTATTACATCATCCATCCCATGCAAAGTGGGGATACAAATTACATCATATGTCGAATAGGACTCATTGAAATATAGACCATGACAGAAGAAGTCATATCACAACCTAGATCTTTACATGACTTATGCAACAAATGATATAAGTATCTAAAGCCAGAGCTAAACTCAGCAACCATGATGCCAACAATGCTGAGTGTGAGTAAAGGCTAATGCTCCCCCTGAACATGTGCTACCTGTGCATTGTCAATAAGTCATTCATCAAGGCATCTTTGTCAGTCAGATAAAAATCAAAGAACAAAGCATATCGTCAGACTATAATCATCAATATCAGACAGAGCACCCATATCAGAGTCTGGCCCACTATTTTTCTATCAGAAAAGGATATATGCTCCTTTAGCCATAGAAACCCACGTGTATACATGACTATACTTCATGACACCCGCGTATAATAACCTTCCTCTGAAAACTATATTTTAACAATAAGATGATGCAGCAACTACTCCCACTTTTTTCTGAGATATTCAAATGTTTCTCTAGGAAGCGGTTTAGTGAATATATCAGCAACCTGTTCTTTGGAGGGAACATACTCTAATTTAACCTTTTGTTCAAGCACTTTTTCTCGTAGAAAATGGTACTTAAAGGGTATGTGCTTGGTCTTGGAGTGCATGACATGATTTTTCTAAATACTAATGGCACTTGTATTATCATAGAATGGAGATGGGTGGAGTACATGTGATATGAATGTCTTTCAATGTTTGCACCATCCAAAGTAGTTGTGTGTAGAAAGATGCAGCAACCACATATTCTCCTTCAGTTGTAGATAAGGAAATTGAACTTTGTTTCTTGCTGAATCATGACACTAACGGAGAACCCATATAGAAATGCACCTCCACTAGTTCTCTTTCTATCATCAACATTTCCTTCCCAAACTGCATTTGTATATGCATGAAAAGTAAGGTTTGTATCTTTAGAATACCATAGTCCAAATTCCTGAGTTCCTTGAATATATTTGAAAATTATTTTGACTGCTTGAAGATGTGATTCCTTTGGATTTACTTGGAACCTTCCAACAATTCCTACTGCATGCATGATATCAGGTCTGGTACCTGCTAGATAGAGCAAACTTCCAATCATAGATCTATATGTTGGTTGGTTTACTACTGGTGATTCATCATTAGAACTGAGACTGCATCCTGTTACCATCGGAGTACATACTAGTTTGGAATCTTCCATTCCATACTTCTTGAAGATCTGCTTGAGATATTTGGTTTGTGAAAGAAAGATACCATCTTTTGTTTGTTGTACTTGTACACCAAGAAAATAAGTAAGTTCACCAAGTAAGGACATTTCAAATTCTTTTTTCATTACTGAAGAAAAATTCTAACTCATGGATTCTTCATTGCTACCAAAGATGATATCATCAACATAAACAATAATAATTAGTAGTTTATCATTTTCAACCTTTGTGTATAAATTGATATCTACAGAACCTTCTGTGAAACCTTGTTGTTGTATATATTTGTCAAGGCGGTAATACCAAGCCCTTGGAGCCTGTTTCAGACCATAGAAAGCATTTTTAAGCTTGCATACAACTTTGCATCATTTCCAAGAATGAATCCTTAAGGTTGTTCAATATAAACTTCTTCTTCTAAATCACCATTAAGGAAGGTTGATTTTACATCCATTTGATATACTTTGAATTTTTGAAAACTAGAAAGAGCAAGAAACATCTTTATGGCTTCAAGTGTGGTAGCATGTGCAAAATATTCTTCGAAATCTATACCTTCTTGGTGAGCATGCCCTTTACAAACAAGTATGGCCTTGTTTCTAATAACTTCTCCATTTTCATTCATCTTGTTCTTAAATATCCATTTTGTTCCTATAACATTTTTATCATGAAGACTAGGAACTAACTCCCAAGTATCATTCTTTTCAATTTGGTCAAGTTCTTCATCCATGGCCTTGACCCAACATTCATCTTTGCAGGCTTCATTTACATTCTGAGGTTCAGTGGAGGATAGTAATACTAGATAGCTTGAGGTCCCTGTAAGAGTTCTTCTTGTGTATACACCAACCCTCTTTTCTCCTAGATTTTTTATTCTGGATGATTCTTCTGAACATACCTAGATGGAGTCTTTTCCCTGTCTTTTTGCAGCCACTTATTCAAAAGTTTCAGAAGATCCCAGTTCAAACAATATTGCCAGAACTTAACGAAGAAGGAAAAATCATATTGGAACCTGGAGCAGCCATATAAACAAGAACCCGTCAGCTACGAAATCGATCAATTTCAGAGTATATCATCAAGTGGAAGAACTTACCAGCTGAAAATTCCACATGGGAGGACAATAATTTTATACAAAAGCATCAAGAACTACTCAATCATTGAGGACAACACTTTTTGAAGGAGAGGGGCATGTTAGGTCCCTATACTACTAGTGTAACCCCTTATTTTTATTAGTACAACCCCCTTATTATATTTCTGTGCCCATGAAGTCCCCATATTGTTATTATTGTGCCCCATAGAAGCCCACTATTGTTATTATTGTTCCCTTACATTATTATTGTTATGTCAGCTCTGATTATATTATGACCCCTTAGACTCCTATATATAGAAAGGAGGTCTTGCCATTTGTATCATTGAAGAATTATTCATTTGTGTAATGTGAAGGAGGTTGCCCCCTTGAAGAGGCTTATTTCTAAGGCATTAATCTATCTTTTGTATCTTTTTGTGAGATGGGTTCATAACATATCTTCTTCTGGTGCTTCATCAATTTCTTCTTCTATATCATTTTGATTTGATGTGGGAAAGAATTCCTCAACTTCCTCATTGTCATATTCCTTTGTTGATTTCATTTGTTCCATATTTCTGCATGCTCCATCAATTACGACATCAATGCTTTTAACAATTTTCCGAAGTCTTTTATTATAACATTTGTATCCTTTACTTTTGGATGAATAACCAAGAAGAATTCGTTCGTCTGCTCTGGGTTCGAACTTACCAAGTTTTTCATCAGTCCTTTCGATGAAACATTTTCTTCCAAACACTCTAAAGTGTTTTACAGTAGGAGGCTTACCATACCACAATTCATAAGGATTTTGATTTCTATTTATCCGAACATTTGCTTTGTTGGGAATAGTCATAGTAGCAAATGCAGCTTCACCCCAGAAGGTTGCAGGAGTTCCAGATTCATCAAGAATTGCTCGAGCCATTTGTTGAATTGTTCTATTGATTCTTTCCACCATGCCATTTTGCTGAGGAGTTCTTGTGATGAAGAATTGCCTATTTATTCCATGTTGTTCACAAAAGTCAAAGAATTCATCTGATATGAATTCTCCCCCTCGATCTGAGACATTTTATTTTTTAATTTGATTCATTTTCAACTAAAGCTTTGAAGGCTTTAAACTTTTAAAATGATTCATCTTTATGCTTTAGTAGACCTATCCAACACATCCTGGAAAATTCATCAATAAATAAAATAAATTATTCTTCTCCACAAGGTGACTTTTTCCTTGTTGGTCCACATAAATTAGTATGGATGAGTTCAAGAGGCTTACTTGTTGATCCTTCTTTTTCATTGAAGTGAACTCTAGTTTGCTTACTGGCTTGACATGGTTTTCATATGGTGTTTTCTGGGATGCTGATATCTGGAAGATCACGAACTGCCTTAATCTTACATGCTTTTCTTATTTGAGAAAAGCTTAGATGTCCCAATCTTCTATGCCATAGCTAGTTTTCATTGTTTTTCCTTAGATAGCATTGTTGTTGTCCTCCTTTGAGTATGTATAAGTTGTTTGGAGTTCTTGTTCCTTTGAAAATAGTCTTTCCTATATCAAGATCACGAACCACACATCCATTTGATCGAAACACAACTTCATTTCCTTGATCACACATTTGACTGACACTCAATAGGTTATGTTTTAAACCATCTACATACATGACATTTCCATCTTTAACCTTTTCTTTCAATAATATAGAACCTTTACCTTTAATGACACCTGGAGTGTCATTTCCAAATGGAAATTCTTTTCTTTTTTCTAAAGAATTATATGAATGAAGTTTCTCTTTATCACCTGTCATGTGTTTGGAGCATCCGTTGTCGATGTACCATTGATTTTCTTGTGCTTCTGCATATAGAGCTATGCCACATCTTTCTGATTGAGATTCCTTCTTTCTCCATATCTTGGGATTTAATGATGTTTTCTCCTTTTGAAGTGATGGCCGAAATATGCTCTTGCATTCAGATTCTTCATGACCAAAGTTGTTACAAATCAAACATTCTACTTCATTTTCAAGAGGAGAAAAGTTATTATATGAAATTTTCTTGATTCCTGTTGCACCTTTTTTATTTTTCATGCTTCTCTAGTCATGATGGTTTTGTAAGAAACACATTGAGCAACCTTATGCCTAAAGCTATGAAATGAAAAACATTGCCCATTAAAGAAGTTTCTGTGATCATAGAATATTTTAACATTGTTTACCTATTGGTTGAAGCTTCTACTGATATTCATCCTTGGAGTAAATTGGGTATGACTTACCTCATAATTAATTTTAGGCCTTTGCTGATGATTGACATACTTTTCACTGGTCTTTGCTGCATCAAGGTAACTTCTGGTGGAGGCTGACAGCTTCTGTGATTGAGACGATTCTTCAATATATCCAAGACCTATCTTAATCAGAGGAGAACATTGAACTTTGATGATTTCATTTAAAGTTTCAGATCCTTTAGCAAATCTAAGATTAAGAGATTTTGTCTTCTCAAGTTCTTTTCTTAGACCCACAATTTCACATTCTACATTTTCATTGTGTTTTTCTCTTTCAGTGAGTTGGTGAGTCAATGTATCGATGATCATATTCTTTTCTTCTAAACAGATTTTGAGTTTACTTAATTTTCTCAAGAAACTATTCCTCTTCTAAGGCATCTAAGAAATCATCATTGTCATAAGCCATGAGTAGTCTATAATCTTGGTCAGTTTCATCTTCATCACTATTGGATAAGCCATCACTATCTTCATGCGTATAGTAACTCCTTCTATTCACAACCTGTTTTCTATTTCCTTTTGCATATTCCTTTCCTTTTTCATATTTATCTTTATGAGGAAATTTGGCATCATAATGGTCGACTCTACCACAAGAAAAGCATTTGAAAGGTAGCTTACCTCTGAATCTTCTGGAACCCCGTTGAAGCTTCTTGACAAAATTTACCTCATCTTCTTCTTCTTAAATGTGTTCTGATTCATTGTGCTCTTCCTTTTCTTTTCCCTTTGCTGACACTTTAAAAGTGTCTTCTCTCATATCTGATGGACCTCCTTTTCTCATTTCAAAGGCAATTAGGATTCCATGGAGTTGAGTCACAGTAATAGTTTGAATATCCTATTTTTCTTCTATGGCAGACACTTTTGACTCAAATTTAGAAGACAAAGATCTCAATTTTTTTTCAACTAAAGTAACTTCCTTTATCTCTTCACCTAGATTCTTCATATTAACAATCTCATCTATACGTAAAAAGTAACTAGCAACACTCTCATCACTATGCATCTTAATAGTTTCATACTAAATTCTGAGAGTTTAAAGCTTAGCACGTTTTACCTGAGAGTCTCCTTCGTAGCTCTGAAAGATTTTGTCCCATATTTCTTTGGTTGTCTTGAGCTGCATGACTTTGAAAAATTATGATTCTGACAGACTTCTCAGTAACGTATTGATAGCTTTGGCATTGGTTTTGTATAACTTCTTACTTGCAGATTCTGTAGGAATTTCTATTGTAAATTGATATCCTCCTTCTAAAATTTCCCAAACATCGGCTCCAAGCAATTGTATATAGGCTCTGGTTCTTGTTTTTCAATATACTAAGTTGCTCCCATTGAAGTTTGGTGGTCTGATGGATCCCATTCCTTCGTGATTATTCATCTTGAAATATCTTCCTTCAAGCGATCAAGCGTCTTCTGAAGGACCTGAGCGGATACCAATTGTTGGAAATAATACTGAGAGGGGGGGTGAATCAGTATTATCAAATAAATAATTTTTCATTTCCCAAGCAGATTTATATATGCTACTTTTGTGAAGTGAACTAGCATGTACACGCTACTGTGTTTAGTGAAACCAGCGTATACCCAGAGAATTTGTGATTTAGTTAATTTATCATGTGTTGATCTATAACCAGTGTACCAATAACTTATTAAGCATTGTAGTAAAAATAGAATAAACCATCACACATAAGCAACACACATGAACACCAAGATTTAAGGTGGAAACCCAATGTGGGTGAAAACCACCTACTGTTGTTGTCTCTATCTTCTTTTAATAATAAGAAAATATGTTTACAATCTTGTACTACTACAGACTCGTACCAGTACGTAGGCACCCACCTAGAGAAGGCTACAACCTTCACTCATTTTCCATCTTCTACTAGAAGGGAGCTACAACCCCCTAGCTCTTGTACTAGCCAATGTGTTTACTAGTACATAGGCACCGGCCTACATAAGGCTACAACCTTCTCTCTCTTCCTCCAGGGACCATGTTTCATAAATTTTTGGACTAGATGCTCCTAGTACACAACAATACACATGAAGGCCTTGTTTCGTCAAATTTTCATACTGGACCCATCAGAACTTTCAAACTACATCAACCAATAATCAATTCATCTGAACAGTCAGATCACTGTCACCAAAACACTGTGCTAAACCTAGAAACCTAAATCATCATTCATAACCAACTGTAACCTCAAAAATCATACATCAGAATGTATACGCTACTTTACTGAACCCAACTTGTGTGTATATGCTACTTCCTTTAATAAAACCTGCGTTTACCTTCAAAACTACTAAAACATAAAACTTCTTAATCAAGTCTATACCAACCAGCATATACTAAACATCTACTGTCAATTTACAGAGCTTTACACAGGCAGTAGCAAAGATCATCCTTCTCACTTATACAATCAAACAATCAGATATCATACTCCTTATGCATTCAATTTTTCATTCATATCTAAGAATACTTCATTGACAGACAACAGTAAAACAACAAAATTGATCAGATAGATCAGTCAGACCTTAAGAAAGGTCTTTCCCTTTGTATACGCTATTTGGAAGAGTAGAACCTACGTGTACACGCGCTTTTACTAAGACGAACCAGCGTACAGATCTACAAATATTAACTCATAACTTTGCTCCTATTCCAGACTTCGGATAAACCTAGATCATGACATTTCAAGAATAAAATAGGTGTACACAATTAGATCTGGCCCAACTAATATCAGATCATTCAATGATAAGTCATTTCAGGTTTCATGATCCTGATCCAACATTGAATTCAAGGTGCAAAAAATATTTCAGATCAAATCACCAACATGGCCCCTGCAACATAAAATATACTTCAGATAGAAGTATTCCTTAGAAACCTTTTTCACTTGCACAACTTGGCCTTATGATCTTCTCCTTCTTATATAGTTTTAGGCCTTTCTCAATACCTCAAACAAAAACCACTTAGGACCCATGGTATTCTTGGGTGGGATCAAATAGAAATTATTCCGCTCAATATTGTGGGCTAATACCATGGTATTGACCCCTGGTATTCCCTACCCTTGAAATTCCTTGCTTTTCCAACATGTATGCGTCTTTCATCTTGAGGGAGTGCGTGTATACGTATACGCACTTTTTGTTCTGTGGAACTGCGTGTATATGTTGTTTTGACTAAGTGGACCTGTGTATACATCTTAAACTTCTTTTCACCATCCTTTACCTTCAACTTCTTCATTCTGATTAGTAGACTTTAGTTCCATCTTCCTATTCTTCTGTACCAATGCCATGTTACATCTGAATGGATATGTTACACTATGGGTTGGCTTTCATCAAAACTGAACTGACCTGTGAGTGAGTTGCCATCAATGACAACACTTGTATCATAATGCCAACAGATACAAATGACAAGACCTCCTTTCTATATATAGGAGTCTAAGGGGTCATAATATAATCAGAGCTGACATAACAATAATAATGTAAGGGCACAACAATAACAATAGTGGGCTTCTATGGGGCACAATAATAACAATATGGGTACTACATGGGCACAACAATATAAAAAGGGGGTTGCAATAATAACAATAAAGGGTTACACTAGTAGTATAGGGACCTAACACCCATGGATGTAGCCTAGGAGGGGTGAACTTTGTCACCAAATTATTTGTTGCCATCTCTTCATGAATGCCTATATGACTTGAATGATGAGATGTTTCTTATGTTTAAGTTTACATGAAAAACTAGCTCATAGTCCTTGAAGAGACCTTTGAAAACTTGTTTTGTCATAAGACCCATTTTTCCTTCCAATGCATCAAAGAACAATCACTTTTTAGGAAGGAGAAGTTCTCCTCCAATTTCAGTTTAAGTTTGTATTAGAAAAATGCATGACAAAGTTGCAAGAATGGGAAAGAAGAGTTTCTAAGAGCTTGAGAATATGAATTTGTCTCTTCAAATGGAGAACATTGAATTGAGAAGAATGCCTTAAATGATTGAAGAGGAGAAGAGGCATATGTGCCTTCAGTTGCATCATGTTCTTAAGGAACAAGTTGATAAAGTTCCACTCCAGTGACAACAAAGGAAACCTCCAAAGTAAAGCCAATATGTGGGCATGGTTCAAAAAAAGGTTATGGACCTTATGAGGAAAATGATGCATGTGCATATTGTAAGCACCTCATAGATTCTCATTATATGTCAGTTGATCTGAATTGGATCCTAGAAACTCTCTAAGTTTTCATGACTATTTTAAATTATGCTAAAAGATTCAAGTCCTAGAAAAGATCGAAGCTATCAGAAGGAATCCTCATATCAGTTGTAGTTGTGGCCAAAGCAGAGCAACGAGGACCCTCGGTTGAGCGCGTAGACTGTTCACCCATGGTAAAGAGCAATGGCACAAAACTGGCAAAACCAGAGGCTAGTTCAGAAAACAAAGGTGGATTCTGATACACGATTAGCACTAAGCTAATCACGTATCACAGGGCGCCCCCATCAGTGAAAGAAATCCCCAAAGCGCCCGGACCCAAAATCGCTATGGAAAATGGAAACGTAACTGTTTTGGTTCCGTAGCGTGGGATTCCAAAAACTGGCAGGATATCAAAAGGCCTCGAGGCGGTAAGCAGTTTTGACTGAGTCCCGCCCGATGCCACACATCAAGTGACGCACGTCTAGCGGAAGAGAGAGAAAGTTGCCCGCATCGGATGGGTAAACATCGTGTGACTTGTCCGCCTGATATGAAGGAAGAACGTAGGATCTAGGGGACCTAGATCAATGGCGGAGATACGTCCTGATGACTGACCGGATTTGACAAGTCAAAAAGCAAGATGACAGGGGATTTAAAGTCTGACGTGGATGATGAATTGGAAAACTATTTATGTTCACGGGCGGTCTTGAAGCAAATAGATTTAATGGCCATTTGAATATGATTCAGGGAATCTACTACCCAGTTCGTTAGCAAATAGGTTGCCACCTCCTTGCGAGGCATTACCCAGTGATGATGATGTAGAGTAGAGGAATTTGAACGGACAGAGGAAAGGAAACTAGAAGGCCGGGAAGCGGAAACGAGCAGTCGAAGAATAGACTAGATTTAAAGCCATGAATTGACAGAAGTGACATAACAGAGAACAGAGAGGCAGACAACGAAGAGACGCAGAAAGCTAATAGCAGAGAACAGAGAGTAGAAGCTGAGCTGACCTGAAGGCAGCATCGAGCCAGACAGAGCCAGAGAGAGTCAGAGAGTCTGTATAATCCATTGAAAGCTTGAGAGGTTCAAGCAAACTCCTCGGCATAGGCCTGTCATACTACTGTGACCCTCAGAGGTCAAGTTTCAGTAAGGAGAGTTTGTGCACTCCATTCCTACTAACTTCATTCTATTAGTGAGACTCGAATCGAGCTCACTGTTGTAAAAACTTTGCTTGAAAACATAATAGAGAGGCCACCACTAAAAGGTTGGACCAGGAGATGTAGCCCAGGAGCATTGGGTTAACTCATTAAACTTGTTTTGTTTACATGTTTGATTGTTATGTTTTCTCTATATTGCCTCAGTGTCTATGTATTCTAGCAATCTTATTGATCCGTTGCATAAGTAACATAGGCACATGAGTCTGTAATACCTTTAATTCTTTATCCTAGATAAATTGCAGATCAAGTGGTATCAGAGCTCTAGGTTACTAAGGTTAGACAAGCTTGTGCTAGACTTTGTTGTTGAATGCTAACTAGATCAAAGCTTAAATTAGGAGAAGGAGAGTTGGCTAAAACTAACCCAGAAATTGGAAGAGTCTATTCTAAGAAGAAAATGTCGGAAGAAAATCCCTTGGAATCAGACCCCCAGTTCATGGATAGTTTTATGACCATGAGATCCATGGTGGAGGAAATGTATAGGGAATTTAAGAAAAATAGAGATGAAGATTCATCAAACTCCAAACAAGAGAAAGGAGTATAAGAATCTCTCCTCCATGACCACTCTAAAGGCAAAGGGAAAGAAGAAAAATTTCTCGCGCCTCCTAATAGCCCTGAAAATAAAAAGAAGACATATTTGATTAAATTAGATGTTAAATTTTATTTACCAATATATGATTAAGAGTTGAATGCAGAGAAGCTGGATAATTGGAGCAAACAGATTGATGTTTATTGCAGAGTGCAGAGCATCGACTCAGATGAGAGTAAGATTTAGCTGGCCAGCCTACGCCTTGGAGGCACCGCCTTGGTATGGTGGGAAGGCAGAACACAAGTTGACATGAAGAAACATGGTAAGATTTTTTTTGTCTGGAGTGAATTTGTTTCTGCAATTAAGAAGCAATTCTATCCACTAGCCTACATGCAACAAGCCATGATGAGCAAGCAAACTCTTCAACAACTAAAAGTGAAAAGTGTACAAGGTTACACCCAAGAATTTAGGAAAAGAGCTTTGATTCTAGGAATTTCTTTAGACTCACCTGAGACTCTGTTGAAGTATACAGGTGGTCTACACAGCTACATGAGGAACACTATCCTCATGTTTAATCCCACTAGCATATATGAGGTATCCATTCAAGCTACGCATCTCAAAGCTAGAGGCAAGAATCGGAACCCAGAAGTTGGGGGATCATCCAAACCCACTGCAAGAAAAAATAAGGAGAAAAAAAAACAGAAATGGAAAGAGAGGAAGACAAACACTGTACAGAAGAGAAAGTCCTCATGCACGCACTGTAAGAAGGATGGGCATGATGATGAACACTGCTGGATTCTGCGTCTGAAGCTGAAACCTAAGAAGTTCAAGGGAAAGAAGAAGAAGACTGTTGCAGCTATTCAAAAGGATTTGGGGTCAGACTCAGGAGATGAAGCAAAAATCGCAGCCACGGGTATAAAAGGTAAAAATTATGAAGCATCTACTAGTAATTATGCACAATCTACTGATAATGAAGAAAATGAGAGAAAAAGACATGAGATTTTTCATATTCGAGTTATTTCCAATCATCAAAAGATTGATACTTTGTTTGATAGTGGCTCACAAGTAAATTTAATTTCTGAAGCAATTGTAAAGAAGTTGGTATTACTAACCACACCTTACAAGAAACCATATCCATTAGGTTGGCTATGTGACAAAGCAAAGCTACAAGTGACTAGACAATGTAAACTTAAGTTTTCTTTTGGGTCAGCATTTGTAGATGAGGTTGAGTTAGATATGGTTCCTTTGGATATATGTGGAATCATTTTAGGAAGTCCTTACTTGTATGATAGAAAAGCTATTTTCTATAGAGTTGAGAACAAGTATCTACTCATTAAAGATGGAATCGAATATATTGTAAGAGCTCATAAGCTCAAGAATAATTATACTCTCATAAACTCAGGGCAGATGAAATGAATTGTAAATTCATGCAAACAATTTTTACTGATGGTTGTGAAGGAAAAGAAACTTGATAAAACCAATGTATTTGAGGGCTATGATACTAAACAGCAAGCCGATTTAGAAAAAGTTGTTTCAAAATATGATGTATTGTTTCAAGAACCTAAAGGTCTGCCACCCAAAAAGGAAATAGTGCATGATATTAATTTGTAGCAAGATGCTCCATTGCCTAACATCGGAATGTACAGGTTGTCCGCTTTAGAGAATGCAGAAATCAAGAAGCATGTACAGGAGCTGCTCGAGAAGGGGTTCATCAGACCTAGCACATCACCATGTGGGTCTCCAACTTTTTTGGTGAAAAACAAAGATGGCTCGTGGAGAATGTGCATTGATTACCGCACACTAAATAAGATAAGGATCAAAAATCATTATCCCCTTCCTCGCATAGATGATCTATTAGATCAGTTGAAAGAATTTGTCTATTTTTCCAAGTTAGACTTGCATAGTGGCTATCATCAGGTTAGATTTGTAGAGCAAGATGCATGGAAGACTACTTTCAAAACAAAGCAGGGACTGTATGAGTGGTTGGTTATGCCTTTTGGCTTAACTAATGCTCTTGCTACTTTCACAAGAGTAATCAATGATGTGCTCAAACCTTTTCTTGATGATTTTGTTATTGTATATCTAGATGACATTCTTATATTTAGAAAAATGTGGGAAGCACATTTAAAGTATGTTAAGCAGACTCTAGATGTTTTGAAAAGAGAAAAACTTTATATTAAACTCTCAAAATGTGAATTTGGCAAAACATCTTTGAATTATTTGGGACATATAGTAGGGGCTGGTGAATTGAAGATAGATCCCTCTAAGGTTGTAGTCATTGTAAACTGGCCTAAACCCAAATCTGCTACAGAAGTTAGAAGCTTCTTAGGAGAAGCACAATATTGGAGAAAGTTTATTTCTAACTTTTCCTTAATTGTAGCTCCCTTACATGCTTTAACAGGATTGAACAAGGTGTTTCAGTGGGGAGGCAAATAGCAGAAATCCTTCGACACCTTGAAAGAAAAGATTAGTATAGCACCACTACTACCACTGCCCGATCTTCAAGGACCATTTGAGATTGAAACAGATGCCAGTGACTATGCCATGGGAGCAGTGTTGATGCAGCACGGTAAACCCATATGTTATCATTCTGAGACATTTAATTCTGCAGTAGTTAACTATCCTACATACGATAAAGAATTGTATGCATTAGTAAGAGTGTGAAAAGTGGAAACATTACTTAATGGGAAAAGAGACAGTTATACATACTGATCATCAACCACTTCAATATCTACACTCCCAAACTAAGTTGCAACAATCAAGACACTATTGATGGATGGGTTTTCTACAACAGTTTCATTTGTTCATCAGATATAAAAAGGGAATACACAATAAAGTTGCAAATATGTTATCTAGACCAATTATAAATGCATCTACTATATTTAAGCATAATTCAGTATTGCATCATAGCTACATTGAACAATATGCTTAAGATATAGATTTTAAATATGTATATGCAACTTTAAGTCAAGGCAAACGAGTAGAAGAATTGGATTATCATGTTAAGGACCAACTCTTGTATCATTTTAGGAAGCTATGCATTCCACAAACTAAAAGAGTAAAGATAATTCGAGAAGCACACACTTCTCTAATATCAGGTCACTTTGGTGTAAGTAAAATAGTTGCACAGCTGCAAAGATTTTGTTATTGGTTGAAAATGAATGAGACAGTTTCTATATATGTAAGAGGGTGTACCATGTGTGCTAAAAGCAAGCCCCGTAATAGAAAACTACGCTTGTACACTCCACTACCAGTTCCTTCTCATCCTTGGGAAAGTGTTTCCATGGACTTTGTTGGAGGACTGCCTAAATCTAGGAAAGGTTATGATTATTTATATGTTGTTGTGGATAGGTTCAGAAAAATGTGTATTTTAATACCTTGTAACAAAAATTTTATAGCTGAACAAGCTACAAATTTATTCTTTCAGCATGTATGGGTTCATTTTGGATTACCCACTTCCATAATATTTGATCAAGATACCCGATTTGTTGAAAAATTTTGGTCAAGTTTGTGGGAATTGATGGACACCAGGCTAAAGAATAGCACAACTTTTCACCCACAAACAGATGGCCAAACAGAAGTGGCCAATAGGACAGTGATCCAGTTGCTTAGAGGCTATTACAGCAAGCATCCCAAACTTTGGGATGAACATTTATGTTATGTGCAACATGCTTACAACTGAGCTAAACATTCTTCTACACAGAGATATCCTTTCAAGACCTATTTTGGTTTCAAACCAAGGTCTCCCTTGGATTTTGTCTTTGGTAAAGACATAGCAGTTGATGGACACAGTGATGTGGACAAGGTAACCAAGTTCATTGAACAAATGCAAGAGATTCACTAGGCAGTACAGGAACAGCTAGAAAAGATCCAAGCCAAGTACAAGGCAAGGCATGACAAGCATCGAATGGAGCATAGTTTCCAAGTTGGTGACCAAGTCTGGTTGTATATCAGCAAAGACAGAATGCAAGGTGAAGGTAAGAAGCTAAAGCTAATAAGGTATGGACCTTTCAAGATACTTGAGAAAATTGGTGAGAATGCTTTTCGCCTTGATCTACCAGGTTACATGCACATATACTCAGTTGTTAATGCAGACAGCTTGAGACTATTTGAACCTTCATTAATCGAAGATCTTGAAGAGCAGAGTCAATTGCCTTCTATTGATGACCTGTTACTTGAATATCTTAATGAGTTGCAGGAAGATACAGTTCTAGATAAGAAGGTAAGAACTACACGCAGAGGTGATGTTGACTACCTCAAGATCAGACTCAAAGGTTCAAAGACAAGCAGTGTGAAATCGATAGAAATTGGGCAAGCGAGGAAGCAATACCCTCACTTGATTGACGCTTAAAAGTAAACCAACTTTTGGTGGTCCAAAAGATTTTTTAGTGGGAAGGCCGTGATCTGAATTGGATCCTAGAAACTCTCTAAGTTTTCATGATTGTTTTAAAGATTCAAGTCCTAGAAAAGATCGAAGCTACCAGAAGGGATCCCCATAACAGTTGCAGTTTTGGCCCGAGCGGAGCAACGAGGACCCTTGATCAAGTGCATAGATCGTTGGCCCATGGTAAATCACAATGGCACAAAACTGGAAAAACTGGAGGCTAGTTTAGAAAACAGAGGTGAATTCTGATACGTGATTAGCGCTAGGCGCTAATCACATATCGCAGGGCATCCCCCTCAGTGAAGGAAAGCCCCGAAGTGCCCGGACCTGAAATTGCTATGAAAAATGGAAAAGTAACTATTTTGGTTCCATAGCACAGGATTCCACAAATCAGTAGGATATGAAAAGGCCTCGAGGTGGTAAGCAGTTTTGACTGAGTCCCACCCAATGCCACACATCGAGAAACACGCGTTTGGTAGAAGAGAGAGAAAACTACCTGCATCGGACAGGTAAACGTCGTGCGACTTGTCCACCTGATATGAAGGACAACTATAGGATTTTGGGGGCCCAGATCAACGGTGGAGATACGTCCCGATGAGTGACCGGATTTGACAAGTGAAAAAGCAAGATGACAGGGTATTTGAAGTCCGACATGGATTATGAATTGGAAAATGATTCGTGTTCACGGGTGGTCTTGAAGCAACCATATTTAATGGCCATTCGAATATGATTCAAGGAATCTAACACCCAGTTCATTAGCAAAGAGGTGGCCACCTCCCTGCAAGGCGTTACCCAGTGATGATGACGTAAAGCAGAGGAATTCGAACGGATAGAGGAAAGGAAACCAAAGGGCTAGGAAGCGGAAACTAGCAGCCAAAGAATAGATTGGCTTTAAAGCCATGAACTGATAGAGGCAACATAACAAAGAACAAAGAGGAAAATAGCATAGAGATGTAGAAAGCTAATAGCAGAGAACAGAGAGTAGAAACCAAGCTGACCTGAAAGCAGCATCGAGCCAGACAGAGCCAAATAGAGTCAGAGAGTCTGTGTACTCCATTGAAAGCTTGAGAGGTTCAAGAAAACTCCTCGGCATAGGCCTGTCATACTACTATGACCCTCAGAGGTTGAGTTTCAGTAAGGAGAGTGTGTGCACTCCATTCCTACTGACTTCATTCTATTAGTGAGACTCGAATCAAGCTCACTGTTGTAAAAACTTTGCTTGAAAACATAATAGAGAGGCCACCACTGAAAGGTTGGACCAGGAGATGTAGCCCAGGAGCATTGGGTAAACTCCTTATTAAACTTGTTTTGTTTACATGTTTGACTATTATATTTTCTATGAATTTCCTCAGTGTCTATGTATTCTAGCAATCTTATCGATCCGTTGCATAAGTAACATAGGCACATCCATGCACATGAGTCTGTAATATATTTAATTCTTTATCCTGGATAAATTCCAAATCATCAGTTGGTAAGAGTGGGTGTCTAGAGTCATCTACAAATTCATCATCATCATCTGAAGTAGAAAAGGTGGATGGAAAGTTCAATGAGGTAATACGCATCTCAAGTTCAAATCCTTCTATTTATGTTCATAACAACTCTTTTACGACATTTGAATAACATATTAGAGGCATTGGCATGAAGCTACTATCTAAAATGGGTTATCAAGGAGGAGCCCTCGACACTAATGACCAAGAGATCACTAATCAAATCATGGTAAAAGAGAGACCAAAATATCAAGGATTGGGATATGGTCAAAGACAGTTTGGAGAATTCTCTAAACGGTATGAGTAAAATCAGTCATCAAAGGATGATATGTGACACCAAGATGGTGCTGACAATGTTCATTTGTATCGTAAGAGAAATGAATGCTTTAAAGGACCCTACATGTCATCTTCCACTCCATATTGTCAAAGATGCAACCCAAGGGATAGGTATAAATCTCACGGTTGTTTTCCAAATGTTGGTAATTTTGACTATTTATGGAACATGCGATCCTTGCACTTTCTATGACGCAGTTGACCATTGTTTGGTTGTTTGTGAGAAATGTATGGTAATTCTCAAGAGAATGGATCAAATTCTTGGCATCAAGCATGATGAATCCCCTTCACACTTGAGGACTTCCTTTTCAACAAGCAAGAGAAAGTACTTTTGTACCCATTGCAAGATGCATGGGCATGGGAATGAACGATGTTGGAAACTACATCCATAACTTCATTCTAATAAGGATAAAGAGATTGTGAAAACCAATGAAAAGGATGAAATATGTGGCAAAGAGGACTCACAACATTCCTAAGGCAATGTTCAAAGAAAAGTAGATGCAAAAATAGAACCCATGCACCTAGGACAGGCAAAGATTGGGTAGATTGTTTGTATAATTTGCTTTTTCTTTGTAAATTGTAAATACTTTTTGTTGTTTACCTATTTTCAGTATTTTTTTAAAATGAAAAAGAATAATCACTATGAGAAACAAGTATATTTTTCATTAACATGTTATATTATGTTATGTTATTGTAGGCAAAGGGGATTATTTCATTGAATTTTTGCAGTAGTGTACTTTTGTGTACACGCTCAAACTAAGGAAATTAAAGCAACTTTGAATCAGTGCATGATAGGCATTATATTGCTTCTGATTTCCAAGATTGAAATTCAAGTTTGTCTCCAACAAGGGAACTTCAATATGAAGTTGTTTGAGTTATGAAAAATTAGTTTAAAGAGAATGTTCAGATTCTACTCATCAATGTTTTTGTTCCTGGATAGTGATAATAATTGTCGCTCGATTCTTGACAGGATGGTTAGGTCTTCATGAAGAAGATAGGTAAAGTACCTTGATTAGAGCTTGAATGGAACCAATTGAAAATAGAGAATTATGGATTGATTTTTGGGTAATTTTTTAGTTTCAGCCTCATTTTATTTACTAGAAGTAAAATTTTGGAGTCCAAAAGTTCCTAGTGGGGAGGTGTGATAAAATTGTAGCTAAAAAATGAAAGTGCCCAAAATCTTTCGAAACTAGCATCAAGTTGAAGTGTTCATTGCTCTGAATCCAACGACACTTGTTTCATCTCAATCTAATATCGTATGACAAAGTTATTGTAACACCCTCCTACCACATCTACCTAAGTAACCAACCAAATAGGGTAAACATGTGGCGTAAGGCTACCGTGATTGGATTCAACATCCTACATGACCTTAAGGAAATGGAATCGATGTAAACAAAACATATAGAAATTCCACATCGGCATCAAGACCCCTGAGAACCATGCCAACACTTCAGGAAACTTGTCCCTGGGTCCCACTAAATGTTTTCATCACTTGACCTCTGGACGCTCTCATAGGCCTGCAAGCCAGTGTTTAGGCACCATTTTATCTAGTTCTGTGCCAACGTCCCTAGGATTTGAGCCACTTTTTTCAGGCCCAGAGCCCAAGTCACTGCCAAGAATGGAATGACATCTTCAAAGTAGTAAAATAACAAGGAAACAAGGATGCAAAAGCAATTAGTTGAACAAGCCTTAACCAAATCCCTACTAGCCATGACTGGAATTTCTTCAAACATATCACAAACATGTAATCTACAGGTGCAAACAATAGATTTAAGCATAGGGATCTCATTCTTATCTGAGAATCACTAAGAACCATTGTTCCCTCATGTCTTTTGCTACATTATCATCTATTAGCCAATAGATACATTGTCCATCCATTTACAAGTAAAAGCATGAAGAGATCCATACATAGTTGTTGTCATAAAAAATATACATAATTAACATAGTAACAACATAAATACCTTAAATACATCATCTATATAATCCACATATAAACCAATACATTTACACATGAAAACAAAAGAGAGGAATTTCGCATTAATTAATATAGAAACCAACTAGGGATGGGACTACAACGTTCCACCCGAGCATAGATTGGCTGAGCCAAATCTCTCTTTGGCCAATCACCCTCGTTCCATATTCCAAACATGAATGTGGGACTCATAACCATTAGAAAATAACGAAACAAGCATGGAGCCTAGTGGAGTTCTCCACCTAAATTGTGAGGAATTTGAGTGCCTCCTAGACTCTTAGGCTTTACCGTAATACGCAGTTAGATCCATGGATCACTAGGCCCTACACCGAGACCCACTCTCTAAGCTTTACTATACATCCCATCCCAACTACAAGGCCCAATGGAGAGAAATCCATTCTTGTCTTTACCGTATATCATGCTATTCAACGACAAGGATTCTTGGGCCCACTGAGGCACACAATCCTGGCTTTATTGCAATCCACAGGTTGGCTCAGGGGTTACTAGGATAGTTTCTTTACCATGATCCATGGTCTGGTTCAGGGACCACTAGGCCGTGTGTTTTTCATTTCGGAGATCCACCCCACTCAACTTCAAATCCATCCTGAAATCCAGCTCAACCAGAGTATGAGAACCGATCTCATCAAGGCTATCAGGAAATTGCAAGGCTAGGCTGAAAAACACTGTCACACTTGGCCAAACCCATGCCATAGTAGAAAAAGAACCACATGCAATACCATGCATGAAAAATCTAGCAAGGAAATTACACATGAAAATCAATAATTGCAAAGAATCCTATTGTAGTTGCTTGATCCTGTTTTTCCTTGCTTGATCTCCGCTTCCTCTTGCCTTCTTTTCCTTTCTTGATCCAATGCCCAAGTGGTTCAAGAAAACTCTAAGTGTCTAAGAGTGAGAGAGAGAGATAGAATAATGAGGGAGCTCTAATACTGAATTGAAAAAAGGTTCCTAACTAATCCTCAAAAGCATGTTTATTAATGAGGCCTCTATTTTCTTCATTTTCCATTATTTTCCTTCAATTTCCTCCTCCCATGAAACCTGTGACCTTTCACCTCCATTTCCTCCTAATTTCCATTATTTTCATAAATAAATGTGCCAAAAATGCCATTTTTCCTTTCCAAAGCCTTATCCATTCCCTTTTCCAATTTCGTTAGCCATAATAAATCAAATGAACACCCCCAAGATGTCTTGCCGAACATTTAGCTTCGAATAAGTGTCCCATTAACCGTGGTTATTATTTTTAACTTTTATTACATGAATTTTTTACCAGGGCTATTATAGAACGCTCCCCCTTTGGGGACACTATCTTCGGTGTTCAATCACACATATACCTCAATAAAACCACTAGAAAGAAGACATACTACTCATGGATATTTATAACCTAGCACGATGCAGTTTTTACAATAATCACCCTGTTGAATGCCAACCCACATGACAACATAACAACATGATAACATAATAACATGAAAACATGACAACTATATTGCTTATTGGAGCTTTATAACATATCTCATGACAGTATTTACATCCATATACATATGTACATACACCAAAACGTCATCAAAACATATACCAAAGACATGTACCAAAACTGTTATGAAACCAGCTCAAGAAAAGATAGAAAAGATAGATCAACGCCTTAGAATTCAGCCTCTTCGAGGGGGCAACCTCCTTTACATTACATAAATGAACAATTCTTGGATGATACAAATGAAAAGACCTCCTTTCTATATATAGGAGTCTAAGGGGTTATAACATAATCAGAGCCGACATAACAATAATAATGTAAGGGCACAATAATAAAAATAATGGGCTTCTATGGGGCACAATAGTAACAATATGGGCACTACATGGGTACATCAATATAATAAGTGGGTTATACTAATAACAATAAGGGGTTACTCTAGTAGTATAGGGGCCTAACATGCCCCTCTCCTTCAAAAAGCGTTGTCCTCAACGCTTGAGTAGTTCTTGATGCTTCTGTATAAAATTCTTGTCCTCCCATGTGGAATCTTCAGCGGGTAAGTTCTTCCACTTGATGAGATACTCTGAAATTGATCGATTTCGTAGCTGTCCGGTTCTTGTTTCTGTGACTGCTCCAGGTTCTAATATGATTATTCCTTCCTCTTCAATTTCTGGCAATATTGTTTGAATTGGGATCTTTTGCAACTTTTGAATAAGTGGCCATACTTCTTCTTCCTTCTTCCATTCATCCCTTGCTTCGTTTATCCAATCTGGTTGGATAATATAAATAGCACAAAACAATGCTTCCACATCCTCATCCTTGAAGAGTCTTCCCATTCGGTAAGGTCGCCATTTTTTATGTAGTATTGCCAACATTTCCTTCTCATAAATAGCTTGCTTGAGATGTAGCAGTAAAAATACCCAATCACCTACATCAAAACATTTTTCACTACGATGTTGATCTACCTGTTGTTTCATTTGATTTTGCACCGAAGTGACGTTATCCTTTAAAAGTTGGAGAACTTGTTGTTGATGCTCGATGTGATATTTCACTGCTTGAACCTTTTTCTTCTTGATATGTCCTTCTATCTCTAGAGTTTGAGGAGTGGTAATTTCCTCCAATCCTTTACAAGATATGGTAGGATTCATTTCTTGATGCTCGATGTGATCTTTCACTTCTTGAACATTTTTCTTCTTGATATGTCCTTCTATCTTGATAGTTTGAGGAGTGGTAATTTCGAACAAAGAATTACAAGAAATGGTTGGATTCATTTCTTCTTTCTCGATGTGATCTTTCACTTCTTGCACCTTTTTCTTCTTGATATGTCCTTCTATATTGAGAGTTTGAGGAGTGGTAATTCTTGCCAATGCTTTACAAGATATGCTCTGATTCATTTCTTCTTTCTCTGGGGTGGGTTCCTGGCATATATCTTCTTCTTTTGATGTTTCTTGATCCTTTTCTTCCTCCTCTTCATATTCTATGTAAAATAATTTCTTCTCAGCACACTTATGACCTTTAGTGCATTTGCTATCACAATTGTAACAAAGCCCTTTTTCTCTTTTTTCTTCCAATTGTTGTGGTGTAACCCTTGTAGGCTATGGAAGGCTAGGAGAAACAACACTTCCATCTTTATAGTTGTGAGGGGTATGCTTCCTGGTTTCCATAATTTTGCTTTCCACTATGTCACAAATCTCTTTTACTCTTTCCAATTGTTGTGGTGTTGCTCTAAAGAAGGTGTTGCTCTTTGTATCCTCATAATGTGCTATCATTTCCTTCGTGAAAATTGACCATGTAACAAGTTTTTTACGAGAACAAAGCCCTTTGTACCATAAAAATTGATCTGGTTCTAAATATGAAGATGCAATACATACCTTTTGTAACAGTTGTACACCATGTAGATAAAAAATATTGCTCCATCTGAAGTATCCAATTTACCGGATCCTTGCCATCAAACTTCCTCATCTTGCTTTTTCTTGATTTTAGGAGCTCGACCTTGAAACGATTGTAATTTTGTACTTTTGGATCCTTAAGTTCTGAAATTGCGAGCTACAGTAGCCCTCTGTGTCCTCTTTCCAATGCCACTAGTATGATCCAAATTGCATTCTCTAATAAAAAGTTATGCACAATCTCCCAAGATGACCTGATTATAGACCTTTTTAGAAGAGCAAACTTGTATGAAGTGCCACGTGTCATTGTTTTGACCTTTGGATCTAAAAATGATATAAAAATAAACTATAGTCCTTCCTCTTTCTGTACCTTCTTACGAAATTTCAATCTGATGCTCAGAAAGAAAGTTATGATGATTTTCCCCAGGTCACCTGTTTTGAATGTAATTCAGGAGTCTGCAAAAAGACCAACTTCCTCAGATCATATCTCCGCAAATATTGCGCGACAAGCTCTGCAATTTAGACCCAAGGTTCAGCACGATTTCTTCTCAAATGGGTTTTTTTTGTGACTTCTGAAACGTCACAGAAAAAAAGTTATAGCGAAAATTCCACGATGACCTGTTTGGAGCAGCGAAACCTTAGAATCCAAAGCTCTGATACCAAATGTTATGAAACCAGCTCAAGAAAAGATAGAAAAGATAGATCAACGCCTTAGAATTCAGTCTCTTCGAGGGGGAAACCTCCTTTACATTACATAAATGAACAATTCTTGGATGATACAAATGAAAAGACCTCCTTTCTATATATAGGAGTCTAAGGGGTTATAACATAATCAGAGCCGACATAACAATAATAATGTAAGGGCACAATAATAACAATAGTGGGCTTCTATGGGGCACAATAGTAACAATATGGGCACTACATGGGTACATCAATATAATAAGTGGGTTATACTAATAAAAATAAAGGGTTACTCTAGTAGTATAGGGGCCTAACAAAAACACCATACCAAAAATGATTTGCCTCAACTAGAAAACAAGGAAGGATACATAGCCCGAATTTGATCTTCCATCTCCCATGTAGCTTCATCAGGCCCAAATTTCTTCCACTACACTTTAACTTTCTCAATTTCTCTGTTCCAGAGCATGATCACCTTTCTTTTCAATATACACTGAGTCTCCAACTGGAATTCTCCATTCGGTTCCTCCAACAATACAAACCAGGAAATCACATGATCAGTAACTTTAACATACTTCTTAAGTAATGACATATGGAAAACATCATGGACTTTCATTTTTGGAGGCAGTGCAAGTCAATAGGCTACCAGCCCAATCCTCTCAACAATACTGAAGGGTCCAAAAAACCATGGCCCCATCTTGGCACATGATCCAATCATCAAGGAGCTCTTCTTTGGTTTGATGTGCAAGTACACCTGTTCCCCCAACCCGGAACTCCTTGAATAACCTATTCCAATAAGTATAACTATTCTACCTATCTTGTGCTGCCTTTATATTATTCTTTATAACTTATGCAAGAGCATCTAGACCTAGCCAGCAATGTGATGGAGTGGTCACATGTTGTGGCTAATGCAAGTTTGGAGGAAGAATTGGTTGTTCAAATTATATTAATTTCAAATTATGTAAGTGGTTAATTTGTTGCCTAATTCTAAACAGAATTGGGAATAAATGGAAAATGATCCTCCCTGTGTGGAGATCAAGCCAAGTAGTCTAGTTTGTTTAGATTAGGATAGGATTTGATTTCTAAAAGTATGGTTTATTCCTTCATTTGTGGAAGGAAACTGTTAGGTATATGTAATTTCCTTTGTTTTCAGAAGAGGGGGAGAGAGAGCGAGACACAGAGGGAGAAGATCGAGAGTATTGTAATCCTATGGGCAGTGTTAGTGTCAGTCTTTGAAACCTTCCTCCAGTGATCAAACATGCTCTTACAAAGTGATTTTAAGGTGTCAAGGTCAAATTTTGTCATTTCAGTGAGTCTTCAAGAAAAATTTTGGTCACTATGTATTAGGTATAGGGTTTGTTTTAACTCCTTTCAAAATTGTCCAAATGTCAGTCCATGTCACCATTCAGCTAAGTGTACCACCATTCAGAGGGTTGTCATCATCATGTCAGGTTCCAATGGGTCATTTTACACCTTGTTCATGCTTGAGTTGTGCCTAGGTAAGGTTCATTTCCCTCTCCTAGGGTTTTGAAGGTAATTTCTCTTGGATGGTAAAATCATTAGCAAAACTTGTATCCTGATTTTCATACACCTTCCCCTATCCTTAACATACCTTATTAAACGCTTCCCATCTTTCGCACAAACCTTAGTTTCTTGCTACAATTTGACAATTTTCTAGGCTATGCCTGTGTTTTTCCCTTTTGGACCCCTTCCCCTCACTCAATCCTTGAAATTCCACTTTCCCCTGCTTCCTAACATCCCTCCCTACTTCCCAAAATTTTCTCAAGAATTTAGAAGCCCCTTATCCCCTTCATCTCACTTCATTTAAATAAATCCCCTGTTCCACACATCAGGATAGGTTTTAATCCAATGATGTTTTTGAGCAAGAAAATATGAATTTGGGAAAAATGAGAGATTTTTTTGTCCAAAATAGGCCAAGGCAGAAAACCCTCCTTCACTTTTTACACAGGTGTCACGGTTTTAGATAAATGTAAAAAATACAGTTGCCTCAGGAGAATTGTTTCACCTCTGAAGTGACCTTGGGAAAATCAAGATTTCTCCTAGCTTGGTTGGCCAAATGACTTTCGTGATGAGTCAAAATTATAACTAGACACAAATTTATTTCCAATGAGCTATCCTGAGCTCAATTTTGGGTTGAGGAAGACCTTCCAAAGTTGACTGCAACAGCACTCTGCCTTTAGGTAGCCTCATTTTTCACATTTTGACCAGTCTTGGGAGATTTGACTTTTAACAGGGAAAATGAACTAACAATTGAAATATTCAAGTTTTTTTGGAAATTAGACTCAATAAGATTTCCAACAAGCTATCCCGTGCCCAATTTGGACACAGGCAAGGCCTCCAAAACTGGTCTGCAAAAAGGGGCTACGCACATGTTCCTTGCCGCAGTGCACCTACCTACTTAACCCAAATTTCACTCAAATCATCTTGAAAAGCTCCCAAATCTTGCAAAATTTATTCCACAAGTAAGTGAAGCATTCTACTTTTCCATTTCAAAATATTTACTCATCCTTCATGGTGTTTTAAAAGGTGAAAAAACAAACCCTACTTGTTGCACAGTTACACTATAAAAATTGCCTAGGGTTTGCAAAATTGTCATTTTTGCTATCTTATTCCCCTATATAATTTTCACATCCCCTTCACTAAATTTCCCTCATTTCATTTCCATTTCCCTCTCTCATTTGCAATTATCCTACCCCCTATCCCAAAAACCCTAAAACCCTATCAAATTCCCACTATTCCCAAACCGTAATTGGCATTCCCAAACCCTATCACTCCCTAAAACCACTATATCCAACATCAAAATCCCTCATTCACTATCCCCCTCATCAATCCCATTCATCAAATATCAAACACCTATTCTTAATATAAAATCTCTTCATACTCATCATTGAAAACCAAACAGTGGCAAATATGGAAACAGATTCACCTTATGAAAGAGATGAGGAAACAATGAGTGCTTCCTCCCAAGAGATTCATGCACCAAGAAAACCACACAAGGGAGGAAAACACATCTGGGAGGAGCCCACTACACTTACAGAGCTATTGGCTTGTCCTCTTGCAATAGCATGTTTCAAACATCAGTCTTTCTATCAGTTTTGTGAGATGGTGGAAAGAGTCAAATACCACCATGAGCTTGCTAGACTTTTTGTCCTTCATCTTCACAATGGCCACGTCAATTTTGTAGGTGTTACATTCACTTTGACACCTAAAACTATAGCTGAAGCAACAAGTATTCTGAATGTGGGTGAACAGTGGAACAAAGAACAGTTGGTGGAAAAAGAGCATTATGAGCCTTATATCAAGGTTGGCTATCAGAAGCAAATCAGTAGGGTCTTCCCTTTCAGATACCTACAAGACACATATGCTCCACTCATGAAGCTCATAATCAAATACTTCAGCTGTGAAGGCAGATTTTCTCGCTTATACACTTATCATGTCAGATTATTGATGCATTTCACTAGAGTGAGGATGATGAACCTCCCCTATTTCATGTGCCAGAATATTGAGAAAATGACCACATTGGTGCAAAGGAAACCTCCTCATCAACAATACAACAACATTTATCATTTTGCATTGATCAAGATTGTGGTTTTGCATCAGTTGAGTTTGCTGAATGTTTCATGGGATGATTTCATTTCACATGAGGTTTTCACAAGTCCTCAAGTGACCCCATCAGTTTTTCACGAGGCAAGAGGGCCTTCACATCAACAAGAAGTGCATGAGACTCAAACTACTAGTGTGCCAGTATTTGTCACTTACCAAAAGGGCACAAGGAGATTATTTGCAGCTGCCAAACGAGTACTATCTCCACCTGGGGTGGAAGGGGTCTCGTTTCCTTCATCAGATCATAGGAAAATGTTATCTTCACCCAGGGTGAAAGGGGCTTTGCCTTCTTCTTCAGCAAAGCAGGACAGAGGGAAACAACCAGTGCATGATGAGGGGCTTTCTGAAGATCAGGAGAAAGATTTCATTTTGATACAGGATGAGGACACTGATTTGGGCACCCAAAGCTCAAAACTCAAGGAATTAATCAAAGAGAAAGAAGCTGACATTCATGAATTATCTCTTAACCTTGAAAGAGCTAAGTGGATCATAAACTACCTTGAGCAAAGGAACAAGTAGTTGGAAGACCAGCAAACAATCATGGAGCTGCAAAACATAAGATAAAATAGACAAGTAGCCAAGAGAAGGAAAGTCAAGTTGACACCGCTTGAGCAAGAGGTTGATGCTAACTGGGAATCATGGCTTGAGAAGGGAAAACATGCACTTGGAGAAGCTACTTGAGAAAGAAAATAAGGAGAAAAAGATTTTGAGGCACATGGCTTTTCATTGTTTGTCAAGAAACAAAATTTGCAAAGTGAGGATAAGGACCTTAAAGGCCAAGTTGAAGAAAACTTTGAGGAGGAAGAAAGAGCAAGATAAGCTCAAGATCTTGGCTGAAGCTTCCTTGGACCAACATAATACTTGTTGCAAGTCACTCATCCAAAATTTCAAGAAATTTGGCACACTTTCTGTCAATTTTGAATTTTTGAAGGAAAAAACAGGTTTTTATGCCTGGTGCTTAGAGCCACCCAGTGCTCACCATTTTTGGATTCCTCATAAAAAATTATGAACACCCAAAAATTACTAGAAATTTTTGTCAAGTTTTGAGCTTCCAAAAGGGTCAAAAACACCTCAAAAATGCCATTTCTGCCCCTTTTTGGCCACATATGAAGCAGTGTTGGGAGAACTCACTTTTGGAGGGGAAAATGGACACCCAATTCTGAAATTCCACCTCTTCTGGAAAGTAGATAGATAGACCTTTCCAACAAGCCCACTTGGAGAAAGTTTGGTGGACGGGAAGTGCTCCAAAATCAGCTGCAAAAAGGTGCTACGCACAGGGAAAGTTGTGCGGTGCATAGGATGGAAAATTGCTATTTTTGCCAAAAAAACTCTGTTTTTCGCCTAGTTTTTTCTTAGTTTGACTTTTTTCTCTCTAATGGCCAGACTCATGATGTAATTTGATGTAAATAGATGGAATTTGATGTAAAAATGTTTAAAATTCACTCATGGAGGTAGATACATCATGTTTAAGTGGTTTTCAACTGAATGAATCAGTTTCCTAGGTTTTAGAGGCAAGTTGTTCCACTGCCTACTTTTCAGTTCTTAGTTTAGATCTTGTTGAAACAGCTCCTAAACTCATGAATTCAACCCCTAAAGCCTAGAATGAGTTTTTTTTTGCCTATATCTAGTACTTTTTCAGTCATTTGTAAAGGTTGGACTCTTGTGAATGCTCTGAGCATTATTGTACATTCATCTCTGCAGTTTGGCAAGGAAATAGACTAGGGTTTGCAGCGTTTTGTGGGATTCTTGTTGAAAGGTGATTTATTATTGTTTTTCCTTCTGTGATTCAAGTTATAATGTGTTTATGTGTGCCATTATCTCTCTTTTTTCAGCTTAACTAAATGAATCAAGTATAAAGGTAGAATTCATTGATGTTGCAGTGCTCTACCTTAGGGTTTGTTTAGTCTTATATGTTTTCTACTGTTTGAATAGGATCCCTGAAAATTTCATGCCCTGTTCAAATCCTCACCGGTATTAAATCTCTCCATTTCACTTAATTCAAGATACTAAAGCATTTGCCTACATTTCCCCATAGAAAACTCTGCAAGACTGAGTCCATTCCCCAGACCCAAAACTGCCTTTCACTTTTGATCCAGCAAACCAGCATAAAACTCAATCAAATTCCTCTGAGCATATACCTAGCCTAAAATTAGTCTTTACATCAGTCATCTCAAACTTCATTTGCTATATTTTCCTAATATTTACAATGAGAGAACCCTCTCCTGACCTGGTAGGGCTAGCTACTAGGTTAAGCGTGGTTTGATGTTACCCTAGACCTGCCTTTCTTAGCTTGAGGTAGATTTAGGCCCTAACATAGTGGCGACCATACTGGGGAAGAAAAAATTGTTTGTTCATTAATGTTCTTTGCTTTATAAACTACAGACAGAGCCTGAAGTTAGCCAGGTAGCCTTCGAACTGCTCTTGCTTTGTGAGTGCATAAGTAGATGAATGCTGCTTCAGTCAATCTCCGGTTTAGTTTATGAACTGAACATCTGACTTGCAAATTTCCCTAGTACATGTATCAAGTTAGATCTGATTGTTGATGGTGGACAATGATCAGACATCGAAAAGGCTGAAATCATTCACCTGGCGACTCTAAATCAGTTTCAAGATCAGATCCAAGAACTCCACTGGAGGATGAACCCAACCAGCAGAAACATGAAAGGACGATATGGACAGATCAGGTATTCAAGTTGGAATTTCATCCAAGACATTTTGTTCTTTGTTATAAATTATTTCTTCTCTTTTCCTGAAAATGTCAAGAAGGCTTTGCAAAGTATATTGTATTTGAGAAAAGATCCTTGGCCCACATTTGATCCCTTCCCTTTGAATATTGTGAATACCAAAGATTTTCATGCCTTTGAGCTTGATCAAGACCCTTTTTCTGAATCTTGTGATGACCATCTTCAAACTGATGAACCTCAAGAGACCAAGTCTGATTCTATAACTTCTATACATACCCCTATACCTTGTAAAATTCCAGATCGATACAAACCTCTAATTTTACCTCCTATATCCCATGCTTTCCCTAAAATTCATGATCTATATCTACCAAGATTTGATGGTGAATGCGACAACATCACTGCTGAGCAACATGTATTGAATTTTCAGTATTTTCTCAACATTTTTGAAGTTGATGAAGAAGATGTCAGTATTAGGCCTTTTTCTCTTTCTTTGCAAGGAAAATTCAAGAGTTGGTTCAAAACCCTGCCTGATGCGAGCATCTCAGATTTACAGCAGTTCGTTAAAGTTTTCCTCGACAAGTGGGTGGTCAGAAAAAAACCCTTTCTTGATTATAGATGAGTATAACCAGCTGAAAAGATAGCCAGGGGAGATAGTACAACAGTTTTTCTGCCAGATTTAATCAAGTCTACTTTTCGATGCTGGTTAATATAAGACCTCCTCCTGGATCCCCTCTCTTGCACTACTCAGAAGCCTTTGATCTGGAAATGGAGTTTCAGCAGAGGGAAAGGAACCTTGCAACACTTGAAGAGATGCAGAACATTGCAGTAGATGTAAAAGCTCATTTGCTGATCAGAAGGGCAAAGTTGAAGGAAGAAGTAATGAAAAACATAAATCTAGAGGAATCGACATCTTTAGAGGTAAAACTTGACATTTTGGTAAGTGCAGTGGAAGAGATGATGCAAAAGATCACCACAACGAATGAGTTTGATGTGCAAGACCATGGCTCGCTGATTGAAGAAGAACAAGTGGCTGATCTAAAACATTTTCTTTCTTATCCCAGTTGTCATAGATCAGATAATGATAGTTTTATAGATCATCTTGGAGGAAAGAGATCTGTTGATATGACATGTATGCTTCATGATGTGTTTTATAATGATGATTTGCCTCAATTTAATCAGTATGATGATGATTATGTTCTCCAAACAGGAGCTAATCTTGTAGACAAACCAACAGCTAGTTTGTGGGAGGAAGAAGTTCACTTTTAGCAGCTCAAATACAGTGATCAGTCGTTGCATATCAGCTATGGAAATGACAAGGAAAGTGCAGCAAATTTTGAAGTAAGTGAAGGATCTTTGCCTTTTTGTTTTGCTTCGTTTTGGTTCGTCAAAGACAACTTTCATGCAATCAGAAATCAATTGTCAACACGTTTTGATCTGGATCATCTTGAGGACAATGAAATCCTTGTTTGAGACTTCTGATATCTAGATTTGCAGCCGCTGAATGCAATTGATTGTCAAGTTGCAGATGAAGACTTGGAAGCTTTCACGTATGATCAAATGATGCAAGATGATTATGTACCATTTTTTTTGAATCATTTCAGTTTTTGAAGGATAATTTGCATAATATATCTTCAAATGGGTAGACTGTAGAAAATCATGCAATCTCATTGGAACCAATAGAAAATGGGTTGCATCAATCTTTTCAAGTTTTTCATGATCCAATAGCTGATGTTTTGGATGAGGTCTGCAACCAAAGTCCTTCTCCATTACCCAACTATGAGCTTGAGACGTGTACTGATACAAATTTGATCTGGCAGCTAGTTTCTTTGTCATTTTCAGTAGGAGTCTTGTCACAAAGCTCAGATCAAAGTTTGCATTCATGGTATGAGGAGAAGAGAAGTAATCCATTGGATGAGCTAAGTCCCAGTGTGCATGAACTTCAAGATCCTTATGCAGTGTTTTTGGAGGCGGATAGAGAATCCATATCATTCAACGGATCTGTTTCCAAGTTTTCATGGGAGTTGCCTTTCAGTAGTTCTTTATTGTTGTTCATAAGAAAGAACTTGTGGAGAATGCAAACAGTAGCTAGAATGCTTACTTAGTTGCATTGGTTGTTTCATTTCACTTGATCAAGTGATGAATTGAACAACTAGAGTAGGTTGTATTGAATAAGCTCCATTTTGAGCATATTTTCCAGTTTGTTAGTTGTGTTTTAGTCTTGAGTCATTTTTTGTTTCAGTCAGTTTAAATATGGTTTTAGCTGAGTGTCCAATTTCAGCTTTTGAAATTCTTGTTTCAGTTTTGAATTAGTCATTTCAACAATGAGTCTTCATTCAAAGTTTCATAGTAATTGGTTTTTGGATGTTTTGAAGTTATTGACTCCATTGCCCAATGGATGAAGGCACTTGTCTGGTCTCCCAAAGATCTGTGGTTCTTGGCACCTCCAAGGAGCTACTGTCCCCATCAGAGCCAATGTTAGTGTCAATCTTTGAAACCTTCCTCCAGTGATCAAACATGCTCTTACAAAGTGATTTTAAGGTGTCAAGGTCAAATTTTGTCATTTCAGTGAATCTTCAAGAAAAATTTGGTCACTAGGTATTAGGTCTAGGGTTTGTTTTCACTCCTTTCAAAGTTGTCCAAATGTCGGTCCATGTCACCATTCAGCTGAGTGTACCATCATTCAGAGGGTTGTCATCATCATGTCAAGTTCCAATGGGTCATTTTACACCTTGTTCATGCTTTAGTTGTGCTTAGGTAAGGTTCATTTCCCTCTCCTAGGGTTTTGAAGGTAATTTCTCTTGGATGGTCAAATCATCAGCAAAACTTGTATCTTGATGTTCATACACTTTCCCCTATCCTTAATGTACCTTATTAAACACTTCCCATCACTGATATCCCTCAAATTCCTCGTTTTCGCGCAAACCCTAGTTTCTTGCTACAATTTGACAATTTTCTAGGCTAGGCCTGTGTTTTGCCATTTTGGACCCCTTCCCCTCACTCAATATTTAAAATTCCACTTTCCCCTACTTTCTAACATCCCTCCCTACTTAAATTTTCTCAAGAATATAGAAGCCCCATTATCCCCTTCATTTCACTTCATTTCGACAATTCCCCTATTCCACACATCGCGATAGGTTTTACTCCAATGATGTTTTTAAGCAAGAAAAGATGAATTTGGGAAACCTGAGAAAGGTTTTTGTCCAAAATAGGCCAAGGAAGAAAAAATCCTTCATATTTTACACAGGTGTCATGGTTTTAGAGAAATTTCAAAAATACAGTTGCCTTAGGAGAATTGACGCACCTCTGAACTGACCTTGGGAAAATCAAGATTTCTCCTAGCTTGGTTGGCCAAATGACTTTCTTGATGAGTCAAATGATAACTAGACACAAAGATATTTCAAATTATCTATCATGAGCTAAATTTGGGGTTGAGAAATTCCTTCAACATTTGAATGCAATAGCACTCTACCTTTAGGTAGCCTCATTTTGCACATTTTGACCAGTCTTGGGAGATTTGACTTTTGACAGGGAAAATGAAATCCAAATTGACAAATTCAAGTTGTGGTGGAAATCAAACTCAATAATATTTCCAATGAGCTATCACATGCCAAATTTGGACACTGGGAAGGCCTCCAAAACTAGTCTTCAAAAAGTCGCTACGCACCTGTTCCTTGGTGTAGCGCACCTGGGTAGTGGCACGGTGCACCTGCCTGCTTAGCCCAAATTTCACTCAAATCATCTTGCAAAGCTCCAAAATCTTGCAAAATTTATTCCACAAGTAAGTGAAGCATTCTACTTTGCCATTTCAAAATATTTACTCATCCTTCATGGTGTTTTAAAAGGTGAAAAAACAAACCCTACTTGCTGCACAGTTACACTATAAAAATTGCCTAGGGTTTGCAAAATTGTCATTTTTGCTGTCTTATTCCCCTATATCATTTTCACATCCCCTTCACTAAATTTCCCTCATTTCATTTCCCTTTCCCTCTCTCATTTTCACTCATCCTACCCGCTATCCCCAAAACCGTAAAACCCTATCAAATTCCCACTATTCCCAAACCCTAATTGGCATCCCCAAACCCTATCACTCCCTAAAAACCACTATATCCAACATCCAAATCCCTTATTCACTATCCCCCTCATCGGTCCCATTCATCAAATAGAAAACACCTATTCTTAATATAAAATCTCTTCATACTCATCATTGAAAACCAAACAGTGGCAAATATGGAAACAAATTCACCTTATGAAAGAGATGAGGAAACAGTGAGTGATTCCTCCCAAGAGATTCATGCACCAAGAAAACCACACAAGGGAGGAAAACACATCTGGGAGGAGCCCACTACACTTACAGAGCTATTGGCTTGTCCTCTTGCAATGGCATGTTTCAAACATCAGTCTTGCTATCAGTTTTGTGAGATGGTGGAAAGAGTCAAATACCACCATGAGCTTGCTAGACTTTTTGTCCTTCATCTTCACAATGGCCAGGTCAACTTAGCAGGTGTTACATTCACTTTGACACCTGAAACTATAGCTGAAGCAATAGGTATTCCGAATGTGGGTGAATAGTGGAACAAAGCACAGTCGATGGACAAAGAGCATTATGAGCCTTATATCAAGGCTGGCTATCAGAAGAAAATTAGTAGGGTCTTCCCTTTCAGATATCTACAGGACACATATGCTCCACTCATGAAGCTCATAATCAAATACTTCAGCTGTGAAGGCAGATTTTCTTGCTTATACACTTATCATGTCAGATTATTGCTGCATTTCAATAGAGTGAGGATGATGAACCTCTCCAATTTCATGTGCCGGAATATTGAGAAAATGACCACATTGGTGCAAAGGAAACCTCCTCATCAATAGTACAACAGCATTTATCATTTTGCACTAATCAAGATTGTGGTTTTGCATCAGCTGAGTTTGCTGAATGTTTCATGGGATGATTTCATTGAGGTTTTCACAAGTCCTCAAGTGACCCCATCAGTTTTTCACGAGGCAAGAGGGCCTTCACATCAGCAAGAAGTGCATGAGACTCAAACTACTAGTGTGCCAGTATTTGTCACTTACCAAAAGGGCACAAGGAGATTATTTGTAGCTGCCAAATGAGTACTATCTCCACCTGGGGTGGAAGGGGTCTCGTTTCCTTCATCAGATCACAGGAAAATGTTATCTTCACCCATGGTGAAAGGGGCTTTACCACCTTCTTCAGCAAAGCAGGACAGAGGGAAACAACCAGTGCATGATGAGGGGCCTTCTGAAGGTCGGGAGAAAGATTTCATTTTGATCCAGGATGAGGACACTGATTTGGGCTCCCAAAGCTCAAAACTCAAGGAAATAATCAAAGAGCAAGAAGCTGACATTCATGAATTATCTCTTAACCTTGAAAGAGCTAAGTGGATCATAAACTACCTTGAGAAAAGGAACAAGTAATTGGAAGACCAGCAGACAATCATGGAGCTGCAAAACATAAGAGAAAATAGATAAGCATCCAAGAGGAGGAAAGTCAAGTTGACACCGCTTGAGCAAGAGGTTGTTGTTGACTGGGAATCATGGCTTGAGAAGGAAAACATGCACTTGGAGAAGCTGCTTGAGAAAGAAAATAAGGAGAAAAAGATGTTGAGGCACATGGCCTTTCATTATTTGGCAAGAAACAAAATTTGCAAAGCGAGGATAAGGACCTTAAAGGCCAAGTTGAGGAAAACTTTGAGGAGGAAGAAAAAGCAAGATAAGATCAAGATCTTGGCTGAAGATTCATTGGCCCAACATAGTACTTGATGCAAGTCACTCATCCCAAATTTGAAGAAATTTTGCACACTTTCTGTCAATTTTGAATTTTTGAAGGAAAAAACAGGTTTTTCTACCTAGTGTGTAGTGTCACCCAGCGCTCGCTTTTGCTAGGGACTTCCTCTGGAGGAAAACTCTAAATATTTGGATTCCTCATGAAAAATTATGAATACCCAAAAATTACTAAAAATTTTTGTCAAGTTTTGAGCTTCCAAAAGCGTCAAAAACACCTCAAAAATGCCCTTTCTGCCCCTTTTTGGCCACACAGGAAGCAGTGTTGGGAGAACTCACTTTTAGAGGGAAAAATGGACACCAAATTAATAAATTCCACCTGTTCTAGAAAATAGACAGATAGATATTTCCAACAAGCCCACTTGGAGAAAATTTGGTGCACGAGAAGGCCTCCAAAATCAGTTGCAAACAGGTGCTACGCACAGGGAAAGTGGCGCGGCGCATAGGATGAAAAATTGCTATTTTTGCCAAAAAAAACTCTGTTTTTCGCCTAGTTTTTTCTTACTTTGACTTTTTTCTCTCTCATGGTAAAACTCATGATGTAATTTGATGTAAATGGATGGACTTTGATGTAAAAATGTTGAAAATTCACTCATGGAGGTAGATACATCATGTTTAGGTGGTTTTCAACTGAATGAATTAGTTTCCTAGGTTTTAGAGGCAAGTTCTTCCACTGCCTACTTTTCAGTTCTTAGTTTAGATCTTGTTGAAATAGCTCCTAAACTCATGAATTCAGCCCCTAAAGCCTAGCATGAGTTGTTTTTTGACTATATCTAGTACTTTTTCAGTCATTTGTAAAGGTTGGACTCTTGTGAATGCTCTGAGCATTATTGTACATTCATCTCTGCAGTTTGGCAAGGAAATAGACCAGGGTTTGCAGCATTTTGTGGGATTCTTGTGGCAAGGTGATTTAGTATTTTTTTTCCTTCTATGATTCAAGTTATCATGTGTTTATGTGTGCCATTATCTCTCTTTTTTCAGCTTAACTAAATGAATCAAGTATAAAGGTATAATTCATTGATGTTGCAATGCTCTACCTTAGGGTTTGTTTAGTCTTATATGTTTTCTACTGTTTGAAGAGGATCCCTGAAAATTCCATGCCCTCTTCAGCTCCTCACTGGTCTTAAATCTCTCCATTTCACTTAATTCAAGATACTAAAGCTTTTTTCTACCTTGCCCCACAGAAAACTTTGCAAGACTGAGTCCATTCCCCAGACCCAAAACTGCCTTTCACTTTTGATCCAGCAAACCAGCATAAAACTCAATCAAACTCCTCAGAGCATATACCTATCCTAAAATTAGTCTTTACATCAGTAATCTCAAGCTTCATTTGCTATATTTTCCTGAGATTGACAAGGAGAAAGCCCTCTCCCAACCTGGTAGGGCTAGCTACCAGGTTAAGCATGGTTTGATGTTACCCTAGACCTACCTTTCGCAGCCTGAGGTAGATTTAAGCCCTAACAGGTAGCATAAGAGAAAGAGGCCATTAATTAGAAGAATTAGGCTAGAGAAGGGAGAGAACCTCAAATGTAGTTTTGTATTTACGTTTATACATAGAGAATTGGTTGTCAGGGCAGAACTGTGTAATTGATTACATTTCTTTTGAGACAGAGGTGTTTAATGTTGTAATCTGATCAAGGTCGAGACTCTGTAGTGGATTCATTGTGAATAAACCAATGTTGCATACATTATTATATAAATGGCTTGTGGAGGCCCTGAATGATTTTTTTTTCTCTGTATGTGGATGATTTTGGCATTAGCTCTGTGCTTTCATACTTTACCATAGAAATCCCCATGGTTAAGGTAAACTTAGTGTAGTTTGGGTCCGCAAACGGAAAACCCATTTACACATAGAAACAGTGCAAAATACTTAGCGGATTCGAAAAAACGGACTTGAATGAATATAAATGTCACTTTGGGACTTATCGGGTCTGATATACAAATCGCATCACTGCAGAGGAAGGGAATCGGCTTGGAAAATCGCCGAATTTAGATATCACAACCTAACCAGATCCAAAACAATATAGGAATAATTGGACGGTATTTCGGGCATATAAATGGCGGTAAGTTGTTTTGAAGACCCAACCCACTATTCCATTGAGAAGATGCCACGTAGCAATGGTGGAGGACAATAAAACTACTTTTTTGGGTGGTTAACTCCTAATCCAGTCTTCTATCTGAAATCCCTGATGACCGTCAGATCTCACTGATCCAGATTGAAGTTTCCAAAGCATTGATGTGTTGACTTCAGTGTATGACAAATGCACCAATAGAAAAGGGTAAATATCAATGTTTTTCATGGTTTTCAATGTATTTCGGAAAAAGGGAGAACAGTCAAGTTGTAGTGTAAAAGGGGATCTGCGGCGTGATTGTTGGGGTTTTTATAACTAGAGCACATATTAACACTCCCAATAGTGTAATTGCTTCGATAAAGTGTAAGTCCACACTTTAAAGGGTTTATTAAGGGGAAAATGAGTCCCGATAAGATGTGAGGGTGTAGCAACCTTAGGGTTGCACCAATAACCTGCATCTCTTATTCCATGTCCACCAACATCTCTGGTCCAATCAACATCCTGTTAACTATATCACTCCAACTGATGGGAGTATTGCAACTGCACCCATACAATGCCTCGAAAGGACTCATCCTCAATGACTCCTCATAACCATTGTTGTATGTAAAATAAACCAAGGGAAGATATTGCTCCCACTTCCATTGTTGATGCATCACATACATCCTCAACAAATCCTCCAACATCATGTTGACCCTCCCTGTCTGTCCATCAATCTATGGATGATAAGCTATACTGAAGGCCAACTTTGTGCCCAAACTTGTAAACAGCTCCTTCCAAAACATGGAAGTGACCTTTGCATCCCTGTTTGACACAATATTATTTGGAATACCATGCAATCGGACCACATCTTTGATCAATACCTATGCTACATCGCTCGCTGAGAATGTGGAGTTCACTGGCATGAAGTGTGTAACCTTTGTCAACCTATCCACAACAACCATGATCGAATCATGTTGTCTCACTACCCTTGGCAATGATGTGATTAATTCCATGGAAATTACCTCCCATTTCCATTCTAGAATCACAATGGGTTGTAGCAGTCCACCTGGATGTTTACACGCTGAAAAGAAAAACACCTAGCCACAAACTCTTCTACATCCCTCTTCAGGTTTGGCCAATAATAAAATCTCTTCACTTTTGTCAGTGCCTTCTGATAACCGGGGTGACTCGAATATGGTTTTGCATGAAAATCGCTCAAGATCACCTTCTTAAGCTCACTAATGTATGACACATATATCTTGTCTCTGAATCTAACTAGTCTATCCGTTGTAAGGCAATAGTCCACATCCCATGCACCTGTACCTGTACCACTACTTGTACCTATACATGTACCTATAAATGTACTATCACATGTACCTGTACCATCACCCTGCTTCATCATGTGCATAATCTCCATATATATAGCATCCTGCTAACCTGTTTGCAAGATCCTATCATGTAAGTTTGTCCCATAGGATCTCATAGTTGTTAAGTGATTTACCTGTATCTGCTTTCTAAGAGCATCTTGTCACCCTATTCTCTTTTTCTTTGATGTACCTGATCTTGAAATCAAGCTCACTAATTGTGGCTAGCCATATAGCCTGCCTGGCATTCAGATTTGGCTGGTGAAACAAATACCTCAACCCAATATGATCACTCATTAGTACAAACCTATTGCCAAGAAGATAGTGCCTCCACATCTTCAATGCATGTATGATTGTTGCTAACTTAAGATCATGTGTCGAGTAGTTCTTCTCATTATCATTCAATTTTCGTGACTCATAGCAAACCACCTGTCCATACTGCATAATGACCCCACCAAGTCCTCTCTTGCAAGCATCCGTGCATACTACAAACTCCCTATATGGATTTGCAATCTTTAATACTAGATCGTGTGTCAAAAATTGCTTAAGCTACTGAAAACAGGCCTCACATTCCTCTATGCATTCAAAATTCTTACCCTTCCTTTGCAATGATGTCATAGGATAAGAAATTTGTGAGAATTTCCTAATGAACCTCCTATGATAGCCTGCCAACCCCATGAAATACCTCACCTCTTCTACATTCCTAGGAGCTACCCACTCCATGATGGCCCTTATCTTTTTTGGATCTACTGTAATGCCCTCCTTGGAAACAACATGTCCAAAGTAGTGTACCTCAGTCTAAAATAAGTTTCAGTTGTTGAGCTTAACATACAACTAATGCTCTCTCAACAACATCAACACTGCTGCCAAATGCTCAACATGCTCTTCCTCATTTTTAGAATATATGAATATAACATAAATGAACTTATAATAACAAACTTATCCAAATATGCACGCAACATGTTATTCATCAAGCACATAAATGTAGTTGGAGAATTAATCAAACCGAATGGAATGACAACAAACTCATAATACCCATACCTAGTTTGGAAAGATGTCTTGTAAGTGTCCTCCTCTTTGATGCATACCCAGTGGTATCCTAACCTCAAGTCGATCTTAGAGAAAACTACTGCTCCCTTCAGTTGATCAAACAAATCATCAATCCTTGGTAATGGATACATATTCTTGATGCTCACTTTGTTCAACTTCCTATAATCAATGCATAATCCGAGAGTAGCATCTTTCTTCTTCACAAAAAATACATGTGCGCCCCAAGGTGATATACTTGGCCTATTGTATCCCTTGTCCAACATTTTCTTTAACTACAATTTAAACTTAACAACCAACTCCGGTGTGCTCATCTTGTAAGGTGACTTTGATGTTGGAGCTACCACTGGCACTAATTCAAAAGAAAAGTCTACCTCCCTGTGAGGTGGAAGCTCTGTAATGTCCTCAAGAAATACATCCTTGAATTGATGTAGAACTAGGTACCTGCTCAACACATGTGCATCCTCAACTTCCTTAACCTTGTCACTAGAAATGTGTACTACAAATAACATACACCCTTTCCTGTGACTACAATTTGCCTGCATAGTTGTCACAATCCTCACTGAGGTGGCTTTCTTCTTACCCTGTAAAACTCTTGGTTCCCCATTGTCATCAACACACTCAATGGCTTTGTCATAACAAACTACCTTGGTTCTATGAATATACAACAAATCCATGCCCAACAACATATTGTATGATCCCAATAGTGATACATTCAAATGCATTGCGGTAGGAATACCATTTAAATCAAATGCGCAAGCTCTTACCCAATGATGAACTCACTTCTTTGTACCTATAGCCAACTGCACTAACCAAGATTCTGCATGAAATTCCTTACTCAAACCATACTTATCCACCAAGTAGGGACTAACATAGCTATAATTAGATCTAGAGTCAATCAAAATAGAAATAACTTGATCATAAAGCTTACCAAACATCTCAATTATAGATGCCTGATGCTCTGCCTGTCTATTTTCCATGACTTCATAAATACGATGAATACTCTGCCCCACATCCCCAATAGTCGGCACCTCCTATGCACTATATATTATAGGCCTACCACCTTGATTCTATGGACAATCTCTCCTAAGGTGTTCCTCACCACATGTCTAGCACTCCAACCATCCAGTACCATTACCTCTATGTTGTTGTTGTGATCCATGTCCTTGTCTAGATGCATTAAACTTCTTTTTAAGTGCCACATTTTCTTTCTCCTCTACATTTTGAGGCCTTTCTCTCTTAGGCTGCCATTTACCTTTACCTTTGTCTTTTCCTTTCCATCCTTGCTAAGATTCATTCATGTGCTTTGGTTGTTCATAACAATGCTTAAATTTCCCAATAACTTCCTCAAGTGAGCAAGGCTCATCATACTCAATCCGATCTCTAAATGCTAATGGAAAACCACTGACAAATAATTGAACTTTAGCCTTCTCATTTGTAAGATACAGTACATACCTCAATAGCTCCAGAAACTTGATCATGTACTCTTCATATGTCATTGACCCCATCTTTAGCTCATAGAAATCTTTGGCCTTACTATCGTAGTGTCATTCTGACAAGTACTTCTTCCTGAAAATCCTCTTCAACTCATGCCAACTCAAGTCATCCATCCTGATGTCTCTAACCCGCTTCACGTCTTCCCACCAAATGTTTGTTTTACCTTTCAAGCTGAATATGGAAATTTTGGCCTCCATTTTATCTATGTACTCATGAAACTCAAATAATTTATTCATCCAAAGTATCCAAGCCTCTGCATCTTCTATATTATTCACATATCCATCAAAAGTAGGTGGATTTTCTTTCTTAATTTCGTCTAACAAGTATCCCCTGTAACTTCTCTTGTAAGGATTATAACGATGAGGATCATGATGCTTATTAGAACCAAAACTATAATAGTACCTGTACTCATCACCCCTCCTATTCGAAGTGTCCAATAGCTTGCCATCTCTCACCGTATCAACCTATTCCAACCTGTGTCTACCAGGATACATACTGCCATATGCCCCATTAGTTTAGCCCTCCTATCCATGGTTGATTCGAAGTGGCCCACGTCACTTTAGTTTTGAAAAACTTTGAAGGAGTATTGCATTAACCTCTACTTGTTTCTCTTGTGCCTTTATGATACTGTCATTGTATTCCTTACAACTCATTATATTTTCCTTCAAGATTCTCAATGTGTCTACCAAAACAAAAGAGTGCTCACCACGCTGCTCATTTGATTTATCGGGAGAGTCTTTGTAGTCTACCATCTTTCTATCCATTTGATCTCTTTCTTGCAAGGCATACTATGTCAGATAAACCAAATCATAATAAAATGACGTACCTTAGTATAATTGGGGAGGATACCTCATCTGCAAGATCATATAAATCATCATGAAACATGTATAACATAATCATAACAAATTATAGACATATACAAATAATTCCGTCAACACATAAAACTAATTCTAGTTAGAGTCCAGTCATCAATACATGACCATATCGACTACACATACCATGACCTCATGCATGACAACAACAACCATTATGCCATTGTACACATGGCCACATGCAAACATCAACATGCATAAGCAATGCATAATCAACCACACATACGCATGAACACATGTAATCAAGAATAAGTGAACAATACGTGTAACCAAACCTATAATAATTGTACATGTAACCAAACATACAAGAATGCAACCTAACATACAAGAATGTAACAAAGTGACATATAAAAACATGTAAGTGACATATAACAACATGTTAGCAACATATAACATGTAACCAGTCATACACTCATGACAATGCACTCTAGAATAACAACATCAAGTTTCTCATGACAACATCACTACCACCATGATCAAAATTATGCAATGCAACAAGCACATGGAATGCAAGTTTAAGAGACACATATGCAACTAACATGCATGCATGACCAACACAGAGCCCATCTAGTCAAAGGGGTGAATCATGCTCTATTACCACTTTGTAACACCCTCCTCCCACATCTACCCAAGTAACCACCCAACTCGGGTAAAAATGTGACGAGAGGCTACTGTGATTGGATTCAACCTCCTATGTGACCTTAAGGAAATGGAATCGATGGAAAAACAAGATACTAAACTTCCACATCAGCTATAGGACCCATGAGAACCATGGAAACACTTCAAGCAGCTTGCCCCTCGGTCCCACTGAATTGTTTGATCACTTGACCTCTGGACGCTCTGATGCTATGGGCATGCCAGCATCCAAGGACCTCTGGATGCTCTCACAGGCCTGCAAGCCCATGTCCAGGAATCATTTTGTCCTGTTTTGTGTCAGCTTCCTCGATATTTGAGCCACTTTTTCAACCCCAGATCCCAAGTCACTACCCATAATGGAATGACATCTTCAAAGCGATAAAATAACAAGGAAACATGGATGCAAAAGGAATTAGTTTAAAAATCCCTTAACTATACCCTTACTAGCCATGATTGGAATTTTGTTAAACATATCACAAACATGTAATCTACATGTGTAAACAACATATTTAAGCATAGGGATCTTGTACTTATCTGAGAATTTCTATGAAACATTTTTCCCTCATGTCATTTGCTGCATTATCATCTGTTAAACACACATGGGAGCAAGAACAATATGAATGATAAATCATGAGAGTACATTTTTTATTAAAAAATGATTTACATTTATAGTACAATATGTGATCGTTGGGTTTCACATCCCAAGGTCTCTTGGACTACTTTGTCTATTTAGCTTCCACACTAACCCATTGAGGATTAGGTGTCCAACATTCCCCCCCTTAATCCGAAGGGTTATGTATGAGTCCAAGAAGCGAGCTGTAATACAGAATGTGCAAAAAATCCATGGCAGCACTAGGCTGAATGTGCTCTCCGAAATGTTGGTATAAAGGGCGGTGGTTTAAGGATGACCACCAACACTGGAACGCTTAGTGCAGTTCCCGGAATTCTTCCAATACTGGCAAGAAGCTGAAGTCTTCTGCTAGGGGAAGTGCTCCTATTGTTTTGAAGAGGGAAACCTTCAACCATGAAAGGGAGGTCTCACCCCGCATAAAAGGGACAACTTCAACCTGAAAAGGGAAGTCTCAACCTGTGATGGTTTAAGGATGACCAACAACTCTGGAATGCTTAATGCAATTCCTGGAACTCTTCCAAAACTGGCAAGAAGCTGGAGTCTTCTGCTAGAGGAAGTGTTCTCAATTTTGTTCCTGGAATTCTTCCAAAACTGGCAAGAAGATGAAGTCTTCTGCTAGAGGACGTGTCCCAGATTGCCAATTGAAGGCATGTTTATGGGCATCTTTGTCTATGGCTACAACTCTAAAACTGGTGTAGCAGGTTGTGGCTCAGGCTTGCTTGATGTGGCTTTGAAGCTTGTAGATGACCATCATTTCCCCCCCTGTCAGATACAAGGTGAGATGATGGAGAAAACTCAACTGCAAGATTGTTCAATACTCTGGAACAAGTTCTGACATGTGTTTGGAATATCTTTTTGGCTGTTGATGCCCATTTCCAAGAAGCGATCCAGCCAAGATGAATCTTTGTTCTTGCAGGGTGTTTGTTGCTGAAGCATCTGTGTGAAGAATGGCTAGTTTTATGACAATTCTTACATGGATGAAGATCAAAACAGTGATCTTTCAGATGGCCAACTCGATCACATTGTTGGCATTTCATAATCTGTTGTTGTTGTTGTTGTTGCTGTGGAAGAGGGGCAGAGTCTGGAACAGCTGAAGTTGAACTGTCATGAGGAGCAGGTGAACTGTCATGAATGAATCTAGCACTCTGAAACTGAATGGGATTTGAGTAGTCTGGAATATGAAAGGACAAGTCCTTGTCATATCCAAGACCAGTTCTGTGCTTGTTGTGGACAAGATGTTCCGAAGGTCTGATGATAGGCTTGGGAAGTGCAGACTGAGTTTCTGCATCTGCATGTACAACTGTTGCTTTATCTGAATGAAATGTAACATTATTGTCTTGTTTTTTATGGGAGTCTGTTTCAATCTTCTGAACAGAAACTGGTTCAGAATGATGACTCCACTGCTATAATTCTTCTTGTTGTAGCTGAGATTCAAACTGCAAAAAATCAATCTTTTCCTGTGCATTTTGTAGACATGTCTGAATTTCTGAGAGAGATCCTATGCTAATTTGTAATGTGTCATCAACAGTAGATTGTATAAGAGTTTTCATGAACTCTAATACTTCACTGATTCTGGCCATTTTTCTTCAATGTCAGATTTACACCTTAAAAACTGATCACAATTATTACTTAATGCAGAAAAGTAATATCCACTCACAGTACACAACAATATCTTGTATAAATGTGCAACAAATGAATCAGGGAATCAATGCATATATATGTAGACAGAAACTATAATGGGTTTTAAATACAATGCCACAATTGGGGCAGCAACAACTGCAAACTTGCTTGGATCCTTCAAGTACTCCTTCACTTTCAAATCAGAAATGATGGCTATCAAAACTTCAATAATTATAACACCATGTCATGGGCATTGGAATGAATCTCTAGTATGTTGAAACAACAGTGATATACCTCCTTACATGTCCAAATACTTAGCAAACTATATAGTGCTGGTCATATATACCATATCATTTTACCATGACCTTTCAAAAGCCTTCCAACTATGCACAGTTTCAGGAAAACCTCCAGGAGATTAGAGAATACTCGACCCTGCTTCAGATGTATATGTAGCCAATTATTAAGGAGATTTGAATCTTTTATAGTGATAAAATATTTCCACAAAGGACAACTCGAACACAAACTGATAGAACTTGATTTGAAGATGCTTTGAAACCAATTTTTCCTCTTTGGATAAGCTACAACCAACTCAACCTCTTGAAATAGGCTCCTCTTTGTCTAGAGTTGGCACCACTAACAAGTGCTACTCGACCCCTTTGAAATGATAAGTCTACTATTAATTCTGGAACATATGATCAGACACTTTGATAACAGACAGTTGTAAGTATATTTCTTGAGTTTTACTCCAAATTGAGATGCATAGTGAGAGTATAATGCCTCCAGAAACCTCTCAATCAGCAATATGATATATTCAATGATTTCGCCATTAAATTAAATCACCGTTGAGCACATTACATCAGTTACTGGGAGTAATTTACTCACTGGAAACAACACAGAAGATACTAGCCATGCATTTCTACTGATTTTTGAACTTACAAATAAGAGTTTACAGTATGCCCAACATAAAATCTGGAAATGGCAGTAACTCCAATAGGTAGTAAAACTAATTCATCACACTCAGAGTGGCGTGCAAGTAGAATCAACTGCATTAAATCATATAAAACAAGAAGTAATTTTTGTGTGAGTCGAGTCAGTTTCACGTCCCCATGCTCATCATTTTCAAGACCGTCTCAGCCATTATTTATTCTCCGTATTCTTCTTTAACTTGACTATCATCAGCGTATTTGTATGGAAGGGCGTATTGGAGTAGCGCACTGGAGCAGCTGCTGCGCACTGGAGCAGGAGGATAGGCAGCTATATAGGAGGATAGGCAGTGTGTATTTTGTGAAGAATGTGAAGGGCTATTGTGAATGGGAATGGGTCGATTATGAAAATGAAATGCTGCTCTGTGACGAATGTGACACCAGAGGTTATCACATGTATGTCTTCACCCTGTTGTGGCTAGAGTTCCGGCGGGAAGCTGGCTTTTCCAACAAATGCATTCACTAATAACAAGTTTACAACAACTACTGGGGCAATGCACATTACATTTTCCAGCTGTGTGAGACTCTCGTATGACAGATCCGAGCCATACTCCTATCCATTATTATTCATATTATGATCTGAACTTCCATCAGCGTATTGGGCTAATGAGAGTGAAACAACTAGAGGAATTTCAATCTTGTAATGGTCAGAATTTGTCAAAGAATTCCAGCAGCATGGAATGAGCAACAGAGAGGAAGGCCAAGAGATACCACAAAAGATCTGGAAATGGGACCTGCATAGGCCACCACAATGAAACGCTTCGCTCCACGCTCACATCACCACAATGAAACGCTTCAGCACTCCATCCTGACACACAACAGCGCGACCTTCACCACAATGAAACGCTTCAGCACTCCATCCTGACACACAACAGCGTTGTATACCAAAATAAACCGCAGAGCGCATACACCAAAGCGTTGTATACCATGTCAGTTCAACGCATATACCAAGTGAATGCAAGCGTTAAGCATAAGACAGTTTTACCATTATTGCCTGTTCCTGTTTATGAATATTCATATAAGTGGTTTCTTCCTTTGAACCTTACGAAACAAAGGTTTCATCTGCGATTTAGCATACTTGAATGGGACAGTGCAAGAAACAAGTATAGACGGTAATTTTTTTTTTTATTTGAAGACGTTGCACTGACAATTTGAAACTGCAAATACTCACAAAACACTTCGTTAACGATCGCTACAGAAAATAAATGGAGGCGCAAGTGAGATGTTGGGAATCCGCACAGAATAATCAATGGAGGCGTAGTATAATCAGGTGAAGCAATTCATGCAATAGAGGCACAGGTGAAATAACACCCTTTTTGAAACGTTTATGATAGTCAAAGAACTGAACAGTCAGACAGAGGGGCAGGCTAGCAATGTTCAGGTTACGTGGAGCAGGCCAGCGTTCAGAAATAAAACGCATATGACAGACAGGACAGCACTAAAATTACCATGAAACTCTTATGGACAGAGAGCGCAGGTCTAATTTCAAGGGTCAGGACTGTAAAAGACAGAGGTCGTAGGTAACGCAGAAGAGAGCGTCGATATCGCAGACAGACATGTCAGAACATCTTGGACAACGCTGGCAGTGTCAGGTAGAGGAACATTTCATCATTCAAGTGAATATAGCACACAGGGCGCAGGTCTGTATAGAGGAATATGACAGAAATAAACTGCCTAGAAAGGCCATAAAACAAATGGCTCAAATTAATTATGCAGGGCAGAAATACGCCTGCTTTGATACATGTTAAACACACATGGGAGCAAGAACAATATGAATGATAAATCATGAGAGTACAATTTTTATTAACAAATGATTTACATTTATAGTACAATATGTGACCGTTGGGTTTCACATCCCAAGGTCTCTTGGACTACTTTGTCTATTCAGCTTCCACACTAACCCATTGAGGATTAGGTGTCCAACATCATCTATTATGTCAAAGATACATTGTCCATTAATCTACAAGTAAAAAAATAATGAGAGCCATACATAGTTGTTGTCTAAAACATATACATAACCAGCAAAAATACCATAAATACATCAGCCATAGAATACACATATAAACCAATACATTTACACATGAAAACCAAAGGGATGAATTTCTCATTAATGAATGTAGAAACCAATCAGGGATGGGACTACCATGTTCCACCTGAACATAGTTTGTCTGAGCCAAATATCTCTTCAACCAATCACCCCAATGCCATTTTCCAAGAATGAATATGGGACTCATAACCAACCGAAAAGAACTAAACAAGCATGGATTCTACCATATTTCTCCGCCTACACCATGCGGAATTTAAGTGCCTACTAGTCTCTTAGACTTTACCATAATCTATAGTCTGATCCAGGGATCACTAGGCCCTACACCAAGACCCACTCTCCAAGCTTTACTGTACATACCATCCTGGGACTAGTAGGCCCAAAAGAGATAAATCCACCTCTTGGCGTTACCATATATCCCACCATTCACTAGCAAGGATTCCTAGGCCAACCGAGGCACACAATCATGGCTTTACCACAACCCATAGTCTAGCTCAGGGGTTACTAGGACATTGGATTTACCGTGATCCACAATCCAATTCATGAACCACAGGGCCATGTGTTTTTCATTTCAGATATCCACCCCACTCAGCTTTGAATCCATTCATAAATTTAGCTCAACCAAAGTATGAGAACCAATCTCATCAAGGCTATCAGGAAATGGGAGTAGGATGAAAAACACTATCACACTTAGCAAAATGCATGTCATAATAGTAAAAGAACCACATGCAATACCATGCATTACAAATATAGAAAGGAAATCACACGTGAAAATCAATATCTTCAAAGAATCCTACTGTAGCTTCTTGATCCTTCTATTCCTTGCTTGATCTCCGCTTCCTCTTGCCTTCTTTTCATTTCTTGATCCAATGCCCAAGTTCTCCAAGAAAACTCTAATTTTCCAAGAGTGAGTGAGTGAGAGAGAATAATGAGAGAGCTCTAAAACTAAACTGAAGAAAGGTTCCTAACTGATCCTCATAAACCTTTTTATTAACGAGGCCTCTATTTTCTTCATTTTCCATTATTTTCCTTCAATTTCCTCCTCACACGCAACCTGTGGCCTTTCACCTCCATTTTCTCCTAATTTCCATTATTTTCATAAATAAATGTGCCAAAAATGCCATTTTTCTTTTCGAAAACCCTAGCCATTACCTTTGTCAATTTCCTTAGCCATAATAAACCAAATGAGCACCCTCTAAGATGTCTTGGCCAACATTCAACTTGGAATAAGAGTCCCATCAACCGTGGTTATTATTTTTAACTTTTATTACATGGAATTTTCACCTAGGATGTTATAGTTATGATGTTTCTAATTTTTTGGGAAATAACTAAAAAATTAGCAGGGTTGGTTATTGGGTTGTTGACAAGGAAGTCATACCACTCAGGTCAATAGGTCTAGTGGGTAGGTATGGCCCAATGAGGGCTTGCCAAGTGGCATCCTCATATAGGGTAGGATGACTCAATTTGATTGGTTTGATTTTGATGTGGTGGACCAATGCGTGTATGCCATGTCGCCCAGCCAGAGGCCGCCATGTGGAACCCCATGGTTGGACAAAAATTGTTAAGGGTTCGGAAAACCTCAGTTGGACTCACACCAAAAACCTCTCATCCAACACTCAAATGCCTTACCACTACTCCATGGGGGTGGTTCTTACCTCGTAAGAGCTTCAACTCTATTTAAAGTTTAAGTGGAGCATATTTTTGGAGGAGGGTCGGGCAGTCTACCCTGACCCCGAGTCACTTGCACCTCACATGACCACATCACAATGGAGAGGGGCTTGGGACCAGCCTTGGCCCTTAGACACATGACCCGCCACATGACCGTCGATGAACCGAAAGGCGATAGGCAGACATGTGGGCAATGTACTGGTATCAGCCCCAGACCATATGGTCAAGCATGTGACCTCGACGTAAGGAGAGGGCATCGGTGGTAAGGGCGTGCCATTGTCCCAACCCTCAGGCCCATGGGCACCAAAATGATCACCAACCTGATGTTTAAGGGGCTAGGCTAGCGAGGACGGGCAGTTACCCTCGACCACATTGTTATAGACATTTTTGTGCCTCGCAGCATTGAGCATGAAATGTCCATAAGATAAGGGATCCAAAGTCCCTAAGCATGTTGTTCTTACCCCTAGAGGAACAAGGCTAGAAAACTACAGCAATTCACAAAAGTTCTCCACTGAAAAACACTCAAAACAAGCCAATTCTGGATCATGTCAACTGCTCCACTGAGCATCTGCGTTGAATTTCAAGTGCTCCACTGAGTACCTGCGTTGAATGTCAACTCCAACAAAGGCTACCTGCGCTGAGCGTACTTGGACAAGTGGCAGGCTTGTTTCTCAATGAGTCAATGCACAGGAAGCTTCCAAAATGACACTTGCATCAAGGAATTCGACTGGTGATGAGTAAGAGGCTCTAATTCTCCAAGTGGAAGCAAGAACCTCCAAGTGGACTCAAGAACTGAAGTGAGAGAGGACACAAGTCAGCTTCATACCAGCTACAAGCTGACTCATCCTTTCTCCAAATCTCCTATATATACATCTCTTCTATGAGGTTTAGGGAGGAGGGAATGTTGTAATTGCAAAGAATTGCTACTAGTTTGTGATCAGAATCATTGGATGTTTATGCTTTGAAAGGGGGTGAAGATAGGAATTTCATTTGCTGGGAAGAGGCGCTGGATTGGAGCCCTCTGGGTTGTAACTCTTCTCAAACCCTTGTTACTTATCAATAAAGTTATCTCATTTTCTCCTATATGCTGGTGTTTATATGATGTATGTTTACATTGGTGTATTCGATTTATCTAATCCTGAATCATTTGTGAATATGAACATGTATCTTTGAGCTGTGTTCTTGTAGCTGTTCTCTTGTGATCTCGCAGGTATCAAGTAGCTGTTCTCTTGAAGCTGGGCAAGTGAGAAGATAAGGAGCTGCAAACACCCAAAGAGGAAGAGGATTTCTGATCGAGGGACAAACGCAAGACATCGATAGGCCCCTTGATCTCCCTCTTTTCATTTCACAAAGGAAGTAAAATCTAGATAACTGTCTTTGTTTGTTGCTAAAGTACTATCACACTTTAGGTGGATAGGATCGTCCTAAATAGGCATTTTTCCCCACAACAAAATGGCGACTCCGCTAGGGAAGAACTTATTTTAGTTAGCTTCATTTGTGTCTCCATTATTTGTTTATTTTATAGACTCAACAACTACTTTTCGAACTGCATCTGTTTCACGGATTGCAAAGTAGATAGTGCTGCCTTGATCCAGTCTTTGGATGAGTCTATAATCTGAACAATAGACTCAAAAATGAGTTGATGATCCTTGTGATAGATCTTAGTACACCCCTCAAAGTATTCCTTTGATGTTACCTTGCCTGTGTTTTTGATTTGGCCTGAAACAGTGCATTTTTGAGCAAACTGTGACCCAGAACTTGAGGGAAACGAGAGTTTCTCCTCTCAGCGCAGGCACTGTGAAGCCAGTCTGCATTTCAACGCAGGTCCCGAAGGGAGTACCTGCGTTGAATGTCAAACTGACAGTGCTGCACCTGCGTTGATCCAGTTTGGCCTAGTCCTACTGGGGTTCTCTGCCTTTTGTTGCCCTGTTTTGCTCTCTGTTTTTGCAGCCATTAGCCAGCATTGGTACTGATCTGAAAACTCCTTTTCTTGCCTGCATTCCGCCTCATTTTTGTACAAAAAGACTTTGAGTGTTTTTATGTGTTTTTACGTCATTCGAAGTTTTCCTTTGCAAAAGTAAAGTAATCATCCTGTAGCCCTTGATTCAGATCTGATTGTGATCTTAGGAGAGAGTTCATTGGCTGTGTGCAGATTGATTATCCATATTTGCTTTTGTTTATGGTTTGAATTTGTCTCTTTTGAATGTCAAAACAAGTATTTGTTTCAAGAAATCGTTAAGTGATTGTAATCTCTTCTACCCTTGCTGATTTCAGGAAAAAGTAATCTTGTTTGTATTGATCATTTAAAAGCAAATTCAAAATTGTGCAAAAAGCTTTCTTTGTAGGCATCAATACTAAGAAAGCGGAAAAGAAACACTTGCATTGTGCATTTTGCATTTGATAAAGTTTGCATGTCTGATTTAGGAAAAGTGCATTAGAGTGTGCTGATTGCTCATTGTGAAAAGATGATGTCTTTCTTTTCCCTTGTAGTTAGGATTTTCATCTGTTGAAAAGATTATAAAGCTTGCTTATCATCTTTAGACTGCATTTAGGAATTTGTATCTATACATCTCGTGGTGATCCATAAAGGAAAACTGCTAAACAAGATCAACCTTAAAATAAAATGAATTTACTTAACAACGCTTTGAAACATAACGCAAACATAGAAGGTCTAGGCTAGAGACGTGTTCCGGCGTCGTAAAACCTGGTATCTTATCGTTGAGTGGTTGGGTGATTCCTCCACGGTGAAGCGGTGAGTATCAATACGGACTTGTGCTCCCACGTACCGTCGCGTATATATTGAGAGACCCCTATAGGAATAAAGCCTTTATCCATAGGAAGCCGTGTCGGCCGCCCTACGATTCGCAATGCAGTGAACACAACATTCACGAAGATCGACCACACGTATCGTAAAAAGTATTCTGTGGTTTTGCAAAGAGTTTGGCACACCCTCTACCTAGAACTCCAGAGCAGTTCCTTTTGGCCTTTTTCAGACTCTATAACAGAAAAAGTCCATCCGAGCATTTGTCACTTCGGGCTCGTTAAAACATCGAAGGAGACTAGAGTCATCTTTAGCTTTTTCTCGACTCTTTAAAACTGAAAAAGCAAGTTGTGTCTAAAGCGTCGTTAATAAAATTTATTTTAAACGGAACATAATCACCTCTTATTCCTGCGTTGATCTTTCGGTTGAAAAATGGAGCACACCAACCAAGGAGTTCCCCTTGGTGGAAATCCTAGTCCCTTCTCCTCTTGGGGAGATGTTGGTGCGCCCCACATGGCCACATTGTCACTTCCAGGACTGACAATTGGTCTACCTGTATGGCTTTTTTCAACCAATGTAGTTCAGACCACCACAAATCCTGAACAGTCGAATCGACAGCTAGATGAGTCTAGAGTTAACCTCCAGCCTTCCACCTCTTCTAACTCTTCCTCTCCCCCTTCCTCTTCGCTTGAAGGAACTGGTAAAGGTAAAAACCAGATTCCTAAGGAGAAGAAGGAGAAGAAGAAGAAAGAGAAGAAGCAGAAGGAGCCAAAGGCGACTGGGGGCAAACGTGACTCGTCTAGAAAAAATCCACACACTGCACCGACCGGGCCTAAATCGCCATGTGTCATATGCAAAGGAGACCACTTCCATCAAGATTGTCCCTGTATTCCCCGGATACTAAGGGACTGGTCCCCCAGATTGCACAATCTGGTAGCATCAACCTCTGATAGCCATGTTGAATGCATTCCGTCAACTAGCGAGAGTGAAGGACAGAGAGGGAGAGCAAGACCTCCCTGCAGACTGTGTGATGGCGATCACGCCATCCACCGTTGTCCATTCTTAGATGAGGCGAAGAGAGTTTTGGAAGATCGTCCGGTTTCACCGTTACGACTTCCTCCTGGATACAAAAAACTCGTGCCAAGTCCCTCGGTAGTTGAAAATCCAGCTGGCCCACTCAAGTGGTCAGCTGAAGCGTCGGTCATTGAAAATGAACCTACTGAATCCGTGCCTGACGAAAGTCAAAAGGTTGAAACGACAGTTAACCCGGTATTGTCTTCAGAAGATTCATCTTCGAATGACTCCATCACAGAAGAGAAGAAGGATGACACCATCCAGATTCTTTTCATCAACACAGACTCGGATGAACAAGGGGGCAATGCTCCCATTCCTTTATCGTAGGAAGGAAGTTCATCAGAGTCATATCCGGCCGTGTATTCGGTCCCACCGCCAACCAACCTGGTTGTGTCCTTTGATTGGAACCAACTAGGCAAACCCCGGTTGCCAGCAAGCATTCCATTTCGAATTATAGTTCAAATCTATAGAATGGTAATGGCTGGCACTATCATTGATGAGGGGGCATCTGTGAGTATCCTTTTCTCTATTGCTTGGAAAGTGCTTGGTTCGCCAGCGCTTTTACCTGAGATGAGAAATCTATCAGGTTTTGATAAGGGAACCAGTTGCCCTTTAGGGATTCTCCCCAATGTGCCCATTACATTGAGGAAGAAGACAGTTCAAATGAACATCATGGTCGTTCAAGGACCCTTGGATTATAACCTACTCCTTGGACGAGACTATATATATTGCATGGGAGCAATAGTCTCCTCACTCTTTAGAGTAATGTGTTTTCCACACGAAGGAAGAATGGTCAAGCTCGTAGACCAACTTTCATTTCCGGGATCACGCATCGCAAATAGTCAAATACCAACCCTAAACGGCCTTTTCAATCAAGAAATGCCTCCACCCCCAGTTCTCCTTCCAGATGAGTGCGAGTGATTCGGAAAGAAGTAATTGGAACCCAGGGGGCATGCACCCTCGCCTGCCTTGGGCAGAGAAAACCTTGGGTATAGAGTAAATTTCCGCGGAAGAATATGACTAGTCCGTACCCCGTCCGAAATGGAAGAGAGGGTTGTTCTAGAAAAAGATTCTTTTGTCAAAGTTATGTGTTTGATGGTTTCACGTCATTCACCTTTGTCCTATCTGAAAAAGATTAGTAGACATCGCCGAGGAAGTGTTTCATTTGCGGCAACAAATAAGAACCATCTTTGGGTAACAAGAAAGAGGTAAGCCTCCCTCAGTAACACAAATGTTTTGTCTTTGAGAAGTGTTCTTCTCTTGTCGCAAGTAGCTGCTCTCTTGTCACAAGTAGCTATTCTCTTGCGATCTTGCGAAAAATCTTCTAAAAGTTGGGCTGACGAGAAGACAAGTATCGTATAGACCCTTTAAAACTAACGAGAAGAAAAGTATCGTTAAATCTAAACTAGCAAGACGAAAAGTAGCTGTGAACACCCAAAGAAAAGCAGAGGTGAGAAAGAGGAGGGGCAACCTTGAAATTGTACTTTATACCTGGGGGCATGCAAACCTTTTGGAGTGTAAGCAAAGAGCGGTCATTTATCTGTTTTTTGGATTGGTCGTTTCCTAACTTGCATAAAGAAAGGATGTGGGGCAAAAGTCAAAACTTGCCAAATTAGGAGCATAGCTTTGGAGGCGAAGCTCCATAAAAAATAGAATCTCTGAGAGGCATTTCTTATCTTATGACTGGTATTTCGAGCAGTTTTAGCACACAGTTCATGCTCGTTAAAAAATAAATGCAAGATCCGAGCAGTTTTAGCAGCATAGTTCATGCTCGTTAAAAAATAAACATAACCTTTGAGCAAGTTTAAGCTCGTTAAAAAATGAATTATCCTCCGGTAAATAACCTTGGTAAATGTAACCCTTGTCAGCCATAAAAACCTTGGTCGTGTTTGTGCACCGTCACCTCCACCGTTCATTTGGCCAATCATTCACCTCCATATGATTGTTTACCCATTTTGAGGAACAGCTGCGAAGAGTGATTTCACTAAGCCATCCTTGTGACACTGCCGTGATTGGAATATTCCAAACTGTACCTGGAATCTACTGCTGCCCTGTTCATCACTCGTTCCTCAAAAGACGAGTCTTCTTTAAGCTCTTTTCAACTGACTCGTAAAATATGAAAAGATTGCCGAGTTTTGGCATACCAGCTCGTTAAACGACCAGAAGAGCTATCCCTCCTCTAGATTTTAATCTTTTTGGACCTGAGGGATTATTGCACAAAAAGATCGAGCGCTTGTTTAGTTCGGCTCATTAAAACTATCGAAAATTCATCCCTTCTGTATTGTTTTATACTTTTACGGACTTAAGGGATTAGATGACGAAAAAGGGATTTTGGAGTTAACTTTATGTACCTTTTCAGACTCTCTAAAAATGAAAAGGACCGAGCTATCCTTGTCGTTAGACTCGTTAAATGCATTAAATAGCGACAAACTTGTCTTTAGACGAGAATGAGTTTCCCTATCGCTAGGATCGTTAAAACATAGCGATGGGCTTGCCCGAAGGGCAGGTTATAGAACAGGCATATGTTATCCTCCTCAAGCTTGACAAAAATAAAGAGGTACTGGTCAGAAATGACTGGGGAAAAATTGGGAGAAAACAAGAAAACTTTGATGGTAGCAAGTCGCTCTTGAACATGACACTTTTCCTCCGTACATCGGGTTGGGTTGTCTCATTCACCGGTCTCATCACCATGGTCTCGCCAAACCATCCACATTTGGGGTAATGCTACCGATCCATCGCATCAGTGTCGTTATATGTTCAAGAGAAGTCGTTTGAAAAGAGTCAACCGGGTCCCATCCACTACCATACATTATCCTTCATCCATTCATGACCGCCACCCTGAATCATATTTCACAGATTGTTTTCACCTCATCAAAATCATTAGCTCCATTCCGTGTCATTGATGTGGGATTCATTAAGGCCCTCCTTTGACGGATCGCTCCTTGTCGACATCAGCTCATTATCCAAGGAGTTGATCTAGGAACAACCCCTTCAATACTTTGAAGCTTGCATGCCTCAATGGCAAGTTTCTCACTTCCGGCGACAGGTATACATCAATGACCTTCGACCGAAAGATTTTGCGTGGTGTTCGACGCCAAGTCCTTTATTCACACCACGTGAATTGTACTGTAGTACCTTGAGGGTCATCATCCTTATCGGTGATTCCTCTCGCGCTTGTTAACGGTTTACATTATTGACTGGTAATCAAGCGATGTCTTTCCATGTTCGACTTCAGGTAATTCTCACATGGATCGACTTGTACATCGAGTGAAGATCGGAAGAGATTGAAGACCCCGGATCTAGTTTCATCCATCCGGGCTGCGATATATATTCAGGAAATAAAGACATTGACATGTACAGCATTGCAACAGAGAATCATCCTACAGAAAAGGATGATGATTTCAGCAAATCATCAGTCTACCATCAGACGATTGTCTGTTACATGTACAAAAAAATGAATTTATAAAGCTGAGCATGGGAAATGCCCGACTCAGCTAGATCATGAAAGCAGAATGAAAAATAATGTATTGTATTGTATTGTATTACAGGTCTCCTACCAGCAATGAATGAACTTCGGATCCCCCTTGATAAAGCATTTTGTTCGATAAACAACCTCATACTTTAGGGGGCAACTGTTATAGACATTTTTGTGCCTCGCAGCATTGAGCATGAAACGTCCATAAGATAAGGGATCCAAAGTCCCTAAGCATGTTTTTCTTACCCCTAGAGGAACAAGGCTAGAAAACTACAGCAATTCACAAAAGTTCTCCACTGAAAAACACTCAAAACAAGCCAATTCTGGATCATGTCAACTGCTCCACTGAGCATCTGCGCTGAATGTCAAGTGCTCCACTGTGTACCTGCGTTGAATGTCAACTCCAACAAAGGCTACCTGCGCTGAGCGTACTTGGACAAGTGGCAGGCTCGTTTCTCAATGAGTCAATGCACAGGAAGCTTCCAAAATGACACTTGCATCAAGGAATTCGACTGGTGATGAGTAAGAGGCTCTAATTCTCCAAGTGGAAGCAAGAACCTCCAAGTGGACTCAAGAACTGAAGTGAGAGAGGACACAAGTCAGCTTCATACCAGCTACAAGCTGACTCATCCTTTCTCCAAATCTCCTATATATACATCTCTTCTATGAGGTTTAGGGAGGAGGGAATGTTGTAATTGCAAAGAATTGCAGCTAGTTTGTGATCAGAATCATTGGATGTTTATGCTTTGAAAGGGGGTGAAGATAGGAATTTCATTTGCTGGGAAGAGGCGCTGGATTGGAGCCCTCTGGGTTGTAACTCTTCTCAAACCCTTGTTACTTATCAATAAAGTTATCTCATTTTCTCCTATATGCTGGTGTTTATATGATGTATGTTTACATTGGTGTATTCGATTTATCTAATCCTGAATCATTTGTGAATATGAACATGTATCTTTGAGTTGTGTTCTTGTAGCTGTTCTCTTGTGATCTCGCAGGTATCAAGTAGCTGTTCTCTTGAAGCTGGGCAAGCGAGAAGATAAGGAGCTGCAAACACCCAAAGAGGAAGAGGATTTCTGATCGAGGGACAAACGCAAGACATCGGTAGGCCCCTTGATCTCCCTCTTTTCATTTCACAAAGGAAGTAAAATCTAGATAACTGTCTTTGTTTGTTGCTAAAGTACTATCACACTTTAGGTGGATAGGATCGTCCTAAATAGGCATTTTTCCCCACAACACACATGGCTCATGTGGCCACAATTTCTGATCTTAAGGGTTATTTGACGAATTAATGGTCCAACAAATTTCACCTTCAGTGGGTGAAATTATCACCTTCACAGTGGAAAATTTGGTGAAATTGTAAAACTATTAGACTGTTTATCCATTTTGTAGGACGGATAACAAAAGGAGAAGTTTTTAGAGCTTGAGAGAGCCATAACTTGGTGAAATTTGGCCTTTTGGAGCTCAAGAAAAGTCCAGATAGAGGTTTCTAGACATTCTAGATCCAATGGTGACCTCTATTTGATGATTGGAGTACATCTGAAGAGAAATTTTGTAGGTTCAAGTCTATGGGTGTATGGATCAATCAGCATTTTGGAGCAATTCTTGAAGGTGTTTGAGCATGGAGAAGGCCTTGTAGGGGTTTTACTACCTTCAAAATTTTATTGCAGAAGTTGTGACCTATAGGGTTCAACTCATTTTGTATTTTCTCACTATGTCATGTTGAGTAAATCTTTATTTTTGTACCTCAATGTGGAATTGAAGTACTTGTATGCTCATGTATGCTCATTTTCAGATGGAGTACTAGGTCTTTGTAGGAGAAACCTTTTATTGTTGATGGTTTCATGACAAAATGTAGTTTGTCATGTTGTTTTTAGTGAGATTTCTTTGCAGGAGAACATTTCTTTGAAGAGGAAACTAGCCACTTATTTTATTAGCAAACTTTATGTACTCTTTTTCATTGAATATATGGAGCAGTCTAGCTATATTGGCAGGCTCGAAGATGTAGCCCAGGAGGGGTGAACTCTATCACCAAATTATTTATTATTGCTCTACATAAATGATGGTATGAGTTAAATGATGAGATGTTGATTATGTTTAAGTTTACATGAAAAACTAATTCATAGTCCTTGAAGATACTTTTGAAAACTCGTTTTGTCATAAGACCCATTTTTCCTTGCAAAGCATTAAAGAATGATCACTTTTTAGGAAGGATAAGTTATCGTCCAATTCCAAATCATGACCTTACCCCCTATCTCCAGTCAAGGAAGTGGGGCCTACAACTTAGACTTTCTGACTACCAACTGACATCCTATAGGGAATAGAGAACACCCAGGAGCTAAAGAAACACCCCAGGTGGTCAACCCCTAAGTTGGAACTTTGTTTCAGTGACCTAGCCTCCCACTGTTTGCATTCAGTTGAAGGCCTCCAACCGTACTCACAAGCCTTTCTCCATGTGGTTGTGACCTAAACTCCTTAGTTTAGTGCCTGTAGTCTCGATATTTGAGCCATAATTCCAGGCAAGCCTCTAGACCCCTACCCAGAATGACCTAAAACTTCTTAGGTTGATAAATTACATAAGGAAAATTCTAAACATACAAAACTTGAATAATAACTTGACCTAACCATGCCTAACCATGAAAGTCATTTCATAAAACATATGGTGAACATGGAGCCATGTCTTATAAAGGGAGTCATGTGAACCATATTCCACTACTCTGCTCTTCATCCCTAATCCTCTATCTCCTGCAAACATACCATGTTAGATAAACCAAATTGATTAAATAATAAAACTCATAAGTTAATTTATGTTAGGGGAATCTATCACATATGTACAAGTCAGTCGAGATTAATATGACACAATATTACAATTATATTGACTCATACCTAAATATGATAACCATAACCATCTTCACAGGCCAATCCAGTTTAGCAAGATACATATAACATCAAGATCTTAAATGCAATGCCCATAATCATCATGTGTATGACCACAAGGAATATAACAATAAGTTACTATCATGTATGACTATTCGACGTATGTGCATATGACCACAATTCATATAACAACAAGGTAACTACCATGCATGACTAACTGACATGTGTGCATATGACTGCATTGATTAACTAGAATCTACCATGCATGTAACCACAACAACAATAGAATGACATACATGCATATAACCACAACAACAATAGAATGACATACATGCATATAACCACAATGCATATAACAACCATTAACCATCATACCTATATGCCAAACATACAAACATGTACGACAATCTTATTTTTACCATGAGGTCTAATGTTGCAACGCTGCTATGATAGTTTTCAGCTCCTACTCCATCGCAACAAACTTATCAACACCATAACATACCAACAACATCATGATGACACAAACTGCATAATGGCCACCACGATGCATTTTTGGCGTACTATGCATGTATAACCATATACATCTATCCCATTCAATCCAAGTGTTTCAACTTGGAAGCTTTGATACCACCCTGTGGTATCAGATATCACACAAAGAGAATGGAAACCTACTCTAATACCACTCTATAACATGCCTCCATACATTTACCTGCTTTTACAAGCCCTCCAGGGAAATATGAAATGGAGTGCTACTATGACATCACCCGAACTCCTATCTCCAGTAAAGGAAGTGGGGCCTTTAACTGAGAGTTTCTGACCACCAACTAACATCCTATAGGAACTATAGAACACCCAAGAGCTAAAGAAACAACCCAAGTGGCCAATTCCTGAGTAGGAACTTTGTTTCAGTGACCTGGACTCCCAACCACACCCTTCACATTATCTGCATGCAGTTGAAGGCCTCCAACTACACTCACAAGCCTTGCTCCATGTGTTTGTGTCCTAAATTGCTCAATTCAGTGCCTGCAGTCCCCAGATATAAGCCCTAATTCCATGCTAGCCTCCATACCCCTACCCAGAACAACCTGCAACTTCTTAGATTGATAAATGACATAAGTAAAATGCTAAACATACAGTACTTGAACATGAGCATCACGTAACCAGACCTAACAATAATATAGTCATTGTGTCAAACATATGGAGAAAATGTAGTCATGGCCCATAAAGGGAGTGTTATCGGGAATAGTGTCTATGCAGAGCTGCTAATCCCACTAAGGCTGGTAGCTACCTTAGAAACAAACACACTAAAAACTACTTTCGTTTTCCTTTATGAGAAATAGATAAGAGAAGAATAAGGAGACCAACCTCTATCTTGCACTTGGTTCCTTACTCGATTCCTCTCTCTTCTGGTAGGTCTTTGCCACTCGCTTCCTTGTCTACCCAGCTTCAAAGAGTACCTGTAGAATCAAAGCAGCATAACACTATCCAAGAACATAGATCTATTATCATAAACAATATAGGATCAGATGTACATTGACCACACAAATGCATAAATCATCAATCATACAAGAATATGGAGGAAAACTTGAATAGCTTTATTGATAATCAAGAAAGAGCAAAGAGGATTACAACCGATTGTTCTGACCCAGCATCATCCTCTCAGCAAGTAAGCCCTTCTTCACCTCATGAAAAGCTTAGATCACCCAACACTATGATATTGCACCAAGAAACCAACAGCACTTCCTTACAAGATACAAAATTCCAACCTCTGGATCTCTCGGATGAGGGATCCATATATAGATGTCTGCAAGGGGGGTGAGTCATCTTTTGAGATTTGGTTAGTGTCTCCTCTCTGATAGTTCTTGATTCCACTTGGAGATTAATGATCTCTTACTCATCCCTGGTCGAATTCAGAGAGGCAAGTGTCACAGGAGAGGTTTCTGGAAGATTCCATGCTCCTCCACCTTGCGTATTGACCCTGCCATTTGTCCCTTCTCACCCATCGCACCCCATAGAAGGGCTTTTTGACATGCATCGCACCTACTGTGTGTATTCAGGTGGGATGCAATGCACTTTGCCTATGGAGCAGGTGAAATGGTCCAGTTTTGACCAGTTCTAAGTAGTTTTTCATGGAGAACTTCTGGGAGATGCTTTAATTATTTGACCTTGTTCTTTTAGGGGTTGGAACAACACCTTTAGGGACTTAGGAGCCCTTGGTTTATGGACATTTATGCTTGGGGTTGCAGTGCCCAAAAATGTCTATAACAGTTGCCCCCTAATGCATGAGGTCGTTAATCTTTTTGATGTCGGGTGAAATGCTTTATCATGAGGATCCGAAGTTTTTTCGAGCTGGAAGGCGACCTATAATAAGATACAATACAATACATTATGTTCATTTTATTTTCATGATCTAGCTGAGGCAGGCATTCCCATGCTCAGCTTTATAAATTCATTTTCATGTACATAGGACAGACAATCGTCTGAGTGTAGACTGATGATTCTGGTAGAGCCATCATCCCTTAGATTGGATGATTATATGTGCAGCAATGATGTACATTTGATGTCTTTATTTTCCTGAATATATATCACAGCTCGGATGGATGAAACTAGATCCTGGGTCTTCAATCTCGTTCGATCTTCACTCAAAGTACAAGTCGATCCATGTGAGAGATGTTCTGGAGTCGAATATGGAAAGACATCACCTGATTACCAGCCAATGGTGTAAGCTGTTAACAGGCGCGAGAGGAATCACCGATAATGATAATGATCCTCAAGGTACTGCAGTATAATTCACGTGGTGTGAATAAGGGACTTGGCGTTAAACACCACGGAAAATCTTTCGGTCGAAGGCCATTGATGTAAACCTGTCGCCAGAAGTGAGAAACTTGCCTTTGAGGCATGCAAGCTTCAAAGTACTGAAAGGGTTGTTCCTGGATCGACTTCTTGGATGATGAGTTGATGTCGACAAGAAGCGATATGTCATAGGAGGGCCTTAGTGAATCCCACATCAATGACACAGAATGGAGCAAATGATTTTAATGGAGGTGAAAACGATCTGGTGATATACGGTTCAGGGTGGCGGTCATGAAAGAATGTAGCAAAAATGTATTATAGTGGGCGACACACAGGTGAATTCTCTGAGCGACTTCTCCTGAACATATCAGCGACACTGACATGATGGATTGGTATCATTAACCCCAAATGTGGATGGTGTGATGGAACCATGGTGATGTGACCAGTGAATGGAACAACCCAACCCGACTCAGATGCGGAGTGAAAGTGTCATGTTCAAGAGCAACTTGCTACCAACAAAGTTTCTTCAAGTTTTCTTCCTAATTTTTCCCCAGTCATTGCTGACTAGTACCTCTTTATTTTTTTCAAGCTTGAGGAGGATAACATATGCTTGTTCTATAATTTTCCCTTCGGGCAAACCCATCGCTATGTTTTAACGAGCCTAGCGATAGTGAAACTCATTCTTGTCTGTTATGGACAAGTTTGTCGCTATTAGGTTTTAACGAGCTTAACGACAAAGATAACTCGATCCTTTTCAATTTTAGAGAGTCTGAAAAGGAATGTAAAGGAAACTCCAAAAATCCTTTTTTGTCATCTAATCCCTTAAGTCCGAAAAAGTATAAAATAATACGAAAGGGATGAATTTTCGGTAATTTTAACGAGCCGAACAAGACAAGCGTGTTAGAAAATTATATATTACGGAGCAATGGAACACATAAAATATTGCAGAAATATAAACACAGAAAACGCACAAAACAAGAGAGACACAGATATACGTGGTTCACCCAGTTTGGGCTACGTCCACCCCGAACAGCCAGTCCTTCCTTTCTATTATCCAGCAAAATGAAGAGACACAACCTACAGCAAATCCACTGTAATATCCTCTGTTTTCTCTCACAGTCTCACCTCTCTGTTTCTCGCTCACAGAATACACATCTATCACACAGCCTCAAATACAATACCCTCATACAAAGAGAGGGGTTTCCTTCTAGGGCAAAAAACCCTAAACTAAACATAAGTTCTACCGTCAGATCATCCGCCTAATGAACGGCCCAGATTGACTAGAAATTAATATACTTTTACAAGGCAATTTTACAGCTGTTTTTAGCTTCGGGGGCGCTGCCCCCGAAACCCCCCCACTAGGGGGGGGGCTCCCAAAGGTTGCAGCCGCCCCCCCTGGACCCCCCCTGCAGCGAATATTTTACGGGCAGCGTTGCTGCCCCCATTTCGAACTAGGGCCCTATGTGGCGATACCTTTGAATATAGAAGATAATCAGGCTCCACACCCAACAAAGCGCTCGATATTTTTGTGTAATAATCCCTCAAGTCCAAAAGATTAAAATCTAAAGGAAGGATAGCACTTCCGGTCACTTTAACGAGCTGGAGAGGCCAATGGCTCGGCAATCTTTTCATATTTTATGAGTCAGTTGAAAAGTGCTTAAAGAAGACTCGTTTTTTAGGAACGAGTGATAGATTCAGGTAGCAACTGATTCCAGCTAAGGTTTGGAATTTTCCAATCACGACAGTGTCACAAGGATGGCTAACAAGATCACTCTTCGCAGTTGTTCCTCAAAAAGGGGTAAACAATCAAGTGGAGGTGAATGATCGGCCAATACAGAGTGGAGGTGATGATGAGAACATGACCAAGGCTTCAAAGGCTGAAGTAATAAATTCACAATGGTTATTTACCGGAAATTGGTTCATTTTTTATTTTAAAATGAGCTTAAACACTGGGAGAAACACCTGCTCATTGCTTATGTTTATTTTTTAACGAGCTTGAAGTCTGCGTTAAAACTGCTCGAGGCGGGTTTATTTTTTAATGAGCTTGAACCCTACGGTAACATTGCTCGTGATAAGTTTGCATGCCCCCAGCATAATAACGCAAATCGAGGTGCATGCCCCCCAAGCTTCATTGCATTCAACTCGGTGGTTGGAATGAAGGTTTACTTTTGAGATTTGGAAAGGGATTTGTTTCATTTTTTAATGAGGTTGACACAGTAAAATAACTATCCTCATGACTCCTTGTTTCATTTTTTAAAGAGGTCGACAAGAGATAAGAACCATCCTTGGAACCCACCGTATTTACAGTATTTGATAGAAAATCAAAAACTGAAGGATGATTAAGGTCGCTGGAATAATCTTCATGGTAATCCGGAAGATGGGAGCGATGGTGGTAATCTTCCCATGGTGCCTCTCCTATCATCATTGATTGAATGGTTCCTTCGTCTGTAGAATGTACATGCGACCAAGGATCTGAAGAGGTGTCATATTCCTTAGACCTATCTATCCAAACACTCGATGAGCGTTTATTTGGGTTTGTCCCCCAGGCCAAGAAAATTGATTACTACAATATTTCTAAAATGGCAATGATCCATGCTAACAAAATGTTTAGGAATCTTCCGAATCCATTAGATATAGAAGATTTCATATTGCAAGGTTCCACTGTGGCCACTTCCACCAGATTACTCGGAGGCGGTAGGGAAAAAGTACCCATTAAGGTAGGGTCTTTTAGGAGGCCTGCTCCAATATTTTTAAGCGAATGATTTCTTCCATGGATCATTGGAATGCTTCCCGTAACTTGTGAACTGTTGGGGAGAAATGTTTTTTGGTCAACGATTGTAATTCCTCCTTGGAAGGGAAATGCAATCTTCCTGAAGTAGGTTGACACAACTACGGCCATGGCATATATCCAGGGCCTTCCCAATAGGATGTTGTAATTAAGGTTTCCGTCGATTACTTCAACATCAATTTCTACTGTTTTGCCCCCTAGTTCAACTTGCAAGTTACTTAAAATCCCGTATGGAGCGTATGATCGTCCATCAAATGCTTTTAACATTGTTGACGATCACGACATAGGTGGTAAGCCTAAATTTTTCCAACAACTCATCGACATAATACATGTAGATGCCCCCTCATCAATAATTGTTCGATGAACAGTTTTGTTGAGGGCTTTCACTTGAATAAGGAAAGCTAGTTGAGCTGGTAATTGAGGGTCATATCCTTTGTGATTAAAGGATACAAGATTGGAATCCATTGGGTCAATCCCACCTATTACTGATAATAGATCCTGCTTTTGGGAGAGGCAATTTTGCGGTACATCAAGTGTCGACATAGCGGATGGTGATTGGGCCAGGTCCTCTACTATATTATAATTCTGTGCTACTTTGGCACAAGGATTAAATGTCGATTTGTGTACTACTGTCTTTGGTAGCTTTATCATTGGTTCAGGAATGATGGGTGGCACAACTTCGGTCAAAGTTGTTGTCGAACTACTAGGTTGTTCATTAGCCTTGTTATTCGACAGCTGTGGATTCCCGTAATCTTTATTCCTTGTCAAAGCATCATTTTGCTGCTTGGAGATAGACAAAATAAGCACTTGGGATCGAGAAGCATTTTGATTAGCAACCAGTTTGGTTCCCAGGCTTCGAAACGGATCAGTCAATACTGCTAAGGTTTTTGAACTCTTAAAGAGTTTCTTAACTTCAGCTTTATGTGGACAATCTCTCGTCCGATGATCCTCATCGCATATCTGACACCCCACAGGGGGTTTCCTTTGCCCAGAAGGGTTTGCAGAAGGTTTTTCAGGAGATGACTCATCCTGCTTCTTTTTTCTCCCTTTCTTTTTCTTCTCCCCCTGGTTGCTTCAGTTGTTTTCCCTTGTCGGTTGACACGGCATTTACCTCCGAGGCGAGAAGTTCTTCATTTGCATTTTGATCAGAAATCTTACGGGCTTTCTTAGATGTAGCCTTTGTCAATTTCATCTCTATCATACCAATCACGCCATCACTGGCATGAGAGTCATTGTTTGATTTAGGAGGAGGAGGAACGGAAATTTTAGGTCTGGGAGCGTCAGGGATTTTATCGTAGAGCGTGCGAGACTGAGTATAAATCAAGTCCAGATATTGCGCACGAGCAATAACTTGCTCTTCAGTGATGACTCCTCCCTTTGCCACATCTTCTGTAATGGAAGGTAATAATGACTTAATAAACCATTCAGCTAAAAGCTGATCAGGAACATACGTTTTTACCATTCTACGACGACGTTGCCACTCATGAATATGATCAGATATGTGAGTGGCCGTTGTTTGCTTGAAGTTGGTAAGAAGTTCTGTTCCCGTTTCGTACCTTATCGGTAACTGAAAATGGGTTAAAAAGGTTGTGGCTAGGGTACTAAAGTTGTCAAATGAAGCTCTGGGTAACTTGATATCCCATTTTTCTGCCAGACTAGTTAACTTCCTCTGGAAAAGGCGAAGTCTAATCGAATCATCATTTAGGGTGTTTGATGAACACCACAGATGAAATGTCATCACATGATTCGATGGGTCTTCACCTGGATTTCCATTAAATTTAGGAATATCTGATGGAAGTTTATGCGGAATCGCTGGCCACCAAGGGGCGTAAGCAATTGGATCGTTTGTTAACCTATTTAGATCCGGTAACTCCAAAGTTTCCACGAAGGGTAACTGTTGATTCAGGTTTGGCGAAGCATACCCAGGATACGACAGAATTGCCTGAGCAGTTGGTCTTTGCATACTAGCATAATGCATTTGATGCTGGTAACTTTGGTAAGGTTGATGGGCATAACCATTGTAGAACGGTTGATTTTGACCGTTTTGAATATACGGTTGCCCACTATTTGCAAAGATTTGTTGCTCGGATCCTTGGTATACTTGTTGGAATTGCGGTTGTTGGTATTGCACCAGCCATGGTTGCGAAGCCATGTGCTGTTGTCCAATACTGACTGTTTGACCAAGATGAGGGGTAATTGTACCCATCTGTGCCTGTGTCATCCCACCAGTTGGCGATTGTGGTTGAGTCGTAGGGACAAGAGGTTGTTGCATTACCACCTGAGAAACCTGAGGTTGGCATACAACAGGCAACGCTTGTACTTGCGACACTGTCACAATAGCTAGCGTAGTCGGTATATTTGACATAGGTAAGCATTGTTGCATCGAATATACAACTCTTGGTTGTTGAGGTAGTATTGGTACCCAACCGCTAGATGTAATTCCAACATAACCTGAATTTTGTTGTGAACTCTCATGTGGTTGTCCTCCCGAAGGAGACAATGAAAGGGTATACTGCCCCCCATATGGCAGTAATCCGGTACTTAAAGAAATTGTTTTCCCTTGAGGACCGGACTGCCAAAATTGACACCTTGAAGGATCAATTTGCTGAGACTCAACATAAGAGTTCCTGGATACTATTCCGAATGAACAAATAGGAACGGACCATACTGTCGAAATAGCCCCTGAGTGGGCCCCGTCTAGCGATTGAGAGCTAGTTGGGACAGATGGTATGCCGGCGAACATTGTTGGAGTGACAGCAGGGAGTTCTGTCGTCGCTGTGTCGGATGACACAGTCCTTGATGTCGACGGTTGTTCAGACATTTCTAGTCTATCCAAAAGATTGCCTAGCGATTCTACAGGAGCTTCTGATGGCGGTAGACTAATTTCTGACGAAGAAGGATATAGAGTGATCCCGACTCCAAATCGCGATGGAGTACTCGATGGAGGATCCTCCACAATCTCTTCTATAGCAATCAGACTAGGTGGAAGAGGTAAACCGTGAGGTCCGTAAAATATTTCTGGTGCCAAAGAAGGTATAGAATCTGCAGCGACAGATGTTTGGGGAATAACACCTTCTGAATCAGCTATAGATGGAACTGGCTTAGTAACATAGGTGTTTACCTTCACACTAGGATCAGTTCTACTATCCTTTGGTGGCCGTTGAACTTCTTTTGTAAAGGCAGGAATACCAGAAATGTTTGGAGTAACCGGAGTCTCCGATGGTGTTGGAACACTTGTTCTAACTTTACCAGGGGATTTGGAACCGGTTAAACCAGTTCACTTTGTCAGTAACAGTTTCGACTCTGGAGACAAAGATGGTTGACTCGTAAGCCTCCGCGAATGACAGGGTTTCAATTGACTTTCTTCCACGATTGCAGATTACTCGATCAACTAAAAGTCAAAGGGGAAGTATGTTTCCGAATTAGATGAATTTTAGACGCTTTGACACAACTTCTTTTTTCAATTTTTAAGAGTCGAGAAAAAACAAAAGATGACTCTAGTTGCCTTCGATTTTTAATGAGCCTGAAGTGACAAGTGCTCAGATGGACCTTTTCCGTTAAGGAGTCTGAAAAGGAACGAAAAGGGCTGCTCTGGAAATCTAGACAGAGGGATTACCAAACCAATCGCAAAACTGCAGAATACTTTTTACGGTACGGTAGTCAATCTTCCCAAATGTTGTGTTCAGTGCATTGCAATCGATAGGGCGGCAGACACGGCTTCCTATGGATAAAGGATAAAGCCTATTGTGGTCTCCCAAAATATACTAGACGGTACGTGGGAGCACAAGTCCATACTGGCACTTATCGTCTCAAAGTGGAGGAATCACCCAACCAACAGTGAAAACAACAGTTACCAAGCTTTACGACGCCGGAATACGTCTCTAGCCTAGACTTCTAGATGTTGTGCGTTAGGTTCGAAAGCGTTTTTAGATTCATTAAATTTATTTTATGGTTGATATTGCTTAAGAAATTTGCCTTTCAGGTTCACCGCGTGATGTAGATGTACAATTCCTAAAATGCAATCTAAGATGATAAATAGTCGTTTAATATTCTTTTTGCAATGAAAATCCTAGCTGCTAAGGAAAGAGAGATAACGTTCTTTCAACAAAGAGCAGAGAGCACACACTATATGCATTGTCCTAAATCAAACCAACAAACAGTCTAAATGCAAATGCACATGTATGTATTTGTTTCCAGCCTTCTTAATGTGTGAATGATAAAAAGAAAGCTAAGTGAAAATCTGAATTATTTTCCAAAGCGACAATTACTAACAAGTTTCTTTTCAAAACAAAATGAGGACAATGACAACACTTTGCGATTTGGAGCTGAAAACTTGTTTTCGACACTAGAAAAACTACTAATTCAAATCAAATACAAGAGTAACAGTGTAATCGACTATCAAGAACAATCAGATTCTCTTCTATGACTGAAAATGACACTTGCGACACTTTCAAATCAATAAACGATAGTACAATTATGCTACTTCTTTGTAAAGGAGAACTGAAAATGACTCAAAAATACATTAAAACATTTACAGTTCTTTGCACAATGGAGGCAGAATAACAACAAGGAAAGGGGTTTCAAACAGAGGTGTACTGACTATAGGCAACAAAACTCCTAAATAGAACTGAAAAGAGTGAACACAGAAACCAAAATTTAGGAACAAGGTCTTGTCTGACCAGCGCACCTGTAACACAGTGAAACTGAAATCCAACGCACCTACTACACTCGGGAAGTGCGTTGCATTTGAAGTTCACAGAACAGACAATGTGATGGACGAGGGACGAGACTTTGATTGGATTCCGGGTCACAGTTTGCAGTTCAGTTCAGGGATTTAGGCCGAGCAAGTGGTAATCAGTAAATCAATCACAGGGGTAGATCTAAGGAGGTTACTAGAGCCACCACGAGCGCAATTAGAAGGCTTGTAAATCAATCGTTTAATTCATAAACAAAACCCGGAGATTGACTGAAGCAGCGTTGATCTACTTTGCACTTGCATAGCAAATGCAGTTCGAAGGCTAGCTGGCTTGACTTCAGGCTCCGTGTGTAAGTTTATAAAGTAAACAAATATAGATGAACAAACAATCTACTCGCTCCCCAGTGGAGTCGCCATTTTGTTATCGAGAATAGTTTCTATGCAGAGCTGCTAATCCCACTAAGGCTGGTAGCTACCTTAGAAACAAACACACTAAAAACTACTTTCGTTTTCCTTTATGAGAAATAGATAAGAGAAGAATAAGGAGACCAACCTCTGTCTTGCGCTTAGTTCCTTGCTCGATTCCTCTCTCTTCTGGTAGGTATTTGCCACTCGCTTCCTTGTCTACCCAGCTTCAAAGAGTACCTGTAGAATCAAAGTAGCATAACACTACCCAAGAACATAGATCTATTATCATAAACAATATAGGATCAGATGTACATTGACCACACAAATGCATAAATCATCAATCATACAAGAATATGGAGGAAAACTTGAATAGCTTTATTGATAATCAAGAAAGAGCAAATAGGATTACAACTGATTGTTCTAACCCAGCATCATCCTCTCAGCAAGTAAGCCCTTCTTCATCTCATGAAAATCTTAGATCACCCAACACTATGATATTGCACCAAGAAACCAACAGCACTTCCTTACAAGATACAAAATTTCAGCCTCTGGATCTCTGGGATGAGGGATCCATATATAGATTTCTGCAAGGGAGGTGAGTCAGCTTTTGAGATTTGATTAGTGTCTCCTCTCTAATAGTCCTTGATTCCACTTGGAGATTAATGATCTCTTACTCATCCCTGGTTGAATTCAGAGAGGCAAGTGTCACAGGAGAGGTTTCTGGAAGATTCCATGCTCCTCCACCTTGCGGATTGACCATGCCATTTGTCCCTTCTCGCCCATCGCACCCCATAGAAGGGATTTTTGACATGCATCGCACCTACTATGTGTATTCAGGTGGGATGCAACGCACTTTGCCTATGGAGCAGGTGAAATGGTCCAGTTTTGACCAATTCTGAGTAGTTTTTCATGGAGAACTTCTGGGAGATGCTGTAATTAGTTGACCTTGTTCTTTTAGGAGTTGTAACAACACCTTTAGGGACTTATGAGCCCTTGGTTTATGGACATTTATGCTTGGGGTTGCAGTGCCCAAAAATGTCTATAACAGTGAGTCATGTGAACCATAGTCCACTAGTCTTCTCTTCATCCCTCATCCTCTATCTCCTGTAAATATACCATTTTAGATCAACCAAATAAACGACATAATCAAACTCATACCTCAATGCATTTCAAGGGAGGCTATCACATATGCACAAGTTAGTCTAGATTAGTACGACACAATATTACAAGTATATTGACATACACCTAAATATCATAACCATAACCATATTCACAAGCCAATTCAGATTAACACAATACATATAACATCAAGATCTTAAATGCATTTACCATAACCGCAATGCATATAAAAACAAGTTACTACCACACATGACTATTTGATGCATGTTCATATGACCACTATGGATATAACAACAAGGTAACTACCATACATGACTAACTAACGCGTGTGCATATGATAACATAGATTAACTAGCATCTATCATGCATGTAACCACAACAATAATAGAATGACAGACATGAATATAACCACAATGCATATAAAAACCATGAACCATCATAACTATATGCCAAACATACAAACATGTATGGAAATCTACCTTTTACCCCAAGGTCTAGTGTTGAAATCACGCTCTTATAATTTTCATCTCCTACTCCATCTCATCCAACATATCAACATCACAACATACCAACAACATCATGATGACACAAACTGCATAATGACCACCACAATGCATGTTTGGCCTACTATGCATGCATAACCATATTCATTTATCCCACTCAGTCCAAGTGTTTGAACCTGGAAGCTTTGATAACACCATGTCGTATCAGATATTACCCAAATAGAACATAAACCTACTTGGATACCACTCTGTAACACACCTCCCCACATTTACCTGCTTTTAAAAGCCCTCCAGGTAAATGTGAAATGGAGTTCCATTATGACATGACCTGACCTCCTATCTCCAGTCAAGGAAGTGGGGCCTATAATTGGGACTTTCTGATCACCAACTGACATCCTATAGGGACTACGAAACACCCCAGGTCATCAATTGTTAAGCTTGAACTTTGTTTCAGTGATCTAGCCTCCCAACCACACTCTTAACATTATCTGCATGTAGTTGAAGCCCTTCAACCACACTCACAAGCCTTTCTCCATGTGGTTATGACCTAAATTACTTAGTTCAGTTCCTGCGGTCTTGAGATATGAGCCATTATTCTAGGCCAACCTTGATACCCCTACCTAGAACTGCATGAAACTTCTTAGATTGATAAATGATATAATGATGCAGGAGCATTAGAGCTTCCAAGTCATCAATAATTTTTGAGACAAAACTCTAAACCAAGTTTCAACATGGAAAAGTAATTTTATTTCCTTACAATAAATAATTTTAATTTCTTTATTTCTTAAATAACTATAGATATCGGATAAGATTTAGTAGATAAGATTTTAAAGAAGAAAATATGCCTTTTAAGGCATGAAAAAATAAGGAAATAAATCATGAGAGGTTGTACGAGAAAAAGTCTTGTAGAAATTGGCAAGTTGTTAGGATAAGAAAAGTTTAGAAATCTTAGAAACTATTGGGGTGCCTTTAGGAATTATAAAAGCTATGAATGGGTAATATTTTGTCAATAAGGAAAAAGAAATTCCACCTTGAAAAGTATGAGTGATTTGTGGATTGATTTATGGATCTAGGAAAATTTATTTTGTTTGTAAATGATATTATAAATATTGTAAGCCAAAGGAGAACAAAAAATGGCCAAATGAATGTGAGATTAGGCCAAGAGAGAAATGAATACTTTTGTAATTATTTTGTAATTGTATGGAAATGATTTTATTAATGAAATTAATTTCTATTATATTCACAGATTATCTCGTGTATCTATGTGATTAAAAATAGTTCTAATTTTTGCATGCCTTAGAATTCACAGTAAGTGAAGTAGGTTTTTTATATGAAATACTTCTATACAACAAATTAATGACTTGATGATGAAGTCATTTTTTGTGTGTTCTAGAGAAGGTGAATTTTTGGGAAAATTATTTTTTTTCCTCCATCACATAAGGACAATTCTAAACATACAAAACTTGAACAAGAACTTGACATAACCAGGCCTAACCATGACAATCATTTCATCAAACATATGGCGAACATGTAGTCATGGCCTCTAAAGGGATTCATGTGAACCATATTCTACTACTCTTCTCTTCATCCATGTTCCTCTATCTCATGTAAATATACCATGTTAGATAAACCAAATAGAGGACATAATCAAAATCATACCTCAATGTATTTTAGGGGAGGTTATCACATATGCACAAGTCAGTCTAGATCAGATTAGTATGACGCACTATTACAAGTATATTGACACATACCTAAATATCATAACCATAAACATATTCACAGGCCAATTCAGATTAACACAATACATATAACATCAAGATCTTAAATGCATTTACCATAATCATCATGTGTATGACCGCAATCCATATAAAAATAAGTTACTACCACACATGACTATTTGATGCATGTTCATATGACCACAATGGATATAACAACAAGGTAACTACCATACATGACTAACTGACGCATGTGCATATGATCGCACTGATTAACTAACATCTATCATGCATGTAACCACAACAATAATAGAATGACAGGCATGAATATAACCACAATGCGTATGACAACCATTAACCATCATAACTATATGCCAAACATACAAACATGTATGGAAATCTACCTTTTACCCCAAGGTCTATTATTGAAATCACGCTCTTATAATTTTCATCTCCTACTCCATCTCATCCAACATATCAACATCACAACATACAAACAACATCATGATGACACAAACTACATAATGACCACCACAATGCATTTTCCGCCTATTATGTATGCATAACCATATTCATTTATCCCATTCAGTCTAAGTGTTTGAACCTGGAAGCTTTAATAACACCATGTCATATCAAATATTACCCAAAGAGAACATAAACTTACTCATATAGCACTCTGTAACACACCTCCCCACATTTACCTGCTTTTACAATCCCCCTAGGTAAATGTGAAATGGAGTGCCATTATGACATGACCCGAACTCCTATCTCTAGTCAAGGAAGTGGGGCCTATAACTGAGACTTTCTGATCACAAACAAACATCCTATAGGGACGACAAAACACCTAGGAGCTAATGAAACACCCCAAGTCATCAATTCCCAAGCTTGAACTTTGTTTCAGTGATCTAGCCTCCCAACCACACCCTTAACATTGTCTGCATGCGGTTGAAGCCCTTCAAACACACTCACAAGCCTTTCTCCATGTGGTTATGACCTAAATTACTTAGTTCAGTTCCTGTGGTCTCGACATATGAGCCATAATTCTAGGCCAACCTCGATACCCCTGCCCAGAACTGCCTGAAACTTCTTATATTGATAAATGATATAATGATGCAGGAGCATTAGAGCTTCCAAGTCATCAATATTTTTGGAGACAAAACTCTAAACCGAGTTTCAACATGGAAAAGTAATTTTATTTCCTTACAGTAAATATTTTTAATTTCTTTATTTATTAAATAGCTATAGATATCGGATAAGATTTAGTAGATAAGATTTTTAAGAAGACAATATGCCTTTTAAGGCATGAAAAAATAATGAAATAAATCATGAGAGGTTGTACGAGAAAAATTCTTGTAGAAATTGGCAAGTTGTTAGGATAAGAAAAGTTTAGAAATCTTAGAAACTATTGGGGTGCCTTTAGGAATTATAAAAGTTATTAATGGGTAATATTTTGTCAATAAGGAAAAAGCAAGTCCACCTTGAAAAGCATGAGTGATTTGTGGATTGATTTATGGATCTAGGAAAATTTATTTTGTTTGTAAATGATATTATAAATAATGTAAGCCAAAGGAGAACAAAAAATGGCCAAATGAATGTGAGATTAGGCCAAGAGAGGAATGAATACTTTTATAATTATTTTGTAATTGTATGGAAATGATTTTATTAATGAAATGAATTTCTATTATATTCACAAATTATCTCGTGTATCTATATGATTGAAAATAGCTCTAATTTTTGCATGCCTTAGAATTCACTGTAAGTGAAGTAGAATTTTTATATGAAATACTTCTATACAACAAATTAAGGACTTTTTTATATGAAATACTTCTATACAACAAATTTTTATATGAAATACTTCTATACAATAGGATACAAGGCCTTCTCTCTATGGTAAATAACATGAAGATGAAAATAACTCAAATTAATAAAAAACGAAGAACAATGAAGCTATGTGACTATTTAAAAATTGAAGTATTTTTAGCTAACCCCCCAAAAATGAAATAACAAGTATAAAAATCACATTATTTTTTAATATGCATAATACTAACCATCAAATACTTCTAAAGATTGTTAAACTAACATGAAGCTGAAACGCACCAAATATGATAAGTAGGACCCCCTCTAATCCACAAAAACATTCGATTATTCACCCCTTATAGAGCGTAATAACTCCACTATATCTGATAAAACTTCATGAATCTGACCCACCACTACAGTAGCTATAATGAGGAAGGTTTCGGATCTCAAAATGACATAGAAAAAAAGTACAAAGCATAAAGTCCATCCTTTAGATATAAGTCTCCTGTAAGCAACCAACAAGGAAGAACAAGGAAGAACAAGGAAGTCAGATATGGACAACCAACAAGGAAGAACAAGGAAGTAAGATCTGGACAACCAACAAGGAAGAACAAGGAAGTCAGATATGGACAACCAACAAGGAATAACAAGGAAGTAAGATCTGGACAACCAACAAGGAAGTCACACCCCAGACAACAAGTCCTTGAAGGTCGGGACATATAGCTCAGCTGTTAGAGCCTTTATCGGGTAGCAGGGTTCGAGTCCCGCTATGTCCGGCATACCAACAAGGAAGTCACACCCAATATACCAGAATGACGATTCCTACAAGGCATGGTGTTCCTGGGTTTGATGTTTCGGATCTCAAAATGACATAGAAAAAAGTAAAAAGCATAAAGTCCATCCTTTAGAATAAGTATCCAGTAAGCAACCAACGAAGGAAGGAGGATTAATTTTGTGAGGAAGGACTTGATGATGAATTTGCGGGAAAATTAATTTTTTTCCTCCATCACATAAGGACAATTCTAAACATACAAAACTTGAACAAGAACTTAAGATAACCAGACCTAACCATGACAATCATTTTGTCAAACATATGGCAAACATGTAGTCATGGCCTCTAAAGGGATTCATGTGAACCATAGTCTACTACTCTTCTCTTCATCCATGTTCCTCTATCTCCTATAAATATACCATGTTAGATAAACCAAATAGAGGACATAATAAAAATCATACCTCAATGCATTTTAGGGGAGGTTATCACATATGCACAAGTCAGTCTAGATCAGATTAGTATGACACACTATTACAAGTATATTGACACATACCTAAATATCATAACCATAACATCTTCACAGGCCAATTCACATTAGCACAATACATATAACATCAAGATCTTAAATTCAGTGACCATAATCATCATGTATATGACCACAATACATATAATAACAAGCTACTACCATGCATGACTATTTGATGCATGTGCATATGACCACAATGCATATAACAAAAAGGTAACTACCATACATGACTAAATGATGTGTGTGCATATGACGACACTGATTAACTAGCATCTATCATGCATGTAACCACAACAATAATAGAATGACATACATGCATATAACCACAATGCATATAAAAACCATTACCCATCATACCTATATGCCAAACATACAAACATGTATGACAATTTTCATTTTACTCCAAGGTCTAGTGTTGAAATCTCACTTTGAAAATTTGCATCTCCTGCTCCATCTCATCCAACATATCAACATCATAACATACCAACAACATCATGATGACACAAACTGAATAGTGAACACCACGATGAATGTCTGGCCTACTATGCATGCATAACCATATACATTTATCCCATTCAGTCCAATTGTTTGAACCTAAAAGCTTTGATACCACCATATGGTATCAAATATCACCTGAAGAGAACATAAACCTACTCTGATAACACACCTCCCCACATTTATCCAGTTTTACAAGCCTTCCAGGTAAATGTGAAATGGAGTACCACTATGACATGACCCGGCCTCCTATCTCCAATTAAGGAATCGAGGCCTACAATTGAGACTTTCTAACCACCAACTAAGATCCTATAGGGAGTACAGAACACCCAAGAGTTGAGGAAACACCAAGGTGGCCAATCCATGAGCTAGAACTTTATTTCAATGACCTAGGTTCCCAACTTCACCCTTGAAACTGTTAGCATGCGGTTGAAGGCCTCCAACCTGTTGGGTCCCTATAATACTAGTGATTAACCCATTACTATTGTAGTTATACCCCTTATTAATATTTTTGTGCCCCTATTTCCCCCATGTTGTTATTACTGTGCCCCATAGAATCCCTCTATTGTTATTTTTGTGGCTTTATTATTGTTAGGTCAGCTGGGTTATATTGTGACTCCTTAGACTCCTATATATAGAAAGGAGGTTTTTTCATTTGTATCATCGAAGAATTGTTCATTTATGTAATGTAAAGGAGGTTTCCCCCTTGAAGAGGCTGAATTCTAAGGCGTTGATCTATCTTTTCTATCTTTTGTGAGCTGGTTTCATAACATTTTGTATCAGAGCCTTGGATTCTAGGGTTTCGCTGCTCCCAACAGGTCATCGTGGCATTTTCGCTATAACTTTTTTTCTGTGACGTTTCAAAAGCTAAAAAAAAAAAACCATTTGAGAATACATCGCACTGAATCTCGGGTCCGAATTTCAGAACTTTTCGCGCTATATTTGCGGAGATATGATCTGAGGAAGTTGGTCTTCTTGCAGACTCCTGAATTACATTCCAAACAGGTGACCTGGGGAAAATCATCATAACTTTCTTTCTGAGCATCGGATTGAAATTTCGTAAGAAGTTACAGAAATAGGACGGACTATAGTTTCTTGTATATATTTTTTTAGAGCCAAAGGTTGAAACAGTGATTCGTGGCACGTCATACAAGTTGGCTCTACTGAACTAGTCTATAAGCAGGTCACTTTCGGAGATTTTGCATAACTCTTCCTTGGAGAATCCAATTTGGATCAGACTAGTGGCATTGGAAAGAGGACGTAGAAGGCTACTACAAATCACAATTTTAGAACTGGATGATCCGAAATTATAGAGATACATCAGATTCAATATCAGGCTTCTACGAAGTGAAAAAAGGTGTGTAGTTTTTTTTAAATTTTTGCGTAAGCTTGGTTTGAAGGAATTCAAAGGGCATAGTAAAGCATTATTATCGGTAACTAATGCCCCGAGGAAAGAAAATGCAAACACCTAGTAAGGAACCTGAAAGCTCTAGCATGACTCATGAAGAAGAGGAAGAAATGCTACATGATATATCAAAATTACAAGAACAAGTGCAACAAATGTCACACTCACAAAAGCTAACAGAAGCTAAGATAAATGGCGTGGAATCTAAGATAAAGGGCATGGAAGCTAAGATGGATGATTCGAACATATATTTGAAGAGAGACATGGCAGATTTGAAGACAGATTTGAAGACAGACATGGCAGATTTGAAGACAGATTTGAAAAATTTTCTACAAGAAATACTTACTAATGGTGAAAAGGTTGTAAAGTAAACTCATGATGCGAACAAAATAAATGTTAATCATGATTCCATAGACTCTAATGTTGGATCGAAGACCCACCATATTCCAAAAATCGATATGAGGAAGTTTGATGGCAAGGATCCCGCAACATGGATATTACAGATGGAGCAATTTTTCGATCTCAATAATGTGCAAAACACACAAAAGGTACATATGGCAACTTTATATTTGGAACCAAATCAGTTTGTATGGTATCAATGGCTTTGATCTCGTAAAAAATTTATCACTTGGGCAATTTTTACGGAAGAATTGATAGCACATTATGAGGATACAAAAAGCAACACTTTTTTTAGCCAATTGATAAGTCCCAAACAAAAGGTTTCAGTAATGGAGCACATTGAGGAGTTCCAAAAATTGAACATAAGGGTAAAAGATATTCCAGAGGAGCATAGGATTGATGTGTTCATAGGGTCTTTAAAGGATAATATCCAACATGATGTTTGCCTTTGGGAACCTGATTCATTAGAGAAGGCATTCAGGTTAGCAAGAAAAATGGAAAGAAAAATTATGGCAACCAGGAAGCATACCACTCACAACTATGAAGACGGAAGTGTTGTTGCCCCTAGTCTTCTACAACCTATAAGGTTGACACCACAATAATTGGAAGAAAAAAGAGCAAAAGGGCTTTGTTACAGTTGTGATAGCAAATACACTAAAGGTCATAAGTGTGCTGAGAAGAAATTATTCTACATAGATTGTGAAGAGGAAGAAGAAAAGGAGAAAGAAAGGTCAAAAGAAAAGGATATACTCCAGGAACAAAGCCTAGATGAAGAACAAATAAATCCGACCATATCTTGTAATGCATTGGCGGGAATTACCACTCCTTAAACCATCAAGATAGAAGGACAATTCAAGAAGAAAAAGGTAATAGTGTTGATTGATTCAGGAAGCACCCATAATTTTATTCATTGTAAGGTAGCAAAAGAATTGAATTGCTTCCTATATCCAACACCAGAGTGTCAAGTGATGATTGCAAATGGAGGAACAATAAATTGCTCTGGAAAGTGCCATAATATCAAGCTATCCATGGGAGAATATGTATTGACTAGCCCAATGCTTTCCATTCCAATGGGAGGTGCTGATGTTGTACTAGGAGTCCAATGGATACAATCCTTGGGAACAATAGCTTTTAATTTTCAAGAACTTTTCATCAAATTTTCTATGGAAGGAAAGGAAGTTGAATTAAGGGGTATTGCAGGGAAACCAGGAAAGATAATCAGCTCTAATGGTATCACTAAGCTTCTAAAAAAGGAACAAAGAGGTGTAATTTCACAATTATGTTCGCTATATGTTTCCACATCGGAATCATCTATTTCTCTAGATCTCCAGAAATCCTTGGACAATCATTCCAAGGTATTTGAGACTCCCAAAGGTCTCCCACCTATGCGTGATCATGATCATGCTATTCACCTGATTCCACGAAGTGTTCCTCCAAACATCAGGCCGTACAGATATCCCTATGTCCAAAAGATTGAAATTGAACGCATGGTTGCAGAAATGCTAGAGGCTGGTATAATTCAACCAAGTCAAATTTCTTTCTCTGCTCCAGTAGTATTAGTGCACAAGAGGAATGGATCATGGTGCATGTGTCCAGATTATAGGGAGCTCAACAAGCTCACTATTAAAGATAAGTTCCCCATTCCTATCATTGATGAATTACTGGATGAATTGCATGGATCAATTTACTTCACCAAGTTGGATCTTCGTTCAGGATATCATCAAATCAGAATGAAGACTCAAGACATTCTGAAAACAGCATTTAGAACTCATGAGGGTCATTATGAATTTTTGGTCATGCCTTTTGGCCTTACCAATGCACCTTCAACATTTCAAGGTTTGATGAATTCAATTTTCAAACAATTCCTTAGAAAATTTTTGTTAGTATTTTTTGATGATATACTAATCTACAGCAAGTCTTGGAAGGATCATGTTGAACATGTTGACAGGGTGCTACAACTATTGGAGGAGAAACAATTATATGCAAAAAGATCCAAATGTTTCTTTGGAGTCCAGGAGGTGGAATATCTGGGTCATATTGTATCTCATGAAGGAGTTAAGGTAGACCCTAGAAAAATTAAAGCCATTAAGGAATGGAAAATTCCCACATCCATAAAGCATCTGCGAGGATTTCTCGGGTTGACAGGGTATTATCGAAAGTTTGTTAAGAATTATGGGAGAATAACAGCACCTCTAACAACATTATTGAAGAAAGATGCATTTTCATGGAATCCAGAAGCAACAAAGGCCTTTGAACATCTTAAAGAGGCAATGTGCCAAGCACTGGTCTTAGCTACACCAGACTTCACAAAAACCTTTATTGTGGAATGTGATGCTTCAGGAAATGGAATTGGTGTTGTTCTAATGCAAGATGAAAGACCCATTGCTTTTGAAAGTCGTCCAATCAAGGGAAAGTTTTTAAGCAAAGCTATTTATGAGAAGGAAATGTTGGCAATACTCCATGCACTTAAGAAATGGTGACCCTACCTAATGGGAAGACACTTAAATACTTTTTAGAACAAAGATTATCCTCTGAAGAGCAACAAAAGTGGGTCAAAAAGATGTTGGGTTATGACTTTGAAATCATCTACAAAATAGGGAAGCAAAATGTGGTGGCAGATGCACTCTCAAGAAAGGATGAGGATGTGGAAGCATTGTTGTGTGCCATTTCTATTATCCAACCAGATTGGATAAACGAAGCAAGGGAGGAATGGAAGAATGACGAAGAAGTGTGGGCACTTATTCAAAAGTTACAACAAGATTCCAGTACGTCTGATACATTTAGCTGGCAAAATGATTCGTTATGGTACAAAGATCGCTTATACCACTGTAAGAATTCCCAGCTAAAACAAAAGATTCTTATGGAATTGCACACTTCTCCCTTAGGAGGGCACTCAGGATTTTTAAAAACTTACCACAAGGTTAAGAAGGAATTTTTTTGGGATGGCCTTAAATCAGATATTCAAAAGTTTGTGGTGGAATGTTTGGTTTTCCAACAAAATAAAGTTGAAACAATTAATACATCGGGTCTATTACAACCTTTATCCATTCCAAGCCAACGTTGGGAGGAGGTTTCAATGGATTTTATCACAGGTTTACCCAAGTCTGAGGGAAAGAGTGTCATCATGGTGGTAGTTCACAGACTTACCAAGTATGCACACTTTTTTGCATTATCACATCCATTTAAGGCCAGTACAGTTTCTATTGCATTTCTGGAAACAATTCAAAAGCTACATGGAAACCCAAAGATTATTGTAAGTGACAGAGATCCCATTTTCACTAGAAATTTTTGGACAGAATTATTTTCTTGTCTTGGTACTCAGTTAGCTCATAGCTCATCTTATCATCCTCAATCTGATGGGCAAACTGAGATAGTAAACAAATGTTTGGAAGGATATCTTCGTTGCTTTGTATCTGATAAACATACACAATGGGTCAAATGGTTGCCTCTGGCTGAATGGTGGTATAACACTTCCTTCCATACAGCAACAAAAATGACCCCATTTATGGCACTTTATGGGTATCAACCACCATCCATCACATCATATTTAAGAGAAAATTCTAAGGTTCAGGCAGTGGAACATCACATCGAACATCAACAACAAGTCCTCCAACTCTTAAAGGATAACCTCGTGTTGGCATAGAATATAATGAAACAACAGGCATATCAACATCGCAGTGAAAGAAGTTTTGATGTAGGTGATTGGGTATTCCTACGACTACAACCATATAAGAAAATGTCCCTAAAGCAAGCTAAGAAGGATAATAAATTATCACCAAAGTATTATGGTCCGTACAAGGTGTTGCAAAAGATTGGTACTATGGCATACAAATTGGAGCTTCCTGCAGCTTCTCGATTGCACCCAGTTTTCCATGTTTCATGTTTAAAGAAGGTTATAGGCGACAAGCTCCCAGTTCAAACAATATTGCCAAAACTTGACGAGGAAGGAAAAATTATATTGGAACCAGAAGTAGTCATAGAAAAAAGAACTCGACAGCTACGAAATCGATCAATTTCGAAGTATCTTATCAAGTGGAAGAACTTATCTGCTGAAGATTCCACATGGGAGGATGAGAATTTTATATAGAAGTATCCAGAACTACTCAAGCATTGAGGACAACACTTTTTTTGAAGGAGAGGGGCATGTTGGGTCCCTATAATACTAGTGATTACCCCATTACTATTATAGTTATACCCCTTATTAATATTGTCGTGCCCCTATTGCCGCCATATTGTTATTACTGTGCCCCATAGAATCCCTCTATTGTTATTTTTGTGGCTTTATATTATTATTGTTAGGTCGGCTGGGTTATATTGTGACTCCTTAGACTCCTATATATAGAAAGGAGGTTTTGTCATTTGTATCATCGAAGAATTGTTCATTTATGTAATGTAAAATAGGTTTCCCCCTCGAAGAGGCTGAATTCTAAGGCATTGATCTATCTTTTCTATCTTTTGTGAGCTGGTTTCATAACATACCGCACTCACAAACCTTGCTCCATTCGGTTGTGACATAAATTTCCCAGTTTAGTGCGTGCAGTCCTAAGATCTAAGCCGTAAGTCTAGGCTAGCCTCTAGACCCCTGCCCAAAACGGCCTGAAATGTCTTAGATTGATAAATGACATAAGGACAATGCTAAACATACAACACTTGAACAAGAACTTAACCTAACCAAGCCTAACCATGACAATCATTTCGCCAAACATATGGAAAACATGTAGTCATGGCCTCTGAAGGGATTCATGTGAACCATAGTCCACTACTCTTCTTTTCATCCCTGATCCTCTATCTCTTGCAAATATACCAGGTTAGATAAACCAAATAGTCAACATAATCAAACTCATACCTCAATGTATTTCAGGGGAGGCTATCACATCTGCACAAGTTAGTCCAAGTTAGTATAACACAATAGTACAAGTATATTGACTCATACCTAAATATTGTAACCATAACCATCTTCACAGGCCAATCTAGATTGACATGATACATATAACATCAAGATTTTTAAATTCATTGACCATAATCATCATGTGTATGACTGCAATGCATATAACAAGTTACTACCATGCATGACTATTCGATGCATGTGCATATGACCAGAATGAATATAACAACGAGGTAACTACCATGCATACCTAACTAACGCACGTGGATATGACTAAATTGATTAACTAGCATCTATCATTCATGTAACCACAACAATAATATAATGACAGACATGCATATAACAACCATTAATCATCATACTTGTATGCCAAACATACAAACATGTACAAGTTTTACCCTGAGGTCCAGTGCTGCAATTGTGGTATGATAATTTGCAGCTCCTGCTCCATCTCAGCCAACAGATCAACATCATAACATACCAACAACATCAAGATGAGACAAGTTGTATAATGACAATTGCGATGCATGTTTGACCTGTTATGCATGCATAACCATATACATTTATCCCATTCAGTCCAAGTGTTTGAATATGGAAGCTTTGATACCACCCTATGATATTAGATACCACACAAGAGAAAGGAAACCTACTCTGATACCACTCTATAACATGCCTCCCAATATTTACCCGCTTTTACAAGCCTTCCTGGTAAATGTGAAATGGAGTGCCACTATGACATGACCCACCGTCCTAGCTCTAGTCAAGGAAGTAGGGCTTACAACTTAGACTTTTTGACCACCAATTGATATCCTATAGGGACTATAGAACACCCAAGAGCTGAAGAAACACTCCAGGTGGTCAATCCCTGAGCTGGAACTTTGTTTCAATGACCTAGACACCCAACCACACCTTTGACATTGTTTGCATGTGGTTGAAGTACTCCAACTAAATTCACAAGCCGTGTTCCATGCAGCTATGACCTAAATTGCTCAGTTTAGTGTCTGTGGTCCAAAGACCTAAGCCATAATTCTAGGCCAATTTCCATACTCCTGTCCAAAATGACCTGAAACTTCTTAGGTTGACAAATGACATAAGGATAATGCTAAACATACAAAACTTAAATAAGAAATTGACCTTACTAGGCCTAACCATGATAGTCATTTCGTCAAACATATGGCGAACATGTAAGCTACCAGTCATGAATGCATATCTGACTATAAGAGTCTGATACTTATATGAGAATCACAAAGAAGGCATAATTCCCTCTCATAATAGTTGCAATAACATATTTTAGTCCATGCATTCATAACCCATTCATACATTCACCAAGGCATGTCAAGAGCCATAGGTAAAATACATCATATAATTAGCATATAACCAACAAATGACCTACATAGAAACCATGTCAACTCAGCCATAATATCATCAACATAATCACTACAAATTCTCATAGATCACAGTAAGGAAATGTCTCATATTAGCATATGAAAATACCAACCAAGTCAGGGACTTCTACATACCACATGACCATAGTTTGGGCTAAACCAAATCTCTTTTTCAGCCAATCACCTATATGCCATATTCCAAGCATGAGTGTGGGAGGTCATGGAATAAAAAAAAAAAAAAAAACCAGGGCTTACAGAGGCCAAATGTTGGCTTAGGGGGTCCTGACCCAAGTTCGGAGTTAGTTGTGCCAACCAAAAAATCCCTACAATGCTGGCCCTTTTGGCAACAACCTGCGTAGCATAGGCTGCAGTCTCACCTGAAGCAGTATCGAGGGATTCAAGAACCGAGTTTCTACATCCAGAGATGAGTGTGACGTCTTTTAGCGCCCTAGATCTGCCTTCATGCAAATCGATAATCCCTTAGGGCTTGGTACTGCAACTCTATTAAAACAACCTTCAGACCTTTGTGAAGTTCTACGATTAGTCTTTGTGGACCTTTAATAGTCAATATATCTACTTAGCACATCATAAAGCAGTCCGGAATTAGGTTTCACACAAATATACTTAATTTATTCGTGAACATCAGACATTTCATTAGAGTCTTTGCGAAATTACACAAACATGCTTGCGTACATCATCTAACAGTTATTCAACAAATTCATGCAACATTCAATCAATATTCCATCAAATGCATTATTCATAGGCAACATATACCATTAATAGAAACAGAGATAAAACATATATACATAAGAATTCTTCAGTAACATTCTTTATTGATCTTCATTTCAGATTTACATACTCAAAACTACCCTACGCACTCAGTTGCAGGGGTCCGTGCACTCAGTTGCGGACTCCACGTAGGCCTCTGCACACTCAGTTGCAGAGCCTTTCTTCTCCTATCTGACCCACTTCTCTTCACTATCACTTCTCTTCTATTGACCCATTACATCCATATCTAACATAACATATCTTAGACTCTCTAAGACACACCTATTTATAGTCTTTTTCATAAAATCTCATGGTTTGCAAACCATGGGCAGGTCTCAAAACCGACTCAAACTTTACATAAACAAGGGGATAAAACCCTTTTGACTCCTAATCATCTACGCGCTCCGCATCCACAAATCACAGAGACTTTACATTACTTACAAAAATATATCAAAACTTAGGTTATTTTAACCCCAAAACTGACCCAAGGGACCCCATCCCAACAAGCCCCGAACATAAAGATCGTGACTTGCCCTTGAGTCACTCGGATGGCACTATGATCCTGCTACGAAGACCCCCCAACTCCACCTGGATTACTACAACTTCGACAGCGCTCTGTGTTTCTGCCTACTTGACTTCCTCCACTAACTTTTCTATAGCTAGTCCTTCTGCGGCCAATGTTATACAAGAAAATGACCTTCTCATCAGCTCAGAGGAGAAGGGCAAGATGACTGAAAGACTGACCAAAGTTCACAAGCATATTTTTCAAGCTAATTCTCTCCAGGAACTAGCAACCTATTTTATAAGGTTTCCTAGCCATGCATCAGGTGCATTAGTCCCTAGGGTAACTCTGTATGTTGCCTTGGGAAGAGTGTTAGTCAACTTAAGTGAGTTTCTAAAGGTCAAAGGAGAAATTTGACCGAGAAATATCCCTATATTCACTCCTATGTCATCTCATAAAAGCAGGGAAACATCCAGATTCGACCTGTTTGGAGGAATTACTATTCCTAATGGAGTCTACAAACGGGGAAAGAGCACTAAAGCATGGAAACATCTCTGCTTTTTCCCAAAGGAACTCATGAAGGATTTGGCAAGGCTTATCCTCTCATGCTATATATTTGAGGCTAGGGCCATTGTGAAAGAGGTTGAAACTATTGAAAGGATTGCCTATTGACTGTCGAAGCTAGTATTAGACATTGGCTCTTCAAGAGGTTAAGAAGAGAGAGAGAGAGAGAAGCTGGAGGAGTAAGGGAAGGTTGATGCAACCGATGGTTGTAATCACTCTTTTCTATCATTAATATAGACTTTCAATTATGTTGTCCACTCCATAGTGTTGGTATTATGATTTATTTACATGTTTATGCAACGTTAATGATTATGAGTGGCTTAGATGTATGCAGTTAAATATCCCTATGTATTAGTGTATTGATTGTTGAAGTTATATGTTGTGATATTACACCTCGTCTTGTTTATGTGCAGGTATTGATATTGGAGCTAGCTGAGGGGTCTTCCACTTAGCTACTTTGTGCTCTCCAACAACACCACACCAAGACCTAAGGTAACAATCCTTCTTCCTACTTCGATTATCATTTCACTAATACGGATATGTGCATGTATCTCTGGGGTAGTGGTAACTAATATGACTGTCTACCAAGGATCTTGGGAAGATATTTGAGGTTATCTCCATCACCAAACATTCGTTCATTAATCCCTATAGCAGAATTGGCGACTCCGCTGGGGACTACACTTAGTTTTGGGTTTTCTCCCAGAAAGTTCCCAGATCTCTCTTTCTTCCAGGCCTTCCTGTACTTCTTGATTCCCTTTCTAACCACTCAGGACTATACAACACCCTTCTCTTAGTGCTCAGCCTTAGATCTGATCCCAACAGCCTTATTTTTCAAGCTTATTTCTCACTAGCACACCCTGCCAATGTAAATAGTGGTTTATAAAGCACTGTGGCCTTTCCCACAGAGTGTTAATGTGGCCACTAACTCTCTATACCCTCTGTTACAGTGCGTTAGCTAGCCATTTCTTCATAAATAGACAGTTCAGTGACCTCATGGGTTGGGAAATTTTCTTGTAGACTGATAAGGGATCTACAGCTTTGCATGTTTGATTGATGTCTATCTCCTGAACAAATTTTTCTTTTAAAGAGATAGCTTTACTTCTTAAAAAAAAGATTATAAAAAAGAAAATACAATTTATTTTTTTACTATTTTCTACTTAGTTGGTTAGATCTGCATTTATTTGGTTTCAAAAGTTGTTAGAGAGAATTGTATTTCTGTCGGTTGTGCTTGTGTTTTACTGTACTAGATGCATGATATATATATATATATATATATATATATATATATATATATATATGTATATATATAGATATATATATATATAGATAGATAGATATATATATATATAGATATATATATCTATATATATCTATATAGATATATATATATATATAGATAGATATATATATATATATATATATATATATATATAGATATATATATATGACTCCTCCCTTGTAGAAGCAACTTATTCATCGAAAGTGAAATTTAAAGCATTGTTTTTGCATGATTTGAGTCAGAGTCCCACATAACTTCATATGTCAACACCCCCACCGAAGACTTTAACAAAGTACATTTAAGATTTACATAATAAAATCAATGAACAACTCTTTTTTGAGTAAACACGTATTAGTTTAGGCTAGGATCTTGGGTTAGGTAGTTGTGAGTTAACTTCCAAAGATCATACACCGAAACTAGTGCCATTAATGAGGGAAATACTTCTACACTCATACTATTTGGGACCACTCCAGTAAAAGCGGAGCTAAATACGAGACAACATCAAACTGTAAACGAAGTTAACATGCCTGTGCTTACATCTCCTTTGGATATTCTGTGTATTGGGGATATCGGAGCTGAGTCAGTGACTCGGGTATCCTGCCCACACAGCGTACTATCTGCGACTATGTCCCCCCCTGGTAGTGTATATGATTTGAGGTAACCATAGTGTCCATACTTTTTAGGGACGAACACAAGGTGACTAGGGTGGGCTGTCCTGGTACCTAACACAAATGAACCTACTATGTCTTCGATGTTAGTCCCCTACACCAGTAGTATAGGGGCTACTACTAGTGTAACCCCTTATTCTTATTAGTACAACCCCTTTATTATATTGTTGTACTAATAACAATAAGGGGTTACACTAATAGTATAGGGGCCTAACATTCAGTTTTTGGGAGGGTGCTTGTCTTCACGAGAATACTTGGCCCCTTAATCTTAGGTTCGAGCGAAGCTCAAGACTAATCGTAACTGTACATTTGGCCAACTCTCTCTTTTATCCATTGTGATACTGGGTTTCATATCTAGCAAATGGTGTTTATCAGACAATGTCATACCCTCTGCTTGTTGATTGATTTCTTTAGAGTAGTTTTTATTTTTTAGGTGCCATTTTGTTATCACCGAGACTTTAATAAATATCACTGTAAAATATAATGATAAAATTTATCGGTCACTGTGGCTACATTCGGCCCTCCTCATCAATCTAGATGGCTACTATGTCTTTCCCCACTAACTGTGGAGGATCCACTGAGCCCTAGTGAACCGAATTACCCATCTTCAGGTAATTGGTCTCCAAGATCTCACACTGAATCAATCTAGACATCCCACAACTCAATTTTACTAGAATATTTCTTCACTGAAGGTTTCATTCCTCCATATAATCCTCCAATCACAAATCCATTGGGACCGCTCTTGATTGCAATTGCACCTGTACCTCCTATGTCTTCTGATGAACCTATAACTACCATCCCATCAATGATTAATAGGTCATGGGCTTTTGTGGACACTTTTGGTCCACCTCCGCCTCCCCAGTCGACAGTCAGTACCATACATCTGATGGCAAACCTCGCTATCCCAACTGTTCCCAGTCCGAGCACTACAGTGACACCCAACACGAGTTGAACCCAGTACATACCAATTTCTACCCCTTATGTGTCAACTCTTGGACCATCAGTAAGCGCTCAATATAGTGCTCCATATATCGTGGTTAGCATGCGTCCCTTCAGCAACCCTTTTGGTTGGAATCCCTTAGTTAGTGTTACCTCTGCTACAGGTTGCTAATGTTCAAGGGGGCCTAAGTAAGCCCATTTCCTCAGTTTCTACTCAGAAAAGGTCTACATGGTCACCTTCCTTATTCCCCTTCACCCCCGCTTATATCTTCAAACCCGCCACCTCCATTTTACCTCTAAAACTCTGTCAAATTCCATGATTCCTTCCACCCCCGAGCGCTAGGTTTTAGCCATCATATGACTGTGGTAGCATGACCGCGCGCCTTCTCTAACCGTTTCTCACCGAATAACTACCACCAAAACCTTTTTCGGCTCATTAACCCATTTAAGTTTTCCCCACCGGCGATCACATTCACCGCAATCTAATGTTGTTCACTCCTCCCGATGCCGTAACTTAACCGCATGTTAGCTCGCGGGGAAAGCGGTATTGATCCTGTCCCATCCGCCACGTGTCATCGCCTGAGTGGAATTGCTACCTTGCGTACGATTACTGCTTACACATCGAAAGCGGTGTGATCAATACCACTCGCAGCTTGAAACCATTCTCCAGGCTATTAAGTCCCCGTGCAGCTTCCGCCCCCGATCACCGTTGGATCTGCCCGCCCGAGATCCAACGGCTCATGATTGTGTGCCCCACTTCTGCCTGATTCTTCCCACCGATAGATCTTCACTGTCCATTCGATATCCAATGGCTTGCGATCATCTTCCGCCTCACCTTCTTGATAGCCCCTGTCATGCTGTCTCCACTGTCGATCTGCTCAATCTGACGGATAGCCTCATTCCTCCATTCACTCTGTCCACCCGCCATGAATTCCACACTCCTTTGACTATTCTGTGCTCCCGGAGGACAACAATGATCAACTACCAGTACCTTGTGCAGTTAATCCACAACAACTGCATTTAGCAAGAAAGGATGGCCGAGAAAGAAAGGATCAGCCTCGGGCAGACCAGCCTATCCAGCAGTTAAGGAATTTCATCCTTTATGACACTTCACCTGCTCGAGGAGTACAACAGAGTACCAGAGAATGTCAAATTCATTCATTGAAGCAGCAGATCATAGCAGAGGCCCATTTTAGATAGTTAATGTGGTTGGTGGTCCATTATGACCCCTCCTCGTATAGGATAGCAGAACATTTTGTAAACAAACTCCATATATACCCAGAACAGAGATGGGATGAGGGTTGATGGTTGTTGTTTTGATGTAAGGTTCAACTTTTGGAGACTATAACTACTTTGATACTTGCAGCATCTGGTCTTCATTTTCAGCTAATACAAGCTTCTTTTGTTGTTAATTTCTCACTTTCCATTTCTGCTCTGTTCTAGGTTGTGCCTGTTATGCATTTGTTCATGTGCTCTTGATTTTTAGCATTAGAGGGGCTGTCATCCCACCTCTATGTTAAAGTCTAGTATGTATCATTGAATGTGTTATGCAGGTTTCTGTTCACTTAGTGCCAGAGAGCTGTCATCCTGTCTGTGCATTAGGAAATAGATTTGCAAACCTTTTTATTAGTTGCAGTCGGCCATCACATGGTCTTGTGCATCTGCTGGTGTAGCCAGTATTCTCCAGGTCCACCTAATCCTCAAACTATGAGTAATTGGTGGTCTAAAGCCTTGTGTTCTGGGGTTGTTCACCCATTTCTGGAGTTAAGCATAGTAGAAGTGGTTATCTGGCTTGGACAAGCATCATTCCTTCCATTCATCCATTTCCAACATTTTGTTGAGATTGTAATGTTCCCGAGCATCTCCGAGATACAACCTAGGAGAGTTTCTTGGGGTGATAATAGTTAGTTCCAACCCTCATGTTCAAATGCCTCGAGGCACCATTCCCAATATGTATATACCGGTTGGGAACATTATAGTTCCCCCCCGATTACAGGACAACATGGACAGTCATTGATTGACATGAATCCTCCTTATGTCAGTCAAGGGCATATGGCTAATTACGTGGCTAGCGGGATCCCTCAACAAGGTCTCGCTCAATCCATATGGGCACCCCACTCTCAACCTCAAATGAGTCAAGGGGGCACTCCTTATCCTGGGGGCACTTATATCCCCCAGCCTAACAACCCCTATGGACAACCACAATATATGATTGTTCCCTAAGGAAATTATTATTCCACGCATCCTGTGTATAATGTTGGGAACAATATGATGGGAGGGCTGCAAGGATCCTCAAGTCATTTGTCATCACCTTGGTCCAAATCAGGGGCATAAAATACCTTGCCTTTCTTGGCAATGCTTGACATCCCCAATTTGTACAAACTCACCAATGACCCCATTTATCACAACTTAGTATGGCCTCCAATCCCGCACAAAATTCCCACAGAGATCACGAAGATCGAAGGGAAACAAGGGGACGATCTGGGTACACACATCACCACCTATCATTTATGGTGTGTTTTTAACTCCATTGTGGATGATAGTATCTAGCTTTGGCTCTTTCCACACACCCTCACTGGCAATGTAAACAAGTGGTACATTGAGTTACCACGCGCATCAGTCAATACCTTTGGCACTTTAGTGATGGAATTTTTAAAGAACTTTTAGTTACCCATCCACTATGAAACTAGGACAGAACTCCTTACTTATTTACGTCAGGACACTGCCACCCATATATCTGATCACATCCATGAATGGAGATGTAGGCGAAAGCTAGTCAAAGCTCCCCTCCCAGATTATCTATTAGCAGATTGGTTCTACAAATCTTTGCTCCCTCAAATCACTAAGGATGTCGCCTTACGTGGTGCCATCATAGAAGACTAATCCATTTGCCGTGCCCAACATTTATATTTGATTTATTCAAAGTCTGGCACTTTATACGATATCATTGCCAATGCCCCTAGGAACTCCAATGCTCCCACTACTTAGCAACCCGGTGCGCACGCTAATGGTATTATCAACGCTACCTCCAAGGTTGTTGTAAAACAACTTAGCAGTCACATTTCCGAGTTGTCAATTGACCCCGCTACCCAATTGACTGCTCTTCCTACCGCAATGATAAACTTTTTGTAGTCTACACAAAAATCCGTCTGTAAGAACAAGAAGAATAAGAAAAATACCACTGCTTTCGAAGAGCAGTAAGCCAGGCTGTCCAACCCAAAGCAGAGAGTTGTTGCACCTTTTGATAGTGGAAAGGAAAAAGATGTCAAGTTCCCTCGCAAAATATATGCAGAAGACCATATGAAACATCGTTTTCTGCATCTCCATGAATGCACAAATTTCCTTGCTGAAAAGGATGCTAGCCAGACCCCCGCGGTCCTAAACAACCCTTTCCCTACTCAGCAGCAACAACATCTTATTGCAAACCAACCTCAACCCCCACAAGGCAGCAAAAATGGTTCGCATGATCCTTTTGCTAGTGAAGGACCATCTACCATTTACACCTTTGAAACAATCAATCTTCAAACCAGAGCCAAAACTTATGGAGCTCCAGTCGCTAATGCTGAGGAAGCCTCCTCGAGTCCAAATCCACCGCTGCCTAATGATCTCTATATCAAAAGGCCTATTTCTAATCTTGTGATTCACCCCCCAAAAGGGGCACTTCGTCGCACAATGCATAATACATCTGCACATGCTGCCCAGAACTACAATATTGTAGAAGATTTGGTGCAAGCACCATCAGCTATGTCGGTGCTCGAAGTATTGCAAACTTTTCCAACACAAAGGAAAGATCTACTTTCAGAAATTGGTGGGGTCAACCCTCAAGATTCCATGCTTGCAATTTTCGACATGGACAAATGTAAACCTCCCCTTTCACACCAGCTTGCATTTCAGGTGAAAATATTTTTGAAAGGGCGAGGAGTACATAGAACTGTCATTGACGAAGGTGCTTCAACCTACGTCATGTCGACTTCATGTTGGCTCGCCTTGGGTTCTCCAACCCTCTAACCGCCATTGAATTCCCTTAAAGATTTCAACAGCCACACTTTCATCCCAAAAGGTTACCTTGCTAGCTACCCCATCAGTTTGTGTGGGAAAAAGGTAATGGTGGATATCAAAGTCGTGGATTAAAAACTCAACTACAATCTACTATTGGGTCGTAGTTGGACTTATGCCATGACTTTCATTATGTCTACTATCTTTCATATCATGCTATTTCCATTGGATGGAAGGATAGTCACAGTGGACCAGTTGTCCTTTTGCACCCCAGATTACTCCCCGTTACCTAGCATCTCTCTACCCTTAGTGGGTGGTATTCCTAACTTTTACGTTAGTATCAGTACCAGTCTATTGAAGGGATCTTCCCTAATGGGTTGTTTTCTCTCCCACTGCCCACAGTTCCACAAACAGTCTCTATGGTCTCATTTATTCCTCATGAACTGACCGATCCTTGGATCCTCCCAACCCCTTCAAACATTGACTCTTATAGAGAACAAATGCTACTATCACCAGCTGAATTGGCCTACCAAGCCATTCAATCTGCATCTGAATCTCCGGTCACTTTGGTCATGACCAATGGTACCACCTCTCCCATAAATTCTCCTTCTAACAATCTCCTCAATCAAGTCCTACCTTTAGATGAAGCTATTCGAGAGATCATGTGTTTAGAAGAGTGACCTTGGGAGGATTCTCAACATCGCATTTCCATATCTAATTCAGACATGATACCCATTCAAATCTTGTCTTATGACACACCTGAAATCGTTCCCTTGCCTTATATGACTATCCAAACTTTGGACTCAGAAGGGAACATGGGAAATCTTTCAAATACATTGCTCATCGATATTTCAGTCAAGACAGGCATCGTAGAAAACATCCATATTGGAGCCAATTGCACTCCTAAGGAAATTTCAAGCTTCACCTGCCTTTCTAAGGAATTCCACAATGTATTCGCTATGTCGTACAAGGAAATGCCTGACATAGATCCATCTATTGTCGAGCATGAGATTAAGGTGTATGATAATGCCAAGCTTGTCTGCCAAAGGCTTCGACTAGTCCACCCCCCAAAAAACCGCAACCATCAAGACTGTGGTGGAAAATTTGTTACATGTTGGTTTCGTCTACCTTTTTCCCTTAACGGAATGGGTTTCCAATCTGGTTCCTGTAGATAAGAAATAGGGTACCATCCATGTCTGTGTCAACTACCGGGACTTGAACACTGTTTGTCCAAAAGATAATTATTCGACACCATTCATCGACCAAATAATCGACGACTGTGCCGGTTGTGAATCCTTCTCATTTATGGATAGTTTCTTAGGTTATAACCAAATCTCCATAAAACCAATAGACCATCACAAAATTGCCTTCATTTTCCCATGGGGAATATTTGCATATGGAGAACTCCCATTCAGTTTAAAGAATGTTGGAGAAACATTTCAACAGGTCATGGACTACACATTCTATGATATCAGACATATTGTTCAAGCTTACTTGGATGACCTTCCATTCCATTCAAAGAAGTGAACACAACACCTAGTTCATTTATGAGAAATCTTTCTTAGGTGCAGGTTCTATAACATACATCTGAATCTGCACAAATGCATTTTATTTGTCGATTTAGACACCTACTTGGTTTCATTATCTCAAAACACAGGATTAGGTTTGATCCCAATAAGGTAAAGGAAATTACTCAATTGCCCGAATCACAATCCATTTTGCAGCTCCAACGTTTGTAAGGGAAAGAAAACTTCTTACGATGGTTCATCGTAAATTATGTTGAGTTGACGAAAGGATTTATGTGCCTACTAAATAAGGGAGTACCATACTTGTGGGATGATCAAGCCCAACAATCATTTGATGCCTTGAAAAAGGCACTTATATCAGCCCCACTACTCAGTGCTCCAAACTATGGGCACGACAGCCTCGCCACCCTCTCTTGGAATGGTGTTGGTCCAAACTCATGATGATCTGAGTGAGCATGTGATCTATTATCTGTCAAAAGGCCCGGTTGGGCCCGAACTCAAATATTGACATGTGGAAAAGATGTCCTTGGTAGTTGTCTTCGCTATCAATCGATTTAGACATTATATACTACTGCGACAGAATATCGTCATCGCTTTTGAGAATCCCATGAGACACATTTTCTCTCATCAAGTCATTGGAGGGAAATATTCCAAATGGATAATTATCCTCCAACAATTTCATTTGGTTTTCGCCACTGCCAAGGCGAAAAAATCCTTAGTCTTCATCGAACTTTTGTCGGATCTTCCCATTGTCGATCCAAATGAGATAGCTCATGATCCTCTCCCAGATGAATCTATCTATCTAATTGACTCTACTGACCCTTGGTATGGTGACATTCTTATCTACCTCCAAGCACAACGTTTCTGCCCTGAACTATCGTCAGGTGACCGTCGTCGCATCCACCACCAAGCGTGGCACTATTTAGTGTTGAACGATACTTTATATCGCCATGGCACTGATACAGTTCTTCAACATTGCCTCACTCATGAAGAGGTGGAACACGTTTTAAATGAATTCCATGTTGGGGCATGTGGCAGTCATCTTTCTGGCATGTCTACTGCCCAGAAAATTTTACACTCAAGCTACCATTGGGCAACCTTGTTCAAAGATTGTATTAAGGCAATCCAGTAGTTCCACCCTTGTCAAGTTTTTACAAAGAAAATGTGTTCTCCCCTAGCCCTACTGCACCCAATTATCTCCATCGGCCTTTTTTCCAAATGGGGTATCAACTTCGTCACATGCAACCCCATTTCCTCTGCTAGACACAACTACATTATTATAGTTGTGGACTATTTCACGAAATGGGCTGAAGCCCTTCCCACTTTCCAAGTCGATGGAGAAACTGCGGTGCTATTCCTGTTTAATCAGGTTATCTGTCATTTTGATGTGCCCCAGACGATCACTACAAACTGTGGGTCTCATTTGTAGAATCACATGATGTCTGACTTAACATCATTGATCGGTTTTTGCTAGGACCAATCGTCCTCCTACTACCCCCAAGCTAATGGCCAAGTAGAATTCATTAATGGCATCTTAAAGACCATGATCTGCAAGTTAGTAGGGAATGACAAAACCCATTGGCACTGAATTTTATATCCTATGTTGTGGGCATATCAAACTTCAGTCAAAACCACTATAGGCTTTTAACCATTTCAACTAGCTTATGACCTAGAAGCGGTTTACCTATCGAGTGTCAGATTCCTTCCCTAAAAGTTGTTGTTGAACTCTTTCCCGATGCCACTACCAAAGAAGAGTGTCTGATATACCTCAATCAACTGGATGAAACCCGTCAAGATGCCGAATTGTAACTCGAAGCCCACAATTGCTGGGTCAAATCCCAGTACGACAAAAAGGTCAAGCCTCGTTCTTGCCAAGAGGGAGATCTTGTTTTACTCTATGATAAAAAACATGACCTCTTGGGGGCAGGAACACTTCAACCCTTATGGATCGGTCTATATGTCATGACCAAGGCCCTCTCAAAAGGGGTGTATGAACTTCACGATTGTGAAGGAATCCTGCTCGACAAGCCCCGAAACAGGCTCTATCTGAAATAGTATTATGCCTAGTACTACACTAGACATGTGGTGAGCACCAGTATTGCAGCAATAATGCTGCAACTCCTGGGCTGCCTACTTTACTCTTATCAACCCGGTAGTTCATAACAAACTTGGAAGCGACGATGTTGTATGCACAAGTACTAGTTTTTACTGCAGGTTGTCACTTTGTCAGCTGGTGCAAGATCACTAGGAGCTCAAGCCAACTTCTATGGATTCCAGAAGAATCTCTATATGTGATGAAAGGAGAGAAAGACTACTCTACAAATACTACTCTAACGGTAGAAAGGAGAAAGGAGCTCAAGCCAACTTCTATGGATTCCAGAAGAATCTCATTTGCAATGAAAGGATTGAAAGACTACTCTACAGATACTACTCTAACTGCAGAAAGGAGAAAGATTGAAATGTAAAGCAAACCAAGTAAATCCTAATTAACCAACTAATCCTAGTTTTGCATAAATCATTATGGAAACCATGAAAAGAAAGTCATTACCTACTCAAGGAAGTAAACAATATCTAAATAAACTATTTCTAGAAGTAAATGAGCAAAAAACATCTTTTTGGATTTTTATGTATTTTTTAGTGAATTTGTCATGCATGTGATTTATTTGTTTGTGAATGTGGAAGTGAATAGGTGGTGTTAAAGGGTGGTTTTGGTACTTGAGAGGATGTAGGATGGTGTGGATGGGTCCTAGGAGGTCTCAGGTGGCCTTTTGGAGGCTTTTCTCACACTCGGCCTTCAAAAGGAAGCCTACAGGAAAATCTACAGGAGGACACAGGAAATCTACAGGAGGAAAAACAACTTTCTACAAGAGGCCTACAAGAGGAGGCCGAGAGTAGTTTTCACTGTTTTGAAGGTGTGAGAGTGGGTGGAAAAGGTGGATGAAGGTTGGAATGAAGTGTTAGGGCACCTAGGGTCTACCAAGAATCATTAGGAGAGAGAAAAGTTATTGGATTTGCTCAAGGAGAGAGGAAACAATTCCATAGAAAATGCAGGAAACTAAGGCAGAATTGAGGGGAGACTTGGGCAACCTATAGGGCATGGATAAGATGGAGGATGGGATGGATGATAGGCTGACCTACTACTAGAAGATATTTGTTGCATAAACAACTGACAATCAACCAATGAGATTAAGCAAGCAATGAAATAAGTGCATCTAGAAAAACAGAGTTTTGCATCCAACTAGTCTAAACTATGATCTATGAAAGGAAATGCTGAGAAATGATGCAAGAAAGGAAAGCATGAAAGAAGACTATTGTAAATGAAGAAATGAGCATGATGGAGAAGTTCTGAAGCAAAGCAAGACTAGACTATTAACCAACTAAAAAGCTGCAAACACTAGAAGTCCTATGAATGAGGGAAATCTGTGTTTTTGGGGGAGCAAGAGGGTCCTTTCCTCAAATCATGGTCCCAAATGTTAGGATATTCCGACACATAGGATATAGTTAAGTTCAACTTGGTCTAGTATAGAGTTAGGTTAGAGTTAGGTAAAGTGTGTTTCTTTACCGTTGTACATTTTGTAACTTACAATCTGACGGTGACGATATGTAGTGATCCGACGGTTCACTCTCACCTCGGTATTACCGACACTTGATCCGTGGCTTGACACCCGATTGGTCCATGAGTTCTATTTAAAGCACATGGAGGGTCATTGTTCGGGTAATCCATGCATGAGAGAAGCTTATGTAAATTTTCATTCTTTGATTAATAAATTGCCTGTAGTACCCACGTTGGGACAGGCCGTGGACTGTTTCCCTCCTTGCACTTTGAGGGTTTTAACCACGTCAAAAATACTGGTGTATTGATTTGAGATCTGGTTGTGAGCGGTGTCCTTTTGGTGTTCTTTCTGAGGAACTTACCCTGTAAATTCCTACATGGTATCAGAGCTATTTGAGGGCCGCGTCCGTTGGTGATCCAAATCTGAAGCCGGTAGAACTGCATGCGGCTGTCGTTTCCTAGATCTGCTGTTTCTGACTGCTTTCGGGCCGAGAGGACTGCTCTGTTGCGTTCGGAGCATCTGTTCCAGTGAGGAACCCCTTTCGTTTCACGCGAAAAGGTTTCCGGTAGCCCTAGCTGCGTCATTTTTCAGATCGGGAGGTATACAGTGTTTTTTTTGCAGTTTACTGTTATTTTCTCTCTGCTTATTTCGGTCTCAGTTTATTTAGCCTTTTTTTTAACCGGATCTATACCTTTCATTTCTGCGTATGCTCTTTGCCCTGCGACTCTGTGCGATCTGGGCAAATCAGAAACAGAAAGGAAGGATTTTTCTCATGCGTATGCTCTTTTCCCTGCACCTTAGTGTGATCTCGGAAAATCAGAAACATTGAGAAAAATATTTAGTTTTTCGGCTAAAGCTAACTTTGAGATTTTTTTAAAATTCTAGTTTTTTGGCTAAAGCTAACTTCGAGCCGCAAGGTTCGTTTTTCTTTGCATATTCGTGTTGGGTTTTGTGTTTTGTGTTTTGTAGGGAAAAAGAGCTTTCTCAAGGCAAGCACGCAAACCAAGCCCCCCCCCCCCCCTCTCTCTCTCTCTCTCTCTCTCAAATTTTTTGTATAGATCAATTGGTTCAAAGCTATTTTAAGAGAGTAGAGGTCTTGGGTTCAAGTCTCCATTTTGTGGGGGCGGATTTTTTTTTCATTCCCGCACATTCGCGCACTTTGCCGGCAACGTCAACAATTTTTTTTCAAAAAGCCATAACTTCTTCATCCGGAAGCCTTTTTCAGAGCCGTTTTTTTTAAAACCGCCTATTTTTTCGAGATCTATCCATTGGAACACTTACTTTCAGCATCTTCAGCTTCAGTTTTTTTAAAAATGGAAAGTCCATGCCAAGTCATTCTTGACAGCACTAACTACTTCCAATGGGTAGCCTACATGGAAGATTTACTTAGAAGTAAAGGTCTCTTCAGAATAGCCACAGACCAAGAGAAGAAACCAAAAGATGAAGACAAGGCTGCAAAATGGGAAAATAGACAAGATCAAGCACGTGGTTTGATAGGGATGTCTATTTCTCCTGATCTTAGATTCCACATTGCAGAACTTGAGACTCCTCATGAAGCATTAGAAAAACTTGCTAAAGTTTTTGGGATTAAAAATGAAATTAGAGCCCATCAACTTGAAAATGAGCTGCTTACTTTGGATCCTAATAATTTTTCTTGCATTGAAGATTTCTTGTCCAAATTCAAGACCCTTAGATATCTCTTGGAAGGTGTTAAAGTTAAGAAAGAAGATGGTAACCTTATTTATTCCATCCTTACTAAGTTGGGACCAGCCTACTCTGTATTTGTTTCCACTTTCCATTCTACAAGGGAAGCTTTCATTTGTCAAGGAAAAGACTACAAGGCCCCTTCCTTTGACTCCTTTTGTGATTCCTTAATAAGAGAACAAGAAAAACTCTTACACCTTGGTCTTCTTAATCTTGGAAACTCTTCCACGAAAGCGTTAGCCGCCCAGCAGCAACCAAATTCAAAGAATCCTAAGAAGTCATATCCTCAAAAGAATGGTCCTAAACCATCTCAGCCTCAAAATGAAAGATCATTTCAGCAAAATGATAAGACCAATAAAAACAAATGGAAGAAGACTGATAGACATTGTAACTTTTGTAATCGAGATGGCCACTTAGAATCTAAATGCTTTAAGAAGATGGAAGCCTTGGAAGCCGCAATGAAGAAACATAACATCCATGTGGAGCCTACTTCAACTTCAACTTCCGGAATGGCACTTTCTGCATGTCATTGTCAATCATCTCAGTCTGGTTATGCATTAAATGTATCTTCTTCTTCTTCTCATTCTCATGAGTGGCTCATTGATTCTGGAGCCTCTTGTCACATGGCCAAAAACCAAGCCATGTTTTCTTCTTTAAATGATTGTAACACCAAAAATATATATGTTGGTGATGATAGATCTCTTAATGTTGTAGGGACTGGAACTGTTCATCTAGACAATGGTCAGTTTAATGATGTATTATGTGTTCCAACCTTATCCTGCAACCTTCTATCTGTCTATCAGATAACTCATTCAGGTGAAGGTAAAATTGTTGAATTTTCACCTCATGATGTTGTAATCAAGGATCTAAAAGATCCTAAACAGATTCTAGCTACTGGTCTTGCTGATGATTCCAAAAGGTTGTATAAGTTTCACAACTTTGGGTCATCAAATCTTCCCTCAGTATTTGTTGCTCATAATGATGAAGTGAGCAAACTTTGGCATGAGCGATTTGGTCACTTAAACTATCGCTCCCTTCAGCATCTATGTAAAGAAAATATGGTGACAGGTCTTCCTATGGTATCTTGCAGAGATGGTGTTTGTTCCGGATGTGTACTCGGAAAACATCATCGGGACAGTTTTGACAAACGTGCCTCTTGGCACGCCTCAGCCCCTTTACAGCTTGTGCACAGTGATTTATGTGGTCCTCTTCCTGTTGCTTCATTCTCTGGCTGCAAGTACTTCTTAACTTTCATTGATGATTTCTCCAGACGCACTTGGGTATACTTCTTAAAACTCAAGAGCGAAGTATTTAACACTTTTTTGGCCTTCAAAGCCTTTGTTGAAAAACAATCTGGACATCAAATTCTTAAGCTAAGAACTGATAATGGTGGAGAATATGTTAAAAACACATTCATCAACTTTTGCACCGAAAATGGAATTCAAATGCAACATACTGTTCCATACACTCCACAACAAAATGGTGTAGCTGAAAGGAAAAATCGCACCTTAAAGGAAATGGCTAATTGTATGCTGCAATCTAAAGGACTCAGTCTTAGTTTTTGGGCCGAAGCAATTAATTGTGCAAATTATATAATCAATCGCACTCCTACTAAGGTTCTAGAGAATATCACTCCAGAAGAAGCTTGGAGTTCCATTAAACCAGATGTAAGTCACTTTCGTGTGTTTGGAAGTGAAGCATGGGCCCATATTCCAGATGAAAAGCATAAAGCTTTAGAACCTAAGAGTGAGAAATGTACTTTTGTTGGATATTCTGAAGATGTAAAAGGTTATAGACTTATTCCATTTAAGTCCAAAAATGTTATCATTAGAAGAGATGTAAAATTTGATGAAAATAAATCGGCCTGCGAGCCTAGTCCGGCGGATGTGCCACCTCTTCCTATCTCTTCTACTTTTGAAAACATTTCTTCTTCAGATGATGAAAGCGAGGATGATAATCCTCCCCCACCTTCTCAGGATCCTCAACTTCCAAGATGGGTCCGTGCTACTCGGGATGCAGCAGGTGATCTTGCCGGTGATCCTACAGATCAGCGACGTACACGTTCTCAGTTTGAAAGAGCCTCTTCTTTACTGGCTCAAGCTCCAGTAAATCATGATCCTGACACTTTTGCAGAAGCTTCAGGCCATCCACATTGGGAAGCAGCTATGAATGAAGAATATCATTCATTGATGACAAATGATACATGGGATCTTGTTCCTCTACCAAAGGGACGCAAACTTGTTAGATGTAAATGGGTTTACAGAACCAAGTATGGACCAGATGGGAAAGTTGATAAACATAAAGCTCGTCTTGTTGCTAAGGGCTTTTCACAGGTTGAAGGCATTGACTACACTGAAACCTTCTCCCCTGTTGCCAAAATGAACTCTATCCGCCTTGTTCTTTCCCTTGCTGCCTCTTTAAAATGGGAAGTCCATCAGATGGATGTTAAATCTGCCTTCTTGCATGGGGACTTGCAGGAAGAAATCTATATGGAACAACCCATTGGCTTCATACAAACAGACTCCAGCCTTGTTTGTCGACTTAAGAAATCCCTTTATGGCCTCAAGCAAGCTCCTCGGGCTTGGTATGCCAAAATGGATAGCTTTCTTTTAGAATCTGGCTTTTCTAGGTGTCATTCTGACAATACTGTCTACACCAAGAAAGTGGGCAACTCTCTTATCATCCTTGTTCTTTATGTTGATGATCTTATTCTTACTGGTAGTGATCCCAACCTTATAAACCATGTGAAGTCCAGCCTTAAAAAGAAATTTGAAATGACAGACTTAGGACACTTACACTATTTTCTCGGTCTTCAAGTCTTGCAATCCCAGGAGGGTATTTTCCTTTCCCAGTCCAAGTATGCTTGTGATATTCTTCGTCATTTTCACATGGAAGACTGTAAGCCAGCCCCTTCTCCCTTTCAGTCTGGAGTCAAACTTTCAGTCTCTTGTACTTCTCCTGAAGTTGATGCTACCTTATACCGTCAACTTGTCGGAAAACTCTTGTATTTAACCCATACTCGTCCTGATCTTTCCTTTGCTGTTGGCCTTGTTGCTCGTTTTATGCAAAAACCCCGTGAAAGTCATTGGAAAGCAGCTAAAAGAATACTTCGTTATGTTCGAGGTACAGTACAGTTTGGGATTCATTACAGTGCCAAAGCAGCTCCTCTGTTAGTTGGTTTCACTGATTCTGATTGGGCTGGTGACCCTGATGATCGGAAGTCTACTGCCGGTTATGTCTTCACTCTTGGTTCAGGACCTATTACATGGGCTTGTAAGAAACAGGCTGCCATTTCTCTTTCGTCAGCAGAAGCAGAGTATCGTGGTGCCGTGGAAGCTAGTAAGGAAGCCTTGTGGCTTCGTCAGATCCTATCAGAGTTTGGCTTTGAGCAGCAGCATCCAACCACACTTTGGTGTGATAATCAAAGTGCCATTCAGCTATGCAAAGATCCAGTCCAGCATCAGCGCAGCAAACACATTGAACTACACATGCACTTCATCAGAAAGCTCATTCATGACCATGTTCTTGAAGTGCAATATTGTCCAACAGATGATCAGGTTGCAGACATCTTCACAAAGGCTCTCACAGAGGCGAAGTTCACTAAACTTCGATATATGCTTGGAGTTCAGGAAGTTGTCACTAAGGGGGGATAGGCTCTAGTGCCTCCTTCCTTCTCCTATTGTGTCATATTTGTAAATCCTTCAATCCTATCCCAAGTTGTTCTTAAGGGGGGATGTTAGGATATTCCGACACATAGGATATAGTTAAGTTCAACTTGGTCTAGTATAGAGTTAGGTTAGAGTTAGGTAAAGTGTGTTTCTTTACCGTTGTACATTTTGTAACTTACAATCCGACGGTCACGATATGTAGTGATCCGACGGTTCACTCTCACCTCGGTATTACCGACACTTGATCCGTGGCTTGACACCCGATTGGTCCATGAGTTCTATTTAAAGCGCATGGAGGGTCATTGTTCGAGTAATCCGTGCATGAGAGAAGCTTATGTAAATTTTCATTCTTTGATTAATAAATTGCCTGTAGTACCCACGTTGGGACAGGTCGTGGACTGTTTCCCTCCTTGCACTTTGAGGGTTTTAACCACGTCAAAAATACTGGTGTATTGATTTGAGATCTGGTTGTGAGCGGTGTCCTTTTGGTGTTCTTTCTGAGGAACTTACCCTGTAAATTCCTACACCAAAGGGAGGAAGAGAGTCCAAGGCACTATTGATAGCCTTTTGGATCCCTTATTTATCACTACTCAACCTGCTATAGAAAGCACAAATGGAAGAAAACTATTGAATCATCAAAAGCAACCTACTCTTAACCATGAAAGAGGTACATCTAATAGCAACCTAATCTACAACTAAAATAAAACATACAAATACAAGTAAAGAGGAGCTTGGCTACATGGATTGGGCCCTAACCCAAGATCTTCAGCCCTCTGAGGTAACTCAGTGCTAGCTCAAAAAGGATTCCATCTTTATTTCCAAAACAATAACAAGATTACATGGAACTGTCAAAATAATAAGCTCGAAGCTGAGCAGAGTTTACATAAGAAAAAATACAACAAAAGTACCACAAAAATACCACCATAGTGAGGCCCTAGGCCCCTTTACTTATACAAATGAAGCTACCAACAACTTCCTTAAAATCAGGGAGGCTTGGCTCCCAAAACTCGAGATAATCATCAGTCATCCTCCACTTGTTTGGCTACCTTCTAGTGAATGATTCGGCTACTTGTACTCCGAGCTGAATGAAGGGGAACTTGAAGTGAGGAGTAATAAATGAGGGCGATTCCCTCCTATAAGTCCTCTCCTTTTTCCACTTCAAGTTATTGCTGCCATTTTTCTACTAGATCTTTGACTTTGACCTCGAAATTCAACAATAATCTGCATTAAACACATGTTAGACCACATGGCATCATAATTAGCTCAACTCACTCCATAAGCATAAATATAATCAGAAAATCATACAATAAGCTAAGAGAATGGTGTATTTGACTAGGTTAGGAGGTAAAATGAGCCCATATAATTACCCGTTTATGAGGCTCATCATCACCCCCCTACTAAAGGTGTTGCTCATCCTCTGAGCAACTTAGTCAATCTCCTCATCCTTTATGGCCCTATTGACCTCCCTAGCATCCCAGTATTCTGATGTGGTCTACTCTTCTTTGTCATAGAATCTTGCCTTCCTGTCTATCTCTTCCCACTACTCCTCTTCTTCTTCTCTAATCTGTAGACTGTGTGGTCAGATGTTCCATCTCCTCATGTATGCATGCACATAGTCATCCCCAAGTAGCCTTTTCTTATCCTCAAAATGTGCAATGGCTTGTGCCTGATTGGTGAGATATCTAGGGGCAATCTGAGGGTCATTGGCAAGCAAGTTGTATGTGTTGATGAATGCCATAGGATCTGATGGCTCAGCTCTTATCATTAATGGCTCATTTTGCTCCTTTATCATCAATCTTTTTATTTTTGCAGCCCTCAATTCTTCATGGTTCATCCATGAGGCCATGGCCATTAATTGCAGGTCCCCTAGATTTGCATTGGGGTCCCACGCATTCATGTCTATGAGGGCCATGTTATGGAGGTAGAATTCTGCCATCTTTGCCTTATCCTCTAATGTGCTTTGGTCACACAGATCCATAAACTGTCTGTAATCTTGGAAAGGCATTGTGCCTCTTTGTTCCAAAGTCTTTATCTGGAATTGTAACCATTGGTCCTTGAGAAATAGGCCATAGGATTTTGTTGGTGTTCTACATTGCAATGCCTCCATGGACCAAGTGGCCATGCATGCTAGTTGGGTCTCTTTCTCTTGCAGCTGCCTTCTTAGCAATTCATTTTCAGTTTCAAGGTGGTTTCTTGTAATTGCTTCTCTGTGTCTGATAGCACTTAACTCTCTGCCCATTTCTCTGAGTTTGTTCTCCATATGGCCAATATCCTCAACTCCTTTGGATTTGGCTATTTGCATCCACCTATGTGTTCTTATTCTCTCTTTCTATAATTCAAAGAATAGTGGAATTGCAATTTTTTGTGGAATTATTCTCCCCCCCTCAAGAAGATTGTAGTAGGAGCCAAGATTGGGCTGGGGATCAGGTTCTTGTAGCTCTATTTCTTCCTCATTTCCCTGTGGCTGTCCTTCTATCCTTTTCTCAAACTTTTGGGTCTCCTGTAGTTTTGACACTGTCTCTTGTAGAACTGTTTATGCCTCCTGTAGGATTGTTTTTGGGTCCTGTAGTTCTACCTTTTCTTTCCATGTGGGATATCTAGGAGTCCCCCTTTCATATGTGATAGGTGCCTTAGAAGGGGATTCTTTTCCTTGGGCAAAGGGTGAATCTTCAATTATAATTGGCACTTTTGAAGAAGGTTGGGGTTTCCCTATTTTGATTCTTGTGCTCTTCCTAGCCTTGCAATACATGGAGGCCTGCCTTTTTCTCTTCTGCTTTGGCTTCATGGGTGTACTAAGGGCAGTGAGAGTAGCTACTGCCTCTCTTTCCAGAGTCTCAGGGGACACTTCTCCTTGTTCTGTCTTTTCTGCCCCTTTTTCTCCTCCTTCTGTCTCTTTTTCTGTTTTTGTTTTTTCTGTTTCTTCCTGCTCTGTTTCTTCAGCTTTCTCCTCCTCTATCTTAGTTTCTTCCTTCTTCTTTTCTTGTTCTTCTAAGTCACCATTTGCTTCACCTTTTCCCCCTTGCTGCTCTTCCTGCTCACTGCCAGTAGGACTGATATCATAGATTAGGGATTTTATGTCATCCTCAGCTGTCATGTTTTGGAAGATTTCCCAAGCTATAGGGACTGTAAATGTATGGAGGGATTCTTCCACTAAAATTTTAATTAACCCATGGTGAACTAGCTGTTTCGAATATCCTGCTTTTACTTTAGTGTTGGAGTCAATGAGAGACTGTAGGACGAAGTAGGGGATGTTGAGCTTCTAAGGGGTTGGAGTGTCCATGCCATACCTTAATTCATGAAGGATTCTAAAGTGGTAGCCATAGACAATGTTGTACCTCCCCTCATAGGAAATATATTTGATTATTTGGTAGCTAACCTCATCCCAAGGATATGGTATTCTAGCCCTTCTAATGCCATTTTTATCCTCTACATGGGTTTCATTGTTCTAGAAGAAGTTTTTCTTAGCAGCCTGGCCAATTGGTTTCTCATCCTTACTCCAAGGCAATCCAAGAGGAAGGGTAGTGACCCTACTGATAAATTCAGGGGTTATCTCCATGGAAAGACCTCTAAAGGTGACAGTGGCATGTGTTCTAGTGTGAGGGACCAAAGAGTGGGCAAATTCTTGAGCAATTTCCTCATCAAACCCTCAGAATTTCTCAAAAAAGTTCATCCAATTTGCTCTTGTGAATATGTCCACTACTTGGGGATGTGCATGGAGCCTAGAGGATTTGGTGGGCTCCTTCCTCATAAAACCTCCTATCATTTTTTTTATTCTTCTTTGGGAAACCAAATGTGGAGATGGAGACAACAATTTTTGAAGAAAAACAGAGAAACAGAGAGACTGTGTTTTTTAAGAAATAAGCAGAAAATTTTTTATTTCCTCCACCTAAAGGCTTGATTTCACCCTCGAATTTAAACCACTACTTGCATATTTTGATATTGAATGGGGGTATGCATGGAACCTACCTCCTTAGCCCGAGAATCTTGCTAAAACCTGGTTTTCTCCATTTAAAACAACTCACTGGCCCTCTTGTAGAAGACTGTTGTCCCTCCTGTAGAATCCCTGTATGTGCTCCTGCAGAACCTATAAGTGCTCCTGTAGAAAACGCTGAGAGCAGGAATGTTGTGGGGAAAAATGCCTATGCAGGACGATCCTATCCACCTAAAGTGTGATAGTACTTTAGCAACAAACAGACACAGCTATCTAGATATTTCTTCCTTTGTGAAATGAAAGAAAGGGGAGATCAATGGACTTACCGATGTCTTGCGTTTGTCCCTCGATCAAGATCCTCTCCTCTTTGGGTGTTCTCAGCTACTTGCCTCCTCGCTTGCCCAGCTTCAAGAGAACAGCTACTTGATACCTGCGAGATCACAAGAGAACAGCTACTTGCGACAAGGGATGAACACAACTCAAAGATAGATATTCATATTCACAAATGATTCAGGATTAGATAAATCAAATACACCAATGTAAACATACATCAAATAAACATCAGCATATAGGAGAAAACAAGATAGCTTTATTGATGAATAACAAGGGTTTGAGAAGATTTACAACCCAAAAGGCTCCAATCCAGCGCCTCTTCCCAGCAAATGAAATTCCTATCTTCACCCCCTTTCAAAGCATATGCATCCAATGATTCAGATCTCAAACTAGCAGCAATTCTTTGCATTCACAACATTCCAGCCTCCCTAGACCTCATGGAAGAGATCTATATATAGGAGTTTTGGAGAGAGGATGAGTCAGCTTGAGGCTGGTATGAAGCTGACTAGTGTCCTCTCCCACTTCAGTTCTTGAGTCCACTTGGAGGTTCTTGCTTCCACTTGGAGATTTGGAACCTCTTACTCATCACCAGTCGAATTCCTTGATGCAAGTGTCATTTTGGAAGCTTCCTAGGCATTGACACATTGAGGAATGCGCCTGCCACTTGTCCAGTTACGCTCAGCGCAGGTAGACTTTGTTGGAGTTGACATTCAACGCAGGTAGACAGTGGAGTAGTTGACATTCAGCGCAGATGCTCAGTGGAGCAGTTGACATGATCCAGAATTGGCTTGTTTTGAGTGTTTGTCAGTGGAGAACTTTTGTGAATTGCTGTAGTTTGCTAGCCTTGTTCCTCTAGGGGTAGGAACAACATGTTTAGGGACTTTGGATCCCTTATATTATGGACATTTCATGCTCAATGCTGCGAGGCACAAAAATGTCTATAACAGTTGCCCCCTAAAGTATGAGGTTGTTTATCGAACGAAATGCTTTATCAGGGGGATCCAAAGTTCATTCATTGCCGGGAGGAGACCTGTAATACAATACAATACAATACATTGTTTTTCATTCTACTTTCATGATCTAGCTAAGTCAGGCATTTCCCATCCTCAGCTTTATAAATTCATTTTTCTGTACATAGCACAGACTATCGTCTGATGGTAGACTGATGATTTGATGAAATCATCATCCTTTTCTGTAGGATGATTATCTGCTGCAATGCTGTACATGTCAATGTCTTTATTTCCTGAATATATATCGCAACCCGGATGGATGAAACTAGATCCGGGGTCTTCAATCTCGTCTGATCTTCACTCGATGTACAAGTCGATCCATGTGAGAATTTTCTGAAGTCGAACATGGAAAGACATCGCTTGATTACCGGTCAACAATGTAAACCGTTAACAAGCGCGAGAGGAATCACCGATAAGGATGATGACCCTCAAGGTACTGCAGTACAATTCACGTGGTGTGAATAAAGGACTTGGCGTCGAACACCACGCAAAATCTTTCGGTCGAAGGTCATTGATGTATACCTGTCGCCGGAAGTGAGAAACTTGCCATTGAGGCATGCAAGCTTCAAAGTACTGAAGGGGTTGTTCCTAGATCAACCTCTTAGATAATGAGCTGATGTCGACAAGAAGCGATCCGTCAAAGGAGGGCCTTAGTGAATCCCATGTCAATGACACGGAATGGAGCTAATGATTTTGATGAGGTGAAAACGATCTGTGAAATATGATTCAGGGTGGCGATCATGAATGGATGAAGGATAATGTATGGTAGTGGATGGGACCCGGTTGACTCTTTTCAAACGACTTCTCTTGAACATATGGAGACACTGATGCGATGGATCGGTAGCATTACCCCAAATGTGGATGGTATGGCGAGACCATGGTGATGTGACCGGTGAATGAAACAACCCAACCTGATGTACGGAGGAAAAGTGTCATGTTCAAGAGCGACTTGCTACCATCAAAGTTTTCTTGTTTCTCCCAATTTTTCCCCAGTCATTTCTGACCAGTACCTCTTTATTTTTGTCAAGCTTGAGGAGGATAACATATGCTTTTTCTATAACCTACCGAGCAAGCCCATCGCTATGTTTTAACGAGCCTAGCGATAGGGAAACTCGTTCTCGTCTAAAGACAAGTTTGTCGCCATTTAATGCATTTAACGAGTCTAACGACAAAGATAACTCGGTCCTTTTCAATTTTAGAGAGTCTAAAAAGGTACATAAAGTTAACTCCAAAGTTCCTTTTTCGTCATCTAATCCCTTAAGTCCGAAAAAGTATAAAACAATACAGAAGGGATGAATTTTCGATAGTTTTAACGAGCCGAACTAAACAAGCGCTCGATCTTTTTGTGCAATAATCCCTCAGGTCCAAAAAGATTAAAATCTAGAGGAGGGATAGCTCTTCCGGTCGTTTTAACGAGCTGGTAGGCCAAAACTCGGCAATCTTTTCATATTTTACGAGTCAGTTGAAAAGAGCTTAAAGAAGACTCGTCTTTTGAGGAACGAGTGATGAACAGGGCAGCAGCAGATTCCAGGTACAGTTTGGAATATTCCAATCACGGCAGTGTCACAAGGATGGCTTAGTGAAATCACTCTTCGCAGCTATTCCTCAAAATGGGTAAACAATCATATGGAGGTGAACGATCGGCCAAATGAAAAGTGGAGGTGACGGTGCAAACACGACCAAGGCTTTTATGGCTGATGAGGTTACATTTACAATGGTTATTTACCGGAGGATAATTCATTTTTTAACGAGCTTAAATTTGCTCAACCTTATGTTTATTTTTTAACGAGCATGAACTATGTGCTAAAACTGCTTGGATCTCGCTTTTCTATTTTTTAACGAGCATAAATTCCGCGTTAAAACTGCTCGATGATAAGTTTGCATGCCCCCAGTATAACAACGCAAATCGAGGTGCATGCCCCCCAAGCTTCATTGCATTCAATTTTGTTGGTCGGAATGAAGGTTTACCTTTGAGACTTGGAAAGGGGATTTGTTTCATTTTTTAATGAGGTTGACACTTTTAGAAGAACTATCCTCATGACTCCTTGTTTCATTTTTTAACGAGGTCGACACAAGATAAGAACCGTCCGCAGAGCCCACTGTATTTACAGTATTTCTATTAGGGCGATGATCCACGTTGACAAAATGTTTAGGAATCTTCCGAATCCATTAGATATAGAAGATTTCATATTGTAGGTTTCCACTGTGGCCATTTCCGCCAGATTACTTGCAGGCGATAGGGAAAAAGTACCCATTAAGGCAGGGTCTTTTAGGAGACATACTCCAATATTTTGAAGCGAATGATTGCTTCCATGGATCATTGGAATGCTTCCTGTAACTTGTGAACTATTGGGGAAGAAAGTTTGTTGGTCGACGACTGTAATTCCTCCTTGAAAGGGAAATGCAATCTTCCTGAAGTAGGTCAACACAACTGCAGCCATGGCATATATCCAGGGCCTTCCCAGTAGGATGTTGTAATCGAGGTTTCCATCAATCACTTCAACATCAATTCCTATTGTTTTGCCCCCTAGTTCAACTTGCAAGTTACTTAAAATCCCGTATGGAGTGTATGATCGTCCATCAAATGATTTTAACGTCGTTGACGATCTCGACAAGGGTGGTGAGCCTAAATTCTTCCAGCAACTCATCGACATAATACATGTAGATGCCCCCTCATCAATAATTGTTCGATGAACAGTTTTGTTGAGGGCTTTCACTTGAATAAGGAAAGCTAGTTGAGCTGGTAACTGAGGGTCATATCCTTTATGATCAAAGGCCACAAGATTGGAATCCCTTGGGCCAACCCCACCTATTGTTGATAATAAAGCCTGCTCTTGGGAGAGGCAATTTTGTGGTACCTCAAGTGTCAACATAGCGGACGGCGATTGGGCCTGGTCCTCTATTATATTATAATTCTGTGCTATTTTTGCACGAGGATTAAATGTCGATTTGCGTACTACTCCCTTTGGCGACTTTATCATTTGTTCAGGAATGATGGGTGGCACAACTGTTGTAGGGAAAAGTATCCAATACGGAATGACCCTATCCCACTCTAAGGGTGATAGTACCTCAGCAACAACTGAAAGCAAAGCTATCTAAGATTTCTTCTTTATGAAAGTAAAAAGGGAGAAAGGGATCCACCAACCGATGTCTTTCGCTTAGTGTTGATCCAATCTTCTCTCCTTGCTGCTTGTTCCCAGCTCCTTGCTCTTTCACCGGCCCAGCTACACAAAGATCCTGCAAGAGAACAAGAGAGGGAAACTACAAGAAGCATACATTCATAACTGATTCAAGGATTAGAATAAATCAAATACACAATCATAACAATACATCATTGAGACACATGCATATAGAAGAACCTCAAATGCTTTATTAATGGAAGAAGTAAAGTTCTGAGAGTGTTACAACCATAAGAGGCCCAATCCAGCAACACCTCCCAGCAGAAAGAAATCTCCTCTTCACCTCCTTCAAAGCAATCACCCAATAGTTCTAACCTCAAACCAACAGCACTTCCTTGCATTCACAAAATTCCATCCTCCTTAGACCTCATGAGAGAGCTCTATATATAGGAGAAGTGGAGAAAGGGTGAGTCAGCTTGAGACTGGTGTGAAGCTAACTTGTGTCCTCTCCCACTTTAGTTAAACTTCAGTTCTTGAGTCCACTTGGAGATCCTTGCTTCCACTTGGAGTTTTAGATCCTCTTACTCATCACTGGGCGAATTCCCTGACCCAAGTGTCATTTTGGAAGCTTCCTGGGCATTGACACCTTGAAGAATGAATGTGCCACTTGTCCAATCTCGCTCAGCGTAGGTAGCCTTCATTAGAGTTGACATTCAGCGCAGGTACAGAGAGGAGCAGTTGACATTCAGCGCAGATGCTCAGTGTAGCAGTTGACATGATCCCGAAATTGCTTGTTTTTGAGTGTTTTCAGGTGGAGAACTGATTTGAAGTGCTGTGGTTTGCTGACCTTGTTCCTCTAGGGGTAGGAACATCATGTTTAGGGACTTTGGATCCCTTAGATTATGGACATTTCATGCTTCATGCTGTAAGGCACAAAAATGTCTATAACAGATGCCCCCTAAAGTATGAGGTCGTTTATCGGGTGAAATGCTTTATCCAGAGGATCCGAAGTTCATTCAATCGCTGAGAGGTGACCTGTCATAAGATACAGTACAATACATTATTTTTCATTCTGCTTTCATGATCTAGCTGAGGCGGGCATTCCCATGCTCAGCTTTATAAATTCATTTTGGTACATAGAAGAGACGATCGTCTGATGGTATACTGATAATTCTCTGCTGAAATTATCATCCTTTGAGTAGGATGATCATCTGCTGCAATGATGTACATGTCAAATGTTTTTATATTTCCTGAATATATATCGCAGCCCGGATGGATGAAACTAGATCCGGGGTCTTCAAACTCGTTCGATGTTCACTCTAAGTACAAGTCGATCCATGTGAGAATTGCGCTGAAGTCGAACATGGAAAGACATCGCTTGATTACCGGTCAATAATGTAAACCGTTAACAAGCGCGAGAGGAATCACCGATAATGATAATGACCCTCAAGGTACTGCAGTACAATTCACGTGGTGTGAATAAAGGACTTGGCGTCGAACACCACGCAAAATATTTCAGTCGAAGGTCATTGATGTATACCTGTCGCCGGAAGTGAGAAACTTGCCATTGAGGCATGCAAGCTTCAAAGTACTGAGGGGGTTGTTCCTAGATCAACTTCTTGGATAATGAGCTGAAGTCGACAAGAAGCGATCCGTCAAAGGAGGGCCTTAATGAATCCCACATCAGTGACACGGAACGGAGCTAATGATTTTAGCGGAGGTGAAAACAATCTGAGACATATGATTCAGGGTGGCGATCATGGGTGGATGAAGGATAATGTATGGCAGTGGATGGGACACGGTTGACTCTTGCTGAACAACATCTCTTGAACATATAACGACACTGATGTGATGGATCGGTAGCATTACCCCAAATGGATGGTGTGGCGAGGACCATGGTGATGAGACCGGTGAATGAAACAACCCAACCCGATGTGATACGGAGGACAAAGTGTCATGTTCAAGAGCGACTTGCTACCATTAGAGCTTTGAGGTTCTCCCAATTTTTCCCCGGTCATTTCTGACCAGTACCTCTTTATTTTTGTCAAGCTTGAGGAGGATAACATATGCTTGTTCTATAACCTGCCCTTAGGGCAAGCCTATCGCTATGTTTTAACGAGCCTAGGGATAGGGAAACTCGTTCTCATCTAAAGACAAGTTTGTCGCTATTTAATCATTTTAACGAGTCTAACGACAAGGAAAACTCGGTCCTTTTCATTTTTAGAGAGTCTGAAAAGGTACAGAAAGTTAACTCCAAAATTCCTTTTTCGTCATCTAATCCCTTAAGTCTGAAAAAGTATAAAACAATACAGAAGGGATGAGTTTTCGGTACTTTTAACAAGCCGAACAAAACAAGCGCTCGATCTTTTTGTGCAATAATCCATCAGGTCCAAAAATATTAAAATCTAGAGGAGGGATAGCTCTTCCGGTCGTTTAACGAGCTGGAAGGCCAAAACTCGGAAAACTTTTCATATTTTACGAGTCAGGAGAAAAGAGCTCAAAGAAGACTCGTCTTTTGAGGAACGAGTGATAAACAGGGATAGCTGCAGATTCCAGGTACAGGTTGGAATTTTCCAATCACGGCAGTGTCACAAGGATGGCTAAGTGAAATCACTCTTCGCAGCTGTTCCTCAAAATGGGTAAACAATCATATGGAGGTGAATGATCGGCCAAATGACGGTGGAGGTGGCGGGTGCAAACACGACCAAGGCTTTTATGGCTGATAGGTTACATTTACCAAGGTTATTTACCGGTATGGGTCCGTTTTTTAACGAGCTTGAACACTGCTCAAACTTATGTTTATTTTTTAACGAGCATGAACTATGCACTAAAACTGCTCGGATCTTGCGTTTATTTTTTAACGAGCATGAACTTTATGCTAAAACTGCTCGAATCTTTGCGTTTATTTTTTAACGAGCATGAACTTTATGCAAAAACTGCTCGATTAATTTTGCATGCTCCTGGCATAATAATGCAAAACGAGGCGCATGCCCCCTAGACTCTAGGGGAAGCATTTCATTTTTTAATGAGGTTGACACAGTAAAAGAACTATCCTCTTTACTCTTTATTTCATTTTTTAACGAGGTTGACATGAGATAGGAACTATCCTCGATTCCTTGTTTCATTTTTTAACGAGGTTGACACGAGATAAGAACCGTCCTCGGTTTTAGATCCATTAGAAATAGAAGGTTTCATATTCCACTGCGGCCATTTCCGCCAGATTACTTGGAGGCGGTAGGGCAAAAGTACCCATTAAAGTAGGGTCTTTTAGGAGACCTACTCTGATATTTTGGAGTGAATGATTGCTTCCATGGATCATTGGAATGCTTCTCGTAACTTGTGAACTGTTGGGGAGAAAAGTTTGTTGGTCGACGATTGTAATTCCTCCTTGGAAGGGAAATGCAATCTTCCTGAAGTAGGTCGACACAACCGCGGCCATGGCATAGATCCAGGGCCTTCCTAGTAGGATGTTGTAATCGAGGTTTCCATCAATTACTTCAACATCAATTCCTACTGTTTTGCCCCCCAGTTCAACTTGCAAGTTACTTAAAATCCCGTATGGAGTGTATGATCGTCCATCAAATTATTTTAACGTCGTTGACGATTTTGACAAGCGTGGTGAGCCTAAATCTTTCCAGCAACTCATCGACATAAGACATGTAGATGCCCCCTCATCAATAATTGTTCGATGAACAGTTTTGTTGAGGGCTTTCACTTGAATAAGGAAAGCTAGTTGAGCTGGTAACTGAGGGTCATATCCTTTATGATCAAAGGCCACAAGATTGGAATCCATTGGGCCAATCCCACCTATTGCTGATAATAAAGCTTGCTCTTGGGAGGGGCAATTTTGTGGTACCTCAAGTGTCGACATAGTGGACGGCGATTGGGCCAGGTCCTTTACTATATTATAATTCTGTGCTCCTTTGGCACGAGGATTAAATGTCGATTTGTGTACCACTCCCTTTGACGACTTTATCATCGGTTCAGGAATGATGGGTGGCACAACTTCGGTCAAAGTTGTTGTCGAACTACTAGGTCGTTGATTAGCCTTGTTGTTCGACAGCTTTGGATTCCTGTAATCCATATTCTTCGTCAAAGCATTATTTTGCTGCTTTGATACAGACAACATAAGCACTTGGGATCGGGAAGCATTTTGATTAGCAACCAGATTTTGACCTGGATTAGGAAACGGATCAGTCAATACTGCTGGGGTTTTTGAACTCTTAAAGAGTTTCTTAACTTCAGCTATATGTGGACAATCTTTCGTCCAATGATCCTCATCGCATATATGACACCCTGCCGGGGGTTTCCTTTCTCTCCCTGTCTTTTTCTTCTTGCCCCCTGGTTGCTTCAGTTGTTTGCCCTTGTCGGTCGACATGGCATTTACTTCCGAGGCAAGAAGTTCTTCATTTGCATTTTGACTAGAAATTTTGTGCTTGCCAATCACGCCCTCGCCGGCGTGAGAGTCATTGTTTGATTTAGGAGGAGGAGGAATTGAGAATTCCGGTCTAGGGGCGTCAGGTATTTTGTCGTAGAGCGTGCCAGACTGAGTATATACTAAGTCTAGATATTGAGCACGAGCAATAACTTGCTCCTCCGTTACGACTCCCCCCTTGGCCACATCTTCCGTTATAGCCGGAAGTAAGGACTTGATAAACCATTCAGCTAATAGCTGATCGGGAACGTACGTTTTTACCATCCTACGACGACGTCGCCACTCATGTATATGATCAGATATGTGGGTGGCAGTCGTCTGTTTGAAGTTGGTAAGGAGTTCTGTTCCCATTTCATACCTTATTGGTAATTGAAAATGGGTTAAAAATGTTGTGGCTAAGGTACTGAAGTTGTCGAACGAAGGTCTAGACAATTCAATGTACCATTTTGCTGCTGGACCCGTTAACGTCCTCTGAAAAAGGTGAAGTCTTATCGAATCATCATTCAGGGTGTTCGATGAACACCATTGATGGAATGTCATCACATGATTCGACGGGTCTTCACCTGGATTTCCATTAAATTTAGGAATATCTGACAGAAGTTTATGTGGAATCACTGGCCACCAAGGGGCATAAGCAATTGGATCATTCGTCAGCCGGTTTAGATCTGGTAATTCTAGCGTTGCTACAAAGGGCAACTATTGATTCAGGTTAGGCGAAGCATATCCAGGATAAGATGGGATCGACTGAGCAATGGGTCTTTGCAAACCAGCATAATGCTGGAAACTTTGACAAGGTTGATGGGCATAACCATTATAGCATGGTTGCCCATTACTTACAAAGACTTGTTGCTCAGGTCCTTGATATGGTTGCTGGAATGGCGGTTGTTGAGATTGAACCAGCTCTGGTTGTTGTACCATTTGCTGTTGACCAATACTGGATGATTGACCAAGATGAGGAGTCACAGTACTTGTTTGAGCCTGAGTCGCTCCAGATAAGGAGGCACTACCCTGAGATTGTGATTGAGTCGTCGAGACAAGAGGCTGTTGTATTGCAACCTGAGGGGGTTGACATACAATAGGTGGAGCTTGTACTTGCGACACATTCACTATAGCAGGTATGGTGGGAATATTCGACACAGGGTGTACTGGTTGCATTGAATATACAACCCCTGGTTGTTGAGGCAGTATTGGTACCCAACCGCTGGATGTAATTCCAGTTTGACCTGAACTTTGTTGTAAACTCCCATATGGTTGTTCTCTGGGAGGGAACAATGAAAGAGCATACTGCCCTCCATATGGTGGAAATCCAGTACTTAAAGGATAAATTGGCCTTTGAAGACACATTGGATCAATTTGTTGAGTTTCAACATAAGAAATACCAGATGATAATCCGGATGAAGAAATAGGAACTAACCATGTCGTTGTCCCTGATTGGACTCCGGCTTGTTATTGACAATTTGCCGGGACAGATGGTATACCAGAGAACATCGTTGGAGTAGCAGCAGGAGGCTCTGCTGCCGCTATGTCAGACGACACAGTCCTAGATGTCGACGGTTGTTCAGACATATCTAGTCTATCCAAAAGATTTCTTAGCGATTCTACAAGAACTTTGTGATGAAGGTAGACTAACTTCGAAGATCAACGCAGGAATAAAGGGTGATTGTTCCGTTTAAAATAAATTGTTAACGACGCTTTAGACACAACTTGCTTTTTCACTTTTAAAGAGTCGAGAAAAAGCTAAAGATGACTCTAGTCTCCTTCGATGTTTTAGCGAGCCCGAAGTGACAAATGCTCGGATGGACTTTTTCAGTTATAGAGTTTGAAAAAGGCCAAAAGAAACTACTCTGGAGTTCTAGGCAGAGGGTGTGCCAAACCTTTCGCAAAAACACAGAATACGTTTTACGGTACGGGTGGTCGATCTTCGTGAATGCTGTGTTCACTGCATTGCGATCAGTAGGGCGGCCGACACGGCTTCCTATGGATAAAGGCTTTGTTCCTATAGGGGTCTCCCAATATATACGCGACGGTACATGGGAGAACAAGTCCGTATTAGTGCTATCGTCCCTCAGGAGGAATCACCCACCTTCGTAGAGATCGACATTCACTACGTTTAACGACGCCGGAACACGTCTCTACCTAGACCTCTATGTGTTTGCGTTATGTTTCAATGCGTTGTTATGTAAATTCAATTTATTTTAAGGTTGATCTTGTTTAGCAGTTTGCCTTTATGGATCACCATGAGATGTATGATAACACTCCTAAATGCAGTCTAAGATGATAAGCAAGCTTTTCAATCTTTCAACTTTGAAAATCTTAACTACTGAGGGAAAAGAAAGACATCATCTTTTCACACAGATCATAGAGCACACACTAATGCACTTTTTCCTAAATCAGCATGCAAGCTGTCAAAATGCACATGCACAATGCAAGTATTTCTTTTCTCTTTCTTAATGTTGATGTATTACAAAAAGAAAGCTGTTGTATAACTTTGAATTCAATTTCAAGTGAAAGCAAACAAGCTTGTCCAAAATCAAAAGACACCTTAAGATTTACTTGTTTCGACACTAGAAATATGTAAATTCAAACCATATGACGAAAGCAAAAGCTCAATCAATCAGCTATGAACAGCAAAAACTAACTCTTAAGATCAGAAAGACACCTATCACAGGTCTAGATCTAAGAGGTCACAGCAAGACTAGTTCACTTTCGTTATGGGAAACTGTAAATGATGTAAGAAATACACAAAGAACAAACACAGTTTCTTTATACAACCAAGGCGGAATAGTGGCAAGGAAAGTTGGTTTCAGATAGGTACATTGACTGGTAACAGGGAGCAAAAACACAGGTGAAAACAGGGCAAGAAACAGCAGGAAACCCCAGTAGCACAAGGCAAGACGGGTTCAGCGCAGGTGAAACACTGTCAGTTTGACATTCAGCGCAGGTAGCCCCTTCGGGAACTGCGCTGAAATGCAGACTGCCTTCACTGCACTTGCGCTGAAGAACGAAACTTTCGTTTCTCTTAGTTTCCGGGTTACAGATTGCTCAAAAATTCACAGTTTTTGGCCAAATCAGAAGCTATCAGTCAAGTACACACTAAGGGATGATAAGGAGGATGAAAAGCTATCACTAAGAGCTTATAAGAGTCCTTGTGGATTAGCTCTTCAAATCATAAACATGCCCAGAAACTGAGCTAGAGTAGCTGCCCTCTACTTTGCATTTGAAAGATCCAAATGCAGTTCGATTCGGTACTCCCTGTGTTTAGGAAATGAAAAGCTAAAACACAAACAACCAACAAGATACGATCCCCAGCGGAGTCGCCAGTTTGTTGTAGGGAAAAGTATCCAATACGGAATGACCCTATCCCACTCTAAGGGTGATAGTACCTTAGCAACAACTGAAAGCAAAGCTATCTAAGATTTCTTCTTTATGAAAGTAAAAGGGGAGAAAGGGATCCACCAACCGATGTCTTTCGCTTAGTGTTGATCCAATCTTCTCTCCTTGCTGCTTGCTCCCAGCTCCTTGCTCTTTCACCGGCCTAGCTACACAAAGATCCTGCAAGAGAACAAGAGAGGGAAACTACAAGAAGCATACATTCATAATTGATTCAAGGATTAGAATAAATCAAATACACAAGCATAACAATACATCATTGGGACACATGCATATAGAAGAACCTCAAATGCTTTATTAATGGAAGAAGTAAAGTTCTGAGAGTGTTACAACCATAAGAGGCCCAATCCAACAACACCTCCCAGCAGAAAGAAATCTCCTCTTCACCTCCTTCAAAGCAATCACCCAATAGTTCTAACCTCAAACCAACAACACTTCCTTGCATTCACAAAATTCCAGCCTCCTTAGACCTCATGAGAGAGCTCTATATATAGGAGAAGTGGAGAAAGGGTGAGTCAGCTTGAGACTGGTGTGAAGCTGACTTGTGTCCTCTCCCACTTTAGTTAAACTTTAGTTCTTGAGTCCACTTGGAGATCCTTGCTTCCACTTGGAGTTTTAGATCCTCTTACTCATCACTGGGCGAATTCCCTGACCCAAGTGTCATTTTGGAAGCTTCCTGGGCATTGACACCTTGAAGAATGAATGTGCCACTTGTCCAATCTCGCTCAGCGCAGGTAGCCTTCATTGGAGTTGACATTCAGCGCAGGTACAGAGAGGAGCAGTTGACATTCAGCGCAGATGCTCAGTGTAGCAGTTGACATGATCCCGAAATTGCTTGTTTTTGAGTGTTTTCAGGTGGAGAACTGATTTGAAGTGTTGTGGTTTGCTGACCTTGTTCCTCTAGGGGTAGGAACATCATGTTTAGGGACTTTGGATCCCTTAGATTATGGACATTTCATGCTTCATGATGTAAGGCACAAAAATGTCTATAACAACAACTTCGGTCAAAGTTGTCGTCGAACTACTGGGTTGTTCATTAGCCTTGTTATTTGACAGCCGTGGATTCCCGTAATCTTTATTCCTTGTCAAAGCATCATTTTGCTGCTTTGAGATAGACAACATAAGCACTTGGGATTGGGAAGCATTTTGATTAGCAACCAGATTTGTTCCTCGATTCGGAAACGGATCAGTTAACACAGCTGAGGTTTGCGGACTCTTAAAGAATCTTTTAAGCTCAGCTTTGTATGGACATTCTCTCGTCCAGTGATCCTCATCACATATCTGACACCCAAAAGGTGGTTTCCTATCTCGAGGAGGGCTTGAAGAAGTTTTTTGAGGAGATGACTCTCCTTGTTTCTTCTTCTTCCCTTTGTTTTGATTCTTCTTGCTTCCTGGTTGATTGGTTTCTCTGCCCTTATCTGCTGACACGGCATTTACTTCCGAAGCAAGAATTTCTTCATTTGCATCTTGATTTGAATTCTTACGGGCCTTCTTGAAGTTGGCCTTTGTCGATTTCGCGTTTGTCATGCCAATCACGCCATCGCCAGCATGAGAGTCACTGTTCGATTTAGGAGGAGGAGGAATTGAAAATTCTGGTCTAGGGGCATCTGGTATCTTGTCATAGAGCGTGCCGGACTGAGTATAGACTAAGTCCAGATATTGTGCACGAGCAATAACCTGCTCTTCTGTTATGACTCCCCCCTTCGCCACATCTTCCGTTATGGCCGGAAGTAACGACTTGATAAACCATTCAGCTAATAGCTAATCAGGAACGTATGTCTTAACCATCCTACGTCGACGTCGCCACTCATGTATATGGTTAGATATATGAGTAGCGGTTGTCTGTTTGAAGTTGGTTAATATTTCCGTTCCCGTTTCATACCTTATTGGTAATTGAAAATGGGTTAAGAAAGTCGTGGCTAAGGAGCTGAAATTGTCGAACGAAGCTCTAGGTAATTCAATATACCATTTTGCCGCTGGACCGGTTAACGTCCTCTGAAAGAGGCGAAGCCTTATCGAATCATCATTTAAGGTGTTTGATGAACACCATAGATGAAATGTCATCACATGATTCGACGGATCTTCACCCGGATTTCCATTAAATTTAGGAATGTCGGATGGAAGTTTATGAGGAATCGCCGGCCACCATGGGGCGTAAGCAATCGGATCGTTTGTTAACCGATGTAGATCAGGTAACTCTAGAGTTGCCACGAATGGTAACTGTTGATTCAGTTTAGGCGAAGCGTAACCAGGATACGATGGAATCGCCTGAACAGTTGGTCTTTGCATACCAGCATAATGGAGTTGATGTTGGTATGATTGATACGGCTGGTGGACCTGACCACTGTAAAGTGGTTGATTTTGACCGTTTTGGATATACGGCTGCCCACTGTTCGCAAAGATTTGCTGTTCAGACCCTTGGTACACTTGCTGGAATTGTGGTTGTTGGTATTGCACCAACCACGGTTGTGAGGTCATGGGTTGTTGTGCTATACTAACCGTTGGACCAAGATGCGGGGTAATTGTACCCGTTTGTACTTGTGTCGCCCCACCAGTAGGCGATTGTGGTTGAGTCGCAGGGTCAAAGGGCTGTTGCATTACAACAGGAATCGTTTGAACTTGCGACACGGTTACAATAGCCGGTGTAGTTGGGATGTTCGTCACAGGTACACATTGTTGCATAGAATATACAACTCTTGGTTGTTGGGGTAGCATAGGTACCCAACTACTTGTTGCAATTCCATTATAACCTGAATATGGTTGAGAACTCCCGTATGGGTACCCTCCTGGAGGGGGTAATGAAAGGGCATACTGCCCCCCATACGGTGGTAATCCGGAACTCAAGGGAATTGATTGCCCTTGTGGACTGGATGGCCCAAATTGACCTCCAAAAGGAGAAATTTGTCGAGTCTCAACATAAGAGTTGCCGGATATTACTCCGGAGGAACAAACAGGAACAGACCACACTGTCGAAATAGTCCCTGGGTGGACTCTTTCTAGCGGTTGAGAGCTAGTTGGGACAGATGGTATGCCGGCAAACATTGTCGGAATGACGGCAGGGAGTTCTGCTGTCGTTGTGTCATTTGACACAGTCCTAGCTGTTGACGGTTGTTCAGACATTTTGAGTCTATCCAATTGATTGCCTAGTGATTCTACAGGAACTTCCACTGGTGATAGACAAACTTCTGCTGCAGCAGGAAATAGAGTGACCCCTACTCCAAAATGAGTTGGAGTAGTTGCTTGCGGATCCTCTATAATTTCCTCTATCGCAATCAGACCAGGTGGAAGAGGAAGACCATCAGGTCCGTAAAATATTTCTGGTGCCGAAGAAGGGGTTGAATCGACAGCGACAGATGTTTGAGGAGCAAGACTCTCTGGACCGGTTACAGATGGAACTGGTTCAGTGACACAAGTGTTTGCTCTCAGACTAGGATCAATATCACTGTCCCTCTGTGGCTGTTGAACTTCTTCTATAGAGGCAGGGTTTCCAGAAATTTTTGGAGTAACCGGAATCTCAGATGTTGTCGGAACACTTGTTCTAACTTTTATAGGAGATTTCGAACCAGTTAAACGAGTCCACTTTGTCCGTACTGTTTTCGATTTCGGAGACAAAGACGGTTAACTTGTAAGCCTCCGCGAACGACGGGGTTTCAATTGACTTTCTTCCACGATTGCGGTTTACTCGATCAACCAAAATATAAAGGGGAAAATGTGTTTCTGAATTGAATGAATTTTATTAGACGCTTTAGACACAACTTGCTTTTTCACTTTTAAAGAGTCGAGAAAAAGCTAAAGATGACTCTAGTCTCCTTCGATGTTTTAACGAGCCCGAAGTGACAAATGCTCGGATGGACTTTTTCTGTTATAGAGTCTGAAAAAGGCCAAAAGGAACTGCTCTGGAGTTCTAGGTAGAGGGTGTGCCAAACTTTTCGCAAAACCACAGAATACTTTTTAAGGTACGGGTGGTCGATCTTCGTGAATGTTGTGTTCACTGCATTGCGAATCGTAGGGCGGCCAACACGGCTTCCTATGGATAAAGGCTTTATTCCTATAGGGGTCTCCCAATATATACGCGACGGTACGTGGGAGCACAAGTCCGTATTGATATTTATCGCTTCACGGTGGAGGAATCACCCAACCACTCAACGGTAAGATACCAAGTTTCACGACGCCGGAACACGTCTCTAGCCTAGACCTCTATGTTGTGCATTATGTTACAAAGCGTTGTTAAGTTCATTCAGTTTATTTTAAGGTTGATATTGTTTAGCAGTTTGCCTTTATGGATCACCACGAGATGTATGATACAAATTCCTAAATGCAGTCTAAAGATGATAAGCAAGCTTTATAATCTTTTCAACAGATGAAAATCCTAACTACAAAGGAAAAAGAAAGACATCATCTTTTCACAATGAGCAATCAGCACACTCTAATGCACTTTTCCTAAATCAATCATGCAAACTATCAAAATGCAAAATGCACAATGCAGGTGTTTGTTTTCCGCTTTCTTAGTATTGATGCCTACAAAGAAAGCTTTTTGTACAACTTTGAATTTGATTTTAAATGATCAATACAAACAAGATTACTTTTTTGAAATCAGAGAGGGTAGAAGAGATTACAACACATAACGATTTCTGAAATGAAAAAATATATATATATATATAATTCAGTTAATTAATTATTATATTTATTATCTATATATATTATTCATTTATAACTTCTAATATGAATATATTAATTTATTTTATATAATAGTTATTATATTTAATTAATATAATATATTAGTTATTATACTAATTAATCAAATTATAATTATATTATTTAAATATCATTATTCAATAATAATTGATTATTATTAATATTAATTTATACATTAGTTATTTTATTAATATATGAATTATTATATTAATTTATTATAAATAAGTAATTATTTATAATAATTAATAATTAATAAGTTCAAATATTTATTAATTTAATTTATTTAGGTCTTAAATTGTTGATTATTATTATTTTAATTTTATATTAATTTATATATTAGTTATTTTATTAATGATTATTTGAATTATTATATTAATCTATTTTAATTATTAATTATTATTAGTTAATTATTATATTAGCTGTAAATATTAAGCGTTTATAATAAGATTTAATCATATTAATTTAATTAATAATTATTATTATAATATTTTATTATTATTATTTAATAATAATTAATTATTTATTATATAATAATTGATTATTATCATATTAATATTACATTAATTAATGTATGAGTTGTTATTATATTAACTTATTTTAAATGTTAATTATTAATAATATTTAATCTGAAATAAAAAATAATAATAAAATTATATAAAATTAAGGATTCTAGCCGACAGTAGTCTCTTCCTTGAAAATTTCTTCCTCCTTAGTATTTATTCTGCCCGATTGCTCTTCTTTTATCATCATTCTTCAACCTTGATGATGGATCCCACTTGGGATTTGAAACGTTGGTTCAAAAATGTTTATACTGTGGATTCTCTGGTCAATTCAAATGAATCTTTGTTTTGACACTTTTAAAAGAGACAAACTCAAACCATAAACAAGAGCAAATATGGATAATCAATCTGCAAACAGCCAATGAACTCTCTCCTAAGATCACAATCAGATCTGAATCAAGGGCTACAGGATGATTACTTCACTCTTGTAAAGGAAAATTATGAACGAAGTCACAAACACATAGAAACATTCATAATCTTTTTGCACAAAAATGAGGTGGAATGCAAGCAAGGAAAAGGAGTTTTCAGATCAGTACCAATGCTGGTTAATGGCTGCAAAAACAAAGAGCAAAACAGGGCAACAGAAGGCAGAGAACCCCAGTAGCACTAGGCCAAATTGGATCAACGCAGGTACAACACAGTCAGTTTGACATTCAGCGCAGGTACTCCCTTCGGGAACTGCGTTGAAATGCAGACTGGCTTCACTGTGTCTGCGCTGAGAGGAGAAACTCTCGTTTCCCTCAAGTTCTGGGTCACAGTTTGCTCAAAAATTCACTGTTTCAGGCCAAATCAAAAACACAAGCAAGGTAATATCAAAGGGATGCTTTGAGGGGGGGTACTAAGATCTATCACAAGGATCATCAACTCATTTGTGAGTCTATTGTTCAGATCATAGACTCATCCAAAGACTGGATCAAGGCAGCACTATCTACTTTGCAATCCGTGAAACAGATGCAGTTCGATTGTTGCTGTTGAGTCTATAAAACAAACAAATAATGGAGACACAAAATGAACTGACTAAAACAAATTCTTCCCCAGCGGAGTCGCCAATTTGTTGTGGGGAAAAATGCCTATGTAGGACGATCCTATCCACCTAAAGTGTGATAGTACTTTAGCAACAAACAGAGACAGCTATCTAGATATTTCTTCCTTTGTGAAATGAAAGAAAGGGGAGATCAATGGACTTACCAATGTCTTGCGTTTGTCCCTCGATCAAGATCCTCTCCTCTTTGGGTGTTCTCAGCTACTTGCCTCCTCGCTTGCCCAGCTTCAAGAGAACAGCTACTTGATACCTGCGAGATCACAAGAGAACAACTACTTGCGACAAGGGATGAACACAACTCAAAGATAGATATTCTTATTCACAAATGATTCAGGATTAGATAAATCAAATACACCAATGTAAACATACATCAAATAAACATCAGCATATATGAGAAAACAAGATAGCTTTATTGATGAATAACAAGGGTTTGAGAAGAGTTACAACCCAAAAGGCTCCAATCCAGTGCCTCTTCCCAGCAAATGAAATTCCTATCTTCACCCCCTTTCAAAGCATATGCATCCAATGATTCAAATATCAAACTAGCAGCAATTCTTTGCATTCACAACATTCCAGCCTCCCTAGACCTCATGGAAGAGATCTATATATAGGAGTTTTGGAGAGAGGATGAGTCAGCTTGAGGCTGGTATGAAGCTGACTAGTGTCCTCTCCCACTTCAGTTCTTGAGTCCACTTGGAGGTTCTTGCTTCCACTTGGAGATTTGGAACCTCTTACTCATCACCAGTCGAATTCCTTGATGCAAGTGTCATTTTGGAAGCTTCCTGGGCATTGACACATTGAGGAATGAGCCTGCCACTTGTCCAGTTACGCTCAGCGCAGGTAGCCTTTGTTGGAGTTGACATTCAACGCAGGTAGACAGTGGAGCAGTTGACATTCAGCGCAGATGCTCAGTGGAGCAGTTGACATGATCCAGAATTGGCTTGTTTTGAGTGTTTTTCAGTGGAGAACTTTTGTGAATTGCTGTAGTTTGCTAGCCTTGTTCCTCTAGGGGTAGGAACAACATGTTTAGGGACTTTGGATCCCTTATATTATGGACATTTCATGCTCAATGCTGCGAGGCACAAAAATGTCTATAACAAGGAATATGGGAGAGATTAATGGAGAACGATGGTTACAAGGATGTGGGGGCACGAGGAGATTGCAAGAGTGGAGTTTCGAGGGGGGAATGAAGGAAAAGGTGGTGAGAGTGCTTGGGGAGGAGTACTTATTGCCCTTTGTGGATATTTCTGGTGATGGAGGGTGAGTTGGAAAAGTGTACGTTGACCATATTTGGACCATTGGTCCCCACCTGCCTTGTCATCATGGCCCTTTCCTCGTAATCATCCCTCATGATTTCATCAGAGTTCACACTTCCTCCACTACCTGTCCTTGACATATTTCTTGAGTTGATTGTGCACACGTGTGGGTGACATCTTCGGATGAGTGGAGTCAACTAGATGAAGGTGGCCAAGTTAACTGGCCACCTTTCCCTCATTCAACCTCAACCATATTATTGTTGTTGCATGCCTTCTAATTACACAAATGCAAACAAAGGAGCGGGTTAGTTACTTACCTGAGATCCGAATGCATTTGCTATGAGGTGATGTGGCTCTCTCTCTCTCTGCTGCATGCCTTTGTTTCTTTTGCTGCATGTTGTCTACTTGCTAATGTGTGGATGTGCCTTGTGTAGGTTCTTCTCTGGTTGCATTTGAGCTTCAGGTGTCTTCTTCAACCTTCATATTTGCACCCTTAAGCTGTTGATGCTGGATTTTAATGGGATCTACAGGAATTCCTACAAGAGCTCCTATAGCTGCTTCTCCCCTTGAAACTTCATCTTCTTTTTGTGCTTGGAGTTGTGAGGATGGTGCCAGAGATGTAGATAGAGATGGAGAGGTAATAGGTAAGCTTCAGGTGAGGTGGATGGTGTTGTTTCCTTTCTTATTTTTTTTGTTTTTTTTTTCTTTTCATGAAAAACTGTTTTTCTGTGTTTTTCTTGGACAAGAAGAAGAATGATGCTTGGGATGTGATGCAAGCTTGGAAATGATGGCAAGGAGGTTTGAAGACTACAGGAGGATTTATATATTTTTTATGAAGCTTCCTTGTCCCTCAAACTGCCTTTTATATTCATTTCTGGCTCTCTGTAATTCCTATAGGAGCCTCCTGTAGAAAACACAGAGCCTCCTATAGAAAACATAGTTTTTGAAAAAGAAGCACAATGAGGTGAAAAAAATGCCAAGACTGATGGAGAAAGATATGGGAAGGTAGGATAGGTGCTAGTGTTGGTTTCAGGGCTCCCTTGGCACCTTCTGCTGCTTCCTGTAGTCCTCCTGCAAACCTGCAATGCAACTGAAAAATCATTTTTCTTTTTCTCTCTTTTTTTTTTTGAAAACAACGAGGGTGCCTCAAGGAGGTTTTCACCCTAATTACCTGCCCTAGGCACCTCCAAGGGAGGTTTTCACCCAGGGATCTTATTTTTCTCTCTTCTTTTTTTAACATCATTAGGCCACCTCAGAAGAGGTTTTCAACCCAATAATGGGACTCAAGTGCCTCATGGAGGTTTTCACTTGAGTCCTTATTATTTTATTTTATTTTCCTTTTTATTCAGTGAGTGGGTGAAGTGGAGGCTAAGACATGCTCCACTACCATCACTGTCTTATTCAAATCTTCAATGAACTCTCGCTTGGAGAGGGGTTTCTTGTAGACTTTCAACCGGTGTCCATTGACAAGCATGAGGATGGCTTCATCATCAATGGTTCTGATCAGAACTGAACCATTGTCATTGCATTTCTCCACAGTGTAGGGTCCCAACCATCTTGTCCTTAGCTTGCCCTTGAAATATTTTTATCTTGAATCATAGAGTGATGCCCAATCTCCCTCTTGGAATTGCTTCTCCTTAATATTTTTGTCATGCCATATCTTTCTCTGAAGCTGAATTACCTCTACATGGAGAAGGGCCTGCATTATGTGTTCATCCAATCCATTGAGCTGAAGTAATCTTTCTTTTTGTGCATGGCTGAGGTCTAGGTCCAGCTGAGCTTCCATCCTCAGGGGACTGAATTCAAATTCTATTGACAGCAAAGCCTTATTCCCATAGACCAGCTCATAGGGTGTGAACCCTGTAGTGGTCTTCCATGTTGTGTTATAGGCCCAAGTGGCCTCAACTAATTTGTCTGCCAAATCTTTTCTGTTGTTGCTCACTACCTTTGTCAGGATCCCTTCCAATGCTCTATTAGTGACCTCCACTTGCCCATTGGCTTGTGGATGTTAAGGGGTCGAAGTACTATGCTTGATTCTATGATGTGTGAGCAGGTCTTCAATCAAATTGGAAGTAAACTGAGTACCTTGATCTGTGACCAATTCTCTTGGATACCCAAACTTGTAGAATATGTTTTCTCTCAAAAATTCAGCTATTTTTTCCTTTGTCACTGCTTTGATTGCTTTTGTCTCTGCCCAGTTTGTCAGGTAATCGGTGCACACAATGATGTATTATTTTTGCCTTGAAGGAGGGCTAATAGGACCCACAAAGTCCATGCCCCACTTCTCAATTGGCTCAAAGGTCACTTGAGGTTGCATGGGAATCTCATCCTTTGGAGTAGGTTTCCCCATCCTCTGACATCGATCACACTGGCTGGTATATCTCCTCACATCTTGATGAATAGTGGGCCAGTGGTAGCCTGCTTGCAGTATCTTGAAGGCATATATTTTTGCTGCAAAATGACCTCCACAAGGCTCGTCATGACAGGTCAGGAGGATGTCAAAGACTTCCTCCTCCTTGACACATTTTCTCAAGATCTGATCTGGGCCAAGTTTGAAAATATTAACCCCAATCCAGGTGAAAGGGGCACTTTTCCTTACTATCTTTCTCTTTTCTTTTGAGGACAGGTGTGGTGGGAACTGTGCTGAAACCAAGGAGTTTGCTATATCAGCAAACCATGGAGAGAGTACTAAGATAGCAAATATATGTTCATCTAGCATTTGGTCATCCACCATTCCTTCTTCACCTGCAGGGAAATTTACTCTAGAAAAAAAGTCAGCAACAACATTTTCTTTACCAGGCTTATCAATAATGGTCAAATCAAACTGCTGCAGTAAAAGCAACCATATAATTATGCAAGCATTCACATCCAGTTTGCTCATTAAATATCTAATTGCAGCATGATCAGTGTGCACAAAGGTTTGATAGTCTGTGATATAATGTCTAAATTTGTTTAAGGAATGCACGACAGCTAAGAGTTCCTTCTCGGTCACTATATAGCTTATCTCGGCCTTTGACAAGTTTTTTCTTATAAAGTATATGGCATAAGGCAACATTTCATCAATTTGTCCCAAGGCTACTCCTATTGCTTTGTTTGAGGCATCTATGTGAATGTGGAAAGGTAGGGCCTAGTTTGGGGCTCTTAGAATTGGGGCAGTCACGAGCTTGCTCTTCAAGGTATCTAGGGCTTCTTAACAGTTTTCCGACCATATAAACTCGTCATCTTTAACTAGGAGGCCAAACAAAGGAGAGGTTAGCTTGCTGAAATATTTAATGAATCTCCAGTAATACCCAACTAAGCCTAGGAAACTTTTGACATCTCTCACTTTTTGAGGAGGTGGGACCCTTTGAATGATGGCAATTTTGTTGGGGTCCACCTGCAATCCCTGTTGAGATATTGCATAACCTAGGACGGTCCCTTCAGTCATCAAAAATTCACATTTTCTGGACTGAGGGACAGGTTCATCCCAATACACTTGTCTAGAACTTTTCCTAGATTAGATAAGGCTTCCTGAAAGTCAGAGCCATAAGGAGTAAAGTCATCCATGTATATCTCTACTGCATCATGAACAAATTCAGAAAATATACTCAGTACCACTCTTTGGAAAGTGGCGGGAGCATTACACAAACCAAAAGGAAGGCCCAGCATGCAAAGGTATCCCAAGGACAAGTGAAGGTGGTCTTATCTTGGTCTTTCGAGCTGATTTGAATCTGATTGTACCCGCTAAACCCATCTAGGAAAGAAAAAAACGTTTTCCATGCTAGACCGTCTAACATTTGATCTATGAAAGGTAAAGGAAAATGGTCCTTTTTAGTGGCTTTGTCCAATTCTCGATAGTCAACATAGATTCTCCACTTACCATTTTTCTTTGGCACTAGCACCAAAGGAGAGACCCATTCACTGTCAGAGATGGGACAAATGAATCATGCATCAAGCAATTTCTGTAGTTCTTCCTTAAAAATATCTTTAAGTCCTGGATTCATCCTCCTTTGAGGTTACCTGACTGGCTTGCAATCCTCCTTGATGTATATATGATGAGTACATACTGAAGGGTGCACTCCATTCATCTCCTTATAACTCTAGGCAAAGGCATCTAGGTGTTTTCTCATCAAGCTACATAGTTCCTTCTCCTGGGAAGTGGATAGGGATGGATTGATTTTCAAGGTTCTTTCTAGGCCGAACTCTATATTCTTAACATGGAGAGGAGTGGAGTCGATCGCACAGAGATCAGTTGAGGGGTTGTTTTGGGTTTCTCTTACTATGTCCTCTAATGGTGATACATTGGGAGGTGAATTCTGAATCAAATTTTCAATCATATCATCCTCATCTTGTGGTTTTCCCCCCATGGCAATTTCTAATGCACAAAGCGGTGTAGAATAGACTTCATCCTCATCTTCCTCCTCCAACCAAAGAGGTAGATCATGTTCTAGCAAGGGTTGGGCAGGAGGATATAGGATTAACTGCTTGGACATATGCCCGTTCTTTATGGTCATGTTCCCAGGTTGATAGCTGATGCAGGCATCGACAGTAGCCAACCAGGGTCTTCCTAGAATGAGACGATACCCAGTGAGATTTTCCTTTGGCTGGAGAACTAAGCAATCAACAGGGTACTCCCAAGCATCAATGGAGACCATCACATCTTCCACAATCCCCTCAGGGGTCACGGTGGAGAGGTCTGCTAACTATAACAAGGTTGTGGTCTTCCTCAAGGAGCCTTGGAGGTTGAGTTTGAGAATTGTGTCCTTTTTCATCGCATTAATGGTAGCTCCTAGATTGATTAAGGTGTGTGGGATCATGGTGCCATTGATGTGGACATCGACTACTGGGCTTCCAGGGTCCGGATACTTTGGACAGATTACCAGCCCCAACATCAGGTCGGACAGTTGCCCTATGACATTGATGGTTGGGACATCTCTCTTGCGCCTTCCTGGATGCCTAAAGCACTTCTCTTTTATTAACCTATTGTATATAGGCACATCTTTTATGGCTTGGAGAAGTGGTATCTTCACACATAAATGTTTCAATTCCCCCAAGATTTTAGTTTCTTCTGGGGTAGGCTAGATTGTCACGGATAGTCTCTTAGGAAAGGGTGGAATTGCTTTAGGTTCACTTTCCTCTTTATATTCCTCAACCTCCTTGGGTGGAAGCTGGCTATCTAGGAGAACTTTCCCAGATCGCAAGTTAATTTCCTAAATCTCCACAGCATAAGTCGGGCATGATGGTTCCACGCTATACACTTGTTGATCCTGTCTATTGTTCAGGTTCGGATTCGACTAGGCAGGCATTTGGGATTGCTTTGGAGGAGCAGGAGGTAATGGTTGTGGTTGGGTAGGTGGTGGAGGAAAAATAGCGGGAGGAGAGTTGCATTGGGGCCTCCACCCCTGATGAGATGCATTCCACTGAGACTACGGCTGAGCATAGGATTGAAATGAATGGGTGGTTGGTTGGGCATGATATGGATACGTGAAGGACCAAGGAGGAGGTGTGGACCAGGAAGGATGAGCAGGGGGGACCCTAAGAAGGTATGGAAGTGACTTGGTTGGGGTTGTAGTACACCTAAGATGTCCCTTGCATCCCCTGCTGATATGGTCTAGGTCCATGCGGCCTCCTTTGGTTTATGTAACAGAGTTGTTCAGTGACTCCCTCAGCCCCTTGATATATAGTTTTAAGTCCGGGTAAGGAAGGGCACTTGTCTGTATAATTATTTTCTTCACAGACTGAGCAAACTTCTATAGAGTTCAATGGGCATTCATTCCTAGGATGCCTCCTGGTGCATCTAGGGAAAAAAATGGCCAAAGCCCTCTTTGCTTCCTCTTGTTTCCTTTTGATATGTAAGGTATCCATTTGCATGGCAAGAGTCTACAGCATCTCACTCTTGAATTCTTCCAGTACGTTTCCAATTTCTTCCTTAATGGATGAGCTAGAGGAAGAGGTATTGGCTATGGGTTGACTCCCCCTACCTTTCTTTCTGGCTGCTCTAGAATGGTTCCTAAAAATAGTCTTTATGTCCTCATAGGATAGTTGGTAGATGTCTCCCCCGGCCAGTAGATGGAGGGTGTCTAAAATATCTTCCCAAATTCCCCTGAGCAGGACCAGCTTCAAAGACTCAGGGTCAAGTGTACACTCGACCCTTTTGTAACTAAGCTGGAACCTCTCTTCATAGTCCTCCAGGGACTCATCACTTCCTATGGTCATTTGGAAATTTTCTTCTTTAGTATCTTTTGACCTACAATAGTCTTGATACTTGTTGTTAAAGGCTTGTTGCATCTAAGCCTAAGTTGTGATGCTATTGTTAGGTAATCCCATGAACCAGCGCAATGTTGCATCCTTGAGAGTAGAAGGGAATAGTTTCAACTTTTGCTCATCTTTTGCATAGTCATAGGTTCAACAAATAACAACAAACTCAAAAAAAAAGGTGTCAGGATCTTCTATAGTCAGACCATGGAAATTAGGTAGGGCGGAAGGGCTTATATTCTTCATTTTGGTGTCCCCATTGGTCTCCCAAATGGGAAAGGAACCCTCTATTCTCTCTCCATTCACCCTAGCATTTTTGTGTTCAGCCATTGGCTCCAAAGGAATGTTTTCTTCTTCTTCTTCCCCTATAGGCTCTTCAAGTATGTCTGGCTATTCAGTTAAGGGTTCTTCTTGATTGCAGCCACCGAAGAAGAGAGAAGGCTAGCCGTTTGAAGCAATGGGGGTGTTGGGCAAAATTTTTCCTGAATTATCTCTATTCCTACGAGGCATGAAAGGAAATATTTTTGTTTGGTTTTTGTTTCTTTTTTCCCCGCACTGGTAGTACCTACAAAACTGAAATTAATTGAACAAAACAAATTGCAACTATCTAAAATAAACTTGTTGAATGGAAATTTGTAGAGGAAGGCAAGGAAATGCAGAACTTGAAAGAAGAGAAATGACTAGTCTACTTTTGCTGAAATGAAATTTGTGAAATTGAAAGGGAAAGTAAGAAAATGCAAAACTGAAGGAAAAGAAAGGACTAGTCTATTGTTGCTGAAATAAACTATTAGCATAATGTTTCAAGAAAAAAATAGAATAAAGCAGTAATCACAGAATACTCTGATGCTTCCCTGGCAACGGCACCAAAAAGTGGTGAGCACCAGTATTGCAGCAATAATGCTGCAACTCTTGGGCTGCCTACTTTACTCTTATCAACCCAGTAGTTCGTAACAAACTTGGAAGTGACGGTGCTGTATGCACAAGTACTAGTTCTTACAGCAGGTTATCACTTGGTCAACTGGCGCAAGATCACTAGGAGCTCAAGCCAACTTCTATGGATTCGAGAAGAAGCTCTATATGTGATGAAAAGAGAGAAAAAATACTCTACAGATACTATTCTAAGTACAAAAAGGAGAAATACTGAAATGTAAAGCAAACCAAGTAAATCCTAATTAACCAACTAATCCTACTTTTGCAAAAAGCACTATGGAAACCATGAAAAGAAAGCTATTACCTACTCAAGGAAGTAAAAAATATCTAACTAAACTATTTCTGGAAGTAAATGAGCAAAAAACATCTTTTTGGATTTTTTATGTATTTTTATGTGAATTTGTCATGCATGTAATTTATTTGTTTGTGAATGTGGCAATGAATAGGTGGTGCTAAAGGGTGGTTTTGGGACTTGAAAGCATGTAGGATGGTGTGGATGGGTTCTAGGAGGTCTCAAGTGGCCTTCTGGAGGCCTTTCCCACACTCGGCCTTCAAAAGAAATCCTACAGGAAAATCTACAGGAGGACACAGGAAATCAAAAGGAGGAAAACCAATGTTCTACAGGAGGCCTACAGGAGGAGGCCAAGAGTAGTTTTCACTGTTTTGAAGGTGTGAGAGTGGGTGGAAAAGGTGGATTAAGGTTGGAATGAAGTGTTAGGACACCTAGGGTCTACCAAGAATCATTAGGAGAGAGAAAGGTGATTGGATTTGCTCAAGGAGAGAGGAAGAAATTCTATAGAAAATGCAGGAAACTAAGGTAGAATTGAGGAGAGACTTGGGCGACCTGTAGGGCATGGATAATATGGAGGATGGGATGGTTGATAGGATGACCTACTGCTAGAAGATATCTACTACATAAACAACTGACAGTCAACCAATGAGATTAAGCAAGCAATGAAATAAGTGCGTCTAGAAAAATAGAGTTTTGCATCCAACTAGTCTAAACTATTATCTATGAAAGGAAATGATGAGGAATGCTGCAAGAAAGGAAAGCATGAAAGAAGTCTGTTGTAAATGAAGAAATGAGCATGATGGAGAAGTTCTGAAGCAAGGCAAGACTAGACTATTAACCAACTAAAAAGCTGCAAACGCTAGAAGTCCTATGAATGAGGGAAATCTGTGTTTTTGGGGCAACAAGAGGGCCTTTGCCTCAAATCATGGTCCCAAAGGGAGGAAGAGAGGCCAAGGAACTATTGCTATACTTTTGGATCTTTTCTTTATCACTGCTCAACCTGCTATAGAAAGCACAAATGGAAGCAAACTATTGAATCATCAAAAGCAACCTATTCTTAACCATGAAAGAGGTACATCTAACAAAAACCTAATATACAACTGAAATAAAACATGCAAATACAAGTAAAGAGGAGCTTGGCTACTTGGATTTGGCCCTAACCTAAGAGCTTCAGCCCTCTGAGGTAACTCAATGCTAGCTCAAAAAGGATTCCATCTTTATTTCCAAAACAATAACAAGATTACATGGAACTGTCAAAATAATAAGCTCAAAGTTGAGCAGAGTTTACATAAGAAAAAGTACAACAAAAATCCCAGAAAAGTCCCACCCTAGTGATACCCTAGGCCCCACTACTTATACAAATGAAGCTACCATCAGCTTCCTTAAAATCAGGGAGGCTTGGCTCCCAAAACTTGAGATAATCATCAGTCATCCTCCACTTGCTCGGCTGCCTTTTAGTGCATGATTCGACTGCTTGTACTCTGAGCTTAATGAAGGGGAATTCGAAGTGAGTAATAAATGAGGGGGATTCCCTCCTATAATTCCTCTCCTTTGTCCACTTCGAGTTATTGCTACCATTTTTCCACTAGATCCTTGACTTTGACCTCGAAATTCAACAATAATCTGCATTAAACACATGTTAGACCACATGGCATCATAACTAACTCAACTCACTCCATAAACATAAATATAATCAGAAAATCATACAATAAGCTAAGAGAATGGTTGATTTGACTAGGTTAGGAGGTAAAATGAGCCCATATAATTACCCATTTATGAGGCTCAACAACATGTGCTTTGTAATTCTATGTATTTATAAGTTTTGCTTCTTTTTTATGGGACTAGATTTTTTGGTATTTTTTGGGTATTTGTATCATACGTATTTCTCATTGTACATATGTATTCATTACCCTTAGCATATGTAGGATACGTGGATGGTTTCAGTCATCACACATGGCACATTGCATCAGCTGCTTGGGTCAATTACACACCTGAGTTAGAACTGCTTTGTTACAGGGGAGTCTTTCTTGGTACTGCCACCAACAATATTGCTAAGTATATGTCTATAATTTCACTTCTCACAGAAGCGTCATCTCAAGACATCTCCAATCTAGTGGTCAGGTTAGACTCTCAGCTTGTTATTATGCAATTGACAAATCGGTATCACATTCGCAATCCAATCTTGTTACATCATTATTTAAGGGTGCGACTCTTGGAACCTCAAATTGAGTTTATTGCACATGAACACATTCCTTGATAATTTAATATAGTTGTTGATTCATTGGCAAACTATGTATTAGATTGGCATATGTCCCATTTATTATTGATACATGTATGAAAGTAAATATTTACACAGTTAAAAATTTACAAAAACACTTAAAAAACATTTACATCATAAAATACCAAAATATTTATATATATATATATATATATATAATCCAATACTTTACATCAGAAAATTTCCCAAAACTTGGATGTTTTTAAGTACAAAATGGCTACTAAGCCTCACTATAAAAACCCTCTTGCTATACCATTTGCCTACTACAAGAGCCTACTTCTCATGAAAAGTCAATATAGCTCTAGCTATCCTCCAAAGAGGAACTAGAAACCACTCAGGCACACCAAAAATGTGTCGCTACATGTGAGTGGGAATCTCTCTCATGCGAAGGGGGGGAACACCTATGCTCAGACCTTCCAAGTTCCTCAGAGTCTTGCGGAGACTCTGTGCATCATCCCCATCTTCGGAAGCTGCTCCTATGCCAGCTCCAGGTAGTTGGTCCCCTCACCTCGCTCAGTGAGGCACGCTTGCAGTTCACATCGGTGCCACATCTATGTCAAGCAAAATCTTCGTGTCAGTACTTGTTCACCCATAACAACAAAAACATTACATAAACATTCAAAAGCTAAAAAATACTTTAAAGTACTCTAAAAAAACCTTCTTACCTTGAGGCCCCCAATTTGTACCAGGTGGCAGTATCAAGTCAAGATCCAGTAAAGTCCATGCCCTCATAGGCATAGTCATCTATCATCAGGATCTGACCACTGAGCCACTTGAAGAAATCTTCTTCGAAAAAATTACGGATGGGTCCCCCTCCAATGCGAGGATTGAGAGATGCTCATCACCCTTTCTTGGGCTCCCTCGGATCAAGTGGACGTACACTCATTTGGCATCTCATAACGAGCACCCTCTCAAGTATAAAGGATACAATGAGAGTACCATACCCAAAACTCTGTTAGGTTCGAGTCTTACATGTCATCAACTCCGCCTTCAACTGATGAAGAACTGCCTCACTCCAGTTGAAGATCTGAGGGTGGACACAATCAATGGAAAGCAACAATCGGGCCTTGGTCGCAAATTGGGGACTCTTGGACCCCGCCAAGCATACAATCATCCATAATATGGCCCTCAAAGACCTAGATATGATCCACTCTAGGGGACCCTGTTGCTCACTAGTCCGCTCTCAGGGATACAATAAGCCTGGATTAGCTCTAGGGTCCCGGTCAAGTTTTCTCATGCACCTCTGCATGACAAACCAATCTCAAAATAGATATCATCTCTATCAATTGAGAGCTCATGACCCCCAATCCATAACACCCCTTGGTGTTCATCCCAATGCTGAATGATCCAGCTTAAAATTTCTTCCTGACATTTCATCAGGTCAGGCCTTGCATATTTCAACAAACCACATTAGTGCAATGCAAGTATGCAAGCTTGATCATTTTGCATAAGTAGTTCCTGACAATCATGAACTCGTTCCCTCCATAAACTCGTCATGATGGATCAAAACTTGCACAAATAAACCCAAAAATCAGTTAAAATAGGGAAAAAAATTCTTGAGAAATCACTTGATGGGGTTTTAGAATGTCCCATCATGCACTAATGCCCCCCTTATGGCAAACAGGGTGCACTAAATCCCTCCCCTAGATCGTGAAGTGCGTTTAACACCCCTCTAGACCTAGAGGGGGTGTTAGTCGCATTTAATGAGCTAGGGCCTCCCCAAATTCAAAAAATTCACCCCCAATGCAACTAAAAAAGGTTAAAGAATGCAGGATAAGGGTAATTCCATCTACCTGGAACAAACGGCAAGTCAAATGATTGCCTGGATTGCTCGTAATCGTTTAGAGAAGTTCTGCTCCTTTATAGCTCCAGAACATTCTCACAACACTCAAATGATGCAAATGGTGAAAATGGAGGCTCAAAAACTCCCTTATAGTCACTATGGAGGTATGGCTTATCTTAATTAAATTCATTGAAATAGAATTAGTTCATTTCCTATGTTATTTATCAGGCACCATGTCAACATATTGTCAAATATTACTCATGCTTTGATGAAAGGATTTTCAAGGCTAAATTGTAGAAATGACCATGTCTGATTCACTATGAGCGCTTTCTTTTATGGGATCTTTTCTCACTCTTGAACTGAAAAATCCCCGATTTTTCATCATTGGGCTTGTTAAACTCCTACGATGACAGTATAAGCGCTTTCTCTTTTGGGACTCTTTCTTGCTTTTAAATTGAAAAATCCCCTAGCTTTTCTCTTCCTTGGGCTCGCTAAATCTATGAAGAAGGAATGAGAAGTTCTTTTATCTCTTTTTCCTCACTCATTAAACTGAAAAAGGTACCTTGAGTTTTCTTCATTTAACTCGTTAAAATTTGATGAAGATCTATTGAGTTTGTCACTGCATGACTCATCAAAATTTCACAATGAATATCAAGTTTACTCCGTCTCCTCATACTCATAACAAAATGAGGCAAATTTCTATTAAGAATAGGTTTATCTCTTTATCCGTACTCAATAGACTAACTTATGGAAAAGTAACCTTTTTTGGTATACTATTAAACCTTTGTCGCACTCAGTTAAAAACTATGACAAGGGGATCACCCTGGAGTCGCTCTTTACGATATTTTTAGACTCTCGAAATATGAAAAGACCACCAAGTTTACCCATATGGACTCATTAAACTAATCATATGGGGAAAGTGGACAATACAATTTCCTTATTTCAGTATTTTGAAAATATTTTTTTGGTAGCAGTCGCTCCCTTGAACATGGCACTGTCTCAGCAAAACCTTCTTTGTGTCGACCTCTCAATATGAACCTTACCATCCTATAGTTTAGCCTATATACTCCGATGCTCTTGCATCTCTGTATCCTAACACTCTTTGGTGTTCATGAGTCTAGTGATACATGGTTGAAACCTTTGTGTTGTGCCTTCTATTGTTCAAGGGAAACCCTTTATCTTCTGTTTCCTCCATCAAACCATCAATCATATTCTTCCATCATGCCCTATGTTGATTCAACCCAATGCTCAAACTATTCTTCAAAAAACAATCATTCTTGTCCCATTTCGTGTTAACTGATGTAGGACACATTCTTTCCTACCTCTTGACATGTATCTTCCTATCGAATTCAACACTCTATCTATGAAGTAGACCCAAAAACACTTCAGTGCCTTGGAACTTGCAGACATCAGTGGCAGGTTACCTTGTGTTTGGTCAGGGGTTTTCATTATTGGATCCTGGTTAAAAGATTCTACGAGTGTTTGATGACAAAAAAATTATTCAAACTTGATAGATTGCACTGTGCATCTTGGAGACCATCACCATTATGGGTGGCCATCCTCGCGTCTGTTAACAATCTCCTTTATTGACTGGTAATCAGAATATTTCGTACATTTCCGACCTCAACACCTTTATTCACATGTATCGAACTATGTTGTTAAGGTGAAGAGGAAATCAAGACCTTGGGTAGAGGCTTACATCACTCAGCCTTGTTTCCTCTCCCAAGTTGCGTATATTATTTTTTGGAGACAACTCAACAAAATGATCTTACTATGACACAAGTTCCACATTATGCTTATCGGCGGACACGATCGTCATATCTCTTTGTTGAGAATCACTTTGACATAGCTATTGAGCATGGGGATGCCCAAATCAGGACATGATTTTAGATGTTTTATATATATGTGTTGTATCAAGTTTCTCGTATTCCTGAAGCTCTGATCCTCTCTCTCTCTTTTTGAAGAAAATGACAGTTATATAAAGTATTTTGGATATCATCTCTACCTCTGATCTCACACTTTAGGGGGCATCTGTTATACAGGAAAATGACCTCCTCATCATCTTAGAGGAGAAGGGCAAGACGACTTAAGGACTAACCAAACTTCACAAGCCTATTTTTCAAGCTAACGCTCTCCAGGAACTAGCAACCTTCTTTATAAAGCTTCCTAGCCATGCATCAGGTGCGTTAGTCCCTAGGGTAACTCCATTTTTTGCCTCGGGAAGAGCGTTATTCAAATTAAGTGAGTTTCTGAAGGTCAAAGGAGAAATTTGACCAAGAAATATCCCTATATTCACTCCTATGTCAGCTCATAAAAGCAAGGAAACATCCAGATTCGACCTGTTTAGAGGAATTACTATTCCTAATGGAGTCTACAAACAGGGAAACAGCACTAAAGCATGGAAACATCTCTTCTTTTACCTAAAGGAACTCATGAAGGATTTTGCAAGGCTTATCCTCTCATGCTATATATTTGAGGCTAAGGCCATTGTGAAAGAGGTAGATATTATTGAAAGGATTGCCTATTGACTGTCGAAGCTAATGTTAGACATTGGCTCTTCAAGAGGTTAAGAAGAGAGAGAGAGAGACAGAGAGAGAGGAGATGGAGGAGTAAGGGAAGGCTGATGCAACCGATGGTTGTAATCACTCTTTTCTATCATTAATATAGAACTTCAATTATGTTTTCCACTCCATGGCATTGTTATTGTGATTTATTTACATGTTTATGCAATGTTAATGATTATGAGTGGCTTAGATATATGCAGTTAAATATCCCTATGTATTAGTGTATTGATTATTGAAGTTATATGTTATGATATTACGCCTCATCTTGTTTATGTGCAGCTATTGATCTTGTAGCTAGATGAGGGGTATTCCACTCTGCTACTTTACGCTCTCCAACAACACCACACCAAGACATGAGGTAACAATCCTTCTTCCTACTTTGATTCTCATTTTACTAATACGGATATGTGCATGTATCTATGGGCCAACTGCAACTAATTTGACTATCTTCCAAGGATCCCAGGAAGATCCTTGAGGGTAACTCCATCACCAAACACCCATGCATTAATCCCTATAGCACCCAACCTCATTGTCTGTTGTGCTTGTTGTAAGCCTTTAAGCTTGTCCTGGATGGTTGTCATGACTTGATAAGCCTCTTCCAACCATGGTTGCAACGAGGCCTTTAGCAAGGCTTCCTTCTTCTGTGCTTCCTCTACCTGCGCTGGGAGTTGCCTGCCCTCCTGTAATTTAGCTAGGTGTTGCGCTGGTGTGATGGAGTGCGCCATTGCCCCAACTTCGTCATACTATTGCTGCAACTCCCTTACTTCCATATTCATTGTCTACAGGTTTGGATCCTCCTACAGGTTTGTCACCAACTCCATTGCTTGCACAAATAACGTTGAGTGGTTAGCAACTGTGGCATCTAGGATGGTCATTCCTTATTTTATTGCGGCTTTGTGCTGCTCCCGGGCCTCATGCAGGGTCGTGGGATGCAAATTTAACTACAACTCTATGATCTTCATATTGAATTCAAACTGAACTCGGCCAACCTCTTCTTTGGCTTTGTGAACACTAGCAGCTAATTTTCGGATCTTTGCTTCTAGCTGTGCATCCTCAGGGACATGAAGCTTAGGCACTCTCCTGCATGCCTCTGTGACTGTTGACTCTAGTCGTGAACTTTGCGCCTGCAACATCTCTTTTTCCTTTAAAGCCTGTATCTTCTCAACGAACATCTTCTCGTTGTTCACTCTGTACTCGCTGATGAGGTTGAGAGTGTGCTGCTCCTGAGCTCTCAATTCCTATGTCCCCTCTGCATGTAGTGCGTGGAGGATCTCATTGGGGAGCGCTGCTATGTTAAACCCAATGTTCTTGAGTGTGCTTAGGATGATGCGATCATTGGCTGACTTTACACGAAGGGACCCATCTGGCAATGCAATAGTCCTAAGGTCTAGGGTCCTTACCAACTCAATTGCTTGGCTCATCCCAGGTGCCAAGCTCACTTGTTCTATGCTTGCTTTTCTGACGCCCACCTGTATTCTACTTTTTTATATCTATAGCTCGTGCAAATCCTTTTGGACACTCCCTAGTGTCTGCAGATATTACTGCTCGAGTTGTTGTAGCACTTCAGTGAAGGTATCCCTGATTTTATCCCCGATCTCATCGAGATCAACCTTCGTCAAGACCATGGGATCACCCTATGACTTGTCTGATTTCTGCTTCTTCCTTGTATCTCCTATTGTTCCTTGCCGTGTCTCTTCAGAATAAAAGGGGTGCGCTGCCCCTCATCTTCTCCACTGCCTTGCCCTGAAACGAGACCATTTGTTGTCTTAGGGGGTCCTGACCTAGGTTCAGAGTTAGTTGCGCCAACAAACAAATCCCTACACTACTGGCCCTTTCAGAAACAACCTATGTAGCACAGGCTGTAGTCTCACCCGAAGCAGTACGGGGGGATTCAAGAACCAAGTTTCTGCATCCATAGACAAGTGTGATTTCTTTTAGCGCCCTAGATCTGCCTTCATGCAGATCGATAATCCCTTAGGGCTTGGTACTGAAACTCTGTTAAAACAATCTTCAAACCTTCATGAAGATCTATGATTAGTCTTTGCAGACCTTTAACAGTCAATCTATCTACTTACATGCATCATAAAGTAGTCCTGAATTAGGTTTCACGCATATATACTTAAGTTATTCGTAAACATCAGATATTGCATTAGAGTCTTTGCAAAATTACATAAACATGCTTGCATACATCATTTAACCATTATTCAACAGATTCGCACAACATTCAATCAATATTCCATAAAACGCATTATTCACAGGTAGCATATACCATTAACAAAAACAAAGATAAAATAGATATACACAGGAATTGTTCGATAACTTTCTTTATTGATCTTCAGTTCAAATTTATAGACTCAAAACTACCCTACGCACTCTGCTGCAAGGGTCCACGCACTCAATTGTGGACTCTACCTAGGCCTCTGCCCACTCAGCTACAGAGCCTTTCTTCTCTTATCTGACCCACTTCTCTTTCTTTACCCATTACATCTATATCTCACATAACATATCTTAGACTCTTTAAGATACACTTATTTATAGCCTTTTTCATACAATCCCATGGTCTGCGGACCATGGGTGGGTCCTAAAACTGACTCAAGCATTACATAAACAAGGGGCTAAAACCCCTTTAACTCCTAATCATCTGTGCCCTTCACATCCATAAATCGCAGAGACTTTACATTACTTACAAAAATATATCAAAACTTGGGTTATTTTAACCCCAAAACTGACCTAGGGGACCCCATCCCAACACCAAACCACCTCAACCCTCCACCAGAGTCATTCCACCTCCACAGTCATACATCAATAACACCAACCAGATCGGTCTATACCCAAATTGTCCAAGGCTCCAGGAACTAGTAACTCAACCCATATCCTTCCAAGGCTCCAGAGCATTTTTCCAACCCAGCTTTAGGGAATAGTAACTCAACCCACCAAGGGCTCTAGAGTGTTTTTCCTGACCTAGGCTCTAGGACTAGTAACTCAACCCAAGTTGTTCCAGGGATTCCATAGCATTTATTCCAACCCATAGCATTAAGGAATTATAAGAACCAATTAGAAAACAATCAAGTGGAAAACCCATAGGACCATGGCTATCAAGGAAATGGAAAGGAAAGGATAGAACCGTTATTAATCGAGACATTTCTCCATGCCAATGACAACACATAAATAGAAAATCACGTGCATATACCATGCATCCATAAATCAACAGGGAATCACACATGCACCTTGTTACCCGCAAGACAATCTAGTTGTAGTTATTGCTCTGCTTGTCCCCTTGCACTTTTCTGCTTTCGTTTGCCTTCTTTCTCTAAATCCAAAGCATGCCAAAGTTCTCCAAGAATAGTCCAAGAATACTCTAAGTATGCAAGAGTATTAGAGAATGCGAGAGTAGACAAGAGTTCCAAAACTGAACTGACAAAATCTCAAATGGAAAAAGCTAGAAATTCATCATTGATGCCTTTATTTTCTTCATTTTCCTTCATTTTTCCTTCAATTTAACTCTCATGCAAATATGTGTCTCTTCATCTTCCTTTTCTCCTGTTTTCCTTTATTTCATAAATAAAATTCCAATTATTTTCATTTTTCCTTTGCCAATACCTTTGTCTATTTCCTTAGCCATAAACAAACTAAAAGTGATCCCCAACATAATGCATTCACGCCATTCAACTTGGAATACATGTCTCATGACCTTGGTCTTATATTATATTTATATGTAAAATAAACCAGGGGTTGTTACAATGATAAAGTTAAAATGTGCATCTAGAAAATAAAAAGACAATCTACCCTTAAAATGTCTTAATTGTGGTAGAGTAGGACATTTTGTTGTTAGATTTCCATATGCAAAAATGTAAGGCAATGATTATAAAGAAGGCCATAATAGTAAAAGAAAATATGATAGACACAAAAGAGTAAAACATACCAAGAAGAAGATTTTTTACTCTAGAGAGGACAATAGCTCATCTAAAGAAAGCAATGAATGTGTTTATGATATTAAAAATGAATAATTGCTCTGCATAGCCATGGATACAAAGTCTACTAATAAAGAAAATGAATACAATTAGAAATAAAAGTTAGATTCATAAGAACAATACATTGATGGGGGAGTGAATATTCAGGAAGAACTCATTATTGTCTTAACAAAAATAGACTTTACCCTCGGTAAAGAATAAAAACTAGAAGGAGAAATTGGAAAATTTATATGAAAAGAAGCATCATGATCTTAATGAAATAGAAAAATTAATTATCATCTTGAAGACTTAACTAGAAGAGGAAATAAGGATAGAAGAAGTGGTGAGAAGCCAACTAACAAAAATGGAAAAAATATGCAACAAGCTAGTGGCTAAAATCATTTCCTTAAGAAAGAAACTAGAAAAAATAGTTGGTCAATTGAATAGAATCTTGACGTTTGGTAAGTGTTGAAATCTTAGATAATTTTCTTGGTTTCGAAAGGTCACCGTCCATCAAGAGAGGTTTTGGCTATGATGAAAAACAAAAATACCCCCAAGGGAGATGAAATCATTAAGGTCACAAAGCCCTTGGATAAGGTAAATGAAGAAAAGCCTAAAATCAATACTAACATTCTCAGACTCCATCAACAATAAACAGGGAAATAGGAAAGGAAATGAAGACAAAAAAATGCTTTTTTCTGACAATAACAAGAATGTTTTCAAAAGAGTTGCTCCACCAAGGTCTTTCACAAAGTAGTATCAAAATCTCTTCCTTGGCTATTACTTTTCTTGCAATTATTTTAGTCATAAAGTAATAGGATGTAAAGCTTATTCAAGAATTGATCATGCTGAGTGATAGAAAACAAGGATCTTATGAGACATCAAAAAATGATTACGTGAGTAAAAAACCAAAAGTTCTCATGGATTTGTTCATAGAAGCTACAATTTATTTGTTCCCCTACTTCATATGTATCAATAAGTTTGTAGCTTTTTAATGTTTAATAGTAATAATTAGAAATATATAGTTTAATATTTTGTTATTATAATTTAATAATACTTTTAGTAAATTTTTTCGCTAAGTATATTAATATTTTAATATGAGTTGAGGCATTCTGAAGTGCATTGAAGCAATTTAATAAGTATTTATCTTTTTAATTTTATCATAGTGAACAATTTGTTCATTATGATTTAACCATTGATGAGAAGTGTAAAATAACTTTCCCCCAAGAATCTCATAAAATATAATATAAATATATTTATTCGTTTATTTTCACAATTATGCTTAATTTGAAAAAAAAATATTCTATAAATACATGAAATAATTATTATAAGACAAGATATAAAAATCTAATATCAGAAAGAAAAAAATAAAACAATAGCATCCCCTTCCTTGATGTGTCTATTACCAGGAAGGTTAATGGAACCTTAATACATCATGTTTAGAGGAATAAAACACACACTGCTAGTTACCTTTATGCTAGTTCCCATAATCACCATGCTCAGAAAACTAGAGTTCCAAACACTTTAGTCATAAGAGCCCTAAGAATGTATGATAATGAACACAATGATTAGAAAAAAACCATCTGATCAGGTTCTTCAAGAAGATAGGCTATAAAGAAAAGGAAATTAGGAAATCTTTTAGAAAGGATGAAAGAAGAAATCTCCACCCACCTGACCCCCAACCAGCAGGCCAAATGATTTATCTTCCATACATCCAAGAAGTGTCTGTTAAAATCACAAAAGTTCTCAAAAGGATAATTTTTTCCAATGAATTCAAGCCTATTAGACCAGCAGTCAAGAGATGAGTTCTATCAAGGATGACATAGACCCACACCCATGAAAATAAATCTACAAAATAACTTGTTCCGATGAGAAATGTTATATTAGAGAAACTAGAAGATCATTCAAAATTCGAATGAAAGAACATGTTGTTGATATAATAACATGAATATGTGACACTCTTCCGCCTATGTTGAGAACTCCATCACACCAAGCACCATATACGACTTGAGAATAATAATATTATTTCCAAAAAAAACCCATTACTTTAGGAGATGTTGTAAGGGAGCTCACAAGAATATCAAGAACCTCGACAATATAAACAAGGATTGTGGCTTGGAAGTTAGCAACAATTGTATCCCGCTTATCAATCTACTTAGTAAATCTTTGTTTTTGTTTCTTGTCTCTTCTAATAACCCTCTTATTCCACTTTGTGGCTCTTCTTTCTCTCTCTCTCTTTTCCTTCTCTCTCCTCTAACTTAGATCTTCCCACATCCCTCCTTTTTCTCCTTCATTCATCTTCTCCACCCCACATTTATCTTCCCCTATCTCCTCCCACTCTTTGTTTTCAATCCCTCCCTTCCTTTTTACATCTTATTATTTCATTCTTTCTTTAACACTCTCCTTTTTTTCTTTCATTATGAATTATTTACCTTTAGGTTATAACTTTAACTTTTCCTTCTATTTTTTTTTTTTAAGTTTTAAGTTTTATTCCTAGTACTATACCCTCAAATATTATACATTTATCTATGAATTTAGTTTGATTATTAATCTTTTATACTTTTAATTTAATATGGTTACTATCCATATTAAAATTAACACTATTAATATTAATATAGGTAATAATTTTCATCATAATAATAATTAAATTATCTTACTAGTGCATTAATCCATTAACTTATTTGATCATTCTCTTCTTTTTTTCTTTTAACAATAGGAAAACTATCATGACATAATTGTTAAACCAACATTGTGGACAACCATCGTTGCTTGCTATCCGCTAATGTAGGTTGACTTATCACTATTATTCAAGGAAATCCATGCCACCTATAATTACCTGTTGGTGGTTCGTAAAAGGGAAGAATTTCACTCCATTTAATTACCTATGTGTCTTAGGTCATTAACCTATTTCCTTGTGCTTAAGGAAAATGAACCTCTAACATGACAAAAGCAAGCAATTTTAGACCATATTATTTATTCATTCTCTTATCACATATACACCCCCTTTTATTACATTAACCCCATTAATATTATTTCAATAAAATTACTATAAATTTTAAGTTTTAGTGAACGGTTATATCGTTTCCCTTCCATACTATTATCATAATATCCTATTAATAACTACTATAATAATTTTTAGAACATTATATTACATATTTTTATTATTTCTAATACCATTTAGAACATTATATTACACATTTTTATTATTTCTAATACCATTTCCTTATTTGATATTTTCGTTTTAGGTTTTTCCATCTTATGTTTTTTCATTGACTCTCTCCCCATTGAATCTCTCTCCATAATTCATTAAGCTACATCATATATATAATATATATAGGGTTCTCTTAACACTCTTTCCCTTATGATTTTGTCTTAATGATGGATTTTCTTTTAGATCTGAAATGTAGACAATCAATAATAACTATTGTAATAAATCTGAGTTTTCAATCTACAAATATAAATTAATAAAATAAATTATATGATTAAGATTAACTTCAATCATAGTGGTGTGTTGTATCCCTTAACGGGCAGTAGAACTGGAGCTCATATGCTCTTCAGGTTTATTTCCTTTCAGGCACGACTTTGTTTTCTCCCTCCTCGGCGATTTACAAGTCGTTCTGTAATCTTTTGATATACTCTTGTAACATTCTATGGATAATAGGAAGTTCGGCTTTTTTCCGTGGAAAAAAAAAAGATTAACTTCAATCATTAAAATAAATTATATGATTACGCCGTAAGGCGTTTCCCTCTGAGATCCATCCCCCTTTTTGCCTACGTGTCCTCCTCTGACGCCGTACGATGAGATGTTAGACGATTACAAACACCAGAACCGTCGATCAAAAATGTCACTCAGGCGGTCCGGGTAATGAAGAGCGCGGAGTGCCAATCGCCATTCTTATGGTTTTCACATGCTGACCTGCAGCCTGTTTTACATGGTTAATATGCCCGTGTGCGCGGTGGATTTGTGGCATATTCATACGAACAACTTTTTGGATGTTTTGATATTAGCAAAATCAGGTAATAAACTTCCGTTACAGGTTTCCTCTGCTCAATGTTTTTTTTCAGATCGAATGTGAGGTCACCTAACTAAGTGCAGGAAAATCCACTGTAGGTAGTATTTCTTGTTGCGTTTAAATCGGTCCGGGTAATGAAGAGCACGGAGTGCCAATCGCCATTCTTATGGTTTTCACATGCCGACCTGCAGCCTGATTTACATGGTTAATATGCCCGTGTGCGCGGTGGATTTGTGGCATATTCATACGAACAACTTTTTGGATGTTTTGATATTAGCAAAATCAGGTAATAAACTTCCGTTACAGGTTTCCTCTGCTCAATGTTTTTTTTCAGATCGAATGTGAGGTCACCTAACTAAGTGCAGGAAAATCCACTGTAGGTAGTATTTCTTGTTGCGTTTAAATACATTTTGGGAAAAATCAACATGTACTGCTGCTTTCACCAACCATTTTCTGTTCTTTGAAACACTCAACAATACGTTGAAGACACGAATTTGTCCGCTAGTTTTTGTTTAGATTGCAATGACTTGTTTATCTAAAAGAAGTACAGCAATGTTGGCTGCAACCCAAAATCCCAACTTCTAATGCATGTTGCAACCCAAGTAACATATTTATTTAACAGAAGTCCATCAATGTATGCTGCAACCCAAAACCCCAACTTGCATACCAAAACAAATTGCGGCCAAACAAGTGTGCCTCAAGAAGAGATTCATCCAAGAATGCAATAATGATAAGAATCGCCGAACCTTCGGAATTAATCATTTTATTTGCGAACTTGAGAATCGTAGTGCAATGAAGTCTGCAAGCCAAATAGGAAGAGTATTTGCGAACCCAGAGAGAGCATTCCCGGGCGAGGGAAGTGGAACAATCCTCGAATTGTTGGGACATGGAGGTGATTAGGGTTTTATGAGAGGACTTGCGCTGCTCATCTTCATGAGTGAAAATGGTAATGTGACCGTCCCTGAGCAAGCAGTGAATAAGTGCCAAGGTCTTGAGAGTGACCATCCAGTTCTTGGTTCGCTTCAACCGAGTTTCCACCACATTTCTCGGATGTTGCAGTAAGTCGGAGGATTGTGTTGCAGCCAAGGCAATGAGAACGTGAATTTCCTTGGGCAGAATGTCGTTGTGTCGAGTAGATTTCAGAACCGCGATATTGATATCTGCAATCTTGCTTATGCATTTGGCATACCCGATGTTACCAGCATCTTTCAGCGCCCGGGCAGCTTGTCTCGACCACGACTCCATCCCCGATAATGTCAGACATTCAACCACACTTTTGGGAGTTGTAGGATCCCCACCAATAAACCCTCTACAGTCAGTAGAACCATACTCTCATTTTTTGGCAGCTGCACCTAAAAATCATACATAATTGTAGTCCAACGTTACTTCTTCACCCTTTACAGGATTTCTGAGTGCGCAGAAGCCAACACAACCCTCACCATTCACTGTCCACTTCTCCGTTTGACAATTAGGATTGCAGTTGTGGTTTGTATACCGTCCAAGGTTTCCTTTTACACATGCATCAATAACATCTTCATTTTGATTATCACTACTCTGGTCAACATCTCCTTCTCCTTTACTTTCAACATCAACTTTATTTGGATCATCAGCTTGATCTGCATTAGCTTCATCTGAATCATCATCTAGATCATTTTCCCTTCGAGCTTCTTTAACTTCTGCAATTGGCTTTTCTAAACTTTGAATTGCTTCTTGAATACTAAATTGTTCAACGTAATTAGGATGTGAACATAACAGCAAATTGTGCGGCAAACTACGTTCAAAGGCCCCAATGATTATATCGTGTGCCATGGCTCTAATACCACTGTAGCATAAAAACTTATGCTGAAGCACGAAGGATTAATAGCTTGTAGATTTAATTGATAAAAATACACATTGGTATTTAAAATAATTATTTATTATTATATAAAAATGTATAAGATGATTTGAATGTACAATGAGGACCCTGCTTTTATACCTCAGCAGGTGACCTTTCATGAAGGGGCATGTCTTTTAGACATGCCTTTTCACTTAATTTTAATGACTAATTAACCTCAATAATATTTAATTATTTAATATTTATATTTATTTTATTTAACTAATTGTTATGAATTATATTCATAACAATGTCCCCAAGAAAGCCCTCACTAGATCTGTTGCAACAAAATTTCCCTTGGAGCAGACATTTGAAGCCTTGGAAACCATACCAAAGGATGATGTTCCTAATGATAAAGACAAAGAGATTACACAACTGCAAGAGAAGCTAAAGAAGGCACACATGGTTATTCCACAATTGTAGTAGGACCATAAGGAATTGAAGAAGGTTGCTCTAGAAAGGACAGCTAAGCTTAATGAAGAAGAACCAGTGACAAAGGCTACACCATCTGTCACCAAATTCAAAGGCGAGGAGAAGATAGTAAGAGAGGATATTCAAGAACAACTAGAGTCACTAGATCTTCAGCTAGAGAATTGCATATTTAGGAAAAGAAATTAGTACAAGAGGAGAAAAAAACAACGATGGATGAGGGGCAACATACTTTTAACAAGCTGAGGATGCAGTTGAAGAAATCCCACAGTGAAATCATTGAACTTAAGGAGCAGGATGAAATGGCTAGAAAAAATATGAGTGATCTTTTGGACATGTATGAGCCAGCAATGGAAAATGCTAAATATATGTTGAAGAGGTCTCTCCCACTACATAGGCAGCTGAAAAACATATGCAGGCAGAATCTTACCATGAGGAGGGAGTTGAGGGCTGCCAAGTAGCAGTTGAAGGAGATACATGAGAAAGACAGAGGTAAGTTGGATTTGTTGGCTGAAGCAACCAAAGTCTAAAATATTGCAATAGGTAAAACAAAGCAGTTTTGATTTTTGGTTTTTTGCCTAAGTATACTTGTTGAACGGGGTTGAGGTTAAGAGGTCATATTTTGCATGAAGTCTTTCCTACAAGCACAGTTAGTCAGAATTCTCAAGTGACTTTCCAAAAGAAGCAGCCCACACAATAGTTTTGTATCCTCGCCAAGCATTAGGGAATAGGGTTTCGATGTAAAGGTGGAAGTTTTGTCATATTTTTGGGTGAATAAGGGCTTGAATGGGTTTGAAACATTATTAGCATCATGTCAACATCATCAGCAGGATGTGTCTTGCTCAGAGATCTCAACATCGATCAAAACCATAAAGAACAGGTCACATTGCGCTTTTGATGTAGGTGAAATTTTAAGAGTTGGGAGCTTGGTGTGACGAAAGAAAGTTTCTAAGGAAGTTGACGATGTCCAGGCCATTTCACATGTGCAGAAGTCATCAACCAACTCAGGGAGTGACCGTAGCTACATCAACCATGGATTCGTTGAGCTTTTCTATTGCGTTTTTGTGTTTCTACTAAAGAAGGAGGTTGCACAGCGCCGACGATGCGTTTCCACATAGTCGTCTTTTTTACCGAGATTTTCATGTCAAAACTTCATGTAATTTGTTTTTATGCTCATGGTAAATGTTATGAGGCATCTAAAGACTTATAAGATCGATTTAGACTTAGTATTTAATGTAAATATGCTTGAAAAAGCTTTGGTCAAACAATTCCTAATTTTCAGCAGAAGAAGAAAAACAGTTTTTATTCAGTGCATTAGCTAGAAACATAAATCCTATTAAGGAATTTGGTTCCTAGAGGTGGGAAATGATTTGTTTTCATCTATTTATGATGTAATTGTAATGAAGCAAAGGGTTGGTCAAGTTTGAGAAGAAAGAACACTGTGTGTATTGTATTTTCTTGATTTTCCAGTGAATGAAAAGATAGAGGCCTAATTTTACAAGGATTCCTGTGTCAATTGCTTTGGAGATGTGCTTCTTTGTTTTGTAAGTTATCTTATGTAATCAATCATGCTTTGAAATGTGTCTTCTTGTTTATTTGAACAAAGATTTGTCTCAAAATTCGCTTCAAAAAGTGCTTTGTTTCAGTTTGCTAAACAATTTATGTTTTCTACTTGAATGGCATTTACAATTCATCCTGTTGTTTGATGCTCTATATGTCATTTCGACCTATCTTCTACTCACCCTCCTACAATGAATTTGACTGAAAACTCCAAAAGACTGCCTACCTTGCCCATGTAGAAGATCCCTGTCTCTCTTCATCCTTTCACTGGAAAAGAATCAACTTTTATGACCGTATTGCCCAACGGATCTATCTTCTTCCCCGCCAGTAAACCTTTAGAATCTATACCCCTGTGAGCACCATACCTAGTATAAGATATAATTGATTGAAATTTTAGCTAGAGAGAGCGCTCTCTGACGTTGGAAGGGCTAGATTCCAACTTCCAAGTGGTTTGTGGTTACCTTTGGATTCCTCTCCTCAGCCTGGAGGAATTACAGAGAGCTAACAAAGCCTAAAGAGTTTGGCCTAGAGGCCTTCCTTGTCCACTGCTTTATTGGCACTTATAACCCTAGTTGCTCTCCTAATGTCTCTCTCTCTCCCACACTCTCTTATAGAAAAAATTTCCCGTTGATAGATAAACTGGTTTAAGGATAACCCTGTTCTATGACGCCATACACCTTTTTTTTTCAGATGAAAAAAGCGATATATTTATCAGTATAGAATTTACATATGATGCAAAATCTGCAGCACAAAGGTGCATATCAGAGGGGGTATTCTGTGGTGACTGTTCAGTGTAAAGACAGACCTAAGCTTCTTCTAAATATCTCTATTTATTGTTTTTTCAAACCCAAAATTAGGTTGACACTACTTCAATTTATGATTAAGTCACCAACATGTAAGTATTATCGCTTGCACATTTATGGTTAAGTCACCAACATGTAAGTATCATCATTTGCAAAATATAAACACTACAATCAAATTCATGATGCTTGAAACCAAAACTAATAATCAATCAATCTTCTTATACCACACTATGGAGGCTTGCTTCAAAGTGTAAAAGGATTTGTTTAGTAGGATGTATGTTATAACTCTTATACAGAATGAATAATGTGTGAAAGAATAAGTAGATAAGAGTTCATATTTGCAATAGGTGCAAAGATTCAATGTAGTCAATATGAATATGATCTTGTTGAGAGAAGATTTTTGTCACAAGTAAATTTATGTTTCTCAATAACATTTGTAGATGGTAAATTTAGTCTTGTAGACCATTAGACATTTCATCACATTCTCTCTTTATGCAGATGGTAAATTTAGTCTTGTAGACCATTAGACATTTCATCACATTCTTTCTTTATGCCTCGGGAACTAAGTCAACTTTTATTTTTCATCAAAGGAATTGCACTCTTTAGTCATATCATTCTCCCATTTAGATTAAACTTGTGCATATGAATGTCTATTGAGATCAATTCCTTTAGGATACATGCCATGAAAGCAACACTAACACACTATTTCTATCAAGTCTTTCTTGAGTCATTTATCGTACCTACATTAACATCGACAACTTCAATTGTCTTAGTCAACCATTGGAGAAGACAAAAGTCCCTTATAGATGGAATTTTTGTATTAGATTCACCATGAGAATTCATAGTCAAATGATTAGATAAGCCATTGCTTGTAGTCAATTATATTGGAAAAGATCCACTCGAAGTGAAATCCGTTACACTAGTTGATTGCCTAGTGGAAAAGCTAGTCAATGCATTAGTTAAGGTTGTATAATAATATGCTGATATAGAATTTGTCCTAATCTCAAATGCATCATTGCTTAATAATCCATATGGGGACTTTAGTTTGGCAATCCTTGGAAGTCTACTTGTTAAAAGACAACATCCCACCTGCAAATAACTTTTCATTTTATTTGAATGAACAATTTGTAGGCATTTACCAATTTGTAGCAATTTGTAACCTTCATGGCCAACCTTCAAGCAACAAAATTTGTTACAATTAGATGATTTATCAAATAAAGAACAGATCTTCATACATGTATGATTTTTCTTTTTGCAATCATGACTCCCATCATGACCTGCCAAGTTTCGGCATTCCTCCAATTCATTTCCTTGGTGTGATTCAAGAGAGCAATATGTGCACTTTTCATCGCAACAATGGTTACCCATACAAGAGTGATCAAAGGAATGGCCCTTCTCTAGAACACACCGCCAAAAACATACAGAACATTTACAAACACATACAGAGAGTCCCTGTTTCAGTTCTGCAAGTGATAAAATTGCCTCCAGTTGCAACTTTTGTACATCAGCATTCCCAGAAAATTCTACAGTGTTGCAGTGAAGCCACTTTTCAACACGATCGCGTCGTCTATCAGACAATGCCACTAAGAAATCGAGAAATTTAGAGTGCCAAAAATCACCATTTTTGCCTCTCCTTTCCAAGACACATTCTAGTTTCGGTTTGAGATGATACAAAATTTTGCCATTTGACATAGATTCATCCAGAGCTGCAAGCTCCAAGCCAGTGTCATGCAAATCTAGAAGGAGATCCCCAATTACCATTGGAGCGTCACTTACCTCTTCCTCTGAGTCAAATTGGCAGCCTTCGAACACTGAATCATGATTAGATAAGCCATTGCTTGTAGTCAATCATGCATGGATTCATTTGACTATGAATTGGCTCTGGATAATACAAATGTATTGCCTGCATTCCAAATTGTGGTCAAGGAGATTTACACTAATGTGAGCAAGAAAATGCTGAATTCAGATTCCTATAAGTCTCAATTGTCTCTCAATAGAGTTAATATTATGGATGTATATGGAGATGGGGATGGAGTGGAACCACCCAAGACAAAGAATTCTTGCTGCTGAGGATTCAGAGAAAAAGCTCCTTTGTTTCTGGGCCTTCTTCAAACAATTGTCTGTGTCCTTAATTGGAAGAACAAATATGCAACATAATCTATCAGCATGATGATGTTGCTGACTCTAGACAGTTGTAATGTTGATACAGCTGCTTCACTATATGCCATAGATTGTTGAAGGGCCAAGGGTGCATGAGACACAGTGAAGCCATCATGAGAAGACTGGAGTCGATTCCAGAAATAACCTACGTCATATAGCAATACAACACCCATGGTTAGGCCCTAACGAATGAATATCATGAGCAGGTCGGACTTGTTTTGGTGGCCTAGGTTGTTAAAGAAAAACTAAAAATATATCACATGCCTTGTCAAACCGTTGTTCTTTTTTCATGTTGGCAATTCCTCCACAAAAGATAGATGTGCCAAGCACAAAAAGTAAGTTGGAAAGCATAGAGCCTAGTAGAGAATACTTGACCACATTGGTCTTGCCATGGTAAAGTGCGAACACTGCAATGAGCATCTCTGTTGCATTTCCACATGTGGCGTTGAGCAACCCGCCAACTATAGGAGAATTAATTAACAATATATTTGCATCAGTTACTTTGAAATGTCAAACACTTTCTCATATATATCAATTAGCTCATATTTTGTATCCACAAATATGAGTACATAGTCCATTGCCATATAAGAATCTCACTTGTTGGTCCAGTGTAGAATGCAATTTGTCTGCAACAATTTACAACAAAACATCAGATTGTAAAACCAACAAACATAATATTTTATGAAGTCACTGCACTGCAGTGACCATTCCAAGTGTATAAACAATTGCAGTACAAGGTATAGATTACACATAACCTATCTACATATACCATGCAATTTTTCACTTACTCGGTGACAAAGTCTATACGTTCAGCAAGAGGTGCAAGGCCAAGCAAACTTATGATGAACACCCAAACCTGCAAACAAAAGAATGTGGAAAATGATGCCAGAAAAACTTACAGAAAATGTCGGAAATGATAAACTTTCAAGTAGCATGAACCCTCTGTCCTTTCTATTGATAAACTTACAGAAATGATGCTAATTTCAATAAAGAGCTTGAAAGACAACTTGTTATTGTTAGATTGCTTACAATAGATGGGCTGGAGCTTCATTTCTAGTTGCTCTGTTTCTTCCACTCAAAGAGGATGAGTTGATTTCCATCACGTATTCCTCCAACATGGCTATCTGCAGCTTTCGCATCCATATTCAAATTAATGTTGTTCATAGGCCTCAGACATTGATACCTATTTCCAACATCTGCACTTAAGGTCCACAGAACAGACTGCTCTGCCTTGTCATGATTATAATCTGCCAAGTATATCTGTTCAACAACATTCAACAAAAACTATGGATTAGGGGACCACCGTTGTAAACAACTCTGTTGCAGCCCATAATGCCCAAGACCCTGGCATTCCGAAACCCAGAGTTAAGGTGGTTTATAGCATTGCAGTGAATAAGACTTCTCTACATATCCAGAGGAGAGGCTATATTAAACAATGAAACTAAAAGGAAAAGGGAAATAGAAAGTTTTACCTCGTCCCATTCTTTATCCCCGTGTTTCAGAGCATGTCTGGCATTCCGAAACCCTGAGTTAAGGTGGTTTATAGCATTTCAGTGAATAAGACTTCTCTACATATCCAGAGGAGAGGCTATATTAAACAATGAAGCTAAAAGGAAAAGGGAAATAGAAAGTTTTACCTGGTCCCATTCTTTATCCCCATGTTTCAAAGCATGTCTGGTGGCCTTGTATATCGATATGGATACCTAGTTGTTGTTCACGTGAATTCATTTGTTTAACTTCACCTTCAACTAGGCAATCTTTAAGGTATCTAAACAAGTTCAATGGATATTTATGACTACTTTTATTCTATTTCATAGCCACTTTAACCCCCGAATAGGGTTTTCGGCATGGCTTCCTCAATTCAAACTCATTATCATCGACCCTTGCTTTCAAAAAAGCCCATTCACATTTCAATATTCTTCCACACACTATGCCTTCCGGCGTTTCCTTTGCAACATTAGGTGCAAATGCTAGTTAAGATTAACCTCAATCATTATGTATAGGGAAGATAAGGAATTATTTATTGTTCAAAAGAATTCTAGAGCATAATTTCATATAGATCCTTGATTATATGACAAATAATTAAATAGAAACATATGCCTTTCTTTAAGGATTGTCATTCGCAGGGACATATAAAAAAAAATTGGTATTTCGTGGCTCCACAATTACTATTAGGCATATGATTCATGATATAGCCCCAAAGGACAATTAGTTATATTTGATTCACTCCATAATTATCATTGAACATATGATTCGTGATCAACTTTAAAGGACAACATGTTATCTATAGTTCTCTTTTATATTAAAAGGGTCAAAAGAATATTTAAATCGTTACAATGGTTCATACATTCTAGCAACAAATACGAGAACACACAAGCCAATCTATAAAAAAAATTAGGTCAATTAATAATCAATAGAAATGAATATTACCAAGATGATTAGTCATGGTTTTTGGCTTAAATAATTCTTTTGATTGAATAAGAAGGGGGATTTTTTATTTAATCTCGACCATTGATTATCTTTTATTTATATTTCTATTTATTAATTTTGAGTATAAATTATATATTATAATGAAATTTTCCAATAATAACTATTAAAAAAATAAAAAGAGAGAAGAAGAAAGATTAGTCATTATGTTGCCTTACAAATAATTTTATAGACATATGCATGCTTAGTAATCATTAAATGAAGATAATTTTTAAAAATGGATTTTAAATGTTTTATAGGTTAGATAGTTTTACAAGTTGTCACAAAATTTATAAGATATAATTGGTTTTTTTATTTATATAAGTATAAAAAATATCATATATAGAGAGAATTTTGAAATTATAGAAATAGATAAAATTAAAGTAATATGTAGTAAAGAAAATAATTATAATTTAAAATAAAATAATAATTGGTTTTTTTATTTATTAAGTATAAAAAAATATCATGCATAAGAGAATTTTGAAATTATATAAATAGATAAAATTAAAGTAATATATGGTAAAGAAAATAATTATAATTTAAAATAAAATAATAAAAAAACAATTATGAAGAAAAAAAAATCTATAATGCTATTTAGCATTTATATGGTTGGTGTAACCTCAAAAGATATATTTCATTGGTCCAACATAAACAAGTTGCTTACTTATTTTTCATGGGATTCCATAAATATTTTTCTGTTTGTTTTTTCGTTTTAAATCTATCATGAAGAAAACATCAATTTGCCTATCTCAAGGCATTAGGCTAGTGTGGTACATGATCATTTATATACTAAAACATTCATCAATAAAAACATCAGAAAACGGTATTTTGTTGTGTTCCACTATGCCCAAAGGTCGAGTATAAATTCTTAGTGTTGGCCTACTTCTTTTCTTGTGGCTTTACATGAACTTCCATCCATATCCTATCTAACCTTTGAGATACCAATTGTTTTAGTATTCTTGTGGTAGTAGACATGATCAAAATATATATCATAGAAAGCATATTTTAGACATCATATGTTTTGGAATAAAGGAATAAGAGTATAGTTGTGTAGTTAAGTAGACCCTTTATTTAATTGATAACGTATATGGATTCCCCATAAACATGCAATGAATGTATTCCAAGCTTTCTTAGTAACTACAAAATTAGTTTTAAAGCAAATAACTCAGCATAATTGTTTGTAGCCTAACCAATTTTTACAGAGATGTGATAAGATACTGAAGAATTCATGTTTAGAATCCCCCCCCCCCACACTATACCCCGCCCGCAGATGGTGATCCTTGGGAAGATCCATCAAGAAAATCCTAGGGACTGGAGGTGTCAATGTTGGTTTCAATATGAGAGGTGAGAGAAGAATTCACTAGAGGAGTTTTTAGTTAATTTACAATGGAAAGGTTCTTTATGGTAGTTTTGGTTGGCAAGGGATTTTATCCTGAAATACGAAATGATTCCTTTCTAGCCAAATTCCCCATGCCACTAATAGTGGAAGCACCTTATATTTAGGAGGGACCGAAGATTGCAACCAACTTTTTAGATTTTCCTCCACCGAATTTTCTTCCCAAGTGAAATTTTGAATTTCCATTACATTGATTTCCTTCCAATCTATTTTCTAACAGAAGCATTGAGTGAATAAATGTGGGATTGTTTCATATTCAAATTTTCATAAAGAGCATATTATTGGCCCCTAAAAAGACAAATTTTGTAGAACATCCCATGTAGGGGCCTTATTTTTTAGAAGTAACCACAACAACAAGATAGATTTGGGAGGGGAGTTCAATTTCCAAAGATTTTTCCTCCACCATGGGAGGTCATTGGAAACCAAAGATCCTGATAGATGGAGATATCAAATCGTTAATGAGTAGATCCCCTTTCAAGGAGGGGTCCATATTAGGATATATTCTTGATTAGATAGAGAAATGTTTGATCCTTTTAAGGCTTATGTGTATGTTCACTGGGCTTCAACATAGTCCCCATCAAGGAGTGGGTCCTTTGTTGAGGCCCATTATTGGGATCCCCAATGAGATGATCCCCTTACAATCTGGTTTAAAGTATACCATCACCCATCATTAAGCATATTTACTGAGGGATCTAGTAGTGTGTGCATGTTACAACTACCTATCTAAGGGTCCTTACCCAAAATGACCTTTGTATCCTTCCCAATTTTCTAGCAGAGGTTTTCACTAATAGTGTTGTATATTTTTAGATTTCTTTACATATGATTAACCCATTCCTTGCGGATATTTGTGGGAGCCTATTCTATTCCTAAATTTACTAAAGGTATAATATATTTTTTCCCATAATCCTTCCCCATGAATAATCTTCCAAACTACTTTAGTAGCCAAAGCTTTTGAGAATCATTAGACATTTTTTAGCCCCTAACCTCCTTGATGTTTTGGGGAGGTAATCGACTTCCATGATGTGAAAGAAAAGGACTATTTACCCTTCCTTCCAAACCAAAGAAAATGTCTAATTGGATTCTGAATCTTCTGGAGGATTTTTGATCTCCCAGAGAAAAAATTATATTCTTATTGCCCTCTTTCAACAAAGTAGCTTGAATATTCATCCTCCATTCCTTTTCTCTATCAAGTAGTTTTTTTTTTCCTTTTTTTTCTCTAAAGCTTTGCTCTCCAATTTCCTTTCAAGAGTAATCAAGATAGATGCACTTTGCTCAAGAATAAATTGAGTTTTATCTCTACCTTTGACATAAAATTTGAGTCCTCCCTTTTCTTGTTATTTACGCACTTTAAGATCATATCCTTAGCCATTTTCGATTTTGTGTGGAATTGTATGGGGGGAATTGGAGGAGGAAATGGATAGGGGGTTTCAGGATGACTTAATGGCATTTATCCAAGGTAGATTTAGTTTGAAATGGGTTAAGGGTTTGAGGGGAAAAGGATCAATGCTTAACATAATAGGGGAATGGTTAGAGGCTTCACCAACATATTAACATTGAAAGATCTTATATCCAAAATCCATCTAGGCTTTAGAGATGAGAAATTGATCAATTATTTTGGCTATATGGTCCAGGAATTATCTATTATTTTTCCATGTAGAAAGTAATTTAGTAGGAAAAATGTCCAACGACCTTAGATTTTCAAACAAGTTTACAAAGAAAGCAGTTAGAGGGTCAGTTCTAGCCATATTTCCTTAAATTTTAGATGTTCCCAAAGAGAAGTTTATATCCCCCCCCAAATTGACCATTCTAGAGTCCAGAAGAGGAAGTTTTGAGAAATTGTTCTGGTAAGCCATTCGATCAACAAAAGGTCCAAAGAAATTTATATAGAGAAAAAGTTTATCAAGTTCTTTGGAGAAAAATATTGTAGCTAGTCCAGAGTTGAAATACTAGGAAGAATTGAAATAGAAATAATTTATATCCCATCCTATAAGAAGACCCCCTGATCTTCCTGAAGCATCGACAATAAGAAAGTCCAATCTAGGGAGGACATATTTGAGAGAGGAAATTGTTATGGATCGTTACGTCATAGTTTCCTGTAAAAAGAAAACCTATGGGGAGTGAAGACTAACCAGACATTGTAAGGCCAATTTTTTGGAAGGGTTGGATAGACCCATATAGTTGAGAGGATAATTTTTTTTTGGGGAAAGGAGTAGGGTCAATATCTCTAGGAGCTCGAATTATCGATTTTTTCTTCCCATATTTATTTTCTGAATGTGTTATATTTTTAGATTTAGAAAGTAAGGATTGCGTGCCTCTTCCTGAGGGTTTCTTCACCCTAGGGGATGGCCCTAGATTTATCCCTAGCTCAAGACATAAAGCTTTCGAATAATTTGATGAGGCTGAGGCAAGGGGGCATACCAAGGTGTGAATATTATATTGAGGAGTATAAAGAGGGAGAGTGGGGAAGGGAAAAGAGAAGAGGATGGAAATAAATTAATAATGGAAGAATATAGGGGCTAGGAGGAGGTGACAGGAGGAATAAGGTCCAAGAGAGGATCAAGTGATATGCCATCTAAGTGAGCTAAAGGAATGAGAGCAAGGGGAGAGGGTTCTGAAAATATAGGACTACGATTGTTGGCTTCGGGGGCTTAGACCCAAGTTCAAAGTTAGCTACGCTAACCAACAAAACCCTATACCACTGGCCCTTTTGGCAATGATCTGTTCGCAAAGATCATAATCTCATGCGAGGAGATATTGGGGGATGTTAGAACTAGTTTTTTGCATCCAGAGGGACTATGCAGTGTAGTTGTAATGTTTTCAATAGTTTAGGGCTTAATCCAACCTTCGCGAACTCTTAACCTTATTATTACAATCGTAAAGCATTTTCTATTTTAACACATTAGCGAACTGCGCGAAACTAGACTAATATGCATTATCTATCATATAAAACAATATATGAACCTTTGCGATGCAATTGCAAAAGATATATATAAAATGAACCACAAATAGTCAAGAACTCAGAAGCTATATGAACATATAAAAATTACACATATTTGTCTCGAAAATATTCTTTATTAGTCAAGTCTTTTCAAGTACAATCTTTCTGACCCTATGCACATAGCTGCAAGGGTGTGCACACTCAGTTGTAGACTTTCCAAGGTCTCCTTACACTCAGTTGTAGGATCCTTCCCCTTCCCTTGACTACATAAAGATCCTACAGACTCAAAAGTGTTTTTCAATTAATTACATCATGTCTTAGACTTGCAAAATCATCCCTTTATATATGCTTCAAACCTTAATACCATGGTCCACAAACCATGGGTGGAGCTCAAAATCCTCTAATTAATCCCATCCCTTTACAAAAGAAGGGTCTTTGAACCACCCTAAAGCCCCTTTGACTCTTAGAATACTGCACTAATTGTGCTCCGCTCCATAAAATGCGAAGTCTTTACATGACTCAGTCAAACCTTAGACCTAGGGGACCCCAACCCAACAGGCCCACAACACAAATATGTGACTCTTCCTCAAGTCACTCAGCTAGTACATCCTTGATCTTGGATTTGAGGCCCTTGTAGTAAGTCTACAATGGATTGATCGTTGTTTTGCATTGTTCTGCGACCTGTTGCACTTCATTCACGAACTTCTCTGTCGTTGGGCCCTTAGTTGCGAGGCTGATTTTCCTCTAAGTTTTCTCACTCTTCAATTTGTTTTCGACATCCTGGGAAAGCTAGCGGGCCTCATCTACCTAAGGTTGCATCCGCATGGAGATAATATATGTCTTTCTCTGCAACTCATCTATCTGGCCCTGAAGAAGTGTTCCTTCCTAGGGACGGGCGAACCATTGCATAGGTGCTAAGGTCTGTGTTGTGGCTTTAAGATCGTCGAGATGTAGTTGCTTGTCTCTAATCTTAGCTTCAATATTTTTCACGTGTGGGTCCTCCTGCAGTGAGGCCCACACTTCCATTATATCTTCAAAAATTTTACTATAGTCCTTAACTATAGTCTCTATCTGAACCTTAGCAGTTTGGATGGTAGCTTCGCGGTGCTCGTGAACTTCTGATAGCATTATAGGCTATAGCTTCATCTGAAGCTCGGTAATTTTCATCTGTAGTTTAAAGTGAACCTTACCCACTGCCTCCTTTGATTCTTTGATTGTTGCTACCAGTTTGTGAATATTTTCTACTGAATTTTCCTTAGCTAGGATATGGAGCTTTGGAATCTCACTACATGCTTTGGTGATGGCTTCTTCTAGTTGCTGGTTGCGAGCAACTACCTCCTCACGATCCTACATTGCTTTATGATTTTCCTCAAACATATAATGGTTATTGAGTTTAAATTCATTATGACCAAAAGATCTCATTGTTCCCATATTTTGAGCTCATCTTTGATGCCCTGATGAAGCTCGTGCAACGTCTGAAGGAGGAGCACCGCAAGATTTAGGCTCAAATTCTGCAAGGTTTGGTTGCACTCCCTTTCCTCTGCAACTTTGATGTGCAGTGATATTTCTGGAAAGTGGACTACTCAAAGGTCTATGGTAAGCTCGGCTGAAGGTACCATGCTCTCTTGCTTCATGCTCGCCTGAACGATTCTCTTTTGAAGCACTCTCGTCTGCACCTGCAATTCTTTAAGGCCCTGTTGGAACTTTGTCAAAACTGACCTGTATTGATCCTCGATGTTCCCCCACATATCTTCCATTGCAGCGTGGATAATGTCACCAATTTCATCAAAGTCCCCCTCAGTGAGGACCAAAGCTTCAACGCTGGCAGATTTATCTGACTTCTGCTTCTTCCACACACTGCCAACACTCTACTTCTTCCACTTCTTGATTATAAATGGGGAATCAATTTCCTTTGTGTCTACATCAAGGTCTCCACCACCCTGTTCCCCTATGCCAGTCTCCTACTCGAATACAGGCTCGGTAGTCTTCCCTTGAGGTCAATGGTGACCATCGAAGGCACTTTCTCGGTATCCTTCTTGCCTACTGATTTTTCGGCCTGCGCACTTGTTCCTTCCTTCTTAGTCACCTTTACCATTGTTGGGGTAAGCTAATAATTCGACCACTTATCGATGACTGCCAAGATGTCGTATTTAAACAATAATTATGGTAGTCTATGCCAAACGTTCTCCAAATCTTTCTTGGTGTGGATATAGACACCATGAAAAACAGCTTTAAAATTAGCAACGTCGCCAAACTCTTGAAATAATGTAGGTGACAAACTCGGTTGTTGGTTGATGACTATGTGCAAGTCCATCTCAAAGAGAAACCAAAATATTTTATCCTCCATAACCCAGGTTAGTTCCTTAGAGGCCCATAACGAGGAAAACTTCGTAGCCTTGCAAACATCTAGTTCCACATTAGGGAACTGCGAATCCTCGATGTTCACCAAGTGACCAATGAAATTAAGAGTAACAACCAAGAGTAATGGAATGGCTTCCCTTCTTCCTATGATTCACGAAAATTATCCAAAAACTCATGAAAGAGGTACTCATCCCAATTAAACTGAACCCCCTTACTGCACTACGCAGCTAAGGATACGACTGGGGTTGGCACTTCGTCTGCTTGACACTTCCTCATGATTTTACTGGCCAAAATGGATGTGGAAAAATGCATAGCCTCATCGTTGATAGAACTAATAACATATCCTTGATACTTCTTGATGATGCCATAGTCATTCTTCATTTGTTCAGCCAACTTCTTCTCTTGATATTTCCCAACAAATGCATCATTGGGGTTCGCTCCTTGATGACGCAGTGCGGTAATTCTTTGGATTAACATATCATCAATCAGAATTGGCTCTCCAAACCATATTCCCATCATGTACCAATGCCAGCAGTTAGTGTACACAAATTGTGTTTATGTTTCTTTGCCCAAAATGTGGAACATAAAGAATATTCGACAACCCAGTGTGTTGAATCCCGACTACCCACTTCATTGGTTCAACCCTTGTCAATCCAAATTCTTCATAATACACGTATTGGAGGTACTTGTTGGGCTCAAATCGGGGATACTTTCTATGATAATTCAAATACCAGTCCTCCATGCGTAGGGTTGGCACCTTGGCCAACAGTTCCCCCTCAATTGGGACTTCCTTTGGTAACAAGGGTGTAAATATCTTGTATTTGATGGAATATGGGTCCTTCGTCACCTTCGTGGTTGGTTTCCTTGGCGGCATATAAGGTGGAAACCTGGAGATAGGTTCCACCTCGTTTGCGCTCATATCCACAAATCTGTTAACTTATTCCTCCTCATCCAGATCTTGGGGCTCCATTGATTGTTTATGCAGATCCATTTTCTCCTTACTCCATAGTTCAGTGCGTATCTTCCTCGGTGATTGTCTAATGGAGGTTCTTTGGGGCTTCTTATACTTCTTGGCCACTGATACTATGGCAGTAGGCTTAGTTATTGGCGATCTAGGTGTAGTAGTATGTGCTGGTTGGGAGGTAGTCATAATGGACTTTAGCCCTTGACTCAAAAAATCCTGCTCAAGATTCTTCCAACTCCAACCAGAAATGCAACAGAAAGCTCGGTTCACAGTGAGGCGCAAAATCTCACAACGAATTCTCAACAAATAAAGTGTTTAAATGTGGCCGAGATGCCACATTTATAGCTTTTTTCAAATTCAAACCACTCAATTCCCTTCATATCTTCCTCATAAATGTGGATTTAGTGGCAGATATTCCCAGATATGCCTCTTAAATGCATTTCCCCCACTCCTTTTAATGAAAACTTCCCTGTCACATCATCCCCAACAGTCATATTCTGGACAAACTTCATTAGAGCCCTCCCTACAACGCAGTTACCCTTTCTCTGTCGCAACTTTCTTCACCTACGCCATTCTCCTGAATGTCGTGCTATCCACATTCTTCGACAAGGTCCTTCCTTGGCAAAGTATTTTATAGTCTCGTGCTTCCTTCCAACTTCCTAGAGCACTAATACTGTCCTCCATTCATATAGTCATCGTGCAGTCCCAGCGACAGAGTCGTCCCTATACAATTTTAACCTACTCTTGCTCACCCGCCCAACGAATAATTCTCCATTCAGCTTCACGAGACAAACTATGCCACCATCTGAGATATCCCTAATAATGTACAAGCTTAACAATGCATCTTGAACTTACCAAGAAACTGCACAAACTTACTATTGTATAACAAAACCAAGTCTCCACTTTTAAAAGTTCACTGCTTAATATGGCGATCGTGTCATGCCTTTTCCCGAGATTTCTGTACTTGTTGGTGAACTCTGACAAGGAAGCGATCTTCTTCTAGTGCGAGGAGTTGTTCCAACTTTTTTCCATAATATCATTGTCTTCCATATTCGTGACTGTTGTGATTCTAATACTCGGGATGATATATTCCATTTGCATTACAACTTCCTGTCCATACACCAGTTTGAACATAGTCTGTCTTGTCAGCTTCTTGCAAGTAGTCCTGTATGCCCATCACATTGTAGGTATGCACACATCCCAATCATTCATGTTGATGTTGCAAACCTTTGTCAGAGAATTATCCAAAATTTTATTAAAAGCCTCAACTATGCCATTTGCCCGAGGATGAAATGGCGTGCTCTTCTGGTGATGTACCTAAAATTCTTCTATTAATGCTTCAATCATGATGTTGAGGAAGTGTGTTCCTCTGTCACTCATCGGGATCTTCGAGCAGTCAAAACTTGATAATATATACTCAAAAATGAAGTGCACAGTAGTATCTGCACTACAGTCTTTTACCAGTTGTGCCTCAGCCCACCTGGTTAGATAATCTATTGCAGTAATAATATAGTGTGCACTTGTCTTATTTCTAGGCATATTGATTGGTCCAACAAAATCAATTGCCCACTTTTCAAAAGCTTGTAAAGTAACTTGTGGATTCAGTGGTAATTCATCTCTCCATGATTGTCTTCCAGTTCTTTGGAAAACATCACAAGCACTACAATATTCCTTAGAATCCTTGTGCATTGTGGGCCACCATATTCCTGCCATCAAAATTTTCTACACGGTTGCTTTTCCTGTGTAGTGCCCTCCTACAACACCACCATGCGCTTCAACTAAAACACTGTGTCGTTCATGCTTAGGGACATATCTGCGCAACATATTATCAGGGCCCATTTTATATAGATGCCCAAAAATCAGAGAAAAATCCGCCGCTCTGACTACTAATTCTTTCTTCTACTACATTGTATACTCTGCAGGGGCTAGTCTAATAGTCAAAAAGTGAATAATATCTACAAAATGTTCATCATAAACCCTTACGTGAAGAGCTATGCATAAGGAAAGCCTTCTTCAATGTTGGTCGGTTCTTCACCATTCTCAATCCGAGATAGATGATCTGACCCAACATTCAGTCATCTTGGCTTGACAATTACTTCAAAATCATATTCTTGAAACAGTAATAGCCATATGCAAATATTCCCCCCCAACACAGGCTTGTTCACCAAGTATTTCAATGTGGAATGGTCTGTGAACATCTTGAAGTGCGCACCCAACAAGTAATGCTTAAACTTCTGCAACACGTACACCATAGCCAAGCCTTCTCATTCCGTCGTGGAATAATTCCTCTCTACCTTAGACAACTTGTGACTCACAAATGCAATGGTGTGATCAATATCCCCCTCGCCTAGATGTACTAAGAAAACTCCCATAGCTACACATGATGCATCCACATGAATGTGGAACTCCTTCTTCCAATTCAGAAACACAAAGATCAATGCAGTGACCATTTTCTCTTTTAAGACATCAAGACTCTTCTGACACTCCTCATCCTAGCAGAAGGTGGCATATTTCTTTAGTAATCACTCCATCGACGCAGTGATCTGTGTGTATTCCTTAATAAATTTCCAATAATATCCAATGTGTCCAAGAGTTGCACGTAGCTGCTTCACATTCTTTGGTGGATCTAAATTAATAATAACAACGATTTTGGCAGGATCTACCATCAGCCCTTGCTTACAGACAACATGTCCCAGTAAAATCCCATAAGGTACACAAAAAATGCACTTCTTCAGGTTTAACGAGATTTGATACTTCCTACAGATATCCAACATTAAGCACAGGCTTGAGACATGCTTCTTTACCAGCCCAAAGACTGTCCAGTCATCAAAGTACACCTCCAGGAACTTGTGAATGAATTCATTAAAAGTTGCAACAACAACTCTGGAAAATATCTTCGGTGCATTATTCAACCCAGACGACATGACTGTATATTGAAAGGATCCCCATTCAGTGGTGAAGGTGGTCTTACTCCTATCTTCTAGAGCGATCTTAATCTGGTGGTACCCAGAAAATCCATCTGTAAAGGAGTAAGCCTCCTTACCTCCTACATTTTCCAAAACTTTGTTCGTGAATGGTGTTGGGAACGGGTCATGTATGTAGGCGTCATTTAACTTTCTTAAGTCGACATAGATCCTTATTTCATCTTTAGTCTTTTTCTCTTATACTACCATTGGACTTACCTAGTCATATTCTTCCACAAGTTCGATTATACCAGTTTTGACCATCTTTTCAAGTTCCCCCTTTACCTTTTCCTTGTTGATCCAAATTGGATCCATAATGAATAATAAACAGAGCCATGGCTGTACCAGGTTAGGAAAAACTTCAAAGAATTTACAACGGCGATCAAAAACACCTCTAAACCAGTGGCAATGGCAACCAGCGTGGAACGACGAGGACCTCGGTCAAAGCACGCTGACCGAGGCCCATGGAGACTGCGCAGGAGGCGAAATTAGCCCTTGGGAGGCCCGGATTGGGAAACAGATGAGGTTTTTGATGTGCGATTAGCACTAATCGCGCATCTTTGGGCGAAAACCCTCAAAATGGGGAAGCCCCCAGAACTCGGTCACGTGGGAGCTAGAAAACCGTGGGAAAAAAAGGCTAAGCGCTAAAAGGCGGGACCCGCTCCAAAACCGGCGGTATTGATCAGGGACATCCATGGGCAGTAAGCAGTTTTGATGGAAAAGGAGCGATTCCACTCAGCACCTAACGTGTGGCAAGCAGAGGAGAGAGAAAACCGCCACTCATCACGCGCTAATGGTCGAGCTAGTCAATCATGCGGGACGAGCGAACGGCGTCGGATCTGGGGGCTCCAGATCTAACGGTTGAGATCGCCCCTGATGGAGAAGACAGAATTGATGGGGGATTAAGCCGTGATGTGAAAGAATTTGAAGTCTAGATTGACCACCATTGTGGCAAAAGATTCATTCCACGGCGTAAACAAAGAAATGAACCGACGACGCACGTTGGCACAGTTCGTAGGAGGACAAGTGGCCATCCCTGTGAGCCTGATGATGAAGCTGGGAATAGGGAACTCCAAGTGCAGCTGCAAGCAGGAAAATCGATGGAAGTGGAAGAGGAAGCGAACCGCCATGAGCCTGAATGGCTTTAAAGCCATGAACAGAGAACAAAAAGGAAAAAAAAAAGAGTCAGGAACCGAAATACGGAACACCGAAGACAGGAGACAGAGAAGAGAGAAAGAACCAGTGAAGCAAAAAGCAGAAAGAAGACAGAAGGGGTGAGCTGACCAAAGGCAGTGTCAAGCACTAGAGAGCTTGAGAGATTCAAGCCATCCTTGAGAGGATCTGTCAAACTAGAGAGGTCAAAGAGTTGGTAGAGGAGAGAGTCTGTGTACTCCAGTGGTTTGGGGAATCCAAGAACCACCCTCCCAAGCCAATCTGTTTCAGGAGACTCATATTGAGCTCCTTCATTGTAATTCTCTGCTTCAAGACATAATAAAAGAAGGCCACCACTAAAAGCTGGGCCGGAGATGTAGCCCTGGAGGATAGGGTGAACTCCTTATTAATTTCTTGTGTTCTTGTCTTTGCTTATTATATTTCTCTGCTGCTTTCCATTTCAAGTGTCTGTGTATTTGCAATCTAATCGATCTGTTACTTAAATAACATACACACACACACCAACACATGAGTCTGTAATACCTTCATTTAATAAATTCTTAACTGAGATCACTCATAGGGTGAATATCAGATCAAGTGGTATCAAAGCTTTAGGTTGTAAGGTTAGACAAGCTTGTGTTGGTTTAGCTGTTGAATGCTCACTATATCAAAGCTCAAATTAGGAGAAGGAGAGTTGGTTGAAACTAATCCTGAAATTGGGAGAGTCTATCCTCGAAAGACAATGACAGAGGAAGGTTCTGTGGGGCCAGACCCTCAATTCATAGAGAGTTTCCTAGCTATATAGTCTATGGTAGAAGAAATGTATAGGGACTTTAGAAAGCATAAGGATGAAGCTTCATCAGGTTCTAAACAAGATAAAGAAGAAGATGAGTCTCATTCCCATGACCACTCAAAAGGAAAAGGGAAAGAGGAAAACTTTCTCACACCTCCTAATAGCTATGTGCATAATAAGAAAGCATCTTTGATTAATCTAGATGTTAAATTTGACTTGCCTATATATGATGGAGAGCTAAATGCTGAAAAGTTGGACAATTGGATTAGACAAATTGATTTGTATTGCAGAGTGCAGAACATCAACTTAGACAAGAGAAAAATTCAGTTGGCAAGCCTATGCCTAGGAGGCACTTCGTTGGTTTGGTGGGAAGGTAGAACCCAAGCTGACATGAAAAGACATGGTAAGACTATATCTGTCTGGAGTGACTTTGTTTCTGCAATCAACAAGCAGTTCTATCCATTGGCCTACATGCAACAAGCCATGATGAGTTGGCAAACTCTTCGGCAGTTGAAAGGGCAAAGTGTGCAAGGGTACACTCAAGAATTTAGAAAGAGAGCATTGATTTTAGGGATCTAATTAGACTCACCAGATACTCTTTTGAAGTACATTGGTGGTCTACACAGCTACATGAGTCATACCATCCTCATGTTTAATCCCACTAGTATAGATGAGGTGTCTGTACAAGCTACTCATCTAAAAGCTAGAGGAAATAATAGAAATCCAGAAGTTGGGGGACCATCCCAACCCATTGCAAGCAAGAGCAAGGAGAAAAGAAAGCAAGGCTAACACTACACAAAAAGGCAAAGCTTCATGCACTCACTGTAAAAAGGATGGGCATGATGATGAGCATTGTTGGATTCTGCATCCAAAGATGAGACCTAAGAAGTCCGAGGGCAAGAAGAAGAAAACTGTTGCAGTTATTCAGAAAGATTTGGGGTCAGACTCAGGAGATGAAACAATCATTGCAGCCATAGGTATAAAAGGTAAGAATTCTGAAGCATCTACTAGTAATTCTGCTCAATCTGTTATTGATGAAGAACATGAGAGAAAAAGACATGAGCTTTTCCATATTCGAGTTATTTCCAAACATCAAAAGATTGATACTTTGTTTGATAGTGGCTCACAAGTAAATTTGATTTCTGAAGAAATTGTAAAGAAATTGGGATTAGCAACTACACCTCACAAGAAACCATACCCATTAGGATGGTTGAATGATAAAGCACAACTACAAGTGACTAGACAGTGCAAACTCAAGTTTTCTTTTGGGTCAGCATTTGTAGATGAGGTTGAGTTAGACATAATTCCTTTGGATATATGTGGAATTGTTTTAGGAAGTCCTTACTTGTATGATAGAAAATCTATTTTCTATAGAGTTGAGAACAATTATCTACTTGTTAAAGATGGAATTGAATACTTTGTAAGAGCTCATAAACTCAAGAATAATTATACTCTCATAAACTCAGGGCAGATGAAAATAATGATAAATTCATGCAAACAATTCTTGCTAATGGTTGTAAAGGAAAAGAAACTTGATAAAACCAATGTATTTGAGTGTTGTAATGCTAAGCAGCAAGCTGATATAGAAAAGATTGTTTCAAAGTATGATGTTCTATTTCAGGAACCTAAAGGTCTGCCACCCGAAAAGGAAATAGTACATGATATTATTTTGCAGCAATATGTTCCATTACCTAACATTGGAATGTACAGGTTGTTTGCTTTAGAGAATACTGAAATCAAGAAGCAGGTGCAGGATTTTCTCGAGAGGGGGTTCATCAGGCCTAGCACATCACCATGTGGGTCACCAATCGTTTTGGTGAGAAAGAAAGATGGCTCGTGGAGAATGTGCATTGACTACCAAGCACTGAATAAGATAACAATCAAAAATCATTATCCCCTTCCTCGCATAGATGATCTTTTAGATCAATTAAAGGAAGTTGTATATTTCACCAAGCTGGATTTGTACAGTGGATACCATCAGGTCAGAGTTGCAGAGAAAGATGCATGGAAGACTGCTTTCAAAACAAAGCAGGGATTGTATGATTGGCTAGTTATGCCTTTGGGCTTGACCAATGTCCCTGCTACTTTCATGAGATTAATGAATGATGTACTCAGACCTTTTCTTGATGATTTCGTTATTGTGTATCTGGATGACATTCTGATTTTTAGTAAAACGTGGGAAGAACACTTAAAGCATGTTAAGCAGACATTAGATGTTTTGAAAAGAGAAAAACTTGATGTTAAACTCTCAAAATGTGAATTTGGCAAACATCTCTAAATTATTTGGGTCATATAGTAGGGGGTGGTGAATTGAAAATAGATCCCTCTAAAGTGTCAACTATTGTAAACTGGCCTAAACCCAAGTCTACTACAGAAGTGAGAAGCTTCTTAGGAGCAACACAATATTGGAGGAAGTTCATCTCTAACTTTTCCTCAATTGCAACTCCCTTACATGCTTTGACAGGATTGAACAAGGTGTTTCAGTGGGGAAGCAAAGATCATAAAGCCTTCGACACCTTGAAAGAAAAGATTAGTACAGCACCTGTACTAGCATTGCCTGATCTACAAAGACCATTTGAGATCCAAACAGATGCCAGTGACTATGCCATGGGAGCAGTGTTGACACAGCACGGTAAACCCATATGTTATCATTCTGAGACTTTTAATCCTACGGTAGTTAACTATCCTACATATGATAAAGAATTGTATGCAGTAGTTCAGAGTGTGAAAAAGTGGAAACATTACTTAATGGGCAAAGAGACAGTAATACATACTGATCATCAACCACTTCAATATATACACTCCCAAACTAAGTTGCAGCAATCAAGACATTACAAGTGGATGGGTGTTTATACAACAGTTTCATTTGGTCATCAGATATAAAAAGGGCATACATAACAAAGTTGCAGACATGTTGTCTAGACCCATTATAAATGCATCTACTATACTTAAGCATAATTTTGTACTACATGAAAGCTACATTGAACAATATGCTCAAGATATAGATTTTAAAGATGTATATGCAACTTTGAGTCAAGGCAAAAAGGTAGAAGAATTTAATTATCATATGAAGGACTGACTCTTGTATCATTGTGGGAAGCTCTACATTCCACAAATAGAGAGAGTAAAGATAATTAGAGAGGCACACACTTCTCTGATATTAGGTCACTTTGGGGTAAGTAGGACAGTTGCACAACTGCAAAGATTTTGTTATTGGCCGAAAATGAATGAGATAGTTTCTAGATATGTAAAAGGGTGTACTATGTGTGCTAAAATCAAGCCCAACAATAGAAAAATAGGCTTGTACACTCCATTGCCAGTTCCTACTCACCCTTGGGAAAGTGTTTCCATGGATTTTGTTGGAGGACTACCTAAATCTAGGAAAGTTCATGATTATCTGTATGTGGTTGTGGATAGGTTCAGCAAAATGTGTATTTTGATACCTTGTAATAAACAAATTCAACTGAACAAACTGCAAAACTATTCTTTGAACATTTATGGGTTCATTTTGGATTACCCACTTCTATTGTGTCTGATTGAGACACCCAATTTGTGGGGAAGTTTTGGTCCAGTCTGTGGGAGATGATGGACACCCAAGTGAAGAAAAGCACAGTTTTTCATCCACAAACCGATGGCTAGACAGAGGTAGTTAACAGGACAGTGATCCAGTTACTCAGAGGATATTGTAGCAAACATCCTAAGCTTTGGGATGAACACTTATGTTATGTGTAGCATGCTTACAACAAAGAAAAACACTCTTCTACACAAGGAGCGGCAGCCAATCCTGTAAGTCGAGGAGAAACGATAAGGTCTCAAAGGGCAGCCGAGCCAACAAACCATCACTCAACTCGTAGGCTAAAGCCTTGATGAACTATAAATGATCCTGTATTAAGGGCTAAATTAGCTAAAGGTATGGGACATAATTATTATGGAGATTGAGACCTGTTTTGGTTTCATACCAAGGTCTCCTTTGGATTTTGTCTTTGGTAAAGATACCATAGTTGATGGACACAGTGATGTGGACAAGGAAACTAGGTTCATTGAACAGATCCAGGAGATCCACCAGGTAGTACAGGAATAGCTGGAAAAGAGCCAAGCCAAATACAAGGCAAGGCATGACAAGCATCAAATGGAGCATAGTTTTCAAGTTGGAGACCAGGTCTGGTTGTATATCAGTAAGGACAGGATGCAAGGTGAAGGTAAAAAGCTAAAGCCTATCAAGTATGGACCTTTTAGGATACTTGAGAAGATTGGTGAAAATTCTTTTCACCTTAATATACCAGCTTACATGCACATCTACCCAGTCGTAAATGCAAATTGCTTGAGATTGTTTGAACCTTCAATGATTGAGGATCCTCAAGAACAAAGTTAATTGCCTTCTATTGATGACCTGCTACCTGAATATCTAAATGAATTGTAGGAAGACACAGTCTTGGACAGGAAGGTGAGGACGACGCGCAGAGGAGATGTTGAGTACCTCATAATTGGACTCAAAGGTTCGAAGTCGAGCAGTGCAAAGTGGATTGAGATTGGGCAAGTGAGACAACAGTACCCTCACTTAGTCGATGCTTGAAAGAAAACCAACGTTTGGTGGTCCAAAATCTTTTCAGTGGGAGGTCTGTGATTCGAATTGGATCCATAATGAATGATAAACAGAGCCATGGCTGTACCAGGTCAGGACAGACTTCAAAGAATTTACAACAATGCTCAAAAACACCTCTAAACCAGTGGCAATGGCAACCAGGGTGGAACGACGAGGACCTCGGTCAAAGCGCACTGACCGAGGCCCATGGAGACTATGTGGGAGGCGAAGTTAGCCCCTGGGAGGCCCGGATCGGGAAACAGAGGAGGTTTTTGATACGCGATTGCACTAAGCTGGGCGAAAACCCTCAAAATGGTGAAGCCCCGAGCACTCGGTCGCGTGGGAGCCGGAAAACCGTGTGAAAAAAAGGCTAAGCACTAAAAGGTAGGACCCGCTCCAAAACCGGTAGTATTGATCGAGGGCATCCATGGGCAGTAAGCAGTTTTGATGGAAAAGGAGCGATTCCACTCAGTGCCCGATGCATGGCAAGTGGAGGAGAGAGAAAACTGCCACTCATCGTGCATTAACGGTCGAGCTAGTCAACCACGTGGGATGAACGAACGGCGTCGGATCTGGGGCCTCCAGATCTAACGGCTGAGATCGTGCCCGATGGAGAAGACGGAATTGATGGGGGATTAAGCCACGATGTGAAAGAATTTGAAGTCTGGATTTACTCCCACGGTGGCAAAAGACTCATTCCACGACGTAAACAAAGAAATGAACCAATGATGTAGGCTAGTGCAGTTCGTAGGAGGACAAGTGGACATCCCTGTGAGCCTAATGATGATGCTGGGAACAGGGAACTCCAAGCGCAGCTGCGAGTAGGCAAATCGACAGAAGTGGAAGAGGAAGCGAACCACCATGAGCCTGAATGGCTTTAAAGCCATGAACACAGAACAGAAAGGAAAAAAAAAAGATTCGGGAACTGAAAGAGAGCTTGAGAGATTCAATCCATCCTTGAGAGGATCTGTCAGACCAGAGAGGTCAAAGAGCTGGTAGAGGAGAGAGTCTGTGTACTCCAGTGGTTTGTGGAATCCAAGAACCACCCTCCCAAGCCAATCTGTTTCAGGAGACTCATATTGAGCTCCTTCATTGTAATTCTCTGCTTCAAGACACAATAAAAGAAGGCCACCACTGAAAGATGGGCTGGAGATGTAGCCCTGGAGGATAGGGTGAACTCCTTATTAATTTCTTGTGTTCTTGTCTTTGCTTACTGTATTTCTCTGCTGCTTTCCATTTCAAGTGTTTGTGTATTTGCAATCTGATCGATCTGTTGCTTAAATAACATAGAAACACACACCAACACATGAGTCTGTAATACCTTCATTTAATAAATTCTTAACTGAGATCACTCATAGGGTGAATATCAGATCACTTGTACTTTGGTTTGAGCCTATATGGTCGCTGCTTTACAGGCTTCACATTCGGCTTTAAATTGATTTTCATGATGCCCAGGTCTCCCACCATCCCTTTTAACTCCATAAAATTTGTTGGGAACAACTCGTGGTACTCATGCAGTAACTTGACAACCTTTCCTATTGTATCTTCATCCCAGTAATCTCCTATGCATGTATACTTGGGCTCTACCTCTGAGCCTATGTTGACCTACCTCGTCTTAATAGGCTATGTTACATTAGGTATTTTAACCTCTGCTCCTGCCACTTTGCGTTGTCCTTCTGATTCAAGGATATTAATGCTTAGTGGATCTTCCCCACCTTCCTCAACAGTCATATTATAACACTCCATTGTGTGTTGCAAATGTGCATTCTAGTCGAGATGTACCCAAGTCATTGGCTCTTTAGGTGTCTAGAAGATTTCTGCTTTAATTTCCTGAAGAGCATCATTGATACACTAAAACTCACTCTCAAAGCTAAAGATGAAAATAAAACTTTCCTTCATATCGTTCCAATTGGCGATACCAAGGTGCAACTCCATTTCAAGGTACCAATTCATTGGTAACACATCCAAAGTGTGAATAAATACATGCACCCATTCTGGTCAAGGTTCTTCGCCCCATGCCTTAGTACAACGAGACAAATTATTTCGAGGATCATCTTTGCCATTATACTTCTCTATGATTCTTGTGTTTGCAGGACCAAACCTGAGCCTCATCAATCGTCGGTACTCCCACCAATCTCCTATATTATCCTTATGTGTACCCCACCAGCACACAGGTGTAGCCCTCAAAGCCAGTTCCAAGGCCTAGAAGCATTGTTCTTATGGTACATCCCTTTCAAATTAATCCATAAATATGTTGACATCACCTATCCCATCATAATATGGTAATTTACATAGCTCAGTTGATATGTAGTGAAGAGATTTTGTCATTCTAACTTCATGTACCTGGTTCTTCCAGTTCTCCAGTTCATTATCTGAGTTCGAGTGACATGAACTATCCTTCTGCCAACTTATCTGTTCATCTACAGTGGGGTTGATCCAATCCTCTTCACGCACAGTTAACTTATAGATGTTGTCAATATCATCATCACCGTATTCATTGCGGACGTGTTCTGTATATCGCACTCCTTCAGAAGCATCTAAAGGAACAACAACCCTGGTACCATTTGTTTCAAATACCATACTCCTCCTTTTGAGATTGATTATGGCATCCATATCAATAGCCCAATCGATTCCTAGAAAAGATGGATATGGATTATTGTCGTCCATAATTTCGATGACTTTGAAGTCCGCCCTTACGCTTGCTCCTTCAATATCCACCATAACACCTTGCAACTGTCCCATCGGGATAATATTTTGTTGATTGGCCATGAGCAGCTGAATAGGTGACCATTTCCACTTTGGTTGCCCCATATGTTCCCAAGTCTGCTTCGGAAACACATTTGCATCAGATCCTAAGTCCAGAATTACCCAATCCATTTCAATGTAGCTAATCTACGCAGTTAATCACATTTCCCAAACCGTCCTTTTCTTATTCTTGTTGACCTTATTTACTACGCGTTGTTCAGGTTGTGGTTTTTCTTTACTGGCACATTTGTCAATCAATTCTTGCAATCCTTCTACTGCTTTCTTATCCCTTAACAACTTCATACATGTCTGCAGAAAGGAATTTAGAATAGTCAAATCAGTATTCTCCGTCACAATACCTACCTTAGGAGCATTCTTCTTTAGTACTAATTGCATCTGTGCCTTTGAGGTTGAAGCTCCCATGTCCATGACATCCTTCCTTGATTCTAAAAAAGTTTCCTTTTCCTTCTGCAGATCAAACCCAGTATTCTTTTCTCCTGCATTCCTAACCCATGCATATGCCTCAGGCTTCTTACCTACTGCCTTATCTTCTCTAGTAGCTGCACCACTTCATGTTACTATATTAATGCTTGGAACATCCTTGCGCAGTTCAGATCATATCATTTGTATATTCTATGCAGGCTATTGGTTCTTCTTTTTATGCATATTAGCCATTAAAACAGGGAAATCTTCTATCACATGGTCAAACTATCTATAATATTGACATGAAGGGTGGGTGGGATTCTGGAAATATTGCACATAGTGTCTAGCTTTGCCACAATTATAACATATGATCTAACCCCTTCCTCATCTAGCGCCTCCTCCGTGACCCCATCCTCAACCTTAAAACCCTCCGTGAACCACAGGTGAACCATTTTATTCATGTGCACGGCCTTCAACTTGCATCCTATATGTCAAGATGTCAGGTAGGGTTCAATCTATCATTAAGTCATAGTTGCGACAATGGCTCTCATCATGTCCTACTGATCGACAGAAATTAAAAAATAAGTGTTGCAGCGACTGCACATATTTCTGCAGTAAATAGCAGTGATCAGTTGGGTGCTGACTTGCAACTCGGCAGATACTACACCATACCTCAGTCTTGTACTTGGTCTGGTAATAGGCTCTAGCTTCAAAGGATTGGGACCTCTGCAAGCCAAATAATTAGGTTAGACCGGACACTAGCCCTTCTAGTGACCTTTCATCTTACACTTTAGGCACCATACTTCTGAGCGCATATCAGATCGAACGTATTTTCCTTTCTTCAGGTCTTGCAGTTCCATATGCAAACTTCCCAACTGTGACTATATCTGTTGAACCCCTATGTGAGTGTCTTGTACCAGCGAAGCTTCTAACTTCATTGCGATTTCTAATGCTTCCGCCTATGTCCCAATATTTTGCTACAATACTGGTAACATGAGGTGTGGTAATAGCGCAACTATATACCACTCTTTGTGAAATCCGTAAGAGATATGGAAGTTGGCTTGTCCCATCAAACACTTTAACCTCTGATCTACATCCCAGGCAGTTTCATTGACAACTTTCTTAATCTCTTTAATTTTTGTAATACATGGTGATTGTGACTTAGGCTTCTTAAACTTTGTGCTTAGTGCGTTCTTCATCGCAGTTAGAGAAGCAACTGGATTCGCCGTACTGTACTTGATATACCATGAAAATGCTCTGTTCTACAGTACTGTGACAAGTTGTGCTTTCTTCATATCATCATCATTAATTTTTTGTGCTTTACACACAGCGTCTGTGACAAACAAAAATTGATCAGGATCCTTTGATCCCTGACCCTTAAAGATAGGCATCTTCGTTGTGTTAGCCATGTTGAATAGTGGAGGTGGAGGTGGAGGTGGGGGTGGAGGTGGAGGTGGAGGCAGAGGTGTAGGTGTATGAGGTGGCAGTGAAGGTGGAGGTGGAGTGGATGGGTGAGGAATCCCTGAAGTGCCTTGATTTTATGACTGTGTCACACCTCTAGGTGTACTAGGGTTGGTCCTTTCTTCTTCGCTGTCTGATTCACCCAATAATGGACTGTACTCACTCTTAATATATTTGTCCCGATCAACTCTGAAGATTTTTCCGCTTCGCGTAGATCTAGTCTGACCTCTTTTAAACATCAATATATAAGCATAACACCCTTTTCACATAACATCGTTTTAGTCCAGAGCTTCAAGGAATTCAGATACTTACCTCTCAGACCTTTGAAAAATATACGCTCAACTTCACTATAGGATACTGTTGTGTCAATTGAAATTTCAATGACAAAGCCTTTAAGGATACTATCAACCCAGTATTCAACATCTCTTGCAACCTTATATTCAAACTCCTTAAGTTACTTAATAAGCTCTTGGGTCCACACAATAGGATCGTCGTGTTTCCAAGTAGGTTCTTTGTTCACTATCTTTGAAACCCACTCGTGCATTTCATTAGTGAATGATGCAAAAAAATATCTCGTGATGTTCTGTATAGGTATACATCTGTAACCACCTTTCTTTCGACTGGCGTGGATCCCTTCTTTCCTGGGCTGCAAATTTGTTCAACATTCGATCTAGCCAATTTTGGATCTCTTTTCTAATTGGATGCCACATCACACATCCCTCAGATAGATCCCAGTCCTGGCAATGAAACCATTTTTTGGCTTCAGGGGCTTAGACCCAGGTTCAGAGTTAGTTGTGCTAACCAACAAAACACTATACCACTGGCCCTTTTGGCAATCATTTTCTCGCGCTCATTGTAGTCTCACTCGAGGCAATATTGGGGGATGCTAGAACCATGTTTCTACATCTAGAGTGACTATGAAGTGTGGTTGTAATGCTTTCAACAATTTAGGGCTTAATCCAACCTTTGCAAACTCTTAACCTTATTCTTAAATTCGTAAAGCATTTTCTATTTTATCATATTAACGGATTGCGCAAAACTAGACTAATATCCATTATCTATCATATAAAACAATATTTGAACCTTTGTGATGCAATTACAAAAGATATATATAAAACGAACCATAAACAGTGAAGAACACATAAGCTATGTGAAGATACATAAATTACACAGATTTGTCTCGAAACTCTTCTTTATTAGTCAAGTCTTTTCAAGTACAGTCTTTCTGACCCTGCGCACACAAATACTGGGGCGTGCACACTCAGATGCAGACTTACCAAGATCTCTGCGCACTCAGCTGCAAGAGCCTTCCCCTTTGACTGACTACAAAATGATCTTAGAGACTCAAAAGTGTTTTTTCAATTCATTACATCATGCCTTAGACTTGCAAAATCATCCCTTTATCTATACTTCTAACCTTACAATATCATGGTCCGCAAACCATGGGTTGAGCTCAAAATCCTCTAAGTAATCCCATACCTTTACAAAATAAGGGGCTTTGACCCACCCTAAAGCCCCTTTGACTCTTAGAATACTGCGCTCATCGCGCCCCGCTCCATAAAATGCGAAGTCTTTACATGACTAAGACAAAACGTAGACCTAGGGGACCCCGACCCAACAAGGATCAACACAAAATGAATTTAATACATAAGCAAAGTGGTTTTCCGAAACTAAATCTATCTTCGAAGGGTTGGACCTCCCTAGGATATCTAATAGTAGCTTCACAGTCTATGATGTCCACACCAAGTGGGTTCAAATGGCTTTAGGAGTAGTGTTGTGGGGAAAAATGCGTATGCAGGACGATCCTATCCACCTAAAGTGTGATAGTACTTTAGCAACAAACAGAGACAGCTATCTAGATATTTCTTCCTTTGTGAAATGAAAGAGAGGGGAGATCAATGGACTTACCGATGTCTTGCGTTTGTCCCTCGATCAAGATCCTCTCCTCTTTGGATGTTCACAGCTACTTGCCTCCTCGCTTGCCCAGCTTCAAGAGAACAGCTACTTGATACCTGCGAGATCACAAGAGAACAGCTACTTGCGACAAGAGATGAACACAACTCAAAGATAGATATTCATATTCACAAATGATTCAGGATTAGATAAATCAAATACACCAATGCAAACATACATCAAATAAACATCAGCATATAGGAGAAAACAAGATAGCTTTATTGATGAATAACAAGGGTTTGAGAAGAGTTACAACCCAAAGGGCTCCAATCCAGCGCCTCTTCCCAGCAAATGAAATTCCTATCTTCACCCCCTTTCAAAGCATAAGCATCCAATGATTCAGATCTCAAACTAGCAGCAATTCTTTACATTCACAACATTCCCGCCTGCCTAGACCTCATGGAAGAGATCTATATATAGGAGTTTTGGAGAGAGGATGAGTCAGCTTGAGGCTGGTATGAAGCTGACTAGTGTCCTCTCCCACTTCAGTTCTTGAGTCCACTTGGAGGTTCTTTCTTCCACTTGGAGATTTGGAACCTCTTACTCATCACCAGTCGAATTCCTTGATGCAAGTGTCATTTTGGAAGCTTCCTGGGCATTGACACATTGAGGAATGAGCCTGCCACTTGTCCAGTTACGCTCAGCGCAGGAAGCCTTTGTTGGAGTTGACATTCAATGCAGGTAGACAGTGGAGCAGTTGACATTCAGCGCAGATGCTCAGTGGAGCAGTTGACATGATCCTGAATTGTCCTGTTTTTGAGTGTTTTCAGGTGGAGAACTTTTGTGAATTGCTGTAGTTTGATAGCCTTGTTCCTCTAGGGGTAGGAACAACATGTTTAGGGACTTTGGATCCCTTATCTTATGGACATTTCATGCTCAATGCTGCAAGGCACAAAAATGTCTATAACAAGTAGCCAATGGGAATTTTCTCTTTCGCATCTTCGAAATCTATGAGCTATGTATTGGAGGATCAAAAGTTGTATTATTCACTTCTTGTGTCATGGACTGAGGGTCAGAGAAAGGACTAACCCTTCATAAACTAGCATTTGTTGGTGTTTGAGAGAACCCAAATTTACAGAGATAGAGGCCAACAACCCCTTTATCATATTTAGACCTACTAATATTCTTTCCATCCCCATATACCTCACATTCTGGTATGAGTAATCTGTGTCGTAGAAAAACCCCAAGGAATTCCCTATCTCCTTGAAGACATCCGCTAATCGGAAGATGAGAGTGAGGCCCAGAAACCTAACCCAAATATGTATTATATCTATCTTTTCCAACCTGACGTTGAAGTCCACACACCAAACTTTTAGGAAGAGGGCTTGTGATCCCCTAAACTAATGGTCATCCATAATTTTGTTGACATCCTTCTCCTCCCTCGTAAGCCATCACATCCATCCCTTAGCCAAAATTATGCATTTGGAGGAGTATCCCATAAAGGGGCCAAATTTCAACTCCATCCACCTCTATGGTTTTGTTTAGTTGATTTTTTTGTCCTAACGCTAGGGGCAACTCCTTGGCCTTTTATTTAATATATTTTAGCTAAGACTTCAGGTTTTTTGGTGGAGGTTAGTGAGTCGACAACAAAGGGTTTTTACTAGCCCCACTAAACATCTTTAATGATAATATGTTGTTGAGAAACCAACTCATAAAGTAGTTCAACTAGGCAAAGGAGCCAATCAACCATGAGAAAAATAGGGGAAATAGGAGATAGGGGCTCCCTAGGGGTATAGTTGTTGCAGAAGGAGGTCAAAAAGCAATTGATTTAGATATCACAAGGGCTTTATGGGAGAGGTTTAGCACGTGTCATCATGACCTGAGGAGGGACTATCAGGGTTGTCAAATCCAGTTTCTTTGAACCACTATTAGCCATCGTATCACTATTCTAAGGAGATACAGTCTCATTCTTCAGATAAATTTACTTTGTTGTTGTCCCCATTAAGGATGTTAGGGGGTGAGCTCTAAATTGGGAAGCCTTCTAACATGTCTTCTAAATAGTCAAGGATATCTTCTTACATAGTAGTAGTGGAGAGAGAAAAACATTATAGTGGAGTGATAATGACGCAAACCAATATAAAATATAATTAGTAATTAATAATAATAAAAAATTAATAGTTTTTTCTAAAAGTAAAATTTTATTATTTTATATTGATTTCCAATATCATTTTTTTGTCTTATTATTTTTTTTTGTAAATTGTCTATGGCTTGAGAAACTGTGACCCATGGAAATCTAAGCCGTCAAAGTCACCTGAAGATCGCACTCGGCCTGGTGTGACCTGAAGATCGCACTCGGCCTGGGCCACACCAACCCTAAATTGACTAGATTTTAACGTGTCTCCTCCTCCTAGCACGCGCGCAACAACCTCTATGAGGTTTGATCCCTGGTCACCTTGCTAATGAGGCCCATTGGTGCTTGTGGGACCTTACAACTTATTATTTTATTAACATATTAACTTTAAAAATATTTATAAAAATCAATTTCTTTTAAATTGTAATTAATGATTTTCATCTTTAAAGTAAAGTTTTTATCTTTCTCTAAAATTTATAAAGAGATCAACTTTATAACATTTAAGAAAAATATTTTCTTTTAAATTATAATTAAAAAAAGACAAAATGTAATATGATATCTTAAAAAAATTATTATTATTATTATTATTATTTATCAAATCTAATAAAAACAAACGCTACATAGTAGCTAGTCTTGCCGCTTAGTTTAAATATAGCTAAATTAAAGTAAAAATATTGAATTCAAATTAGTGTTAAGGTTTAGAATTCCATCAATTTGAGTTTTACTGATTGGTAAAGTCAAGAGCAAGGCCCTCATTTCAATGCCTATGCAAACATAGCTTTAAAAAACTATAATATGTTATACTTGCATTTACATTTGAACTACATTAGTTGTACAAATCAAAATTGTCTGTCAAAATAAAAAATTATATATTTTATTTCTTAAAATTTGAACTAAAATATTCAATAAAAAAATATTTTAATATAATTAATAGTTTGTATTTTAATTTTGAATTAAAATCATTATTATTTAAATAAATCCATTCTATATATTTAAAAATCTCAAACCACTTAACTTATACCATTTCAACAATTAAACAATTATTTTAATATTTTATTATTAAATTTAAATTTAATAAAAATCTTCACATACAATCCTCATATATTCACACTTTTAATTTTTTTTATTACACTGTAAATTATAAAGAAAATATAATGTAATAAAATAACCAAATGTAATTCGGCTAATATAAATAAAAATATTTGAATTTAATAAGGCATGTGAATAAAGAAGATGTGGAATTACTTCAATGGGTTGAATTTTTTTATAAATTTAGGTTAATATATAAGTTTTCAAAAATTTTACAAACTAGTTATTCCTTGCTAACCTCAAAGGTTTAAGTATTCTAAAACCAATTTGTATTCCAAATAACAAAACTCTCTTTTAAAATTATCTTTGGTGAAAAAGGAAAAAAATACCAATTTAAAATTATCCTTCGAGAAAAAACAAGGAAATTTTTTTATCTATGAATTAGAGGCTAGAGAGGGAGAATTAAGCATTCTCTAACCTTGAACACAGCGCAGTCACATGCGAGAGAGAAGGGCATATTTGGGGGTGTTAAAAGTGGCTGAAGTCGATCCCTGGATCCTATGATCTTGAACCTCTTAAAAGTGGCTGAAGTCGATCCCTGGATCTGGGATCCTATGATCTTGAGTAGTCACATGCTAGAGATAAGGGTATATTTGGCGGTGTTAAAAGTGCCCAGCCAAACTCGAGAGATTTCACTGGAATGGACGAATCAATAAGTGACAACTCTTTTTTTCCCATAAAAGAGAGTATTTGCATCTATTTGTAGTGCAACAATTAGTACCAGAATAATTGCACATTTTATATATCTCATCTTCATTTTTGCACTTCCTAAATTACTTTAAAGTATAGCCTATGGATACCAGTTCAAAATAATTAAATTCTAAGAATAGCAAATGTTGTAATACTTGATTCAAGATATAGGCGCAGACTAATGGACGAGGAAGCCCAATTAGAATTTGAAGCCAATTCTTTTGACATCTAGGGTCAGATATCATTCATAAAATATCAGCGAATCCCAAGTTCAACTTTGATACAACCACAAATCTCAATCTCTTAACAACTTGGGTAATTTATATTGGATTTACAGATAAAATACTGGGGTGTGAATAAGAATGGGGATTTGGAGGTTACATATGTTTTTAGGTAATTCATTAAAAGCATAGTAACCTATCCAAATGTTGGCAATGATCTTATCCAAGGGAGCTAAATCCATCATTTTTAGACCAATTGGAGTCCTCTTCCACTTTCACTTAGCTTAATATTTTTATTAAAAAAAAAAGAAAAAATGGCTTAATATTTCTATTAAAAAAAAAGAAAAAGAAAAAAAAGAGTAACCCAAAAAAAATAGTGATAATTAGAAAAAAAAAGTTGTATTTAATTTCATTTATATGAAAGTAATATTAAAATTTCAGTCCTCTTCCACTTCCACTTAGCTTAATATTTTTATTAAAAAAAAGAAAAGGTTTAATATTTCTATTAAAAAAAAAAAAAAAGAGAGTAACCCAAAAAAAAACAGTGATAATTAGAAAAAAAAAGTTATATTTAATTTCATTTATATGAAAGTAATATTAAAATATCTTATCCATTTTGAATGGATTATTTTTTTATATTGATATGGATTTTATATATTATGTTTTAATAGAAAATTAAAAATTAACAATTTTCTAATAAAATTTATTAGATCACAAATCATTTATAAAATCAAGATTAATATTGATTTTTTATAGGTTTTTTTCACAATATTTTTTTAAAAAATCATAAAAAAATTATAGGCTTTCTTATTTCTTTTTACTTCTAAAAAATAAAAAAGTTAAATAAATAAAAAATCATAAAATTAAATAAAAGGGAAATAAAACAAAAAAAAAATTAGCAACTATTAAATTAAGAAGTTACTAAAAAGCTCATAATAAGACCTCAACCAATCAATTTACAAATAAATAAATTTAAATATTAATAAAAAAATTAATTGATTTCTTAATGTTAAACTATAGATAAATGACCAAAAAAATTAGTCAAAGACAAACTAATATGTAGTCAAAGGCAAAACTGAATGCATTATACCACGCAGGTATAATAAGTACATGAATTAGCATTTAAAGGCATGATATGAAGAAGATAAAAATATAGGAAGAGAGTGATTCTATAAGATTAAGAAATAAAATGGCTCCTGCCAAAAGTTTTTCCGAGTTTACTTCATCCGAGGAGAAATGAAATGATATGCAAACTATAAGAAAAGGGAGTTGCTATTTTTTGGATTTTTTGGTGCTGTGGAAAAAATTGTGGTGGAATCTTGATTTGTTTTATTTAAACTGTTTTTTTTACTGTATATATGGATTCGTCGCCTTCAAACGCCCTAGGACAGGGGTTATCCATCAAACTTGTGATTTCAATAAATTCCTGGCGATTTTAGAAAAATTAAACTAAAAACCCACAAAAAAAATTTCCACAAAATAAAATTAAAAACAATTTATAAAAAAATACATAAAAAACACTTAAAAAATGTTATCGCTGCCTCGCTATCCATATATTTACTACACCAAATTTATATTGGAAATCGCCGAACTCACCGAACTCAACTCAAAAGGTTTGAAACCAAAAATTAGCATAACCTAGGTACTCAGATAGTAATGGAAGCATAAGCGTTAGTTTGATTTTCTTTTTCAAGGAATCTAAATAGAAGTTAATTGGGTTGACTTGATATCTTTTAAGAAATTTAATTAGAAGTGTTTGAATTAGTTTTTATGGAATAGATTTAACATTATTAAAAACTTTTAATTATTATTGACATTGATTTCCAAAAAGTTAATGTAAATGATATTAAATTTTGGAGTTGTTTTTAATGTGATTTTTTAAGATGTTTTCATGTATTTCTGGTATATTTTTCTGGTTTATTTTTTCTAAAATCTGGACGGAATTAGTTGAAATCATAAGATTGATGAGTAAATCCTGCACAATAGAAGTGTCCTAGACATTTTTAATGTTGTTAAATCAATATGTAGAGTCAAAAAATTATTTTAAATAATACAAATCAAAATTTCACCTCAAATTTTTCCACTAAAAATTCTAAAAAACACATGGTAAACAATTTCCTAAATTTCCATTCTTTTCTGGATAAAAAAATAACTTTCCTTACCCTTGCTGTATGATGTTGTAGGCAACGGAGTTTTTCTCCCACGAAGAATTGAAATTTCGTTACGACCAATTAGTCAGCACAAGGCAATGGGCCCCACATTGGTGAATTGTTACCGCATTGTATAAATTTTCCTTCAAACGTCGCGGTCGCCGCAAATGGTGGGGAAGTTAAAGTTTTATGTTTTTGTTTTTTCTTCCGTAGGGGTTGCGTGTTAACCATATGCATGTGGGGAGTATGTACTTTTGATACGCGTGAATGAATTCAAGAAGTTTAACCAATAGCGTGTTTATTTTAATATTTTTGAATAGAGGAAAGTTATTTTTATTAGGAGTTGTTTTTAATTTGATTTTTTTGGACGTATTGAATTTTATGGAAAAATTTGAGGTGAAATTTTGCTTTGTGTTATTTAAATTAATTTTTTTGATTGTATATGGATTCGGCATTTTGGAAAATCCCGCATTTCAATCGCACAAATTACCAATCAAACTTGTGATTTCAATAAATTCTTGCCGAATTTTAAAAAAATTACACCGGCGTAAAAACTTCCAAAAAATAACACTAAAAACAACTCACTTTATAACACTGTAATGATGATATTTGAATATTATTTGGTCTGTATTTCAAAAAAATTGAAAAATATTACTTAAAAACAAATTGAAAAATACTACCGTTTTCAAATGTTAAACTATAGCTTGAAGTGATTAGTATTTGTACAAATGGGTTGACGTATTCCTGGCCGGCAGTACCAGGGCTCCAGATGCCGAAGAACATGTCAGCGAAATCTTGGTTGTAATCAAAGTTTGTACTTCATTTGGACAACGAGAGGAGGACAAGGACAGTGAGCAGGTAAATCTCCGGTCGCTATTAAATCTGTAGAATTTCGCTCGCATTCAGTTTCCTTGATGTTCGCATTCAGTTTCCTTGATAACTTGCCAAACTATGAGTATATCTTTATTCATCTTGAATTTAGTAATAAGGTTTAAATGTAAACATCAAGACATTAGGTTATAAATTTTTAAAACAATTATATTAAACTTAAAACTCCTACTCACTATTGCTTTGGTGCTTTACTAATGGTTTTTTTTGCTGGACACTAATGCATGAATTCACTTGTTTGGAGTCAAAAGTAGTTATCTTACACTTGTGCATAGTGGTTATGAATACATAGTGGTTACACTTGTTGCATGTTGTTGGCAAATTTATGTGCAACTCAGATATGTAGTTTCATTTTTCTTGTAATGTTAGAGTGTATATGGCAAACAATTTTAGAAGAATCCATATAGATAAAACAAACATTTTAGTGCACTTTGTTCTCTCATTGTTGTTTGTTTGAATGTTCATCGCACTCTTTTGTGTTCTAGTTGTTTATATCATGCTTGTACTACATTCATGCACTTATTTTGAAATGATCCTACATCATTGCTTGAATTCTCTTAGATCATTGCTTCATTGTGATTGATAGTTGTTGGCTTTAAATATTGCCATATCAAATTTCTTGGACATTTTAGACATTCAGTGTCTTTAAACCTTCCCTGTCTTTCTTAGGGGTGTCTACTCTTGAAGAGAATAGGAGTGATATATTATCTTGGTTTACCTCATGTGTATAGGCAATAATATATTTGTATTGCAGTGTGGTATGATTAGTAACACTTTTTTTAATGCACTGAGTTAGACTTAAGCAAGCTATATGCGATAGACTATTATTGTCAATGTTTCTTGTCATTGTTTTCCTCTTAGTTATTTTGAAGCATGCCATTACTTATGGGGCAGTGTTATTTTGTTTTGTTAATGAACATACTTTCAATGAGAGCCTAGGTCTCCCCAACCATAATGAGAACTTTATGAATTTTATAATACTTGAAGACTTTTTTTTTGCAATGTTTCTATATTTGAAATATGTTTAAGTTGACAAATATTATATTGGTAGATTATAGTGTGTAGTGGTCATTCATGGATTTAAGAATTTACTTGTAGCTTCTTCCTTGTCTTCTTTGTGACAAAGAAGACTACTCACAATTGTGCTAATTTGAAAAACAAAAAAAAGAGGTGGGAGGCAAGGGAGAGGGCGAGGGGAGCAGATTACACTCTATATAGAAAATTTCATAGTCTTCTCCAATAATACTTGTTGATTTAATACTCAAAGTATTTTGTGCTTCTTCCATTGTAATCAAGAATTGCATCAGACAATTTGCATATTTGCTCATTTCCATTTATGGCAACAAAAAATGTTTTTGCATTACATGAGTCATGTTTTGAAGAAATTGATTACAAATTGTCTAGATTCCATTTATATAGATTGCAACATTTCTGCTACTACCGAGGAGATTGTCTTTTTGACTCATTTGTTGTTCTACTTCACTTCCATTATACATTAGTTGAAATATGACAAGGAATTGTAAATCACTTCCACCATTGCTTACATTACAAACATGATGTTGCTTTACAATCACTGCATACTGAATTGACTTCTGAATACCTTCAAGATCTCCATCGAGTTACTGATGTTGAAACATATTTGCAAGGATTGTCTACACCTGCTTCTGATTCTACTGCTTCAACAATTAGCTTGTGGGGAGATGCTTTTTGCATCAAATGGTTTTCTAATTGGTTATCAATACCAATCAATGTTTGGTTATTTACAAGTGGAAAACCATATCTCTGCTTCAACCAAGATATCCATGGCTATCAGTTTAATATTTTATTGCATAACCAGAATCCTACATGTGGCCACTTTGAACCACTCCTTCAATATCACACAATGAACATTGTATCACCAAATTCTATATCAATTTCTCCATGCATTCCTGCACATTATTCCTCTCTTGTACAGTATGACATGGTGTCCATTAAACAAATCCTATTAGAACAAGGATTCTTGATTCATGATCACATTGTCGGTGATTGTCATGACTCATTGTTCAATTCTATTTGCACAGTTGCACCTTGGTTTGACATGTTTTCCATGAGAAAAATAATTGCACAAACCTTCTACAATTGTTATACTTAGAATGATGTTAGAGCTATCAAATACTTGGAAAAGCACCTTGATACCAAAATGATTGAACAAGAGAAATGTGTAAACAATTGGCAAAGTTATATTATCAACCTATCAATGCCATATGCAAATGGACACATAGAGGGAAATCATTTCTCGATCCAATGGATATGTGAAATACTTAATATTAACATCTACGTTTGGGACGCAAGTATCAAAGATATTTCTTTACGATTCTACTCATCAAATATTGTACCAAAAATGATTTATCTTATGGATTTTCCTATATCCACATCACATGCACACTTTTATGCACTTTTGCAAATTAATGGTGTTTATAGTGTCAATGATTCATATAATATAGATACACCTCTCCAACAAATATTGGGAACACCAAATTTCAATGCCATTTCAAGTCTTACACCCAAACATCATTTACACATACAATCCAATGTTGTTACACCATGTGTTAGGTCCCTATAATACTAGTGATGCCCCCATTAATATTGTAGTTGTATCCTTATTAATATTGTTGTGCCCCTATTGTCACCATATGGTTATTACTGTGCCCCATAGAATCCCTCTATTGTTATTTTTGTGCCTTTATATTATTATTGTTAGGTTGGCTTGGTTATATTGTGACCCCTTAGACTCCTATATATAGAAAGGATGTTTTTTCATTTGAATCATCAAAGAATTGTTAATTTATGTAATGTAAAGGAGGTTGCCCCCTCGAAGAGGCTGAATTCTAAGGTGTTAATCCACAGTGTCTATCTTTTTGTGAGTTGGTTTCATAACATTTGGGATCAGAGCTTTGGATTCTAGGGTTTCACTGCTCCAAATAGGTCATCGTGGCATTTTCGCTATAACTTTTTTTCTGCGATGTTTCAGAAGCGAAAAAAAAACCCATTTGAGATAAAATCTCACTGAACCTTGGGTCCAAATTTCAGAGCTTTGCACGCTATATTTACGGAGATATGATCTTAGGAAGTTGGTATTTTTGTAGACTCCTGAATTGCATTCCAAACAAGTGACTTGGGGAAAATCGTCATAACTTTCTCTCTGAGCATCGGATTGAAATTTTGTAAGAAGGTACAGAAAGAGCATGGACTTTAGTTTCCTGTATATATTTTTCAGAGCCAAGGGTCAAAAGAGTGACACGTGGCACATCGTACACGTTCGCTCTACTGAACTAGTCTATAATCAGGTCACTGTGGGAGATTTGGCATGACTCTTCCTTGGAGAATCCAATTTGGATCAGACTGGTGTTATAGCTCCAAATCTCACTCTTATGGTTTGTGATGCTGCACTCATGGCCTAGGGCAACCCCTCCTTCCAGACCTGGTCCAAAAATTTAAAAAAACAGTGTTTTATTCCCTATACGCGACATTGCCCTGAGTTAAACGCGTGTACACGCAGGTCTGTGTATACCCAACCCGCGTGTATGTATTAAAACACTTAAAAAAATAATAAATTCCTTATTTTCGGGCGGAGATCGCGGGTTTTACCTGCTGATCACCTGTTAGTGCCCGTGGCCCAACTCTTCCCAACCAACTCCTAACTAAAAAACTACTTTGGAGATGGTATAAAAAGACATCAAAGGGAAGGCCTAAGGGAGAGAGAAAGGAGAGCAAGATTATTATGCTGAGATTTTCCCCTTAGACCAGGTCTGAAGTCCTTGGTGCTTTCTGCACTTCCCCCATTTTGCATAAAAAACCCTTGTTTCCATGTGTATTGGTGATCATTCATCCTTGATATCATCATTGAGTAAGACTTGGAAGGAGCTCTTGTTGGAGGTTTGAGGCTGGAACGAATCCGGGAGGAAGCTTTGCTTGGAGCCTGCTGAAGGTGTTCAGGTGATATCTTTCCGTTATATGTACTTTACTTGCCTTTATATATAAAGAAACACGTCTTTGTTCCCGAAACAATCTTTCTTTATGCTTATGAGATTCTTGTTTTGAATTCTTATGAAAGTGGTTACTTAAAGATTTTTATAACTAACTTTATAGCATGAAGATGATTTATGTATAAGTATCTGCACATGTACTGTTATGTTCTTTGATTTGCTTGTCTTACAGGTCAAAGGAAGAAGAAGGGAACTCCAAGAAGGGTTTGGACCCTTAAGGCCTTCTCGAACGTAGGACCTTAGGTACGTACCCTTAACATTAGAATTTGCTCAAAGTAAAGATAATGGCTGTGTGTTTCTTTGAATAAGCAATTTTCAGTCTGGTAGAGTCTTAGCCCAAAGGACCCTAGGTGTATTTTCCCTTCAACCAGAATTGGTGACTCCGCTGGGGACAACACTCTTGTTGTTCCTGGTTTGGGTAGTCTTCAAGCCAATCAAGGCTCAGCCCCTCTGTTTGCTGGCTCTGACTGTCTGATCTGTTCTTGAAATCCAAGCTTTTCCAGTCTTTTCAGTCTGTGTTTTTTATTTTTCTTGAAAGACTTTAGATACGCTCTTTTTCTGGATTACAGAAGCGTATATACGCAAGTTGCACTAAGTGAACCCGCGTATACGCAGGTTTCCTTAGTTACAGTAGCGTGTACACGCATTCTACACATAATTGCAGGCGCGTATATTACATAATTTTCAAGATTTGTAGATTTTCTTTGTGCTGAATCTCTATCTGGTGGTTTGGGTTAGTTTGAAGCAGTCATTTTCCAGTAACAGCTCTCTGTTTAACAGGGGGCATCTTGTTCTGAACTCTCTCTAGTTATAAGGAGTATTAGTCTCATTTTCGTTGATTGCAAGCGTCATTGTTGTTGACATACAAGATTTCTCATTAAAGATCTTGATTGCTCTGTTTCGGCAGAGTAAGAAGATTGGATTTCAATCTTTATGTCCATTTTGTTTTCATGACACTTTTGTTTGCTTAACGAAATCATTGTTGTGACCATTTGCTCCTTTGTTTCGGAAAATTGTTTGTTATCATTTTCTTGAAACTTGTCTTTTGATCTTTTGGACTTTCATTGCTGTTTTTGGTTGTTAAAAGCGATTTCGAACACATTTATTTTTGTTGGAGTTTTCATCATTTGAAAGGTGTCAATTCACAAAAGTGTTTGGTTGCCTGTTTATCAATCATTGGTATCAGTATTTTGAGAGCTTTCCTTTGAAAAAGACTTTTTGGTTTGATTGAAAGAAAATCTTTTGAAAGTTTTGAGTTTCGCTTTCTTAAACTTGCTTTTCATTTGATTTCCTTTTTTGCGAAGTGAAAGTGCTTTGTTTTTATCTTAAAACTTGTTTTTATTGTTTGGACGAAATGATTAGCAATACATCATCTTCTATCTAAGCATTTTAGTGGCAAGACAAAATTTGGTAAAGCAGCAACTTTCCTTCTTTGTTTTTAGAGTAGTCTTTGAATCTTGCATCCACATATAGTTCTTGCATTAGGATAGATTTGCATCTCTTTTAGGCATATATAGTTTTGTTAGTTTTTGTGAGTGTGGAGTCTGAAAAGAAAAGAAAAATTTGTTTATATTAGAAGTACCTCTGAACCTCATAGAAATTGCTCTTCATCGAAAACAAAAGTGCATATGCATGTAGCTAAGTTTTATTAATTTCTTTTGCGTCCATAAAACACCACAAGTTTCATATCCATTACCTTGTGACTTAAAGAACAGCCTAATAAAATCAAGCGCTTAATTAAAATCCACTAGAACTTTTTGTTTTAGTTATTACACCAACAAGTTTAGGATTTTAGGGCCTTGGATTAGGCGAGTGGAGAGTTAACTCTCCAAGGCTACATAAAACGTCAAACATAAGAGTCTGATTAACGAGAGAAAATCCAATAGCGTTAGGGAGACTAGGAAAGCTCCGGATCTGGGAGTTAAGAATGAGGGTCTGTGAAGACAGGAAAGAGAGGTACCCCCTCTCCTACTTGTCCGAACTTACCTCACGACTGTTCCGCCTGGCTTCTGCGACGAGTTGGTACCCATAGTTGCCTCTCCTAGGGATCTGCATAGGTGGCTGCGGAGGGGAATCCCGTGGCACCTGAGGTCGACGTTGTATCACTCTCGACAGTACTACTGGAGGGCACCCTTGCGAAGCTTGGGGGCTTGCACCGGCGCAGGCTGTTGTTAGGAGGTCAGCGTAACTTCCTCTGATACCTTCGCTGATAGGACTGGGCCCTCATCATCCCAGACTATCTTCGGAAGGCCCTTTGATTCACTTTCTCGTATTTTGGTGTCCGGTCCTAATCACCCGGAGCGAAAATACGTGGAAGTTGTTTGACTGGTTGTATCTTTAGGGACTTTATAGTGTGTGCTCTGTGCTCCTAGTTGGCCTAGCTTTTAATTTTTGGAGTCTTTAGTTAGATCTTAACAAAAAATTCAAAGTGGTTGACCAGTCTCCAAGACGGTCTCGAAGACTTCGTGGTCTCTCGCCACCAAGTTTAGAGCCTTCTCCTAGAAGGCGCAGAGGGAATACTACCGGTGGGGTCCGTCCCACGCCGGTTGACGCATCGGGGATTGATCCTCCTCTCGGGGATATTAGCGGCCAAGCAAGGCCTGGCACTTCTGAGCAAGAGAGGGATACTCCAGTCCTTTCTCGAGTTCGCTTTCAAGCGGAGAATAACGTAGAGGTAGAAGAACTTTCAGAATCATTAGTGGTTCCAAATTCTCCACTACCATCTAGTTATCCAGACGTATTACAATACGTTGGGACTCCGTCTCATAGACCAGCGAGTCCAGGTTACGCTACGCGCTTACCACTTAGGATCATTACTGGAAGCATGGCTTCTACGAGTGCTGCGACTATGCAAACACCAACATCTGTGCAAGGGGGAGGAACCATTTCCATCCCCTCCACTTCCTTGTTCGGATATTTTGCTAGCACATCTTTAATAGGGTCTACTTCCATTCCGTCCATGAGTGGAAATGCCCAAACCAATGCTTTTAGTACTGGTTCCTTCCTTTTTGGCACCCAATCACAGGGTATTCCATCGGTTCTGTTTAGTGCCACTACGTCCATGATGGGCGGATCGGCTTCATTCCAGGGTTTCCCTTTCGGAAGTGGTCATATATCACACTCCAACCCGACGATAGGATCCATGCCTTTTTCTTCAGTAGGACAAAGCAGCAATCCTTTCCAAGGTTGGAATAACCCTGGGGTTAGTAGCGCAGGAACCGCGAATCCATTCATCGGCCAACAAGGAAGTAGGCCGTATTCCACGGTTAGCATGTTTCAGAGTATTCCTCCCCTTGCTTCGGCTTGGAACCCATATCAGGGGTTATCAACTCCTTATCATTCTTTAGGAGGAAACTTTGCGGGCTATGGAGGTTATACGGCAGGAGTTGGTCAAACTCCGAATTTTGCTGAACCACAAGGCTTGCCTTTTGGTTCAGCCAGTTCTACTGGTCACTTCGGGCAGCCTGGTGCCTCCCAAATCCCAGGACAATCTATTCAGAACTTTGGGAGTTCCGCCCAGTCGGGGTGGAACCCCCTAGGTCCTCCTAGGCTTCCGTTTCTGGCAACGTTAAACTTGCCAGATCTCACTAAGCTAACGAATGACCCTATCAGGTACAATCCGGCCTGGCCTCCGGTCCCAACCAAACTCCCTTCGGATATACCAAAATTCGAAGGGAAAAGTGGTGAAGATCCGGGCGACCATGTAACCACATTCCACTTGTGGTGCTCATCTAACTCCCTCATCGAAGATTCGATAAGGTTGAGACTCTTTCAGCGCACCTTGACTGGTAATGCGGCTAAATGGTATATAGAGTTGCCAGGGGGCAGCTTTACATCGTTCGCTGACTTAGCTAATATCTTTTTAAATCACTTTCAGTTGCATGTCCGCTATGATGCCGGAACCGAACTTCTGGCCACCTTTCGTCAGGATAAGGCAACCCACATTTCTGATCACATTCAGGAATGGAGACGGAGAAAAAGGCTCATTAAAGCCGAAATCCCTCCGGAGTACCGTCTAGAGTGGTTTTTGAAGTCTTTGCAACCTGAGATCTCCAAGGATGTCTCCATGTCTGGGGTATATTCCGAGGAGCAAGCCATTTTCAGGGCCCAGCAGTTAGAACTGATTTACTCTCAGTCTGGGATCCTCCAAAAGTACTTGCCAGATGCTCCTGGATCTAAGGCTGATTTAGCTAAGCCAAAGCCAGGTCCGCATGCAGATGGTATCGTTGGGTCAGTAGACTCGACTACAGTGAACTTGTTGAATCAATTGCAGCAGTTGTCATTACAAACTGCTCCTAATAACCAAGTCACAATGTCTAATCCTCAAGCTTCCCAAAATTCTTCCATTAATGCTGTCCAATCTAATAACCCCAAAGGAAATCAAAATTCCAATGGGAAAAAGAAAGGACGTGGTAAGAAGAAGAACTCGGATGGGAAGCCCGATGCAAATAAATCCGGCAACAACGCTGATGGTGGTAAAGGTGAGTCGAGAAAGAAAGTTAAGTTCCCTTGCAAGTTATGCAGTGGGGACCATCTAACTCATCTTTGCCCTAGAATTGAAGACGCTCAGCGCTTGTTAGGACAGCAAGGGACTTCTAGTTCGCAAGCTGTGTTAACTAACCCGTTTCCCCAAGGGTAGCAACTTCTTGCTGGCGCGAATTCGAATCCTGGGACCTCCTCAGGGGGCAACCAGGAAGGGGAAAAAGCATCAAATGTTCTTATGATGGGTTCAAATGTTAACGTGACTACTCGGTCACATGATTATGGTGAAGCAGGAACATCTAAGGATAAAACTGCTCCCGGAAGTAATGACCTTCATATTGAGAGACCCCCTGTTGAGACTATACCTAGGATACTGAAAGGTTCCGCCAAACGCGCGACGATTAATCCTAACGCTAGGGCTACCCAAAATTACTCCATTGTGGAAGATTTGGCTCAAAGCCCATGTGCTATGTCCGCTTTGGAAGTTCTCCAATCGTGTCCGTCTCAGAGAAGTGCTTTACTATCCTCCATTGGAGCGGTCGATCCGGCTAACTCGTTAGTGCTCTCTTTTGACATGTCAAATGTCAAAAAGAGACTCCCTCATCATATGGCTTTTCAGATAAAGTCAACATACCGGAAAATCAATATTTTTCGCACCGTTATAGATGAAGGAGCTTCCACATGTGTCATGTCCATGTCATGTTGGAAGGCTATTGGTTCACCTTCGGCTGTTCCCTCACCAACTGCCTTAACTGCATTTGATGGCCATTCTCACAAGCCGCATGGGATTATCCCGGCCTTTCCTGTATGTGTTGGAGGGAAGGTCGTTAATATCGAAGTTGAAGTCGTAGATGCTAACCTAGATTATAATCTCCTATTAGGAAGGAACTGGGTGTACGAGATGGAAGCCGTCGTGTCGACTCTGTTTCGTGTCATTTGCTTTCCTCATGAGGGGAAAATCATTAAGGTTGATCAATTGGACTATTCCCCAATCGATCCTCAAGCAACCTCCGACTCTACTGTTCCTTTGGTGGATAACCCTCACCCGCCGACTGAGAATTTAGGAGTAGGGATGTATTCCTCGTTGATGGGTACGTTTGATCTTCCCTCTCCTTTCGCAAGAATCAATGCTATTTCATCATCCAAGGAGTCCTCTCGAGAAGAGTTCTTTCGAACTCATCATTTTTCCGACCCTTGGACCTTGCCTTCACCTACGACCACATTATTTGAAGGACAAGTTAATGGAATGGCGTTTCCTATATCTGCAGCTGAGCTTAGATATCAGGCTATCGTAGACTCTGCAGATAACCATTCTACTCCTTTTTCCGAAGAGGAGTTAGATGGTCATGTGGCCCCCGCTTGGAGCTTTGATTCTACCTCTGTCTTGGACTGCTTAGATTCGGTTCTACCTTCTGAAGAAGAAATCCTTGAAGTAATGATGGGTATAGATCGACCTTGGGAAGACTTACACCATCGTTCATATTTTCTTCCTCCATTGCAAGAAGTATAATCTAGATTCTCCGAGCTCGTTGGTAGTGATGTTTGTACGGTGTCGAACCCTTTGGCTCCAACACACGTACGTGCCGAAGGTAATATTTCGGTAATTTCAAAAACAATACCTATAAAAATCTCTAAGGATCATAACATCATCGAGAATATCTTCATCGGAATTGAGTGTTCCCCTGAAGAGATTCAAATTTATACCGACCTATTCAAGGAATATCGTGATGTATTTGCTTGGTCTTATGAGGAAATGCCCGTCATTGATCCTTCTATAGTCCAACATGAGATCAAGACGTACGAAAACGCAAAACCAATTCGTCAAAGGCTTCGGCCGGTTAACCCTAGGAAAGCAGCGGCTATCAAAGCTGAGGTTGAGAAGCTGCTAAGGGCGGGTTTTATATACCCTGTTCCTCTTACGGATTGGGTTTCGAATCCAGTCCCCGTGGACAAAAAGCAAGGAACAATCCGCGTGTGCATCGATTTTAGGGACTTAAACAAGGCTTGTCCGAAAGACAATTACCCCACGCCATTCATTGATCAGATTATCGACGAATATGCGGGTAATGAAATTTTTTCCTTCATGGATGGTTTTTCGGGTTATAATCAAATCTCTATCCGTCCTGAAGATCAGCATAAGACAACATTCATATGTCCCTGGTGTACCTTTGCATATCGAAAGATGCCTTTCGGTCTTAAAAATGCTGGAGCCACTTTTCAGCGGGCCATGTCATACGCTTTCCACGACATCAAACATGTCATCGAGGCATACTTGGATGATCTCGCTGCTCGTTCTCGAAAGAGAACTGACCATCCTAGTCATCTTCGATTAGTCTTTGAGCGATGTCGTTTTTACAAGATCCGGTTGAATCCCAATAAATGCGTTTTCGCGGTTACATCCGGTCGGTTGTTAGGGTTTATAGTGTCCAATGAAGGGATTCGGGTTGATCCCTTCAAGGTTGAGGCAATAATTCAGTTGCCTCCCCCGTCTTCAATTCGTCAACTTCAAAGTCTTCAAGGGAAGGCTAATTTCTTAAGAAGGTTTATAGCAAACTATGCCGAGATCACTAAAGGGTTCATGCGTTTGCTACGGAAAGGAGTTCCATTTGTATGGGACGACTTTGCGCAGCGGTCGTTTGATGCTTTGAAAAAGGCATTAGTCTCTGCCCCGCTTTTGAGTCCACCGGATTATGGTAGAGACTTCCTTTTATATCTCGCTGCTGCGGAATCTACCATTGGTATGGTTCTAGTTCAGGAAGACGATGCTCTGGCCGAGCACGTGATTTATTATTTGAGCCGAGGCTTAATAGGTCCTGAACTCCGCTATTCTCCGGTTGAGAAGTTGGCCTTGGCAGCGGTCCATGCTGTCCAGAGGCTCCGTCATTATATTTTGCTTCGCAAAACTTTTGTCTTAGCAGCGGTCAATCCATTTCAATTTGTCCTCAGTAGGCGAGTGATTGGGGGCAAATATAATAGATGGATAGTCATTTTACAAGAATTCGACCTCGAGTTCTTGTCAGCCAAGTCTAAGAAATCTATGGTCTTTGCGGAGCTAATTTCTGAGCTTCCTTGTGGAGAGGATATTGTTTATGAGGAAAGTTTACCCGACGAACACATATTCCTCATCTCTTCACAAGACCCTTGGTATGGAGATATCATTGTTTATCTCCAGACTTCGAAGTTTCCCTCTACTTTCTCCAAGGATGAACGTCGCAAATTACGTCACCTAGCTAAAAACTATGTTATCATTGGTGACACATTATACCGTCGAGGGGTTGATTCAATTCTTCGACGTTGTTTAACCTTAGAGGAAGCAGAGTCTGTGCTTAATGATTGCCACAGTGGAGCTTGTGGTGGTCATCTATCTGGGCTTGCTACAGCCCAGCGCATCTTACGTGCCGGCTATTTTTGGCCTTCACTCTTTAAGGACTGTGTGGAAGCGGTCAAACGCTGTCACCCGTGTCAAATTTTTACTCGCAAGATGCGCGCGCATCCAGCTCCCCTTTTTCCCGTTGTCACCATCGGTCCCTTCACTAAGTGGGGTATTGATTTTACGACTTGTAATCCGCCTTCAGCAGCGAATCACAAGTATATTATCGTGGCCGTAGACTACTTCACGAAGTGGGCCAAGGCCATGCCTACTTATAAGAACGACAGTGACACGGCAGCTTTGTTTCTTTTCAATCAAGTTATCTCAAGATTCGGTATCCCAAGAGAGATTGTCACTGACCATGGCAGTCATTTCCAAAATCAGCTAATGTCCGAATTGGCTCTTAAATTAGGTTTCCGTCAGGAGCATTCGTCTCCTTATTATCCTCAGGCCAATGGACAGGTCGAGGTGGTCAATAAAACTCTTAAGACGATACTCCAATGGACAATCGATAAAAATTGGTCCAATTGGCACATTATGTTGTATTCGGCTCTTTGGGCATACCGAACCTCCGTCAAAACGGCTACTGGTTTTACTCCTTTTCAGTTGGTTTACGGGATGGAATCTATCTTTCCGGTCGAATGTGAGATTCCATCTTTGAAATTGGCTGTTGAGCTTCTTCCTGAGACTTCGAGTCTCGAGGAGCGCCTAGTTCACTTGGAGCATCTCGATGAGCAGCGTCGAGACGCGGCCATGATGAACGAGGCCCATAAGAAAAGGGTCAAAACTCAGTATGATAAGTCTGTCCGTCCTCGTGTCTTTACTGAAGGTGACCTTGTCTTAGTCTACGACCAAGATAAGGACGCCTTGGGGGCAGGCAAATTTAAGCCTATGTGGTACGGTCCTTTCATTATCAAACGAGTCTTAGAAAAAGGATCGTATGAGTTAGTTGATTTCGAAGGAAACAAGCTGGCGGAGCCCCGAAATGGGCTCTATCTAAAGAAGTATTTTGCTTAGTTTTTCCAAGCAATGACTTCTTTGTATTTTATGTATATTTGTACATATATTATCGAGCGTTTTCTGATATCAGCACTTTTTGGTCTGCTTTGGCAGGTGTTGATGGATGATTTGGTTTATTTTGGGTTCGCCGATGGTGCTAGTCGGCACACTCGGAATCTTGCTTCCGCAGCTTGGGTACTTTATTATCCAACTGGTCAATTGATGGTATCAAGAGGCGTGTGTATCGGTCCTGCTTCAAACAATATGGCCGAGTATACAGCTGTTATCAATTTATTATCCGAGGCAATCTCTTATGGGATCGACTCGTTGGTAGTGTATCTTGATTCTCAATTGATAGTGTCTCAGTTAAATAACATTTATCGGGTTAGAGATCCATTATTATATCGCCAATATTTAAGAGTGAGGTTGTTGCAAAGATCATTTATTTACATTAATTATTTGCACATTCCAAGATCTCAAAATTGGTTAGCTGATTCTATCGCTAATCAAGCATTAGACTGGCATATCAATCATTCATCGTCATAAAATCATGCATCAAAAAGTCAATCTGTATATATATATATATATATATATATATATATATATATATATATATATATATATATATATATATATATATATATCGCAAAAGCGTCTCGAGTGTACATATGTGTGTCCAAAAATATACAAAATTGGGACTCAAATGCCCATAATCATGTCAGGCATATCTAACGCCTCGGCTCAGGATGAGCATCTAAATAGGTCACTATAGCATTGGCCACGCGCCGAAAGATGCGAACCCAGTCACGTGGCATCCCAACCACATGACGCTGCATATCTGGAGGAAGATCCTCTATCGCGGCCATCGGTACTTGGCGGCTCAGTCTCGCCAAGTGTCGCTGGACGTTGTTCAGGGTCCGTTCATTCTCAGCAGCCGCCTCTTCGGCTCCTCGGCCGCGCCGTCCATGCCGCGGGAATCCATCTAGTCGTACAGGCCCAATGTCTGAAACATGATCATCATATTAGTCATTTGAATCTCATCAAAAATATTTTTCAAAATTCATCATTATATTTGAAAAAATCCAAAAAAATCATAAAAATAAAAAATCTTACCGATCTCGCCCCATGCTGCGTCCGGTGGCAACACTAGATCAGGATCTCCTCGGAAATCCAGTCCAGCATAGGGGTAGTCATCCACGGCAATGATTTGTTGCTCCCACCAAGTAAAGAAATCATCGTCGAATGCATTCCTTGGGACTTCCCCACCCCCCAGACGTTTCATCAAGTCAGCCCACCGGCCCATGCGTGGATCGCGTGGACTACTGATGGCAACGGCTACCCTGGGGCGGAGTGCGGGAACCCTCTCGAAGAAGAAAGTGCACAAAATAGTCCCGAACCCAAAGTTCTTGGTCTGTCCCCTCCGGATAGATGTGAGTTGTTCTTTCATGTTGGCCAGTAGAGGAGTGCACCAGTCAAACACAGTGGTGAGACAGTCCACTGCCACGCTCATGTTGACACGTGATGCCTGATGCAGTGAGGATGATCCGTTCACCCGACCTATGGTGAACAAAATTATCCTGAGTGACAAACTCGCCACAACTGGAATAGAAATCTGACTCCCGACCTTTCGGTGACCCGGGCAGTAAATCTCTACATAATCATCAACACTGAGGCTATTCCGTGTCCTGCCCCGGGAATGTACTACCTCTCCCCTCCGGGAAAGGCCCGTGATAAAGTATATATCTTCCACTTCTATCCTGAGTGGCATCTGATCAATCATGAATGCTTCCTCCTCGACATCCCAGTAATCAATGAGTCTCTCGAGCAAACGCGTATTTGCTTTCATATTTGGCAATTTGAAAAACTTAAGCAATCCGCATCCCCGTAAAGCATTTAATGCATCATCATCGCCCATAACTTCGTTATCTACAGCTGAGTGCTCTCTTTCTCGCCATGTGAGAGTCATCCTGGAAGAAAAAATTATTTTTAACCGTTAGTTTTATGTATAAAAATATTTCGCTGCGCACACGCGGGTTACCCTATACACAGTCGCGTGTAGGGCCGTCGTATACGCGAGTTATATACAGCCAACCCGCGTGTACGCCGCAGAGCAATTTTTTGCAAAATTCTAACGGTGAAACATCAAATAAACTTCCTAAAAACTATCACAATTGATTGCAAGACAAGTTTAGTGCCTACCTGGAAGTTTTCGGCAAGTTTGAACGGTTGAATAAGTCACAGGGAAGTTGCTCCTTTTGCTCCACAATTTTTGCTCTCCAAGTCAAACGGTGAAAATGGTAAGTCCAAAATTTGTTTTTATAAGTTTTGAAAAATGCAAAATTTTTTCAAAATTTTATTTTGTTAGTTTTATGTCACTTTTAACTTGGGAGCTTGGAATGTCGAGATTGGGTTGTTTTTCAGGACATTTTGGACATTTTTCAAAGGTTCGAGATGGTTCCATCACTGCTGACCCGTCATGGCAGGTATCGTGGTCTCACTGGCATATAGGTTAGGGACATCATTTTTCCGTTGCATTATGCATACTAGCCTCCATTTGACCGATACATCTGTCGTAGGGTCGATCCCATCGTGTTATGGTTAGTAAACCATTTTCACTCACCGACTTTTTAAATCATGACACGATGGTAGAGCCATTCCTTTACATGGGCATCCTAGTTAGCACCTCACTGACATTTGTTGCCCATGCTGCTTCGTTTTGAGTAGGCTCGGGAGTCCTCTGTAGTCCCGCCATGACTTATGCGTTGAAGACTCATTCCTCTTTGGTTCTTCGCTTCATTCTGGCCTTATACCCTAGAGGCTCCTTTGTGTTGAGTTGTACTACTGCATTGCATGTTGACCATTTGCACCTTTGGGCCTAGAGCCGGCTTCACTTAGACTCGTGTTTAAGCCAACTTTTGACCTTGACATCTGCAAAAAATCAACCTTGCATACCTTTGACTTCTGCAACTTGACACACCTTGACCCGTGGAAGGAACATACCTTTGAGTGTCATTGACCAGTTTTCACCTCCCTGCATTGAGCATAGGAACGTTCCTTTCCCAGGAACTAGATCATCTGTTTCACCGACGCTCGTTCTTTCCACTGTATTATAGCATTCTTTTATTCTTTTTCCGGCTTATCAGAAAAAGAAAAAAAAATTAAATATTCCAAAAAAAAAAGAGCGGGAACAGGGACATTATTTCCATTTATTGTTGGCAGCTAGAGTCAGTCCTGTCGCCCTTGAACAAAGCACTCAAAACAAAGTCTCCTCCATATGGGTGGGATTTAGTTTGACTTAGGTAAGCCATAACCTTGTTATCGAGTCAGTTCTCCCCCGATTGGTTACCTCTTCCAATCATATGGAGGGTTCGTTCGTGCCTCCTGCATGACGGACTTATACAGATTCATTATATGCTGCCACAGTCACATTGAGTCGTGCTTTTGTTCAAGGGAAGTTAGCCTGAGTCGGCCTTTCTGCGGTGTCTCTTGACTCATTTTCAGTCGGCCATCCCTGGTTGTCAGTGTCATGTCTATCATCACATCAGTTATATTGGTCCTTCACTCGTGCCGGTTTGAGAAGGTCCCCATTGAATTCTTGCTGGCGGGTCTTGTCCTTATCGACGACGACACCTTGCTCTGAGGACAGGCCTAGAGACCGCACCCTGGCCCTATTTTCATTATTGATAGGTCACCTTGTGCTCAGCATCGATCAGTATCATGGGTCTTTGACTGAGTGGTTTCCCTTGTGTTCGACATCAGCATACATTATCACACATTGGGATTCGTGCAGTACCTTGGTTTCCATTTGACCCTATTGGTGGATACCTCGCCTCTCTGTCAGCTTTCATTATTGGTTGGTTCAGAGGGTTTCTGCCGTGCGCTAGCCACATCTTGTGTATGCCGGAAACGTACTTCGGTTGGGGTTACTACATTTTTTTTCGTCCGATTCCTTCCACATTATTGGCCTACGGGTTACACTCGCGCTAGATTGATGGAGGATGCCTTAATGCCTTCCTTCTAGCGGATCTTTCCCTATCGACTCCGACTCATTGCTCTGGGGCAAAGATCTAGAGTCCATTTGGTAGTACCTTGGGGTTTGCAGTCATTAGTGGCAGATCCTTCGCTATCGATAGTGGGAAACCATCATTGTCTCCTGATCGATAGATTCTTACAGGTGTTCGACTTCAGCTTATCTATTCACACTTGTTAGATTGTACTGGGTACCTTGACGCTCATTATCATTATCGGTGAGTAGTCTCGCATTTGTTAACGGTATACATCAATGACCGGTAATCAAACGATTTCTCACATGGTCGACTTCAGATCATTTATTCCCATAGTGTAGAAATGTACCACGGCGGTCGGTGAAGACCTCAGGTTGTATCAGCATTCATTGGTTCACTTGACAGTTGCTCCTGTTGCTGCTAGTTGATACCACTCCACCTTATATGTTGCAGTCAGTCATGGCGACATTCTATATGCTGGCACCTGAGTTTGCAGTGTAGTACCATCCTATTCCATCATGTTCAGTTGGTACCTTTTGGGATCAGTCTTTGCTATCAGTGATCCGTTGCATCTTTCAGCATCATTGATAGTTTTATATGTGATATTCAGACATGTACTTATTCATTATGATCAGATGATCCATTATGTATCTTACAGTCATTTATACTTGTATACTTAGTGGATTCGCTTGTACTTGATATGCGAACATTCTTTACTTTTCCTGAGCATGGGTATGCCCGCCTCAGACAGTGTTTCTTTCTGATCTCCTTTCGGTGGCTTGGCAGGCTGAATTCTGGTGCAGTCCTCCTCGGTTTTTCGACAGAGTTCCTTTCCATGTACTTACATAATATATTTCGGCCATCATGTTCCCCTTCTGACCTCATACATTAGGGGGCATCTGTTATAGCTCCAAATCTCACTCTTACGGTTTGTGATGCTGCACTCATGGCCTAGGGCAACCCCTCCTTCCAGACCTGGTCCAAAAATTAAAAAAAACAGTGTTTTATTCCCTATACGCGACATTGCCCTGAGTTAAACGCGTGTACACGTGGGTCTGTGTATACCCAACCCGCGTGTATGTATTAAAACACTTAAAAAAATAATAAATTCCTTATTTTCGGGCGGAGATCGCGGGTTTTACCTGCTGATCACCTGTTAGTGCCCGTGGCCCAACTGTTCCCAACCAACTCCTAACTAAAAAACTACTTTGGAGATGGTATAAAAAGACATCAAAGGGAAGGCCTAAGGGAGAGAGAAAGGAGAGCAAGATTATTATGCTGAGATTTTCCCCTTAGACCAGGTCTGAAGTCCTTGGTGCTTTCTGCACTTCCCCCATTTTGCATAGGAAACCCTTGTTTCCATGTGTATTGGTGATCATTCATCCTTGATATCATCATTGAGTAAGACTTGGAAGGAGCTCTTGTTGGAGGCTTGAGGTTGGAACGAATCCGGGAGGAAGCTTTGCTTGGAGCCTGCTGAAGGTGTTCAGGTGATATCTTTCCGTTATATGTACTTTACTTGCCTTTATATATAAAGAAACACGTCTTTGTTCCCGAAACAATCTTTCTTTATGCTTATGAGATTCTTGTTTTGAATTCTTATGAAAGTGGTTACTTAAAGATTTTTATAACTAACTTTATAGCATGAAGATGATTTATGTATAAGTATCTGCACATGTACTGTTGTGTTCTTTGATTTGTTTGTCTTACAGGTCAAAGGAAGAAGAAGGGAACTCCAAGAAGGGTTTGGACCCTTAAGGCCTTCTCGAACGTAGGACCTTAGGTACGTACCCTTAACATTAGAATTTGCTCAAAGTAAAGATAATGGCTATGTGTTTCTTTGAATAAGCAATTTTCAGTCTGGTAGAGTCTTAGCCCAAAGGACCCTAGGGGTATTTTCCCTTCAACCAACTGGTGGCATTGGAAAGAGGATGCAAAAGGCTACTGCAAGTCACAATTTCAGAACTAGATGATCCGAAATTACAGAGCTACATCAGATTCAATATCAAGCTCCTACAAAGTGAAAAAAGGTGTGTAGTCTTTTTTTTTAAATTTTTGAATAAGATTGGTTTGAAAAACTAGTTTGAAGTAATTCAAAGGGCATAGTATAGCATTATTATCGGTAATTGATGCCCCGAGGAAAGAAAATGCAAACACCTAGTAAGCAACCTGGAAGCTCTAGCATGACTCATGAAGAAGAGGAAGAAATACAACATGATATATCAAAATTACGAGACCAAGTGCAACAAGTGTCACTTGCACAAAAAGTAACAGAAACTAAGATGGATGGTTTAAAGAAAGGCGTAGAAGTTAAGATGGATGGTTTAAAGAAAGGCGTAGAAGTTAAGATGGATGGCATGGAAGCTAAGATGAATGACATGGACACTAAGATGAATGGCATGGATGCTAAAATGGATGGCATGGAGGATAAGATAGAAGAATTGAAGATAAATTTGAATACGTTGCTACAAGAAATGGTCACTAATGGTGAAAGGGTAGTAAAGGAAACTCATGATGAGAACAAAAGAAATGTTAATCATGATTTCATAGACTCTAATGTTGGATCAAAGACCCACCATATTCCAAAAATCGATATGAGGAAGTTTGATGGCAAGGATCCCGCAACATGGATATTACAGATGGAGCAATTTTTCGATCTCAATAATGTGCAAAACACACAAAAGGTACGTATTGCAAATTTATATTTGGAACCAAATCAGTTTGTATGGTATGAATGGATTTGCTCTCATAAACAAATTATCACTTGGGCAATTTTTATGGAAGAATTGACAACACATTATGAGGATACAAAAAGCAACACTTTCTTTAGCCAATTGATAAGTCAAACAAAGCGTTCAATAATGGAGCACATTGAGGAGTTCCAAAAATTGAGCATAAGGGTAAAAAATATTCTAGAAGAGCATAGGATTGATGTGTTCATAGGGACTTTAAAGGGTAATATCCGACATGATGTTCGCCTTTGGGAACCTGATTCATTAGAGAAGGCATTCAGGTTAGCAAGAAAAATGGAAAGCAACATTATGGCAACCAGGAAGCATACCACTCACAACTATAAAGATGGAAGTGTTGTTGCCCCTAGCCTTCCACAACCTATAAGGTTGACACCACAACAATTGGAAGAAAAAAGAGAAAAAGGGCTTTGTTACAGTTGTGATAGCAAATACACTAAAGGTCATAAGTGTGCTGAGAAGAAATTATTCTACATAGATTGTGAAGAGGAAGAAGGAAAGGAGCAAGAAAGGTCAAAAGAAGAGGATATACTCCAGGAACAAAGCCTAGATAAAGAAGAAATGAATCCGACCATATCTTGTAATGCATTGGCTGGAATTACCACTCCTCAAACCATCAAAATAGAAGGACAAATCAAGAAGAAGAAGAAGAAGGTAATAGTGTTGATTGATTCAGGAAGTACCCACAATTTTATTCATTGTAAGATAGCAAAAGAATTGAATTGCTTCCTATATCTAGCACTAGAGTGTCAAGTGATGGTTGCAAATGGAGGAACGATAAATTTCTCTAGAAAGTGCCATAATATCAAGCTATCCATGGGAGAATATGTATTGAAGAGCCCAACGCTTTCCATTCGAATGGGAGGTGCTGATGTTGTACTAAGAGTCTAATGGCTACAATCCTTGGGTATAATAGCTTTTAACTTTCAAGAACTTTTCATGAAATTTTATGCGGAAGGAAAGGAAGTTGAATTAAGGGGTATTGCAGGGAAACCGGGAAAGATAATAAGATCTAATGGTATGACAAAGCTTCTAAAAAAGGAACAACGAGGTGTAATTGCACAATTATGTTCACTAGATGTTTCCACATAGAAATCATCTATTTCTCCAGATCTCCAAAAAGTCTTGGACAATCATTCCAAGGTATTTGAGACTCCCAAAGGTCTCCCACCTATTTGTGATCATGATCATACTATTCATTTGATTCCAAGAAGTGTTCCTCCAAACATCAGGCCGTACAGATATCCCTATGCCCAAAAGAGTGGAATTGAATGTATGGTTGCAAAAATGCTTGAGGCTCAACCTAGCCAAAGTTCTTTCTCTGCTCCAGTAGTATTGGTGCATAAGAAGGATGGATCATGGCGCATGTGTCCGGATTATAGGGAGCTCAACAAGCTCACTATTAAAGATAAGTTTCCCATTCCTATCATTGATGAATTATTGGATGAATTGCATGGATCAATTTACTTCACCAAGTTAGATCTTCGTTCAGGATATCATAAAATCAGAATGAAGACTCAAGACATTCCGAAAACAACATTTAGAACTCATGAGGGTCACTATGAGTTTTTGGTCATGCCTTTTGGCTTTACCAATGCACCTTCTACATTTCAAGGTTTGATGAATTCCATTTTCAAACCCTTCCTTAGAAAATTTTTGTCAGTATTTTTTGATGATATACTAATCTATAGTAAGTCTTGGAAGGATCATGTTGAACACATTGACAGGGTGCTACAACTATTGGAGGAGAAACAATTATATGCAAAAAGATCCAAATGTTTCTTTGGATTACAAAAGGTAGAATATCTGGGTCATATTGTATCTCATGAAGGAGTTAAGGTAGACCCTAGCAAAATTAAAGCCATTAAGGAATGGGAAATCCCCACATCCATAAAGAATTTGTGAGGATTTCTCGGGTTGACAGGGTATTATCACAAGTTTGTTAAGAATTATGGGAAAATAGTAGCACCTCTAACAACATTGTTGAAGAAAGATGCATTTTCATTGACTCTAGAAGCAACAAAGGCCTTTGAATATCTTAAAGAGACAATGTGCCAAGCACCGGTCTTAGCTACACCAGACTTCAAGAAAACCTTTATTGTGGAATGTGATGCTTCTGGAAATGGAATTGGTGCTGTTTTAATGCAATATGAAAGACCCATTGCTTTCAAAAGTCGTCCAATCAAGGGAAAGTATTTACACAAAGCTATTTATGAGAAGGAAATATTGGCAATACTACATGCACTTAAGAAATGGCGACCCTACCTAATGGGAAGACACTTCAAGGTAAAAATGGATCATGATAGCCTTAAATACTTTTTAGAACAAAGATTATCCTCTGAAGAACAACAAAAATGGGTCACAAAGATGCTAGGTTATGACTTTGAAATCATATACAAAAAAGGGAAGCAAAATGTTGTGGCAGATGCACTCTTAAGAAAGGATGAGGATGTGGAAGCATTGTTGTGTGCCATTTCTATTATCCAACCAAATTGGATAAACAAAGCAAGGGAGGAATGGAGGAATGACGAAGAAGTGTGGGAAATTATTCGAAAGTTACAACAAGATTCCAGTACATCTGATACATTTAGCTGGAAAAATGATTCGTTATGGTACAAAGATCGCTTATACCTCTATAAGAATTCCCAACTCAAACAAAAGATTCTTCTGGAATTACATGCTTCTCCCTTAGGAGGGCACTCAGGATTTTTAAAAACTTACCACAGGGTTAAGAAGGAATTTTTTTGGGATGGCCTTAAATCAGATATTCAAAAGTTTGTGGCAGAATGTTTGGTATGCCAACAAAATAAAGCTGAAACAGTTAAGACACCAGGTCTATTACAACCTTTATCCATTCCAAGCCAATGTTGGGAGGAGGTTTCAATGGATTTTATCACAGGTTTACCCAAGTCTGAGGGAAAGAGTGTCATCATGGTGGTAGTTGATAGACTTACCAAGTATGCACACTTTTTTGCATTATCACATCCATTTAAAGCCAGTACAGTTTCTACGCCATTTATGGAAACAATTCAAAAGCTACATGGAAACCCAAAGATTATTGTAAGTGACAAAGATCCCATTTTTATAGGAAATTTTAGGACATAATTATTTTCTTGTCTTGGTACTCAGTTAGCTCATAGCTCATCTTATCATCCTCAATCTGATGGGAAAACGAAGATAGTAAACAAATGTTTGGAAGGATATCTTTGTTGCTTTGTATCTGATAAATAGACACAATGGGTCAAATGGTTGCCTCTAGCTGGATGGTGGTATAACACTTCCTTCCATACTACAACAAAAATGACCCCATTTATGGCACTTTATGGATATCAGCCACCATCCATCACATCATATTTAAGAGAAAATTCTAAGGTTCAAGTAGTGGAACATCACATCGAGCATCAACAACAAGTTCTCCAACTCTTAAAGGATAACCTCGTGTTGGCGCAAAATAGAATGAAATAGTAGGCTGATCAACATCGTAGTGAAAGAAGTTTTGATGTAGGTGATTGGGTATTCCTACGGCTACAACCATATAAACAAATGTCCCTCAAGCAAGCTAAGAAGGATAATAAATTGTCACCAAAGTACTATGGTCCATACAAGGTGTTGCAAAAGATTGGTACTATGGCATACAAATTGGAGCTTCCTGCAACTTCTTGAGTGCACCCAGTTTTCCATGTTTCATGTTTAAAGAAGGTTATAGGCGAGAAGCTCCCAGTTCAAACAATATTGCCAGAAGTTGACAAGGAAGGAAAAATTATATTGGAACCAGAAGCAGTCATAGAAACAAGAACTTGACAACTACGAAATCGATCCATTTCAGAGTATCTCATCAAGTGGAAGAACTTATCCGCTGAAGATTCCACATGAGAGTATGAGAATTTTATATAGAAGCATCCAGAACTACTCAAGCATTGAGGACAACACTTTTTTATAGGAGAGGGGCATGTTAGGTCCCTATAATACTAGTGATGCCCCCATTAATAATGTAGTTGTATCCTTTATTAATATTGTTGTGCCCCTATTGTCCCCATATGGTTATTATTGTGCCCCATAGAATCCCTCTATTGTTCTTTTTTTGCCTTTATATTATTATTGTTAGGTCATCTTGGTTATATTGTGACCCCTTAGACTCCTATATATAGAAAGGAGGTTTTGTGATTTGAATCATCGAAGAATTGTTCATTTATGTAATGTAAAGGAGGTTTCCCCCTCGAAGAGGTTGAATTCTAAGGCGTTAATCTATCTTTCTATCTTTTTGTGAGCTGGTTTCATAACACCATGTACCCAACTAGACAATGGTTTCATTGACAATAAAACGTCAACGAGCAGAAAATATGTTAAGTTGTCTAAACATTGCACGTTATCAAAACAAGAGTCTCTTTCTTCATTATTCAGTGAGCAACATGACAATCCAGTACTTGTTCCTCATTTCAATAAATCCAATAACCATCCTAGTCGATTGAATCATTTGAAACATGAAATGCGTGCATATGGTGCTTTACTATCCAAGAACAGAAAAAATATTTGCAATCAATTAAATCAATTGAGGCATATTTTTAGTCAATACAAGACACACCTACACATGTATGTTGTATTGTGATAGATTGAATTTTGAGAAAGATATGTGGCTTGTGAACAATAGCACATTGGCAACTTTTCATGCGCTCACAAGTACAATTGAGGCAAAACCAATCAAAGCCAATGAAAAAATTTGCAAATTTTGCAATACTGTAATAATCAATGGAAAATTGCCTAAATTTGCATCACCTTTACATATCTTCCGAAACCAAAAATTGTTTTTGTTACAGAGTTGACAACTTTAGAAGAGAGATTGGTGGCACCAAGAATGACCTTTGCACAAATACGACAACTTGGCTACAAAAGATCATAGATAGGACTAACAGGCACAATCATAAATTTTCCTTCCAATTTGAACAAAGTTCAAACAACTCTACCTAGAAGTATTGATGATTGCATGACAATTGCAATAATGCTTAAAAGAAAAATAGAATACAAGAATGCATATTTGTCTGGAAATGTTTGACCAAAAAAAGTAATGGTTGCCTTACGTGACTTGTGCAATACAACTCTTTACAAAAATGAACAAATAGTGATAAACAATGAGTGGCAAGACCATTTTGATCAACATAGACAAAATCATGAGAGCATTAGCCCAGAAGTTCATGAAGCAGATTCACCATGTGTTGACAATGATTTAGAACCAGAATCAGAAACACTTGTGCATGGTTACTCAGAAGCCCACTTAATCCATGATCTTGATACACAAATATTACAAATTTCACCTTCTGAAGGATACAAGCCATTGGGTATCTTCCAGGACAAGTTCTCTGAAGAACTTAATTTCCCAACATTGTTTTATGGCTCTAGTCGACCTATTGATGTGGTCAATCACTTCTCATATCAAAAAATTTCACAATGGGAAGTATTGCACAAGTCTGAAGACTTCTCAACACATGTTACAAATATATTTTTTAAGGAAATTCGTATATTGATAGACCAGGTTTCCAGTTCAGCTTGGATTTCCATTCACAAAGGAGAGCTAAGAGGGAAAAAACTAGTTGATAGAGATGTCAAGTATCAAAACAACCTTCAAAAAAAATTTCAATCACCAATTGCATATCAATGTCTAAAAATCATTCACACATCTCCTGATTACTTTGAAAACATACGAAAAGACATATTTGCAATGATATGTCAACTCGGTCCACCAAAATTTTTTGTTACATTCACTAGTGCTGAGCACCTTTGGGAACCTGTTGACAGTGCAGGACCCACCAACATTCATAGGATCTCCTCGATATTAAGTCCCAACTAGACCTCAAATTTCTTAGAGGATTCCTAGCAGTGGGTGGTAGTGTAATGCTTTGACTGCGATAGTACGCAGAGGTAAGTAAGATAACTTTGGGTGAGAGAAAGTGTGTGACCCTATAGAGAGTCAAGTGTGATTGCTGGGGGTTCTAACACACAGAGGGTAAAAGGAAGTGCACCCCTTAGAAGATTGTAATACTGAGTAGCTTGAAAGGAGCACACGATAAGAATGACATCACAAGCTAAAATGTGGAATAGTCCACAAATTAAAATGACAGATTAATCCAACAACACACATTCAACAAGATTCATATAATTACATACAAAGTAGTTCATAAGAAAATGCATAAGTTAAACAACATACATTGCTAAAAAAACTAGAATAGTCCAACTGCAATGACAACATATGCATTAAAACATGTTGGTTGTGTTACTATTATTATAAGTGAAAGGTCCATCCATACGTACATTGTTCATGGCCACTAGCCCTAATAGTGGAGCATTACAGTCAAGAACACTTGCTCCTCCAAATAAGTATACTCACTCTACGTTGTAGAGAAGCCAAGGCTCATCACAATACTTGTTACACAGCAATTTGTCACTGTCATCCAGTCAGTATCCCTACTGTGTCATGAAATCAAATTCATCATGCTCATGCTCTCTGAATTGGCCAAATGACCCTCTTTTCCAAAGTTTACTGCATCAGCGCGTCTGTTATTAAAATATCCGCGCTGACTGGTGGCTCATAGTGTAATCAGTGCGCTGCCAGCGCGAAAGCACACGAATTTTCTGTGCTGGTCGCATTTCATGAGCCAGCGCACCTTTCCTTTGTATTGGGTCGCGCTGACATGGCCTTCCCAGTTATTGAGGTGCGACGTCAGTGCGCCAGTCCTGTTATAATCCGCGCTGATCCTGTTTGGGCGAATTTGTTCTAACAGCCAACCTTCCAGATGACTCCAGGCCTGGTTGTTGGCCTTGTGAATGTCGCCCTCCCTTCTATGGCATGTCTGTTCGCCATATAGGCCACCTTTCTTGGAGATAAGCTTATCCTTCCACCCTCCATGGAGACTCCTTCTCCTATATATTCCTCCACCATTACCATGAGCAGCTAGTTTTTGACAATAAGGAATTCATAGTGTTTTGTGTGCTGCTGCTAATAGGTAGTTGGTGTGATGAGTGTGGATTGCTAGAGAGCTTAGGGAAGGTTGTGAAGTCTTAGTGCTTTGTGTGAGAGAGGATTGCTTGACTTGGGAGATCCACTTCTATGGGTGAATGCTTATGAGACTTGCTGGCTGGACCCTCTTGAGAAGGACTCAGCGTCAGAACATTGGTTGTATCTTTCTCTGATTATTGATTAATAATAGATGACTACTGTTATGGTTCCATTCTCATTTGTCTTTGTAATGGTTAAATGTGAATTACATCATTTTTGACTGATGTATGATTGCTTTTATTAGATTTCACGTTTGTGTTTGCATTTCTCTTTGTGTGTGCAGGTGTCCGCCCATAAGGATAGTGGAGGATTGTGACCGGCCAGAGCAAAGGAGCGAGTGTGGCATCTCTTCATCAAACAAGAGCGTTGGAATCCAAGTAGGTGTTCTTTGCCTACCTTTTAATTGCAATTAGGAGCTTGCATAGTAGCATTGATTGATTGTTGCTAGACCCATTCTGGGCTAGTAGGGATCGCCTCTATCCGTAGAGGGGATTTACCTCTCCAACAATTTGGCGACTCCGCTGGGGAGCTGGCCTGTGTCTCTTTTTGTTCATCCTTGTTTTTGAGTTTGATTGTTACTCTCTTGTCGAGATTGGGGATTGTCTCTCTACTTTTAGACTTCCTGGGCCCATCTGGGAAGTGTCTTAATTGTCTAAAGAGTTTTTGCCTTTGGTTTGGGAGCTTTTGATTTGATCCTACTTGTTTTTTACCCTCAGCGCGGTTTAATTCAAAACATACGCGCTGACGTCGCATACCTACTTCTTTGTCTTCCCTGTCATCGTGCCTGTTCGACTAACAGTCGCGCTGACCTTGTTTTAGAGCCAGCGCGCTTAAGTCGTGTTCTTCCACGCTGACGGCGCAAAGTTGCTACAGGCCTTCTCTTGTCAGCGTCGAGTTGCTGAAGGCCACCCGCGCTGATCCTGTAGAATTGAATTTTGTTCAAATTTGCCTCCTGAGCCTGTTGGTTAGGCTATCCCCTGCTCTTTCCACCTGGTCTATGACTTGTTTTTTATTGCCTGAACTTTGAGATACTTGCTTGCGAAGTCTTGTTCCGCAAGGGTTCGTTTTTGCTCATTTTTCGTTTTTGCAAATACTTTCCTCTTTGCTTTCGTTGCTTGGTTTGTATTTTGGCCATGACTTTTACAGTTGCTGGGATGTGTTGAATCTCTAATTGACTGGTTGTAACTCTCATCCTCTGGGTGTTTGCTTTTCTCCATTGATTTCGCACTCTAGCCCTAGGGCATCTAGTGACCGCGTGTGTGTCAAGCCTTCCGTAGGAGTCTTGTTTTCTCGTTTGACCAGCCAACTCTAGATTTGCTTTTTACACTTGCTTAGTGATTGTTGAAGTGCTTTTGGTTGTGTTTCCAAGCGATTTGCTTCCCCCTTGTTTGAATTCCTGTTTGTCTTGCCGAGCTTAGATCACATAGCTCGTGCGAACCTTGGTTTTTTCCTTTTGATTTGGAAATCTGTTTTGGGTGTTTTGGGAACTTTGTGTGATTTCATTAAGTGATTTTATCTTTTTGCTTGGTGTTCATGTTCCTCAAAATTCATTTTAGGTGCTTTGTGCCATTCAAAAAAAAAATCAAACTAGTATCTTTTAGTTGAAAAGGAAAAGAACATTTCATTGATTTGCATTCTCAAAAGAAAAGTTTCGTTTCCTTGCCTTTAGCTGCATTAGATTGTTTGATTGCTTGCGTTCATTTTGTTTGATAAAAAATTCTTAACCTTCTCATAGCTAGAATTCATCGAACGAAATGGTATTCTTTGGCATGTAGTTTGCATCTAAGTAATTGTGAGAGAACACACGGTAGGACCTGAAATCAAAACTTAATTCAAGATCAACCATAAAATAAACTGAATAAACCTAAAAACGCATTGGAACTTAACGCAAATATCTAGAGGTCTAGGCTAGAGACGTGCTCCGGCGTCGTTAAACCTAGTCACTATTGTTTCACACTACGGTTGGGTGATTCCTCCTTTTGTGACTCGATAGTGGTCTAGCACGGATTTGTGCTCCCACGTACCGTCGCGTATATAGGGGAGACTCCACTAGGTTATCATCCTTGATCCATAGGAAGCCGAGTCTGCCGCCTTGTGAGCCGTAACGCACCGAACACAGCATTCGGGAAGATTGACTGCAGTACGGAAAGTCCTTGGTTCTCATACGATTGCCAAGGTGTATAAGCAGTTTTACGGATTGCTTGGTAAACCCTTTGCCTAGAATCTCCAGAGCAGTCACTTTTGATCCTTTTCGGACTCCTTAAACGAAAAGGTGCCTGTGAGCGTCTTGTCACTTCGTGCTCATTAAACATTCGAAGGAGACTGGAGTCATCTTTTCGTCCTTTTCTCGACTCTTGAAACATGAAAAGGTCAAGTTTAATTCCAGTGTCTTAAAATTTATTCGGCCACGATAACATTTCCTGGTTAGATCTTGTGTTCGCTAGCTTGAGTAGGGTTTTTATCGTTAGTTTCCTTTAGGTTTTGTGTGGGGTTTGTCATCCTGGCTGACCCGTCAACTCTCGGTCCAAGTGATCAACGCTCTCCATCTTCTGTTGCTCCTGAGGTACCAGTTGTAAGCGATACTCTTCCTGTCATCCTGAGTATCCAGCCTATCAACGTACGTGCCCCAGGCGACGAGGATTACGAAGAAGATTGGAACCCTATCTGGGAAGGCGACGAGGACGATTTTCTTACCCCTCCCGGTATGTCGTCTCCGATGTCTAACATGGGGGAGACATCTCCCAGTGCCAGTGAGACACCCATGGTTACGGATATTGAGAATCCCATCCCAGCTACTTCTCCACTCCCCCCGCGATATTCGTCGGTAAGGGATAGAATAGCTACCAGGATGCCTTCCACGACTATATGGGATCCCAGTGTCATTCCCACCACCGGTTCTTTTGTTTCGCAACTCCATACTACACCTGTTACCTCAGTTCCCACAAATCCAACTGTTTGTGTAGCATATTCGACTCCGGTCGTCAGTGCTGTGTCAGCATCTTCATCTACAAACCCTGGTGCTGGTCCCTCCCACAGTCAAGTGAGTAGTGGCCAGCCGACACTTTCATCGGGAGTCGTCGATCCTGCACAAAGTGCTCAACCCTCTTCTGGGCCTGTTCCAGGAGGGGGGCCGTTTGATGCCCAGGGGCAGCCCATCGTGGACCCGAATTACCAAGGTCCACTCTATTATTATGACTCTACTGGTCAGTACCTCCAGTTCGCTCAATCCGTGCCTCTTCCACATTTCGTGGAGGTCTCAGTACCGTTATCCATTACTTGGGATGCCCATACTCATTCTTTTCATGGGGGCCAGGCAATCCCTGGGCAGCCTCAAGGACCGCCAAATCAAGGCCAGCCACCTTATGTGCAAAACCCTCAGGGGCAACCACTTTATGGCCAGTCTTACCCAGGACAATCTGGGGGCCCACAAGGACAACCCTACCCGGGACAACCTTCGGCCGTTGGTGGTCCGTCATTTTCTTATCAGAGTCAACCTTCTGGTTATCCAGGGCAACCTGGTACCCAGCAAGGTTTCCCATCTGGACAACCAGGAAAACCTTACATCCAACAAGGCCAACCTGGTCTCCAGCAGGGTTACCCCTCTGGACAAGCTGGGCAAAATTACAATCCTCAAGGTCAACTGGCTTTCCAGCAGGGGTATCTTTCTGGGCAAGGGGGGCAGCCTTACGTACAGCAAGGCCAACCCATTGCTCAGCCGAGTCATCCTTCTGGGCAGGCAGGGCAACCCTCCATACAGCAGGGCCAGCCTACTGCTCAATCCATGAATCCTCCTGGTCAAGGGGGGCAACCCTACGTTCAGCAGGGCCAACCCTCTGCTCAGCCAGTACATTCTTCCGGGCAAATGGGCCAGCCTTCTATACAGCAAGGCCAACCCACTATCTGCCCTAGTCATCCATCTGGACAGACTGGCCAACCGCAAGGTCAACCAGCTGTCCAGCCTGTTCGACCATCTGTTCCGCAAGGACAACCCTTGGTTGTTCAAGGGCAACCTGGCACCCAGCAAGTACGTCCTTCTGGGCAGGCAGGTCCATCCCAAATCCAACCAGGCCAACCTTCCGGCCAGATCGTCTCAGCTCAACCAGTTCAAGGACAATATGCTGGGCCCCAAACTCAAATGGGTTATCAAATGCAAGGCGGGCCACAGCCCCAACCTTCCTACCAAGCACAGCCTCCTTATCAGGCTCAGTATGGAGCTCAGCAAACGTATGGCTACCAGCAACCCCAGGGGCAAACTCAATTTGCCCCGTATCAAAATTATCAACAGATGCAGGTCACTCCTTACCAAAATTATCAGTATGCTGCACCTGCAGGTCAAGTTGCTAATACATGGGGGGCTGGGGGGCAGACTCAGGGACAACTGTCCGCATATGGTCAAAATTCGTATGGACAGAATCCCTATGGGCAAGGTCCCTATGCACCAGGTCCTTTTGGGCCGGGTCCATCTGGACAGAGTCCGTGGGGGCAACCACCACCTGGTTGGAACCCTGGTACTGCTCCGCTTCCACAGCCACAAATGTCCTTTAACCCGCAGTTGCCATTCTTAGCAACGTTGGAACTTCCAGATGTGTCCAAGTTAACAAATGATCCCATTTTGCATAATCCATATTGGCCACAAGTTCCAACTAAAATACCCGGTGATTGTCCAAAGTTTGATGGCAAAGCTGGTGAAGATCCTCAGGCCCATGTCATGACTTATCACCTTTGGTGTTCATCGAACTCATGGCTTGATGACTCTATCCGGCTTCGCCTCTTTCAGAGGACTCTCACTGGTTCAGCTGCTAAATGGTATATTGAGCTGAATCGCGACATGTTTCAAGATTTCAACTCGCTGGCTATGGCATTCTTGACTCATTTTCAGTTACCCATTCGGTACGAGACGGGGACACATCTCCTCACGTCTCTCAAACAGGATACGACTATGCACATATCTGATCATATACATGAATGGAGAAGGCGTCGTTGCTTGATCAAATTCTGGATTCCTGATCAAATCCTGACCGATTGGTTCACGACCTCCTTTGTCCCTAAAATTGCAAAAGATATCACCATGGGAGCTTGTGTAACTGAAGAGCAAGCGATCGCGCGAGCTCAGTACCTAGACTTAGTATACTCTCAGTCAGGTACGCTATATGATTATTTGCCAGATGCCCCGAGGCCTGGACAGACCAAGGCTCCGCCGAAACCATCTGTTGATGGAGTCATTGGCTCTGTGAACTCATCATCGAAGAAATCAGCCGCGAACTCTGGGAAGCAAAAACAGAACGCTTCTAATGAAAATGCTTCTCAGGGCCAATCTAAGTCTGGGAGTACCTCCGAGGTAAACGCCGTTCAGTCCACCGCGGCGGATAAATCCTCAAAAGGGAAAAAGAAAGGGAAAGCTAAAGAGAAATCTGGACAGCCCAAGCAGGATGCCCCTAAACCTCCCTCCGAGGAAGGAGCTAAGCGAAAACCTAAGTATCCTTGTCTCATCTGCGATGAGGATCACTACACTAAGGACTGCCCCAGGCGGTCCGAAGTTAGTCGATTATTGAAAGGCGCTCCTGGGACTCCTGCCGTGCTTAAAGAGCCTTTCCCTTCCCAGCAGACGCAAATGGTGGCAGATCCGTCTCAATCATCTTCCTCATTCGGTTCTCAAGTGTTCATGGCGGGAACCATTCCCGTCCATGTTTCCACTCGAGCAAAGGACTATCCATCTAATGCCGGGAAAGAGCCGAAGGTTCCCTCCAGCGCTCCTCCATCCAGTTCTGGTCCTCTCCATATCGAAAGGCCCAGCGCTGAGACGATCCCCCGACCCCCTCCGAAAGGTGTACTCAGGAAGTCATCTTATAACCCTAATGCTCGTGCCGCCCAGCACTATAGCATTGTTGAGGACTTAGCCCAGGCTCCGTTTGCTATGTCCGCGTTAGAAGTCCTCCAGAGCTGCCCCTCCCAGAGGAAGTCCTTGCTATCAGCTATTGGTGGCATCGACCCGGCAGATTCAGAATTGATTTCTTTTGATCTCGAGGGTTTTACGCAGAGATTGCCTCACCAAGTTGCTTTCCTTATACAGGTAATCATCAATAGCAAAAAGATTCACCGTACAGTTATTGATGAAGGTGCCTCAACCTGCATCATGTTTGTTGCTTGCTGGAAGGCTATTGGTTCTCCTGCTTTGAGTCAGTCTTCTACGACCTTAGAGGCCTTCGATGGAAGAGAATCTCGTCCGTATGATATCCTCCAACGCTTGCCCATTTCTTTAGAAGGGAAGACCGTAGAGGTGGAGGTCAAAGTTGTTGACGCTAATCTCACCTACAACCTCCTCCTCGGACGGAGCTGGACATACGCCATGCAAGCCGTGGCCTCCTCCCTATTCTATGTCATTCGTTTCCCTCACCAGGGGAAGATTGTCACAGTGGACCAGCTCTCTTTCTTCGCCTCTTCTTCTGAAGGTAATGTGCCATTCGTGGAGCATACTTCTAAGTCTCTTGAGAGTGTGGGTGCCGGACTTTTCAAAGATCCCACTCTAATGGGAGTCTTTCCCCTCCCACCTCCGAATCTCGCCCCTATTAACATGATCTCTGTACGCTCTGATCCGTGGGTTCTTCCTCCTGCGAATCAGGAAGACTCTTGGGGTGATATGATGCCGTTGAGTCCTGCCGAGCTCAACTGCATCGAAATCGTCGCTGCATCGGCTCCCCCTGATGAACCTGCTCTCTCAAGCAGTGTTCCTGATTCATATGATCATTTCCCTTGGCTAGGAGACGAGCCTACTTCGGACCCTTTGAAGGAGATATTCCCGTCCGATGAGGCCACCATAGAGACAATGTCTCTAGAAGAGCCCCCTTGGTTAGATCATCACCATCGCTCTTCGTTTCTCCCTCCCCATCTGGAAATGACCACATGTCTCGAGCGGTTTGCTTCATGTGTCCCATCTCCACCCCTCCAAACACCTATTCAGCTTTATCAAGTGTCTTCTGAGGGCAATTTGGGAAATATCACGCAAACCCAACCGATCGACATCTCTGTCAAACCCGGGATCGTCGAGCACATCCATATCAGAGTCACTTGCACTCCAGAGGAAGTTCAACTCTATACTGCTCTATTTCGCGAATTTCGTGATGTCTTCACATGGCCCTACGAGGAAATGCCCGGCATCGACCCCAGTATAGTGGTGCAGGAAATACCTACATATCCAGGTGTTAAGCCTGTTCGCCAGCGCTTACATCCTGTGCACCCCCGAAAGGCTGCAGCCATCAAGGCCGAAGTCAAAAAGCTTCTTAATGCTGGTTTCATTTACCCCATTCCCCTTACGGATTGGGTGTCCAATATAGTCCCTGTGAATAAAAAGCAGGGCACTATCCGGGTTTGTGTCGATTACCGCGTTATCAATCGTGCTTGTCCAAAGGATAACTTCCCTACGCCCTTCATCGATCAGCTTATTGATGACTGCGCAGGAAGCGAAATTTACTCGTTCATGGACGGCTTCTCTGGCTATAACCAGATCAACATAGCACCCGTAGACCAGCATAAGACAACTTTTATTTTTCCTTGGGGTACCTTCGCTTATAAGAAGCTCCCTTTCGGTCTTAAGAATGCCGGCACCACTTTCCAGCGTGCGATGTCTTATGCCTTTCATGATATCCGTCACATCGTACAACCTTACCTGGATGACCTCCCAGCTCATTCAGCTAAGCGTCAGGACCATCCCTCTCATCTTCGCGAAATTTTTCTCCGCTGTCGACACTATCAAATTAGGCTCAATCCTCATAAGTGTGTCTTCTGCATAGAATCAGGCCGACTGCTCAGGTTTATCATCTCCTAAGAAGGCATCCGTCTGGATCCCCTCAAAGTCGAGGCCATCTTGAACCTTCCTCCCCCTGCCTCTTTGCAGCAATTGCAGAGCTTGCAGGGAAAAGCGAATTTCCTTAGACGATTCATCCCGAATTATGCCGAGGTGGCTAAGGGCTTCACACGGTTTTTAAAGTGGGACACACCCTTTCGATGGGATGCTATCGCTCAGGAGTCTTTCGAGCGACTCAAGGACCTCCTTGTCTCGGCCCCACTCTTAAGACCTCCGAACTATCACCGTGATTATATTCTCTATTTAGCTGCCGCTGACACCACCATCGGCATGGTTCTAGTGCAGGATGATGATGCCGGCAATGAGCACGTAATTTATTACCTTAGTCGCAACCTTTTGGATACAGAAACTCGTTACGCATACGTCGAGAAGTTGGCATTGGCAGCTGTCTGCGCCGTCCAACGTTTCCGGCACTATATCCTGTTGCGTACTACGACCGTGATTTCCGACTGCAACCCAATGACCTACATTTTGTCACGTCAGTTACTGGGGGGCAAATACTCGAAGTGGATTGTGATCCTCCAAGAGTTTGACTTGGAATTTACTGCTGCCAAGTCAAAGAAGTCTCTGGTCTTTGCCGAGTTGCTCTGTTCTTTGCCATCTCATTCTGCACCATCTCGTCTGGAGGAGCATATCCCGGATGAAACATTGTTTCTCATCAGCACCCTCGACCCTTGGTACGGGGACATCATAGTATATTTGCAGACGTCTTCCTTCCGTCCCAATGTATCGAAAGACGCTCGACGGAGGATTCGTCACCAATCTCAACCCTATCGCATTATTGGCGATACCCTGTACCGCATCGGCGTTGACTCTGTTCTCCGCCGATGTTTGACTCACGAGGAGGCTGAGCGGGTGTTGAATGACTGTCACTTCGGTGCTTGTGGCGGCCACATGTCCGGATATGCTACCGCCTAGAAAATTCTCCGTGCTGGTTATTTCTGGCCTTCTATCTTCAAGGATTGCATCCTTGCCATCCGTGCATGTCATGAATGCCAGGTCTACCACCGGAAATTGTGTGCACCTCCTACACCACTACACCCTGTTGTTACCGTAGGTCCATTTGCCAAATGGGGCATCGATTATACGTCCTGTAACCCTCGTTCGGCCGGGGGGCATGGGTTTATCATCGTTGCTGTGGATTATTTCACCAAATGGGCCGAAGCGATGCCTACACTGAACGAAGACGGTTACACAGCGGCGCAATTTTTGTTTAATCATGTCATTACTCGGTTCGGAGTCCCTCAGGTTATCGTCACGGATCACGGAAAACATTTCCGTAATCACATGATGACGGAACTAACGACCCAACTAGGCTTGCGTCAAGATAGTTCGACGCCGTACTACCCTCAATCCAACGGCCAAGTTGAAGCCGTGAACAAAGTTTTGATCACAATGCTCCAACGTACCGTTGGTACACACAAGTCTAATTGGCACCTGATGTTGTTCCCTGCCTTGTGGGCTTACCGGACCTCTGTGAAGGACGCCACCGGTTTCACTCCTTTTCAGCTTGTTTATGGACTGGAGGCCACCCTTCCTGTTGAGTGCGAGATTCCTTCGTTGAAGTTAGCTGTCGAGTTGCTCCCCAACACCACTCCGGTGGAGGAACGACTTCTCTATCTAGAATGGCTAGACGAGACCCGTCACTTAGCTTCTCTGGTTATTGAAGCGCAAAAGAAGAGGGTTAAGGCTCACTTCGATAATACCATTCAACCTCGTTCCTTTGTTGAGGGAGATCTAGTACTGCTCTACGATCAAGCTAAAGATAAGCTGGGGGCAGGAAAACTCGAATCCATGTGGCTAGGCCCCTATATTGTGAAACGAGTTTTGCAGAAAGGCGCATATGCGCTGATCGACTACGAAGGAAACCCTCTCGACAAGCCCCGCAACAGGCTCTATCTGAAAAAATACTATGCATGATTTCATGCACCTAGTTTATACATACGCGTGTTTTTACAAGTGTGTTGTGTGTGCATGATTTCGCTTTTTGCTTTGGTGTGAAGGCATGTTTGCCTCTTATTATGTTCTCTGCTTCTTGTGCAGATGTCTAGTGCACCTTATGTTGGTTTCGCTGATGGCGCCTGCCGAAGTACTTGTAATTTGTCTTCTACGGCGTGGGTGATCTACGATCCTCACGGAGAATTGATAGACCTTCAAGGTGTCTGCTTGGGTCGTACCACTAACAATGTTGCCGAATACAGCGCTGTAATTGAATTACTAGCCGAAGCAGTTGACCTCGGCATCCGGGAATTGGTGGTGAACCTGGACTCTCAGCTTGTCGTCCATCAACTTAACGGGCGATATTCCGTCAGAGACCAACGCATCCTAAGGTTGTATCTATGTGTAAGATTGTTAGAAAGGAATTTTGATTACATTACATATCAACACATTCCGAGACGATTAAATACGTTGACTGATGCATTGGCAAACCATGTGTTAGATAGACATTTGCGTAATAGATAAACATCATACAAGAAGACATAGACAGCATAATAAGACCATAGAATAAGCATATGTAAATAAATTTTTCCCAAGCATAGTTTGCATGTGTGTGTGCTTTTAAGCTTGCAAAAAATATAAAAATACATGGATCGTGTGTTGTGCAACTGATACATTAGATCACATTTGTATTAGACATTTGCATAGCATATAAAAACATCATCATATGTAAAAAGATCCATCAAAAAATTGTATATATATATCGTGTGGCGCTCTAAGGCGCTCAAAAATAAGTGTATATGTCCAAAAAGTAAAGCCGACGTCCTCAGTACATCTGAGACGTATGTCTCTCAAAAAACATCAGTGAGAAATGAACCCTAGGCATCTACTATGGTAGGTTATGCTCTCTATAGCATGCTACCGCCCGTGCCACCCGCCTCAAAAGGCGGTGCATCCGGGGTTCTACCCCCACTGTGTGAATCTGAGAAGGTATGGGAACCTCCTCGATCCCCTGGTAATCTGGCACTCCTGCCAGTAAGCCCTCGAGGTTGTGCGCCACAGTCTCCACCGTATCACCTCCTGGAGCAGCCAGGGCCAGGAGTCCTGCGCCTTGTCCCTCTCTCCGTGCCTTCGGAGCTAGACCAAGGGGTCTCATAGGTCCCACATCTGCATATCATAATATTTATCAGGACATGTACATGAAAAACTTAAAAAACATTACAAAAATGAAAATTGAATCAAGTGTCTTACCTCCATCATCCCACTGCTTGCCCGCTGGCAGGGGCATGTCAAGATCGCCACCGAAATCCATACCGGCATATGGCCAGTCCTCGACGAAGATGACCTGACGATCAAGCCACTCTCGGAAATAAACGCCCCAAGCCACTGAACGGCCGCCACCTCCACGCGGCATGACCCGGGCCCATCGGCTGGCCCTCGTCTCCCGTGGACCTCTCGGCGGATCCACAACCATGGTCTGCAGCTGTATGGCTGGCACCCGCTCCAGAATGAGTGGGAGTAAGAGCGACCCGTAACCAAACTGTTTCGACTCCCCGTGTCGACAGTTGCTAAGTTGCCTCTTCATGCTGTTTGTCACCGCTGCTGCCCAATTGAACACAGTGGGCTGAAGGCACTCGAGAGCTAGCAATAGATGGGTCTTCGAGGCCTCATGGTTGGCCAAGCTCCCCGCTGCCTGGGTTACCATAAAGAGTATGGTACGAAGGACCATATCATCCACCGTTGGAATCGCCACCTTTCCGCTCCGTGATTTAGCTGCCCGTGGACACACTCGAGCCATGAGCTGGTCAAGAGTCTCGCCGCTGGGCCATTGCCCCTCCATGATAGGCATCACGCCCCGGCGTGACAATCCAGTCAAAAAATAAATGTCCATGTGATCAAACTCAATGTCACGGCCTCGGATGGTAAATTTGCCGTCTACTGGGTTCCAAGCCCTGATCAGGAACTCAAGCAGGTCAGGTTGAGCTCTCAGACGTGGAGTGAGAAAGAATTTCATGAAACCACACGCCCGCATTGCATTTCGGCAATCCGCATTGGCAAAAGCGGCTACATCTTCGACATCGTGAGCCCTCTCTTGCCACACAAAGGCCATTGCGTCCTGCATGAGCATTAAAAAACATTAGGATGCTGACTAATAAGATTTTTACGTTCAAAACTTAAAAAATAAAATTTTACAGCGTCAGCGCGACTGTTTTTAAAACAGTCGCGCTGACCATGGCAGCCCTTTGTTTTTTCCTTGGGTCAGCGCGGAAAAACACGGGTTTTCCGCGCTGACCGGGGAGGTGGTGTGTGTAATTTTAAATCGATCAGCGCGGACCCGAGCGGATAATCCGCGCTGACCGAGAGCGCACCAACGCTCAAAAAATTTGCCCAAATGGCCAAATCCCACCATCAAAAAGCTCAAAAAAGGACTCAAAATGGAGCGCAGGGCAAGGGGAACCTACCTAGAGCAAGCTGTTCGATGAACGGTGTCCGCACGGGGAAGAATTCGCTCCGTCAACTTCGCAGCTTCACAACGTTCTCCAAGGCTCAATATGGTAACAATGGTAAAAATGACTTTTACCCTTCTATTTATAGTAAAAATGGCTTAATTAACTATAGTTTTTACAAATGTGGGTTTTTGTCATGCTTTTACCATGGATTTAGCGCTTCTGTCGATATATTATGCCTTTATGCATGTTTTACTATGTTTTTTAAACATGTCGAACAGATTTATGCGGGTAATTTTATTGTGCAGGTTCTCGGAAACGGTGAAGTCATAATGGTTCTAAATACACTTGGTCCCAAAAAATGTCGTCTTTAAGCTCTTTTCCGACATAAAACAAGAAAAGATGGCCGAGCTTCCTTTCAACTCGTTAAAAGGAACGAGAGGCGGTCATTTTAACGCTCTTTTTCCGACTGTTTAACTTAAAAAGATCGCTGGGTGTTTGTCGTTTCGCACTCGTTATTGGCTCTAAAACGGCGTGCTTCTGACCGCTTTTTAACTTTTTCGGGTCGAAGTCACTATTTACGAAAAGTACTCCTCGATTATTTTGGTCAGGCGGTTCTTTCGAGTATTGATTTATACTTTTTCGGGCTCGAGAGACACAACTTTACGAAAAAGGACCCCCCTGGAGTTTTCTTTTCCGCTGTCTTTTCAGACTCTCTAAACAGGAAAAGACGCCGAGTTCTTCCATCGTCAGACTCGTTAAAACTTAATGACATCGGGTATCGTCGAAATGACACTTTTCAAGCATATGCTATCCCCGTCAAGCTTGTCATCAAAAAATAATCGGGGTACCTGCCAGAAATGGTGGGGAAAATGGAACTGTAATCATAGTCGTGTCGACAGTATGTCGCTCTTGAACATGGCACTCTTCTGCTTTCGTGTCTGGGTGGGACCATCTCATCTTGTTTTTCACTAGCCTCCGTGGGTTTGGGTTATCCTATTTGACCTCTCATCTGCTCATTACCTTGTCACCATGACCTCTGCTCCTTTGATGTCAAATACTGCCAAGTCCACTGTTGTGCCGCCGATATGTTCAAGAGAAGTTGACCTCTGCAGAGTTACAATCTGTCCCTGACGCCTCACGTACTTCTGATTCATCACAACAATCTTCCTTTGTCTTGTGTCGATGATGTGGGAAACATTGTGGCCCACCTTCGATCAAGGTTACCTCCTGTCGACCTCAGCTCATTATCCAGGACGGTGACTTAGAGACCCCTTCCAGGTGCCTTAGAGCCTGCATGCCTCAACGGCAGGTTCTTCGTATTCGACGCGAGGTTTTCATCATTGGCCTCCGATCGAATAATTCCGCGGGTGTTCGACGCCAGCTCATTGATTCACATGCCGTGGATTGTACCTATAGTACCTTGAGGACCATTGTCATTATTGGTGGCCCCTCTCGCGTCTGTTAACAGTTTTTATCATTGATTGGTAATCAGATGATGTTCATGCATGTTCGACTTTAGCTCATGTATTCACATGCTTGAACTTGTACTCTGTTCGGATTGGGATGGAGCGCAAGACCCTGGTTCTAGTCTGTTATGGACCAGGCTGCGATTTTGTGGATTGATATTACATGACTCGTTGATGGATGGCTGCGACCATACCTGAGTCTTTTAGGATGGCTGTGACCATACCTTTTATCATCATGGTCTCTTCAGCTGGGTGGTTGCGTCCATACCACAGACTGTTGGGTGAAACTATGTTCGTTTAATTTCGTTGTAGTACTTACCCAACTTTTTAATTTATCAATCCGAGGTCCGTAGACTTACGAGACACATGCACTATATATGCAGGACTGAAGTGGAACTAATCTAATCTAATCTAAATTACTAAAATCAAATTAAAGCATTGAAACACTAACTAGGAAAGCATGAAATTGCATGAAGGAAAATAAATACAACATGTGAAGAAGTGAATGGCAAACAACAGATATGAGCTCATAACAATAAAACTATGTCAAATTATACTATAATAACTAAATTACAAATGAAAGAATCAAAGTTAATCTCCATCTCTATTATTCATTATTCATTATTCATTATCCCAATGAAGAGAGAGCACTCTCTTATATACATGAGGAAGATAACCTTTCCATAATTACATATCAAATATTCTCTCAAGCACTTCAACTAGTTTCCCATTATTACAAGATATCATCGCACAAATCTCTCAAACATGATCCCACAAATCTCTCACATATCTTGGATAAGATATGTCTTCATGATTTTCTCCTTAGGATAAGATATGCCTCCATGATTTTCTCCTTAGGATAAGATATGCCTCCATGATTTTCTCCTTAGAAAAAGATATGCCTCCATGATTTTCTCCGTAGAAAAAGGCTTGCATAATTGTCTCCTTGATATGGTGGAGGAGATATTAATTCTTCACATATTTCCTACACATCACAAAACTCACATATTCTTGAGATATATATAAAAATATGTACATTTTCTAATAATTAATCATAAATTCACTTATAATACAAAAATGAATAAAATGGAAAATAGGAAGGTGAAACCCAAATGTATGTATGAAAGTGATATGATAACAGGTTAATGGGATGATGAAATGTAAGGAATAGTGAAGAAAAAGGTGGATGAAAATATGACATTTCTGAGTCCCAACATCCTCCCCAACTGAACTTGTTGCATGTCCTCATGCAACCATGCATGGGTATCTTTTAAGAACATTTGGCATATTGAACTTTGGCTTTACATGATGATGTCTTAAATGTTTCCAGGATATGTGAGAGACATTTAGTAACAATTTACATTTTCTTATGGTTGGTTCTTGTGTGACAACCATGAATACAAATAATGTTGGTTCTTGTGTTAACAACATTCATTTCATTTTCTGTTCTCTTTTCTTCAATAATGTAAACACTCACTGGAAATCATAATGTGCATAAGAAAGCCCTTTTGTAATATTAATGAAGCATGCCAATATTGCGTATGAAACAAAGTGCAACAAAGTATCATTGGAAAATAAATGTTGGTGAATGGTAAATGGAGTGATAGTGGTGAAGAAATGGAATCATGGAAGTGAATATGTAGTGAATGTAGTTCTCCCCCCCCTCAACTGAATTGGTTGCATGTCCGTATGGTGTATGAAAGGAAATGTAGCATGGTGAGGGAATTTTCCAAAATATTCAAGTTAGCATATAAGGAATTGCATGATTAAAGATTAGAAAACAACATACCTCTACTTACCCAAGAATGATGAAGTATGCAATAGGAATGTAGCTGCTGCTGCTGCTGGATCAGGAAAATGTGACTGATGTAACTGGATCCTGGAGAATGAAGGAATCTGAACTGCTGATGCTGAATCATGGAAAAGATAAATGCTGAGAGTGGTACTGTGGTACTCTCATAGATCAGAATGCATGCTGCTGTAACTGCTGAGGGAGTCATGAAAAAGTGTATAGTCTTCACCCGCTACAAACCCGATGGTACAATTCTAAACATGCGAATGAATGTGTCGATGTCGAGCATGAATAGAAATCATTGGATTACCGGCCATTGATGTATGCCATTAACCAATGTGAGGCAACTCACCATTGATGTCAATGAGTGCCAAGGTACCGGAGTACATCTTGCGAAGTGCGAATGGATGTGTCGAGGTCGAGCCACTTGCAAGATCTGATGATCAAGGGACATTGATGTATTCCCATGATCGCCAGCGAGAGAACTTGCCATTAAGGCATGCAAGCCTCTAGGTACTCAAAATGAACTCTAGTCTATTTCCCAGATAAGGTGTTGATGTCGATGGGGCAAGACTTGTTGAAAGGTGGGCCTTAAGGAATCCCACATCAGTCAATGCGAGTTTGTACAAAAAGATTTGGTAGGACTATAAATGGAAAAAACTCACGGACAAGCAGTGTGGATCAGCATGGCTAGGAAATCAAGGTAATGTGATCATGGAAATGGAATGAGTTTTATTCAGAAGGCAAACTAGAACGAAAAACTAAACTGAAAAGGATAAAGGGATGTATGCGATTCAGAAAAATAGGCGTGCATGAAGTCGTGAAAGATAAGGAAATGGAAGATGGGCTGCAACACAAGGATGGTCTAGGTATGTGGAAGGAACAAGGGAAGTAATCATGACGCAAAAGGTGTGTAGTGGAAAATGTCATGATATGTGCAGTGAAGAATTTGTTCCTTCAAGTGTCCAATGATGCATGTTTCATTGTGATTTGGAAAAATCACTTTGCATACTCTGAAAAACTTAGCACCATTCCTGCATAAAAATTGTCATCTTCGTGTGTCATCTCCATGGATCATTCCTGTATGAAGTGACTCAAAAACAAATTAGCGCATTTTCAAGAATTTACAAAATGTCCATTTTTTTTTTAATTATTTTTCGAAGTTACACTAATTGTGGATGAAAAGGGTGTTGCATTGGAATGTTGAGCTTTCTGCATAAGCTTCTCGTTGACCTACACATAACACCAATCTCATTTCACTTGTTAGTATGTGCATCCTAACTCTTGCCCACAAATTCCCAAAAATATCCAACATACTTTTATTTCCCCCCAACTTAGAAATATTGCATGTCCCCATGCAATGTACTTATTGATTGTGCAATATTTTTTCAAAATGATTTTATTGGCTTGCAAGAAAATTCATTTAAAACATTTGAAAAGGCTTTTGTATGTATGAGGGAACAAGTAGTGAGTTTAGGAAGGAATGAGGGCAAAGGTTTTGTTGATTGTTTTTTTTATTTTTTTTATTTTTTATGTATGTTATTTTATTGATGTTATTTATTTTTTACAGGGCGTAAAGAAAAAAAACACGCCACCCAAATGCCCCCTGCAACACCACAGACTAAGCGCAGCAAGGTTGAAATTATTAAGGAACAGAGTAACTATTTACGGTATCCTTTGAATGAAGAGTTACAGACAGAAGCACCAAATATCAATGAGGCTGCAACACAGCTGATTAAATTTCATGGAAGCTATCAGCAAGACAACAGAGATGAGCGCTTTAAAGGAGGCAAGTCTTATCAGTTCATGCTTCGAACGAAGAACCCGACAGGGAAAGTTCCATATAGACTCTACTTGGTAATGGATGATCTTGCAGATGAGTTTGGGATTGGAACTCTTCGACTTACGACAAGACAGACATTTCAACTTCATGGCGTGCTTAAGAAGGATCTGAAGACAGTTATGAGTACCATCATCAGAAATATGGGATCCACACTGGTGATTTGAATAGAAATGTTCTAGCTCCTGCAGCACCATATTTGACGAGAAAAGATTATTTATTTGCTCAGGAAACTGCAGAAAAAGTTGCTGCTCTTCTTGCCCCTCAGTCAGGTTCTTATTATGATTTATGGGTAGATGGAGAGAAAATAATGTCAGCAGATCCACCAGATGTTGAAAAATTGCTATAAAACCATCAACAATCGACCACCCAAATCAGAAAATTCCAAATAGCATGAATGATTCACAAAAGGCACCATGTATATATAGAAGACGAGTGGAAAAAGTAAAATCAGTAAATATTGTAAACCATACTGTGCCTGGAGTCACCTGAAAGAAGCGGGATTGATTATCAGTCACAAATATATACCGAGCTACCGGTGTTTGCTTCAACTTCGCTGGCCCGCTGTCTACAATCCGTGATTGTCACTGTTGTAACAGACACATTAATCACCATGGAGCATCCATTGATATATTCAGAGCCGCTGAAACGAACTTGAGATGTGTTTGGCAGAGTTTCAATTTCGAATTAGGAAGGTGAGTCGGCGTTCAGATAAATACAAAAGACAGATCGTGTGTCACCAAAGGTCCTGCTGTAAAGATTTACATGTTCAAAGGGGACTGGCAGACTAATATTGTTATCTTATTTTACCTGAGTTAAACGTTTGCATTCGTGCTGGTGCTCTCTACCCGGCATGACCGCATTACTAAAAGGTCTCAAGATGTTCAACATATTGCGCGAATAATGTAAAAGTTCAGTTTACGAATTGGAATTGATTTCGCCCACTTTTAACCTTTTCATCGTTTATGTTGAGGAACACATATATGTGGACAGATAGAGATCGCTATGCCGGCAAATAAATTTGGACACACAGGTGACACTCTAACAGATCCATATTGCACCAAAGGAATAAATACAGAAATCTCGTTGCAATATTTTGTCTACATTCACGCACTTCTCAAAGATTTTTACTGCCAGCAACACCCCTAATTCTCTGTACATTGATTTTAAAACCGTTTTTTACGCAGTTACCAAAATAGGGTCTCGAAGAATTGAGATTCCCTCTCAAACCGTTAGGAATTCAAGTAAACAATTTCTGGGTTCTATAATTCATTCTATTAGGGAAAAAACCCATGTCTTCTTTTTTCTAAATTTGTCCTGGTTTGATCACAAACCGCTTTTGAAAACTGACGTTTGCAGGGATTGCGTATGGATTGCCTGTCAAATCCAACAAAATTCAATTGGCTTTGTCAAGCCTGTGACTTGACTAATCAGAATCAGCCAAAACCTGAACAAGATCAGCTGAAGCTGCAAATGAAAGTCAACTTAGAGACAATATCTTCTAATGTTTGGATTTAAAAGTGCAAGTGAAGCGTGGTCGTCAAGTCAAAATGTTGTTTCTTTGAATTATTTAATAGGGAGGAAGTAACTCAAGATATAGATTGATCGAATGATGAGAAAGTACTGATCCGAGTTATGAATAATGACTGCATGCGTGATGGTGGCGACAGGGATTAAAATTTCAATAGGTTATTAATTTATATGTAGAACATGTGTGAAGTGATAGTGGTAGAAGATCAAGATTTTCTCAGTGAGAGTCCTGTGACATCTGGGGACGAATTCATCAATTAGAAGTCCTTCTTCTCAGAATGAAAATTTTCACGCAGATCAATTGATCAGGACACGATTCTCAGGAAGAGATGAACTGATTGTCAAGATATTCAAGAATACTTTCCAGTCCGGTTTTCTTTCAATCCTCTACAGCCTTGGGAGCAAACCATTGCAAATATGGGACAAAGAAGTTGTAAATGGACAGATTAAATGGTTACAAGATGAGGATATTCAGTCCGATGTTCTGGAAATTGTTGGCCCAAATGGTATTAAATTTCCATTTTTGGTGATGATCGTCAAGAATCCGAAGAAATATTTTACATTTGAGATTCAAATCCTAGATGACAAGAATGTTCGTCGCCGATTTAGAGCTTCCAACTATCAAGCTATAACCCGTGTGAAACCATAAATGAGTGCGCTGGTTGACTGTTTTATTTTTTATTTTTTTATTTTTTATATATATTTTTTATTTTGTTATTTTTATTATTAACAGTCTAGAAAATGAAATTAATCCTATCTTTAAAACAAAAATGGTTAGTTTTAAATTTTCTTTTTAACAAATGGACACAAAGATTTGCATATTGAAAGATATTTTTGATGAAAAACATTTATTTATTCCTGAAATCATCCCTATTTTCTGATCCTCAAGATCGTACAAAGACGCAGGAGGAGAGCATACTTATTCTAGGCAAAACTGAAACCTATTTTCTGATCCTCGAGATCGTACAAAGACGCAGGAGGAGAGCATACTTATTCTAAGTAAAAGCAGAACTAAAAATGAAAGAAAAAACTAAAACTGAAAGCCTACCTACCCTATACTAGTTAGAATTTACAATTTAGTTACGTGCAGTTAAACTTCCAATGAAGCCATTCACGTAGCAGTGACAACAATAGATTCAGTAGAAAGTTTTCAAATGATGGATGAAAATATTTGACAGTGAATGAGTCTAGTTGCTGCAACTGCAAATCAACTAAAAGATTAAAAAATGAATCTAATCTAGTACTTACCTGGAACCATTGTTCGATGAAGCTTTGATAAGCACAGTTACTCTCACTCAGATCATGCTGTAACTCCTGTTCTTCTTCTCCGATCTGCTGCTCTTCTTCCTCGATCTCTTGTTCTAATGATTGTTCGCCATCAGATACGCAGGATTCTTCAGATGTTGATATTTCTTGGGGAGTAGTCGAACTTTCAATTTTTGTCAAGATCTCCTTTTCCAGGGAAGAGGAGATTCCGACTTCTGCAAGGATCTGAGTGAGTAGTTCCAAGCTGACACTCATTATAAAACCATGTTGAAAGAGAAAAGCAAATAAAAATCAGCACACTAACAATTGAATTAAAAACAAAAGGACCACAGAAATAATCTTGAATTCAATACTCAATTAAACCCTCTTACAAGGACTGCTCATTAATTGAGTAATCGAATGCTTCAATTATAACCATGAACCATGAATTCATCAAACACTCTTCACAGTTGAGAAAATCAAACACACTTGCAGAAATTAAAATTCACACTTGCATAAATGTAAACACACCCTACATGCCCTGATCCATAAGAGGTCGAGCCCATTACGGTATCTCGAATGCGATGCGTAGGCTGTTCCCCACGTCTTACCGCATTAACACCTCGGAGTTAGGAACATGTCTAAACACACCTGCATAAAAAAAATCAAACTAAACTTCAATCCATCGTGCCTCCCCGGCAACGGTGCCAAAATGTTGGGTGAAACTATGTTCGTTTAATTCCGTTGTAGTACTTACCCAACTATTTAATTTATCAATCCAAGGTCCGTAGACTTACGAGACACATGCACTATATATGCAGGACTGAAGTGGAACTAATCTAATCTAATCTAAATTACTGAAATCAAATTAAAGCATTGAAACACTAACTAGGAAAGCATGAAATTGCATGAAGGAAAATAAATACAACATGTGAAGAAGTGAATGGCAAACAACAGATATGATCTCATAACAATAAAACTATGTCAAATTATATTACAATAACTAAATTACAAATGAAAGAATCAAAGTTAATCTCCATCTCTATTATTCATTATTCATTATTCATTATCCCAATGAAGAGAGAGCACTCTCTTATATACATGAGGAAGATAACCTTTCCATAATTACATATCAAATATTCTCTCAAGCACTTCAACTAGTTTCCCATTATTACAAGATATCATCGCACAAATCTCTCAAACATGATCCCACAAATCTCTCACATATCTTGGATAAGATATGTCTTCATGATTTTCTCCTTAGGATAAGATATGCCTCCATGATTTTCTCCTTAGGATAAGATATGCCTCCATGATTTTCTCCTTAGAAAAAGATATGCCTCCATGATTTTCTCCGTAGAAAAAGGCTTGCATAATTGTCTCCTTGATATGGTGGAGGAGATATTAATTCTTCACATATTTCCTACACATCACAAAACTCACATATTCTTGAGATATATATAAAAATATGTACATTTTCTAATAATTAATCATAAATTCACTTATAATACAAAAATGAATAAAATGGAAAATAGGAAGGTGAAACCCAAATGTATGTATGAAAGTGATATGATAACAGGTTAATGGGATGATGAAATGTAAGGAATAGTGAAGAAAAAGGTGGATGAAAATATGACATTTCTGAGTCCCAACACAGACCTTTCTTCATATGTCTTTTGGATGGCTGCACCCATGCCTAGACTACATGTAATCGAGATATCAGTTGTACATACGTGCAGATCCTTCCTGGTGGTGTTCCGGTTCAGCATTTTTGTAAAGCATTTCACCCCTCCCACTCTCTCGGGCTTCATGCTTTAGGGGGCATCTGTTACACAGCAATTTGTCACTGTCATCAAGTCAGTATCCCTACTGTGTCATGAAATCAAATTCATCATGCTCATGCTCTCTGAATTGGCCAAATGACCCTCTTTTCCAAAGTTTACTGCATCAGCGCGTCTGTTATTAAAATATCCGCGCTGACTGGCGGCTCATAGTGTAATCAGTGCGCTGCCAGCGCGGAAGCACACGACTTTTCCACGCTGGTCGCATTTCATGAGCTAGCGCACCTTTCCTTTGTATTGGGTCGCGCTGACATGGCCTTCCCAGTTATTGAGGTGCGACGTCAGCGCGCCAGTACTGTTATAATCCGCGCTGATCCTGTTTGGGCGAATTTGTTCTAAAGCCAACCTTCCAGATGACTCCAGGCATGGTTGTTGGCCTTGTGAATGTCGCCCTCCCTTCTATGGCATGTCTGTTCGTCATATAGGCCACCTTTCTTGGAGATAAGCTTATCCTTCCACCCTCCATGGAGACTACTTCTCCTATATATTCCTCCACTATTACCATGAGCAGTTAGTTTTTGACAATAAGGAATTCATAGTGTTTTGTGTGCTGCTGCTAATAGGTAGTTGGTGTGATGAGTGTGGATTGCTAGAGAGCTTAGGGAAGGTTGTGAAGTCTTAGTGCTTTGTGTGAGAGAGGATTGCTTGACTTGGGAGATCCACTTCTATGGGTGAATGCTTATGAGGCTTGCTGGCTGGACCCTCTTGAGAAGGACTCAGCGTCAGAACATTGGTTGTATCTTTCTCTGATTATTGATTAATAATAGATGACTACTGTTATGGTTCCATTCTCATTTGTGTTTGTAATGGTTAAATGTGAATTACATCCTTTCTGACTGATGTATGATTGCTTTTATTAGATTTCACGCTTGTGTTTTCATTTCTCTTTGTGTGTGCAGGTGTCCGCCCACAAGGATAGTGGAGGATTGTGACCAGCTAGAGCAAAGGAGCGAGTGTGGCATCTCTTCATCAAACAAGAGCGTTGGAATCCAAGTAGGTGTTCTTTGCCTACCTTTTAATTGCAATTAGGGATTGCCTCTATCTGTAGAGGGGATTTACCTCTCCAACAATACTCCTAATCCTTTTCTAAGCCTAAGCCTAGCCAAAATCTTGGCTCTCGAAAGGCTATTATATGAGTTATGAGGTTCTATTTATAACAAAGGGTGGGGTGACCCTTCACATTCCCCTTTGTGACTCTTTGGCTACCCTCATGACTCTTCAACTTCTTTTACAAATAACTCATTACATAACATGATAACCTTCCACATTCCACTAATGACACTTGGAATTTCACTTATAACATATTTACAAATAATACTACATTTTCCACATGTACCTATATAAGACAAAATAGGCTAGAGATAACCTAACAAGACAAAACACTATGACTCCAAAGTTTGGGAAAGACCAACTCAGAAACCTCCACTTGGTACTTCTTTGTCATAGATTGATTCCAATCTTAGTACTGCATGATGGTATCTCCAAACTGCCTGATGGTCTCTTCCTGAAAGTGGACTCTTGCCTCCATGGCATCTGGGTGTATGGTCTTGAAAATTGTATCCAACTCATTCCAAATAATGAGCATCATGGTGTTGACCTTGAGAGGACCATCGATGTACTTTTGTATGTTGTGTATGTTAAGCTCCAAGTCTTCTCTAGTAACCTCTCCTCTTAGCTGCTCCACGTACTCATCGATCTCTACCTAGAATTGGTTCTTGTGTTTAGCATTGGTGATGGAGCTTGCATCTGTTCACTCTCTTCCTTAGTTGCTGGCTATTCTAGGTCATCAACCTGTATTGGCAATGTTTTTCATCATCATGCCTTGCCTTTGTTATTCTTCTTGTTTCTACTTCTCTTCCTGTTCTTTCCTCCTCAGCTCCCATTCTTCCTTCTGTTATTTTTCTCCTTACTATGATCTTAGTGCTACTACTTGAAAAATTTTCTTTTCTCTCTTCCTCCATTCTAATGTTTGTATCTTCTCCTTCCTTTTGCTTCTACTACCAAAGCTACCTACATCAAGATTGAATCCAATTTCACTCTATAGCTTTGTTCTCCCTTTATTATGTCAACAAATTTCACTTTTCCTGATATTGTACTCGATTGCTACCTTCTGCTACTACTACTAGACATGTTGCCATGTTAGTAATGACTCCTTTTCTTTGAACAATTGAGTGTCCACATATATTGGCAAGTAAACTAGCACTTGCTCAACTGCTTCCCTAGTGTTTCTTTCAGTGGTCTCCCTTGAAGCAAATCTCTTTGGTGCCATGGTATAATTACTACAGGAGAGAAGTTCTTCGCGAGTCTTGTACCTGTGGGATAGAAAGGACAGTCATGGCAAGCAAACATTAGCTCTTATAAATATAACTTCAAATCATGATCAAGAAATAATTAGGGCATCTGATGAGAGGGATTGCACAATTTTGACTGACAGGGGTGACTGATGACTCTAGGAAATGCGCTGCATAGTCCTAGCAGTCACTGTGGAAGCTTGATGACTAGAATTGCACAATGCACAGTTCAGTCTAGGCCAAGGCCTGAGAGAGACTGTGCATTGTGCAATCTTAGTGGTGAAGTTGTGAGGCTGGCTCCTGGAACTACGCAATGCATAGTTGGAGGTAGACCAAGACAACCCTACGCAATTCCTGAAGCCAAGGCAGAGGCATTGAGCTCCCATATTGCACAATGCATGCAATGAAGAGTGAGATCCGGGCAAGGGGAGCCGAGATCTACCCAAGGGGGGTGTGAAATCGAGTAGATCTGAAGTATGGTGTGATCTTAAGTGCAGATATGACTAAGTCATGATGCATGCAAGTGAAACAAGTGTAGGAATCAATAAAATTGAAGGAAAATGAAGCATGTGGAGAGAGTCGTGGCAACGTCAACTGTTAGTGCAAAAACAAGGCAACACATGCGACACTTGGGAAAGGTAATGTAAAACTTGAAACAACACTTCTACAAGCTAAAACAAGTAAAAAAGCCAGTAGTCATTCAAAGAAACAAGTGAAACAACACTCTCATAAGCTAAACAACAAAAAGTGACAGAAAAAGTGGCAAAAGGATGATAAAAGAAAAAATCACCCATAAAAGCGACGACAATTCTCTAAAGGCTCCTTGATCTCCTCAGGAATTCTACATCTTGGTGATCAAATGTACAAATTACCTCTATAGGTTTCAATTCCATATAATTGAAAAAATTGGAATTTATGACACACATGCATGAGATCAAGGACAAAAGCGACACTTGGAAGAAACTTCTAAGGATAACAATGTGTTTCCTTCAGAAAACTAATAATAGATCCCTACTTCCTAGGGATTCTTCTTGATTTTTTATTTTCAGGAAAACTGCCATGCGTTTCCTGGAAAAATTTCACAATTCTGGGAAGGACTAGGCAACTCTTTGGCTCATGTACTACGCATTTTCTGAGAATAGTGGGTTCTGCTCAACTTCTGGACTAAGTGGCTCTCGAATGCCTCTCATGTTCTGCACAAATTCCCAGCTCAAGGCTAGCTGTCATCCAGTTCTTTGCAATTCTTGAGCTCAAGGCTCACTGTCAACTTGGGTTGCACAATTCCTGAGAGCAAGGTTGGGTGCCCTTAAGGATTGTGTAGTTCTTTAAGGAAAGCCCAAAATTGGGTGGAAACCAATTCAAAAGATCACCTTGTGGGTTAGAAAATGAGCTAATTAAGAAAAAACAAGCCCAGATGAAAAGAATAAATATCAGTTGAAGCACAAGTACCTGGATTAATGTGAGATGAGCTGCTATGATTTGGAAGGGAGACTTCAAAATCAAAGCATAGGAAACATTTGGGAGGGTGGTTGGAGCCATTACAACATTGGTGACACACTGGTAGAACTCCAACTCGTTGTATGGACCTCTTCTTGAGCAAATCGAGTCTAACTCTTCCAAAAATATTGTTCAAGTCTTTGATTAACATAGTTTCTTCACTAGCTTATGTTAAAGATGTAGTCCCTACCATTCTCTTTATCAGAAACAAACATACCAAGCCATGTCAAACTGAGTTTTTTCAATTTGGGATGAAGGGTATATAGATGCATAAGTAAAATAGACTGTCATAGTTTTAGTTTCATCTATGGTGTTTCTCCACTTCCAATAGGCCTGGACAGTACCTGGGCGGAGTCACTTCAAGAACAAAAGAATTTATCTATTGCCAACAAGCATTCATAGTACCCCGACGAAGTTACTTGATTCACCTGTCTACACAAGAATCCTTTCTCTTCTTTCGCCCTTTATTTTTTTTTTCATTTTTCATTTTTTAAATAACTGTGCATAGGCACTTATTTATTTCATGAGGTGGAAGAGGGATCCCTACTTACTGATAGTAGAAGAGGTTGTCTCTTCAGATAAGGATATTTATATATACCTCTAACATACATTTTAAGGTTTCCCACCTCTCCTTACTCTACTTGATTGAGTTGATAAGGGTTAACCAAATATAGAAAACCAATTAGAGTAGGCAGTACTAGTTAAGAGTGAAAGCATCGTGATTCCACCATGACTCACTTTGAAAGTAACATATTTCCCATTAGGTTATCGTCGACAAGAAGAAATGTAGATTCTCATAAAGAGAGATAATAGACAGATAACTAAGTGTTGATAGATGTATAAGTTCCTCTTGGATTTTTTTGTCTAAGAAGCCAAACATGGTTTCATGCGAAAACTAAGCTATGGGTGCAAAATCATGCAAGCTAAGGAAAAAAGCAAGAAAAAATAAAAACAAAGTAACCTAATCAAGAAACAAAGTAAGAAAGAAAACACTACTCCTACTTCTAAGATAAGTAGAGCATGGGCCAACTCATGTGAAGTGATATTTCCAATGTAGCCACTGGTGCACTGGTTGGCCCAGTGGGTGACAACATGATTGACAAGAAAAATATTCAAGCAAACCAACATACAGGAAATATACAAAATGTAAAGAAAAACGCTTGAATGCATCCACACAAAAAGTAAAGCTTGAAATCACATGAAAGGCATTCTACGGATGTTGTCACATTATGCATGGAAGACAAGAATGTACACACCTTCGAACTTGGAAAATGAGAAAACATAAAGAAATAAGAAAATTTTCGCTTTGCAATAGTTATTTATATGTATGACTTCTCCAATGTGTGAGAGGTAGGATCTTGTGATTCTAGTGGAGGATGTGAAAATTTTGATATAGATTGATCTTCAATGTGAACAAGAGAGTGATGAGGAGCATGGAGAGTTTCAACATATTTCTCATCAGAAGTGGAACTAACCTCAAGGCTACAAGAACCTGACATAACCATCAGGTTGGGTTGAAGTCCCTCAACAACTTGAGAAGTTTCCACTTCATCAACATATGAATCATATAAGACCGATGTCTTAGAAAGATCAACAATAGGTGAATCAGAATCGTGATCGAATGAATGCGTGAAAAGATCATGACAACCATGATAAGAAAATTCAAGATGAACAACGACATCCTCATGATATGATGAATCATAAAGAGGGGCCGATGAAAAACAATAATTTTCACACTCTATGTTTTTGGAAATGAAAGATGAGAGATTTGGTGGATATGGGAAGAAAGATTTGTCCTCTTCGCAATCAAATGAAAGAATGACATCCCACGTGTTTTGCGAATGATTGGAAGTGGAAACATCCGGGGATGAATTTTCAAAAGATGGAACGGAAATGGTAGAATCGTGTAAAATGTCAAGATAAATCAGATGAGGTGCAGACGGAAGGAAATCATCCTTCACCGCAGAGACTTGTTTAGACTCCCACATATACTCATAAAAAATAATAGTGCATGTTGGCTGCTCAACACCAAATTCATCCAAAAATTGATCCTTGTGAACATCACATGTGGAATTTGGAACGGATGAACACAACACACCACAATCCGGAGGATCAAAGGAACCATGGGATGGAGGCTGAGAAGATGATACCACATGACAACCATCAGGCTTGCAGTCCAAATTTGTGTAGAAATCCTGAGTAGGTGGGGTAGGAGGAGATGGTTATAGATCAATAGGTGGATTTAAAACTTCTCCCACCTCAACCTGCAGAGCTAGAGTTGTTTTATGAGAAGGGGACAGAGGGTCACTTGGGACAACAACCTCATATGTCTCATGTTTTGATGCTCTAACACCGGCATGTGTTGGGAGAGAGTCTGAAGTTTCTAACTTGTGGCGATTCTTAGAGATGTAAACAAGATATTGAAATCTTCCCTCCAAAAATTTCTAGTCAACTTCATCTTCAGGAAATTCATAACACTAATGAAGGAAGTGATCGTGAAAGTTCTCAAGAGATTCGTCAGCTACCCTTTGAATTTTTTTTTTGATTGAGTGCTTTATGGTCATAGAAAAAGAAACCATGAAATAAATCTCTAAGAATGTGATCTAAAGAGTTTATAGAGGTGATCTGAACTTAAACAAGAATGCACCAACTTACAGATAAAATCATAAACACATAGATGCAGTAGAAAAAAACTTCATTTCATTAATAGAAAAATATTGAACTATGATTACAAACAAAATGGAAATAAGATAGCTTAGGCGATGGTAGCTTTTCTCTGAGAAGAGATGTGGCGGCTACATGATTATGAATTGTGTTACAATGAGGCTCAAGGGCCTATTTATTATTGTAAAACATGAGAAAACCCTAAACAACCAAAGCCCTAACCCCAGGAGATGTAACACCATGAGTTTGTGGGCCCCATTAGGGTTAGTTGGGCAGCCAACTTCCCGAGGTTGTAACTTGGTCATATTATGTCAATTTTGCTTGTATGATACCTTATTGGAAAGGTCTATATGAGTGCTATAGGTTTTGCCATAGGACCTTTCCTATAGTTTTGGGCTTGTTGCGGACCCAAAAAAACATTGTTTAGGGAGTCAAAACTCCTCCGGAAGTTGACGAATCGAAAAACTACTAAAAATAGTAAATACTGAAATGAACAAAGAAACAGATGAAACAGACTGGGGGTCTAGGTGAAATAGGCGGGTTGCCATCAATATCCACCTGGAACATTCCTCCCCCCTTAGGAAGAAATGGTACCCATTGCATGTAGAGCCTCCATGAGGTGAGGAAATTTTTGTTGAACCTGGTCCTTGGTGAACCACTTGCCCTAGTGAAGGAGTTCACCTGCTTTGGAAACTCGACATAGTTGTATCCTATGTTGGAGAGTTTTCTTGATCTATTTGTTCATGATCTGATCAGTTGTGGTTTTTTGCATGCAATCCAGGTTGAGCTCTGTTGGTGTGAGTTGTTCTGCAATGTCAGATGTGTCCAACAATGGTGGAATGTATGGCGAAAGGCAATCTACATTGAACACTAGGTGTAGACCAAGAATGGTGGGATGTTGATCTCGAAGGCATTGTCATTGATGGCCTTGGTGATGGTGTATGACCCATATTGGAGTGGGTGAAGCTTGCGGTGGGGTTTAGCAAGGCGCTCCTTTTGCAAATGTAGCCAAACTTTGTCGCCCACCTAGAACTTATGTGGCACTCGATGCTAATCATGGAACTACTTATACTTAGCATTGGCTCTGTCCAATATATCATGGACCTTCTGGCAAATGTGTTGAATACACTCAATGAAGTTGTTATCTCTTTTAGCTTCTGACTGAATGTGAGCCGATTCTACTTGAGTGGCTGCAAATGGTATGGCCACATCAATGAGGCATAATGGATGAAATCCTAGCCCTACTTGAAAGGGGTCGTGGCCTGTTGAGCTATGGAGAGCTTTGTTATAGTTGTTTTGGACATAGGGGAGAATTTCATCCCACGTTCATGGATGCTTCGAGTTGCACATGCGCATAATGTGTATGATCATCTTGTTGAAAACCTCTAATTGGCCATCAATTTGGGGATGGAAATCCATGGACTTAGTAAGTTTTGTATCAGCATTGACCAGAGAGTTGAAAAAAATACACTCAGGAATCTACTATCCCAATCTGAGACAATGGACTGTGGATCCCAAAATGTACCCATAATCACTTAAAGAATATCTTAGCAGTGACCTCTACTGTGATACTCTTCTTGTAGGCTGCCATGATGGCCATCTTAGAGAATCTGTTAACGACCAAGAAAATGCAATCGTTTCCATGCTTAGTAGAAGGAAAACCTGACATGTAATCCATGGCGACATATTCCCAAGGCCAGCTAGGAGTAGGTAGAGGATTATATAGGCCTTTCTTCTTGATGGTTGGTTTGGCAATGATGTAGGCGGTGCAGGTTCTAATGTACTTCCCAACATCCTGACGAACTTTCGGCCAATAAAAGTACTTCTGCAATACCACCACTATTTTCTCTACTCCGAAATTTCTAGCTCTTGTCCTTTGAGATAACCTAAGGTCAATTGGTTATGCCAAAGCATCTAAAATATTTTGTTTGATTTTAATGGTTGGATGACCAGTGAACTACTTTTTAACAGGTGCTTTAAACTTAGAAAGATCTTTAATAAAACAAAAGGTTGTTCTTTAAATACATATGGTTATTTTGATTTTAAATGTGATGGATAAGAAGAATATAGAGAAATATAAATGATTTAATATTCAAATAGAGTATTTCACCATTTACAAGCAAAAATTGAGAAAATTGTGTTTTCCTAATTAATAAAATATAATCAAGTCATTTCAGAAATCTTGTGCAATTTAAATCCAAAGAGGAATTTACAAGAACAAACAGTCCTATAAATTAATCTCTTAATTAAACTACAACTTCACAACGGATTCAAAATGAAACTGAAATTCAGTTAAATTTTCAATCAAATGACTGTAAATGAAATAAATTATATGAGTAATAGATAATGAAAAACATAAGAAAATAACTCACTGAGAGACAAGCCATATGAAGTAAATCCAAAATCTTTTATTCAATCAAAAATGCTTCAGCTTAGTACAAATCTGTCTGGTAACTAGCTCAAGGGTGCAACCTTAAATACTTCGATACAATGAAGTATTTAAACAAAAATACAAAATATTACAATCAATGCCTGAGTGACGAGGCATGCTATTATTACTTAAAATTTAGCAGAAAGAGAAGTAATTTGGTCCAAAAGAATGAATTTGAACATCTGGCCCTGTTTTGATGGAAAATTGTTGCCGAGTGGCCACTATTCTGGTGTTGCACTAGCCAAGCTGATCTGTCTTCTAATCCTGATATTCACACATCTTTTCCCATTGTTCTTCATTTGGAATGGATATTTTAGTTATTCTATGGTAGATCTCATCTACCTCAATATACTTGGCAAATTTTGGTTTTATAGTAAAAATATGTTTTATCTCATTATGAATAAAACATATGTTATTGATGGCCTCGTAGAATGCCCTGCCTGTCATGGAACCTTTGATGTTGGAGGACTTGGTTGTGTCCTTGGAAATGTCCTGTAGCTTCTTCAAGTAATCCTCCCTAGTCATTAGCTTATCATTGATGACAAACAGTGAAGGCAGACCCTTCTTGTTTAAGGCATTAATTCTTGTGAAAAATCTATTAACTGCAATTTCCAGAGTGACACTTCTCAGCGAACTATAGTACCAAGCTCTTTTAGTTAGGACTTTCTTTACCTCCAGAATGGTTTCAATCATGTCATCCACACCTAGATCATCTAGTTCATACATGTTCTTATAATAGATAAACCTTAGTATGTTGTTGGTTGTAGAAGCCATCTCTCCCATTTGAGCATTTGTATTGGCAATTGTCTAGTTTGCCTTTTCCATTAACTCCTTTTGCTCAAAATTGATCTTGATAGATGGCCAGATTTCATCAATCTCTTCTATGATGTTGTTCTAGATAATTTCTTTGATACTACCAAGAGTGTATCCAATGGAAGACTCATTGGCTGACTTCTTCCATGCCTCAACTTGATCCTGAGCTCTTTGAAGCTCCGCTGCATGAAAAATGTCACACTTCTTTTGATGATACTCTAGTAGTTTTACTTGATCTTGCAGTTTCTTAATCTCTTTAGTCTGCAGGGACATATTTTGGACTGCACTAGCTAACTGGTCTGCAGCCTCTCCTATGCTGGTGGTAGCTGATATGGTAGTCAAAATGACTATGAAAGGAAGTGCTTCTAAAAGAACAGTATGTTTAGCAACCTTCTCCTTTTGCTTGATAAATTTCTCCATCTCTGTCTCGATTTGTTTCAGCTGAGCAGTCTGTTATATGATGAGTTTCATCATGTCTGCCTTTTTAGTCTCTGTTTCTATAATATCCTTGGCTAGAGGATCTTTAGTAGCTGGCGGTTTCAACTATTTCCTTAGTTCTTCTATATCCAAATTATTCGTTTTGATAAGCTCCTCTGCAGCATTGATGTTGTCAGGATCATAACCAAGTCTAATTACCAAATATTCCAAGGTTTTAATCTTGGTATCTTTGGAAAGAGTTGAAACTTTCTCCATCTTTAGTTGTGACTGGACATTCTCTAGTGTTACCTGTAGCTTGGACAAGGTCATAGATGTGCTAGTTACAGTAGAGAAGATCATTTCTCTAGTTTGTTTGTGCATCTCCATTTGGTCAATGGGATGTATGTCCTTGATATCAAACTGAAAAGATGTCTTCTTATAATCTGATGCTCCTTTGGGCTAATGAAATTGTACATGAAGGAATGCCATCTGCCTTTTTCCCTTCTTTGAGTCAAAGGCTGAGAGTAGCCTGCTTTGGGCACCAGAGGTTTGTTTCCTAAATTGGTTGTATGTGTTTATCTTCAAGACTTCATTTTTGGCCTTTATTTCCTTGAAGACCTCCATGATGCTCTTCTCTGGATTGCTTGAAGTAGATGTACATGTGTGCATAATCTGGTGCTGCTCTTGTGAGGTCATGGAAATGGTAGGAGACTGTGTAGACTGAACACCTACTAATGAAGATGTTAGAGAATTATATATTACAGAGAAATGGAACACATAAAATGTTGCAGAAATATAAACATAGAAAACGCATAAAACAAGAAAGACACAGATATACGTGGTTCACCCAGTTTGGGCTACATCCATGGAGAAACATCGAGTCCTTCCTTTTATATTATCCAACAAACTGAAGAGATACAACCTACAGTAGATCTGTTGTATTTCCCTTTTCGCTCTCGAACTCCTCTCTCTTCCTCACCCATAATACAGATATACATAGATGCAATACAATTCCCTCATATATAGCGAGGGGTTGCCTTCTAGGGAAAAAAACCTTAAATTAAACATAACTTCTACCATCAGATCTCCGCCTAATGAACGACCCAAATTGACTACAAAATTACAACATTTTACAAGGCAATTTTACATCTATTCTTAGCTTCGGGGGTGCTGCCCCCGATCCCCCCATTGGGGGGGGGGCTCCTAAAGGTCACAGCTACCCCCCCCCCCCCCCCCCTTTGGACCCCCCCTGCAGTGAATATTTTATGGGCGGTGTTGCCGCCCCATTACGAATTAGGGTCCAATGTGGTGATACCTTTGAATAGAAAAGATAATCAGGCTCCACGCCCAGCAGAAGATACAAGAGGTTCATCAATGGTGATGAGAGCTTTCCGCTCTAACTCTTTGCTAAGACTTAGTCTGGAGCTAAGCTTAGCCTTATTTCGGTACATGATTTTGAATCCCTCACTAAAGATATCAGTCCCTAAAGGAGACTCTTCCTCTCTACTCCTCTTGGTTGTCTTTTCTTGCATTGTAGGAGTCTGCACTGTTGATGAGGAGACCTGTTGTTATTTTGCCTCTTGTAATGTGTTTTCAACCCACTCTGGCTGATTCTTATATTTTTCTATCTTTGGCCTAGGTGTGTGAAAATAAGGAGTAGACTTGGTTTCTACCCTTAATCTGGAAATTATCCCTAATGGATCATAGGACCAAGTAAAACTAAGATTAAACTGCATTTCCTTGAGTAGTTTGTTAGCCTCTTGACTTGCTACCCTGTTATTGCAAATGAATGGACCAACCTGCATTTTTATCTTGAACTGAGACTTTTTCTTGGCAGCAACAAAATGGACTTCATCCATGTTGATCATCCACCTGATGTATTCTAAGGAAAAAGTCCTCATTGGGAGGAATTTTGGCAACTTATATGGTGGCAGCTCACATCCAAACATCCTTAACTTTGTGTAATTCTCATATAAGTACCAATCTCATGTTTGTACCTATTTTGACAGTTGCAAGACCTTTTTGATTTCTTCACTAATCCTTGGTTCAGTTCTGTTGCTTAGGATGCTTATGGTTGGATGGAAAAACATCTTAGTAAATTGTTTGTAAGTATATTCTTTCATAACCATAGTGGTCCAGAAAATGACCGACTGTTGGTTTCCTTTCTCATCCAACTTTTGCAATGACAAGTTCATGTTGTCCCCCTGAAAGTATAGGAACATGTAGACTAAGACATATGCATATTTGAACACCTCCTCTGTAGCAAACTTGACCAATTGTTGATGAATATACTTTGCAAGGAAATGGTTGAAATTGAACACAATTAAGGGCTTACCATCATTAGAAAAGATGGATAAATATCCTATAATGGTCTCATCTACCATTTGGTCAGAATAGTAGCCAAGGAGGTAAGAAATGACAATGATTATCTACTTTCCTCTCTCAGGGAAAATGGATGAGGGATAAGGAGGATTTTTCTTTAGTAATGCAACATCTTGTGTTAAGAATAATTCAAGAGTTTGGGCTCTCTTAGCAAAGTCTAATTTAAGGTATATTTCAACTAGAGCTTCATAGGAAAATGGGGTAGCATTGTTGACTGTGGGGGCTTACATCATTTGATCAATAGCCTGAGGGGTTATGGTGAATAGAATTTTTCTATTGGGACTGACTATGGCCCTTTGGCTTGTAAGATATGAGGCATGGCATTTTCTAATGAAATCACGAGTGCTGTGAGTACGAGCAAAGATGTAATGAGGTAGGTTTGACTCCCACAACTGGATATCATATGATTTGTCAACGTATTTATCTTCAAGCCAGTTGTACATCTCGAAGAGCTCGAGCTCATAGATGTTTCATGGATCTTGTAGTCTCTATCAGCCATAGGGATATGATGAAGATCTACAGGATAATAGATCAAAAGATTAACAATTTCCTCTGGTCCTTTGACCTTGGGAGGCATGATGGCTAGGGTTGATAGTGAAAACTTGATTGAGAAAGGAGACAATTCACAGATAGAAAAAAATTTCTAAGGCTAGGAACATAAGGAATAATTTGACAATGATCGGGCAGGTAGTTTCACTGGCAGTTGACAATGTTGGAATCTGGCTAGAAACCCACAATCAAAGAAATGGCAGAGATAAAAGATGAATTCTGTAACCTGTAAACAGACAAGAAGATGGTTTATAGGAGTTCTAGTTTTTCGTTGATGGCGCAGGTCTATTGAGTTAAAGGCTAAGAAAATTAAATGCTTAATGGATTGATTATGGAGGGAATGGATATGATTTGATCGGTTTAACGGACAGTTGAGATGGTAGCAAAGGGATGGTAGATGCGCAACGGTTAGGTAAGTAGTATCGGGAATGAGGAATTCAACTTTTTGGGGGTGGGTGAGTGGTTTGTGGTTTTGCTCATGGGGGGTCCAAAACGCTATGGAGCTTCCACATAAGGGTGGGCGCGGTTTGGTATACCACCCATTTCGGACCCCGTTCCTCGGCAGTAAAGCTCAGATGGAGAAGGGGGGCCAAAATGGCATGAGGGCTGTCAGATGAAAGGCGATGGGCAGAGATGAAGAATGATATGGCGGAGGATTAACATGATGTGACAGGATGGATTGGTGGGGTTGGGAATCGAGATTAATGTGATGTCAGGAAATATGGAATATAAGGGGGTTATGAACTTGCGGGAAATGAAATGAAGGAAATGGATTGGCAGAGGGGTGATATGGGATTAATACTTAGGTTATGGGTTTTTTAAAACTTAGGATAGTGTTCATATCTAAAGTAATCATATAAACCTTAGAGTAACATTCACTCTTCTTTCAATTTCTTTTGCACATGAAAACACAATGGATGTTTGATTATGTCTCATTTAGACTAGCAGCCTGTGCATTTTCAAAAACATAAAATGAATCTTTCCTTTTCTTTTTCTTCCCTAACATTTTATTTTCTTATGCCTTCTTTATTTAGAGTAGCTAAATCCTAACATTTTATTGATATGGGTGCCTATAAAACATAAAATTTTCCTAACATTTTAACTTTTCATTCTTTTGCATCCATATCCTATCTTAACATTTTTTTAAAAATATTTGACTAATATGCTAACTTATGAAAACTAGATAATGTTACAGCATCGGCTCCAGTTGGGGACTGCTTCCCCCTATGGGATACAGAGAACAAGAAGATCCATGTTCCTTCTTGTCAGGTTATGGAGTCTTTTCTAAAACATAAACTCACTTGCAATTTTCAAAAATAAATAAACTCTCCGAATATTTACAGATGATGAATGGAATGAATGAAGAATCAATACTGAATGTAGTGTTTCAAGTATCTCCCATTGACTGGAAATGAGGAATACTCTCCTTCCAGATTCTGTAGAATAAATGTATTGTTCCCTTTGACTTCTGTAATGCTGTTTGGACCAAACCAGGGGTTGTCAAATTTTGCATGCTTTCCTTTGTCTTCTCTCATTGTATCCCACCTGAGCACTAGGTCACCTTTCTTGAAGTTTCTCTCTCTTCCCTTTCTGTATAACATCTCTTTCATCTTGTTTTGGTATTTCCTTAGATTGTACTGAATTTCATCCCTGTCTTCATTTAACTTAATTATTTGATTAATACTTCTTGAGAAATCATCTTTTTCTTCATAATATTCTTGGAGGAACCTCATAACAGGCAAAGCTAAATGAGTAGGAAAAAATGCTTCCTTGCTATAAACTAATTAGAAAGGAGACTTGCCTGTTGATCTTTTAGGAGAAACTGTCCCAACTCTTTTTATGGTCTTCAAGAGTCTTCTTAATGACCTTAACTAAGCTCTTGTTGGAAGACTCTGTTAGGCCATTACCCTATGGACAATATGGTGTAGAATGATGTAAAAGGATTGAATACTTGATCAAAGCCGGTATTGCATCAAGGATGCTGCAACTCTTGGGCTACCAACTTTACTTATCAACTCGGGGTTCGTACAAACTTGGAGGTGATAGTGCTATATACACAAGTAGAAGTGAAGGTCCTACATGTTGTCACTGTTCATCTAGAGAGAGACCCCAGGGATTCCAAGCCAGACTTCTATAGGGTCAGAAGAAGCTTGATTCTTTGATGGAAGAAGAGAAAATCTATTCTAAAAGAGCTACTCTACTGCAGTAATGAAGAAAACAACATGTAATGCTAAATCACACCATATCCTAATTAACCATTTAAACAACTATGCTAAGCATAATTGCTAAATCAACACTATCCTAATGCTGCTATCTAAGTTACAAAAGTAAAGAGCATCAAACCAAAGTAATGTGTAAGCAAGGAAACTAAACTAAATCTATTTTCACTCTTTTTGGTTTTTCTTTGGTAAAATCAAGCATGCAATTTAAGTGTTCTTGTAGACGTGACAGGCGGATGGAAGGTGGTTGAGGATGGCTAGAAGGTCTATGGAGTGGTAGTGTTTAAATGATACGCAGAACAAAGTTCAAGAAGGAGTCAAGCGGAAGAGCAATCGAAGATCGAAATCAGCGAAAGGAAGACGTAATGAAGCAATAGTGCATAGGAACTATTGGATCAGTCGGGAACAATATTAATGGGAGATGAGTGGTGGATATCTTATCTCAGGAGATTACGTTAATAGATGGTTAAACAATATTAATGGAAGATGAGTGACAGAGATCTTATCCCGGATTTTAAGTGAATCGATGGACGAATAGGATTAATGGGAGATGAATCGCGGAGATCTTATCGCAGAGATTTAAGTGAATAGATGGATGGATAACATTAAATCACGAGGTGATAGAAGGAAAAAATGTGCGGAATGATGGAGCAACCTTCGTAGGTGGTAAGAAGTTTCTCATGCACCCTCAAAGTTCTAAGTGGAATTCCTAAATTTTGTGCGATTAGCCTAGGTGAGTGACACATAGCACGAGAAAACCACTTTTCTCGTGTGCTCTTGGGTGGATATCGGTTGTCCAAGAATTCGTGCGAGATTGTGCGATAGCTGTTGGATCATGCAAGATTGATCAACGGTGGAGATCGACCAAGCTAATTGGTGATCGGGTGATGCGCTAGCTATTGGATCAAGCGAAACAGATCGACAGTGGGGATGTGGAGCGCCTAAAGTCAAACGTTGAAATGAATATCGGTGGTAACCAATATCTCCCGTGCCCTAAGGGCTGTAAGCTGTATTTCTAAATTTCACGTGATTAGCCTAAGTGAGTGACACGTAGCACGGGAAAACCACTTTTCTCGTGTGCTCTCGGTCGGGTATCGGTCGTGTAATAATTCATGCGAGATTGCACGATAGCTGTATTTCTAAATTTCACGTGATTAGCCTAAGTGAGTGACACTAGCATGGGAAAACCACTTTTCTCGTGTGCTCTTGGTTAGGTATCAGTCGTGTAATAATTCATGCGAGATTGCACGATAGCCATTGGATCAATGCGGGATTGATCAATGGTGGAGATCGGCCAAGCTAGTTGGCAAGCGGGTGACGCGATAGTCGTTGGATCAAGCAAAATAGATCGATGGTGGAGATTTGGAGCGCCTAAAGTCAAACGTTGAAATGAATATGCGACACATGGTTAATGGTGATTGGTCAGGTTTGTTATGGATCAGACGGTAAGGAGATCTACGGGTATAATCTGATTAAGATGTGATTTATTGGCTTCCACATATATTCTGCATGAAGAAAGTGCTAAAGGAGATGAGAATATGAGTGAGATCTTATTACATAAAGATAACGATGAAATGAACCAAGTACTGAATCAAGACGAAAAACTCCAAAGCTCATGTGAGAACTAGAAATATGTGTTTTTGGGGTCACTTAAGGGTCTCTTCCTCAAGTCATGGTTGTAGAAATTTCCTGCAATTTCTCTACAAATCTACCACTGAGGTCTATGTAGAAAATCTGACTGTAGATTAACTCGATAATGCAATATACCAAAGTAAAATACTATAATCTACTTCTACTATCAAACTTGCGGAAGCTTAAAGATCAAGTTAAATCAGAGCTTAACACATATAACCATAAGAAGAAGAATCAATACACATGAAACACAGAAAATACTCAGGGGACAACCTTAGCTAAAAATCCCACTATCTGTATTATCATACAAGGTGGAAATATATCAAGATTACACAAGGCCTTAGCTCTCACAGCTAGCTAGCTCTTAGCACAATCCTCCTGGATGCTCATAGCCAAACAAGGCTTCTCACAAACCTTCTCCTTTGCCCTCCAAGCCTCCTATTTCCTTGCGCAGTTTCTCCTAGGTGCTCCTGCTGTTACCAAGTGGAACACTGATCACTCACACTGATCCTACACCCTGTCAAAACTGCGCAATCCTCAAGGAACCTTGTTCCTTCTACATGGATGAGTTTCCTTTATAGGAAAACTCATGCAACTGATAGTAAAATGTCACTGTCTTTAATCTCAACCGGGTCTTTCTCATAATAAACATGCATGAGTTATTGATGAGAGAATCTTCAGTTATCTGGAGTACACTAGTTTGATGCATGCATGCATTAACTGACTGAACTCACATTTAGTTCCTCAAACTATTTGGAACTAATTTAACTGGACATAACTCAGTTAACTGAGCTAACTAATTACAACTCAATTATAACTCATCCTTATCTCCTTAATTGAGCGATAATCTCCTTAATTTAAGGGATAACGGTTGCATGACTTCACAAATACTTCTAGCTTGAATTTCTCCAACTAATTAACTCAAGATGAATTAATTAATTATTTTTCAAGCAACTGGTGAGAATAAATTCGAATTTTAATTCAAGGACAAATGAAAATTGGAATATTCTTAATGCTATTTTTAGAATTTCTTGTTGCTATTCTCAACTCTCCCTCTCAACAAGAAAGGAATTCAACTCGATCCCAATCCTGAACCTTTGGAATGTTCTACATGCAACACTTCTCTCCAGTGTTGTTGCTCCAACAACTCTAGAAACAAAAAATATCCAACCTGAATCATTATGATGCATCTGTCAACAAAGTCTCTGACTGCTATTGCCTCTGTCAACTGAAAACTATGCGCTTTTACTGACTCAGCCTTTCTGCACTGTTGTCAATCCTTCTCTACACTCTTCAGTATCTGACTGCTCTAGCCTCTATCACTTTGATCTCTGACTACATCAATCCCATTGATTCGTCCCACTACTATGTACTTTGGGCTCCCGTAGCAAGGTATGATCCATGAGATAAACCCTATCAATGGACCCTGCCCAATTTCAGACTTATTGGGACTATCACTTCACATCACCCCACTTCACACCTGGAGGTATGGCTGCATGTGATCCCTTTGCTGACTCTAATTGTGGCTCCTCCACAATTGTCTCAGACTTCTTCTGGGACTGCATGTTGAGAGGTAATTTACTCTCCCTCTCAACCACCAAGTCTCTAATGTTTTCCTTGCTCCTCAAGGCTTTGCATGCATCTTGAACCTCAAGAGCATACATGTTCTTAACTCGTGAACCAATCTGTTTCACCTATCTCGTGGTGATGTGTCTAAGGAATGCCTTTCCGTTACTAACGACAACATCGTAGCCTTTTTCCTCCAACATCGCAACCGATACCAAGTTCTTCTTTAGTCCAGGCACATACTTCACATCTGTCAAGGTGATAGGAGCTCCATGCTCCCTCTGAAAAGCAACCGTGCCCACTCTTGAAACACTATACCTTTCATCGTCACCCATCTCTATGCGCATCTTGAGGTATTTCTCCTCTAAGGTACTGAATAAAATTTTATTTCCAATCATATGGAATGAGGCTCCACTGTCAAGAAACCAACCATAACCCATCATCGATGAAACCATGCATGCGATGAGGGTGAAGTCCATCTCGAAATGAGAGGCTAATGCCTCACCTTCAGATACTACCAAGGATCCCTTCTTGGACTTCTTTGATGGGAAATTAGTTGCATAATGACCCATCTCGTGGCAATTAAAGCATCTCACTTTGGATTTGCCACCGTTCTTCCCTCCATGAGAAGAATTCGATTTGGGATGAGAATCCTTCTCCTTCCCTTTCCTTGCCTTACTCGCTAAGGATATATTTTATTCATCCTCCTTGGATGAAGAACCATCTCATGTGCTCCTCCTGATCTCCTCCTGCATGAGATCCGACCACAGTCATTCCCAATCCAACAGTTTCTCCCTTCCATTCATAGAGTCCTGGTAGCTATTCCAACTCTTTGGAAGGCCAAGGAGAGCAAGGCTCACCATATCATCATCAGCAGTAGTTATTCCCACACTTCTAAGCTCATCTCTACAGGTGGTGAGCTTTTTCAGATATGTGGAAATAGTATCACCATTCTCCATCTTGATTCTTCAAAGCTTGTCCTTGAGCGCCAATTTCCTCTGGTCACTACTATTCTAGTAGAGGTCCTTCAATGTCTTCCACATTGAATATGGAGTATCCTTCCCATGGAGACTCGAGACAATATGGTCTCGAACTCCCTCAAGGATGATCCATCTCGCCCTCACCACACACTTCTTCCATTCAGCCAACTCTTGTGCATTAGTTGAACCTGGCTTTGGGATTTCTTGATCAATGAAATCCTTCAAGTCATTGTCTTCTAATACAGCCTCCATGTGATCTTTCCATGCTATGTAATTCGAGCTGCCATCCAAGGCATAATCGAGTCTCAAGCCATAGAACGCCATTGACCAACTTGAAGTATGAGATGAATTCGATTTGTACCTATGACCCTGAACTTTAAACTTTGAATTCTCTTCTCCGTATACTCTTCACAACGCTGATAACCTTTGCTCTGATACCATGTAGAAATTTCCTGCAAATTCTTTACAAATCTACCTCTGAGATCTATGTATAAAATCTGACTGTAGATTAACTCGATAATGCAATATACCAAAGCAAAATACTATAATCTACTTCTACTATCAAACTTGTGGAAGCTTAAAGATCGAGCTGAATCAAAGCTGAACACATATAACCATAAGAAGAAGAATCAATACACATGAAATATAGAAAATACTGAGGGGACAACCTCAGCTAAAAACCCCACTATCTGTATTATCACACAAGGTGGAAATATATCAAGATTACACAAAGCCTTAGCTCTCATAGCTAGCCAGCTCTTAGTACAATCCTCCTGGATGCTCACAGGAAAACAAGGCTTCTCACAAACCTTCTCCTCTTCTCTCCAAGCCTTATTTCCTTGCACAGTTTCTCCTGGGTGCTCCTGTTGTTACCAAGTGGAACATTGATCACTCACACTGATCCTACACCCTGTCAGAACTACACAATCCTCAGGGAACCTTGTTCCTTCTACATGGATGAGTTTCATTTATAGGAAAACTCATGCAACTGATAGTACAATGTCCTTGACTTTAATCACAACTGGGTCTTTCTCAGAACAGACATGCATGAGTTATCGATGAGAGAATATTCAGTTATCTGGAGTACACTAGTTTGATGCATGCATGCATTAACTGTCTGAACTCACAATTAGTTCCTCAAACTATTTGGAACTAATTTAATTGGACATAACTCAGTTAACTGAGCTAACTAATTACAACTCAATTATAACTCATCCTTATCTCCTTAATTGAGGGATAATCTGCTTAATTTAAGGGATAGTTGTTGGATGACTTCACAAAGACTTCTAGCTTGAATTTCTCCAACTAATTAACTCAAAATGAATTAATTAATTATTTTTCAAGCAGCTGGTGAGACTAATTTCGAATTTTAATTCAAGGACAAATTAAAATTGGAATATTCTTAATGTTATTTTTAGCATTTCTTGTTGCTATTCTCAACAATGGTCCCAAAGGGAGGAGGTGAGACCGAGACACCTGCTAACAACCTTATGGGGATATTTTTCCCCTTGCTAACCTGCTAATTGAAAGAAGGCACAAATTGAAGCAAACTAAAACATAACCAATATACGCTACACTATTGTAATGGAAATGCATCTACTTAAGCAAATGAATGTTTAAACCATGAATCTATGCGCTACACTGCTGTAATGGAAATGCAGCTACTTAAGCAAATGAACGATTAAACCATGAAGCTACGCTAGCATACATGTACAATAAAGAGGAGCCTTAACTGCTAGGGTTGGGCCCTAACCCAAGAGCTTCAGCCCTCTAAGTTAACTCAGTGCTGGCTCAAAACAAAACTCATTCTTATTATCAAAACAATGGATTACATCAAAACTGTCACAAGTCTTGCAGCTCGAAAATATAGTAGAGTTTTACAATCAAAAGTCCGCATCCTATTGAGGTCCTAGGCCTCTCTAATTATATGTCTATAGTCTCTGATGACTTCCTTAAAATTAGGGAGGTTCGGCTCCCAAACTCAAGATAAACTGTTGCTTTGAATTTCACTTGCTTGGTTGCCTTCTAGTCCTCATGATTTGACTGTTTTCACTTCAAGCTGATGGAGGAATATTTGAATGGAGGGGTAGTAAATGAGGAGGATTTCCCTTCTATAATTCCTCTCCCTTGTCCCATTCAAGTTTTGACCAAGGTCTTTGCCAAAATTCCTTGCTTTTATCCTTTAATCCCGTGTTAGATGCACATTAGACCACAAAGAAAAATATCCAACTCTAACTCATCCCATAAACAAAATATAATAAAAAATATGCAATAAGTTGTGAGAATAATTGGTTTGACTAAGCTAGGAGGCGAATTAAGGCCCATATAATTACCCAATGATGAGGCTCATCATCACCCCCTACTGAAAGTGTTGCTCATCCTTTGAGCAAATTAGTCAATGCCCATGTCCTTCATGGCTCTGGTAGCCTCTGTGACATCCCATGCCTCTGATGTGGTCTCTTCTTCTTGTTCATAGAAGCTTGCTTTCCTTTCTACTTCTTCCCACTGCCTCTTTTCCTCTTATTGTTTTCTCCCTTCTAACATCCCTAGGAGTAGTGGTGGACTGAGTTTTAGGCCTATCCAATTGACCTTCAACCTTTGCATTGATTGCTTATACATAGGTGTCCTATTGAGTGCCTCTCTCAACATTTGAGGAGAGTGATATTCTCTAATCTTCAAGTCATGTGGTAGTGTGTCCCATCTCCTTAAGCAGGCATGTATACTATCATCTCCTAGTAGCCTAATCATATCCTCAAAATTTGAAATTCCTTGCTCTTGTGCAGCAAGATATCTAGGTGCCATCTGAGGATCATTTGCAATTAGATTATGGGTGCTGATTAGGGCCATGGGATTTTATTGTTCATCTTTGATGAAAAGAGGTTCATTTTGCTCTATGACCAATATTCTTTTCATCTCTGTAGCCCTTGAATCCTCATGGTTCATCCATGATGCTAAAGCCATTAATTTTAGATCCCCTAGCTCGGCATTAGGATCCTAAACATTCATGTCTGTGAGGGCCATGTTGTGCAAGTAAAACTCAGCCATTTTTTCCCTATCCTCTAGTGTACTTTAACCACAAAGATTAATAAACTACCTATAGTCCTGAAATGGCATGGTGCCCCTTTGTCCTAGTGTTTTAATCTGAAATTGTAGCCATTGTTCTCTGAGGTAAAGAGCTTAGGATTTAGATGCAATCGTACACTAGATGGCCTCCAAGGAGAGGCTAGCCATACATGCTAGTTGGTCTTCCCTTTCCTGCAGTTTTCCTCTTAGCCATGCATTTTCTCTCTCAAGTTGATCTCTCATTATTAATTCTCTATCCCTTAAGCCTCTTAGCTCTTTTTTTTTCTTATCTTCTTCCTTCTGTTGTTCTTTCTCATCTCCATTAGTTTCTTCCTTCGTTTCCTCCTCTGTTTCAGCATCATCCTCCTTCTCTTCTCCTTCATCATGTTCCTCTGTATTAGTTTCTTCTTCATCCAACTCATCCCCATCTAAATCTGTATATTCTTCTTTTTGTTTTGCCTCCTCCTCACTGTCAAAAGGACTAACATCATGGGTGAGGGTTTTGATGTCATCCTCTGCTGGTAAGTCTCTAAAGATTGTCCATGCTATAGGGATCTAGAGTTTTTGGAGGGCATCCTCAATGAGGATCCTGATCAACCCATGGTGAGCCAATTGTTGGCAATTCCCTTCCTTTACTTTGTTGCTGGAGTCTATGAGTGATTGCATCAAGAAATAGGGTATGAAGAGTGTTTGGTGAACTGGTGTTTCTACCCCAAATCTTAATTCTTCAAGCATCCTAAAATGGTAGCCATAAACAACACTGTATCTATGGAATGGTAGATGAGGTGATGTGATATGGTGAATGAGGTGGACTATAATGAATGAGGGTGGCGGATGCATGGAGGAGATGAGTTGGAGTGGAGCGATTAGGGTTGCTCGCTACGGGGGTAGGGAGTGTACAGGATGTTCATCAGGCTTGAATCCCCCCGCAGCAATCTTAGCCCATAGATCTCAATCAAAACACCTTGACATCATGGTTAGCTGTGGGGGTTGAGCCTGAGTTATAACTCGTGCTCGTTGCTCCCTCGTAGAGCACTTTATCTGCCTCTCAAACCCACACTTACTTAAATCTTGTGCTATCACTCGAACTTTAATATGGGTCGAGGCCCCACCTTACATTGGACTTGAATGCCATAAAAAACAAATCATTGTTTTCAGAGTCATGCATTCTCTTTTGATTTTAAAAAGAATTTCGTTTTTTTCCATCTGACTGTCTGCTTTGTCGAAGGTGGCCAAGTTAACTAGCCACATTTTCACTTATAAACCAACTACGTCTTAAGCCTTACAACTTTTGATCATGATGCATATGAGTGTGTGAGCGGGATACTTACCTGTGGTCTCGATGCCATGCTGCAGTTATCAAAGATCAGAGGTGTTGCGTTGTTTATTTACTGCATGGTCATTCTTCTTCCTCCTCTGCTATCTGTTGTCTGTTGTCTACTACTCCTGGATCATCCTAGTGAAGACCCTTAGCTGATGATTGATATTCTATGGGATAGGTTGCTACAGGATTTCCTACAATATCATCCTAAGGTTTCTCAGGGGATCCTATAGGAATACAAGGGATCTTGTAGAAAACATAGTCTACACATAAATTGAAGTAGTAGAGTGGAAAATGATAGAAATGACGGAGTGATGCATGGTAAGGAGTGGAGGAGATGGATATGTGTGAGGCAGGGTTCCCTTTGGATCCTCTTTTTGCTCCTTGAGTGTCTTTCTCGTCCACTTGCAAATAACAATTACATCTTTTTATCTCTTTTTTTTTTAAACACCTAGGCTACCTCATAGAGGTTTTCACCGTAGATGTTTGCCTTGGCAGCCTCAAGGAAGGTTTTCACCCAGGGATCTTCTTATTATTATTTCTATTTTTTTCTCATCCTTGGGCTACCTCACGAGGTTTTCAACCTAAAGATGGGACTCAGGCACCTCATGGAGGTTTTTTTTTGTTTTTAGTTTAGTGACCTGATGAGGGAGGAGCTAGAACTTGCTCCACCATCATCACTGTTTTATTTATATTGTCAATGAACTCTTGCTTTGATAAAGGCCTCTTGTACATTTTCAATCGATGTCCATTAACAAGCAATGGAATGGCTTCTTCATCTATAGTTCTGATTTTCACTGAACCATTATCATGGCATATTTCCACCACATAAGGTCCGAGCCATCTTGTCCTTAGCTTGCCCCTAAAGTCTTTATACCTAGAATCATATAATGATGCCCAATTTCCGTCTTGAAGTTGCTTCTCCTTTATATGTTTATCATGCCAGATCTTCCTCTCAAGCTGAACTATCTCTGTATGTAGGAGGGCCTGCATTCTAAATTCATCCAAGCCATTCAAATGGAACAATCTTTCTTTCTATGCATGACTGAGATCCAAATCTAGTTGTGTTGCCATCCTCAATGTGTTATATTCAAACTCAATGGACAACAAAGCCTTTTTCCCATAGACCAGCTCATAGGGTGTAAATCCAGTGGTGGTCTTCCATGTTGTATTATAGGCCCAAGTGGCCTCAACTAGTCTCTCTGCCCAATCCTTCTTGCTGCTACTCACTACCTTGGTTAAGATGCTCTCCAATGCCCTGTTGGTCACCTCCACTTGCCCATTAGCTTGTGGATGATAAGGAGTGGAGGTCCTATGCTTGATTTTGTGATGACTGAGTAGTTATTCAGTCATGTTGGAGGTAAACTGGCTACCTTGGTCTGTGACTAGCTCTCTAGGGTACCCAAATTTGTAAAATACATTCTCCCTTAGGAACTTAGCCACCTTCTCTTCTGTTGTTGCCTTAATCGCCTTGGTTTCAACCCACTTAGTCAAATAATCAGTGCACATAATAATGTACTATTTTTGCTTTAAAGGAGGGTTGATAGGCCCAATGAAGTCCATGCCCCACTTGTCAAATGGCTCAAAAGTCACTTGAGTTTGTAGGGGCATTTCATCTCTTGGAGTAGGCTTTCCCATCCTCTGGCACTGATCACACTGACTAATGTACTTTTTCACATCCTGATGAAGAGTGGGCCAATAATAACCCGCTTGTAACACTTTGAATGTTTTCCTCTTTTCTGCAAAGTGACCTCCACAAGGCCCATCATGACAGGTTAGAAGGATGTCAAAAACTTACTCTTCCCTTACACACCTTCTCAATATTTGATCTGGGCCAAGTTTAAAAAGATTACCCCCAATCTAGGTGAAGGGGGCACTTTTCCAGACTATCTTGATCTTTTCTTTGGAGGGCAAGTTTGGTGGGAATTGTGTAGATACCAAATAGTTTGCTATATCAGCAAACCATGGGGAAAGAACTGAAATAATAAACAAATGCTTGTTTGGTAACTGGTCATCCACCATTCCTTCTTCACCTGCAGGTAAATTCATCCTAGATAGAAAGTCTGCAACAAAATTTTCCTTACCAAGCTTATCAACAATAATTAGATCAAACTGTTGTAATAAAAGCAACCATCTTATAATTCTAGCATTCACATCTAGTTTGTTCATTAAATATTTGATTGTAGCATGGTCAGTATGCACAAATGTTTGGTAGCTTGTAATGTAATGCCTAAATTTTTTTAATGAATGCACAACAACCAGGAGTTCCTTTTCGGTCACAGTATAATTTAGCTCAGCCTTTGATAGGTTCTTACTGATAAAATAGATGGCATAGGGAAATTTCTCCTCTACTTGACCTAAGGCTGCTCCTATGGCTTTGTGTGAGGCATCAGCATGAATATGAAAATGGAGGGCCCAGTTTGGGCCTCGAAGAATTGGTGCAGTGGTTAACTTACCCTTTAAAATGTCTAAGGCCTCTTGACAACTTTTTGACCATATAAACTCAGAATCTTTGGCCAACAACCCAAATAAAGGAGAGGCCAACTTGCTGAAGTCCTTTATGAACCTTCGGTAGTATCCAGCTAACCCCAAGAAACTCCTGACATCCCTCTACTTTTGTGGAGGTGGGACCCTTTGGATGATTTCTATTTTGTTTCGGGCCACATGCATTCCTTGCTGAGATATTGAATGACCTAGCATGGCCCCTTCAATCATTAAGAATTCACATTTTTCTAGACTGAGAGATAGGTTCATTTCAATGCATTTGTGCAATACTTTGCCTAGGTTAGTCAGGGATTCTTGAAAATCACAACCATAAGGTGTAAAATCATCCATATAAATTTCCACCGCATCATGTACTAATTTAGCAAAAATACTCAAGACTTCTCTCTGGAAAGTGGTAGGAGCATTTCATAGGCCAAAATGAAGGACCCTATAGGCAAAAGTACCCCAAGGACAAGTGAATGTGGTCTTATCCTAGTCTTCTGGGCATATTTGGATTTGGTTGTACCCACTGAATCCATCTAGGAAAGAAAAGAACTTCTTCCCTGCCAGGCCATCTAGCACTTGGTCAATGAAGGGTAGGGGAAAATGATCCTTCTTTGTGGCTTTGTTCAACTCCCTGTAATCGACACAAATCATCCACTTACCATTTTCCTTGGGAACTAACACTAATGGAGAGACCCAATCACTGTAAATGAATCATGCATCTAGCAATTTTTGCAGTTCTTCTTTGACTATATCTTTAAGAGCTGGATTCATCCCCTTTTGTGGTTACCAGACTAGCTTGCAACCTTCTTTGATGTATATGTGGTGAGTACACATTGAGGGGTGTACTCCCTTCATTTCCTTGTAACTCCAAGCAAAGGCTTCTAGGTTTTCTCTCAACATGTTGCATAGCTTTCCCTCTTCGAGAGTAGAAAGAGATGGATTAAATTTCAAAGTTTCCTCTGGTCCAAATTCTATGGTTTTAACACAGAGTGGGTTGGAATTGGCCCAGCATAAGTCAATTGGATGATTGTTCTGGGTTTTCCTTACTTCTTCTTCTAATGGTAATGAACTAGGAGTTGGAATTTGGAGTAGGTGTTCAATTAAGACATCCTCATCTTGCTGTCCTCCTCCTATGGATGCTTCCAAAGCATAAAGTAGGGTTGAATAAGCCTCATCTTCTTCCTCCTCCTCCAACCATAAATTTAAATCATGCTCTAGAGAAGGTTGAGCATGAGGGTACAGGACTAGCTGCTTGGGCATATGCCCATTCTTGATGGTCATATTCCCAGCTCTGCAGCTAATGTAAGCATCGGTTGTGGCCAACCATGGCCTCCCAAGGATGAGAGGGTAACCAGTAAGCTTAGCCTTAGGCTGGAGAACTAGAAAATCTGCAGTGTACTCCTAGGACTCAATGGAGACCATCACATCCTCCAAAATTCCCTCAGGGGTGACTATGGAATGGTTTGCAAGTTGCAAAACTGTTGTGGTCTTCCTCAATGACCCTTGGAGGTTGAGCTTGAGCATGGAGTCCTTCGTCATCACATTAATGGCAGCCCCCAGATCAATGAGAGTGCGTGGGACAATGGTGCCATTAATGTGCACATCTACTATAGGGCTTCCAGGGTCCAAATATTTCAGACATATTACCTACCCCAACATTAAGTCGGACAACTGCATAATGACATTAATGGAGGGGCATCCCTTTTTCTTCTTCCTAGATGCTTGAAACATTTCTCCTTAATCAACTTATTGTAAATGGGATCATATTTTATTGCTTGGAGAAGGGGGATCTTTACACATAGATTTTTCAATTCTCCCAGAAGTTTTGTTTCTTCTGGGGTAGGCTAGAGTGGTTGGTCTAATCTCTCAGGAAAGGGTGGATTTACTTTAAGGTCGCTTTCCTCACTTTCTTCCTCAACCTCCCTATGTGAAGAGGGAGGTTGGTTATCTGGGAGAATTCTCTGAGATCTTAGGTTGATCTCCTAGATTTCTACAACAAAAGATAGGTATGATGTCTCTCCATTGTATACATGATGAGCCTGCCTATTATTCGGGTTCGGATTTGGCTAGGCAGGCATCTGGGGTTGCTTGGGTGGAGGAAAGTGTAGGAGTTATGGTTAGGTAGGTGGTGGAGGAAATAGAGCTGGCGCATTGTTGTATTGGGGCCTCCACCCCTGGTGTGGGGTATTCCACTGAGGTTGTGGCAGAACATAAGTTTGAAATGACTGGTTGGCTAGCTGGGAATGATACTGAGATGCATAGGACCAAGGAGGGGGTGTAGACTAGGAAGGATGAGCAGGGGATCCGCAAGAAGGTATAGTTGTGGTTTGGTTAGGGTTGTAATATGCATGGGATGAACCTTGCAGACCTTACTGATATGGTCTAGTCCCAGGAGGTATCCTTTGGTTGATGTAGCAAAGCTGCTCATTGACCCCTTCAGCTCTTTAATATACAACTTTGAGTCTGGGTAAAGAATGGAACTTGTTTGTGGAGTGGTTTTCTCCACAGACCGAACAAATTTCAATGCAGTTCAATGGAAATTCATTCCTAGGATACCTCCTGGTGCATCTAGGACAAAATATGGCCAGGGCATTCTCTGCTTCCTCTTGCTTCCATTTGATGTTCATGGTATCCAATCGCAAGGCAAGGGTTTGCAGCATCTCACTTTTGAAATCATCCAGCATATTTCCAATTTCACCCTGGATGGATGACTTGGAAGATGATGTACTGGCCAAAGGTTGACTACTCCTACCCTTTTTCTTGGTTTCCCTAGAATGGTTTCTAAAGAAAATCTTGATATCCTCATAGGGTAATTGGTAGATATCTCCTCTTGCTAACAAGTGTAAGGTATCAAAAATATCTTCCCTTACTCCTCTGAGTAGGACCAGCTTTAGTGACTTAGGGTCAAGTGTGCACCTGGCCCTTTTGTAACTAAGATGGAATCTTTCTCGTAGTCTTCTAAGGATTCATCCTAGCCCATGGTCATCTTGAAAATCTCTTCTTCAGTATCCTTTGACATACATTAGTCCCTATATTTTTTGATAAAACCCTGCTGCATCTAAGCCCAAGTTGTGATTCTATCTCTAGGTAAACCCATGAACCAGCACAATGTTGCATCCTTGAGGGTAGATGGAAATAGTTTTAACTTTTTCTCATCATCTGTATAGTCATAGGTTTGGCATATAAAAACAAACTCAAATAGGAAAGTGTTAAGGTCCTCTGTGGTTAGGCATTGGAAATGAGGTAGAGCAGAGGGACTTATATTCTTCATCTTAGTGTCCCCATTGGTTTCCCTAATGGGGAAGGCACCCTCAATTCTCTCTCTATTTCCGCTGTCATTTCGGTTTTCAGCCATTGGTTTAGTAGGAATGGGTTAAAATATGTCCGGTTGCTCACCTAAAGGTTCCTCTAGTTCACAACCACCGAAGAAGAGAGAAGGTTGTGTAGAATTTTCTCTACAAATCAACTAGCTTACTGATATCATGTAGAAATTTCACCTGCATATCAAACTGATATATGCAATGTACTAAAGCATAATACTAGATCTAAATTTACCATAAACTTTGCAGAATCTTAATTGAACATGAGAAACATCAAGCATGAATAGATACAACTGAGAATGCGAAGTAATCAACCATAACACAAAAGATATAACCTGGGGAAAGCACCAGCCTAAAAACCTATCTCTGCATTATCAATCAAGTGGAAATCCTCAACAACATACAAAAAGGATTAGCTCAAAAGCTATCCTGCTCTCTCTGTACTCTGAAGATGTAGCTCATGGACTACCTAGCCCTATATATAAAGGCTGCACCTTAGGTCCAAGCTCCTATTTCCTTGTGCAGTTTTGACTGGGGTCCAATTACAAAACACATGTAAATTGGCCTAATCATACCTGTTGTCAACCTCAGGTCCAACTACGCAATACTTGAGGACTCAAGTTCCTCCTGCATGCAAGGAATACTTACTAGAAATATCCTAGCAACTAATAGAACATTGTCCCACCATCTGATCTCAACTGGGTCTCTGTCTGAACTGCCATGCATCAGTTATCCATGAGAGAATACTCAATTATCTGAAAATAATAGTTGTCACATGCATGCAAGCATCAACAAGCTATATCTCATTAATTTAACAACTTGTTAAATTAATCTAATTGGACTTGACTAAGTTAACTGATCCTCCCATTATAGAACTCATCCTTAATTCCTCAACCAGTGGAGCGAATCAAGGACACATTCCCTAATTAGTGGAGAAATAATTACATGTTCTCACAAAGACTTCAAGTTTTCTTTTCGTTAACTAATTAACTCATGGAGAATTAATTAATTAATATTCCAAACTACTGGTAGGACCAAATTCGAATTTACTTCCTATAGATAGACCAGGGACTGCTATAAATAGGAAGGGACCCAGAAATGCTATTTTTAGAAGTGCTATTTTTAGCACTTCCTAAATTTAGCATTTCTTGTTGCACACTTTTCAACAGGTTGGCTGTTGGATGTAGTGGGGATATTTGGCAAGAATTTCCCTAAATTGTCCCTATTCCTACAAGGCATGAAAGGAAATTTTTTTGGGTTGGCTTTTATAAGATTTTTTAAGCTGGAAAGTACTTTGCAGAAATTAAATTGCTAATTGAATGAAAACTATTGACAGAAAAAAGATACTTGCTGAATTGAAATTCTACTTGCAGAATGGAAAGGAAAGCAGATAATGACAACTGAAAGAAAGGAAGCTTTTAGATTACTTTTACAAAAATAAACTAATGTTAGAAACTTGGAGACTAGAAATAGAAGAAAAGAAAGAAGACTAGAAATAGAAGAAAAGAAAGCAGCAATCACATTCTACTCAGACACCTCCCCGGCAACAGCGCCAAAAAGTGATGAGCACCAGTGTTGCAACGAGGATGCTGCAACTTCTGGGCTACTATCTTTACTTATCAACCTGGGGTTCATAAAAACTTCAAGGTGACAATGCTATATGCACAAGTAGAAGTGAAGGTCCTGCCTGTTGTCACTGTTCATCTGGCGAGAGACCCTAGGGTTTCCAAGTTAGACTTTTATAGGTCCAGAAGAAGCTTGATTCTTTGATGGAAGAAGAGAAAATCTATTCTAAGAGAGCTACTCTACTGCAGTAATAAAGAAAACAACATGTAATGCTAAATCACACCATATCCTAATTAACAATTTAAATAGCTACGCTAAGCAGAATTGCTAAATCAACACTATCCTAATGCTACTATCTAAGTTACAGAAGTAAAGAGCATCAAACCAAGGTAATGTGTAAGCAAGGAAACTAAACTAAATCTACTTTCACTCTTTTTTGGTTTTTTTGTTAAAATCAAACATGCAATTTAAGTGTTATTGTAGACGTGACAGGTGGATGGAAGGTGGTTGAGGATGGCTAGAATATCTATGGAGTGGCAGTGTTTAAATGATACGTAGAACAAAGTTCAGGAAGGAGTCAACCGGAAGAGCAATCGAAGATTGAAATCAGCGAAAGGAAGACGTAATGAAGCAACAATGCATAGGAACCATTGGATTTGTCGGGAACAATAGTAATGGGAGATTAGCCGTAGAGATCTTATCACGGAAGATTATGTTAATAGATGGTTGAATAGGATTAACCGAAGATGAGTGGAAGAGATCTTATCGCAGAGTTTAAATGAATCGATGGATGAATAGGATTAACGGGAGATGAATGACAGAGATCTTATCATGAAGATTTAAGTGAATAGATGGATGGATCACATTAAATCACGTGGCAGCAGAAGGAAAAATAACATGCAGAATGATGGAGCGGTCTTCGTAGGTGGTAATCCGTTTCTCGCACGCCCTCAAAGTTGTAAGTGGAATTCCTAAATTTTGTACGATTAGCCTAAGTGAGTGACACGTGGAATGAGAAAACCACTTTTCTTGCGTGCTCTTGGGCGGATATCAGTCGTGCAAGAATTCACGCGAGATTGCGTGATAGCCATTGGATCATGCAGGATTTATCAACAGTGGAGATCGGCCAAGCTAGTTGGCGATCGGGTGACGCGATGGCCATTAGATCAAGTGAAACAGATCGACGATGGAGATGTGGAGCGCCTAAAGTCAAACGTTGAAATGAATATAGGTGGTAAGCAGTATCTCGCGTGCCCTAAGAGCTGTAAGTTGTATTTCTAAATTTCATGCAATTAGCCTAAGTGAGTGACACGTAGCACAGGAAAACCACTTTTCTCGCATGCTCTCGGTCGGGTATTGGTTGTGCAATAATTCACAGGAGATTGCACGATAGCCATTGGATCATGAAGGATTGATCAATGGTGGATATCGGCCAAGATAGTTGGCGAGCGGGTGACGTGATAGCCATTGGATCAAACAAAACATATCCATGATGGAGGCTTGGAGCGCCTAAAGTCAAACATTGAAATGAATATGCGACACACGGTTAACGGAGATTGGTCGGGTTTGTTATGGATCGGACGGTAAGGAGATCTATGGGTATAATCTGATTAAGACATGATTTATTGGCTTCCGCATATATTATGCATGAAGAAAGTGCTGAAGGAAATGAGAATATGAATGAGATCTTACTGTAGAAAGATAATGATGAAATGAACCAAGTACTAAATCAAGACGACAAACTCCAAAGCTCATGCGAGAACTAGAAATTTGTGTTTTTAGGGTTGCTGAAGGGTCTCTTCCTCAAGTCATGGTCCCAAAGGGAGGAGGTGAGGCTGAGACACCTACTAACAACCTTATGGGGATCTTTTTCTCCTTGCTAACCTGTTAATTGAAATAAGGCACAAATGGAAGCAAGCTAAAACATAACCAATCTATGCTAAACTATTGTAATGGAAATGCAGCTACTTAAGCAAATGAAGGTTTAAACCATGAATCTATGTGCTACACTGCTATAATGGAAATGCAACTACTTAAGCAAATGAACGATTAAACCATGAATCTATGCTAGCATACATTCACAATAAAGAGGAGCCTTAGTTGCTAGGGTTGGGCCCTAACCCAAGAGCTTCAACCCTTTGAGTTAACTCAGTGCTGGCTCAAAACAAAACTCAATCTTATTATCAAAACAATGGATTACATCAAAACTATCACAAGTCTTGTAGCTCGAAAACAAAGTAGAGCTTTACAATCAAAAGTTTCAATCCTATTGAGGTCCTATGCCTCTCTACTTATACGTCTGAAGTCTCCAATGACTTCCTTAAAATTAGGGAGGCTCACCTCTCAAACTCGAGATAATCTGGTGCTTTGAATTTCACTTGCTCGACTGCCTTCTAGTCCTCATGATCTAGTTGTTTGCACTCCGAGATGATGGAGGAATATTCGAATGGAGGGGTAGTAAATGAGGAGGCTTTCCCTCCTATAATTCCTCTCCCTTGTCCCATTCGAGTTTTGACCAAGGTCTTTGCCAAAATTCCTTGCTTTTATCCTTTAATCCTGCATTAGATGCACATTATACTACAAAGAAAAATATCCAAATCAGACTCATCTCATAAACAAAATATAATCAAAAGTACGCAATAAGTTCTGAGAATAGTTGGTGTGACTAAGCTAGGAGGTGAATTAAGGCCCGTATAATTACCCAATGATGAGTCTCATCAATACTTTTGATAGAATTCAGTCATCTTAACACTGCTGAAAGCTGCTACATTATCTGTAACAATTTATTGAGGACATCCAAATCTTGACAGGATGTTTTCTTCAAGAAATTTAATTACAAAAGTATCAGTGGCATTCTTTACAAGTATGGCTTCTACCAACTTGGTAAAATAGTGTGTGGCAGTTAAAATCCATCTATGTTGATTGCTTGACTATGGATTAATTTCCCATATAAAGTTTAATCCCCATCGAAGAAAAGGAGCATCAACTGATACTAGAACCAAGGGAAGTGCTGACGGTTTCTGTTTTCCTGCAAACAATTGGCATTCTTTGCAACTTCTTACTCTTGCTCCAACTTCTTTGAAAAGTGTTGGCCAATAGAAACTTTCTTTTAGAATTTTGTAGGTTGTTTCTCTCTAGGGATAGTGTCCACCACAAAACCCTGCATGGAACTGGTCTATAGTACATGCTATTTCATTTTCATTTAAGCACAAAAGAAGGATATTAAGAGGGTCTTTCTAGTACAGATTAGCATTAATAACGCAACATTTCATTGCTTTAAGCTTGAGGGCTTTGCAATGTTTCAAATTTAGCTCAGCTGGACATTGAAAATTTCTAAGAAACTGCAGAATATCAAAATACCAACCAGAAAGTAGATATTTTTGATCTATATGAACAAGAATGGCTTGATCTAAAGGAAGAGGATATTGTGGATTCTCCCCTTCTCTAAGAGGAGGAGGTTCTTGTGGATTATCCTCTATTGTTAAAGAAGGTTCTTTGGGATTCTCCCCCGATGACATTGAGGAAGGTTCTTGTGGATTCTCCCCTAATGACATTTCAGAAACCAGATTTATCCCCAACACTTTTCAGTTGGATTCAACTAACAATTTGGCTAGGCCTTGGTGTTGAGGGAAATGTTCCCCTAGGGCTTTTGGGTTAAAACCCTAATAGACTGAAAGTTGTCTATACAAAGAAACACACATTCACACAGCCATTATGTGATTGGAAGCAAATTCTATGATAAGAGGGCGTACCTTAGGTCCTACGTTTGAGAAGGCCCTTTAGGGTGAAAACCCTTCTTGGAGTTCCCTTTTTTCTCCTTTGACCTGCAAAACCACAAATTCCAAAGAACACAACAGTATATGGACAAAACCTTATAAAGAAACCATCTTCATGTTATAAAGAAAGGTAGTTAGTTCTGAAATATAAACAACCATTCACATATGTATTCTAACATGAATATCATAAACATAAAGAAGATTTATATCGGGAACCAAGACATGTGTTTCTTTTATTATAGACAAATAAAGTACAGAAAAGGAATAATTTCACCTGAGTCACCTTTCGCAGGCTCCAAGCAAAGCTTCCTTCCGGATCCGTCCAGCCTCAAGCCTTTAACAAACTCCTTCCACGACTTACTCCATGATGTCATAAGTAGTGGATGAACATCAACACACAAGGAAACAAGGGTTTCCTGTACAAATGGGGGAAGTCCAGAAGGCACAAGGGACTTCAGACTTGGTCAGGGGAAAAATCTCAGCATAATAACCTTTCTCTCTCCTCTCTCATCCTTTAGGCCTTCCCATTGAGGTCTTTTTATACCTCTCCCAAAGTAGTTTTTTAGTTGGGAGTTGGTTGGGAACAGTTGGGCCATGGGCACTAACAGGTGATCAGCAGGTAAAACTCGCGATCTCCACCTGAAATTAAGGAGTTATATATTTTTTAAGTGTTTTAATACATATGCACGGGTTGGGTATACATAGACCCGCGTATACACGTGTTTAACTCAGGGCAATGTCGCGTATAAGGGATAAAACACTGTTTTTTTTAATTTTAGGACCAGGTCTGGAAGGAGGGGTTGCCCAAGGCCAAGAGTGCAGCATCACAAACAATAAGAGTGAGATTTGGAGCTATAATAGATGCCCCCTAATATATGAGGTCAGAAGGGGTACATGATGGCCGAAATGTATTATGCAAGTACATGGAAAGGAAATCTGTCAAAAACCGAGGAGGACTTCACTAGAATTCAGCCTGCCAAGCCACAAAAGGAGATCAGAAAGAAACACTGTCTGAGGCGGGCATACCCATGCTCAGAAAAAGTAAAGCATGTCCTCATATCAAGTACAAGCGGATCCACTAAGTATACAAGTATAAATGACTGGGAAATACATAATGGATCATCTGATCATGATGAACAAGTACATGTCTGAATATCACATATAAGATTATCAATGATGCTGAAAGATGTAACAGATCACTGATATCAAAGACTGATCCCAAAAAGTACCAACTAAACATGATGGAATAGGATGGTACTACACTACAAACTCAGGTGCCAGCATATAGAATGTCGCCATGACTGACTGCAACATATAAGGTGGAGTGGTATCAACTAGCAGCAATAGGAGCAACTATCAAGTGAACCAATGAATGATGATACAACCTGAGGTCCTCACCGACCGCCGTGGTACATTTATACACTATGGGAATAAATGATCTGAAGTCAACCATGTGAGAAATCATTTGATTACCGATCATTGATGTATACCATTAACAAACAGGAGACTACTCACCGATAATGATAACGAGCGTCAAGGTACCCAGTACAATCCAACAAGTGTGAATAGATGAGCTGGAGTCAAACACATGTAAGAATCTATTGATCAGGAGACAATGATGGTTTCCCACTGTCGATAGCGAAGGATCTGCCACTAATGACTGCAAACCCCAAGGTACTGCCAAATGGACTCTAGATCTTTGCCCCAGAGCAATGAGTCGGAGTCAATAGGGAAAGATCTGTTAGAAGGAAGGCATTAAGGCATCCTTCATCAATCTAGCACGAGTGTAACCCGTAGGCCAATAATGTGGAAGGAATCAGACAAAAAAGATGTAGTAACCCAACTGAAGTACATTTTCGGCGTACACAAGATGTGGCTAGCGCACAACAGAAACCCTCTAAACCAACCAATAATGAAAGCTGACACAGAGGCAAGGTATCCACCAATAGGGTCAAATGGAAACCAAGGTACTGCATGAATCCCAATGTGTGATAATGTAAGCTGATGTCGAACACAAGGGAAACCACTCAGTCAAAGACCCATGATACTGATCAATGCTGAGCACAAGGTGACCTATCAATAATGAAAATAGGGCCAGGGTGCAGCTCTAGGCCTATCCTCAGAGCAAGGTGTCGTCGTCGATAAGGACAAGACCCGCCAGCAAGAAGTCAATGGGGACCTTCTCAAACCGGCACGAGTAAAGGACCAATATAACTGATGTGATGATAGACATGACACTGACAACCAGGGATGGCCGACTGAAAAATGAGTCAAGAGACACCGTAGAGAGGCCGACTCAGGCTAACTTCCCTTGAACAAAAGCACGACTCAATGTGACTATGTGGCAGCATATGATGACTCTGTATAAGTTCGTCATGCAGGAGGCACGAACGAACCCTCCATATGATTGGAAGAGATAACCAATTGGGGGAGAACTGACTCAATAACAAGGTTAAGGCATACCTAAGTCAAACTAAATCCCGCCCAAATGGAGGAGACTTTGTTTTGAGTGCTTTGTTCAAGGGCGACACGACTGACTCTAGCTGCCAACAATAATTGGAAATACTGTCCCGTTCCCGCTCTTTTTGGAATATTTTTTTTTTTTGTCTTTTTCTGTTAAGCTTGAAAAAGAATAAAAGAATGCTATGGTATAGTGGAAAGAACGAGTGTAGGTGAAACATATGATCTAGTTCCTAGGAATGGAACGTTCTTATGCTCAATGCAGGGAGGTGAAAACTGGTCAGTGACACTCAAAGGTGTGTTCCTTCCACGGGTCAAGGTGTGTCAAGTTGCAGAAGTCAAAGGTATGCAAGGTTGATTTTGCAGTCGTCCTGGTCAAAAGTTGGCTTAAACACGAGTCCAAGTGAAGCTGGCTCTAGGCCAAAAGGTGCAAATGGTCAACATGCAATGCAATAGTACAACTCAACACAAAGGAGCCTTAGGGTATAAGGCCAAAACAAAGCGAAGAAGCTAAGAGGAATGAGTCTTCAACGCATAAGTCATGGCGGGACTACAGAGGAATCCCGAGCCTACTCAAATCGGAGCAGCATGGGCAACAAATGTCAGTGAGGTGCTAACTACGATGCCCATGTAAAGGGTGGCTCTACCATCGTGTCATGATTTAAAGAATCGGTGAGTGAAGATGGCTTACTAACCATAACACGATGGGGTCGACCCTATAGCAGATGTATCGACAAATGGAGACTAGTATGCATAATGCAACGGAAAAGTGGTGTCCCTAACCTATATGCCAGTGAGAAAACGATACCTGCCATGACGGGTCAGCAGTCATGGAACCGTCTCAAAACTGGAAAAACATCCAAAATGTCCTGAAAAACAAACCATTCTCGACATTCCAAGCTCCCAATTTAAAAGTCACATGATGCCAAACAAAATAAAATTTTGAAATTTTTTTTCATTTTCAAAACTTATAAAAGGGATTTTGGACTCACCATTTTTACCATTTGAGTTTGAGAGCAAAGAGTTGGAGCAAAAGGAGCAAACTTCCCGTACGCCAAATTCAACCGTTCAAATTCTTCAAAAACCTCCAGGTAACTCTTATACTTAGCTTGCAATTGATTGTGACTGGTTTTAAGATTTTTAATTAATGTTTCACCGTTGAATTTTTTTCCCAAAACTTTACCGCAGCGTATACATGGGTTGGTAATATGAAACCTGCGTACATGTGGGCCCTATACGTGACTGTGTGCACAGGGACCCGCGTATACGCCGCGAACAATTTTTAAACAAAAACTAACGGTTGCAAATCATTTTTTTCTCAGAATGCCAATCACCTGGCGAGAAAGAGAGCACGCAGTGGTGGATAATGAAGTCATGAATGATCCTGAAGCTTTGGATGCCCTACGGGGATGCGGTTTGCTTAAATTTTTCAAATTGCCGAATATGAAGGCAAACACACGTCTGCTTGAGATGCTCATTGATTATTGGGACATCGAAGAGGAAGCCTTTATGATTGACCAGATGCCACTCAAGAAATCTTGCGTGCTTAAACAAGAAAGGATGACACTTGCAAAAACAAAAACAAGACCAATACCCCTTACAATCAGAGAGAATTTGGAACAAGATGCTTGCTGTAAAACAAACAACTGATACTAGAAAGTGGCTGTTTCAGACTGAATCAAACCACTAGACAGACCTTTAGAGATAAAAAGATTTAAAAAACTTGAAAATTGCAAGATATACGCGACTTGCGTGTATACGCGACTGTATCTAAGGAAACCTGCGTATACGCGGGTTCACTTAAAGAAACATGCATATATACGCCTCTGTAACTAAGAAAAACAACGTATATAAAAGGTTTCAAGAAAAATAAAAAATAAAACTGAAGAAACTGGCAAAACTTAAAGTTCAAAAACAGACAAGACAGCGATAGCAAGCAAATAGGCAGCTGAGCCCTGATTGGCTTGAAAACACCCAAACTAGGAACAACAAGAGTGTTGTCACCAGTGGAGTCGCCAATTCTGTTGAGGGAAATGTTCCCCTAGGGCTTTTGGGTTAAAACCCTAACAGACTGAAAGTTGTCTATACAGAGAAACACACATTCACACAACCATTATGCGATTGTAAGCAAATTCTATGATAAGAGGGCGTGCCTTAGGTCCTACGTTTGAGAAGGCCCTTTAGGGTGCAAACCCTTCTTGGAGTTCCCTTTTTGCTCCTTTGACCTGAAAAACCACAAATTCCAAAGAACACAATAGTATATGGACAAAACCTTATAAAGAAACCATCTTCATGTTATAAAGAAAGGTAGTTAGTTATGAAATATAAACAACCATTCACATATGTATTCTAACATGAATATCATAAACATAAAGAAGATTTATATCGGGAACCAAGACATGTGTTTCTTTTATTATAGACAAATAAAGTACAGAAAAGGAATAATTTCACCTGAGTCACCTTTCGCAGGCTCCAAGCAAAGCTTCCTTCCGGATCCGTCCAGCCTCAAGCCTTTAACAAACTCCTTCCATGACTTACTCCATGATGTCATAAGTAGTGGATGAACATCAACACACAAGGAAACAAGGGTTTCCTGTACAAATGGGGGAAGTGCAGAAGGCACAAGGGACTTCAGACCTGGTCAGGGGAAAAATCTCAACATAATAACCTTTCTCTCTCCTCTCTCCTCCTTTAGGCCTTCCCATTGAGGTCTTTTTATACCTCTCACAAAGTAGTTTTTTAGTTGGGAGTTGGTTGGGAACAGTTGGGCCACGAGCACTAACAGGTGATCAGCAGGTAAAACCTGCGATCTCTGCCCGAAATTAAGGAGTTTTATATTTTTTTAAGTGTTTTATACATATACGCGGGTTGGGTATACATAGACCCACGTATACACGCATTTAACTCAGGGCAATGTCGCGTATAAGGGATAAAACACTGTTTTTTTTAATTTTAGGACCAGGTCTGGAAGGAGGGGTTGCCCTAGGCCAAGAGTGCAGCATCACAAACCATAAGAGTGAGATTTGGAGCTATAAAACTTGGCCTTTTACTAGATTTTTGGTTTTTATTTCAAGGTCAAATTCAAGGATTTTAGCAATCCATCTCCCTCTTCTCCAATCAGTGTCAGGTTGAGTCAAGATAGTTTTAACAACATGATTAGGGACATAAATTCTTATGTGTGAATGCAAGACATAGATCCTAAAGGCTTTGAGGGCTTGAATTAAGGCATATGATTGTTTTTCAATAATATCATACCCGAGTTCAACATCTCTCATTACTTTTGAAAAGAAGGCTATGGGTTGGTCATCACCATTTGTATTCTTCTGTAAAATTACAACAGCTAAGGTTGTTTCGGATGCAAAAGAAAATATGCTGAAGGGTGAAGAATAGTCAGGGCTAGCTAATGTAGGGGCTTCAAATATAACCTTTTTGATCTGGTCAAAAGCATACCTAGCAGGGAATGTCCATTTCACTTCATTATTTCTCTTAAGCATATCTGCTATATCTTTAACTATCTCAACATAATTTGAGATAAACCTTCTAAGAAAATTGATCTTTCCAAGGAAGGTTTGAATCTCTTTTTTATTCCTTGGTAGACATAGGGTATGAATAGCTGAAACTCTTTTTGGGTCAATTATAACTACCTCCTTGGAGATAATATGCCTTAGTAATTTTCCTTCCTTCACAACAAACAAGGATTTCTTCGAATTGATTGATATGCCAAATTTCCTACACCTGTCAAAAACCTTGCTCAAGTGTTTTAAATGACTTTCATCAAAATCAGAGAAAATAGTTAAATCATCTAAATAAATGACAATAAATTGATATGTTGTACCTACAAATGTAAGGTCCATGGCTCTTTGGAAAGTGGCTCTAGCATTCGTTAACCCAAATGGCATTCTGGCATATAAATGTACCCCATGGTGTGGTGTAAGAAATTTTTCCTTGATCAACTTCACTTACCATGATCTGATTATAACCAGAAAATCCATCTAACATAGAGATCCTATTAGCACCTGAAACTTTTTGAAGTAGATTGTCCATTTTAGGCAATGGATTGTTATCTTTTAAGGACGATTTGTTTAGGTTTTAGAAATATACACATAGCCTAATTTCACCATTCTTCTTCCTAACAAGAACTAGGTTTGCTACCCAATTAGAATACCTTAATGGCATTATGATATGAGCATCAAGTAGATTTTTAAGTTCCTTTTCAATGGTTGGCAATAGTATGGGATTAATTATTCTTAATTTTTGCTGAAAGGGTTTTTCTTCTGGTTTCAAAGGAATCTTATGCTCAATCAAAGATGTGTCATAAGTTTTCAATTCATTATAATACCAGGAAAAAACATATTTATAGTTCTTAAGAAGATTAAGGTATTTGAATTTAACATCTGAAGGTAAAGTTGAAGACAGTTTAACATTTCTCACATCATCCAAAGTCCCAATATTACATTCTTCGATTTCCTTTTCTGGTGAGTGAAACAAGGGATTTTTAGAAACATCATTATTATCAAATAGTTTTTCCAATGGGACTAATCCTTTAGGGATAAAATTATTAGATAATTGTATGATATCATGATCAATAATTTTAGGACCGAATGATGTTTCTAGCCTTTGTTGATCTAATTCTTGGATAACTTGTTGATTCTTTTCAATTTTCATATTCGAAAATTCATCAATGACTTGAAAATATATTTTAATTGTTCATCATCTTCAAAAATATCCAAATGTTTAAGGTTATCAGGAATTGATGGTCGATACTTAACTTGGATTTGATATTCTAACAATATTGGCTCAGGGATTTTAAAGGAGCTTGCTGAGACAGCTAGTGAATCAACATGCATCTTTTCATCTCTGGGAATAGTAGTTATGTTAAAACCTTGAAATAAATTCTCAATTGTGTCTCAAGATTCATTTCTATAGGATCTAAGCCTTGGGTGCTTTGTTTGACATGAATATCTAACTTGGTTTACTATAAGCTCAGAGTCAGAAAAGACACTCAACTTTTGGACTTTTAGGCTCCTAGCTAACTCGATACCAAGAAGAAAAGCCTCACTTAGCCACATTATTAGTGACTTTAAATTCAAGTTTACATGACTGAGTTATGTTTTCTTTATTTGGTGATATAAGAACAATTCCTGCTCCTTCTCCTTCCTTTGAGAAAGAGCCATCAAAATAAAGTTTCCAGATATCTAATTCTACAATTTTAGGCCGGAAAATGATATTTTCAATGGCGAGTTGAGTGTTTTGTGCATTTTGTGAAGACAAGTGAAAACAAAAAAAATCATGATCTACTGCATATATAGGGTGGTTCTTTGCTTGATCAGACCTACAAATAGTATGAAGGAAACAGACTTCCCTATATAACCTTAAGTGCTCACCTCCATAGACTAGGATAGTAGCAAAAGACATGTCCATTTGAAGTGACCCTCCAAGTTTAGCACAACTTGATCTAGATAGAAGCATGCCAAACTTGGCAGGAATATCAGTGACAAACATGTCTAGAACTATACTTTTCATAGGTATTTGAGCTAAGGTCACAACTAGGTCTTTGATCAATCCTAAGCATGGTACTTTCTTTGAGTCAAAGGTGTAAAGGTCATGATAGTTACAGGTGACTTGTAACTGAAGCTGGTCCATTATTACCTTTGGCATAAGGTTATGAGAGGCTTCATAATCCAGCATACAGTTATAGAAAAGAAAATCATGAGCTTTTAATGTTACATAAAATTGTGGAACAATTTCATCGAACATATCTGAACTAGGGCCAAATACAACTAGGGGTTTTTCATCCTGCAGACTAATAACGTCTCACTCAGCATCTACACTAAAAGACTGTACCCATTTATATATTTGATTTTTGTAACCAGGATTTTTGGAAAGTTCAGTTAAAGGTATAGGAATCTTGACCCTTTCCAATTCCTTTTCAATATTAAAATTAGTCAAAACAGTGTTATCAAATGGAAGGGTTTTAGTGGATGACTTTGTAGTTTGAGGGGTTGAAGTTTGTGTTTGAATGGTTTTCACTGCAGGTTTGATTATGGTGGTGGATTTTGGAGGTCTACCAAGACCTGATCTAGGTCTTAGATCATACCTCTTATTCAATTATGCAATTAAAAATTCAGAGAATGCTTGGTATCTAGAAATTTGAGTATCTTCTACTTCTAGTTTGAAAGACTGAGATGAAGATGAGGAACTATAGCCATTTATATCACTGAAGAATCAATATTATTGATATATTCAATAATTAAAGGGCCTCGATCTTGTGACTGTTGATCATCAATAAGCAAGGGTGGTTGAATGTTTTGGTTAGAACCTGGTCTCTGAAGAATTTTCATTTGAGGAGCTCTTTTGAATTGAGTTTGATCTTGAGGTCTAACAACAATTTTTTGAGGAGCTCTAGGCCGAGTTTCAATTTTTGAAATTATGTTAGAAAGGTTCCTAAGCAAAGATGTAATTTCATCAATTTTATGATCTTCTAATTTAGATTTGGAGGAGGATGAATCATCTATCTTAGCTTTCAGTTTTCTTTCTGCTTTTTCTTCTTTAGCCTTAAGTTTACTAGAAGTTGACCTATTGGATTCTACCTCTATAGCATTTGTCTACATGTCTTCTAAGGTATTAGAAACTCTTTCTCTTAGCATGACTGCAAAGTCATCATCAAATGCTTTAGAGAATTTGACCTTTGCAGCTACTACTAGTGGTTTACAATCAACAGGCATTTTATGATAGAGCTTGTTGAATCTTTTAATGAATTCAACGACTGGTTCTCCTGGGTTTCTCTTTAATTATTCAAATTCAGTAAGGAAGTAAACAAGATCTTTTTTTACCCCCCATTGATTTTTGAAGATGGTTATGACTTCATTCCAAATTATGATAGAGTCAACTCTGAGTTGCCTAAATCATATCCTAGCATTTCCTTCTAGGGACTATACAAATAATCTCATATAAACATTTTCCTCTTCAATGTTCATATTGTCAGCAAAATCTAGGAAGGTTGACACATGAACTTCTGCTGAGGGTCCTGTTTCTCCATTAAATCTTGGCAAATGCTTTAAGTATCCATCAGGAAAATTTTTGAAGTTTGTAGGGAGAACTAGGGCAGCATACCTAGCTTGAACAAGGGGTTGAAAATCCATGACAACAGGAGCAGCATGGGGTGTATGAGTGGATGTTGACGAGGAAGAGCAAGATGATGAAGATGAAGGAGGTGAAGATGAGTCAATAGGTGTATTAATGTGTGGAGGAGAGGGAGGAGACCTCTTTAATGGTTTGAAAGGGGTTCTAATAACCAATTTCTGAACTCTTGGTGGGAAGTCTTCCTTATTTTCAAATAAAGGATTTGAGTAGACAGAAAATGTGTCATCAAAATTAGTTGAGGATGATGGAAAAAAATAAGGAGTTGGATTAATTAAATCTTGAGGTGGAATAGAATAAGGAATTGGATTAGTGAAATATTAAGGTTTGAATTCAGGTAAATGTAAATCCAATTCTTCCTCAAATGAAGGTGATTTGATAGGAATGGATGGGACTTGATATGTTTCAAGTGAATATATCAAAAATGTTGATGGAAGGTATACTCCTATAGAGATAAGATCAGAGATCCTAGGAGGTAGTCCAGTCCAATCAGGGTTAGTTGGTATAGATGAGAATGGATCTATAGATGGAATGTCTCTAGGGTGTAAAGCTGAAGAAGAAGAATGTGTTCTACGTATTCCCCTTAAAGAGGCTCCCCTTATGAGTCTTTTTGGGTATGGTAGAGGGTTAACAATCTCAGAATCAGAACGTGATCTTATATGCTTATAGGGAGCCATCTTGGACCAGTGGAATCGCCAGGTGAAAGATTTTGACTTATGACCTTACCCTTTATTCACCTTAAAGGAAAGGGAAAATCATTTCCCTAGGGAAAATTTATTTTCCAGTACTTCGATCCCCATCAACGACACTATTTCCCGTAGGTAGTACTTGGTTGTAAAAACTACTCCACGAAACCAACTCAACAAGCCTTTAGGCTGAATCTAGCCCTTGATCTAGAGGGGGCTCCCTCAGTGGTTACAAGGCTTTGGTTAACGCTGTTAACTTGTCATTGAACAACAAACTTTGAAGCACAATGGCCAAATTTATGGTTTTAATTGGGGGTGGTTGGTGATCAATGACAATCCATATCCATGATTAAAGGCCTCTCTCATAGGGTCCCTTCAGAACATGTTAGCTTCCAACCTAACAAAATGACTTAGATTTTCAAAGATTATGATAGAAGAATGTAAGGAGATTCCTAATAATTAAGCAATTAGTCAGACTTCTTAACCAATAGGGAAATTTGGATGCATGTAGAATATTTCTAAAACCCAACAAAATATATTCAAAGGAAACTGAAGGCCAAATTGAAACCAATCTAAGAGGAGCTATTTTAGACAGATAGTCCAATAAGCTAATATCTTTTAATGGCTATCAGAAGGCTTAAAGAAAAAACCAGTCAAAGAGGAGCTATCTTGGACAAAAAATCAAATACGCTAACCTATTTCTAAAGGTTATGATTTTATAGGGGATTTCAGAGAGATTAAGATTTAATCTACACTTTCCCACACCTCCATATAAATTCTTTGAATATGTGTAGAAATAAGACATGAAACACTAGAAAGACATACTAGAAAACACAAAATTTTGTCAAACTGGAGCCATAAGGCTTTCATTAGAAATCCTATAATAGAGTCTATTACAAAGTGATGAGCCTTGGCATCAAAAGCCCACACACATTAGTTCAATTAATGAAGTATTTATACAATTTCCTCACAAAATATCTTGATAAAAATATCAAGAGCTATTACAAATATTTGAAAATTGTATTACAAAAATAGAACACAAATAAAGGGAACTAAAACTATTTGAAGAGTTCTTGTAGTATCCTTTAGGATTTTTGTTGATAAAGAAGAGAAATTTGAATTTGATTACAACTCATCTTTGATGAGGTGGCCTTCAAGTCACTAACTGTCTTTGAGATTTTTCCTCCTGAATTTCTGAAAACTAGGGTCCATTCATCCCTTCGAATATCTCAATCTGAGCTAGATGTGTGGTGTAGAAATTCCCACTATAGATCAATAGATTATGCAATATACTAAAACACAATACAATATCTACTTCTACAACACTTTGCGGAAGTTTAATCAAACTGAGAAAGATCAAGAGAACACATATAACTGAGAATGAGAAATCAATCACACATAACATAGAAGAAATAACCCAAGGAAAGCCTTAGCCTAAAACCCCAATCTCTGTATTATCATACAAGTGGAAATCTTGTTCAAGTTACAAAAAGAATCAGCTCTTATGCTATCCTGCTCTCCCTGCAATCAAACAATATTGTTCATAGGCAGTCAAAGGTTCTCACAACCTTCTCCTCTGCCCTTAAAGCCTCCTATTTCCTTGTGCAATTTTCTTTGGGGTCTAGTGCTACCACCTGTGTGAATTGGCCTCTTCACACACTCACTAACCTTTGATCTAATTGCTTAATCCTGAAGGAGATAAATCCTTCTACGTAGATGAGTTTCCTTTATAGGAAAAATTCATCCAATTGATAGTACATTGTCCCTCCTCTGATCTCAATTGGGTCTCTGACTGAACTGACATGCATGAGTTATTTATGAGAGAATATTCATTTATATGCAGTTCAGTAGTTACATGCGTGCATGCATTAACTAACTGAACTCACAATTAATTCCACAAATTGTTAGAGCTAATATAACTGGACTTAACTCACTTAACTGAGCTAACTAATTACAATTCAATATTACAACTCATCCTTATCTCTTTACTTGATAAATAAATTCCTCAATCAATGGGATAACTGTTGCATGCCCTCACATAGACTTCATGTTTGATTTTCTCCAACTAATTAACTCAATATGAATTAATTAATTATTTTACAAACAATTGTTAAGATCAAATTTGAATTTTACTTCTCAATTTTAGTTCAAGGACTAACTAAAATTGGAATCCTTCCCGAAATGCTATTTATATAAAAGATATTTTTAGCACTTCCATTTTTCATTCCTTGTTGCTATGTCCAACACTCGTACCTAAACTGCTATTTATAGCAATGCTATTTTTAGCATTTCTTGTTGCCATTTTCAAAACTCCCTCTCAACAAGAAAGGCATTCAACTCGAACCTGATCTTGAACCTTTGGAATGTTCTACATGCACACTTCTCCCAAGTGTTATTGCTCCAGCAACTCTAGAAATAAAAAATCTCCCAACTGACCTCCTTGTTGGGCTAGAAACATCCTTTGATGCTGAAGCTCCATCTACCACTGACGAGTGATCCCTCTTTGACCTCTAAGCTGCTGCAACACTCCATGCATTTCATACCGTTGCACACCTCTCTGTGCCATCCTGCACCAGTGCAACACTCCTGTGCCTCTCGCATTGTTGCAGCCTGCTAGCTCTGCACTGTCTTGGGATTCCTTCACTATAGCTACTTTGCCACTCCATCCGCATCTGCCTCTACCCACTTAGCCAGTCTTGTGACTCCTCGTCGGGGCTCCCGTAGCAAGGTCTAATCAAAGAGGTTGGGTACCTCAATGATCCTGCCCTATTCCAGCCTTCTTGGGACTGTCACTCCACATCGCCCCACCTCCTACCTAGAGGTATGGATGCATGTGCTCCCTCTGCCCACTTGGCTCGAAATTCCCCCTACTAGAGGTCTCTGCATGAGTGGATGCCTCCACTCAATCTCCTCTCAGCTTCCCCAGTTGTGGCTGCTCCACAACCTCCTGAAGCTGCTTCACCAATTATGGCTCCTCCACAATTGTCTGAGACTTCTTCTGGTGCTGCATGTTGAGAGGTAATGCACTCTCCCTCTCAACCACCAAGTCTCCATCAGTTGCCTTGCTCCTCAAGGCTTTGCTTGCATCTTGAACCTCAAGAGCATACAAGTTCTTGACTCATGAACCAATCTTCTTCACCTATCTTGTGGTGATGTGTTGAAGGAAAATCTTTCCCTTACTGAAGACTACATCATAGCCTTTGTCTTCCAGCATTGCGATCGACACCAAATTTTTATTCAGTCTTGGTACATACTTGACATCAGTCAAGGTAATGCGAGCTCCATGCTCCCTCTGAAAAACAACTGTGCCTACACCTGAGACACTATACTTTTCATCATTACCCATCGCTATGAGTATCTAGAGATCTTTCTCCTCCAAGGTACTGAAAAGATTCGTGTCATCGATCATGTGGAAAGAAGCTCCACTGTTAAGAAACCAACCACTTCCCACCATGGATGAAACCATGCATCCAAAAAGTGTGAAATCCAACTCAAACTATGAAGCCAGTGCCTCACCTTCTAATCCTTCCACGGATCCCTTCTTGGATTTCCTCAGTGGACAATTTGTAGCAAAATGGCCCACTCCATGACAACAAAAGCATCACATTTTCAATTTGTCAAACTTCTTCCCACCATGGAAGGATCTGGATTTGGGATGAGAATCCTTCTCCTTCCCTTTCTTTTCCTTACTCACTACGGCTAGATTTTCCTCATCATCTTGCTTCAATGAGGATCCATCTCTATTCTTCTTCTTATTTCCTCCTGCATCAGATCCGACCAAAGTCGTTCCCAATTTGGCAGTTTTTCTCTTCCATTAACCGAGTCTTGGTAGCTATGCTAGCTCTTGGGAAGACCAAGGAGTGTAAGACTCACCATGTCATCATCAGCGGTCGTGATCCCTACACTTCAAAGCTCATCCCTGCAGGTGGTGAGATTGTTCAGATATGTAGAGATCGTGTCGTTCTTTTCACACTTGATTTTCCGAAGCTTGTCTTTCAGCGCCAGCTTCCTTTGATCGCTACTGTTCTGATATAGATCTTTCAATGTTTTGTACATTGAAAATGGTGTCTCCTTCCCATGGAGGCTCGAGACAATGCGGTCTCGAACTCCCTCTAGGAGGATTCTCCTTGCTCTAGCCACACATTTTTTCCATTCTGCCAGTTGAGTAGCATCAGTTGGCTTGGGGACTTCTTGATCAATCAAATCCTTTAGACCATTATCCTCTAATATTGCCTCCATGAGATCCTTCCAGGCTATATAATTTGAGTTTCCACCAAGGGCACACTCGAGTCTTAAACCACTAAATGCCATCGGTGAAATTGAGATGTGATAAGAACTCGATTTTTATATTCAAGAACCATAAACTTTGAACTTCTCCTTCTTGTATACTGTTCTTTGCCTTCATCACCTTTTCTCTGATACTATTTAGAAATTCCCACTATAGATCAACAGATTATGCAATATACTAAAACAAAATACAATATCTACTTCTACAACACTTTGTGGAAGCTTAATTGAATTGAGCAAGATCAAGAGAACACACATAACACAGAAGAAATAACCCAGGGAAAACCGCAGCCTAAAACCCCAATCTCTATTATCATACAAGTGGAAATCTTGTTCAAGTTATGATCCGAATGGAAAATGGCCCCTTGTATTGGTTATCTATGGTATTGATCCATGATTTTAGGAAGAAGCTTGCCTATATAAAGCAAAGGAGATCACTTGGCTAATTCATTCTTGCAAATCGAATATCTTAAGATCTGAAATATTGGGTTATTATTTTAAAAGTTTGATCTATGAAAGGGAAGTTGAAAGCGAATCTGTGAAGGGTGATCTCTCGAGCGCTACAGTTGCGGAAGTGCGGAGGCGCCACAGAAGGCGCAGTGCGAAGACGCCACAAAAGGCGCAGTGCGGAGGCGCCACAGAAGGCGCAGTGCGGAGACGCCACAGAGGCGCCACAGAAGGCACAGTGCGGAGGCACCACAGAACGCGCAGTGTGGAGGCGCCACAGAAGGCGCAGTGCGGAGACGCCACAGAGGCGCCACAGAAGGCGCAGTGCGGAGGCGCCACAGAAGGCGCAGTACGGAGACGCCATAGAGGCGCCACAGAAGGCGCAGTGCGGAGGCGCCACAGAGGTTATCCGAATGGAAAATGGCATCAACCCATGGTACTCATCCACCTATATTATTCATTGACCCATGGAATTTACCCATGGTATTGTAAATGACATCTGCTCGTGGTATTGTAAAATCCACCCATGGTATTCATTCACCCATGGAATTGACCCATGGTATTGTAAATGGCATCTGCCCGTGGTATTGTAAAATCCACCCATGGTATTCATTCACCCATGGAATTGACCCATGGTATTGTAACTAGAAAAAAGACTATAAGTAACAAGTCACATTTTGTAAAAGGACAGATTGTCTGCCACAATGTAGCCTTTACAATTCAGAGGCATGTAGCCATCACATCTCTTCTCAGAGATAAGCTACCATCGCCCTAGCTGGTTTATTTCCATTTCTGGTTGTAAGCATATTTCAGTATTTTCCATTAATGAAATGAAGTATTATTTCCGCTGCATCTTTGTGTATATGGTTATCTCTGTAATTTGTTGCATTCCTGTTTAAATCCGGATCAGTGGTATCAGAGTAGGTTATGATTCCATGGGAAGGAGGGTTTGATGCATGTTTCAGTTTCAAATTTTGCAGCAATATTCAACAAACTTCAGGCATGTGCTACAACCTCCACAGAGCACTTTCTTGGGTCAAGCAGGAAGAATTTTTCTTTTCTCATTTTTTTGCAGGATTGTTTTTGGGCGGCGACCTTGCAGATCAGATATGAAACATTTGGTACAAAATTTACAAAATCAAATACCAGATCTGGATTCCTCTCGAAAAATCACCCAATTTCAAAAAAAAAAAGGGTCAAATTGGAGTCCGGATGTGGGAGATATCGCTGATTTAAAATCAGCTATTTTATCATAATTTTTGTGACGACGGAACTGTTGCAGCACAAATCTGAGATCTCAGAGTGTCCAGATAAGGATTTCCAACTCATGGGAAGATGAAAAATGATCCTTCTGCTTCTAAAAACAGGTTATAATAAATATTCGGAGTTATATTGGCCGAGTTATGTCCATTTTAACTTTGGAGCAGCATTCGGAGTGGGTTTCCATTGGAGACGTGCCCTCCCACCCCACTTTAGTAGGCACCTGCTTCACATTCATCAGTTTCAACATAGCAGCATTCGGCTTGGGTTATTTGGAGACGTGCCCTCCCACCCCAGGCTATGTAGGCACCTGCTACTTCATCAGCAATCAACATCACGGTTATGGGTCATCCACAAACCCACACTTTATCGAAGTCCATTTGCTAGGCCGCACACTGTCAGAATCACAGTTGGTCACAAGCATTACAGGGTATCTCTATCCTCGGATCTTCGTTCATTATGGTTATGGGTTAACCACATAAAACCCTTATCTTCAGTGGCTCTTCATATTCAACAAAGGCTTTACAGGAGGGAACTTTACGCAATGGGGACCATTGCTTCTTAAGGAGGGAGGAATGATCCGAATGGAAAATGGCCCCTTGTATTGGTTATCTATGGTATTGATCCATGATTTTAGGAAGAAGCTTGCCTATATAAAGCAAAGGAGATCACTTGGCTAATTCATTCTTGCAAATCGAATATCTTAAGATCTTTAATATTGGGTTATTGTTTTAAAAGTTTGATCTATGAAAGGGAAGTTGAAAGCGAATCTGTGAAGGGTGATCTCTCGAGCGTTGCAGCTGCGGAAGTGCGGAGGCGCCACAGAAGGCGCAGTGTGGAGACGCCACAGAGGCGCCACAGAAGGCGCAGTGCGGAGGCGCCACAGAAGGCGCAGTGCGGAGACGCCACAAAGGCGCCACAGAAGGCGCAGTGCGGAGGCGCCACAGAAGGCGCAGTGCGGAGACGCCACAGAGGCGCCACAGAAGGCGCAGTGCGGAGGCGCCACAGAAGGCGCAGTGCGGAGATGCCACAGAGGCGCCACAGAAGGCGCAGTGCGGAGGCACCACAGAAGGCGCAGTGCGGAGGTGCCACAGAAGGCGCAGTGCGGAGACGCCACAGAGGCGCCACAGAAGGCGCAGGCGCAGTGCGGAGGCACCACAGAAGGCGCAGTGCGGAGGCGCCACAGAAGGCGCAGTGCGGAGACGCCACAGAGGCGCCACAGAAGGCGCAGTGCGGAGGCGCCACAGAAGGCGCAGTGCGGAGACGCCACAGAGGCGCCACAGAAGGCGCAGTGCGGAGACGCCACAGAAGGCGCAGTGCGGAGGCGCCACAGAGGTTATCCGAATGGAAAATGGCATCAACCCATGGTACTCATCCACCCATATTATTCATTGACCCATGGAATTTACCCATGGTATTGTAAATGGGATCCACCCGTGGTATTGTAAAATCCACCCATGGTATTCATTCACCCATGGAATTGACCCATGGTATTGTAAATGGCATCTTCCCGTGGTATTGTAAAATCCACCCATGGTATTCATTCACCCATGGAATTGACCCATGGTATTGTAACTAGAAAAAAGACTATAAGTAACAAGTCACATTTTGTAAAAGGACAGATTGTCTGCCACAATGTAGACTTTACAGTTCAGAGGCATGTAGCCATCACATCTCTTCTCAGAGATAAGCTACCATCGCCCTAGCTGGTTTATTTCCATTTCTGGTTGTAAGCATATTTCAGTATTTTCCATTAATGAAATGAAGTATTATTTCCGCTGCATCTTTGTGTATATGGTTATCTCTGTAATTTGTTGCGTTCCTGTTTAAATCCGGATCAAGTTACAAAAAGAATCAACTCTCAAGCTATCCTTCTCTCTTTTCAATCAAACAACACTGCCCATAGATAGCCAAAGGTTCTCACAACCTTCTCCTCTACCCTCCAAGCCTCCTATTTCCTTGTGAAGTTTTCCTTGGGGTCTAGTGCTGCCACCTGTGTGGATTGGCATCTTCACACACTCACTAACCTCTGATCGAACTGCACAATCCTAAAGGAGATAAATCCTTTTGCATAGATGAGTTTCCTTTACAAGAAAAATTCATCCAACTGATAGTACACTATCCCTCCTCTGATCTCAATTGGGTCTCTGACTGAACTGACATGCATGAGTTATTTATGAGAGAATATTCAGTTATCTGAAGTGCAGTAGTTACATGCATGCATGCATTAACTAACTGAACTGACAATTAATTCCACAAACTATTGGAACTAATCTAACTAGACTTAACTTAGTTAACTCAGCTAACTAATTACAACTCATCCTTATCTTTTTAACTGATGGATAAATTCCTCAATCAATGGGATAATTGTTGCATGTCCTCACATAGACTTCATGTTTGATTTTCTCCAACTAATTAACTCAAGATGAATTAATTAATTATTTTACAAACAACTGCTAAGATCAAATTCAAATTTTACTTCTCAATTTTAGTTCAGGGACTAACTAAAATTGGAATCCATCCCGAAATGATATTTATAGCAAAGCTACTTTTAGCACTTCCTTTTTTCATTCCTTGTTGCTATGTCCAATACTGGTACCCTAACTTCTATTTATAGTAATGCTATTTTTAGCATTTCTTGTTGCCATTTTCAACATGTGGAAATGGAGAGAGTTTTTTGTAGTCTAGTATCTTAGGAACGAAAACCTCCTCCATTTCCCCAATATTCATCTCTGATTATCCACAATAGTTTCTGAAAAAGGTGGCTTAAACAGGGCATTGCACAGTCAAAAAAATAGGCTAAACATGATGAGAGTGTATCTCACAACCCTTGACATCTTTATGAAAAGTGAAATAGGCTATATTATTTTGGAATCTTATGAACCAAAACCTCTTCCATTTTCCAAATATTCATCTTTTTTTAGTCACAATATCCTCTGCAGAAAGGTGACTAAAACAAGAAATTTATGGAAAACATGCCTTCAAAGATGCATTTTCATATCATGAACCATAATAGATGTTACAAAACTGAGAGTGGTTTTTGTACATGAGGATGCTATCAACAAAAACCTCTTTCAGTTTTTGAAAATTCGTTCTCAACTATTTGTAAACCATGTTTGAATTTACTTTATTACATCATTTAATCATGTTTAAATGCATAATTAACTAAATCAACCAACTAATGAAACTTAAATTTACATTTTGAGGGAATATTTACTCATTTAGACCCATTTATTATTTCTAAACTACTAAAACATATTATATCAACAAATTTAAATTATCAAAACTAAATATGTTACAACATCGGCTCCAATGGGCACTGCCTCCCTCTGTGGGATGCAGAGAACTAGTAGACCATCTGCCTTTAGTGTTGGGCATGGAGTCATACCATAAAACCATAAATAAATGACTTTCCATCTTATGTAGAAATATAACCAATCCCCATGGATCCGTGTTGTCATTTGAATACTCTACTACTGCACACTGCAACCTGCAACCGTAAAATGCAACCATATGCATGCACTAATTCGAATACTCTTTCATATTGAAATCTAAAAACTAAAAAATTATGAAGACTCAAAATATAAGTTGACCTACCATATACTCTTCAAATCAAACCACTCATAAACAATGAACACACTGATCTACTTCACACTGAAACTTAGAATATTTATTCGATCCCCACACCTCTATCTAATTGAACTAAAAAACTTTACACTGTTAAGTGTAATCTGATTTCCAATGTAAACAATTGCGGAGTAGATTTATTAACAAACCATGTTTCCAGTAGCAAAAAACCTGAAGAATATATACAATATGAACATGAAATCCCATGGGAAACTTATACTCACAAGTGTACTTTAAAAGCTACTTCCTCTGTAGACATTTTAGATTTTTGACCATGGCTGAGAGGGAGAGACATATACTGTTGATTGCAAGTATTAATGAACCTTGCATAGTAGTATAGGCATCTGAAATTTCAAAATAGTGTGATCGGTTACCTAGTGGAATCTCCATATGACAAAGTGGAGTCGCCAGGTGAAAGAAATGCAACCAACAATAAATGCCTATTCCTTGTTCACCAACAAGGAATAGATATAATCTTTATCATTCCCTGAAGAAAGATATCTTCGTTACTTCACTCCTCAACAAAGGCACTAGATGTGATGTTGTCTTTTGAGATAACCTAAGGTCAATTGGTTATGCCAAAGCATCTAAAATATTTTGTTTGATTTTAATGGTTGGATATCCAGTGAACTGCTTTTTAACAGGTGCTTTAAACTTAGAAAGATCTTTAATAAAACAAAAGGTTGTTCTTTAAAATACATATGTTTATTTTTATTTTAAATGTGATGGTTAGGAAGAATATAGATAAATATAAATGATTTAATATTCAGATAGAGTATTTCACCATTTACAAGCAGAAATTGAGAAAACTTTGTTTTCCTAATTAACAAAATATAACCAAGTCATTTCAGAAATCTTGTGCAATTTAAATCCAAAGAGGAATTTACAAGAACATTCAATCCTATAAATTAATCTCTTAATTAAACTACAACTTCACAGTGGATTCAAAATGAAACTGAAATTTAGTTAAATTTTCAATCAGATGACTTCAAATGAAATAATTTATATGAGGAATACATAATGAAAAACATAATAAAATAAGTCACAAAGAGACAAGCCATATGAAGTAAATCTAGAATCTTTTATTCAATCACAAATGCTCCACCTTAGTACAAATCTGTCTGGTAACTAGCTCAAGGGTGCAACCTTGAATACTTCGACAGAATGAAGAATTTAATAAAAAATAAAAAATATTACAATCAATGCCTGAGTGATGAGTCATGTTATTATTACTTAAAATTTAACAGAAAGAGAAGAAATTTGGTCCAAAAGAATAAATCTAGACATCTGGCCCTGTTTTGATGGAAAACTGTTGCTGAGTGGCCACTATTCTAGTGCTACGCTTGCCAAGCTGATTTGTCTTCTAATCCTGCTATTCACACAGTTTTTCCCACCATTCTTCATTTGGAATGGATGTTTTAGTTACTCTACGGTAGATCTCATCTACCTTAGTATACTTGGCAAAAGTTGTTTTTACAACAAAAATATGTTTTATCTCATTTTTGAATAAAATATATGTTACTGATGGCCTTATAGAATGCCCTACCTATCTTGGAACCTTTGATGTTGGAGGACTTGGCTGTGTCCTATAGCTTCTTCAAGTAATCCTCCCTGGTCATTAGCTTATCATTGATGACAAACAGTGAAGGCAAACCCTTCTTGTTTAAGGCATCAATTCTTGTGAAATTTGTTAACTGCAATTTCCAGAGTGTGACACTTCTCAACTAACTGTACTACCAAGTTCTTTTAAGTTAGGGCTTTATCTACCTCTATAACGGTTTTAGTCCTATCATCCACTCCTAGATCATCCAGTTCATACATGTTCTTAGAATTGAGCAACCTTATTACATTGTTGGCTGTAGAAGGCATCTCTCCTAGTTGAGCATTTATATTGGCAATTGTTTGGTTTGCCTTTTCAATTAACTCCTTTTGCTAAAAAATGATCTGGATAGATGGCCAAATTTCATCAATCTCTTCTATGATGTTGTTCCAAATAATTTCTTTGACACTACCAAGAGTGTAGCCAATGGAAGACTCAGTGGCTGATTTCTTCCATGCCCCAACTTGAGTCTGAGCTCTCTGAAGCTCTGCTGCATGAAAAATGGCACACTTAATTTGATGATACTCTAGTAGTTTTACTTGATCTTTCAGTTTCTTAATCTCTTCAGTTTGTAGGGACATATTTTGAACTACACTAGCTAACTGGTCTACAAACTATCCTATACTGGTGGTAGTTGATATGGCAGTCATAATGATTGTGATAGGAAGTGCTTCTAAAGGAGAAATCTATTTAGTAGCCTTCTCACTTTCCTTGATTAATTTCTCCATCTCTGTCTCCATCTGTTTCAGCTGAATAGTCTATTCTATGATGAGTTTCATCATGTCTACCATTTCGGTCTCCATTTCAACAATATCCTTGGCTAGAGGATCTTTAGTAGCTGGGAGTTTCAACTATTTCCTTAGTGCTACTATATCCAAATTCTTCTTTTTGATCAGTTCATTTGCAACATTGATGTTTGTAGGATCATAACCAAGTTTAATTACCAAATATTCAAAGGTTTTAATCTTGGTATCTTTGGCAAGAGATGAAACTTTCTCCATCTTTAGTTGTGGCTGGGGCTAGTGTTCCCTGCAACTTGGACAAGGTCATAGTTTTTCTAGTTACAATAGAGAAGATCATTTCTCTAGTTTGTTTGTGCATATCCATTTCGTCAATGGGATGTATGCCCTTGATATCAAACTCAAAATATGCCTTCTTATAATTTGATTCTCCTTTGGGTTGTGGAACTTGTGCCTGAAGCAATGCCATCAGCATTTTCCCCTTCTCTAATTCAAAGGCTAAGAGTAGCATGTTTTGGGCACCAGTAGTTTGTTCCCAAAATTGGTTGTATGTGTTTATCTTCAATGTTTCATTTTTGACCTTTATTTCCTTGAATACATCCATGGTGCTCTTCTCTAGCTCACTTGAAGTAGATGTACCTGTGTGCATAATTTGGTGCTGCTCTTGTGAGGTAGTGGAAGTTGTAGGAGACTGTGTAGACTGATCACCTACTAATGAAGATATAAGAGGCTCATCAGTGGTGATGAGATTTTGTTGCTATGACTCTTTGCTAAGACTTATTATGGAGCTAAGCTTAGCCTTCTTCCTGTACATGACTTTAAATCCCTCACTAAAGATATCAGTCCCTAAAGGAGACTCTTCCTCTCTACTCCTCTTGGATGTCTTTTCTTACATTGTAGAAGTCTGTAGTATTGATGAGGAAACCTGTGGTTCTTCTGCCTCCTGTAATGTGTTTTCAACCCACTCTAGCTGATTCTTATATTTTTCTATTTCTAGCCTAGTTGTGTGAAAATAAGGAGACAATGTAAACTTTGAAATGGGAACTATAAACTCAAAACGGGAACTCTGGCCAAAAAACACCAAAAAAACATCAAAAACAGTGCTAAAAACGAAACGTGTGTATACTGGAACGATGGTTTTTTTTTAGGGACAATTTTGAACATGTTTTAAAAATGGCAGTGAAAACAAAATTTTCATGCAAAATATAGCTTGAAAATGAAAAAGTGATTATACTGGAAAAATGAATTTTTTTTTAGGGTCAATCTTCAAAATTAAAAAAAAATGCTAGTAAAATGATCCAACAACATAAAAATGACTCATAACTTCTCATTTAACACCATATTGAAATCCAAAATTTTATTTCAAGATACGATGCATACATCAGTTAGATAAATTGTCTTAAACAATTATTCAAAATCACTTATATTTTCTTGCACACCATCAGAATTTACATCTTCAGATGAGTGACTGGATGCTGACAAATATGTTCCATATTCTTCTCTTTCATCAACTAGTGCCCCATCTGAGTCCACATGCATGCCCATCATTTTAGGTTTCAAAATTCTTCTAGATCTATGACTAGTTTCAGCAGACTTCCATCTCAAAAGGGTAACAACCTTTTCAAAATCGCTATCATCTTGAAGCGAAGAGTTCCCCCATTTGTTAAATTAAAGTCATAAACAAGTATGTCAACATCCTTCAATTTCAATTGTCTATGCGGCGACGACTTATATTCGTACCCTTTCTTTTTCTCTTTCCGCCATTTTTTTTGTCAGCTACCATCTCTGGCTTATACACACCATTGAATGGGTGTGTATTTGTGGAATACCAATGTACTTCAACACTTGTAACATCCTCATTTTCTGTAAAGACGTTTATAACTTTAGCAACCGAGAATGGATAGCCATTGGGATCTCCATCTGCTAGCACTGTGATCATGCAACCCTCCTTAATATCCTGTACTGAACCCCTGTAAAGGTCTTCCATGGCTTCACATTGTGCACAAGATCTTCTGGAACCAATATACATCACTCTTTCCTCTGCTTGTGAAGAATTAATGATACCTTGAGATTGTTGCTATTCAACAATATTTATTTCCTCATGTGCATTCGACACATTTTGTGGCCAAATAAATGGATTTTTCAAAGGTATATCTTCATTTGTTCTTGTTGAAATGATATCACTTTGATTATTGAAAAATGACTCCCACCAAAATAAATCAGCAATGTCAAAGTACTCATATGTATATCTAATACATTTTTTAATTTTTTCTAGGCAATCAAAATAATTTATATCTCTGTTTTTTTTTGCGTGCATTATGAACTTCACCAACTGATTGTAATAACAATAATTTTGATGCAAATATTGGATGATCTGGAATGAAGTTCAAAAATTGCAAACCTGATGACGATGCCCATTCTGTAGTAGTTGAATACTTCTTGCCCCATATTAGTGTTTTCCCATCAATTTTTTTGATATGAAATTGATGTTGGAAGCTAATGTCATTAAGTTGTTCAATGCATTTCCCCTCACCATATGATCCCATAATAAACCTTCGCTTTTCAATAATTTCTTCCAACACATCAAAAGTAGGCTCTGGCATGTATGATTTCTTAATACATTCAATTAATGATGGAAAGTTCCCATCTTCCTTCCTCCTCAATGTGACTGAAAAATGACTGAACATCTAATCAATATGGTCATGAGTGTGCCCAACAAGAAGGAAACCAACCTTTACCTTCTGAAAAATTCTCAATTCAACAAGCATGTTTAGATATCCAAAAACAACCTGATTTTTGTTTTCACGGCAAGTGTTGTCCAATTGTAGATACAAAACTTCAGGAAGATTACCAAACCAATGAGAAAGCACATCATGAATTATGGTTATGGTCAGATTTGCATCATTATGAATATTTGGAGCTGTGAATTACACCTTTGGCAACATTTTCCCATTGAAGACCATACAACTGACCAAGTGATACTGAATAAAATTTTCCTCCTGTAAATTTTTGGGTGTGCGAACAAAATGTGGTAAAAGTGTTTTCTTCTGGTCCATACCATCAATTATCAAACCCAAATATTTATTCGGATTATCATAACACTTCTTTTGATGCTTGTACAACTTTTTCAGTTCAGTTGTTTGTTGTTCGTGATGCTCCTGAAGTTCTTTGACAATTGAATCTACACAACATAAAAAAAAGCCATTAAGAAATATGTTTTCATACTCAATGAATATACAATTTTAAAAGTTAAAGTTATGAATGCCTACCTCTTTCTAACCCTTCACATTTGTCCCTTTTTGATTTAAGAGAAGAACATGTACTGCAAATCCCCATCCTTGTCTTCTTAGGAATATAGACATTGTTGAATTATTTCTTCCATATCTTCACAAAATATTGATATGTAATAAACCAACCATGTCTCTTAGCACCTTCTGCATATTTTTTGTATAAGTTGTAGATTTCGCGTCTCGAAAAATTATCTAGAATATGTATTGTCTCTCTATTTGGCATACACTCTCCATGATTTGAAAAGAAATCTTTCATCCATGACATTGCAGTGTTTGATAATGGCCCAAACTGTCTTTTATGACGTACTTCAGAATAAAATGTGGGATCCTTTTCCAATTTTTCTTGAATTCTTGAGAGACAAAAATTCCCAATCGAATGAAACATTTTGAAAGCTTTTCTACAGATAAATAAAGTCTTAATATGATAATCATAACTTGACAATGTAGATTGCATGCACCCAACTAAATATGAATTTTGCATGCTTTTATTCATTGACAAATATCTCTTCCTGCTCTCTAATGCAAATTTGAAATCCATATGTTTCAAGCAATATTTTTGGCAACATTCACTTGAAATGAGTGCGCTGATAGAACTTCTTCTTGTCAGATATTCTGCTCTACCCCTTGTATAAATAGAACATCTTGCATTGATATGAAAAGGTCTGCTTCTACTCCTCGATACAACATTTCTTGGCAACATCTCCATCATTAGATCATCATTTGTATAAGGATTTTCACCATCATTAAGAGGAATGTTATCCACACTATGATCAACTGTACTTTTCAAATACTAACTTGGAGGATATTCTTCATCTTCCCCTTCTTCAGTGCTACTATCATAGTCCATAGAATTCGGACTCAATGGAAAATTTGACTCGATGTTTATTGGATATTCTTCCTCATCTGCATTTTCAATGCTGCTCTCACAGTCCATAGAATTAGGACTAAGTGTATCATCCTATCCTTCATCACTGCTACCTTTATACTCATTAGAATTAGGACTAAGTGCATCATCCTATCCTTCATCACTGCTACCTTTATACTCATTATAATTAGGACTAAGTGCATCATCCTATCCTTCATCACTGCCGCTCTCATAGTCCTTAAAATCGGGACTAAGAGGACATTGTGACACTCCATTCTTTTGAAATTCATCACCGCGCTCTTCATCACTGTTGCTCTCATAGTCCTTAGAATTAGGACTAAGTGGACACTGTGACACTCCATTATTTTGAAATTCATCATCCCGTTCTTCATCACTGCTGTTGTCATAGTCCTTAGAATTAGGACTAATTGGACACCGTAGCAGTCCATACTTTTGAAATTCATCATCCCGCTCTTCATCAATGCTACTCTCATAGTCCTTAGAACTAGGACTAACTGAACACCGTGACACTCCATACTTTTGAAATTCATCATCATGCACTTCATCGCTGCTGCTCTCATATTCCTTATAATTAGGACTAAGTGGACACTTTGACACTCCATTCTTTTCAAATTCGTTATCACACTCTTCATCACTGCTACTCTCATAGTCCTTAGAATTAGGACTAAGTGGACATCGTGACAATCCATTATTTTGAAATTCGTCATCATGCTCTTCAACATTGTTTCTCTCATAGTCCTTAGAATTAGGACTAAGTGGACACTGTGACACTCCGTTCTTTTGAACTTCACCATCATGTTCTTCATCACTGCTGCTTTCATAGTCCATAGAATTAGGACTAAGTGGACACCGTGAGACTCCATTCTTTTGAAATTTGTCATCAATCTCATCATCAATACTGCTTTCATAGTCCTTCAAATTCAGAGTAAGTGGAATCTGTGACTATTTATTTATTTGAAATTCTCCATCCCCTCTTTCATCAGTGCTGCTCTCATAGTCCTTAGGATCAGGACTAAGTGGAAGAAGTGACTTTCTATTCATAGTGGAAGAATTCCCGCTATATTCATCCATATGAATAGAGTTGTTACGCGATGAAGATGTTGATGCTGTATAAATCGAAGCTTCACTGTCAAGACAATCCATCCCTTTAAAATAGAAGATGTTGAATTATACAAATGGAGAGTCTCCTAAAGCTATTATATAGCTTAGAGAATGAAATTTTCCCTCCAAAAATCCCCCCCCCCAAATATTTCGCGAAAATATTTCCCTCCAAAAATTTTCCTTCCAAAAAATTTTGCGAAAATATTTCCCTCCTAAAACTTTGTGAGATTTATTTCACTTCATGATTTTATTTTGCAATTTAATGAAAAATGTAAACTATATTTTTTTATGAAATAAATCATTAAAGTTAAAATTGTAAACTACAACTTCTACCTAAATTATTTTAATAGTCAAAGTATATAATATTTACTAAACAATTGAATGTTTTTTTAAACTTTTATCATACATTCTAAAACAAATTAATCCCACATTCACCCTACTGTAAAACAATTCCATATTGTTCGCTTTATCATATTTTCATTCATCGCCATAAAAAAATTAACATGTCTAAATTTATTTAAACTAATTAATCCCGCGTTCACCGTCCAGTAAAACATCTCCGTAATTTCACCTATATATTCCATAATCACTTCGTTGAAAGACTTGGAGTGAATTTGTGGAGTAGCTACATTGGGATCAACAACATATTCAACGAAGAATTCTCGCAATTGAAAGGTCAGTTAAATTTTTTTCCTTGAAATATAAAATTAGTTTAACGAAGTAGATTTTTTTTCTAAAATTAAAATTTTTTGTCAACCAAATTAACAAATATTTCTACCATGAGCATGGTGAGCCCAAGGCAACCCCATCCTGCAATCATCTGGCCACCAGATTTTTTTTTTTTTTTTCTGAACTTAAAATTTTTTGTCAACCAAATTAACAAATATTTCCGCCGTGAGCATGGTGGGCCCAGGGCAACCACATCCTACAATCGGCCGGCCACCCACTCCCTCCACACACCCTTCTGGCCCCCTCCCTAAACTCAGCCACCCCTTTCCCCCTCACCCCTCAACCCCTATCCCACCCCACCTCCCTACCCCCCACAGCCCCCTCACCCCTACTTGACCCCCCTACCTCACCCCTCTATCCCCATACCCGGCTCCACCTGCTCCCTACCCGACTCCCCTCGCCCCCCCGCCTCCCTACCCGACTCCCCTCTCTACCCCCCTACCCCCCCCTTCCTCGTTCCCCCGTCCCTTCCCTCCCCTTTCCCCTCACCCCTCGTTCCCCCCCCTTACCTCCCCCTCCCCCCCCCTTCCCCTCACCCCTCATTTCCCCACCCTTCCCTCCCCCAGCCCCCCTCGTCCCCCCCCAACCCTTCCCTCCCCCTCCCCATCCACCCCCCCCAATTCCCCCCTCCGTTCCCTCCCCCTCCACCCCCCTTTCCCCTCACCCCTTGTCCCCACCCCCTACCCTACCCCTTCCCCCCCCACCCATCATGCACCCCTGCCTGCCCCACACACCCTACACCTTCCCACCCACCCCCCTCTCCCCCTACCCCTCCCCCACGTCCCCCCCTCCTCACCCTACCCCTTCCTTCCCCCTCACCCCTCATTTCCCCCCCCTTGCCTACCCCTCCCCCACCAAAACCCCTTGTCCCCCCCCACTCTACCCCTACCCCCCCCCCCCCCCCTCGTTCCCCCCCTACGCCACCCCTCGTTCCACCCCCCCTTCCCTCCCCCTCATCCCTCGTCCCCCCTTCCTTCCCTACCTCCCCCTCACTCGACCCCTCCTCTCCCCCTCCCCCCTCGTCCCCCCTTCCCTCCCCCTCACCCTCACCCTCCTTCCCACCCGTCCCTCCCCCCTCAGCCCCCGTACCTCACTCACCCCTCCCCCTCCCCCTCTCCCTCCCTCCTCCCTCCCTCTCCCCCTCCCCCGCCTCCCAACCGCCAACCTCTTGGACGACCACCCAGGCGCACTGGGGTGGTGTGTGGTGGGTAGTCGCGCCCCACCCTGCGCCACCCTGGTGGCCCGCCGGCCTGCCCGCGGTGGTCGTCTGATTCCTGAAATCAAAGGGCCACCCCGGGCGGGCCACCGGGGTGGCGCAGGGTGGGCGGCCGCGCCACCCCAGCGGCCCGCCCGGGGTGGCTGTCTGATTCCCTGAATCAAACGGCCACCCCGGGGTGGTGCAGGGCGGGGCGCCGCCGCCCTACCCACGTCACCCGGGCAGCCCGGCGACCCACCAGGGGTGGCCGTCCTATTCCGGCTGCCCACCTTGCGCCACCTCGGTGGTCCGACAGCCTGCTTGGGGTGGCCATCCGATTCCGGACTGGCAGGCCGCTGGGGTGGGCGGCCGCACCCCACCCCGCACAACCCTGGCGGCCCGCCAGGGGTGGCTGTTCAATTCCCGGAATTGGACGGCCACCCTGGGCAGGCCGGCGCGCCAGGGTGGCTATCCGAGGGGGCGGAGGTTGGGAGGTGGGAGGCGGGGGTGAGGGAGGAGGGAGGGGGAGGGGCGAGTGAGGGAGTGGGAGGGGGGGACGGAGGAGGAGGAGGGAGTGGGGTCGAGGGGGGAAGGGACGGGTGGGGGAGGGAAGGGGGGACGAGGGGGGAGGGGGAGGTGAGGGGTCGGGTGAGGGGGAGGGGGGGAAGGAAGGGGGGACGAGGGCTGAGGGGGAGGGAAGGGGGGTGGAACGGGGGGGGGGGACGAGGGTGGGGGAGGGGAAGGGGTAGGGTGAGTGGGGGGGACGAGGGGTGAGGGTTGGGGGAGGGGGAGAGAAGGGGGGGGGAATGAGGGTTGAGGGGGAGGGGGAGGGGGAGGGAAGGGGGGGGGGAACGAGGGGTGAGGGGGAGGGGGAGGGAGGGGGTGGTAGGGGTAGGTTGAGGAGGGGGGTGATGGGGGGGGGGGGACGAGGGGTGAGGGGGGTGGGGAAGGGGGAGAGAAGGGGGGGGGCAAACGAGGGGTGAGGGGGAGGGGGACAGAAAAGGGGGTGAGGTGGAGGGACCGGGGGGTAGGGGTAGGGTGAGGGGGAGGGAAGGAGGGGGGGGGACGAGGGGTGAGGTTGGGAGGGGGTGGTGGGTAGGGTAAGGGGGTGTGGTGTAGGGCCGGTTAGGGGGTGCGATGGGGGTGTCGAGGGTGGTAAAGGGGTCGGGTTTGGGGGCTGGGCAGGGTAAGGGGGTGCGGTTGGGGGGCCGGGTAAGGGCATGGGGGGGGGGGGGGGGGGCGAGTAAGGGAGTAGGGACGGGGGCCGGGTAGGGGGCTAGGCAGTGGAGTGGGGGCAACGGGTAAGGGAGAAGGGGTCAGGGGAGAAGGGGTGGACATAGGATGAGGGCGGCATAGGGGGGTTGAGTGGAGGGGCGGAGGGGGGTGGCAGGGTAGGGGGTTCGGGGGGAAGGGAAGGGTGAGGGGGGGGGTAGGGAAGCGAGGTAAGAGGGAGGGTGGAGGGAGAGGGGGAGAGGGGGGTAGGCAGGAAGGGGAGTGAGAGAGAGCGCCAGGGAAAAGTGGGGGTAAGGGGTGAGTTAAGGGGTAGGAGGAAGGGCCGAGGGAGAGGGTGTAGGGGTAGGGGGGTTAAGGGGGTAGGGGAGGGGGGGGCTTGGAGTGAGGGGAGGATTAGGGAGGGGTTAGGGGGTAGGGGGAAGGGGGGTAAGGGTGGGGTGGGGTGGCCGTCTGATTATGGGGAGGGGTGGTTCGGTTGGGGGTGAGGGCGAGGGGGGTAGGGGGAATAGGTGGAAGAGGGGTAAGGGTGGGCTAGGGTGGTCATCCGATTGCGGGGTGGGGTGGCTTGGTTGGGGGGGAAGTGGGTAGGCTGTTGGGGGATGGGTAGGGGGCGAAGGGGGTGGAGTGGTGTGGGGGTTGTGGGCCAGGGAGTAAGGGGTGGAGGGGGGCATGGAGGGGAAGGGGTTGTGGGGTGGGGTGGCGTGGGGGTAGCGGTGAGGTGTGGAAGGGGGGTAAGGGTAGGGTTGAATGGTCGTCCAATTGCGGGGTGCGGTGGTGTGGGTCGGTTGAGGGGGAAGAGGGGTAGGGGGCATGGGGGGTAAGGGGTGGGGATATTGCCCGCCACTCCGTGGATGGACGGGGTGGTGTCAGTGGGCTTCTGCCATTTCTTAGTGTTAATATTTTTTTAATTTCAATTATCTGATTATACAAATTAAAATTCTAGGATATATTTTTGTTGTGGATTTAAGTTAATATGTTTTCATTGTTTACTAATTTATGCGTTTCTATTTTTCACGAAAATGGCATCAAAGAAGATTTATATGAATATGTCTAGACCAAAGACACTTAAAGGTGCATCTTCAAAAAACATTGGTGAACGAACTCCACTTGAGCTCATGGCTACAAATCTTTCAAGTGCCTCAAATGATAAGAAGATAATTTCAGACTGGAAGAATTCAAAAGAGGTGAAATTCCCATCAAGAATCTGGTATGTGAAAGAAAGAGAAAGCCAAAATGTGAACATATATCTATATATTGATATATCGAATGAAAATGGAATTTTTGAGCTGATGGGAAGAGTCATAAATATGTGTTCGGTACCAAACATTGAAGTTGTTTACATACTTACAAAAGCTCCCAAGTCACATGAAAGGGTTAAATATTGACTAAGATATTCATTGTATGACACAAGAGAGGTATCTACAAAGTTGTGTAAACAAATCGTAAATGAGATGAAATAAAACATCGTAAGTATTGTTATTTATATTTGTCTTTTGCTTTCTTGAAAGTGTCTCGTTATATTTTTTTAATTTTGTTTTTATTGACATATGATATTTTGTTTGGCAGAATTTTGTTGAAAGTTGTTCAATTAGGTTTGGAGGCATTTATTTCATGGAGCATGATATCATAAAAGTTATCGACAGTTTTTACTCAGTGTCAGAAGAAGATATGGAAAACAAACAAAATGTAGTAATTGATGTTGTTACAAAACTACATCCAAAGGATCAGGAAAAAAGGCCTGTAGTGGATAAATCTAGCAAGGGTAAACAAGTTACTTTTGAAGGCAATGAAGTTGAAATTGATAGTGAAGCATATGTTGTCATTACTGAAGATAACATTGGAACTAAGAAGAGCCGTAAAAGACCAAAAGTAACAATGCCCAAAAATAAATCTGATGAGAATGTTATGACGAAGAAAAGTAAAGTTGAATATTTTGAAGTAGTCATTACCAGCAGCCAAGGACCTAGTGAAACTTCAAAAGAAAGCAAATAAATCATTACACCAGGAGCTAATTTAGAGGATGGAATTATCAAAACAAAACAAAATGTCATTCGACAGAATTTGACAAAGAAAAACTTAGTTGATGGTGGTCGTACATTTCAGCTTAATGTCAAACAAACCTATAAGGCAAGTGAAGGACAATGTCAATATCAAGTCAGAAAGCCACACCATCTACATGTTCACAACTTGAAGACATTGATGAGGTATAATCCATATGCTCATGTGGTTAATTATGTGCTTCTTGTTGATCCAGTTCAAGTTCCCAACAAAGAAGCATTTGATAAGTCAAAATGTTTTGAATACAATTATTATGTGCTTGGGGGGAACCATTCTGTAGAAGCTCAAAGACAATTGATGGAGGAATATCCCAATAACCCACATTTTGAAACAATGAAATGTATCATTTATGTTGGTTTATCGGATACAGAAGCAAAGTTAGTAGCATGGGATCATAATTCAGATAATGAATATAGGATGCCTATGACTTTCATCCAAAGGGTTAGATTTATTCATAGTGAATTTCAAGAAAAATGTGGTGGGGATAGGATAAATGTTACTTTAGATTTCCGAAGGGAATGTTGTATGGAAATAGGCTATCAAATTGAAGAGAGACCCAATTCAAAATGTGGAAAATGCAACCTTCCTAGTGATATATTTAGAGGTGTTGATAACATTTTCCAATTGGCATTTAGAACTGGAGATGCTTGGAACTTGATTGATGAGATTTTTAGCATGTGGGAAAACATTGGCATTAAAAACCAGAAGGTCAAAAAGTCTAAGACATTTATATGTGGCGGCTAAAAATCAGGTCCTGACTTGAAGCAGCTTCCAAAAGATATGACTATCACACCTTGGAGAGCAATGCAAGGAGTGAAAGATGAAAAATTTGTCAAAATAATATTATCTCGTGTGAAGTCAGGGGAATTATCATTGGAGGAAATGTCTAAGGAATTTCAAAAGTAAGTTTGTTGAATTATTTTTAGTTATTTCTAGATTATAATTTTCTTTTAAATAAAACATGTTGTTCTTGGTAATATTTGTTATACAAATCATTATATTGACTTTTTGTTACTTTATCTATGCAGTCACAAGTTTGACATGAAAATTCAAGAACAAATGGTTAAATTGTTGAATGAAGATAGTTGGGATGATGTTGTATGCAACTATCCAGATTCAAGTTCTACATCAACATTAAAAGCTTTTTATCTTGCATTTAAAAATGTATCTTGATTTACACACTCATTTTTATTCATCTGTGTACTATTTTTAATTTATAACTTACACATATAATTGCTTATTTTATAAAAGATGAAGAAGGATGATAATGGAGCGCCAACTAGCTTCAGAACCTTTATGGAAAAAATAAAGATCGAAAGATTGAGGAAGCAACGTGTTAAGAATGTTGAATTTGATCCAACTCTTACTCATTTCATTTGGAATGGGCTAGACACTGTTCAATCTCAAGTAATACAAGGCGACTGTGAAGATGTTGCTAAACTCATACCTAAAAGGGAGTATGCCCTAGTTATTGCAGATATTCCCCATGGTTTCAAAATTCCAAATATTGACTATGATAGTGACCCTTATACTTATCAAGATCTTAGTAAAGTGGTTGCGAGATTTGTAGAAGTCACATCAGCACCATTATGGAGATTTGTGACATTTCATTTAGACACACAATTGGCAATGATATTGTCAAACTTCAAAGGGAAAGAAAATTCAAGGATGCAGCTTACATGGTAAGACGTTTAAAATGTATATTTGATTAATGTTGAAAAATTCATTTATATACAAGTTAATTGAACTTTTACTATTTCATATTACAGGCAAAAGTAAAATCTTCTTAACCGTGACGATCAAGTATTTATAAATGATTGTGAGTTCATTCATATTGATAGTTGGGCATAAGATGATAGCTATATGTCTATGATTTTTAATCGGGTGGACAGAAAGAGTCATAGCCAAATACGGAGTTATGATGTTGTTGTGAGAAAACTAACATATGAAGACAAAGAAGTAAAAGGAGAGATAGTTAACATTTATCAAAAACCACAATTATTGATTAACTATCTTATAGACATATGTTCAAATGAAGGAGATTGGGTTTTGGATTTATTTTCTAGCTCAGATAAGTTTTATTATATAGAATTGAATTTCAATATGTTATTTTTTAAATTAATATGTCATTGTACTAATTTACTTCATTATTTATTTTGTGCTTGATAATTAAGTACAACATTAGCATGCTACCTTCAAAAAGAAAGAAATTGCATTGCAATTGAAAAAGATCCATTACAATGCAATTTCATTCAGCAAAGAATTAATGCTATTCAATTTCTTCCAGATGCAATGCAAGAAATTGGGTTGAAGAAAGGGGACTTTAGTGAATCACGTGTGGCAAAAAAGGAGATGGAACCTCAACCACCATTACATGTGATGTTTGGAAAGACATACATTGGGAGATTCGCAAACATGAGAGATCCATTAGAAGACAAAAATGATCAAAAGGAAGCAGAAAATATTGAGGAAGAAAACAATGATGAAACTCTAGAGGACGAAGAGTTTGGATTACGTGACATTGTTGATTAAATTTAAGTTATGCTTGGAAATCAAGCTCATTTTTTGTAACTATTAAGTAGTTATACTTGCAATGTTTTGACTTTGACATTTTATGATAAGAATATACACTTAATTAAAGTTGTTATGCGTTCAATATTTGTAATATGTGATTTTCGCATTAAATTTTAAGTTAACCATTATTTTTTGAAAAAAAAAAGTGATTAATATTATTTTTTTGACATGAAATTCATAAAAAAAACTATTGTTTAACTATTTTTAGTTAAAATTTTCGTATAAAAATTGCTATTTTCGCATGTCAATTGTAGCAAAAAATTATCAAAACGTGTAGTTTTTTAATTATATTTATGTTAAAAATGGCTATTTTTATGTCCATTGTTAAAAAATATTTTTTTAGAAACAATTATTTCTTGTGGATTGAAAAATTAATTAACGATGTATAAATATGTAGAATATTGAAAATTCAAAATATCGACCTTCTTCTTTCAATATGAGAAACAATAAAAACCTCACTGCAAAAAAAATAAAATTAAAATAAAAACAAGAAAATATGAAGAAAAAGACCACTTCAAAAATTATTAAGTTTACAAAATAATTATTTACATTTCATACATTAGAAAATTAAAAAAAGTAAAAAAAAAAAAACCTTTTAAAAAAAGGGCCTAGTGCAGAATTACCACATTTTTAAATCAGCATAAAAAACACTACCATTATAAAACACAATGTACATAAAAAAAATTATAGTGCCAAAAACTAAGCTTTAAAAAACACATGTGTGTTCGGCAGAACCCCTTTTCGAAATCGGGTCACTTTTTTGCTATCTCTACAAAAAGGGTAACAATATGGGTTCCCGTTTCAAAGTTTACATTGTTAGGAGTAGACTTGGTTTCTACCCTTAATCTAGAAATTATCCCTAATGGATCACACGACCAAGTAAAACTAGGATTAAACTACATTTCCTTGAGTAGTTTGTTAGCCTCTTGACTTACTACCCTGCTATTGCAAATGAATGGACCAACCTGCATTTTTATCTTGAATTGAAACTTTTTCTTGGCAGCAACATAATGGAATTCATCCATATTGATCACCCGCCTAATGTATTCTAAGGAAAAATTCCTCATTGGGAGGAATTTTGGCAGCTTATATGGTGGCAACTCACATCCAAAGATCCTTATCTTTGTGTAATTCTCATATAAGTACCAGTCTCCTGTTTGTACCTATTCTGGCAGCTGCAAGACCTTTCTGATTTCTTCACTAATACTTGGTTCAGTTCTATTGCTTAGGAGGCTTATGGTTGGATGGACAAGCATCTCAGTAAACTGTTTGTAAGTATATTCTAGTTTCCTTTCTCATCTAGCTTTGGCAATGACAAGTTCATGTTGTCCCCCTGAAAGTATAGGAACATGTAGACTAAGATAAAGGCATATTTGAATACCTCCTCCGTAGGAAACTTGACCAGCTGTTGATGAATAGATCTTGCAAGTAAATGGCTGAAATTTAACACAATTGAGGGCTTAGCATCATTAGAAAAGATGGATAAAAATCTTATAATGGCCTCATCTACCATTTGGTCAGCATAGTAGCCAAGGAGATAGGAAATGATGGTGATTATTTTCTTGGCTTTCTTAGGGAAAATGGATGAGGGATAAGTAGGATTTTTATTTGGTAATGCAACATCTTGTGTTAAGAATAATTCAAAAGTTTGGGATCTCTTAGCAAAGTCTAATTTTAGGTATATTTCAACTAGAGCTTCATAGGAAAATGGGGTAGCATTGTTGAATGTGGGGGCTTGCATCATTTGATCAATACCTTGAGGGGTTATGGTGAACATAATTTGTCCATTGGGACTGTCTATGGCCCTTTGGCTTAGCAGATATGAGGCATGGCATTTTCTAATGAAATCGGGAGTGTTGTGGGTAAGAGGAAAGATGTAATGAGGTAGGTTTGACTCCCACAACTGGATATCATCTGATTTGTGAATGTATTTATCTTCGAGCCAACAATACGTCTCAAAGAGGTCAAGCTCACAGAGTGTTTCATGGATATTGTAGTGTCTATCAACCAGGGATATGATGAAGACCTACAAGAGGATAGATCAAAGGATTAAAAATTTCCTCTTCGTCCTTTGTCCTTGGGAGGCATGATGGCTAAGGTTGATAGTGAAAAATTGATTGGGAAAGGAGACAATTCACAGACAGATCGAAAGTTCTAGGTCCAAGAACAAAAGGAATAATTTTACAATGATTGGGAAGGTAGTGTTGCTAGCAGTTGACAGTGTTGGGATCTGGTGAGAAATCTACAATCAAAGCAATGGCAGTGATAAAACAAGAATTCTGTAACCTGTAAACAAACAAGAAGAGGGTTTATATAGGATTTTTGGTTTTTTGTTGATGGCGTGGGTCTGTTGAGTTAGTGGCTAAGCAAATTAAATTCTTAATGGATTGATTATGGAGGGAATGGATATGATTTGATGGGGTTAACGGGCAAATGAGGTGGTAGAAAAGGAATGGTGAATGCGCAACGGATAGGTAAGCGATATCGGGAATGAGGAATTCAACTTTTCGGGGGGGGGGGGGGGTGAGAGGTTTGTGGTTTTGTTCATGTGGGGTCCGAAATGATTTGGAGCTGCCATGTAGGGGTGGGTGTGGTTTGATATACCTCCCTTTTCAGACCCCGCTCCCACCCTTGACGGTGAATCTCGAATGGCGAAGGGGGCTTGAAATGGCATGAGGGTCGACGGATGAAAGGCGATAGGCGGAGATGAAGAGTGATATGGTAGAGGATTAACATGATGTGATGGGATGGATTGGTGGGGTTGGGAATCGAGTTTAATGTGATGTCGGGAAATATGGAATATAAGGGGGTTATGAACTTTAGGGAAATGATATGAAGGGAATGGATTGGCAGAGGGGTGATATGGGATTAATACTTAGGTTATGGGTTTTTTAAAACTTAGGATAGTGTTAATATCCAAAGTAAGCATATAAACCTTAGAGTAACCTTCACTCTTCTTTCAATTTCTTCTGCACATGAAAACACAATGGATGTTTGATTATGGTGCATTTAGACTAGTAGCCTGTGCATTTTCAAAAACATAAAATGAATCTTTCCTTTTCTTTTGCTTCCCTAACATTTTATTTTATTTTTCCTTCTTTATTTAGAGTAGCTAAATCCTAACATTTTATTGATATGGATGCCTATAAAACATAAAATTTTCCTAACATTTTAAATTTTAATTCTTTTGTATCCATATCCTATCTTAACATTTTTTTTTTTAAATTATTTGACTAATATGCTAACTTATCAAAACAAGATAATGTTACAACACTAGCGACCCAACTATAGTGCACATCCCAAACCATCTTGGCACACTCACTTGAAGGAACATAGATGTGTCCTAGGTGGCGTAACAGTGCATCCTGAAGGTGAGAATTTGGAACTTTATTCCCTTCTAGGAGTGTTTGGTATATCCTACCAAATTTTGGATCGCTCTTGTAAAGATGTAGCCACCCTGATGTGTCATGCCCACAGGAGTCAAGAAAAGTGATCAGCACCATGACTAGTGGTCGGTTGAGGCAAGCAGCAACATTATTGGTGCTTCCCTTCTTATACTTAATATTCAAATGGAACTATTTCAAATAGGTGGACCATTTCTGATGGCGATTGTTCTGCAATTTCCCTTGTGTCTGTATGAACTCTAGAGGTTAGTGGTTTTTGTGGATGATTGTTTCTCTCCCAATAATGTAATGCTTCCATTGATGACAAACCTACATAATGGAATACATTTCTTTGTTATAAGTGGGGTACTTTCGGCCTGTGTCTGAAAGTGTCACTGTGGTAAGCGATTGGATGTCCATGGTGAGTAAGAATTGCACCAATAACATAGTTAGAGGCATCTATCTCAATCTCAAACGGTTTTTATAGGCTTAGTAATGTGAGCACTGGTGCAGAACAAAGGTGATTCTTGAACTCAGAGAATGCTTGTTGTTGGGTTTCTGACCAAAATAACTTTACTTTCGCTCTACACTTGGTGAATTGACTTATAGGCCAAGTGATATGAGAGAACCCCAACAAGAACCTAAGGTAGAAATTAGCAACACCCGAAAAGTTGCAGAGCTATGTTAGAGTGGTTGGGGCTAGCCAATCCCGAATGACTTGTATCTTGGATGGTTCCACATGTACAACCTGCTCATCGATGATGTACCCAAAATATTGAATCTACGTAAGGCAAAAGGTGCATTTCTCCAAGTTAGCAGGCAACTTGTGTTGGCGTAGGTTTTGAAGGACCTATCAAATATGGTGGAGGTGCTCTTCCCAACTCTGATTGAAGATCAAGAACACCCAAGGAACTGGTAGAATGGGTTCAACCAAATTGGAATATGCAGCTGCACCATGCGCTGGAATGCTATAATGTGACTGCAGAAGAAGAATAGTACCCCAAAAATATCAACATTTCAGAGTCTGAGGGATAATGCGAAGTTGAAGGACCCAAAGTAACAATTCCTGACATAACAGAGCCTTTGAAGACTAGACAAGTAAAAATTGGATCAGACATGCAGCCGAAGTTTGCGAAAATAGGTGACTATTGGGATGAGGATACAGTAAATAAGATTGCGGAACTACTGCGTGAATACCATGAATTTTTCCCATCAAGTTCTCAGATCTAAAGGGGATAGTAAGGGTCCTGGGCATGATGAAGATTACTTTGAAGCCAGATGTGAAGCCTATCAACCCTACCGTCTAAATCCAAAATACAAGTAAAAGGTGTGCAAAGAGTTGCAAAAAATACTAAAGGTTGGGATCATTGCGCCTATGGAGGAATCAGACTGGGTGAGTCCTATGGTAGTCTAGGAAAAGAAGCAACAAGATGAAATCTGGATATGCTTTGATCTAAGAAAGTTAAATGATGCGTTCGTCAATGACTCATTTCCAATGCCATTTACAGATGAAGTTCTAGAGACTTTTGGAGGACAAAAAGCCTACTCATTCACTGACGGGTTCTCGAGGTACCATCAGATCAAGATCATGTTGGAGGATTGTAGCAAGAGCACCTTTGCAATGGAATGGGGATGTTTTAAATACATGGTAATGCCATTTGGATTAAAGAATGCACATGCATCTTCTCAAGGGTAGTAATTGCAACTTTTAAGTAATAACTCCATAAATTCTTAGAAGTCTACTTTAATGATTGTACTATATTTGGGTTGGTAAAGTGCCATGTTGCAAGTCTATGCCTTATGTTGGATACCTGTCGTAGACATTAGATTGCCCTGAATCTAAAAACATGCATCTTTTGCATTCCTTATGGAATATTGCTCAGTCATGTGGTTTGCAAATAGGGATTGATGGTAAACCCTACAAAGATAGTTGTTATTGTCAATTTGGAGGCCCCGAAGACCTTAAAATAACTACATGCAACACTGGGCCATACGAGGTATTATCGAAATTTTATCAAGGCATATGCACAAATCACTATGCCAATGGAGAAACCATTGAAGAAAGATGCGACATTCTGCTAGGATGAAGAGTGTAAGAACAATTTAGACATTCTGAAGGATAAAATGGTCATCATGCCCATTATGGTGTTCCCAGATTGGAAAAAGGATTTTCATGTTCAAGTGGATGCTTCTTGTATTGTCCTAGGTGCGGTGTTGACCCAACCAGGTGAAGGTGATATTGATCATCTTATAACATTTGCGAAAAGGAAATTTTCAAAGGCGAAGAATAACTACTCGACTAAAGAGCACGAAGGACTGGAAATGGTGTACAAGCTACAAAAATTCTGGCACTATTTGTCAGGGGTGAACTTCAAGATGTATACAGAACATTTCTCTCTAAAATACCTGGTCAATGAGCCTCTTTTTTTTTTGGGGGGGGGGAGATTTGAAAATGGTTGTTTCTCTTTCAGGAGTACGATTTTGAGGTGAATGTGAAGCCCAGACGATTGACTGCTAGTCACAATCATCTATCCCAAATTGAGACTGGTGATGAGCCTACTAATTCAGAAGAAGGGTTGCCTGATGTGCAACACTTTGTTGTTTGTGTCTCAGATGACTAATTTGCTGATATAATCCAATTTTTAAAAATTGGTACAATCCATGAAGGATATTCTACACAGCAGAAGGAGTTGGTGGTTCGCGCGGCTGATTTTTCTATGATCATTGGACACATATAAAATGGGCTTTGATGAAATACTACAACGATATGTCCTAGAGTTTGAATGACCAAGCATCCTCAAAGAAGCACATGGAGGAGTGGTGGGAGGACACTATGTAGGAAGAGCAACCATGTAGAAGGTCCTACATGTGGGACTTTCGTGGCCAATGGTGCATAAGGATTCTAAAGCGTATTGTAGGGCATACGATGCTTGCCAAAGGACGAGGAGACCATTGCGAAGGGATAAATTTCCCTTAAATCCATAGATAAATTTGAAGGTGTTAGATAAATGGGTTATTGGTTTTGTGCGTCTAATCCAACCACCAAGGAAAAAGGCTAGAGCGCGATATATTATTATAGCAACTGAATACTTGACGCGATGGATGAAAGTGCAACCAATAAAGGACTGTAGCATAGCTACCACTGCAAAGTTTATTTTTGAGTTTATCTTGTCCTAATTTGGCTGCCTGTTAGTCTCCTATACCAATAGGTTTCATTTTTCATGATTGACAGTGGAAGTGCCAAAAATGTTCATCTTTGATGTTACAAAGGTTCCATATTTTGTGAAAAGGACAGAAAGCTAAAAAATGTAAAGAGGGTATGCCTTAAAAGAATGATCAAAAGGCAAGAAAATGAATTGGTCAGAAAAAATAATTGAAATGAACCCCAAAGAAAGACCAGGAAAGTGGCTGACCAAAATGCCACTGCTATCTTGATGGATGGCCCAACACTTCAAACTGGACCATGCCATGTTTTAAATTGCTTGTTCTAGACTAGAGAATGAATATTTGTCCAAACAGTTCAAGCTTGGCAGATGAGTGGCTAGATAGAGAAATGAAGGAGCCCAACTGCTTAATCTGGGCCCTTGGAAGGCATAAGGGTAGATTTAGATAGGAGGGCAGTCAAAAGAAAAGAGGACTATCAGGGTTTGCAAGGCTAAGTGCACCCATTCAAAAGAAGAAAAAATGTTAGGTGTATTAGGCTGGGCAGGTAGTTTTGAGGTTACAGATCCAAGGTCTGACCACCTGATATATTGAAAATCATGTCTTATCCTATCAATAAAGAAGGGTCAGAGCAATGGTCTAAATGGCAGAACTATCGAAGCATGTCTAACTACCCTCATTCCCCTCAAAAAAAGTTTCTTACTAATATCCCCTGAGAACTTTAGAATCTGCCTAAACAGTCCTACTTACATTTCCCCCTTGAGAAAATCATGTCAAGTTTTCACCTTCTTCAACAAGAGAAGCCACATTTCTTGTGTAAAACACTCATTTCATACTTCATCCATTCCTTGTATCTAAGTTTTCAGTTCACAGCTTAATCTCTCCCTCACACTTCACCTCACATACCCATATTAACTCCTAACCCTATTATATAGCTCCCTAGTTATATCCCTATCCCTATTTTCTACAAAAACTATATAAAAATTCCCAAAAACATATTAACTATCCCACTCCCTAGCATTATAGCTAGATAACATAGTTATGGGAGATATTAGTCCATTTGGGGCTATAATCAACCCTTCCGCGTCCTAACCCCGGAATTAATCTAACCTCTGGTTAGGATTAATAACCTATGCCTAAACCCCACCCACCTAAACCCTTGCAATTTCCCCCGCAGTCAAACCCCAATGTTTAAATGTTTGAATGTTTTAAATTAAACATTACATTACATTACCCCGCACTAATCCTACCCGCAAAAAACCCACCTAAGCCAAAGTTTGGACCCTACGCTGTGAAATATTATTTAAATACGGGAGGGACCCGCTCCGAAGTTGCACGCCGTGCCAAAAGCCCCGCCAGCCGTCCATTCCCCACCGCGCCAGATCCAATGGTGGGCGGGTGTTTTCAGCCCACAACGCGCTGGGGGTTAACGTCCGGGGGATGGGCGGTTTCGCTGCCGTACCCCCGCCACGTGTCGACCGCCCGGGGTGTTCGGAGGCCTCCCCCCAAAACCGCCTCTGCTCAAAGGTGGTGCGGGGAAACCGGAAACCACCGTCCGTCCCATCACGTTAGCACTCCCGTCATCCATGATGTCACCACCCTGTCTCCGCCACTGCCCCACGTCACTCGCCACGTTGTCTGCCCACGTCCACGTTGTGCCACCATGTCCCGCCAGATCGTCATCCGAGTCAGCGTCCACGTCACCCTGGCCGTACCCAGGACCCGCCGATGACGTCATGCTGACGTCATCGCGGGAAAGCACCAAAAGCGTATATGTGCCAAATGTTTTGTTAAAAACACGTAAAGTGACCATTTTCGATCATTTTCGTTGGAAAGTTTGGAGAGCTCCGTTTTGCTATTTACGCCAAATTGCCTCCAGATTTCAAATTTGAACAATTAGCACGCCGCCACCTGAAAATTCGACGTCAGTACTCGGCATTCAATCAGCTCAACCACCCTCGGCGTTATCTAAACCAGGTATTTGCCGAATTCCACCTGTTTGCCCGTGTTCTTCCTGTTTTCTCGAATTTGTTCACTCAATTGCCTGCAATCTCCTAAGTTAATGGTGTTGTCCCTAAAAAATTTGGCCTAAATTCACTAATGCACCCCCTGTTTAAGAGAACCACGGTCCGTTCACAATTTCACCGTGCCAGAATCCATTTTCGAGCTTGAATTCTCGATATAACTCTACGCCTGCTCGGCATTGTTCCCTTTTGCCACGTTTCACTACAAAATCTCAGTGCATTAAGCTGTATAATCCCTTTCCCTTCTGCATTTGACCCTTACAGTCTCTAAATTTAGAGAATTTGCTAAATAGAAACCAAAGCTTAAATCAAACTCTACAAAGTTTGTTCTTTTCACCACAGCCACAAATATTGAAGACTTTGGGTTCAGCTGAACTCATTCTTCCACTCCTCTACAAGTCTTCACAACCAGTTATCCTCAGCCTGTTTCTGCTAAAAAAAAAAAAAAAAACTTCACTCTAAAGATAACATCTGAAAAGTACTGTAATGGCTACTCCATCAGCTCTTTGTGTCACTCCTATGAATCCACCAAACAAAGAGCTTGAAGCCATGCCTCTTGCTGATAGAGATTACCTTATCCAAGATCTTGTTGGTGACAGAAATCACTTGCAGACCTTCTGCCAGTTGAGAAACAACTATCAAAGCAACTGTGACATGTATGGTATATGGGAATCCAATTTGCCTTATTACTTCTTCCCATCGGTTAATATTTTTCCTGAGATCATCCACTTATGTGCCGAGAACTATGAGCCAACTCAGGGAGCTGTTAAGTCTCCATCTGGGAGCGTACTTTTCCACATTACACCTGACTCCATCAACCAAATGCTCAACTTCAAGAAGACTCAGCTGTTGTTTCCCTTTTCCATGAACTATTTGCTGGATGCAGGCTCCAAACTCTCCAGTTCTGACATTGAAAAAATCACCAAGACATTCATGAGGGCAGACCACCAGCCTACAGGGCCCCCTCCTTTCTTATATGTCCATTTCAATGAGGTGGGCAAGCTTCTAGTTGATATGATCTCTTATGTGTTGGGTTTTAAAACAAGTGAGCACATTGATGAAACAGTGTTGGTATTATTAGCTGCATATAGTCCAGGCCAACCCCCTGCTTACAAGTATAACTATGCCAAGTTCATAGCCAATAAAATACATGATCAGCTATTGAAAGTGGATAGGGAGGGAGTATTCAAATATTCATCATATATCTACCACTTATTCATGTATTACCAGTCTGAAAGCTTCCAATGCCCCATCAAGAAATTGGATTCTAGGGGTGAAAAGAGGTCTGTCATCTTTTGGTCATCTGTTTTCCATGAAGTTCAAAACTCTCCATTTTCCTACTATGAGTTTATTGACCTATTTGTATACCCAGTCTCTTGCCTCCTAATGAGATCCCCTCCTCCTAGATTGTCATTTGAGATACAGAAGACCTTTCAACTGTCCAAGAGCTACAAAATAGGTGATTGGTACCTATATCAAAACCACACTGTCATTAGAATCTATGGCTGTGAGCTCTGTCCTTACAGGCTTCCAAGGTATGTACCAATGAGACTGTTTGCCTTGGAATACTATAGGCAACTCATTAGTTCTGATCTTACCCCTTTTCATAGTGCCAAAAAGAAAGCTCACCTCAAATTCAAAGACCATCTAGGCCCCTTAATTATGAACAAGAAAGAGGGTTGGCAAGATGCTGATCAAATTCTCAGGGACAAATATAAGCTAAAGAGGAGCTTCTAGTGGGTCCCTTATGACCCGGAAGGTTTTATCAGTGCCAGAAGAGTTAAATACAGGATGCTAGGTTATGACCACTGTAAATATCCACAAATTGAACAGTATGCCAACCAAGATGAGTGGTTGCAAGGCACATTAGTTGAGGAATTGACTCAAGAGGAAATAATGGAGAAAAATGTCAAGGACTTAGAAAAAACTCTTGACTTAGATTCTTTGCAGCAGGTAACATTCAAGTTGCCACATCAAATTGGAGAAGGCACATCCACTGCTACAGCCACACAAGCCGCCCAGGGACCATCTACATCAGCAACAGGTACAACAAAAGGGAAGGAGATAATGGATGCAGAGAAAGAAGTGATTACATAGCAACCTGCCTCTTCAATGGAGCAACCTCAAGTACAGGCTCCTCTACAACAAACAGAAGCACCAACAGTGCCTGCCTTGCAGACTCCTGCCCATGAGGAAAGAGGCAGAAAACGAGACCGAGATGACTCCACACCTGCTAGTGGGTCCACTCAGCAGCCCGAAGCCAAGAGGCAAAAGGTTGATTCTCCAATTGTGGAGGAAATCAGTGAAGAAATCCTTGGAAGTCCAAGGAAAGATAGAGAAGACAGTCAACAAACAGCTACAAGCTCTTTTCAACAAGAGCAGGAAAGACAACATGGCATGGAGGTGTCCTCCTCCACACAGCAAAGTAAGAGGCCAGCTATCATCAAGGCCACCTTTAAGGAAATTAAGGTACAAAATGAACTGTTAAGAGTACAGTTATATGACCAATTTCTTAAGGCAACACATGCCAAGCAGGAAAGGTTGATGGCAGCATATGACATCAAAGAGGAAAAAATGATCCTCAGCCATTTTAAACCCAAGGTTCAGTAGCCCCAGTCAGCTACAGATTATGTCAGGACAAAGTTAGAGGTTATGGCAAAAGACATTCACCCCATGGATCAAATAGAATTGCATAAGCAAACAGGGGAAATGGTCTATGCCACATTGGTAGACAAGGCCACAATGGCCCATGAGTTAAAGGAATCTCTGAGGAACACTAATACTCAGCTTGATTTAGAAAGAATGTCCTCCACAGCCAAAGACAACAGAATCAAAACATTGGAGGACATTATTGTGGACCTAGGGCATGATCCCAAGAATCCCAAAGCTATCAAGGCCCTGATGAAGAAAAAGGAGGATGATATTGCTGCTCTGAAAAAGCAAATGAGACTCTCCTCGACCATGCATCCACAAACATGAGAGCTGGTGAAAGAGAAATAGATGAGGATACATTGGACTTACTAATGCAAATGAATCAGAGAATAGTCCAAATGGAAGGAGAATTGGAAAGGGCATTGCAAGACCAGCAGGGAGAGTCGACCTCCCAGCCACCTCAAACTTCCCCAACTACTGCTGCACCTACAGAGGCAGCAGTGACCCCTCCAATGACTACAACAACTTCAGATGCTGCAGCGGCAACAACAACAGCTCCTCAGTCTAGCATGAGCATGGATGAATTGACAAAATCTATCAAGGAGCTAGAGCTTCAGGCAACAGAGATTAAGCAAGCCAAAGAAAAATTGGCTGAGCTAGAAGCAAAATATGATAAGTCCAAAATGACAGTGGTTGAACAGACCAGAGAAATTAAGGCCCTGAAGGACAGAATAAAGGCCTTGGAGAAGGAGCTGAATCTAGAAAAGACTTTGGCTAAAATAAAGAAGATTTTGTGGACCAGGATTGACCACTCTATCACTAGACAGTGGAAATCAATCAAAACAGTGCATGAGCAGATCGAGTTAATAGGCCAAGCTCAAATTGAAAGCCAAAATGCCATAGCAGCACTAGGAAATATGCCTGAATAGGCTAGCAGGATGATACATTTCCTGAACACTGACACCAAGGACGAGTTGGCAGCCTTAGACATTAGCAACAGAACAGAGACTGTTTTAACAGCCAAAAAGGTGCTGACCCTTAGAAATTTTCTGCAATGTTTGGAGAGAAAAGGTCAGGAAATGCAGGCTGAGGTGGATGATTACAAGCTGAGAATGGGAGCATTGCAAGGCAAAGGATTGCCCAGCCTATTGACCGGTGCTGGAAGACTGCTGACCCGTGAGTAGTATACCACCAGGATGACTAATTTCATTTCAAATCAGATCACAGCATCCACAAGCACTTCAGAAGAAACAGGACCTCCATCAGGGCAGAGCATCTATGATAAGCTGGAAAATTTATTCTATATTGAACATGAAATTAATCACTTGTTTGAGGTCCCACCCAATTTTTACAGGTACACAGAGGCAGATGAGACTCTAATAAAAATACGAAGACACCAACTGCCTAAAGAAGATTGGTGGCAAGCAATGCTGCAAATTTTGCCCAAATGATCTCGGTTCTGTTTCTTTTGGTCAGCCTCAGGTCAAACGGAATTGAATACAGCACGGAGACAACAGGCAGAGCGGGTGAGAGTAGTGACTCCGCAAAACACTGGGACAGCAAGCCCAAAAAGGAAAAAACGCAGATTTTAGACAGCGCAGCCCCAGCCGACTCAGTTGGTCACAAAAGTCAAAACTCTCTGACAAGATGGACACCTAATGCATTAAATATTTACTGTAGCATTTACTCTTTCAGCTATAATTCCTCAGGGGTTGGCATAGAATTTATGAGCTATTAACTCATCAGCTAGATATTTTGTATCTTATTTTTGTATATATACCTCCCCACAGAACATATTTGGGGTTGGTGATTTTCTCTCTGAGACAGTGTCTTGTAAATTTTCAGACTATCTAATACAAATGTCTGGGAAAGTTCCTGATCTCTGCACTGTTTGATGTCAAAGTGATGATCTGCGTTCTGCTACAGAATTCTTGTGTTGTTTGATGGAGCAATAAGTTATTCTAAACCATGTTTTGTATTTCTATGTTTGCTTAACTCAAATATATGTTTCATTAGCTTAGCAAAAGAGAAAAAAGAATAGCTGAGGAATTGATTGAATGCACCCTCTGCTCAATCTCTGTTGTTAATTGTGTTTTCTTCAGAATTAATCATAAACATGAGTTCTTAACTGCTCATGTTTGTATTCATTCTATCATTATGAATGTTGTTCAGGAATTCTTAAATGCTCCTAGATAATGTTCCCACTTTCTCCCTCTATCAGTATAGCGAAAGATCCTTAGTTGCCTTTTACTCCCTGATTTCATGCCATCATATTACAGATTTGAAGAATTGTTCCATGGATGCCTGTCTGGCTCTGTAGCACAACCTTTTTCTCAAGAAACATTTCCAGCACTTCACCATAATCGACTCCATGCCTAATGGCCTAGATTATTTTGAAAAAACATACCAGTTCTGACTGAAATCATCATCCCAACAAATTCAAAACAAAATCCTGTGCATCATAACTAGCCTAAAATTACACCAAAACAAAGCTAAATCAGAAAGAGAGAGCCCTCTCTGGTTGCAGGTAGGCTAGGACCTGTGGCTAAAAGATTGGTTAGTGGTTACCTTGGCCGTATTCCCTTTGGAGTCAAAGGGAACAACCTGAGTGTTAACATAATTGGCGACTCCGCTGGGGAGAGAACGAATTTTTCAATTGCTGTCTATTTTTTAAAACTACAGATGAAGCCTGAATGTCAGCCAGGAAGCCTTTGAAACTGTTCTTGCTTTGCATTTACAGGAGTAAATAAAAGCTGCTTCAGTCAAACTTCATGCTAGTTTTAGACTCTAGATAGTTGTTCCAAAATTTGAGCAGTTCCTTGTTAATTCTAAAAACATTCTAAAACCATTCCCAAAAATACCAAAAACAAATTCGAAAGCTGGCTCCTAAAAATAAAACTAGGTATACCAGGTCAAATCCTGACCCAAATCCTCCAGCTATTTTTGACAATCCTAATTTAATCCCCAAGATTCTTAGGAAGCAAGAGGAATAAGAAGATCTTGCTGATTCTAGCCCTGAAGCAGTTCAGCAAAGCTATATCCCAACGCCTGCTAAACCATCAGTTCGTCCTCACATAACTCCTTCTTCTCCTTCTTCCTCATCCATTTCTCAAAACATATTCTTAACACCTCCATCCACTGCACAAACCACCGTTGTTGTCCCTATTGTTCCAGCCATTCCCTTCCTTCCTGTCGTCCCATTTATCCCTGTAAATATGGCAAATCGTTATGCCCCTCTACAGCTACCTGGTAATCCTGGGGCTATGCCTCAGGACTACCAAAGTAAGATCACTTATTTTGACGGTACCGGCACATATACTGCCTTACAGCATACCAAGAAAATGCAATACTACTTTGAAAATTATGAAATAGAGGATGATGATGTGAGAATGAAAATTTTTGTCCAAAGTTTAACAGGTGAAGTAAGAACTTGGTTCAGAGCACTTGCTGCAAATTCCATAGCCGATCCGTGTGCTCTTTACCAATCCTTCCTGAATAGATGGGAAAAGAAAAATGACCCACTACATATTTTATCTGAGTATGACAGCATGAGAAGAGGCCCACAAGAAACTGTCCTAGATTATTGTGCAAGATTCAACAATGTTTACAATGCCATCCCTCAAAACCTTAGACCTCCACCTGATTTAGCCTTAATCAAATTCCCTGATGGATTTGATTCTGACATGGCATATCAACTGAGGGAAAGAGCCCCTCTAACCTTGGCAGACATGCAAAACATAGCTATTAGTGTAGAGGCAAATCTGATTGCTAAAAGAAATAGGGCAAGAGGTGAGATAAGAACTACTTTTAAGGAAGAACCTTCAACATTTGAACAAAAGCTAGATGCAATCATCAAGGGCATGGACAGACTTGGGGATAGGGTGGAAACCATAGAGAGAAAATCATCATGGGATGGTCAACCGAGTACTGTTAGAAACCCAAATTTTAGAAAGAATCAAAATCCAAATGTTGGAAGGGTTGATCCCGACCAGCACATTAGACCTCCTTTTCAAGAAAATTACTCTGAGGCCTCAACATCTAGTGAACTGACCGAGGACCCTCACATCAACCTAATGGGTTTGGACAGCAAACATTAGGTCTTTCTAACACAAGAAGATCAAGAGGCCCATAATTGCAATCAATTTCAAACCAAATCAGGAGAGTCATTTGACTTTAGGGAAGGCTATGATGCAGCGGTTTATGAGGTACACAAACAGTATAAACTAAGGAGCAGAACCATAGATGTGCCTGAACCTATCAAACCAAAGGACAATAAACAGCCAAAAAAGACAAAAGATAAAACCGTTCTTCCAGAATCCTCTGATAAAACAGACCCACATCCTAGAGAAGTCACTGTGGAGGATATATCAGATGCACAGCCCTCTGGAAACCAACCATCCCTCCCCTCAAAAGCAAGTTCAAACAGCATTCCTAAAAATAAACTTGGGACTGATACCATTCAAAATCACACCAATCATGAAGAAAGGGTTACTGAAAATTCAGCTGAAAAGGAAAAATCTGCTGCACTTAATGCTAAGACTCAAATGGAAAAACCCTTCAACTTGGAAACAGAAATAAGTAAGCTGAAGATAGTTGTCCCTCTTTCTGAATTGGCCAAACATCAAGTGTATAGACAACAAATTAATAGGTCACTCCAAATATCAGATAATAGGGATGCTGTAAATGTTCTAGATGATCAACCTGAATTACTGTTTGGTCCTGAGGTTAACGGAAAGATAGCAAATGGAGGGGTTCCACCCTTCTATGTCAGTTTAAACATTCATGACAAGGTGTTACACAATGCAATGTTTGATTCTGAGGCCTCACACAACTTAATGCCCAAATCTGTAATGGAAAAACTAGAACTAGATATCACAAGGCCTTATAAAGATCTGTTCTCATTTGATTCAAGCCAAGTTAGGTGTCTAGGCCTAATTAAAGATTTGTGTGTCTCCCTGGTCTAATACCCAACCAAAACAATTTTGATGGACACGGTGGTAGCTGACATTCCACCCAAGTACGGTATGCTTTTATCTAGATCTTGGGGGGCCAAACTCCAAGGATCTTTGCAACTAGACATGTCCTACACCACCATTTCAGTCTTTGGACAGCCAAAGAGATTATACCATGAAACATTAATGAAATATGTGGTGAGTAGTCAAGAAAAGCCCCAAAACTTCCCCATCTATTCAATACATTCCGACATGGATTCATTCATTTTGTATAATGCTGACATGTGTACCAAAGCTTATCCCAAACTATTAGTGGCAGCACAGACAGAGGGAGTGAATGAACAATTTGCTTCTCAAGATCAATTTTTTTTTGATATAGTTGATACAACAAAGGAGAATGATACATCAAATGACTGGCAAGAAACCAATCTGCCCATGGTCCAACTTTCTAAAAGTCTCAATGCAAACCTTGACCATGAAACCTTATGGTATTTAGAATTTGATGGCTCTGTAAACAAGTTGGGAGCTGGGGCAGGGGTCTGGATTCACAATATGCAGAATGACCAGGCTGAAGGCCATGCATATAGGTTAAACTTTCGATGCACAAACAATATGGCTGAGTACGAAGCCCTTTTGTTAGGTCTCAAACTCATCAAAAATCTAGGTGCAACCAAAGTTTCAATTCTAGGGGATTCAGATCTGATCATACAGCAGATGAAGGGAAACTTTATCACAAATGATCTTAGGTTAAGGGCTTATAAAGGAGCAGCTATTCAAATACTTGACACCTTCTCAGAATCTCAGTTAACTAAAATTTCCAGAAAGCTCAATTTACATGCTCATAGCTTGGCAACCTTTGCCAGCACTTGCAAGCTACCTTTTAAACCCAATCACAGTTTCACTGCTGAAATCAAACATAGACCTGCAGTCCCGGATAACATCAAGAATTGGCAAGTCTTTGAGAGTGACACACAGATAAATAACTTCCTCACTTTAAAGGAAGAATTTTCTGGCATGAACATTGATACTAGCACTATGGATGATCAACAACAGGCATACACAATTAAACAGAATATATCAGCTGAAACAACGAATCTGGTTTTGCATCCTACTACCTTTAATAACGAAAATGTACAGGAGCTGAAGCAAACAGATTTTGATGAAATAGCTGAGACAGAAGCCGAAGTAATTGATCTAAAAGACAATTTTCTGCCCATAGGTTTGACCCCTTTGGAGGATTTGTTTGATTCAAATGATATCTCAAGAAAACCAAAAATGCAACCACTAAATGTTGAAATTGAAGACTGTAACATTGGAACCACAGAAAATCCCAAAATGGTAAAATTATCCAAGGCATTACCAGCTGATCAGAAGTTGAAATACATTGAATTGTTCAAAGAGTTCCAAGATATCTTTGCCTGGAGTTATGAGGACCTCAAGTCCTATGATACCTCAGTCATCCAACACACTATACCATTGAAAGAGGACCAAAAACCTTTTAAACAAAAGCTTAGGAGAGTGAATCTTGTCCTCCTTCCCCTCATTGAAAAAGAAGTTAAACGTATGTATGAAGCAGGAATCATTGCTCCAAATAGGTTCTTAGAGTGGATTTCAAACCTAGTGCCCACTAGGAAGAAGACAGGAGAGATTAGACTGTGTGTTGACCTAAGGAATTTGAACAAAGTATCTCTCAAAGACCATTACCCCTTACCAAAAATGGATCATATACTACAAAGGGTAGTGGGAGCCTCTAGGATCTCATTATTAGATGGATTCTCTGGATTCAATCAGATTTTAGTACACCCGGATGATCAAGACAAAACTTCCTTTACAACACCTTAGGGAACTTTTAAATATGTCAAAATGCCTTTTGGGCTTAAGAATGCAGGGGCCACTTTCCAAAGAGCAATGGATATAGCCTTTGCCAAAGAAATCCATGATTTCCTAGTAGTCTACCTTGATGATCTCACTGCCTTTTCAAAATCAGATCAAGAACACTTAGAAAATTTGGGGCAGGTTTTCTTAATTTGTAGAAAATATGGCATATCTTTGAATCCAAAGAAATCACTGTTTGGCCTAGAAGAAGGCAAGCTCCTAGGTCATATAATCTCAAAAGATGGTATTAGGATCGATCTGGACAGAATTCAAGCTATCCTTCAAGTGCCTCATCCGAGAAACATCAAAGAACTACAAGGCTTTTTAGGAAAGATCAACTTCTTGAGAAGATTCATTCCTAATTTGGCTGAGCTCATAAGACTGTTAAACAATATGTTGAAGAAGGATTCTAAGGTCAAATGGACCATGGAAGCTAAACAAGCCTTTGAGGATATCAAAAGAGCATTGACAAACACACTAGTCCTCACAAATCCTAGGTTTGATAGGGATTTCATAATTTTTTCTTTCGCATCTGAGCATACAATTGCTGTTGTCCTATTACAAAAAGATGACCAAGGGTGTGAAAAACCCATTGCATTTTTTAGCAAAGCCCTTAGAGATGCTCCCTTAAAATATCAGATTATGGAAAAGCAAGCCTATGCCTTGGTAAAGGCCATCAAAGACTTCAGAATCTATATTTTATACTCTCATGTGATTGCCTATGTCCCAAATGCAGTGGTTAAGGACATTTTAACCCAAGAAGGAATTGAAGGCAAGAGGGGCAAGTGGATTGCCAATATCTTAGAATATGACATTGAAATCAAGCCTACCAAACTAATAAAAGGACAAGGGCTAGCCAAACTAATGACTGAAACCAATTTCCAAGCCCTTGATATTAATGAACTAGACAACGAAGAGGAGATGGCGACTCCACAGATCAATCAAGCCTTTTTGCAATCTCCCTGGTATGCTGATATATGTTTTGTATTGTTAAACCTACAAGCTCCTCCAGGGTTGTCCAGAACTAAGAAAAGGTTCTTGAAAATGAAAGCATCAAAGTTTTGTATCATAGATAATGTCTTGTTTTGGAGAAATCATGAAGGAATTTTACTTAATTGCCTAACATTGGATGAAACTGACAATGTCCTCAAGGAATTTCATGCAGGTGACTGTGGAGGACACTTATACTGGAAATCTACAGCTGATAAAATCCTAAGGGCCAAATTTTATTGGCCTTCCTTGTTTACTGATGTGAGAAAATTTGTAATGTCTTGTCACAAATGCCAAATTTTCGAAGGCAAGAGAAAGCTGTTACCTTTACCACTTAAACCTATTTCAACTGAGAGGCCATTCCAGCAATGGGGTTTAGACTTCATTGGTGAAATCCACCCTTCGTCCTCTGGCCAGCATAGGCGGATTTTGACTGCTACAGATTACTTTACCAAATGGATAGAAGCCATCCCTTTTAGGCAAGCCAATGACTCCATTATTATGCAATTTTTAGAAACCAACATCTTGTCCAGGTTTGGTTGTCTAGATAAAATTATTATAGACAATGCTCCTGCTTTCAAGTCCAAAAAAACGATCAACTGTTTCCATAAATATCACATGACCTTGGGCCATTCCACCGCCTATTATCCCCAAGGCAATGGCCTAGCTGAGTCTTCCAACAAAAGCCTTATCAACATCATCAAAAAGGTCTTGGAGGAGAACAAAAAGAATTGGCATAAGAAGTTGGTAAATGCACTATGTGTAGACAGATTGACCACCAAAAGATCCATTGGCACAAGCCCATATGAACTAGTTTATGGAATGGAATCAAGATTTCCTTCATCTTTAGGGATCCCTGTAATCAAGTTGCTGCAAGAAATACAAGCTGAGCCTAATGATATTCAAAGAAGGATCAATCAGACAATCCACTTACAACAAACAAGAGAGGAAGTCTATCAGAGAACCCAAGTACTACAAGAGAAGCTCAAAAGAATGTTTGACAAGAGAACTAAAGCTGAAGACTTCTTCATAGGAAGCAAAGTGCTGAGATGGGACTCTAGGAGAGAGGAAAAAGGAAAACATGGCAAGTTTGATTTCTTGTGTAGGGGACCTTATCTCATTTATGTTGTACAAGGTAATAACACCTATTTTCTAAAGAGTTTGGATGGCTCGAATACTGAGGAAGGCCCAGTCAATGGGAGGATGCTCAAACATTATTTTGACCCCCTTTTATGAGACACTGCACAGCTATATATTGTACATAAATATTTGTATTTCCAGTATTTTCATTTACAACGGTTAGATAAAGGACCAAGTGAAGCAGATTTTGAGGAAGATCAGGGTACTGCACCAGTTTTGATATGTGTTTTGATTCTATCATTGCAAAGCAAGAGAAAACACTTGGGAACTATGAAGGTGGTGATGAATACTCAGAGAAACCAGTAAAAACAGAGCTGTAATTTCACAGCAAATTAGCTCAAAGTGTACTTCATACAAGTTACTAGGATTCAGATCGATGGTCTCTAACAGAAGAATAATTCAGACTACAGCAAGAATGAAAAAATAAGGCGATCTGACCTGCTTTTCTTGGCTTTTCATCTGGAAAAGCCATCCCCAAGTGGAGCCACTGTTAGTCTCCTATACCAATAGGTTTCATTTTTCATGATTGATAGTGGAAGTGCCAAAAATGTTCATCTTTGATGTTACAAAGGTTCCATATTTTGTGAAAAGGACAGAAAGCTAAAAAATGTAAAGAGGGTATGCCTTAAAAGAATGATCAAAAGGCAAGAAAATGAATTGGTCAGAAAAAATAATTGAAATGAACCCCAAAGAAAGACCAGGAAAGTGGCTGACCAAAATTCCACTGCTATCTTGATGGATGGCCCAACAGTTCAAACTGGACCATGCCATGTTTTAAATTGCTTGTTCTAGACTAGAGAATGAATATTTGTCCAAACAGTTCAAGCTTGGCAGATGAGTGGCTAGATAGAGAAATGAAGGAGCCCAACTGCTTAATTTGGGCCCTTGGAAGACATAAGGGTAGATTTAGATAGGAGGTCAGTCAAAAGAAAAGAGGATTATCAGCGTTTGCAAGGCTAAGTGCACCCATTCAAAAGAAGAAAAAATGTTAGGTGTATTAGGCTGGGCAGGTAGTTTTGAGGTTGCAGATCCAAGGTCTAACCACCTGATATATTGAAAATCATGTCTTATCCCATCAATAAAGAAGGGTCAGAGCAATGGTCTAAATGGCAGAACTATCAAAGCATGTCCATTCCCCTCAAAAAAAGTTTCTTACTAATATCCCCTGAGAACTTTAGAATCTGCCTAAACAGTCCTACTTACATTTCCCCCTTGAGAAAATCATGTCAAGTTTTCACCTTCTTCAACAGGAGAAGCCACATTTCTTGTGTAAAACACTCATTTCATACTTCATCCATTCCTTGTATCTAAGTTTTCAGTTCACAGCTTAATCTCTCCCTCACACTTCACCTCACATACCAATGTTAACTCCTAACCCTATTATATAGCTCCCTAGTTATATCCCTATCCCTATTTTCTACAAAAACTATATAAAAATTCCCAAAAACATATTAACTATCCCACCCCCTAGCATTATAGCTAGATAACATAGTTATGGGAGATATTAGTCCATTTGGGGTTATAATCAACCCTTCCGCGTCCTAACCCCGGAATTAATCTAACCTCTGGTTAGGATTAATAACCTATGCCTAAACCCCACCCACCTAAACCCTTGCAATTTCCCATGTAGTCAAACCCCAATGTTTAAATGTTTGAATGTTTTAAATTAAACATTACATTACATTACCCCGCACAAATCCTACCCGCAAAAAACCCACCTAAGCCAAAGTTTGGACCCTACGCTGTGCAATATTATTTAAATATGGGAGGGACCCACTCCGAAGTTGCACGCCGCGCCAAAAGCCCCGCCAGCCATCCATTCCCCACCGCGCCAGATCCAACGGTGGGCGGGTGTTGTCAGCCCACAACGTGCCGGGGGTTAGCGTCCGGGGGATGGGCAGTTTCACTACCATACCGCCACCACTTGTCGACTGCCCGAGGTGTCTGGAGGCCTCCCCCGCAAAACCGCCCCTGCTCAAAGGTGGTGCGGGGAAACCGGAAACCACCGTCCGTCCCATCACGTCAGCACTCCCGTCATCCATGACGTCACCACCCTGTCTCCGCCACTGCCCCACGTCGCTCGCCACGTTGTTCGCCCACGTCCATGTTATGCCACCGTGTCTCGCTAGATCATCATCCGAGTCAGCATCCACGCCACCCTGGCCATACCCGGGACCCGCCGATGATGTCATGCTGACGTCATCGCGGGAAAGCACCAAAAGCGCATATGCGCCAATTTTTTTGTTAAAAACACGTAAAGTGACCATTTTCGGTCATTTTCGTTGGAAAGTTTGGAGAGCGCTGCTTTGCTATTTACGCCAAATTGCCTCCAAATTTCAAATTTGAAAAATTAGCACGCCGCCACCTGCAAATTCGACGTCAGTACTCGGCATTCAATCAACTCAACCACCCTCGGCGTTAGCTAAACCAGGTATTTGCCGAATTCCACCTGTTTGCCCGTGTTCTTCCCGTTTTCTCGAATTTGTTCACTCAATTGCCTGTAATCGCCTAAGTTAATGGTGTTTTCCCTATAAAATTTGGCCTAAATTCACCAATACACCCCCTGTTTAAGAGAACCACGGTCCGTTCACAATTTCACCGTGCTAGAATCCATTTTCGAGCTTGAATTCCCGATATAACTCTACACCTGCTCGGCATTGTTCCCTTTTGCCACGTTTCACTACAAAATCTCAGTGCATTAAGCTGTATAATCCCTTTCCCCTCTGCATTTGACCCTCACAGTCTCTAAATTCAGAGAATTTGCTAAACAGAAACCAAAGCTTAAATCAAACTCTGCAAAGTTTGTTCTTTTCACCACAGCCACAAATATTGAAGACTTTGGGTTCAGCTGAACTCATTCTGCCACTCCTCTACAAGTCCTCACAAGCAGTTATCCTCAGCCTGTTTCTGCTCAAAAACTTCACTCTAAAGATAACATCTGAAAAGTTCTGTAATGGCTACTCCATCAGCTCTTAGTGTCACTCCTATGAATCCACCAAACAAAGAGCTTGAAGCCATGCCTCTTGCTGATAGAGATTACCTTATCCAAGATCTTGTTGGTGACAGAAATCACTTGCAGACCTTCTGCCAGTTGAGAAACAACTATCAAAGCAACTGTGACATGTATGGTATATGGGAATCCAATTTGCCTTATTACTTCCTCCCATCTGTTAATATTTTTCCTGAGATCATTCGCTTATGTGCCGAGAACTATGAGCCAACTCAGGGAGCTGTTAAGTCTCCATCTGGGAGCATACTCTTCCACATTACACCAGACTCCATCAACCAAATGCTCAACTTCAAGAAGACTCAGCTGTTGTTTCCCTTTTCCATGAACTATTTGCTGGATGCAGGCTCCAAACTCTCCAGTTCTGACATTGAAAAAATCACCAAGACATTCATGAGGGCAGACCGCCAGCCTACAGGGCCACCTCCTTTCTTATATGTCCATTTCAATGAGGTGGGCAAGCTTCTAGTTGATATGATCTCTTATGTGCTGGGTTTTAAAACAAGTGAGCACATTGATGAAACAATGTTGGTATTATTAGCTGCATATAGTCCAGGCCAACCCCCTGCTTACAAGTATAACTATGCCAAGTTCATAGGCAATAAAATACATGATCAGCTATTGAAAGTGGATAGGGAGGGAGTATTCAAATATTCATCATATATCTACCACTTATTCATGTATTACCAGTCTGAAAGCTTCCAATGCCCCATCAAGAAATTGGATTCGAGGGGTGAAAAGAGGTCTGTCATCTTTTGGTCATCTGTTTTCCATGAAGTTCAAAACTCTCCATTTTCCTACTGTGATTTTATTGACCAATTTGTATACCCAGTCTCTTGCCTCCTAATGAGATCCCCTCCTCCCATATTTTCATTTGAGATACAGAAGACCTTGCAACTGTCTAAGAGCTACAAAATAGGTGATTGGTACCTATATCAAAACCACACTGTCATTAGAATCTATGGCTGTGAGCTCTGTCCTTACAGGCTTCCAAGGTATGTACCAATGAGACTGTTTGCCTTGGAATACTATAGGCAACTCATTAGTTCTGAGCTTACCCATTTTCATAGTGCCAAAAAGAAAGCTCACCTCAAATTCAAAGACCATCTAGGCCCCTTCATTATGAACAAGAAATAAGGTTGGCAAGATGCTGATCAAATTCTCAGGGACAAATATAAGCTAAAGAGGAGCTTCTGGTGGGTCCCTTATGACCCGGAAGGTTTTATCAGTGCCAGAATAGTTAAATACAGGCTGCTAGGTTATGACCACTGTAAATATCCACAAATTGAACAGTATGCCAACCAAGATGAGTGGTTGCAAGGCACATTAGTTGAGGAATTGACTCAAGAGGAAATAATGGTGAAAAATGTCAAGGGTTTAGAAAAAACTCTTGAATTAGATTCTTTGCAGCAGGTAAAATTCAAGTTGCCACATCAAATTGGAGAAGGCACATCCACTACTGCAGCCACACAAGCCGCCCAGGGACCATCTACATCAGCAACAGGTACAGCAAAAGGGAAGGAGATAATGGATGCAGAGAAAGAAGTGATTACATAACAGCCTACCTCTTCAATGGAGCAACCTCAAGTACATGCTCCTCTACAACAAACAGAAGCACCAACAGTGCCTGCCTTGCAGACTCCTGCCCATGAGGAAAGAGGTAGAAAACGAGACTGAGATGATTCCACACCTGCTAGTGGGTCCACTCAGTAGCACGAAGCCAAGAGGCAAAAGGTTGATTCTCCAATTGTGGAGGAAATCAGTGAAGAAATCCTTGGAAGTCCAAGGAAAGATAGAGAAGACAGTCAACAAGCAGCTACAAGCTCTTTTCAACAAGAGCAAGAAAGACAGCATGGCATGGAGGTGTCCTCCTCCACACAACAAAGAAAGAGGCCAGCTAGCATCAAGCCACCTTTAAGGAAATTAAGGCACAAAATGAATTGTTAAGAGTACAGTTATATGACCAATTTCTTAAGGCAACACTTGCCAAGCAGGAAAGATTGATGGCAGTGTATGACATCAAAGAGGAAAAAATGATCCTCAGCCCTTTTAAACCCAAGGTTCAACAACCCCAGTCAGCTGTAGATTATGTCAGGACAAAGTTAGAGGTTATGGCAAAAGACATTCATCCCATGGATCAAATAGAATTGCATAAGCAAACAGGGGAAATGGTCTACGCTACATTGGTAGACAAGGCCACAATGGCCCATGAGTTAAAGGAATCTCTGAGGAACACTAATACTCAGCTTGATTTAGAAAAAATGTGCTCCACAGCCAAAGACAACAGAATCAAAACATTGGAGGACATTATTGTGGACCTGGGGCATGATCCCAAGAATCCCAAAGCTATCAAGGCCCTGATGAAGAAAAAGGAGGATGATATTGCTGCTCTAAAAAAGCAAATGAGACTCTCCTCGACCATGCATCCAAAAACAGGAGAGCTGGTGAAAGAGAAATAAGCTGAGGATACATTGGACCTACTAATGCAAATGAATCAAAGAATAGTCTAAATGGAAGGAGAATTGGAAAGGGCATTGCAAGACCAGCAGGGAGAGTCGACCTCCCAGCCACCTCAAACTGCCCCAACTACTGCTGCACCTACAGAGGCAACAGTGACCCCTCCAATGACTACAACAACTTCAGATGCTGCAGCGGCAACAACAACAGTTCCTGAGTCTAGCATGAGCATGGATGAATTGACAAAATCTGTCAAGGAGCTAGAGCTTCAGGCAACAGAGATTAAGCAGGCCAAAGAAAAATTGGCTGAGCTAGAAGCAAAATATGATAAGTCCAAAATGACAATGGCTGAATAGACCAGAGAAATTAAGGCCCTCAAGGATAGAATAAAGGCCTTGGAGAAGGAGCTGAATCTAGAAAAGACTCTGGCTGAAATAAAGAAGATTTTGTGGACCAGGATTGACCACTCTATCACTAGACAGTGGAAATCAATCAAAGTAGTGCATGAGCAGATCAAGTTAATAGGCCAAGCTCAAATTGAAAGCCAAAAGGCCAGAGCAGCACTAGGAAATATGCCTGAACAGGCTAGCAGGATGATACCTTTCCTGAACACTCACACCAAGGAGGAGTTGACAGCCTTAGACATCAGAAATAGAACATAGAATGTTTTAACAGCCAAAAAGGTGCTGACCCTTAGAAATTTTGTGCAAAGTTTGGAGAGAAAATGTCAGGAAATGCAGGCTGAGGTGGATATTTACAAGCTGAGAATGGGAGCATTGCAAGGCAAAGGATTGCCCAGCCTACTAACCAATGCTGGAAGACTGCTGACCCGTGAGCAGTATGCCACCAAGATGACTAATTTCATTTCAAATCAGAGCACAAACCACAAGTACTTCAAAAGAAACAGGACCTCCATCAGGGCAGAGCCTCTATGATAAGCTGGAAATTTATTCTATATTGAACATGAAATTAATCACTTGTTTGAGGTCCCACCCAATTTTTACAGGTACACAAAGGCAGATGAGACTCTAATAAAAATATGAAGACACCAACTGCCTAAAGAAGATTGGTGGCAAGCAATGCTGCAAATTTTGCCCAAATGATCTTGGTTCTGTCTCTTTTGGTCAGCCTCAGGTCAAACGGAATTGAATACATCATGGAGACAACAGGCAGAGGAGGTGAGAGTAGTGACTCAGCAAAACACTGGGACAGCAAGCCCAAAAAGGAAAAAACGCAGATTTTAGACAGCGCAGCCCCAACCGACTCAGTTGGTCACAAAAGTCAAAACTCTCTGACAAGATGGACAGCTAATGCATTAAATATTTACTGCAGCATTTACTCTTTCAGCTATAATTCCTCAGGGGTTGGCATAGAATTTATGAGCTATTAACTCATCAGCTAGATATTTTGTATCTTATTTTTGTATATATACCTCCCCACAGAATGTATTTGGGGTTGGTGATTTTCTCTCTGAGACAATGTCTTGTAAATTTTCAGACTATCTAATACAAATGGCTGGGAAAGTTCATGATCTCTGCACTGTTTGATGTCAAAGTGATGATCTGCGTTCTGCTACAGAATTCCTGTGTTGTTTGATGGAGCAATAAGTTATTCTAAACCATGTTTTGTCTTTCTATGTTTGCTTAACTCAAATATATGTTTCATTAGCTTAGCAAAAGAGAAAAAGAATAGCTGAGGAATTGTTTGAATGCACCCTCTGCTCAATCTCTGTTGTTAATTGTGTTTTCTTCAGAATTAATCATAAACATGAATTCTTAACTGCTCATGTTTGTATTCATTCTATCATTATGAATGTTGTTCAGGAATTCTTAAATGCTCCTAGATAATGTTCCCACTTTCTCCCTCTATCAGTATAGTGAAAGATCCTTAGTTGCCTTTTACTCCCTGATTTCATGCCATCATATTACAGATTTGAAGAATTGTTCCATGGATGCCTATCTAGCTCTGTAGCACAACCTTTTTCTCAAGAAACATTTCCAGCACTTCACCATCATTGACTCCATGCCCAATGGCCTAGATTATTCTGAAAAAACATAGCAGTTCCGACTGAAATCATCATCCCAACAAATTCAAAACAAAATCCTGTGCATCATAACTAGCCTAAAATTACACCAAAACAAAGCTAAATCAGAAAGAGAGAGCCCTCTCTGGTTGCAGGTAGGCTAAGACCTGTGGCTAAAAGATTGGTTAGTGGTTACCTCGGCCGTATTCCCTTTGGAGTCAAAGGGAATAACCTGAGTGTTAACATTGCCCTAAGATATTAATGAGTGATAGGGGCACGCACTTCTTAAACGAAATTATTCCTGTGATGCTTGAAGAATTCCATGTCTATCATCAGAAGAGTATGCCCTACCACCCTCAAGCTAATGGTACAGTTGAAACCTTCAAAAAAATCATGGAGAGCGCTTTGACGAAGGTTTGCAACGTGAAGCAGAATGATTGGTCTAACAGTCTTGTGGGTGTATAGAACCACTTGTAAAAAGTTGACGGGACAAACCCCTTTCAGTTGGTCTATGGGTAGGAGGTTGTGATGCCCATGGAATATATTTTGTCGATTTTGAGGAATGCAAAACTGAAGAATCACTACAAGAAAAAAGGTCATTGGTGAGGTTTATGCTTGTGACGGACCTTTAAGGTCCATCACCAATGTCGCATATGGTGATGATCTTTAAAAAAGCATTGTTGTAAGTGTATATAGTGATGGTACTTTACGGTTTGTCACCAAAGCCATTTTCAATGACACTTTTGATGAGGGTCGTTAAAGGACCGTCACTAATTCTCTCTTTGGTGACACTTTTGGTGAGGGTCGTTAAAGGCCCATCACTAATTCTCTCTTTGGTGACACTTCTAGTGACGATATTTTATTAACCATCACCGATGATCTTTTTGGTTAATTTTGGTGATGGTTAATAAATGTTCTTCATCATTTATCATTCCAATGCGTTTTTGATGACGCTTCATGCCTGTGACGAACCTTTAATGTCCATCACCAATGTCACCTATGGTGATCATCTTTAAAAAATCATTGTTGTAAATGTATATAGTGATGGTCCTTTAAGGTTTGTCACCAAAGCCATTTTCAATGACACCTTTGGTGAGGGTTGTTAATTTCCCATCACTAATTCTCTCTTTGGTGACACTTTTGGTGAGGGTCGTTAAAGGCCCATCACTAATTCTCTCTTTTGTGACACTTCGAGTGATGATCTTTTATTGACCCTCACCAATGCTCTTTTTGGTTACTTTTGGTGACGGTCAAAAAAATTTCATCATCATTGATCATTCCAATGAGTTTTTGATGATGCTATGTACCTGTTACTATATTTTTTGTCAAAATATAATGATTTAAGACCATTGTTGTGGAGTCTTTTTCATTATGTGTCCAAGGTCATAGTGGTTATAATAGCTAGTCAATTTTTTACGAAGTAATTAGTGTGTATCATTTCCCTCAAGTCATAAAAATATAGTCTTCCTATGAGTCAACACATGATTCATCTCTATTAGGTTTATTACCTAGCAAATTTCCTTTAAATAAAGATCCACTAGTTTGTGTAGGAACTATATTATTTAATACATAATCAAGCTCTGTCAATTCTATTAATGAGAGAGACCTAATGCTCCTCAACACTCATGGCACACTTTAACATGCTTTGGAATAATACACTAACTTTCAGTGGCACCTTGCATGTATTGGAACATATTTGTACCTGGAACATCTTTGTACCTAGAACATCTTGCCATGAGTAGGATGCCAAAGCACATGTTGGCATGTCATAGCATAGCATAGCTCTCTCCTATCATGTGTTTGCATTCCCTATAGTCCCTAGCATGCCTTGGAACTCCTTGGCATAATATTGCAATGACAAAAATTAGCACTTGGCACACATTGGCACTTGGAATGTATTGGAACATATTATTAGTGTGCCTAGCATGCCCCTTTTGAAAAATATAAAGTCCCGACTTATTAATCCTCTTATGTGTTCATTTCATTTCATTTTAGCTTGGTTATTCATTTTGTTTCCTTGAAACTCCTTGATGCATATTGGCATACTCTGGCACGCAGCACATCCTAGCATGTCTTAGCACCTGGAATGCCTTGGCACTATTTGGCACATGTTAGCACACCCTAGAACTACTGAGAACACTCTAGTACTTCTTGACATTCCCTAATATTCCCTGGCATGCGTTACCCATTCTTAGCATACCTCGTCAATCCCTCCTTGGCATGACAAATAGCACTGATTGGCACTCCCCAACACACCTTCATATTCATTCACTTCCATGCATTTTGACCTAGTGCTCCCTTGTGTTGTCCTAGTACTCCCTCACACTCCTCATTGGCAGTCTCTAGCACACCTTAGCACTCATAAGTGAAGAATGACACTTGTAACCAATGTTACTAGACTTGAAATAGACAATAAATCGGTGAGGCAAAAGAACTAAGAGTTTTAATCAGATTGGGGAAAAATTAGAAAACAATCGGGAAAAAATCAGTGAATTCAATAAATAAAAATATACACATATATTGAATTAAAAAAAAAAAACATTTTTCATTGATATTCAGTAAAGTCATGTCCAAACAATTCATAATATCAATAGATGTCCAAAATATCATGAATGAATAAGCATCTCATATATGTTATGAGTCCAAACATGATCCAAAGTACTGAGTCATGACTCCTAACTAGTGACTACATAGAACTAGAAGCAACTGCTTCTAAAATTTTACAAACAACTGCATACTAATTAGAAAAAATCAGTAACTAAGAGTCTAAGACTCTTAAGAGTGAGAACTAGGAGTGGTTCCTCCCACTCCTCCTCTTGCTTAACACTCAAAGTTCTTCAAGTCATGTAGGCTTAAAAGAGGAGCCTCCTCTAATTGGACCCAATCTGTTGCATTTGTAGTTTGCAAATCTATCTCTTCAAGGTCTATTGGTGAATGATCCAAACCTATCATTATCATGAGACATTGAAATGTGAATTTAAGTTTGACTTTGAACTTTAAAGTTTAAACTTTAAATTCCAAATCAGATTATGAAACCTTCAAATTCAAGCTCTCACCTAGTATTTTCTTGTTGCGAAGTTGTAGATTGTAATGGAAAAATACAAGGTCATTTAAGCACTTTTGTGTCAATTGGTTGTGCTTCTTAGAATGTATTTTCTCAAACATGCTCCAGTTGCACTCACAACCTGAAGCATTGCATGCTTGGTTTAAGATTCGAATGGAAAATCTCTTCAAATTTGGCGTATCACTACAAAAGTTTTGCCACCAAAGAAGTAGCAAGTGGCAAGGGTTTGTGATTAGACGTACTAAATACTAAATAGTAAAAACTTTAAAAGACAACAAAATTTAATAAAACATTTAACATACAAAATAAATTTTAAGCAAATTTAATGAACTGATAAAGCCTTCAAGCCTCAAAGGGTACCTGGCAACACCTTAGACCTTTTGTTAAAATTGGCAACTAGGGCCAAACTCCATATGGGTCATATTATTCATGGACGACAATATTTTTATTATATTCCTCTCTTCAAGAGGTGTAGGATTGATCTAAATATCATCCGATTTCGATAAGTATTTATGAAGATATGAATTTATTTTGATTATGGAATAATTATCAAGTCGACCAGCAACTCATGTAGGCTCAGAAGCCAAACAGATGCATCTATTCATCATCAACATTTGTATATAAATACAGGAGGTATTTTCCTCATTTTGGACACTCATCTCATCACATCTCTCTCTCTCTCCTGTGTAGAAAAGAGGCTCTTCTTCTAATGCACAAAAAGGGACTCTTCTCTCACACGTGTGGAAGGAAGGATGTAGATTTAGGGCTGCAACTGCAGATCAAAACTTTGACCAGCATTGACCATCAGACTCTCTCTTAGAACTGTGTACCATCCAACCCTTTTAGGATTACCATCCAAATGGTACGTGTTCAAGACTACTCTTCTCAACAATAACATAATTCTTGGTTTCAAGGAATTAATGGCAAGATTCATTCAAGAAGAAACAAGGATAGAAGAGCAAGAAATGCCCATGCCTAGAGGTCCTCCTATTGCCTTTTCTTCTTATGCTAAGAAAAGAAATTATTCCGAGACTAAATTAAAAAGAAAGGTTGGACCTAATGGTGGAAGAAAATGACGATGTTACATTTGCGATAAAGCAGGTCACTATGAAAGGGAATGCCGTGATAGAAGGAATTCTCACCAGGACAACGATCAAAATCCCTCTCATGGCAATCAAAGGAATGGCAAATCTAATAACAGAGGTAAAAGGAGTGCTGGAAATCAAGGAAGAGGAAAAGCATTCAAGAAGGCTAGAAATTCCAGGTATGAATCTAACGCTGTTGACAATAAATAGGATGAATATTATCTACCAGCTGCTCTATCTACCTCTGCTCCTCCGGACTTGCTAGGAAATTGAATTATTGATAGTGGTGTCTCAAGGAACTTCATTGGTTACAAAGAAGTTCTCCATAATCTGATAGATAAAGAAACTAACCTAGAAATTTTCCTTGGAGATAATATTAAATATCCTGTGAAAGGTGTAGGCAATGTCTCTCTTAAATTGAATCAAGGTAATACGATCCACTTACAGGATGTATTATATGTACTTGACCTCAAAAAGAACCTGGTGTCCATTTTGGCTATGGAAGACAAAGTTTATAAAGTGGCTTTCATCGATGGCAAGGTATGTGCATGGAAAAACAATATTAAAGATGCTTTCACTCTTGGGTTTTGAGTTGATTAATTATATCAAGTCAGAGGAAGTTCGCTAGGTGTCATGTCTTGTGACACATCTCAAGCCTTGATCAAGAATCAAACCAAAAAGAATATCAAGATCTTAAGGACTGATAATGGGACTGAATATGAATCTAATGAGTTTCATGACTTTTGTAAAGAGGCTGGCATTAAGAGGGAGACTACTACACCATATACTCCTGAAAAGAATGGTGTGGCAGAAAGGAAGAATCATACAATTGTGGAAGCTGTCCGTGCCATGCTCCATGATCAAAGACTTCCGAAGTTTTTATGGGTCGAAGTTGCAAACATCGCCGTATATGTACAAAACCAATGCCCTCGTCAAGCATTAGGTTCCAAGACTCCTGAAGAAATGTTCACCGGTAAGAAACCTGACATATCTCATTTTAGAATTTTTGGAAGCCCTGTATATTTTCATGTGCCGAAAGAGAAAATGAATAAATTGGGTGCATCTAGAAAGAAAGGAATCTTCGTGGGCTATGGTGAAAATACTAAGGGCTATAGAATCTATGTAGCCGGTCAAAGGGAAGTTGTGATTAGTCATGATGTCACCTTTGACGAAGATATGGCTCTCAGCAAGGTGAACAATCTTCCTACTTTAAGGAGCTCTCAAGAAGCTGACACCAGGGAACCAAAAGAAAAAGATGATGTAACAATGCCCAATGTGGATGAACCCATGGATCCTATTGATCCACCTAAGCCTTCCTCTTCTAGGAAGAGGCCCTCTTGGCTTAGGGGGCTACTCGATGATGCTGAAGGACACACTGCACCCCGAGGAACCTTCCGTGAAAGTAAGAAACCTAACAGGTATCAGGGATACCTGACCATCATGAGCACAATCATACAAAATGAGCCTTCATCATTCTCAGATGCTATCAACCATCAAGTATGGAAGGATGTTATGATCGAAGAATATGAGTCTATTATGAAGAATGATGTCTGGGAGGTAGTTCCCAGACCCCAGGACAAGATAGTTATCACTTCTAAATGGCTTTACAAGATAAATCATGTAGTAGATGGAAGTATGAAAAAGTATAAGGCTCATTTTGTCGCTCGTGGCTTCTCCTAGCAGGAAGGTATAGACTATGACGAGATATTTGCACCTGTTGCTAGATATACCACTATCCACTCGATCATAGCCCTTGTAGCTTTACAAGGATGGAATATACATTAGATGGATGTCAAGACCGCATTCTTGCATGGTTCGATCAAAGAAGAGGTCTACGTGGATCGACCCGAAGGATTTGAGATTTATGATCGAAAATCTCATGTATGCAGGTTGAAGAAGGCTCTCTATGGGCTGAAGCAAGCACCCCAAGCATGGTATGAGAGGATCGATAGCTACTTGATGAAGCTGGGATTCACTAGGAGTGAAGCTGATCCTAACCTTTACTTTAAGGTTGAAGATGCCAAACCTCTCATACTGGTGCTGTGTGTGGATGACCTCTTCCTAACAGGTGCAAACCCTCTCATTTACAAATTTAAGAGGGAGTTGGCTTCTGAATTTGAAATGAAGTTCCTAGGACTTGAAGTGTGGTAGAAGCCAAGGGAAACTTTCCTATCTCAAGGAAAATATGTGGTGCAGATATTGGAAAGATTTGGTATGGTAGACTACAAGCCTGTAACTACCTCGATGGAGCTTGACTTCAAGAAGTTAAGCAGTAGTGCTGCTGAACCTATTTTACGAAATGCTACCGAGTATCGGCAACTTGTCGGAGCATTAATGTTCTTAGTGAACTCCCATCTAGATATATGATTTGTAATCAACACATTAAGTCAACATATGGTTGAACTTCACCACATACATTTGATTGGTGCCAAGAATCTATTAAGATATCTTCGTGGCACAATTACATATGGGTTAAAATACGCTACCAGAGATGTGAGACTACTTGGATATACTAATTTTGATTGGGCAGGCAATATGGTGGACTGTAAGAGCACTTCCAGGTGCTATTTCTCCTTGGGATCTGCTTCGATATCCTGGATGAGTAGGAAGTAGAAGTCGGTGGCTTTGAGCACTACCGAAGCAGAGTATATTGCTACTAGCATGGCCTCTTTTGAGGTAATCTGGTTGCGAAAGCTCTTCAGTGAGCTGTTTGGATTTACATTGGATACCACCATGATCCTATGTGACAACCAGAGTGGGATTCGTTTGTCAGAGAATCTCGTATTTCATGATCGCTCCAAGCATATCGATATCAGGTACCACTATTAGATATGGTGCAGCGAGGAGTAATAAGGCTCCAACATATCGGTATTGATGAACAGGTCGCTGACATTCTGACAAAGCCCCTAGGAAAGGTCAAATTCTTGACTTTCCGAGAACGAATTGGTGTCATCCAAAGACCCTCTAATGAGGGTCTTGTACGATGTATTGAGCTCTGGGAGCTTCGAGGGGGTGCGGGGCGCTTCTTGGAGCAACATATGACCATAGGGTGACTCACCATCCCATGGTGGTGTACGTGTACAAGGTAAAAGAATCAAAATTTTCCCTGTGACATCACGTGGCAACTAAGTAGCAAGATGATTAGCTCTCCTGTGAGGTCTAGATGATGTGTTCTGCATGACGATTATGTAGCAGGATGATTAGTTCTCCTATGAGGTCTGGATGATGTGTTCTCCATGACGATTATGTAGTAGGATTATTAGTTCTCCTGTGAGGTTTGGATGATGTGTTCTCCATGACGATTGTATAGCAGGATGATTAGTTCTCCTGTGAGGCCTGGATGATGTGTTCTCCATGGTGATTTTGGACAAGATGATTCACTCTCCTGTGGACAGGATGATTTGCTCTCCTATGCACAAGATGATTCACTCTCTTGTGGGACAAGATGATTTGCTCTCTTGTGGGATAGGATGATTCACTCTCCTATGGACAGATTGATTAGTTCTCTTGTCGAGGCACCCTACCCATGCAGTTTGGGACTCATGGGAAGTATCTCTCATCTCATCAATGAGCAGGGAAATGAGGATAGGGACCATAGTATTACTGATGGATGCATCGTTGTATCTACTGTACTCCCTATGCTAGGATGACCTTCATTGATTTGGGATCAATGATACTGGTCTGGGACCAGTGGTAGGAGTTGTACCCACTATGACACTGACTTCGGGTCGGTTGAGGACTGGTCTTGGACCAGTGGTACACACTCTAAGACTAAATTTGAGTCAGTGGAGGATGATATTGGTTTGGGACCAGTGGTAGGAGTTGTACCCACTATGACACTGACTTCGAGTCGGTTGAGGACTAGGCTGGGACTAGTGGTACACACTTTGAGACTGACTTTGATTCAGTGGAGGATGATATGGTACATCCTCGATCATTTCTTCTTCTTCATACTTCGGACAATGTAGAGAAGAGTAGAGTAGAGAAGATCAAAACAGGGCAGAACAGAACAGAGCAGAGCAAGGGTCAAGCTGTACAGGGTAGTGCATTTGATGGATGAATAGTAGCGATCGACAGACGAATTGCAGATGGAGTTCTCCCTAGTTGAGAGGGAGTGTTAAACTTGGCAACTACGGCCAAACTCCATGTGGGTCATCTTGTTTATGGCTGATAATATTTTTATTAGATGCCTCTCGTCAAGAGGTGTAGGATTGATCTAAAGATCATTTGATTCCGATAAGTATTTATGGAGATATGAATTTATTTTGATTATGGAATAATTATCAAGCTGACCGGCAACTCATATAGGCTCAGAATCCCAACAAATGCATCTATTCATCATCAACATTTGTATATAAATACAAGAGATCTTTTCCTCATTTTGGACACTCATCTCATCACATCTCTCTCTCTCTCCTGCGTAGAAAAGAGGCTCTTCCCTTACTGTGTAGAAAGGGACTCCTCTCTCACACATGTGGAAGGAAGGACATAGATTTAGGGTTGCAACTGTAGATCCGAAGTTTGACCAGCGTTGACCATCAGACTCTCTCTCAGAATTGCACTGTAGGTGGAACTAACTCTCCTCAAGTGGCCGCATTTTTTGGTGAAGGAATCAAGCCGATCCAACAGTCGGTTTTCAAGATATTTGGTGAGTGCCAGTATTGCAGCAAGAATGTTGCAACTCCTGGGCTACCAACTTTACTTTTATCAGCCCGATAGTTTGTAACAAACTTGGAAGCATCAATGCTATATGCACAAGTACTAGTTCTCGCTGCAGGTTGTCACTTGGTCAACCAACACAAGATCACTAGGAGCTCAAGCCAACTTCTATATATCTCAGAAGAAGCTCTATGTGTGATGAAAGAAAGAAAGATTACTCTACAGAAGCTATTCTAATTGCAGAAAGGAAAAAGACTATAATGTAAAACAAGACCTGGTAAACCCTAATTAACAAGATAATCCTACTTTTGCCAAAAATACTATGAAAACCATGAAAGAAATGTCATTACCTACTCAAGAAAGTAAACAACATCTAACCATGCTATTTCTAGAAGTAAATAAGCAAAAAACATATTTTTGGATTTTTATGTGTTTTTATGTGAATTTGACATGCATCTAATTTATTGTGTGTGAGTGTGGCAGCGAACAGGTGGCATTAGGGGGCATTTTTGAAGCTTAGGAGGATGTAAGATGGTTTGTATGGGTTCTAGGAGGTCTTATGTAGCCTTCTGGAGGCTTTTTCCCACACTTGGCCTTCAAAAGAAATCCTACAGGAAAAACTACAGGAGGACATAGGGAAACTATAGGAGGAAAATAAGGAAACTACAAGAGGCCTACAGGAGGAGGTCGAGAGAAATTTCCGCTATTTTGAGGGTGTAAGAGTGGGTGGAAAAGGTGGATGAAGGTTGGAATGAGGTGCTAGGGCACCTAAGTTGTACCATGAATCACCAGGAGAGAGGAAGAAGTTCTATGGAAAAACATGAAGGAAACTAGAGCTGAATTGAGGTGAGGTTTAGGAGACCTGTAGGGCATGGATTAGATGGAAGATGTGATTTCTGATAATTTGGTCTATTGCTGGAAGAGATATGCTCCAAAGGAACTGATAGTCAGCCAAGAAAATCAAGCAACAAATGAAATGAGTGCATTTAGGAAAAACAAAGTTTTGCATTAAAATGGTCTAAACTATGATCTATGAAAGGAAATGCTGAGAAATGTTGCAGGAAAGGAAAGCATGAAAGAGGACTATTGCAAATCAGAAAATGAACATGATAAAGGATATCTGAAGCAAAGCAAAACTGGACTATTAACCTACTAAATAGCTGCAAACACTAGAAGTCCTATGAATGAGGAAAATCTGTGTTTTTGTGGCAGCAAGAGAGTCTTTGCCTCAAATCATGGTCCCAGATGGAGGAAGAGAGGCCAAGGCACTACTACTAGCCTTTTGAATCTTTTCTAATCATTTCTTAAACTTCTATAGAAAGAACAAATGGAAGCAAACTATTAAATCATCAAAAGAAACCTATTCTTAACCATAAAAGAAATACAACTAACAGAAAATTAATCTAAAAACTGAAGTAAAGCATACAAATACAAGTAAAGAGAAGCTTGGCCTCTTGGATTGGGCCCTAACCGAAGAGCTTCATCCCTCTGAGGTAACTCAGTGCTAGCTCAAAAAGGATTCCATCTTCATTATCAAAACAGTAGCAAGATTACATGAAACTGTCACAAAATAATAAGCTTGAAATTTGAGCAGAGTTTACATAAGCAAAAAAAATCCAACCCTAGTGAGGCCCTAGGCCTCTCTACTTATACATCTAAAGCTACCAACAACTTCCTTAAAATCAGGGAGGCTTGGCTCCAAAAACTCGAGATAACTATCAGTCATCCTCCACTTGCTCGGCTGCCTTCTAGTGCATGATTTAGCTGTGTGTACTCCGAGCTGAAGGAAGGGGAATTCGAAGTGAGGAGTAATAAATGAGGATGATTCCCTCCTATAAGTCCTCTCCTTTGTCTACTTCGAGTTATTGCTACCATTTGACCACTGGATCCTTGAATTTGACCTCAAAATCCATCAATAATCTGCATTAAATACATGTTAGACCACATGGCATCATAACTAACTCAACTCACTCTATAAGCATAAATATAATCAAAAAAGCATATAATAAGCTAAGAGAATGGTTGATTTGACTAGGTTAGGAGGTAAAATAAGCCCATATAATTACCCTTTTATGGGGCTCATCATCACCCCCCTACTGAAGGTGTTGCTCATCCTCTGAGCAACTTAGTCAATCTCCTCATATTTTATGCCCCTGGTGGCCTCCCTAACATCCTAGGCTTCTGATGTGGTCTGCTCATGTTCTCCATAAAATCCTATTGTTCTGTCTATGTCCTTCTCTTCTTCTTCTCTTCTACCTTCCAGCATGTCTAATAGGAGTGGAGGACTTAGTTTGAAGCCAATCCAGTTGACCTTTAGCCTTTGCATGGAGTGCTTGTACATTGGCACTCTTTTCAATGACTCCCTTAGCCTCATTGGGGAATGGTATTATCTGATCTACAAGTTTTAGGGTAGGGTGTTCCATCTTCTCATGCATGCATGCACAAAGTCATCCCCAAGTAGCCTTGTCATATCTTCAAAGTGTGCAATTGCTTGTGCCTGATTTGCTAGATATATAGGGGCAATCTGAGGGTCATTGGCAAGCAGGTTCTGTGTGCTAATGAGTGCCATAGGATCTAATGGCTCAGCTCCTATCATTAATGGCTCATTCTGCTCTTTTATCATCAATCTTTTCATTTCTACTGCCCTCAATTCTTCATGGTCATCCATGAGGCTATGGCCATTAATTGCAAATCCCCTAGCTTGGCATTGGGGTCCCACACATTTATGTCTATGAGGGCCATATTGTGTAGGTAGAACTCTGCCATATTTGCTTTATCCTCTGAGGTGCTTTGGTCACGCAGATCCATGAAATTCCTGTAGTTAGGGAAAGGAATTGTGCCTCTTTGTGCCAAAGTCTTTATTTGGAATTGAAGCCATTGTTCCTTTAGATAGAGTGGCATGTGTTCTTGTGTTAGGGGCCAGAGAGAGAGCAAATTCTTGTGCAATTTCATCATCAAACCCTCGAAATTTCTCAAAGAAATTCATCTAGTTTTTCCTTGTGAATATGTCCACCACTTGAGGATGTGCATGGAGCCTAGTGGAGTTAGTGAGCTCCTTTCTCATAAAACCTCCTGTCATATTGTCTGTACTCTTTTGGAAAACCAAATATGGAGGTGGAGACAAAGAATTTTGAGAAAAACAGAGAAACAGAGGAGACTGTGTTTTTTTTTTTTTAAATAAACAAATTTTTTTTTATGTATTTTCTTCCCTCCTAAAGACTTATTTCATCCTCAAATTGAGATCACTTCTTTCATGTATTGATATTCAACAGGGGGCATGCATGAACCCTACCTCTTCAGACTGAAATTTGTGCCAAAAATCGTGGTTTCTCCCTTCAAAATGACTCACTGCCCCTCCTATAGAAGCCTGTTATCCCTCCTGTAGATTTCCTGTAGGTGCTCTTGTAGACAACATCGAGAGAAATAATATGGAGGAAATCGATGGAGGATGGTGGTTAGAAGGCCGTGGGGGCACAAGAACACTGTTGTGGCTGAGTTACGAGGAGAAAATGAAGAAAATGTGGTGAGAATGCACGGGGAGGAGTGCTCATTGCTTTTTATGGCTATTTTCAGTTATGAGTGCTGAGCTGGCAAGGTGTACATTGGCCATATTTAGACCGTTGGTCCCCACCTACTTGGTCATCATGGCCACTCCTCATAATCATCCCTCATTATTGCATCAGAGTTCACGCTTCCTCCCACTACCTGTCCTTGGCAACTTATGCTTGAGTTGACTGTGCGCACATGTGGGTGACATCTCAGATAAGTGGGTCAACTAAATGAAGGTGGCCAAGTTAACTGGCCACCTTTGCCTCGTTCAATCTCAACCATCTCGTTGCCTTCGTATGACTCCTAATTACACAAATGCAAATAGAGGAGTGACTTAGTTACTTACCTGTGATCCGAGTGTATTTGTTGTGAGGTGTTGTGGCTTTCTCTGCTACATACCTTCATTTCCCTTTATGCATGTTATCCCTGCTTACTAATGTGTGGTTGTGTGCTTGTGCAGGTTCTTCTCTTGCTGGAGCTGAGCTTCATGTGCCTTTTCAACCTACATGTGTGCACTCTCTTGCTGTTGGTGCTGGACTTCTATGGGATCAGCTGCTACAGGAATTCCTACAGGAGCTCCTGTAGCTGCTTCTCCCCTGGAAACTTCAGCTTTTCCCTATGCTTGGAGCTCGAGAATAATGTTAGAGGTGTCATGAATGATGGAGGGATGGAAGGTAAGCTTCAGGTAAGGTTATTGGTGCCTTTAGCTCTTTTTTTTCAAAACCTAAAAACTGTTTTTCTGTGTTTTTTCTTGGACAGGAAGAAAAAATAATGATGCTTGGGGTGTGATGCAGGCTTGGAAATGATGGCAAGGAGGTTTGAATATGGTAGGAGGGATTATAGGTTCCTCATGAAGCTTTTTTGTCCCTCAAACTTCCTTTTGTCGACACTTTTGGCTCTTTGTAATTCCTACAGGAGCCTCCTATAGAAAACACAGAGCCTCCTGTAGAAAACACAGTTTTGGAAGAAAAAGGTACAGTGGGGTGAAAGAGATTCCAAAAATGATGGAGGAATGTGTGGAGGAGATGAGATGGATTCTGGAGTGAATGTCAGGGTCCCCTTGGCACCTTCTTCTGCTCCATGTAGTCCCCCTGCAAACCTGCAATGCAATAAAAATTCATTTTTCCTTTTTTTTTTTTTTTGGAAAACAACTAGGGCACCTCGGTGAGGTTTTGACCTTAATTGCCTACCCTAGGCACCTCCAAGGGAGGTTTTCACCCAGGGATCTTATTCTTTTACAGTAATTTTTTTTAGATCACTGGGCCGCCTCAGAAGAGGTTTTCAACTCAATGATGGTACTCAAGCACCTCATGGAGGCTTTCACTTGAGTTCTTATTTTTTTATTTTCCTTTTCTTCAATGAGTGGGTGAAGTGGAAGCTAATTCATGCTCCACTACCATCATTATTTTATTAAAATCTTCAATAAACTCTCGCTTGGAGAGGGGTTTCTTGTAAACTTTCAACCAATGTCCATTGACAAGCATGGGGATGGCTTCATCATCAATGGTTCTGATTAGAACTGAACCATTGTCATTGCATTTCTCCACAGTGTAGGGTCCCAACCATCTTGTCCTCAGCTTGCCTTTGAAATCTTTGTATCTTGAATCATAGAGTAGTGCCCAATCTCTCTCTTGGAATTACTTCTCCTTGATATTTTTGTCATGCCATATCGTTCTCTAAAGCTGAACTACCTTTGTATGGAGAAGGGCTTGCAATCTGTATTCATCCAATCCATTGAGCTGAAGTAATCTCTCCTTAGGTTCATGGCTAAGGTCTAGGTCCAACTGAGCTGCCATCCTTAAGGTATTGAATTCAAACTCTATCGACAACAAGGCCTTCTTCCCCATAGACTAGTTCATAGGGTGTGAACCCAGTGGTGGTCTTCCATGTTGTGTTGTAGGCCCAAGTGGCCTCAACTAATCTGTCTGCCTAGTCTTTTCTGCTGCTGCTCACTACCTTGGTTAGGATCTCTTCCAATTCTCTGTTAGTGACCTCCACTTGCCCATTGGCTTATGGATGGTAAGGGGTGGAAGTCCTATGCTTGATCTTATGATGTGTGAGCAGGTCTTCAATCAGGCTGGAAGTGAACTGACTACCTTGGTCCGTGACCAACTCTCTCGGATACCTAAACTTGTAGAATATATTTTCTCTCAAAAAATCAACTACTTTTTCCTCTGTCGTTGCTTTGATTACTTTTGTCTTTGCCCACTTTTTCAGGTGGTCAGTGCACACAATGATGTACTGCTTCTGCTTTGAAGGTGTTAGGCCCCCATACTACTAGTGTAACCCCTTATTGTTATTAGTACAACGCACTTATTATATTGATGTACCCATGTAGTGCCCATATTATTACTATTGTGCCACATAGAAGCCCACTATTGTTATTATTGTGCCCTTACATTATTATTGTTATGTCGGCTCTGATTATGTTATGACCCCTTAGATTCCTATATATAGAAAGGAGGTCTTTTCATTTGTATCATCCAAGAATTATTCATTTATTTAATGTAAATGAGGTTTCCCCCTCGAAGAGGCTGAATTCTAAGGTGTTGATCTATATTTTCTATCTTTTCTTGAGCTGGTTTCATAACATTTGGTATCAGAGCTTTGGATTCTAGGGTTTCGCTGCTCCAAACAGGTCATCGTGGCATTTTTGCTATAACTATTTTTATGCGATGTTTCAGAAGTTTAAAAAAAAATCCATTTGAGAAGAAATTGCGCTGAACCTCGGGTCTGAATTTCAGAGCTTTTCGCGCTATATTTGCGGAGATATGATCTGAGGAAGTTGGTCTTTTTGCAGACTCCTGAATTACATTCCAAACAGGTGACCTGGGGAAAATCATCATAAATTTCTCTCTGAGCATCGGATTGAAATTTCGTAAGAAGGTACAAAAAGAGGACGGACTATAGTTTCTTCTATATATTTTTCAGATCCAAAGGTCGAAACAGTGACTTGTGGCACATCGTACAAGTTCGCACTACTGAACTAGTCTATAATCAGGTCACTGTGGGAGATTTGGCATAACTCTTCCTTGGAGAATCCAATTTGGATCAGACTGGTGGCATTGGAAAGAAGACACAAAGGGCTACTACAGGTCGCAATTTCAGAACTGTAAGAACTGAAGTTACAGAGTTATAGTCGTTTCAAGATTGAGCTCCTAAAATCAAGAAAATGCGATATGAGGAAGTTTGATGGCAAGGATACGGTAACTTGGATAAATCAAGTGGAGCAATATTTTGATCTACATGGTGTACCATTGTTACAAAAGTTATGTATTGCATCTTCATATTTAGAACCGGATCAATTTTTATGGTACAAAGGGCTTTGTTCTCATAAACAACTTGTTACATGGTCAATTTTCACGGAGGAAATGATAGCACATTATGAGGATACAAAGAGCAACACCTTCTTTAAAGCAACACCACAACAATTGGAAAGAGTAAAAGAGCTTTGTTACATACTGGAAAGTAAAATTATGGCAACCCCTCACAACTATAATAATGGAAGTGTTGTTTCTCCTAGCCTTCCACAACCTACAAGGATTACACCACAACAATTGGAAGAGAAAATAGAAAAATGGCTTTGTTACAATTGTGATAGCAAATGCGCTAAAGGTCATAATTGTGATGAGAAGAAATTATTTTACATAGATTATGAAGAGGAGGAAGAAAAGGATCAAGAAACATTAAAAGAAGAGTATATACACCAGGAACCAACCCCAGAGAAAGAAGAAATGAATTTGACCATATCTTGTGAAGCATTGGCAAGAATTACCACTCCTCAAACTCTCAAGATAGAAGGACATAACAAGAAGAAAAAAGTTCAAGAAGTGAAAGATCACATCAAGAAAGAAGAAAAGAATCCAACCATATCTTGTAATGCATTGGTCGAAATTACCACTCCTCAAACTATCAAGATATAAGGGCATATCAAGAAGAAAAATGTTCAAGAAGTGAAAGATCACATCGAGCATCATGAAATGAATCCGACCATATCTTGTAAAGGATTGGAAGAAATTACCACTCCTCAAACTCTAGAGATAGAAGGACATATCAAGAAGAAAAAGGTTCAAGCAGAGAAAGATCACATCGAGCATCAACAACAAGTTCTCCAACTTTTAAAGGATAACACCACTTTAGTGCAAAATCAAACGAAACAACAGGTAGATCAACATCGTAGTGAAAAATGTTTTGATGTAGGTGATTGGGTATTTTTACTGCTACATCTCAAGCAAGCTATTTATGAGGAGGAAATGTTGGCAATACTACATGCACTTAAAAAATGGTGACCTTACCGAATGGGAAGACTCTTAAAGGATGAGGATGTGGAAGCATTGTTTTTTGCTATTTCTATTGTCCAACCAGATTGGATAAACGAAGCAAGGGATGAATGGAAGAAGGATGAAGAATTATGGCCACTTATTCAAAAGTTGCAAAAAATCCCAATTCAAACAATATTGCCAGAAATTGAAGAGGAAGGAAAAATCATATTGGAACCTGGAGTAGTCACAGAAATAAGAACCCGACAGCTATGAAATCAATCAATTTCAGAGTATCTCATCAAGTGGAAGAACTTACCCGCTGAAGATTCTACATGGGAGGACAATAATTTTATACAAAAGCATCAAGAACTACTCAAGCGTTGAGGACAATGCTTTTTGAATGAGAGGGGCATGTTAGGCCCCTATACTATTAGTGTAACCCCTTATTGTTATTAGTACAACCCACTTATTATATTGATGTACCCATGTAGTGCCCATATTGTTACTATTGTGCCACATAGAAGCCCACTATTGTTATTATTGTGCCCTTACATTATTATTGTTATGTCGGCTCTGATTATGTTATGACCCCTTAGACTCCTATATATAGAAAGGAGGTCTTTTCATTTGTATCATCCAAGAATTGTTCATTTATGTAATGTAAAGGAGGTTGCCCCCTCGAAGAGGCTGAATTCTAAGGCGTTGATCTATGTTTTCTATCTTTTCTTGAGATGGTTTCATAACAGAAGGGGGGTTAATAGGCCCCACAAAGTCCATGCCCCACTTCTCAAATGGGTCACTTGAGGTTGCATGGGCATTTCATCCTTTGGAGTGGGTTTCCCCATCCTCTGACACTGATCACACTGGCTCGTGTATCTCCTCACATCCTGATGAAGAGTGGGCTAGTAATAGCCTGCTTGCAATATCTTGAAGGTGGTTATTTTTGCTGCAAAATGACCTCCACAAGGCTCGTCATGATAGGCCAGGAGGATGTCAAAGACTTCCTCCTCCTTGACACATCTTCTCAAGATTTGATCTGGGCCCAGTTTGAAGAGATTGCCTCCAATCGAGGTGAAAGGGGCGCTTTTCATTACTATCTTGCTCTTCTCTTTTGAGGATAGGTGTGGTGGGAACTGTGCTGAAACAAGGTAGTTTGCTATATCAGTAAACCATGGAGAGATTATTGATATAGCAAATAGGTTTTCATCTGGCATTTGGTCATCCACCATTCCTTCTTCACCTGCAGGCAAATTTACTCTAGACAAAAAGTCAGCAACAACATTCTCTTTACTAGGCTTATCAATAATGGTCAAATCAAACTACTGCATTAAAAGCAACCATATAATAATGCGAGCATTTACATCTGATTTTTTCATTTAATATCTAATTGCAGCATGATCAGTGTGCACAAAGGTTTGATAACCTATGATATAATGTCTGAATTTGTTTAAGGAATGCACAATAGCTAGGAGTTCCTTCTCAGTCACTGTGTAGTTTAGCCCTGCCTTTGACAAGTTTTTGCTTATAAATTATATGGCATAAGGTAACTTTTCATCAATTTGTCCTAAGGCTGCTCCTATTGCTTTATTCGAGGCATCTGTGTGAATGTGAAAAGGTAGGGCCTAGTTTGGGCCTCTGAGAGTCACTAGCTTTCCCTTCAAGGTATCTAGGGCTTCTTGACAGTTTTCCAACCATATGAACTCAACATCTTTGCCTAGGAGGAAAAACAAAGGAGAGGCTATCTTACTGATGTCTTTAATGAATCTCCTATAATATCTGGCTAAGCCTAGGAAACTTCTAACATCTCTCACCTTTTGAGGAGGTGGGACCCTTTGGATGATGGCAATTTTGTTGGGGTCCACCTCCAGTCCTTGTTGAGATATTGCATGACCTAGCACGGTCCCTTCAGTCATCAAGAATTCACATTTTTCCAGACTGAGTGACAGGTTCATCTCAATACACTTATCTAGAAATTTTCCTAGGTTAGATAAAGCTTCCTAAAAGTCAAAGCCACAAGGAGTAAAATGATCCATGTATATTTCTACTGCATCATGAGCCAGTTCAGAAAATATACTCAATATCGCTCTTTGGAAAGTGGTTGGAGCGTTGCACAAACCAAAAGAAAGGACTCGGTATACAAAGGTACCCTAAGGAAAAGTGAAAGTGGTCTTATCTTGGTCTTCTAGGCTAATTTGAATCTGATTGTACCCTCTAAACCCATCTAGGAAAGAGAAAAACTTTTTCCCTGCCCAACCGTCTAACACTTGATCTATGAAAGGTAAAGGAAAATGGTCCATTTTAGTGGCTTTGTTAAATTTTTGATAGTCGACACAGATTCTCCACTTACAATTTTTCTTTGGCACTAGCACCAAAGGAGAGACCCATTCACTGTCAGAGATGGGATAGACGAATCCTGCATTAAGCAATTTCTGCAGTTCTTCCTTAACAATATCTTTAAGCGTCGGATTCATCATCCTTTGAGGTTGCCTGACTAGTTTTCAATCTTCCTTGATGTATATATGATGAGTACATACTGAAGGGTGCACTCCCTTCATCTCCTTATAACTCCAGGTGAAGGCATCTAGAGGTTTTCTTAGCAAGCTACATAACTCCTTCTCCAGGGAAGTAGGTAGGGATGGATTGATTTTCAATGTTCTTTCTAGGCCAAACTCTATATTTTTGACACGGAGAGAAGTAGGTTCGGCCACACAGAGATCAGTTAAGGGGTTGTTTTTGGTTTCTCTTACTATGTCTTCTAATGGCGATACACTAGGAGGTGGATTCTGAATCAAATTTTCAATCATATCATCCTCATCTTGCGGTTTTCCCCCCATTGCGATTTCTAATGCACAAAGCGGTGCAAAATAAACTTCATCCTCATCCTCCTCCTCCAACCAGAGAGGTAGATCATGTTCTAGAAGGGGTTGGGCAAGAGGATATAGGGTTAACTGCTTGAACATGTGACCATTCTATATGGGCATGTTCCCAGCTCAGCAGCTGATGTAAGGATCAACTGTAGAAAAGCAGGGTCTTCCCAGAATAAGAGGATACCCCGTGAGCTTTTCCTTTGGCTGGAGAACTAAGAAATCCATAGGTTACTCCCAAGAATCAATGGAGACCATCACATCTTCCGCAATCCCCTCAGGGGTCACGGTGGAGTGGTCTGCTAACTGCAGCACTGTCGTGGTCTTCCTCAAGGAGCTCTGGAAGTTAAGTTTGAGCATTGTGTCATTTGTCATCACATTAATGGCAGCTCCCAGATCAATCAAGGTATGTGGGACCATTGTGCCATCGATGTGGACATCAACTATTGGGCTTCTAGGGTCTAGATATTTTGGATAGATTATTTTCCTCAACATCATGTTGGATAGTTGTCCTATGACATTGATGGTTGGGGCATCTCTCTTGTGCCTCCATGGGTGCCTAAAGCACTTCTCTTTGATCAACCTATTGTAGATAGGCACATATTTTATGGCTTGGAGAAGTGGTATCTTCACACATAAGTGTTTCAATTCTCCCAAGAGTTTAGTCTCTTCTATGGTGGGCTGGACTGTCATGGATAGTCTCTCAGGAAAGGGTGGATTTGCTTTAAGTTTTCTTTCCTCTTTATCTTCTTCAACCTCCCTGGGTGGAGGCTAGCTATCTGGGAGAACTTTCCCAAATCACAAGTTAATTTCTTGAATCTCCACAACATAAGTTGGGCATGATGCTTCCCCACTATACACTTGCTTAGCCTGTCTTTTGTTCGGGTTCGGATTTGGTTGGGCAGGCATTTGGGGTTGCCTTGGTGGAGCAAAAGGCAACGGTTGTTGTTGGGTAGGTGGTGGAGGTAGAAGAGTGGGAAGAGAGTTGTATTGGGGCCTCTACCCCTGATGAGGTGCATTCCACTAAGGTTGTGGCTGAGCATAGGATTGAAATTAATGGGTGGCTGGTTGGGCATGATATTGAGAGGTGAAGGACCAAGGACGAGGCATGGACCAAGAAGGATGAGCCAGGGGGGCCCAAGAAGGTATGGAGGGGACTTGGTTGGGGTTGTAGTATGCCTGAGATGTCCCTTGCATCCCCTGCTGGTATGGTCTAGGTCCATGCGACCTCCTTTGGTTTATGTAATAGATCTGTTCAGTGACTCCTTCGGCCCCTTGGTATATAGCTTTAAGTCTGGGCAAGGAAGGGCACTTGTTTGTAGAATGATTTTCTTCACAGACTGAACAAACCTCTATAGAGTTCAATGGGAATTCATTCCTAGGATGCCTCCTGGTGCATCTAGGGAAAAAAATGGCCAAAGCCCTCTCTGCTTCCTCTTGTTTTCTTTTGATATGTAAGGTATCCATTTGCATGGCAAGAGTCTGCAACATCTCACTCTTGAAGTCTTCCAGCATGCTTCCAATTTCCCCTTTAATGGATGAATTGGAAGAAGAGGTACTGGCTATGGGTTGACTCCCCCTACCTTTCTTTCTGGCTGCTCTAGAATGGTTTCTAAAAATAGTCTTTATGTCCTCATAGGATAGTTGGTAAATGTCTACCTAGGCCAATAAATGGAGGGTGTCTAAAAGGTCTTCCTGGATTCCCCTGAGCAGGACCAACTTCAAAGACTCAGGGTCAAGTGTACACCCGACCCTTTTGTAATTGAGCTAGAACCTCTCTTCATAGTCTTCCAGGGACTCATCACTTCCCATGGTCATTCAGAAGATTTCTTCTTTAGTATCTTTTGACCTACAATAGTCTCGATACTTGTTGTTAAAGGCTTGTTGCATCTGAGCCCAAGTTTTGATGATATTGCCAGGCAATCCCATGAACCAGCGCAATGTTGCATCCTTGAGAGTAGAAGGGAATAGTTTCAACTTTTCTCGTCTTCTGCATAGTCATAAGTTCGACAGATGATAGCGAACTCAAACAAGAAGGTGTCAGGATCTTCTGTAGTCAAGCCATCGAAGTCAGGTAGGGCCAAGGAACTTATATTTTTCATTTTAGTGTCTCCATTGGTCTCCCGAATGGGAAAGGTACCCTCTATTCTTTCTCCATTTCCCCTAGCATTTCTGTTTTCAGCCATTGTCTCCAAAGGAATGTTTTCTTCTTCTTCTTCCCTTATAGATTCTTCAAATATCTCTAGCTGTTCACCTGAGGGTTCTTCTTGATCGCAGCCACTGAAGAAGAGAGAAGGTTGGCTATGTGAAGTAGTGGGGGTGTTGGGTAGAAATTTTCCTGAGTTATCTCTATTCTTATGAGGCATGAAAGGAAATCTTTTTGGTTGGTTTTTTTGTTTCTTTTTCCCCACACTAATAGTACCGGCAGAAACTGAAATTGTGATTGAACAAAACAAATTGCAACTAGCTGAAATGAACTTGCTGAATGGAAATTTGCAAAATTGAAAAGGAAAGCAAGGAAATGTAGAATTGAAAGAAAATAAATGACTAGTCTACTTTTGCTAAAATGAAATTTTCAGAATTGAAAAGGAAAGCAAGGAAATGCAGAACTTGAAAGAAATGAAATGTCTAGTCTACTTTTTCCGAAATAAACTATTAGAAGAATGTTGCAATAGGAAATAGAAGAAAGCAGTAATCACAGATTACTGTGATGCTTCCCCGGAAATGGAAAAAAGTGGTGAGCGCCAGTATTGCAGCAAGAATGATGCAACTCCTGGGCTGCCAACTTTACCTTTATCAACCCGGTAGTTTGTAACAAACTTGGAAGCATCGGTGCTATATGCACAAGTACTAGTTCTCACTGCAGGTTGTCACTTGGTCAACCAACGCAAGATCACTAGGAGTTCAAGCCAACTTCTCTAGATCTTAGAAGAAGCTCTATGTGTGATGAAAGAAAGAATGATTACTCTACAAAAGCTATTCTAATTGCAGAAACGAAAAAGACTGTAATATAAAGCAAGACCTAGTAAACCCTAATTAACAAGCTAATCCTACTTTTGCCAAAAACACTATGAAAACCATGAAAGAAATGCCATTACCTACTCAAGAAAGTAAACAACATCTAACCATGCTATTTCTAGAAGTAAATAAGCAAAAAACATATTTTTGGATTTTTATGTGAATTTGACATGCATCTAATTTATTGTGTGTGAGTGTGGGAGCGAACAAGTGATGTTAGGGGGTAGTTTTGAAGCTTAGGAGGATGCAATATGGTGTGGATGGGTTCTACGAGGTCTTAGGTGGCATTCTAAAGGCTTTTCCCAGACTCGACCTACAAAAGAAAGCCTACAAGAAAAAATATAGGAGGACACAGGGAAACTACAAGAGGAAAACAGGGAAACTACGGGAGGCCTACAAGAGGAGGCCAAGAGAAATTTTTGCTATTTTGAGGGTGTAAGAGTGGGTGGAAAAGGTGGAAGAAGGTTGGAATGAGGTGTTAGGGTGCCTAAGGTCTACCATGAATCACCAGGAGAGAGAAAGATGATTAGGTTTGCTCAAGGAGAGAGGAAGAAGTTCTATGGAAAAAAAATGAAGGAAACTAGGGAAAAATTGAGGTGAGGTTTAGGAGACCTGTAGGGCATGGATCAGATGGAGAATGTGATTGCTGATAAGTTGGACTACTTCTGGAAGAGATCTGCTGCAAAGGAACTGACAGTCAACCAAGAAAATCAAGCAACAAATGAAATGAGTGCATTTAGGAAAAACAGAGTTTTGCATTAAAATTGTCTAAACTATGATCTATGAAAGGAAATGATGAGAAATGTTGTAGGAAAGGAAAAAATGATAGAGGACTATTTCAAATCAGGAAATGAACATGATAAAGGAGATCTGAAGCAAAACAAAACTGGACTATTAACCTACTAAAGAGCTGCAAACACTAGAAGTCCTATGAATAAGAAAAATTTGTGTTTTTGGGGAAGCAAGAGAGTCTTTTCCTCAAATCATGGTCCCAGAGGGAGGAAGAGAGGCCAAGGCACTATTGCTAACCTTTTGAATCTTTTATGATCACTGCTTAACTTGCTATAGAAAGCACAAATGGAAGCAAACTACCAAATCATCAAAAGCAACATATTCTTAACCATAAAAGAAATACATCTAACAGCAAATTAATCTACAAACTAAAGTAAAGAATACAAATACAAGTAAAGAGAAGCTTGGCTTCTTGGATTGGGCCCTAACCCAAGAGCTTTAGCCCTCTGAGGTAACTCAGTGCTAGCTCAAAAAGGATTCCAGCTTCATTATCAAAACAATAGCAAGATTACATGAAACTGTCACAAAATAAAAAGCTCGAAATTTGAGCAGAGTTTACATAAGCAAAAAAAATCCAACCCTAGTGAGGCCCTAGGCCTCTCTACGTATACATCTAAAGCTACCAACGGCTTCCTTAAAATCAGGGAGGCTTGGCTCCCAAAACTCGAGATAACTATTAGTCATCCTCCACTTGCTCGGCTGCCTTCAAGGGCATGATTCGGCTGCTTGTGCTCCAAGCTGAATGAAGGGGAATTTGAAGCGAGGAGTAATAAATGAGGGGGATTTCCTCCTATAATTCCTCTCCTTTGTCTACTTCAAGTTATTGCTGCCATTTGACCACTAGATCCTTGACTTTGACCTCGAAATCTATCAATAATCTGCATTAAATACATGTTAGACCACATGGCATCATAACTAACTCAACTCACTCTATAAGCATAAATATAATTAGAAAATCATACAATAAGCTAGGAGAATGGTTGATTTGACTAGCTTAGGAGGTAAAATGAGCCCATATAATTACCCATTTATGAGGCTTATCAATATTGTCTGCCCTAGTTGAGGGTTGATCTAGGGTTTGCTGCTGCTGATGTAAATCAGATTTAAGTATTGTTTCTCTTTGCTGAATTATTGAAGATAAAGGAAGATTTGATCAAAGGGTTTCCCCATATTGGGGTTTTTCCCTGGCTAGCTGCACATCTTCTGTCTCTTGTCTTGGCTTGTTTTCTATCGATCGTTTATTGTTCTATCTGCACTTTACTTAATGTAAATGTGATTGCTAATCTGTGGATTATAATAATAAAAAGAAGTAAACTGCTCCAAGCATAGAACATACCATAACTTAACACCTCTCTTGCATAACACTGGTATAGGAAAATAATCTAGGTGGTACTCTATAATCCTATAGTTGGGAAAATACACAACTTTGAAATTCTGGATCAAGGAAGCACCTTTCCATGCATGTCATGAGTCCTCTGTGAACCTCCCCATCCTCATTAAATTTTCTCTTATCATAAAAATACTATGGGTTTAAGAAGTACCTAGCAACATGTAAGGGTTAATGAAATTTCCTATCCCAATGTGCATCAATAATGTCCCAAAGAGGCATATACTTTGGCTCCTCATCCCCATATATTCTTTTTATTGCCTCCTTTGTGAGATCCATCGCCTCATAAATGTAACCCATAACGGGTTTGTCACCATCAACCATCTTGAAAGTTCAAGCTATCAAATTTAAATTAATATGAAACATTGAAAATAAAAAGAAGCTTGAAATGAAATTTAAAAGATGAAAAAGTTAAAGGACTTGAAGTACCTGAGAACTCTAACAAGGGACTCCATCACATCAATAATATCTTCGACATCTTTCCAGAAATTGTCATTAAACATAAGTGCAACAACTTCAATGCCTTCAAGGGTCTTGGAATGTTTAGATTCCATACACTCAGGTCCCAAGGACATCCTCTTTAGATTTATCTTTTATTCAATCACAAATTGCAAAGATATGAAATTTGTTGCAAATTTAGTCACTGTAGGTCGAACAATTTCTTTACCTTCAGTGTATTTTCTCATGGTATTTAGGACAATAATGTGGTTGTATAGGTATTTGGTTATGGATTTTTCCTTCTCCACGACCTCATGTATCCAATGAAGCTTACCAATGTCCTCAAGCATTAAATCTGTACAATAGGAAACAGAATAGGTCCAAAAAATAGTGGGGTGCCTAATCTAAAAAATTCTACAAGCAACCATATAATTAGTTGCATTGTCGGTGACAATTTGTACACCATGTTCTTCTCCCACTTCTTGAATGACTTCCTCCATCATTTTACAAATAAGTTATGCAGTCTTAACCTTGTCTAAGGCATCCACTGATTTGAGAAACATTGTACCTACTAGATAAGATACAAGGCGATTTATTAAAGTTCTATTCCTTTGATCTGTCCATCCATCACTCATGATCGTGCACCCTGTTTCTACTCATGATGAATGAAAATCAGATAGCACAAGCATGGCATATTCAACACTTTCTAATAGCAAATTTGTCCTACTGCTCTCTAATGAAGGAGCTTTGAACCATGGACCTGCAACAATAACTGCATCAATCATAGCTTGTCAATAAGGACTTATGGCATAGTGGAAAGGTATGTCGGAATAGTACCAAAAGTTAGCAATGACCTTCCTGCCTGACTATGGATATTTTTTTCCAACTAGTGGTATCCAAGGTAGGTTGGGAACCAAGTTTTGTGTGCGGAGAAAAAAAGGTGTTTATGTTTCCACCTCCAATGTTGAATGCAGGAGGATTCATTTGGCCTTGAGTTTGACTTGGACTTGGAGGAATGTGTGGGAAACTTGGGAACTGCATTGAGGCTTCAATAGAGGGAGATGACAATGGGGTATTGGAAGAAAAATTGTCAACACCAGTTGTTCCTATCTCTTTTTTTTTCTTTTCTTTCTTTGCATTATGCTGACTCAACATATCAATGGCCAAGGTTGCTTGGTGTTTGACATTTTCGTCAATTTTTTTGTAGAGACCTATATCATGGCCGGGTATTTGTGCAAGGTGGTTCTTGAATCTATAAATGCCTCCACTAGATTTCGATTTGAAAAATTTACAAAGGAGCTTAGGGTCTCCAAGACACTTGTCACAATAAGCCCAAGCAAAGTCCTTCTCCCTCGGCATTGTTGTTGTTTTAGACTTGTGTTAAAATTGTGGCTTCTGTTTAGATTTGGAGTTGTGCCTTCTATTTAATTTGGCTCCTGTAATATACAATAAAAAATTAAAATTAAAAATGTCATATATAACTTCGCAAAAAATAGGGTTGGTTTTAAATGATATAAACTTTTGTTAAGGATCAAAGAGGAGTCTGTCCAGCAACACAAGAACATTTCGACCTAATATATCATTATGACCTTGAAACAAAATTAGGTATATATGAGGAAATGCTACCTAAAGGAAATATTATCAACATATATTGCATTGTAATCTTGAATTTTCAAGTTCATTTAGCATAAGACAACTGAACTAATACATCAATAACAGATTCTGGAAGAACAAAAATACCCAAAGTTTTGAATGCATGGTTAAAGCCTTTGAAGTTGGCAAGACATCAACCAAGGAAGGAATGCTTGATGACTTGGTCGATGGTTGGTATGAAACCATTTCTTAGTGCATTTTTAAAATATATTTAAGCCCCATTTATAGGGTTGAAAAGTCATAACCAAAGGAATACGCTGAACATTCGATTGCTGAACAATGAAACTTGAAACTTGCCATTGAAACTTCAATATAGTAATATACCTATTATTTAAGCCAAGTGCCAGCGTACCTCGATTGTTGAATAATGAAGTGGCTAAGCCTAAAGGTAACACACACTGAAGGTGACACGTGATTGCCCTAGGGTCGATATGGAATATGGATAGAGCACGCATTGGCGACTTCCCAATATGGAGTCTGGACTTAGGCTCACCTTGGCGGTTCCCTGATATTGAGTCTGGACTATTTAATAGTGAGTAGTGATTGATTACTGAAGGTTTCGATGTATGAGTTTTGGGCTTAAGAAATGATAAATAAAATTTGGAACGATTGACGTTTAGTTTTTAGCAATGTCGCATACCTAAACTTGAAAAAATTGTGCTCGTCGAGTCAGGGCCAAAAATCGAATAAATTGGAATCAATTGTAGAAATCTGCTTTAGTCGGCAAGTCTCAAGTCAAACTTGCATTGACCATGAGTTAAATTTGGTCAATGTGAGTTATACTCACAAATATTTAGATCGTATCATTTGGAGAGCGAGCAGATTCCAACTCGTGATTAATCATGATCGATTGGTGAGTCCTGTTTCACTGCTTGTAACTAAAATCTAAACTGAAAATAGGAGATATTACAATTGAAACTAATTGTGAATTTTCTAAATGGCATCGTTTCTATTTGCAGTTGGGCACATCGATGGAAGAGATTCATTTTAAATCAGGTTCATGGAGAAAATATTTTATGGAAGATGTTTCTTTTATGTTGAGGAAGACATATTAATATTTTTTATTAAATTTGAATAATAATAGTGTCTACTCTGTATCTCCTGTATCTCATTATTTTTATCTCCTGTAACTCATACAGAAAGTGGGGTAATCGTGGACATGTAGCATCAAGCTCCACTCCTTTTAATCGATCCTTTGTACCTTATGGAATATTGCTAGGTCATGTGGTTTGCAAGCAGGGATTGATGGTAGACCCTGCCAAGATAGTTTTCATTGTTAATTTGGAGGCCCCGAAGAATGTAAAACAATTACATGCAATGTTGGGTCATACTAGATATTATAGAAAGTTTATCAAGGCATATGTGTAAATAACTATGCCAATGGAAAGACTATTGAAGAAGGATGCAACATTTTGCTAGGACGAAGATTGCCAGAACAGTTTAAACATTTTGAAGGAAAAAATGGTCACTGCACCATTTTTTGTGTTCCCAGATTGGAAAAATGAGTTTCATGTTCATGTGGATGCATCCTGTATTGCGCTAGGTGTGGTGTTAACCCAACCAGGTGAAGGAGACATTGATCATCCTATAGAATTTGCAAGTAGGAAATTATCAAAGGCAAAGAAGAACTACTCGACTATAGAGCATGAAGGACTAGCAATGGTGTACGCACTACAGAAATTTTGGTACTATCTGTTAGGCGCACACTTCAAAATGAATAGAGACCATTCTGATCTAAAATACATGGTTAATAAGCCTGTGTTTGGGGGCAAGATTTGCAGGTGGTTGTTGCTATTCCAGGAATATGATTTTGAGGTGATTGTGAAGCCTGAATGCGTGAATGCTAGTCCTGATCACCTCTCCAGGATTGAGACTGGTGATGAGACTACGAGTTTGGAAGAAGGGTTACTTGACGTGCAACTCTTTGTTTTCGTGTCGCAGATGATCACTTTGCAGATATAATTAAGTTTTTGTCTACATGAACATCCTCATAAAGATATTTGATGCAACAAAATAAAGAGTTGGTTTTCCGCACGGTTGACTTCTCTGTGATCGCTGGACACTTATACAAAATGTGATTTGATGAGATACTATGTTGATATGTCCCAGAGTATGAACAACCAATCATTTTGGCAGAAGCACATGCAGGATTAGTGGGAAGACTCTATGTTGGCAGAGCAACTGCGCAGAAGACCATACGCATGGGACTTTGGTGGCCAACAATGCATAAGGACTCGAAGCTGTATTGTAGGGCATGTGATTCTTTTTAAAGGATGGGGACACCAATCCAAAGTGACATGTTTCCCTTAAATTTGTAAACAACCTTGTAGATGTTTGATAAATGGGCGATAGACTTTATGGGTCTAATTTAGCCACCAGGTGTTTCTGGGAAAGCTAGTGTGTTGTCGATCGACTAGCCCTCTAGGTTTGGCAGCTACCCTAGAAACAACAGTTCAAAGCAATTCAATAGTTTCTTCTATGTGTAACAGATAAGAGAAAGATAATGGTACCAACTTGGAACTTTCGCTTAATCCTTTGCTTGATCTCTCTCCCCCTTGACATAGCTTGCAACTCCTCCCCATACTTAACCCACTTGGAGAGTACTTGTAGAAACACAGTAACAAAGAACCATCAAAGCATCTTGATCTATTACAACATAAACATTACAGAATCATATATATAATGTACATATAATAGCATTCGCAAATGATAACATTCACAATTGCACAATCATATGGAAGAAAACTTGAAGAACTTTATTAAATAGAAGGGAAAATTACGACCCAGTTGTCTGATCTAGCATCATCCTCCCAGCATCAAGCCCTATTCACCTCATGAAATAGCAAGATCACACCAACAATACAATGCTCTTTCCTCAATTACAAACTGTCAGCACTTCCTTGCGATTCACAATCTTCCCACCTCCGGATCTCTTAGATGAGGGATCCATTTATTGATGTGTGCAAGGGTGTGAGTCATCTCTAGGGTTTTGATTAGTGTCATTCCACTTGTTACAATTGGTTCCACTTGGAGATTTCTTGGATGTCTTACTCATCCCTAGGCGAATTCAGAGAGGCAAGTGTCATAGGAGAGGTTTTTAGAAGATTCCATGAGCAACCACCTAGCAAACTGTCTCGGACATTTGTCCATCCTCGCCCATCACACCCTATAGAAGGCCTAATTAGTATGCATCACACTTGAGCAATGTATCACTCAGTATGCATCGCACCTAGCTAGTGTAGTAGTCAGTATGGTTCAGTTTAGGCCATTTGTGGATGGTTTATCAGGTGGAACTTTTGGGGAATGATGTAATCAGATGACCATGTTATTTTAGGGTATGAAACAACTCTTTTAGGGGTTGATGAGCCCTATTTTATCGACATATCAGTTTGGGGTTGAAGTACCCAAATATGTCTATAACAGTTGCCCCCTAAAGCATGAAGTCATAAATCTTGATGTCAGGAGAAATGCTTTATCATGAGGATCTGAGGTTTTGAACTGGAAGGTGACCTGCATAAGTTACAATAAAATACATCATCATAATATAATTTTCATGATCTAGCTGAGGTAGGCATTCCCATGCTCAGCTTTTATAAATTCATTTCATGTACATAGATCAGATAGTTGTCTATAGATGCAGACTGATGATTCTTTAGAGGTAGAGTCATCATCCCTGGCTCGAATGAACATCTGTGCAGTGCCTTTGTACATTTGATGTTTTTATATCCTTGAATATATCGCAGCCTGGATGGATGAAACTATATCCGAGGTCTTCAAAACTCATTCAATCTTCGCTCGATGTACAAGTCAGTCCATGTGAGGAGATGTTCTGAAGTCGAACATGGAAAGACATCGCCTGATTACCAGCCAATAATGTGAGCTGTTAACAAATGCGAGAGGAATCACTGATAATGATAATGACCCTCAAGGTACTACAATACAATTCACGTGGTGTGAATATATGATCCGATGTTGAACACCATGCAAAATCTTTCGGTCGAAGGCCATTGATGTCAACCTGTTGCTGGAAGTGAGAAACTTTCCATTGAGGCATGCAAGCTTCAAAGCACTGAAAGGGGTGTTTCTAAGTCAACTTCTTGGATAATGAGCTGATGTTGACAAGAAGTGACTCATCGTAGGAGGGCCTTGATGTATCCCACATCTACGACACGAAACAAAGAAAATGATTTCTGGAGGTGAAAACGATTTGACGACACAAGGTTCAGGAATGGCGGTCATGAAAAATGAAGGTTGAAGGTATTGTAGTGGATGAGGCATTAACTAGATTGTGGTTTCTCAACTGAATGACTTCTCTTGAACATGTTGGCGACAATGAGATGGATTGGTAGCGTTAACCCCAAAATATGGATGGTGTGAAAGACCAATGGTGAGATGATCGGTGAACGGAATAACCCAACCCGACTCAATAATGGTGATGGAGTGAAAGTGTCATGTTCAAGAGCGACCTGCTACCATAAGTTCTTCAAGTTTTTTCCCTTTTTTCCCAGTCATTGTTGACCAGTACCTCTTTATTTTTGTCAAGCTTGAGGAGGATAACATATGCTTGTTCTATAATTTTCCCTTCAGGTAAACCTGTCACTATGTTTTAACGAGTCTAGCGACAGTGAAACTCGTTCTTGTCTAGAATGGACAAGTTTGTCACTATTGTTTTAATGAGTTTAACGACAAGGATAACTTGGTCCTTTTCATGTTTAGAGAGTTTGAAAAGGGACGAAAAGAAAACTCCAGAAGTTCTTTTTTGTAAATTAATCCCTTAGGTCTGAAAAAGGATAAAATTATACAAAATGGATGACTTTTCTGATCACTTTAACGAGCCGAAAAATACAAGCACTTGAACTTTTTCATGAGATAATCCCTTAGGTCCAAAAAATATTAAAATATACAAGAGTGATGACATTTCCAAGCACTTTAACGAGCTGGAAAGGCCAATTTCTCGACAATCTTTTCATATTTAACGAGTCTGAAAAGGGTTTAAAGGAGACTCGATTTTGAGGAATGAGTGGTGTCTAGGATAGCGACTGGTTCCGGTGAATTTGGAACTTCTCAAAACATGGTGAATTCTATGAAGAGGCTGGCTAATAAGACCACTCATCGCAATTGTTCCTAAAAAAAGGGGTAAATAACCAAGTGGAAGCGTATGATCGGCCAAAACAATGGTGGTGATGAGAGGTACACAACCAAGGCTCAAAAGGCTGATAGAATGGCAATCACAAAGGTTATTTCGTTGAAGGTGGGTTCATTTTTTGACAAGATTGGACCATGGGGGAACTATGCTTGGAGTCAGTTTCATTTTTACATGAGCTTGAAATAACAAAATTATGCTTGAATTTGGTTCCTTTTTTACACAAGCTCGAAACAAAGAAACTATGCTTGGTTGCAGCTTTTTATTTTTTATAAGCTTGAAAATGACAAAACTAAAATTGGAAAAAAAAACAAAACTACAAATTAAAAAAAAATGAAAATGGGAAAAATGGTTTGCATGCCCCCAGCATGATGAAAAGGAGAGTCTCCTGTAACCATATGGAAATCACTGTGGTTAGGCGGGACAATTTCGTCCAGAATAGACAAAACACCTCCTTGGCTTCATACAGAATAGACAAGGGTGTATGCCCCCTAAGCTTCGTTACATTCACTAGACTACTCATGGAAATCAGGTAGATGGAATGAAGGTTCAAGAGATACCGCTGATGAAAAGGGACCATTTAGGGATGATGATTGACTTGAAGCTATGTTTGAACCGGGAAATGAAAGCTGATCAATGGTGACAATCTTGCCTTCATGCAGGAAAGACATCAATCAGAAGAGTGTTGAAACAATAGCTTCCATGTTATAAACATAGTCACATCCAAAGAGTAAATTGTAATCTAATGGTCCTAGGACTACCATCACATTCAGATGAACAGTTTTCCCTCCCAAAGTGATCGGTAACTTAGGAAAGGTCCCTAACAGTCAACTGGTTCCTTTGTTAAAGGATAACAGATTTTGTGTTACAAGCATAATCGATGGTGAACCAAGTGCTTTCCAAGCAGTTGACGAAAGGATACTCACTGATGCCCCTTCATCTATAATAGTGCCAGACACGATCATTTTTTGAACTTGTACTATGATTTGGAGAGGTACATAAGAAGGAAGGTGGGATCTTGCTAGTCGATTACAATCAAAGGAAGTGACTAGACTACTTGGAGGGGGTATCGAATAAACGGGAGAACTAACCCCTTGAGTTACAAGAGCTGGAGGGCTTTCCTCTTGTCTAGATGGAACAGGTGGATTTCCCCCAAGGTTGTTAGAATATGAAGTAACATAAAGAACTTGAATTGTATCATCTCCACTCTCTTTTTCTGAAGGTAAAACTAGGTCAAATGTCACCTTGACCTATTGAGTTTGGTCAGGTATGGACTCATAAGATTCATTTTCAAAGAGAGTGGTTTTGACCGACGATTGATTTAAGTCAGTCAGTTTTTCAACTATTAAAGGACTTGGGGAGAGTTTCTTGTAACCAGATTGAAGTCATTGCAGTGAAGCAGGACGGTTATCCAACACTCTTTTGGCTTCATCCAAAAATGGACAAAGGTGAAGGGCATGGTTCCCTTCACATAACCTACATGGAAACCTAACGTTTCTTCTCTGTCCATGAACTTTACTATCAGTAGTTGAACATGTGTTATCAACATGATCTCCAGAAGTTGATGAGACCGGATGTTGTGAACGGGGAGACCATTCTTTTAAGATCCGAGGAAAGTAAGGACAGTCTCGAGAAAAATGGTCAGCTGCACAAATTATGCATGAAAATTTGGCTTTGGGAAGTTTAATGTGAAAATTTTCACCAGTTGATGCATTCAAAGCAATGGCTACTTGGTTGCCCCCTTGCTAAATTGGCTTCTTCTTCTTCTCCTTCCCTTTCTTCTTCTTCTCAGCCACCTGGTTACTAGCATCACTACTTTCACCAAGCGAAAAGGAAGAAGGGGAGGTAGAAATGAACGAAGAAGAAGGTGAAGGGTCAACTTCAGTATCAACTAGAGGTTGATTCAATTGCGGAGGAATCACGACATTTTGAACCACAGAGGTTGAAAAAAACCATACCGACAGGCCGATGGTTATTCCTAGAAGGGACAATGTAGCCATATACGGAGCACCATATTTCCCCAAGAAGAAAAGGGACTAGGATTCCCCTCGAAAGGGATTCCTTGATTGGTGGACTCTAGATTCGACACCATATGTTTCAACCTAAGATCAATAGGGATGTTATTCTGAATTTAATTAATTTTAATTGCGCTTTGACACAACTTTGCTTTTTCAATTTTTAAGAGTCGAGAAAAAGCTAAAGATGACTCTAGTCTCCTTTAATTTTTAATGAGCCTAAAGTGACAAGTGCTCAGATGGACCTTTTCTTTTAAAGAGTTGAAAAGGAACGAAAGTGACTACTCTGGAAATCTAGACAGAGGGATTACCAAACCAATTGCAAAACTACAATATACACCTTGGTGATAAATTAAACAGAAATTACCAAGGACTTATGTACAACAGTCAATCTTCTCAAATGCTGTGTTCAGTGCATTGAGATCAATAAGGTGACAGACTCAGCTTCCTATGGATAAAGGATATAAGCCTGTTGTGGTCTCCCAATATATATGCGACGGTACGGGGAGCACAAGTCTGTGCTACCACTTGTCATATCAAGGAGGAGGAATCACACAACCTTTGATGAAAATGATAGTTACTAGTTTTTACGACGCTGGAAAACATCTCTAGCCTAGACCTCTAGATGTGGTGCGTTAAGTTCCAAAGTGTTGTTAGGTTCATTGAAATTTATTTTAGAGTTGATCTTGTTTGAAGTTTGCCTTTCAATGGTTCACCGCGTGATGATGATTTGAAATTCCTAAAATCCAATCTACAATGATAAACAATCTTTGTTCATTTCGAGCAATGAAAATCCTAGCTACTAAGGAAAAACGATTACAATTCTTTCAAACAAAGAGCAAAGAGCACACACTAGTGCATTTTCCTAAATCATTTTCCACACACAAACTAAATGAAAATGCAAATGCATCTATTTGTTTTTCATTCTCCTTAATGTAAAAAATGCCAAAAATGAAAACTAAATGCAGCAAAGATCTGAAATATTTCATTCAAAATGACATTTTTGACAATTTCTTCTTTAAAAGAGAAAGGAAGAAATAATGACACTTTTCAGTTTTGAATAAAAAAAATTCTTTCGACACTTTGAATATCAACAAATCAAACCAAATATATGACAAAAAGTTCAATCGACTATCTAGGGAAGGAAGAATCCACGACACTTCTCTTTTTGACACAAAACGACAATTACGACACTTTTTGTACCAAAGCGACAGATCGATTTAAGCAACTTTTCGACAAAGGATTGTAAATGATGAACAAATACATTAAAACATTTACTAATCCTAATCTAATGGAGGTCGATCTATGTGATGCAAGTAGGCTTTAGTAATGAGGCATTGTTCATAAGCAGCAAAAAGAACTAAACAAAACTGAAAACAAGGAAAAAAACCCCTAATTTCTAGAATGGAAATAGGTTCAGTCAGTCATCGCACCTAGGCTTCACAGAAACAGGGATACATCACACTTTACACACTCGAGAGGTGCGATACATACTAGGTTACAGTGACAGACAGTGCGATGGGCCAGGGAGCGCAACTGAAATGGGTTTTGGCTTCGATGTGCAGTTGTTTTTAGTGAGTTAAGCTGAGCTATGATGGACAGTAAAGAGCAAAGTATAGAGGAATGTCTTGAGAGGTTACTGAGCTACCAAAAGGGCATCTAGAATTCTTGTAAGTTGAATTTCTAATTCATAAACTAAACCAGAGACTAACTGCAGTAGCATTCATTTACTATGCAATTGCAGAGCAAGAGTAATTCGAAGGCTACCTGGCTAACTTCAGGCTCTCTCTAAAGTTTATAAAACAAACAACAACAACAAACAAAAATCTATTCAATCCCCAGCGGAGTCACCAATTTTTTTCTGGGAAAACTAGTGTCTTGTCGAATGACTAGCCCTCTAGGTTTGGCAGCTACCCTAGAAACAACAGTTCAAAGCAATTCAATGGTTTCTTCTATGTGTAACAGATAAGAGAAAGATAATGGGACCAACCTGGAACTTCCGCTTAATCCTTTGCTTGATCTCTCTCCCCCTTGACAGAGCTTGCAACTCCTCCCCATACTTAACCCACTTGGAGAGTACCTATAGAAACATAGTAACAAAGAACCGTCAAAGCATCTTGATCTATTACAAAATAAACATTATAGAATCAGATATATAATGAACATATAATAGCATTCACAATTGATAACATTCACAATTTCACAATCACGTGGAAGAAAACTTGAAGAACTTTATTAAATAGAAGCGAGAATTACAACCCAGTTGTCTAATCCAGCATCACCCTCCCAGCATCAAGCCCTCTTCACCTCATGAAATAGCAAGATCACACCAACAATACAATGCTCTTTCCTCAATTACAAACTGTCAGCACTTCCTTGCAATTCACAATCTTCCCACCTCCCGATCTCTTAGATGAGGGATCCATTTATAGATGTGTGCAAGGGTGTGAGTCATATCTAGGGTTTTGATTAGTGTCATTCCACTTGTTACAATTGGTTCCACTTGGAGATTTCTTGGATCTCTTACTCATCCCAAGGCGAATTCAGAGAGGCAAGTGTCATAGGAGAGGTTTCTAGAATATTCCATAAGCAATCACCTAGCAAATTGTCTCGAACATTTGTCCATCCTCAACCATCGCACCCTATAGAAGGCCTAATCAGTATGCATCACACCTTAGTAGTGTATCACTCAATATGCATTGCACCTGGCTAGTGTAGCAGTTAGTATGGTTCAGTTTAGGCCATTTGTGGCTGGTTTCTCAGGTGGAACTTTTGGGGAATGATGTAATCATATGACCATGTTCTTTTAGGGTATGAAACAAAACTTTTAGGGGTTAATGAACCCTAGTTTATTGACATATCAATTTGGGGTTGAAGTGCCCAAATATGTCTATAACAGCAGGGAAAAAAACGAGAGCACGATACATTATTACCGTAGCTAAATACTTGACCCGATGGGTGGAGGCACAATAGGTAAAAGACTGTAGCATAGATACCACTGCAAAGTTCATCTTTGAGTGTATTTTGTCCTAGTTTGGCTTCCCTAAAGTCTTAATGAGTGATCGACGCATGCACTTCCTAAACGAAACAATTGTCGTGATACTTGAGGAATTCTAGGTATATCATTAGAAGAGTATGCCCTATCACCCTCAAGCTAATGGTACAGTAGAATCCTTCAACAAAATCTTGGGGAGAACTTTGACAAAGGTTTGCGATGTGAAATGGGATGACTCATATGTGCACATACTAGTATTCCTTTGGGCGTATCAGACCACTTATAAAAATTTGATAGGCCAAACCCATTTTCAACTAGTATATGGGCAAGAGGATGTAATGCCCATGGAATACATTGTGCCAAGTCTATGGATTGCAACATTGATAGATATAGCTAATCGTGATACTATGGAGGAGCATCTCACACAGCTGGTAGAATTGGAAGAAGATCATTTCCTAGCAGTGATTCATTAATAGGTGCAAAAGGATCACGAAAAGGCATGACATGATTTCCATATAAAACAACACACCTTCCAAGTTAATGATCTCGTATTGCTATATGAGAACAAATTTACAAAATTTTGTGGGAAGTTTCAAATTCATTGGCTAGGACCTTATGTCGTAAAATAAATTATAGATGGTGGCACAGTTTAGCCCGCGAAGCTGAATGGTGAATTGTTTCTAGGAAAAGTCAATGGAAGTCGATTGAAGTTGTACATGGGTGATCCCTCCCCTGTGCAATGACTACATGATGGCGAGATATTGTTAGTACTTCAGGGACCTGCAATAAAGTATGGGACTATAAAATACACTGCCCGAAAGTGGGAAAGATGAGGCAAGAGTTTTGCATGATGGATGTAAGTAAGGCATAGAGGGGAGTTGCGTTGAAGAAGTTGTGCCACAAGACTGGTTGCCACATGGCTTGGCCGACAAATGACCATTGGAAGCACTGTAGATGATTGGATGGAAAATTTTCCATTGAAAGGAGTGGAGAATATGCATTTAGGTAGCATTTCTTTGGAAATCTTCTAACAAATATGCATTAATGCTAGGAAATTGGAGGGAACAGTTGGATTCAAATTCAAATTCATCTATAAATATGGCAGGTTGCCCCGCATTCGTACGCTTTTCTCCCCGAGAGTTGGTATTAAGATTTTTCACCTTGTTTTGTGCCAAGAGATGAACTGTATGTCTGAGCCAGATTGGGAGGAGCTCTTTTCATGACCAGGGTTGGCTGACATACTTGAATTTATCCGAGATAATTTTCTAGAAATAATGACTGCAACTCCCCCTGAGACGGAAGAAACGGCACCTGTCCCTGCAGGGTTTCCAACTATGGCGCCTAGGTCTCCCAGAACTAAACCTTCTGTATCGCAACCTTTTGCATCCAATGTGATAGATAAGAAGCAAACAGAATCTCAGTAGGCCCCGGTGAGGACGTCACCACGGAAAAACCACATGGAAGTCCGACAGAAAGGGAAGATGGATTGGTCACTATAGCTGATAGAGCCAATGGATTTGGGTGAAGAAGAACTATGTGGAGGCATTGATGAGATTGATGTTGAGGAGGGTGAGCTGATGAATCGGCTACCAAGGTATGTCCCACTACGCAAGCCCACAACTAAAGTTCCTAAAGATCTAGACAACTCAAAATTCATGGTGACCACACCACTATTGCCAGAGAAGGTTGTGTTTCAGGGCGCTTTGTTGGCCTACATACCGACCCTAAAATGGAGGATTGGGACTTATGGGATCATGAGAAGTTCCATCAATTAGCAACAACCAAATACCTATCCAAGGTATGTTTTGAAGAATCATAGGTTAGGCGGTTGGAGCCTATGAAGTGGGTCACTGGTGTTGGGACCACTGGGCTGCTGAACATGCTCTGGGTGTTTCATTTCAGTCGCACCAACATAAAGACCATTTTTGTATGGAAATTGCTCACATTAGTGCACGATGGGTGTTTTTGGCTGGGAGAACCCATCCCAATCATAGACATGCTGATCCACCGGATCACCTTGTTGCGATACCAAGGAGTGGATCCAGCAGAGGCGTTTGGGGGAAAAAATCAGGAGAAAAACTTGTGGACCAGATGAAGAGTGAGTTTTGCCTCATAAAGAAGTTGCACAGATACTCTATCCACTATATTATGGATCCTGTGGTGCAGTTTTCCGTGCTGATATTGGTGTGCAAGATCATGTGTAAGTGTTGCACAGACGAAGTTCTGACATGAGCCATCACTTCAGTTAAATAGCGCACCAAACAAGTCCAATACAAATGGGCTAAATACTTATGCAAATATATTTTGGAGAACTGTAGGGAGGCCCAGGATGAGGGAAATGCATTTCATTATGCCTGTTTGCAATTGCTGTTAGAATTGGTGGCTTGGAGGACTCTTAAAGATAGACAGTTTCCTCCCCAGGAGTTGGACCTTCCGGAGGCAGCGAAGTTCGCTTCGCTCTGTGCTCCAAAGGAACCTATGTGATTCCCTGAGGTAAAGATCTTCTAGGCCCTATTTGAAATGGATCTACATATGGTGATTACCCAGAGGTCGAGGTTGTCACCCACACTATATGCCTAGTACAAGATGCTCATTGAATTCAAGGCAGATTTCCACAACCTACATGTTCACACAAGGAGGGATCCCTAGAAGACATGGCATAAGTTTCCTTACTTGGTGGCTCAAGAAGACGTAGTAAAGTTCGTGAGAAAGTGGCCCCCTGAATGGCTAACCCCATCATATGTGGGCGCAGGTACAAGTAAGGATGCAGAGGATACCACCACGAAGACGACAACAACAGAGAAAAATAAGGAAGCCCAGAGGGCTTCCACCTAGGAGAAAGTGTCGCAATGGAAAAAGGTTGTTTCCCGAGAAAAGGAAGCGGCAAACAAAGAATGAGCAGCCCAAGCAATGAAAACATCACAGACCACCATCAATATTGAAGATTTGGATACACAAAAAAACACCGAAACAAGAAGAGATAGAGAGAAGAAGAGGGAGGGGGAAAGGAGTTGAAAACCCCATTCGTGGTAAAGAAAGGAATGAAATAGACCTCCACGGGGCCACGAAATAAAAATAAGTCTAAATGAGCAATGAGGGTGACCCATTTAGTCCTTACTGAGGGGGACTTGGATGAGATTAACAACATGGTGCGGGATACCACATTTGATCTATGGAGCCATTTTGAAGACCAATACCAGCAGGCGCTAGGAAATGTTCAAAAGCATCTCCCCGAGCTATAGATCTAGATAGGCAGGTTACAGGAAAGCGTGGGTCAAGCGAGCCTGCATCAAGCGAGTGTAACAATCTTGGACATAGACCGAACCTTGGATCTCTGTGTCATTCAGTTACCAGATGAAGTCCTATGCAACGAGATGAAATAGGCCAATTCCCAACTACTGTAGATTAAGAATCTAGGCCTAAACATTGTGGCACTCCCTATCCAGAACCTGCATGAGCTTCACTAGGGAATCTCCGATGAGTAGATAATTAGGGAGAAGTGTGCGCTACTGGTTATCAGTGAAGTGAAAACAAACAACCAACATATATTTGAAGAAAAGGAATAAGTGCTAAAGGAGAAGGAGGTAATCACCACTTGAAGCCATCCATTAGATGTAGCCATTACACAGGCTTTCAAATGAGCTTCCAAACTCAACATTCTGGCTAAAGCAGCTTCTGCAGAGAAGATCCAAAAGTTGGCCGCTGCAGTAAAAGAGTCTAAGGAGAAATCGACCGAGTCCGGTTTGAACTGTAGTTACAGATATCAAAGCTACAATTGAAGTTGCAGCCTATGACTCCTGCAGAGGTTTGGGAGCAGCATGAAGCTGCTATCAAAGAGGGCATGGCTACATTAGAGGGTGTAGTCAAGGGATCCACCGAGATGTTTGAGCAGTCCATGGAGTTATGGACTTCACTGCAAGAGGACCTGACTCTGTAGAAGATGGGCACGGACATCAGGGAAAAAAAGAGGTGTGGACATCATGGAATACATTGTACCAAGTCTGTGGATCACAACATTGATAGACATGGCTGATTGTGATATTATGGAAGAGTGTCTCAAAAAGCTGGTAGAACTGGAAGAAGATTGTTTCCTAGTAGGGATTCATCAACAGGTGTAAAAGGATCGTGAAAAGGCATGGCATGATTACCATATAAAATAATGCACCTTCCAAGTTAATTGTCTGGTATTGCTATACGACAACAAATTTATAAAATTTTGGGGGAAGTTTCAAATGCATTGGCTGTGACCCTATGCTGTAAAAGAAATACAGATGGTGGCACAGTATACAAGGGTGATCCCACCCTTGTGCAATGACTATATAATGGCAAGATAGTCTTAGTATTTTAGAGAGCTGTAGGGAAGTACGGGACTATAAACTACACTGCCCAGAAGTGGGAAAGATGAGGCAAGAGGGTTGCGCGATCGATGGAAGTAAGGCGCAGAGGGGAGATGCACTGAAAAAGCTATTCCATTAGGTTGGGTGCCACATGGCCTGGATGACAAATGACCATTGGAAGCATTGTATATGATTGGATGGAAAATTTTCCACTGAAAGGAGCAAGGAAGATGCATTTATGTAGTAGGGAAGATGAATTTATGTAGCATATCTTTGGAAATCTACTGCCAAAGATGCATTAATGATAGAAAATTGGAGGGAACGATTGGATTCAAATTCGAATTCAACTATAAATACAACATGTCACCCTGCATTCATACACTTTGCTCCCCAAGAGTTAGTATTGAGCCTTTTCACCTTGTTTTGTGCTAAGAGATGAACTGTATGTCCGAGCCAGATTAGGAGGACCTCTTTTCACGACCAGGGTTGGGAGACGTAATTGACTTTCTCCGAGAGCATTTTGTGGAAGTAATGACTGCAACTCACCCTGAGATGAAAGAAATGCCAGCTGTCCCTAGAGGATTTTTGACTACAATGCCTAGGTCTCCGATACCTAAGCCTTATGTATCGCAACCTTATGTGTCCAAGGTGATAGATAAGAAGAAAAAGAAACCTCAGTAGGTTTTGGTGAGGTCGTCACTGTTATAGACATTTTTGGGCACTGCAACCCCAATCATAAATTTCCATAAAATAAGGACTCCTAAGTCCCTAAAGGTGTTGTTCCAACCCCTAAAAGAACAAGGTCAACTGATTACAGCATCTCCCAGAATTTCTCCATGAAAAACTACTCAGAACTGGTCAAAACTGGACCATTTCAACTGCTCCATGGTCAAAGTGCGTTACATCCCACCTGTCTACACACAGTAGGTACGATGCATGTTGAAAAGCCCTTATATGGGTTGCGATGGGCGAGAGTGGACAAATGACAGGGTCAATCTGCAAGGTGGAGGATCATGGAATATTCCAGAAACTTCTCCTATGACACTTGCCTCTCTGCATTCGCCCAGGGATGAGTAAGAGATCATAAATCTCCAAGTGGAATCAAGAACTATCATAGAGAGGACACTAATCAAATCTCAAAAGCTGACTCACCTCCCTTGCAAACATCTATATATGGATCCCTCATCCCAGAGATCCAGAGGCTGGAATTTTGTATCTTGTAAGGAAGTGATGTTGGTTTCTTGGTGCAATATCATAGTGTTGGGTGATCTAAGCTTTTCATGAGGTGAAGAAGGGATTTCTTGCTGAGAGGATGATGCTGGGTCAGAACAATTGGTTGTAATCCTCTTTGCTCTTTCTTGATTATCAATAAAGATATTCAAGTTTTTCTCCACATTCTTGTATGATTGATGTTATATGCATTTGTATGGTCAATATATATCTGGTCCTATATTGTTTATGATAATATATCTATGTTCTTGGATAGTGTTATGCTGCTTTGACTCTACAGGTGCTCTTTGAAGCTGGGTAGACGAGGAAGCGAGTGGTGAAGACCTATCAGAAGGGAGAGGAATCGAGCAAGGAACCAAGCATAAGACAGAGGTTGGTCTCCTTATTCCCCTCTTATCTATTTCTCATAAAGGAAAACGAAATTAGTTTTTAGTTTGTTTGTTTCTAAGGTAGCTACTAGCCTTAGTGGGACTAGCAGCTCTGCATAGACACTAGTTTTCCCGATAACAAAATGGTGACTCCGCTGGGGAACAAATAGATTGTTTGTTTATCTACATTTGTTTACTTTATAAACTTACAGATGGAGCCTGAAGTCAAGCCAGCTAGCCTTCGAACTGCATTTGCTATGCAAGTGAAAAGTAGATCAATGCTGCTTCAGTCTATCTCCGGGTTTTGTTTATGAATTAAACAATTGATTTACAAGCTCTCTAATTGCCCTTGTGGTGGCTCTAGTAACCTCCTTAGATCTACCCCTGTGATTTATTTACTAATTACCACTTACTTGGCCTAAATCCCTGAACTAAGCTGCAAACTATGACCCGGAACCCAGCTAAAGTCTCGTCCCTGGTCCATCGCACTGTGTCTTCTTTGAAACCTGAATGCATCACACTTCCTGAGTGTAGTAGGTGCGTTGCATTTCAGTTTCCCTGTGCTACAGGTGCGCTGATTAGACCTCTTCTGCTCTTAGACTTTGGCTTCTGTCTTCACTCTTTTTCAGCTCTATTCAGGAGTTTTGCTGTCTGTGGTTAGTATACCTCTGTTTGAAACCCCCTTCCTTGCCATTATTCCACCTCCATTGTGCAAAGAACTGTAAATTTTTTTATGTATTTTGATTCATTTTCAGTTCTCCTTTACAAAGAAGTAGCGTAATTGAACTGTCGTTTCTTGATTTGAAAGTGTCGCAAGTGTCATTTTCAGTCATAGAAGAGAATCTGATTGTTCTTGATAGTCAATTACACTGTTACTCTTGTATTGATTTGAATTAGTAGTTTTCAAGTGTCGAAAGCAAGTTTTCAACTCCAAATAACAAAGTGTCGTCATTATCTTCATTTTTGTTTTGAAAAGAAGCTTGTTAGTAATTGTCGCTTTGAAAAATAATTCAGATTTGCGCTTAGCTTACTTTTTATCATGCACACATTAAGAAGGCTAAAAACAAATACATGCATGTGCATTTGCATTTAGACCATTTGTTGGTTTGATTTAGGACAAGTGCATATAGTGTGTGCTCTCTGCTCTTTGTTGAAAGAACGCCATCTCTCTTTCCTTAGTAGCTAGGATTTTCATTGCAAAAGGAAGGTTAAACAATTGTTTATCATCTTAGGTTGCATTTTAGGAATTGTACATCTACATCAAGTGGTGAACCTGAAAGGCAAATTTCTTAAGCAAGATCAACTATAAAATAAATTTAATGAATCTAAAAACGCTTTGGAACCTAACGCACAACATTTAGAAGTCTAGGCTAGAGACATATTCCGGCGTCGTAAAGCCTGGTAACTGTCGTTTTCATTGTTGGTTGGGTGATTCCTCCACTTTGAGACGATAAGTGCCAGTACAGACTTGTGCTCCCACGTACCGTTGAGTATATATTGGGAGACCACAATAGGCTTTATCTTTTATCCATAGGAAGCCGTGTCTACCACCCTATCGATCACAATACACTGAACATAGCATTCGGGAAGATTGACTATCGTACCGTAAAAAGTATTCTGCAGTTTTGCGATTGGTTTGGTAATCCCTCTGTCTAGATTTCCAGAGCAGTCCCTTTCGTTCCTTTTCAGACTCCTTAAAGGAAAAGGTCCATCTGAGCACTTGTCACTTCAGGCTCATTAAAAATCGAAAGCGACTAGAGTCATATTTTGTTTTTTCTGAACTCTTAAAAATTGAAAAAGCAAGTTGTGTCAAAGCGTCTAAAATTCATCTAATTCGGAAACATACTTCCCCTTGATTTTTAGTTGATCAAGTAATCCGCAATCGTGGAAGAAAGTCAATTGAATCCCCGTCGTTCACGGAGGCTTACGAGTCAACCGTCTTTGTCTCCAGAGTCGAAACTGTTACGGACAAAGAGAACTCATTTAACCGGTTCCAAATCCCCTGGTAAAGTTAGAACAAGTGTTCCAATGCCATCGGAGATTCCGGTTACTCCAAACATTTTTGGTATCCCTGCCTTTACAGAAGAAGTTCAACAGCCACCAAAGGATAGTAGAACTGATCCTAGTGTGATGGTAAACACTTGTATTACTGAACCAGCTCCATCTCCAGCTGATTCGGAAGGTGTTATTCCCCAAGCATCTGTCGCTGCAGATTCTATACCTTCTTCGGCATGAGAAATATTTTACGGACCAGTCGGTCTACCTCTTCCACCTGGTCTGATTGCTATAGAAGAGATTGTGGAGGATCCTCCATCTAGTACTCCATCGCGATTTGGAGTCGGGATCACTCTATATCCTTCTTCATCAGAAATTTGTCTATCGTCATCGGAAGCTCCCGTAGAATCCCTAGGAAATCTTTTGGATAGGCTAGAAATGTCTGAAACACCGTCGACATCTAGGACTGTGTCATTCGACACAGCGATGGCAGAACTCCCTGCTATCACTCCAACAATGTTCGCCGACATACCATCTGTCCCAACTAGCTCTCAATTGCTAGAAGGGGCCCACTCAGGGGCTATTTCGATAGTATGGTCCGTTCCTATTTGTTCATCCGGAATAGTATCTGGGAACTCTTATGTTGAGTCTTAGCAAATTGATCCTTCAAGGTGTCAATTTGGGCAGTCCGGTCCTCAAGGGAAAACAATTCCTTTAAGTACTGGATTACCGCAGTATGGGGGGCAATATACCCTTTCATTGTCTCCTCCGGGAGGACAACCATACGAGAGTTCACAACAAAATTCAGGTTATGCTGGAATTACATCTAGCGGTTGGGTGCCAATACTACCGCAACAACCAAGAGTTTTATATTCGATGCAACAATGTTTACCTATGTCAAATATACCAACCACGCCGGCTATTGTGACGGTGTCGCAAGTACAAGCATTGCTTGTTGTATGCCAACCTCAGGTTTCTGAGGTTGTAATGAAACAGCCTATTGTCCCTGCGACTCAACCACAATTGCCAACTAGTGGAATGACACAGGCCCAAACGGGTACAATTACCCCTCATCTTGGTCAAACGGTCAGTATTGGACAACAACACATGGCCTCGCAACCATGGCTGGTGCAATACCAACAACCGCAATTCCAACAAGTATACCAAGGATTTGAGCAACAAATATTTGCAAATAGTGGGTAGCCGTGTATTCAAAACGGTCAAAATCAACCATTCTACAATGGTTATGCCCATCAACCTTACCAAAGTTACCAGCATCAAATGCATTATGCTGGTATGCAAAGACCAACCGCTCAGGCGATTCCATCTTATCCTGGGTATGCTTCGCCAAACCTGAATCAACAGTTACCCTTCGTGGCGACTTTAGAGTTACCAGATATAAATCGGCTAACAAACGATCCAATTGCTTACGCCCCTTGGTGGCCAGCGATTCCGCATAAACTTTCGTCAGATATTCCTAAATTTAATGGAAATCTGGGTGAAGACCCATCGATTCATGTGATGACTTTTCATCTGTAGTGTTCATCAAACACCCTAAACGATGATTCGATTAGGCTTCGCCTTTTCAAGAGGACGTTAACTGGTCCAGCAGCAAAATGGTATATCGAGTTACCCAGATCTTCGTTTGACAACTTCAGTACCCTAGCCACAACCTTTTTAACCCATTTTCAATTAACCATAAGGTACGAAATGCGAACAAAACTTCTTACCAATTTCAAACAAACAACGGCCACTCACATATCTGATCATATTCATGAGTGGCGACGTCGTCGTAGAATGGTAAAAACGTATGTTCCTGATCAGCTTTTAGCTGAATGGTTTCTTAAGTGATTATTACCTTCCATTACAGAAGATGTGGGAAAAGGAGGAGTCGTCACTGAAGAGCAAGTTATTGCTCGTGCGTAATATTTAGACTTGATTTATACCCAGTCTGGCACGCTCTATGATAAAATCCCTGACGCTCCCAGACTGGAATTTTCTATCCCTCCTCCTCCTAAATCGAACAATGACTCTCATGCCGACGATGGCGTGATAGGTACGACGGACAAGAAATCGACAAGGGCTACATCTAAAAAATCCCGTAAGGTTTCTAGTCAAAATGCAAAACAAGAACTTCTTGCCTCGGAAGTAAATTTCGTCTCGACTAATAAAGGCAAAGAAACCAAGCAACCAGGAGGCAAGAAGAAAAACAAATGGAAGAAGAAAAAATAGGAAGAATCATCACCTGAAAATTCTTCTGAAAACCCTCCTGGAGATAGGAAACCAAAAAATCCATGCTTAATATGTGATGAGGATCATTGGACAAAAAATTGTCCACATAAAGCTGAGCTTAAAAGATTCTTAAAGAATTCTAAAACTTCAGTGGTATTGACTGATCCGTTTCCAAATCCAGGGACAAATTTGGTTGCTAGTGAAAATGCTTCCCCGTCCCAATTACTAATGTTGTTGGTTTCGAAACAGCAAAATGATGCTTTAATATTGACAAGGAATAAAGATTACGGGAATCCACAGCTGTCGAACAACAAGGATAAAGATCAACCTAGTAGTTCGACAACAACTTCAACAGAAGTTGCACCACCCATCATTCCATAGCTAACAATAAAACTGCCAAAGGGAGTAGTACACAAGTCGACATTTAATCCTCGTGCCAGAGTAGCACAACATTATAATATAGTGGAAGATTTGGCCCAATCGCCATCCGCTATGTCGACACTTGAGGTACTGCAAAATTGCCCATCCCAAAAGCAGGCTTTATTATCAGCTATAGGTGGGATAGACCCAAAGGATTCTAATCTTGTGTCCTTTAATCACAAAGGATACGATCCTCAGTTACCAGCTCAACTAGCTTTCCTCATTCAAGTGAAAGCCCTCAACAAAACTGTTCATCGAACAATTATTGATGAGGGGGCATCTACATGTATTATGTCGATGAGTTGCTGGAAAACTTTAGGATCTCCAACCTTGTCGCGATCTTCGACAACATTAAAAGCATTTGACGGACGAACATATACCCCATATGGTATTCTAAGTAACTTGCAAGTTGAACTAGGGGGGAAAACAGTAGAAATAGATGTCGAAGTAATCAACGGAAACCTCGATTACAACATCCTACTGGGAAGACCATGGATATATGCTATGGATGCATTTGTGTCGACCTACTTTAGGAAGATTGCATTTCCTTTTCAAGGAGGAATTACAATCGTCGACCAACAAACATTTCTCCCCAATAGTTCCCAAGTTACGGGAAGCATTCCGATGATCCATGGAAGCCCCCATACGCTTCAAAATATCGGAGTAGGCCTACTAAAAGACCCTATATTAATGGTGACTTTTTCCCTCCCGCCTCCAATCAATCTGGCAGAAGTGGCGATGGTAGGAACATTCAATATGATATCTTCAATTCAAAAGATCTCAGAAAATGATATTAACATGGATCATCCATAGGTATTGCCTCCAAACCCAATAGAAATATTGTAGCAATCAATGTTTTCAGCATGGGAGGCAGACCCGAATCAACGCTCATCAAGCGTTTGGATAGATAGGTCTAAGGAATATGGCACCCCTTCAGATCCTTGGTGGCAAGTGCATTACACCGACGAAGGAATTGTTCAGTCAATGGTAATTGAAGGGGTGCCATGGGAATATTACCACAATCGTTCCCATCTTCTAGATTGTCAAGAAGATACTCCTGATGACCTTCATCATCCTTCAATTTTTGATTTCCTATCAAATACTGTAAACACGGTGGATTCCGAGCGAAACTTGTCCAATATTGAAGAGACTATCGCCATAAATATCTCGAACAAAACAAATGTTGTAGAGAATATTTATGTTGGCAAATGCTGTTCTCCTTCAAAACTGGAAATATATAACGCTCTTTTTCACGAATTCAGAGATGTCTTTGCTTGGTCATATGATGAAATTCTAGGCATTGACTCGAGTATAGTTGAACATGAAATCAAGATGTATCCAGATGTCAAACCAATACGACAGCGGCTACGGCAGGTGCACCCCAAGAAAGCTGTTGCCATCAAGGCAGAAGTTGAAAAGTTTCTCCATGCTGGTTTCATTTACCTGGTTCCTCTAACCGATTAGGTATCAAATATTGTTCCTGTGATGAAAAAACAAGGAATGATTAGAGTGTGTGTCGATTATAGGGATGTAAATCAAGCTTGTCCAAAAGACAACTACCCTACACCCTTTATTGACCAAATAATTGATGAATGCACCGGATGTGAAATCATTTCATTTATGGATGGATTCTCCAGGTATAATCAAATAAATATCCGCCCACAGGACCAGTCAAAGACTACATTTATTTGTCCATGGGGCACATTTTCTTATCGCAAATTACCCTTTGGTTTAAAGAACGCAGGGGCAACATTTCAGAGGGCAATGAATTATGCCTTCCATGACATCAAAAACATCGTTCAACCATATCTCGACGACCTTCCGGCTCATTTGCAAAAGCGGACTGATCATCCGCAGCATTTGAGAGCGATATTTCTATGTTGGTGACACTACAAGATACGACTCAATCCACACAAATGTGTTTTCTGTGTCAGTTCTGGTCGTTTACTTGGCTTTGTAGTATCAAAGGACGGGATTTGTCTCGACCCATGTAAGGTTCAGGAAATCATAAATTTGCCTCCACCTTCAAATTTGCTTCAGATTCAGAAACTCCAAGGGAAAGCAAACTTTCTGAGGAAATTCATTCCAAATTACGCCGAACTTGCTAAAGGTTATACACGTCTATTGAAAAAGGAAGTGCCCTTCGTCTGGGATCAGGTCGCGCAAGCTTCCTTTGATGCTTTAAAAGAATCCCTAAAGAAAGCATCATTAATGTACGCTCCGGATTATCAAAAAGAATTTAACCTGTATCTGGCTGCAGTGGATACAACCATCGCAATGGTTTTAGCTCAAGAGGACAACGGAATTGAACATCCTATATATTATTTAAGTAGGAACCTGAATGATACAGAAAGAAAGTATTCCTACGTTGAAAAGCTCGCTCTCGCAACTGTTCAAGCGATACAGAGATTTCGGCATTATGTCCTCTTTCGAAAAACTACCATTCTGTCAGATTGAAACCCCATGACTTATATATTGTCGCGACAGTTGCTGGGGGCCAAATATTCAAAATGGATAGCAATTCTTTAAGAGTTTGATCTGGAATTTGTAAAATCCAAGTCAAATAAATCCTTGGTTTTCACGGAATTACTATGCGATCTCCCATCGTCATCCAAGGATGAAACATCAGAAGAAACAATCGTGGATGAATCTTTGTTTCTGATATCTTCAAGCAATCTGTGGTATGGAGATATAATCATCTACCTCCAAACCCAAAAATATAGGCCTAATACCTCCCGCTCAGAACAAAAACGTATTCGATACCAATCAAAAGACTACATGATCGTCGGTGACACGCTTTACTGTCGTGGTGTCGATACAGTTCTGAGGAGGTGCCTCACCCACGAGGAGGCCGAAAAAGTCTTGAATGATTGCCATTCAGGTGCGTGTGGGGGACATCAATCTGGTTATGCTACGGCGCAAAATTTTTTACGAGCAGGATACTTCTAGCCAACAATGTTCAAAGATTGCATAACCGCAGTCAGAAGTTGCCATGCATGTCAAATTTTCGATAGCAAAACCAGAAGACCACCCACACCTCTACAACCAATAGTTGCTATTGGGCCATTTTCCAAATGGGGCATTGATTTCATGACATGTAACCCCACCTCGACCAGGGAGCATGGGTATATCATAGTCGCAGTAGACTATTTTACCAAATGGGCCGAGGCGATGCCTACATTAGATAACACTGGTGAAATAGCTACCCTTTTCTTTTTCAATCATGTAGTTGCCAGATTCGGCGTTCCACAGGCTATAGTCATAGATCATGGATCGCATTGTCGCAATCACATGATGGCCAAATTGGCTGCCAAATTAGGGTTGTCTCACGACAGCTCTACTCCATATTACCCGCAGGCCAATGGAGAAGTTGAAGCAATCAACAAAGTCCTGAAGCGAATGCTGCAAAGGATGATTGGAGTCCACAAAAGGAGTTGGCACCTGATCCTGTACTCAGCCTTGTGAGCATACTGAACATCGGTAAGGAATGCAACCGGGTTTACACCCTTCCAACTGGTGTATGGCCTAGAAGCAATCTTACCAGTTCAGTGCGAAATCTCGTCCCTCAAACTCGCAGTCGACCTTCTCCCCGGAACTTCAGAAGAGGAGGTTCGTTTCTTGGAACTAATCCAATTGGATTAAACCCGTCGTGATACCACTTTGGCTAACGAAGCCCATAAGAAACGAGTTAAGGCCCAGTTCGACAAGAATGTCAAACCCCGTGTCTTCTCAGAAGGTGACTTGGTCTTACTTTACGACCAAGATTCCGATAAATTGGGAGCAGGTAAATTCAAGTCTTTATGGATGGGACCCTATATTGTTAAACATGTATTAGTAAAATGAGCCTACGAGTTAATGGATTATGATGGGATTCCGCTGGCGCAACCCTGTAACAGGTTGTACCTTAAGCGTTACTACGCATGATGCAGTATAGTAACCCATGTGCTTTTGTTACATTTTTGTTTTCGCTAAGGGTAATAGTTTTGGTCAAGTAATCCACTTTTTACATTTTTTGCAGATGTGAAACCTATTGGAATCATCTGTTGGATATGCCGACGTAGCGAGTCGTAGTTCGCAGAACCTATCTTCTGCAGCCTAGGCCATTTTTTATCCAAGCGGCGAGTTAGTAAGTTTCAGAGGGGTATGTATTGGTTAGTCAAAAAATAACATCGCTGAACATAGCGCGTTGATAGAACTTCTCTCTGATGCCATCACACATGGCATACGCCGACTTGTCGTCAGGCTAGACTCACAGCTCGTCGTACTACAACTCACTGGCATCTACTCCATCCGAAATCCAGCTATCTATCGCATGTTCCTAAGAGTCAAGATTTTGGAAAGGCAATTTGATTTTATTCAATACCAACATATTTCCATAAACTTAAACACATTAACAAACTCATTGGCAAATTATGTGTTAGATAGACATTTGCAACATTTATAAAAAGAAGCATTTCATCAATATTTGCATCAGGATCATGTAGCTTAACCAAAATAAAACTCTGAAAATCAAAAATATATATATAACTGTCTATGGTTTAAACATAATGTTCTGTAACCAAGACAAAATTGGTCAAATGACCCAAAACTCAAAACGCTAGGGGGCACCCTAGTCTAATGATGCTGGTGATAACAAGTCACCGCCTGTGCAATCATGCGTAAAAGCCTAGTCCATCGACTTGGAACACTAGTAGTATGTCGCTACAACCTCAGAGGCAGCTCGTCAGTCCTCACATCTGGAATACCGAGAGTGAGGCCCTCGACCTGATCCTGTAATGCTGAAAGAGTCTCGGCCACATCGAGGTCACGAAGGATAGCCCTTCCCACAGCCTCTCCTGCTAGAGCGGCAACTGGCACTCTCAGATGTACTACTGGCCGAACTGGTCCAACATCTACATTAGCACATGAGTTCTGATTACTCTTGATAGAATAAAGTACAAAGACATTATAAAGAGAAATGATAAATAGATATATGGTCAAAGAATTTACCAATGGCACACCACTACTCACCAGCCGGCAGTACCAAATCCGGGTCACCCCGGAGATCCATACTAGCATATGGATACTCGGAAAAAACCATCTCCTGACAATCAAACCATCCAAATAAGGTATCAGAAAAGGAAACCTGAGACTGACCAGCATGTCTGGACATATGGTCGACCCACCTCTACATCCGTGGCTCAGTCGGTGGAGGTAAACCAAGTGAAATATATTGCGGCTGCATCAGTGGGATCTTTTCCAAGGCAAAAGCGGTCAAAATAGAACCATATCCAAAGTTCTTCAATCTTCCATTTTTCACTTTGGTCAATTGTTCTTTCATCAAATGTAGTACTGCATCACAGAAGTTGAACACCTTTGGTTCAAGGCATTTTAAGGCATACTGCATATAAGATCGGTTGGCCACATGAAGAGCCGCACTACCAGCCATTCTAGAAAAAGTTAACAGAATGGTCCTCAAGGGCCTGTCAATGACATCTTAGATATTGATCTTTCCGTCCTTACTCGGCTGAGATCCCTCTCTACAATACTTGCGAATGTAATCTCTCACAGATTCACCCCCACGGGCCGAACCTGATAATGAGATAGGGGCACCCCGCCTCGATAAGACGGTCAAAAAATAGATGTCCACGACAGTCAAGGTGATAGATTTTCCCCTAATCTAGAACACCTAGCTGGTAGGATCCCAGGCATTGAGCAAATACTGCAACAAGTTGATTTGTTGCCTCATGCTAGAGATGCGGAAAAACTTGAACAGGCCACAGTTCCGCAGTGCATTTACCGTAACCGGATCATGTAAAGCAAGCATGTCCTCTTCTTCATGGTCATGTTCTCGCCATGTAACAGGAATTTTTCTCCAATGAATCTCTGAAAACAAACAAGAGAAGAGTCAGATCTTGATTTGGTGAAAAACAGGCAAAAATTTCCACGAAAAACTATGCACAAATTTCCCTCCTTGCACCCATCGCACCCCCAACAGTGTTCTGTGTGCATTGCATGATAACTGGCTAGTGACCAGGCCAACATGCAATGCACCTTTCGATATAGAAAGGGTGTGATGGAAGCCAGGGCGAGATTTTCAAACCCCAGAGGCTCAGAAAAACCAGAAAACATGCTCAGAATTCAAAAAGGAAAGGATGAAACTGAAGAGCTCAGGTTTAGCTCCTACTTGGTCTAGACGGCGCCAAGAATCGTCCACAGAATCTCCTAGAATCAGCTACTGAAAATCAAGGGGGAAAGCACCTCCAAAGCTCCAACAAACCAAAGTTCAAATGAAATAGTAAAATGAGAGGTAAAAACCACTTTTAAATTACTTTTCACGTAATTCAAGTAAAATATTAGTGTTTTGACTCATTTTTCAAACATATATTGTTAATTTCTAACTAGTTTGATGAAGCAATTGAGCAGGCAGTACAACCTTTGAAGGAACAAAGTTATTAATGGTAAAATCAAGAAAATCAATGGCCATTATATCGAACAGTTTTAACGCGGAATTCAAGCTCGTTAAAAAATAAACATAAGCAATGAGAAAATGTTCCTCCAGAGTTTAAGCTCATTAAAAAATGAACCAATTTCCGGTAAATAACCATTGTGAATGTATTACCATCAGCCTTTGAAGCCTTGGTCGTGTTCTCATCATCACCTCCACTCTGTATTGGCCGATCATTCACCTCCACTTGATTGTTTACCCTTTTTGAGGAACAGCTGCGAGGAGTGATCCTGTTAGCCATCCTTATGACACTACCGTGATTGGAAAATTCCAAACCTTACCTGGAATCAGCTGCTACCCGAATCTATCACTCATTCCTCAAAAAACGAGTCTCCTTTAAGCTCTTTTCAACTGACTCGTAAAATATGAAAATATTGTCGAGCCATTGGCCTCTCCAGCTCGTTAAAGTGACCGGAAGTGCTATCCCTCCTTTAGATTTTAATCTTTTTTGGACTTGAGGGATTATTACACAAAAAGATCGAGCGCTTGTTTTGTTCGACTCGTTAAAAGTACCGAAAATTCATCCCTTTTGTATTGTTTTATACTTTTTCGGACTCAAGGGATTATATGACGAAAAATGATTTTTGGAGTTTCCTTTACGTCCCTTTTCAAACTCTCTAAAATTGAAAAGGACCGAGTTATCTTTGTCGTTAAACTCGTTAAAACTGAATAGCAACAAACTTGTCCATAATAGACAAGAACGAGTTTCACTATCGCTAGGCTCGTTAAAACATAGCGATGGGTTTGCCCGAAGGGTGAATTATAGAACAAGCATATGTTATCCTCCTCAAGCTTGACAAAAATAAATAGGTACTGGTCAGCAATGACTAGGGAAAAATTGGGAAGAAAACTTGGTGAAACTTTGTTGGTAGCAAGTCGCTCTTGAAAACTCCGCATCCGAGTCGGGTTGGGTTGTTCCATTCACTAGTCACATCACCATGGTTCTGTCACACCATCCACATTTGGGGTTAATGCTACCAATCCATCATGTCAGTGTCGCCGATATGTTCAAGAGAAGTCGCTCAGAGAATTCACCTGTGTCTCACCCACTGTAATACATTTACTCTCCATTCTTTCATGACCACCACCCTGAACCTTATATCACCAGATCGTTTTCACCTCCATTAAAATCATTTGCTCCATTCCGTGTCATTTGTGTGGGATTCACTAAGGCCCTCCTATGATGGATCGCTTCTTGTCGACATCAGCTCATTATCCAAGAATTCGATCTAGGAAGAACCCTTTCAGTACTTTGAAGCTTGCATACCTCAATGGCAAGTTTCTCACTTCCGAAGACGGGTTTACATCAATGGACTTCGACCAAAAGATTTTGCATGGTGTTCGACGCCAAGTCCCTTATTCACACCACGTGAATTGTACTGTAGTACCTTGAGGGTCATCATCATTATCGGTGATTCCTCTCGCGCCTGTTAACAGCTCACGTCATTGGCTGGTAATCAGGCGATGTCTTTCCATGTTCGACTCCGGAACATCTCTCACATGGATCGACTCGTACTTTGAGTGAAGATCGAACGAGATTGAAGACCCCGGATCTAGTTTCATCCATCCAGGCTGTGATATATATTCAGGAAAATAAAGACATCAAATGTACATCATTGCTGCACAGATAATCATCCAATCTAATGGATGATGGCTCTACCAGAATCATTAGTCTACACTCAAACGATTTTCTGTCTCATGTACATGAAAACAAATTTATAAAGTTGAGCATGGGAATGCCCGCCTCAACTAGATCATGAAAATATTATGAATATAATGTATTGTATTGTATCTTATTACAGGTCGCCTTCCAGCTTGAAAAAACTTCAGATCCTCATGATAAAGCATTTCACCCGACATCAAAAGATTAACGACCTCATGCTTTAGCAGGCAACTGTTATAGACATTTTTGGGCACTGCAACCCCAATCATAAATGTCCATAAACCAAGGACTCCTAAGTCCCTAAAGGTGTTGTTCCAACCCCTAAAAGAACAAGGTCAACTGATTACAGCATCTCCCAGAAGTTCTCCATGAAAAACTACTCAGAACTGATCAAAACTAGACCATTTCAACTGCTCCATGGTCAAAGTGCGTTGCATCCCACCTGTCTACACACAGTAGGAGTGATGCATGTTGAAAATCCCTTCTATGGGGTGCGATGGGAGAGAGTGGACAAATGGCAGGGTCAATCCGCAAGGTGTAGATCATGGAATCTTCAAGAAACTTCTCCTGTGACACTTGCCTCTCTGCATTCGCCCAGGGATGAGTAAGAGACCATCAATCTCCAAGTGGAAATAAGAACTATCAGAGAGAGGACACTAATCAAATCTCAAAAGCTGACTCACCTCCCTTGCAAACATCTATATATGGATCCCTCATTCCAGAGATCCAGAGGCTGGAATTTTGTATCTTGTAAGGAAGTGTTGTTGGTTTCTTGGTGCAATATCATATTGTTGGGTGATCTAAGCTTTTCATGAGGTGAAGAAGGGCTTTCTTGCTGAGAGGATGATGCTGGGCCAGAACAATTGGTTGTAATCCTCTTTGCTCGTTCTTGATTATCAATAAAGCTATTCAAGTTTTCCTCCACATTCTTGTATGATTGATGTTATATGCATTTGTGTGGTCAATATATATCTGGTCCTATATTGTTTATGATAATAGATCTAGGTTCTTGGATAGTGTTATGTTGCTTTGACTCTACAGGTGCTCTTTGAAGCTGGGTAGATGAGGAAGCGAGTGGCAAAGACCTATCAGAAGGGAGAGGAATTGAGCAAGGAACCAAGCGCAAGATAGAGGTTGGTCTCCTTATTCCCCTCTTATCTATTTCTCATAAAGGAAAACGAAAGTAGTTTTTAGTTTGTTTGTTTCTAAGGTAGCTACTAGCCTTAGTGGGACTAGCAGATCTGCATAGACACTAGTTTTCCCAATAACAGTCACTGCGGAAAAACCCCATGGAAGTCCGCCAAAAGGAGAAGATGGATCGATCATAACAGCCGACAGAGCCGATGGATTTGGGTGAAGAAGAACTGCGCATAGGCATTCTAGAGATTGATGTAGAGGAGGGCGAGGTGATGACTCGGATACCAAATTATATCCCACCGTGCAAGGCCATAGCTATAGTGGCTAAAGATCCAAACAATTCAAAATTCATGGTGACTACACCACTATTGGCGAAGAAGGTGGTGTTTGAGGGCGCGTTGTTGGCCTACATACCGACCCTAAAAATGGAGGATTGGGACTTAGGGGATCACGAGAAGTTACCTCAGTTGGAACCAACCAAATACCTATCCAAGGTATGTTTTGAAGAATCAAAGGTTACGTGGTTGGAGATGATGAACTGGGTCGCTAGTGTTGGGGTTGTGGGGCTCTTCAACATGCTTTGGGTGTCGCATCTCAGTCGCAAAAACATAAACACCATTTGTGTATGGAAATTTCTCACATTAGTGCATGATGGGTGTCTCTGGCTGGGAGAACCCATCCTGATCATAGACATGTTGGTCCACTAAATCACCTTGCTGCCATACCAAGGAGTGGATCTAACAGAGGCATTTTGGGGAAAAACTCAAGAGAAAAAAATCGTGGATGAGATGAAGAGCGAGTTTGGCCTCATAAAGAAGTCGTGTGGATATTCTATCCACTCTATTATGGATCCTGCAATGCCATTTTTTGCATAGATATTGGCATGCAAGATCATGCATAAGTGTTGTTAGCTACCTATACCAATAGGTTTCATTTTTCATGATTGGCATGGGAAGTGCCAATATGATCTACTTTGGTGATGCAAAGATCTCATATTTTTATGGAGGACACATATTCACATTTGGTTGATGCTGTCCTACTTCTGAATGGGTGATCCAACAGTCTAAGCTGGGTCATGCCATGTTTCAATTTTTGTCATAGATTAGAGAAAGAAGTCTGTCCAAACAGTTCAATCTTGGCAGACAAAGTAGTTAGGTAGAGAAAGAAGGTTCCCAGTTGTCTAATCTGGGGCCTTGGAAGCAATAAGGTTAGCCTTAGATAGAAAATCTAAAAGAAAAGCCAAAGGAAAAGAAAAGGCACATGAGGGTTTGCAAGTCTAAGTGCACCCTCCTTGGAGTAACAAAAAATGCTAGGCAATAGAGTGGGTAGGTAGATGGGGTTGCAGAAAGCATGGTTGATGGAATTTTACTGGCCTAAGCAAAGATAAAGACATGGTGCCAGTGCAGATCTCTTATTCAGCAGTTTTTGCAGCAACTCAATGAAGCATGTCTAACTTCCCAATCATCCCCCATCACATTCATTGCTAACATCCCCCTATTTCCACCTATGTTCATGAAAGAAGTCAAAGTATTTTGTTGGTTGTTGTTTCTTTAAAAAGCCACATTTCTTGTGTAAATTTCTTTCATTTTGATCTACTTCCTAAAAACTAAGTTGATTTCATATAAACAGCTTAGTATTTTACCCCCTTATCCACCCTTTTCACTAATACTAACTACTAATCTATCACTATTTAACTCCTTATACCCCCTATTCCCCCTATTACTATGTAAATTTTGCAAAAACCCAAAAATATCTATATATCCCTTTCCCCGAGCATTATAGCTCTATGTTTTGTTTTGAATGTTTTCAAATGCTAAAACATTGAGCGCAACCCAAAGAGCGCTGGAAAATTAATCTTGGGATTAATCCGAGATTTGCTTGGATTAATAACCTAAACCCGCTTTGTAAATAAATCTGTGTATAAACCCGTTTAACACGTAACTATGAAAAAAACCATAAAACCCACTTTTTATAAAGTCCCCGCCGGGCACGCATCTCAAAGAAAATATTAAATATTCTCGCCCTGCTGCCATATCGTCCGGCCAGCTCTGCCTTCCGCCAGCCGTCGGATCTGGGCTTTCCCATCCGATGGCCCTTATCAATTTCGGAGCGGCCTCGACGTACTGCCGTTAGCTTCTGAAATTTGTCATAGGGTGACGTCAGCCCTCTGCCACGCATCGCCCCCAAATCGTATCGGGCCGCCCTCTGACAATCCAGCTTCCGTATCAAAAGCGGTGTGATATCATACCGCTTACCACTTCCGGTTTTCCGCTGACCGGTCATGCCAACGTCACGCCACCTCACCGACGCGTCAGCACCCCCGCTCGCCATCGCTCTGACATGTCCTCCACCTATGCAGTCCCCGTGGATCACTCACAGGCCGCCATGTCAACCGATGACGTCATGCTAACGTCACCCGACCCTGACCCCACCTGATGACGTCATGCTGATGTCATCCAATTTTTCGCGCCAATGCCAAAAAGTCCATATTTGGCTGAATTTTGTCATTTTTACGTTCTTTTCTGTGTTTTTTCGCTCTGCCGTCTGCATGCGATTTTACATCCTTTGCTGCCACACCCCGCCAAGAACATTTGGAGCTGTTGTCACCCAGAATTCAACCGCAACCGAGCTCTAATACCATCACCTAACCAGGTATTTGTCAAATTCCCCAACTGCACCCTCTCTTTCGTCCCGCATTATTAAAAAACCAATAGCATTGACCAATTTCCCTAGAGAAATAGGCCTACTACGCCTTAAAACAAATTTCATCTGTTTCTAACCGGCCAATTGTGCCCAATTACACCCCTGTTATTCTGAAACAGGCTGTAATTCAGCAAACTGCCTAACCTACCACGCAGGACGGTATTTCTCTCACAGATAGTCACAATTAGACCCAAATTCACTTGAGAAACATGGACACACCAGTTGCACCTGTTGCTCTGAATATTGCTCCATTGAATGCCCCTCAGAGAGAGTTGGAGTGGAAAGCATTAGCAGATCAAGATTACCAAATATCAGAGGAAATGCTAATGCATAGCAAGTACCACATTCACTTGCTAAATGAATTAAAGCTCAAACATGAAAGTGGATTAGATATATTAGGCATTTGGGACTCTTTCCTTCCCACCTTCAAGCTCCCTCAGGTCAACCAGTTTCCTGATCTAATCCATCGATGTGCTGACTGCTATGACCCCACTCAGAGGGCTGTGCTTGACCCTTCAGGCTCAGTTGTTTTTTATGTCACCCCTGAAGCCATCAGAGAGATGCTACACTTCAATAATGATAAGAAATTAGTTCCTTTATCACTGACAGAACTGATAAAACAAGAAGCTAAGCTGACAGATGCTCAAATCACCAAGTTGAATCAATTGTACATTGACTCTGACACCGTGAAGTACCCTCCCATTCATCATGTATACCTGAACCAATTGGGCAGAGACCTTGTAGACATGATTAGTCCCATATTGGGCTATAATTCAATAGAATATGTTGATGAAACTGTGCTGGTAATGATGCTCATGTTTTCCCCTGGCAAGTCTCCAATCTGTTATGACTATGCCACTTACATCTCCAATCAGATAAATGAGCAATTGATAAACCTGGCTAGAGAAAGGGTGTTCAGATACACCTCCTATATCTACCATTTAATCCTATACTATCAGCATGAGAAATTCCCTTTTCCTGTGAAAAGAACGGATGCAAAAGGCAATCCAAGGTCAGTGGTTTATTGGTCATCTGCTTTCCACTGTAGGTCTTATTCCCCATACTCTTATTGTGAGTTTATAGACCTCTTCATCCACCCAGCAATGTCTCTGCTTCTGAGCTCACCTCCTCCAAGACTAACTGATGACATGCAGAAGATTCTTCAATTGTCTAAGGTATACAGCATCGGGGATTGGTATTATTACCAAAACCACACAGTTATCAGAATATATGGGTGTGAGTTGCCCCCATACAGATTACCCAGGTATGTGCCTATGAGATTGTTTTCCCTTGAATACTTCAGGCAATTTGGAAATGCTGATGTGCTCCACTTTTCAAGCAAGGGCAAGAAAGCATAGCTCAAAGTTAGAAACCAACTAGGCCACTTCATCTACAATAAAAGGGAGGAAGGTTGGCAAGAAGCAGACAGAATACTAGAAGGCCTTGGCCTACAGACCAGCTTCCTCTGGAAACCATATGACCCCGCTCATTTCATAAGTTTAAGAAGGGTCAGATATAGGCTGGCCAGTGATGATCATGTAAGGTTGCCTCACATAGAAAAATATGCAAATCAACTAGAATGGAGGGAAGGCACCTTAGAAGAGGCTACCACACAAGAAGAACTAGCTCAAAGAGCAATGAAAAATCTCCAAAAGTTGGCTGACTTGGAGCTTTGTTCACAGGTATTCTTCCTTCCAAGCACACAAGCGGGAGCAGCTGCCTCATCATCTACAGCTTCACAAAAGGCAGCCCAAGCCCCAATCACAGCAGAAATCTCAGCCAAAGATAAAGGCAAAGAACAAGAACAGCAAGAGGCCCCCAAAGAGTGGGAATTAGCCCAAGACAAGCAGCCTGAAGATCATCCTGAACGGCAGGAAGAAATGGCAGAGGCTCCTGGTCCGAATGATCAGCAAACGCAAGAGAAGGAGGCCTCAGTGCAGAATGTGACAGTGGAGACTTCGGTGCTCCAAACCCCTACAAATGAAGAGACGGGTAAGAAAAGAGAGAGAGAGGAACAGACTCCCCTTAGCACCACAACAACACAGCAAGGGGAAAAGAGGCAAAGGCTTGATCCCTTTTCAGAAGAAGAGATGCCTCTTGGTCAAGCACAGATGGGTCCCCCCAGTACAGAGGTATCAGCTAGCTCATTACAATAAGAGCAGCAAAGAACACTTGGAGGAGATTTGAGCTCCTCAGGGCAACAAAGGAAAGGTGACTCCAGCATCAAGAAACAATTCATAGACATCAAGGCCAAAAATGAGCCAGTGAGGTTGCAGCTGTACAACCACTTGTTAAAAATGGCTCCTACAAACCAGCAGATATTGATGTCTGCGTATGATGTGAAAGAGGGAAAAATGATAATGAGCCATTTTTTGCCCACAGCGCTGCAGCCACAGTCTGCAGCGGATTATATTAGAACAAATTTGGAAATTTTGTCCAAAGACATCCACCCAATGGACCAAATTGAGCTGCATAAACAGACGGGTGAGATGGTGTATGCCACTCTAGCAGAAAAAACACTGACGAATTACAGGTTGCAGAACTCGTTGAATAACACTGCTGCACAACTGGAGCTAGAAAAGGCATCCTCCCAGGCTAAAGACAACAAGATCAAGTCTTTAGAGGAAATAATTATAGAGCTTGGGCAAGACCCAAAGGATCCCAAGGCTGTGCAGGCACTACTAAAGGAAAGGGATGCAGATATTGCAGCCTTGAGGAAAATGGCGAAGGTCCCTGCAACCCTTCACCCTCAAACAGAGGAGGTTGCTCAGCAAAGAAAAGACCAAGATGCAGCAACCATGCTACTAGCATTAAATAAACAACTGTTGGAAACAGAAGGAAGGTTGTTAGAGACAGAGGCTGCACTGCAGTCAGCCCTACAGCAGAAAGAAGGAGGTCAAACTTCTCAGCCCCCTCCAGAGATTATAAACCTTGAGGAGCCCCCACAAACTACTGCTCCTCCCACAGGGCAGACAGCTCAAACAGGTCCATCAACTTCAGCACCAGGAACGGCACCAGATCAAGATCCAAGCCTAGACATGCAAAAGTTGATGAGTGAAATTAAACTCCTGGAAACACAGATGACAAAGCTGAATGAAGCCAAGGAGAATTTGGCCAAAGTGAATGAAAAATATGACAAATCCAAACAAAGTGTAGCTGAAAAGGGGAGAGAGATAAAATCTCTCAAAGAGAAGATAAAGGAGCTGGAGAAAGAGCTCACTCTTGACAAAGTGGTGGCTCAGGTCAAGACAGTTTTGTTGGCATTATGAGACAAGTGTTGTCCTTGATGGCAAATCACACTGACAAATCACAGTACAGAAGGATAGCAGCAAGGAATTGATGATCATTCTACTAGTATGAAGAAAAATATATACACGCTGGTTCACTATATACCAAGTCGCGTATACAAGCAGGTTCACTATATACCAAGTCGCGTATACGCAGTTTCTCTATACACCAAGTCGCGTGTACACGCTGGTTGGCTTCAGTAAAAGCGCGTTTATGTGGAAATCTTATCTTTGGTCCATGGCGGTTATTCCTTGGAAGTTGTGCCTATGGTTTTTGGACCTTGGTGTCTCGGCGGACGTATTGATCCCTAGTTTTGACGTTGATGGTATTGGATTTCTATGGTTTTGGCTCTTGGTATTGAACAAGGCCTAAGGCTATATAAGGAGAAGGAAATCATTAGGCAATGTATCTGAAAAGTCTTGAATATCTGATAAAGAAAGAGATCTGGTATGTAGGTTCTGGGTTGCTTGATCTATGCTAAGGAGAAGTCACACCGGTTGATGGAAGACAAGATCTAAGGACAGATCGGGATCTAATAGTTTGAAATGCACTATTATGATACGGTTGATTATACGTATTTCTAGATCTGCATACTGACGCAATGTTATGTTCTGGGTCTAACTGATGTCTGGTACAGCTGCAAGTTAAGAGAATTTATTTTTAGATCTATACGCAGGTTGTCTTCGGTAAAAGAGCGTGTATACGCGGGTTTCTCTCATTGAAGTAGCATGTATCTTTTGAAGTTTGATTTTTGGGTTTGCAGCTGGATCTGACTGTTACTGCAGAATTCTGTAGTCTGCTCCCTGTTCTGGTGACTGGTTGTTGACAGGGTTTCAGTGGTTCAAAGTTGATGATGCTAGTATTGGTTGTTTTGTGCTTCAATGATCTGTTATGAAAGTTGAATGAATTGTGGTCTTCAGATTGTAATGTTGTGCTTCAGGAATATCCAGTCTGAAAATGTATGAAAGGTGGTACCTGAAAGAAAGAAGATTGTAGGCAAGCACCTACGTACTAGTATCTAAGCTAGTACAAAAGCTAAGGAAGATCTTTGGAGCATTGTAGCAGGTAGCAGCCTGTGTACTAGTAAATGGATCGGCTAGTACAAGAGCAAAGGGGGTTGTAGCTCCCGTACTGGTATAAGACTGCACCAGTACAAATGTTGTAAAAGGATTTTCTTATTAAGAAGAAGATTGAGATGACTTGCAGCAGGTGGTTTTCATCCACATTGGGTTTCCACCTTATATCTTTGTGTTCATGTGTGTGGCTTTTGTGTGATGATCTGTTCTGTTATACTGCACCTGTTTACTGTTAATATGATTAATAATGTTCTGATACATTTACTGAAGATAAGCTAACTGAATCATAAGATTTCTGGATATACGCTAGTTGCTTTAGACACAACAGCGTGTACACGCGGGTTAACTTAACTGAAGTAGTGTATATGTTTCTGAGTATGAAATTGAAAAAGTTTTACTGATCTGATAATACTGATTCACCCCCCCCTCTCAGTATTATTTCCAACAATTGGTATCAGAGCAGGTCCTTTGATAGAAGCTTGATCGCTTGAAGGAGATCCGTGGAACAATGGGAAAGAAGCTTAAGAAGAAAGCTCATAAGAAGAAGAAGACATCTCAGAAGATCTATGACAGTGGGAGAGTCGATTGGGGATTAGGTATAAGAAGTTCTTTAGATTCAGAATCAGATTCAGAATCATTATCAGGTATGAATGTGTTATCCTCTGATGTTCTTGCTATATTTCCTTGTGAAAGTGATGGAAGTGACAGTGAAACTACTGAACATGCTTTTATGGGTGAGCAAGAAAAGTATCAAATAGAGGCAGTATTTAGAAGGCTTACAGACAAAGTTAAAGATCAACAAGATCTATTGAACAAAAGGGAATGTGCTTTCAAAGAAGAAGTTGCCAAACTAAAGGCCCAACTAGAAGAAGGAAACAAGGTAAGAAAGCTACTCAAGGACAAGGAAGACCAATGTCAAAAATTGCAGCATGAAGTGACATCATTAAGAAAATAAGTCAACGAAAGAAGCACAACCATCAAGAAACTCAAAGATAGATCCGGCTACTATGAAAATCTTGAAGCTACAATCCTCTCACTAAAGGGAGATCTTGAAGAATCAAGGAAGCCGAATGAAGATCTACATCAAGCAATTGAAAAACAAGAAAATGAAGTCATCAGCTTAAAATCCCAGCTGGAATGTGCTTTCCGAGTTCGTCAAATGCAGTAGGATCTGAATGAAGAACAAGAAAAGGAGATTCTCAAACTAAGGGAGAAAATGGAAGAAGGAAGAAAGGCTGAAGAAAATTGGAAAAAGAAATCTCTTGAAAAGGAAGAACAGCTTCAGGTTGAGGTAAATATCTTGAAAGGTAAAATAGAAGAAAAGGATAAGCTGTTACGATTTCAAGATAGCTCTAAAGTCTTGGATGATATTCTTAGTAGTCAAAGGTCTCCTGCTATCAAGACTGGTCTTGGTTTTCATGAATCTATTGAAGGTGAATCTAGTTCACAAGGTGAGGAAAGGAACTCTAAAGAGAAATCTAAAATGATCAACAAGGAGATGAAAGGTCAACCCCATCAACAATCAAGGAAAGAGACTCCTCAAAGAAAATCTTTTACTCCTCCTATGAATAATGTTGAATGTTATGTATGTCATAATCTTGGACATGTTGTAGCTAGATGTAGAAGAAGAAGGGTTCAAGACCATCATGCAGAAAGATCATCACACTCAAGGTACTTTAATGGATATTGCTTTGCTTGCAATATGTTTGGTCACAAAGCTGCTGATTGCTACAGGAGGAATATGAAACATGTAAGATGTTATGCATGTAACAAGCTTGGACATATAGTGAAGGAATGCAGGAACAAAGGATGGACATCACACCAAAAGGAGAAAATCTCATCACACTTGAAGATATGGAGGAAGAAGGAAGTACAGTCAGCACAATGTACTGAGACACAGCACAACACAGACATATCAGACTCAGGGGGAGCTGAAAGTGTAAAACTTCAGTGTTCTGAACCTCATACGCAAGTTCCTTAAAGGGAAGTCGCGTACATACGCGAGTTAGACTCTTCAAAGTCGCGTATATGTCAGTCTGAGGAAAAGCAGTGGGGACAGGATCAGAAAAAGGATCTGATATGATTCAGTCTATTATTTGCTCTATTGGTTAATAGCTATAGTCTGCTGAGGATGTGTGGAAATGTTTTGTTACTTGTATGATGTCTAGAAGTGTTTTTGATCCTAACTCGAAGATGATGATGTTTTGATGCTTATTGCTGATATATGCATGATCAGATCTAACAGATGGCACTGGTTGAGGGGCAGCATATGCCTTTAGTAATTCATTGTTGGCATTATGGTCAATAATCATTGGTGATGATCCTTATATGGCTAAATGATATATCTTGCTATGATGTGGTTGTGAGTTGTCTATGATAAACTCTCATATGTTTCTTGAAGTTACATAGAAGATGTTCAGATCAGATTTATGGTTGATTCTTTGATGATGCATATATGGTGCTTACATGGTGATCTTCATAAGGACAAGGAGAAGTACAAAGCTTGAATACACATCTTCCTCACTTGATGATGAGTCACTCATATACTGCTGTTGTCATATGCATAAAGATCATACAGTTATGATGCAGGCACTCATGTGGATAAAGATTGTTGCTGATGATGATATCAAGAAGCTTTGTCAAAAGAGTTTGAGCTCAAGATACATAGTGCTGATACACGGATGACTCCTCAAAGTCACTTTGTTGGAGACATGATGATGAGTTCGTATCTATATGATGATAGGTTTATACTTACATATGTTGGTTGATGCAGATGTTCCCAAGTAATGATACTTGGATCATGTAGAGCTTGATGAAATGGCTATGGTGGTTTCACACATGATATAATGTGAATGACTCTGAATTCTGTTCAGAGGGATGAATTGCTGCAGACATACCTTGTTATAGGTTGATGACTCATTCTCTACAGGACATTTACAGGTTGCTGATATGGAAATTGGTATACGCGTGTTGTATAAAGGATATCCGCGTATATACGCTTGTTTATGTGGATGAAGACGCGTATATGGAGTTTTGAAGGAAATCAGCAGGGACAGATGTTGGTTGCAGAAAGTCTGATATGGGTCCGACAGAGATCATCTGGCACAGATTCAGGGGGAGCAGATGATCTTCCAATGATGCATTGTTGGCATTATCTTAAAGCTTTTGGTTCTAGTTCACATTTGTTGTTGGTTTCAAGTGGAACAAAGGCGAAAGGAGAACAGAAGGATCTCTTGGTTGCTGATCTGAATGGTGATTATCAGATGCTGCTAGTAACTTTCATAAATCTTGGTCTTTCGTCTCTATGTCATATATCTCTTTTGTGGTATCTCTTTCATGGTGTCGAGGTCATGTAGCGGCCTATTTTGGTTTCCCCACTATGCCTGGGGTGATTGATGCAAAATGATTGGTTGTCATATGTAAACTTTTGATGTATCCCCACTTGGTTGGGTGGATGAGTCAATTTTTGTATATCCTCACTTAGTTGAGAGATGGATGTATGTATGAGTCTTTGGTGATAGGAAGGTCTTTTATGATGTATAGAGTCATGTTCTTCTTGAAGAACATCTTTTGCAGATCTTGCCTACAGTCAGGAAGAGCATGTACAACACACTTCAGCGGTAAAAAGATTCAGCATGTACTCAGAGGGAGCATGGACAGATTGGTACTCCTTGGCATATACAAAGGGGGAGATTATTCAGAGATTTCAGCAGGTACTCAGGGGGAGTATGGACAGTGGAATGATTCAACAAAGGAAGAGAATATCTTGGTCCACCCTTTGCCCTTGATGTCAAAGGGGGAGAGTGATTTGGTGTTGTTTCCATCAAGTCCAAAGGGGGAGATTGTTGGCATTATGAGACAAGTGTTGTCCTTGATGGCAAATCACACTGACAAATCACAGTACAGAAGGATAGCAGCAAGGAATTGATGATCAGTCTACTAGTATGAAGAAAAATATATACACGCTGGTTCACTATATACCAAGTCGCGTATACAAGCAGGTTCACTATATACCAAGTCGCGTATACGCAGTTTCTCTATACACCAAGTCACGTGTACACGCTGGTTGGCTTCAGTAAAAGCGCGTGTATGTGGAAATCTTATCTTTGGTCCATGGCGGTTATTCCTTGGAAGTTGTGCCTATGGTTTTTGGACCTTGGTGTCTCGGCGGACGTGTTGATCCCTAGTTTTGACGTTGATGGTATTGGATTTCTATGGTTTTGGCTCTTGGTATTGAACAAGGCCTAAGGCTATATAAGGAGAAGGAAATCATTAGGCAATGTATCTGAAAAGTCTTGAATATCTGATAAAGAAAGAGATCTGGTATGTAGGTTCTGGGTTGCTTGATCTATGCTAAGGAGAAGTCACACCGGTTGATGGAAGACAAGATATAAGGACAGATCGGGATCTAATAGTTTGAAATGCACTATTATGATACGGTTGATTATGCGTATTTCTAGATCTGCATACTGACGCAATGTTATGTTCTGGGTCTAACTGATGTCTGGTACAGCTGCAAGTTAAGAGAATTTATTTTTAGATCTATACGCAAGTTGTCTTCGGTAAAAGAGCGTGTATACGCGGGTTTCTCTCATTGAAGTAGCGTGTATCTTTTGAAGTTTGATTTTTGGGTTTGCAGCTGGATCTGACTATTACTGCAGAGTTCTGTAGTCTGCTCTGTGTTCTGGTGACTGGTTGTTGACAGGGTTTCAATGGTTCAAAGTTGATGATGCTAGTATTGGTTGTTTTGTGCTTCAATGATCTGTTATGAAAGTTGAATGAATTGTGGTCTTCAGATTGTAATGTTGTGCTTCAGGAATATCCAGTCTGAAAATGTATGAAAGGTGGCACCTGAAAGAAAGAAGATTGTAGGCAAGCACCTACGTACTAGTATCTAAGCTAGTACAAAAGCTAAGGAAGATCTTTGGAGCATTGTAGCAGGTAGCAGCCTGTGTACTAGTAAATGGATCGGCTAGTACAAGAGCAAAGGGGGCTGTAGCTCCCGTACTGGTATAAGACTGCACCAGTACAAATGTTGTAAAAGGATTTTCTTATTAAGAAGAAGATTGAGATGACTTGCAGCAGGTGGTTTTCACCCACATTGGGTTTCCACCTTATATCTTTGTGTTCATGTGTGTGGCTTTTGTGTGATGATCTGTTCTGTTATACTGCACCTGTTTACTGTTAATATGATTAATAATGTTCTGATACATTTACTGAAGATAAGCTAACTGAATCATAAGATTTCTGGATATACGCTAGTTGCTTTAGACACAACAGCATGTACACGCGGGTTAATTTAACTGAAGTAGCGTATATGTTTCTGAGTATGAAATTGAAAAAGTTTTACTGATCTGATAATACTGATTCACCCCCCCCCCCCCCCCTCTCAGTATTATTTCCAACAAGTTTTGTGGGCCAACATTGGCCAATCCATAACGGATCAATGGCAGTTCATTGAGACTATTCATGAGCAAATAGAGCTCATAGGCAAAGCACAGAAGGAAGTCCATAGAGCAAGGGCATCTCTAGGCAATATGCCTGAGATAGCCAATAGAATGATAAACGTGCTCAACGACTGCACAGGTCCTCAGCTGGCAACAATGGGGATCTCCAATAGAACTGAGACCATCCAGCTGATAAAGAGGGTCCTTACATTGAAAAGCCTGGTACAGACATTGGACAGAAGAAGCCAGGACATGCAGACAGAAGTAAATAAGTTCATGGATAAATTTGCGGTATTACAGGGCAGAGGTCTTCCTGGCTTACTGAACAGCACAGGGAGGCTACTATCTCATGAGAATTATGCAAAAAGGGTGAACACATTTGCCACAAATCAGATCACTCAAGGATCAAGTACTTCAGAAGTATCAGGACCAGCAACTGGGCAAACTCTCTATGATAGAGTAGAGAATTTGTTTTTTATAATGAATGAGATCAGACATTTGTTTGAAGTGCCTCCAAACTTCTACAAATACACAGAGGCAGATGAAACCCTAGATGCAATTTTGAGGCATCAATTGCCTACTCAGGAGTGGTGGACCAAAATGATACAGTTGTTGCTGTAAACAGGAGGCTTTCATCAAAGGTCTATCATCAAAAGACATAAGTCATCAGGTTCAGAAAATGTGATGCATACACAATGACTGGGAGAAGAATGGGCTGAGCCAACTCAGCAGACAGATTCGGCCACTAAAGCATTGACAGCTACAGATGACAGGGTCAAGAAAGCTACAGCACAACAGCCATAAAGACACACTGTTCAGCATTAATAAAGAATGCTCAACCGACTCAGTGACCTCCAAAGGTCAAGAAGACATCTGACAAAATTAAAGACTATTCATTCTTGTATTTAAAACAGCAATAACTTCCAAATCTGATATTTTGTAAAGTGGGTGAGCATATTTATTTAGAAACCGACTCAGCGGTTCAGATATTTTGAAACTGATTGTATATATTCCCCCTCGCATAAGCTTGCAGGGGTTGTGATTTTTCTCTTGAAGACATCCTATGCTGTAATTATTCAGAGTTTTAATACAAAGAGTTGATGGAATTTCGCAAGTTTTGAGTTGTTTGATGCGTTTATGGTGTGTTTGCTGAAGGCTGCAGGATTCCTGTGTATTTCATATAACAATAAGTTTTCTTTATCCTCTTCGTTATGTATTTCCTTCCTTCATAAATCATTCATGTTCTATGTTCTAATAATTTGACAGCAAAGAAAAAGAATAGCTTCAGGATTTATTCATGTAGTACCCTGAACTCAATCTATGCTGTTATAAATGTTTTCTTCAGTTATGGTTATAATAAGTGTAATTCTTAATTGCTGCACTTCCAGGCTATAACTTTCATAGTGAGCTTTGTTCAGGAATTCAAACCTGCTCCTTTACAATTTATCTCATCTTCACACCACCAGTTTAGTGGGAAATTCTTAATTGCCTTCCACTGGCTAATCATACATCATCACCTCAAATTTAAGTTTGTTTTATGGAATACTCAATAGGCCTTGCAGTTTGAACACTCCCACTCAAACATATCAAACAATCCACAACTATAGACTCCATTACCCAATGAATTACAACTATCTGAACATCTCATCTTAGGTATTGAAATATATCATTCAACCAAAATTCAAACCAAACCCTCATTTCACATCTAGCCCAAAATCTTCACAAAACGGAGCTAAAAATTAAAGAGAGAGCCCTCTCTGGTTATAGGTAGGCTAGGACCTATAATCCAAAGCCTGGTTAGTGGTTACCCCTGCCGTATTCCCTTGGGAGTCATAGGGAACAACCTGGGTGTTAACATAAATGGCGACTCCACTGGGGAACTCCTCAGGATTTTCTAATTGCTGTATATTTCTTAAAGCTGCAGATGAAGCCTGAATGTCAGCCAGGAAGCCTTCAAAACTGTTTTTGTTTTACATTAACAGGTTCTGATAAAAGTTGCTTCAGTCAATCTTCATGCTAGCTTTAAGATATACACAACCATTCCAAAATCTTGTCTGGTCCTTGCAGATACAAGAAAATTCCAAAAAATACTCAAAAAACAAGTTCAGAAGCTGGCTCCCAAGAAGAATCCACGGTATACAAGGTCAAATCCTGACCCCAATCCACCAACTGTTTTTGAAAACCCTAACACAATCCCTAAAATCATTAGGAAGCAGCAAGGGCAGGAAAATCTTGCTGATTTGAGTCCAGAGACAGTTCACCCTAACCCCGTTCCTACTCCAATCAAGGTTCTTTTCCGGTCTACCCCTGATACCCCTAGTTCACCATCTACATCTCAAAGCCCTCCTTTCACACCTTCATCCGCTGCACATATTCCCCAGACCAATACTCTAGTTTCTACCATACCTGTTACCCCTGTTGTACCCATCGTTCCTGTTGTCCCAGTTACCCCTGTCAATCCTCTATACCCCGCAAATATGGCTAACAGATATGCACCCCTGCAGTTGCCTGCTAATCCTGCAGCTCTACCTCAGGACTATCAATCCAAAATCTCATATTTTGACTCCACTGGCCCTTTCACGGCTATTTAGCATGCCAAAAGGATGCAAGATCATTTTCAGAACTATGAAATAGATGATGACAGTGTGAGAATGAGAATCTTTGTTCAGAGCCTGACAGGTGACGTAAGAACTTGGTTTAGATCACTTGCTGTAAATACCATAACAACTCCTGATGAGCTTTATCAAGCCTTTACTAACAGATGGGAGAAAAAGAAAGACCCCTTGCACATACTTGGTGAATATGATACAATCAAGCGAGGTCCACAAGAGACCGTTTTGGAGTACTGAGCCAGGTTTAATAATGTATATAACGCAATACCACAGAATTTAAGACCTCCTCCCGATTTAGCCTTGTACAAATTTCCTGATGGTTTTGACCCTGATATGGCATATCAGTTAAAGGAAAGAGCCCCTGAAACCCTTGAAGATGCACAAAAGGTTGCTGTCACAGTAGAGGCTAACCTGATTGCCAAAAGAAACAGGGCAAGATTGGAAAAGAGAACCACCTTCAAAGAAGAACCCTCAGCCTTTGATCAGAAACTGGATGCAATACTCACTGGTATGAAGAGATTGGGTGATAGAGTGGAATCAGTTGAGAGGAAGTCATCATGGGAAGCACCACAAAATAACCCTATCAGGAATCCAAATTTTAGGAGAAATCAAAACCCAAACGTTGGCAAGGCCAGTTCTGATCCAGAGATAAGACCTCTGTTCCAGGAAAACTATACTGAAGCATCCACTTCAAATGAGCAAGTAGATGACACCCACATTAACCTGATGGGCCTGAATGATGAGTAGCAAGTTTTTCTGAGTCAAGAAGATCACAAGGATGATGACATTAGGCAATTCCAAACCAGGTCAGGTGAGTCATTTGACTTTAAACAAGGCTATGATACAGCTGTTTATGAAGTTCATAAGCAATACAAGCTAAGAAGTAGAACTGTAAATGTAACACAGCCTGAAAAAACAAAGGATAGCTTGCAGCCCAAAAGAGCCATAGTCACAGAGCCTAATGACACAACTGATTCAATTACAAATGAAGTAACCATTGAAGAAGTCACTGAACCATTTCCCTCAAAACAACAACCAATGGCTGCATCACCTTTGCAGCCTAATCCATGTGACACTCCTCAAGAGATGAGTAAAAATGACAAGCCTCAAGATCAAGATAAGAATCAAGAAGAAAACTTAATGAACAAGGAAAAGGTTGTCACTCACAATACCAAGATCCAATCTGAAAGACCCTTTGACTTAGAAGCTGAAATTGGCAAATTGAAGATAGCTATTCCTCTTTCAGAACTAGCCAAGCACGACATTTACAAACAACAAATCAAGAAGTCCCTTCAACTTACTCGTAATAAAGATAATGTCAATGTGTTGGATGACACCCCAGAATTGCTGTTCGGTCCAGAGGTTGATGGAAAGACAGCAGTTACAGGGATCTTACCTTTCTATGTCAGCTTACATGTTCATAACAAGATACTACATAATGCAATGTTTGATTCAGGTGCCTCTCATAACCTTATGCCTAAATCAGTGATGGAGAGACTCAACCTAGACATTACAAGACCTTATAAGGACCTATTCTCATTTGACTCCATCCAAGTTAAGTGTTTAGGCTTAATAAAAGACTTATGTGTGTCCCTTGTTCAATACCCAAATAAAACAATTCTAATGGATGTTGTAGTTGCTGATATCCCACCCAAATATGGAATGTTGTTGTCAAGATCATGGGGGGCTAAACTCCAAGGTTCCCTACAATTAGACATGTCATATGCCACAATCTCAGTTTTTGGTCAACCCAAGAGGCTATATAGAGAGTCACTTATGAAATACATGGTCAGCAGCGAAGAAAAACCTCAAAACTTTCCCATATATGTTGTCCATTCTGACATAGACTCCTATATTCTCTTCAATGATAAAAAAGGTCCCACAAATGATGAGGAAATCCAAACACTCAAAAAAGATCAACATATAAATGAAAAAACTGCTGCTCAAGAAATAATGGTTGAGAAATCAATAAACAAAACTGTTCAAGAAGAAAAAGTAAGTGTAAGCCAAGATCTCAAATTGTTGATGCCAATTCCCATAACAGTTGACAACTCTTCCCTTAACCAAGAAGTCCTCTGGTTTCTTGAATTCGATGGATCAGTCAAAAAATTAGGGGCAGGAGCAGGGGTTTGGATACATAACAAACAAAATAGTCATGCAGAAGGCCGAGCCTATAGGTTAAACTTCAGGTGCACCAATAATATGGCAGAATATGAAGCTCTTTTACTAGGCCTCAAGCTAGTAAAATCCTTACAAGCCATAAAAATTTCCATCCTAGGAGACTCAGACTAATTATCCAACAAGTAAAGGGGAATTTTATCACCAATGACAAAAGACTGAGATCTTATAGAGCTGCTGCTGCTGAACTACTCAATTCCTTCACTGAATTTCAAATTACCAAAATTCCTAGAACCCATAATCTTCATGCTCATAGTTTGGCTACATTTGCAAGCACTTGTAAACTACGTTTTGAACCCCAGCATTGCTTTACAGCTGAGATAAAACACAGACCTTCTGTCCCAAACAATGTCAAGGATTGGCAAGTGTTTGAGGATGATACACAGATAAATCAATTTCTGACTTTGCAGCAAGAATTATCAGGACTAAACATTGATATGGAGGATGCAAATGAGTCACAAACACAAGGTGAACAGCACCAAACAAATATTTCACCCAAAACAGCCAACCAAATGCTACATCCCACAAGTTTTAACAGAGAAAACATACAAGTACTTAAACAAATCAGTTGTGAGGAAATAGCTGATGCTAAAGTTGAAGTTATACAATTGAAAGACAATTTTCTCCCAACAGGCCTCACTCCTTTGGAAGACATTTTTGACTCAAATGATATTTTCAAGAAGCCAAAAATGCAGCCCCTCAATGCTGCCATAGAAGAATGTAACATTGGAACTGCTAAACAACCCAAGATAATTAAATTGTCTGCATCTTTACCACCTGATCAGAAGCCTAAATACATTGACCTCTTTAAACAATTCCAAGATCTCTTTGCATGGAGTTATTAGGATCTAAAATCCTATGACACCTCTGTCATTCAACACACTATCCCTCTCAAGCCAAATCAAAAACCCTTTAAGCAAAAATTGAGGAGAATCAATCCTATGCTCCTCCCAGCAATGGAGCAAGAGGTGCAAAAGATGTTTAAGGCTGGCATCATAGCACCAATCAGATTTTCTGATTGGATTTCAAATTTGGTCCCTACAAGAAAGAAAACTGGTGAAATAAGGCTCTGTGTTGATCTAAGGAACTTGAATCAAGTGTCCTTAAAAGATAATTACCCCTTACCCAAGATGGATCACATCTTGCAAAGAGTAGTGGGGGCCTCAAGAATTTCTTTACTTGATGGATTCTCAGGTTTCAACCAGATCCTAGTTCACCCTGATGATCAAGACAAAACAGCATTCACAACCCCATGGGGAACCTTCAAATATGTCAAAATGCCTTTTGGGTTGAAAAATGCAGGAGCTACCTTTCAAAGAGCAATGGATATTGCATTTGCCAAAGAAATTCATTATTTCCTTGTCATCTAATTAGATGACCTCACACCTTTCTCAAAATCTGATCAAGAACATTTGAAACATCTAAGGCAAATATTCATAACTTGTAGGAAATATGGAATTTCCTTAAATCCCAAGAAATCCTTGTTTGGTTTGGAAGAAGGAAAGTTATTGGGTCATATTATTTCAAAGGATGGCATTAGGATTGACCCAAATAGAATACAGGCCATCTTGCAAATGCCCCACCCAAGAAACATCAAATAATTACAAGCATTCCTGGGGAAGATCAACTTCCTAAGGAGATTTATCCCAAATTTGGCAGAATTGAGCAGATTACTAAATAACATGCTTAAAAAGGATTCAAAAGTAAAATGGACAGTAGAAGAAAATAAAGCTTTTGAAGGGATAAAATTGGCCCTTACCCAAACCCCAGTCTTAACAAATCCACAATTTGACAAAGAGTTTATCATTTTCTCTTTTGCCTCCCAGCATACTATTGCTGCTGTCTTATTACAAAAAGATGATCAAGGGAATGAAAAACCTATTGCTTTCTTTAGTAGAGCTCTCAGAGATGCACCCCTGAAATATCAGATCATGGAAAAGCAAGCATATGCCTTGGTCAAAGCCATCAAAGACTTTAGGATTTACATCCTATACTCCCATGTTATAGCTTATGTTCCAAGTCCCATTGTGAAAGACATACTTACTCAAGAGAACTTAGAGGGCAGAAGAGGAAAATGGATTGCCAACATTTTAGAATTTGACATTGAAATAAAACCTACAAAACTGATAAAAGGGCAAGGTTTGGCCAAATTAATGTCTGAAACAAATTTCCAAGCCTTGGACATCAACCAACTGGACAGTGAACCGAAGTTGGCGACTCCAAAGATCAATGTAGCCTTTGAACAATCCCCTTGGTATTCTGATATATGTTATGTGTTACAAAACCTATGTGCTCCCCCAGGATTTTCCAGGACTAAATGTAAGTTCCTAAAAATGAAAGCTTCAAGATTTTGTGTCATGGATGGCAATTTGCTTTGGAAAAACCATGAGGGTATATTGTTAAACTGCTTAATTGAGAATGAGACTAACAATGTCATGAAAGAATTTCATGCAGGTGATTGTGGTGGACACTTGTATTGGAAGTCCACTGTGAATAAAATACTGAGGGCTGGTTACTATTGGCCCACTTTGTTCTCTGATGTTAAAAATTTCGCTACCTCATGCCATAAGTGTCAAATATTTGAGGGAAAGAGAAAGTTACTGCCACTCCCTTTGAGGCCTATTGCAACAGAGAGACCTTTTCAGCAATGGGGCTTGGATTTCATTGGGGAAATTCATCCCTCATCTTCAGGACAACATAGATGGATCCTCACAGCCACAGAATACTTCACCAAATGGATAGAGGCCATCCCATGTAGACAGGCAAATGATTCAACAATCATTCAGTTTTTGGAGAACAACATATTGTCTAGATTTGGTTGCCCCAACAAGATAATAACAGACAATGCTGTTGCTTTTAGATCCAAGAATATGGTGAACTTCTGCCACAAATTTCATATTACTTTGGGCCACTCCACTGCATACTACCCTAAAGGGAATGGCCTAGCTGAATCATCAAATAAAAGCCTTGTAAACATCATAAAGAAGGTGTTGGAAGAAAATAAGAAGAATTGCCATAAGAAGCTTGTGAATGCCTTATGGGCAGATAGACTAACAACCAAGAGATCCATTGGGGTCAGCCCATATGAGTTAGTCTACGAATTAGAAGCCAAATTTCCTTCATCACTAGGGGTTCCTGTTATGAACCTACTTCAAGAAAGTCAAGCTGAGCTCAATGACATGCAAAGAAGGATCAATCAAATAATATGTTTGCAACAAACTAGAGACCAAGTTTACAGCAGAGTTCAAGGTCTGCAAGAAAAGCTGAAGAAAGCTTTTGATAGAAGGACTAAAGCTGAAGATTTCAACATAGGTGATAAAGTCCTCAAGTGGGATTCAAGAAGGGAAGATAAAGGAAAACATGGAAAATTTGATTCTCTTTGGAGAGGACCATTTATTATCCAAGCAGTGCAAGGAAACAACACCTACTTCCTAAAAGATCTGGATGAAACTGACTTAGATGAAGGTCCTGTGAATGGCAGGATGTTGAAGCACTATTTCGACTACTTTCCATGTATATAACAGGGTTTCTCCTTCTGTACATAATCAGCTGTATATATTTTCTTTCAGCATATAAATAGTTCAGTTTAAGAAGCTGCTGTAAATAAGCAAAAAAGGGCTTGATATTCCAGAAGTTCCACAGAGGTAATAGCCTCCAGTTTTGAAGCACAAAGAGAAAGTTTCAAGTTTTGAAGAGAAGTCAAATGCCAAGGCAGTCTGACCTGCTGTTCTTGGTCTTTCAAGAAGAAAAACCATCCCCAAGTGGAGCCACTGTTAGCTACCTATACCAATAGGTTTCATTGTTCATGATTGGCATGGGAAGTGCCAATATGATCTACTTTGGTGATGCAAAGATCTCATATTTTTATGGAGGACACATATTCACATTTGGTTGATGTTGTCCTACTTCTGAATGGGTGATCCAACAGTCTAAGCTGGGTCATGCCATGTTTCAATTTTTGTCATAGATTAGAGAAAGAAGTCTGTCCAAACAGTTCAATCTTGGTAGACAAAGTAGTTAGGTAGAGAAAGAAGGTTCCCAACTGTTTAATCTGGGGCCTTGGAAGCAATAAGGTTAGCCTTAGATAGAAAATCTAAAATAAAAGCCAAAGGAAAAGAAAAGGCACATGAGGGTTTGCAAGTCTAAGTGCACCCTCCTTGGAGTAACAAAAAATGCTAGGCAATAGAGTGGGTAGGTAGATGGGGTTGCAGAAAGCATGGTTGATGGCATTTCACTGGCCTAAGCAAAGATAAAGACATGGTGCCAGTGCAGATCTCTTATTCAGCAGTTTTTGTAGCAACTCAATGAAGCATGTCTAACCCAATCATCCCCCATCAAATTCATTGCTAACATCCCCCTATTGCCACATATGTTCATGAAAGAAGTCAAAGTCTTTTGTTGGTTGTTGTTTCTTTAGAAAGCCACATTTCTTGTGTAAATTTCTTTTCATTTTGATCTACTTCCTAAAAACTAAGTTGATTTCATATAAACAGCTTAGTATTTTACCCCCCTTATCCACCCTTTTCACTAATACTAACTACTAATCTATCACTATTTAACTCCTTATACCCCCTATTCCCCCTATTACTATGTAAATTTTGAAAAAACCCAAAAATATCTATATATCCCTTTCCCCGAGCATTATAGCTCTATGTATTGTTTTGAATGTTTTCAAATGCTAAAACATTGAGCACGACCCAAAGAGCGCTGGAAAATTAATCTTGGGATTAATCCGGGATTTGCTTGGATTAATAACCTAAACCCGCTTTGTAAATAAATCTGTTTATAAACCTGTTTAACACGTAACTCTGCAAAAAACCATAAAACCCACTTTTTATAAAGTCCCCGCCGGGCACGCATCTCAAAGAAAATATTAAAATGTTCCCGCCCTGCTGCCGTATCGTCCGGCCAGCTCTGCCTTCCACCAGCCGTCGGATCTGGGCTTTCCCATCCGACGGCCCTTATCAATTTTGGAGCGGCCCCGACGTACTGCCGTTACCTTCCGAAATTTGTCAGAGGGTGACGTCAGGCCTCTGCCACGCGTCGCCCCCAAATCGTATCGGGCCGCCCTCTGACAATCCAGCTTTCGTATCAAAAGCGGTGCGATATCATACCGCTTACCACTTCTGGTTTTCCGCTAACCGGTCATGCCAACGTCACGCCACCTCACCACCGCGTCAGCACCCCCGCCCGCCATCACTCTGACATGTCCTCCACCTATGCAGTCCCCGTGGATCACTCACAGGCCACCACGTCAACCGATGACGTCATGCTAACGTCACCCGACCCTGACCCCACTTGATGACGTCATGCTGACGTCATCCAATTTTTCGCGCCAACGCCAAAAAGTCCATATTTGGCTGAATTTTGTCATTTTTACGTTCTTTTCTGTGTTTTTTCGCTCTGCCTTCTGCATGCGATTTTACGTCCTTTGCTGCCGCACCTCGCCAAGAACATTCGGAGCTGCTGTCACCCAGAATTCAATCGCAACCGAGCTCTAATACCGTCACCTAACCAGGTATTTGTCAAATTCCCCAACTGCGCCCTCTCTTTTGTCCTGCATTATTAAAAAACCAATAGAATTGACCAATTTCCCTGGAGAAATAGGCCTACTACGCCTTAAAACAAATTTCATCTGTTTCTAACCGGCCAATTGTGCCCAATTACACCCCTGTTATTCTCAAACAGGCTGTAATTCAGCAAACTGCCTAACCTACCGCGCAGGACGGTATTTCTCTCACAGATAGTCACAATTAGACCCAAATTCACTTGAGAAACATGGACACACCAGTTGCACATGTTGCTCTGAATATTGCTCCATTGAATGCCCCTCAGAGAGAGTTGGAGTGGAAAGCATTAGCAGATCAAGATTACCAAATATCAGAGGAAATGCTAATGCATAGCAAGTACCACATTCACTTGCTAAATGAATTAAAGCTCAAACATGAAAGTGGATTAGATATATTAGGCATTTGGGACTCTTTCCTTCCCACCTTCAAGCTCCCTCAGGTCAACCAGTTTCCTGACCTAATCCATCGATGTGCTGACTGCTATGACCCCACTCAGAGGGCTGTGCTTGACCCTGCAGGCTCAGTTGTTTTTTATGTGACCCCTGAAGCCATCAGAGAGATGCTACACTTCAATACTGATAAGAAATTAGTTCCTTTATCACTGACAGAACTGATAAAACAAGGAGCTAAGCTGACAGATGCTCAAATCACCAAGTTGAATCAATTGTACATTGACTCTCACACCGTGAAGTACCCTCCAATTCTGTTATAGACATTTTTGTGCCTTACAGCATGGAGCATGAAATGTCGATAATCTGAGGGATCCAAAGTCCCTAAACATGTTGTTCTTACCCTTAGAGGAACAAGGTCAGCAAACCACAGCACTACAAATCAGTTCTCCACTGAAAAACACTCAAAAACAGGTCAGTTTTGGATCAAAGCAGCTGCTCCACTAGGCATCTGCGCTGCATAGCAGGTACAACAAAGGCTACCTGCGTTGCATAGCAGGTAGGACAAAGGCTACCTGCGTTGGGCGTACTTGGACATGTGGAGGAATCTTTTTCTCAATGTGCCAGTGCCCAGGAAGCTTCCAGAAAGGCATGTGATCAAAAGATTCGCCTAATGATGAGTTAAGAGCTTCTAGAACTCCAAGTGGAAGGTAGAAACTCCGAGTGAAGGACTGAAGAACAACTGGAGTTGAAGAGGACAACAAGTCACACATCAAGCTGACTTATCTTCACTCCAAAACTCTATATAAGGATCTCATCCCATGGGATCTGAAGGCTGGAATTTTGTGCAAAGAATTGCTGTTGGTTTACAGTTGTGAGTATTGGGTGATTGCTTGAGGGAGGTGAAGAGGAGATTTCTTTCCGTCGGGACGGTGATGCTGGATTGGACCTCTTACGGTTGTATCACCGCCTGAACCTTACTTCCTTATATTAATAAAGCATTTGAGGTTCTTCTATTCGCATGTGTTTCAATGGTGTATTGTCTTACTTGCATATTTGATTTATGCTAATCCTTGAATCAATTATGAATGCATGCTTCTTGTAGTTTCCTCTTCTTGTCTTGTTTGCAGGATCTCGTGTAGCTGGGCTCGTGAGAAGACTTGGAGCTGGGAGCAAGCGGCAAAGAGAGAAGATTGGATCGACCATTTGCGCAAGACATCGGTAAGTGGATCTCTTCCTTTCATCTTTTGCATGTCATAAAGAAGTAATCTTAGATAGTTTTGCTTCAGCTGTTGCTAAGGAACTATCACCCTTAGAGTGGGATAGGGTCATTCCGTGTTGGATACTTTTCCCCACAACAGACTGGCGACTCCGCTGGGGATCGTGTCTTGTTGGTAGCTTGTGTTTCTTGCTATTCATTTCCTAAACAAAGGGAGTACCGAATCGAACTGCATTCGAATCCTTCGAATGCAAAGTAGAGGGCAGCTACTCTAGCTCAGTGCTGGGCATGTTTATGATTTGAAGAGCTGATCCACAAGGACTCTTTTTAGCTCTTTGTGATAGTGTTCATCTTCCTTAATCATCCTCTAGTGTATACTTGGCTGATAGCCTCTGATTTGGCCAAAAACCATTGATTTTTGAGCAAACTGTGACCCGGAATCTGAGAGAGACGAGAGTTGTCTCTTCAGTGCAACTGCAGCAAAGGCTACCTGCGCTGCATCGCAGGTCCCGAAGGGGCTACCTGCGCTGCATGTCAGATTGGCAGTGCAACACCTGCGCTGATCCAGTTTTGCCTTGTGCAACTAGGGTTCCCCACTGTCTGTTGCCCAGTTTTCAATATTGTTTTGCAGCCTGTTGTCAACCTGTATACCCAGCTGAAACTACCTTTCTTTGCCATCATTCCGCCTCAGTTGTATGAAGAAACCGTGATTGTTCTTATTGTATTTCTTGCTTTCATTCACAGTTTCCCATAGCGAAAGTGAACTAGTCTTGCTGTGACCTCTTGGATCTAGGCCTGTAAGAAAGTGTCGTTGTGATTCTAAGAGCTAGTTTATTGTTGTTCATAGCTGCTTGAACATTTGCTTTCGTTATATGGTTCGAATTTCAGTATTTCTTGTGTTGAAACGAGTGAATCTTAAGGTGTTCTTTTGATTATTGGACAAAAACTTGTTTGCTTTCGCTTGAAATTGAATTCGAAATTATACAACAGCTTTCTTTTTGTAATACATCAATATTAAGGAAGAAGAAAAGAAATACTTGCATTGTGCATGTGCATTTTGACAGTTTGCATGTCGATTTAGGAAAGTGCATCAGTGTGTGCTCTATGATCTGTTTGAAAATATGATGTCTTTCTTTTCCCTCAGTAGTTAAGATTTTCATAAGTTGAAAGAATTGAAAAAGCTTGCTTATCATTCTTAGACTGCATTTAGGAGTTGTATCATACATCACGTGGTGATCCATAAAGGCAAACTGCTAAGAAAGATCAACCTAAAAAGAACTGAATTTATCTAACAACGCTTTGAAACATAACGAAACACAGTAGAGGTCTAGGTAGAGACGTGAACCGGCGTCGTTAAACATAGTGACTGTCGATCTCTACGAAGGTGGGTGATTCCTCCTGAGGGACGATAGCACTAATACGGATTTGTGCCCCCGCGTACCATCGCGTATATTGGGGGACCCCTATAGGAACAAAGCCTTTATCCATAGGAAGCCGTGTCGGCCGCCCTACTGATCGCGATGCAGTGAACACAGCATTCACGAAGATCGACCACTCGTACCGTAAAACGTATTCTGTGGTTTCGCGAAAGGTTTGGCACACCCTCTGCCTAGAACTCCAGAGTAGTTTCTTTTGGCCTTTTTCAAACTCTATAACTGAAAAAGTCCATCTGAGCATTTGTCACTTCGGGCTCGTTAATACATCGAAGGAGACTAGAGTCATCTTTAGCTTTTTCTCGACTCTTAAAAAGTGAAAAAGCAAGTTGTGTCTAAAGCGTCGTCATATAAAATTCATTCTAAACGGAACATAATCACCCCTTATTCCTACGTTGATCTTTAGGCTGAGAGCATGGAGCACACCAACCAAGGGATTCCACATGATGGGACCCCTAGCCCTTTCTCCTCTTGGGGAGAAGTTGGTGCGCCCCACATGGCCACGTTGTCACTTCCAGGACTGACAATTGGCCTGCCAGTTTGGCTATTCTCAACCACTGTATTTCAGACAACCACGGTTCCTGAACAGTCGAGTCAACAGTTAGACTAGTCTAGAGCTACCCCCCAGCCTTCCACTTCTTATAAGCCTTCTTCCGATCCTTCTTCTTCGAAAGGTCAAGCCGCCGAAAGCGGAGCTCCCACAGAAAAGAAGAAGGAAAAGAAGAAGAAAGAAAAGAAGCAGAAGGAGCCAAAGGCGCCTGGGGGCAAGCAAAAGGCATCTAACAAAAATCCACACACAGCACGGACCAGGCCCAAATCACCATGTGTCATATGTAGAGGGGACCACCTCCACCATGATTGTCCCAGTATTCCCCGGATACTAAGGGACTGGTCCCCTCGTTTGCACAGTTCGGAAGCGTCAACCTCTGACAACCAGGTTGAATGCTTACCGTCAACCAACGAAAGTGAAGGTTCTAGACAACGAAGGGGAATGAGATCCCCCTGCGAACTGTGTGAAGGCAATCACACCCTCCGCCGTTGTCCCTTTTTAGACGAAGCAAAGAGAGTTTTGGAAGATCGACCGGTTGCACCATTGCTACTTCCTCCTGGATACCAAAAACTCGCGCCAAGTCCTTCGTTGGTCGAAAATACAGCTGCCCCGCTCATAGGGCCAGCTGAAGTGTCAGTCACTGAAAGTGAACCTACTGAATCCGGACCGGACGAAAGTCCAAAGGTCGAAACGGCAGTTGACCCGGTTCTCCCTTCAGAAGTTTCATCTTCAAATACCACAGTCACTGAGGATTCGTCTTCAGCTGACACCCCTACCGAAGAGAGTAAGGATGACACCATCAAGATTCTTTTCATCAACACCGATTCTGATGAACATCAGGGCAATGTGCCCACTCCTTTATCGCAGGAAGGAGCATCGTCAGGATCATACCTGGCCGTATATTCGGTCCCACCACCAAGCAACCTGGTTGTGTCCTTTGATTGGAACCAACTAGGCAGACCCCGGTTACCAACCAGTATACCATTTACAATTATAGTCCAAATATACAAAATGGTGATGGCTGGGACTATCATTGATGAAGGGGCGTCTGTGAGTATCCTGTCCTCTATTGCTTGGAAAGCACTGGGTTGCCCAGCGCTTTTGCCTGAGATAAGGAATCTCTCGGGTTTTGACAAAGGAACCAGTCGACCATTAGGGATTCTACCTAATGTGCCTATTACATTGAAAGGGAAGGCTGTCAAGATGAATTTGATGGTCGTCCAAGGACCCTTGGATTATAACCTACTCCTTGGACGAGACTACATATATTGCATGGAAGCAATAGTCTCCTCACTCTTTCGAATAATGTGTTTTCCATACGAAGGGAGAATGGTCAAGCTCGTAGACCAACTTTCACTTCCGGGATCATGCATTGCAAATAGTCACATACCTATCCTGAATGGTCTATTTGATCAAGAAAGGTCTCTACCTCCGGTTCTTCTTCCTGATGAGTGCGAGTGATTCGGGAAAGTAGGACCGGGACCTAGGGGGCATACATCCTGGTCTGCTGGGGTCAGAAAAAACCTTGGGTGTAAAGTAGAATTTCCGCGAGAGAATATGACTAGTCCGTACCCCGTCCCCTCCTTCATCTTCGTAAAACAGAAGGGCCGGCAAGAGCTCTCATGCAGAAGAAGGGGCAGTTAGGAATGGGGTTGTTCTGGAAAAAGATTCTTTTGTTAAAGTTATGTGGGAGGACGGGAGCCTGTTACTCACCATTGTCTAAATATGTAGGCTCTACCAAAGAAGGGGATCCGTTTGCGGCAGCAAGTAGTAACCATCTTTGGGTAAAAGGCAAGCCTCACCCATTAAAACAAATGTTTTAAAGGATAAGTAGGGGCAGCCTCCAAAGAAAGAGATTCTATTGCTGCAACAAATTGTAACCATCTTTGTGTAACCTAATGATAGACATCGCCGAAGAAAGAGTTTTCGTTTGCGGCAACAAATAAAACCATTCTTTGGGTAACCTGAAAGAGGTAAGCCTCACCCGTTGAAAACAAGGGTTTTTGACGGACAAGTAAGGGCGACCTTGAAATTAGACTTACACCTGGGGGCATGCAAACCTCTTGGAATGCAAGCACAGGCGGCTTTTTAGTTTTAGGTAGGACTAACCCCTCTAACCCGTAGGATAGGCCGATACCTAGCTTGCATAAAGAGAGTATATGGAGCAAAGCATAGCGAGATGAAGCTCCTTAAAAAATAGCGAGCAACCTACCAGGAGACCTTCCTACTTTATGACTGGTAAAAATGAGCAGTTTTGGCAAAGTTCATGCTCGTTAAAAAATAAACGCAACATGAGCAGTTTTGGCAAAGTTCATGCTCGTTAAAAAATAAACGCAAAACCGAGCAGTTTTAGCAAGAGTTCATGCTCATTAAAAAATAAATGCACCTGTGAGCAAGCTTCCCCCAGAGTTCAAGCTCATCAAGAAAAATGAACCGGTAGATAACCATTTGAGACCGTAAATTCATCAGCCATAAAAGCCTTGGTCGTGTTTGCACCGTCACCTCCACTTTTCATTTGGCCGATCATTCACATCCACTTGATTGTTTACCTATTTTGAGGAACAGCTGCGAAGAGTGATTTCACCTAGCCATCCTTGTGACACTGCCGTGATTGGAAAATTCCAACCTGTACCTGGAATCTGCTGCTATCCTTGTTTATCACTCGTTCCTCAAAATACGAGTCTTCTTTGAGCTCTTTTCACTGACTCGTAAAATATGAAAAGTTTGCCGAGTTTTGGCCTTCCAGCTCGTTAAAAGGATCGGAAGAGCTATCCCTCCTCTAGATTTTAATCTTTTTGGACCTGAGGGATTATTGCACAAAAAGATCGAGCGCTTGTCTAGTTCGGCTCGATAAAGATATCCAACATTCATCCCTTCTGTATTGTTTTATACTTTTTCGGACTTAAGGGATTAGATGACGAAAAAGGACCCCTGGAGTCCACTTTATGTACCCTTTTCAGACTCTCTAAAAATGAAAAGGACCGAGTTGTCTTTGTCACTGGGCTCGTTAAAAATATTAGATAGCGACAAACTTGTCTTTAGACGAGAACGAGTTTCCCTATCGCTAGGCTCGTTAAAACATAGCGATAGGCTTGCCCGAAGGGCAGGTTATAGAACAAGCATATGTTATCCTCCTCAAGCTTGACAAAAATAAAGAGGTACTGGTCAGAAATGACTGGGGAAAAATTGGGAGGAACCTCAAAGCTTAATGGTAGCAAGTCGCTCTTGAACATGACACTTTTGCCTCCGTAAATATCGGGTTGGGTTATTATCATTCACCGGTCCCTTCACCATGGTCTCGCCATACCATCCATACATGGGGTAATGCTACCGATCCATCACATCAGTGTCGTTATATGTTCAAGAGATGTCATTCAGAAAGTGTCAACCGGGTCCCATCCACTACCATACATCATCTTTCATCCTTCCATGACCGCCACCCTGAATCATATTTCATAGATTGTTTTCACCATCATCACTAGCTCCGTTCCGTGTCACTGATGTGGGATTCACTAAGGCCCTCCTTTGACGGATCACTTCTTGTCGACATCAGCTCATTATCCAAGAAGTTGATCTAGGAACACCCCCCTCAGTACTTTGAAGCTTGCATGCCTCAATGGCAAGTTTCTCACTCCCGGCGATAGGTATACATTAATGACCTTCGACCAGGAGACTTTGCGTGGTGTTCGACGTCAGATCCTATATTCACACCACATGAATTGTGCTGCAGTACATTGAGGGTCATCATCATTATCGGTGATTCCTCTCGCGCTTGTTAACAGTTTACATTAATGACTGGTAATCAAGCGATGTCTTTCCATGTTCGACTTCAAGAAATTCTCACATGGATCGACTTGTACTAGAGTGAAGATTGGACAAGTTTGAAGACCCCAGATCTAGTTTCATCCATCCAGGCTGCGATATATATTCAGGAGATAAAAACATAGACATGTGCAGCAGATGATCATCCTACTAAAAGGATGATAATTAAAAAGCAGAGAATTATCAGTCTATTATCAGACGGTCGTCTGTTTATGTACAGCAAATGTATTTATAAAGATGAGCATGGGAAATGGCCGCATCAGCTAGATAATGAAAAGAAAGTATGAAAAGATAATGTATTGTATTGTATTTTGTTACAGGTCACCCCCCGACGATTGAATGAACTTCAGATCCTCCTAATAAAGCATTTCACCCGATAAACGACCTCATACTTTAGGGGGCAACTGTTATAGACATTTTTGTGCCTTACAGCATGGAGCATGAAATGTCGATAATCTGAGGGATCCAAATTCCCTAAACATGTTGTTCTTACCCTTAGAGGAACAAGGTCAGCAAACCACAGCACTACAAATCAGTTCTCCACTGAAAAACACTAAAAAACAGGTCAGTTTTGGATCAAAGCAGCTGCTCCACTAGGCATCTGCGCTGCATAGTAGGTACAACAAAGGCTACCTGCGTTGCATAGCAGGTAGGACAAAGGCTACCTGCGTTGGGCGTACTTGGACATGTGGAGGAATCTTTTTCTCAATGTGCCAGTTCCCAGGAAGCTTCCAGAAAGGCATGTGATCAAAAGATTCGCCTAATGATGAGTTAAGAGCTTCTAGAACTCCAAGTGGAAGGTAGAAACTCCGAGTGAAGGACTGAAGAACAACTGGAGTTGAAGAGGACAACAAGTCACACATCAAGCTGACTTATCTTCACTCCAAAACTCTATATAAGGATCTCATCCCATGGGATCTGAAGGCTGGAATTTTGTGCAAAGAATTGCTGTTGGTTTATAGTTGTGAGTATTGGGTGATTGCTTGAGGGAGGTGAAGAGGAGATTTCTTTCCGTCGGGACGGTGATGCTGGATTGGACCTCTTACGGTTGTATCACCGCCTGAACCTTACTTCCTTATATTAATAAAGCATTTGAGGTTCTTCTATTCACATGTGTTTCAATGGTGTATTGTCTTACTTGCGTATTTGATTTATGCTAATCCTTGAATCAATTATGAATGCATGCTTCTTGTAGTTTCCTTTTCTTGTCTTGTTTGCAGGATCTCGTGTAGCTGGGACCGTGAGAAGACTTGGAGCTGGGAGCAAGCGGCAAAGAGAAAAGATTGGATCGACCATTTGCGCAAGACATCGGTAAGTGGATCTCTTCCTTTCATCTTTTGCATGTCATAAAGAAGTAATCTTAGATAGCTTTGCTTCAGTTGTTGCTAAGGAACTATCACCCTTAGAGTGGGATAGGGTCATTCCGTGTTGGATACTTTTCCCCACAACACATTCATCATGTATACCTGAACCAATTAGGCAGAGACCTTGTAGACATTATTAGTCCCATATTGGGCTATAATTCAATAGAATATGTTGATGAAACTGTGCTGGTAATGATGCTCATGTTTTCCCCTAGCAAGTCTCCAATTTGTTATGACTATGCCACTTACATCTCCAATCAGATAAATGAGCAATTGATAAACCTGGCTAGAGAAAGGGTGTTCAGATACACCTCCTATATCTACCATTTAATCCTATACTATCAGCATGAGAAATTCCCTTTTCCTGTGAAAAGAACGGATGCACAAGGCAATCCAAGGTCAGTGGTTTATTGGTCATCTGCTTTCCACTGTAGGTCTTATTCCCCATACTCTTATTGTGAGTTTATAGACCTCTTCATCCACCCAGCAATGTCTCTGCTTCTGAGCTCACCTCCTCCAAGACTAACTGATGACATGCAGAAGATTCTTCAGTTGTCTAAGGTATACAACATCGGGGATTGGTATTATTACCAAAACCACACAGTTATCAGAATATATGGGTGTGAGTTGCCCCCATACAGATTACCCAGGTATGTGCCTATGAGATTGTTTGCCCTTGAATACTTCAGGCAATTTGGAAATGCTGATGTGCTCCACTTTTCAAGCAAGGGCAAGAAAGCACAACTCAAAGTTAGAAACCAACTAGGCCACTTCATCTACAATAAAAGGGAGGAAGGTTGGCAAGAAGCAGACGGAATACTAGAAGGCCTTGGCCTACAGACCAGCTTCCTCTGGAAACCATATGACCCCGCTCATTTCATAAGTTTAAGAAGGGTCAGATATAGGCTGGCCAGTTATGATCATGTAAGGTTGCCTCACATAGAAAAATATGCAATCAACTAGAATGGAGGGAAGGCACCTTAGAAGAGGCTACCACACAAGAAGAACTAGCTCAAAGAGCAATGAAAAATCTCCAAAAGTTGGCTGACTTGGAGCTTTGTTCACAGGTATTCTCCCTTCCAAGCACACAAGTGGGAGCAGCTGCCTCATCATCTACAGCTTCACAAAAGGCAGCCCAAGCCCCAATCACAGCAGAAATCTCAGCCAAATATAAAGGCAAAGAGCAAGAACAGCAAGAGGCCCCCAAAGAGCGGGAATTAGCCCAAGACAAGCAGCCTGAAGATCATCCTGAACGAAAGGAAGAAATGGCAGAGGCTCCTGGTCCGAATGATCAACAAACGCAAGAGAAGGAGGCCTCAGTGCAGAATGTGACAGTGGAGACTTCGGTGCTCCAAACCCCTACAAATGAAGAGAGGGGTAAGAAAAGAGAGAGAGAGGAACAGACTCCCCTTAGCACCACAACAACACAGCAAGGGGAAAAGAGGCAAAGGCTTGATCCCTTTTCAGAAGAAGAGATGCCTCTTGGTCAAGCACAGATGGGTCCCCCTAGTACAGAGGTATCAGCTAGCTCAGTACAACAAGAGCAGCAAAGAACACTTGGAGGAGAGGTCAGCTCCTCAGGGCAACAAAGGAAAGGTGACTCCAGCATCAAGAAACAATTCATAGACATCAAGGCCAAAAATGAGCCAGTGAGGTTGCAGTTGTACAACCACTTGTTAAAAATGGCTCCTACAAACCAACACAGATTGATGTCTGCGTATGATGTGCAAGAGGGAAAAATGATAATGAGCCATTTTTTGCCCACAGCGCTACAGCCACAGTCTGCAGCTGATTATATTAGAACAAATTTGGAAATTTTGTCCAAAGATATCCACCCAATGGACCAAATTGAGCTGCATAAACAGACGGGTGAGATGGTGTATGCCACTCTAGCAGAAAAAACACTGACGAATTACAGGTTGCAGAACTCGTTGAATAACACTGCTGCACAACTGGAGCTAGAAAAGGCATCCTCCTAGGCTAAAGACAACAGGATCAAGTCTTTAGAGGAAATAATTATAGAGCTTGGGCAAGACCCAAAGGATCCCAAGGCTGTGCAGGCACTACTAAAGGAAAGGGATGCAGATATTGCAGCCTTGAGGAAAATGGCGAAGGTCCCTGCAACCCTTCACCATCAAACAGAGGAGGTTGCTCAGCAAAGAAAAGACCAAGATGCAGCAACCATGCTACTAGCGTTAAATAAACAACTGCTGGAAACAGAAGGAAGGCTGGTAGAGGTAGAGGCTGCACTGTAGGCAGCCCTACAGCAAAAAGAAGGAGGTCAAACTTCTCAGCCCCCTCCAGAGATTATAAACCTTGAGGAGCCCCCACAAACTACTGCTCCTCCCACAGGGCAGAAAGCTCAAACAGGTCCATCAACTTCAGCACCAGCAACGGCACCAGATCAGGCTCCAAGCCTAGACATGCAAAAGTTGATGAGTGAAATTAAACTCCTGGAAACACAGATGACAGAGCTGAATGAAGCCAAGGAGAATTTGGCCAAAGTGAATGAAAAATATGACAAATCCAAACAAAGTGTAGCTGAAAAGGGGAGAGAGATAAAAGCTCTCAAAGAGAAGATAAAGGAGCTGGAGAAAGAGCTCACTCTTGACAAAGTGGTGGCTCAGGTCAAGACAGTTTTGTGGGCCAACATTGGCCAATCCATAACGGATCAGTGGCAGTTCATTGAGACTATCCATGAGCAAATAGAGCTCATAGGCAAAGCACAGAAGGAAGTGCATAGAGCAAGGACATCTCTAGGCAATATGCCTGAGATAGCCAATAGAATGATAAACGTGCTCAACAACCGCACAGGTCCTCAGTTGGCAACAATGGGGATCTCCAATAGAACTGAGACCATCCAGCTGATAAAGAGGGTCCTTACATTGAAAAGCCTGGTACAGACATTGGACAGAAGAAGCCAGGACATGCAGACAGAAGTAAATAAGTTCATGGATAAATTTGCAGTATTACAGGGCAGAGGTCTTCCTGGCTTACTGAACAGCGCAGGGAGGCTACTATCTCATGAGAATTATGCAAAAAGGGTGAACACATTTGCCACAAATCAGATCACTCAAGGATCAAGTACTTCAGAAGTATCAGGACCAGCAACTGGGCAAACTCTCTATGATAGAGTAGAGAATTTGTTTTTTATAATGAATGAGATCAGACATTTGTTTGAAGTGCCTCCAAACTTCTACAAATACACAGAGGTAGATGAAACCCTAGATGCAATTTTGAGGCATCAATTGCCTACTCGGGAGTGGTGGACCAAAATGATACAGTTGTTGCTGTAAACAAGAGGCTTTCATCAAAGGTCTATCATCAAAAGACATAAGTCATCAGGTTCAGAAAATGTGATGCATACACAATGACTGGGAGAAGAATGGGCTGAGCCAACTCAGCAGATAGATTCGGCCACTAAAGCATTGACAGCTACAGATGACAGGGTCAAGAAAGCTACAACACAATAGCCATAAAGACACATTGTTCAGCATTAATAAAGAATGCTCAACCGACTCAGTGACCTCCAAAGGTCAAGCAGACATCTGACATAATTAAAGACTATTCATTCTTGTATTTAAAACAGCAATAACTTCCAAATCTGATATTTTGTAAAGTGGGTGAGCATATTTATTTGGAAACCGACTCAACGGTTCAGATATTTTGGAACCGATTGTATATATTCCACCTCGCATAAGCTTGCAGGGGTTGTGATTTTTCTCTTGAAGACATCCTATGCTGTAATTATTCAGAGTTTTAATACAAAGAGTTGATGGAATTTCGCAAGTTTTGAGTTGTTTGATGCGTTTATGGTGTGTTTGCTGAAGGCTGCAGGATTCCTGTGTATTTCATATAACAATAAGTTTTCTTTATCCTCTTCGTTATGTATTTCCTTCCTTCATAAATCATTCATGTTCTATGTTCTAATAATTTGACAACAAAGAAAAAGAATAGCTTCAGGATTTATTCATGCAGTACCCTGAACTCAATCTATGCTGTTATAAATGTTTTCTTCAGTTATAGTTATAATAAGTGTAATTCTTAATTGCTGCACTTCCAGACTATAACTTTCATAGTGAGCTTTGTTCAGGAATTCAAGCCTGCTCCTGTGCAATTTATCTCATCTTCACACCACCAGTTTAGTGGGAAATTCTTAATTGCCTTCCACTGGCTAATCATACATCATCACCTCAAATTTAAGTTTGTTTTATGGAATACTCAATAGGCCCTGCAGTTTGAACACTCCCACTCAAGCATATCAAACAATCCACAACTATAGACTCCATTGCCCAATGAATTACAACTATCTAAACATCTCATCTTAGGTATTGAAAGATATCATTCAACCAAAATTCAAACCAAACCCTCATTTCACATCTAGCCCAAAATCTTCACAAAACGGAGCTAAAAATTAAAGAGAGAGCCCTCTCTGGTTATAGGCAGGCTAGGACCTATAATCCAAAGCCTGGTTAGTGGTTACCCCGGTCATATTCCCTTGGGAGTCATAGGGAACAACCTGGGTGTTAACAAGTGTCACGCAAACGAAGTTCCAGGATGAGTGATCACTTTGGCTGCATAGTGTGCCAAAGGAGTCTAGTACAACTGGGCTCAATACTTATGCAAAGATTTTTTGGAGAACTGTAGGGAGCCCCAGGATGAGGGCAAGGTGTTTCATTATGCCTAGTTGTTATTGCTGATAGCATTAGTGGCTTGGAGGACTCTGGAAGATAGTCAGTTTCCTCCCTAGGAGTTGGACCTTCCAGAGGGAGTGAAGTTTGCTTCACTCTGCACTAAAAGGGACCCTATGCAAGTCACTGAGGCAAAGATATTCTGGGTCCTATTTGAAATGGATTTGCAGATGGTGATTAGCCAGAGACCGAGGCTGTCACCCACACTATATTCCCAGTATGAGCCCCTCGCTGAATTCAAGGCAGATTTCCACAACTTGCATGTTCACACAAGGAGGGATCCCTGGAAGACATTGCACAAGTTTCCTTACTTGGTGGCTGAAGAAGATGTAGCAAACATCATGGGAAGGTGTCCCCCTGAATGGCTAACCCCATCATATGTGGGTGCAGGTACAAGTAAGGATGTGGAGGATACCACCGTGTAGACAAAAACAATAGAGAAATAGAAGGAAGCCCAGAAGGCTTCCACCTGGGAGAAAGCTTTGCAACTGAAAAAAGTTGTCGCCTGAGAAAAGGAAGTGACAGACAAAGAACGAGTAGCCCAAGATACACAACAAACACCAGAACAAGAAGAGTCAAATACACAACACTAGGACATTGAAGAGTTAGATACACAACAAACAACAAGACAAGAAGAGACGGAGAAAGGAAGAGGGAGGCGGCAAGGAGCTGGAAACCCCATTTGTGGTAAAGAAAAAAATGAAAGAGACCTCCATGGGGCCGCGGAAGAAAGAAAAGTCCGAATAAGAAGTCGGGTTGATCCCTTTAGTCCTTACTCAGGGGGACTCAGATGAGATCGATGACATGGTCTTGGATACCATGTTTGATCTGTGGAGCCATTTTGAATACCAATGCCAACAGACACTTGGAAATGTTCAGAAGGATCTCCACAAGCTGTAGATCTAGACAAGCAGGTTACAAGCGACCGTGGGTCAAGTGAGTAGAGTACAAGCGAGCCTGCATCAAATGAGCACGATAGTCTTGGAGAGAGATCTAACCTTGGATCTCTGTGTCATTCAGTTACCAAATGGATCCCTGCACACCGAGATGAAAGAGGCTAGTGCCCAGCTACTATAGATCAAGAATATGGCCCTAAAAATTATGGCACTCCCTATCCAGACCATACATGAGCTTCACTAGGGGGTCTCCAATGAGTAGAGAATTAGGGAGAAGTGCATGCTGCTAGTTATCAGTGAAGTGAAAACAAACAAGCAACAAATATTTGAAGAAAAGGTGTAGCCACTAAATAAGAAGGAGGAAATCACTGTGCGAAGCCAACCATTAGACGCAACCATTACACAAGCTTGCAATGAGTTGATAGAACTCAACATTTCGGCTAAAGCAGCTTCCATGGAGAAGATCCAAAAGTTGGTCACTGCACTAAAAGAGTCTAAGGAAGAAATCGGCCGAGTCCGGCTTGAACTGCAATTACACATATTATATCTACAATTGAAGTTGCAACCTATGACTCCTCTAGAGATTCAAGAGTAGCGCAGATTTCCTATCAAAGAGGACATGGCCACTTTAGAAGATGCATTCAAGGGATGCACCGAGCTATTTGAGCATGCCATGGAGTTATGGACTTCACTGTAGGAGGACCCGACTCCACAGAACATTAGCGCGAACATAAATGAAAAATAGAGGTAGTTTGATGAGATCCAATTGACTACGCAAACACTAGTGCCAGTGCAACGATTCACGTGGTTACAGAAAGGCAAGCTACTGGAAAATGAAATTGATGAGTTGTGTCGCAAAGAGGCAATTCTCACTGCATGAACTCAACCTTGGACAAAGGAGGCTAGCCAGCTTACTCTATCAATACATAGTAAACTTAAGGGCATGCAACAAACTTAGAGGACCATGCCCCTCACAATGGAAGGCCCAACTACTGAAAAATTGGTCGAGGAAGTGTAGCAGGCTTCTATGCAGGGAACAACTGATCTGTAGGTTTTGAAGTTGGAGTTCTGCAAACTCCAAGTGAAGATCGAAGCGCCAGTCGAGTGACTTGAGGACAAGTCACGGAATTGTGTTGGGGGCCTATTGGGATAGGGTCCCCTGGGGTCAAGTTTTGGTACTTACTTTTTGTATAATTGTAAAGTCTCCGCGATTTGTGGAAGTGGAGCACGAAGGTAATAAGAGTCAAAGGGGCTTTAGTCCCTTAGGTTGTTAGGAGATAATAATTTTTGAGACCCGCCCATGGTCTGCGAACCATGGTATTGTAAAAGAAAAGGATATATATAAAAGGGTCATAGCATGTCTAGGAGGTAACTCATTGATAGAAGCTCATCATATGGGCAAGTAAGCTAGGGCAGGAAAGCATGTTTCTTATACTTAGGCGAAGGGGAAGGCTCCTGCAGTTGAGTGCATGGAGACCTTGGTATTTCCACAGGCTGACTGCGCATACCCCTGCAACTGAGTGCACATGGAAGAAGAGTTTGTACTGAAGTAATACATCTAATAAAGACAGTTTTGATCCATCAATTGTGTCTTTGTGTATCTGTATTTATTTCTGCATTTTCTGTATTTTCTTTCTATATCTAAAATTATATGATTGAATGCTTATATTATGCACAAAAGTAGTAGATAAATATGATTTATTGATGTTATGAATGTTTAAAGAACTTTGCGAATGTATAGATGTTGTTTATATAAATTATTGTAATTATCTGTGTTGGAAGGGTTAAGGTTTGCTAAGATAGAACTAAGCCCTAGAAGCCGCAGGAACCCATCAAAAATACCTTTGGATCCAGAAACCTAGTTCTCTCATCCCCCAATACTACTTTGGGTGAGACTGCAACCTATGCTACATGGGTTGTTGTTGAAAGGGCAACAATTTATGGTTTTGTTGGTTGGCACAGATAAATTTGAACCTAGGTTAGGGCCCATCAAGCCAACACTTCTATCAATGGTACCAATTCTTCAGATAATTTCTACGTATTAGGATAACCATAGAGGCAACATAACATGACATAAATATGAGAGAAAGGGCCAACAATAGAGGCTAATCAATAGATACCCCTCTCCTCTTGCTTGTGTTTTTTTGGGTCCGTTCTCCATTCTCTGTTCAAATCTGCAGGATTCAGATTCTCTTGCATGAATTTTTGGATGAATTGTGTATCATATTTCTTCTAAGGTTGAGGCAGATGATACATTTTCCTTAAATCCTAAAATTTAAAAGACCCAATAACTACCTTCTTCAGAGTTATAAACGTTCTATCCATAATGTCCAGATGGTCAAGAACCCGTCTCACAATATCTGAATATGGTACAATCTTGGGGCAGGCAACAATTCCGTGGAGAAATGAATTGGCCACATCATTCCGTGTGTCATTGTTACTTGGAGGAGAATCATCAATAGTAGCAGCCTATTTCATGATTATTCTAGGATTTTCATCCTTGAATAGTTTGTATATTACCTCCCAGGAGGAAGAACCTACATCTGAAGTGCATGTAGTATCTGTAAACAATGGCGACATCGCAGACACTTCTTCAGGGAGCGAGATGGTTATTGTTGTATTATGGATTTCCTCCTGGCCTTGATTATTCTTGACATTTCCTTTAACTTCTATTTATTGGAATTTACCTATAATAAACAAACCAATATAAGCTGCAAGAGATTCGAAGGATGCAAAGAGTGATATCAATTCAATGAGAGCTTTATGGAAAATCCTTTCACATTAACTCAAAATTATTACAAATAATAAAAAATCCTCAAAATTAGAACTTCGCAGAGTGGTCATTTAATTTTCAAATTTTTGTTAACATGACGCTGACATTTGTCATTATATTGGAAAACCTTTTATCAATGTTTGGTATAGAGTGATATTAATAGAACCCAACGATCTACGATTTCCGAAAAACATATAGGTGTGGGATCTATATTAGCGAAATACTAGAATTTTAGCAAAATGCGATATCGAAATTCGTCAATTGACATAATGCAATATCAACTTTTGAAGGATTGCGATATCAATTTCGACATTTCACATTTTGTCTTTTCGCTATTTCGCATTTCGACTTTTCACTGTTTCGCTTATCATCTTTTCGTTGTTTCACAATCACCTTTTCACAATCCGATTTTAGTTGTTTTGCTATTCTTTGAAACCGTTGATACTACACATAGGTTTTAACAAGACCAATCCTTTTATGATATTTTCATTTATTTTCCTAAAACTACAAAAGGGTTCCTAAAAGGTTTTATGCCATTTTCATAACTTTCTTGTTTTATTAAAAAATAAAAGAGTAAAAATAAAAATTATCCTATTTTTTCTAAACAAGGAAGGATTCTATCTAAAAAATTTTAAAAGGTCCCCATTATTCTTTTTCCTAAGTCTAAAGATAATGGGGGGGTTTTAAATACCACAACAATTGGCAGCACACTAGACAAAACAGTTAATCTCTCTAAGATGTCAATCTTTATCAATAAATTTATTTACAAAGTTTAAAAATGATTGAAATCCTCATCGATATAGATAACTTTGAAATGAAATAATTCATTTTATCGTAAAGTTTCTCAAGGTTTGTTATAGATGATTTTTTTTGGTGTAAACCAGTCACTAATAGGTTAGAAAGATAAAGTAAAAACTATTAGAAGCTTAGCGTATTGAATAAACTTATTAGTCACTAGTAGAGCCTTTACTGCTAGTAGATGTTCATAGCCTCGACAAGGTTAGAATTTAATCAAAATGAACCAGTATCCCATCCATATTATAATAAATTTCTTTAGAGGCAATGAATTTCCTTTTTTTTTTTACTTTAAATTCATTATCCTGGTTTGGTAGCCAAAAAATGATAATGCCATTCACAAGTTGTAATAAAATTGAACAAGCTGACTCGTGATGAGATCTCTTGTCTCAAAGTCTGGTTACACTGTCTTGGTTTGGTTGTGTTGGCTTGAGGGGGTTTGGATGCAAGTTCAAAGTTAGTTTCACTAACCAACAAAACCCTACACAACCAGCCCTTTCAGCAACAACCCGCATGGCATAGGTTGTAGTCTAACTTGAGGCAGTACTGGGGGATGCTAGAACTATGCTTTTGCATCCAGAAGGCTATGTGATGTGGTTTAAGGATATTTTTGCAGTTTTAGTTCTGATCAGACATTCACAAACCCTTATTCATGAAACTCAGATGAATTTCAATTAAAGACAATTATAAACTTTGGGTAAGCATGTAATCATGCATAAAATAACATCTAGCAATTGATCCAGATCTTCGCAGAGTAATTAAGATAAAACACAGTTAATTATCATTCAGTTGCACGTAAGTACATAAAATACATAAGTGGGTAAAAATAGACACAAAATTTCTTCAAATATATTTTATTACTTCAAATATCCCTTATCCAACTTTCTAGACCTTGCGCACACAGCTGCAGGGGCCTACACACTCAGCTTCAAACTTACCAAAGTCTCCGCGCACTCAGTTGAAAGAGCCTTCCCCTTCGCTCAACACACAGAGAGATCTACAATTACAGACTCAAAGTTATTTCATCCATCCAGGAATTCTTTAATTGATTACCTTAGACTCACTAAGACACCTTTTATATATTTTTTCTATTAAAATACTATGGTCTGCAAACCATGGGTGTCTCTCAAAACAATACCAAAATATAAGTGGTTTTGACCTTCCTAAAACCCCTTCAATCCTACTTGACCTGCGTTACTTATGCTTTGTTCCTCAAAATGTGGAGACGTACAATATTTTAACAAAATTGACCCAGGGGACCCCATCCCAATAGGCCCATAACACAATTATGTGACTCGTCCTCAAGTCACTCTACTAGTACGCTCTAGATCTTTTCTTTCAGGCTGGTGAATGAAGACTTCACTGGGTGGATCACCTCTGTACATTGAACGACTGCCTATCACACTGATTCCACCAAATTTTCCATAGTTGGCCTGTCTGTTGCTAAGTCAATGGTTCCTATGTCTGTTGCATACTTTTGAGCATTCCTTCTAGAGTCTGTGAGAGTTTCCTTGCTTCTTCCTCCCATGGCTGCATTCATGCAGTTATGATCTGTATGTTATTTTGAAGCTCCTCAATCTGTCCTTGCAGGGATGTCCCCTCTTTCAACCAGGCAAACCATTGCATAAGGACTAAGGTGTCTGTTGTGGCCTTTATCTCATATACTACAATTTCTTATCTAGAATGATGACTTCGATATTCTTCACCTGTGGGTCCTCCTGTAGCAAGGCCCATAGTTCGAGAGTCTCTTCAAACAACTCACTACACTCCTTAACTATATCATCAAGCTTTTCCCTGCCTTTTCTAATGGAAGCCTCATGTTGCTCTTGGATCTCTAGTGGTGTGGTGGGTTACACCTTCAATTGAAGCTCAGTAATTTGGAGCTACAAATCAAAATGAAATTTATCCACCAACGCCTTTGATTCTCTAAATAAATCTACCACCTACTGCACTTTTTCTTCAAAAGTGGCCTCTGACTGAATCTGGAGCTCGGGGAGCTCACTGCATACTCTAGAAATGACCTACTCCAGTTGTGCCCTTCTTACAACTACCTCTTCATGGTCCTAGAGAGATTTGTGCTTTTCATCGCACATCTATTGACTCGTGATCTACACATCCTTGATCACCATGAGAGCTTGTTGTTTTCACACCTTAAGCTCATCCACTACATCGTGGTGTAGCTCATGAAATGTGGTTAGGGGTAGCATCGCGAGGTTAATAGTTACGTCTTTGAGTAGCAAGGCACTCTCCTATTCTATCGCATCATTGAAATGTTGAGCTCTAAGGTGAGCACCGACTACACACTACCCAATTTCATTGGCTTCAGGCTCGCTTGAACCTGGATCACCTAAACGTGCAACTCTATGAGGCCCACCTAGACCTTTGTCAAAATGGACTGACACTGATCTTCAATATGGCCCAAAATTTCTTTTTTTGCAGTGCAAGCAGTAATTCAAATTTCATCAAGGTCCCCCTCAGTGAGGACCATGGCCTCTACATCGGCAGACTTATCATACTTGTGCTTCTTATGTGCACCTCCTGCACTTAACTTTTGATGCTGTTTAAGAATAAAAGGAGAATCAATGTTATCCGGGTCTACAAAGGGGTCTTCGGTACCCTAAACTAGTTCTTCGATATATTTCTCTTTGTTGTGCTCACCCTCTGGTTCCTACACATTATTTTTCTCTTGGTCGATGGTCACGTTCTGCTTTTTCTTCTGCACTGCTTTACTAGTGCCTTCTACTCCTTCTCCACTAGTCCTTGTTATACCTATGATAATATCCATTGGAAGGAGTGAGTCATTCGGCCACTAAAGGACTAACTGTGTGATATCATCTTCAGCTACCAAAAACAGCAACGTCATCTATTTCTTCATCATATCGCACCTCGTGCGAATGTATACATGATGGAAATTGGCCTTAAAATCTTCAATGAAACGATATTCTTTGAATAGAATGGGTGAAAACTATGGTTTCTAGTTAATCCCCATACGCAATTCCATTTCAAACAATACCCATAACATCATATTTTTAGTGACATGGGCGGGGTCCTTCGTTTCCCACAACAAGCCAAATTTGGCAACCTCGCACAACTCCCAATTCATTGTTGGGAACTGAGAATCCTATCATCCTCCAATCTATCAGCGCAATCAATAATAGCAACTACGCGTAATGGAATGCTTTTCCTTCCTCTTGTGCTTCATAAAAATCATCCAAGAATTCTTAGCAGAGGTACTTTGACCAATTGAATTGGACCCCCTAGCTACACTACACAGCCAAGGATACCACTGGTGTCAGTACTTCATTGGAACGCCACTTTCTCATAATTTTTCCTACCAAGATTTGTGAAACAAACCACACAACTTCATTTGAGATAGAACTAATGGCATATCCCCACGACTTCTTCACCAAACCGAAGTCACTTTTCATTTGGTCCACAAGATTTTTCTCTTGTGACTTCCCCACAAAAGCATCTGCAGGGTTCGCGCCTTGATATGGTAGCATTGTGATTCTGTGGATTAGCATATCATCAATTGGGATGGGCCCTCCCAGCCAAAGGCACCTGCCATGAACCAACACTAACAACTGGCGCACACAAATGGTATTAATAATACTATGGCTAAAATGTGGGACATACAACATATTAAGCAACCCTGCGCTCTCAATACTGATCGACAAATTCAATGGTTCAAGTCTTGTAATGCTCGTCTCCACATAGTAGACAGTTTTCAAGTATTTAATATAGGTTTTAACCCCATACAGAGATTACCTACATACAAATTCGAAAAATATAAAATAAGCAATGGCAAGAGGATAACACATAAAACAAATATACACAGAGATTTTCCTCTGGATCCCAAAATTGGAACTACCAGATTGATTTTTCATTATTTTCCTTTCAATTTTACGATACATATATATACATGTCGAAGCATCCATAAACCCTAGTCCATTTAATCCTGGATTAGAACATAACCATAGTTCCCTTGACCGAATATAAAAAATACCATGGACCAAAGATCATCGCGCCCAAAACCATAGGTAGGTTCACCCACCTAATATAGGGTCCAAAAAAAAATTCCCCATGGTGTTGCCCCCCCATACAGGGGTGGCTACCGCCCCCCCCCCCCCCCCCCCCACTGTGCATCAACGCAATGATGAGGGGGCTCCACCCCCACTCTAGTCGTGGAAAGAATATAACACAACCCAACATTCTCCCACTTGTTTTTTTCTTTCCACACAGGGCCACAAGAGAGCTTAGTCATTTATCCAGCTCTGCAATGCCCATTGTTTCTCTACACCAAGAGAAATTCTCAGAGCTCATAGATTTTGTCAATGCATCTACAGTATTCTTCAAAGTGTCCACCTTTACCAGCAACACCTTTTTTTCTTCTATCATATCCCTCACAAAGTGATACTGAACATCAATGTGATTTTTCTTTGAATAATAAGTAGGGTTCTTGTCTAGTCAATTTAACGTCTTAAATTGCTCTACATAAATTATCAATCCGGGTATCGTAAATTGATGAAGTGTGGTGCACCATATGTGCTTAGTTAACCTTTTTCTTACTTCGTTGTTTTATAGATTTAATTTTGTTTTGGGGTTTTGTTCTTGTTGATCTCCTAAAGTATCTAATGCAAATGGAAATCCTACTATAAGGTCTTAAGAATACTTTTAAAGGTCAAGTCTGGATGTAGATTTCAAGACAAGGTCTATGTCTCTAATGGTAACTTCCAAGACTTAGCACTTCAAAAGATCTTAAAACATGTTATTGATGGAATTAGTACTTAAACAAAAGTGTAAGTATGCAGCTACTTTAATCAAGCAAAAGATGAAATACTGATCATGAAATCACTATCCCTGCTATTGTCTAAATACAAGAGAAATGAATTAAGCTAATGCACTCAAAGAAATCCAAAAATTGCAAGTAAAGTAAAGCTAAAATCAAATTACATCAATTCATATTCTGATCCCTCGCCATTAGTCTTGCTATAGCTTTCGGAAGTAATCATAAAAAACTTGAGCAATTTGATATCTATTTGCAGAAAAGTAAACTTAAAATCAAATTACATCAACTCATATTCTGACCCCTCACCATTAGTCTCGTTATGGATTTCGGAGGTAATCATAAACAACTTGAGCAATCTGATATCTATTTGCAGAAAAGTAAACTTAAAATCAAATTACATCAACTCATATTTTGACCCCTTGCCATTAGTCTCACTATGGCTTTCGGAGGTAATCATAAACAACTTGAGCAATCTGATATCTATTTGTAGAAAAGTAAAACTAATATCAAATTACACACTCATACTTCAATCTCTCACCATTAGTCTCGCTATGGTTTTCGGAGGTAACCGTCAATGAAATGAGCAATCCAATATCTAATTGCAGAAAAGTAAACTAATATCAAACTACACACTCATATTTCAATCCCTCACCATTAGTCTCTCTATGGCTTTCGGAGGTAACTGATAATGACATGAGTAAATTAATATCTAATCTAGCTAATAAAGCAAATGAACAAAACTGAAATAAATAAAATAGTGCTGGAATTAAAAAAAACTAAGAAAAATACAAAGTCAGCAGAGAGGTAAATCTCATGTCACTATTTGATGCAAAAACATGTAAAGAAAAGCTAATCTACAATCAACCGGTTGAACACACTTACATGAATTAAAATTGCATGAATGGAAAATCTAATCTATCAAACTTAAAAGCAATCAAATGACATAATGAAATCAAAGCAAAGTTACAAAATGAATCTACTCTACCTTACATTCTAATATGCTCCATGACATCTACTTCACATCTCCTTCCATGTTGAGAACATCAAAGCTTTATTCAAATTCTTCAAAATTACAAAGTACAACAAAGCTATCCAAAGCTTTCAAAATCCATCAAGGAAGAATTACAAACTCCAAGCTAAAGAACTAAAAGCCAAGCCAAGCTACCAAATGAAGGAGAGAGATCTCCTATTTATACAAAAAGATGAGAAGCCATCTCATTAATGAGAGTCAATGAATCTCTCCCTCCACCTCTAGAGTCCTAATCAAAATAGGAACTGATAAGACACATGTCTTCTTAGAGTTACAATATAATTAGGAGATGTGACACATATCCTCATGATCCCATGATTTTTTCCACTCAAATTCGAATTTGGCCTTAGAGTGCCACATAAGGGTCTTCTATAAGCCTCCTTTCAACAATCTCAACCCACTTGTTAGGTATAAGCATATGCACATTATTTTCTAATTTTTAACCACAAATTCACTTAAAAGGCCTAGAATTAATAAAGTTTGGAAAAATATAAATGTGGTCCAATGATAATGAAAGTGGGATGAATGTGGTGACATAGTAGTGAAATGGAGGTGATATAATCGACATAATAGTAAAAGTGTAATGGAAATGAATGACATTTTCAAGACTCAACATACCCCCCAACTGAAGCTATTGCATGTCCTCATGCAATATATATTACATTAACTCTTTGGATACTTGAGCTTTGGCTTAGCTTTGCATGATATCATTTGATAACTTCATATTTTTGCAAAGTGTTTTACTTGAATTGCAACATGGTTGGTTCTTGTGTTACAACCATTTTTTTGTTGTTGCCTTCTATTTTGATCTTTTAACTTTGCATAATGATATTTTGATTATTGTTGCAAAGTATATCTTTTATTGTATTGCATGATGGTTGGTTCTTGTGTGACAACCATGATTTTGTTTGTATCCAATTTATCCTTTAAGCACTTTTTAGAAAGCCATTGTATGCTCATAATAGCATTGTAATAATTAATATATGTTGGAAGTATGTGGGCTCCTGAATATGATATGGATATGGCAAAATATGAAGATGAATGTATTCCCCCCCCAACTGATGGTATTGACAATTTTATGAAATGAAGAAGAGAAATGTTTTTCCAACAATTATCATTCTAGCTTTTTATGGAATTCTATGGTCAAAAGTTAGAAAATGATGTACCTTCACTTACCCTTTGGAATAGATGAGTTGTATGTGTGGTGGGTGCAAAATTCTGATCATATTCTTCTTCAAGTGGTTGAACAAGAGGAGTCATGGATAGAGAGATAAGATGACTTTTTATTTCTTCTACTAAAACTTGCTGAATCTACTCCAAAATGCTGAAAATAATAGTCTTCATGTCTTCAAAACTCATTGGCACAATTCCTACTATGTGAAAAGATGTTCTGACATCAAACATAGTAGGAAATTGTTGGTTTAGTGGCCATTAATGGATGCCACTAGTCAACACGAGAACTCTCACCATTGATGACAATGAGAGTCAAGATGCCCAAACACATCTTGCTAGGTACGAATGAATTTGTCGATGTCGAGTCACCTAGAAGATCTAACGAACAAGGGACATTAATGTATTCACATTGTTTGTCAGCATGAGGACTTGCCATTAAGGCATGCAAGCCTCAAGGTGTTTTTACAAAGAACTTAGACTCAAAGGACTATGGACTCAATAATTTGCACTGAAGCAGGGCTTATTTACAGAATGAAAATGACAAGAAATGGAGGATGAAAATGAAATATGGCAATGGAGAACAGAAATGGCAATGGGTAATAAGCATGTGAATGAGCCTTTTTCTTTTATTTGTGGGTTATGAATGGACAAAAAGAGATGGAAAGTGTATGTGAATGTAAATGGAAAATATGGAGGAAAATGAGATGAATGGTTTATTATGAGGTATGGATGTCATGGAGACAATAGTATCTGAAAGTTTTTCAAGTGTTTGGATCTAATTTTGTATCAACATATTTCCTCTTTGTTGTTGATCATCCTCTTATGAAACAAATTGGTCTCTTAGAGAGACACCATTCTCTTGTAGTCATTTGTCTTTCCTCTTGGAACCTGCGAAAAAAACTAATACTTCTTCTGCAATGGAATGTAAGATTATCAAAGGAGAGAGATGACCAATATCTCTAGTTATGATATGTATACACAAAACTAAGAATTTGTATTAATGAAACAAGTTCTCAAAGGAAAAATCATAAGAATTTATACCTGATTTGGAATTAGTGCCTCAAGTTGATGTTGCTTCTTTCCAACAATTTATTTCATTATTTTCCATTTCAAACTCTAATGATGGATTTCTCATTGTGTAGATCTTGTTGAGATCTTTCCAATGGTACTTAAATCATCAAAATCTGATTTTGTATGAAAAAGTTAGGCTGATTTGAACAATGAGGTTTTTTTCAATTTGCGGAGTTGGACTTCAGCTGCAGAATGTGCACGGTTTCTGTAGCTAAAAATCTTGAATACAAAGTTAGCCATTCATCTTTCATCATCAGTCCAAAATTAATCAATACCTTCAGAAAAGTGAGCAAATAACTTATTCATTTCATTGATTCAAAATTATTATTATTTTTCTTGACATGCAGTGACTTAGTGTGGCGACTTAGTGATAACACACAACTTGACTTCCCTTTGACCGGGGTATTTTTCATCGAATTGGATCAAATGAATAGGACACCATCCATGTACTAACATTCCCCCAGCTACCCATGTGGCTTGTTTTGCTTGATGACACCTGCAACCTAGAGTTTAACAAAAACAACTGCGGAAAGTTGAACCAGCTGTGGAAAGTTGAATCAGCTGCGGAAAGTGGAATCAGCTGTGAAAAGTGGCTGGATTCCGCAGCTAATGAAAACAGAGTGTAGAAAACACTATGAAATGGAGTGGCTGTGTGCATGGAAAAAAAAAATGTGGAGGATGTAAGCAATTGCACACGTAGACAAAGTAGAAGTTAGAGACAAGAAACCAGTGTAATTAGCCCTGCGGTAGTCCCCCCAGAAATGCCTTGGTGCTGTCGAGGCTGGGGAAATAAGGTGATTCTAAGTATATCTGGGTGAGTCTGTGGGGTCTATAAGAGGATCTCTTCATCTCCACGCCGCCCATTACCATAATCACCAATTGAAAATAGAGTGATGCTGCGAAGAATGGATAGAAAAACAATGTAGAGTTTTTGGCTGAAAATATAGTCAGACTGCCAATCACGTCATAATAAAATTAAACACATACACAAAACTTGTTAATGAAGACAAGATCCATGAGTATTAACACTGTGCCGATATTTTAGCAAGTAAAATTTCGAGTCATAGGAATAGTTGTTGGATGGGTGCTTAGAGAAGTGCCGTATTTGATCATCTTACTATTAAATGGGAAGACGGGTGGCAAAATACTTGTTCAAACTATTCCCTATTCATTTAATAAATATCTTTTCCTCTCACGCATTCAGTGACATGGTGGATGACCTGGAAGCCAAGGAAATAAGATCTGAGCGGATTTCTCAAAGAAATCGAAATATGGCCGCAACTGTGCAGAAAAACACTGTTTTTTCTCACGCGACAGGCAAAAATGAGCTCCAAAGAACTGAGCATTTCTCCCAAACCGCCATGAATCTCTTAAAATGGTTTCTGGGTTATCTAATTGACCCTGCTGGAAAAAAAACCCATGTTTTGTTTTTTCCAGATTTGTCTCTGTTTTTCCAAATCGTGCTCTCAACGTTTGACATTTTTCTTTGTTTACTTTTTTCTGAGTTAATGTCTTTTATTGTTCTGCATTTTATGAATTTGTTGCATTCGCCCTTCTAGATTTCATTTGTTGTGTAATGGCTCTTGACCAGATTATGGACTAATATAAATTGGCACTAATCCTTCCACCTTTGGGAGAGTCTTGAAGTGTTCAAGCACCTTCATTGCCGCTTTACCATATTTTGGATCACTAGAAATTTTACTAAGGTACCAAAATTCTAGTTGTACGGAAGTGACTTCTGAAGTGCTACTTAACCCATCTAGTGCTGGATGTGCAAATCTTTCACGAAGAACAACATCTGAGAATGGAATAGCAGTTGGACTAGATGTAAAAGCAGACAATAAGTGATTTGCGAGGTCCTTAGCTCCTTCTAAATATACCGTAGGTTTGGGTCCATGAAGCACAGATCTAGAACCCCATTCTCTAATCATTTCATTTTCTCCACCACTAAGATGATAGGCACTAAGAAGACTACCCAAGATATGAATTGTAGTTTCAAAAAAACCTATATTATGATCCTGAGATTGTATGGCTCGCATCTCATTGGGAAGTTACTGATTTCCTTATAAATTTGGCAGACATCTCCATATAGTTATGGTTTCAGTTGGGATGTTCCAGAAAGACAGAGGAATGGAAGAAATGATTGAGATGAGAAATAACAACTGTAACAATGTTGATGATACTTCAACAATGGACGGAATATGGATGAGTGTTGAAGATTTTTACTAACATTGACATGCTACTGTTGATTACAAAAGTCAGGGAAACAACTAGAGGAGGCTATTGAAGGGTTGTTTTTTTTTCAATTGGTCTCATCTTATTTTCTTTACAACAGTCCATGCAATTTGATATGTCGAATTTGCACTTTTGATTTTTTTTTTTTTTAAATGTAATTGCAGGTTTGTTTTAACACCAAAGCTCAAGCAGGAATGTAGGTTTTCTACTGAGGCCACAATGAAAGCTAGGATTGAAGATAGCCATAGATTTTTATTTTTTTTTGAATCAATTGAAATGATGAAGTTTATTTTGTCTCCTCTTTTTTTTTTCTTTTTTTTTTTAACATAACAATTCTTTTTCTAATCCTCCAGATAACACGAAGTGCAGGAGGAGAGCATACTCAAGAATTATTAAATTTTTTTAGATGTAAGAAATAAGGTCTCCTAATTACACTTCTCCGGAAACGGCGCCAAATTGTCTGGTCAATTTAAAGTCTTAAATTGCTCTACATAAATTATCAATCTGAGTATCGTAAACTGATGAAGTGTGGTGCACCATATGTGCTTAGTTAACCTTTTTCTTACTTCTTTGTTTTATAGATTTTATTTTGTTTTGGGGTTTTGTTCTTGTTGATCTCCTAAAGTATCTAATGCAAATGGAAATTCTATTATAAGGTCTTAAGAATACTTTTAAAGATCAAGTATGGATGTAGATTTCAAGAAAAGGCCTATGTCTCTAATGGTAACTTCCAAGACTTAGCACTTCAAAAGATCTTAAAACATGTTATTGATGGAATTAGTACTTAAACAAAAGTGTAAGTATGCATCTACTTTAATCAAGCAAAAGATGAAATACTGATCATGAAATCACTATCCCTACTGTTGTCTAGATACAAGAGAAATGAATTAATCTACTGCACTCAAAGAAATCCAAAAATTGTAAGTAAAGTAAAGCTAAAATCAAATTACATCAACTCATATTCTTATCCCTCGCCATTAGTCTCGCTATGGCTTTCGAAGGTAATCATAAACAACTTGAGCAATCTGATATCTATTTGCAGAAAAGTAAACTTAAAATCAAATTACATCAACTCATATTCTGACCCCTCGCCATTCATCTCGCTATGGCTTTCGGAGGTAATCATAAACAACTTGAGCAATCTGATATCTATTTGCAGAAAAGTAAACTTAAAATCAAATTACATCAACTCATATTCTGACCCCTCGCCATTAGTCTCGCTATGGCTTTCGGAGGTAATCATAAACAACTTGAGCAATCTGATATCTATTTGCAGAAAAGTAAAACTAATATCAAATTACACACTCATACTTCAATCCCTCACCATTAGTCTCGCTATGGCTTTCGGAGGTAACCGTCAATGAAATGAGCAATCCAATATCTAATTGCAAAAAAGTAAACTAATACCAAACTACACACCCATATTTGAATCCCTCACCATTAGTCTCGTTATGGCTTTCGGAGGTAACTGATAATGACATGAGTAATTTAATATCTAATCTAGCTAATAAAGCAAATGAACAAAACTGAAATAAATAAAACAGTGCTGGAATTAAAAAAAACTAAGAAAAATACAAAGTCAGCAGAGAGGTAAATCTCATGTCACTATTTGATGCAAAAACATGTAAAGAAAATCTAATCTACAATCAACCGGTTGAACACACTTATATGAATTAAAATTGCATGAATGAAAAATCTAATCTATCAAACTTAAAAGAAATCAAATGACATAATGAAATCAAAGAAAAATTACAAAATGAAATCTACTCTACCTTACATTCTAATATGCTCCATGACATCTACTTCACATCTCCTTCCATGTTGAGAACATCAAAGCTTTATTCAAATTCTTAAAAATTACAAAGTACAACAAAGCTCTCCAAAGCTTTCAAAAGCCATCAAGGAAGAACTACAAACTCCAAGCTAAAGAACTAAAAGCAAAGCCAAGCTAACAAATGAAGGAGAAAGATCTCATATTTATACAAAAAGATGAGAAGCCATCTCATTAATGAGAGTCCATGAATCTCTCCCTCCACCTCTAGAGTCCTAATCAAAATAGGAACTGATAAGACACATGTCTTCTTAGAGTTACAATATAATTAGGAGATGTGACACATATCCTCATGATCCCATGATTCTTTCCACTCAAATTTGAATTTGGCCTTAGAGTGCCACATAAGGGTCTTCTAGAAGCCTCCTTTCAACCTACACATGCCAACAATCTCAACCCACTTGTTAGGTATAAGCATATGCACATTATTTTCTAATTTTTAACCACAAATTCACTTAAAAGGCTTAGAATTAATAAAGTTTGGAAAAACATAAATGTGGCCCAATGATAATGAAAGTGGGATGAATGTTGTGACATAGTAGTGAAATGGAGGTGAAATGGAGGTGAAATGGAGGTGATATAATGGACATAATAGTAAAAGTGTGATGGAAATGAATGACATTTTCAAGACTCAACAATTCTTTGCCAATAAAATTGCACTTTATCTATCACATTCTATCCTTATAACTCCCTGTACTAACCCCATACTTGAACACAATCTCTGCAACCAAAATACTTCCTTGCTTGCATAAGTGGCTACCATGTATTCTGCCTCTGTAGTTGATAGTTCCCCTACATATTGTTTCTTACTCATCCAACTAACTGCACCTCAAAATAGGTTAAATACATACCCACTTGTAGATCTTTTATGATTCAAATCTCTAGCCTAGTGTGCATCAACAAAGCCATGGATATCCAAAACTCTGTCAAATCCTGGTCTTCCTTGGTAACACAAACCATAGTCACTAGTGCCACACAAATACCTCAAAACCTGCTTCACTGTTGTCCAATGCTCCTTCCCTGGTTTTGACATAAACCTGCTCAATACTCTCACTGCATGTGCAATGTCTGGTCTAGTACAAACCATTGCATATATCACGGTATCGACTGCACTTGCATATTAAACATGGGACATGTCCTCTTCCTCTTCTTGTGTCTTGGGACACTTTTTAGCAGAAAACTTTACACCCACAGGAATAGGAACCTTCACCGGTTTACTATCCTGCATATTAAACCTCTGCAATATTGTCTCGACATACTTCCTCTCGTTTAGCTAGAGCTTCCTCTTTGCCCGATCTCTATTAATTTCCATGCCCAAAATATAGTTTGCGGCACCAAGATCTTTCATGTTGAATTTGGAGGACAATTGGGTCTTCAAATCCTGGATAATTTCTTTGTCATTTCGAACCAGCAACATATCATCCATTTACAAGACCAGATAAATAACACAGTCACCAATTAATTTAAAATACACACAATGATCTGCTTTTCTTTTGGTGAAGCCAAGTCCCCATAAAATATATCAAGTTTCTGATACCACATCCTTAGTGATTGTTTTAACCCATACAAAGACTTTTTTAACTTGCAGACTAGTTCTTTCTTACCCTTCACCGCAAACCCTTCAGGTTGCTTCATGTAGATCTCTTCTTCCAAATCCCCGTGAAGAAATGTTGTCTTCACATCCATCTGTTTTACCTCAAAATCAAAAGAAGTAACAATAGACAAAAATAACATAATAGAAGCTACCTTGGAAAGAAGAGAAAAAATATCACGAAAATCAATTCCCGACACCAGGGATAACCTTTTGCTACCAACCGAGCTTTGTATTTCTTCACCTTTCCTTCTGCATTTGTCTTCTTCTTGAACACCCATTTTCTTTCAATGTTTTTCCTTCCTGCTAGCAACTCAACCAGATACCAATCCTCATTTTTGTGCAAAGATGCTATTTCATCAAACATGTGCTCTTTCCAGAGTTTTCCATCCTCTGAATCTATTGATTCCTTCACAGTTCTGGGATCATCATCAATAATAGATAAAGTGAATTTTGAATAGAAATCTATTGGACTATACCTTTCTGGCTACCTTCTTTCTCGAACTGATCTTCTCACAACCAGAGTTTGTGGCTCTTCATCTTCTAATTCCTCTTCTACTGTAGAGTCTGATTCTTCCTCTTTAAGCTCAAACTCTTCTCAAGTTTATTTGATGGGACTTCATGTTTAATAATGTCTTTCACCTCTCTAAACACCACATCTCAGTTGTACAAAACCTTCCTTGTTACTGCATTCCAAAGCTTATAACCCTTTAAACCATCCTTATACCCAATAAAGATTCACTTTTCAGATTTACTATCCACCTTTGTTCTTTTCTCCTTTAGAACATGTACATATGCATCACATCCAAATACCCTCAAATGTGAAAGAGGAGGTTTCTTACCAGTCCATACCTCTTGTGGAGTCTTATCCTCCAAAATTAATGAAGGTGATATGTTGACCAGGCAACATGCAGCCCCCACCGCCTCTGCCCAGAATTCCTGTTCTAACCCGGCACCATTAAGCATGCTTCTTGTCATTTCCATCAATATTTTGTTCATTATTTCTGAAACTCCATTTTGCTAAGGTGTGTATGGAGTATTCTTCTATCGTGCTATACCACACTTCTTATAGAACTCTTCAAATTCCTTCTTGCAAAACTCTCCAACGTTATCTATCCTCAACACCTTTATCTTCTTCTCTGTTTGGTTTTCCATCAGAGCTTTAAATTCTTTAAACCTGTCAAAGACTTCAGATTTCTTCTTGAAGAAATATATCCATGTATTCCTTGAGAAGTCATCTATAAATGATACATAGTACACAAACTTACCCAATGATGGAACCTTCATAGGTCCAAACATATCATTGTGCACAAGCTCTATTATTTGTTTCATTCGTTTACCACCAGAGGAGAAACTCACCCTATTCTGCTTCCCATATACACAATTTTCACAGAAATCAAAATCTAGGGAGCTATTAGTCATACCTTCTACCATACCTTTACCATGAAGTATTCTAAGGCCCTTCTCTCCAATATGTCCAAGCGTTTGATGCCATATCATGGTATTTTCTCCATAGACTGTTAGATTTTCTACTCCACTTTCAGGAACCATGGGTCTATTTCACTCATCAATAATAGTGCCACCTTGCAACTTGTACAAAGTTCCAATCTAAAATCCCCACATCAATGCCAGTGTTCCCTGAACCATCTTGCAGGTATCTTTCTTGAACATTGTTTTACACCTGCATCATCCATCTTGCTTACATAAATTAGATTTCTGGCCAATGCAGGAATATGCAAAACACTCGGAAGTGTTCTAATCCTTCCACCTTACAACTTCAACTTTACTTTTGTGTGACCAACGATTTTAGCCTTCCTGTCATCCCCCAAGAATAGATCACCACCATCATATTTCTCATACTCATAGAACCACTCTCTATGGGGAGTGAAGTGAAAAGATGCACCTGAGTCAATCAACCATGCCTCATGATCTACATGTGTACTTGAAGAAGAAGCCAAGTACACATCCCCACCTTCATCTATGGTGGTTTTCTCTTTTGCAGAAGGAGCATCATCAAATCCCTTTCCTTTGTCAATATCTTTAGATTTACAATCCCTTTTGTAGTGTCCTTTCTTTGCACATTTCCAGCACACCTTTACAGGTTTTCCTAGATGTTTAGATCTCCCTCTAGATTTAGATATCCCACTCGAGGACTTACTTTTGTTTCTATTCTGGGACGGTCCTCGCATAAACAAGGAGTCACCATTCTGGCTCTCCATATTTTTCCGTCTCATCTCCTCCGTTAGCAAGGATGAGATTATTTCACCAAGATGTAAGGCAGTTGCATTGCTACCTATTCCAATAACTAAACTATCCCACGAATCTGGTAGAGAACACAACAAATTTACGCACTTATCTTCATCTGAAATTTTAATATCAATAGATAATAACTAACTTACCATAGTATTAAATGCATTCAGATTCCCTGTCACCAAGTCTTCTTCTTTCATCCTCAAGCTATACAACGTTTTCCATAGGAACATTTTATTCACCAGAGACTTAGATTGGTACAAAGTCCCTAACGTGTCCCACAGAGCCTTCATCGTAGCTTCATCTAATACATTCAACAATATTGAATCTGAGACATATAATCATAGTGTGCTTTTTGCCTTCCGATCCAACTTCTTCCATTCTTCATTGGACACTCCCTTTGGTTTAGTACCTTGATCTATTGTGATCCGTTGATCTTTTTCCACCAACAGATCCTCCATCTTGAGTTTCCACAACTCAAAAATCTGACCATTAAATTTTTTGATCTCTATATTTCCACTACTTGCCATCTCATTTCACCACCAAAAGCTATCCCGCAGATCTCCCACTGAATAGGGTCTACCATAGGCCCAAGCAAAACCCCTCAGCAACAAAGGCGTCCCCTTGAAGCCAAAACAATTCTGATACCAAATGTAGGTTTTAACCCCGTACAAAAATTCCCTGCATACGAATTCTAAAAATAGAAAATAAAAAATGGTGAGATCATAACACATAAAACAAATATACATAGAGATTTTCCCCTGGATCCCAAAACCGGGACTACTAGATTGATTTTTCACTATTTTCCTTTCAATGTTACAATACATATATACATGCTGAATGAAACATCCATAAACCACAAGCTATTTAAACTTGGATTAGAACATAACCGTAGTTCCCGTGATTGGATCTACAAAATACCATGGATTGAAAACCATCACGCCCAAAACCATGTGCGAAAACCATGCACAAAACCATAGGTAGGTCCGCTCACCTAATATAGGGTCCAAAAACAATTCCCCGAGGCATTGCCCCAGACCCCGTAGAGGGGGGCTAACCGCTCCCCTCAAACCCCCCATATAGGGGGGCTTTCGCCACCCCTGTGACCCCCCCCCCCACATCAACACAACGAAGGGGGGGGCTCCGCCCCCTCTCTAGTCGTGGAAAGAATATAACAAAACCCAACATTTAATGGGTTCCAATTGTAGTAATTTCTCATGATCACCCAAATCCAAATCCTCCATCTTCAGAAATGGTACCTAGGCGAACAAGTCACCCTCAATAGGTACTTCCTCCAGCAGAAATGGCATGAATAGCTTGAATTTCAAAGAGTTAGGGTCCTTAGTTACTTTGGCGGTTTGTTTTCGTGGGGGTGTATATGGTGGCAACCGAGAAATTAGTTCCACGCCTTCTATGCTAATATCCTCAATCCCCATATTCATCACTTCTTCACCCAGGTCCTAGGGTTCCATAGGTTGCTTGTTTTTATCGATACGACCCTTTTGTCTCTTCTTATTTGGGATCTTTCGTGGCAATTTCTGAACGAGGGCTACTGTGGCTTTCTCTACTTTTTCTCTCCTACCACGGAGGCAGTAGGTTTTAGCCTCGGTGACCTAGGTGATGTAGTAGGGATAGGCGGTGTTGCACTCATGATGTTTCCTACCCCTCTCTTCAAGAATTCTTGCTCAAATTATGCCCAACTTAGGTAACTGGACATATAGCAATGCACTCAGCCCTTTAAGCGCAACAACACATAACAAATTCTCAAGAAGCAAAGTGACCAAGTGTGGAGTGGGGTGAAATATTTATAACTTGATTTTAATTCAAACTGTTCGTTCCCCTGTAAATATTTCTCATAAATGTGATTTTGGCAGCAGATTGTCCCATACATTCACCTTAATTGCACTTCCCCCTCTCCTTTTATCAGAAAAATAGTTGTCAAATCATCTGTAGCTTCTCTAGTGGTCACTTTCTATGTATATTTCATGGCAATCCTCCTTATTGTGCAATTACCTCGTCCTAGCTTCCATCTACACGATCTTCCAACACATCGCACAACCTTCCTTCTTCAATAAATTTTTTCCTTCGCAACGTAGTTTATAGTCTTTCACTTTCATTCAATTGCCATACGAAATAAGGCTTTCTTGTGTCCATGTAGTGATTGCACAGGGCCATGATTGTCCTTATAAACCTTCAGCCTTCTCCCATTAATCCTACCTGGAACTACTTCCCCATTGAGCTTCACACGCTGAACTATACCACGATCCGAAATGTCCTTTTATATGGTCCTAGCCAGTGCATATGAAACTTCCCCGAAAACTTGGTAAACTTGTTTTCATACATTAGTACCAGATCACCATTTTTTTAGGTGCATTGCTTGATATGACGATCATGTCATGCCTTTTCTCTAGATTTTTGCACCTATTGATAAAAGCCAGCCAAAAAGTCATATTCCTCTAACGCCAACAACTACATGAGGATTTCCTCGATGATATCACGATCTGGCAACTTGGTTATTGTTGTGATTCTTAGTTAGGGCACTATGTAGTCCATTAGCATTACCACTTCTTATTGTAAACCAATCGAAAGGGTGTTTCCTAGTCAATTTCTTGTAGGTAGTCCTATAGTCCCACAGAACCACTGGTATGCACACATCCCAATCATTCCTATTAACATTGCATACCTTTGCGAGGGAATTCTCCAAGATCTTTTTGAAAGCTTCAATAGTGCCATGTGCCTGGGGGTGATATGGTGTACTCTTCTGATGGTAAATCTGGAACTCTGTTGTTAAAGTTGTAATTGTCTCATTTAGGAAGTGTAACCCTCTATTACTCATCATAAGTTTTGGTCATCCAAACCTTGATATAATAAACTCAAATATGACCTTTGCAGTAGTGTCTGTGCTACAATCCTTCAGAGGATGTGCCTTGACCCACCTGGTTAAGCATTTCATCGTAATGATAATATAATGCACTCCCATATTTTTTCTTGGCAGCTGAATAGGTCCAACAAAGTCAATTTCCCATTTATCAAATTCATGTAACGTAACCTATGGATTTAATGGAATTTCATCCCTTTATGATTGTCTCCCGATCCTTTGACACACACACTACAATATTCCTTGGAATCCTTATGTACTATTGGCCACCATAATCCTACGAGTAGGATCTTTTGCATAGTAGCCTTACTTTCATAGTTTCCTCTATTGACACCACCATGTGCTTCAGCTAGAATACTGTTGCTTTGATATTCAAGCACATATGAGTGTAGAACTTCATTCAACCCCATCTTATATAGTTGCCCTGTAATCGCAGAAAAGTCGGTAGCCCTGAAAACTAGTTCCTTCATTTGTTGCGTCGTATAACCTTCAGGAGCTATGCCAGTAGCTAAAAACTAAATGATGTCTGCAAAATTCTCATCCACAACCCTGACAGCAAAGAGTTGTGTGTCAGGTAATCCTTCCTCAATATTTGTAGGCTCTTTTCCATTTTAGAATCGAGAAAGGTGGTTTGGTCCAAAATTCAATCTCTCGATCTTCACTATGAATTCAAAATCATATTCTTGGAAAAGGAGCTTATTGACCAGGTATTTCAAAGGGGAATGGTCTGTGTACATCTTAAAGTTCGCACCTAGTAGATAATTCCTAAACTTATGTAGAGCATAAACCATGGAAAAACCCACACGCTCTATGGTTGAGTAGTTCCTTTTGGCCTTAGATGGTTTCTGACTCGCAAAGGCAATCGGGTGATCGATATCTCCTATGCCTGGTTGTGTTAAGACGGCTCCCAACACTATGCAAGATTCATCCACATGCACATGAAATTCCTTCTTCTAATCTGGGAATACTAGTATTAGTGGCTAACCATCTTCTCCTTCAGAGTATCCAAGCTCTTATGAAAATCATCATCCCAGAAAAAAGTAACATCCTTCTTTAACAACTTCTCCATGGGCGTAGTGATTTGCACATATGCCTTAATAAAATTCCTATAGTACCCAGTATGACCCAATGTCGTGCGTAGTTGCTTTACATTCCTAGGGGGTTCCAGATTGATAATGACAACAATCTTAGCAGGGTCTACCATCAATCCCTGCTTACAGACAATGTGGCCTAATAATATTCCGTAAGGTACACAGAAAATGCATTTCTTCAAGTTTAGAGAGATATGGTACTTCCTACAGGTATCCAACATCAGGCGCAGACTAGAGACATGCTTCTTGACCAACCCAAACACTATCCAATCATTGAAGTAGACTTCCAAAAACTTATGAATGAACTCCTTGAACGTCATGAAAACCACCCTAGAAAAAATTACAGGAGAATTTTTGAATCCGAAAGGCATAACTGTATACTAGAACAACCCCCATTCTATAGCGAAAGTAGTATTTCTTCTTTCCTCCAGTGCAATATTAATTTGGTGGTATCCCGAGAATCCACCTGTAAATGAGTAAGATTCCTATTTGCCAACATTCTCGAGAACTTCATCTATAAACGACATAGGAACTAGATCATGGACACATGCATCGTTTAGCTTCTGCATATTTACGCAAATCCTGATATCACCTTTTGTTTTCTTCTCTTGGGCCACCATAGGACTGACCCACTTAGATTCCTCTACCAACTCGATTATTTCAGCCACGAGCATTTTATTGAGTTCCTCTCATACCTTTTCCTTCTATTTTGGGTTCAACCGTTATGAGCACTACTTAACTGGCTTCGAATTGGGTTTTAAATTTATCTTCATCTCTCGCAAATATCCTACTATCCCCTTCAAGTCAAAGAACTTGGTTGGAAATAAATCCTGATATTCATGTAGTAATTCAACTACCTTATCCACTATATCTTCATCCCAATAGTCGCCAATGTTCGTGCATTTTGGTTATGATTTCGAACCACTGTTCACCTACTTTGTGTGTACCAATTGCAAAATATTAGGGATTTCTGCACTAGTTCCCCCAACTTTGTGTGGTCCCTCTGATTTAGGGATATTAATATTCCATGGATCCTCATCATCTTCTTCAATTGTAACAATGTAACATTCTAAAGAATGTTGCAGTTGTGTACTCCATTCAATTTGTACCCATGTTACAGGTTCGACGAGTGTTCACAAGATTGTTTCTTTAATTTCCTAGAGTGCTTCATCAATGCATGTGAACTTATTGAAGCCTCGAAATTTGCTGGGACAACATGGGGGGTAACCACCCGGTCAGGGCCTTGAATACCATCCCTTAGCCATTTGGATTGGTGGCTTCGACTGGATTTATGGGACTAGTTTCCCAATCTTTGAAAAGATGGTAGGATGGGGATGTGTTTGATTATCAAATCTAATTTTGTAGATGTGGGTGGTTTCAACAGAAAAATCAAAATAAACTATATTTACTATTTACTCGGGTTTAAATCAATATTTGTGAAATCTAGATAAATGACTACCTTGAATGATAATAAAGATTATTCATACAAGAAGAATAAAAAATTCATAAAAAAAACTATTTTGACTAAATATTTAATCAAAATGGCTGATTGTAAAAATATATCACATCAAATATCTAACAAAAATTTTTCTTATAAAAAAATTAAAAGATGACAGCTCAGCTATAATTCAAAAGTGAAGGAATAACAGGCTGTATTAAGATATAATTGACAAACAATAAACATATAAAAGAAACAACTTAATCATTTATAAAATAATCACTAAGCAATGATAAAAGCACTCGATGTGATATGACTCATCCATAGACAACAAGGCAACAATCCATGTGTTTTCTCCAAGATTGATCACAAAAAAAAAGTGCAGTTTTTAATAAACTTTCACGAAATAGATCCTAAAAAATTAAAGAAAAGCTTTAAAAAGTACAAAAGTGTATGTTTTTTAAAATTGTTTCAAATAAAATTGTGAGACCCTTTTCTAAATACATGAAAGGGGTTTAAATATCCAAAAATATTACAAAATAAGCTAAGAACTAAATCTTGAGGAGTGAAATGACTCTCCTTAGAATCAATGCCAAAAATGCAAAACTAAAACTAATTTAAAACTTTAAAAACCTAATCATGATTGGTGTTGGCTCCTCATTTGCTTCCACTTCTCATAGATATCCATTATAGCTTGAACTTTTGAAGGCTGCCTAGTTCTTATCTTTACTTGTCCCACATAAATTGTATCTGATAGCGATGGCATCATATAGATAATTGAATTGGTCGAGCATTATAGGGCCATCAATTGACTATGCGGTTTTACCAAATATGACCAATAAGCATCCCAATTCAAATTCAACAATTGTTTGATTCATTGTTCTTTTGCTGCAATACTATCGTGCCAGATTAATTGCAAATCATCAATCTCAGGCAGATTTCCTAGAGAACATCTTTGAATGAAACCTGCATACCAAAGATTATCATTAATAGTTTCAATTATATTGTTTGATACTTCGCTTGCGCTTGAAACTTCCCTCTCAGCCCGTTTTATTTCGATTTTCCAATCAGTGAAGAGAATTTCCTTATGAGATTCTTTGAACATTGGCAATTCTGTTGTCTTTCCCTTTGAATTATCCTGCCATGTGATCAAATTTGAAATTTTCTCATCTATTTCTTCAAAATTGATTTTAGTGTCATTGCATCGACCCACTAATGTATGTGCTTCATGTCACATTGGACTAATCTCTATTAACTGCTTACAGAAGATTGTTTATTGCTTTGATAGCAACGAATTGATTTATAAAGCTTCTTTGATGACTTCATCCACTTTTGGGCAATGCTTTATTTGATATGCAATAAATCATAGTTGCGCAATTTTAGTATCTTTAGCATTTAATTATGCCTAGCTCTGAAGTCTTAGGTTGTCAAAACTCTGTTGCATTTGTTCAAGTTGTGACTTAATCTGTTCCTATGTATTCTCCTTTTCTTTTATGAGTTTATCTTCTAGCTGATTTATTCTTTCCTCTTTTTCTTTGATCAAATTTCTTACTTCTTCCACTTTGTCAATTGTTGCAGAAGCATAAGATCCTGCAAACTGAGATAATTTGGTCAAATTTTCAGATGGGTCTATAGGAGTGTCCTTCCAGACAACATCCATTGGTTCATTGTCTGGCAGGCTAATAGCAGCATGGTCAATTTTTTTGGTTTTCCTTTGCATCTTAATTACTGTTCGATGTTTGGGACTATAAAAAAAATCCAAAGGAGGAGTTTCCTCCTCTTTCAAAACAATTTTTGAAGAAGGAAAAGTAGGAATTACTTCGATATCTTCTAAAGTAGCGAGAGATTTTTCTGAAGATTTCTCGGAATGTTTTGGTGTTTCAGGAAAAGTTTTTGCATGACTGATACCAGCCTGTGATTTATTAATGATTTTTTGTTGGGTGTGGGATCGCCCAAGGGAAGTTTTGGGGCTTAGAGCCTTGATTTTGGTCAATTTTGTAATTCCGATGTAAAGAATCTGCATTTTGTGGGCATAGAGCGTGTAGTTTGTTAAAGAGTCAGAGGGTTGTCCGCCCTTAATTTTGTTAATTTAATGTCGGCTATAGAGATATACCCATGGTCCGTGGACCATGGGATTGTATAAAGAGAGCAAAGCTCTAAGTAGTAAGGCATGCATAGTGGAAGAATTAATATGAGGTATGCGAAACAGATCTAAGGCGTAAAGTCTAGTTTTGGGCCGTAAAGTAGGAGAAGGCACTACAGCTGAGTGCACAAAGGCCTAGTAGTCTATAGCTGAGTGTGTAGACCCCTACAACTGAGTGCGTAGGGCGAGTTGAGTCTAAAACCAGTTGAAGTATTAATAAAGAGAAGTTTTCTATCAATTCTGCGTATTTATTTCCTGTTTTATGCATCTGTTATATTGGGTTTTGAAATTCACTTCTAATACTTATATGATGCATGAATGTGTATAATTAGTTGATTAAGTGAATTCAAGATAGAATATATGTTTACGTGAAGTTAACTAAGATTAGTTAAAGAAGATAAATGTTATGGAACCAGCTCACAAAAAGATAGAAAAGATAGATGAACGCCTTAGAAATAAACCTCTTTGAGGGGGCAACCTCCTTTACATTACACAAATGATACATTCTTGGATGATACAAATGACAAGACCTCCTTTCTATATATAAGAGTCTAAGGGGTCATAATATAATCAGAGCCGACATAACAATAATAATGTAAGGGCACAATAATAGCAATAGTGGGCTTCTATGGGGCACAATAATAACAATATGGAGACTACATGGGCACAACAATATAATAAGGGGGTTGTACTAATAACAATAGGGGGTTACACTAGTAGTATAGGGGCCTAACATGCCCCTCCTTGAAAAAGTGTTGTCCTCAATGCTTGAGTTGTTCTTGATGCTTCTGTATAAAATTCTTGTCCTCCCATGTGGAATATTCAGCAGGTAAGTTCTTCCACTTGATGAGATACTCTGGAATTGATCGATTTCGTAGCTGCCAGGTTCTTGTTTCTGTGACTGCTCCGGGTTCCAATAAGATTTTTCCTTCCTTTTCAAGTTCCAGCAATATTGTTTGAATTAGGATCTTCTACAACTTTTGAATGAGTGGCCATACTTCTTCGTCCTTCTTCCATTCATGCCTTGCTTCGTTTATCCAATCTGGTTGGATAATAGAAATAGCACAAAACAATGCTTTACAAGATATGGTCTGATTCATTTCTTCTTTCTCTAGGGTTGGGTCCTGGCATATATCCTCTTCTTTTGATGTTTCTTGATCCTTTTCTTCCTCCTCTTCATACTCTATGTAAAATAATTTCTTCTCAGCACACTTATGACCTTTAGTGCATTTGCTATCACAATTGTAACAAAGCCCTTTTTCTCTTTTTTCTTCCAATTGTTGTGGTGTAACCCTTGTAGGTTGTGGAAGGCTAGAAGAAACAACACTTCCATCTTTATAGTTATGAGGGGTAGACTTCTTTGTTGCCATAATTTTAATTTCCACTATGTTACAAAGCCCTTTTACTATTTCCAATTGTTGTAGTGTTGCTCTAAAGAAGGTGTTGCTCTTTGTATCCTCATAATGTGCTATCATTTCCTCCGTGAAAATTGACCACGTAACAAGTTGTTTACTAGAACAAAGCCCTTTATACCATAAAAATTGATCAGGTTCTAAATATGAAGATGCAATACATACCTTTTGTGACAGTGGTACACCATGTATATCAAAATATTTCTCCATCTGAAGTATCCAATTTACCAGATCCTTGCCATCAAACTCCCTCATCTTGATTTTTCTTGATTTTAGGAGCTCGATCTTGAAACGATTGTAAATTTGTACTTTCGGATCTTTAAGTTCTGAAATTGAAACTTGCAATAGCCCTCTGCGTCCTCTTTCCAATTCCACCAGTCTAATCCAAATTGGATTCTCCAAGGAAGAGTTATGCCAAATCTCCCACAGTGACTTGATTATAGACTAATTCAGTAGAGCGAACTTGTACGACGTGCCACGTGTCACTATTTTGACCTTAGGAACTGAAAATTATACATAGGAAACTACGGTCTGTCTTCTTTCTGTAACTTCTTACGAAATTGTAATCTAATGCCTAGAGAGATAGTTATGACGATTTTCCCAAGGTGACCTGTTTGGAATGTAATACGTGGGTCTGCAAAACCCTAGTTTCCTTATACTATATCTACACAAATATAGTGGGACAGGATCTAAAATTCGGAGCCGAGGTTTAGATCGATCTCTTCTCAAATTGTTTTTTGTTTTAGCTTCTGATACTTTGTAGTGAAAGAGTTATAGCAAAAATCCCACAATGATTTGTTTTAGCTTAAATTCTAGAACTTGCAAAATGCCTAACTTCCTCAAATCATATCTCCAAAAATGTGGGGAGACAAGCTCTGAAATTTGAACCCAAGGTTCAGTGTGATTGCTTTTGAAATGGGTTTTTGTTTTCACTTCTAAAACATTGCAAAAAAAACGTTATAGTGAAAATTCTACGATGACCTATTTAGAGCAGCGAAACCCTAGAATCAAAAGCTTTGATACCAAATGTTATGGAACCAGCTCACAAAAAGATAGAAAAGATAGATGAACGCCTTAGAAATAAGCATCTTCGAGGGGGCAACCTCCTTTACATTACACAAATGAAAAATTCTTGGATGATACAAATGACAAGACCTCCTTTCTATATATAGAAGTCTAAGGGGTCATAATATAATCAAAGTCGACATAACAATAATAATGTAAGGGCACAATATAGCAATAGTGGGCTTCTATGGGGCACAATAATAACAATATGGAGACTACATGGGCACAATAATATAATAAGGGGGTTGTACTAATAACAATAGGGGGTTACACTAGTAGTATAGGGGCCTGACATGCCCCTCTCCTTGAAAAAGTGTTGTCCTCAATGCTTGAGTAGTTCTTGATGCTTCTGTATAAAATTCTTGTCCTCCCATGTGGAATATTCAGCAGGTAAGTTCTTCCATTTGATGAGATACTCTGAAATTGATCAATTTCGTAGCTGTCAGGTTCTTGTTTCTGTGACTGCTCCAAGTTCCAATATGATTTTTCCTTCATTTTCAAGTTCCGGAAATATTGTTTGAATTGGGATCTTATGCAACTTTTGAATGAGTGGCCATACTTCTTCATCCTTCTTCCATTCATGCCTTGCTTCGTTTATCCAATCTGGTTGGATAATAGAAATAGCACAAAACAATGCTTTACAAGATATGGTCTGATTCATTTCTTCTTTCTCTAGGGTTGGGTCCTAGCATATATCATATTCTTTTGATGTTTCTTGATCCTTTTCTTCCTCCTCTTCATACTCTATGTAAAATAATTTCTTCTCAGCGCACTTATGACCTTCAGTGCATTTTCTATCACAATTTTAACAAAGCCCTTTTTCTCTTTTTTCTTCCAATTGTTGTGGTGTAACCCTTGTAGGTTGTGGAAGGCTAGAAGAAACAACACTTCCATCTTTATAGTTGTGAGGGGTAGACTTCTTTGTTGCCATAAGTTTACTTTCCACTATGTTACAAAGCCCTTTTACTATTTCCAATTGTTGTATTGTTGCTCTGAAGAAGGTGTTGCTCTTTGTATCCTCATAATGTGCTATCATTTCCTTCATGAAAATTGACCACGCAACAAGTTGTTTACGAGAACAAAGCCCTTTATACCATAAAAATTGATCTGGTTCTAAATATGAAGATGTAATACATACCTTTTGTAACAGTGGTACACCATGTATATCAAAATATTTCTCCATCTGAAGTATCCAATTTACCAGATCCTTGCCATCAAACTTCCTCATCTTGCTTTTTCTTGATTTTAGGAGCTCGATCTTGAAACGACTGTAAATATGTACTTTCAGATATTTAAGTTCTTAAATTGCAACTTGCAATAGCCCTGTGCGTCCTCTTTCCAATTCCACTAGTCTGATCCAAATTGGATTCTCCAAGGAAGAGTTATGCCAAATCTTCCACAGTGACCTGATGATATACTAGTTCAGTAGAGAAAACTTGTATGATGTGCCATATGTCACTGTTTCAACCTTAGGGAATTGAAAATTATACATAGGAAACTACAGTCTGTCTTCTTTTTGTAACTTCTTACAAAATTGCAATGTGATGCCTAGAGAGATAGTTATGACAATTTTCCCAAGGTGACCTGTTTGGAATGTAATTCGTGTGTCTGAAAAACCCTAATTTCCTCATACTATATCTCTACAAATATAGCGTGACAGGATCTAAAATTTGGAGCCAAGGTTCATATTGATCTCTTCTCAAATTGTTTTTTGTTTTAGCTTCTGAGTCTTTGTAGTGAAAGAGTTATAGCAAAAATCCCACAATGACCTGTTTTAGCTTAAATTCTAGAGCTTACAAAATGCCTAACTTCCTCAGTTCATATCTCTGAAAATATAGGGAGACAAGCTCTGAAATTTAAACCTAAGGTTTAGTGTGATTTCTTTTGAAATGGATTTTTGTTTTCACTTCTGAAACATCGCAAAAAAAAATCTATAGCGAAAATTCCACGATGACCTATTTGGAGCAGCAAAACCCTAGAATCCAAAGCTTTGATACCAAATGTTATGGAACCAGCTCACAAAGAGATAGAAAAGATAGATGAACACCTTAGAAATAAGCCTCTTCGAGGGGGCAACCTCCTTTACATTACACAAATGAACAATTCTTGGATGATACGAATGACAAGACCTCCTTTCTATATATAGGAGTCTAAGGGGTCATAATAAAATCAGAGCTGACATAACAATAATAATGTAAGGGCACAATAATAGCAATAATGGGCTTCTATGGGGCACAATAATAACAATATGGAGACTACATGGGCACAACAATATAATAAGGGGGTTATACTAATAACAATAGGGGGTTACACTAGTAGTATAGGGGCCTAACATGCCCCTCTCCTTGAAAAAGTGTTGTCCTCAATGCTTGGGTAGTTCTTGATGCTTATGTATAAAATTCTTGTCCTCCCATGTGGAATATTCAGCAGGTAATTTCTTCCACTTGATGAGATACTCTGAAATTGATCGATTTCGTAGCTGTCAAGTTCTTTTTTTTGTGACTACTCCATGTTCCAATATGATTTTTCCTTCCTTTTGAAGTTCTGGCAATATTGTTTGAATTGGGATCTTATGCAACTTTTGAATGAGTGGCCATACTTCTTCATCCTTCTTCCATTCATGCCTTGCTTCGTTTATCCAATCTGGTTGGATAATAGAAATAGCACAAAACAACGCTTTACAAGATATGGTATGATTCATTTCTTCTTTCTTTGGGGTTGGGTCCTGGCATATATCCTCTTCTTTTGATGTTTCTTGATCCTTTTCTTCCTCCTCTTCATACTCTATGTAAAATAATTTCTTCTCAGCACACTTATGACCTTTAGTGCATTTGCTATCACAATTTTAACAAAGCTCTTTTTCTCTTTTTTCTTCCAATTGTTGCGGTGTAATCCTTGTAGGTTGTGGAAGGCTAGAAGAAACAACACTTCCATCTTTATAGTTGTGAGGGGTAGACTTCTTTGTTTCCATAATTTTACTTTCCACTATGTTACAAAGCGGTTTTACTATTTCCAATTGTTGTAGTGTTTCTCTAAAAAAGGTGTTGCTCTTTGTATCCTCATAATGTGCTATCATTTCCTCCATGAAAATTGACCACGTAACAAGTTGTTTACGAGAACAAAGCCCTTTATACCATAAAAATTGATCTGGTTCTAAATATGAAGATGCAATACATACCTTTTGTAACAGTGGTACACCATGTATATCAAAATATTGCTCCATCTGAAGTATCCAATTTACCGGATCCTTGCCATCAAACTTCCTCATCTTTCTTTTTCTTGATTTTAGGAGCTCGATCTTGAAACAACTGTAAATATGTACTTTCGGATCTTTAAATTTTGAAATTACAACTTGCAGTAGCCATTTGCGTCCTCTTTCCAATACCACCAGTCTGATCCAAATTGGATTCTCCAAGGAAGAGTTATGCCAAATCTCCACAGTGACCTGATTATATACTAGTTCAGTAGAGAGAACTTGTACGACGTGCCACGTGTCACTGTTTCGACCTTAGGATCTGAAAATTATACATAGGAAACTAAAGCCTATCTTATTTCTGTGACTTCTTACGAAATTTCAATCTAATGCCTAGAGAGATAGTTATGACGATTTTCCCAAGGTTACCTGTTTGGAATGTAATTCATGGGTCTGCACAACCCTAATTTCCTCAGACTATATCTCCACAAATATAGCGAGACAGGATCTAAAATTTAGAGCCGAGGTTCAGATTGATCTCTTCTCAAATTGTTTTTCATTTTAGCTTCTGAGACTTTGTAGTGAAAGAGTTATAGCAAAGATCCCACAATGACCTGTTTTAGCTTAAATTCCGGAGCTTGCAAAATGCCTAACTTCCTCAGATCATATCTTCGAAAATATAGGGAGACAAGCTCTAAAATTTGAACCTAAGGTTCAGTGCAATTTATTTTGAAATGGGTTTTTGTTTTCACTTCTGAAACATCGCAAAAAAAAAGTTATAGTGAAAATTCCACGATGACCTATTTGGAGCAGCGAAACCCTAGAATCCAAAGCTTTGATACCAAATGTTATGGAACCAGCTCACAAAAAGATAGAAAAGATAGATGAACACCTTAGAAATAAGCCTCTTCGAGAGGGCAACCTCCTTTACATTACACAAATGAAAAATTCTTAGATGATACAAATGACAAGACCTCCTTTCTATATATAGGAGTCTAACGGGTCATAATATAATCAGTGTCGAGATAACAATAATAATGTAAGGGCACAATAATAGCAATAGTGGGCTTCTATGGGGCACAATAATAACAATATGGAGACTACATGGGCACAACAATATAATAAGGGGGTTGTACTAATAACAATAGGGGGTTACACTAGTAGTATAGGAGCCTAACATGCCCCTCTCCTTGAAAAAGTGTTGTCCTCAATGCTTCGGTAGTTCTTGATGCTTCTGTATAAAATTATTGTCCTCCCATGTGGAATATTTAGCAGGTAAGTTCTTCCACTTGATGAGATACTCTGAAATTGATCGATTTCGTAGCTGTCAGGTTCTTGTTTCTATGACTGCTCCAGGTTCCAATATGATTTTTCCTTCCTTTTCAAGTTCTGGCAATATTGTTTGAATTGGGATATTCTACAACTTTTGAATGAGTGGCCATACTTCTTCATCCTTCTTCCATTCATGCCTTGTTTCATTTATCCAATCTAGTTGGATAATAGAAATAACACAAAACAATGCTTTACAAGATATGGTCTGATTCATTTCTTCTTTCTCTGGGGTTGGGTCCTGGCATATATCCTCTTATTTTGATGTTTCTTGATCCTTTTCTTCCACTTCTTCACACTATGTAAAATAATTTCTTCTCAGCACACTTATGACCTTTAGTGCATTTGCTATCACAATTGTAACAAAGCCCTTTTTCTCTTTTTCCTTCCAATTGTTGTGGTGTAACCCTTGTAGGTTGTGGAAGGCTAGAAGAAACAACACTTCCATCTTTATAGTTGTGAGGGGTAGACTTCTTTGTTGCCATAATTTTAATTTCCACTATGTTACAAATCCATTTTACTATTTCCAATTGTTGTAGTGTTTCTCTAAAGAAGGTGTTGCTCTTTGTATCCTCATAATGTGCTATCATTTCCTCCGTGAAAATTGACCATGTAACAAGTTGTTTACGAGAACAAATCCCTTTATACCATAAAAATTGATTCGGTTCTAATGATGAATATGCAATACCTACCTTTTGTGACAGTGGTACACCATGTATATCAAAATGTTGCTACATCTGAAGTATCCAATTTACCGGATCCTTGCCATCAAACTTCCTCATCTTGCTTTTTCTTGATTTTAGGAGCTCGATCTTGGAACGACTATAAATTTGTACTTTTGGATCTTTAAGTTCTAAAATTGCAACTTGTAGTAGCCCTCTGCGTCCTCTTTCCAATTCCACCAGTCTGATCCAAATTGGATTCTCCAAGGAAGAGTTATGCCAAATCTCCCACAGTGACCTGATTATATAATAGTTCAGTAGAGCGAACCTATACGACGTGCCACGTGTCACTATCATGACCTTAGGAAGGAAACTACAGTCTAGCTTCTTTCTGTAACTTCTTACGAAATTTCAATCTAATGCCTAGAGAGATAGTTATGACGATTTTCCCAAGGTGACCTGTTTGGAATGTAATTTGTGGGTCTGCAAAACCCTAATTTCCTAAGACTATATCTCCACAAATATAGCGAGACAAGATCTAAAATTCAAAGCCGAGGTTCAGATCGATCTCTTCTCAAATTGTTTTTTGTTTTATCTTTTGAGACTTCGTAGTGAAAGAGTTATAGCAAAAATCCCAGAATTACCTGTTTTAGCTTAAATTCTAGAGCTTGCAAAATGCCTAACTTCCTCAGATCATATATCCAAAAATTTAGGGAGAAAAGCTCTGAAATTTGAACCTAAGGTTCAGTGTGATTTCTTTTGAAATGGGTTTTTGTTTTCACTTCTGAAACATCGCAAAAAAAAAGTTATAGCGAAATTCCACGATGACCTATTTGGAGCAGTGAAACCCTATAATCCAAAGCTTTGATACCAAATGTTATGGAACCAGCTCACGAAAAGATAGAAAAGATAGATGAACACCTTAGAAATAAGCGTCTTCGAGGGGGCAACCTCCTTTACATTACAAAAATGAACAATTCTTAGATGATACAAATGAAAAGACCTCCTTTCTATATATAGGAGTCTAAGGGGTCATAATATAATCAAAGTCGACATAACAATAATAATGCAAGGTCACAATAATAACAATAGTGGGCTTCTATGGGGCACAATAATAACAATATGGAGACTACATGAGCACAAAAATATAATAAGGGGGTTTTACTAATAACAATAGGGGGTTACACTAGTAGTATAGGGGCCTAACAATAAGTAAGATATTCAATCTAGGTTAGGAAATAGCGCAGATCGATGCCATAGCAGCACAAAAGAATTTCAGCCCCTGGATAGGGCTGCACAAAAGACAATTGTGCCACTTTGCAAGGGCACTGAAGGTTGGAATAGTGCATGAAGCGACCTGCGCAAAGTCAGGTCTAGTTGGACTAAATCGACATCACAAACATCTCAAGGGTGCAGAAACTTGGTTCCAACATCCCCCCATACTACTTCGGGTGAGACTTCGGTCCGCGCTCCGCGGGCTGATGCCGAAAGTGCCAATAGTGTAGGGATTTGTTTGGCTAAATAACTCCGAACCTGGGTCAGGCCCCCATAAGCCAACATTTGTTCAAACTGCCCCCATTCTTTCTACATTTGTTTTTGATCAAGTCCTTTCCCAGTACTCTTATTGTTGGAAGTTTCTTCTATATCTTTCTCTACAACAGACTCTTTTTGTGATTCAACATCATTTGGTGTTTTGTTTTAATCCTCTTCTCAGACATTAGTAGACAACCTTTCTTCTTGAGATTCCAGTGGGATTATCTTAAGTAGATTCACAGGCACATGGGTTAACCTTTGTTGTCTGTATTCCTTAAATTCTACTAATTCATCTGGATTCAGTCGGAGGGAAGCTAAACTATGTACCTATGAAAATTGTTCAGCTGTTGTTGGACACAGATTGTCATTGATGTCAATATGGCAATATTCAAGAGGAGGAGATGAGCCCTCAGAGGAGCAGACAGAGCCAAGAGGAGCAAATGGAGCCAAGAGGAGCAGACCAAGTCAGAGGAGCCACATTGGAGCAAAGAGGAGCTATAGGAGGAGCCACATATATATATGCCATATATATGCCAAAGAAGAGGAACTATCGGAGCTATCGGAGCATATCAAAGTAAGAAAGGCACTCTCATATGCAAGGAGGTCTTTGGAAGACACTACCAAGCGCAGACAGAGTCATCATGAGCCATCGGGAGAACAGAAGCAGTTATCGGGAGCCATTGAGCCATCGGGAGCCTATCGTAGCAATAGAGGCTCATTCTCATATATAAAGAGCTTATTGAGAGGTATCGGGCCTATAAAACCCTTGGATGCATGCTTAATCATTATCGGGAGTCATCAGGCCATATATGCATACATTAACACTATCGGGAGTTGTTGGGTGCCCAAAACCCATATATATGCATTTTGCAATAATCAAAGGCATTTCCCCTTTCAACGGAAAAACACAGTTATATGTGTTAATATATAGTTCAACATATATGGATATCGGCGCATCGCTGATCGGGGGTTCCGCTATGTGACAACACTGAAGCCCCCGATTGTGAAGCGGACCCGATGGTGGCATTAAAGGTAGTCTATAATATATCGCATCCGGCATTTCGGAGCGGGTATATGTCGCTGGTCTCAAAGGGTTGTCACTCCCGAAACCCCCGATTGCGATATACGGTTGTGGACCCAACGGAGGAATTAAAACCAGTCTAATGATATATCGCATCCGTCATTTCAGAGCGGGTATCGCAAGTGGGTTGGGCCTGCCACATTAAAAACGTTGACTACGATAATAACACGGACCCGACGCGAGATTGTGTTATGGTTAAATGGTTTGTCGCATCCGCCCATCGCATAGGTTATGAGGCCCTGCCACATGAAAACGCCGATTGCGATAGGAGCAGTGGACCCGACAAACTTATTATAAACAGTCTATATAATATCGCATCTGGTCCATCGGATCGGCCATCGGCCATCGGCGGAGTCAGGGTGCTGATATATAAAGGACCTCACGAAACCTCCGATTGCGATTACAAGGCGGACCCGATACATTATAGTTGCGGGTAAACTAAATTTGAAGTCCGCCTTTAGTGTTCTTTGCCTGTTTTTTCATATATTTCCTGTGTAATAGAATTTTGGCTTGCGCGGGGTGTTTTAAGCCGAAAGGCTTACGATCGTTGTTTCCGATGAATTAGAAGGCTGAGCGTCAGTAACATGGGAGAATCATGCCTGCTATCATTGTCGAAAGGATGTGGCTATCTGTTAAATAAATAATGCCATCCCCGTATATGCCTGCTATCATGAGAAAAACAAGGGGTTGTTACAGTTTTATGAATATGGGTCCTCTGCGTTGACTCATTCCTTTGCCTTTGATTCAACGCGTCCTGCGAGTATTGGAACACTTGAATAGTCAGAGGGAGCCATGGACTGGGAAGCCGAAGCGCCAGCGAGCATTGAGGAAGCGGTAGAGCCTACGGGGAGAGGAAGCCAAAGAGCCAGCGAGAAAGAGGAAATGAATGGACAGAGGCATGGAATGTATAAAAGTAGCAAAAACAGAGAACTGATGTTAGTTGTTGGTGCATGGTATAACTTGAGTATGAGATAGTGGAAGCAGTAGAGGTAAAGGGGGCAGCAGAAGCAGTGGAAGCTGAAAAGAGTGCAGCAGCACACCAGTGTATACCAAAGAGGTTGGAGCCTCAGAATTGAACAGGATTGAAGTCCTTGGGAGTTGGTGCTCCTAAGTCCAGATTGGTGTCTTGGCAAAACAGAGTTGGTGCTCTGGAGGTTGGAGCCTCACTGAAGTCCAAGTTGGAGCTTGGCAACTATTCACAATTAGATATATATTAATATTGTATTTATTTAATTGCACCGTTTTGCATTTCTTTAATAAAAGTATTAATTCCAGCTATTGATTTCTGTGGTCTATGTATACATATACAAATATATATATGATTTTTGGGAATCACTAGAACAATTAAAAAGCATTGTAAGAAACACTAATTCACCCCCCCCTCAGTAGGGAAAATTTTAAGAACCCCCCCTAAATTTATAAATATAATAAATGGGCGAATCTCCATGGTATATAAGAAAAATTGAAGGCGATTTTATCAATAATATAATAAACAATGTAAACTTTGAAACGGGAACTATAAACTCAAAACGGGAACTCTGGCCAAAAAACCCCGAAGAAACATAAAAAACAATGCTAAAAACGAAAAGTGTTGATGCCGGAATAACACCTTTTTTTTTCCAGGGTAAATTTTCAACATGTTTTAAAAATGGCGATGAAAACCAATTTTTTGTGCAAAAATTATCCAAAAAATACCCTCAAAACGAAGTGTTGATGTTCGAATAACATTTTTTTTTCTCAATGGTAAATTTTGTGCAGAAAACACCCTCAAAACGAAAAGTGTTGATGCTGGGATAACAAATTGTTTTTCAAGGGTAAAATTTCAACATTTCAAAATAATAACATAAAATATTTTATCATGACCCCGAAAAACATTAAAATTTCATATAGAAAAAACAAATAAATAAAAATAAAAAATAAAAAAGTTAAAACAATGAAAAACACAAAACAAAAAAAATAAAAATAAAAATAACAAAACATAAATAAAAATATATACTATAAAAAAAAAAAAAAAAAAAAAAAAAAAAAAAAAAAAACATCAAAAATAAAAATCAATCATAAAAATGGAAATAAAAAACAAAATTAACCAACAAAAAATAAGAATTAAAAAACTAGAAAAAAATTACAAATTATAAACAAATAAATAGTAAAAAACCCATATTAAAAAAAAAAAAAAAAAAAAATATGTAAACTAAAAAAATTTGGGAAAAGAAAAAAATAAACATTATAAAAAACTCTAAAATTAAGTAGGCAAAAATAGAAAAATTAAAAAAAAAAACATTAACAAAAAACTAAAAAAAAACTGAAAATTAAAAACAAACTAGATTTAAAAAAAAATGGAAAATTAACAAAAAAATATTAAAAACTAGTGAAATTAAAATTAAAATGATGATTACTTAAAAAAATAAATGTAAATATATATATATCTATATATATATATATATATATATATGACAAAAAATAAATAAAAAATGTTTTAAAAAAATTGTTTCATAAACCATAAAAGAATTTAGAAAAAAAAAAAAAAAAAAAAAAAAAAAATTATATATATAAAATTAAGTAAAAATAGAAAGATTAAAAAAATCATTCGCAAAAACTAGCAAAAAAAAAAAATTTAAATTAAAAACAAACTAGATTAAACAAAATTAGAAAATTAACAAAAAAAATAAAAAATAAAAACTAATAAAATTACTATTAAAAGCATTTAGAAAAAACAAAAAAGACAAAAATAAGCTCAAAATATTCAAAAAAAAAAACAAAAAAAAAATCAAAATTTTAAAAACATACGTTTTTTCCAATTAAAAAAAATAAAATAAAATTAAAAAACATTCTAAACTTAAAAAAAAAATGTGTTTTTGATTTTTCAAAATAAAAATAAATTTTTTTTTATTAAATTTTCATTACACATTTAAAAACAAACCAAAAAAAATCATTAAATTTTTTTAATAAAAATTATTAAATTTTAATTTAATAAACAATTTTAATATAACTTAAATTTTAAATCATTATAATAAGAATTAAATTATTAAAAACACTTATCAATAAATTTAATTTAAAAAAAAAATTTAATGTTTGTATTTTTTTTTAAACGATTTTTTTTTTTTTAATTAAAAAAAATATATATTAAATTTTATTAAAAATTAAACTATTCAAAAATTTTAACAAATTTTTTTAATAAGAATTAAATTTTAATTTTTTTAAAACTTTCATTTTATAAAAAATAAAATGAAAAAAAAAATTAATGTGCGCTCCTGGCCGCGCCACCACCGGGCCACTCGGGGGCCATGGGGCGATTCCGGGAATCGCCCCATGGTCCCCGAGCGGCCTGGGGGTGGCGCGGCCGGGGGCGGGTGGTCTGCCGGAATCGCCCCATGGCCCCCGAGCGGCCCGGGGGTGGCGCAGAAATTTGAAAAAAAAATTAAAATTTAATTTTTATTAAAATTATTTGTTAATTTTTTTTAATAATTTAATTTTTAATATAATTTAATAAAATTTTTAATAAAATTCAAAATAATTTTTTTCACATAAAAAAAAAAATTGTTTTAAATTGTTTTTTTTGGTTTTTTCAAATAAAAATTGTTTAATTTTTTTTTTTTTTTTTTTTTTAATAAAAACAAAGATGGTTTAAAAAAAAAAATTATTTATTTATTTTTAAATAAAATATATATGTTTAATAAAAATAATTGCAGTTTTTTTTTTTAATAAAAATTACGCGCTTTTATTGGGTTTTTTTTATAATTTAAATTTGTTTTTGTGTTTTTTTTTTATATTAATTTTACCAGTTTTTTAATTTTTTTCACTTAATTTTCTATTTTTTTTTTTTTTTTAAACTAGTTAGTTTTTAATTTTTTCCTTAGTTTTTGCTAATGTTTTTTTTAATTTATCTATTTTTACCTACTTAATTCTATAAATATATATTTTTTTAATTTTCTTTTTTTTTTCCAAAGTTTTTGATGGTTTGTGAGATATTTTTTTTTTTTTTACATTTTGTATTTTTTTTAATATTAATTTTACTATTTTTTTAATTTTTTCGTTATTTTTCTATTTCTTTTTTTAAACTAGTTTGTTTTTAATTTTTTTTTTTTTTTCCCTAGTTTTTGCTAATGTTTTTTTTTTTTTATTTCTCAATATTTACTTACTTAATTTTATATATATATGTATTTTTTTATTTTTTTTTTTCTTTTCCGAATTCTTTTATGGTTTGTGGGATAATTTTTTTTAACATTTTTTATTTTTTATTTTTGTTTTTTTTACATATATTTTTATATTTTTTTAGAGACAATTATTTTATTTGGATTGAAAATTTAATTAACGATGTATAAATATGTAGTATATCGAAAATACAAAATATCGACCTTCTTCTTTAAATATGCAAATCAATAAAACCCCACTACAAAAAAAATAAAAATTAAAATAAAAACTAGAAAATATGAAAAAGAAGACCACTTCCAAAATTATTAAATTTACGAAATAATTATTTACATTTCCTATGTTAGAAAAAAATAAAGTCAAAAAATAGGTCTTTTAAAAAAAAGGTGAATAACCACTTTTTTAAATCAGCATGAAAATCACTACCATTCTAAAACGCAATGTACATAAAAAAAATTAAAGTTTCAAAAACTATGCTTTAAAAAAAACATGTGTGTTCTGCATCACCCCTTTTCAAAATCGGGTCACTTTTTTGCTATCTCTACAAAACGGGTAACAGTAGCAGTTCCCGTTTCAAAGTTTACACTGTTAATATGTATATATAATTTTTTGGCGAATCTCTCACCAGGCATGGCGAATATTTTACTCAATTATAAAATCTTGTAAGATCTTGGCGAGTCTTTCACTAAATAATAAAACTTTGTAAAGTCCTAGTGAATCTTAGCATAGGCTACATGCTGGTTTAATTCCCCCATTTAAATAGGCTACATTCCAGGTGAATACCATGGGTCAATACCATGTGCCATTTTGGTGAATACCATGGGTCAATACCATGTGCCATTTATATTTTTATTAATTCTAATATTATGGTTAATAATGGTTTTTTGCATGGTATTAATAACAATCTAGTCCATGGTATTTGTCCCATAGTATTTTGGCCATAGGTTTCACCTAAATATAACCCATTTTTTGAGTGTTCGTAATATAAGGTGACTTATGGAGTAAATATAAAAAAATGTTTTATTTGTTTACCGTACCTCTCGTTTATTTATATTTTTATTAATTTACCATACCTTTTTTACAAATATGGTATTTGGCCCATAGGATTCACTTAAATAAAACCTCTTTCTTGAGCCTTCATAAATAGAACGAGGGTTATGGACTAAATATAAAAAGAGGTTTTATTTATTTACGATACGTCTAGTTTATTTATATTTTTATTTATTTACCATACCTTTTGAGTAAGTATAAAGATACGTTTTATTTATTTACCATACCTCCACTTTACTTATATTTTTATTTGTTTACACCCTTACATGTATATAAGGTGACTTATAGAGTAAATGTAAACAATGTTTTATTTATTTACCATACCTCTCATTTATTTATATTTTTATTAATTTACCATACCTATTTTATAAATATGGTATTTGGCCCATAGGATTCACTTAAATAAAACCTATTCTTGAAAATGGGCGAATGGATTCACTTAAATAAAACCTATTCTTGAAAATGGGCGAATGGAAGGTTGTAAGTCCTAATTTGAAGGGCTAAATTTACCTTTTTTACCCTCTCCCTTAAAAGAAGGTGGGCTATTTGAGGTGATTTATAAAAATGTACTATGATAAAAAATATTCGCCCACTAAAAATATAAAACCCCTTAATTTCGCCAAAGGGCGAACATTCGCCCCTAAAATTATCCTTGCCCCTCAGTAGTCCCAAAAATTGGTATCAAAGCCAGCTTCTTCATTCTAGCCTAACAGCTTGAAGAAGGATCCATAGCCATGATGAGAAATCACGAAGCATCAGGAAAACCTCCTCTGTTCGATGGCACTAACTTTGGTTTCTGGAAGAAAAGAATGACTTACTACTTAATGTCCCTTGGACCTGAAGTCTGGCATTTTTGTCAAACTGAATACTAAACGACTTCCACTCTTCCAACAGACCAAGACGACAGGAAAGCCTACATCGCAAATGCAAAGGCCATGAACTCCATCACTAGTGAAATCACCGATTCCGAGTTTACAAAAATCATGCACTATACCTCTATCAAAGAAATGTGGGAGAAGCTAGTTGGCTTGTACGATGGAGACTCAAAAGTCAAAAAGGAAAAGCTTCAAACTCACAGAAGACAATTTGAAAGTTTGAAGATGGAAGATGAAGAAGATATTGCAGCATATCTCCTTCGAGTAGCTGAAGTAGTAAATTCCCTGAAAGGATTGGACGAAAAGGTGGAAGAAAGTACCATTGTTCAAAAGGTATTAAGGTCTCTTCCAGACAGATTTGACTCCAAAATAAGTGCTATAGAAGAAGCAAAGGATTTAGATACCCTCAAAATGGATGAACTTCATGGAATTCTCACTGCCTATGAAATGAGGAAAGGTGGCCCTAGCTCCAAAGATGCAACATTCAAGGCCTCAAAGTCAAAGAAAGGGAAAGAAAGGAATGACTGTAGTGATGAGTCAGATGTGGAATCCGAATTGGCTCAATATGTACGAAAGCTAAAGAGAGGATCTAAGCTTAAAGGCAAGTATCCTCTTATCTATTTCAAATGTGGTAAAATAGGTCATTATGCAGCAAAATGTCCTCATAAACATGACAGTGATGATGAAGGAAATTCTAAAAGAATGGCACATAAAAAGAAAGGGTTCAATAAGAAAAACTTCTTCTCCAAGCAAGATGAGTCTGATGAGGATGAGTTTATGGTCATCAAAGAAAAATCAGATGAGGAAAGTGATCATGACGAAAGCCATGAAGCATTATTCATGTCACTCACAGATGATGATGATGGCTCGGGGCTAGAAGGAAATGTATATGAACTGTTAATAAGCGCCATTGAAGAAAATGAGAAACTACGGAACAAAATCTTGTCTCTCAAAGTGGACAACGAGGAAATATGAAGGAGAGAAGATGTCTTGGAAGCAAAACTTAAAGAAAAAGAAGAGACTTGTGAAGAATGCAAGGCCGAAATAGTATCTTTGAGAAAGGAGTTGGAGAAAATTAAAAAGGGTTGTAAAAGCTCTCAAATACTTGAGACTATTCTGAAAAATCAAAAACCTCAACATGATAAGTCTAGAATAGGTTTCAAGGGAGAATCCTCAAGCACTAAGAAAAGTGCGAAAAGCTATGCCGATGCACTTTCCTGCAATCCAAAAGATGAAAAAGTATGTTATCAAAAGTGCATCCCAGATTCCAAGAATGAAGAAAGAATTACTCCAAAGAAGAATGTGGAGTCGAATCATGGACAATACAGCAAATACAAACCTGTACTCCACCAAGGCCCCATCAAAAATCCAAAGGATGAGGGAGGAGTAATTCCCAGGAAGGAAATCGACTTAAACCGTGGTTGCTTCAAAACCATCTTTCGTGGACACTGTTTTCACTGTAAAAACTTCGGTCACCAAGCTAGACACTATATGGCTCGCAGAACTGAAAAGACAACGCAAAAGGACCGAGTAATCAACTCATATGCCCCCAAAAAACAGGGACAAATCAAAACCTTCAATTCCTTTGATCCCTTGACTAAATTTGATCTGACTTGCTCTTTTTGCTACAATAATGGACACTATGAATAAGACTGCCCACTCAAAGGAAGAAAGACGAGTAGCAAGAACTCTGACATGGACAAATGCGGCCTGGCTCTATTTGCGCAAAATAATGGAAACCAGTGGTTTGTGGATAGTGGGTGCTCCAGACACATGACAGGAGATAGAAGGAAATTTATCTCATTGAGCAAAAAGGAAGGGAATGTGTCATTTGGAAGCGGAACTGGCAAAATTGCAGGAAGAGGAACAGTTACTCTGATCAATGGAAAAGGAAAAGCTCAAGATGCTCTGCTGGTTGACGGACTCAAACACAACCTTCTGAGTGTCAGCCAAATCTGTGATCAAGGACATAAGGTTGTTTTTAGCACCAAAGACTGTGAAATAAGGAACTCTATCTCAGGGAAACTTGTGGCAAAAGGGGTGAGAACACCAGACAATGTTTACATTCTGAACAAGATTTAGGAAAATAAATGCTACTTGAGTTAGACAGATGAGAGTTGGCTGTGGCACAAGCGACTTGGACATACAAGCTTCGAAAATCTAATCAATATCAGCAAGATCAAAGCTATACAAGATATCCCAAGGCTGTTCAAACCAAATCAAGCAGTGTGTGGTCCATTTCAACATGGAAAGCAGACCAGAACCAGCAACAAGACAAAGGAACACTGTACATCGAAGCCCTTGGAGATCATCAACGCTGATGTGTGTGGGCCAACTAGAAATCAAGCACTCCAAGGAGAAAGGTACTTTGTGTTATTTGTTGATGATTATACTAGAATGATGTGGATATATTTCATAAAGTATAAATCTGAAACTTTTGAGTGCTTTAAGAATCTAAAAGCCCTTGTAGAAAATGAAAAAGATTCAAAAATTAAGTGCCTCAGAACAGACAGAGGAGGAGAATTCACATCAAACGAGTTTAGTGATTTCTGTAATATTCATGGAATTAAAAGGGAATTCTCGGCTGCTAGAACACCTCAGCAAAATGGGGTAGTTGAAGGACGAAACCAAACAGTTCAAGAGATGGAAAGAACCATGTTATTAGCAGTAGACCTACAGCCTAAATTCTAGAGAGAAGCAGTAGGGACAACTGTCTATACACTGAATCGGACTCAATTAAGACCAAATTGTGACAAAACTCCTTATGAGCTATGGAAAGGAAGACTTGCTTCGGTGAAGTACTTCAAGATATTTGGAAGCAAGTGCTTCATAAAAATAAATGATGGCTCACCTGGAAAGTTTGATTCTCGGGTTGATGAAGGGATATTTCTTGGATACTCTCCATGGAGCAAGGCTTACAAGTGCTACAATTATCGACTGAAGAAAATAGTGGAAAGCATTGATGTAAAGGTTGATGAAGATCTTCCAGAAAAGGAAATTGAAGAACATGAAGATGACTTTCTCCTTGAAGAAGAAGAACCTAAAGAAGAAAAGATAGATGATGAAGAAGAAGAAGAGAAAAGAGAACCACCTCATACCCCTTCAAAGATGAAGTATATTGAAAGATATCATCCAGAAGAGCAGATCATTGGCGATAAAGATGAAGGTGTGCAGACCCGAAGAAGGATATCAATTACACCCAAGAGAAAAGTCATTGCCCTCCTATCTATGATAGAACCAGAAACATTTGCAGAAGCAAGTAAGGATCCTCATTGGGTAAAAGAAATGGAAGAAGAAATGTCCCAAATTGAGAAGAACAAGACATGGGAGTTGGTACCTCGCCCAAAGGAAAAAAACATAATAGGAACCAAATGGGTGTTCAAAAATAAAATGAATGAGGAAGAACAGGTTATCAGAAACAAGGCAAGACTTGTCTGCAAAGGCTATTCACAAATTGAAGGAGTTGACTTTGAAGAGACATTTGCACCCATGGCCCATATGGAAGCTATCAGGATGTTCTTGGCATTTTCTTGCTCAAAAGGATTCAAAATCTATCAAATGGACGTGAAATCGGCATTTCTAAATGGGGAACTCAAGGAGGAAGTCTACATGGAGCAGCCAGAAGGTTTTGATCTGACAGTAGGAAAGGACCTAGTCTGTAAGTTGAAAAAGGCTTTGTATGGATTGAAACAAGCTCCTAGAGCTTGGTATGCAAGACTGGATAACTATCTCCAACAACAAGGCTTCAAAAAGGGAGTGGCTGGAAGCAATCTATACATAAAGACAGATCAAGGTAAGTTACTAGTTACTCTTGTTTATCTCGATGATCTGATTTTTGCTAGTAATAATGATGAAATGAGCCATGAATTTTCTCAAAGCATGGAAAAAGAGTTTGAGATGTTAATGATAGGAGAGTTGTCCCACTTCCTTGGACTTCAAGTATCTCAAACCAGAGCAGGATTGTGTATATCTCAAGCCAAATATCTAAAAGACATGCTCAAAAAATATGGAATGGAGGACTGTGCACCCGTGAGTACACCTATGACCAAAAACTACAAATTGAGCAAAGATGATGACTCCCCTCTATAGATGCAACTCATTATAGGTCAATGATTGGAGCCCTTCTATACTTAACAGCTACACGACCAGACATAATGCAAGCAGTAGGAATGGTGGGAAGATTTCAATCTGCTCCCAAACAATCTCATTTATTAGCTGTAAAAATAATTCTCAGATATTTGAAGGGAACTTTTGATTTTGGTCTTTGGTACCCAAAGGACTCAACATTGACGGTAACTGCATACACCGATGCTGATTGGGCTGGAAGTATAGATGATCAGAAAAGTACTAGTGGAAATGCATTCTTCCTAGGAGACCGTTTAGTATCCTGGCTCAGCAAAAAACAGTCATCCATATCATTATCCACAGCCGAAGCCGAGTATATTGCTGCAGCAGACTGTTGCTCTCAGATACTATGGATGAAGGAAGCTCTAAAAGATCTCGACATATGTACATATCAACCGATTACCGTCTATTGTGACAACACAAGCGCTATAAGTGTCAGCAAAAATCCAGTGATGCACTCAAGAACCAAACACATACCAATCAAGTATCATTTCCTCCATGAGCAAGTAGCTGAACAAAACATTGTCCTGGAATATATCAGTACTAAGGAGCAGATAGCTGATATTTTCACAAAACCTCTTCCTCGAGAAGCATTCGAATATCTGCGTCAAAAGATGGGGGTTATTTCTTTATCATCACTCAAGTTCATTCATAAAGATGCAGTAGGACAGGGGGAGTTCATATGCATTCCTTTGCCATTGATGTCAAAGGGGGAGAGAGCAGAAGAATATTGCCATCAATAACAAAGGGGGAGATTGTTGGACACAGATTGTCATTGATGTCAATATGGCAATATTCAAGAGGAGGAGACAGAGCCATCAGAGGAGTAGACGGAGCCAAGAGGAGCAGATCAAGCCAGAGGAGCCACATTGGAGCAAAGAGGGCTATAGGAGGAGCCACATATATATGCCATATATATGCCAAAGAAGAGGAGCTATCGGAGCTATCTGAGCATATTGGAGTAAGAAAGGCACTCTCATATGCAAGGAGGTCTTTGGAAGACACTACCAAGCGCAGACAGAGTCATTGGGAGCCATCGGGAGAACAAAAGCAGTTATCGGGAGCCATTGAGCCATCGAGAGCCTATCGGAGCAATAGAGGCTCATTCTCATATATAAAGAGCTTATCGGGAGGTATCGGGCCTATAAAACCCTTGGATGCATTCTTAATCATTATCGGGAGTCATCAGGCCATATATGCATACATTAACACTATCGGGAGTTGTTGGGTGCCCAAAACCCATATATATGCATTTGCAATAATCAAAGGCATTTCCCCTTTTGACGGAAAAACACAGTTATATGTGTTAATTCCAACTGTTGATTTATGTGGTCTGTGTATACATATACAAATATATATATATATATATGGTTTTTGGGAATCACTAGAACAATTAAAAAGCATTGTAAGAAACACTGATTCACCACCCCCTCTCAGTATTCCCAACAGCTGCTACAAAAATATCGTCAAAATGATCATCCTCATGAATAAATGCCTTAACCTTGATAGTTGTGGTAAAATCATGCACGACCTTTATAGGGTCATATTTCCTTTCTCGAAACTCAACCACATTCAAACTGTGAATGTGTTTGAATTTGACTTGTGCATGTCTAAAGTCATTTAAGCAATAAACACCACACCGGAGTGGAATAGTGGGCCAGATAGATTTTTTAAACTCTTTGAGGGATCTAGTTACGCCTTTGGTAACTATCTAGTATGCAATTTCTCTAGCTAACAATTTATCTGGGACATACCATGGAAGTACATCTGGTAGAGTAGTGCTTCTAAAAACCCTGATATATGTGAACAATTCTTCTCCAAACCATCTTGCCACAGTGTTATAGACATTTTTGTGCCTCGCAGCATGGAGCATGAAATGTCAATAATTACAGGGATCCTCAGTCCCTAAACATGTTGTTCTTACCCCTAAAAGAACAAGGTCATCAAACAACAGCACTTCCAATCAGTTCTCCACCTGAAAACACTTCAAAACAGGCTAATTTTGGATCATGTCAGCTGCTCCACTGAGCAACTGCGCTGAATGTCAACTGCTCTTCCTTGTACCTGCGCTGAAAGTCAAAAGCAATGAAGGCTACCTGCGCTGGGCGAGATTGGCCAAGTGGCACAGTCATTCTGCAAGGTGTCAATTGCCCAGGAAGCTTCCAAACTGACACTTGGTTCATGAGATTCGCCCTGTGATGAGTAAGAGGTACTTGATCACCATTTGTAAGCAAGGATCTCCAAGTGGACTCAAGAACTGAAGATTAACTGAAGAGGGAGAGGACACAAGGCAACTTTATGTCAGTCTCAAGCTGACTCATCCTCTCTTCTTCTCTCCTATATATAGAGCTCTTCTATGAGGTCTAAGGGGGCTGGAATTTTGTGTAAAGCAAGGAGGTGCTGTTGGTTTACAGTTAGAGCTATTGGGTGATTGTTTTACTAGAGGTGAAGAGGAGAGTTCTTGCTGCTGGGGAGGTGCTGCTGGATTGGAGCCATTATTGGTTGTAACCTTCTCAGAACCCTGTTACTTCTATCAATAAAGTTTTGCATGTTCTCCTATATACTTGTATTGCATTGATGTATTGTATTTACATGTATATTTGATTCATCCTAATCCATGCTTCAGTTATGAGTACATGTATCTTGTAGTTTGCTCTCTTGTTTGTGCAGGATCTATGTGTGGCTGGACCGGCAAAGAGAGCAAGGAGCTGGGAACAAGAGACAAAGAGAGAGGACAAGGATCGACTAAGCGAAAGACACCAGGTTGGTTAATCTTTCTCCATTCTCTCTGTACTTTCATAAAGGGAATCATCAAAACTTTACTTTCAGTTGTTGCTAAAGACTATCACCTTTAGAGTAGGGATAGGGTCATCCGCATCGGATACTTTTCCCCACAACAAACTGGCGACTCCGCTGGGGAGCCTAGTATCTTGTTGGTGTTTGTAGTACTTTGCTATTCATTTCTTGAAGAAAAGAGTACCAAATCGAAAAGCTTTTGACTATATCAAAAGCGAAGTAGAGGGACTGCTACTCTTGCTCATTTGTTGAGAAAATTCAAGATTTGAAGAGCCTATCTACAAAAGACTCTTTACTCTTTGTGATAGATCTTCATCCTCTTGATCATCCCTTAGCCTGTACTTGACCTATAGCTTTTTATTTCAGCAAAAACAGTGCATTTTTGAGCTTTTTATGACCCGGAATTCTTTGTAGACGAAACTCTCGTGAGTCAGTGCAGGCTGTCCACAGGCAGTCTGCATTACAACGCAGGTACTCCCTTCGGGAACTGCGCTGAGAGTCAAACTGGCAGACTAGAACCTGCGCTGGTCCAGTTAGCCATTGTCTTCCTGAGGTTTCCCACTGTGTCTGAGCACTGTTTTCACTGTTATTTTGCTGCTGATTGCTTGTCATTGTACTTGCTGTAAGACCACTTCTCCTTGACATTATTCCACCTCAGTTGTGTGATGAAACTGTGATTGTTCTTTCAGTATTTCTTGCTTCAGTTACAGTTTCCCATTGTGAAAAGCAAACCAGTATAGCTGTGACCTCTTAAATCCTGAACTGTAAAAGTGTCTTTGTGATCTTAAGAGCTAGTTTTATTACTGTTCATGGCTGTTTGAGTTTGTTTGTTTTTCATTTTATGGTTTGAATTCATACATTTTTAGTGTCAAAACAAGTGCTTGTAAAGCGTCTTTTCATTTTAGACAAAACTTGGTTGTTTACGCTTCAAATTGAATTCGAAAATTATACAACAATTTCCTTTTGTCTACATCAACATTAAAGGAAAAGAAAAGAAATACATGCACCTTGCATTTGCATTTTTTGATAAGTTTGCGTGTCTGATCTAGGAGAAAGTGCATTAGTTTGTGCTTTGTGCTCTGTGTGGAAAGATATTGTTTTTCTCTCCCCTCAGCAGTTAGGATTTTCAAAGCTAAAAAGATTGTGAAAGCTTGCTTATCATTTTAGCTGCATTTAGGAATTTGTACCAATACATCTCGTGGTGATCCTGAAAGACAAACTGATAAACAAGATCAACTTAAAATATATTGAATGAATCTAAAAACGCATTGTAACATAACTCTCACAGTAGAGGTCTAGGTAGAGACGTGTTCCGGCGTCGTTAAACGTAGTGACTGTCGATCTCTACGAAGGTGAGTGATTCCTCCTGAGGGACGATAGCACTAATACGGACTTGAGCTCCCGCGTACCGTCGCGTATATTGGGAGACCCCTATAGGCAATTATCCTTTATCCTTAGGAAGCCGTGTCGACCGCCCTACTGATCGCGATGCAGTGAACACAACATTCACGAAGATCGACCACCCGTACCGTAAAACGTATTCTGTGGTTTCGCGAAAGGTTTGGCACACCCTCTGCCTAGATCTCCAGAGCAGTTTCTTTTGGCCTTTTTCAAACTCTATAACTGAAAAAGTCCAACTGAGCATTTGTCACTTCGGGCTCGTTAATACATCGAAGGCGACTAGAGTCATCTTTAGCTTTTTCTCGACTCTTAAAACATGAAAAAGCAAAGTTGTGTCTAAAAGCGTCTAATAAAATTCATTCAATACGGAAACATAATTTCCCTTTTTGTATTTTAGTTGATCAAGTAATCCGCAACCATGGAGGAAAGTCAATTAAAACCCCGTCGTTCAGGGAGGCTTGCGAGTCAACCGCCTTTGTCTCCGGAACCGAGAGTAGTACGGACGAAGCGAACTCGCTTGACCAGGTCAAAATCTCCTTTTAAAGTTAGAACGGAAGTTCCAACAACATCTGAGATTCTGGTCACTCCCAATATTTCTGGAATCCCTGCCTCTATTGAAGAAGTTCAACAGCAACAGAAGGACAGTGGTATTGATCCTAGTCTGAAGACAACTACTTGCATAACTGAACCAGTTCCATCTGAAACCGGTCCACAGAGTCTTGTTGTTCAAACAACTGTCGCTGTCGAAGCAACCCCTTCTTCGGCACCAGAAATCTTTTACGGACCTGACGGTCTTCCTCTTCCTCCTGGTCTGATTGCAATAGAGGAAATCGTAGAGGACCAGCAAGCAAATACTCCAATTCATTTTGGAGTAGGTACCCCTCTTTTTCCTTCTGCATCAGAAGTTTTTCTATCGCCACCAGAAGTTCCTGAAGAATCGTTAGGAAGTTTATTGGATAGACTTAAAATGTCTGAACAACCGTCGGCATCTAGAACTGTGCCAAACGACACAGCGACAGCAGAAGTTCCTGCTGCCAATCCAACGATGTTTGCCGGCATACCTGCCGTCCCGACTAGCTCTCATCAGCTAGAAGGAGTCCACCCAGGGACTATTATGACAACTTGGTCTGTTCCAGTTTGTTCTTCCGGTATAATACCCGGTAATTCTTATGTTGAAACTAGACAAATTGATCCCTTTGGGAATCATTTTGGGCCATCCAGTCCTCAAAGGCCATCTATACCCTTGAGCTCCGGATTGTTACCGTATGGGGGGCAATATGCCCTTTCGCTTCCCCTTTCAGGGGGATACCCATACGGCAGTTTTCAACCACATTCAGGTTTGACTGAAGTAACGACGAGTGGTTGGGTACCTATGTTACCCCAACAACCAAGAGTTGTATATTCCATGCAACAATGTGTACCTATGTCTAGTATCCCGACGACGCCAGCAATTGTAACCGTGTCGCAAGTTCAATCGATGCCTGTTGTATGTCAACCCCAAGTTGTAATGCAACAGCCTATTGACCCTGCAACACAACCACAATCGCCAACTGCCGGGACGACACAGATACAAACGGGAACCATAACCCCGCATCTTGGTCCGTCGGTTAGTGTCGCACAACAAAACATGGCTTCACAACCATGGATGGTGCAATACCAACAACCTCAGTTTCAACAGGTGTACCAGGGGTCTGAGCAACAGATCTTTGCAAATAGTGGGCAACCCTATATTCAGAATGGGTTAAACCAACCACTTTACAGTGGCCAAGCCCACCAACCATATCAGTCATATCAACATCAGTTGCATTATACTGGTGTGCAAAGACCTACTGCTCAGGCGATTCCATCGTATCCTGGGTACGCCTCGCCAAACCTGAATCAACAGTTGCCATTCGTGGCGACCTTAGAATTACCAGATTTACATCGATTGACGAACGATCCAATCGCCTATGCCCATTGGTGGCCAGCGATTCCTCACAAACTTCCTTCGGACATTCCTAAATTCAATGGAAATCCGGGCGAAGACCCGTCGAATCATGTGATGACATTCCATGTGTGGTGTTCGTCAAATACCTTGAATGATGATTCGATAAGGCTTCGTCTTTTCCAGAGGACATTGACTGGTCCGGCGGCTAAATGGTATATTGAATTACCTAGAGCCTCTTTCGACAATTTTAGTTCCCTAGCCACGACTTTCTTAACACACTTTCAGTTACCTATAAGGTACGAAACTGGGACAGAGATCTTGACCAATTTCAAGCAGACAACAGCCACACATATATCTGATCATATACATGAGTGGCGTCGTCGTCGCAGAATGGTAAAAACCTATGTTCCAGATCAGCTATTAGCTGAGTGGTTTATAAAGTCGCTTCTGCCGGCAATAACAGAAGATGTGGCCAAGGGAGGTGTCGTAACAGAAGAGCAAGTGATTGCTCGTGCTCAATATTTGGACTTAGTGTATACTCAGTCGGGCACGCTCTATGATAAGATACCTGATGCCCCCAGACCAGAATTTTCAATCCCTCCTCCTCCCGGATTGAATAGTGACTCTCATGCCGGTGATGGCGTGATTGGAACTACAAACGCTAAGTCGACAAGGGATTCAAATAAGAAAGCCCGTAAGACTTCGAATCGAAAAGCAAATCAAGAGATTCTTGCTTCGGAGGTAAATGCTGTATCTACGGATAAAGACAAAAACTCCAATCAACCAGGAAGCAAGAAGAAACAAAACAAAGGGAAGAAGAAGAAACAAGGTGGGTCATCCCCTCAAAAAACTTCTTCAAACCCTCCTGGGCAAGGGAAACAATTTCCTCCATGTCAAATATGCGATGGAAATCATTCAACAAAGAACTGTCCGTTCAAAGCTGAGTTAAAGAGGTTCTTTAAAAGTTCCCAAACTTCAGCTGTGTTGACTGATCCATTTCCCACCCCAGGTCAAAATATGGTTGATAGTGGAAATGCTTCTCCGTCTCAAGTGCTTATGTTGTCGGTTTCTAAGCAAAATGATGCTTTGATCTCGACTAGGAATAAAGATTATGGGAATCCGCCGGTGTCGAACGACAAAGGGAAAGATCGACCCAGTAGTTCGACAACAACTTCGGCAGAAGTTGTACCCCCCCTCACGCATGAATTAACAATAAAGCCGCCTAAGGGAGTAGTCCACAAGTCGACATTCAACCCTCGTGCCAGAGCGGCGCAACACTATAATATAGTGGAGGATTTGGCCCAATCGCCATCTGCTATGTCGACTCTTGAGGTACTACAAAATTGCCCATCCCAAAGACAAGCATTGTTATCAGCAATTGGTGGAGTGGATCCTAAAGATTCCAATCTTGTATCCTTTGATCACAAAGGATATGATCCTCAGTTACCAGCGCAATTAGCTTTCCTTATTCAAGTGAAAGCACTCAACAAAACTGTTCATAGAACGATTATTGATGAGGGCGCATCAACATGTATCATGTCGATGAGTTGCTGGAAAACTCTTGGATCTCCAACCTTGTCGCGATCTTCGACGACATTGAAAGCATTTGACGGTAGGTCGTACACTCCGTACGGTATCCTAAATAACTTTAAGGTTGAACTAGGAGGAAAAACAGTAGAGATTGATGTTGAAGTCATTGATGGCAATCTTGACTATAACATCCTACTGGGAAGACCATGGATATATGCCATGGCAGCTGTAGTGTCGACATATTTTAGGAAGATCGCATTCCCGTTTGAAGGAGGGATTACGATCGTCGACCAACAGAATTTCCTCCCTAATGGTTCACAAGTTACTGGAAGCATTCCCCTGATCCATGGGAGCGACCATTCAATAAAAGATATAGGAGTAGGCTTGCTAAAAGATCCCACAATGATGGGAACTTTCACGTTGCCAACTCCTTTCCATGAAGGGAATATCCCGTTTGTAGCAACATGCAACATGGTATCTTCATCAAAGGTCGCAGAAGACAAAGTCGTCATGGATCATCAAGTGGTATTGCCACCTAGCCCTATTGAAATATTGTAGCAATCAATGTTTCAAGCATGGGAGGCGAGCCCAAATGAACGCTCGTCAAGCGTTTGGGTAGATAGGTCCGAAGAATATGGTACCCCATTAGATCCATGGTCAAAAGTTCATGGGACTGACGAAGGAATCTTACAATCAATGATGATTGAGGGGGCACCATGGAATGATCACCACCATCGTTCCCTTCTTCCAGAGTGTGAAGAAGAAACTCATCACGACCTATACCACCCTTCAGTGTTTGAATTCCTAACAAATACTGTAAATACGGTGGATTCAGAGAGAAACCTATCCAATATTGAAGAAACCATAGCCATAAACATCTCGACAAAATATGATGTTGTTGAGAACATACATGTCGGCAAAAGTTGTTCCCCTTCAGAACTGGAAATATATAGTGCTCTCTTTCGCGAATTTAGAGATGTCTTTGCATGGTCATATGATGAAATGCCAGGCATTGACTCGAGCATAGTTGAACATGAGATTAAAATGTATCCTGATGTCAAACCAGTAAGACAACGGCTTCGGCAGGTACATCCGAAGAAAGCCGCTGCCATTAAAGCAGAAGTTGAAAAACTTCTCCATGCTGGATTCATCTACCCGGTTCCTCTAACCGATTGGGTATCGAATATTGTCCCTGTTATGAAAAAACAAGGGACGATAAGAGTGTGCGTCGACTATAGGGATGTAAACAAAGCTTGTCCAAAAGACAACTACCCTACACCCTTCATCGACCAGATAATTGATGAATGCGCCGGATGTGAAATCTTTTCCTTTATGGATGGATTTTCCGGGTATAATCAAATAAATATCCGCCCACAGGACCAGTCTAAGACTGCATTCATCTGTCCGTGGGGCACATTCGCTTATCGAAAATTACCCTTTGGTTTAAAGAACGCAGGGGCGACGTTTCAGAGGGCAATGAATTATGCCTTCCATGACATCAAGAACATTGTTCAACCTTACCTCGACGATCTTCCGGCTCATTCGCAGAAGCGGACTGATCATCCGCAGCATTTGAGAGCAATATTTCTACGTTGCCGACATTACAAGATAAGACTCAATCCGCACAAGTGTGTGTTTTGCGTCGGTTCTGGTCGTTTACTTGGCTTTGTGGTCTCTAAGGATGGGATTCGTCTCGACCCTTGTAAGGTTCAGGCAATCATTAATTTGCCTCCACCTTCAAATTTGCTTCAGATTCAGAAACTCCAAGGGAAAGCAAACTTTCTGAGGAGGTTCATTCCAAATTACGCATAACTTGCCAAAGGTTATACTCGTCTTTTGAAAAAGGATGTACCTTTTGTCTGGGACCAGGTTGCGCGAGCTTCCTTTGACGCTCTAAAAGATTCTCTAGTAAGAGCATCATTAATGTATGCCCCGGACTATCAAAGAGATTTTAACCTGTATCTAGCTGCAGCGGATACGACCATTGCGATGGTCTTAGTGCAAGAAGTCGATGGAATTGAACATCCTATTTATTATTTAAGTAAAAACTTAAATGACACAGAAAGTAAATATTCCTATATTGAAAAACTAGCGCTTGCTGCTGTTCAAGCGATTCAAAGGTTTCGACATTATGTCCTCTTTAGGAAAACTACCATTCTGTCAGATTGCAATCCCATGACATATATACTGTCGCGACAGTTGCTTGGGGGCAAATATTCAAAATGGATAGCCATCCTTCAAGAGTTTGATTTAGATTTTGTAAAATCCAAATCGAAGAAAGCTCTAGTTTTCGCGGAATTATTATGCGATCTCCCATCGTCGTCCAACGATGAAACATCAGAAGAGTCAATCGTGGATGAAAATTTGTTTCTAATATCGGTAAGCGATGAGTGGTATGGAGACATCATTGTTTATCTCCAAACCCAAAAATTTAGGCCGAATACCTCGCACTCGGAACGGAAACGTATACGATACCAATCTAAAGACTACATGATCGTCGGTGATACACTTTACCGTCGTGGTGTCGATACGGTTCTGAGGAGGTGCCTTACCCATGAGGAGGCCGAAAAAGCCCTGAATGATTGTCATTCAGGCGCGTGCGGGGGACATCAATCTGGATATGCAACATCACAAAGAATCTTACGAGCAGGATATTTCTGGCCAACTATGTTTAAAGATTGCATAATAGCTGTCAGAAGTTGCCATGCATGTCAGATCTTTGATAGCAAAACCAGAAGACCACCCGCACCCTTACAGCCGATAGTTGCTGTTGGGCCCTTCGCCAAGTGGGGCATCGATTTCATGCAATGTAACCCCACCTCGACCGGGGGGCATGGGTATATTATAGTCGCTGTTGACTATTTTACCAAATGGGCCGAGGCGATGCCTACATTGGATAACACTGGTGAAACAGCTGCCCTTTTCTTTTTCAATCATGTAGTCGTCAGGTTCGGCGTTCCGCAAGCTATAGTGACAGATCATGGATCGCATTTTCGCAATCACATGATGGTTGAATTAGCTGCCAAACTAGGGCTATCACACGACAGCTCTACCCCATATTATCCACAAGCCAATGGACAAGTTGAGGCAATCAACAAGGTCCTGAAGCGAATGTTGCAAAGGATGATCGGGGTTCACAAAAGAAGATGGCATCTAATCCTGTACTCAGCATTATGGGCTTACCGAACCTCGGTAAAGAACGCCACTGGGTTCACACCATTCCAATTGGTGTATGGCCTGGAGGCAGTCTTACCGATCCAGTGCGAAATTTCGTCTCTTAAACTCGCAATTGACCTCCTCCCCGGAACTTCAGAAGAAGAGGCTCGTTTCCTAGAATTGATCCAGTTGGATGAAAACCGTCGTGGCGCCGCTTTGGCGAACGAGGCCCATAAGAAACGAGTCAAAGCACAGTTCGACAAAAATGTCAAACCTCGCAACTTCTCTGAGGGTGACTTGGTTTTGCTTTACGACCAAGAATCCGACAAATTAGGAGCAGGAAAATTTCAGTCCTTATGGATGGGTCCCTATATTGTTAAAAGGGTGTTAGCAAAAGGAGCCTACGAGTTAATGGATTATGACGGAATACCACTGGCGCAACCCCGTAACGGGTTGTACCTCAAGCGTTATTATGCCTAAATAGTAACCTGAGTGCTTTTGTTGTATTTTGTTTTCGCTAAAATGTTCGTTTCGGTTAAGTAATCCACCTTTCTCGTTTGTTGCAGATGTCGAATTATTCTGATACATATGTGGGATATGCCGACGGAGCGAGTCGTAGTACGCGGAATTTGTCCTCCGCAGCCTGGGCCATTTTTGATCCAAGCGGCGAGTTAGTGAGTTTCAGAGGGGTGTGTATTGGACGATCAACGAACAATATCGCTGAGTATAGTGCGTTGATTGAACTCCTCTCTGATACCATCGCTCATGGTATACGCCGACTAATTGTCAGGCTAGACTCACAACTTGTGATACTACAACTCACTGGTATATATTCAGTCCGCAATCCAGCTATTTATCGTATGTTTCTAAGAGTTAAGATTTTGGAAAGAGAGTTTGATTCAATTCAATACCAACATATTTCCAGAAACTTGAACACATTAACAGATTCATTAGCAAACTATGTATTAGATAGACATTTACAACATATATAAAAAGAGATGCATCGGTGCTATGTAAGTGGATCACAAATAAACTGAAATAAACTCCGAAAATCAAAATATATAAAGCTGTTTATAGTTTGTACATAATGTGCTGTAATCAAAACAAAATTGGTCATATGACCTAGAACTCAAAAAGATGCTAGGGGGCACCCTAGCCTAGTGGTGCTCATGAAAGTACGTCACGGTCTGTGCGATCATGCGCAAAAGACGAGTCCATCGTCTAGGCACGCCAATAGTATGCCGCTGCAACTGTAAAGGTAACTCGTCAATCTATACATCCGGAAGACCACGAGTAAGGCTCTCAACCTGCTCCTGCACAGCTGCAAGTATCTCAGTATCACCAAGGTCGCGAATAACAACTCTCCTAGCAGGCTCTGCTGCTGGGGCAGCAACTGGCAATCGTGGACGAGCTACTGGACGAACAGGACCAACATCTGCATGCACCCAAGAGTTTGATCAGTTTGAACAGTAACATCATGAATAAAAACAATAAACAGTGATATGGTCAGAATTTTACCAATAGCGCCCCATTGCTCGCCATCCGGAAGCACCAAGTCCGGATCACCTCGGTAGTCCATACCCACATATGGATACTCAGAAAATGCCATCTCCTGACACTCGAACCACCTAAAGAAGGACTCAGTGAATGTAATATGAGGTTGACCAGCATGCCGGGACATATGGTCAACCCACCTCTGCATGCGTGGCTCGGTCGGAGAAGGCACATCAAGCAAGATGTACTAAGGTTGCATCAATGGGATTTTCTCCAAGACAAAGGTAGTCAGAATAGAACCAAATCCAAAGTTCTTCAGCCCCCTGTCCTTTACCTTGGTCAATTGACTTTTCATCTGAACAAGTACTGCATCGCACCAGTTAAACACTTTCAGTTGGAGACACTCCAAGGCGTGTTGCATATGAGATCTGTTGGCAACATGTAAAGCTGCGCTACCGGCCATCCTACCAATGGTAAATAGAATGGACCTGAGAGACCTGTCAGTAATGTCACGCATATTGATCTTGCCGTCTTTGCTCAGCTGTGAACCTTCCCGGCAATACTGACGGATATAGTCTCTGGTGGAAGTAGTCCCTCGAGCCGTACCTGACAAAGAAATGGGGGCACCCCGCCTTGACAGCCCAGTCAAGAAGTACATGTCCTCTATGGTCAAGGGGATGGTTTTCCCCCTGATCTGGAATACTTGGTTAACAGGATCCCAAGCATCAAGCATATACTGCAGTAAAGAAATCTGTGCTCTCATGCTAGAGATACGGAAAAACTTCAGTAGGCCACAGTTCCGAAGCGCGCTCACCGTGACCGGGTCATGGAGTGCAACCATGTCCTCTGCTTCATGTTCTCGTTCTCGCCATGTAAGGGACATTTTGTTCAAAGTTCCCTGCAAGCAAACAAGAGAAGGAGTAAGTTCCTAATTTTGATGAAACAACTGGCGAAAAAATCATCAAAAAACACATGCAGGATCAGTCTTTCTAGGCCCAACGCAGGCAGAGAAGTTTCCCCTTGCGCTGAGAGGCAGTCTGCTTTAAGACCACCTGAAATACAGCGCAAGTTTCGAAAGGGAAACCTGCGCTGATGCCAGGGAGCTCTAATGAAACCCCTGGGGCCCAGAAACCCTGAAAAATGTGCATGAAACTAAAAAAGGAAACCATGAAAGTAAAGGGCTAAGGTTTAGCTCCTACCTGGTCCAAACGGCGCCGAAAATCGTCCACAGAATCTCCTGGAATCAGCTGGTGAAAATCAAGGAAAAAGAGGCACCTCCAGAGCTCCAACAAGCAAAATGCAAATGAAATGGTAAATGAGAGGTAAAAACACATTTTTATGACTTTTTACACAGTTTAAAGTTAAATATTAGGGTTATAATCTCCTTTTCATGCAAATATTGTCCATTTCTAACAAAGTTTGTTGCAGCAATTGAATGTGAAGTACTACATTTGAAAAGAGAAAAGCTAGTAAAAGTAAAAAATCAAATTTGACCATGATTCGAGCAGTTTTACCACGGAATTTATGCTCGTTAAAAAATAGAAAAGTGTGAGCAAAAGTTCCCACCAGAGTTCAAGCTCATTAAACAATGAACCTATCTCGGTAAATAACCATTGCGATCGTAAATTTATCAGCCTTAAAAGCCTTGGTCGTGTTTTCATCCATCACCTCCATTTCATTTGGCCGGTCGTTCACCCCCATATGTGTGTTTACCCTTTTTGAGGGACAGCTGCAAAGAGTGATTTCACCTAGCCATCCTTGTGACACTACCGTGATTGGAAAATTCCAATTTGTACCTGGAATCTGCTGCTATCCCTGTTTATCACTCGTTCCTCAAGAAACGAGTCTTCTTTGAGCTCTTTTCACTGACTCGTAAAAAATGAAAAGTTTGCCGAGTTTTGGCCTTCCAGCTCGTTAAACGACCGGAACGCTATCCCTCCTCTAGATTTTAATCTTTTTGGACCTGAGGGATTATTACACAAAAAGATCGAGCGCTTGTCTTGTTCGGCTCGTTAAAAGTACCGAACACCCATCCCTTCTGTATTGTTTTATACTTTTTCGGACTTAAGGGATTAGATGACGAAAAAGGAATTATGGAGTTAACTTTCTGTACCTTTTCAGACTCTCTAAAGATGAAAAGGACCGAGTTTTCTTTGTCGTTAGACTCGTTAAAATGATTAAATAGCGACAAACTTGTCTTTAGACGAGAACGAGTTTCCCTATCGCTAGGCTCGTTAAATCATAGCGATGGGCTTGCCCGAAGGGCAGGTTATAGAACAAGCATATGTTATCCTCCTCAAGCTTGACAAAAATAAAGAGGTACTGGTCAGAAATGACTGGGGAAAAATTGGGAGAACATCAAAGTTTAATGGTAGCAAGTCACTCTTGGACATGACACTTTTCCTCCGTACCACATCGGGTTGGGTTGTCTCATTCACCGGTCTCATCACCATGGTCCTCGCCAAACCATCCACATTTGGGGTAATGCTACCAATCCATCGCATCAGTGTCGTTATATGTTCAAGAGGGGTCATTCTGAAAGTGTCAACCGTGTCCCATCCACTGCCATACATTATCCTTCATCCATTCATGATCGCCACCCTGAATCATATGTCACAGTTTGTTTTCACCTCCACTAAAGTCATTAGCTCCGTTCCGTGTCATTGATGTGGGATTCATTAAGGCCCTCCTTTGACGGATCGCTTCTTGTCGACTTCAGCTCATTATCCAAGAAGTTGATCTAGGAACACCCCCATCAGTACTTTGAAGCTTGCATGCCTCAATGGCAAGTTTCTCACTTCCGGCGACAGGTATACATCAATGACCTTCGACCAGAAGATTTTGCGTGGCGTTCGACGCCAAGTCCTTTATTCACGCCATGTGAATTGTACTGCAGTACCTTGAGGGTCATCGTCATTATTGGTGATTCCTCTCGCGCTTGTTAACGGTTTTCATTATTGACCGGTAATCAAGCGATGTATTTCCATGTTCGACTTCAGCGCAATTCTCACATGGATCGACTTGTACTTAGAGTGAAGATCAAACGAGTTTGAAGACCCCGGATCTAGTTTCATCCATCCGGGCTGCGATATATATTCAGGAAATATAAAATCATTTGTCATGTACATCATTGCAACAGATGATCATCCTATTCAAAGGATGATAATTTCAGCAGAAAATTATCAGTCTACCTTCAGACGATCGTCTGTCATATGTACCAAAATGTATTTATAAAAGCTGAGCATGGGAATGCCCGCCTCAGCTAGATCATGAAAATAGAATGAAAAATAATGTATTGTATTGTATTGTATTACAAGGCGCCTCCTCAGCACTGGAATGAACTTCGGACCCTCTAGATAAAGCATTTCACCCGATAAACGGCCTCATACTTTAGGGGGCAACTGTTATAGACATTTTTGTGCCTCGCAGCATGGAGCATGAAATGTCAATAATTACAGGGATCCTCAGTCCCTAAACATGTTGTTCTTATCCCTAAAAGAACAAGGTCATCAAACAACAGCACTTCCAATCAGTTCTGCACCTGAAAACACTTCAAAACAGGCTAATTTTGGATCATGTCAGCTGCTCCACTGAGCAACTGCGCTGAATGTCAACTGCTCTTCCTTGTACCTGCGCTGAAAGTCAAAAGCAATGAAGGCTACCTGCGCTGGGCGAGATTGGCCAAGTGGCACAGTCATTCTGCAAGGTGTCAATTACCCAGGAAGCTTCCAAACTGACACTTGGTTCATGAGATTCGCCTTGTGATGAGTAAGAGGTACTTGATCACCATGTGTAAGCAAGGATCTCCAAGTGGACTCAAGAACTGAAGATTAACTGAAGAGGGAGAGGATACAAGGCAGCTTTATGTCAGTCTCAAGCTGACTCATCCTCTCTTCTTCTCTCCTATATATAGAGCTCTTCTATGAGGTCTAAGGGGGCTGGAATTTTGTGTAAAGCAAGGAGGTGCTGTTGGTTTACAGTTAGAGCTATTGGGTGATTGTTTTACTAGAGGTGAAGAGGAGAGTTCTTGCTGCTGGGGAGGTGCTGCTGGATTGGAGCCATTATTGGTTGTAACCTTCTCAGAACCCTGTTACTTCTATCAATAAAGTTTTGCATGTTCTCCTATATACTTGTATTGCATTGATGTATTGTATTTACATGTATATTTGATTCATCCTAATCCATGCTTCAGTTATGAGTACATGTATCTTGTAGTTTGCTCTCTTGTTTGTGCAGGATCTGTGTGTGGCTAGACCGGCAAAGAGAGCAAGGAGCTGGGAACAAGAGACAAAGAGAGAGGACAAGGATCGACTAAGCGAAAGACACCAGGTTGGTTAATCTTTCTCCATTCTCTCTGTACTTTCATAAAGGGAATCATCAAAACTTTACTTTCAGTTGTTGCTAAAGACTATCACCTTTAGAGTAGGGATAGGGTCATCCGCATCGGATACTTTTCCCCACAACACACAGGTTGAATATCAGCCTTGGCTTCTTCTAATAACCTTGGGGCTTTCTTATCAAAGACAACCTGATAAATAGGGAGAATAACCCCTGAAAAATCTGATAGAAATGTTCATTGAAATAAGATTTCCAAATAGCTTTATGATACACGAATTGGCATGGGATCCTGAGGATTCCACTTCGATCCCATAACTGGAAAAGGAAAAGCGAAACATACAACATCCATGACATAGATAGACATATAAAATGGAGGAATGGTTCTTGTAGTAACATAATGATTCCTTCTATATTCTATGATATGGCGGGCTAAGTTATTTGACAAAATTGTGGCCCAATCCATGACTATAGAATTAGAAGTGGCATCAATGAGAGGTACCCATTCCAATGAAAACTTGGTATCATCTACGTACCCGAAAAACCTACATAGCATTGCAACAATGTATTAATAAGGAGCAGCAAGAGAGGCTATTGAATACATACCAGTTATATCCATTTTGTGTTTGCTCAGATTTTCCCTCCATTGTTTTATAACTTCAGAGGGTTCTTCATTTTCAACAACAAATTTCTCCACAAATGCTTTATCATAATCCTTGTGTGATGGAGGTAGATGATACATTTTTCTGATATCCTCTGATTTAAAGGAGCTGATGACCAGTTGCCTTGAGGTAACGAATTATCTGTCCTCAATATTTACATTTTCAATAATCCATTTGACCATATCAATATAGGGTAATAACTTTGGTCTAGCTGCTATATTATGCAAAATAGAGCATGCAACTTCAGGATAAGAAGCGTTTGAAGATTGCATATCATCTATCATGGCTTCCTTTTGTATTTCCTTCTTGAATAAGCTATAAACATTTTCCAAGGAGCCGATACCACACTCTAGTATACAAGTTGTATCAGAAAACAAAGGTGATGACTCTAGTACATCTTCAACCATGGACTGTGTTCCCTTTCCCTTATTCATCTTGAAGAAGATGAGAGTGATATTGCAAAGAATGAGAAATAAGAGTATAACGACATGAAAATATGAAAACCTTATTCAAATTAATGAAATTGAAACACTTCAACGAATCTATAATGGTGAGAAGATATTGAATTTCTTGAGCCATGGAATCATAAATATCCATAATCTGAAATGATATCCACGTAAGATGGTCCATCTGGGGATGTTTTTAGCCCATCCGAGTCATAACAAGGGTTAGATGACACCTGGTCATGCTAACAACCTCTCTCCTAGCCCTAAAAACCCTCAAAAATCCCTCTATTCCACCCCTAACCCAAAGTTTGTATATAAAATATCAATCGCGCTCATTTTAAACCCATAAAACCCCTTTCCCTAAGTCTAAACCCCTACGTGCATTATTAAAAACGGGATATTCCCTGTATATTCCCCCACCCTAACCCTCTGTTTCTTTGTCTGCCCCGCCAGCAGTTAGATCTGGCCCGTCCCGGATCTACGGTGGGCGGGCCTTTTCGCGCGCCAACTGCCCGAGCTTTAGCATCCGGGAGTTCGGCAGTTTTGATGTCGTACTCCTGCCACGCATCAAGCTCTAGGGTGTGGCGGAGCCCCTCCCCCCAAAATCGCCCAGGCGCTAAGGCGGTGCGCCCAAAACTGCTTACCGCCATTTCCCTTGTGACGTCACCCACCTGCGTCACCTCCCTGCCCAGTCAACATGACACGTCATCCGCCTGTGTGGCCCCCTGCCACTGTACATGCCACGTCACCATCCGTACATGATGACGTCACTCACTGACGTCATCCCACCACGTCATCATGCTGACGTCATTGCTAATGTCACCTGCCGTACAACGTCCCGTCATGCTGACATCATGTTGACATCATCAGCACTTTTTTGGCGCGAAGGCGAAAATCGCTCATCGCTAGATTTTTTAGGCCGAAATGGGGAATCTTTAGGGAATCTTTTCATCAGGCAGCCCCCAGGAAGCCCAAAAGGCGCTAAATGAACCATTTTTCTTCGCTAAGCACTCAGAAAGGAGCAGAAAACAGTTTTGAAGGAAACAAAGGCCGAACAACGGCCATTAATTTGTGATTAGACCCACAGCATGTCAGAACAGCATCGGTTTATTGCCAAAGAGTATCAGAGGAAGAAGAAGAGCCAAAGAGTATCAGCCGAATATTATTTTAGTGGCTCGAAGCACCTGAACATTGATGAGCCCCCCAGAAAGTCAAATCAAGAGGCGTAAGCCCATCCTTGACCTCAAATCACAGTTAAAGCTTTAAATGCAGACAAACAGCAAAAAAGCAGAAACCCATACACTTTATTGCAGAAAACACTGCAACAAGCCACCAAGGACGACATCATTTACTCAGTTTTGATACGGCAGCCCTGAGCGCAGCCCGAGATGTTTTTTTGCATTTATTTCTGGATAGGATTAGGTTAAGTAGTCATCTTTCTTTCAGACCTGTTTAGGTAAAGTTGTAATAAAAGCAGTTGTAGAGAGTTTTTCCCTATATATACCGCCCTCTACATTGTTTCAAGGGTTGGTAAACTGAGAATTTTCACTAGAGACCCGCATTGTATACCTGAGTTTTTCTATAATGAAAGATTGCTGAAAGCTTGGAGAACAAACTGTCTGTTGTAAATGAATGTTTTGAAGATCTGAAGATGGAATTCTTGTGTTGCAGTCTGAAACAATAAGTGCATCTTACCTATTTTTATTGTTTACCACTATCTAAATAGCTGAAAGAAAGAATAGCTTAGAATTTGTTTAAATACACTCTATGCTCAATTTCTGCTATTTTTCTATGTTTTCCTCTAAATGAATAGGTTATGAATATGAATTCCTCCTGGCTCATATTTACCTCGATTCACTTGTGTTGGCCAATTATCTAGGGATTCTTCGTTGCCCCTAGGTAGAGCTCTGTTACCCCCATCTGTTAAGCTAATTGAGAGATTCTTAACTACCTCTCATTACTTAGCATTCTTCCCATCCTTTAAACCTGAGATATTGTTTCATGCACAGCTATCTTGCTCCATTTTCCCTCTCTTGTGACCGAAGAAATGCACCAGCAGTTCTCCTCCTCGACTCCACGCCCAATGGTTTGAAACTTCCAGACTATGCCTTGCCTCTCTATCTGAAAACATCAATTTTCCCACCAAAAACAAAACAAAAACCCTCTGAATTCAAAACCTAGCCTAAAATCCTTTTCAACAAAGCTAAATCTAAAAGAGAGAGCCCTCTTTGATTGCAGGTTGGCTAGAGCCTGCAGTCCAAAGTTGGTCTATGGTTACCTTGGCCGTATCCTTTTCCGGAGCTTAAGGATAACCTGAGTGATAACATAATGGCGACTCCGTGATGAGCCCCAATTTTGGTACAATTTGGGCTCATTTTTGGCCTATTTTGCTTGCTCAAACCATTCATTTTTATTGTTTATGCATACACTTCTCAGTTTATTCATGTTGTTTGTAGGAGAAAGGATAGGCACTTTATCCACGTAGCTAATGCATTGTGATTCCAGGTTTTGGCATTAAAAGGGAGCAAAAGACAACGAAAAGGTGGCAAGGAGACAACGAGTTGGCATTGCTGACATAAGGAGAGGTTGTCCACGGTTTTGGGGGACATTCCTCATGATCCTCACCAAGAACTCCGAGCCCACTTCAGCCTCCCTCCGAGCTTAATACACGGCCAGCTGTTCTACAGGAACAACAGTTCAAAACTGCTCTACAGGAAACAACATTTATGACCATCCTACAGGATCAGCAGTTAAACTATAGATTGAACAACCGAGCTCCTAGAATCATGGATATCTGTTGGAGCATCGTTTTGTATAAGTATAGAAGCCTTAGCCTTGGTTAGGTTGTTGAAACTCTCGTATTACTATTGTAATTTTGGAGCACAGCTCAAGTTTCGTTCTCTTTTGTAAGCCAATTTGGCATGTTATCAGATTATGAATAAAGAAGGCCACTTTTGAGTTAGTTCTGAGTTTTCTCAAGGAGCTATAGCTCTCAGGTGAGGGCCCAACCTGAGAGCCATAGTCCTCCTCCGTGTTGTAATGCATTTACCATTAGTTCCAGCACTTGAGTTTGTTTAGTTTCCTATGCAATTCGGATTTCCAGCTTGTTGGTTTAGTTGTTTTCATTAGCATAGATAGGACTGGTATGATGCTTTGCTTTCAGTATTCGAGTTTGATAGGTTGGTAGAATAAATCTCTTGGAGCTCCATCAAAAACAGGTTGCAAAAGGCTCACTGCCATCTCACCGTTGGGATTGGGGTGTAGACCATGATCAGCCACCAAAAAGAACAACAGTCGTTTCATCTCCACGCAAGTTGCCACATGAACGTTTTTATTGAAAATCCATTCATATATTCTCGACATTGATCCATACTGCACTCTCACGCATTAGTTTCATTTCTTGTTTTCCATTTCGGATTTGTAGGTTTCATGGCATAATAGGTTAATGAATCTCTTGTTTTGATGCACAGGTCATTTGTTTCATTTACGCTGCTCTTTCTCAAGCCACTTCCTTCGTCGTTTTTCTCCATCCACCTGCAAGTTCTATTCATCCTCTACCTCACTCACTTGCCCTCCACCTCTCTCATTCCACGTACCGCTCCATTTCCTTCACTCTCGTTGATTTCACCCTTCCAAAACATCAACCCATTGCATGCACCCTTCCTTCGTCTGACTTGCCATTTCCTAAGACATCATTAGGTCCATCTCCATCTCCCTTAGCCTCCCACACCACTCCAACACTCCATCCACTCCTAAAATCTCCACGACCAACCATCCTGTAGACGTGCACAACCATCCTGTAGAAAACAGAGTATCCTGTAGAATTCCCAGCAGCCTTCCTGTAGGAGGCCATTCACTTCGTTGCCGAGCTTCTGAACGTGAGGGACCTCTGTGGATGGGTGCTGAGGATCCTTAGGAACCTCTCCAAGCCTCCCCAACCTGTCCCACACTTTCCTTCCATCTCCATCCCACCTGCACAATCAAACCCTAGTTAGGCCAAGGTCACAATCATTCCACACACTTAAAGGAAAAACACAAAAACACATTTCTCATGATGCCAGTAGCTTAGACCCATGCATTCATACTTGTTAGAGGCAATGACAGCATTCATAAGAGTTGCACCCACATTCTTTGCATTATAGAGGATAGACTAGTTAAATTAGGGTTTCATAGATTTACATGCTTTAAGTTGCTTTTGATTCAGTTTGTCAAGTAGAGTAGCCTTTCTTTGAAGTTAACTTTCGTCCATCATTGATAAAGCTTCTTCTGTGAGCCTATAGAAGTTGGCTTAAGCCCTAGCGGACTTGTGCCAGCTGACCAAGTGACAGCTGCGACAAGGGCTAGTACTTGTGCATACAGCACCGTCGCTTCCAAGTTTGTACGAACTACCGGGTTGATAAAATTAAGAGACATGAAGCCCCAGGAGTTGTAGCATTATTGCTACAATACTGGAGCTCACCATCTTTTTGGCGCCGTTGCCGGGGAAGCGTCAGAGTATTAGCACCTGTTGCTTTTCCTCTACTTTCCTACTCTTACCTTCTGCTAAGTAGTTTGCTTCATTTCCATTCTGCAAAAGTAGCATAGACTTTCCTGCTTTCTTAGACTAGTATTTCCTGCTTTCCTAGATTAGTATTTCCTGCTTTCCTAGATTAGTATTTCCTGCTTTCCTAGATTAATATTTCCTGCTTTCCTAGATTAATATTTCCAATTCCGCAAATTTCATTTGAGCAATCTAGTTAGTTGTAGATCACTTTGTCTCAATTTTGCAGGTACAAGAAAAAAGCAAAAGCACTAAAAACAGAGAAGAGTCCTTTCCCTTTCATGCCTCGTAGGAACCGAGATAGATCAGGCAAATTCCTACCAAACACCCCCACCACATCACTAAGTCACCCTTCTCTCTTCTTTGGTGACAGTGACCCAGAGGAACCTCTAGGTGAACATCCCGAGATATACCAAGACCCTATAGACGAAGAAGAGTTAGAAACCACTCCATCTGAAGCCATCGCTGATAATGGGAGAGAAGATGAGAGAATAGAAGGAGCTTTCCCCATCCGAGAAACCAATGGGGATATGAAAATGAAAAACATTAGCCCCTATGCCTTGCCTCACTTCCATGGACTGACCACTGAGGATCCGGATACCTTCTTGTTTGAGTTTGCTGTCCTTTGTCGAACCTATGACTATACTGAGGATGAGAAAAAGTTGAAGCTTTTCCCTTCCACTCTCAAGGATGCAGCACTACGTTGGTTCATGGGATTACCTGGGAATAGCATCACCACTTGGGCTCAGATGCAGCAAGCCTTCAATACCAAGTATAGGGATTATTGTAGGTCCAAGGAAACCAAGGGAGAAATCTTTCGAATGACCATGGGGAATGATGAGTCTTTAGAGGACTATGAGGAGAGGTTCCAACTTAGCTATAAACAGGCCAGGTGCACACTTGACCCTGAATCCCTCAAGTTGGTTCTACTCCGAGGAGTCCCTGAAGATCTCCTAGACACCCTTCACATGTTAGCTGGGGGGGACATTTACCAACTGCCTTATGAGGACATCAAAACTGTGTTTCGAAATCATTCCAGGGCAGCTAGAAAACGAGGTAGAGGAAACCTCCTCTCCACCGGTGTCCCTTTCTCCAAACATGAGCTTACAAACCAATTAGAAGATCTTAAGAGTGAGGTGAGACATACCATTGCCATGCAGATGGACACATTCAGGATCCAGCAAAAGAAAGAGGAAGCTGAGAGAGCCTTGGCTGTCTTCTGCCCTAGGTGCACCAGAAGACACCCTAAGAACGAATGTCCATTGCATTCGGTTGAAGTGTGTTTCGTTTGTGAGGAGGACCACCCAACAAATCAGTGTCCAACCTTGCCTGGGTTTAAAGCCATGTACCAGGGAACTGAAGCCCCCACTGAACCTCTCTACTTCATCAACCAAAGGAGGCCTCAAGGATCTAGACCTTATCAGCAGGGGATGCAAGGGGCATCTCAAGCTTATTACAACCCCAACCACTTGACTCCCATGCCTTCCTGGGGTCCCCCTGCTCATCCTTCCTGGTCAATGCCTCCTCCATGGTCTTATCCACCTCAGTACCCTACTCAACCTACTTCTCATCCATATCACTCACATACCCAGTCGCAACCTCAATGGAGTGCTCCTCAGTCGGGGTGGAGGCCCCAATACAACACTCCTCCCGCCATTTTGCCTCCACCACCAGTTCAACCTCAGCCTTTACCTCCTGCTCCTCCAAGGCAACCTCAGATGCCTGCTCAACCGAACCCGAACCCCAACAATAGACAGGCTCAGCAGGTATATACTGGGGAGACCTCGTGCCCTACCTATGCTGTGGAGATCCAGGAAATCAATCTTAGATCTGGAAAGATTCTTCCAGATCGCCAACCTCCTCCCCCAGAGGATGAGGAAAACCATCAGGAGGGTGAACCAAAGCCTACTCCACCCTTTCCTGAGAGATTAACTGCCACCACACAACCGAACCCAGAAGAAGATGAGCTTTTGGGTGAGCTCAAACAGTTGTGTGTTAAAATCCCACTTCTCCAAGCCATCAAGGATGTGCCAATATATAACAAGCTGATTAAGGAGAAGTGTTTCAAACACCCAGGCAGACGAAAGAGAGATGCCTCAACTATCAACGTCATAGGACAACTGTCTGACCTTATGCTAGGACAAGTCATCTGCCCAAAATACCTAGATCCTGGAAGTCCTGTAGTAGATGTACACATCAATGGCACCATTATCCCCCACACCTTGATTGATCTGGGGGCAGCCATCAATGTGATGACCAGGGATACCATGCTTAAACTCAATCTTCAGGGTTCCTTGAGAAAGACTTCGACAGTACTGCAGTTAGCAGATCGCTCCACCGTGACTCCCGAAGGGATTGTGGAGGATGTCTTGGTCTCAATTGATTCTTGGGAATACCCTGCAGATTTCCTGGTCCTGCAACCAAAGGCCAAGCTTACTGGATATCCTCTCATCTTGGGGAGGCCTTGGTTAGCTACTGCAGATGCTTACATAAGTTGTCGGGCAGGGAACATGACCATCAAAAATGGTCCCATGTCCAAGCAGCTAGTCCTATACCCTCCTGCCCAACCTTCTTTAGAGCATGATTTACCACTCTGGTTGGAGGACGGAGAGGAAGACGAGGTGTACTCTGCACCTCTGTGCACCCTAGATACCGCTAGAAGAAATTCTCCTACCGAGGATGATTTAATTGAGACCCTGATCCAGAATCCACCTTCTAGTGCACTATCTTTAGAGAAGTTGGTGGAGGATGCCCAAGCTAGCCCCTTAGTGGACCTTTGTACAACCAGCCCTGTAACTCCCAGAGTCAAAAGTGTGGAGTTCGGCCCTGAGAGAGCGTTAAAGATCAACTCCTCTCTGTCTCCTTCCCAGGAGAAGGAGTTGTGTAGCCTATTGGCCAGCCACTTAGATGCTTTTGCTTGGAGCTATAAGGAGATGAAAGGAGTCCACCCCTCGGTCTGTACCCGTCATATATACATCAAAGAGGATTGTAAACCAGTTAGGCAACCCCAGAGGAGAATGAATCCAGCCCTTAAGGACATTGTCAAGGAAGAATTGCAAAAACTGTTGGACGCCGGATTCATTTACCCCATCTCAGATAGTGAATGGGTGTCCCCTCTAGTGTTGGTTCCCAAGAAGAATGGGAAGTGGAGGATCTGTGTAGATTACCGGGAGCTGAACAAAGCTACCAAGAAGGACCATTTCCCTCTACCCTTCATAGATCAAGTGTTGGATGGACTGGCAGGAAAGAAGTTCTTCTCTTTCCTGGATGGGTTTAGCGGGTACAATCAAATCCAAATCAGCTCGGAAGACCAAGATAAGACCACCTTCACTTGTCCTTGGGGTACCTTTGCCTACCGAGTCCTTCCCTTTGGGCTATGCAATGCTCCTGCTACTTTTCAGAGAGCTGTCTTGAGCATCTTCTCAGAGTTGGTCCATGATGCAGTGGAAATCTACATGGATGACTTTACCCCTTATGGGGCCAACTTCCAGGAAGCATTGTCCAACTTGGGAAAGGTCCTAACCAAGTGCATCGAGATGAACTTGTCCCTTAGCCCTGAGAAATGTGAATTCCTAATGACTGAAGGGACAGTGCTAGGCCATACCATTTCTTCTCAAGGATTGCAGGTGGATCCTAACAAAATTGCTCTCATCAAGAGGGTTCCACCTCCTCAAAAAGTAAGGGATGTCCGGAGTTTCTTGGGATTAGCAGGATACTACCGGAGGTTCATTAAAGACTTCAGCAAGTTAGCCTCACCGTTGTTTGGTTTGTTGGCAAAAGATGTGGAGTTTAATTGGACTGACGATTGTCAGAAGAGTTTGAATGAATTAAAAGACAAGTTAGTGTCAGCTCCAATCCTAAGAGGTCCAAACTGGGCCCTACCTTTCCACATCCACACTGATGCCTCGAACAAAGCCATAGGTGCAGCCTTAGGACAAGTTGAGCAAAAACTTCCATATGCCATTTACTTTGTTAGCAAAAACTTGTCCAAAGCAGAGCTGAATTACACTGTAACCGAGAAGGAATTCTTAGTTGTGGTTCATGCACTGAACAAGTTCCGACATTACATTACTGGTTACCAGACTTTTGTACATACTGACCATGCTGCTATTAGATACTTGATGAATAAACCAGATGTGAATACTCGTATTATTAGATGGTTACTTTTATTGCAGCAGTTTGATCTAACCATTGTTGATAAACCAGGAAAAGAAAATGTTGTTGCTGACTTCTTGTCTAGATTGGATTTGTCTGCAGATGAAGATGGGACGGTGGATGACCAGATGCCTGATGAGCATCTGTTTGCTATCTCAGTACTCTCTCCATGGTTTGCTGACATAGCAAACTACCTTGTTTCAGCTCAGTTTCCTCCGCACCTCTCTTCAAAAGAGAAGAGCAAAATCATCAGAAAGAGTGCCTCATTTACATGGATTGGGGGCAACCTGTTCAAGCTTGGCCCCGATCAGATCTTAAGGCGTTGTGTAAGGGAGGAGGAAGTCTTTGACATTCTCCGCACCTGTCATGATGGGCCTTGTGGAGGACATTTTGCGGCAAAGAGAACTGCCTTCAAGATCCTGCAGGCAGACTACTATTGGCCCACACTTCATCAAGATGTCAGAAGATATGTTAGCCAGTGTGACCAATGCCAAAGAATGGGGAAACCGACCCAAAGGGATGAGATGCCTCTCCAACCTCAAGTGACTCTCGAGCCATTTGAGAAGTGGGGCATGGACTTTGTGGGCCCAATCAATCCCTCTTCGAGGCAAAGATCCTACATCATAGTGTGTACTGACTACTTGACAAAGTGGGCAGAGACTAAAGCAATCAAAGCAGCAACTGAAGCAAAGGTGGTTGAGTTCTTAAGAGAGAACATCTTCTACAAGTTTGGCTACCCAAGAGAGCTGGTGACCGATCAAGGGAGCCAGTTCACCTCTAACTTGGTTGAAGATCTATTGGCTCATCACAAGATCAAGCATAGGACTTCCACCCCTTATCATCCTCAAGCCAATGGGCAGGTGGAAGTCACCAATAGAGCTCTAGAAGGGATCTTGACCAAAGTGGTAGACAGCAGCAGAAAAGACTGGGCAGATCGTCTAGTTGAAGCCACATGGGCTTACAAGACCACTTGGAAGACCACCACCGGTTTCACACCTTATGAGCTGGTCTATGGGAAGAAAGCTTTGCTGTCCATTGAATTTGAGTATAACACTTTGAGGTTGGCAGCTCAGCTGGACCTAGATCTCAGCCATGCACAGCAAGAAAGGCTATTGAAACTGAATGGACTGGATGAACACTGCATGCAGGCCCTCCTTCACTCAGAGGTGGTTCAACTTCAGAGGAAGGTGTGGCATGACCAACATCTCCATGACAAGCAATTTCAGCCGGGAGATTGGGCTTTGTTGTATGATTCCAGATTCAAAGATTTCAAGGGGAAGTTGAGAACCAGATGGCTAGGACCATATGTGGTGGAACAGTGCCATGACAATGGATCTATCCTCATTCGAACCATTGATGAGGAATCCATTCCCATGCTTGTAAATGGGCACCGATTGAAGATCTATAGAAGACCTCTCTCAAGACAAGAGTTTATCAGCACTATGGAGAAATCTGTTTTGGTCATAGAGAAGGGTTCTGCATCCACTTTGGGCATACCCTGAAGGATCTAAAACACAAAAAAAAAAAAAAAAAAAAAAAAAAAAAAAAAAAGGAAAAAATAAAGATCCTTGGGTGAAAACCTCTCTGAGGTGCCCAAGGCAGGCAGTAGGGGTGAAAACCTCATTGAGGCGCTCCTATTGTCTTTCAAGAAAAAAGAGGAAAATAAAGATCCTTGGGTGAAAACCTCTCTGAGGCACCCAAGGCAGGCAGTGGGGGTGAAAACCTCATCGAGGCGCTCCTATTGTCTTTCTAAAAAAAAAAAAGAAAAAAAAAAAAGAAAAAAAAAAAGAGAAAAAAACAATCAGCACAATAAAAAGGTTTGCATGCAGATGTTCTATGGAGGAGAAGAAGCCTCTCCACTCCAAGCCAGGGGCCTTCATCATGCTAGCAAAGGATGTCATCAGCACCTCCTTCAAGAACAACAATGTTTTTAAGGTATGTGCAGTTATTATCATGCTTTGGATCTTCTACAGGAGGATACAGTTTTTCTACAGGAACAGACAGTCTTCCTACAGGAAGACATGGATCTTCTACAGGAAAGTGCCAAATTTCTACAGGAAGCTCTGTGTTCTACAGGAAACTTCCTGTAGAAGGTTACGATGGCCGAAATGTGTTTCAAATGAAGATCTAGCGACTGAGGAGTGGATTGAATGCATGCATGTCAATGATGGCACCCCTGAACATTGCCATTATCGTCCTCCACCACCCTCGTCGCCATGCAACCCAGATCCCTGCAGCAGCACACCAAAGTAATCAGTTCTCGTGAGAAAGCACCTGTCAAAGAGAAACTAAGCACCGAGAACCATACCACATCCATGTTGATACATCAGAAGCGCTGGGATCATGATCGAGAAGCCAGAACCGCCAGCATGCAGCATACACCCGAGAAGAAAGAACGGTGACAAGACCCCTCGCGGGGATCCTGTAACAGTTCGACCTGCTCAAGTGAAGACCGTTCACAGCACCGCCATCTGAGATCAAACACGGGCGCATGAACGCAGATCCATCCACTCCATCACCAGCATCCTGTAACCACGAGCCTACAGGAATGTGCAGCCACATGCGGCAGGAGGATCCATCGCTAAAAAAATCTGGAAATCATGTGCAGCCGCGCGCAGGTAAGTGTTCTAATCCTTCTCTCCATCAAACTGCATGATTATTACTTTGATTTGTTTTGCATGGCATAAAGGTGAATGGTTGAGCGGCCTAAAGGCCAGTGATGGGCCACGTCAGTTAGTAAAGGGATAGTCAGAGGACGAGGTGGCAGCCACGACGAGAGACACACGCAGCAAGCACATGAAGATCAGTCCCGTCAACCGAGAAGTGAAGTTTAACCGAAAAGGGCGGCGGCAGATCTGTGGGAATGAATGCGGCAACAAACGAATGTGCAGGCGGATGAGGGGTGACGTCACCCAACGGTCCGGCGGGGACAACTCACCCCCGCGCCACGAGCTGCGCCGATTCAAAATCTAATCGGCTCGATTAAGCGTGTATCTCCATCAACCTCACTTCAAAACTCGAGTAGATCCTCTGCTTACCTCTGCATGTTGACACGCCGAGCTCTCGGCTACCTGAACGCTAGTAAAGCACCTCTCGACCGCCAGCCAGCTAAAAGCTCTTCCCGAAGCCTGCACACTGCTCCTACAGGAACAGTTTCTACAGGAACGCCGTCCTACAGGAAGCAGTTTCTACAGGCACGCGGCTCTACAGGAAGGTGAAGTCTTCACGTAAAAAAAGGTGGCAGAAAAGAGGTAACCCTGCAACTCCTTCCGCAATTGGTTTTTCAAAAGGTGGCAAGGCAATTAGTCACAGTGTGGTCATAAAAAAATTTGGTTTGCCGTGCCTATACTATCGCTCCTACAGGATAGCTGTATAATCACACTGTGGTCTGAAAATTCATTGCATGTTCTATCTTTAAGACCGAATTTCCTGTGTATCCACCACCTCGGGTACAAACACTGTGTTCATCATGCCTGGCGGGTTTATTAGGCGAGAGCCCACTAATTCAAATGCATTAAGGAGAAACCCGTCAGTGGTTGAGCTCTTCACTAGAGCACAATGGATGCCTTTCTGTGATAAACTACAGGGCTACGATGAGGAAGTAGCTGAGGAATTTTTGCAGGCTCTGCAGCCTAAATCACAGACGTTGGCCACAGTAACCTTCAGAGGTCTCAGCCTCAAACTCACCCCCGAGCATATCAGTCGGATTACAGAGTTTCCCATGGGTCTGCCGTGGGACAAAGAAGAGCGGAAGCAGAGCCAGCAAGCAAAGAAGGAGTTCTTCCCACCGGAAGAGTCATTCACCGAAGACAAAAATGGAGTCAAAAGGGCAAGCCTGTTGCCGCCATGGAACGAAGTCAGTCTACAAATTATGAAATATATCACCTGTGAGGGCCGATATAGCATTGTATATGCGTATCACTTCGGGCTGCTTAACGAACTAAGACACCAGATTGACCTCCCTGCAGCACAGAGGTTGAGCATTTCTTACTTTCTACTACAATCCTTAATGGAGTGTTCCACCAAGCTCAAGGACGGAATTCCGAACCAGATAGCCCACCATGGGCTAGTCAAGCTCCTCGTGGAGGATGCTCTCCGCTCATATAAAGTTCCCCTCGCTTGGGAATCATTTAGGAACTTATCAAGAATGGGGAATATAAAAATGTTGCTTGAAGAAGCAGAATCCTCTAACGGAGAAGAAGACGAGCCGGCAGCCGGGAGTAAGAAAGGAAAAAGCCAAAAAGTTCCGGCTCCAGCACAGAAAAAGGAACGAAAGAAGAAGGAGGAGGGAGAAGATGACAAAGTCAAAGAGGACACCCTCATCCTATCAACAAGAGAACAGAGGTTGAAGAGCAGGGTAGTCAAAGCTGAGGTGGCCCCTGCCAGCCCAAGCACCTCGTCAGCTTCTGCAGTCAAAGCCAAACGCAAAAGCCACGCAACAAGGCAAGAGAAGGTGGTGAGAATTGCATCTGCAGGAACGCAATCACAGGCTTCTACAGGAAGCCCGAAAACGCAAACTCAAGCTTCTACAGGAAACCCGAAAACAAAGGCAAAGGTTTCTACACGAAGCCCGAAGATCAGTAAGGAGCAGGCTTCTACAGGAAGCCCAAGAGCAACGACCAAGGCTTCTATAGAAGCCCGGAAATTGCTGGGAAACAGGCTTCTACAGGAGGCCCAAAGATGGAGATAAAGGCTTCTACAGGAAGCCCGACAGTACAACCACAGGCTTCTACAGGAAGCCCGAAGACAGAGACAGGGGCTCCTACAAGAATCACTAGGCTGGAAAGAGGGGTTCCTACAAGAGGCCCGAAGGTCATTGAAAAACAACCTCCTCTAGAGAGCCCGAAGACAAAGAAGGAATCTTCTACAGGAGGCCCGAAAGCGGGCAAAGCAGGGTCTTCCACAGGAAGCCTGAAATTTAAAAAGGAGGGACCCTCTACAAGGAGCTCCGAGAAAGCAAAACACAAGAAAGAGAAGGCTAACATCCTCGATAAGGAGGCAGCAGCGGCACTGGCTGTCTTCAGCACTCCTCCAAAACCGAAAGAGAAAAGGGAGAGGGAGACCCCTCTGCCACCTGAAGCCACGAGAAGCAAGAGGATGTCCCCAAGCAAGCCACAGCCTTCACCCAGTGGCCATACCACTTCAGGGGATGTACCTACTTCACCCATTGCAAGAACCCCCTCTAAACAATTAGCTACCCCCGAAAAAGGGAGCCCAAAAATAACTTCCTGGACACGAAAGATAGGCCAATCGCCTTCTGAAGCCCGACTCAAGGAAATAGAAAAAGGGAAGGAAGCATCACCCTCATCACCATCAGGGGCAGAAAAGGCAGGACCATCAAAAGCAGAAAAGAAACAGCCTGTTCCGGTCCCGAGTCCTCGGCCAAGGACAAGGAGCAGGGGCAAGGTTGCTCAAGGATGAGCAAATGGTTCAGCTGGGGGGTGATGATGAGCCCCAATTTTGGTACAATTTGGGCTCATTTTTGGCCTATTTTGCTTGCTCAAACCATTCATTTTTATTGTTTATGCATACACTTCTTAGTTTATTCATGTTGTTTGTAGGAGAAAGGATAGGCACTTTATCCACGTAGCTAATGCATTGTGATTCCAGGTTTTGGCATTAAAAGGGAGCAAAAGACAACGAAAAGGTGGCAAGGAGACAACGAGTTGGCATTGCTGACATAAGGAGAGGTTGTCCACGGTTTTGGGGGACATTCCTCGTGATCCTCACCAAGAACTCCGAGCCCACTTTAGCCTCCCTCCGAGCTTAATACACGGCCAGCTGTTCTATAGGAACAGCAGTTCAAAACTGCTCTACAGGAAACAGCATTTATGACCATCCTACAGGATCAGCAGTTAAACTATAGATTGAACAGCCGAGCTCCTAGGATCATGGATATCTGTTGGAGCATCGTTTTGTATAAGTATAGAAGCCTTAGCCTTGGTTAGGTTGTTGAAACTCTCGTATTACTATTGTAATTTTGGAGCACAGCTCAAGTTTCGTTCTCTTTTGTAAGCCAATTTGGCATGTTATCAGATTATGAATAAAGAAGGCCACTTTTGAGTTAGTTCTGAGTTTTCTCAAGGAGCTATAGCTCTCAGGTGAGGGCCCAACCTGAGAGCCATAGTCCTCCTCCGTGTTGTAATGCATTTACCATTAGTTCCAGCACTTGAGTTTGTTTAGTTTCCTATGCAATTCGGATTTCCAGCTTGTTGGTTTAGTTGTTTTCATTAGCATAGATAGGACTGGTATGATGCTTTGCTTTCAGTATTCGAGTTTGATAGGTTGGTAGAATAAATCTCTTGGAGCTCCATCAAAAACAGGTTGCAAAAGGCTCACTGCCATCTCACCGTTGGGATTGGGGTGTAGACCATGATCAGCCACCAAAAAGAACAGCAGTCGTTTCATCTCCACGCAAGTTGCCACATGAACGTTTTTATTGAAAATCCATTCATATATTCTCGACATTGATCCATACTGCACTCTCACGCATTAGTTTCATTTCTTGTTTTCCATTTCGGATTTGTAGGTTTCATGGCATAATAGGTTAATGAATCTCTTGTTTTGATGCACAGGTCATTTGTTTCATTTACGCTGCTCTTTCTCAAGCCACTTCCTTCGTCATTTTTCTCCATCCACCTGCAAGTTCTATTCATCCTCTACCTCACTCACTTGCCCTCCAACTCTCTCATTCCACGTACCGCTCCATTTCCTTCACTCTCGTTGATTTCACCCTTCCAAAACATCAACCCATTGCATGCACCCTTCCTTCGTCTGACTTGCCATTTCCTAAGACATCATTAGGTCCATCTCCATCTCCCTTAGCCTCCCACACCACTCCAACACTCCATCCACTCCTAAAATCTCCATGACCAACTATCCTGTAGACGTGCACAGCCATCCTGTAGAAAACAGAGTATCCTGTAGAATTCCCAGCAGCCTTCCTGTAGGAGGCCATTCACTTCATTGCCGAGATTCTGAACGTGAGGGACCTCTGTGGATGGGTGCTGAGGATCCTTAGGAACCTCTCCAAGCCTCCCCAACCTGTCCCACACTTTCCTTCCATCTCCATCCCACCTGCACAATCAAACCCTAGTTAGGCCAAGGTCACAATCATTCCACACACTTAAAGGAAAAACACAAAAACACATTTCTCATGATGCCAGTAGCTTAGACCCATGCATTCATACTTGTTAGAGGCAATGACAGCATTCATAAGAGTTGCACCCACATTCTTTGCATTATAGAGGATAGACTAGTTAAATTAGGGTTTCATAGATTTACATGCTTTAAGTTGCTTTTGATTCAGTTTGTCAAGTAGAGTAGCCTTTCTTTGAAGTTAACTTTCATGCATCATTGATAAAGCTTCTTCTGTGAGCCTATAGAAGTTGGCTTAAGCCCTAGCGGACTTGTGCCAGCTGACCAAGTGACAGCTGCGACAAGGGCTAGTACTTGTGCATACAGCACCGTCGCTTCCAAGTTTGTACGAACTACCGGGTTGATAAAATTAAGAGACAGGAAGCCCCAAGAGTTGTAGCATTATTGCTACAATACTGGAGCTCACTACTCCGATGGGGACTTCCTCAGGTAGTTTCACGAAGAAGGTAAGAAAGCTCTGCTGAGACCATAAATCAAACTTTCCAATTGCTATTTATCTCTTAAAACTACAGATGAAGCCTGAATGTCAACCAGGAAGCCTTTGAAACTGTTTTTTGCTTTGCATCAACAGGAGTAAATAAATGCTACTTCAGTCAATCTTCATGCTAATTTTAAGTTACAAATAAGCTGTCCCATAGTTTAATTAGTCCCTTGTCGATTACAAAAATATTCCCAGGAAAAATACCCAAAAAACAATTCGGAAGCTGGCTCCCAAGAAAAATCCACGATATACAAGGTCAAATCCAGATCCCAACCCTCCAGCTGTTTTTGAAAACCCTAACATAATCTCAAAAGTCCTTAGGAAGCAAGAAAGACAGGAAAATTTTGTTGATTTGAGCGCTGAAATAGCTTACCCTAGCTGTGTTCCAACTCCTGTCAAAGTTTTGTTCCGTTCAACTCCTGTTTCCCCTGGTTCATCATCCACATCTCATAGCACTCCTTCCACGCCTCCATTCACTGCACATACTACAACTACCACTACTGCTGCTCCTGTTATCCCAGTTATCCCTGTTGTCCCCGTTGTTCCACTTATACCTGCCAATATGGCTAATATAGATATGCACCCCTGCAATTACCTGCTAATGCTGGGGCTTTACCTCAAGAGTACCAATCTAAAATCACATATTTTGATTCCACCGGTCCTTTCATAGCCATTCAGCATACCAAAAAGATGCAAGACTATTTTGAAAACTACGAGATAGATGATGATAGTGTAAGAATGAGAATTTTTGTTCAGAGTTTAACAAGTGATGTAAGAACTTGGTTCAGATCACTTGTTGCAAATTCCATAACCACCCCAGATGAGCTTTACCAATCCTTTACCAACAGATGGGAGAAAAAGAAAGACCCCTTGCACATACTAGCTGAATATGATACGATCAAACGAGGTCCTCAAGAGACTGTTTTGGAGTACTGTGCAAGATTCAATAATGTATATAACGCAATACCACAGAACTTAAGGCTTCCACCTGACCTTGCCTTGTACAAATTTCCCGATGGATTCGACCCGGATATGGCATACCAGTTAAAAGAAAGAGCTCCTCAAACCCTTGCGAACATGCAAAATGTTGCTGTTAGCGTAGAATCCAATTTAATTGCCAAAAGAAACAGAGCTAGAATGGAAAGAAGAACCACCTTTAAGGAAGAACCCTCAGCTTTTGATCAAAAGCTTGATGCTATCATCAGTGGCCTACAAAGGCTGGGAGAAAGAGTAGAAAATGTTGAGAGAAAAGCATCATGGGAAGGACAACAGTCTAATACCATAAGGAACCCAAATTTTAGGAAAACGCAGAACACAAATGCTGGTAGGCCTAACCAAGACCATGATATAAGACCCCCTTTCCAAGATAATTATGTTGAAGGATCTACTTCTAGTGAACCCATAGAGGACACTCACATGAACTTAATGGATCTAAAGGGCGAGCACCAAACTGTCCTGTCCCAAGAAGACCAAAATGAACCCGATTACAATCAGTTTCAGACTAGGTCTGGCGAGTCTTTTGATTTTAAACAAGGTTATGATACCGCTGTGTATGAAGTACACAAACAATATAAGCTGAGAGCTAGGACCATTGACATTTCCGAACCTAGTAAAACAAAGGAAGGCAAACAACCCAACAAGACTAAAGCCAAGGCTGTCATAACAGAACCAGCTGATATACCTGTTCCAAACCCGCATCAAGTGACTGTAGAAGACATAACAGAAATATATCCTTCCAAAGATCAGCCTTTGCCACCTCCTTCCTCGAAAGAAAGCTCAAACAGGATTCCAAAAAACTTTCCTGAAGTTGAAAAACCGCAAGCAAAAACTTCCCATAACGCTGATAAACAAGAGCAAAACGCAGACAATTCAAATGAAACAGAAAAAATTGCCATTATCAACACCAAGACTCCAATGGAAAAACCATTTAATCTAGAGGCAGAAATAGCTAAGTTGAAGATATCCATTCCCCTCCCAGAACTTGCCAAACACGATGTATATAGGCAGCAAATTCAAAGATCACTTCAAATGCCAGAGGTTAAGGATGATGTAAATGTTTTAGACGACACCCCAGAGCCGTTGTTTGGCCCAGAAGTTAATGGAAAATCAACACATGGACCTGTCCCACCCTTTTATGTCAGTTTGTATATACATGACCAGATTTTGCACAATGCTATGTTTGACTCAGGGGCATCACACAATCTTATGCCCAAAGCAGTTATGGAAAAGCTAAACCTTGACATTACAAGACCTTACAAAGATCTGTACTCATTTGACTCAAGTCAAGTGAAATTTTTAGGCCTCATCAAAGACTTATGTGTCTCCTTAGTCCAATATCCCAACAAGACCATCCTCATGGATGTAGTGGTTGCTGACATTCTACCAAAGTGCGATATGCTCCTGTCAAGATCATGGGGAGAAAAGCTCCAAGGATCCCTTCAATTAGACCTTTCCTATGCCACCATTTCAGTCTTTGGGCAACCAAAGAGACTGTATAGAGAAACGCTCATGAAATATGTGGTAAGTAGTGAGAGCAAGCCTGAAAATTTTCCCATTTACTCAATTCACTCTGATATGGATTCCTTTATTTTGTTTAATGATGATACAAATTCTCCAATTGATAATGAGCCCTTTACTCTAGAGCAACAAGCACACATCAACGAAGAATCAGTTGCACACACTGATGAAACTGTCACAACAGCTAATGCAACCAGCATACCGAAAGAACTTTCCCAAACAGAAGTTTCGAATCTGCCCAATCCTAAGCTGACTGACACTTTAGGCATCAACCACAAGCAGGAAATCACATGGTATTTAGAATTTGATGGCTCTGTTAACAAGTTAGGAGCAGGGGCAGGTGTTTGGATTCACAATACATATAACAACCATGCAGAAGGTCATGCCTAGAGACTGAATTTTAAATGCACAAATAACATGGCAGAATATGAGGCTCTATTGCTAGGCCTTAAACTCCTCGAAGCTCTAGGAGCTGCAAAAGTGTCTATTTTAGGAGACTCTGATTTAATCATACAACAAATGAAAGGCAATTTTGTAACCAATGACAACAGAATGAGAGCCTATAGGACCACTGCTACTAATATACTCCAGGCATTCACTGAATTCAAGCTTGACAAGATTTCTAGAAATCACAACATTCATGCACACAGGCTAGCCACCTTTGCTAGTACATGCAAGCTTCCTTTCGACCCAAACCATCACTTCACAGCTGAAATAAAACATAGGCCCACTGTCCCAAATAACGTTAAAGATTGGCAAGTATTCGAAAATGATGCCCAGATTAATAATTTCCTCACCCTTGAGCATGCGTTTTCGAATATTAACATTGACATGGATGCTATGAATGGCTCCCAACACCAAACAAATGAAAATCAGAAAACTGTAACCGCTGCAATAGCCAGACAAATCCTGAAACCAACTATTTTTGACAAAGAAAACATAGAACAGCTGAAACAAATACACTTGGAAGATATAGCCAAAACAGAGGCAGACATCATTGACTTAAAGGATAACTTTCTGCCTGCTAGCCTAACCCCATTAGAAGACATGTTTGATGCTAATGACGTGCCAAGAAAGCCAAAATTGCAGCCCATAAACACTGATATAGAGGAACACAACATTGGGACAGCAGAAAAGCCAAAAATGATCAAACTGTCCAAAAATTTACCACCTGATCAAAAGCCCAAGTATATTGACTTATTCAAAGAGTTCCAAGATGTATTTGCTTGGAGCTATCAGGATTTGAAATCCTATGACACCTCGGTGATCCAACACACCATTCCTTTAAAACCAAACCAGAAACCCTTCAAGCAGAAACTTAGAAGAATTAACCCTATGCTTCTTCCCTCGATTGAGAAGGAAGTAAAGAGGATGTTTGAAGCAGGAATCATAGCACCCATCAGATTCTCTGAATGGGTGTCCAATCTTGTTCCTACGAGAAAAAAGACAGGCGAAATCAGACTTTGTGTAGATCTCAGAAATTTAAATCAAGTCTCCCTAAAAGACCATTACCCTTTGCCTAAAATGGACCACATCTTGTAAAGAGTAGTGGGATCATCTAGAATCTCTTTGCTAGATGGTTTTTCAGGTTTCAACTAGATACTTGTTCACTTGGACGACCAAGACAAAACTGCCTTTACTACACCCTGGGGAACATTTAAGTATGTAAAGATGCCATTTGGTCTTAAAAATGCTGGTGCTACCTTTCAACGTGCAATGGATATTGCTTTCGCCAAAGAAATACATGATTTCCTAGTTGTCTACCTTGATGACTTAACCCCATTTTCCAAATCTGATAAAGAACACCTCAAGCATCTCAGACAAACTTTCATGACATGTAGGAAATATGGCATTTCCTTGAACTCCAAGAAGTCTCTGTTTGGCCTTGAAGAAGGCAAATTACTTGGCCACATCATATCAAAGGATGGGATCAGAATTGATCCCGAAAGAATACAAGCCATCCTCCAAATCCCATTTCCAAGAAACATTAAAGAGCTACAAGCATTCCTTGGAAAAATCAACTTCTTGAGAAGATTTATTCCAAATCTAGCTAAGCTGATAAGATTGTTAAGCAACATGTTAAAGAAGGATGCCAAGATAAAATGGTCTCTTGAAACCAAGCAAGCATTTGAGAGTATCAAATCAGCCTTAACACAAACCCCTGTCCTAACTAGCCCATAGTTTGACAAAGATTTTATCATATTTTCATTTGCATCTGATCACACGATAGCCGCTGTCCTTTTGCAAAAAGATGAACAGGGAGCTGAAAAACCAATCGCTTTTTTCAGCAGAGCCTTAAGAGACGCCCCTTTGAAGTACCCAATAATGGAAAAGCAGGCCTATGCACTTGTTAAGGCCATCAAGGATTTCAGAGTGTACATTTTATATTCACACGTGATTGCCTATGTCCCACATGCTGCTGTAAAGGACATATTGACTCAGGAAGGATTAGAAGGCAAAAGAGGCAAGTGGATTGCAAACATCCTTGAATATGACATAGAAATAAAACCAACCAAGCTGATAAAGGGAAAAGGTTTAGCTAAACTGATGTCCGAAACAAATTTTCAAGCCTTAGAGATTAACTTGTTGGATAATGAACCGGAGCTGGCGACTCCACAGATCAGTGAAATCTTTTTACAATCCTCATGGTACGCTGATATATGCTTTGTATTGTTGAACCTGTGTGCTCCCCCAGGATTGTCCAGAACCAAGAAAAGATTTTTGAAAATGAAGGCTTTAAAGTTTTGTGTTATAGATGGTGCATTATTTTGGAGAAATCATGAAGGTATATTGCTTAATTGTTTAACCATGAATGAAACTAACAATGTCATGAAAGAATTCCATGCAGGTGACTGTGGAGGACATCTATATTGGAAGTCCACTGCTGATAAAATTATAAGGGCTGGTTTTTATTGGCCCTCTCTTTTTGCAGATGTAAAGAAGTTTGCCATGTCATGTCACAAATGCTAAATTTTTGAGGGCAAGAGAAAGCTGCTACCCCTGCCCCTTAAACCCATCTCAACCAAACAACCTTTTCAACAATGGGGTCTTGACTTCATTGGAGAAATCCATCCCTCTTCCTTAGGCCAGCACAAATGGATCCTAACAGCCACCGACTATTTCACTAAGTGGGTTGAAGCCATTCCCTGTAGACAAGCCAATGACACTATCATTATCCAATTCCTTGAGTGCAATATCATTTCTAGATTTGGCTGCCCTGAGAAAATCATCACTGACAATGCCGCTGCCTTTAAGTCCAAAAAGATGATCAATTTTTGCCACAGATTTCATATTACCTTGGGCCACTCCACTGCCTATTATCCTCAAGGTAATGGCTTGGTCGAATCATCTAACAAAAGCCTCATCAACATCATAAAGAAAGTGCTGGAAGAAAACAAGAAGAACTGGCACAAAAAACTGGTAAATGCCCTATGGGTAGACAGACTTTCAAGCAAAAGATCAATTGGGATGAGCCCTTATGAGCTAGTATATGGCATGGAGGCTAGATTTCCTTCATCCCTGGGCATTCCTACTATCAAATTGTTACAAGAGATTCAGGCTGAACCAAATGACATCCAAAGAAGAATCAATCAGACCATCCATCTGCAGCAAACCAGAGAACAAGTTTATGACAGATCTCAAATTGTGCAAGAAAAGCTCAAAAAGATGTTTGATAAGAGAGCTAAGGCTGAGGATTTCAATGTTGGTGACAAAGTTCTAAGGTGGGACTCAAGAAGGGAAGACAAGGGCAAACATGCCAAGTTTGATTTTCTATGGAGAGGTCCATTGGTTATTTCTGTTGTTCAGGGAAATAACACTTATTTTCTCAGATCTGTAGAGGATAGTTCTGTTGAAGAAGGCCCTGTCAACGGCCGTATGCTGAAGCATTACCATGATCACTTTTAAGGGATACGATGCAACTTTGTATATATCTTTGTACAGTCACATTTGTATATATCAGCACTGGGTTTTTATTTTGTGTAAGCAGGCTGATTGTTTAAGGAACAGCAGTAAATTTAGTGAGGACGCAGCTGAAGCAAGTATTCCAGTCTCAAAAGCTCTGTCTCTGCACTAATTTCAGCAAAACAACAAAGAATAGCACAGTCACATCACAGTAAGTCATGGTAAAAGCAAGCTGTTGCAGCTTGTAATCTTCAGCCAAGAGAATGTTGACAAGAAAGAAGAAATTGGTCAGTAACTGTTTAGGACCAGAGTCAGAGGAGGTACATCAGTTTTGGTCCATGTTTTTCAAAGGCACAATGCTCAAACAATATTGTACATAAAGATCAAGCACGCAGAAGAAAGCAGGCGATGCTATACAGTTCACAATAATTCAGTTAAGGAGGAGGTTGTTCATAGTTCAGAGTTTATATTTTTAGCAGCCAGAACAAATGTTTCCAGTCTACGACAACCACAGAAGATCAAGGCAGTCTGACCTGCTGTTCTTGGCTTTTCACAAGGAAAAGCCATCCCCAAGTGGAGCCACTGTTAGCCTCCTGTTGCAACAGGGTTTCATCTTTCATGATTGACATTTTTACATGCCAAATATGTCATACTTTGCAGGCTGCAGTGTTCCATATTTCCAGAAGAGACCAAAGAAGAAAGCCATGAAGTGTGCTAGTCCAAATGCCACTACTGATTCCAATTTTGATGAGTTGTTCCAATTTTGAAGAGTTTTCATTTAAGGGAGGTCCAAACAGTTTAATCTTGGTCTCCCTAGGTTTCAATTTCCTGTTTTAGAATATAGACAAATGTATCTGTCCAAACAGTTTAATCTTGGCAGATCTGTAGATAGGTAGAGAATCAAAGGGACCCAACTATTTAATCTAGGCCCTAGCAGAAATAAGTGTAGCGCTAGATAGGAAACATTCAAAAGAAAAATTGTAAATCTAGGTATGCAAGTCTAAGTGCACCCAAACCAAAAAAAAGAAGAAAAAAATGTTAGGTGAGTAGGCTGGGTAGGTAGCTGTGAGGTTGCAGAATGATGATTTATGATCAATTTTGTGTTACTAAAAGAATATTTTTCCGGATCACAGTGCAGGCAGTTTTCATTCAAAGGAGCTCAAAGGTGGACATCACTAACTCCCCCTTCTTCTAATTCCCTAAGTCACTTACTAACTTCCCAAAGAGGTCAAGATCTGCTTGATTCCTCTTAGTTTCATCATCATCCATATCAGTTGCCTTGGTGAAGATCTACTTCACTCAAGGATTTTATTTCTTTTCAAGGACTTTTCCCCAAAATAGCCTAAGGTCCCTGACCTTAGCGCTTGCTGATCACCTTCATATTAACTACTAACAGTATTATATAACTCCCTATCAGTTTTCCCATTCCCCTACTAAACTATGTATATAGAACCCCCCTATGTAAATATCCCCTCCCTGGCAATATAGCCATATTTTTGTCCAAGTCCAGGAAAAAATGGTCCATCTGGGGTTGTTTTTAGCCCATCCAAGTCATAACAGGGGTTAGATGACACCTGGTCATGCTAACAACCTCTCTCCTAGCCCTAAAAACCCTCAAAAATCCCTCTATTCCACCCCTAACCCAAAGTTTGTATATAAAATATTAATCGCGCTCATTTTAAACCCATAAAACCCCTTTCCCTAAGTCTAAACCCCCGCGTGAATTATTAAAAACGGGATATTCCCTGTATATTCCCCTGCCCTAACCCTTCGTTTCTTTGTCCGCCCTGCCAGCCGTTAGATTTGGCCCGTCCCAGATCTACGGTGGGCGGGCCTTTTCACGCGCCAACTGCCCGAGCTTTAGCGTCCAGGAGTTCGGCGGTTTTGCCGTTGTACTCCCGCCACGCGTCAAGCTCTGGGGTGTGGCGGAGCCCCTCCCCCCAAAACTGCCCAGGCGCTAAGGCGGTGCGCCCAGAACCACTTACCGCCATTTCCCTTATGACATCACCCGCCTGCGTCACCTCCCTGCCCAGTCAACATGACACGTCATCCGCCTGCGTGGCCCCCTGCCACTGTACATGCCATGTCACCGTCCGTACATGATGACATCACTCACTGACGTCATCCCGCCACGTCATCATGCTGACGTCATTGCTGACATCACCCGCCGTACAACGTCCCGTCATGCTGATGTCATCAACACTTTTTTGGCGCAAAGGCGAAAATCGCTCATCGCTAGATTTTTTAGGCCGAAATGGGGAATCTTTAGGGAATCTTTTCATCAGGCAGCCCCCAGGAAGCCCGAAAGGCACCGAATGAACCATTTTTCTTCGCGAAGCACTCAGAAAGGAGCAGAAAACAGTTTTGAAGGAAACAGAGGCTGAACAACGGCCATTAATTTGTGATTAGACCCACAGCATGTCAGAACAACATCGGTTTATTGCCAAAGAATACCAGAGGAAGAAGAAGAGCCAAAGAGTATTAGCCGAATATTTTTTTAGGGGCTCGAAGCACCTGAACATTGATGAGCCCCCCAGAAAGTCAAATCAAGAGGCGTAAGCCCATCCTTGCCCTCAAATCACAGTTAAAGCTTTAAATGCAGACAGACAGCAAAAAAGCAGAAACCCATACACATTTATTGCAGAAAACACTGCACCAAGCCGCCAAGGACTACATCATTTACTCAGCTTTGATACGGCAGCCCTGAGCGCAGCCCGAGATGTTTTTTTGCATTTATTTCTGGATAGGATTAGGTTAATTAGTCATCTTTCTTTCAGACCTGTTTAGGTCAAGTTGTAATAAAAGCAATTGTAGAGAGTTTTTCCCTATATATACCGCCCTCTACATTGTTTCAAGGGTTGGTAAATTGAGAATTTTCACTAGAGACCCGCATTGTATACCTCAGTTTTTCTATAATCAAAGATTGTTGAAAGCTTGGAGAACAAAATGTCTGTTGTAAATGAATGTTTTGAAGATCTGAAGATGGAATTCTTGTGCTGCAGTCTGAAACAATAAGTGCATCTTACCTCTGTTTATTGTTTACCACTATCTAAATAGCTGAAAGAAAGAATAGCTTAGAATTTGTATAAATACACTCTATGCTCAATTTCTGCTATTTTTCTATGTTTTCCTCTAAACGAATAGGTTATGAATATGAATTCCTCCTGGCTCATATTTACCACGATTCACCTGTGTTGGCCAATTATCTAGGGATTCTTCGCTGCCCCTAGGTAGAGCTCTGTTACCCCCATCTGTTAAGTTGATTGAGAGATTCTTAACTGCCTCTCATTACTTAGCATTCTTCCCATCATTTAAACCTGAGATATTGTTTCATGCGCAGCTATCTTGCTCCATTTTCCCTCTCTTGTGATCGAAGAAATGCACTAGCAGTTCTCCTCCTCGACTCCACACCCAATGGTTTGAAACTTCCAGACTATGCCTTGCCTCTCTATCTGAAAACATCAATTTTCCCACCAAAAACAAAACAAAAACCCTCTGAATTCAAAACCTAGCCTAAAATCCTTTTCAACAAAGCTAAATCTAAAAGAGAGAGCCCTCTTTGATTGCAGGTTGGCTAGAGCCTGCAGTCCAAAGTTGGTCTGTGGTTACCTCGGCCATATCCTTTTCCGGAGCTTAAGGACAACCTGAGTGATAACAGGACTCATAAAATTATATCTTTCCTCCATGAATATCTCTTTTTCTTTATGTATATCAAACCCAACATTATTTTCACCAACTTTTCAGAACCATGACTCTAATTGTAGTTGTTTACCTTCAACCTTGTCTTCATCAGTGGCTACACCACTTCGTGTGACTATGTTGACACTGGGATTGTCTTCGTGTGGCTCGGATATCATCATTTAAATATTATGTTTCAGTTTTTGGGTCTTCTTCTCCTACTTATTTTCTATTAATATCAGGCAATCTTCTATGACATGATCAAATTGACAACAATACTGACATGAAGGGTGTGTTGGATTCTGACAATCACACGTAAATTGGGTTGGTTCTCTGTAGTTGTAACAAATAATATGGCCCTGACCTCTTCTAGCTCCTCCTCCTTGTCCTCTTCCCAATCATTGCAATCCTCCATGAGATGTAGGTGATCCCTGGTCAATCTGCATGCGGTTTTGAACTTGCATCCTATACAGTGAAGTTTTGTCCATCATTAGCTCATAGCTTCAACAATTCCTCTCATCATGACCAACTAATTTACAAAAGTTACAAAAACGTTTCTTTGGAGACTGTATAACCTTCTGTAATATAGAGAAATTATTGATTGAATGATGTTTTGAAACATGGAAAATACTACACCAGGTACTTGCGCTGGTGCATGATACAATAGAAGACTGACTTTAGTGGTTTAGGACCTCCCATAGCTATATAGCCTCGGAATACAAGGAATTGATCCTTATGATGATCTTCAGCTTTGTGTTTTCTGCACCAAACTTTAGAATGTGTCTATGCCTTAACCTCCTTTCCCTTCTTTAGATCCTACAACTCCATATGTAGGCTTGCTAGTTGTGCCTAGATCTGTTAAAATCATACATTTGTATCCTGTATCAGTGAAGCTTCTAGCTTCATCGTGATTTCCAATGCTTTGGTGTGAGATCCAATCTTCTACTGAGATAATGGTAATCTTAAGTGAGGTAATAGTGAAGTTATGTACCAGTACCTATGTTTTTCATCTCATATCTGAAGGTTAGCTTGACTTAATAATCACTTCAGTTGTTGATCTTTATCCCACATAGATTCATTAACCTTTTGCTTAATCTCCTTGATCTCAGTCACACACTCAGATTTCGACTCTGGCTTCGTAAATTCCGCGTTCAGCTCATCCTTCATATTAGCCAATGAAGCAACCGAGTGAGTCGTGTTGTATATGATATAGTAGGTAAGCAGCCTGTCCTGTAGCATTATAATCAGTTGTGATTTCTTCATATCATCATAGTTGTTCTCCTCTGATTTCCATAGATTCTGCAATGAACCAAAACTGTTCAGGATCCTATGATCCCTGGCCCCTGAATACATGCATTTTTACTGTATTTTCCATACTAAATAGCGGTGGTGGAGGTGGAGGTGGAGGTGTAGGTGTATGAGGCGGAGGTGAATGTGGAGGGGGAGTGGTCGGATGTTGAATTCTATATGTACCCTAATCTACAATTTGTGTCGCACCTCTAGGCGTAATAGGGCTACTTCATTCTTCTTTAGTTTCAGACTCTCCCAATAAGGGATTGTATTCACTTTCAACAAATTGTCTTGATCTACTCTAAATCACTTTCCACTTCACGTAGATCCAGATGGAAATAATAAATTGATTAATGAATTCAATGATGCTCTGAAAGTTAGCTAGATTTAGAGGCATTTCCTCTGCCCATTTTTTAAAATAAACTGTTGTAGTCAAAATGTACCTATGTTGTTTGAAGAATGAGGAACGATCTCACCTATTATGTCGAGTCCCCATTGCTAAAAAGGTTGTTCGATGTTAACTTGTTGCAAGGGCATGGAAGGTTTCCACTGTCTTCCTGAAGAGATTTGAAAAATTTTGCATCTTCTTACATACATGTGGGTATCTTTGAATAAAGTAGTCCAATTATATCCAACATGCAGAATTTTGTGAGCCGTTGTATCTTCTACTATATTGTCCACCTGTTGGCCTGTCATGAACTTATTGTAAGACCTTTTCTGCTTCAGTTTTTTCCAAACATCTTAAAAAAGAAAATCATAACTTTTCATAAATAACACGTCATTAATGAGTTGATATTGATTGGATTTCAATCTCAAGGCTCTCTTTTTCTTAACATCTAGTTCAAGTGGAGCATAACCATTTTTCTAATAAAATATTAAGTTTGCATATTGAGACTGTGTATTAATAGGGAATACCTATGTGATTTGTTCAATATTACCTATTACTTCATCTATTGACGTATCATTCATTCCTATGACTAACCTGCAAAAAACCTTCACCTTTTACAATTTTAGCGGGTTTGATTTCTAGATCATATACTTGTAATGAAATAACCTAGTTATCCATTTTTTCTCCTAACTCCTTTTGAATAAGCAAGTTCCTAACTGCTGAGAAAGGAGAAAATACTTTAACATTAATTTAATCTTTGTAAATTGCAAAGGCTTGCTATTGACAAGGTTCATCCTCTCTGCGGATAGAAATGATCACTCTAGCCCAATGAGTGGGTTGGGAAACTAAAGTGGCAATCAACTAGACATCTTCCTAGATTATAATTGAAAATCAGAACAAGAGAGATGGCCTACCTTGTTGTGATGCTATTCCAATTTCCTTTGTTGAGATCCTCAAACTGCTTGCGTCACGGACTTGTTCATGCTTCTTTTAGTGCTTATGTACCTGCACAAGTGACCAAGAGACAACAAAGCATGCCAAAACCAATAGAAAATCCAACGATAACCTACTTAGTTGATCAAGGAATGCCAAGCCAATACATACATGAACATATATATTTTGGGAAGATGAACCAGCAGTTGCATTATTATATTTAAAGAATAAAGGGGAAGCTTACAACCATAACCTTGATGTTGAAAAGCTCTCCTTGAGTGGTAATAAAAGTCCAATCCAAGAAACTCTCCAAACACTCCTTCTCCTAGTCTAATGATTAACCTCTAGGCACAATCTCAACATAGGGGTGCAAATGGACATAGACCAACCATTTGGAATGGGAGAGGAGGAATTTATAGGCTGGGAGAGGGAGTTAGGACTTCTCCAAAGATAGGATTAGGCCCACATATCAAGGAGGTATCTCATAGTGATGAGACCAAGAGGTCAAATTAGGAGGATTTGATCTCATCTATGCGAAACCACCTCCGGCTCACCACTCTGGAAGCTTCTAGATCACGAAGCTTCTCATCCTCTTTGGAAAATTTTCCTTTCTGAGACCATCATGGGTATGAGAGAGAAAAGAGTGATGCCATCGCTAGCTTAACAATGCGAAACAGGTGATCATCGTGGTTTTGAGCTTCATAAGGGCGATGACCCTCATTTTAGGGTTTCAAGAGCCATTTCTTCAGGGAAAGCTTTAGATATTTTCCAAGAAAAGTTAAAGGAGGGATATAAGTTGTATACATGGATGAGTATATTGTATAATGATCATGTTTCGGGCACTTCAGTGTGTGTCACTGGGAAGTGCATGAGGCATGACAAATTATTGTGTAACAAGTGCCCCCTAAAGCATGAAGGAAGAACGAGGAGTGATGGCTGAGATGCTTTACGAGCTTTTGGCATGGACAAGGACACACACTGTTAATAGACTTGAAAATCAAGGACGCATATACATATACATATCTGAGATCAAGACATGAATCCACGACATGGATGCAACCATCTAGATGATGAAGACTAGATAAAAGATCCATGGTATGGGCATAGCCATCTAGATAACAAGGATCATCATAAATATAAAGTCGCACGGTATGTTCATAGCCATGTGTATAGTAGAAACATGTGTACAATCATGAATGACATATAACTCCATGCAACCTAAGTCATAACAGACAAGACTCAGGGTCTTGCACTCCATCCCGACCTGATCAATGTATGAATTCTAACATGCGAATAAAAGTGTTGAAGTCGAACATGCTAGAAAACCACCTGATTACCAGCCAATGATGTGGACCATTAACAGGTATGAGAGAAACCACCAATAATGACAATGGCTCTCAAGGTACAACAGTATAATCCATGAATGTGATAATGAAGCTAAGGCCAAACACTCATGGAATCACCTGATCGAAAGCCAATAATGAAGACCTGTCGTTGGATGAGAAGGATTGGCCATTAGGGCATGCCAGCTCTAAGGTACTAAAGGGAGTTCCTAAGTCATCTTTCTGGATAATGAGTTGAAGTCGACAGGAAGTGACCCATCCAAGGAGGGTAACGATGAGTCCCCCATCATTGACAGAAAATGAAGATTGAAGTGGAATAATATTCAGGACTGTAGCAATGACTCAAACAATGTATAACTAAATAAGTGCAGATTAGACTTCTCTTGAATGCATTGGCAACACGACTCCGGAGTGTGGCAGCATCTAACTCAACATAGGACTAAAGGTCATGATGACTATATGTAATAGTCAAATGAGAGGCAAAATGGATCACCCAAAACCGGGAGGACAAGTGACTGAGAGAGGATATCCCAAACCCAACATGAGAGCAGAAGGGTGTAATTTTCAAGAGTGTCATGCTTCCTATACAAAGGATGTCTTATCTTCATTTTTCCCCTGCTATTTCTAGCGAGTAACCCAATTATTTTTATCACAAGCTTGAAGGGGATAGAATATGCTTGTCATGTAAGCTCATTCTTCAAATGAATCCATCCTAGTAATTTTTACGAGCCCTAAGAAGGAGAAGCTCGACCTCATCATGGTGACGAGTCTTTTGTTGTAAAATTTCAACGAGTTTGATTTAAGAATAACTTGGTATATTTTTCATATTTAGAGAGTTTGAAAAATAAATGGAAAAGAAAAATCCATCATGTCCCTTTTCGTAATTTGTCCCTCGAATCCGAAAAGGTAGAAAACAATATCCAAGGGAACCTCTTGATCATTTCGACCAAGGTGTACCTTTTTCGTAAATAGTCAATCTCAGCCCAAAAAAGGGGTAAATGTATATTGAGGTCATGTCAATTCATTTACTTTAACGAGTTCAAAATGATAAGTACTTGGTAATATTTTCAATTTCGAGAGTCAGAAAAGATCTCAAAGATGACTCCAAGGGGTTTCCTTTTTTGTTTATTTAAGGAATCCAAAAAAGACATAAAATAAAACTCCTCGAATCGGTCAATAATAATCACTGTTCACATTGAAGGTACATGTAACTACATAAGAAACACACCCATCACCGATATCGAGAGAAAATATCAAAATATTACTAAAATATTTGACAAAATGACTTTCAAAAGCTATAAATAAGTACAAGTAATTTCATTTTTTACCTTTTTACCAAATTGAGCTCTGAAAGTGCTTTTATGCTCTAATTCTCTTGATTTTCTAGTGGTTGTTGCAGGAGATATAAGGTATTCTTTCATGATCCACCTGCAACAGGTAAGAGCCTCATCACTTCTCTTGCATTTCATTATTTTTTATGCAATTTAAATGGTAAATTTTATGCTAGAAAGGAGGATTTTGAAATTTTAGGTCACTAGTGACCATCACAAGTATGGTCAGTGGACCCGTGATGGTTGTGCTCAAGCCTAAAGGCTCACGCGATGCCATCGCACTATTTATAAAAACAAGCGTGATAGCGCCAATAGCAATTTTTGAGATTAAAAACTCTCTTTTAAGCAAAAATGTCGATTTTTATCCATGGAAAAATCATTAATAAGTGTTTAAATGTTGTTTTGTAGGAGAATATGGTCGTGGAGTGGAGATAAAGAGGCCATGAGGCTGAATATTTCCAAGAATCTCATGATCCAGCATGGATAAATGCTCTAAGGGATTGTGGAATGCTAAAATTCTTCAAGACCACAGGGTTGAATGCCCCGGTAGAATTACTACCTCACTTGATCAACCTTTGGGATGTAGATCGAGAGATTTTCATCATCAAAGGGAAAGAAATGAAACTTTAGGAGATGGAAATCTATTTCATCATGGGATTATCTTGTCGAGGAGTAGTTCAACTCTTTGGATCTTGCCAAGGAGATGAGAGTACCAGGATTCTAGTCCAGAGATACTATCCTAGTGCCGAGATAACCAACAGAGGTAAGGTTAAGATAGCAACAATCACCAATAACCTTGTTTTGAGAACAATTTTTTTCACCATGGCACATGTATCGGGCACGCAAGCCTTGCATTAGGCTTCAAAGTCTTAGTTCCAATATGTTATTGCATGGTTGACCCCCACTGTCTTCAACTAGTGTGGAGGCCTCTTAGCAAACATGAAGCGACAACTGACCAAGGGTAAACACGGGCACTTGAAGAAATTCAGGTTCAATTTCATACTGGTGACCTTTTTCTTGGAGCAAGTTCCACTCTTCTGGTATTAGTGGGAAAAAGTTCCACATCCTGCACCCCGAGATCCAAGGCTCATGAGATGGAGCTAGCTCATGCCTCGAGGAGGCATGGGTCAACATATGCATTATCCACCACAGTTCTTTGTTTGGCTTAAATGAAAACTACTTGTGGTAGATGACTATGATTATGTTGGCACATATTTCAGGTGGGATCCAGACCTACCTCTGCCACCCGGCAAACAGTGGACCGATGTAGGTAAAAAATTATTTTTTGGATTTTTTCAAGTTTTATGATCTTTTTATAAAAGTGTAAGATGAGACTCAACCTGATGTAACTGTGTAGATGTGGGACCATTGAGACCACCAGGCATGTCGCCAATATCATGGTGAGCCATACAGCCAATAATGGGTGTGGACTATGAGGAAGGGGTTGACCCCTTAGTTGATATGGAATGCAATCTGGAGGCAATAACTCGAGGGGTTCCAGATTATGCCACTATCGACAATGTTCCACTGCATTAGCAAAGACATATTGTGGGAGTCTCTGCGAGACTGCGTTGATTGTTAGGCCAAGTGATGAGAGCAGTCACGTGCTATCATAAGCACCGTGCAGTTTGATAGTTTATCTAGTATTTTACACATTTTGTAGGATTTGAAAGCCAAGTGTCCCAGAACACTCTGGCAGACGCGATATATATATATATATATATATATATATATATATATATATATATATATATATATATATATATATATGTATGTATATATGCATGTTTTATCTCTACTTATGTGTTCATAACATGATTCAGTTTTATAAATGACACAAATTTCTAGCAAGAACAAGATTTTCCAATGCATCTGATAATGTATTTAAATTATGTGGAATATGTTGATATGTGATGTAATCAAAATTCCTTTCAAGCAATATAACACGTAGATACATACGCAATATTTGTGGATTTCTCACTAAATAATGATTGTTTAGTTGTAACACAACGAGTTGCGAATCCAACTTGACAACTAAATCCTTAATGCAAATAGAAACAGCTTCTGACAAGAGTTCAATAAATGAACTATATTCAGCAATATTATTGGTTGTTCGACCAAGGTGGATACCTTGTAAGTTAATCAGCTCGCCATTAGGGTCATAGAGTACCCATGCTGCAGAAGAGAGATTTCGTGTGCTACGACAAGCACCATCATCAAAACCAATGTAATGACTTGATGACATCTGCAAACCGAATGGAACACATGGCAAGAAGAAAGCATATGTCTGCAAAGAAAACAAGCACACAAAAAATAAAAAACGCACACTAATGAATTGACACACTAATGTACAAAAGTTATTACACGAATTTCACGCATAATATTTTTTTAGATACAACCCATTACGGGGCTGTGACAATGCATTTCCCTCATAATCACATAGATCATAGGCACCTTTCTATAAGACACACTTGACAATGTAGGGCCCATGCCACATGGGTTCTAACTTGCCTTCCCCCAATTTATTGTGGCTTGATCGTAAAGGAGGACCAAGTCACTTTCAGCAAAAGTGCGAGGAGATACAGTTTGGTCAAAATGATCTTTGACTTGCTTCTTTTGAGTTTCGATGACCATCGCAGCAATGCGATGAGTCTTGTCAAGTGTCTCAAGATACCATAGCCACTCCTCTTCAGGTGAGGTATTCAGAAGAAGTTCGATATCTAGCTTAAGAGAAGGGATTTCACATTCGATCGGAAGAGTTCCCTCTAAACCATACTGTTATAGACATATTTGTGCACTTCAACCCCAATCTTATATGTCAATAAACTAGGGCTCTTTAACCCCTAAAAGTGTTGTTTCATACCCTAAAGGATCATCATCAACTGATTACATCATTCCCCGAAAGTTCCACCTGAAAAACCACTCAGAACTGGCCAAAACTGGACCATACTGACTGCTCCACTGTCAGGGTGCAATGCATACTGACTTCTACAATAGCCAGGTGCGATGCATATTGACTTCTACAATAACCAGGTGCCATGCATACTGAAGAGGCCTTCTGTGGGGTGTGATGAGAGAGAATGGACAAATGTCCGAGACAGTTTGCTAAGTGGATGCTCATGGAATCTTCTAGAAACTTCTCCTATGACACTTGCCTCTCTGAATTCACCTAGGGATGAGTAAGAGATCCAAGAAATCTCCATGTGGAACGAAGAACAACAAGTGGAATGACACTAATCAAAAACCCAGAGATGACTCACAACCTTGCAGACATCTATAAATGGATCCCTCATCTGAGAGATCTAGAGGCTGGAATTTTGTAATTTGTAAGGAAGTGTCGATAGTTTGTCTTTGAGAAAGAGCATTGTATTGTTGGGTGATCTTGCTTTTCATGAGGTGAAGAAGGCTTTGATGTTGGGAGGATGATGCTGGATCAGACAGTTGGGTTGTAATTCTCCCTTCTATTTTAATAAAGTTCTTTGAGTTTTCCTCCATACAATCGTGTATTTGTGAATGTTGTTATTTATGGATGCCATTGTATGTTCAATGTATTTCTAATTCTACATTGCTTATGATATAATACATCAATATGCTTTGATGGTGTTTTGTTACTTTATTTCTACAGGTATTCTCTAAGCGGGATAAGTAGGAGAGGAGTTGCAAGCTCTATCAAGAGGGAGAGAAATAAAGCAAGGAGTTAGGTGGAAGATCCAGGTTGGTTCCTTTGCTTCTATTTTATCTATCATACATGGAGGAAATCACAAATTTCTTTGATTGTTTGTTTCTAGGATAGCTGCCAATCCTAGAGGGCTAGCAGATCGAAAAGACACTAGTTTTCTCGGAAACACATACACCAGTTGGAACATAGTGAATCCAGTGGCCATCTTAGCAAAATTTCTCTAAGCCCAAAGAGCTGAGAAGAGCATTAAATGAAAATATTTTTGGTTATTCCTAATTGTATGTTGAATGATAGTAATCAAAACCTTATTGATTGCTTCAACTCGGCCATTGGCCTATGGATAATAACGAGTTGAGCTATTATGTTGAAGGCCCAACTGAGCAGTTAGCTCTGCCATCATGTGCTGACGAAAATGTGATCCATGGTCAGTCACAATAGCTTGAGGGACACCAAAACATGCTATGACGTGGTTAAAAAGGAACTGAGCAGCAGTAATACCATCAACATTGTATGTAGGCATCGCCTCAGCCCATTTCGTGGAATAGTCGAAGGCAACAATGATATAACCATGCCCCCCAACCGAGCAAGGGTTACATGTCATGAAATCAATGCCCCATTTGGTAAATGGGCTAGCAGTAATAGCTGGGTGTAGGGGTGCAAGTGGGGCATGCTGCTTGTGGTTGAAAATATGTCATTCATGGCATTTTTAGAAAGCTAGAATGAAGACTTTGAAAATAGACGGCCAGAAATAACCAGCGTGGAGGATTTTCTAAGAAGTGGCATATCTAGACATATGACCACCACAAGCACCAGAGTGGCAATCATTTAAGACCCACTCAGCCTCTTCAAGGGTGGGACACCTGCGTAGAACAGACTCCACACCGACCCGATACAATGTATCACTGAGGATCTGATAGGGTTGGGACTGATGCTGAATGTGACATCGGTTAGATCAGGACAACTGAGATCGGAAAGTCTGGGTTTCGAGATAAACAATAATGTCTCCATACCATGGGTCAAGAGGGCTGATCATAAACCAAGTTTCGTTGGGTATATGCTCAATAAAATCAGTTGGGGTGCTTGGAGATGGAAGAGAATAGATTATCTCAGCAAAGACGAGCGATTTCTTTGATTTGGCAGCAACAAATTCCAAATCAAACTCTTGCAGGATCACAATCTATTTGGAGTATTCCCCCCAGAAACTGACAAGTTAGTATATATGTCAAGGGGTTACAATCATAAATCACTATGGTTTTCCATAAAATGATATAGTATCGAAATCATTGGACGACATGAACCACTGCTAAAGAAAGATTCTCGACATGAGCATATCGAGACTTAGTATCAAGAAGATTCTAGCTCATATAATAAACCATGTGCTCATTTTCTGCATCGTCGTCCTGAACTAACACCATAGCAATAGTGGTATCAATTGCAGCCAAATACAGGAAGTAATCACGATGATAATGAGGGGGATGCAGTAAAGGAGCACTAATCATCGCGTCTTTTAAAGCATCGAAGGATTTTTGGGCAACTTCATCCCAAATAAAAGACATCCCCTTCTTAAGTAAGCGAGTAAAACCTTTGGCAAGTTTGACATAATTAGGGACAAATCGACGAAGAAAATTAGATTTCCCTTGCAAGCTTTGCAATTATAGCAGTGATGAAGGAGGGGGTAGATTGACTATGGCCTCAACTTTTAAAGGATCAATCCTGATTCCTTCACGAGATACTACAAAACCTAGGAGCTGACCAGACTCGACACAAAACACATACTTGTGTGGACTGACGCGGATATTGTAATGTCAACATCATAAAACGATGGCTCTTACTGACCTGGATGGTCATGACGTTTAGCTGAATGACCTAGTAAGTCGTCAAGATATGGCTAACTAATTTGTCGAATGTCATGAATGCATAATACATTGCTCGTTGGAAACTAGCGCCAACATTCTTCAAACCGAAAGGAAGCTTTTTGTAAGCGAAAATACCCCAGGGACAGATAAAGGTTGTTTTATGCTGATCGGTAGGTGAAATGTTAATCTGGTTATAGCTAGAAAAACCATCCATGAACAAAAAAATTTCACTCCCAGTGCATTCGTCGATGATTTGGTATCCTTAGGACACATGTGATTGTCCTTAGGACACATGCAATTGATATCACGGTAATCAACACAAACACGTATTGTGCCATACTTTTTGGCAACATGGACAATATTGGATACCCAATCCGTCAATGGAATAGGATAAATGAAACTTGCTTTCAAAATCTTCTCTACTTCTTCTTTCATGGTAGCAGACTTTTGAGGGTGCACAAGGTGAAGCCATTGTCGAATAGGCTTAGCACCAGGATAAGTTGGAATATCATGCACCACTATTGATGGATCGATACCAATCATCTCCTAGTATGACCAAGAAAAAACGTATCAAAATTCTTTAAAAATATGAGTATAAATCTTGATCTCATATGGAGAACAGGAAACCCCAATATGGATGTTCTCGACAATTCCCAATTTATTTCCCATGTTACCTTATGAAAAGACTTCATGTACCAAGGCAGGTGTCTGAAGTGGAGGTGTAGGAGAATGAGAAACAGACGCTTCAAGACATGAAGGCACCTTACAAAAGCTAGGAAGAAAAGAAGAACGATGATGTAGATCGTTCCATGGAATTTCATCCAGAGATATGACCTCCACAATACTCTCGTCAATGAGGAACATCTTGTTCAAAGAATCCAAAGAATCCCAAGAACCAAACTAGGGATATGGTACGTAAGTGTCTAGGTTCATACTGAAGACAATATGACTTTCTAAAGTGGCCATCAAAGCTAAGGAAATTTCTTGATAATTTATCTCCAATGGACTTAAAGGCATAGAATCACCAAATGAATCAATATGATTCAGAGTAGGTATAATCCAATGATCCATAGAGTCCGAGATCATATTGATTAAATGAAAATCCAGAGGTCGGAGAGTAAAAGTACTCATTAAGGAAGAGTCTTTGAAGAGACCTACCCACACACTCTCGTAAGGAATCTCAGTATTACCCACGTAAGGAACATTTTCATTCGATGAGCCAAAAGAAGAGGACAGTTGATCAAGCGTGACAATTTTTCCTTCATGAGGAAAACGAAGTACACAGAACAAGGAAGACACAACAAAAAACATGGCGTCAGTCCAGCTTTGCCCAAGAAGAAGGCTGTAGTTGAGATTGGCATCTACAACTTCTACTTCTAATTCAACAGTCTTTCCTTCTATTGAAGCCTCAAAAATCGTTGCTCACAACATGGGGGAAAACCACCCGGTCTGGACCTTGGTTGGAAGCTTCTTTTCTGTTTGGTGTAGTGGATCCAACTACGGATAATGGGACCAGTTTCCCAATATAAATTATGATAATGCTGATGGGGTGATATATGATAGTTTGGAGGAATGTTTAAACTAAAAGTAATCTAATCTAAACTAATAATAACATGCATATATCCTAATTTAAACACTATCTAGTTATGACTATACCCGAGAATAAAATTGAAGTATGTGATCTACAATAATGTCCTAAAGAAATTAGTAATAAAGATCATTCAACTGCAATAAGAAGTGAAATCATTTTAACAATAATTGTTTCGGATAAATAGTTATCCGAAATGATTGTGAAAGACATATCACATAAGAAATTATTCATGTATTCAGAAAAAGATTTAGGCCATCAACATACAAAAGTGCAATAATGTTAACCAAGATTTAAACTTTCATACATAAACAATTTGACATTGCTTAATACATAAATAAAACAAAATCACAAGATAAAAGTACCATTTGTAATAAGTTTTGCTCATGTGTTTCATCAATATCGACCTACTTCTGATCAATCCAACACCATATAAGAGTACATAAGTGCAATTTCAATAGAATATGCCAGATAAAATGAAAATAAATCTTGTTCCATTCATTTCACTAGAACTTACTCAGAGCGACAAAAGTGTATGTTTTGAAGATTGTTTTTGATAAAATTTATGGACCCCTCTCTAAATGCATGAGAGGGGTTTAAATACTAAATTACAAATCCTACGAATAGATTATTACAAAAATAGTTGAGGAGGTTTAAACGACCTTCCTCAAATTATGCAAAAAAAAACAAAAATAGAAAATAAAACATGGTGACTAACTCCTTTGCGTTTGATCTTTGAGATCGCAGATGTTCATCATTAGTTTGCATTATGTCAGTCGGCTGATTGTAGATTTCAACTACCCAATGAACATGACATCGGTTAGTGCTGGCACCATTTTCTGTGTGGAAGAGCTTAGGCATCGCAGGGTCATCCACTAGCTGTAAGGTTTAAATAAATATTGCCAGTATGGTTCCTAGTTTAACCTGGTCATTTGCCTAATTGCTTCCTCTTTTTCCCCTATTGCCTACCTCCACTATTGTTCAAGTTGTTTGACATTAGGAAGAAAACCTGGTATAGACTCTGCCACCAAGTTTGCGTTGTGTAAATTTTCATTGATGTTTTCAATAACACTGTTTGCTATTGTTGTTACGACCGTTGTTTCCTTTTATGTTTATCTAAGCCGAGAATCCTAGTTTGCAAATAGAACTTCTTTATGTGACTCCTATAGTACAGGAAAATCGGCCTTCCTACCATCATCTAAATTCTTTCAGGTGATGAAGTCAGAAACTCTTTTCAAGACTTCATCATATTCGAGTCTCATGTCACTAGTATCGCAATAAGGACACAACTGCGAGACCTTCTGGCATAGAATTTCTTTTTGGTGCATTAGCTCGGAGTTAAGGATGAGAACTTCATTTATAAATTAATCAACATTTAGGTTGTCCTTATACTTATCTGTTATTGTTTGTATATGTGCTTCCTTTTCTGCTAATCTGGCTTGATGTTTTATTTGCATCTGCTCGAATTCTTGTGGGAGCTTGGCTATTTGTAATTTTTCTTGTTGGTTAGATCTTTCTTACTCTAACTATTGTTCCAACAACAGAATTTTATTTTCTTTTTCACTGAGCAACATTTTTGCTTATGTTACTTTATCAATAGTCATTGTTGCATAAGCTCCTGCAAACTGTGATAGTCTAGTAAGGTTCTTAGATGGGTCGATGGGTGAATCTTTCTAGACAATATCCACCAGTTCATTATCGGGAGTAGTAGCAGCTGTAGCATCCAACTTTATCTTATTTCTTTGCCTTTTGACGATAGCTTTATGGGCTAGGCTATAGAACACATCTGAAGGAGGAATGTCCTCAATTCTCAAAACAATTCTAGAGGTAGGAGTGGCCGGAATGTGTTCTACCTCTTGAGTACTTACAGTTTTCTCTACTGTAATTTCTTCAGTTTCTTTGTGTTGTGGAGTTTGTGGCTCAGGTGCTTGTCCCTCTGTATGGAGCTTTTTGTTAAAATTCTCTCATTATTTCACTAAATCAATCACCAGGAGATTTGTTGACTGGGTGGAGGTGGAGTGAATTTCAACCTATTTCTTAGCTGAGGTTTTCTAAGCTGATTTTTTTGTAGATTCGGCTGTATCCTTTTCTGACTCCTTACTTTTACTTCCCCCATTCTGTGATTGCGGCTCTGAGTTCTCTGACTCCCTAGTAGACTTCTCTTGGGACTCTACTTCAGAATCATCTTTAGAATTATCTCTGGAGCTCTCTTCTAGGCTTACGCTAGGAGTTGGCTCCCTTATTGGCTCAATCTGTAATTGGTCCAATGGGACCTTTAATAATCTCCTTTCTCTATATTCATGAAAGGCTTAAAGATATTTTGGGCTAAAAAGTAGTGATGCCATGTGCTTCACATCTATGAATGTTTCCTTCTGTAGGAAGACGTCATCAAATGCATCTTCCTCATTATTGAATACCTTCACTTTCACCATGGTAGTGAAGTCTTTCGTAGTGCCATTTGGGTCATATTGTATTCTTGGGAATTAAGGTAATTTTAGAGATTTCATTATCTCTGCTTCTTTGAATGCATGCGCAAGATCGTGCAGTGCAAATTCTCCACACTGCAATGGAAATGTAGGCGAAATGGCCTTTTTCGCTTCCTTTAATCCGTTGCTCAGCCCACCCTCACTCGTTGTTTGGTAGGCTATCTCTCTAGCCATCAATTTGTCGGGGACATAGTATGGGAGGATATGCAGTGAGGAAATACTCCCAAATACTTTGATATATGTGAATGTTTCCTCCCCAAACCATCTGTTTAGTGGGAGGATATATACTTCAGCTTCCTTAGAGAACCTAGGGGCATTTTGGTTGTAAACCTGTTTATGGATAGGCAGCATGGCTCCATGACAAATTTTGTAAAATGGGGTGAGACTGAGACTCCCATATGTCCTTATGATATATATGAATGGGAAGTGGATCCTTCACAGTCCATTTTCATCCCATGATAGGAAATTTTGAACCAAAACAAATTGTATCCATCACATAGGCACTCATAAAAAATGGAGGGTAAACCCTCGAAGAGTTACTCCTTTTCCTCCTATAATCAATTATCGCCTTTACTAAATTATCAAATAGAATTTGATCCCAATTCATTATGGTTGTGTTTACGGCTGCATCTATTAATGGTAGCCATTCTCGGGAAAATTTAGTGCTATCGGGCTTGCCAAAAATCCTACAAAACTATGAGGGGGAGAAATAAATGGAGTAGAGTACATACCCACTTTGTCCTTTTTTATCTTGCCCTCATTATTTAACCAGGTCCAGGTGACATCTACTGGGTCCTCTTTCTCTTTGTCAAACTCCTCAAGAAACTGTTTGTTGTAGAGCGTTTGGGGCTCTAGTAGGTTTCACATAAGTTGTAGGCTGTCTAGCGAAAAATATCCCATAACCTCTTGGCTGCTATTCTTAAATTCTCTATTTGAGATATCAGCCTGATCAATAATCCACTTGACCATATCTGTATAAGGGATTATCTTTGGGCGCGTGGCTATGTGATCCAGAAATGAACATGCCGTCTCAAAAATGGAGGCATCTGAGGAAACACGACCATTAGTTGTGACCATTGTTTCGAGAGGTCTTGGTTCCTCTTCTTCTAATAAATCAACATGGTTTCCCACGTAGAGATTCCTCCTTCTCTGTTGCATGTAGTATATGTGAATAAAGCATTCATTTTTTATTTCTCAGATGCAACTACCTTGCCCTTCTTTTCCATTGCTCCCAAAGACTCCTTTTGTGGATTTTTCCTGAAAATGGAGAAAAACAGCAACTATTAGATATACAGAGATAAGAATGAACGTAAGATGGAATAATACAGATAACTTGGAAAGGTGATAAGTAAGGATTTTTATTTGAATGCAAGTCAAAAGATATCGTATCACGTTGAATGGATTTTCACAAATAAATGCCATTAACCTTTACTAAATGCCCACTAATGGTTCATTATCTCTTAGCTTTATTGCTCATTAATGTCTGCATCATAAGTCGGGAAGAAAGATTTTAGGGTGGCGAGCCTTTAAATTGCAAAAATGCAGATTTTGCGATTGTGATGCAATATCGCAAATCACATTATCGCATTATGTTTATACGCTTTCCTTATCGTTTCTTTAGTTTCTGTGAGATGCAAAATGTGGGCTGCTTACTATCATTCCCAAAACATAGCTTATTTTTCAAGTTTTTGTGTAAAGCCCCTTTTATTAAGCAGTGGACCTAAAGACTCGTTTATAACGAATCTCGGGAACAGGTGCAGGTCTCAATCACATTTCGTAATCTCTTCGGATTGTAATTTTGTGGTGTTCCTTTTAATGTCCAAAATGCGATGCGATAAAGGAGATGTTGTCATCACAATTTCACATCTTGCACATTTTAAGGTAAGTCATTAGGGTGCACCTTCTATAAATAGCGATATGCGATGCGGGTCTTAGTTTTAATAAGAAATTCTTTAGGACTTAGTTTATATAAGAAACATAATAGTTTCGAAGTGTTTAGTGCAGAGTCCTCCTTTGATCGCTTTTCACTAGTTTTGGTGGATTAGCAAGGCTTTCAATCACGCTTGATTGTGCGATATGTGGGAAAGGCAAACATTTACTAGTTTATTGAAATAGTGTTTGATTGATATCTTGTCTTATTTGAAAATTTAATAAGGAAAATGCCTAAATGCTAAACTTATTTTTGGAAGGAATTTTTAAAGGGTCCCTATTTATTAATGTAATATTGACTAATACTATTAACAAATGGGGGGTTGTTGAATAGCACAACAATTGGCGATTCACTTGGAAGAACTAATTATCTATGAGAGTTTTTTGAAATTTCTAAAAACTTCTAAAATAAATATGGTATAGGAGATAAAAATTACATAATATATAAGGTAAGTAATACTATTCTTTGAATAATTTAAACAACATCCACTTAACTATCATTCTTTTGATTATGTTCTTCACATAAGAAAGTCACTTTGTCTACATCAGTCATTACTTGGTTTTAAAGATCAAAACGGGGAGGCTCTTCACAGATTAGTGTTTTGGTATACTCATTTGTCATAGGTAGAGCCTCTGCTGCTAGCAGGCATTCATAGCCTCGACAAGGTTGCCTTTTAACCAACAATGATTTAGTATCCCACCTAGGGAAAAATACAATTTTTAAAGATAAGCTCAGATTTATATACTCATTGCCTTTTTATTTTTCGAAATAATTCTTTTTCTTCAAAATTTCATCCTTTATCCCTTAAAGGACAATGTCCTAGTTTGGTGATCAAAATTGACAATTCCATTCCCTTGATTATAACTTAACTGAACAAGCTGGCTCTTAATGAGACCCCTTGTCTTTTGATCAATACAATCTCAAGCCATTACCCTGTTTTGATATGCAGTATTGGTAATGTCAGCTAGTTATAACCTTATGATCATGGTAAGTCGGCTCTTGATGAGACCTCTTATCCTTTAAGTTTAAGTATATTTTAGAATTACACTCTAAAAATGTAAACTGAATAGATGGGGAGAACCATTGGCTCCTTAAGAGCTTCTAGATGACAATTGTAGAGTTTAAAGATGCTTTTCTGTAGAGAGACTTTTCTTTGTTATTGATACTTTTCTTGAATGATGTAGAAGCAAGGTTCCTTTCTAAAGTTAAGTTTTCATTGAAGATCAAATAATTTTGGCAGAGAATAAGCAATTTCAAAGTAACATAACTTAACACTATATTTTATGTGTGAAAGTCATTTTCATAACAATCTTTACTTACACAAGCAAAAAGTCAAAAATAAAAAGAGACTATTATTTGTAAATCCAAAAGTAAATGTTCTTCAACTTGTATTATTCTTTCTAGAAAAATAAAATAAAGGCAATAATATACAGGGAATAGAAGAGATCATCTTCTATGGAAAATATTTCTTTAAGATATTCCCATTAACAGGTAGAGATTCTCTCTTGCTTGATAAATCCTGCAATAAAAAGGTTGATGGGCCTATTTGTTCCACAATCTGAAATAGGACAAGCCACATTTGTTGGAACTTGTTATTCTTACCTTTTTCTTTGTGGGCTTTATCCCATTTCAATACTAGGTCTCCGATTTGAAAGGATTTTGAACTTACAGAATTTGAATCAAAGGAAGTTTTGACTAATTGTTGATGATGTGCGTGTATGATTTCAACCTTTTCCCTTTCCTCTTCAACTTTAAGGATTTGTAACTGTCTAACTTGCATAGAAGAGGAAGGAGTTTCTTTAATGAACTGAACTAGGGCTAGAGAGGGAATACCTAAATTTGTAGGTAGGACAATTTCTTTCCCATAGACCAAATTAAAAGGAGAAGTGTCAATGAAGGCCTTCTGAGTTATTCGATTTGCCCATAGAGAAAATATTAGAGACTTATGTCATTTCTTCTAACTTTAGTCAATAGTTCATTTAATAATCCTTATGAGATTTTTGTTTGTACATTCAGCTAACCCATTTCCCTATGGATAATAGTTAGCAAAGTATTTAAGCTTAAAACCTCTTTTAAGAGAAAATTTTGTCATAGCATTGCCTGAAAGATAAGATGCATTATCAAACATCAAGGTAGATGGTATACCAAATCTGGTAATGATAAATTGATCGATGAATTCAATGATGTTTTCATAATTGACTACCTTGAGTGGAATGGCTTCCACCCATTTTGTGAAGTAATCAGTTTTTGTAAGGATATATATATGCTGCTTAGAAGAATGAGGAACAACCTCACCTATTATGTCCAATACCCACTGCTCAAATGGTTGTTTAATATTGACTGGATGTAATGGTAATGCGGGTTTTCTCTATCTCCCAGCAATTGTTTTACAAACTTTACATCTCCTTACATAATTGTGTGTATCCTTGAATAATGTTGGCTAATAATATCCAGCATGCAGGATTTTATGCGTGATGGTATCTCCTCCAAAATTTCCACGAACTGATCCATCATGGAGTTCCTGCAACACCTTCTCTGCCTCAGATTTTCAAGACATCTAAGTAAAACAAAATCATAATTTATTCTAAACATCACATGATTAACAATTTGATATTGTCTAGCTTTTAGCCTCAAGGCCCTTCTCTTCTTATAATTTAATTGCATTGGGGCGTATCCATTTATTAAGTAAAATATGATATCAGCATAACTTGACTCGGTTTCATTAAGGCTTACCTCATAGACTTGTGCATCATCACCTGAGTCATGTGGTGTTGATACATTAGATGCTCCTGCTAACATCCTGCAAAAACCTTGAACTTTTGCAATTTTCGCTGGTCTGATTTCAATGTCATATTCTTACATAGTTGTCACCCAATTTGCTCCCTTCTCACCTACATCCCTTTGTATCAACAAATTTCTCACCACTGAGAATGGTACTATTACTTTGGTGTGGGTTTTGAGGAGAAAAGTTCTGAAGTGTTTTATTGATTTGGAAATAACAAAATCTTGTTTTTCAGCATCTGAGTAATTCAATTCAGCCCCTTGCAAATTGGAGCTAAGGAAAGAGATTGGGGCTTTGGATTTTTCTTCATTGACTTGTGTCAATATCACTGCATATGATTTCTCGAAAGTGAAAGTATAAAGAATGAAATGATTTGAAAAATTTGAAGTTGCTAAAGAGGGAGAATTAATGATTTCTTGTTTAATAAAATCAAAATCTTCATGTTCTGTGTGTCCCCATTTAAAAAGAGAATTTTTTTTTTATCATAGATTGAAGAGGTAAAACAATTCGTGAGAAGTCAGGGACAAATCTTTTAACAAAATTTATTTTACCTAGGAAAGATTGCATTGATTTTTTGTTATGAGGTAAAGGAATTTCAGAGATTTCTCTTATTCTATCAGGGTCAATGTGAATCCCTGCTTTGGATACAGTCAATCCAAGGAGTTTCCCTTCACTTAACGTGGAGAAAAATTTCTTAGGATTAAGAGAATTTCCATACCTTTGACAATGCTCAAATATTTGTTTTAAATCTCAGATGATTACTGTGCTTTTTGGAATATACAGTTATATCATCTAGGTAGATTACTATTAATTTCTTTACTAAACCTTTGAAGGCTATGTCCATGGCTCTCTGGAAAGTAGAACCATAATTAATTAGTCCAAATGGCATCTTTTGATAAGCATAAGTGCCCCATTTTGTCTTGAATGTAGTTTTCAATTGGTCATCTGGATGTACTAGGATCTGATTATAACCTGAGAATCCATATAGAAAAGACATTAATTCTGAGCCTGCAACTGAGTGCAATATTTGTTCCATAGGAGGCAATGGAAAATTTTCCTTCTGGCATGCTTTGTTGATATTGCAGAAGTCTATACATATCCAAATATCATCGTTCTTCTTTCTAACTGGGACAAGATTGGAGAACCATATGGAATGTCTGACAGGGAAAAGAATATTGGCTTTCAGCAGTTTGTTCAATTCAGATTTAATCTGATTTTCTAAATTAGGATGGATTTTTCTTAATTTATGTTGAACAGGTTTTCCATCAGACATCATGGAGATAGTACGTTGAATAATAGAAGTGTCATACATTTTAAGATCTTCATATTTCCTTGTGAAGACATTCTTATATTTCTTCAACAAACGTATAAAGGTTGATTTCTCATCTTACGTAATTCAGAGGCCCAGATTAATATTTTGAGGTTTAAGGTCAATTCCAAGGTTAATCAATTCAAACCTCAGATTTGAACTCTGAAGTTTTGAATTGGTGGGTCGTTTGAATATGTCCTTCAGGTCATATAAATATTCCAACTTAACCACAGACTTTGGTATAGCATTATTAGTTGTTTCTTGCTTAAGTTGGTTGTCATGTTGGTCTTTGTCAACAATCTGGTCATTGTAAGAGCCTTCTGATGTCAAAAGGCTTATGATATCTGGATCATTATTAAAGACTCTACAGTTGGTGATATTGTCAGAAATAGAAGGCCTAAAAATCAATTCAACAGAAAACCAATCAGGACTATAATCTCCTGGTGGAATAAGCTTGGAAGCCACATTAGCTAAGAGATCAGTACTTGCATTTTGGAGTCTCGGAATAGGGGAAATATTAAACGTTGTAAAGTGGGAAGTCAGGTCTTGGACTAACAACTGGTAATGTTTCAAATGTCTAGACAAATAGTGTATAGTATTTCTTACCTGTTTTATCACAATTTCTGAATCTCCAAACAGTTGGAGGTGTTTGATATTAAGGACAATGGATTTATACAAACCTTGAACTAATGCTTCATATTCAATAGTGTTGTTTGTGCAATAAAATTCCAGTCTACATGCTAACATAGTCTTTTCCCTTTCCGGGCTAACTAATATGCATCCTGCTCCTGCTCCATCATTGGATTTAGATCCATCAAAAAATAATTTCCAAAATAAAGAGCTAACTACAGGTTTATCTACAAAATTTACACACTTAGAAGTATTTGTTTGGGAAAAGTTTTCAACTTGGGATACAATAGAGGTTTCGAAGAAAGGTGAAGTATAAGCGTTAAAATTTCCTAGAAATGATTCTTTTGAGTAGTTTCCGATGATATTGTTGCTATATGAAACTGGATCATTTTCTCCTTCTAGCTCTGTGACTATGTACTTTTGACGTTTTTCGCGATCAACCCTTATTTGAATTGGCTTTCAATTATAGGGAAGCCACATGTGAGACTAGTCAGTCGTGAAATAACCATTAAGCTTTTCTGACTAGTCTCTACTAAGGATTAAGTCGTAGAATTCGGGAATATCATCTACAAGAATGTCAATGACTTGAAAAACTTTTGGGTTTGACGAGAGTCTGATGGTTACTTGATTAAGTTCCCCAACAACTTTGACTTGAGATCGATCTAACTCCACAATGCGTACAACAGATTTTTTGGACTGAACATTCAACTTTGCACAAACTATTCTAGGTAAAATGTTAGATGAAGCTCCTGAATCAACTAAACAGTTGTGTAAGTTTCTATTAAAAATTTCAAAAGTAAGGAGAAATGGAGGAGTATGGGATTTAGATCTTCCTCCAATCAGAGCTATGTCGGTTGGATCAATTTTGTTTAAAGAGGTGCTAGGGGGTCTTCTCATTTCTTGGGTAGCTTGTGAGATCACATCAGCAGGAAGAGGTGGAGTAGGTACTGCGTTGAGTTCCTTAAGAAGTAGCTTCTGCTGATGTTTTAACTTTCTAAGCTCATGAAAGGTGATTTCTTCCCTAGTCTTTTTCATATCATCAACAATATTATATTCCATTTCATCAGATACTAGAAGGGTTTTAGTGGAAGGTGAAGAATTCAATTAAGAAGAAGTAGTTTGAGTGGATTTTGGTGAAGATTTCTTACATGTTGTTTTGTCCCTGGGAGGTGGTGTTGAATCCTTCTACTTTGGATTTGTTTGTGGCAAATCATCAGGGTTTTACTTCAAGTGGAAACAGGCAGTGCTTCTTTCATTTCTTCATTGGGAAGTATAAAATCCCACATTCCTTGCAACTCTGTTTTCTCTTCATTTGTTGAAAACGTTGAAAGAATTCGAAATATATTTCAAGTATATATCATTTTGCTAGCTGGCTTCTCAAGAAGAATCTAAGTCAATAGAAGGAGAGAAGTCATTTTTTCCCTCATCATCTTTCACATGTGGCCTAGGGTTTCTGAAGCAAGGGCCAAAAAGTGCAGAAGTTGCAGTCAATCTAAAATTACAGAAAGATAAGTCGGAGTTACAATCAAGTTGTTGGAAGGTCAAAGTCAAATACAAGCAAAGAGCAGCTAAATGATTTGACAAAAGAGGAAAGGTTGACTTGGTCTTGGAGGAGTCTTGGTCAAGGGTCTAGGCCTTGGAATTCGTTAATTGAAGATCCTATAGGAAGAACAATTATTGTGGGTTTTCCTCCTTGATTTTGAGAGGTTTTGGCCCTGGTTGATCGTCTATATCTTGTGTCCTTTGACTTATTATTCTTTGTGATTTTGTAGTTGTTTGATGAAGAAAACACTAATAATCAACTAAATAAGAAGATGCTAATTAAGTGAAGTAAAAATACATCACAAACAGTTATCAAGAAAGAGAAATCATCCTATGTTGTTGCCCCTAGATTTCTCAACATGGTATCAGATCTAAGGAAACAAGTCAAGAAAGGGTGGCTCAAAGAAGGACACTCTAGGGTCAAAGAACTAGAAGATATTCAAGAGCTAGATAGCAAGATAAGGAAAGACAACTTGAAAAGAGGCAAAAAAAGGGGTATCAATAAAAATCAAGGCATCAAAAGGAAAATTGAATCTTCAAGATTACTTAAGGGTTGATTTTAAGAAGAAAATATTGTTAAAATTATGGGCACAAAATTCTCAAGATCTGATCTCAAAATAGCCAAGAAATTCCAATCTTCTCTCAAGACATTGAAAGGAACCAACTCATTTTGAAATCAAATGAAAGTTCTGACTACAATATTTTCCATTCACCAATAAAATAGACCTACAATATGTAGGCATAATAAAGTTATTTCTGAGGGATATTAAATCACTGTTTAAAGAAGCCGAAAGCATAATTCAAATATTCAAAACAATTTGAGTCCCTTGGTAAGAAGATCAAGCATATGAATCTTGAAAGAAAGGATTGTTTACATTTTCTCTAAAGGGCTATCCTACTGAAGCAACTTCAAATTCAAGTATCTTGACATTCTTAGAATCACCACTTAATGAAGGAAGTCAAGATATATCATATACTTTTCACTGATTGCAAAAACCCAAGTTTGGGGTGAGTCAAACATCTATGGCACTAAGAGTGCAAACACCAACAATTCAAATATACTTGTTCTCTATAGAACAATCAATCATTCGAGAAGGCTAACCTTCCAATGGAAGTTCCTTAACAACCATTCAATACATTCTAAAAGGTAGTGAAAACAAGAATCTATAGACAGTAGATAAATACATCAAGAAGATTCTCTATTGTGAATATTTGTAGCAAAGAAGTCTTGTAGTTGTCAGCATAGCATAAAAGAGCTTATGGAGAAGCAGGGCCCATCAGAAGAGCATTCATATCCCTGGTTGAAGCCTCATTAAACAGAAAGGCTTGAAGGTAGCAATGGGTTAATAAAGATCACAATACCTTTGTAAAGTAACCATAGGATTCTAAAGAACTAAGCACACAAGCAGGTATCCATGAGGTATGTATAATATTTTATTTTCTTTATTTTTAAGGGTTCATCATAAGATGTTTTAAGGGTTGAATTTATGGCTCTAGGGTTTGTATTTTGAACTATATATGGCCCATAAGAAACCATGGTGATGAGAAAACGTAGTCTTAAAGTACTTATTCCCTATGATTTGAGCTCTAGGGTTGGCTAGGATTTCATGACATGGGATAAATCAGTAGAATGACATGAAGAGAAAATAATATGGTCTAGGGTTTGAATTTAGGAAACCCTAGATGACCTATTGATTGATTACAATAGATAAAACCCTAGAAAGATAAGTTGACATCATGTTTTGGTATTGTATACCTTGCTTGGGGTGCTTGTCAATAAATATTGCATGTACAAGAAGTAAAGATGGATGGGTTGATCCTGTGTTTAAAAAGCATGATGGAAGGAGGGAACTATACGGACCATTGGGCACTATTCATGATGCAATTACGGATACCTAGAAGAAAAAGAAGTTGGAAGACCTCTCCATGGTTAAAGAATTACAGTCAAGTAGAAGGCACAATAAAGTATGATAGGATGCATCATATTAGATATGACATCATATTGGAAGCATACGATGGAAGTAAGAGCTCATGACATCATTATAAGAACATAACTAAAATATAAATCTATAGAAATATTCAAGGAGGAACAAGATCTTGGTAGCCTTATTAAAAGCATAAGTAGTACTTATGGGTATATTCATATAGCATGAAAATTCATCATACATCACTACGGAAAGAGCATTTGTAGGATGAGAATAATCATGGTCCTCCATTAGAATCTTCATTAGAAGGTTCACCTCTCTTAGAAGAAGGAAGTGTCTCACTAAGAATTCCATCTTGTATGGGATTCATTATTTAGAAGTATGATGGTATGATGAAAAAGAAGAGCAGTAGTACAAGATGATTGAAAAACTTTCAATCAAGGAAACAAAGTTTTTGAAAGAAACCTAGATGACCAAAAGAAGGAAAGAGGTATGTATGCATGTATTTAATTGATTCATGTCATCATAGTTGCATGGGTAAATGCTATACATCATGAGCATGATCAAATAAAATGGATCTCCTCCTTTGGAAAGATACACGATGACATGGTTCACATATTGACTAGCTGAAATCAACATAATATTTTCTCATATGGAATATGAGGTGGTTGACAAAGATGAAGGAACTATGGATGGAAGTTATTAGGGAACAATATGTGAAGAAAGAAAGAAGAGATCGACAAAGATGCAACTATGGTCACATAACAAAAGGGAATCAACATCTGATAACTAGAAGGAATTGGTATGACATCTTCGTGAAGAAGACCCTGATAAGGTCTATAAAGAAAGGAGACCCTTGACATATGAAGTCTTGGAGATCTTGTTATGAATATGCAAGATGATGATGTTTTGAGCAAGATGTCATGATGAAGGGCCATCGCAAAAGGTAATTTTGATTTGATGTTCCTTTTATATTTTTGAACAACATATGGATGGGCTAATGCAGAGCTACCAAAAAGGATTTGTAGATGTTACCTACAACTAGCACTCATGTGGTGGGATGGAATATCCTAAAGGAAACATGACGTGGAAGAGGTATTGGTATGAAGGAAAGCTAGATGTGGACAAGAAGATCACTTCCAATAAAAATAAGGATGACATGATTGAATTGAGGAAAGTGATGGATGGCTTGTGCCCTACGAAAAGTAGAAGGATTCACAATTTTTGAAGATGCATTTCATGACATCGAAAGAAGGAGATCTACAAGCAATTGAAGGTCCCTTGATATCCACCTAGAGCAAAAATTTGTTAGAAGCAAGTCCCTAGTTAAGAGTGAGCTTGGTCAATTCCCTGGTTAAGGGGGAGCTTGGGTACATTCCTTTTATAGGAATGGGTACATTCCTTCATAGGAATGGGTATATCCTCCCTAGTTGAGAGGGAGAGATAGACACAAAATTATTATCTTCACTTTTGGAAGAAATAATGGAGGATTGGGTAAGCATCTGGCATTCAATACTCTTTGAGGATGTGGTAGGGCATCCAAGATAAGAGTAGTCATAGAGGACCGATATTATTTGAGGACTGGGAAGCCAAGATAAGAATATCCTTGGAAGGACATAACCTATGAAAACCCAGGTGGGGTATGTTCCTTGAGAGACAATGATGAAAGTGTCTATAAATCACTGGTCTCGCTAGCATTGTGCTCTAATATTGTGGAGATATAGAGTTATTATTCAAGGCCTTTCTATGTAACAATGTTGGATAATATGATGCTAAATAAATGGGTTACCAATCTGACTTTTCTTATAAAAATTCTTCAGATTGAGAATGTCCAAGTACCTTGTATGGATTATGAATACCTCCCTAGTTAAGAGGGAGTGTTGAAAAATGTAACTAGGTTCAGTATTAATAATGACATAATTAATCATGATTTTATGTATTTGATGTAATGAGAAAAATAAATGTATTATTGTTGATCTTGAGGCATGGGTTTCATGCTCAAGGAAATTTATTTTTAGTTCAAGCTCCCATTATGAGCTCCTATGGCTTGTGATTGAGTCTACAAGTCTTTAAATTCATTGTCATGTATCAAAAGACCCATTTGGGGCATGTTACATATTGTAAAGAAATTTATTCGAGTCAATGTTAGATTCAGAAGACCCTCCAAGGCCTTGTCACAAGTGCTACAACAAGTCGGCCTTCAAAAGGAGCAGTCATCCTATCTAGAAGGACATCTCGGCTTAGGTGCTATGTCAAGTCATCCTACAAGCATGGGTAAGGAAGCCTATACATAGAAGCATTCAGCCTCATTCCAAAGGACATCAATCAAGCATCGATATTAAGAAAAAATGTGCATAGGAAGGGATAAAGGAAGACTCTTGAGCAATGAGTAAAAGAAGGAGACGATCGAAGTATTCTAAAATTATTTTTGGGTCCCTCGTCTTATAGGTGTGACTGAAATTAATGTTTCTGCAGTAAGGTTGAAAGAAGTTGAAATATAGTTCAAGTATAGATCATTTTGCTAGTAGAATTCACAAGGAGAAGAATATAAGACAAGCGAAGGAGAGAAGCCATTGATTTTTCCCTCATAATCTCTCACGTGCGGCCTAGGGCTTCTGAAGCAAGGGATGAAAAGTGAAAAAATTGCAGTCAAGAAAAAATTGTAGAAAGATAGGTTGAAGTTGCAGTCAAGATGTTGGAAGGTCAAATTCAAACACAAGAAAAGAGCAGCTAAATTGATTTGACAAAAGAGGCAAGGTTTACTTGGTCTTAGAGGAGTCTTGGTCAAGGGTCTAGGTCTTGGAATTCTTCAATTGAAGATTCTATAAGAAGAAGAATTCTTGTGGGTTTTCCTCTCAGAGTTGGAGAGGTTTTGGACTTTTTTGATCGCTTGTATCTTGTGTCCTTTGTCTTATTGTTCTTTGTGATTTGGTGGTTGCTTGATGAAGAAAAAACTAATAATAAACTAAAGAAGAAGAAGCTAATGAAGTGAAGTAAAAATACATCACAAACAATTATCAAGAAAAAGAAATCATTCTATGTTGCTGCCCCTAGATTTCTTAACACCCATCTGTTAGAAAATTATATATTACGGAGCAATGGAACACATAAAATATTGCAGAAATATAAACACAGAAAACGCACAAAACAAGAGAGACACAGATATACGTGGTTCACCCAGTTTGGGCTACGTCCACCCTGAACAGCCAGTCCTTCCTTTCTATTATCCAGCAAAATGAAGAGACACAACCTACAGCAAATCCGCTGTAATATCCTCTGTTTTCTCTCACAGTCTCACCTCTGAGTTTCTCGCTCACAGAATACACATCTATATCTCAGCCTCCAATACAATGCCCTCATACAAAGAGAGGGGTTGCCTTCTAGGGCAAAAAACCCTAAACTAAACATAAGTTCTACTGTCAGATCATCTGCCTAATGAACGACCCAGATTGACTAGAAATTACTATACTTTTACAAGGCAATTTTACATCTGTTTTAGCTTCGGGGTCACTGCCCCGAGCCCCCGCCGGGGGACCGCTGGCCCCCAGAACCCCAGCCGGGGGGGATCGGCCCCCCCCGGACCCCCACGGGGGGGACAAGTCCCCCCCGCACCCCCCCGCATGGAGGGGTGTACAAACTTCCTGGGGTATACATCCAGCTGAAACAAAGACCTCTGAACAAATCATGCTCCACACACAACAATCTCCCACTTGGAGAATGATTGTACAAACTCCACTACTACTTCATTTGCTGGACAATGACTCCTCTTTGGACCTGGCTATTTCTCATCTTCATCATCATCCTTGAAGACCAATTGAAACTGAGCATATTCTTAGTTTCTCCCTGGTTACGACTTTTGTTAGCATATCTACAGGATTCTGGCTAGTGTGTATCTTTTCCAGCTTCAACTCTCCATCTTCCAACACTAATCGTATGAAATGGTACTTGAGCTATATGTGTTTAGTCCTAGAATGAAATGCTGAGTTCTTTGCAAGATGAATGGCACTTTGGCTATCACTGTATAACGTGCCCATATCATGCTCCTTACCCAATTCACCCATAAACCTTTGTAACCAAATCATTTCTTTACTAGCCTCTGTAGCAGCAACATACTCTGCTTCTGTTGTTGAAAGTGCAACAACACTTTGGATTTTTGAAACCCAATTGACAGATGTTCCTCCAACAGTAAATACATATCCTGTAGTGCTCCTCCTGTTATCTCTGTCACCTGCCATATCTGCATCAACATATCCCTGTAGAGAAATGTTTGAACCACCAAAGCATAATGCTTGATTTGTGGTACCTTTCAAATATCTGAGAATCCATTTCACTGCCATCCAATGTTCCTTTCCTGGATTGTTCATGTACCTGCTTACAACTCCAACTGCATGTGCAATATCAGGCCTTGTGCAAACCATTGCATACATTAAGCTTCCAACTGCTGATGCATATGGAACTTTAGACAGATAATCCATGTCTTCTTGGGTCTTTGGGCACATTTCCTTGCTAAGTTTGAAATGGCTAGCAAAAGGTGTACTAACTGGTTTTTCATTTTGCATATTAAATCTTTTCAACACCTTTTGTATGTACTCATTCTGAGACAATGTTAATTTGCGATTTTTCCTGTCTCTAGTTATTCTCATACCAGGGATTTGTTTTGCAGCTCCCAAATCCTTCATTGCAAATGAATTTGCCAATTTTCTTTTGAGTACATTTATTTCTTGCATGTTAGATCCTGCAACAAGCATGTCATCCACATACAATAACAATATAATGTAGCTGCCATCATTTTTCTTTTTCAGATAAACACAATGATCAGAGTGACATCTAGTATAACCTTGTTCAGACATAAACTTGTCAAATTTTAGATACCACTGCCTTGGAGCCTGTTTTAAGCCATACAAGCTCTTCTTCAACCTGCACACTAATTTCTCCTTCCCTTTCACCTCATATCCTTGTGGCTGCTGCATATATATCTCTTCCTCCAAATCCCCATGGAGAAAGGTTGTCTTTACATCTAACTACTCAAGATGCAAATCTTCAGCTGCTACAAGATTTAAAATAGTTCTGATTGAAGTCATTTTAACAACAGGAGAAAATATTTCATCAAAATCAATACCTTTATTCTGTGCAAACCCCTTCACCACAAGTCTAGCTTTGTACCTCTGTTTTCCTCCATCTTCTTCCTTCAGCCTGTAAACCCATTTATTCTTCAATGTAGTTTTTCCTGCAGGCAACCTGACTAAATCCCAAGTTTGGTTATGCATTAAGGAGTCCATCTCTTCTTGCATGGCTACCTCCCACTTCTTCCTGCTTTCAACCTGCATTGCTTCTTCATAACATTCGGGTTCACCAGAATTAGTCAACAATAAATAATATAATGAAGGAGAGTATCGTTCAGGGGGTCTACTTATCTTGGTAGATCTTCTAACACCACTTTCAGGTGTTTGGGGTGCCTGTTGCTGTTGTGGTGGTTGTTGTTATTGATTATTATTATTTTCAGGCACCTTTACCTTTTCAGTGATGTCATCAAGACTGCGTATTCCTTGCTTTCATTTTCTTTCTTCTTTTCCTGCAACTGATTCTTATACAAGACCTTTTCATTGAATATTACATCTCTGCTCCTAATGATTTTGTGATTTTCATAATCATATAAGCGATAACCAAAATCATTAACACCATATCCAATAAAGGTACATTTCTTTGACTTTGCCTCAAGCTTTGTTCTATTTTCTTTATCAATATGGACAAAGGCCTCACAACCAAAAGGCTTTAAAAAAGAGTAGTTTACCTTTTTACCTGTCCATGCTTCCTCCGGAACACCACCATCCAAGGAACTGGAAGGCCCTCTGTTTATTAGATAAACAGCAGTATCTACAGCATCTGCCCAAAACTGTAAAGGCAATCCTGCATGCAATCTCATGCACCTTGCACGCTCCATGATTGTTCTATTCATCCTTTCTGACACACCATTTTCTTGTGGTGTTCTTGGAACTGTCTTCTCTCTGCGAATTCCATGTTCTGAACAGTACCTATCAAACTCTTTGTTGCAATATTCACCTCCATTGTATGATCTAAGACACTTCAATTTCTTTCCTGTCTCAATCTCAACCAAAGCTTTCCATTTCTTGAAAGTATCAAATACATCAGATTTATTCTTAATACAATAAATCCAAGTTTTTCTAGTTGCATCATCAATAAAGGTAACATAATAACGAGAGCCACCGAGAGATGATACCTGAGCAGGTCCCCATACGTCTGTATGCACAAGCTCTAATTTTTCGTTCTTCTTTTCTTTCCCAACTCTGAGAAATCTGACTCTCTTCTGTTTTCCATAAATGCAGTTCTCACAGAAGTCCAAATCAACATTCTTCAAACCTGGCAACAAATTCCTTGAGTGAAGAATCTTCATCCCCTTTTCACTCATGTGTCCGAGCCTATGATGCCATAATGCTGCATCTGCTCCTTTGGAAGTTAAAGCATTAACAGAGTTAGAAATACCATTGCATAAATACAATGTACCAACCTTTTCGCCTTTTGCTATTACCAAGGCTCCTTTGGTGACCTTCCAAGCTTTATCTGTGAAAGTTGTCACATAACCTTCACCGCCTAACTGCCCTATTGAAATCAGATTTTTCTTTAGATATGGAACATGCCTTACCTCCTTTAATAGCCATTGGTTTCCATTCTGATGTTTTACAAGAACCTTACCCATTCCAACGATTTTACAGGGTTTATCATCACCCAAACAAACTTGTCCAAAATCTCCTTGAACATAGTCATGAAAGTATTTCTTATCAGGTGTGGCATGGAATGAAGCCCCTGAATCTACCACCCAGGAATCAGTAATATTTTCGAAAAGAAAGAATCAAAGCATCTTGTAACACCTCACCTGTCACATTTGCTTCATGATTGTTTTCTTGATGTGCATCTCCTTCTTTTCCCTTCCGAGATCTACAGTCTTTCTTTAGGTGTCCTTTCTTTCCACATTTCCAGCACACTATCCCCGATCTGGACTTGGATCTGCCTTTCCTTGATTTACTGCGATATCCTAAGCTCTTTCCTCTTTCCATTTTTCTTCCTCTAGACTCTGCACTCAAAGCATTTCCCGATGTCTCACCGGAGCTTTTCGGTCGCATTTCCTCGCTAAGGATAGCACCGACAACATCATCAAACTTTAAAGTACTAGATCCAGAAACGGAGTTACTAATGGCCATTACCAAACCATTCCAACTTTCTGGTAATGAGCACAAGAATAACAGAGCTTTAACTTCATCATCAAAGTTTACCCCTACAGTGACTTGTAACTGTATTAAAATCATTTAAATGGTTTGCAACAGATCCACCTTCCGACATATTCATATTAAATAACCGTTTCATAAGAAATACCTTGTTTGAGGCCGAGGGTTTTTCATATAGTTTCGACAACGTCTGCATCAAACCCTCTGTCGTGGTTTCCTTCGAAATGTTGAAGGCGACTGACATAGCAAGGCACAAACATATTGTTCCAAGTGCCTTTCTATCGAGAAGGTTCCATTCTTCGTCTTTCATACCCATCGGCATCTTTGTTTTTCCGCCCAATGGTAGGTATAGATCTTTCTGATACACATAATCTTCCATCTGCATCTTCCACAACGAGAAGTTTTGGCCGTTAAATTTCTCGACCCTAAACTTACCATCTTCCACCATTGCTCCCACTCGAACCAGGTGTTAGTGCTTGAAATTTCACCTCAGGCTGAGAAAGGTAAACCTCAAGGCAACATCAAACCATTTAGCCTCATAGCTAGCCCTACGGGGCAGGAGAAGGCTCTCTCCGGTCTATCTCGTAAAATCTCCAATAGATGAGATGAACAATAAGGTAACACTGATATTAGGCTAGTAAACTGATCAAAGAGTTTGATTTGGGGTTTTTTGTGTTTTTGGTGGAAATTTGAGGAGAGGGCAATTTTGGGTGCGGGGATTGGACACAGTTTCTGCAGGGGGTTCCTTGGGGCGAGATAGGAGACAGTGTTGATGCCTTTGATTTGAGGTGGATGATCAGGAATGAAAGGGAGAGAGCTAAAGAGAGCAAACAATAACTTTTAATTCTCTTTAGACAGTAGAAAACATTGAAATTAAACAAACTTAAAAGCAGAGCATGGCAAGCATGAATTCTTACTTTAACACTTCATTTGTTTAATGTGCAGAAGCAAAAGAAAGGAAATGAATCACATAACAAGCTTACAAGAACATTGAGAAACACACCATCAACACATGAGTCCACAAGAATCCCAAAGAGGACTGCAAAACCCTGGTCTTCCTTAGCCAAAATTGCAGAGATACAGTGAATAATACAATGATAGCTACTCCCTAAAGAGTCCAACCATGAAAATGAGCAAGAAAGTACATAATATAGATGATCTAACCTTTTTCCTTGCCTCCATGGGTCGAGCTCACTATCCTAGGAGCTGTTTCAACCACTTCTAAACTAAGCAATACAAACTAGGCAGTCAAAACAACTTGCCTCTATAAGCTAGGAAACCAATTCATTCATTTAATTTTTACCCTTTTCATGAATGAATCTTCTAAAGTGTTACATAAGAGTAAAAGTGTCTATCAAGTACAATAATTACATCAAAGATAATCATAATTCACCCCAAAAACTCAAACTGGGTCAAACTGCGCTTTTCTGAGCTGTACAGTGCATTTTGGAAAAATCTGCCTGACGGGTCGCGTGCCCCTGCCTGACGGGTTGCGCGCCTTTGGAGCCACTTTTGGGGCACTTTCAGGTGGCCAAATTGAGCAAGAGTAGGCTTTTTGGAAAGTTCTGTGAGTCTACTTTCCAACCCAACTGGAATTTTTGAATTTGGAGTTCATTTGCTCTATCAAAAATCAAATCTCCCAAGACTGCTTTCTGCAATTCAAAAAAGTGGCAGAAAGTCATTTTTTGCTAGTTTTTTGACTTTCTGGAGGCCCAAAACTTCACCAAATCTCAAGTTCATCCATGAGCATGTGTAACTTTGCATGAAAAATCTGGAAATGCTGAGTTTTTGCCAAATGGAGTTGCCATGATGAAGGGTCGCGTGGGGGGTGAGACTCGTTAATGGGAAAAACCTGCAAATTGCCTGAAAAAGTCAAAATTCACCCAAAATTCTCAAAATTTCTTGGGATTTGTGCTGTGGCTGGGCTATTTAGTGCCTTGATCCTTCAGTGAGGCCTCAGCCAAGATATGGAGGGGATCGGGCCTCTTTCTCCTTTTTTGTGCCTTGGCCAACCGCCTTTGGAACATCTTCAGTTTTGCTTTGCACACGTGCATCCGTGCCCAATAATGATTTTTCATATTCCTCTGTACCTCAAACTCTAAAGCTGACTCATGGTCATCACTTTGCTCATAATTGGTTTCGGTTTCTGACATTGTTTTAAGGAGAAAAGTGGACAAACTGTACTGCTGTTTCTGCTTGTAAAAAGCTGATTTATATGCTGTTTCAAGGGAACAAGGAACATGAGGGAAATGTTAGGGGAGGGACATTTTTTACAAGGAAAATGGGAATATATGTATACAACAGGGAACTTAGGGAAAAACACTGCAAACATCACTGCACATGCATCATCAAATTCATGTGTTTACATGGGCATATGGAGAGGTAGGTTTAGGGTTTGAGTTTTAGTGTTTAGGGAGAGGGGTAGGGTTTGTATTTATTTTACAAATTTAAAAGGGAAATTTATATAGGAAGACAAGGAAAATGACATGGGAAATGGGAAAAATGATTTACAAGGGAAAAACCTCAAAACAACATAAAACCCTAGGCATATTTTACAATTTAAACCACAGCCATATAGAGCTTCTCTCTTGCACAATGAGATCTTTGAAACATGTATTCATGATGTCTTTTAACCATAACAAACAGCAATTTGTAAGTTGGTGGGCCTACCTTACACAATTCGGTGATTTTGTGGCTCCTTGGTGAATTTACAGGCAATTTTACAAAGAGGGCGCTGACGGGTCGCGCGCCTCTGACGGGTCGCGCCCGTTATAATTTTGCACTGTCGGAGGTCGCCTGACGGGTCACGCGCCTCTGACGGGTCGCGCGCCTGGCCTGACAGGTCGCGCGCCTGTCAAGCTCACAAATTTCGCCCAATCTCTCTTGCAATCACTTGCTCTATGACTTTGGATGCACAATGGAGCTTGATGGAGGAAAATAGAGCCTTTATAGCCTAGCATTGAATAAATTTCATGTCACAACCCACCTTCTACTGTTTTTCCATGACACTTTTTAAACTTTGTATGCTGTTGTCTTTTTGGTTTCCTTTTGTCCTAAAATTTATTGATTTGATGCTTTTCTTTGATGCTTTTTACAGGGATAGCATCTGAGGGATCTTGGCAAGGGAGCCAGGGTTACATGCTGTCCTTTGAAGCCTTGTAAATTTTTACCATTATTACAAAATTTTGAAAAATGACCTTGGCTTTAAAAACAGGGTTTTTAAATCCAAGGTGAAAATTAACTGTACAAGATAGAATCCTTTAAAAAACACTTTGAAAAACATCCCTCTGGCTTGTTGGGCACTTATTGACCTTCAGAGACATGACCTTGAAGACAATCTTGACCAAAACCCTAGACCTATGAATTTTACCTCAAGACAAAACAAGACAAGCTTGAAAGAGATTAAGGACTGAAATAACTTTGATCCAGCAATGCCAAGAGGGGGACAAAAACACCAGCTCCTCCATCAGGGTTATGGCATGCCTAATGGAATGCAAGACACTGATGAGACACCTACTTATGCAAATGCAAAGAGTTTTGATCGCTGATGGAGGGCTACTAGACCGACTCTAACACCAGGAACCCTTCTTTCCTGCGAGTTTATCAGCCAAATAGACCTTCGGATCTGATACCAGTTGTTAGAAAATTATATATTACAGAGCAATGGAACACATAAAATATTGTAGAAATATAAACACAGAAAACGCACAAAACAAGATAGACACAGATATACGTGGTTCACCCAGTTTGGGCTACGTCCACCTCGAACAGCCAGTCCTTCCTTTCTATTATCCAGCAAAATGAAGAGACACAACCTACAGCAAATCCGCTGTAATATCCTATGTTTTCTCTCACAGTCTCACCTCTCAGTTTCTCGCTCACAGAATACACATCTATATCTCAGCCTCCAATACAATGCCCTCATACAAAGAGAGGGGTTGCCTTCTAGGGCAAAATACCCTAAACTAAACATAAGTTCTACCGTCAGATCATCTGCCTAATGAACGACCCAGATTGACTAGAAATTACTATACTTTTACAAGGCAATTTTACATCTATTTTTAGCTTCGGGGGCGCTGCCCCGAGCCCCCGCCGGGGGATTGCTGGCCCCCGGACCCGCAGCCGGGGGGATCGCCCCCCCCGCCCGGACCCCGCGGGGGGGACAAGTCCCCCCCGCGTGGAGGGGTGTACAAACTTCCTGGGGTATACATCCGGCTGAAACAAAGACCTCTGAACAATCATGCTCCACACACAACACCATCTCCTAGAAATTTCCCTTTAGGACATCAACTAAGCCATGCAATTTCAACCCTTCTTCCTTAGCATATTCCCTTTTTATCAAACCCACAAGTTTACGCTCCCTAACACAATATTCAATTAGTATCTCTTGATTTTGCTAGCTAAACCTTTTTGAAGAAAGCCTTGTTAAAATCCTTGCACATGTGACCATAGGCATGGCATACACATTGTACATGTAAATGGAATGTTATGGTAACTAATAACCTAGGAATATTTTTGACTACCCATTACGAAATCCACAAGCTCATAAGGACTTTAAGCAAGAATGGGAACCGAACTTCCAAGTTGTTCCAAAGGCACCCTTTGACCCATGAATTTCCCTACCAAATCAATTATTTGGTTTACACCCAAGTATTTTTTAACCACCAAGAAAACCTCACTCACCAACTCTTCACCATATTTTGTCATAAGTTTCCCTTTGCCTCCTTCACCCTTATATCTCCTTACAAATGTTGTAATTCCAAATAGCTACCTATATAACCAACATATCCCACCTTTAAAACCTTATTCTTTCCATCATTGAGCTCAACAAACAAAACTCCAAGTATAGATAGTAGTTTGTAGGTTTAGAGATTATGATTTATAAGTCCTCATATCTAGACATTTTTACTCTTTACACAGTAGAATTGTCACGATTACCAACTTGGTCGTGAAAATTCTCTCTTGGTCGAAGCTCCTTTTGCAATAGGCATGTCTTCTTTGTTGTAAATCCTACTTCAATATTTTTTGTTGCCTTAAGGTTAGGGTTCACTGCACTTCATTATGTCCTCCTACCAATGACACTGACATTTAAAACAATTGATATCCTTATCAAGATTCAAGGGTATTTTTATCTTGAAACAACCCAAAATCCACTTTTTCTTATGGATAGAGTAAAGAGTTGTCACCACTCAATGAAAAATTCCTCCTTTAGCATTTCTAATCATTTAACCTCTTGTTCCATGCCACGACAAACGGAGGGAACTGGCACTCATTGAAGAAATAGGCTTGGAAAACTTATTGTAGATTCTAAGAAGATGTTTTATAATTATGGTCATTGTTGCAACCAACCACTAGATGATATTAAATTAATCCTCATTTTAATGAAAACAAAAAGGGTTGTACATCCATTGCTCAACCAATTAAGAGAACATGTACAACATGATTTGAGCAGTTTGCAGAACCAAAACCCTATTCCATCATGCTCTTGATTGGATAATTATATTATTTTACATCCATATTGATGCTTTTAGAATGTAAAAAGTGTAGGAATCAACTCATAGGACCACTTTTCCCAGCAAGTTGTAGTTTCATGAATTAGTATCTAAAGCCTTCTAAAACTAACGACACAAGAATCACCTCAATCAAAGTCCAATATGAAAACATAATGCCACCTAGAAGTTGACATTCATTTTTTGACCATCATGATTCAAGAGGATGCCACGTCAGTCCCCATTATTAGTGGAAAAGGAGCTAGCCACATGATCGTGATGTAAAAGACTCCAAAAAAATTGTAACTCTAGTTAAAATTGGGAGTCAAATGTAACCACTAGTAGGCTATCAAGTTTTGTTATAACCGAGACACAAGGAGGAAAAGGGGCTCCATTCTATTTGAATACATTTTGTTCTAGAGATGAGTAGTAGCTAAGAGTGGATAGGGAGAGAGAGAAAACAAAGAGGGTTTTTGCATTGTAGCAACCCACGAGACACGAGCCTCTCTTCATTTTACTTGCATTCACTTTCCATTCAAAGAAAGAGACTAAAGCAACCTCACCTTCCAGCTACAGTTTCTCCTGAAATGGTTTTCGACATCATTTCTTGTGTATATTTGTTGTTTGCAAGTTTTATATTTCCATTCTCTATTTCCTCCATAATTATAATTTACATGCATATGCAATAAACATTAATTAATAGATCCAAAAATATAAGGAGAAATAAACCCTAATAGTCTAGATTTCATATTTTCTAATATATTTTAGTATATTTTTTGTGATGAATTGTCTAGTGAAATATCCATAGCAATTTACAGATCATATTTATATCAAGACAAATTTCTTTGGGTATATTGTGGGGAATTGTAGGGGATCCAATTTAATTAAGTCGAAAATCACAAAATTCCACCCATGGCCAATGAATCTATTAATAACTCTCAAGATCCCATAGAGGAAAGGTTTGTGCAACTAGAAGAATAAGGCACAGATATAAACTATAATGTGAGCCTCCTCATGGCAGCCTTGACCAATAACCTTGGACTATTTAGAGAAGATGGAAGTTTTGACATAGAGGTCAGATTAGAGGAAAATTGAGAAGTGGGGAAGAACTAGAGAGGGAGTCTAAGAAACTACTTGAAAAGGATCAAAACAAGTATTGTGAACCATTCACAGTATCTATTCAAAATGGAAGTGGATATTAACATCAAGCCATGTCAAGGTGAGATCGATGCTCTGAATTTAAATCACTGGTTGCAATTACAAGTTTATTTCAGTGTTCATTATATAGAGGAAGACATAATATTTTGATTGTTTAGCTGAAATTAGAGAACCAGACATTAACTTGATGGGAAATCCACATAGAGACCTTGAGGTTGGAGGGAGATCATCTAGTGACTAAGTGAGAGGATTTCAAAACCCTTGTAAAGACACAATTTTACCTTATTAGGTATGTAGAGGACTAATGGATCTAATGGCATTACTTTAGGAAGATACAAGGGGAACAGTGTACAAGAGCACACCACAAAATGAGAAAGATGGTCATAATGTTGGGTAACTCCCAAAAGAACCTTAATATACTCCTCAAGTATCTAAGTGGTCTACATAACCATCTACATAAGAAAATGATGTTGTTCAAGCCCAAATTAGTGGACAAGGCTTGTGTATGAGAACAATACCTAGAGAATATAGGTTATAAGAAAGAGAAATCAAATGGGTCAAAGCAAAAAGAGCACCAAGAAGATTCCAAAGAGGGGAAGAAGAAGTGGAAAGAGGAAAAGGACAAAAATACAATAGGAACAATACACTAATGCAAAGATCCCAACAACCACTATAAACACTGTAACATTGATGGTCATATAGAGAAGAAGTGTTAGAAGTTGCATCCAACGCTTAATTCAAAGAACAGAAAGAAAGATACTAGAAAGAAGAATCACACAACCATTGATTAGAGAAACTTGGTGGAAAGAAGCTTGGGTGTGGATGAAAAAATCATCTATAGATTAGTGCAAAAGGAGGTGAACCTGAGTAGCCTTCCACAATAGGAAGAGAACGAAAATACAAAACTCTTCCATATGAAAATACATGTCAAGAAAGCAAAGATTGATACTCTACTTGACTCGGGATCGTAGGAAAATCTCATTGCAGTAGATATGGTCAACAAATTGGGATTGAAATCTTGTGATCATCCAAACAAATATCCATTAGGATGGGTAAATAAGGATATGGAAATAAAAATAACCAAATAATGTAAAACACATTTTCTATTTGTGTTGATTTTTATTAATGAAGTAGAACTAGATGTAGTCCCCCTTGATGTATGTGAAGTGGTGTTTGGAAGGTCTTATATGTACATGTGATATGCAATCTTCATGCAAAGATGCAGAGAGCCAACCCATACTATCTCATCAAGGATGGTTCATATTTCACCATCAATGCACGCATGGGCAAGTCCAAAATATCACTGGTAAGTTCCAACCAAGCCAAGAAATTGATTAGTTCTAACAAAAAGTATGTTTTATTGTTTTTAAGATAAAATTAGTATCTAGAGAGTCGGTGAGAGAAAAGTCATCCCTAGAGGGTGTTGGCATTATGGCTAGTGTGTTGTCCTTGATGGAAACCTGCTTGATGAAGATATACTTGATGTTAACAGTATGATAATGCAATGATTTTGGAACTAAAGCAAATAACATAAATGGTTGTACAAATTTTACAGATTATATAAATAGAGAAAAGACATTTTAGTTATAGATAGATCACAAAAGTGAAGTTTGAGAAAATATACATGGTTCCTATGAATAAGGATTGCATACATACGCAAGTCCTATGAAAAAAAAGTTGCATACATAATATGATCCATGGAAATTTGGATACCAAGGGCCATTACCATGGTATTTTCCCATAGTAATTGATGCAGCAACATTTATTTGATCCCATCAATGAATACTAATGACACTACCAAAGGATTTACCTAAGGTATTGTCTAAGGCAAAAGCTATATAAGGAGATGGAGATCAAAGTGTGCAAGTGTGCAAGTGAATAGCCATTCATGTGTGATCTGATCTGAAATAGGCGTGCTCTAGGGAGTAATGAGATGACTCACATCTAGAAGATATGAAAGTACATTAATCACTAATGGTTAAACTTGATTGAGTGTTTATCTTTGAATATCAAATGATGCAAGATCTGTTTGAATGTGTTTGAAGCAATTTATGATTTAATAGTAAAATTTGCAGAAAGTATGATTGTGATTTGCAACGAAGATCTAATTCAGTAGTTCAAGATCTATATGTTAGATTCCCTCAGTGAGCCTGTGTACATACACGAATCTGATTCAACATAATCGTGTATAGATTTTGTGATATTTTTATTCAGTATGTTGGTATATATACACTAGTGTTATGCATGGTAATAATGTGTACACACAAATATGTTTTATGGAGGTCGCATATATGTACTAGGGTTTGAATTATTGCTTGATGATGACACTTGATGATGTATGTGTTGTTGTCTGCCAATGATGTCTTGATAAGCATGGTTTGTATCTGATAGTGTTGACTAGGTTGTTTTGATTATGGATTGGAAGATTGGTTATTGATGATGCTACAAGATGTTGATCTGTGATTAAGTTGCTACTGTGACTCAATATGTTAGTAACTCAGTGAGTGATGCAGTGATTCAATTTTTAGCATTCAGTGATTTGAGATATATATGTAGGTTGCATTTAGAGGAAGCACGTATATACATGATTATGCTTTAGAACAATCGCATATAATTTATGAAGTAAATTTGAACATGGTTTGTGATGACTACAAATTTCTTCCGTGTTGATAACAATGTGGCTATGATCTTGATTTCTGACTGGTTATTCATTGGATTGATTTATGGCTTGATGTAATAGTTCATTGTGCATTGGTATGATCTAGTTAAGATGATTTAGTATTCAGTGTTATAGTTGCCTCAGTGATTCAGTGTTCAAATTGGTGTATTGGTTTGGGCTTATTTTTGATGTGGGTCCAGTGTGAAAATATGATGAAAATTGGCCTACAGGTTGTTTGACAGGTGGATCCAGTATGAAACATTATGAAACGAGGTCCACAAGGTGTTGAGGGTTGTAGCCTTCAGTGAGCGGGTACGAGCTCCCTTCCTGTAGGAGTCGGTAAACGAGACTTGGGGTTATAGCCTTCTTCTAGTGGGCGTTGGAGAACTAGTGGAGGTTGTAGCCTCACGATGTTGGGTGTCTGCATGCTCGTCAGAGTTTGCAGCAATACAAGATGTAATGATGATTTTATTTATATATTAAAAAAGAATATAGATACAATGACAGTGATGGTTTTTTTCTATATTAGGTTTCCACCTAAAATCATGGTGTTTTATATGTGCGTCTTATGTGTTGTGATTTATCTGCTCTTTCCTACGTTCTGGATGGTTAATAATGCAATGGTTAAGATAACTTATTGATAAAAGATATGGCAAATTAAGTAAATTAGATATAAACCTTTTTTCATTCACTAAAGTCATGTACACGTGCGGGTTACATAAAGAACAATAACGTACAAATTCTAAATGCGAAATTGTAAAAGTTAAAAGTGAGTTGAAAACACAGATTCACCCCTCGCTACTCCCCCCCTCTTAGTATGTTTTCCTGACATAGGGGTGTAGTAAAAAACATAAATAACAACTAGAAGAGTTGCAACATGCATACACGGGTGTCTTCTCAGAGCCTAATGGGATACCACCCAAGAAGGAAATCGAGCATGAGATTCAATTGTTTCCAGATTCCTCGTTGCCAAACATTGGGCTATACAGGTAGTCTGTTATAGAAGCGAGGTGAAGAAGCAGTTGCAACATCTACTAGAACATTGTACCATTCAACCAAGTACCTAACCACGTGGGTCATGCATCATCATTGTTGCAATAAAGGATGGGACTTGGCAGATGTATATCGATTACAGGGTATTAATAAAAATTACCCTCAAGAACAAGTACCCCCTACCTAAGATAGTTGATTTGTTGGATCAGTTGTAGCAAGAAAAATACGTCACCAAGCTAAACTTAAAGTCTGGATATCACCAGGTTCAAGTCATAAAAGAGGATATTTGGATGACTTTCTTCAAAACTAGGTAAGGTTTGTATGAGTGGTTAGTCGTGCCTTTTGGCTTATGCAATACACCAATTACATTTATGAGGTTAATGAATGATATATTGCGTCGATTTATAGATTCATTTGTTATTGTTTATTTGGATGATATACTGGTATACGTTGCTACTTGGGAGAAGCACTTCTCACATTTGATGTAGGTGCTATAGACATCGAAGAAGCAACAACTGCTGGAAAATCTCCAAGTGTGAGTTTGCACAAAAGTATTTGTTGTTTTTGACGTATGTGATAGGTGGAAGAGAGCTAAAGATATATACCACCAAGATGGAGACCATCATGAAGTGGTTGGTCCCTAGTAATGTTTCTGAAGTTAAGGAATTACATTGGGACAACACAATACTTGAGAATATTTATAGCCTCATTTTCAACAGTAACAACACCACCCCACACCATAACAGCCAAGTGGTTAGAGTTTCTAGTGCTGAAAGGGTCAAGAAAGGGATTTTGAGGAGTTTGCATAATAATATTTGGTGTATCTAAGGCATGTGATAGCTATAGGAGTTTGCGCAGTAGTATTTGGTGTATCTAGGGCAGCCAGGGGAGAGCTAAAGTGGTTGGTCGCGACCAATGTTTTAGAGGTTAGGAGCTTCGTTGGGGCAACACAATACCTGAGGAAATTCATAGCCTTTTTTTCGGGAGTAGCAGTGGCACTCCATGCCATAACAACTAATGGAAAGAGTTTCTAGTGGGGAAATGGTCAACAGACAATCCTTGAGGAGTTAAAGAAAAAAAATCAATCAAGCACCGATTTTAGCATTACCAAACTTGCAACAGCCCTTCGAAGTGGAGATATGTTGAGTGAAGATGCTATGGGAGCGGTCTTAATATGAGGAGGAAGGCTTGTATGCTACCATTATGGAGTATTTTATGGGTCAGTTCTCAACTACCCTACCTACAAGGAGCATTATGCCCTAGTGCAAGCTACGAAGAAGTGAAAATGTTATATAATGGTAAAGGAGATAATAATCCACACATATCATCAACCACTACAATACCTATAGGCCCAGAGTAATATTAAATAAAACATCATCTACAAGACATAACCAAATGTTATTGAGTGCTCTTCTCATGCCTTATGCAATCTTTACTGCACTAACAAGTCTCACATTTTGAATTTTCAATAATTCAAAATTAATTTTACCATTAAACCTTTCCACCTCCAACTTGATATTCTTCATCTTCACCATTAATTCTCTTCACACAAGATCCACAAAAACATTTTTTTTAAAATATCCCAATTTGAAATTCCAAAAATTAAAAATAATACACCTCAATCTCCAAAAAGAAAAAGAAAAAAACTCCTCTTCTTGACAGCTCTTGAAATAGGTTCAAGGTTCAACTATTGCCTTAGACTACTATCTTCGTAGCCTCATATAGCTTCCACCAAAAGCTTGGAAAAAATGTGGTCTTTACAAAAAATAGACTTCATTGGCTAAACAAAAAAGTGTGGTTCTATCTTCACTAGCACCGGCCTTCACCAGCAAAACAGGGTCTGCGACCTCCACTTTAAACAATTTGGATGGAGCCATATGCAACCAAATTAATAAAACAAATTGAGCTGCTCGAAACTCAACAAAATTTTGAACATGGTGAAGAGTTCTATCCCCTTTACTTTTGACAATCAACAACATAGACATGAAAATTGGAATGTGACCAAGTTTCCATTATGTCACTATAATACACTGGAACTGGGTGAGGTTTTTTTTATTTTTAGGAAAGGAAAGACCAACAAATTTCAATTAAAAAAAAGATGGTTAGATATAGCATGCTAGTATAATCCCATATTACATGTGCATAGTGTATATGTGCTAGTATAATCCCATATTACATGTTAGTATAATCACATCTTACATGAGAATGATATCATTCGAAGGTGAGCAAGCCCCTCAAAGAAACCCGTAGGGAACACTAGTTACAACACAATGAACACCAATCATAGCACAACGATGAGCAGTCACTCATCATTCTAGCAATGTCGAAAGATACTTTGACTGGCATGATAACATGTCAAAAGATACTGTAACCAGCAAGATAAACATCAGAAGATATTTTGACCAGCAAGAACATAATAGCACCAAAAGATACTCTGACCAACAAAAAAACCATGGAAATGCTCCAACCAGCTTGAAAAAAAACTAGAAAAACAAGCCTGAAACAAAAAAACCCAAAAATACATCATTGAAAAATACAATCAAACTAAAACGCTAAAGATCTATAAGAAAACATAGGCCTAAATGGAAACCTCGAAATAGGGCATGAGACGAAGCCTATAACAAGCAACATACAATGCGGGTTAAAAAAACCCAGCCAAAAAGAAAAAAGAAAAAAACCACAAGGCCCACCATAAAAGACTTGAAGGGACAAACTACAAGGTGAAACTCTGAACAGAGTAAGGGAGTGGCCCCAATGGCTGCACAACCCACAAAAACGACAACATCCCCAAAGCATCGACCGGCTAGAATGACATCTGCAACCACGGAGTAGGAAACTGCCAAGCAAAATAGGGTCATTGGACACAAGGGAAAACCACAACCACCTCTTCAGCAGGCACACAAAAAGCACCAACGGGTGGGACCATACAAAATGCGACAGAGAGATCCAGGCAGCAGGTAACTCCAAGTACACCAACTGAAGAGAAATGCTCGACATTCACATAAAATTGATGATCTTGTTTAGCTCCTGTCTAGTAGGTAAAAGGTGACCAGGAACATCTAAGGAATATCAGAAAGGAGGGAGATGATCCAAATGAATTCCCATTGACTCTAAGAGGTTTGAAACTCTTGTAAACCAACATCTGGCTCAGCTTGAGGGAGTAGAACGGGCAATAGTCTCAAAAGAGCAATATGCCAAGTAAGGATATTGGTCCCTACTCTTGTCTGCCAAGCCCTCGACACGATGCAAGAATTAAACCAATCTGAAGACTACCTCAAGCCGAAGGGGCTGCGCTCCAAACTCTGTAAGGATGATGTGTTGTTGCACTATCAGTTTGCACCTAATGATGTGGCAGAGAAGAAGAATATGGACTCTCTCAGCTAAATCCCAGTCTGACTCAAGTAAAGACGATCCCCAAATATCTGAGCCATATAGAATAGTGGGATAGATCAAGGTGTCCATGAGGCTCATCTTGGACGAGATGTCCTGGAAGTGATGTCGAAAGCATTGTCTCTCGAGAAGGGCTAAGGATCCATATCCTTTGTTGATACAAGGCTGAAGCGCTAGTCAGACACTGAAACGGGGACCTAAGAATTGCACCCCCAAGTAAGTACACATGCTAGTGAGCTCAATCTCCTCCCCTCTGAATAGAAAGTGAAGGTCTGAGGTTTTCTTCACCCCATTGAAGATCATAACCTTGGTTTTACCCCGGTTGACTGTCAATTGTCGATGGTCACAAAACAGAGCTAAGGCATTCAGCTGCCTCTGTAATCCTTCTCGGGATGACAAAGAGTTTTTAGCTAAACAACTCCCTTTTATAAAGAGTGTTGGGTAAAACTGATAATGTTAAACTTTTCTAGAATCTCTGATTAGGCACTGCATATAAACTAGTGAAACACCTTTAGATAAGGAATCTGCAATCTGCGAGCACATTGAGCTCCTTGTATACATAAACAGCAAGATAAGATATTGAGAGTATCTCTAATACTAAGAACTTCATCTAGTGAAAATAGCAAAAATAGAAAAACAGGGTTTGTTGCCTTCCACTTACAAACCTGGGATGAAACCCTACACAATCAAATTAAGAAAATAATGGAGTAGTTTTTAAGTGTGATTTTTTGGAGTTTCCAATGGATTGTAGTCAAATTTAAATTGGTGTTGTTTAAATTAATTTTTAACTACATATATGGATTCAATAACCTCAAAAACCCCTAAAACACTTTGATTGTAAAGAATTCACCTGTCAAACTTGTGATTTCAATAAATCCCTGTAAAATTCTAAGACAAATTAAATCAAAAAATAAACTAAAACACTTTCCAAAAATTCACACTCACACTACTCCAAAAACTTAAATACTACTCTGAAAACAGTTTAATCGGCTCGATCCTCAACTTCAACATAGAAGTCTAGAACAACAATGGGTCTAACCTCTGGCACGAACGAGGACTTTGAGGCCCCAGAACAGGTATCTTAACCCGCACAAAATTCTCGAGCACTCTGCAAACAACTCCTTTGCACAGACTTCTGCAAAGGGTGGCTCGAGATAATCCCTCAGTGTTGACTCGACAGGCTTGGCTACATTTCTTCTGTGTACGTCCGCTCCTCCACAGCAAAGATCCTCTGCACAGGTTCTCGCATACTCAACGAACTTTAAACCCCTGCGAGCTCTCTCCTCTATGCCCAATGGAAAAAAATAAAACTCAGCCCCATAATTCTTGGTTTTTATTGCCTATATACAATATTACTTTCAGAGAAAAAGTGGCACAAGGAAAAATCATCACATAATGCCAATTTTAAGTGGTAAAATCTTAAGAGTATGTCAAGGAGAAGGTAAGATATTTTATTGAAGAAAATCAAGCTTACCATTAATTTATCCCATCTCTGTGGCTACATAGAAATATCTATCTTGGCACCACTAAATAATTGCTATCAGTTTGGTAAACCAACACACCATTACATTTATATAAAGTAAATTTTGATTTTTACAATATATTGTTGTCACAAATTTAACCCATATGAAAGAGATAAATTTGAAACATACTTATGTGATAATGATTTCCTACCTGGCACAATGAAGCTGGTGTATATGGAAAGTTAGAGGAACCTACTTACAATGATAGCAATGGTTGCTTTCATGAAACACATTCAGAGCATCACTCATCCCAAACGAAAGAAATAATTATTTTTTTTCTCGATTAAGACTAATTCTATTAAGCAAAAAATATTGTACAAGAGGATACATTCCAGAGATGCAGGATACCGGCAACCGGAAATGATAGGACTATCAACCTCGGTTCCGGAGAAGGAGTTAAGCAAGCAAGGAGCTACAACAAGTCACTGGAAGCTTAAAGAAGCGTTGAATGCTACCCTGAAAGGGTAGAGGCTTCAACACGAAGCTTTTTCCCTTTCCTTTTTTTAACTTCAACCCAACCATTTTGGGGTGGATGAGCGATTACAACTTGAATATTGGGGTCCTCCACAGGGGAGCCCTCCTTTTCTGAATCCGAGGAGGAGGACAAATGGACACGTTTCTGAGCAATGGCTGAGTTGGAGGAAGGCGCCAGACCATCGGTGGAAGGGGCCACGAAATGAGGGGCCTGATTCAATTCTTCATCGCTATCTTCATCTTCATAACTGGAGGAATCAGAATCCACTACTGGAGGAGGAGAGCAGGGAGCCCATCGTTTGGACTTGGGCTTGGAGACGTTGGCCTTGTTCTTTTTTGTCGGGCGAGATGGGCATGTATTCTGCAAATGCCCAGATTGGTGGCAATGGCGGCACCGAAAAGCTGTATTCTCGTAATCCAGTGTCTGGGTCCAGACAAAGTCGTTTATCTTGAGATTGATTTGTTCTGGAAGACCTTTACTCAGGTCTAACTCCACACATATTCTTGCATATGAGTAGAGACCTTTAGATTCCCGCCCTAAATATCCATTGATGAAGCTGCCCAAGGTGTCTCCTATTGCTCTGAAGACCCGAGTACTCCATAGGTGGGCAGGTAAGTTTGGAAGCCGAATCCATACCGGTGTCTTGGTAATGACTGCAGTGGCTGGATCAAAATCTGGGAACCAAGGAGTCAAAAATAGCCCTGCAGTTCCCATGAACCAAGGGCCCTCTGCTAAGGACTTTTCATAGTGCTTACGGTTATCAAATAGAACAATGAAATAACCTTTCGAACAAAAAAAGATCTTACAATGATGTGTCCAGTTTGCATGGATCCATGCATAGAGATCCTGAGATCGCGGCCATAATCCATTAAATCTGCAAATGATGGCTCTTTCTACAAATTCTTGAAGATGGGAAGCCAGTTCTTCATGTATGAGTTCAACAGAAGGAACTTCTTCAATCTTGTCAACCAAGAAGGCCTTAGATTTAAGGGCTTCCGGGGGTTTGGGGTTCTCAGAGTGAACTGCGTCCTTGTATGAGAAAGGCCGAGTAGAGGAAGATTGTCCCGCTGCACCTCCTCTCAAACGAAGGGTCGCCACCACCAAGCTGTTCCTGGAAATGCTGTAATCAGAGAGGGGAAGAGGGTCTTCAAGTTGTTTACCTTGAAAGAGAAGTCGCAGAAGGCTTGATGGGATCCCCATTCTGCGCTCTAGATTCAGTTTGAGTTCCTGCACCAGATCTGAAGGGCTGACCCATTGCATGATGGTCCTGCTTGAGGGCTGAGAAATTTGGATCTGAAAGGAGTCAGATAAGGGCCTTGCCCCATGCAGATATCTGGATCTGGCCAGAGCGTGGGCTTTTCTGCCTTCTGGATGGCCAGATCTGGCAGATCTTTTTCAGACCTGAAGCTAAGACTGCGTCTCGTAGAGCAACTGTTTGCCTCAGATCCAAACAAAGACCATGCGAATCTAGAGTTTTCCTGCTCTCTCTTGCTTGATTCCAAGGTCGGCACGGAAAGAAAAGAAGCCAAAGCCGAGGCCTTGAGATCATGAGGCCACTGCTGCTGAGGGTGCAGCATTCGAATCCACCGGGGGTTGCGCGTCCGAGCGAGCGCAGCAGAGGCATTGTCGTCGGTGGCGAGAGCAAAAATGGTCTTCGCTTTTGCGCTGTGCAAGACCCTGGCGGCATCATCGTATGCACGGGCAGCATCCCCGGCAGTGTCGAATGTGCCGGGCCACACTCGAACTTTCTTCCATGGATCTCTGATCTCCACTGCGAATCTCCCCCAGGGCCGCTTTCTTACGCCCCTGAAATGGGTTTCTTTGAGGGCCCGGGATTCGTTCTCGTGACCTCCGATCCCCCCTCTCGCTCTCTGCATGGTCTCTACAGCCATCGTCTGATCAAATTCCATCCCAAACGAAAGAATTAAATGTATGCTCAGTGACCAATTCAATATGAGAATCTCGTTCGCACGACAAGCTACTGTCTAAGAATCTAATTAAGACTAAAGACTATTGTCCAATGATAGTGTGAAGTTGATTGAAGCCGACCAAGAGTATAATCAAAATGAGAATAATTTTGAATCATGAATGAAACTGTTATGAAGCTCACTCTGGAAAGACTTGCTTCAACAATTTTTAGACCAAAAGAAAGATTTACCATGCTTGTTCAACCTCACAATGGCCATTTGTTCCATGCTTGCCTGAGTGGTCATTAACAATACCTCTTTAAAAACTATAATTCCTGCCCCCAGCTATGTTGGCAAAATGAATGAAATTGTTATGAAGCTCACTTTGGAAAGACTTGCTTCAACAATTTTTATGCCCAAAAAAAGGTTTAACATGATTTTTCAACCTCACAATAGCCATTTGTCCCATGCTTTCCTGAGTGTTCATTAACAAGACTACTTTAAAAACTATAATCCCTGCCCCCCAACTATGTTGGTTAAATGTAGAAGGGTTGTTGAAGGATTGGATCTGAATATAATAGATCAAGGCGCCACACCAAAACAACAAATACAACTGAATTTGAACACTCACGGTTGGGGAAGGTGAAGATATGTTATATCATCTTTCGATTCATTGATTTATACATACTTTAGCGACGTTGTTTTTGATCGACAATAGTAACATTGTATATACTTATGTTACTACAATTCTCACAAGGGGCATACAGGGGCATACATAAGCTTTTATAAGTTTCATATCCCATGTGATATCTTGTATGCCATGAAAATCTGAAATCTCCATTACCTCCAGGGATTTCATTGTTGTGAAGTAATTCTAAGATAATAAGATAAGATAATTATATTTATGTCCAACTAATGACCACAAAGTAAGTTAAAGGGGCTGTTGAGTAATTGATGTCCATACAAAGTAGGGGAACTAAACGGTCTCCTAAAAAAAGATATAATGCATGAAGTAAATCAACATTTGGCCCTAGCGGAGAATATCCAGGAGCTAATAAGTCTAAGGATCGGACCCATCTCTCCTAACATCTGAGGCTGAATAAAGAACAACAAAGAAACTCAACAAGGTCTGTTGGCCCGATGAAGAGTCGGTGGAAAGTGCGGACTGTCCACTAAATCGTCACCTTTAGGGGTTCACGTGTTACTGAGGTCTGGAAGACCTAGTCTGTCTCCCAGGAACGGATCTGAGACAAATTTGCTGCTGAGATCTCATGTGGCAGGGTGAGGTCTCACAAATCCTCACTTATCTAGAATATAGATACGTACTGGTATCAATGGGTCTCTTGGTGCCCCTTTCGGAAGGTAGTATCCTAAAAAATGTCATGATCCTTTGTGTGGGGTCGGGTCTGATAGGAAGCTGAAGAATATGTGCTCGGAACCTGAGAGCTTCCTACATATATAGGGCCAAACATCTCTAATCAAGATACTTGAAAAAGTCAGCGAGGATCCGAGACAAGCAATGAAACCTTCCTTTGATCTTGTAGTAGACAGGGCATCCAAGAATGAAGTGCACCTCGGTCTCCACTCCCTGTAAATGACATACATGGCAAATTTTGTGTGGTCTATCCACATAGCAGTCCGTCTCTACCTAAAGTCTATGAGAACCTACTCTGAATTGTCCTAGAGGAATGCGAAGAGCATGCATCCAATGGTGAAATGTATACTAGGGTCGAACAATGAGCCCATCTCTCAACTCCAAGAAGTGCTCAACATAGAAGGCCATCTTTGGGCGCAACCCTCTTGGAGGATTGACCCAAGTGACCTAGATGAACTGCCTATAGATGTCCTCCCTGATGATCTTGTTTAGCACCTGTCTAGTAGGTAAAAGGTGACCAGGAGCATCTAAGGAGTATAGAAAAGGAGGGAGACCATCCAACTGAATTCCCACTGAATCTAAGAGATCTGAAACTCCTATAAACTAACATCTAGCTCTCCCGAAGAGAGTAGAACGAGCAATAGTCTCAGAAGAGCAATATGTCAAGTAGGGATACCGGTCCCTACTCTTTATTGAGTCTGGAAAGCCTTGGACACGATGCAATAGTGTTACTTGGGAGCAGGAGCGAAAGCGAGGAGCGGGAGCGAAAACAAGAGTGGGAGCGACATTTTCAGAAGCTCCCGGTTTGGGAGCGAATACTGGAGTGTTTTTTATATAATATATATATTTTTATATTTTGATACATATATGTCAACAAAAACATGTAGAATAATGAATTAGATATAAAAAACATAAGAAAACATAGATTGAGCCATATAACAACAATCATCTAGAAGTTATAATCTTCATCAACCATGTCCACAAGTTAGTAACATAGTAACATACAACATATTGAGTCTCATGATTCATCAATCTTAAAGTTTCAAGCTTTCAAAATTCAATATATAACATTTATCATCATTGATCACCAAAGTTGTACTTGTAAGCTAAGTGTAACCATTACAACAAACAATATCTAACATGAAATGAAATGTTATAAAATGAAATGAAATGAAACAACTTTCATAAAGCATCATATTCATAATTCATTACTAATGAGTTATAATTGCCAACTTCAAACTTAAATTGTCATATATTGTTTCAAAAAATATCATAATAAACATGAAAGAGTCAATAGTTATAAAAGCTACTAGAAACTAGAAAAGAGAAGTAAATCTATTATCTATTTCTTATGCTTGGGCCTCTTGCCACCACTAGAAATGTCTAATTTTTTAGTCTTGTTGGAAAATCAAGATCTTTGTCATTAATATCACCCTCTAAGCATTAATATCTAGAGATATCTTTGTCATTACCTCTGTATCTATATAGGGATCTTTGTCGTTAATATCACCCTCTAAGCATTAACATAAGATAGAAAAAGCATAGCATGTCAAGTCAAGATTTTGTTTGAGTTATGTGTACATTTTTATGGGGGTCATGATAGAGGCGTTCGACAACCAATGTCACTAACATCAAGGTACATAGAGGGATTGGTGCTCTTGATTAAATACGAATTCCATACCCTAATACATGACAAAATTCAATGGAAACATTGCGATCCCCCAATCCTGAAATCCTGAAAAACTGATAAGTCTGCTGGATTTTGAATGAAATCTAAAATTCTACTTTCTCCATATGAAATCCAATGAGGCCAAAACCACTCTCAAACATCCTGATTCGTTTCAGGGTAATGTTAAAAATTTAAGTAAAAGGATGAAAATGAAGATTAAAGAGAATGTCACTTTTACTTTAAGAATTTACCATTGCCATGAATAGCATATCAATACTAGGGCCTAGACTTGATCATTAAGCTGCCCCACTCAAAAACTATTTGTTTCTTTCAAAAAAATTGCATTTCGAGCATTACTACAAAAAAAAAATTGCAAAAAAGGCAAAACGCTCCCGAAAAGGCAGGGAGCGAAAAAATTTTTAGGGAGCACGCTCTCGACCCGCTCCCAAGTCGCTCCCGTGTGGAGCGCGGATTGGGAGCGGGATCGAGGGGGGGGGAGCACTCCCCCGCAACACTGCGATGCAAGAATGAAACCAATCTGAAGACTATCTCAAGCCGAAAGGGTTGAGCTCTAACTCTACAAGGATGATGTGTTGCAATACTATCAGTTTGCATCTAATGATCTAGCGGAGAAGAAGAATCTAGACTCTCTCAGCTAAATCCCAATCTGGCTTAAGTAAATACGGTCCCCAAATCTTTGAGCCATATAGAATAGTGGGATAGATCAAGGTGCCCATGAGGCTCATATTGGATGAGATGTCCTAGAAGTGATGTCGAAAGCACTATCTCTCGAGAAGGGCTAAGGATCCATATCCTTTGTTGATCCTTGGTTGAAGCGATGGTCACAAACTGAAGCGGGGACCTGAGAATTGCACCCCTAAGTAAGTATACGTGCTGGTGATTTCAATCTCCTCCCCCTCTAAATAGGAAGTGAAGGTCTAAGGTTTTCTTCAACCCATAGAAGATCATAACCTTTCTTTTACCTAGGTTGACCGTCAATTGTTGATGATCACAAAACAGAGCTAAGGCATCCAGTTGCCTCTGTAATCCTTCTGGGGATGAGGAGAGAAGGATCATGTCATCAGAAAAGAGTAGAATAGATATCAGAACCTGGTGAAGAAGGAAATCATCAATGTCTAGGATATCCTCGTGTAGAAATGCCTCCAACTCATCAATATATATCCCAAACAGGGTAGGGGACAATGGACAACATTGTTTAGCCCCAACAGTGCTTTGGATGAAATCAGAGATCCCATGAGGCGCATGAAAACGACCAAGAAAAAACTCATATATGAACATAATAGTGGTCAATAGGGTTGTATAGATGCAAATATCTCTGAGTCTTTGGAGCAAGGCCTCCCTCGAAACAGAGTCAAAAGCTTTCCGAAAATAGCGGTGTCGTGACTTCCTCAATCACAGTGCGAAGGGTGAAGATGCGGTCAACGGTCTGATGAGCTAGTCGAAAACCTGCCTATCCCCTAGCTCTGAGTTGTCTTTGGTCAAGGTCATTGGAGAGCTTCCTATGTAGAATAGTAGCATACAACTTCAAGGACGTGTGGCCCACCATGATTGTTCTGTAGTTATTGGGATTTGAGCTAGAACCTAATTTGTGGATCAGATGGATGATGTGGTGTGACCATGTCGGTGGAAAACCTTCACGGACTACATGGTTGCAGAGATCAACCAAGTATATAACCAAAGCACGGAAATCATTCTTGAAGAACTCTTATTGGTAGCTATCCTCATCAGTTGCTTTGTTGTTGTTGATCACCCAACTAGCCTCTCTAATATCTTTGTCAGAGAATAGGTAACAAGAAGAGGGTGGGGATGTAACATGAATTTGGGCCTGCCTGGGAATATCATAAAGGTTGGAAGTGTGAGAGAACATGGATGTAGGGTCGAGGTCAAGTGGAAAAGGGGAGCGTTGGGGAAGGGTATGCCAGAATTGTTTAGGAGAATGGACAAGGAGAGCAGAAAGTTCCCATCTTCTATAAGAGACAAAGAGTTGTTTCTTGCAACGAAGGAGACAACGATAAAAAGCTTTGAGGTCGAAGTAGAAGAATTGAGAGTGGGTGAAACTTGAAAGCATATCGAAGTTCTCGATGTAGAGTCTTGCATTTGTCATTGTACCACTTGTTCATAGGGCAAGATCCAACTTTAGGGTAGAGGAGAAGATGTCAAGGTCTCCTTCGTCAAATCGGAAGGTAGTTCGGGGTGGGCCCCGAGGGGAGGGATGGGTGGAAGGGGAGGGTCAAACCAAAGAGAGAAGGAAAGACGTGCATGATAGTCAAGGGGGATGGGGGATATGGAGAAATAGCGAATAAAAGGGAGCAAGTTATGGCTAGCGAGTACATAATCAACTACACTCGCATCTCCCGCCATATGGCTGGCATGTGAAAAAGCAAGAGTCTGGGAAATAGGGGAGACCATTTAGAATCAACTCCTGGGATTCTCCCAACTGCAATAGATGCTTATCATAAACTGTAGTGGGCCCCAAAGCATCATCTGACATCCTGTGAAGCCCTAATGAATTTGGATCTATCCCTTGGGTACAAAACACATCCTCTAATAGGTCGTGAAGAGGGATTTTGAGATCTCTAGTACGAGCATTGAAGTCACCTAGGAGGATGACTTCCCCAACAACAGAGTATTGGGTGATGTCGGTGTGCAAGTCTATAAAGGGTCCCCATTTGAGCCATTATGGATGGAAAATGGTGAAGAGGCTGGGGGAAAGTAACAAACTGCAATGTAGATATCCATTGGAGGAGAGACTCTAACACTAATCTGAATCCACATAAACCTATAAAACTCATCTCAGCTATCAAAGATACCCTATTCCAGAGTGAGTCACTAACCAAAAAAGCAACTCCCCCTGATCCTTTGACCCCTCCCGAACTCCTCGTCTCCTGCCTACAAACTGAGATCCAATGGTAACCTGCAATATCTTGGAGAGTTCAAACAGGGCTCACATGAGTCGCGGTCATGAAGAGGATGTTCGAGAGAACATGGATGTAGGGTCGAGGTCAAGTGGAAAAGGGGAGCATCGGGGAAGGATGGTATGCCAAAATTGTTTAGGAGAATGGACAAGGAGAGCAGAAAGTTCCCATCTTCTATAAGAGACAAAGAGTTGTTTCTTGCAACGAAGGAGACAACGATAAAAAGCTTTGAGGTCGAAGTAGAAGAATTGAGAGTGGGTGAAACTTGAAAGCATATCGAAGTTCTCGATGTAGAGTCTTGCATTTGTCATTGTACCACTTGTTCATAGGGCAAGATCCAACTTTAGGGGAGATGGAAGTGGAACGAGTAGTGTGGGGGAAGGATTTGAGTGATGCTTCCCAAATGGAAAATGAAAGACAAGTGTATTTAGTAGAAGCAGAATCAAGCAAGGAGAACTGGGTCTCCAATGGGAGCATCTTTTGTAGGGTAGAGGAGAAGATGTCAAGGTCTCCTTCGTCAAATCAGAAGGTAGTTTGGGATGGGCCCCGAGGGGAGGGATGGGTGGAAGGGGAGGGTCAAACCAAAGAGAGAAGGAAAGACGTGAATGATCGGCAAGGGGGATGGGGGATATGGAGAAATGGCGAATAAAAGGGAGCAAGTTATGGCTAGCGAGTACATAATCAACTACACTCGCATCTCCCGCCATATGGCTGGCATGTGAAAAAGAAAGAGTCTGGGAAATAGGGGAGACCATTTAGAATCAACTCCTGAGATTCCCCCAACTGCAATAGATGCTTATCATAAATTGTAGTGGGCCCCAAAGCATCATCTAACATCCCGTGAAGCCCTAATGAATTTGGATCTATCGCCTGGGTACAAAACACATCCTCTAATAGGTCGTGAAGAGGGATCTAGAGATCTTTAGTACGAGCATTGAAGTCACCTAGGAGGATGACTTCCCCAACAACAGAGTATTGGGTGATGTCGGTGTGCAAGTCTATAAAGGGGTCCCCATTTGAGCCATTATGGATGGAAAATGGTGAAGAGGCTGGGGGAAAGTAACAAACTGCAGTGTAGATATCCATTGGAGGAGAGACTATAACACTAATCCGAATCCACATAAACCTGGAAAACTCATCTCAGCTATCAAAGATACCCTATTCCGGAGTGAGTCACTAACCAAAAAAGCAACTCCCCCTGATCCTTTGACCCCTCCCGAACTCCTCGTCTCCTGCCTACAAACTGAGATCCAATGGTAACCTGCAATATCTTGGAGAGTTCAAACAGGGCTCACATGAGTCGCGGTCATGAAGAGGATGTTCGTTGATTTGAGAGCATCATACAAGAGTCTTGACGATGACCAAAAAGATCCATTGCCATTCCAATAGCAGAGAGAAATGACTGTACCCTATCGCCTCCCAAAGTGGGCCGGTCATTTGGAACCTCTAGTTCGGGGTTCCCACCTAAGTGGGAAGGAGTCTCGAATGGCTGCCTGAAGATTCCTGATAACTACCCATTTCCCTGCTTCTCATGCTGCCATAACTTGTTCTCTAGATTGTTTAAGTTCCACAACCTGTGCTCGAGTGAGGGTCTCGTCCAAGAAAATCGTAGTGGGAAGAGAAAACAACTTCCGCTTAGCCCTGAAGGCACAGAGTCGATCAGATGCAGTCTGGAGTCTGAAGAAGAGAGTGGAATTGTAGCCTAGCCAGGCTCTATCCAAATCTATATCGGGGAGGCTAAGGGTGTCCTAAGGGAACCTAGCCCCCACTTCCATAGGATCCGAAGAGGGGTGGGGTAAGGGAAAACCTCTCACCTTGAGATTCAATTCTCTTGCTCGTCTGTTGCATTCTTCCACAAGTTTTGCTTGCATGACCTCCTCAACTGCTGCAAGAGGGATAGGAGTTTTATCCTTCCCTCGAACCAATTGTACCCAAGAATTAATGTGTGTCTAATTTTTTGTTTGAATGTGGCTTATTGGGATCAGATTTCTTCTTGCCTGCTTTTAAGGTCAAGAATTTCTGCATGCAGTGCACCATTTGGAGGATGAAGAATTTCCTGCTCTTTGGTTTCATATAACATCTTCTCAAGGGATAAATTATCGCCCTCCACCTCTGAAACTCTGATAGAGAAAATGTGTATTTCTGAACGGAGTTGTTTGTTTTCAGTTTCAAGAAATTCCATTTTCCGCAGCATTTATTTTCCCTGGCCCGTCGAGAATGAGAAATCCGACTCTATGGCTATATCGATCGGACTGACTACCAGTTTCTCTCGCTTTGGAAGACGGAGAATTTCCTGCTCTTTGGTTTCATGTAACATCTTCTTAACAGATTAATTATCCCTTGAAACTCAGATAGAGAGGGTGTGTATTTCTGAACGGATTTGTTTGTTTTCAGTTTCAAGAGAGGTCGGAAAATTCCACTGGCATCTATCCCGGGAATCCCTCTATCTTCCGTGCGGGTGTGAATTGCGTCCACAGGTTTTGAGTGAGCCGCTTGCTAAGTGGATCCATGGATCAAGGACCGTGGAATCGATCGAGTTGGAGTAGAATTCGGGCACTTCGCAGTATCAAGCCCTTTACCCTTTGCAATGGACGGCTAACAATGAATCTGGGAGAAGCAGGCCAGCAGATAACCCAATACGGAGCAGAAAAAATGGCACAATAAGAAATGCAATATGTATTATTGTTTCAGGAAGGAAGCGAGCAGCACCCCGCCCAGACAAAAGATCCATAGCGAACAGTTCCAGCTTTTGGCCGGTTAAAACCAATCATACGTGGTGCGGGACGTTCAAGTCGAGAAGATGTTGTGGGGGTTACAAGCCATCGATCAATAGTGGGTGACAAGCCAGTCTTACCGAGAATACAGTTTTATATATATTCATACATTAGGGTAACTTCCTCCATATAGTTAGTTTTCAAGTTCTTTCTTCCCTGTCTTAGATTCATCGTTCCTTCCGACATTAAATAAAATGAAATTTCCTGTAACTGTAAGTGGATCAAAACCTTCCTTGCTATAAGACGTGTTGTTTCTTTAATGGTGACAGGAGGATTGAAAGGAAGTCAACCGGCAAGAGGCTAAAAACCCAAATTACTGGAAGAAATGAATTGATTGCTCTAACTGTGACTGGGAGCCACTGAAAGAAATATCCCATATCGATTGCTTAACTGACACATAAAATTACCTGATTACATCATACTCAGCAGCTTGAAATATGATCCTATAACCTCAACCCCAGTGGCCCAATCCTACGAAAAAACAAATGGGCTTTTTTAAAAGCCCGAAGAACACCCCAACAGTTCCATTCTCAGTTTGGATTGTGAACAAGTACGGCTTATGGGGATTCTGTGATCATTTTGACAGAACTGAATATAAAATAAAAATAAAATTATATATAGGACCTGACTACAGCACAGAGGGCTTTAAGGGAATCCAAGCATCATTGTTCCTCTGCTTCATCTATAGCAGCTTTGTCCGCGACCTTCTGCGCCTTCTCAAAGAGCTCCACAGTCCACTAACTCCTTTCCCATGGCCTTAGAAGAGCCCATTGCTCTACTGCTGCTGCTATTACCTAACCCTAACCCTTGCCTAACCTCAATATCAACAGAGTGCCAAAACACAGCAATTTATGATGCTATTGCTGACTCACTTGTCATTTTGAAGCAAATTCTTCAGAGAAGCGAAATTGTCCACAATGTGCAATTACATTGATAAACCCACCAACATCATCTTCCTTAGCAGAAGAAACAATCTCCATCCCTGCAGATTGACAGGAAGCGAGTGCAGTTGAAGGAGTAGTAGGGGATCCAATTTCTTCGATCCCAGTGGGGCAAGGATTTTTCTGCTTGGGACCTGCAAGGAAATTTCAACGATTTTTAGTGAAAAAATTCAATAAAAAAGAAGATGAAGCATAAGGCTGGAATCAAATAAAATAAAGACACACACTCTATCGGTTGAGCCAAAAGAGGACAGAAAAGAGGCACAGAAGGAGAAGATGATAAGGCGGCCTTCAAATCATTTAAATTTATTTTGCATTGGTAATTTGCCTTGCAAATCCCAACAATAGCGCTATTGCAACTTCTACCTCTTACTCTACGAGTGTTGCAGACACCTGCACAATTAAAATCACATCTACTCAGAAACCAAATAGAATGCCTATGGTTAAACTCCCCAAAAAATCGGAATCCCATCTCAAAGAAAGCAAGTGGACTCACAGAGAAAAGAAACATACAATTTGTTGGGGATTTTTCTGTCAAAATCCCAAAAACAACATAAACTGGACACAGAATAGAAAACAATGCTCTGTTTTTTCACACACAGGATCTTTAATCTTAGCACCGGGAAGCTTAAAAAAAAATTTCTGGGCAGACAGAGATTTCCACACACCACAAATTTCTATTCATTAATAAAAACTGTTGTTACAGACTTCTTCCTCTCTCAGAGGGATTACACAGGAACACTTCAGTTCCAGTTGCAAAAAGGATTACTCTGTTTCACTTTGCAAGTCTTCACACTGCTGTAAAATAAAAATTACATACGCTGCTGCGTGCTCCCCTTTTTTTTTTTACTTCGCACTGCTGTGCATTACAATTCCTTCTTCACTCTCATCAACACAACAAAAAAAAGAACATTACATATATATATATATATATATATATATCAACAATAAGAACTTACTTCACGTTTTCACTTCCCATGCTTCCGTAAAAGAAATAATAAAAAATTAAATGCTTTTACCAACTATTACTTGATCCCATACTCCCGCTGAAATAAAATTAAAAAAAACTTCACCAAAACTTACCAACCCACAGTAAATTGCATTTACTGTTTTACTAACATTCATTGGCGGTAAGTAAAACTTTTACTTCACGTAAAATTTCATTTAATGCTGGCCTGTACTTCAATCATTGACTTCAAATGGATCGCATCGCAGAATCCCATTTGGTCGGAACACAAAAATTGGGGCACACACATATGGTGCGATCTGCGATATGCGATCGGATCGCATCGCACCATCGCAATCGGGGAAATCAAGTGAACAAAACGAAGGGTCCAAGTACACATGCGATATGCGATCTGCGATCTCATCGCATCACAAAAGTAAAAAAATAGTTTGTTGCAGTTGGAATTATATTTCAACACTCCCCTTTAATTTCAATTGCTGGGTTATCAATCATACCCAGACGCTTCCTTAAAAATTCAAAGCTCTTCTGATCCAGTGGCTTTGTCAGGATGTCTGCTATCTGTTCCTGAGTCTTGCAATGTTGTAGAACAATTTCTCCATTGTTCACCAATTCTCTGATGTAGTGAAACCTTGTATCAATGTGTTTCGTTCGCTTGTGAAACACAGAATTCTTGGACAATGCAATAGCGGAGCTATTGTCACAAAAAATCACTGTCGCGTTTGCCTACTCTTGGCCTAAGCTCCTCAACATCCTTCTCATCCAAACTGCTTGACATGCTGCTGCTGTAGCTGCCACATATTCAGCCTCTGTTGTAGACAATGCTACAATGGACTGCTTCTTAGAAGCCCATGAAATGGCTCCTGAACCCATATGAAAAACATAACCGGAAGTGCTTTTCCGATCATCTACACTTCCAGCCCAATCACTGTCAGTGTATCCAATTAAATCTGAATGTTCTGAGACATTATATAAAATTCCAAACCTTCTGGTACCTTTGACATACCTCAAAATTCTTTTTTCTGCCTGCCAATGTGCCTCCTTTGGCCTCTCCATGAATCTGGAAATTAAACTAACAGCAAACATAATGTCAGGCCTAGTAGCTGTTAAATACATTAGGCTGCCTACAATACTCTTGTACAAACTAAGATCAAAATCCTTGCTGCTGTCCTCTCTGCTGAGTTTTAATCCCATTACTGTGGGAGTGATCGCTGCCTTGCATTCTTGCATGTTAAATCTGCCCAACACTTGATTTACATATCTCGCTTGTGAGATAAAAATTCCTTTTTCATTTTGATCTACTTCTATGCCTAAGAAGTATCTCAACAAACCCATGTCAGTCATTTCAAATTCCTCCTTCATGACTGATTTAAAATTCTTAATGAGCTGATCATCATTACCTGTGAAAATAACATCATCAACATATAAGACAACATTAAAAATTTTACCATCTTTTTATTTGATGTAGACGGTAGGTTCTCCCTCACACTTGTCGAATTCATTATCGAATAGATATGAATCTATCTTGCTGTACCATGCTCTTGGCGCTTGCTTCAGCCCATAAAGAGCTTTCTTCAATCTGCACACTTTGTGCTCTTCACCTTTCTTCTCATAGCCTAGAGGTTGTTCAATATAAACCTCTTCCATTAACACTCCATTTAGGAATGCTGACTTCACGTCCATTTGGTAGACTTTCCACTTGTTTTGTGCTGCTATGGACAGCACTGCTCTCACGGTTTCCATTCTTGCAACCGGTGCGAAAGTTTCCTCATAATCTCTCCCATATTGCTGCTTGTATCCCTTGACAACAAGTCTTGCCTTGTGTCTTTCAATTTTGCCTTCAACATTGCACTTGGTCTTATAGACCCATTTGACTCCAATGACTTCTTTACCTTTTGGTAGCTCAACCAAATCCCATGTCTTGTTTCTTTCTATGGCATTCATCTCCTCATCCATAGCTTCTATCCATTTCTTATCTTTAATTGCATCTTCGAAATGAATAGGATCATCAACATGACAATATAAAGCAAACAAGGAATTCATTCCTTCATCATAAATGTCACTTAGATTTCTAAACTTCTTACCTCTTTCATTTGTTGTGCAAGTGCTTGAAGACGCACTTGAATTTCCTCCTTGTGGTGTGCTTGATGAAGCACTTTCATTTATCCTCAATGGTGTCCCTTGCTGTCCTTGTGTTGGTGCCGCTGTTTGGGGATTCATTTCAGCCGCCTCCTCATCATCTTCATCATGAGACAAACAGTTTTTAACATTCACTGTTTTCTCTATGCTTCCATCCCAAGCTTCCTCCTCAATGAATTGAACATCTCTGCTGACAAAAAACTTCTTGGTGGATGGGATATACAACCTGTATGCCTTGGATTCCTCACTGTATCCAATGAAAATACATTTCTCCCCTTTGTTGTCCAACTTCCTCCTTAGATGATCTGGTATGTGTGCATAGGCCAAACATCCAAAAACTCTCATGTGGGTGACTCCTTGCTTTCTCCCACTCCATGCTTCTTCCGGCACTTTGTTCATTATAGCTTTTGTAGGACACCTATTCAAGATATATACAGCACAGTTTACGGCTTCAGTCCAATAATCATTTGGCAAATGCTTTGCCTTTAACATGCTCCTTGCCATATCCATAATGGTCTTGTTCTTCCTTTGAGCAACTCCATTTTGCTGTGGGGTGTACCTCACTGTAAACTGCTTATGTATTCCATTTTCTCTACAAAACCGTAGGAATTCTTTGGAGATATACTCACCTCCTCTGTCTATTCTCAAAACTTTGATGCACAGCCCACTTTGATTTTCCACAAGTGCTTTGAAATTTCAGAATTTTTCAAACACTTCACTTTTGTTTTTAAGAAAATATACCCAAGTTTTTCTTGTAAAGTCATCAATAAATGTTAGGAAATATTGGCTGCCTGCTAATGATGGAGCTTGCATCGGTCCACATAAATCTGAGTGGATGATCTCTAAGGGTGCCTTTGGCCTTATGCTTTTACCTGATGGAAAACTTTCTCTATGTTGTTTTTCCAAAATGCAACCTTCACAAAGGCTGTCTGGTTTCTCTATCAATGGTAATCCTCTTACCATTCCTTTTCTACTCAACAAGTTAAGACCTCCAAAGTTGAGATGTCCAAATCTCAAGTGCCACAACCAATTTTCATCCTTTGGCACACTTTGGAGAGCCTCTTGGGAAACTGCTGCAATTTCTTCTTTGTTTTTCAAATCTGCCCTTATTCTAAGAGGGAACATTATGTTCCTCGTCATCCTCACTTCAACAATACATCTTTTTCTGGGTGCAATATCCATGATGGTACATACATCATTCTCAAAGAAAACATTGTAACCCTTTTGAACAAGCTATCCAATACTCAAGAGGTTACATCTCATTCCAGGAACATAATAGACATCTGCTATGGTTTTCTTTTCACCTTGCTTTGTAAATATTTTAACTTCTCCTTTACCCATAACAAAAATTTTGCTATCAGTCCCAAGTGTGACTTGTGACTTCACACTTTGATCTAAAGCAGAAAACAAAGCTATGTTTCCTGTCATATGGTTGCTGCAACCGAAGTCTAGAAACCATATGTCTTCACTATTTGTTTCAGCCATGTTACAAGCTAACAGCATATTATCTTGGCTGACATTTTCTCTAGTAATATTTGCACTAGATCTATTACTCACATCATGCTGTTTCTTCCTACATTCACTGACATAATGCCCATATTTTTTACAATAATAACATTGGACATTGGATTTTTCATACCTTTGTCCTTGAGCATGATGTTGTCCACTTTGTTGGCTGCTGCCTTGACCTTGATTCTGATTTGGGTTGCTGCCTCTTCCTTGAGCATTTTCTGGACTGTTCCTTCCACCTCTGTTCTGGCTTCTGCCTCTTCCTCTCTTGTTTCCTCTGCCTTGACCTCTTCCTCTTCCAAAGGACATCTGGGTCTTGAAGGCTTGCTCTAGAGATGAGTTTTCATTTCTACTCAACCTCTGCTCATGTGTGATAAGTGATGCATGTAGCTCATCAACTGAAAAGTTTGAGAGATCTTTTGTCTCTTCAATGGTGGTGACAATCGCATCAAAATTTGAGTCCTTTCTTCAAGGGTTTCTCCATGAGTCCTTATCTGTGTGACCAGACCAATCACATGTGTAAAGAATGAGTCAATGGTGTCTGACTCCTTCATGCTCAGATTCTCAAAATCTTTCCTCAGCAATTGTAGTTTTGTTGTCTTCACTTTCTCCATGCCTTGATAGGCTGTTTTGAGGGTTTGCCATGCTTCATTGGATGTCTTAGCTGCTGCTATCCTTGGAAACACACTCTGGTCCACTGCTTGATACAACAATACAATGGCTTTTGCATCCTTCTTCCTATTGCTCTTCAGCAGATCTCTCTCTCCCTGAGTTAATGCATTGAACTCATTTTCATCTGCTGGTTCTTCAAACCCAGATTCAACTAATTCCCATAAATCTTGAGAGATAAATACAACTCTCATGGTTATTGACCAGTAGTCATAGTTCTTCCCATTAAACTGTGGGAACTGGGTGTTAAACATACCCATGCTAGTGCTGGTGTTAGCCATTCCTTGCATTCTAAACTATGCTTCAATTTCTTGACTGTGTATTTTAAAACAACTGACTGTTTCTTCAGCAACACAAAAAAAGTTTGTGAAATACCTGAATCCTTTGCCTGAGACTTCAGTTTGCTGGAGAAGATTTACTGCTGCAACAAAAGACTCCTCCCTTCAGCTTCTTGAACACCTTCAAAGAGCCTAAGCCTGCTCTGATACCACTGTTGGGGATTTTTCTGTCAAAATCCCAAAAACAACATAAACTGGACACAGAACAGAAAACAATGCTCTGTTTTTTCACACACAGCATCTTTAATCTTAGCACAGGGAAGCTTAAAAAAAAAATTCTGGGCAGACAGAGATTTCCACACACCACAAATTTCTATTCATTAATAAAACTGCTGTTACAGACTTCTTCCTCTCTCTCAGAGGGATTTACACAGGAACACTTCAGTTCCAGTTCCAAAAAGGATTACTCTGTTTTATTTTGCAAGTCTTCACACTGCTGTAAAATAAAAATTACATACGCTGCTGCGTGCTCCCCTTTTTTTTTTTTTTACTTCGCACTGCTGTGCATTACAATTCCTTCTTCACTCTCATCAACACAACAAAAAAATGAACATTACACACACACACACACACACACACACACACACACACACACATATATATATATATATCAACAATAAGAACTTACTTCACGTTTTCACTTCCCATGCTTCCGTAAAAGAAATAATAAAAAATTAAATGCTTTTACCAACTATTACTTGATCCCATACTCCCGCTGAAATAAAATTAAAAAAAAACTTCACCAAAACTTACCAACCCACAGTAAATTGCATTTACTGTTTTACTGACATTCACTGGCGGCAGGGAAAATTTTAAGAACCCCCTCTAAATTTATAAATATAATAAATGGGCGAATCTCCATGGTATATAGGAAAAATGGAAGGCGATTTTATCAATAATATAATATGTATATATAATTTTTTGGCGAATCTCTCACCAAGCATGGCGAATATTTCACTCAATTATAAAATCTTGTAAGATCTTGGTTAGTCTTTCACTAAATAATAAAACTTTGTAAAGTCCTAGTGAATCTTAGCATAGGCTACATGCTGGTTTAATTCCCCTATTTAAATAGGCTACATTCCAGGTGAATACCATGGGTCAATACCATGTGCCTTTTTTGTGAATACCATGGGTCAATACCATGTGCCATTTTTATTTTTATTAATTCTAATATTAGGGTTAATAATGGCTTTTTGCATGGTATTAATAACAATCTAGTCCATGGTATTTGTCCCATAGTATTTTGGCCATAGGTTTCACCTAAATATAACCCATTTTTTGAGTGTTCGTAAATATAAGGTGACTCATGGAGTAAATATAAAAAAATGTTTTATTTGTTTACCATACCTCTCTTTTATTTATATTTTTATTAATTTACCATACCTCTTTTACAAATATGGTATTTGGCCCATAGGATTCACTTAAATAAAACCTCTTTCTTGAGCCTTCATAAATGGAACGAGGGTTATGGACTAAATATAAAAAGAGGTTTTATTTATTTACGATACGTCTAGTTTATTTATATTTTTATTTATTTACCATACCTTTTGAGTAAGTATAAAAAGACGTTTTATTTATTTACTATACCTCCACTTTACTTATATTTTTATTTGTTTACACCCTTACATGTATATAAGGTGACTTATGGAGTAAATATAAAAAATGTTTTATTTATTTACCATACCTCTCATTTATTTATATTTTTATTAATTTACCATACCTCTTTTATAAATATGGTATTTGGCCCATAGGATTCACTTAAATAAAACCTATTCTTGAAAATGGGCGAATGGAAGGTTGTAAGTCCTAATTTCAAGGGCTAAATTTACCTTTTTTACGCTCTCCCTTAAAATAAGGTGGGATATTTGAGGTGATTTGTAAAAATGTACTATGATACAAAATATTTGCCCACTAAAAATTTAAAACCCCTTAATTTCGCCAAAGGGCGAACATTCGCCCCTAAAATTATCCTTGACTGGCGGTAAGTAAAACTTTTACTTCACGTAAAATTTCATTTAATGTTGGCCTGTACTTCAATCATTGACTTCAAATGGATCGCATCGCAGAATCCCATTTGGTCGGAACACAAAAATTGGGGCACACACATATGGTGCGATCTGCGATATGCGATCGGATCGCATCGCACCATCGCAATCGGGGAAATCAAGTGAACAAAACAGAGGGTCCAAGTACACATGCGATATGCGATCTGCAATCTCATCGCATCACAAAAGTAAAAAAATAGTTTGTTGCAGTTGAAATTATATTTCAACACAATTTTTGTGGTTAGTTTTGCCACTGACGGGAGGGTCGGAGGAGATGACGCCTTCGGTACAGAAAAGAAATCTGAAGCCACAGCGGCAACTTCTGTATTGGACAGGGCTGATGATGTCGCCTCATCAGCTTTCTCCAAGAACGCTGTATGTACAAGAAACACAGTGAATAAAAAAAAACACAATGATACACCAAAAATATCCAATATACATTGACATTATAGGGGTGCTGACACAAACCAACAGGGGTGGTGGCGCAGTTGGTTAGTGCGTAGGTCTCATAGCTTATCTGAGAAATCCTGAGGTTGAGAGTTCGAACCTCTCTCACCCCAGTTTGCCTGCGGAGTATTGATTTCCAGTAATATTCTTTATGGCCCCTTAAAAATTTTCTGAAATGATCAGTTTGATACCTTTGGATTAGCAACGTAAATTGTTAATTAGCTGACGGTGTTACTCGTCATGTCGTCGACAGCAGGGTTCAAACTTGCGCGGGCAAAGCCCAACAGATTTCAGGTCTGTCTCCTTAACCACTCGGACAGATCGACTTTCTAACAAAGTTTTCATATATAAGATATTCAATCTAAAAGTCTTAGAAAAAAATCTCAACATTTTGACTTACGTAATCAACTATTTATTACAGACCTGTATATCAACCATTAACTACAAAGTTATCGAAAACTATTTCGATTTTGTTAACCATAACATGCTTTTATTCAACTTATTTCAATTTTATAGATTTGAATTATTTTGACTTACGTAATCAACTATTTATTACAGACCTGTATATCAACCATTAACTGCAAAGTTATCGAAAACTATTTCAATTTTGTTAACCATAACATGCTTTTATTCAACTTATTTCAATTTTATAGATTTGAATTATTTTTCGTTGGTATTGTACTAAGGCCACAATTTTTCTTGGAGAGTAAAATTCTCACTAAAATTTATTGAAAAATAATTTAAGAAATTTAAATATCTAAATGTTGGAGTGTTTAAATTGTTTTTTATGGTGAAAATGGATTCAATTCCATCAAGAATCAGTTGGGTATCCAAAAATTTCAATTTCAAAATTTTGTAAGAATTTACATTGTTTTCCGGGGAAAATTGTGGTCACAAAACTCATATCAAAAATATATATCAATTATCAATAATATTAAGAATTAATATTATTATCAATAATATTAATATAAATATAAAACTATATTAATAATAATAATTATTATTATTATTATATTATTATTATTATATTAAATAATAATAAAGATAATAATAACAATTATATTAATAATTATTTAATAAATAATAATGAAGTAACTATGAAATAAACATTTAATAAAAATCAAATAACAATTTAATTGTGGTTGATAGGAAATTCAAGTTTAAATACTCCACCAAAACATACTTATTAAATGCTAGTCTCTTTCAAAACACACTGACCAATGACAAACGTTGCACCAATTCAAATCAACAAGATAATGATCATGGCCATTCAGGCTTTCCAACCAATCTTTTCTCACATTGTCTTGCATTTTTGTATAATGTTGAAAAGAAAAAGACGGTGAAATCTGTGAACCATCTAGTGATTTCACTCTTGATATAGCTGTAAATGTCAAACCTACCTCTCTCTGCCTCCAATATCTATAATGGTTCGTTGCAAGGGAACAATATTAAACTCAGGGATAAATAATATAAACCCTAAAATAAACATGCTTGACCATGATTTACCATCATTGATTTTCATACTAAAACGATGTTTGTCACAATGTGATGTTAGACCATGGTTGATTTTCATATTGAGACAATCTCTAGCACATTATGACATTGGACCATTGTTGACCATGGATGACTATGATTGTAAACCAAAGCGATTTATATTAAACCCTAAGATTAATATCACAAGCCCTATGAATAATATTATACCCCAAGAATATGAACCAAATAAACCCAAGGGGTTAATATTATAAACCGAAGGGAATATTAAACCCAGAGGATTAATTCTAAAATCCAAAGTTATTAAAACCCAAGGGATTAATATTATAAATGCAATATCCATAAACCCTAAAAGCTTTGATATTATAAACCCAAAAGAATAATAAACCCAAAGGATTAATACTAAAAACTCAACCGATTGATAATATAAACCCAAGGGAATAATATTAAACAAAGAATTAATATTATAAAGCCAAGGTATATAAACCCTAAGATAAATATTATAACCCCAAGGGAATAATATTAAATCCAGGGGATAAATATTATAAACCCTAAGATAAATATTATAAACCTAAGGGAATAATATTAAACCCTAGGGATAAATATTATAAACCCTAAGATAAATATTTGTCGCAATGTGACGTTAGAATATGGTTGACGATGATTGATTTTCATATTGAGACAATGTTTTTCACAATGCAACGTTGGACAATGGTCGACCATCGTTGACTATGGTCGATCTCCATATTGAGACAATCTTTGTGACAATGTGACATCGGACCATGGTTGACCATGGATGACCATCATTGTGACAATGTGACATTGGACCAAGAGATACTATTTGTCATAATTGAGCTACTTTTATACATTTTTATTTGAAAATTAAAGCAATCTTCCATAGAACACTCCTTCAAATCATTAACATCTAAACCACACTCAGTTACTAAATTTATAGCGAACACATAATTGATCTCATGGAGATTCATGGCATAAGTTGGTCAAACCTTGTACTCCTCATTTGTGCGGCGACACATATTCCTCTCGAGAGTCAAGGTCTCATAAGTTGGCCTCATGATCCAATATCAAATGCCCAAACTTCTCATAGAGGTTGTCCACGTTAAATTTTCCACTATCAAACACCTGTGGTAGCATACAAATATATGTATGTTCAAATACTAGTAAAGCAGACAAGGAAGTAAGTTGTTTCCACGATTATAGGAAAATACCTTGTTATATATGGTATGGAAAACTTTGTTATTAATCGAAGAAGACGTAACATTCACAACTTGTAGCCCACATTCTTCTAGCAAGAGTAGAAGATTGGAGTAGACAATATGATCTTCGAACACGTTGAGGGACATATTAATGCCATAATGGATGGAATTTATTTGCACCATAGTGAAGATGTAGGAAAATACCTTGTTATATATTTGCTTATATATAAATGAATGTTATAAATAATAATGAGGAACTTATCATGGAGGAACTTATTAGAATTGGAATAATCTCAAATCCCTAGGAAATTGGTGGGTGGGGAGCCATGAGGCACAAATCTATTATTTTTAATTTATTAAAAGTAATGGACCATTTTGCTAAATAAAATTTGCTTATATATAAATGAATGTTATAAATAATAATGAAAAAATGATTAGAATTGGAATAATCTCAACGTAAAGGAACTTATTAGAATTGGAATAATCTCAAATCCCTAGGAAATTTGGTGGGTGGGGATTTTTTTTTCATTTATTAAAAGTAATGGGCCATTTTTCTAAATAAAATTTGTTTATATATAAATGAATGTTATGAATAATATTGAGGAGCTTAATAGAATAGGAATATTCTCAACATGGAGAAATTTATTAGAAGTGGAATAATCTCAAATCCTTGGGAAATTGTGGGTGGGAAGCCACGTGGCACAAATATAATTTTTAAATTTATTAAAAGTAATGGACCATTTTGCTAAATAAAATTTGTTTATATCTAAATAAATGTTATAAATAATAATGAGGAATTTATAAGAATTTGAATAATCTTAAGACGGAGGAACTTATTAGAATTGGAATAATCTCAAATCCCTAGGAAATTGGTGGGTGGGGAGCCGTGGCATGAATCTAATTTTTTAAATTTATTAAAAGTAATGGACCATTTTGCTAAATAAAATTTGCTTATATATAAGTGAATGCTATAAATAATAATGAGGAACTTATTAGAATTGGAATAATCTAAAATTACTAGGAAATTGGTGGGTGGGGAGCCACTTGACATGAATCTAATTTTTTAAATTTATTAAAAGTAATGGACCATTTTGCTAAACAAAATTTGTTTATATATAAGTGAATGTTATAAATAATAATTAGGAACTTATTAGAATTGGAATAATCTCAAAACCGTAGTAAAATGGTGGGTGGGGAGCCACATGACATGAATCTAATTTTTTAAATTTATTAAAAGCCAATGCAACCTAGCAAAAAAGTTGTATGTTGATAAAAATTATAAACATTAAAAAGAAGCATATGTTGAGCATATTCAATTGAGAATCAATCTAGGCCATGAGTTAAAAAAAAATCAACAAAGCTTCTTCCATCTAAAGTTCATATATATACGCTAATTATCAATATAAAAATAAAATAAGTTTAAATATTACCAATATTTTTTTGGTTTGTCAAGTTGTCTGATTTCTCCAAGAATTACAACAAGCTTGACATTTGGCTTGAGAAACCACAACCCAAGGGTATCTAAGCCATCAAAATCAGCGACGTATTACGCCCAGCCTAGGCCACACTAGCCCTTAACATGGTTATATTTTTTCTACACCCTGTGGGCAAATATTATCAATATAAAATGAAATAAGTTTAAATATTTTTTAAATACATATTTTAGTTATTTTTATAAACTAGTGCAACCATATAAATTAACTAATAGTCGCTAAATATCATCAAAATACTTATCTTAGAATACATGTCACATTGCTAAGATAAACAAAAAAAAATCATAAAAATTAACTAAATTATAATTATATTTTAAATTATAATTATTGTAAATTTATTAATTCTAAAAAACATTAATACATGAGTTAAACATATGTATATGTATATTAGAAAAAATATATAACAAAATCCCTAACCATGGAAAATGATTCCTACTTTACCATGGAGATTATTATGGTGTTTTCTAAACATTATACTTTTGAGAGTTTATGATCGGAATCCCACAAAATTTTATTTTGGAAAAATCTCAATATTTGTTATTTAAATGGTTCTAAACATGATACATTTTGGAGTTTTTGGCTAGAAGACAATTTTTTTTTGGCTAGAAGATAATTTTTTTTGGATAAATTTTAATTTTTACTTTTTAAAATCAATCTGAAAACCCAAGGACATTGGTATTGTGGAGATTTCAAAACTTAAGTTTGTGATTCCAACAAATCTCTTTATTCTTTTGGGCAAATTAGACTGAAAAATGTGTCGGAAAACCCTCCAAAACATATAATAGATAGACTATCTCTAAATAGACTTTGTTATAATACCATGGGTCAATACCATAGTTGACTAATTTGGAATATGGCTTTAAGAATTTTAATTTAATTATCAATAATTATTATGTGGATGGTAAGGATTTAAGCTACACAAAAATCCCTACCATATGAATGAGTGCCATATGAAGTGACTTATGTTCTTTTGGGCATATGGCATTAATAAATTATGGTATTGTAATAAATCATGTTTATAGATTAAGAATCTCTATGGTAAAGTGAGAGTAAATCTCCATGGATAAGTATATGTGTTTTTATATTTTAATTTTTTTAGTTAATAATAATAAAAATAAATTTAAAATAAAATTATAATTTAGTTAGTTTTGTGTTTTTTAAAATTTTAACAGCATTGATGTATTGTCAAGTAAATGTTTTGATGCTTATTATGGATTCAGGTGTATTTTTGTTGACCAACCATTTAATTTATATAGTTGCCTATAATTAATATACAACAAAAAGGTCCAACTTAATATGAATTAATTTTTATTGTAATTTTTAAGTAAAGTTGTTTTCTAAAATAAAGAAACATTGTATTAGCACATGGTTTGGTAGCCATGAATATATCATATTTAATTAATAATTATTATTTCTCGAAGATGCGCTCTACAACCTAGTATATAAGTGATTACATTTTATATATGTGTGTGTGTGTCCATTAATTAATGAAAAATAAAGAATAAGATAACATTATAACATTATCGCTCACAAAATTAAATAAAATATGTAAACTTTTAAGAAAATAAAAAGAGTGTAAAGTTCATTTAGTGAAGGAGTATTGGTGCCTAAATCTTTTGCTTCAACAACTCTTAAACTATATAATTTGTAACCTATAGTACTGAAATAAAATTATTTGTTTGTAAATTATGCTTGGGTTCACTCTCAGACAACAAACTTACCCAAGTATAAAACTTTATGTTTGGCTACCAACACCTCATTCCTCCTTCCACTTAGCTTTGAGGGCATTACACAAAAAATATTAGATTATAATTTATCTGTAATGTAAATAAGATTATTTGTCAAAATGTTAAACTCATATAGTCTCATTAGTTGTGAAATGTTACATGGAATTAGATAAATTGACATCATAGTTAAAATGTGTTTGTGTGATGTAAATTTTATCAAAGTAAAAATAAAAGGTGAGTATTTCAAATATGTAAATTAAGTAAATTGATATGATAGTTATAAATATTGTTTATGTGAGGTAAATTTTATCAAGTAAAAAAAATATTAATATTTCACATATATAAATTAAGTAAATTGATATGATACTTAAAAATATTTTTGTGTGAATTAAATTTTTTAAAATTAAAAACCAATAAGTATTTATGATAAATAAGTCAAGTAAATTGATATGATAGTTAAAATGCTTTTATGGTAAAATAGTTCTAAATAAAAATTAATAAGTATTTCATATATATAAATTATGTAAATTGATTAAAATGTTTTTGTGTTATGTAAATTTTATCCACATAGAAAACAATAAGTATTTCTAGTACTTAAACTACTTAAGTTGATATCATTTACGTATTGCAAAATTTGAGGAAAGATTTGCGCCTTGAGAGATTTGATGCTCCGTGGTGCTTGCGCAATAGGGGTTAAGATGAATCTAGGCTAGTGGTTAATTGGTATGAGGATTGTATTATTGAAGATATATTTGTAATGTAAGTATGAATGTAATTTAATGTTTTTATTTCTATATTTGAAATAGTAAATTATTAAGAGAGTTGAAGGTGTGTCAAATAATTAATTGTTTTAAAAAAAATAATCTAATTATGGGAATTCAAAGTAAGTAATTCTAAGAGTAGGATAATGTGGTGTTTTAGGGATTTTCCTTGTAATATCTATTTTTAGAAAATTTATGATTAGGTAATGATCCTTGATGTGTGGTGCTAGTAAGGTTATATTTATAATCATAGTCACTATATTACTTGTTAAGGGGATAATGTATGGTTAAGGGAGTTGAACATTATGACAGGAATGGACATTGGCTTGGTGGAGAAGCTCCCTATTAAACTATTTTATTAGGCATAATGTTTTTGTCTACCATCCCAAGGTAGTGAAGAGAATTGTTGATCATTGTATCTACGAAGACTAAGCTTGACTTCATTTTTAGTCCCATACTATGAGGAATAAGAAGTGGTGGAAGTAAACAAACATAGAACACTTTCAATTGAGGTTTGTCTTTTATAGAATCTCTAAATCCTTTGAAATGATCAAGAAAGAATGGGAGGAGGTTAAAGACACAAGCTAGAAACTATAATAAACAACTCATTCGAATTACTTATTGAGGGGTTACAACAATCATAAGTTACAAGAAAACATAGAAGAAAATTGAGTTTCATTTGAGCCATAATGAATTAGCATACTTTTATGGGATTTGTTTTGTATCAATGTACTACTTATGCACACTAGTGATAATGATGAAGAAAATAAGTTCTACTTCAATAAGCTACCTAAGTAAGAAGTAATCAAGGTTTCAATAAAGAATGAAAGGTAGGATCTTGTAACTTGTTCTAATTGAAAAATCTTGAACTATTGAATGAATAAGCAAGAATAGGGTCCTAGCTACATGAGTCATGTGTACATGAAAAGAAGCATGCTCCCTATTATACAACAAACAAATCCCTATATCTCATTTTCAAAACAAAGTGAAAACCATTTCAGTTCTACTTGATTAGTTTAATGAAGCAAAGCAAGGCATTTAAGTGACAACATCAAGCCAATGCAAGAAAATACAAGTGGTGGAGAAAGGAGATTTTGTTTAAGTAGAAAATATTACATCATTCATACATAACTTTAATCTATGAGATACATGTGAATCCTTTCTCCCTTGTTTTGTTCCTTTTATAGGTTGTCTTTAATGTCATATGTTATTCAATGATAACCTCAACAATCTACTAGTGGCTCTCCTCAAACCTCCCCAAGCAAATTGGGCAAGTGGATATAAAGAGGAATATTATCCCTTCCTTTGTCCAAGAAGAAAATGAATACAATATATCTCCAAATCTCTAAAACAAATCCAAAAATTTGACCTCAATCCCTAAACGAGAACAAAATTTATCAAACCTCATGTGAAGTAAGACTTCATATAAGGTTCTTAGATTCTTCTAGGGATTTAATATAAAGAAAGGATATAGAAAAATCATGAGATATTTTGTTGATCTAGGTGGATATTGGTGGCCACCCGCCTATTCCACCTAGACCTCCAGTCGATTTCATCAGTTTCCTTGATTATAGTAGCAATTACTATTTTTAGTAGTTTTTCGGGTCCTGAACTTCTGGAGTTGTTTTGATGCCCTAAACAATGTTTTTTTGAGTTACATAGGCACGTGGCCATAGCCACAAGGGCCTGCCACAAATCCTGTAGTATGTGGAGAGATATTTCCAACAAGGCATTGTACGTGCCAAACAGAGATCATATGACTAGGTTACGACCCTGGGAGGTTGGTTTCCCAACTAAACACAATGGGGCCCACAAACTCTTGGCGTTCCATCTCTTGGGGTTAGCGTTTTGATTGTTTAAGGTTTCCCTTTGTTGTCAATAATAAAAAAGCCCTTGCGCCTCATTGTAACACAGTTCAGAGGCATGTAGCCACCATCACCTGAGCTAGTTTATTTTCATTCTTCTTGTAAGCATATTTCAAATCTTTGATATTAATAAAATGAATATTTATTTCTACTGCATCTTTGGGTTTATTTTTATATCAGTATAATATTGTGTTCCTGCATAAGTCTATATCATGTGCTTTGGGAGAATTAATATCAACCAAATTAGATTAAATTGGGTGAGCTTTGATAAAATTTGACAAATTCAAGGGGGAATGTGCAAATTATGTCCATGTTCATACACCTTCAATTAACCTACAAAATGAAAATTCTTGACTATCAATCCTTATGTGTCTGATAATAAAATCAAGGAAAATTCTCCAAGTTTCCAAAATTCTAACACAACTTAAGATACTCCATAAAGTAGACCAATTTGTAGGGAACTTAAGGGATTTGGATACTTGATACATGCAATAGAAAGTCCCACAATAAAAAATTCCCCCTGATGTGTGAGGTCACTAGAGAATCACATGGATGAAATGCATTATGTTGTTTATTCATCAAAGTGGATATTAAAATGCCTGTGGAGGAATTAATTATTCCATAGAGGACAAGGAAACCACATTCAACCGGGAAAAAAGGTTAGATAATCATCATTTCTTTCAGGAGTTTGGCATACCCAACGTTGTGAATGAATCAAGTAAAGTACAACCAATGAGTAACTCATGGCACAACAAAATAGGAAGTCATGCCATGGTCCATCACATATATAAATGGTCCTCGAAGGTTCAAGCAAAATAGACCATGCCAAAGTACTTCAATATCTCAAATGCAACATCAACATACATCCTAAATATCAATAGTATGATTATACAAGGTAAATAGCACAAAACTGAAAAAGATGAGGCCCAAATATTAGGAGACTAAGACATTAGAATTATTAGTGTTATTTACATAAGTGGCCATGACCCATTCATATGTGTCATTGTGTACTTGTAGCTATGGCTAAGGTCATATTTTATTTCATTTATTATGTACTAGGTTTATATGTAAGATCAATAATAGTTTTTGGGTGTGCACCCTTTCTTTTGTGAGCCCATAACCCCTAATTGAAGGAACGACTCACTTGAGTTGTGTATAAACATGAAACTCAAGCTCTCATTTATATCATTTAATATTTTGACATTGTTGGGTGCAGGAATTTCACTTAAGAAAACTCCTCAACAGTTAATTGTCAACCCGGGGGTTTCGTAAACTTAGAGATGAAGAACAGGCAATGCCAGAAGTGGTATGAAATTTTCCTATTCCTAATCCTACTACTTAAATGAAATGTTGCAGAATCAGATGGAAAATAACCTTAAAGTCAATCGACACCAAAGGAATTCTAGTGGTAGAATGTAAAAGAATAATTTGCGAGGAAATCAAGTAAAGGAACTTTCATACAATTGGAAGCAATATTAAATACTGAAATGAAATACTACGTTTATCTTCAGCATAGATGGCTAACAGCTTAACAAGTGGGCCCTTGCAAATATATGTTTCCCAATTGATCTTCCTTCTACACCAAGCAACATGTTCTTGTACTATTGCAATCTGCTTGCACTAGTGCAGGTACAGTACTTATGTGAAAAAGTATATATTACCTTCTTTACTGAAGATTTATTTCTTTGTGGAGGTGCTCTAAGCCTCAAGGCTTAGAGCACACTGTTATTGTGACAAGAGACCAGCTCTTACATTGAGATAGAGCTCCCTTCACCAAAGTTTCCAATTTACTTTCGAAATAATTAAAAGACATGTTGAAAATAATTGTAATTACAAGCTAGATTCTGATATAAATTACACATGAAAAAGAATGCTTTAATTAACTAAACTTTGTAATGAAAGTAAACTTCCTAAAGAAAAAACAATTCAGAATAATCAAAGAAGTAGTCAAAGTAATTTGGATGCATCAAACTAACTTTTGGAAATTCACTTATAACGTTTTCGTTCCTTTTTCTTAAGTCATAAAATGTAAGTGTAAAGTGTGGTGTTTGTAATAACGTCCTTCCTTAATTCATGTAAACATTATTAGATCCTTTAGAAGTATAACTCTTAACATTAAGAATGATTACTTGAATTAACAATACTTTGTCTCGCAGGAATAAATGAAATTATAAGCAGGAAAAGGAATGTAACACTTGCTATGAAGTAAATGAATAAACCAGAGTGCAGGAAACTACATGCAATGGTACAGGAAGAATCTTCCTGCACGATCCAAACGGAAGAAAACTAAGAAAAAAATTACAGGAAAATAATTGCAGGAAGGAAATTTCAAGAAAGTAGTTGCAGGAAAGAAATTGCAAGAAAGAAATAAACTTAATTAAACTTCCAAACTACGAATCCGTTCACGCTTTGACTATGAAATGAGTTTAACTCAGAACTTCTGAAATAAACATAAGAACAATCCAAACCATGCAACTGCAAATGAATAAATGTTCACACAGCCTTTTAAATGGTGAAAGAACAAGGGTAAATGAGCTGGGTTGGCTGGGCCCTATCCAACCAACTCGTTTCCCATTTAGGAAATGAAACGATTTAGCACTTAATCATGCATGAAATAAAAATTAGACATAGCGTGAAGAAAACATGGTGCGTTCCTTGTATTAAAATTGATCAACAAATATACATGATAATGCGAGTCTAGCCCAGAATCGAGGGTGATACAAAATTACAAAGTAAATGAAATTACAAACTCAAAGATCACTAGCTTGGCTCTACCTATGGTCTACATTATATACAGTCTCTCGGACTTAGCCATATTATACTAATTACATCCATTTCCTATTCAAGCCTTTCGACCGAACGAACTAACAAACAACATTGCAAAACTGGCTAATGGTTATAATAAAGCATGAACTTTGCTGGCCATAGACCATATTCTTGGCAAGTATCCCTGACTATACGCCACCAATATCCATCCTCAGATAGCAACCAAACTAGGAGTCGTGGATAAAAAACACCCGCGTGGAAGGATTTGAACTATCATGGAGATCATGGAGCAACATCATTGGTGGTGTAGGAATCTGCCTACACTGATCACACTAAATAATGATTAACACTTAGTTCTTCAATTACTTTTAGGAAAGTTAAACATAAGTTACAAGAGATACTAAAAGGTATGAAATCTATGTAAAGTAATTAATAAAGCACTTAATAAATATTAATTATGAAATACAAAGTATATGTAGGAATAGATGATTATCTTGGACTAGTGCAGGAATGAGAGGGTTAAATAGAGATAAAATAGAGGTTAAGGCTTATGGGAATAGGGTAAAAATAGAGAAATTTGGGACACCAACACATAGCGAGAGGGTTGAAGTCACCGTAGGTACATTGAGGCAATTTGATGTACCATTCAACGGCAACACCTGTGAGAGTTCTTTGAAAGAGTAGAAGACAGATATAATCATCAACATACAAATTGGAGGAGCACTAGAGGTGATATGTCATCACGTGGGCTTGTGGATCCTCCTTCGCTTTTCCCTTGAATTTGGGCCAATCACTTGGAATTTTCGTCGAAACTAGAGGGTGGTTAGGTGAATGAAGAATGGGATCATTCATGAGCCTCGAAACATCGGGAAACTCCAACGTAGCCAAGAAAGGCAATTGCATGTTAAATGACATATAGGGCATTTGAGGAGATCCAAACTGCGAAGTCCATCCTTATTGGTAAGGATTTACCCCCAAAATGGAGTATTTTGTCCATATGGAACCTGATGTTGTCCCCATTGAGGGTTACCTTGCCCGTAAGGTGGATTCAATCCTGGGTAAGCTTAATACTGCCTTGCCATAAGCCGCTGATAAGAATTGTATATGGCATACAAGTTATAAGGTTGTTGAACCTGTTGACCCTGGACATAAGGATTTTGAACCTGCTACTGTAGGGGATGACCTTGACCTTGCAAAGGCTGACCTTGCTGATAAATATATAAAGCTTGATGTTGCTCAAGCTAACCTTATTGCTGCAAAGGTTGACTTTGCTATTGTAAAGCTTGACTTGGTTGTTGCAACGGTTGGCCTTGCAAGGGTAAACGTTGAGAGGATTGTTATACAAACTAAGTTTGTGGCTACAAAGGTTTTTGCGACCATTGCAAAGGTTTTCCTTGCAGTTGTAGCAGTTGTCCTTGCTGCTGCAATGCTTGGCCTTACTGCTGCGAAGGTTGCCCTTGTTGTTGCGAAGGTTTCCCTTGTGTAGTTGGACAGTTCCTGGAGTTATGCCCTGAGGGTATTGATAGTTCTCGAATTGGATCTAGCCATATCCACCAGGAATTATGGATTGACCAGGTTGAACATAAGGTCCAGCTTGAGGAATGTAAGGCAGATTAACCAAGGCTTGCGAACAATATGGGACATAAGCCTGTTGGAATGGGACCTGAACCATAGATGGTTGTTGGTATTGGATGTTACCTGACCTAGATTAACCAGCACGATTATGAATAATGCCATAGAAAGGTTGATTCATTCCAACCATGTGAGTTTGTAACCCATTCACATGGGTTTCACCTGACATAAGAGGAAAATTCGGATCTTTCCCCTCAAGCAATGGCACAGTCTGTCCACTCGTTGGAGGGATAGAAGAACTTACCAAGACCTGACCTGAGACAGTCAGTTGAACAGGAAGAGTCAGTTGAAATGATGAAATGGGTTGAGACAGAATGGTAGGTTGAACTAGAACTGAAGTCACTGCAGTTTGTACAATTGGTCGAGAGTTCGCATTCAGGATGAACAGACCTAATGTAGGCATAGCATTAGAAGACTAGACAGGGTTCTGATACAATGATGAGGCACTAGGAGTTCCCGAAACCAACTGAGCTAAAGAGGTATAACCATGCGGCAACATGGGTTCACCAATCTTAGGAAAACTGAGAGACGATACTCCTCCTATATAAGGAAAGCCTTCTAGAGGCAATTCATATCCCTGCTTATCATCTATGTGAGGAGTAAGGGTAGCGAAAACTTCCAAATGACCCAGAGAGGAGACTGGGATCTCACCTTCTGACTCCATAGATGGAAACAACTAGCGACAAGGAACTAGAGAAGTATAAGGAGATAACTCCAAAGGAATACCAGGCCGATCGTACAGACTATAAGGAAACTGAGGAGATATCATAATAGGATCGAATAGTGGGTTTGATGGATAGATGATCTAGGTGGCTTCAGACACATGTAGAAGTCCCATAAGACTTAGAAAGGGTCAAAATTAATAAGTGGTCATATTTCTCCCAAACTAGCACCAGATAAAAGTGCTCGTCGCCCTAATTCCAACGGTGCAAACTTCACTCAAATCCGAGCTCATATGAGGGAGAACGAGCCAGTCAAAGTTGGGTAGCGGGCCAGGTTTAAGTATCCTACAAATTCACCATCAATTGATGTGGGAACCTAGCTCCTGAGAATGGGTGAATTTGTTGGATACTTAGTTTGTTTAATATCCATTATATTAGAAAAAAATAAAAATGACTATTATTGATTATAAAATCAAAAAAATATTATAAAATAGGTGGCGGGCCATGACCCCGTCACCTCCATTGGACCCTCCAAAAACCATATGTTAAAGTTAATTAAAAAAAATGGCCAATGGGCCATGACCCCCGCCGGCCCCCAACCAACATCATATAAATATATATGGGGTGGGCAGGCCACCTTCGGTGGACCCGGCCCACACCCTCGCAACACACCACACATAAATAGTTATGGGTCGGCGGGAATCAAACCTGCTCAGCCACGTGGCCAACTCACTCCATGGGCGGCCCAACCAACCCACACATCAATACATCGCAATATGTAATGATTCCGTATTACATGCCACACCAACCCAAAACCACACGATTATCACTCCAACCGCCCATTCAACACGGTTACAACAAAACTTTAATGTTGGTTGCAAACAAAACAACCGCTCCCAAAATTAAAACAAACAACATGTATTTTTGGCAGAGGCAGGATTTGATCTCCCGACCTCCTCCCCTCCACCACTCCACCCTAACAAGCATGCCAACTGTACTTGTTGGTTAATCTGCCTGCCCATTTCATATTTAAACCCATCTTTAGTGCGACTGGGAGGGAGAATCGAGGCGGATTTGAACTAGGAACAGTGGAACCGTGAGCAGACATTGTTCCAAGAGGCATAATGATGGCACGGTTCTCGAGACATATTTTTTTTATGTAATTTGCAGGTGGAACCATGATTGTGGAAAAAAGAGGCAGAGGAAACCATGATTGAGCCCAATTTTCAAGAGGGCGAAATTTTGCCAGTGTCCAAATTGGACAAACTTTATGTCGATCCTAGACCTCTAAGATACACGAACTTGATGGCATAGATAGAATTTTGATCTGAGCAGCAGATCTTCAAATGACCCGGAGGAGGGAATCTTTGAGGAATCTAGGGGGAATCTAAAAGATTCCTGTAGCCCTAGATTTTCACTTTGTCAGAATTCAGAAATTTGATAGTCGGTTTTACATAATTTGATGCCACGAATCTGATGGTGTAATTAGATTTTTCATTTGATTGTTCCATTTTTTGGCCACTTTTGAAAGTGGAGTGCAGGTGTCAGCATTCAATGTGTGAGCAGTCATTTCCATGAGATTCGACGCCACGAGATTGATGGTGCAGCCAGATCCAGTAGTTTATCATCCTCTTCTTTAGGTAACTCCTTGATGTGAGGTATATGCAGTGTGATCATGTACTTCTTTGTCTCTTTGCTTGAGATGCATTATGCTGTATAGATCCCTATTTGATGTTTGATGTGGGAACTTGTTTTGTTCTTGATGTGAGATGTACTTATTGTCATGTTTTTATTGAGATCCATTTGTCGTCATGTTAACATGATACTCATGTGTCGCCATGTATGTTTGAGTTGAGATCCCTTTGATGCCATACTGGTGGGATGCTCATTATTAACATACGTGAAATTATGTCATGCTGATAGGAGTACTTTTTTTGAATGAGATTTCCTACAGCGAAACATCTCTTGGAGCCACTCCTGTGTGAGGGAATATTCCTTGTATGATAGAAAAAACACATGCATGTACATCATCACTCTTTCCAGCACTTAATGTAGTGGCCTACACCATCTTGACATCGGGGCCCGAAGACGTAGTCCCACTTGGACGAACTCCGTTATCAACATCTTGTGTTTTATGTTGCTAATTATTGTCATGTTCCTTCTTCTTTATAGCATGCATTTATGTTCCTTTATGTTATTTTAAATGAAATTATAATCACATCACGAAAGTAAAAGATCTTGGTTAAATCTGGGAGTTGAGTCAACTCAGATCAAGTTAGGTATCAGAGCAGTCTTTGTGTTGATGTAAATTACAAGCGTGAGCAATGGAACGTGCAACGATGGAGGATGAAAAAACGATGTATGAGACCATGCTTATAATTTCCCAAAAGGTGGAAATAAGGAGCGATTGTAGTTTTAGTTGCAAGCCACGGAAGAGTCCCTAGAAGAATTGAAGCACAACAACCGGAGTCTTCAAGCAGAGAATGTTGAATTCAAGATGCTTCTACAAGAAGATAAAGAGGAGAAACATAGTCTGCTACGACAACTGCAAGCAAAGGACGAGGCCTTGAAAAAGCTACAACGTGACCCATGTGAGGTAAAAAGTAGTTCTACGACTTCATGTATGTTTCCTGATGACGATTTCGTTGTTTTTGAAAATCATACCACAGGAATTGGATCCAAAATGTTGAGGAAAATGGGGTATGAAGGAAAAGGCTTGGGCATTAATGGCCAAGGAATTGTCAACCCCATCAAGGTAGAGGAATTACCCCATCAAAAAGAATTTGGGTATGTCAGGAAGGAAGTTGGGGAATGCACTAAGACAAATAACAAACCACCAACAACAGATGATGAGAAGACATCATCAGTTCTTTCCAACTCGACAGTGAAGGTAAAAGATGTTGATTTCCCTTCAGTTTCATCTTCACATAGTATGATTTATGTTGGAGATGTGGAGATACCAATCACAGGGACAAACATGAGGCTCCTTACCAGGATGAGGTACAAGGAGGAAGAAGAATTTGGTTTTAATAACCAAGGCATAACTCAACCATTGGAGGTTGTGCAGAGACCTCAATTTGCAGGCTTGGGATACACCGAAGGAGAATGCTCGAAGGTGTCAGATTCTTCCGAGACATCATCAAAATCGTCAAGGAAAGAGAATGATGGGAACACATCCCCATCATCCCATGGAAGTGCCCATTGCAGCAGAAGAGCTGAGGCAAGATCTCATCGCCATAATTATACGAGGGACAACAAGGAAAGGTATAACCAGTCTTGACATTCGAATGTTCATTTCAATTATAATCATGTTTTTAATGATGGACATAAATCAAGGCATCAAAAAACATGTACCTTTTGTGGATTACATAACCATACATTTGTTGAGTGCTGGAAAAGAATAGCAGCACACAAAAGGAGGAGGCATGAAAGACCCTCTCAACAACAGGTAAAGAAACATGTTAAGAAGATCTGGAGGAAGAAGATGTATTGCAGTCATTGCAACAGAGGTGGCCATCAAAGAGCCACTTGTTGGAGGCTCCATCCAGAGCAGTGCCTTAAAGACAAAGTGTCGGTGCATGAACTAGATGAAACAGTTGTTTGACCAGCGAATGTGCCATGAGGAAATGACCCATTCACATTGATAAGTGAGAAATGGTTCTTCTAGGCATGATAGAATGTCATGATATTATTCTTTTCCAATCATGTGTTGCATTTTAAAATGTAAAAGTGATGATGTGTTTTTCATCACTTGTTAAGTAGCAATGATGTCTGGTCTTCTTTTGTGTTGCATTTTACACTCTGAAAGGGATGTTGTGTTTCCATCAGTTGTAAAAACAAAAATAGTGTTTGACTTAATTTTTGTAAATCATGTGTTGCAGTGATGATGTGTTTTCCATCACTTGTTGAAGAAACAATGATATGTTGGCCTTGTTTTCATAGCTGGGGTGTTGTTCTATTTTGATGTAAACTTGACCATCGAGTACGTTTTATAAACTCGTGGAAAGTATGGGATGCTTGGGTCATTAGTTGGTCTTGTAAGTTAAGCATGTAATTTGCAGAATTGTACAACAGGTTTGCAGAGGGTGGTAGGTGTCGGCTCATCGCTTATGGCTCCGAAGGGCAAAGGTGAAGGAGAAGGAAGGGTAACTTATCAGACACTTGTAATTGCAGACAAGGTACAGAGAAGTTCCAAATTATTTTTTCATGCTTTTTGAGGACCAAAATCTTCTCAGTGGGGAGGATTGATCCAAGTGGCTCCGGAGACATGCAGAAGTCCCATGGGACTCAAAAAGGGTCAAAATTTAAAGTGGTCATATTTCTCCCAAACTAGCACCAGATCGAAGTGCTCATTACCCTAATTCCAACGGTGCAAACACAGTCCAATCTGAGCTCATATGAGGGAGAACGAGCCAGTCAAAGTTTGGCAGTGGGCTAGGTTTAAGTGTCCTACAAATTCACCGTCAACCGGTGTGGGAACCTAGCTCCTGAGAACAACCGAATTTGTTGGATACTTAATTTGTCTAATATCTGTTATATTAGAGAAAATTAAAAATGACTATTATTGATTATAAAATAAAAAAATTATTATAAAATAGGTGGGCGACCATGACCCCAGCCACCTCCATCAAACCCTCAAAAAACCATATGTTAAAGTTAATTAAAAAAAATTTGGCTGACGGGCCATGACCCCCACTGACCCCCAACCAAAATTATATAAATATATATGGGGTGGGTAGGCCACCTCCGGTGGACCGAACCCACACCCCCGCAACACAACACATAAATAGTTATGGGCCAGTGGGAATCGAACTCGCCTAACCACGTGGCCAGCCCACTCCATGGGCAGCCCAACCAACCCACACACCAATACAGCACAATATGTAACAGTTTTGTATTACATACCACACCAACCCAAAACCGCACGGTTATCACTACAACCGCCCATTCAACACGGTTATAACAAAACTTTAATGTTGGTTGCAAACAAAAAAACCGCGCCCAAAATTAAAACAAAGAACATGTATTTTTTGCGGAGGCGGGATTTGATCCCTCGACCTCCTTGCCTCCACTACTCCGCCCTAACCAACACACCAACTATACCTATTGGTTAATCCACCTACCCATTTCATATTTAAACTCGTCTTTCAGTGCTACCAGGAGGGAGAGAGGAGATGGATTTGAACAGGGAACGATGGAACCACGAGCAGATGTTGTTCTAGGAGGCAGAATGATGGCACAATTCTAGAGACATATTTCTTTTTATTTAATTTTCAGGTGGAACCATGAGCGTGGAAAAAAGAGGCAAGTAGAACCATGATTGAGCCCAATTTTCAACAAGGAAAAATTTCACCAGTGTCCAAATTGGACAAACTTTATGTCCATCCTACACCTCTTAGCAACACGAACTTGATGGCAGAGATAGAATTTTGATATGAGAAGTAGATCTTTAGATGCCTTAGAGGAGGGAATCTTTTAGGAATCTAGGGGGAATCTAAAAGATTCCTGTAGCCCCAGATTTTCACTTTGTCAGAATTTAGAAATTTGACAGTCGATTTTACATTATTCAACGCCATGAATCTGATGGTGTAATCAGATTTTCTATTTTATCATTCCATTTTTCGTCCACTTTTCAAAGTGGAGTGGTGGTGTTAGAATTCAATGTGTGAGCATTCATTTCAATGAGATTCAACACCACGAGATTGATGGTGCAACCAGATCCAACAATTTATCATCCTCTTCTTCAGATAACTCCTTGATGTGAGGTATATGCAATGTGGTCATGTACTTCTTTGTCTCTTTGATTGAGATGCATTGTGTTGTATAGATCCCTGTTTGATGTGGGATCTTATTTTGTTCTTGATGTGAGATGTACTTATTGTCATGTTTTTATTGAGATCCCTTTGATGCCATGTTGGTGGGATGCTCATTATTAACATACGTGAAATTATGTCATGCTGATAGGAGTCCTTTTTTTGAATGAGCGTTCCTGCAGAAGAACATCTCTTAGAGCCACTCCTGTATGAGGGAATATTCCTTGTATGATAGAAAAAACACATGCATGTACATCATCACTCTTTCCAGCACTTAATGCAGCGGCCTACACCATCTTGACATGGGGCCCGAAGACGTAGTCCCTCCTAGACGAACTCTGTTATCAAGGCCTTGTGTTTTATGTTGTTGATTCTTGTCATGCTCCTTCTTCTTTATAACATGCATTTATGTTCCTTTATTCTATTTTAAATGCAATTCTAATCACATCACGAAAGTAAAAGATCTTGGTTAAATCTAGGAGTTGAGTCAACTCGGATCAATAGATAACCAACCCTTGTGGACTTTCAAGAGTCTGCGGACTCTAGGGTCTGAATACGATTATGGAGGCAGATGAGAAGAAAAAGGTTGGGCACTTAGAACAATTCCAAGCTCAACACCTTGATCCTCAAGCGACTGAGGAAGTTTCAGATGAACTCCTTGGGAGGAACCTTCAGTATCAGAAAACGAAGGGGAATTATGAGATGGACTCAATGGTTCAGCCACGATGGCTTCCCCTCTTCTACAAGAAATAAAAGGAAAAAAATTCGTTTAGGGCTTTAACAATCTTGATATTAAGAGGAAATTACTCAATTTGGTCTAAGAAGCAACTGCTTGGGATCATGTTTATCATGGGAAGTTATATTTTAGAAACAAAAACAATGCTTTTTCATCTTTTAAGAGTCGATAAAAGGGTGAAAAGGTGACTCTAGTTGCTTTCAATAATTTTGCGAGCTTGAAAGGACAAGTTGCTCGATGATATTTTCAAATTTAAAGAGTTAGAAAAGATCAAATGACTGCTTAGGTGAATCTAGGTAAAAGGAGTATCAAGTAACCATGAACTGCAATATACAACTCAGCAAATAAATTCACCAAGGACTTGACGTACATCCAGGCAATATCCCCGAATGTTGTGTTTAGTGTATCACGTTTACAGGGCGACAGACTCGACTTCCTATGGATAATAGATTGCAACCTAATTATCTTGTTGTACAATTCTTTATCTTTATATTGAGAAGACCAACGAGTGGACGAAGGTTGACCTAGAAGACCTAGAACCCTAAAAGGCTAATCAAACTTCAAGGACACTCAAGCCAAGTTAAAATACAATTAAAATTAGACAATGAGAGAGTTAATGAAGAAAACGCTAGTAAATCATAGGGAGAAGGCAACTAGAACTGAAAATAAGAGAGAAAACCATAAATTTCTTAATTCTCTGCAATTGTCGCACTTGTCAGGAGTAACGTAGCGATCATCGCTACTGTAACTAGAAAACCCACAACTATCAGGCTCAAAACCGTGATGGTCAAGGAAAGCAAAAATAAATCCAAAATATTCAAAAACATCTCAAGTTAACAATGTTCAGGCATCTACCAGAAAATGACATTGACTACAGACAAGAAATAAAGTCTAAAAATCAAGGTTGATCAAACTTGTCAAAAGGCAAGGTGAAGGAATGGAAGGAAAGGGTCATAGGCTCCCCAGTGGAGTCGCCATTTTGTTGATAAGGTTCATCCTATCTATGGACAGAGATGATCCCTCTAGCCCAATGAGTGGGTCTAGCAACTAAAGTGACAATCAACTGGACATCTTCCTAGATTATAATTGAAAAGAAGAACAAAAGAGATGGCCTACCTTCCTCTCATGCTATTATGATTTCCTTTGTTGAGATCCTCAAACTTCTTGTGTCACGAAATTGTTCTTGCTTCTTTCAGCGCTTATGTACCTACGCAAGTGATCAAGAGACAACAAAGTGTGCCAAAGCCGATAGCAAATCCAAAGATAACCTACTTAGTTGGTTAAGGAATGCCAAGCCAATACATACATGAACATATATATTTTGGGAAGATGAACCAATAGTTGTATTATTATTTAAAGAATAAAGGGGAAGCTTACAACCATAGCCTTGATGTTGAAAGGCTCTCCTTGAGTGGTAATCCAAGTCCAAGCCAAGAAACTATCCAAACACTCCTTCTCCAAGTCTAATGATTAGACCCTAGGCACAAGCTCAGTATAGGGGTGCAAATGGACATAGACCAACCATTGGGAATAGGAGAGGAGGAATTTATGGGCTGGGAGAGGGAGTTAGAACTTCTCAAAATATAGGATTAGGCCCACATCTCAAGGAGGTAGGTTATAGGGACGAGACCAAGAGGTCAAATTAGGAGGATTCGACCTCATCTATGAGAAACCACCTCCAACTCGCTGCTCTGGAAGCTTCTAGATCATGAAGCTTCGCATCCTCTTTGGGAAAAATTCCTTTTTTGAGACCATCATGGGTATGAGATAGAATAGAGCGATGCTATCATTGGCTTAACACAAGGCAACAAGTGATCATCGTGGTTTTGAGCTTCCTAAGGGAAATGACCCTCATTTTAGGGTTTCAAGAGCCATTTCTTTAGGGAAAGCTCTAGATATTTTCCAAGAAAAGTTAACGGAGGGATCTGAGCTGTATACATGGATGAGTATATTGTATAATGATCATGTTTCAGGCACTTCAGGTTATGTCACAGGGAAGTGTAGGAGGCGTGACAAAATACTGTGTAACACTTGCTTTTCTACTCCTGAATAATTTAATTCAGCTCCTTGAAAATTTGAGCTGAAAAAAGGAATAGGAGATTCAATTTTTTGTTCATTTGGTTGTGTTAAGATTGATGCATATGCTAATTCAGAAGAAAAAGCATATAAAATAAAGTGATCAAAAAAATTGGGAGTTGATAGAAAAGGGGCATCAATTACAACTTGTTTGATTGCTTTAAATGCTTCTCTTTCATGATCTCCCCATTTAAAAAGTGAATTTTTTTTATCATTTTTGTAATGGTAGGACAATTTGAGAAAATTCGGGCAGAAATCTATTAGCAAAATTGATTTGGCCAAGAAAAGATTGTACTGATTTTTTGGTATGTGGTAATGGAATTTTTGAAATTGTTTTTATTCTTTCTGGAGCAATACAAATTCAATGTTTGGATACAATAAAACCAAGGAATTTGCCTTCACTAAGAGAAAAGAATGGTTTCTTGGGGTTTAGAGAAATTCCATACCTTATGCATCTTTCAAAGATCTGATTTAAATCATGCAAATGATTATTTCTCTTCTTTGAATATATGGTAATATCATCTAGATATACCAAAATATTTTTATTAATCAATCCTTTGAAAGAAATTCCCATCGCTCTCTAGAAGATAGCTCCTCCATTCATTAATTCAAAATGCATTTTATGATTTGCATATGTTCCCTAATTTGTTCTAAACGTAGTTTTTAATTGATCTTCTGGATGAACAAGTATTTGATTGTATCCTGAAAATCCATCTAAAAAAGGCATTAATTCAGAGCGAGCAACTGATTGTAGAACTTGTTCCATTGATGGAAGGGGAAAATTGTATTTTTGACATGCCTTATTGAAATTCCTAAAATCAATATAAATGCGAATATCACCACTCTTCTCTCTAATCGGTACAAGATTGGAAACCCATTTGGAATGTCTCACTGGAAATATGATTTTGGCCTTTAAAAGTTTATTCAACTCGCTTTTAATCTGAGTTTCCAAATTTGGATGTATCTTCCTAAGTTTTTGTTGAATGGGTTTAACATCTGGTACCATTGGGATAATGTGTTGAATGATGGAGGCATCATAAGTTTTCAGATCTTGATAATTCCAAGCAAATATATCTTTATATTTATTTAACAGATGAATAAATGCATTTCTTTCTTTAGATGAGAGACCAAGACCTAAGTTAATATTTTGGGGTTTTATATCAGATCCTAGGTTAACTAATTCAAATCTCAAAGTTGAACTTTGAAGTTTGTAGTTGTTGACCTTTTTAAATCTGTCTTTAAGATCATAAAGATCCTCAAGCTTAACTATAGGTTTTGGCAGAGCATTTTTTTCCTTTGATTTATTCAATTGAGAATCATGTTCATCCTCATCAATTACTTGGTCAAGATAGGATTCTTCAGATGTTAAAAAATCTAGGATATCTCCATCATCATTGAATACTCGCCAATTGGTAACATTATCGGGAATGGATAGGCAAAAAATCAATTGTATAGAAAAATTGTTTGGACTAAAATCTTCAGGTGGGATTAATTTACATGCAAAGTTGACCAAAAGACCAACACTAGTGCTCTATATTCTTGGTATTGGAGAAATATTGAATGCTACAAAATGTGAAGTAAGATTTTGAATTAAGGATTGCTAATGCCTAAGGTGATTTGAAACACAATGGATATTGTTTCTGACTTCTTTCATAACAATTTCAGAATCACCAAATATTTGAAGATATTCAACAACAAGATTTATCGCTTTATACAATCCTTGTACTAATGCTTCATATTCTACAATATTATTAGTACATTCAAATTTTAGCTTACATGTTAGCATAGGTTTTTCACTAGTAGATCTTATTAATATACATCCAACTCCTGCACCTTCATTAGATTTAGAACCATCAAAGTAAAGTGTCCAAAACAAAGATTCATGTTTATTTACAACAATATCTACAACATTAATACACCTACTCAAATCTGTTTACAAATAATTTTCAATTTGAGAAGAAACATAAATTTCTAAAAAGGGAGGTTCTTGAGCTGTTAAACTTCCAAAGAAATATTCCGAAGAATAATTTCCAAGGATGTTATTTGTAAAAACTACAGGCTCATTCTCTTCATCCAAATTAGTAACCAAGTGTTTCATATGCTTTTCTCTATCTACCCGAATCTGATTTGGTTTTCCATTGTAAGGAAGCCAGATATGTGACCAATCTGTGGTCAAATAACCATGTAATTTCTCATACAAATCCATGCTTAAGATAAGACCATAAAATTTAGGAATATTAGCAGTCAAAATATCAATAATCTGACAAACCCTTGAATTTGAGGGATAATCTTATTAAAACATAATTTAATTCTCCTAAGGCCTTAACTTTGGTTCTGTCTAATTGCACAATTTGTACAATAGATTTTTCAAGTGTTATGTTCAGTTTCAGACAAATTGAATATGGCATTATATTTGAAGAAGCACCGGAGTCTATTGGGAAATTGTGAACATTTTTATTGAAAATCTCAAAGGTTAATAAAAAAGGAGGGGTATGAGAATTTGACCAATCTCCAATTAAAATTGCATTTGAGGCGTCAATTTTGTTAGGAGTATCATTTGGAGGCTTTCCTTTTCCTAATGAGTCTTTTGCAGTTGGCAAAGGAGATGTAAGGACAACATTTAATTATTTGAGCAAAAACTTTTGCTACTACTTAAATTTACTTACTTCATACATGGAAATCTTAGATTTTACTTTGTTCATATCATCCACAATATTATACTCTATATATTTATCAGAAACAATAATAGTTTTTGACATAGAAATAGAATTGGAAGAGGATGGGATGGATTTAGTAGATTTGAGAGAACATTTCTTTGTTGTGTTTTTATCCTTATTGACAGAAGTAATTGGTCTTTGTTTTACACTTGACGAAATTGAATCAATGGATTTTTTACTCCTAGTCTTTACAGGTAAGGCTTCTTCTTCTTCCTCGTTTTTCGATGTAGTGAGGATGAAATCCTATAATCCATGTGCTTCAACCAACTCCTCTTCTTCTTGGAATTCATTGGAAGATAATGTTGTTTCTTCCTCTTCCTCCTCTTGATTGGATTCAACATTTGATATGACAGTAGGAGGTTGATGGTTTGATGTCTAGGGTCTCCTAAATTATCGGAAAGGTTTTTTAGAAGACTCAACTAATTGTTTTTTGATATATATCATGTCATTTGACATAGATATAAGAACTTTTTGTAATCCTTCTAAATCAAAAGGGTCTTTATATGGCTTATTTTTGGTATCTTCTTTGAAAGTCACTTTATTAGATTTTCTCTCTTCTTGAGCAATTTCCTTTTCTAAGGAAAAATCCTTTTTTCTACAACTATTGACCCTTTTATATTATCAAATAAAGTGGATTTATTAGCCATGTCTACAAAAATTGTGATATTAGAAGGAAGAGCATAAATATACCACTCAATTTGAACATCAACACCAGGTTTAGAGGTATCTGGAATTTTATTTAACAATTTATTAAACCTAGAATTGAAATATTTGATTTTCTCATTGGGGTTGGCTTTAAGATTGGATAGATCATTGATTAGAGTAGAATTTGTGCAATCATCACCAAAATTAGTCAAAAAATATTCTTCAAATATATCCCAACTAGTGATAGATGTTGGTGGTAATGAGAAATACCACAAACCTGCAGATCCTTCAAGGGTATATGGGAATAATCTCACTACATAGTCTTCTTCTACTAATCCATTGAGATTAATGGAAAGCATAAAATTATGGAGAAGTTCTTCAGTAGGGAGTCCACCATTAGGATTGAACTTTAGTAATCATCTTTCAGGGTGCTTAGGTAGACGATGGCTAGGTGTTTCCATCTGAACAACTCCAGGACTAGTCCACAGTTTAGCCGCTGGTGGGTTTTGTTTCCTACCTACCATTATGGAAATTTGAATAGAATAAGTTGTAGTAGTAAAAGAGGCTGACTGTGTGGAATAAGTAGCCCCTACACTAGTACTACTCGAACTAGCACCTGTTGGTTGGGAATGGGGGATAGGGATGAATGAATTGGTCGGATGAGAAGAATCTAATGAGGCGGAATGAAATAAAGGTGTTTTTGGTGGAGATGAAGACAAAATCTCACTAGTGGATGATTGAACTTTAGACTTTTGGGTCTTTCTTTAGTGGGAAGGTAAGGGAAACTCAAATGGAGTGATCCTGAATTTCTCACTTTGAGAACGAGTCAAAATACGTGAAGTGGGAAAAGATGATGATACACTACCTTCAGATAACTCATAATTTTGAGGATTTTCTTGGGAAATAGATATTCCTTATAATTTCTTGATTAAATTCTGAACCTCAGGTAACCCCTGTAAAGGAGGTTGATTAGTTTTCTTAGGTCATGTACTAGGATATTTGGTTACAACTTTTGGTCTAGGGGTAGGAGATTTCGAGTGAGATCTGGAAGTCGGGGGAGATTTTGAGGGTGAATGACTCTTCAGATGACCTTTTGATTTGGCATTAGACCTTATTTCCATTCATAGTCAGGGGCCCTCCTTCTAGTCCAAAAAACGTTGAAGGCTGGAACTTGACTACCTCAACATCGGGGAATACCACCTCGTTGGGAGCTTAAAGCAACTCTGTTTCCATTGAAATTGGTGAGTCTGACTAGATATAAAGCAATCAGTTTCCCATTTTAAAGATATTTAATAGAATAACAAAATGAAAACTAATGAAATGATTTTATAGCTAATGATAAAATTACTAAATAAACTTATTCTACTTATTTCCTACGATAACACATCTTTGTATTTGATTCAATGAAAGATTTCACAAAGCATAACAATATAGATCATTCAATACTTTGATGAAAAGAAAGAAAATATGATAAAATTAATTAATTAAATTGTTAATTAATTTGGTTTGTTAAAACTCAATCACATAAAAGATCTCATTATCTCATACATAATAAAAAATCATTCAATTATGCACATCAATAGTGATAATGAATGATTGTTTTCAAAGCATTTATATAACGAAATAAAACATAAGAGATTCACTATCTAATTCAATAATACATAATGATAACATAAAGATAATAGTACCCGATGTATTAGCGCTCTGCTTACGAAAAAGATAGATTTCAGGCTCAACTTCTCAATTAGATAACTTTGGATCAAACAATAGTGCAAGTTCAAAGTTGTCTTCTCAAAATTCTGGACCCCTTTCTAAATTCATAAAAGGGATTTAAATAACCTGTTAATATTACAAAAAATTCAACAAACTAAGCTAAGATAAAGGATAACTAAATTAGTGATCTATTGTAACAAGAACTCCGGACTGTGCTCCAGATTGATTCTTCATATGTTTTCTGAGATCATAGATGGCCGTGAGCAGCTTCAGCTAGGGGGGATATACCGATTGCATGAGCATTTATCCTGTAAACACTACATCACTAAGCATTGGAAGAAATTGTATTGTTGCATTTGAGATACACCTCAGCATGAGCCACTGACTATGAGGCTTCACTAGGAAATTCTAATAACTTTCAAGGTTCGCTTGTGATAAACTTTGAATGTCTTCAACCTTCTTCTTAGATGTTTCCTGCGAAGATTGTTTTAAAGCTTTGACATCTGGCAAGGTGTCCTTTGGGCATTCCTAAATTAGATTTGCTTGCAATAAGGTATTTGTAATGTATTCGATGAAATTTGAGGCAAGATTTCTGGCTCTGGTAATTGTTGGAGGGAAATGTTCCCCTAGGGCTTTTTGGGTTCAAACCCTAGCAGACTGAAAGTTATCTATTCAAAGAAACACACATTCACACAACCATTATACTATTATAAGCAAATTCTATTGTAAAGGGGACGTACCTTAGGTCCTACGTTTGAGAAGGCCCTTAGGGTTCAAACCCTTCTTGGAGTTCCCTTCTTCTCTTTTGTCCTGCAAAACAACTAATTCCAAAGAACCCAACAGTATATGGACAAAACCTTATAAAGAAACCATCTTCATGTTATAAAGAAAGGTAGTTAGTTATGAAATCGAAACAACCATTTACATATGAATTCTAAACATGAATATCATAAACATAAAGAAGATTCATTTCGGGAACCAAGACATGTGTTTCTTTTATTATATGCAAATAAAGTACATAAAAAGGAATGATTTCACCTGAGTCACATTCAGCAGGCTCCAAGCAAAGCTTCCTTCCAGATCCGTTCCAGCCTCAAGCCTTTAACAAACTCCTTCCATGACTCTCTCCATGATGTCACAAGTAATGGATGAACATCAACACACAAGGAAACAAGGGTTTCCTGTACAAATGGGGGAAGTACAGAAGTCACAAGGGACTTCAGACCTGGTCAGGGGAAAAATCTTAGCATAATAACCTTTCTCTCTCCTCTCTCCTCCCTTAGGCCTTCCCTTTGAGGTATTTTTATACCTCTCCCAAAGTAGTTTTTTAGTTGGGAGTTGGTTGGGAACAGTTGGGCCACGGGCACTAATAGGTAATCAGCAGGTAAAACCCCCGATCTCCGCCCGAAAATAAGGAGTTTTATATTTTTTTAAGTGTTTTAATACATATACGCAGGTTGGGTATACACAGACCCGCGTATACACGCGTTTAACTCAGGAAAATGTCGCGTATAAGGGATACAACACTGTTTTTTAAATTTTAGGACCAGGTCTGGAAGGACGGGTTGCCCTAGGCCATGAGTGCAACATCACAAACCATAAGAGTGAGATTTGGAGCTATAACAGATTCCCCCTAATATATGAGGTCAGAAGGGGTACATGATGGCCGAAATGTATTATGCAAGTACATGGAAAGGAAGTATGTCAAAAACCGAGGAGGACTTCACCAGAATTCAGTCTGCCAAGCCACCAAAGGAGATCAGAAAGAAACATTGTCTAAGGCGGGCATACCCATGCTCAGAAAAAGTAAAGCATGTCCGCATATCAAGTATAAGCGGATCCACTAAGTATACAAGTATAAATGACTGAAAGATACATAATGGATCATTTGATCATAATGAACAAGTACATGTCTGAATATCACATATAAGACTGTCAATGATGCTGAAAGATGCAACGGATCACTGATATCAAAGACTGATCCCAAAAGGTACCAACTGAACATGATGGAATAGGATGGTACTACATTGCAAACTCAGGTGCCAGCATATAGAATGTCGCCATGACTGACTGCAACATATAAAGTGGGGTGGTATCAACTAGTAGCAACAGGAGCAACTGTTAAGTGAACCAATGAATGCTGATGCAACCTGAGGTCTTCACCGACCGCCGTGGTACATTTCTACACCATGGGAATAAATGATCTGAAGTCGACCATGTGAGAAATCATTTGATTATCGGTCATTGATGTATACCGTTAACAAACGCGAGACTACTCACCGATAATGATAATGAGCGTCAAGGTACCCAGTACAATCTAACAAGTGTGAATAGATGAGCTGGAGTCGAACACCTGTAAGAATCTATTGATCAGGAAACAATGATGGTTTCCCACTGTCGATAGCAAAGGATCTGCCACTAATGATTGCAAATCCCAAGGTACTGCCAAATGGACTCTAGATCTTTGCCCCAGAGCAATGAGTCGGAGTCGATAGGGAAAGATCCGCTAGAAGGAAGGCATTAAGGCATCCTTCATCAATCTAGCGCGAGTGTAACCCGTAGGCCAATAATGTGGAAGGAATCGAACGAAAGAGATGTAGTAACCCAACCGAAGTACGTTTCCGGCGTACACAAGATGTGGATAGCACACGACAGAAACCCTCTGAACCAACCAATAATGAAAGCTGACACAGAGGTGAGGTATCCACCAATAGGGTCAAATGGAAACCAAGGTACTGCATGAATCCCAATGTGTGATAATGTAAGTTGATGTCGAACACAAGGGAAACCACTCAGTCAAAGACCCATGATACTGATCGATGCTGAGCACAAGGTGAGCTATCAATAATGAAAATAGGGCCAGGGTGCAACTCTAGGCCTGTCCTCAGAGCAAGGTGTCGTCGTTGATAAGGACAAGACCCACCAGCAAGAAGTCAATGGGGACCTTCTCAAACTGGCACGAGTAAAGGGCCAATATAGCTGATGTGATGAGAGACATGACACTGACAACCAGGGATGGCCGATTGAAAAATGAGTCAAGAGACACTGCAGAGAGGCCGACTCAAGCTAACATCCCTTAAAAAAAAGCACGACTCAATGTGACTATATGGCAGCATATGATGACTCTGTATAAGTTCGCCATGCAAGAGGCACGAACGAACCCTCCATATGATTGGAAGAGATAACCAATCGGGGGAGAACTGACTTAATAACAAGGTTAAGGCATACCTAAGTCAAATTAAATCCCACCCAAATGGAGGAGACTTTGTTTTGAGTTCTTTGTTCAAGGGCGACACGACTGACTCTAGTTGCCACCAATAAATGGAAATACTGTCCCGTTCCTGCTCTTTTTTGGAATATTTATTTTTTTTGTATTTTTCTGTTAAGCTGGAAAAAGAATAAAAGAATGCTATGGTATAGTGGAAAGAACGAGTGCCGGTGAAACAGATGATCTAGTTCCTGGGAATGGAATGTTCCTATGCTCAATGCAGGGAGGTGAAAACTGGTCAGTGACACTCAAAGGTATGTTCCTTCCACGGGTCAAGGTGTGTCAAGTTGCAGAAGTCAAAGGTATGCAAGGTTGATTTTGCAGTCGTCATGGTCAAAAGTTGGCTTAGACACGAGTCAAAGTGAAGCCGGCTCTAGGCCAAAAGGTGCAAGTGGTCAACATGCAATGCAGTAGTACAACTCAACACAAAGGAGCCTCTAGGGTATAAGGCCAAAACGAAGCGAAGAATCAAAGAGGAATGAGTCTTCAACGCATAAGTCATGGCGAGACTACAGAGGACTCCCGAGCCTACTCAAATCGGAGCAGCATGGGCAACAAATGTCAGTGAGGTGCTAACTACAATGCCCATGTAAAGGATGGCTCTACCATCGTGTCATGATTTAAAGAATCGGCGAGTGAAGATGGCTTACGAACCATAACACGATGGGGTCAACCCTATGGCAGATGTATCAACAAATGGAGGCTAGTATGCATAATGCAATGGAAAAAATGGTGACCCTAACCTATATGCCAGTGAGAAAATGATACCTGCCATGACGGGTCAGCAGTCATGGAACCATCTCGAAACTGAAAAACGTCCAAAATGTCCTGAAAAACAAACCAATCTCGCATAACAAGCTCCCAAGTTAAAAGTCACATGAGGCCAAACAAAATAAAATTTTGAAAAAATTTTGCATTTTCAAAACTTATAAAAGAGATTTTGGACTCACCATTTTTACCATTTGAGTTTGAGAGCAAAGGATTTGGAGCAAAAGGAGCAAACTTCCCATAGCCAGATTCAACTGTTCAAATTCGTCAAAAACCTCCAGGTAACTCTTATACTTAGCTTGCAATTGATTGTGACTGGTTTTAAGATTTTTAATTAATGTTTCACTGTTGAATTTTTGCCCAAAATTTCTCCGTGGTGTATACGCGGGTTGGTAATATGAAACCCGCGTACACGTGGGCCCTATACGCGACTCTATGCACAGGGACCCGCGTATACGCCGCGAACCATTTTTAAACAAAAACTAACGGTTACAAATCATTTTTTCTCAGAATGCCTATCACGTGGCGTGAAAGAGAGCACGCAGTGGTGGATAATGAAGTTATGAACAGTCCAGAAGCTTTAGATGCCCTACGGGGATGCGGTTTGCTTAAATTTTTCAAACTGCCGAATATGAAAGCGAACACGCGTCTGCTTGAGATGCTCATTGATTATTGGTACATCGAGGAGGAAGCCTTTATGATCGATCAGATGCCGCTCAGGGTAGAAGTGGAGGATATCTATTTTATCATGGGCCTTTCCCGAAGGGGAGAGGTAGTACATTCCCGCGGCAGGACATGTAGTAGCATCACGATAGAGGACTATGTACAGATATACTACCCAAGACATCCCAAGAAGGTTGGGAGCTAGATTTCCATCATAGATGTGGCAAGTTTATCACTTAGGATAATCATGTTCACCATAGCTCGAGTGAACGGATCATCCTCTCTGCATCAGGCATCACGGCTAACCCTGAGCGTGGCAGTTGACTGTCTCACTACTGTGTTCGACTGGTGCACTCCTCTTTTGGCCAACATGAAGAGCTAGCCCACTTCTATCAGGAGGGGACAGACCAAAAACTTTGGATATGGGACTATCATGTGCACTTTCTTTTTCGAGAAGGTTCCCGCACTCCGCCCCAGGGTAGCAGTTTCCATCAGCACCCCACGCGATCCACGCATGGGCCGGTGGGCTAATCTGATGAAACGTCTGGGGGGTGGGGAGGTCCCAAGGACTGCCTTCAACGATGATTTCTTCACCTAGTGGGATCAGCAGATCATCGCCGTAGATGACTACCCCTATGTTGGGCTGGATTTCCAAGGAGATCCTGATCTAGCGTTACCACCGAACGCAGTATGGGGTGAGATTGGTAAGAATTTTTTGATTTTAATTTTATGATTTTTTGGATTTTTCAAATATAATAATGAATTTTGAAAAATATTTTTGATGAGATTCAAATGACTGATATGATGATCATGTTCCAGACATTGGGCCGGTACGACTAGATGGGTTCCCGTGGCATGGACAGCGCGGTCGAGGAGCCGAAGAGGCGGCTGCTGATACAGAACGGAATCTAAACAACGCCCAACGACTCTTGGCGAGACTGAGCTGCCGAGTACCGATGACTGCCATAGAGGACCTTCCTGAGGATATGCAGCGTCATGTGGTTGGCATGCCATGTGACTGGGTTCGCACTTTTCGGCATGTGGCCAATGCGATAGTTACATATTTAGCCGCTCATCCTGAGCCAGGGCATTAGATATGCCGGACATGATTATGGGCATTTGAGTCCCAATTTTGTATATTTTTGGACACAGATATGTACACTCGAGACACTTTATGATATATATATATATATATACAGTTTGACTTTTTGATGCTTGATTTTATTGTGATGAATGATTGATGTGGCAGTCTAATCCCTGATTAGTGATAGAATCAGCTAACCAATTATGAGATCTTGGAATGTGCAAATAATTAATATAAGTAAATGATCCTTGCAACAACCTCACCCTTAAATATTGGCGATATAAAGATGGATCCCTTACCCGATAAATGTTATTTAATTGAGACACTATCAATTGAGAATCAAGATACACTACCAATGAGTCGATCCCATGAGAGATTGCCTCAGATAATAAATTAATAACGACAGTATACTCAGCCATATTGTTTGAAGCAGGTCTGATGCATAAGCCTCTCGATACCATCAATTGACCAGTTGGATAATAGAGTACCCAAGCTGCGGAAGCGAGATTTCGAGTGTGCCGACTAGCACCATCGACGAACCCAAAATAGACCAAAACATCCATCAACACCTGCCACAGCAGACCAAAAAGTGCTGATATCGAAAAACTCTCGATGATATATGTACAAATATACATAAAGTACAAAGAAGCCATTGCCTGGCCAAAACTAAGCAAAGTACTTCTTTAAGTAGAGCCAGTTTCGGGGCTCCGCCAGCTTGTTTCCCTCAAAATCGATTAACTCATACGACCATTTTTCTAAAACTCATTTGATAATGAAAGGACCGTACCACATAGGCTTAAACTTGCCTGCCCCCAAGGTGTCTTTATCTTAGTCATAGACCAGGACAAGATCACCTTCAGAAAAGACTCGAGGACGGACAAATTTATCATATTGCGTTTTAATCCTTTTCTTATGAGCCTCATTCACTGTGGTGGCATCTCGACGCTGCTCATCAAGATGTTCCAAGTGAAGTAGGCACTCTTCGAGACTTGAAGTCTCTGGAAGGAGCTCAACAGCTAATTTAAGGGATGGAATTTCACATTCAATCGGAAAGATAGATTCCATCCCATAAACCAACTGAAAAGGTGTAAAACTAGTGGCCGTCTTGACGGAGGTTCGGTATGCCCAAAGAGCCGAATAAAACATAACGTGCCAATTGGACCGATTTTTATCGATTGTCCGTTGGAGTATCGTCTTAAGAGTTTTATTGACTACCTCAACCTGTCCATTGGCCTGAGGATAATAAGGAGATGAATGCTCCTACCGGAAACCTAATTTAAGAGCCAATTCGGACATCAGTTGATTTTGGAAATGACTGCCATGGTCAGTGACAATCTCTCTCGGGATACCAAATCTTGAGATAACCTGATTGAAAAGAAACAATGTTGTTGTGTCACTATCGTTCTTATAAGTAGGCATGGCCTCAGCCCACTTTGTAAAGTAGTCTACAACCATGATAATGTACCTGTGATTCGCCGCTGAAGGCGGATTACAAGTCGTAAAATCAATACCCCACTTAGTAAAGGGACCGACGGTGACAACAGGAAAAAGAGGAGCTGGATGCGCGTGCATCTTCCGAGTAAAAATTTGACAAGGGTGACAGTGTTTGACCGCTTCCACACAGTCTTTAAAGAGTGAAGGCCAAAAATAGCCGGCACGTAAGATGCGCTGGGCTGTAGCAAGCCCTGATAGATGACCACCACAAGCTCCACTGTGGCAGTCATTGAGCATTGACTCTGCTTCCTCTAAGGTTAAACAGCGCCGAAGGATTGAATCAACCCCTCGACGGTATAATGTGTCACCGATGATAACACAGTTTTTAGCCAGGTGACGTAATTTTCGACGTTCATCCTTGGAGAAAGTAGAGGGAAACTTCGAAGTTTGGAGATAGACAATGATATCTCCATACCAAGGGTCGAGTGAAGAGATGAGGAATAAATGTTCGTCGGGAAAAATTTCCTCATAAACAGTATCCTCTCCACAAGGTAGCTCAGAAATTAGCTCCACGAAAACCATGGATTTCTTAGACTTGGCGGACAAGAACTCGAGATCAAATTCTTGCAAAATGACTATCCATTGATTATATTTGCCCCCAATCACTCGCCTACTGAGGACAAATTGGAATGGATTGACCGCCGCTAAGACAAAAGTTTTGCGTAGCAAGATATAATGACGGAGCTGCTGGACAACGTGGACGGCTGCCAAGGCCAACTTCTCAACTAGAGAATAGTGAAGTTCAGGACCTATTAAGCCTCGGCTCAAATAATAAATCACATGCTCGGCGAGACCATCGTCTTCCTAAACGAGAACCATACCAATGGTTGATTCTGCTACAGCTAGATACAAAAGGAAGTCTCTACCATAATCCGGTGGACTCAAAAGCGGGGCAGAGACTAATGCCTTTTTCAAAGCATCAAACGATCGCTGCGCAAAGTCGTCCCATACAAATGGAACTCCTTTTCGTAGCAAATGCATGAACCCTTTAGTGATCTCAGACGGGAGAGGTAACTGAACTATTGCCTCAACCTTGAAAGGATCAACCCGGATCCCTTCATTGGACACGATGAACCCTAACAACCGACCGGACGTAACCGCGAAAACGCACTTGTTGGGATTCAACCGGATTTTATAAAAACGACATTGCTCGAAAACCAATCGAAGATGACTAGGGTGATCAGTTCTCTTTCGAGAATGAGCAGCGAGATCATCCAAGTATGCCTCGATGACATGTTTAATGTCGTGGAAAGCATATGACATGGCCCACTGAAAAGTGGCTCCAGCATTTTTAAAACCAAAAGGCATCTTTCTATATGCAAAGGTACCCCAGGGGCATATAAAGGCTGTCTTATGTTGATCTTCAGGACGGATAGAAATCTGATTATAACCCGAAAAACCATCCATGAAGGAAAAAATCTCATTACCTGCACACTCGTCGATAATCTGATCAATGAATGGCGTGGGGTAATTATCTGTCGAACAAGACTTGTTTAGGTCCCTAAAATCGATGCATACTCGGATTGTTCCTTGCTTTTTATCCACAGGGACTGGATTAGAAACACAATCAGTAAGAGGAACAAGGTATATGAAACCCGCCTTTAGCAGCTTCTCAACTTCAGCTTTGATAGCTGCTGCTTTCCTAGGGTTAACCGGCCGAAGCCTTTGACGAACCAGTTTGGCGTTTTCATACGTCTTGATCTCATGTTGAACTATAGAAGGATCAATGCCGGGCATTTCCTCATAAGACCAAGCAAATACATCTCGAAATTCCTTGAACAGGTCGGCGTAAATTTGAATTTCTTCAGGGGAACACTCAATTCCGATGAAGATATTTTCGATCACGTTAGGGTCCCTAGAGATGTTTATAGGTATCATTTTTGAAATTATCGACATATTGCCTTCGGCACGAAGGTGTGCTGGAGCCAAAGGGTTTGACACCGTACAAACATCACTAGTGAGGAGCTCGGAGAATCTGGATTCTACTTCCTGCAATGGAGGAAGAAAGTATGAACGATGGTGTAAGTATTCGCAAGGTAGATCTATACCCATCATTACTTCAAGGATTGCTTCTTTAGAAGGTAAAATCGAATCTAAGCAGTCCAAGGCAGAGGTAGAATCAAGGCTCCAGGCCGGGGCCACATCACCATCTAACTCCTCTTCGGAAAAAGGAGTAGAGTGGTTGTCTGCAGAGTTTACGATAGACTGATATCTAAGCTCAGCTGCAGATATAGGGAATGCCATTCCATTTATTTTTCCTTCAACTAATGTGGTCGTAGGTGAAGGCAAGGTCCAAGGGTCTGAAAAATACCAAGTTTGGAAGAACTCTTCTCGAGGACACTCCTTAGATGATGAAATAGCATTGATTTTAGCGAAAGGAGAGGGAAGATCAGAGGTACCCATCAATGAGGAATACATTCCCACTCCTAAATTGTCAGTAGGCGGGCGAGGGTTATCCATTAAAGGAACAATAGAGTCAGAGCTTGATTGAGGATCAACTGGACAATAATCCATTTGATCAACCTTAACGATTTTCCCCTCATGAGGAAAGCAAATGACACGAAACAGAGTCGAAACAACGACGTCCATTTCGTATACCCAGTTCCTTCCTAATAGGAGATTATAGTCTAGGTTAGCATCTATGACTTCAACTTCAATATTGACGACCTTCCCCCCAACACATATAGGAAAGGCCGGGATAATCCCATGTGGCTTATGAGAATGACCATCAAATGCAGTCAAGACGGTGGGTGAAGGAACAGTCGAAGGTGATCCAATAGCCTTCCAGCATGACATCGACATGACGCACGTGGAAGCTCCTTCATCTATAACGATACGAAAAATGTTGATTTTCCGGTATGTAGACTTTATTTGGAAAGCCATATGATGAGGGAGTCGCTTTTTGACATTTAACATGTCAAAAGTGAGCACTAAAGAGTTAGTTGGATCGACTGCTCCAATCGCGGAAAGTAAAGCACCTCGTTGAGCTGGACACGACTGGAGAACCTCTAAAGCGGACATGGCGCACGGACTTTGAGCCAAATCCTCCACAATGGAGTAATTCTGGGCGGCCCTAGCATTAGGATTAATAGTCGTGCGTTTAGTGGAACCTTTCGGTATCCGTGGTATAGTCTCGACAGGGGGTCGCTCAATATGAAGGTCGGTACTTCCGGGAAAAGTCTTGTCCTTGGAAGTTTCGGCTTCACCATAATCACGTGACTGAGTAGCCACATGGATGTTAGAACCCATCATGAAAACATTCGATGATTTTTCCCCTTCCTGGTTGCCCCCTGCGGAGGTACCAGGATTTGAACTCGCGCCAGCAAGAAGTTGTTGCCCTTGGGGAAAAGGGTTAGTTAACACAGCCTGAGAACTAGAAGTCCCTTGCTATACTAACAAGCACTGAGCGTCTTCAATCTTAGGGCAAAGATGAGTTAAATGGTCTCCACTGCACAACTTGCATGGAAACTTGACTTTCTTTCTAGACTCATTTCTACCACCACCAGCGTTGTTGCCAGATTTATTTGCATCGGGCTTCCCATCCTGGTTCTTTTTCTTACCCAGTCCTTTCTTTTTCCCATTGGAAATTTGATTTCCTTTGGGGTTATCGGATTGGACGACATTAATTGAAGAAGTTTGGGAAGCTGGGGGATTAGACGATGTGACTTGGTTGTTAGAAGCAGTTTGTAAGGACAACTACTGCAATTGGTTCAACAAGTTCACAGTAGTTGTGTCTACTGACCCAACGATACCATCCGCATGGGGACCTAGCTTCAACTTATCTACGTCAACCTTAGACCCAGGAGCATCTGGCAAGTACTTTTGTAGGATCCCAGACTGAGAGTAGATCAATTCTAATTGCTGGGCCCTAAAAATGGCTTGCTCCTCAGAATAGACCCTAGACATGGAGACATCCTTGGAGATCTCGGGTTGTAAAGATTTCAAAAACCACTCGAGACGGTACTCCGGAGGGATTTCGGCTTTAATGAGCCTCTTTATCCGTCTCCATTCCTGAATATGGTCAGAGATGTGAGTTGCCTTATCTTGATGAAAAGTAGCCAGAAGTTCAGTTCCGACATCATAACGAACATGTAACTGGAAATGGTTTAAGAAAATATTGGCTAAGTCAACGAAAGATGTAAAGCTGCCCCCTGGCAACTCTATATACCATTTGGCCACATTACCAGTCAAGGTGTGTTGAAAAAGTCTCAACCTAATCGAGTCATCGATAAGGGAGTTAGATGAGCACCACAAATGGAATGTGGTTACATGGTCACCTGGGTCTTCACCGCTCTTCCCTTCGAATTTTGGAATGTCCGAAGGGAGTTTGGTTGGGACTGGAGGCCAGGTCGGATTGTATTTGATTGGGTCATTTGTTAACTAAGTGAGATCTGGCAAGTTCAACGTTGCCAGAAACGGAAGCTTAGGAGGACCTTGGGGATTCCACCCAGAGTGGGCAGAACTCCCAAAGTTCTGAAAAGATTGTCCTAGATTTTGGGAGGCACCAGGCTGCCCGAAGTAACCAGTAGAACCGACTGAACCAAAAGGCAAGCCTTGTGATCCAGCAAAATTCGGAGTTTGACCAACTCCGGCCGTATAGCCTCCATAACCAACAAAGTTTCCTCCTAAAGGATTATAAGGAGTTGATAACCCCTGATACGGATTCCAAGCCGAAGCTAGGGGAGGAATACTTTGAAACGAACTAACCGTGGAGTACGGCCTATTCCCTTGTTGGCCGAAAAATGGATTCCCAGTTCCTGCGCCACTAACCCCAGGGTTATTCCAACCTTGGAAAGGATTACTGCTTTGTCCTACAGAAGAAAAAGGCATGGATCCTATCTTCGGGTTGGAATGTGGTATATGACCACTTCCAAAAGGAAAACCCTGGAATGAAGCTGATCCGCCCATCATGGACGTAGCAGCACTAAACAGAACCGATGGAATACCCTGTGAGTGGATGCCAAATGGGAAGAATCTAGTACCAAAAGCATTGGTTTGGGCATTTCCACTCGTGGACGGAATGGAGGTAGACCCAACTAAATATGTGCTAGCAAAAGATCCAAACAAGGAAGCAGAGGAAATGGAAATTGTTCCTCCCCCTTGCACCGATGTTGGAGTTTTCATAGTCGTAGCACTTGTAGAATCCATGATTCCAGTAGTGGTCATCGATGGTAAGCGCGTAGCGTAACCTGGACTTGACGGTCTATGCGTCGAAGTCCCAACGTATTGTAATACGTCTGGATGACTAGATGGTAGTGGAGAATTTGGCACCGCTAACGACTCTGAGAGTTCTTCTACCTCTATGTTATTCTCCGCTTGAAAGAGAACTCGAGAAAGGACTGGAGTGTCCCTCTCTTGTTCAGAAGTGCCAGGCCTTGCTTGAACACTAATGCCCCCGAGAGGAGGATCAATCCCCGATGTGTCAACCGACGTGGGACGGAACCCACCGGTAGTATTAACTCTGCGCCTTCTAGGAGAAGGCTCTAAACTTGGTGGTGAAAGACCACGAAGTCTTCGAGACCGTCTGGGAGATCGGTTAGCCACTTTGATCTTTTTATTATGATCTAACTAAAGACTCAAAAAATTGAAAGCTAGGCCAACTAAGAGCACAGAGCACACACTATAAAGTCCCTAGAGATAACAGCCAGTCAGACAGCTTCCAAGTATTTCCGCTCCGGGTGATTAGGACCGGACACCAAAATACGAGAAAGTGAATTAAGGGGCCTTCCGAAGATAGTCTGGGATGATGAGGGCCCAGTCCTATCAGTGAAGGTATCAGAAGAAGTTACGCTGACCTCCTAACAATAGCCTGTGTCGGTGCAAGCCCCCAAGCTTCGCAAGGGTGCCATCCAGTAGTACTTTCGAGAGTGATGCAACATCGACCTCAGGTGCCATGGAATTCCCCTCCGCAGCCACCTGTGTCGATCCCTAGGAGTAGCAACTATGGATACCAACTCGTCGCAGAAGCCAGGCAGAACAGTTGTGAGGTAAGTTTGGACAAGTAGGAGAGGGGGTATCTCTCTTCCCTTTCTTCACAGACCCTTGTGCTTAACGCCTAGATCCAGAGCTTTCCTGGTCTTCATAACGATATTGGATTTTCTCTCGTTATTCAAACTCCTATGTTTGACGTTTAAATGGCCTTGGAGAGTTAACTCTCCTCTTGCCTAATCCAAGGCCCTAAAATCCTAAACTTTTTGGTGTAACTGACTTAAACAAAAAGTTCTAGTGAATTTTAGTTAGCGCTTTATTTTAAAATAGGTTGTTCTTTAAGTCACAAGGTAATGGAAGTGAAACTAGTGGTGTTTTTTGACGCAAAAGAAATTAATAAAAACTTAACTACATGCACATGCACTTTTTTCGTTTTTCGATGAAGAGCAATTTCTATAGGGTTCAGAGGAACTTCTAATAAAACAAATTTTTCTTTTCTTTTCGTTAATTCACACTTCACACTCACAAAAGCTAACAAATCTATGGATGCCTAAAAAGGTATGCAAATCTATCCTAATGCAACAAATATATGCGGATGCAAGATTCAGAACTACTCTAAAAACAAGAAATGAAAGTTGCTTGCTTATCACTTTTTATCTTGCCACTTAAAATGTCTAGATGGAATATGAGATGCTACCATTCATTTCGTCTAAACACTAAAAACAAGTTCTAAGACAAACATAAAGCACTTTCACTCACTAAAAGGAAACCAAATGAAAACCAAGTTCAAGAGAGCAAAACTAAGTTTTTCAAAAATATTTTCTTCAAAAGCAACAACAAAAAAGTGTTTTCAAAAATGCTCTCAACAATACTGAAACTTGTGATTGAAGAATAGGCAACAAACACTTTTGCAAATTGACACCACACAATGGATGAAAACTCAACAAAAATAAATGTGTTTAAAAGTGCTCTTAACAATCAAAAGCAGCAATGAAAGCTTTGGCAATGAAAACCAAAAAGATCAAAAAGACAAATTCCAAGAAAGTGTCAATCAACAACTTTCATGAAACAAAGAAGCGGATGGTCACAAAAGCGGTTTTGTCAAGCAAACAAAAAGTCACCAAAATCCAGATTTGACACGAAGATTGAGATCAATCTCCCTACCCCGATGGATCAGAGTAGCCAATATTCCAAACAAGAAATCTTGCGTGCCTGAACAAGAAAAGATGACGCTTGCAATAACAAAAACAAGACCAATACTCCTTATAATCAGAGAGAATTTGGAACAAGATGCTCGCTGTAAAAACAAAAATTGATACTGGAAAGTGACTGTTTCAAACTGACTCAAACTACCAGACAGACCTTCAGAGACAAAAAGATTTACAAATCTTGAAAATTGCAAGATATACGCGACTATACTTATGTACAGATTGCGTGTATACGCTACTGTAACTAAGGAAACCTGCGTATATGCGGGTTCACTTAAAGAAACATGCATACATACGCCTCTGTAACTAAGAAAAACAGCGTATATAAAAGGTTTCAAGAAAAAAAAAAAAAAAAAATTGAAGAAACTGGCAAAACTTAAAGTTCAAGAACAGACCAGACGACAACAGCAAGCAGACAAGGCAGCTGAGCCCTGATTGGCTTGAAAACACCCAAACTAGAAACAACAAGAGTGTTGTCCCCAGCGGAGTCGCCAATTGTGTTGGAAGGAAATGTTCCCCTAGGGCTTTTTGGCTTGAAACCCTAGCAGACTGAAAGTTATCTATTCAACGAAACACACATTCACACAGCCATTATGCTATTATAAGCAAATTCTATTGTAAAGGGGACGTACCTTAGGTCCTACGTTTGAGAAGGCCCTTAGGGTCCAAACCCTTCTTGGAGTTCCCTTCTTCTCTTTTGTCTTGCAAAACAACCAATTCCAAAGAACACAGCAGTATATGGACAAAACCTTATAAAGAAACCATCTTCATGTTATAAAGAAAGGTAGTTAGTTATGAAATCCAAACAACCATTTACATATGAATTCTAAACATGAATATCATAAACATAAAGAAGATTCATTTCGGGAACCAATACATGTGTTTCTTTTATTATAGACAAATAAAGTACATAGAAAGGAATGATTTCACCTAAGTCACCTTCAGCAGGCTCCAAGCAAAGCTTCCTTCCGGATCCGTTCCAGCCTCAAGCCTTTAACAAACTCCTTCCATGACTCTCTCCATGATGTCACAAGTAATGGATGAACATCAACACACAAGGAAACAAGGGTTTCCTGTACAAATGGGGGAAGTATAGAAGGCACAAGGGACTTCAGACCTGGTCAGGGGAAAAATCTTAGCATAATAACCTTTCTCTCTCCTCTCTCCTCCCTTAGGCCTTCCCTTTGAAGTCTTTTTATACCTCTCCCAAAGTGGTTTTTTAGTTGGGAGTTGGTTGGAAACAGTTGGGCCACGAGCACTAACAGGTAATCAGCAGGTAAAACCTGCGATCTCCGCCCGAAAATAAGGAGTTTTATATTTTTTTAAGTGTTTTAATACATATACGTGGGTTGGGTATACACAGACCTACGTATACACGCGTTTAACTCAGGGCAATGTCGCGTATAAGGGATAAAACACTGTTTTTAAAATTTTAGGACCAGGTCTAGAAGGAGGGGTTGCCCTAGGCCATGAGTGCAGCATCACAAACCATAAGAGTGAGATTTGAAGCTATAACAGTAATAACCCTTTCTGCCTTTTTCATTTTGATATCCTAGTCACCAAAAATTATATCCTTCTGTGATTCTTCAATTCGAGGAAGATCAGTTGATCTTCCATGAGAATTGTCTTTCCAATCTATATAATCAGAAATTTTCTAGTCAATTTCTTCATAAAACATCCTCAAATCGGACAGTTGGTTTACAAAGGAATCACTGGTCTTTGACAAGTCATAATTATAGCCAATTTGTGATAGAAGATAGCTTGCTACTTTGTTAGGACTATATCCAATTTTGATTCCTCCTTGTGGAATTCATTTATCTCTAGATTTTCCCTCTGCTGGTTTATCCTTTGTTGCAATTGCAGTATCTGTTCTTCTTTGTCCTTCACTTCAAATTCAAACTGTAGCTTTAAATCATTAAATATTTTTCGTAACTTGGTAATATTTTCTTGCCATTGTTACTCAATTGCTTGCTTTTCAATCTAGAAAGTTTGTTCTAATTGAACAATCATTTGATATTTTTCTTTCATTAGCAGTTGGATCTCTACAACTTTATCAATGGTACCACTAGGGTAAGCTCTTGTGAACTGAGATAATCTGTTCAATTCCTCATCAGAGGCTTTTTGTGCTCCTTTCCAAATAATTTGAAAAGGAGTCTCATTTGTAACTAGTGATTGCGATTTCTCTAGCTTTCTTTTCTTCCTTGACTTGCTCATTACTTATTTATGCTTTGGACTATAAAATACATCCAAAGGCGGGTTTATTCAATCTTGAGGACTACCTTGGCAATAGAGAATGCATGAATTATTTCCATATCATCGACAACAGTTTATTGACAGAGAATTTCGGTATTAATGTTATTCTCGGGAGTTTTAGGAATAGTATTCCCTTGTGAAGCCTCAAAAGTAAACGAGGTTATCCTTGTAGTTACTAGAACCTGTTTTGTCTCTCAGCTAACTGTAACCTGTTCTGCTTCTATATCGATCGAGATACCTATAACCCAAGTTTCTTCTGTTGTCAAAACATGGTTTAACCCCTCCCATACTTCATCCATTTTGTTCTCCTATTTAATTTCGCTTGTTTTCTCAACAACTAAGTAGTTGTTTCGGGGACTTTGGAAATAATTGGAGCTTTTGAAGAGGAAGTCGATGCATCTGAAACTCCTGAGTTCTATCGAAATTGTTTTAAGAGGGATTATGGAAAATGGATTATTCTTTAGTGATGATATTGATTGAATCTAATCAATTCGTTGGGACTTAGATGATTTACCGCCAATTTTTATACCATATAATACTCTGCAACCATTTCAAACAAATAATTGAACTTGTCAAGCTTGCTTGAAAATAGTATGATCTTAGCCTGTGTTGTAACATATTTTGCTACGCCATTATGGTCATATGCCTATTAGTATGGTTGGAAAACTAAAGGCTTTTAATTGTTCAATTTCAACTAAGGAAGGCTTGAAATTCTCTAACGCGCAGGTATCACACGGGATAGGAAAACATGGCTAGGCGGATTTCTTGGCATATTTAAGTACTTTAGTTAAGCCCTTACCAACTGTTTGATAAGAGACTTCCTTGGCCAACAATTTATCTAGGACAAAAAGTGGAAAACATGTGGATGGGTTAGGCTAGCAAAAACTTGGATGTAAGTAAATGACTCTTCACCAAATCACTTTCATATAGGCTTTAAGTATTTATTAGATTTTGTAGTAAGGCTAGGGGCTCTTCTGCCAAAGACCTCTTGGTGTATAGGAAGCATGACCTCATGACAGATTTTGTAGAAGTGAGCATGGTATCTTTTTCCCAAAGGATATCAAAATAAATAGATATAGAACTAGGAAATTGGTCTGCCCATTTCCATCCTAGAGATGGAAAATCATAATAAAAATAGATTGCGTCCATGACATAGGCGATCATAAAGAAAGGAGGAGTTGTTCTTTAGAGAACATTTCTCTTATTTCTGTAGTTGCATATTTGAGTGGTCATATTTTTGAATAAATCCCAATCGATGATATAGCCATCTGCAAAGGCTTCTATCAATGGCAGCCATTATTCATAGAATTTATGTGTATTTGGATAACCATAGAGGCGACATAACATAGCAGCAATATGATAGAAAGGGCCAACAATGGATGCTAATGAATACATACCCCTATCCTCTTGATTTTGTTTGTTTGGGTCCCTTCTCCATTCTTTGATCAGCTCCGTAGGATTTAGATTCTCTTGCAAGAATTTTTGGACAAATTGTGTATCATATTTCTTCTGAGGTTGAGGTAGATGATATAATTTCCTTAAATCCTAAACTTTAAAGGACCTAATAACTGTCTTTTTTTTCCCATAGAAAAAGTCTTAATTTTCATTAAAGGTGAAAATTACATTTTGTATATGCATACACATTACTTCAATGGGGCATTACCTGTTCAAAATGGAAAAATTTGTGCATTCCTCCACGTAGGGAGTATATGAGAATAAACAAAAAATAGTAGTCTATCTGACCTCTTCACAGAGAGGGTGTGATATGTTATGATAAATATTTACAATATAAGCAGAAAGATGACATCAAAAAGATATTTTTGTCCCTTGCAATACTGCTTCAAATAGCTTCAAGGTACCTAATAACTGTCTTATTCAGAGTTATAAACATTTTGTCTGTAATTTCCAGATGGTCAACAACCCATATCACCATATCTGTATATGGTAGAATTTTGGGGCGAGTAGCAATTCTGTGGAGAAATGAATTAGCGACATCATTCCATGTGTCGTTGTTACTTGGAGGAGAATCATCAGCAATAGCAATCTATTTCATGGTTATTCTTAGATTTTCGTCCTCGAATAGTTTATATATTGCCTCCTAGGCGAAAGAACCTGCATATGGAGTGCATGTAGTATCTATAAATACTGGAGACATCTCGAAAACTTCTTCAAGGGGCAATACTCGTTCTTACTATATTGCGGACTTCCTCCTTACCTTGATTATTCTTGACATGTCCTTTAACTTGTCTTTATTGGAATTTACTTGTAAAGAAACAAACCAAGATAAGTAGAAAGAGCTTCGAAAGATTCAAAGATTCATATCAATTCAATGCGAGCTTTATGGAAAATCATTTCACATTAACTCAAAATTATTACAAATCATCAAAAAACCTTGAAATTAGAACTACGCAGAGTGGTCATTTAATTTTCAAACATTTGTTCATGTGATGTTGACATTTTTCATTATATCGAAAACAATTTTATCAACATTTGGTATCGGGAGATATTAACATAACTCAGCGATCTGAAATTTCCAAAAAACATATAGGTGCGGCATCTCTATTAGCAAAATACTAGAATTTTAACAGAATGCGATATCGACATCCGTCAATTGACAAAATGCGATATCGGTTTTTGACGATTATAATATCAGTTTCGACATTTCGCATTTCAACTTTTCGTTATTTCACATTTTGGCTTTTCGTTTTTTTTTCTTATCAGTTTTTCAATGTTTCGCAGTCGGCTTTTCACAATTGGCTTTTTGTTGTTTTTCTATTCTTTGAAACCGTTGATACTACGCGTAGGTTTTATTAATACTAATCCTTTTATGATATTTTCATTTAATTGTTATGATTTCAGGATTCGTAGAACTTGTAATTTATCTTCTAAAACTACAAAATGATTCCTAAAAGGTTTTATGCCCTTTTCATAACTTTCTTGTTTTATTAAAAAATAAAAGAGTATTTATAAAACTTATCATATTTTTTCTAAACAAGGAAGGATTCTATCCTAATTTTTTTTAAAGGGTCCCCATTATTCTTTCTCCTAATTCTGAAGATAATGGGGGTTGTTCAGTACCACAACACACAGAGAAATGAATCACATGATTAGAATCCTATACATATCTTTTAAGCAAAGAATTATGGAAAACATCATGGACTTGTACTGACGGAGGCAAGGCTTAGGCTACCGATCCAACTCTTTCAAGTGTCTCAAAAGTCCCACAAAACCATGGTTCCAACTTGGCACGAGACCCAATATTCAAGGAACTTTTCTTGTGTCTAACTCTCAAGTAGATATGTTCCCCAATTTGGAACTCCTTATGAACCCTATGTTGGTCCACATAGCTCTTCTTCCTATCCCATGTCACCTTTAAATTCTACCTGATGACCTGCATTTGTTTCTCCATCTCTTTTAACATATATGACCCAATAAGGGCATTGTTCATTGACTCTTCGAGGATTTTTTTTGTCCTCTCTATTTTCCCATTCATGTATGGATGATAAGTTGTATTGAAGGCCAATTCTATCCCCAAACCTGCAAAAAATTCCTTCCAAAACTTTCATTGGATAAATTTTGAGGTCAAAAATGGGCCTCCTAGAGAATATTATAAAATAATAGTGGAAATAATAAAATAAGATTAGATTACCTCATCAAGTTCTGGAGGGAGAAAAGAAAAAACTACCTTTTCAACTCATATTTTCAACTTATCTCCCTACAATTTTACTCAATTTTAGACGAGAGCACTCATTGGATGTGGAATTTAATTTTTCATCTAAGTAGCCATGTTGGATACTGTTGATGGACCCTACTACAAAAAAATGTGAAATACATGAAAAAACATGATTGCAATCACATTTTTCATGTATTTCACATTTTTCGTGTAGTAGGGTCCATCGAAAGTATGCAACATGGGTACTCCTTGGATCAAAAATTAAACTCAACATTTAATTAGCAATCCCGCTTGAAATTCGAGTAAAATCATAGGGAGATAAGTTGAAAATATGAGTTGAAAAAGTAGTTTTTTGTTTTTTAAAATTTTTACCTTTTTCTCCAAAAATGGTAAATCATCCCCCGTGGTTGACTTCATCATATTGACATCTATTGGTTCTTATAAAGTTGATTTTTTTTGTATATTTTTGTTATTAGGCCCATTTTAGACCTCAAAAAGTCTGTAATGGAAATGAACTTGGCATATTTGTATGAGATAATCTTCCTGGGAACTCCATGAAACCTCACAATCTCATTTATGAAGATTTGAGCTACCTCACTAATTGAATTGGTGGACTTGACTGCCACAAAATGAGCCACCTTGCTCAACCTATCAATGAACACCATAATTGCATTACGTTTTGTGGAGGTATTTGGAAAACCAATAATGAAATCCATGGAGATCACTTCCCACTTCCATTTTGAAATGGGAATGGGCTGCAATAATGTTGTTGATGTCTACATTTGGCCTTCGCATGCTGACACTCAATGCATTTAGCAACAAAATCAACTACTTTCCTTTTCAAATTAGTCTAATAATAAAACTTTTTCATGGCCATGAGATTCTTTTGGTATCCCGAGTAACCAAAATATTGTTTGGCATGAAAATCTCTCATTATGGGTCTCTTAAAATCAATGTTGTTTGGAACATAAATGATAATGTTAAAACTAACTAGCCCATCATCTGTGAGATTATACTCCTCATCCTCTCCAACCTCGCTACCTTCTTGTAGCCTTTCCTTTATTTGTTGATACTTCTCATCATGTTTCCCTACATGTTTGACCTATTCTCTTGGGTCCACCCCATACAAACTTATGGTTTCCAGGTGATTCAATTGAATCCTTCTACTAAGTGCATCAACAACCTTGTTTTCCTTTCCCTTGATGTACTTAATCTCAATTTTTAACTCATTAAGTACAACCAACCACCTAGCTTTCCTTGCATTCAATTTGGGTTGGTCAAGAAAATGCTTGAGTCCTAGATGATCTATCATGAGTATGAATCTTCTTTCAGGGAGGTAATGCCTCCACATATTTACTGCATGAATAATGGAAGCTAACTACAGATCATGACTCACATAGTTTGCATCATTCTGATTTAATTTACATGACTCATAGCACAATACTTGTCCCTCCTACATCAATACTCCTCTAAGATCCTATTTATAGGCATCTATATAGACCACAAAATCCTTATTTGTGTCTACAATTCTCAACATTGGTGCATTAGTGAGAAACTCTTTTAACTGCTCAAAGTTCATTGCACATTCAACTGCTCACTCAAATTTATTTCCTTTCCTATGTAAGGATGTGATGTGATAACTTGGAGAAGCTTTTAATGAATCTCTTATAGTAGCCTTCCATCTCGATGAATAATCTAATATCATTGAAATTTTTCGGCATTGGTCAGTCCATTATGGGCTTAATATTTTCCATATCAACCGATATTCCCTCCTTAGAGATGTTATGTCCCAAATAGTGCATCTATGATTGAAATAAATCACACTTTCTAAGATTTCCATAAAGGTTATATTCCATGAGTAACTATAGCACTATAGCTAATTGCTTTTGATGTTTTTCCTTAGTCCTTGAATATACCAATATGTCATCGACAAAGAAAATCATGAGCTTGTCCAAGTAAGGATGCAACACATTATTCATTAAGAACATGAAAGTGGTAGGTGCATTGGTAAGCACAAAGGGTACTACCACAAACTCATAATGACCATATATGGTACAAAATGTAGCCTTATGGATATATTCTTCCTTGATTCCTACTTGATGATGCCCTAACCTCAAGTCAATCGTGGAGAAGACCGTTGCTCCTCTCAATTGGTCAAATAAATCATCAATCTGCAGCAATGGAAACTTGTTCTCCATTGTCATTTTATTTAATTTCTCGTATTCAATGCAGAGTTTGAGTGTACCATCCTTCTTCCTCATGAACAAGACTGATGCTCCCCATGGAGACACACTTGGCCTTATATAGCCTTTAGCCAAAATTTTCTTAAGTTGTAATTTCAGTTCAATCAGTTCAAGTGTACTCATCCTCTATGGTGCCTTAAATTTTGTTGTTTCTCTAGGAATTAAATTAATCAAAAAATATCTCTCTCCATGAGGAGGTAATTTTGGAACCTCCATAGGAAACACATCCCTATACTATTGCAGCACAAAATATCTCTCAAGTAGTTGCCTTCCTTTTTCTTCAACACTGTTAGTGGATTTTTCATTGCTGGAAATGTGCACCATGAATAGATATCAACCTTTTATGTTGGTTCTCTTGGCTTGCATGGTTATGATCAACCTCAATAAAGTAGGGTTTCACTTTCCCTGTAGAATTATCGTCTCTCCATATTCATCTAGGCACTCACCTACTTTCTCATAACAATCTACCTTGGTGTGGTTCTTGTACAACCAATCCATGCCCAACAACATGTTGTATGCACCCAATGGAAGCAAGTTCAATTGTGTTGTTTTTGGCATGTCGTTGAACTCAACTGCACATGATTTCACCCAATGATTAACTTTTCTCTTTGTCCCGGTTGCCAATTGGACCCACCATAACTCTACATGTGTTTCCTTGGCTAGCTGGAATTTTTCCACAAGCTCCAAACTAATGTAACTATAATTAGAATTGGGATCAATCAAAGCATAAATAATTTCATTGAACATATTGCCTTCCATCTCAATGATGGATGTTTGGTGGTCTACTTGACAATTTTCCGCAAATGCATAAATGTTGGGCATGCTTTGCGCAATATCTCCCACTGTACAAGCCTCCTTAGCACTATAAATCAATGGACCTACACCTTCTTGATGTGGGTAGTCATTTTTTCATTGGTTTTCTCCACATGTCCTATAGCATAATAGTTTCTTAGCCTCAACCCCACGTTGCTCTCTCATAGGATGGTTTGCATGACCTTTATCAACTGAACCAAAATGTTGCTATGGTCAATTTGCATTAACTATGCCCACTACCTCTTTCTTTTCTTCAATTTTCTTAGGCCCTATATTCACATCCTTACTACTGCTCTTTGCCTTCCAGTCACATTTGGGGTCTAGCCTTCATTTGGACTGCTCAGAGAAGTGATTCAACTTTTTAATAGTGTCATTTAATGTTTGAGTCTCATGCATTTCAATTTGGCCTCTGAATGAGAAGGGAAGCCCACTGATGAATCTTTTCATTTTTTCCTTCTCGTGCTTCATATATGACACATATATCAACTATTCTAGAAACTTGGTGGTGTATTATACACTGTCATTTGTCTCAACTTGAGCTCATAAAACACTTTTGCCTTGGTGTAATAATAGTTGTCTGATAGATATTTATTAGTGAAGGGGCCTTCAAATCCTTTCCAAGTTAATCCCTCTTCAGTTATGCCATTCATATTCTTCAAATATTCCCACCATATGTATGCTTTTCCCTTTAGACTATAGGTGTCCACCTTTGCTTTCATGTTCTCAAAATAATTATGGATTATGAAGAACATCTTCATCCCAAGGAACCAAGATTTTGCACCTTCATATTTCTTCATCTTCACATCAAATGTGGTTAGTTTGGCCTTCTTTGATTCCTCTGGCATATAGTCCCTTTCTCTTTCCTTGATGATGTTGATGATGATAATAATGATGTGCATCCTAGGAGTAGAACTCGAAGGTATACCAAAATTATGTCCATTAGCGCTAGTTATTCTCTCTGGGGTACTAAGTGGTGCATTCCCTCTCACAATGTCTTCATTTCCCCTTTTTTTCCTCTTCTTGGACCTACTACCATCTACCCCATTTATTCTCTTATGATTCCAAAGGGCTCTGCCTACCTCTATGACTAGCCCCCAACTCAGAATGCCTCTGTCTCTGCAAGTCAGAGTGGCTTTGCAGTATAACTGCATTCACCTCAGCTTGATTTTAATGAGCCCTCACCAACCTTTCATTATATCCCTTACAACCCATAATCTTCGCCCTTAGGCTCCTTAAGGTATCCATTTGTTGCAGTGGCTACAACCACCCTCCAAATTTTTTCCTTAACTTCATTTTGGAGCCTCCCTACCAACCACCCTTAGCAACCTCTGGGAATAAGAAATCTTGATTTGCATGCATGGGATGCTTTTTCTCGAAATAGAAAAAAGCAACATGCAAAAGCATCCCTAAATTTTAGGGATCTATTTTTAGCAGCTGGGGGTTACATGCAAAGAATGTTTTATAAACTTCCCTCCAAGTGGCACTTTTTCCTAGATTTGTGGCATGCATGTTATAAGCCTAAAACTTATTTATTCAATGATGTAGAGCTCATTCCTCACATCAATCTTGGAGCTCTGACATCCCACAACACATCTAGGAGTCATTAGCACATTCAACTCAGTTGTTTCCAAGTATTCTTTTCATGTTATTCGTTGCTTTTCTGTCACTTTTCGTATTTCACTTTGTATGAATGTCGTTTGCTTGGTTTTGTTGAAGGCATGCTATCATTTTAATGTATATTAGCTTGTAGAAGAACATTTTCAATTTTTGTTTGCATCTCAATGCTGTCACATGCATGACATTGTTTTTGTACGTACGGTCACCGTTGCGGCGACTCGTTTCACACAAATGCATGCATTCTAGTTTTCTAAATCTTGCATTCACTGTTTGCATGCGCGATCATTCACTCTTGCTTACACTCAGTCATGCCATGCATTCAAACCTTTTTCATGTTTTCAGTCCCCCGTCGGTAGGTCTGGGTTGCCTTGTCCTGGACCTTTCCTTCCCTGGACAGAAATGTGCATTTTTGGAAGTGAAGGCTCTGCCTTCCCTCAAGAAATTGCACAAATCTAGCCCAACAGTGGCCTCCAGGCTTTCATTGTGCAATTCTGGGAGGCAGTGCCCTACTGACCCAAAAAATTGCGCAATGCAGTCTCTGGGCATGCATGTCCTTGTTGATTGGAATTATGCATTGTACAATTTTAGTCCTTAGCAGGCAGGTTGGACTATGCATTGCATAGTTCTAGTAGTCAGTCAGCCTCTTGACAACCGAAACTGTGCTTTGTGTAGTTTTGTAAGTTAGTCTTCCAACCTCCCGGTCACCTAGGTGTGTTGCATGTCAATCCCCAGATTTGTTTTGGTGTTCAACTTAGAGATATCTTTCCATGAGAGTCACTATGTCTCTAGGTATAGTAGGTGTTCATTCGTCTCTCAGCAGTACAGGTACAATGGCCTCCAAGAGAGTAGGGTCAAAAGACACCATTGGAAGTGGAACTAGAGACGCAGTTGAACAAGTGTCTATGAGCTTGCTCGTCTATGGAGACACCAAGCTAGTCATAGACAGAGACATCAAGATGAAATGGCAGGACATCAACGATGCATTCTCAGGCAAATTCGAGGAAGATCTGGAAGACTACAAAGTCTATGTCAACATCCACAAATCTGGCTTGTACCGGATTGCATGCAGGTATCCTACATTTGCATGTGCGGACATGATACATTGGATTGTTTCACACACTGATCCTGAGACAATGATGTTGAGAAGTTTCATTGGGATAGAGCTTGCTACCTTCAGAGCAAAGGACTATAAGGAGATGTATCACTTGCCACAACCAGAGATCACAATGTAGAAACCCTTCAACACATGCAGCAACAACAACTCCAGAGATATCTTGAAGAGTTGGTGAAAGAGCCGGCCAAGTTTCAGATAACACCCAACTTGGTTTACAAGACTAAGATACCGCAGAAGGCATATTAGTACTTGGTCATCTTTGCATGCCGCTTATATGGCTAAGAGAACACAGAGACCTTCCCACCGAGTTGGGTGATTGCATTGGACGAAATAGCCAGCGAAGGAAGGCCATGTAATTGGTCTGACATGTTGGCTCTCATGTTGAAGGAATGGGTGACAGAAGCTCGACATCTGCCCAAAGGTCAGTAAGCAGAGATATACATGTCCGCTTACATTATAGATGCAATCTGTGCACACCAACAGTTCCTAGCCTTGAAGTGGGCATGGAAAGCTTCGGAAACCTATGTGCACACTTATTGCAAATTGTTCTCCGAATGTAGCTTCTTGGATTCATCACACAGTTGTCGTACCACTTTGTCAGCCCAGTGTACAAAATGATATTTGAGTAGGATCCACCTTTCATGTCGCAGGTAGCAATGGAGGCATTGATCGACATAGAATATTTGTATGCCTCACGCCTTGGCACATTCATACGAATGTACATCATAGAGAAGCCTCCGCATGTTGTACAAAAGTTTGCATGGATAAGCTAGTCATGCAATAAGTTTCATATCACATCTCGCTAGGGTTGTCAGCTATATTACATAGGAACAAGAAGGCACCTTGGCCCTCTCTTCCTTTGCAGATCGAGTTGTACTAGATATGGAATATCAAGCATGTTTATGTCGAGACAGAAGAGTTCAAAAGATTCACTTTTGGCACCAGAAGTTTCAATCTGTATAACCCACATTTCTTTGTAAAGGACCACTTCACGAGAGTGAAACTTCCTTGGATCCACGAGGTGTGTCATTGGCCTAAGGAAGACCCATGGAGATACAGTCAGAGCTTCTCCAGGATCAATGAACCATTCAACATAGATGTGGAATGGTTAGTGAAGCAGTGTGATGCAACATCTCAGAGAGTACCATCATCAGCAGTAGCGAAGGGTAATAGACCTACGCATGAGAAAGGCAAGAGAAAGGTTGATGACAACACATAGGCAGAACAAAGCCGCAAGTTCAAAGCATATCTACTCGTGAGGAAAGAATCTTTGGAGATTGAGGCTAAGAGGTGAAAATTCAACAAGAGGAGTGCACAAATACAAAGAGATAAATGAAGAATGGAGGAAACACAAAAGGAGTTGCAAGAGTTGAAGCAACAAATCCGAGAAGAACAGGAGATGTGCAGAAGAGAGAAGGAAGTACAGCAGGGACAAACATAGTAGGAGGTACAACATGCACAGATTGATGAAATTGTGCATGTTGTATCTCTGAGATGATAATGGTCAGCTATCATGCCAGAGAATCTAAGATAATTGTTTTGGGGCTTTTGCTTTAATTTGGAGGACCAATGTATGAAATAGATGTAACACTCTAATGCCTAACCTTGTGAATAACATTAATATCAAATCAGAGTGCTGCTATAAAATTTCACACAGTGATATAGCTTGTATGGTGGCGAGCAGAAACAGAGAAATAATATGATTATCACAGTTTTCAAATTGAAAATTAAATAATCATAAGTATGAAAACCTTTAAACTATGTTTAGAAGGTTTAAGAGAATATGCTTAAGCTTACAAAAGATGCTAATGATTTAGTTATTCAGAGGGAATTAATTAAACAAACAGTCCATTAATTCATTATCTTTATAGATTATCACTTCAGAAGCTTATAGGAATAGATTGAAACCCAATTATTCCTACCTAGTTATCTCTGTAAGACATAAGAATCTGAAGAAAAACATAATGAATAATATTGGAAAAACTTACAAGAACACAAACTATGTAAAACAGAATTCAGAATCCTTTGCTTTGTATTAATGATCTAGAAAATTCAAATACATCAAATGTTTAGAAATGCTTCTTCAAGGGTGCAACCCTTAATAACTCGTGAAGAGAGTTATTTATACAATAGTAGAACTAAGAAAATATCCTAAACTATTTTTACAAAAATAGATTATTATAAAATCAAAATAAAGACTGCTAGTTGATCTGGCACTATTTTGATGTTGTGCTGTTGGTGACTATTGTTGAAAAAACTAAAAATTGTTGAAGCTGGCTGACTGTTCCTCCAAAAGCTAAATGTTATTCAATTTTCATGTTGGATGTCATATTTACTGATGACCTTTCATCTGATACACTTTGACTTGTATTTCTTTATCTGTCTCCTTTGTTTAGTCTTTTACCATGAATGCTCTGTCACCTGCTTTTACTTTTACCAGTCACAGTAAATCACATCATCTGGTATCTTTTACTCTTATCCTGCATTTATGTATTTAGTAAAAGTGAATTTCACTAAAGACCTGTTTGACTTCATGTGAAAATGTGATATGATGTTGCTGATTTATCTCTATTTTAACAGTTACTACCTTTGTGTAAATGATTTCTTCTGCTCTATGTATAATTGTCTTTTCCTTCTAAATAAAGCCTTTTGATTAGATTTCTTTATGAATCTTGGATTAAACAGGTTTTGGAACTAGTATCAAAACCGTTTATCCAAGCTTCTGTCCTTCTAATCACTTAGAAAATAAAACAATTTATTAATAAAACACAGGTTGGCAGGGAGGTGATAATGGTTTCAAGGAATAAGAAAGTCTGTGGACGGAGTCTAGAGTCTGTTCAGGAGGTAAACAGTGGTGAAATTGAGTTGTAGATGCTCAGGGCATGCAGGAAGGCTTAGGCAGCTTTCAGTGGAAAAACGAGCGAAAAGAGTGAAAGCGAGGGTCTTTGGAATTTTAATGGGTAACAGCTAGAATTGGCATGGAATTTCATAATGAACAGTGGATGGCTTTGGCCCACACAGGGAATAGGTATTAAGGTTCATCACACTGCTTTTGGTAGTCGGGCGATTTTTCCATGTGAGCACGCGAGTTCACGTAAAGCTGCCACGTAACTGAAAGGGGCCCGAGCAAAACCACGAATCTCATGTGATCTCAGGCGGGTAAAGCTCGAAGAAGAAATAAACATGATATGGATGCACGCCATCAGATCTGGGGGTGCAAGATCTAATGGTTGTCGTGTGGTGGAAATGCACGGAGGGAAATCAGGTGGAGATTAGTGGGGCCTGGGGGATAATTACAATGGATTTGTAATTAATTAATGAATAAAGTGGGTTAAAAATATAATGAACGGGTTTATGGAGTGGGACCATGGTTAAATGCGGCAGGGTTTTGTTATCGGGAAATCTAGTGTCTATGCAGAGCTGCTAGTCCCACTAAGGCTGGTAGCTACCTTAGAAACAAACAAACTAAAACCACTTTCATTTCCCTTTATGAGAAATAGATAAGAAGGGAATAAAGGAGACCAACCTCTGTCTTGCACTTTGTTCCTTGCTTGATTCCTCTCCCTTCTGATAAATCTTTGCCACTAGCTTCCTCGTCTACCCAGCTTCAAAGAGCACCTGTAGAATCAAAGCAGCATAACACTATCCAAGAACATAGACCTATTATCATAAACAATATAGGACCAGATATATATTGACCACACAAATGCATATATCATCAATCATACAAGAATGTGGAGGAAAATTTGAATAGCTTTATTAATAATCAAGAATAGAAAAGAGGATTACAACCAATTGTTCTGACCCAACATCATCCTCTCAGCAAGAAGCCCTTCTTCACCTCATGAAAAGCTTAGATCACCCAACACTATGATGTTGCACCAAGAAACCAACAACACTTCCTTACAAGATACAAAATTCCAGCCTCCAGATCTCTGGGATGAGGGATCCATATATAGATGTTTGCAAGGGGGGTGAGTCAGCTTTTGAGATTTGATTAGTGTCCTCTCTCTGATAGTTCTTGATTCCACTTGGAGATTGATGATCTCTTACTCATCCCTGGGTGAATGCAGAGAGGCAAGTGTCACAGGGGAAGTTTCTGGAAGATTCCATGATCCTCCACCTTGCAGATTGACCCTGCCATTTGTCCATTCTCACCCATCGCACCTGATAGAAGGGCTTTTCAAGATGCATCGCACCTCCCATGTGTATTTAGGTGGGATGCAGTGCACTTTGACCATGGAGCAGGTGAGATGGTCCAGTTTTGACCAGTTCTGAGTAGTTTTTCATGGAGAACTTCTGGGAGAAGATGCAATCAGTTGACCTTATTATTTTAGAGGTCGGAACAACACTTTTAGGGACTTAAGATCCCTTGGTTTATGGACATTTATGATCGGGGTTGCAGTGCCCAAAAATGTCTATAACAGTTTCCCCCTAAAGCATGAGGTCTTTAATCTGTTGATGTCGAGTGAAATGCTTTATCATGAGGATCTGAAGTTTTTTCAAGCTAGAAGGCGACGTGTAATAAGATACAATACAATAAATTATCTTCATAATGTTTTCATGATCTAGCTGAGGCGGACATTCCCATGCTCAGCTTTATAAATTCATTTCCATGTACATAAGACAGACAATCGTCTGAGTGTAGACTGATGATTCTGGTAGAGCCATCATCCCTTAGGTTGGATGATTATCTGCGCAGTAATGATGTACATTTGATGTCTTTATTTTCCTGAATATATATCGCAGCCCAGATGGATGAAACTAGATCTGGGGTCTTCAATCTCATTCGATCTTCACTCAAAGTACAAGTCGATCCATGTGAGAGGTGTTCTGGAGTCGAACATGGAAAGACATAGCCTGATTACCAGCCAATGATGTAAGCTGTTAACAGGTGCGAGAGGAATCACCGATAATGATGATGACCCTCAAGGTACTACAGTACAATTCACGTGGTGTGAATAAGGGACTTGCCGTCGAAAACCACGCAAAATCTTTCGGTCGAAGGCCATTGATGTAAACCTGTCGCCGGAAGTGAGAAACTTGCCATTGAGGCATGCAAGTTTCAAAGTACTGAAAGGGTTGTTCCTAGATCGACTTCTTGGATAATGAGCTGATGTCGACAAGAAGCGATCCGTCATATGAGGGCTTTAGTGAATCCCACATCAATGACACGGAATGGAGCAAATGATTTTAATGGAGGTGAAAACGATCTGGTGATATAAGGTTCAGGGTGGAGGTCATGAAAGAATGGAGCGTAAATGTATTGCAGTGGATGAGACACAGGTGAATTCTCTGAGCAACTTCTCTTGAACATATCAGCGACAATGACATGATGGATTGGTAGCGTTAACCCCAAATATGGATGGTGTGATGGACCCATGGTGATATGACTAGTGAACGGAACAACCCAACCCGACTCGGATACGGAGTGAAAGTGTCATGTTCAAGACCGACTTGCTACCAATAATGTTTCTTCAAGTTTTCTTCCCAATTTTTCCCCAGTCATTGCTGACCAGTACGTCTTTATTTTTGTCAAGCTTGAGGAGGATAACATATGTTTGTTCTATAATTTTCCCTTCGGGCAAACCCATCGCTATGTTTTAACGAGCCTAGCAATAGTGAAACTCGTTCTTGTCTGTATGGACAAGTTTGTCGCTATTCGGTTTTAACGAGTTTAATGACAAGGATAACTCGGTCCTTTTCAATTTTAGAGAGTGTGAAAGAGGGACATAAAGAAAACTCTAATAATCATTTTTCGTCATATAATCCCTTGATTCCGAAAAGGTATAAAACAATACAAAAGGGATGAATTTTCGGTACTTTTAACGAGCCGAACAAAACAAGCGCTCGATCTTTTTGTGTAATGATCCCTCAAGTCCAAAAAGATTAAAATCTAAAGGAGGGATAGCACTTCCGGTCCCTTTAACGAGCTGGAGAGGCCAATTGCTCGGCAATCTTTTCATATTTTACGAGTCAGTTGAAAAGAGCTTAAGGGAGACTCGTTTTTTTTTAGGAATGAGTGATAAATTCGGGTAGCAGCTAATTCCAGGTAAGGTTTGGAATTTTCCAGTCACAACAGTGTCACAAGGATGGCTAACAGGATCACTCTTCGCAGTTGTTCCTCAAAAAGGGTAAACAATCAAATGGGGGCGAATGATCGGCCAATACAGAGTGGAGGTGATGATGAGAACATGACCAAGGCTTCAAAGGCTGATGATAATACATTCACGATGGTTATTTACCGAAAATTGGTTCATTTTCTAATGAGCTTGAATTCTGGGGGAACATTTGCTCATTGCTTATGTTTATTTTTTAACGAGCTTGAATTCCGCGTTAAAACTGATCGATCCAGTTGTATAATAAGGATGTCTCATTAAAAATGGCATTTTTTCAAAGCTTTGCCCCGCATCCTTTCTTTATGCAAGTTAGGAAACTACCAATCCTACGAGTTTAGAGGGTTAGAGGACCTATAAATTTAAAAAATAAATGGTTGCTCTTCGCTTGCATGCCAAAAGGTTTGCATGCCCCCAAGTATAGTGAAGCAAAGTTTCCAGGTTACCCCTCAATTTGCAGACAAAACATTTGTTTTATCGGGAAAGGCCTACCTTTTCCAGGTTACCCTTCAATTTGCAGACAAAACATTTGTTCTATCGGGAAAGGCCTACCTTCTAATGGAGGTATCTTATTCCGGTTTAACCCCATTTTCCTAAATGGATGGGTATGTCAACCAGTCATATATCCTTCGCAGAAACCTACCCTATACCCAAGGTTTTCCTGTCAAAACAGGCCAGGGTGTATGCCCCCTGGGTTTCAGTCATGTCCTTCGAATCACTCGCGCTCATCAGGAGGATGGACTGGGGATTGATAAGACATTCCTTGCGTGAAAAGACCATTCAGGGATGGTATATGACTATTTGCTATGTGTGAACCGGGGAATGAAAGCTGGTCTACGAGCTTGACCACTCTTCCTTCATGTGGAAAACACATTACTCTAAAGAGTGAGGAGACAATGGCTCCCATGCAATAAATATAGTCACGTCCAAGGAGTAGATTATAATCCAAGGGTCCTTGGACTACCATTACGTTCATGTGAACGGTTTTCCTTCTCAATGTTATCGGCACATTGGGAAGGATCCCTAACGGTCGACTGGTTCCTTTGTCAAAGCCTGTTAGATTTCTCATTTCAGGCAAAAGCGGTGGCGAACCAAGCGCTTTCCAAGCAGTTGAGGAAAGGATACTCACAGAAGCTCCTTCATCTATGATGGTACTAGTCATGACCATTTTATATATCTGAGCAATGATTTGAAATGGTACACTAGCCAGTAAACGGGGTCTACCTAGTAGATTCCAATCGAAGGAAACAACCAGGTTTCTTGGAGGTGGGACTGAATAGACGGCCAGATATGACTCTGACAAACTTCCTCCCTGCGGTAAAGGAACGGGTTGGCTGCCACCATGTTCATCGGACTCTGTGCTTACGAAGAGAATTTCAACGGTGTCATTCTTGTTCTCTTCGGTGACTGTATCATCTCAAGATGGATCCTCTGAAGGCAAGACCGGGTCAACTGCCGCCTCAACCTTTTGACTTTCGTCTGGTGTGGATTCAGATGGTTTATCTTCAATGATAGACACTTCGGCCGACCACAAGGGTGTGTCAGCTGGATTTTCAACTAGTGACGGACTCAGCAAGAGCTTCTTATATCCAGGAGGAAGCCGTAACGGTGAAACCGGACGGTCATCCAAAAATCTTTTAGCCTCGTCTAAGAAGGGACAACGGTGGACGGTGTGATCGCCTTCACATAGTTTACAAGGAAATTTACATTTTCCTTTTTGTCCAAGGGCTTCATTTTCACTAGTCGACGGTATATTTTCAACATGATAATCAGAGGTTGACGACACCTGATTGTGCAAACGAGGAGACTAGTCCCTTAAGATTCGAGGGATGCAGGGACAATCTTGATGATAGTGGTCTCCTTTGCAAATAACACATGGCGATTTAGGCCTGGTCGGTGCAGTGTGTGGATTTTTGCTAGACGATGCTTGGTTTCCCCTTTTCGCCTTTGGCTCCTTCTTCTTCTTCTCTTTCTTCTTCTTCTCCTTCTTCTTCTCGGTTACTTGATTTTTGTCTTTACCAGCTTCATCAAGCGAAGAGGAAGGAGGAGAGGAAGAATTGGACGAAGTAGAGGGTTGGGGGGTAACTCTGGTATCGTTTAGTTGCTGACTTGATTGTTTAGGAATCACGGTGTTCTGAATGATAGAAGTCGAGAAGAGCCATACGGGCAAGCCGATTGTCAATCCTGGAAGCGACAATGTGGCCATATGGGGTGCACCAACATCTCCCCAAGAGGAGAAAGGACTAGGATTTCCCCCAAGGGGAACTCCTTGGTTGGTGGACTCCATTTTTCTCAATCTAAGACCAACATAGGAAAGGTGATATTTATTCTGATTAAAATAAATTTTAGACGCTTTGACACAACTTGTTTTTTCAATTTTTAAGAGTCGAGAAAAAACAAAAGATGACTCTAGTCGCCTTCAATTTTTAATGAGCCTGAAGTGACAAGTGCTCAGATGGACCTTTTCCTTTAAGGAGTCTGAAAAGGAATGAAAGGGACTGCTCTGGAAATCTAGACAGAGGGATTACCAAACCAATCGCAAAACTGTAGAATACTTTTTACGGTATGACAATCAATCTTCCCAAATGTTGTGTTCAGTGCATTGCAATCGATAGGACGGCAGACACGGCTTCCTATGGATAAAGGATAAAGCCTATTGTGGTCTCCCAATATATACTTGATGGTACGTGGGAGCACAAGTCCGTACTGGCACTTATCGTCTCAAAGTGGAGGAATCACCCAACCATCAATGAAAACAACAGTTACCAGGCTTTACGATGCTGGAATACGTCTCTAGCCTAGACTTCTAAATGTTGTGCGTTAGGTTCCAAAGTGTTTTTAGATTCATTAAATTTTTATTTTACAGTTGATCTTGCTTAAGAAATTTGCCTTTTAGGTTCACCGCGTGATGTAGATGTACAATTCCTAAAATTCAATCTAAGATGATAAACAATCGTTTAATCTTCTTTTTGCAATGAAAATCCTAGCTACTAAGGAAAGAGAGATGATGTTCTTTCAACATAGAGCAGAGAGCACACACTATATGCACTGTCCTAAATAAAACCAACAAACATTCTAAATGCAAATGCACATGCATGTATTTGTTTTCAGCCTTCTTAATGTGTGAATGATAAAAATAAAGCTAAGCGCAAATCTGAATTGTTTTCAAAGCGACATTACTAACAAGTTTCTTTTCAAGACAAAATGAAGATAATGACAACACTTTGCGATTTGGAATTGAAAACTTGCTTTCGACACTTGAAAAACTACTAATTCAAATCAAATACAAGAGTAACAGTGTAATCGACTATCAAGAACAATCGGATTCTCTTCTATGACTGAAAACGACACTTGCGACACTTTCAAATCAAGAAACAACAGTTCAATTACGCTACTTCTTTGTAAAAGAGAACTGAAAATGGCTCAAAATACATAAAATCATTTACAGTTCTTTGCACAATGGAGGTGGAATATTGGCAAGGAAGGTGGTTTCAACAGAGGTGTACTAACTACAAACAGCAAAACTCCTGAATAGAGCTGAAAAGAGTGAACACAGAAACCAAAATTTAAGAGCAGAAAAGGCCTTGTCTGATCAGCACACCTGTAACATAGGGAAAAAGAGATGCAGCGCACCTACTACACTCGGGAAGTGTGATGCATCCAGAATCCAAAGAAGAGACAATGCGATGGACCAGGGACGAGACTTTAACTGGGTTCCGGGTCACAGTTTGCAGCTCAGTTCAGGGATTTAGGCCGAGCAAGTGGTAATCAGTAAATCAATCACAGGGGTAGATCTAAGGAGGTTACTAGAGCCACCACAAGGGCAATTAGAGAGCTTGTAAATCGATTGTTCAGTTCATAAACAAAACCCGGAGATAGACTGAAGCAGCATTGATCTACTTTGCACTTGCATAGCAAATGCAGTTCGAAGGTTAGCTGGCTTGACTTCAGGCTCCATCTGTAAGTTTATAAAGTAAACAAATGTAGATAAACAAACAATCTATTTGCTCCCCATTGGAGTCGCCATTTTGTTATCGGTAAATCTAGTGTCTATGCAGAGCTGCTAGTCCCACTAACACTGGCAGCTACCTTAGAAACAAACAAACTAAAACCACTTTTGTTTTCCTTTCTGAGAAATAGATAAGAGGGGAATAAAGGAGACCAACCTCTGTCTTGCACTTGGTTCCTTGCTTGATTCCTCTCCCTTCTGATAGATCTTTGTCACTAGCTTCCTCGTCTACCCAGCTTGAAAGAGCACCTGTAGAATCAAAGCAGCATAACACTATCCAAGAACATAGATCTATTATCATAAACAATATAGGACCAGATATCTATTGACCACACAAATGCATATATCATCAATCATACAAGAATGTGGAGGAAAACTTGAATAGCTTTATTAATAATCAAGAATAGAAAAGAGGATTACAACCAATTGTTCTGACCCAGCATCATCCTCTCAGTAAGAAAGCCCTTCTTCACCTCATGAAAAGCTTAGATCACCCAACACTATGATGTTGCACCAAGAAACCAGCAGAACTTCCTTACAAGATACAAAATTCCAACCTCCGGATCTCTGGGATGAGGGATCCATATATAGATGTTTGCAAGGGGGGTGAGTCAGCTTTTGAGATTTGATTAATGTCCTCTCTCTGATAGTTCTTGATTCCACTTGGAGATTGATGATCTCTTACTCATCCCTGGGCGAATGCAGAGAGGCAAGTGTCACAGGAGAAGTTTCTGGAAGATTCCATGATCCTCCACCTTGCAGATTGACCCTGCCATTTGTCCATTCTCGCCCATCGCACCCCATAGAAGGGATTTTCAAGATGCATCGCACCTCCCGTGTGTATTTAGGTGGGATGCAGTACACTTTGACCATGGAGCAGGTGAGATGGTCCAGTTTTGACCAGTTCTGAGTAGTTTTTCATGGAGAACTTCTAGGAGAAGATGTAATCAGTTGACCTTGTTCTTTTAGAGGTCGGAACAACACTTTTAGGGACTTAAGAGCCCTTGGTTTATGGACATTTATGATCGGGGTTGCAGTGCCCAAAAATGTCTATAACAGGTTTGTTAATCACACCAAGGGGGTGGGTTAAAAGGTTTTATATATCGGGAAAATGTGAATATAGCAGAGGTTTGTTAAGTAATGTAGGGGACACAAAACTTAGAATATAGGGGTTTTATGGGTTTTTTAGGCATATGGCGGAGTTAATTAAGTAATGCGGGGGATGATTTTCAAAGGGAAATGTCTAGGGAAAAGGGTTAAAATTAAGGAAAAAAGGTTAAAATGAGGGGAAAGGGTATTTTTTCAAGGGGAAAGGGTTTCACACTAGGGAAAAGGGGTTTTTGGGTAGGGGAATGAGTTTGGAGGGTAATTTGCTAGGAAAATGTGTGAAACCAAAGGGCAAGGGTGAAAATGAAGGGAAAAGGGTATTTTCATAAGAAATGATGGGATAATGGGAAATTAGTAAGTATGTAGTGGGGGGGTGAAATGAAATGAGGGGAAGTTAATCAAATCAGCTAGTGAACATCTTTTCACTTTCATAACTGCTCCTACACACTGAAACATTGGATCAAGCATGATAAATGTGCTTATGCTTTAACAACCTTGTATTTCTGCAACCTTTCTTCTACCTACCCTTTACTTATCCTAACATTTTTTACTTATTTTTCAGAGTGAATTTAAGCTAGCAACCCAATATTTCTTTTCATGAATAATCTACCTCTATACCTTATTCTCTCCATTGGCTCAGATTAAACTGTTGAGCCAATTTTATTTTCTACCTATGACAATCAATTTAAAACAAATCCAATTATGATTAAATTGTATAATTGGATTAAATAAACTAGTGTGGCATCTAAACAAACTGCACACAATTATTATTTTCAAAAGTGAATTAGAGTAAAAGTAGTGGCATTTAGATTTGCAACACTTTCAGAGTTTATTGCTTTTTGCTTTTCTCTCTAACCTAACATTTTATTTTTGCCTTCATTTTTTAGGGCATCTATTCTAACATTTTCTTTGATATGGACATATTTATCAAAATATTTCCTAACATTTTTATTCAGTATTCTTTTTTTCCATATCCTAGCTTAACATTTTTTAATTTTTTAATTTTTTAATTGTTTAATTTTTTTTAATTTTTATTTTAATTTTTTAATTTTATTTATTTATTTATTTTAATTTTATTTATTTATTTTAATTTTTTATTATTTATTTATTTATTTATTTATTTTTTATTTTATTTTATTTTATTTTATTTTATTTATTTATTTATTTTTATTTTTATTTTTATTTTTATTTTTTTTATTTTTATTTTTATTTTTTATTTACACAGTCCTAGATGTCAATGGTTGTTCAGACATATCGAGTCTATCCAAAAGATTTCCTAGCAATTCTATAGGAACTTGCGGTGAAGGGTGACTAACTTCTGTAGTAGAAGGATATAGGTGGATCCCAGTTCCAAAATGCAATGGAGTATTGGATGGAAGATCCTCCACAATCTCTTCTATAGCAATCAGTCCAGGCGGAAGAGGTAGATCGTCAGGTCCATAAAATATTTCCGGTGCTGAAGAAGGTATAGACTCTGCAGCGACAGAGGTTGGAGGGGTGACACCTTCTGAATTAGCCCTAGATGGAGCTGGTTCAAGAGTAGAAGTGTTTACTGTTACACTAGGATCAGTCCTAATGTCCTCTTATAACTGTGGAACTTCTTCTATAGAGGTAGGGGTACCAGAAATAATTGGAGTAACCAGAGTCTCTGATGATGTTGAAACACAAGTTTCAAATGAACCAGGAGACTTTGACCCAGTTAAACGAGATCGCTTGGCCTGGAATGGTTTCGTTTCCGGAGTCAAAGATGGTTGACTCATTAGTCCCCATTAATGATGGGATTTTGATTGAATTTCTTCCATGATTGCGGATTACTTGATCAACTCAAAATAAAAAGGGGAACATGTTATTCTGAATTAAATGAATTTTATGATGCTTTGACACAACTTGCTTTTTCAATTTTAAAGAGTCGAGAAAAAGCTAAAGATGACTCTAGTTGCCTTCAATTTTTAATGAGCCCGAAGTGACAAGTGCTCAGATGGACCTTTTCTTTTAAGGAGTCTGAAAAGGAATGAAAGCGACTACTTTAAAAATCTAGACAGATGGATTACCAAACCAATCACAAAACTGCAGAATACTTTTTATGTATGGTAGTCAATATTCCCGAATGCTATGTTTAGTGCATTGCGATCGATAGGGAAACATACACGGCTTCCTAAGGATAAAGGATATAGCCTATTGTGGTCTCCCAATATATACTCGACGGTACGTGGGAGTACAAGTCCGTACTAGCACTTGTCATATCAAAGAGGAGGAATCACCCAACCTACGATGAAAACAATAATTACCAGCCTTTACGATGCCGGAATATGTCTCTAACCTAGACTTCTAGATGTTGTGTGTTAAGTTCCAACTTATGTTCATTGAGGTTTATTTTACAATTAATCTTTCTTAAGAAGTTTTCCTTTAAGGTTCACTGCGTGATGTAGATATACAATTCCTAAATATGCAATCTAAGATGATAAATAGTCGTTTACTTTCTTTTAGCAATGAAAATCCTAGCTACTAAGGAAAGAGAAGTAAAATTCTTTCAACATAGAACAAAGAGCACACACTAGAATGCACTGTCCTAAATCAATTTCCGCATGCAGTCTAAATGCAAATGCACATGCATGTATTTGTTTTTCAATTTCCTTAATGTGTGAATGACAAAAATAAAACTAAGTACAGATCTAAACTATCTCTCCTCAAAGTGACACTTTAGCAATTTCTTTTAAAAAACGAAAGGAAGATTAAGACGACACTTTCAATTTCGACTTGAAAATTGCTTTTGACACTTCAAAGAATTGATGATTAAAATAAAACACAATAGAAAAAGTGTAATCGACTATCTAAAAGAAGAAGACTTTATGACACTCTTTTCTTTGACTGAAAACAACACTTGCGACACTTAAGAAGAGCTTCGGCGTAAATCACATATAGAAAGACCTTTGTCGACGTGTTTCTAGATCTATTTCTTCAACTTGTCCTGATGATGAGCCACATTTGCTGGTTCGAAACGCATCGACAAAGGTCTTTCTATATGTGATTTACGCCGAAGCTCTTCTTATAACCGTTATGGATCACAGAAGTCTCAATTCAACACTTGCGACACTTTCAAATCAAAATGCGACAGTTCGATTAAGCTACCGTTTGTAAAGGAGAATTGTAAATGATGAAAAATACATAAAAACATTCACAATTCTTTATCAATGGAGGCTGAATAATGCAAAGGAAGAGAGTTTCAACAGTGATATATCGATCATTGACAACAAAACTACTGAATAGAGCTGAAAACAATGAAGGAAAAACCAAAATCTGGAGGCAGAAATAGCCTCATTCAATCATCACACCTGTAACACGGGGAAATAGGGATGCATCTCACCTACAACACACGGGAGGTGCGATGCATCCAGGTTGCCAATGAGAGACAATACGATGTTCCAAGGATGAGACTAAGCTTGGTTTTCACTCACAGTTTGTAGCTAAGTTCAGGGATTTAGACTAAGCTAATGATAGGCAATAGACACAAAGTATAGGGGCTGATCTAATGAAGTTATTTGAGATACCACTAGGGTGCTTAGGATGTTTGTAAGTCAGTTGTTTAGTTCATAAACAAACCCAGAGATTTACTGAATCAGTGTTGATCTACTTTGCACTTGCATAGAAAATGCAGTTTGAAGGTTAGCTAACTTAACTTCAGGCTCCGTCTGTAGTTTATAAAGCAAACAAATAGAAACAAACAAACAAACTATTTGTTCCCCAGCGGAGTCGCCATTTTGTTATCGGGAAAACTAGTGTCCATTTAGAGCTACTAGTCCCACTAAGACAGGTAGTTATCTTAGAAACAAAAAAACTAAAGTTACTTGCATTTTCCTTTATGAGAGATAGATGAGAGAGAAGCAGAGATTACCAACCTTAGTCTTTCACTTGTCTCCTTGCTTGTTTCCTCCCTCCTTTGATAGAGTTTCACCACTCCTTCCTCACTTGTCCCGCTTCAAAGAACACCTGTGGAGTCAAAGCAGCATAATACCATCAAAGGATAGAGATTTATAACCATAAACAATATAGGATCAGATGTATATTAACCATACAAATGCATACACAAATACAAGATTCAGAGATATACAAGTATATGGAGGAAAACTCAAATAGATTTATTGATAGAAGTAGTAGAAGAGACAATTACAACCAAGCTGTCTAATCCAGGGCCATCCTCATAGCATGAAAGCCCTCTTCACCTCATGAAAATCTTAGATCACCCAACAATACAATGTTTCATAAAGAAACCAATAGCATTTCCTTACAAAATACAAAATTCTAGCCTCTGGATCTCTGGGATGAGGGATCCATATATAGATTTTTGCAGGTGGGTGAGTAAGCGTCTGGGATTTTTATTAGTGTCATTTCACTGATAGTCCTTGGTTCCACTTGGATATTTCATGATCTCTTACTCATCCCTGGGCGAATTCAGAGAGGCAAGTGTCAAATGAGCAGTTTCTAGAACATTCTCTGGGTTTCCACCTAGCAAACTACCTCTGCCATTTATCTTCTTTCGATCATCACACCCTACAGAAGGGCTTTTTAGTATGCATCACACTTTTTTCATGTGACAGGTGAGATGCATCGCACCCTTAGCATGGAGCAGTCTGTATGGTCTAGTTTTGACCAGTTCTGAGCAGGTTTTTAGGGAGAACTTCTGGGAAATGATGTAATCAGCTGACCTTGTTCCTTTAGGGTATGAAATAACACTCTTAGGGGTTTAGAAGCCCTTGGTTTATGGACATATGTGATTTGGGTTGCAGTGCCCAAATATGTCTATAACAATGAGGAGAGAAAATATTTTAAAAGCAGAATCTGGCAAATTTGAGGCTATAATTAGCAAAGTGGAAAGCTTGCACAATTTTGTTTAGAGACCTCGTGAGCAAGTTACAGATGTTGATACACACTTTAATCTCACATCCACACTCCTCGCTACTGTTAACAGATCACAAAACAATGATGGTGATAGTCCAGTTGATTTTATTAGTAGTGATATTCTAAGAAACTATAGTGACCAGGCATATGGAAGTAGGTCTTTGGAGGGAAATGACGATCAAACCCAAATATCATGGAGAAATATTGGGCTTTTAGCTGCTTCTGTTTTCTAGCATGTGGCAGGAATTTGCATTATGCTTGGACTAATGGATAATGAACCCAAGCAAAGGAAAGCTATAGTACAGAGAAAATAGACTAAGCCAACAGAAAGCACTCGACTTGAAGTAGTGAAAGAGTCCCTGAAAGATGAAAAATAAAAAAACAGATAAGAATATGGCAAGCATATTTAACATTTTGCGAAAACATAAGCAAGCGAGATTAGAGAATTTGGTTCTAAATAGAATATCATTTTCCCAGACAGTAGAAAACATCTTTGCGTTATCATTTCTATTAAAGGATGGTAGAGTTGAAATAAATGTCAATGAAAATGGAAAACATTTTGTTGTCCCAAAAATGCTCCCAAAGCTACAAAAATGGCATTTGGAGAAGCTTCTTACAGCCAATTTGTTTCTCGGTTTGATTTTAGAGACTAGAAGTTGATGATGGAAGCTGTTGAAAATGGTGAGGAGTTGATGCCTCACAGAACCAATCCACTTATGATCCCTTGTTCTGAGAAGGCTGAAGAGACTCCTATCAGAGAGATTTCAAGAAACAGGGGCAGAGTGGTACTTGCAACTCTTGAGGAGTAGGAGGATGAATGTGGAAGTGATGATGGTGGTGGAGGTCTTCAAAGACCAGCACCGAAGAAGTGAAATAAGTGTCTCCTTTGACTTTTGCTACTTTTTTGGGTGATTTTTGTTGGAAACTATCTTTGTTTCTATCAGTGCACTGTAATTCATACAAGAAGCTAATCTTTAATTTAAGAAATTTGGTATATAAACAATGATATCTTGTTCTTATAATTAGTTATAATTAAGTTTACTGGCAGTGTAAACCCCTGGTCATGTAGTACACCCCTTTAGGCATTGTTCTAAGGCCTAGGCAGAAGACTGGCATAACGTAAAAGGAAATTGTTAATGTAAGATGTCAAATTTGATCTGTTAAACCATGATTAGTCTCCTTGTGACAGTATGTTGTAATTTTATGTTTGAAAAGTATTTTGAGATACCACAAAAGAACAAAGTTTATGATTGTGTAGTTGGTTTAATTTGAGAATACATAGAGATGAGAGTAGGGTAAGGCTAGGTGAAAATATATGTAAATACATAGGTTCGAAAAACTAGATAGCAACCCTTACATACCCAAACCCTTTTACTGGCACTATAGGGATAGAGAGATCCACCCAGAGGTGTGTGGAGAATAAGTAGGGATATGCATGCTCTGGATTTACTAATTGCTTGAGCCTAGCTCAAGGAGGCACAACTAGTAGATGGCAAGAGATTGGGAATATATATCTGTTATGTATGTGTATATGAAATTCATTATGCCCCCTTTCGATTTTCAAGGTGGGAGGAATGCAATGGAGAAAGGGAGATCATATTTGTCCTCTCTATCCCACCTATCAGGAGACTAGGATAAGTCCCAATAATAAGAGTTGGGTTCACTCATAAGTATATGATTGTAAAAGGCCATCATGAACTTTATTAAGCTAAGTCATCCTTTAGTTGAGTTTCATCCTTTAGTTGAAGCTTCAAGTAAGATACTCAGCCTCTTTTCAACCCTTCAGTCTTCCTAGAATAGCTACAGAACAACCCTATTTAACCCATATTGAATGCCTCTTCTTGCTTTGATCTTAAACTTCAAACTTTAGCCCTTCTCCCTACAAGAGCACCCAAGAATAACACTCAAAACAACATCTCTTTCACACGTTGTACCTACAACAAAACATAAGACTTCCTTGCTTCTAAGGCTTCTTTCTTGTTGTCTTATGGATCCTTCTTGCAGTGGTCAGGGCCTCCCTTTGACTGTGTCTAGGGCCTCTCTGAGTTCTACTTTAGACCTTCCTTGACTGTGGCTATATGATTCTTCTTGATGGCTGATAAGGGCCTCCCTCTTGCTACGGATTAAGGCCTCCTTTTCTATGGATAAGAGCCTTCCTTTTGCTACGTATCTGGCCTCTCTTGACTACGTATTTATGCCTCTCTTGACTACATCTTAGGCCTGTCTTTAGACTACGTCTTAGGCCTCTCTCTTGTTGTCGCTAAGCCTCCTTTTGACTGCGGTTAGGACTACCTTTTACTGCAGCTAGGGCTTCCTTTTTTACTGTGGCTAGAGCTTCTTCAAGACTGCATCTAGGTCTCCCTTCATGACTGCATCTAGGGCTCCTTTGTGACCGAAACTAGGGCTCACACTATTGCAACCTGCTAACCTTGCGTTGCCCGAAGACTCCTGCACTGTAGCACTCTTTGCTGCTTCATCGGCATCCATCTCTACCCACATCCACCAGTCCTACTACTCTCTCTTCGGGGCTCCCATAGCAAGGTATAATCCAAGAGGTTTGGTACCTCAAGTATCTACCCCTCATTGCTTGTAGTCCTCCTAACTACAGCTCGATGTCTCCCCACCTCTTCTCTAGATGTACATGAACACTCCCTGTAGTCCCTAGCATGCCCTAGGACACTACGACATGAGCACTAGCACACTAACTATGCTAAAAGGTCACTTTCTTGTTAATTTGAGCATGAATATCTCTTCTACAAAGCAATATTTCTTAGCTTTGTTTACGTTAGTGGCTTCATAAGAACATTTCTACAGTCTCTTCACTGGATTTCTTAAATTTTTTACATTTATTCTTTTTGACAAAAAAGGGATAACATTTTACCCTAGCTAAGTAAGGATTCTTTAAATAACCTTCTTGCTTGGTTCCTTTTTGTTCCATCTAAGCTTGGAAAAGTGTCATGAATTTACATTGAACAATGTAAGAATCTAGTCTTCTCCAAAAACAATCAAGCCAACTCTTTCATTTTGCAAATTACCTACCAGTTCTGGACATATTCTTTGAAATTTCTATGTTGAAGGTGTTGGATTTAGGTAAGTGATACAGAATGCACACCTATAGTTCTATTGTTCACCTATTATACCAGTGAAAATTATAGGCAAAATTGGAAGGGTTGGACATGAATGTTCCAACCATACTCTTATTGGCCTGCAATACATATATTCATAACACATACCTACAATACTATTGTTCACCTATTCTGCTAGTGCATATTGTAGGCAAACTGTTAATGTTGGACTTTGTTGTCTCAAGTTCACACACCAGTGCTAAAGATGCAATGTATTGTGTGCATCCTTAGATATGTTTGACATTGCAAGCTAACTGTTTAAATAAATTCAAGTATAAAACTTCTATATTATCAAAATAACCATCAATATTTTTTTCTAGCATTTTGGGCTGAATTCAAAATAGTATGCTAAAAAGTTTCATTTCAATGCCTGGAAATTAGGATATATAAATGTGAGATATATACTCTACATCTTTGGGTTATCCCCTTTTCAAATCTGAGTTATTTTAGGCTACATGTTAATTGTTTGAACTTTGAACTTTGAATAAATTCCTTAATGGACTTCGTAAATACTCGATTGAATGGACTTCATAAGGTAGTGGTACCATAAATTGTGTTATTTCAAATATTTGACTTCCATATTTTCACAAAATACAATGTCCTCAATGAATACTTATATGTATAGATACTTGTGGTTAGGATTATATATGTGTTGGAGCTGTTTCTTTATGTTTTACTATAATCCTGATGCTGACAAAGCTTTAGCTGAATTTTTTCATCAATTGTTCATATAATATGCAAAAGATTTCATTGTCAAAATGTGGCAAAAATTACATTTCTCCTTATTTATTTTTTTATTGTTCATGACAAGATAATGATGTTGCAGGAATGAGGTATCCTATAGTCTGTTTCAATTTGTGGATATTTTTTTTCCTCCCATTTTTTTACAAGGATGTAGATTTGATTTTCAAGTTGATGCTTTTTGCATGTATCTTATCTAGCCCCAAATGCTGGTAACGGAGAGGATCTTGAGAAGAAGTCATGGAAACAGACTATCAGAGGTTAATGTTACAATACCACTTGCACCTGGTATCAAATTTTTTTTAATGGTAAGTGACATAAAGAAGAGTTATTTAATGACAGGGTTGAAAGGGCAACCTCATGTCTTAGTTCTAAGTCATTTATTTGTGTTTCTTAGCTCTAAGTCATCTATTTTTGAGCTTTACTAGATCAATTATTTCACTAATCCAGTATGCATGGATTGTAGTTCTCACTCGATGTTAGTTACTTGACATGGTTGATATAACATTCAAATCTAGGCCACTTTTATTTTAAGTCAGAGATTTTATTGATTAAAAGGATGTTCATATTTTGATTGGTTTACGTGGAGCTTGATTTGATTTTTTTTCTAAATTGCACGTGGATGTTATTTTTTGAGGGTGAGCTCTTTGCACCAGTAAGATCAGACGAGTCCTAGAACATAGGTATACAACAAGAGGATCTCTTGCCTTTGTTGTGTATTTGTTATTCTTTATATCATTGATGGATGGTTATTGATTGTGTAAAACAGAGGATGGGAAGGTCCTGCCAATTCTCTTGACAAAACAAAATAAAATGGAGTGGTAGAATTGTGTTTTAAAGGGTGAGCCAGAAATCAGTACTTGAAAGGTAGAACTTGAGAATGGCAAGCTATCTGATTTGGATCTAGAGACACAACAGACCGTGGAAAAAAAATGATGGTATTGACGAGTCTTCCCAGAAAATAAGCTCTAATTGTTAGACCACTGCCCAAATTTCAGTTATCTGCAATGGGAATAGTGACTCTAGCTTTATTCGTATGAATAATGACATTGGCCATTGTCCTATTCATTTCCTAAGAATGATTTTTTTTAAACTCCAACTAGTTTGTTGTTAAATTAAGTAAAGCTTTGATGACAAACTTATAGTTTTCAAATCTCTTGTCTAAATATATTTTCTGAAGCAAATTTGTCTTTTTACTTTAGGTACCATAGATTGCTACTGTGTGACATATGCTATGATATAATTGCCTAGATAAATAGACAGAAGTGTTGTACAACATAGTCTTTTTTAAATCTAAAGAAACAATATTTCCAAATACAAAGTTTATTAATTAAGAACATCTTTTAGACTTCTTTGCTAATTTGTGATTATATTTCGATAGGGGATTTTGTGTACATGCATATTGTGTTGTCTCTTTGGATTTTTTCAGGTAACAATGGTTAATAAGGAATGTGTTCTTGAGCAGCAGGCACACATCTTATTCTACTATCAACAGGAAACTCCATGGTTTTTAGGCATGGCAACAAAAACGTAGATGTTAGTGGGATATCCAAAGTCCGTGTTGGATGAATTTAATACTAGTGATGATTTTGATTCCTTTTCAGATAAAGAATGTCATGAGTCAAATTCAAGTAAATAGAAGCAGCTCAAGAATGAAGGTGAAGCTATTTCTTTCTATCCAAGTCAATTTCTTTTATTTGTTGATTCTATTATACATAATTATTTTTCCCTCCACCCACTTTTCATAACTTCCATAACCATTAGGTAGGGACCTATAGCTTCGATTTTTCTTTGCTTGTTTAGTAAAATATTGTCGAGACTTTAATTTATTGAAAGTTGTAGAATTTACAATTTATGAAGTTTCAAGGTCTAATTTTAAAAGTCTAATTCTTTAAAGGGTGCTAGCTCAATGGAAAAGCACCTGATTTACAAGAAGGAGGTTGTAGTTCAATTCCATCGTGCCCTAACATGATCCATATGGAATGAGCTTTTGACCATCACCAATGAGCTTTGGTGACATTTTTCAACTGTCACCAAAATATGAAATGGTGGCGGTCAACGAACGCCACCATATATATGCATCAATAGTGATGAACCTCAAAGGTTTGTAACCATAAATCATTGTTGTTGATATGAAATGGTGACAGTCGATGTTCGTCATTATAGTCATTATTTTTGATGGACCTTGAATGTCACCACAACACCTATACCTATGCCAATGTGGCTTTTGGTGAGGGTCAACAAATGTCACCATATATATGAACGAACAGTGACGGCCATGAAATATCCATCACAATAAATCGTTGTTGTTCATATGAAATGGTGACGGTCACTATCCATCATTATAATCAATATTTGTGACGGACCTTTAATGTCACCATAACACCTATACTTTTGGTGACGCCACCTTTGGTGACGTTCAGTTTTTTGTGACGGAGGCTATGGTCCATCACCATTGCTCATATGAAATGGTGACGGTTGCTATCTGTCATTATAAATCATTATTGGTGACGGAATTTGAATGTCACTACAACACCTATACTTTTGGCAATGCCACCTTTGCTGACATTTAGTTTTTGGTGACAGAGGCTATGGTCTGTCACCATTGCTCATATGAAATAGTGATGGTCACTATCCATTATTATAAATAATTATTGGTGATGGACTTTGAATGTCACTACAACACCTATACTTTTGGCGACGCCACTTTTGGTGACGTTCAGGTTTTGGTGACGAAGGCTCTTTTGACTGTCACTAATGAGCTTGTGGTGACATTTTTTTCCCCTCACCAATGTCCTTTTTTCTTGTAGTGAACAAAATATTTAGTGGGTATTTCTAGTACAAATTTTCATTTATTATACAATACTTGACTACGTTTAGTTTGAGAATTTTACACTGGATTTTGGAGAATGATGCTGGACATTCAAAATGGATCAAGAAATTTACAATGTCTTGGTACCAATCTAACAACAGAAAATTGTCATCAATGTATAAAGGGCGGATCTGATCTGAAGGTAAAGGTTCTTGTGGATTCTTTTCTTCAGGATGAAGGGAAGGTTCTTGTGGATTCTCCCCTTCTGCAAGGACAAAAGGTTCTTGTGTATTCTTCTTATCTGAAGTTTGAGAAGGTTCTTGTGTATTCTTCTTATCTGAAGTTTGAGAAGGTTCTTGTGGATTCTTCCCTTGTATCTCTAAAACAGAATTGATTCCAAGCACTTTACAGTTGGATTCAACTAGAAGCTTAGCTAATCCTTGTCCCTTTACTAGATTTATAATTTTTATAGTTAGATCAAACTCTAGTATTTGAGTGATCCATCTACCTCTCTTTCCATCAGTGTCTGGTTGAGTTAAAATGATTTTCACAACACTATTAGGAACAAAAGTAGTAATAGGAGAATGTAGGATATACATCCTGAATGATTTCAGGGCTTGAATAAGGGCATAGGCTTGCTTCTCAATTATGTCATACTTAAGGTCGTCATCTCTCATAACCTTAATGAAAGAGGCTATGGGTTGGTCATGGGAATCTTCATTCTTTTGTAGTAGAACAACAAGGGTTGTTTCCAAGGCAAAGGAAAAGATGCTGAATGGTTTAATGTAATCGGGGCTGGACAAGGTGGGAGCTTCAGAGATATCTTTCTTGATCTAATCAAATGCATGCCTCGAAGAGACAATAAATTTAAATTCATGATCTTTTCGGAGCATGTTAGTTGTATCTTTTACAATCTCAGCATAGTTTGGGATGAATCTCCTCAAAAATTAATCTTGCCTAGAAAAGCTTGAATCTCCTTCTTGTTTCTAGGTAAGGTCAATGTTTTAATGGCAGACACATGCTTGGGATCAATCACCACTCCCTTTTTTGAAATTATATGGCCCAACAATTTTCCTTCTTTGATAGAAAACAAAGACTTTTTAGGATTCAATGATATTCTGAATTTTCTACACCTGTCAAAAACCTTCATCAAGTGCTTTAGATGTTTCTGATCAGATTTAGAAAAAATAGTTATGTCATCAAGATAAATGACCACAAATTTATTTACCTAACCCACAAAAGCTACGTCCATGTCTCTTTGAAATGTTGCTCTAGCATTGGATAAGCCAAATGGCATTCTAGCATACATGAATGTACCCTAGGGTGTAGTAAAGATTGTCTTCTCTCTGTCTGTTGAATCAACATTTACCTGATTATAGCCTAAAAAACCATCAAGCATAGAAATTATTTGTGCTCCTGAAACCATTTGAAGTAACTGATCCATTTTGGGCAAAGGATAGTTATCCTTTAATGATGCTTTGTTCAAATTTCTAAAGTCCACATAGAGTCTGATTTCTCCATTCTTCTTTCTAACAGGAACTAAATTTGCAACCCAATTAGAATATCTAAGAGGGAGAATGATCTGGGCATCTAGCATTTTCTTAATTTCCTTTTCTACAGTTGGTAGAAGAGCTGGATTGATCCTCATAAGTTTATGTTGGTAAGGAACTTCTTCTGGCTTTAAAGGAATCTTATGTTGTAATAATGAAGTATCATAGGTTTTCATATCATCATAGGTCCATGCAAAAACATCCTTATAATTTTGAAGTAACTTAAGATGTTGTGCTTTGATATCAGGATGTAGAGATGCACAGATTTTGATGTTTTTAATATCATCATTTGTTCCAATATTAATTTCTTCTATGTCATCTTGTGAAGAAATGGACTGAGGGTTTCAGAGGACATCATTTTGATCAAGCAATTTTGTTAAAGGAATGAGGCCTTTGGGAATAGAATTGTTAGACAATTGAATAGTGTCATGATCATCAATTTTTGAATTGAAATTTGAAGTATCATTTCCATTTGTATTTTCATTTATTTCTGATCTATCTTCATCAATTTTTGGAACTGAAAATTCATCTATAACCTATAGAAAAGATTTCAAATGTTCATCATCTTCAAATATCTGCCAATGTTTTAAATTGTTTGGATGGATGGTCTATACTTGACTTGTATTTGATAGAATACATTGGTCTGATCAGGAATTTTAAATGAACTTGCAGAAACAGCTAAGGCATCTGCATGAATATTCTAATTTCTTGGAATATAAGTCAAATTAAAAGCATCAAAGAAGTTTTCGACTGAATCCCAAACTTCATTTCGATAAGACCTAAGTCTACGATGCTTAGTTTGGCAAATATTTCTCACTTGTTTCACAATAAGTTCTGAATTAGTAAAAACACTTAAGTTTTGATCCTTTAAGCTTTTGGCAAATTGCAGTCCCAAAAGGAAATCTCCATATGTAGCCACATTATTTGTAACTTCGAAGTCGAGTTTGCATGATTGGGTGATATTTTATTTATTTTTGGTGAAATTAAAACTGCCGCATCTCCTGCTCCATCTTTTGTACAAGAACCATCAAAAAATAGTTTCCATACATCAGTTTTGATTTGGTACAGGACTTTCAACTACATCTTCTATTTTAACTTGATTTTCATGTATTTGGTTTGAAGAGACTTGAAAGCAACCAAAATCCTAATCAATTGCATAAATGGGATGGTTCCTTGGCTAATTTGTTTTGCAAACAGTGTGCACAAATCTTACCTCTCTATATAACCTTAGTTGTTCTCCCCCATAAACTGGAATAGTGGCATAAGACATATCCATCTGAAGAGTTCCCCCTAATTTGGCATAGCAAGACCTAGAAAGGATCATTCCAAGTTTGAGAGGAATATCTATGACAACTATATCAAGCACTACACTTTTCACTGCAATTTGGGCAAGGGTGACTACTAAATCTGTAATCAATCCTAAGCAGGGCACCCTTTTAGAATCAAAGGTGTACAAGTCATGATAGGATCTTTTTATGTCAAAATTCAAATGGTCCATGATAGTTTTTGGCATGAGGTTATGTGATGCTCTAGAATCAAGCATACAATTATATAACATGGAATCATTTGTCTTAAGAGTTACATAGAAATGAGGCACTATTTCATCTATCATATCTGAGATAAGAGCAAAGACAACTGTTGGTTTTTCATCTTGTAGACTAATGATATCACTTTCAACATCAACTGAGGTGTTTTGTATCCATTTAGAGACTTGATTTTTATACCCAAGGTTTTTGGAAAGTTCTAAAAGTGGAATTGGGATTTTAACTCTTTCTAACTCTTTTTCAACATTAAATGTAGTCAAAGCATTTTTATCATTTTGAGCAGTATCATTTGACTGATTTAATGGTCGAATAACAGTTGTTTGAGTTTTAGCAGCTTTGGTATGAGGTTCAATTATTGGAGTCTCCTTAGGAGGTCTTCCAGGGCCGGGTCTAGGCCTAAGATCATATCTCTTGTTCAACTCTGCAATTAAAAATTCAGAGAAGGCATGGTATTTAGAAACCTGTGAGGATTCTTGATATTCTTGAACCCAATTTTGTTGTGAGAGAGGAATAATAACTGTTTGATTAGAAGAAGTATCCATGTTATTGATATCTTCAGTAATAGTCATATTATTTTCATCAGGTTGCTGGTCATCTATCAGTAAAGGAGTGGGAACCTGCTGATCATTACTAGGTCTCTAAAGAATTTGTAATTGTGGATTCCTTTTATACTGACCTTGATTTTGATTTTGGGGTCTAGTAACTATTTGTTGAACTGTCCTAGGTTGAGTCTCAATCTTGGAAATTATATTAGATAGATTTCTAAGAAGAGAAGTTATTTCATCTATTTTAGAATCTTCTGTTTTAGTCCTAGAAGAACCAGAGGAACTAGAGGTCTCTTGAATATATTGAGTTTTCTTTGGCCCTTTTCCTCTTTAGCTTTCAAGGAAGTCGAAGCAACCCTATTTTCTTCCACCTCTATATCATTTGTTATCATATCTTCAAGATTTCTTGAAGTTCTCTCTCTTAGCATTACAGCAAAATCATCGTCAAAGGCTTTAGAAAACCTAGACTTAGCTGCTGCTATAGGGGGTTTACAATCAGGGGGCATCTTATGATAAAGTTTATTGAACCTTTTGATAAAATCTAATATAGGTTCACCAAAGTTTCTTTTAAGTTCTTCAAACTCAGTCAGAAAGTAAAGAGGATCTTTCTTTACACCCCATTGATTTTTAAATATGTTTGTAAGCTCTTCCCAATTTCTAATGGAATTTATAGGTAACTGTCTAAACAAGATTCTTACATTTCCTTCAAGTGACTGTACAAACAATCTCATGTAAACATTTTCTTTTTCAATATTCATGTTGTCTACAAAGTCTAGAAAATCTTGAAGATAGTCCTCAGCTAAGGGACCAATTTCTCCATTATACCTGGGAAGGTATTTCAAGTACCCAGCTGGGAGTGCATCGAGGTTAGCAGGTAATACTAAAGTTGCATATCTAGCCTATACAATAGGTCGAAATTCCATAGTAGAAGGTGGTGTATGAGGTGTTTGTGTGGATGAATAAGAAGAAGATGAACAAGAGGTAGAAGAAGGTGATTGAGGGGGTGTGTGACTATGTGGAGGTGAAGAAGGAGGGGATCTCCTGAATAACTTTAAAGGAGTATTAAGAACTAACTTTTGGACCTATGAATGAATACTCTATTTTGTTTGAAAGAGTAGATTTGAATGTATAGAGAGGGTCTCTTTAGGTTGTTTAGAAGTAGAAGCTTCAGGTCATTCAGAAGTGGAAGGAAATGAATAAGTGGTAGGGGATATGAAATCTATGGGTTTTTATTCAGGTAAATGAACACCCAAGTCAGACTTAGTTTTAGGTGATCCTGGTGGTAGTGGGGGTTCTTGATGTGTTTCAAAAGAATGAATGAGGAACGCTGAATCTAAGTCAACTCCCCTATTTAATAGTTCAGAAACCCTGGGAGGTATTTGTGTCCAATTAGGATCAGATGGAATATTACTAAAAGGATCAAATGATACTAAATCTTTAGACTGCAGGGTTGAAGAGGAAGAAGAAGATGGTTCATGTCTCCTTTTATAACTAGCTTTTCTCATAATTTTTTCACGATCTGGTAGAGGATTAACTAAGTCAGATTTCGAATGAGATCTGGTGTGCTTAAAAGTTGCCAGTTTGGGCTAGTGGAGTCGCCAAGTGAAGGATTTTAACCTTTCTAGACCTTTAATCACCTTAAAGGAATATAATGAATATCATTTCCCCAGGAAAACTTAATGAAATTCGAATCCCTGACAACGATGCCAGATTGATGTTGTATCTCTGAGATGATAATGGTCAGCTATCATGCCATAGCGTCTAAGATAATTGTTTTGGGGATTTTATTTTAATTTGGAGGACCAATGTATGAAAAATATGTAACACTATAATGCCTAACCTTGTGAATAATATTAATATCAAAGAAGAGGGTTGCTATAAAATTTCACACAGTGATATAGCTTGTATGGTGGCGAGCAGAAATAGAGAAATAATATGATTATCACAGTTTTCAAATTGAAAAATAAATAATCATAAGTATGAAAACCTTTAAACTATGTTTAGAAGGTTTTAGAGAATATGATTAAGCTTACAAAATATGCTGATGATTTATTGATTCAGAGGGAATTAATTAAACAAACAGTCCATTTATTCATTCTCTTTATAGACTATCACTTCAGAAGCTTATAGGAATATATTGAAACCCAATTATTCCTACCTAGTTATCTCTGTAAGACATAAGAATATGAAGAAAAACATAATGAGTAATATTGGAAAAACTTACACGAAACGAAAACTATGTAAAACATAATTCATAATCCTTTTCTTTGTATTAGTGATCCAGAAAAGTCAAGTACATCAAATGTTTAGAAATGCTTCTTCAAGGGTGCAACACTTAATAACTCATAAAGAGAGTTATTTATACAATGGTAGAACTAAGAAAATATCCTAAACTCTTTTTACAAAAATAGATTATTATAAAATAAAAATTAAGACTGCTAGTTGATCTGACACTATTTTGATGCTGTGCTATTGGTGACTATCATTGAAAAAACTGAAAATTGTTGAAGCTGGCTGACTGTTCCTCCAAAAGCTGAATGTTGTTCGATTTTCATGCTGGATATCATATTTACTAATGACCTTTCATCTAATACACGTTCACTTGTATTTCTTTATATGTCTCCTCTTTGTAGTCTTTTACCATGAATGCTCTGTCACTTGCTTTTACTTCTACCAGTCACAGTAAATCACATCATTTGGTATCTTTTATTCTTATCCTACATTTATATCTTTAGTAAAAGTGAATTTCACTAAAGACCTATTTGACTTCATGTGAAAATGTGATATGATGTTGCTGATTTATCTCTATTTTAACAGTTACTGCCTCTGTGTAAATGATTTCTTTTTCTCTGTGTATAATTGTCTTTTCCTTTTGAATAAAGCCTTTTGAGTAGATTTATTTGCAAATATTGGAGTAAACAGGTTTTGGAACTAGTATCAAAATTGTTTATCCAAGCTTCTGGCCTTCTAATCACCTGCAAAATAAAACAATTTATTAATAAAAACACAGGTTGGCAAGGAGGTGATAATGGTTTCAGGGAACAGGAAAGTCTGTGGATGGAGTCCGGAGCGTGTTCAGGAGGTAAACAATGGTGAAATTAGATTGCAGATGCTTAGGGTAGCACAGGAAGGCTTAGGCGACTTTCAATGAAAAGCGAGTAAAAAAGAGTGAAAACGAGGGTCTTTGGCATTTTAACGGGTAACGACTAGAATTGGCGTAGAATTTCATAATGAATAGTGGATGGTTTCGGCCCATGCAGGGAGGCGATATTAAGGTTCATTGCATCGCTTTTGGTAGCCGGGCAGCTTTTCCATGAGAGCACACGAGTTCACGTAAAGCTGCCAAGTAATCGAAAGGGGCCCGAACAAAACCACGAATATCATGTGCTCTCGGGCAGGTAAAGCTCGGAAAAGAAATCAAAGCGATATGCATGTGTGCCATCAGATCTGGGGGTGCAAGATCTACCACCTGTCGAGTGGTGGAAATGCACAGAGGGAAATTGGGCAGAGATTAGCGGGGCCCCGGGGATAATTGCAATGGATTTGTAATAATTAATGAATAAAGTGGGTTAAAAAAATAATGAATGGGTTTATGGAGTGGGACCAAGGTTAAATGTGGTGGGGTTTGTTAATTGCACCAAGGGGGTGGGTTAAAAGGTTTTATATATCAGGAAAATGTGAATATAGTGGAGGTTTGTTAAGTAATGCGGGGGAGACACAAAACTTAGAATATAGGGGTTTTATGGGTTTTTTAGGTGTATGGCGGAGTTAATTAAGTAATGCGGGGGATGATTTTCAAAGGGAAATGTCTAGGATAAAGGGTTAAAATTAAAAAAAGGTTAAAATGAGGGGAAAGGGTATTTTTTCAAGGGGAAAGGGTTTCACACTAGGGAAAAGGGGTTTTTGGGTAGGGGAATGAGTTTGGAGGGTAATTTTCTAGGAAAATTTGTGAAACCAAAGGGAAAGGGTTAAAATGAAGGGAAAATGGTATTTTCATAAGAAATGATGGGATAATGGGAAATTAGTAGGTATGTAGTGGGGGGGGGGGGGGTGGTTTGAAATGAAATGAGGGGAACTTAATCAAATTAGCTAGTGAACATCTTTTCGCTTTCATAACTGATCCTGCATACTGAAATATTGGATCAAGCATGATAAATGTGCTTATGCTTTAACAACCTTGTATTTCTGCAACCTTTATTCTACCTACCCTTTACTTATCCTAACATTTTTTACTTATTTTTCAGAGTACACTTAAGCTAGCAACCCAATATTTCTTTTCATGAATAATCTACCTCTATACCTTATTCTCTCCGTTGGCTCAGATTAAACTGTTGAGCCAACTTTATTTTCTACCTATGACAATCAATTTAAAACAAATCCAATTATGATTAAACTGTATAATTGGATTAAATAAACTAGTGTGGCATCTAAACTAACTGCACACAACTATTATTTTCAAAAGTGAACTAGAGTAAACGTAGTGGCATTTAGATTTGCAACACTTTCAAAGTTTATTGCTTTTTTCTTTTCTCTCTATTGTGGCTAGCAACAAGCCCCCTTCTTATTTAGTATAATTCCTAATACTAAATAAGTGGGGACCCTTAGCAAAAATTTAAAAAATCAAAGTAGTGTTTAACTTTCCTTTTTCGAATAAAATTACCATCATAAGATTAGGAAACCCCCTTGAAAATCCAAAAATCTAAGTTTGATGGTACGGTAAGACACAAATCTTTCCTTAGGAATATCGCATCGCAAGAAGATAATGTAATACCTCCTTATGAGCTGAATTTTAAACATTGCGAGATTGATATATGCGATAATAAAATATCGCATCGCATACAACACAATTTACATTGAAACACTTTAGTTTGCTAATATGCGATGACGTCGATCACAAATCGCATTTCGCAGAAAACAAGTTAACAAAGTTTATCATATATAACGTTTCTGCGATCTGCAATATTGCGATATTGCGATTTCGCGATATAGCGACAATACGATAATGCGATGTCATGAGTGACCAATTTTTCGATGTTATGATTCTGCGATGTTATCATTTCGCAATGTTGCGATCTGCGATATTGCAAAGCAAATCGCAAAATCGCTCCATCGCAGATCTTTCGGGCTCGTTATTCAAGAAAAGTAGTTTCCATAAGCTGACACCTGGTTATGCGCTTTAATGCTAATAAATGAGGTAGTTACCAGTTATTAATGGAATATGGGTTCGTGCTTATCGAAAAATCAACTCACGTAAGGTGGTATACTTGATGTGTCTGCAACATTTAAAACTTTCCCATCACCCTTCCTTGTCATTATTTTCACTTCACTTGTGAATTGTAGGAACGGATAACAAAGGACGATACAAAGCAATATGCAGGATAAAATGGGAAAGAAAAGCAAAGCTCTGAGCTCTGAAGAAAAAGAAATGGCGCCCTTATATACAGACACGGCCTGTAACAGAGACGCGCGAATTGCTACATGGGAAGGCATGTATAATCTACTCGAAGAGGAGAATCCAAGAGTAATGAAAGTTGTTGCTACTGCGGGCTCAAATAGTTCATCTGAGGCATCTATCACAGAGCTAGCTTGCTCATTCCTACACCGGATAGCAGCAAGACCCAAAATTCTCCCATACACGGACATGGTCAAGTGGATACTGGACAATGTTGATATCAGAAACAGACAGTTTAAAACTCAGGGTCAAGAGCTTACGAAATTATTATTTTTACAAATTTTGAACTTTATATCTGCTGGAAGAAAAAAGCGCAAAAGGCAAAAAACGCATCAAGGAAATCCGGATCAGGAAACGGAGGCAGTTTCTGATGGCGCTAATCACTGAGAATTTTTTTTCGAAAAGGCCAGCTGCTAATTGCTCAGTCACCTGCAACCTCCGAAAATTGCATGAAAGCAACGATAGGGAAAGATTGGAAGCAGAAGGCAAAAGAAAAGGCAAAAAAAATCCAAGGGCTAAACAAGTTGAACTAGGATTATTACTGGGCATAGTTGGTAAAGCCACATAGCCAGTGGATGACTCTCAAGTGTATCATTAATTCGGCTGAAAAAATGGCACTAGCTCTTGTCGATTCTGTTTTCTTAGCTCAGCTAAAATTGGAAGTCGGCCAGCCGACTCTTCTCAAACAGATTCTGCATGCGTGCGATTTCAAGGACCAAATACAGAAGTAGTTTTAATTTTAGATTCAATTTTAGCTTTAATTTTGTTTTATTTTCCTGAAATGAGGACGATCATTTAAACTGCATCCTACATTTTTGTAATAATTTATTTTTAGATTTAGTTAGCAGTATTTAAACCCTTCTCATGCATTTAGAGAAGGGTCCTGAAATTTATCAAAAACTTATTCCTGGAACATGCACTTCTGTACCCTCTGAGGAGGTTTTGATGAATGAATGGAACAAGATTTATTGATATTTTCATTTGATATCTGCTACTGATGTTGCACTTTTGTACTCTTAGTAGATATTTGATCAAGAAGAGATAAATCGTTATCACTTGAAGCTCATGAGTAGGACTAGTTATAAATGGTATTTCTATCTCTTAACTATTTCTGCCCTTGTGTTAGAGTGATTTTCATATTCAGTTATTTATATATTGATGTATGAATGCATGAGTTATCATTTGGCACTTTTGTACGGTGATAGCTATTTATTTATGCTTAGTGTATGAATAGCTTACTATGCGACATGTTTTTCAGAACTGTTTCGTCTAACTTTTTATACGAAGTAGTTCATCTTTATTGAATTCTTTTCTCATAACAGTTGAATGATCTTTATTACTAGTTGTTATTTGAAATCATTTTAGATTGCATAAAAGAAAGATTACACCCCAGGTTAGTGTAGATTTAGATATTTCTGCTTATTAGAATATAATTTCCTTATTATTAGATTAGAATTAGAGCAGAAGTATTCCATTTAGAAACTGTTAGATCAGAAATATCAATCTTTCTCACACACACACTTAAATTGGGAAACTGGTCCCATATCCCCAGTCGGACCCGCTATACCAAACGGAAAAGGAGCTACCAACCAAGGTTCGGACCGGGCGGGTATCCCCCTTGTTGTAGACCCGATTTTTGGGGCTTAAACATATTTGGCACTAGAAGGTGGGCCTCGAACTGTGAATGGAAAGCAAATCTAAATCTAAATATGATTTTGAGAGTAAATCGCCCTCACCATCTCCTCCGACTTCTCCATTGCATTTAGAATCTTTAAATCCAAAGTTAGAAGTCGCTGGAGCAATAGCCACTACTGCAAACCCTGATATTTCAGAACAATATACTATTGAACCTCCTGAAGTTGAATCTTTCATTCATAAACTTCAGTGATTTTCTATATCTCCTCAAAAATCTGATAAATCTCAAGGCAGCGTGACTTCGCAATATAACCCTGCTCATCCTCTTACCAGGTTAAAGAGCGAAAAGTTTGGTGTTCAGCCAACCGAATTACCTCTACCTACTAGGAAGAGAGCAAGGAAGTCTCCTAAAGGATCCAATAGCAAGACTCTTTCATCCTCATCATCCATCTCAACCTCTTCACCGCGAAGTCAACCATCCACTCCTCCACTTCAGATCATTGTCCATCAGCCTACTGGAACTTCCCCAACTCCTTCTCAACCATCTGGAATCGTAATATCCCCATCTTCTCAACCGCAGGGATCATCTTCTGCACTTTCCTCTATTAGTAGTTCAACTACGGCCCAATCTCCATGGAATAACCCAGGGGTAGTCTTAATGCCTGCACCCTTGAGCCAGTTACCGGCCCATCCTGAAAAATGGCTGCCTAAGTTTAATCCTGAGGCAGGCATGCTAGCAGAAGAACAGATAAATAACCTTATGTTATCTATAAATCTCAATGGATTTGTTAATGAGGATGTTGTTGTTTGACTTTTTCCTTATACTTTGCAAGGAACAACCGGATCATGGTATTTCTCATTACCATCTGGATCTATTACTAGTTGGGACATCTTCCAAGAACAATTCCTGACCAAGTTTGGTGATGACAGGTCTACATCGACACTGATCAATGACTTGCCTAACTTTAGGGCCAAGTCAAGAGAACCTATCAAAGATTTCAATTTACGTTTCAATAAAATCTTAAACAAAATTCCTATTGCTTCTCAGCCTAGTGAATAAGTGCGAAGTGAATGGTACATTACTGCTTTACCATCAAACTTAGTAATCTTTGTTGATAGGGCTAGCATAACAACCTTAGTTGAAAATATGAAAGAAACGATAGCAGTAGAGAAACATATTATGGCCCTAGAAAAGAAAAACGCGATGGAAGAACGAAAATCTAAGAAGGTTTCTTTCAAAGAAGATTCCAAGAAAAAACAACCGAAAGATCCATTTGATTTAGAAGGATTACAAAAGGTTTTGAAGACCATGTCTAACGAAATGGTCGACATTAAGAAACAGGTAGCAGAAAATTTTTCTAAAAATCCATACAGGCCTTTTAAAAGAAATCCTTCAACTGATTCAAAACCCCCTAATGCTATTTCAAATGCTGAGTCAAAAGAAGAAGAAGAGGAAAACGCTATTGAGGAACATACCGATGAAGAAGAAGTTGTAGAGTTACAAGGTATGTCGGATTTCATCCTCCCAAATGAAGAGGATCAAGAGGCATTCCCAGTTAGTACTCGCAGTAGAAATCAACTTGATCCTCCTCAACCTACACCTAAGCCAAAGAGCGCAAGCTCAATGTATAAGGATAAAGTCGCAGCCAAGAAAACATCACCTAAAGCGACTCAAACCAGCCCAGTCCAAACAGACACATCAACTCCATCTAAAACGCTAATCATTTCGGATGAAATGGAGTATAACATCGTAGAAGATATGAAAAAGACTAGGGCCAATATTACTCTTTTTGAATTGAGCAAGTTAAAACACCAGTAGAAAGTACTTCTGAAAGAATTGCATGCTATACTATTTGCACCTTTACCAGCTGCTGTAATCTCTCAAGCTTCCCATGATATGGGAAGACCTCCAACTAATGCGATGAATAAAGTTGATCCAAATGATATCACATTAATTGGAGGAAGATCGAGATCACATACTCCCCCATTTCTCCTTACTTATGAAATTTTCAATAAAAATGTGCATAATTGCTTAGTCGATTCTGGAGCTTCATCAAATATTTTACCAAGATCAATTTGTGCAAAATTGAATGTTCAACCACAGAAATCCACTGTGCGCATAGTTCAGCTAGATCGATCGCAAGTCAAAGTGATTGACGAGTTAAATCAGGTTACCATAAGGCTGTCATCCAACCCAAAGGTATGTCAAGTCATTGACATTTTAGTTGTTGATATCCCTGAATTTTATGGCTTAATCCTTAGCAGAGATTGGTCAAGAAAACTTCATCGATACTTTGTAATTGATTGGTCTCACATGTGGCTCCCTTATAATGGTAAACCAAACTAAATAAAAGTTGAACGCAAGCGACATCAAAAATACATAGTAACAGAACTCGAGGGAGAAAACAAACCAGTAGCATATAATTCTAACATCATAGGCAACTATTTAGTAGATTATTTTCTAGGAAATTTTAATGCTAATACTTCACCTTACTTAGAACATTCTGTCTTATCTCAGGTAGAAAATTTCTCGCAAACAGATAGTTCTAAATGCATTAATTTTATAGATAGTCCTGTAAATAAATCTTTGTTTTGGAAACTATTTTTTGATGGTTCTAAGTCTAACGAAGGAGCAGGAGTAGGATGCGTGTTAGTAAGCCCAGAGGGAGATAAAACCATGCTAACTTTCAGACTCGAATTCGAGTTCACCAACAATATCGCAGAACACGAGGCTTTAATCCAAGGGTTATATAAAGCAATTGGATTAGACGTCAAATAACTGCAAGTTTTTGGAGATTCTGAAATTGTAATCAGACAGGTACGTAATACTATACACTATTTATCAGGTCATTTAAAGAAATGACAATCTTTAGTTCAAGATCTGACTGAACATTTTATAGCATTTAATATTTCATCAATTCCCAGACTCCAGAATGCTAGCACAGACCTCTTAGCCAACGTAGCTTCCAAGCTCATTCCTTCAGAAGATTTTAGCCCTGATCGATTGTCAATTGAGTTAATTTTTAGACCATCTATCCCTGATAACATTACCAATTTGAGGATTTTCAATGATGATCCTGATATCGTGAGTTTCCTCACATCTGAAGGATCCTACACCAATCAAATAATTGACGAAGATCAACATGACCAACAATTGCAACAGGATAGTACTAATAATGCTATACCTAAATCAGTAGTCAAATTAGAAGACCTTTATGATTTGAAAAATCGATTTAAAAGATCTACCAATTCAAAACTCCAAAGTTCAACTTTGAATTATGAATTAGTAAATCTAGGAACTGATGCCAAACCGCAAAATATCAACCTAGGCCTTGGCCTAGCCCCTGAAGAGAAATTAGTATATATTCGTCTCTTGAAACAATACAAAAGTGTCTTTTCTTGGAATTACGATGAAATCAAAACATACGACACCTCCATCATCCAACATACTATCCCAATGATCGATAATGAAAAACCTATCCAACAAAAGTTGAGAAAGATCCATCCAAATTTAGAAAATCAGATCAAAATTGAACTCAATAAGTTATTGAAAGCCAAAATAATCTTTCCCGTTAGACATTCTAAATGGGTCTCCAATATGGTACCTGTTAGAAATAAAAATGGAGATATTAGAATCTGCATTGACTTTCGAAACCTTAACAAGGCCTACCAAAAGGATAATTTTCCTTTACCTCCCATGGAACAAATACTGTAGGCAGTTGCGGGCTCAGAATTAATGTCATTCTTGGATGGATTCTCAGGATACAACCAAGTGTTGGTACATCCCGACGATCAATTAAAAACGACATTCAGAACTAAATGGGGCACATACGCATATCAAAAGATGCCATTTGGTTTGATTAACGCGGGTGCCACATTTCAGAGAGCCATGGACATTGCATTCAAAGGGTTAGTTAATAAGTCAGTGGTAATTTATTTGGATGATATAACTGTTTATTCCAAGAAACAAAAAAACCATCTCACAGATTTAAAACAAATCTTCCAACGATGTTTAAGGTATGGGATTTCACTTAACCCGAAAAAATCCTTTTTCGCATTAAGTGAAGGAAAGCTTCTAGGATTCATAGTGTCAAAATCTAGAATTCACATCGATCCTGACAGAATCAAGGAAATTTCCGCAGTACCCCTACCTCACAACAAGAAAGCCATGCAATCATTCCTTGGCCAGATTAACTTTGTAAAGAGATTTGTGCCAAACTTTTCGAGAATCGTATCTCCTTTACAAGCCATGATTAAAAAGAACGCAAACTTTAAATGGGACCAAGATGAACATGAGGCATTCAATCTGATCAAACAAGCAATTATCAATGCTCCATCTTTAGCAACTCCAAATTTTTCTGATCCTTTTATTTTGTATACATTTGCCTTAGATAAATCATATGCTGCGATACTCACTCAAGAAAATCAAGAAAAGACGGAAGCCCCAATTGCTTTTTTCAGTTCTAATTTACAAGGTGCTGAATTGAATTATTCAGATGTGGAGAAACAATCTTATGTTGTTTTTAAAGCAATCAAATATTTCAGACCTTTTTTACTCAAAACACATACTAAGATCATAGTACCATTTCCAGCGAGAAGAAATCTTCTAGTACAGAAGGATGTGGGTGAGAAAAGGGCCAATTGGGTTACTACCTTACAGGAATACGATGTAGAAATCAAACCAACAAATATTGTAAAAGGTCAAGGCTTTTGCAAACTGTTGGCAGGAGCATCGCTAATGCCCGAAAATCCATCTGAAGAGGTACAAGTGTACGAGGTAAGCCTAAACGATGTTGAGTCATTATACGCTGATATTATTTATTATTTAAAGAATAGATATGTTCCTCTAAACCTCGATCATACCAAGAAAAGAGCCCTGAGGTTAAAAGCCAAACAATATCACCTTGTGAATGATGTTCTTTTTAGAATAAATTATGATTCTGTTCTCCTTAGATGTCTTGAGAAAGTTGAAGCTGAAAAAGTCTTGCAGGAACTCCACAATGGGCTAGCGGGCGGACACTACGCTGGAGATGCAACTGCTCACAAAATTTTACGCGCAGGCTATTACTGGCCCACATTATTCAAAGACGCACACAACTACATAAGGAAATGCCAAGTTTGTCAAACCGCTGCTAGGAGACAAAAGAAACCATCCTTGCCACTGCAACCAGTTATCATCGAACAACCTTTCGATCAGTGGGGACTGGACATAATAGGTGAGATCGTTCCTCACTCTTCTAAACATCATAGATATATCCTTACAGTGACAAATTACTTTACTAAATGGGTAGAAGCAGTTCCACTGAAGACGGCTAATGCTGAAAACATCATTGAATTCATAGATCAGTTCATAATCACCAGGTTTGGATTGCCTTCCGCTTTAATGTTTGATAATGCATCATATTTTTCTGGTAATGCAATGAATGAATTTGCACTCAAAAGGGGTTTCAAGCTTAAATACTCGGCCAATTATTATCCACAAGGGAATGGGTTAGCTGAATCAACAAATAAGAACTTAATTAGGATCATTAAGCGAACCATTGACCAAAATCATAATAATTGGCATAAGTCTTTAATATATGCTTTATGGGCAGATCGAATAACGCAGAAAGCCTCTATCGGCACTTCTCCCTTTAATCTAGTTTATGGGAAAGAAGTAGTTCTTCCAACACATCTGGCAATTCCCTCTTTAGCCTTGGTTCAGTATATTGATGAAGCACCAACTTCTTCTTTACAACTTAGGCAGCTGGAATTGATTAAATTAGAAGAAAAACGAGAATGGGATAAATAACTCACGCTCATCATCAAGCATTGGTGAAAGCCTCTTTTGATTCCAATATGATATCCAGAAAAGATTTTCAGATGGGAGATCTAGTTTTAAAATGGGACAAGGCTCATGAGGTAAAGGGAAAACATACAAAATTTCAAAGAATGTGGCTTGGTCCTTTTCAGATCATAGAAGTCATAGGTCTGTTTACCTTCATGTTACAAGATTTAACAGGGAAAAGAGATTCTTTACCTGTTAATGGTCAGATCCTTAAGAAATATTTTCCATAGAATATTATTCTTCTATTTTTGTAGAATAAGTTGTTTTTCTTTTCATAATAAAGCGGTTGTAAATGGTTACATTTGAGATTCACGAAAAAGACACAAATTCTCTTCTAGATTTTGTTTTTCGCTTGTATAAATAAAATTCTTTCTGAAAAATTAATCATTACTATTAAAAGATACAGTTAAAGACTATATGCCTAGAAATGATATTAGTTTCAACTATATAAATTTTGATGAAAAGCCACCTTTAGTTAGAAATTGTTTTATATTAGTCCAATGAAAGGTATCAATAATAAAATGAAGATTCTCTATAGAAAGACTCTTTCCAAAAAACTCTATCATTGTCGTCCAGAGCTGTCTTAAAGAAACAATGACTTCCTCCCCACCTAGGAAACTACAATATTCGGAGAATGAACCAAAGATACACTTTAACTTAAAGAGTAAGAGGTCTCATCACGAGCCGACTTATCATGATCATAGATGTATAGCTTGCTGACTTTGCCAATACTGCATACCACAACAGGGCAATGACTCAAGATTGTTAAAATCAAAAGACAAGGGGTCTCATCACGAGCCAGCTTGTTCAGCAAAGTTATAAATCAGTGAATGACTGTGTCATGAATTGACTACCAAACCAAGACATTACTCTTTAAGGATAAAAAGAAAATGAAAGCAAAAAGTGTGGAAATGGATTTTTCTTTAAAAGGTTGTAAATTTCTCTAAGTAGGATGCAGGATCATTGCTGGATAATAGGTAACCCTGTCGAAGCTATAAACGCTTGCTGGTAGCAGAGGATCTACCTACGACAAATGAGCATATTTCAAACTGATTTACAGAGAATACTTTGTTTTTATCTTTATAAACTAAGTAATGACTGATGTAGATACAAAGACTGGCTTGAGGAACTAAATAATCAAAGTTGGGAAAAAGAAGAAACAAAATATCATTGATAGGCAAAAGCATAATGTACTTAGTCTTTCTATAGTAACGTTGAATTTTCTGGAAAATTTTCTGTTTCGGAAGTTTTGAAAATTCAAAAGAACAGCAGAGATAACTGGTTCTTCCAAGTGGCCCACGGGGCTTTGGATTGACGGTGAATGGGTGCGCTGTTAAGGCACTCCTTGCGATAGGTCACCGGTTCAAATCCCCATGGGTACTTAGGTTAGTCTTAAACAAAGAAAAAAAAAAACTGGTTCTTCCAAGTGAATCATCAATTGTTGTGGTCAACAACAATCCCCCTTCTTATTTATTATAATTCCTAGTACTAAATAAGTGGGGACCCTTAGAAAAATTTTAAAAAATCAAAGTTGTGTTTAAATTTTCCTTTTTCGAATAAAATTACCATCATAAGATTAGGAAACCCCCTTGAAAATCCAAAAATCTAATTTTTATGGTAAGGTAAGACACAAATCTTTCCTTAGGAATATCGCATCGCAAGAAGATAACGGAATACCTCCTTATGAGCTGAATTTTAAACATTGCGAGATTGCGATATGCGATAATAAAATATCGCATCGCATACAACACAATTTACATTGAAACACTTTAGTTTTCTGATATGCGATGACGCCGATCGCAAATCGCATTTCACAGAAAACAAGTTAACAAAGTTTATCATATATAATGTTTCTGCGATCTGCGATATTGCAATATTGCGATTTCGCGATACAACGGCAATACGATAATGCGATGTCACGAGCGACCAATTTTGCGATGTTATGATTCTGTAATGTTATCATTTCGCAATGTTGCGATCTGTGATATTGCGAAGCAAATCGCAAAATCGCTCCATCGCAGATCTTTCGGGCTCATTATTCAAGAAAAGTAGTTTCCATAAGTTGACACCTGGTTATGCGCTTTAATGCTAATAAATGAGGTAGTTACCAATTATTAATGGAATATGGGTTCGTGCTTATCGAAAAATCATCTCACGTAAGGTGGTATACTTGATGTGTCTGCAGCATTTAAAACTTTCCCATCACCCTTCCTTGTCATTATTTTCACTTCACCTGTGAATTGCAGGAACGGAGAACAGAGGACGATACAAAGCAATACACAGGATAAAATGGGAAAGAAAAGAAAAGTTCTGAGCTCTAAAGAAAAAGAAATGGCGCCCTTATATAAAGACATGTTCTGTAATAGAGACGTGAGAATTGCTACGTGGGAAGGCATGTATAATCTGCTCGAAGAGGAGAATCCAAGAGTAATGAAAGTTGCTGCTACTATGGGCTCAAATAGTTCATCTGAGGCATCTATCATAGAGCTAGCTTGCTCATTCCTACACCGGATAGCAACAAGACCCAAAATTCTCTCATACACGGACATGGTCAAGTGGATACTGGAAAACGTTGATATCAGAAACATACAGTTTAAAACTTAGGGTCAAGAGCTTACGAAATTATTATTTTTACAAATTTTGAACTTTATATCTGCTGGAAGAAAAAAGCGCAAAAGGCAAAAAACGCATGAAGGAAATCTGGATCAAGAAACGGAGGCAGTTTCCGATGCGTGATTAGCGCCTAGCACTAATCGCGCATCACTGAGAATTTTTTTTCAAAAAGGCCAGCTGCTAATTGCTTAGTCACCTGCAAGCTCCGAAAGTTGCATGAAAGCAACAATAGGGAAAGATTGGAAGCAGAAGGCAAAAGAAAAGGCAGAAGCAATCCAAGGGTTAAACAAGTTGAACTGGGATTATTACTAGGCATACTTGGTAAAGCCACATAGCCAGTGGATGACTCTTAAGTGTATCATCAATTCGGCCGAAAAAATGGTGCCAGCTCTTGTCGATTTTGTTTTCTCAGCTCAGCTAAAATCGAAAGTTGGCCATCCGACTCTTCTAAAACAGATGTTGCATGCGTGCGATTTCAAGGACCAAATACAGAAGTAGTTTTAATTTTAGATTCAATTTAGCTTTAATTTTGTTTTATTTTCCGGAAATGAGGACGGTCATTTAAACCGCATCCTACATTTTTGTAATAATTTATTTTTAGATTTAGTTAGTAGTATTTAAACCCTTCTCATGCATTTAGAGAAGGGTCCTGAAATTTATCAAAAACTTATCCCCAGAACATGCACTTCTATACCCTCTGAGGAGGTTTTGATGAATGAATGGAACATGATTTATTGATATTTGCATTTGATATCTGCTACTGATGTTGCACTTTTGTACTCTTAGTAGATATTTGATCAAGAAGAGATAAATCGTTATCACTTGAAGCTCATGAGTAGGACTAGTTATAAATGGTATTTCTATCTCTTAACTATTTATGCCCTTGTGTTAGAGTGATTTTCCTATTCAGTTATTTATATATTTATGTATGAATGCCTGAGTTATCATTTGGCACTTTTGTACGGTGATAACTATTTATTTACACTTAGTGTATGAATAGCTTACTATGCGATATGTTTTTCACAACTGTTTCGTCTAACTTTTTATACGAAGTAGTTCATCTTTATTGAATTCTTTTCTCATAACAGTTGATTGACCTTTATTACCAGTTGTTATTTGAAATCATTTTAGATCGCCTAAAAGCAAGATTACACCCCTGGTTAGTGTAGATTTAGATATTTCTGCTTATTAGAATATAATTTCCTTATTATTAGATTAGAATTAGAGCAGAAGTATTCCATTTAGAAACTGTTAGATCAGAAATATCAATCTTTCTCACACACACACTTAAATTGGGAAACTGGTCCCATATCCCCAGTCGGACCCGCTATACCAAACGGAAAAGGAGCTGCCAACCAAGGTCCAGACCGAGCGGGTATCCCCCTTGTTGTAGACCCAATTTTCGGGGCTTCAACACTCTCTAACCTAAAATTTTATTTTTGCCTTCATTTTTTAGGGCATCTATTCTAACATTTTCTTTAATATGGACATATTTATCAAAATATTTCCTAACATTTTTATTCGATATTGTTTTTGTCCATATCCTAGCTTAACATTTTTTTGAAAAATATTTTCATTTTTTGGACTAATTTATTTTAACTTACCAAAACCAAAAAATTCTACAACAGTGCCCATACAAGTTATAGACTCATTCGAGTAGTTGGCACAGAGCAGAGAGGGTGAGTAGTCATAGGAGCAAGACTTAGCTCAAGAGATTGAACAAATGATAGAACAGATGGACACAGACATAGTGCAACTAGAGGTAGATCAGGATACAGACCTCATGCTTCATAACCAAGAGGTCACCCCACCAGCTTCACCAGATTCGGAAGTAGAGCAAGTCCCAAGCGATCAAGGAGACAGAGATCCTTGAAGACAATCCAAGGGCAGAGATGCACATCATATCTTTCAACGAACTGCAACACAAAGTTGTGCAGTCGCGTGGAGTGCCTACTTTGGATGTCCACACATATTCTTTCCAGTTTGAATAATGTGTGATCATATCTAATGTGAAAAATCATCCAACAACATTGGTCGATGCTACCAGAGTATATGTCGAAGCCACCAGCTCGAGTGTTCGATTCTTGATAGCAGAAAATGAGCGAATGGCTAAGGAATTACATGCAGCCAAGCAGGGAGGTGAACAGGCTACATCATCTTCCAGAGAAAATTTGAAGAGAGAGATACTGGATGAAGTATCGTCCCTCGAAATATTCATGCATATTTTCTATTCCAGATTCGACACCATGCATAAGGTAGTTGTCCATCTCAACGGTTGGAAATAACGATGTGCTAGGAGAGAGCACATCTTGTCAAATCTACACACTATTGTTGACCACATGCAGACATGGAAAATGAGGTACAAAGGAGCTCCATTTCATTTTCCAAAGATGATGAAGCCAAAGGTGGCATATTTGAAGGCACGTATCTGAAATCAGATCCAGAACTATGAGGAGCTCCTGCAACTCATCACTAGTTTGCAATATTCACATGCACAGGTGTTTAGAATCATGGATGTCATTGTGCGTGCGTGCGTAATCCCATCTATTGGCACACTCAATGAGACGAAGTCAAATAACCAAGTCCGAATGGAGTTGAACATGTACTTTGATGAGTTGATGCATGTATCCACCAGCACAGACTTGGATATCATCACAAACACTATGCATCAGTATGTTGTTGGTCCAGCTACACTCAAAAATTTGATGCACATGTTAACAGATGAGGTTGAAAGAGGTTCTAGATCAGTGTACCTACATGCAACAGAGGCAAGAGTTCACTTTCAGCAGGATGTCACCATTGAGCATACAGACAACATCATGGACTACCAAGCTTGGAAACGGTTCGCAACGGTCGATCATCACGAGGATGCCGAAGAGTTAGTCTTCCCACAATTGTTCGAGTCTTAGTAGTGTCTTACATGGCTTACTCAAGCCTATTTTGTCTCACATGGGTACATGTGTAGATTGTTGTGTAACATCTTGTAAAAGTGAAAGTCTAAGTGTCAATGGTTGAATGTAATAGTCATGTAGTAGTTAAAGAGTCACGAGGGTAGGTGAAGAGTCATAAAGGGGAATGCCAAGGGCCACCCCACCCTTTGCTATTTATAGAACCTCATAACTCGTTGTACAGGCTTTTGGTGGCCAAGCTTCCTATAGGTGTATCTTAAAGAAAGCTTCGAGTGTATTGTAATGAGCCTTGGCTTCTCCACAGTGCATAGCTAGTACATCTCTTTGGAGGACCAGGCAGAAGTGACTATAATGTTCCGCTATTGGTACTAGTGGTTGGTCATGGTTGTATTGTATGATTGGATCTTTCACTCTTAACATAATAGAGCCAAAACGTTTCATGCATATGTAGTTGTTATATTTCAACTGTCTTGGTTTCTCTAATGATATGTGTAGTGTTTTTCTTACACTTGTGTGTATGGACTTTTTCTATATATGTATGTATGAATCTTATGGAGATGTGTTGTTGGTTTAACCATCATTCTCAATTTTTGGTTCACCTGTTTTCTAGCTTGTGATGTATCTTTGCTTGTGTGTTCCCTTCCATGTTGCGTGTTTCCACAAGTTTCCAAGGGGTGTATTCATTCCACCATTCGTGTGTTAGAACCCTTCATGCACCTTCCTTGGCTTGCTGTGCTGGTCACACCCTTTCTACCAACAAGGACATCTTGCTTTCCTCTATGCGCAACTGCGTTCAAGACGATACCATACGAGCCACTGCTCGGACTCCTACACCAAACGATCTGAGGTCTAGTTGGTACTTCTTACCAGGGAGATCCCCTGACACATTGGCAGGTCCAGCACCATCAACACCATCTAATCTAAGAGAGTTTTCCTTGACCCCTTCAACAATGTATATTTATTCTTAATTTGTCCTTGCTTCTTCATGTCCATATTGTGATTGATCATAGCTATATTGCACCATTCCTTTCCTCATCTCTTTTGTTCCTCATTGTCTTTTGTTACTTGTGATGTGTTGTCAGCCACACACAACTACTAGATACATCATGGCATAAATGAATAAACTCAATCATGACCTTGAACTTGCTTTTATGGAGCTTCCATGGTGAACAAGCTATAATGATACAACCCATGTTACTACATCAATGTTAATCAACATCAAACCATGAGCATTACCACATATAAATTCATGAACATATACCAATCAACACAAATTATTGGGTCATCAATGGAAATAAAATCCTATCATTTGTTAGTTCCACATTTCATAATCAAATCACAATGTAAACACATTAGTCATGCATGTAATCAATCAATTACAGACTGGATTTTAACACCTAAATACTAGTTTAGTTAATTTTCAAAAAATCATTATGAAATCCCTTGCGGGAACTCTGTTATTTCTTACCCATGATAGAGCCCATCCAGTCTAAGTGTTGAACCTAGATGCGTTGATACCACTTTGTAAAAACACCCCCTCCTAATCCCCACCAAAGCATGGGTTAAAAGGAGGTGGTTACTATGTTGACTCGAGATCTAAGGTAATGTTATGGAAATGGGGTCTACAAATTTCGATCTTTTCTGAATTCCTTAAGACTTTGAGTGGGTAATATCATTGTGTTAATCTCGTTGAGATTATTCCGACAATATAAATTTTGTCCCGATTTGACCTCTAGATAAAAATTATAGCCATTTAAAAATTTAGTTCCATGTCATCCATTCATATGCCACATGGCATCCATATGGACCTCATGTGGCTATATAGCCATCCTCCCTCTACCACTTGGAATTTTGGCATTAATTACTAACCCATCCATTCTCCCATGTTGGAAACACAACAATTGTATGTAGGCATGGATCCCACAAAGCCACATCACCTCAGAAGGAACGTCTCAGAAGTAATACCTTCTAGAAAACTATATAGTGCTAAGTTCTTTAACTCTGTAGTCCAAGGTTCATAGGGCCACATCACCTTGGAAAAAACCGACCTTGGAAGAATCCCTTACCTTGGACAAAACTAGTGTGGAAGAAACTCTGCTACACCAAGTCCCTAACTGCCGAGGTCCAAGATTTCCATGTCACCCCGGAAAAAAACCACATTGGAAGAATCTCTCCCTAGCAGAAACTCTGTTGCACTAAGTTCTTAAAACTTTTAGGTTCTAAGGCCTTACCACTTCATTTAGGAATTAATTTCCCTAGAAGAACTTCTTCTCAGCAAATAATAAAACCTCGAAGAAAGTGACCTTTGGCGAAAACCATTTTGGCAATAATCCCATCTTGGAGAAAACTATTAAAGATCGTGCTCTAAAATGCCAAGAATGAGGTTGCTATCAAGTAATGGGAACATATCCAAGTCTGTCACTAGTTTTTCATTCTGAGATAGAATCTCAAAAGAAACTATCTTAGAGGTTTCTTTCAAGATTCCCTTTCCGAATACATTGAGATAGAGTTCGGGAAAGTAGTAATTGACAGGAACCCTTTTTGTATCGAGACAAAAATATCAAAGGTTATTCTTAGTGAGACATTAGGCAACAATTAAGTCATTGTGAAAGAAAATAAAAACTGTAAGATTTATAATATAGGGTTTTTGTCTTCTTTCACATTGTGAGCCATTTGTGAAAGAGCTTGACTATGGCTTAGTTGTCGTGGTTCTGTAATCGTTTGGAATTTTGTCAGAACTTAACCATCACTAATGAGGGTTTCTGAGGCACACACTAGTGCTATCCCTCTTGAGATTACAACAGGGCTACCCTTCCTAGGTTCTCAATGGCTAGAAATGTAAGATGTAGTCTAGGGACTTTTCCATTCAACCTCTTAGAGGTCTATAGTCCCTTTGATTTTTGACAATTTACAGGAAAGAAGTTGATGTCATTCTAGAGATATACAAGTCTCTTCTAAGGGACCAATAAGTGTAGCAAAACTTATAAAGGCCACCAGAAATCCTATAGTACCCAAGAAGACTATGAGGAGATCAACATTCCATAGATGACGAGAAATATCCTTCCCTGCTCAAGTTGCAGGCATAAACCATACATTCCAACTCAATATTAATTGTGTTACATGCCTTTAGTCATCACATTCAATCTGATTAAAACCTTAGGCATAAACCACATCGTTGCACATCAATGATCATACCCACATATAATGTTATTACTCAGTGCATACATCACTCACTTCGATGGTTATATGTGTGTATTTCCTACATAAATGGAATTGGTGAAACACCAAAACAAAAAGGCATCCATTCATCATAATTTTACCATTCCAGTCACAAAGAACCATGACCCATTCATACAATCACTACAACACTGATTCCATAGCTCATCATGAACCCAAATAAAAATACATACGTTTACAAACACTTATCTTGAATCAAAATTGAAGTTGGGAAACTAAGTTAGGGACAACAACTCTCCACCCAACCATATATATTTGTATCCAAGCCTTACCTACAACTATGACCCCTGAGCCAGATTGCATAGACTAATATGGTTTTCTCAAGGGACTATGTACCAATTGTTGATTGAAGCAGGGACTCCAAAGGTTCTCCCACCCCCACCTACCAACTAGATAGAAGTCAACGATTCAACACGGAATTGATAGGTAAACTACCTCCACACTTCAGTTATTTAAAATCTAATAAACACCATGGAATCCAGAGGCTTCACCTCCAAGCTGAAAACTATAACATGATGGTTCCACCCACAAAAGGAAATCGAGAACCAAATGCTAAAACCAAGAAAACAACCAAAGGAGACTCTAGAACTTCTTAACCAGGATTCCAAGGGCTAAGCCTCTACCCTAGGTTTTCAAGGGACTCTAGAGAAGACCATATCCACCCTCCAGCCCCCTAGAATGTCTTGATATTTACCCTCACTTGGGGGAAATCTCCTCCCAAACTTTTGTTTCTCAACCAAAAATATGTATGGATTTCTTCTTAGTGTTGAAGAATCCCAAATCTCCACGTTGTTTCCAAATGTTTTCAAGGATCTATCTTGACCTGGGGAGTGTGTAGATTGTCTCTGATAACCAATCCTCATCCTCTGTTATGATTCCTATTACTTTTTTTTCTATGTGTTCTCCTTGTCCTTTTTCCTTGGGGTCATGTTCTCATCCTTGGTGGTTCTTCCATATAATCTCTCTCTATCTTTTACCAGCTACGCATGTAGCTCCTACCCCATTATTTTTTATCCTTACTCTATCTTACCCAATATCCCAAGGAAGCATGGTATTAATTCCATTCCATTCCCATAAATTAGAGGAACACCAAGCCATTAAAAGCACAACAACCAACCTTCAATGACTAGCCAAAATAGTCTACTTTTCCTTGCAACAAGTAAATTGAACATCCCAAGAAATTAACCATCCTCGGTCCTTGGAATCTATGTCTCTTACTCAACCAATTTTAATTTGAATATAAAATACATGAAATATGTTTACATGGAATGTATAAGTAAAATATAACCAAGGCTATCACATATGTTCTCTCCAAAACCCCTTATAAAGCACTACTAGAGAGAACATGAGGAACAAGTGTTGAAAAGAAGACATTAAGGTACCCATTTTATAATGCATTTAAGTAACATAGAAGAGAAAAGAGGGAAAACAACATTGGAATAAACCCCCCCCCCCCTCAAAATACAATACTGAAAAAGGATATAACTACTAGATAGTTGAGTCCTTCAACCAAATGAAATCTCGTAGAAAGTGAAACTTATGCTTAGTGAAAGTTTTCGTGAAGATGTCAAAAATATATTAAGAAGTGGGATGATGTTGCAAATTGATGACCCCATCATGTACCAATCACCCAATGTACCTCCTCTCTGCCCAAAAATTTTCCATTTGTCTTCAATCTTTCTCCAACACCTATAGAGCCTCTGCAATCATCATAAACAAATTCGTAACAAATCATCAATCCTTTGATCATCATGACAATTTATCTAATCTTTTGGCATCAATGGTAACACAATTGACTCCATGGTTGACTCCTTAGGTAGACATCCTAGGTTGACATCAATGCTAGCACCATGAGGGCAACACCTTTTGTGCCTATGATCCATCAACTAGTGGGGCCTTCCAACCAACCATGGAGTCCAATCAATGAAAATTGAATCACAGAGCCCCTAGAAAAATATATCAAAAATATCCCAAGATTATTTTCCTTCTTAGTTCAACAAGGAAAAAAAAAAAATTAATGTGAATTAACTGCACCACTTTGATACGTGAGAAACAATTCATATATTCAATGATCCAGATTCTGTAGCTACCAGAATCAACCAAGATATTTTAATTTTGTGATGTTAGTAGAATAGCATGTGAAAGAGTAAAAAAACCCGCATGTGCATACTTTGAACAAGAGGAAACATAAAGGAAAAAATCAAATCAAAAAACACACACAAATTGATAATGGATTTCATCTAGTGTGGACTACGTCTTTGGGCCCAGTGTCAAGATTGGGGATACCACTTCATTAAATATTGCAAGATGATGATGAGTACATTATGAATTATTTTCCAATACAAGGTATAACTCCCTTAAGTAGAGTGGCATGTCTCTCCATGAGACACTCTTCTATAAGAAATCTCACTCAGAAAATCTATCCTTCAACATGAAAAAATATCAAACTCACACATGAAGTGGCATACAAGGATTGTCCAACAAAATGGAAAATAAGGATCTCAACATCAAATCATCATCTCAACAAAATCAAAAGAAGGCATGGCATCAATGTATCTTATACCTCCACTTCTAGGGATGGGCTGAAAATGCACACCTCTACTAAAGAAACAGACTGCACGATTGAATTCCTGGTAAAAAATCATGAAATTTGATTTTAAACTTGACCTCTTTCTAACTCGATCAATTTTTGGCTCATCAGGAATCTTAAATATTCCTCTAAAGATTTTATTTTGGAAATGGAAATTTTTTTTCCTACTCAGATGAAGAAACGGAATGCACCATTAGAATCTTGGCACAAAACTGGTTCATTTGGGTATAAACTTGACATTCTTCTGACACCGTCAAAATTTGGCTCTAAGGAAATCATAAAGATCTTCAAAGTTTCTTTATAGAGAATATTGTTTAAAAGATTCCCTATCTTATGCTCTAATAATATTCCTAGAATATTCTTGAGTTGCATGTCTTAATTGGCCTACATGTACCCTCATCTCTCATGTATTCTCCATGGTTCCCTTTGAACCATTTGAATGGTGTTTTATAACAGTGTGAGGGTGAATAAGACAAAGTGTGTGGTTGGAAAATGGTTGATATAGTCATATTAAGTTACTTACTATTAGGGAGGTTTTGGGTTCAAAACCCATAAACTCCCAATTTTTCTTTTAAAGTCCAAAATTGTTTTTAATATAGTTTTCAAACCATATAATATATGGTATACGTATGAAAACCCATGGACCCCCAATTTTGGTTTAAAGCCCAATTTTGGTTTTAATATAGTTTTCAAATTATATAATATATGGTATATGTATGACCATATTGCAACGACTCCCCAAACCATGAGCATAAGACAAAAATATAGGTTGCACCATGCCAAGGCCATTTGGGTCTAATTTGAGGTGCCATGTGGCAGGCTCTCATTGGTCCACATCATATGTCGCTTCTGTCACCTACATGTCATGTGTCGACTTGTGATATTTCCACATCACATGTTGTGGTCCACCTATTCTACTGATTGGGATTCCATATGGCAACCTATGGGAGTGCCACATGGCACCCTCTAGTTGAATTTTGACTTTGACCTATTTTTTTGGTACAAACATCAAATTGTAATAACTTTCTTAGATGGACTCAGATTTCAATTTTGTTTACGTTGTTGAAATTAGGACGATGCACTCTTCGAACTGGTCCTAGTTTTGATGAAATATGATATTTTTTTTATTTTTAAGCCTTTCTAGAACCACCTAGATCATTCAATCTCCAAACAAGAGATGCATTCCCTACACCTATATCCATTATGAATTCATTTCCTACGTATATCTAAACAACACTGGGATCTAAAATAACTCACAGTAGTTCAAGTACAATCATTGTTTATTCCAAAACGTGAGAAAAGTCATAAAAGTGAATATATATTGAGATTTTATAAAAGTACAATACTGTTTTTTCCAAAAATAATGACCGTACATTAATATTATTATAGTAAAAAGGTGATAAAGGACAAAGTACTAATATTATTATGGTTAACTCTAGGTTTCCATCTACCATTTAGAAAGTGACAACTTATTTTCTTTAACTCAAACAATGCCAAGTCATTCCTAGGGGATGATGTCATCTTCTAAATTCTTATAAAGTGGATTTTGATAGTACATTATTTGTTTTGAGGCCCATTTTAGACCTCAAAATTCCCCTAATGATTTGATTGTGAAAATTGAATAAGATAAGGAGGATCGATCCTATTCATTGATTGTGAACATAATAACTCATTACCTTACCATTGATGTTTTCACTATCTAGGGGTCTGAGAAAGATCATAATACTCAAATTTTATAACATCGAATTGATCCATACTTATAGATAAAGTGTTAGAAAAACTAATGGTTTTAGATAATTTTTCATAAAAACAAATGAGGGATTTCATTTTTCACATCCATGGCAATGTAAGAATCTAGAAAATATATACTTTTACAAGTATTCATAACACTTTCCCATCTAAAAGGTTGACAAGGGAAATAATGAAATAACTTCAAGGCGATCATCTCATCCTTCTCATTCCTGAAGTGTAGTGTAGATCATTTATATTTGGCTTCTCATAAATATCGTATTATGGAGACAATACTCTAGTTGGATTAGATATAAAAATTGATAAACATTAACCATATCAAGATAAAAATAATAACAACTACTCAAAAGCAAAGAACGAAAAGTTTCACTACAAGAACTATATACATAAAAAAAATATTCGCTCAAATTTTGATTAGTTAAAAATGAATTATTTAATAGCTTTGATTTGGGAAGTATATTAAAATCATCAACCATATCAAAATCAACATTACCTTCTTCCAAGCATGAAGTAAAATGTTTAATACCATGTGTATCTAAACCAACTTATTTTCTTTATTAAATAATTTTTCCCTCATTCTCTTTGAAGACATTTGAACTCAAATGTATAAAGCAAGTTTGTGTTAACAAACAATAAAAAAAATCATGACGTCATATCATAAAAAAATTCAAAACAAGAATATTGAAGAATCCTTTCGATAATATAATCATTGCGTTGATCCAAAAGTGCAACGTCAAGTTATCTGAAATACAATACAATGTTGATCATAAGAGATGGATCGTTCCTAAAAACATTATGAAGAAAGAGTCATCTTTCTCCATCCAAATTATAGATTGAATTAGTACATGCATGTGTTTTTCTATTAAAATCTCCTTTGTTTGAACAAACGTCTATCAAATTATGGGAGATGACTCCATGAATTGTTTCGAGAATAAATAGATTTGGATAACAGCGATCTCAAATTATTTATTGATTTTTCCTTGCAAGGTGAGAGTGAATAACCTACACAATTCACTATCATTAGATATTGTAAAAGATTTACATTTATGATTAAATTGACAAACATGATTAAAAGTAGATATTGCACTCTCACTATCGAATTTTAATTTTGATAAAGAATCGACTGTCCTTTTGGTAATTCTTCCAACAAGATGGTATGAAATAAAAACATGTTCAAAAACATAAATATGGAGAGGACTCGTGACTAGTTACAGAAATTCAAAATTAATGGCTCCATGAGGCCAACTTATCATTTTCCCTTTTTTTAATGCTAATCGTTGATAGGTGGAAAGATTCCTCCTACAACATTACCTGATCAAGGCCCCAATTAGGCCTATACTCATTTGGTGTGGTCATGTCCATTGCTTTATGGTCCTGACATTGAATAGATTACTCCTAGAGTGAAGACATTCGTTAAAGATTTCTTAAATTTTAAATTTGGTTCTAGTATATTAAATAGAAATTACAATAACCAACACAATGTCTAATTTACTATCATAATTACAAGCAAATAATCTTTAAATATTAGATGTCGAAGAAAAAGATAAATCACTTTAAACAAGAAATAGTTCATTGTTAAATTAATTTATTAAACATGAATGTATAATATAACCTGTAGAAAATTATGTTAACATTTCATCATTTAATCATAATTAGCGAAAAGAAGAATGATTGAGCAATCTAAGTAATGAAAATAATTTCTATTACTAAATATTGATATCATAAGACATTCATAAGCATGTAACAAAGGAATCCAAATACAAAACCAAGAATACCTTCCAATGGTAGACATCCTTCACATTCATATTTATATTTTGATAAAAATATACAAAACTTGATTACAAATATTCTAACTAAAGAAAGAAAAAAAACATGTGTTTGAAGGCTTTTTCCATTCACTGGTTCATCCTTCTCCTTTGTGATGAAACTTGAGGGTTGTGAAACAAGATAGTAGCATTGCTAAAGAAATGTGATTCTTGCTCCTATGATCATAGGATTACTTATTGCACCTTCCCTTATGAATTGGTTAGCCACAAAAATGTGATGTTCCTTCAAAAAGGTCTACCATATAAATGAAAATCTCATACAATCTTTGACATCATTATCATGCAACCTTGTATAATCTAATATGTTGTTGCACCAATGTTTTTCAATCTCAAGATAGCATGGGCTCTTTTCTTCAATGTCCAACCCTCTTTTCTCAAGTGAATCTCATTCTCTTTTGTAACCATTTTGTGTCATTATTTTCTATAAACAACCACAACTAATATCCACAATTTCTCATAGTCCTTCCGGTTGATTGTTGGGTAGATGCGGGAGGTATTCCCCTACTACACAAGTTAAAAGAAAGAAAAAATAAATTTTAAATTAAAGAAAGAAAAATATTTTAAATTTATTTTTAAGAGAGATGTGCCTCTTTAGGCACCCTAAAATGACAACAAAAGATACTTGAACTCATCCTTTTCACTTACACTCATCGCTGGCATTTTTTTCTCTCTCCCACATGTGGGAAATAATCTGAGGAAGACATTAAATTTTCTAAGGAGTTGAATTTATGAGACAGTGAATGTTTTAACTAGTTGAATTTTCTGAGTGTAATTACTTAATGATGTTCTGGAGCGTGTTAAAGTAATATCATATATCATTGGAAGTAATTATGAATTGTGGAAAATTGTGTTTATATAATTAGCACTAGAAAATCAACATGGTATCAGAGCATAAATTATGATGAGCAGTAATTCCTATTAAATATGGTTAATTACTGAAATATAAAGAATGTACTACATATCTACTTTTTATTTGTACCTAAATTTATGCAAATAATCACATAGATTATGGAGGAATAATTTAACAAAGTAAAACACTATGTGGGTGGATTATAAACTAATTCCATTAGAGTAAAATACAAATATTAATATGAGGATAGATTAAACCTCATAGCACCAATGAGTAAATGGTTAGAGAACATAAGTGGGGTGAATAGTGACATAGATCCACTAGTGTTCGTAAGAAATTAACCTAGGATATTTAAGGGGAATCTTACAGGATTCTCCTAGGATCAAGCATAAACCTAGTAGAGTGATTTGTGTTCGTGAGGGAGAAATTGTACAGACATATAAAAATGTGACAAGTAACCAAAAAAATTCTAGTTCAAAGGGAGTAGAGAGTTAGGTAGAATGCAAGGATGTAGCCTACTAGATATCCAAAGGGTCTCTCATGATTATGAGGATCAAGAGGCTTCTAAGGGTGTGGGTTCATGTCCTTCTATACTATATAACATCCTTTAGATCATCACGAAGAGCCAAAAGGGCTTATTAAGCCAATGGACCCACTTAGGGTCATTGTTCTAGAATCCAAGAAGAGGTTGACATGGATTCGAGGTACAATGAAGGATACAGAGGGGCATGTAGCTCACTGTGGAACCTTCAAGGAAATAAAACATCTTATTAAGTACTCAATATTTGCAGAACTAATGACTCACATCATTGCTTATGAGCCATCCAACTTTAAGGAGGTAGTAGGATAGAAAGTTTGGAAGGATGCCATGATGGAGGAATATGAATCCATAATGAAGAAGGATATGTGGGAAATTGTGTCGAGACATAAGGAAAACTTAGTGGAGACTCCCAAGTGGATCTACAATATTAAGCATGATATAGATGGAAGCATATATAAGTATAAAGCAAGATTCATGGCAATAGGGTTCTCCTAGAAGAGGGAGAGGACTATGAAGAGACATCTGCTCTAGGTTCCAAATACACTTCTCTTAGAATTAATATTTCTATTTCTTCTATTATGGGTTGGAAATTACATCAGATGGATGTGAAAATTGCTTTCCTCAATGGAGTGATTGAGGAAGAAGTGCACATAGAACAACCTTAGGGCTTTGAGGTACATGAGAAGGAGTCTCATGTTTGCAGAATGAAGAAGGATTTGTACAAACTCAAGCATGTACCTTAGGCTTGGTATTATTAGATTGACGGATACATGGTGAGTCCTGGTTTCACTAAGAGTGTTGTCGATCACAATGTTTACTACAAGGTTGATAAAGAAGTGTGGCAGAATCCAAGTGAGATCTTCCTTGCTCAAGGCAACTATATTTTTACGATCCTTTAGAGATTTTGGGATGATGGATTACAAGTCCATTTGCCACTCCCATGGTGACCAATATGAAGAAGGTAAGAGGCTCTAACTCGGATTTGGTGGATCCCTCTATGTATCGAAATTTGATTGGATCCTTGATGTGTATGTTTAATACCAGACCTAATATTTTCTTTGTAGTGAACACTCTAAGCCAGATCATGGTGGATCATAGGCATGTACATTAGATTGTGGCAAAGAATGTGTCGAAATATCTACATGGTACAATCAATTATGGATTGAGATATGTCTCAAATGGTGAAGTATAGTTGCAGGGATACATAGATTTTGATTGGGAAAGAAGTGTCGAGACAGGAAGAGAACATGAGGATGTTGCTTCAGTTTGGATTCTTCTATGATATCTTAGATGATTAGGAAGTAGACATCTATTGCACTCAAGGTTGAGTATATTATAGCTAGTCTAGCAAGTTGTGAAGCAGTGTGACCTTAGCAGTTGCTCGTGTTGGAGAAGACTGTGATGACAAGTAGAAGCACATTGAGATCAAGTACCATTGCATATGAGACATGGTATAAAATGGAACAATGAGGCTCCAATACATTTATATGGATGAGCAAGTGATTGACATTATCTCAAAGGCTCTGATGAAATTTGTATACTTCAAGGATAAGCTTAGAGTGGTTGAGAATGCCTCCCTCATTAAGAGGGAGTGTTTATGTTGTAGCACCAGGGAAGAAATTATCCCTACATGAAGGGTATTGATCATTTTACATGTAATGTGGCTAAAGAGGATCATCCATAGAGCATAAGGGCCTACAGTGCACCCCCAGATGGAAGGTTCTGACCATATTACCAAGGGTTACTTGGCTAGTGAGTAGAGTGAGTTCCTAAAAGTTACGTGCAACTATTTTTACCATTTAAGTGATATGTGATGATATGTGGGAATGGTAAATGGGCCTAGGGTTTCACCATTGTTCAAGGAAAATTGACCTGGTTCCAAGTGACTACTTGGTTAGATGGTGACCTGGGACTAGTTTTGTTTTTACCTCGATCAGGGGGTACTTGACCATATCACCAAAGGGTATTTGGCTAGTGGATGAGTAGATCCTTTGCATGATGTTGATTTAGGATGCTTTCCATGTGGTTCTAGAATGGAACATGAAGTGGATGGATACATTAACATAGCAGGCTCATTCAATCTTTTCTTGCAATGGAGAAATTTTTTAGCTGAGTGGACATCTTGAGGAAGTCAAGGTGAATATATCCCTAGCGAAGAGGGAGTGTTGATTTATGGGTAGTTGCAAGAGATATTCCCTAGCTACACAAGTTAAAAGAAAGAAAAAATAAATTTTAAATTAAAATAAGATAAATTTAATTTCATTCTAAATTTAATTTGCAAAGAGACGTGCCTCTTTGGGCACCGTAAAATCACTATAAAAAGACACTTGAACATCTCATTTTCACATACACTCATCACTCACATTTCTCTCTCTCTCTCTTTCTCTCTCTCTCTCCCTATCTCTCATGTGAAAAGTAATCTAAGGAAGAGTTTGGGGTTTCTAAGGAGTCAAAATTTTGAAATCGTCAATGTTTTGACCAGTTGCATTTTTTGAGTGTAATTACTTAATGATGTTCTAGAGCGTGTTAATGTAATATCATATATCATTGGAAGTAATTATCAGTTATAAAAAATTGTGCTTGTATAACTAGCACTAGAAAATCAACACTTCCAATATCAAGAAACTACCTTTCAAATAGTGAACTAGTGCCATCTCTACAATTTGGATGTATTCAGGTCTCATTTATTTTATTTTGGTTTGTGCAATAGAAGCTAGATCCCTTGATTAGAGTTATCATGCCTTTTTTTTCTTATTATGATCTCTAGTGATGTTATCATGGTGAGCTCCATAATGATTTATTTTTCTTTATTTCATTCATTTGTTTTCTTTTTTCAATAATCTTGTTGCATTTTACCTTATTTCCTTATGGTTCATTTTTCATGGGATATTCCAACTATAATAGTTTTTGCACTTTAAGATTATATTGTATCATCTCAATGATCTCATGGAACTCCCTTTGTGATCCCATGAAGTGAATCTTCCATTTGATCAAATCAAATCCTTTATTTACAGATCATGGCCTTAACATTGCAGTCTCATTTTAATTTCATATCATTAACACTATGTCAACTAGTGATAGAATTTTCTATGATAGTGTGGCATGTTATCCTTGTAAAATCATATAAGTAATTCTCTATCTTTATGATGTGTTGGCTAAAACATGTGATTTACAACTATAATTTTTTTTTAGCACGTTGCAATCCTATTTTGTTAATTTTGTAGGCCTTCAACTAGGATATGGTGGGATCCTTTGTCATCTAGTGGAAATCATGTATTCAAAACTTAAACTTTTGTTTCATTCTCACCAAGCTTTGAAAACTCCACTTAGTTTCACACTCCATTTATTTCATCTCCATTTCTCTTCTAAATAAATAAAAAATGTAAAATGTCTTGCCAAACTAAAAGAAAATTATTTCTATAGTATATGGAGGACTTCAACCAAGACTTCCCTTTCATTACTTTATTGACTACACCATCAAATTAAAAAGGATAACATTATTAAAGTTAGATATCATTTTTGGGATTCAACTGCGTTAAGTAAGTCATTCAAACGTATGACCATTTCCATGAGAGGTAGTCGTAACTGACTAATTTCTCATGATTTTTGAATAGTTCACTTAGCACTCATTGCATCGGGTGATGCTCACAGGGGTGACGAAGTGGGATTGAAACTAGTGAAATGTGGAGAACGAATCACATAGCATCAATCATCACTTCCGGGGCTTGCACCCAGTAACCAGGACTTCCCAGGAGGTCACCCATCCCAGAACTCCTCTGGCTCAAGCGCGCTTAACTGTGGAGTTTTTCCCACAATCAAGCCCACTTAGCTTGCTACCCCATTTGCAAAACCTTAGCAAGTATTGTGCCTCATGAACCATTCAAGTAGAGATCCCTTGACTCTTTTTGAATTTAAGTATGGGGGATTTAAAGTTACTTGATGAAGTTGCAAGATATGAAGAAGATATAATAATAATAAAATAATGTTTCTTTATATAAACCAACAACTTTATCATGCTTATAAAAATATCAACAAGTCTTAACAAGTTATTGCAACATAAAATGCAACAAGAAAAAATTTCATCATTATAGTCATTGCTTTAGGAAAAGTAATGAATATTGTGCAGTTGTGTAAGTAATGTAATATATAAATTTGAAGTCATCAAATAACTACTTAAATGTTTTATCATTAATACAATCATGGGATATCTTAGTAGTTGATACTATTCCAACATTCTTTCTTTGTCACTACTTACCTTAATGAGCAACATGAACCAAAGCATATGTTTGTTGGAGGCAGTTTGGGGGACTGTGCACAGAAAAGGAGAAGCAGAACATAGTGCACCAAGGTGTCACACAAAAGAAGCAAGTGCGTACGACTGAAAAATGTATGGTGAACTACACAAATAGTTGGGGCGTGATAGCAAAGGGATAACATGGCAAGAAAATACCAGTTTATATCCATGAAATGTCTAAAATATCTGCTGATAAAGAATGGAAAAAAATAGAAATCCATGGGTAATTATTTTCACTAGAAAAATTCTTAAGTGATTTTAATTATGTAATGATGTATAAAACAAGGGGAGTTGATTCAGTTAATGGTTCTAGGGGCTTTGTTCTTTTTTTCTCTGTTTAGTTTGATTCTAGACTTTGGTTGTGGATAATAGAACTCCTACCTAGGTATTCTAGGTTTGTTAAGGTTTGGAGCCTTACATTGTATTGGTGAATCCAATTAGGCTGGTGAGTCATAAAATCCATATTGAATTGGGAAATTTTGATGTATTTCATAGTGATGAATTAATAAAAGAACTCATTGGGTGATTTCTCCAATTTTTGTGTTGATACATGGCTTAATATCATTGGTTGTTTAGTTACTGCCATTCTGATTATTAGATTGTTGATTTGAATTTTGTACTTAAATGAGAATGTTACATGGATGAACTGTGAAATCTATTAAGGGATTCAAAGCCCACTTTATTTTTTTTTTCTGTTAATGCTTTTATTGGTAAATTGAACTCTGGCATAAATAATGCACAATGTGTGGTCTGCGAATGGAGATTTTTTTGTCTGAGTATCAAGGGCCCGAATATTGTGAGAAAATGGTGTCCATTAGAATTCCATACCCTTCTTAGTTGCAGAAATTGGGTTCTCGTAGCTCCCCCAAAGTTTCCTCTTCTGAGACTTCACCTATTCCATATATGTTGTCGAAAGGGTATGTAACACGCCCCCTCCCACATTTACCCAATTCCACCAGTCCACTAGGGTAAGCATGACACGAATAGTTACTATTACATGACCCGAATTTCAAGCTTCAATTATAGATGTGGGATAGACAATTGGAACTTACTGACCACAAAATAACATCCTAAAGTGCCTACAAGACACTCAGGGGCCCATGGACCATGCCCAGTGACCAAACCCTGAGCTAAATTTCTTTTATAGTGACTCAACACCCCAACCACATGAAACATCTTCACAACTATGGTTTTGACCCTCCAACTTCATGCACAAGCCTACCTGAGTGTGGTTGTGACCTAAACTACTTAGTTCAGTGCTTGCGGTCCTGAGATCTGAGCCACAATTCTAGGCCAACCTCCAGACCACTTTCCATAATGATAAAAGACTTGAATACATTTCTAATGATACAAAATTTTATCAAAGAATTTACCTAACCAGGCCTACCCATGATAGTTATTTTGTCAAACACATGATGAACATGCAATCTACAGGTCATGAATGCATATTTTGAACATAGGAGTCTAAAAATTATTTGGGAATATTCAATAAGGTATGATTCCTTCTCATAATAGCTGCAATAACACTTGTTATCCCATGCATTCATTAACCATCAAATACTAAACAACACATAGCTAGAGTACACTACAAATACATGCTTGTAACAAACATATAACCATGATAGAACAACCATCAAAGCCACATAATAACAAGTACAAGTACTCATAGAATATAATAGTAAAATAGCTCTTATTAAATTATGCAAAAGCCAACCAAGTTAGGGACTTCCACGTGCCACCGGACCATAGATTGGTTTGAACCAAATGTTTCTTTCAATTAATCACACATGCCATTTTCCAAGCATGAATGTGGAAACTCAAGACAAAAACAACCAGGGCTCCCAAATATTAAACCACCTCCACCCTCATGCTCCTGTGATCCTGCCAAAACCAGTCAAGAGATCACATAAGAAAACCAAGACATAAATAACTAAGGCTTCTGAGAGATTAAACCACGTCCACACTTAGGCTACCGTGATCCCACCAAAACTGGTCAAGAGATCACTAAGCCCAAAATAATCTTGGATGCCTAAAACTTTCTTCACCATTACCTTGAGGAATTTTCTTGTCTCCACCCACATGTCGAGGGCTTCCTAGAGATTAAACCACCTCCAACCCCAACCGTTGGGAATTTTCCTGAGATAACCTCACTATATTCCAAGACCTTTTGGCAATCCAAAGCTCCACCAAACAAAAGAACCCCATCACATCATGACTATCCAGAAATGATAAGGCAAGGCTGAAACCACTATCACACCTGGAAAAATCCATGCCAATGACAACAAAAGAAACAAATACACAAATTCATGTACAATGCATTAAAAAAATAGCTAGGAAATCACACATGCAACCTATTACATGCAAGTCTTCTTGTTGAAGTTACTTGATCCAACCTTCCTTTTTGATCCTTTACTTTCCTTGTCCTTCCTTTTCCTTCATTTTCTTAGTTTTTTCAATTCTAGAGTGCTCCAAGAATTCTCTAAGTATGAAAAAGTATAAGAAGATAAAGAGAGCTCCAAAAGTGAACTGAAAAAGGGTTGTGAACTGATCCTCATAAGCCTTTTTTTCATGGAGGCCTCTATTTTCTTCATTTTCCTCTATTTTCCCTTTAATTTCCCCTCATGCAAATTTGTGACCTTTCATCTCTCTTTTCTCCTATTTTCCTTTATTTTCATAAATAAATGCCAATTAATGCCTTTTTGCCTTTGCCAATTTCCTTAGTCATAACAAATTGAAAGTGACACCCACTAGGATGTTTTTCCAAACATTCAGGTTCAAATATGTGTCCCATGACCTTGGTATTATTTTTTATTTATTAACTTTATTACATGAAATTTTAACTCGGGGTTGTTACAAACCCCTCCCCCTTAGGGGAAAACCATCCTCAGTGTTCTATGACACCTATGACCAACAAAACCACTGAAAACCAAAACATAATCCTTATGGAACTTTATAACTTAGCTAGATGTAGTATTTAAAATGAAACACTTGCTAAAAAGAAAAACCAACATGAAAAACATGACAAGATGACAACCATACCGCTTATTGAAGCTTTATAATACAACTCATTATGGTATTTACAATAACAACCATACAAAAATATGTAAATATACCAAAACACATTTGCCTCAACCAAAAAGTAATTAAGGATATAAAGCCTGCATCTCATCAGTCATCTCCCATGTAGCTTCATCAGCCCCAAAGTGCTTCCATTGCACTTTAACTCGCTTGATTGCTCGGTTCTAGAGCATGAGTTGTTTCTGCTCCAATATGCATTGAGGTTCTGGCTATAATTCTCCTTCTGGCTCCACCTGCAATACAAACCAGTCAATCACATGATAAACATCCTTCATATATCTCTTAAGCAATGAAACATGGAAAACATCATGGAATTTCGCTATCAAAGGTGGTGCAAGCCTGTATGCCACTATTCCAATCCTCTCAAGGATCTTGAAAGGCCTGTAATATCGATGTGCCAACTTGGCACATGATCCAATAATCAAGGAGCTCCTCTTGGGATTGATGCACAAGTACACATGCTCCCCAACTTGAAACCCCTTAAACACCTTATGTTGATCTGCATAACTCCTCTTCTTGGCTTGTGCTACCTTTAGATTCTTCTCTATAACCTATATTTTTTATTCCATTTCTCCCAACATGTCCGTCAAATCATACCATATTCACTAGATCACTCTAGTTGATATGAGTATTACTACTTCACCCATGAAGTGCCTCAAATAGACTCATATTTAAGGACTCCTAATATCCATTAATATACACAAAATATACCAGTGGAATATATTGTTCCCACTTCCTCTACTGATGCATAACGTACATCATCAACATTTCCTCAAGAATCTTGTTGACCCTTTATGTCTATCCATCTGTCTGCGGATGATAAGTTGTATTGAAGGAAAAATATGTACCCAAACCTGAAAATAACTCCTTCCAAAACCAAGAAGTGAACTTGGCATCTCTATTTGATACAATCTTCATAGGAATACGATACAATCTCACTATCTCTCTGATGAAGACCTGAGCTACCTCACTAGATGAATTAGTACACTTCATTGGAATGAAGTGAGCTACCTTGGTCAACCTGTCAACCACAACCAAGATGGAATCATAATTTCTATATGTCCTCGGAAAACCTTTGATGAAATCCATTGAAATGAACTTCAATTTCCATTTTGGAGTTGGAATCGACTGTAATAAACCACCTGGATATTTGCACCCTACTTTTGCCTGTTGACAATCCAAACACCTTATGATGAACTCATCTACCTATTTTTTCAAATTCTTCCAATAGTAGAACTTCTTCACAACAATTATAGTCTTTTGATATCCTCGATGACCTGAATATATCCTAACATGGAATTCCGTCAAGATAACCTTCTTGAGTTCACTGTTGTATAACACATATATCTTGTCCCTAAATCTCACCAAACCATTTGTCGTGAGATGATAATCCACATCCTAAACACATGTACCATGTTGTTGTAACATGTGCTTAAGTTTTTGGTACCTATCATCCTAGTGTCCTACCTGTAAGATCAGATCCTATAAATCTATCCCATATGAACTCATATTTTCTATGTGACTTACATGTACTCTTCTACTAAGAGAATATGCAACCATGTTCTCCTTACCCTTGATGTACCAGATGTCAAATTCAAACTCACTGAGCATGGCCAACCATATAGATTGCTTGGAATTCATATTAGATTGGTCAAACAAGTATCTCATCCCACTGTTATCACTCATCAAAACAAACCTTTTACCAAGAAGGTAGTGCCTCCACATCTTCAATGCATGAATGATCATTGCCAACTCAAGATCATGAGTCACAAAGTTCTTCTCGTGCTTATTAAATGTCTTTGACTCATAACATACCGCGTGTCCCTCCTACATCAAGGCTCCACCAAGTCCTCTCTTGTAAGAATTTGTACACACCACAAACTCTTTGTCCATATTTGCAGTATTTAGAATTGGAGCATTTGTTAGCAATTGCTTCAACTACTCAAAATTGGTTGCATATTCCTCTATCCATTCAAATTTCTTTCCTTTCCTCTACAAGGATGTAATAGCATAGGAAATCCGTGAGAATTTCTTTATGAACCTCCCGTAATAACTTGTTAAACCCATGAATGATCTGACATCATCCACTTTCCTAGGAGTTGCCCATTCCATGACATGTCTAATCTTTTCTGGATCCACTATTATTTCTTCCTTGGAAACAACATGTCCAAAGTAATGGAATTTTTTCTAAAATAAATGGTGTTAGTGTCCTATAAATTTTAGGATCTCAAGGTGATTGAGTATTTGGTATTTTTAATTTCATATTGTATATATATTTCAATATTCAAATGATTTCCAAAAATTAAAAAAATAAAATGAAAAGATGGTATGTTAAGAAAGAAAAGAAAAGAAAAGGAAATAAGAACCCCACAAAAGAAAAAATAGAAAATAATAGAGGAAGTCTTTCAAGTCTAAATGCCACTATTGATAAGTTAGTTCTTTTAGTTCATTATCAAATAAGGTTGTGTGAAAGTTGTTTTTCAATGCCACAATGACTAAAGTTCTATCCAAATCATATAGTTTAATCATGATTGAACACATTTCAATTTCTGTTGTATAGGTTAGTGAATAAAGATTTACCAAACAGTTTAATCTTGGTGAATCAGTAACTAGGTAGAAATAAAATTGATTCAACATCCTAATCTGAATCAATGGCGAGATAAGTGATAGGATAAGGTAGATTTTTGTAAAAGAAGTGATATGGATCTACTAGTTTAAATGCACCTTGCAAAGCAAGAAGAGAGAAAAAAATGTTAGCTTAGAAAAAGAATTGAAATGAGAGGGTAGGTAGAAATAGAATGGTGATTTCAGGAAAAGATGAAAATTTTATTCTAAGTCAAATGTTAAAGATACTTTCATGTGCAGGAGAAAGGCAAAGGGATACAGGTTTTATTCTAAGGTTCAGCATATCAAAAGATATTTGGTTCATTTCTCCACTATTCCTAAGTTTCACCACCCAAAACTCATTCCTCCATTTATATATTTCATTCATTTCCCTACCTCACCATATGTATATCACATCATGACAAAGAGTCCCCACCTTTCCCCTCATCCGAACTCCCCATTTCATATCTAACGGCTAAATATTATGTTTCTTCTTGCCCTCACCATCTGAACTTTCCCGTGGGGTGTGGGGGGGGGGGGGGGGGGGGGGGGGGGGGGGCCCAAAATGGGCAGTATTGAAGCCTGCACCCACACCAACGTGGCATTGTCTCCTGCTTTCACAACTCCCCTTGCCGAAACCATTAACCACCTCAGGCCCTCTCCAAAAATGGTTTTCTCCGCCACACGAAACCACCACCCGATCCGTTACACTCCCGCAAATCCCCTCTTTCCATCTCATTTATCCATTTCTCCCACCAATCACATCCACTCCCTAAAAATCAACCCATTAAGTAATTTAATTACTTAACCGTTAATGTAACAGACCCACGCCATCATCAATGGGAAGCCTGAAAACTATAAGGTCCCTCCTTTCGCCCATTATTTGGTTACCAATATCATACTATGCTAATATCTTTTCTTGTGATAGGTTTACCAATTCAAATTATAAGAGTTTAATACCACCGAGGATCACACCATCAAACTATGGTTCAAACTAGTGCCTTTGTTTTCCTGTCTTCTCAAAGATGATCCCATTTTTGCACCTTGTAAACCTGCACAATCAATTTTTCACCAGTGTTCTCAGCCTAATCTGATCATGCCTCCTAAATATAAGGCACAGGAAGAACCTGTAAATCCTCTGATCCACCCTTCCATCGATTTTCATCATATTCCCTTGGCGGATAGAGATTACAAAATTCATGAAACCTTGTGTGAGTTTGATTTATTTGAAATGTACTGCTCACTTGAAGACAAATTCATTGATAGGTCTGATGATATTGGACCATGGGAATCCAATTTTCCCCATTATATCTTTCCCCAAACCCACAGTGCCCCTGAATTCATAAAAAAATGTCATGCTTCTTATATACCCATCCAAAAAGTTGTTATTGCCCCTACAGGAGAAATTTTATTCACCATAACTACCCAATCTATAGACCAAATGATGCAAGCTCCTATTATAGATAATGCCACTCCTTTCTCTCATGAAGTACTCGCTGAATTATATCAGAAACTAGACTTTACAAAAAGAGTCAAAACCCTTGCACTTTTCTTGACTGAAGATGCCCCATTACCCAAGAAAAATCCTCCCTATCCATCCTCCATTTCCCTTGAGAGAGCCAAACAAATCATTGTAGTCATCTCCTACCTCCTTGGTTATTACTCAGATAATGGGTAGATGAGACCATTATAGGATTCCTGCCCATTTTATCCATAGATTCCAAGCCTTCCATCTTGTTCAACTTCATCCAATTCCTTGCAGATTCCATCCATGAACAATTTTTCAAATTCCAAACTAAGGAAGTATTTAAATATGCCTCTCTATTGGTACATATGTTTTTGTATTTTTACGGAGACAAGCTCAAGTTTACATTAAAAAAGTTGGATGATGAGGGAAATCAACAATCAGTCATCTTTTGACCTACACTAATAATGAAGGAGCAAAAGGAACACTCAGACAAAAATTCATCGAAATGTTTGTACATCTAGCACACAGTCTCCTAAGCAACAATTGAAAGCCAAGAATCAGTGACGAAATCCAAAAAGTTTTGCACTTATTAGACCAAGTCAAAATAGGGGATTGGTATCTTTACCAAAATTACACAAAGCTAAGGGTATATGGGTGTGAACTCACTCCTTACAAACTACCAAGATTCCTCCCAATGAGGATTTTTACCCTAGAATACATCATGAAAATACTCAATGTTGATGAGATTCATTTTGTGTATGCCAAGAAGAAATATCAATTTAAGATCAAAACCCAAATAGGACCTTTCATTTATGATAGTAGGGAAGCAGGGGAAGAAGTAGACAAATTGCTGAAAGAAATGCAATTCAGCCTCAGTTTCACATGGTCATATGATCCATTAGGTATCATCTCCAAGCTAAGGGTAGAAAACAAATCTACAACTTATCTTCATACATTTAGACTAGAGATTGAGAGATACAAGAACCAACTAGAATGGACTGAAAACACTCTACAAGAGGCAGAGGAGCAATTGGTGTCAACTTCAACATTACAGACTCATGTCACACAGGAGAAAGCAGGAAAAAGGATCAGAGAAGAAGAGTCACCTCCAGTGACTAGTACTCCCAGCAAAGACTTCAAAATCATCTACAGGAAGAGGACTAAGCTCAATCCTAAAGTAAACTTGAGCAAAGATTCATATCAAGAAGATATTATTACCACCAGAGAAACACCTATTTCCTCACAAGTAGGTGACCAGACTACACTTTCGCCTACCTCCTCAACAGCTTCACAGGGTCAACAACAAGTTATGCAAACCAATACATCTACCATAGAGGAGAAAGAATAGAGCATATTTTATACATTCAAAGAGATTAAATTGAGAAATGAAACTTTGAAGTTTAATACATATAATCAGTTCTAAAATCAGACTTCCAGTTCTCAAAGTAGACTGTTGTTAGCCTTTGACTCTGAGAAGGGCAAATTGTAGATGGGTTTTCTTCAAGCATAGATCCCATAGCCCAAGGCAACATCAGATTACAAAAAGACTTCATTTGGATTTGATATAAAAGACATACATCCCATTGATCAAATGGAGATGCACAAACAAGCTGGTCAAATGATTTCATCCACACTCACTAACCTTGCTATGAGTTTGTCTAAATTGAAAGTTACCTTAGCTAATGTTCAGTCACAATTGAAGATGGAGAAAGTCTCTTCACTTGCTAAAGACACAAGAATCAAAGCTTTGGAGGACTTGGTAATCAAAGTAGGATATGATCCTTCAAATATCAATGATGCATAAGAGATCATAAGAAAGAAGAATGTTGATATAGCAGCATTAAGAAAACAGTTGAAATTACCAGCCACAAAAGATCCTATGGCCAAAGATATTGAAGAGACAGAGTCACAGAAGACAAAAATGATGAAACTCATCATGGAGAAGAATGTATAGTTGAAACAAATGGAAATAGAGATGGAGAAACTAATCAAAGAAAAGGAGCAAGCAACTAGAATGGCTATTGTCCCTTTCGAATTTGTACCTATTACAACAATTCCTACATCTACATATTCTATAGCAAACATAGGAAATATTGCAGATCAGCTGGCCAATGCAGTGGAGAACATGTCTCTCCAAATAGAATAAATTAAAATATTCCAGGCTCAAGTTAATGTTCTACAAGACCAGAAGGGAATTACTGAAACTTTACATTGAGTAGAGCTACAAAGAGCTCAGAAGTAGATAGAAATATGGCAGAAGTCCGCAAGCGAATCCTCCATTGGCCACACACTGGGTCAAGTTAAGGAAATTATATGGACCAATATTATTGAAGCCATGGATGAAATCTGGCCATGTATTCAGATTATATTTGAGTAGAAAGAGTTGATTGAGAGAGCTAATGAGGTGATTTCCACTATTAACAATGAGTTGGGAGATATGCCTGCCACAACCAACAACATCATCAAGTTTATAGATTCCAAAAAAAAATATGATTTGGATGAATTGGGAGTAGATGACAGGACAGAGACAATCTTGGAAGTGAATAAAGTTCTTACAAAGAAAAATTTGATTGTGCAGCTTAAAGAAAAATGTCACAGTTTGGAAATAGCAGTCAATAGGTTTTTCAACAAAATAGAAGCAATAACAAAGAGGGGCATGGTTCCTCTATTTGCAACTAATGACAAACTGATAATGAGGGAAGATTATATTAGGAGTCTTAAAGACATTGCAAGGGATACTACTAAATTTTCCAACGCCAAAGGTGTTATGATAGGGAGAGATTTTTTGAAGTTATTAGAAACGCTATTTTCATTCAGCATGTGATAAAGCATATTTTTGTGGTAAAGCCCACATTTTCTCGATATACCGAGGTAGATGAGATCTACCATAAGGCATCAAAAATCACCATCCCAGATGAGAAGCAGTGGGATAAATTATATGAATTTCAAGAGTAAAGAAAAGATTAGCTACACCCAGTGAAACACCCAAATCATGGCAACTCAACAACTGTTCTCCACAAAAATAGTAGGAGACGTCCATATCACTTCACCAAATTCAACTCTTTTGGTCACATTACTCAATTTTCTTATTTTTTAAATTAATAATAGATTTCCATGTCAATGTGGCATTTTTTGTAATCCTTTTGGAAATTTAGTTTAAATACTTCATTCATTCGAAGTATTGGGGGTCGGTTCCTGATCATTGTAATTTATCTTATTGAGCATTGTACTTTTTCCATGTTGTTGGAGCATCATTAATACAAAGACTTTCACATGATTCTTGTGCTGTAATTTAATGGTGATGTTTTTCCTATTGTAATATTTGTTTCCATGGTTTTCCTCCACATTATAATCATCTGAAAATCTAACTGTAAAATAGGAAATGTGAAAAATAAGATTTGTTAATTGAACACCTTATTCAGACTATTTTTACAATCTGTATGTTTTTCTTCTCATGTCTGATTGAAAAATTCTTAAATGCTTTTCAATCATTACTAAATCGCCTCTTCCTCATTTCATAATTCACCTTAACGATCCAGTAAACATAACTAGCTTGCCCTGTGATTATTCTTTTAAACATTTGATGCAATATTGAACTTTATTTGACTCCATAGCCCAATGGAAAGAAATCAATTTCATCTGATCAACCAACCAAACCAATCAACCAAATTCAAAAGAACAAAAAAATCAAGCATAATTATAGCTATCCTAAGATCATCTTAAAAAACAAAGTTAAATCATAAAGAGAGATCCCTCTTTGGAGCTGGCAGGGCTAGATCCCAGTTTCAAAAGTGGTTTGATGTTGTCCTCTATAGTTATTCTGCCAATCTTAAAATTATAGAATGATAACATAGTGGCAACCATATTGGGGAGGATACATTTTAATCCAAAACATTATTATTCCCTGGTTTTAAATTAGTATTTCAATAAGAAACTGTTGTATCATTATGAAATACATGGTCTAAGGTTGTTATTTTGTATATATTTACTATATCATTGATTCTGATTTTAATTTTTGTGTGATTATTTTTCATAGCCCTGGCTCCCAAAAGAATTTACACTAGATCTCACCCTGATCCCAACCTTGCTAAATTCATAGATAACCCTGAGAATTTGGTGAGAAAGAAAAGTTTTACTAAGAGTCAAGGTACTAATAGTCCTTCGTCTAGATTCAATTCTCCTTTGGAAAATATTCGTTTGTCAAGGTCTAATTCTCTTCCAGAGAAATTTGAAACTTTACAACACATAGAATTTGATTTTCCTTTCCAGCAAAGTTTGTTTAGATCAAATTCTGAGGCTTTTGTAGATCAAAATTTCATAGATAAATCCATATTGCAACCATATGTACCCCAAACCCAAGTCCTTCAAATAGATCCTGATCTTGAATCTTTACAACAATTTGAAAAATTACAAGGTCTAGTTTCAGTGTTGGACCAAGCTATTGAAGAAGCTTTTATTCAGCAGTCTGTTGAATTCTCTACTTTAACTGTTGCAACATCCTCATTGTCTAGTCAGTCTTCTCAATATGTACATCTACAGCCTCCCAATCCTATTCATTCCATAGTTTCAACTTCCCTACTTGTGATCTCTCAAACTACTATCCCTGTAGTTATCAAAACTGCACCTCCATTAGGTCCATCTTCAAGTCAATCTACCAGGACAATTACACAGGGGGCTTCACTCAATGAACCTCTGACATATCACATGCGTTCGTGGCATATTAAACAATACCCTTAATTTGACTACATATTGGAAAATACCCCTAAAAATCACATTATTTTACCCCCTACCAATATGAACCCAATATACCTTCCCAATTTAAAAACCCCTACTTTCACTGGATATTGTAGGTATCCATTTTTTCATTAACATTTTTTATACCCCTTTATATTTTTTCATTAACTTTAGGCTCCATTTGTTATACTTTCCAATATAAACACCCTCTACCCCCTATATATCCCCCATTATATTATGTCATTGTTTCCTCAATAAATATCCCCCAATATGAACCCACGTGGTATGGTATTGCTCCCCCAGTGAAGCCCCCATGGAAAATTATGGTAGGAAGGTATGCACCCTTGGTGTTACCAGGTCATCTAAATGCTATGCCTACATATTGCCCATCCAAAATTGTGACCTTTGGTAATACTAGTGCTTATACTGCTCAACATCATGTAGATAGGATGAACGATGTGTCTGACCTCCAAGAAGTAGTTGAAACTGATGTTAAAATGAGATTGTTTGCCTAAATCTTAGGAGGTGATGTCAGGAAATGGTTTAGGGGTTTACTTGTAGGAAGTATAGCCATCCTTGATGCTTTCCATCAAACTTTTTTAGCTATATGAGAGATCAAGAAGAATTCACGTCAACTCCTAAATGAATATAAAAGACTGAAAAGAAAACCCAATGAAACTGTGGAAGAATATTGTGAATGATTCAATACTGTTTACAACGCCATTCCACAAGACATCAAGACCTCCCCTATTCTAGCTCTGATTTATTTTCCAGATGGTTTCGATGTAGATATGGAATATCAACTTAGAGAGAGAGACCCGACAACTTTGGAAGAAATCGAAGCAAATGCAATTAAAGTTGAAGCTAACATCCTCGCCAAAAAAGCCAAACTCAAGTTTGAATGCAGAGTAACCATAAAAGAAGAACCTTCTACTTCTGCTATTGACCATAAAATTGATAACTTAGTCAGAGTAGTGAATCAAATGATGCAAAGAGTGAACATTGTTAATCAAACTCAAGTAAGAGAAAACCAAAATGTCCCTCAAACTAGAAACCAAAGCTTTAGAAGGAATGTTCCCAATATTAAACAAAGAGAACAAAAGGGTCCAAACCAGTAGATTTGACCTCCTTTCCAGGAAAATTACACAGATGATGAGGGGAATATTGTGGAAGATTTGGATGATAATCAAATAAATTTTTTGGGGATAAATGATTATGAAACAGTTTTCCTCACTCAAGAGGAGCAACAACTTTTTCTTATGGACCAGACTGAATTGGATTCTAAAGAGTCAGATGAATACAAACAAGGGTTTGGAAATGCCACTTTAGAAGTCCATAAGTAGTATAATCTTAGAATTAAGAAAAATCAAGATACTGTAAATAAAAAGAATGTTGAAAATCCTGTCAAAAAGGTCTTTGATTCTGATTCTAAGAAAATGGCAAAAAATCCTCCTAAGAAAACCATTGAAAATCTTGGAAAGAACCCAGCAGAAGCTACTATGAAAAAGAAGATTGATACTCCTTCCAGAACTACTCAAACTGATTCCCCTTCTGCCAACCAACAAGAATAACTTGCCAAAAAAATAGCTGCTAATAAGTCTGATTTTCCAAATCTTCTTAAGAATCAAATACCATTCAGTATTGAAAATGAACTTGCCAAGCTGAAAATTTCTATCCCCTTAACTGAATTAATGAACAAAAATACATACAAGAATCAGGTCATGAAAGCATTAAACAATGGGGTAAAAAATGATGATGTAAATTTGATTGATGATCAGCCTGAACACTTATTTGGGCTAGAAATTGAAGGAAAACCACAAGAAGGAGGGGTCCCTCCATTTTATGTCAGTTTGAATATTCATGATAAAATTCTCCATAATGTTATGCTAGATTCAGGTGCATCCCACAATTTAATGCCCAAAGTTGTCATGGAAAAATTAGGACTTGACATTACTAGACAATACAAAGATTTTTATTCCTTTGATTCTAGCAAAGTTAGATGCCTAGGTCTTATTAAATACCTATGTGTTACTTTATCCCAAATCCTTGCTAAAATTCTAGTGATGGATATAGTGGTTGCAGACATTCCCCCTAAGTATGGCATGTTGTTGCTGCGCTCATGGGGAGCAAAATTACAAGGAACCCTACAAATGGACATGACTTATGTCACTATACCAGTGTTTAGTCAACAAAGAAGATTGTATAGGGAAACTTTAATGAAGTATATGGTGAGTAGTCAAGAGAAGCCACATAATTATCCTCTTTACTCTATTCATTCCAACCTGGAATCTTTCATTCTTTGTAATGATGGAGACATTGATGCACATGTTACGAAGGTAGAAAATGACATTGATGAAAAACATGAAAATAAAACACTAATCGTGCAACAAAACACTGAAACTGAACCTTTTTGGAACATGAGCTTTGATGGCTCTTGTAGAAAAGCAAGTTCAGGGGCAAGGGTATGGGTGTCCAATTCAGGGAACAATCATGCAGAAGGTCATTCCTATAAACTCAACTTTCATTGCACCAATAATATAGCAGAATATGAGGCACTTCTCTTAGGATTGCAATTATTGAAGAAGTTAGGTGCTAAAATAATTTATGTTCATGGGGATTCTGAATTAATTATAAAACAGATCAAGGGAGAGTATGATGCAAAACATCCTAGGTTGAGAACCTATAGAAACATTGTGCTTGACTTTCTAAGAACTTTTGTAGAATATGATCTTGTTTTCATTCCTAGAAATCAAAATGTCCTGGCTAATGGCTTAGCTTTTTCAACTAGAAAATGCCAAATGCCTCATCCCAACAGACAATATACAGTGGAAGTTAAACACCATCCAGCTATACTCGATAATATGAGACATTGGTAGGTATTTGGAAGTGATAAGAAGATTGAAATTTTTTTGCAATCCAAGGATGAGTATGAAGACAGTGGCATAGATTTAGAGTGTGAAGTAGAAAATCATATTGTTGAATATAAAAGTGTAGATAAACAATTTGATGATTCTGATGTAAATATTTCAATCAATAAAGTTGTACATAAATTAGAATTGCATGCAATAGATCCAGAAAAAGAAGAATTTGAAGTACTTCATCTTAAGGATAATGTTCTGCCTAGGGGTCTAGTTTTTTTAGAAGAAATTTTTTATTTTAATGATGTAGTAAAAAAACCAAAAATAGAACCCATAGGGGCAAACATAAAAGAATGCAATATAGGCAGTGAGAATAATCCCAAAATGATAAAACTCTCAAAATCACTTCCTATTATCACAAAACAATGATACATAGCTCTTTTAAAGAGTTCATAGATGTCTTTGCCTGGAGCTTTGTGGATCTAAAGTCATATGACACTAGTATCATACAACATAAAATCCCAATCAAGGAAGATCAAAAACCATTCAAACAAAAAAGTTGTAGGCTAAATCCTGTCCTAATGCCTTTGGTTGAGAAAGAAGTAAAAAGGATGTATGATGTTAAAATTATACTTGCTCTTAGATACTCTAAATGGGTGTCTAACATTGTGCCTACTAGAAAGAAAATCAAAGAAATCAGATTGTGTATCAATTTTAGAAATCTTAATAAGGTGTCCCTTAAAGATAACTACCCCTTACCTAAAATGGATCATATATTGCAAAAGGTAGTAGGGTCTAGTATAATTTCCTTATTAGATGGTTTCTCAGGTTATAACCAAGTCTTAGTGCATCCCGATGATCATGATAAAACTGCCTTCACTACTCCATGGGGAACTTTCATGTATGTGAAAATTCCCTTTGGGTTAATGAATGTTGGAGCCACTTTCCAAGGAGAAATGGATATTTCCTTTGCTGATAAAATTGGCCATTTTATTGTGCTTTATCTAGATGACATTATTGTCTATTCTAAAACTGATGAGGAACATTTATCACATCTGAGGAGAGTGTTTTAAAAATGTAGAATGTTTGGCATCTCACTAAATCCTAAGAAAATGATGTTTTTCCTTAAGAAGGAAAACTTCTTGGTCACATTATTTCCAAGGATGGGAATAGGATTGATCCTAGTAGAATTGAAGCAATATTAAAATTCAGTCATCCAAAAAACATCAAAGAGCTTCAGTCTTTTATTGGAAAAATCAATTTTTTAAGGAGATTTATTCCTAACCTTGTAGAACTTCTTAGAAACATAACAAACATGCTTAAAAAGGATTCAAAAATCAAGTGGAATATTGAGACTAAACAATCCTTTGACTTAGTGAAACAGGAGTTGACCAAAGTACCAGTGTTGATTTTACAAAATATTTCATAATCTTCTCTTTTTCTTTTGAACACACTATTGCAATAGTCTTACTACAGAAAAACAATGAAGGTTTTGAACAACCTATTGCATTCTTTAGTAAAGCTTTAAGAGATGCATCTTTGAAATACAACATTATGGAAAAACATGCCTTTGCATTGGTTAAAGCAATAAAATATTTTAGAGTATATATTTTTCATTCCCATATTATTTCTTATGTACCTAATTTAGTGGTCAAAGACATTTTGACACAGAATGGACCTGATGGAAAACGAGGCAAATGGATTGTTGTCATTCTTGAGTATGACTTAGAAATCAAGCCCACCAAGTTAATCAAAGGTCAGGGACTAGCCAAATTGATGGTTGAGTCAAATTTCCATGCATTAGACATTAACTTGGTCAATTCATTAGATAATCAAGAGGAATAGGCGACTCCACAAATTGATGAGGCATTTTTGAACTCACCCTAGTATGCAGACTTGCTTTATGTCTTATTTAATTTAAATGCTCCTCCTGGTTTCATAAAAACAAAGGCAAGATTTCTCAAGTTAAAAGAAGTTAAATTTTTCATTATAGAAAATGTTTTATATTGGAAATATGTTGGGGGTATTTTACTTAAAATCTTGTTAAAGGATGACGCAAAAAAAGTCATGCAAGAATTCCATGAAGATGATTGCGGTGGACATCTTTATTGGAAAAGCACTGCCAATAAAATATTTAGAGATGGTTTCTACTGGCCAACTCTTTTCCTTGACATTCATAAACAAGTCGCCTCATGCCATAAATGTCATATTTTTTAGGGAAAGCGAAAATTGTTTTCCTTGCCATTAAATCCTATCTCCGTTGAAAGCCCCTTCCAACAATGGGGATTGGACTTCATTGGTGAAATTCATCCATATTCCTCTACCCAACATAAGTGGATCCTTACAGCCATTGACTGCTTTACCAAATGGATAGAGGCCACCCCTTACAGAGTTGCTACTGATGTTGTCATTATAAAATTCCTTGAGATTAATATCCTTTCTAGATTTGGTTGTCCTAGAAAACTCATCACCGATAATGTTGCAGCCTTCAAATATAAGAAAATGGTTGAATTTTTCCATAAATACCACATTACATTGAGACATTCAACAGCTTATTACCCTCAAGGTAATGGGTTGGATGAATCCTCAAATAAAATTTTGGTAAACATCATAAAAAATCTGTCAAAAGAAAACAAAAAATCTTGGCATAACAAGTTGGTCAATGCACTTTGGGCTGACAGACTTACTACTAAAAAATCAATTGGCATGTCACTGTACCAATTGGTCTATGGAATGGATGCAATTTTTCCATCCTCCTTTGGAGTTCCAGTAATGAATACTGGTGGGCTCCAGTATTGTAGCAATAATGCTACAACTCCTGGAGCTTCCTATCTCTAATTTTATCAACCCGGTAGTTCGTACAAACTTGGAAGCGACGGTGTTGTATGCACAAGTACTAGCTCTTGTCGCAGCTGTCACTTGGTCAGCTGGCACAAGTCCGCTAGGGCTCAAGCCAACTTCTATATGCTCTCAGAAGAAGCTTTATGAGTGATGGACGAAAGCTATCTCGAAGGAAGTTAACCTACTTTGCAAAAAGAAACTGAAAGCCAATAAAGCATGGAAACCCTAGTAAACCCTAATTTGACTAGCTTGACCCTTACAATGCAAAAATGTGAATGAAACTTCTACCAATGATGCCATTACTTCTAGTGAGTTGAAATGCATGAATCTAAGCTACTTGCATCTGAAAAGACATGTTTTTGTATTTTTTCCTTAAGTGGTTGGAGTTATTATGATGGTGCTTTTGATTAGGGTTTGACTGTGCAGGAGCGGTTTGAAGGGAAGGAAAGCTTGGGAAAGGTCAGGGGGGCTAGGAGAGGTCCCAGGGGATCCCCAGCATCAGTCCACAGAAGTCCACAATGTTCAGGCGCTCGGCAATCGAGTTTGCAGGCTTCTACAGGATGTCTGCAGGGGATCCTACAGGAAACTCAGGAATTCTACAGGAAGTCTGCTAACTTCTTAAGGATGTTCTACCGTGGGAGTTTTGGGTGATGGTGAAGTGATGGAGTGGTATGGGTGGATAGGTAAGGTGGAGATGGAGCTTGTGATGGCTCAGGGGCAGAGAAATAAGATGGAGAAAGAGTGCATGAAGTTGGTTGGTGGATGGAAGGATGGGAGCAACGAAAGGTCAAGAAAATGGAGCTACGTGGAAAATGGAAGAGCTGGAAGGTAAACGAGCTGAACAGAGGTCGAGTAGGTGGCTTTAGGCATGGTTGATAAGAAGAGGAAGGAAATGGAATGATGTTGAGCAGTGTAAATAAAACAAATTGCTTATGTCTGTCACCAAAAACGAGAACTCATTAACCTGTGCTACCTGTGCTATTAAACCAATGAACAACAATGTAAATCGTGAAGAGAAGTCGTGCATGGAGTTGGAATGAAGAAGTAGTGCTCAAGATCAGAGTGCATGGATGGATCTATGACTAAAGTGACTGTGTTGCAGCTTGCATGAAAGTAAAAAGACTGCGTTTTTTTGGTGGTTGGTACAGACTGCACCCCAATCTCTAAACAGAGATGGCAGTGAGGTCCTATCAACCTTTTCTGGAGCTCCAATGAATTACAATTCTCCTATTCTAACCTAAGCAACTGAAAGCAATTTAACCATAAGCTAATCCTACTCAATCACATAAAAACTAAATCAGCAGACTGTATTCTCGAATTGCATGTCAAAGTAAAGAAACAAAGTGCTGAAAAGAAAGGCAAATAACACTACAAAGCAGAGGAGGTCTATTGCTCTCAGGTTGGGCCCTAACCTGAGAGCTATAGCTCCCTTAAAAACTCAGAATTAGATCCAAATCTGCTTGCCTTTATTCATAATCAAAAATCTAATGTCATGCCAAAACTGGCTTACAAAAACAAACACCGAGCTGTAGCTCGTACTCAGAAATTACAATAGTGATTCAAAAGTTCAAAAAGCTTCTATCAAAGGCTACGGCCTCAGTATTTATGCATGATGATGATCCAGCAGGCTTCCTTAATTTGTGGAGCTCGGCTGTCCAACTGAAGGTTAAACTGTTGTTCCTATAGAACCGTTGTAAACTGCTGTTCCTGTAGAACCGTTGGCTGCCTCTAAGCTCGGTGGGGAGATCTGTTGGAGCTCGGAGCTATGGTGGAAATCACGAGGAAGGTCCCCAAGACTGTGGAAAACCTCCCTAAAAACCAGCAGTGCCACCTTGGCTGTCTCCTTGTCTCCTTTTGCGTGGTATTTGCTCCCTTTAATGCCAAAAAACCTGAAATCATCATGTATTAGCCACATAGATATAATGCCTGCCCTTCTTCCTACAAATAACACGAATATACCAAGAAATGAATGCATAAGCGATAAAAGATGAATGGTTTGAGCAAGGCAAGTAGGCCAAATGAGCCCAAATTGTACCAAAAATTGGGGCTCATCATCACCCCCCAGCTAAAACATTTGCTCATCCTTGAGCAACTTTGCTCCAGCTCCTTGTCCTTGGCCGAGAACTAGGACCCGGAACATGCTCCTTCTTTCCTACTTCTGGTGGCTCTGCCTCTTCTGCCCCCGGTGGTGATGAGGGTGGCGCTTCTTCCCTCTTTTCTGTTTCCTTGAGCCGGGCTTCTGAAGCCGATTGGCCTATCCTTCGTGTCCAGGTAGTTATTTTTGGGCTTCCCCTCTCGGGGGTGACCGATGTTTTAGAGGGGGATCTCCCACTGGGTGAAGTAGGGACATCCTTTACAGTGGTTTGGCTACTGGGTGGAGGCCGCGGATTTCCCGTTTTTATTCTCCCACTTCTCCTAGCTTCAAAATGTGGAGGGATCTCCCTCTCTCTCTTCTCTTTTGGCTTTGGAGGTGTACTGAGGGCGGCCAGCGCAGCTGCTGCCTCCCTTTCGAGAATGCCAGCCTTTTCTTTCTTGCGTTTTGCTTTCCCAGGGCTCCCTGTAGAGGGTCCTTTCCCTTCTGATTTCGGGCTTCCTGTAGAAGACCCTGCTTTATCCACTTTCGGGCTTCCTGTAGAAGACCCTTTCTTTACCAATTTTGGGCTTCCTGTAGAAGACCCTGCTTTAACCACTTTCGGGCTTCCTGTAGAAGACCCTTTCTTTACCAATTTTGGGCTTCCAGTAGAAGACCCTTTTTCTGCTTTCGGGCTTCCTGTAGAAGACCCTTTCTTTCTTTTTGGGTTTCCTGTAGGATTCCCTTTCTCTGTTTTCGGGCTTCGTGTAGAAGCTTGTTTCTGCTTTCCCGTAGACACAGGTGTCACCACCTTTTCTTGTTCTGCTGCATGGGTTTTGCTTTTTGGTTTGGTTGCGGGTGCTGATGAGGTACTTGTGCTGATGTGGACCATCTCAGCTTTGTCTGTTCTGCTCTGCAACCTTTTCTCTCTTGCTGACAAGATAGGTGTGTCACCTTTTTCTTTGTCTTCCTTTTTCTCGTGCTTCCTCCTTGGTTCTTTCTTCTGCACTGTGGTCGGGGTCTTCTGGCCTGTTTCCTTCTTTCCCTCGGCCACTGATTCTTTTTCCTCACTGCTGGAGGAACCACTTTCTTCAGTCAGCATCCTTATGTCTCCGTCTCTTGTCAAATTCCTGAATGCTTCCCATGAGAGGGGAACCTTATATGAATGAAGCGCATCCTCCACAAGAAGTTTGATCAATCCATGGTGGGCTACCTAATCTGGTATGCCTTCTTTTAACTTTGTGGCACACTCAATTAGAGACTGTAACAGGAAATAAAGGACGCTCAGTTTCTGTTCTACAGGAAGCTCAATCCGGTGCCTCAATTCAGTGAGCAACCGAAAGTGATACCCGTACACGATGCTATACCGGCCTTCACAGGTTATATACTTCATGACTTGCAGACTAACTTCGTTCCATGGTGGTAGCAAACTGGTTCTGCGCACCCCATTTTTGTCCTCCGAGAATTCCTCCTCAGGTGGAAAGAATTCTTTCTTGGCCTGCTGGCTCAACTTCCTTTCTTCCTTATCCCATGGCAAACCCATTGGGAATTTAGTAATCCGACTGATATATTACGGGGTGAGCTTGAGGCTTAGGCCCCTGAAGTTCACTGTGGCCAGTGTTTTGGATTTCGGCCTCAGAGCCTGCAAAAATTCTTCGGCCACTTCATCGTCGTAACCCTGCAATTTGTCACAAAAAGATATCCATTGAACCCGTGTGAAGAGCTCCACCACCTCCTGGTTTTCCCTTAACTTGGTTGAATCAGTGGGTTCCCGTCTAATAAACCCACCCGGCATGATAAACACTGTTGCTTTCACTAGAGGTGGCAAATGAGGAAGAGATTTGGTCTACTGAGACAGAGCATGCACATAATCCACAAAACTTATCCCTGAGGACCTTAACACAGTTTAATTACACTGACATCCTGTAGAACGACAGTATAGGCACAGCAGACAATAGTTTCACCGATTTCTTTATGACCAGACTGTGGACGACGATCCTGCCACCTTTAAAAACCAATTGCATGAAGAGTTCAGGGTTACCTTTTTTTAATCTGCCACCTTTTTACGTGAGGAACCCGCCTTCCTGTAGAAACTGCGTTCCTGTAGAAACAGCGTTCCTGTAGGAGCAGCGCGCGATTTTTGGGAAAGACAGTAGTTGGTCTGCGCTCTGGGTGTGCTTCACAAGCATTCTGGTAGCCAAAAGCTCGGCGTATCGAACTGCAGAAAAGATCCGGATAGCCACTCGAGTTCAAAACGGTGATTGATAAATGCATGAGGGCAATCTAGCCGATTAGATTTTGAATCGGCGGAATCCGTGGCGCGGGGGTGAGCTGTCCCCGCCGGACCGTTGGGCGACGTCATCCCATCATTTGCCTGCGAGTTCCCTTGCTGCCGCATCAATTCCCACAGATCTGCCGCCGCCTCTTCTGTTAAACTCGTTTTTTTTCGAAGGGATTGCTCTCACGTGCGTGCTGCTCATTCTCTTTGTTGTGGCTGCCACCCAAACATCCAACTAGACCATAACTGGCCGACGTGGCCAGTCAACTGGCCATACGGCTGCTTGACCATTCACCTTTACACTTTGCAAACAATTCAAAGTAAAATTCATGCAATCTGATGGAAGGAAGGGTCGAGACACTTACTTGCGCGGCTGCACACGATTTTTCAGTTTTTGGACGATGATGAGTGGATCTACCTGCTGGATGCAAACTTACACAAGCCCGGAGGTTCATGTTTACAGGCTGCCGACGATGGATTGGATGCTTTGGCTGCATGCGCCCGCGTTTCATTGCATATGGCCAGCGCTGTGAATGGTATCCACTCTAGCGGGTTTAACTGTTACAGGATTCCCGCGGGATGTCTTGTAACAGTTCTTCCCCCTTGGGTGCATGCTGCACGACGAAGGATCTGGCCTTTTGATCACGCTCCCGGAGCTTCTGGATGACTGGGATGGATGTGGTATGAGATCTCAGCATTTGTTCATCTTCAAAAATTGCTTTTTCCGTGATAACTCATCGATCTGCTTTGCTGGTGCAGGTAACTTTGTTGCATGTCGACAAGGATGGTGGAACAAGGTAACAGCAATGTGCAAGGGTGACAACAGTGGCTTGCATGCGTCCAAACCGATCCTTAGTCGTTAGATCTCCTCATAGAATGAATTCTGGGCCGTCCCAAACTTCTACAGGAAGTTTCCTGTAGAAACACAGAGCTTCCTGTAGAAAGTTCGCGCTTCCTGTAGAAAGTCTGCACCTTCCTGTAGAAAATCTGCGTCTTCCTGTAGAAAGTCTGCATCTTCCTGTAGAGAATCTGCATCTTCCTGTAGAAGACTCAAGCCATGATAAAATTGCACATACCTTGAAAAAGAATGAGTATTCTTGGAGGAGGTGCTGGTGAGGTCTCTTGACAGCATGATAAGGACCCTTGGCTTTGAGTTGAGAGGCTTCCTCTCCTCCATAGAACATCTGCAACCTGCATGCAATTTTACAGTATTTTGCTTATTGTTTTTTTCTTTTTTTCTTTTCTTTTCTTTTTTGAAAGATAACAGGGGCGCCTCAAAGAGGTTTTCACCCTTGCCATCTGCCCTGAGCGCCTCAGAGAGGTTTTCACTCAAGGATCTTTTCAAATCTTTCTCTTTTTTTTTTTTTTTTTGAAAGACAATAGGGGCGCTTCAATGAGGTTTTCACCCCTACCACCTGCCTTGGGTGCCTCAGAGAGGTTTTCACCCAAGGATCTTTATTATTTATTTCCTTTTTTTTTTTGAATCCTTCAGGGTATGCCCAAAGCAGAGGCAGAACCCTTCTCTATGACCAATACAGATTTCTCCATAGTTTTGATGAACTCTTGTCTTGAGAGAGGTCTCCTGTAGATCTTCAATCGATGCCCATTGACGAGCATGGGGATGGCTTCCTCATCAATGGTTCGAATAAGGATAGATCCATTGTCATGGCATTTTTCCACTGCATATGGTCCTAGCCATATCGTTCTCAGCTTCCCCTTGAAATCTTTGTACCTGGAGTCATACAACAAGGCCCAATCTCCCAGCTGGAATTGCTTGTCATGGAGGTGTTGGTCATGCCACACCTTTCTCTGAAGTTGAACCACTTCCGAGTGAAGGAGGGCCTGCATCCGGTGCTCATCCAGTCCATTCAGCTGCAATAACCTTTCTTGCTGTGCATGGCTGAGATCTAGGTCCAGCTGAGCTGCCATCCTCAAAGTGTTATATTCAAATTCAATGGACAGCAAAGCTTTATTCCCATAGACCAGCTCATAAGGTGTGAAGCCGGTGGTGGTCTTCCAAGTTGTGTTGTAAGCCCATGTGGCCTCAACCAGGCGATCTGCCCAGTCCTTTCTGCTGCTGCTCACCACTTTAGTCAAGATCCCTTCTAATGCTCTATTGGTGACTTCCACCTGCCCATTTGCTTGAGGGTGATAGGGGGTGGAAGGCCTATGCTTGACCTTGTGATGAGCTAGTAAGTCTTCAACCAGGTTGGATGTGAACTGGCTCCCTTGATCCGTGACCAGCTCTCTTGGGTAGCCAAACTTGTAGAAGATGTTCTCTCTTAAGAACTCGACCACCTTTTCTTCTATTGCTGCTTTGATTGCTTTAGTCTCTGCCCACTTTTTCAAGTAGTCAGTACACACAATGATGTAAGACCTTTGCCTCGAAGGGGGGTTGATTGGACCCACAAAGTCCATGCCCCACTTCTCAAATGGCTCAAGAGTCACTTGAGGTTGGAGAGGCATCTCATCCCTTTGAGTCGGTTTCCCCATTCTTTGGCATTGGTCACATTGGCTGATATATCTTCTGACATCTTGATGAAGTGTGGGCCAATAGTAGCCTGCCTGCAGGATTTTGAAGGCAATCCTCTTTGCTGCAAAGTGTCCCCCACAAGGTCCATCATGACAGGTGAGGAGGATATCAAAGACTTCCTCCTCCCTTACACAATGCCTTAAGATCTGATCGAGGCCAAGCTTGAACAGATTGCCCCCGATCCAAGTAAATGAGGCACTTTTTCTGATGATTCTGCTCTTCTCTTTTGAAGAGAGGTGCGGAGGGAACTGAGCTGAAACAAGGTAGTTTGCTATATCAGTAAACCATGGAGATAGTACTGAGATAGCAAACAGGTGTTCATCGGGCATCTGGTCATCCACTGTTCCATCCTCATCTGCAGACAAATCCAATCTAGATAAAAAATCATCAACAACATTTTCTCTACCTGGTTTGTCAACAATGGTCAAATTAAACTGCTGCAACAAAAGTAACCATCTAATGATACGAGCATTCACATCTGGTTTATTCATTAAATATCTAATTGCAGCATGGTCAATATGTACAAATGTTTGATAGCTAGTGATATAATGACGGAACTTGTTTAGTGCATGGACTACAGCCAAAAACTCTTTCTCGGTTACAGTGTAATTCAGTTCCGCTTTGGTCAAGTTTTTGCTAACAAAGTAAATGGCATATGGAAGTTTTTGTTCAACTTGTCCTAAAGCTGCACCTATGGCTTTGTTCGAGGCATCAGTGTGGATGTGGAAAGGTAGGGCCCAGTTTGGACCTCTCAAGATTGGTGCTGACACCAACTTGTCCTTTAATTCATTCAAACTCTTCTGACAATCGTCAGTCCATTTAAATTCCACATCTTTTGCCAACAGGCCAAACAATGGTGAGGCGAGCTTGCTGAAGTCTTTAATGAATCTCCTGTAATACCCTGCTAATCCTAAGAAACTCCGAACATCCCTTACCTTTTGGGGAGGTGGAACCTTCTTGATGAGAGCAATTTTGTTAGGATCCACTGCAACCCCTGGCAAGAAATGGTATGGCCTAGCACGGTCCCTTCAGTCATCAGGAATTCACATTTTTCAGGACTGAGGGACAGGTTCATCTCAATGCATTTGGTTAGGACTTTTCCCAGATTGGACAATGGTTCCTGGAAGTTGGCCCCATAAGGAGTAAAGTCATCCATATAGATTTCCACTGCATCATGGACCAGCTCCGAGAAGATGCTTAAGACAGCTCTCTGGAAGGTAGCAGGAGCATTGCATAGCCCAAAGGGAAGGACTCGATAGGCAAAGGTACCCCAAGGACAAGTGAAGGTGGTCTTATCTTGGTCTTCCGGGCTGATTTGGATTTGGTTGTACCCGCTAAACCCATCCAGGAAAGAGAAGAACTTCTTTCCTGCCAGTCCATCCAACACTTGATCTATGAAAGGTAGAGGGAAATGGTCTTTCTTGGTAGCTTTGTTCAGTTCTCAGTAGTCCACACAGATTCTCCACTTCCCATTTTTCTTGGGAACCAACACCAGAGGGGACACCCATTCACTATCTGAGATGGGGTAGATGAATCCGGCATCCAACAGTTTTTTCAATTCTTCCTTGAAAATGTCCTTAAGGGCTGGATTCATTCTCCTCTAAGGTTGCCTAACCGGTTTACAATCCTCTTTGATGTATATGTGATGAGTACAGACCGAAGGATGGACTCCTTTCATCTCCTTATAGCTCCAAGAAAAAGCATCTAGGTGGCTGGCCAACAAGCTACACAGCTCCTTTTCCTGGGAAGGAGATAGGGAGGAGCTGATCTTTAATGCTCTCTCAGGGCTGAACTCCACATTCTTGACTCTGGGAGTGACAGGGTTGGTTGTACAAAGATCCACTAATGTGCTAGCTTGGGCATCCTCCACCAATTTCTCTAAGGGTAGTGCACTGGTAGGTGGATTCTGGATCAAGGTCTCGATCAAGTCATCCTCGGTTGGGGGGTCTCTTCTAGTGGTATCTAGGGTGCACAGAGGTGCTGAGTACACTTCGTCTTCTTCTCCTTCCTCCAACCAGAGTGGTAAGTCATGCTCTAAGGAGGGTTGGGCAGGAGGGTATAGGACTAGCTGCTTGGACATAGGACCATTTTTGATGGTCATATTTCCTGCACGGCAACTTATGTAAGCATCTGCAGTGGCTAACCAAGGCCTTCCCAAGATGAGAGGATATCCAGTAAGCTTTGCCTTTCGTTGCAGAACCAGGAAGTCTGCAGGGTATTCCCAAGAGTCAATAGAGACCAAGACATCCTCCACAATCCCTTCGGGAGTCACGGTGGAGCGATCTGCTAGTTGCAGTACGGTCGAGGTCTTCCTCAAGGAACCCTGAAGATTGAGTTTGAGCATGGTATCCCTGGTCATCACATTAATGGCAGCCCCTAGATCAATCAAGGTGTGAGGTATGATGGTGCCATTGATGTGGACATCTACTACAGGACTTCCAGGATCTAGGTACTTTGGGCAGATGACTTGTCCTAACATAAGGTCAGACAGTTGTCCTATGACATTGATGGTTGAAGCATCTTTCTTCCGCCTGCCTGGGTGTTTGAAACACTTCTCCTTAACCAGTTTGTTGTATATTGGCACATCCTTGATGGCTTGGAGAAGGGGTATCTTCACACACAACTACTTGAGTTCTCCCAGAAGCTCATCTTCTTTCGGGTTGGGTTGTGTGGTGGCTGCTAGTCTCTCAGGAAAGGGTGGAATAGCCTTTGGTTCACTCTCCTGATGGTCTTCCTCGTCCTCTGGGGGAAGAGGTTGGCGATCTGGAAGAGTCTTTCCAGATCTAAGATTGATCTCTTGGATCTCCACAGCATAGGTAGGGCATGAGGTTTCCCCAGTATATACCTGCTGAGCCTGTCTATTGTTAGGGTTCGGGTTCGGTTGAGCAGGCATTTGAGGTTGCCTTGGAGGAGCAGGAGGTAATGGTTGTGGTTGAACTGGTGGTGGAGGCAGAATGGCGGGAGGAGTGTTGTACTGGGGCCTCCACCCCGACTGAGGTGCATTCCACTGAGGCTGTGGCTGGGCATGTGAGTGATATGAATGAGTAGTGGGTTGAGTAGGGTACTGAGGTGGATAAGACCATGGAGGAGGCATGGACCAGGAAGGATGAGTAGGGGGACCCCAGGAAGGTATAGGAGTCGATTGGTTGGGGCTGTAATAAGCTTGAGGTGCCCCTTGCATTCCCTGCTGATAAGGTCTAGATCCTTGTGGCCTCCTTTGGTTGATGAAATAGAGAGGTTCAGTGGGGGCTTCTGTCCCTTGGTACATGGCTTTAAACCCAGGTAAGGTTGGACACTGATTTGTGGGATGGTCCTCCTCACAAATGAAACACGCTTCAACCGAATGCAATGGGCACTCTTTCTTAGGGTGTCTCCTTGTGCACCTAGGGCAGAAGACAGCCAAGGCTCTCTCATCTTCTTCTTTCTTCTGCTGGATCCTGAATGTGTCCAGTTGCATGGCAATGGACTGTCTCACCTCACTCTTAAGATCTTCTAATTGATTTGTAAACTCATGTTTGGAGAAAGGAATACCAGCTGAGGGGAGGTTTCCTCTACCTCGTTTCCGAGCTGCCCTGGAGTGGTTTCTAAACACAGTCTTGATGTCCTCATAAGGCAGTTGGTAAATATCCCCCCCAGCTAACATGTGAAGGGTATCTAAGAGGTCCTCAGGGACTCCTCGGAGCAGAACCAACTTGAGGGATTCAGGGTCAAGTGTGCACCTGGCCCGCTTATAGCTAAGTTGGAACCTTTCCTCATAATCCTCTAAGGACTCATCATTTCCCATGGTCATCCGAAAGATTTCTCCCTTGGTTTCCTTGGACCTACAGTAATCTCGGTACTTGGTATTGAAAGCTTGCTGCATCTGAGCCCAAGTGGTGATACTATTCCCAGGTAAGCCCATGAACCAGCGTAATGCTGCATCCTTAAGAGTGGAAGGGAAGAGTTTCAGCTTTTGCTCATCTTCAATATAGTCATAGGTTCTACAAAGGACAGCAAACTCAAACAGGAAGGTATCAGGATCTTCAGTAGTCAGTCCATGGAAGTGAGGTAAAGCAGAGGGGCTAATGTTCTTCATTTTCATCTCTCCATTGGTCTCTCGGATGGGGAAGGAACCTTCTATTCTCTCATATTCTCCTCTATTGTCAGCCATAGCTTCAGATGAAGTGGTCTCTAACTCTTCTTCTTCTATAGGATCTTTGTATATCTCAGGATGTTCACCTATAGGTTCTTCTGGATCACTGTCACCAAAGAAGAGAGAAGGGTGACTCAGTGATGTGGTGGGGGTGTTGGGTAGGAATTTGCCTGATTTATCTGGGTTCCTACAAGGCATGAAATGGAAAGACTTCTTTTTGATTGCTTTTTTTCTTTGGTACCTGCAAAACTGAAACAGATTGATCTACAACTAACTATCTTACTGAAATAAAGATGCAGAATTGAATTGAAAGCAGGAAAGAACTAATCTACTTTGCTTAAATGAAATTGCAGGAATTGAAATTCTAATCTACGCTTGCAGAATTGAAATTCTAATCTACGCTTGCAGAATTGAAATTGCGGAATTGAAAGGCTAATCTAGGAAAGCAGGAAATGTCTATGCTACTTTTGCAGAAAGGAAATGAAATAAACTACTTGGCAGAAAGTAAGAGTAAGAAAGTAGAAGAAAAGCAACAATTACTAATACTCTGACGCTTCCCCGGCAACGGCGCCAAAAAGATGGTGGGCTCCAGTATTGTAGCAATAATGCTACAACTCCTGGAGCTTCCTATCTCTAATTTTATCAACCCGGTAGTTCGTACAAACTTGGAAGCGACGGTGCTGTATGCACAAGTACTAGCTCTTGTCGCAGCTGTCACTTGGTCAGCTGGCACAAGTCCACTAGGGCTCAAGCCAACTTCTATATGCTCTCAGAAGAAGCTTTATGAGTGATGGATGAAAGCTATCTCGAAGGAAGTTAACCTACTTTGCAAAAAGAAACTGAAAGCCAATAAAGCATGGAAACCCTAGTAAACCCTAAATTGACTAGCTTGACCCTTACAATGCAAAAATGTGAATGAAACTTCTACCAATGATGCCATTACTTCTAGTGAGTTGAAATGCATGAATCTAAGCTAATTGCATCTGAAAAGACATGTTTTTGTATTTTTTCCTTAAGTGGTTGGAGTTATTATGATGGTGCTTTTGATTAGGGTTTGACTGTGCAGGAGCGGTTTGAAGGGAAGGAAAGCTTGGGAAAGGTCAGGGGGGCTAGGAGAGGTCCCAGGGGATCCCTAGCATCAGTCCACAGAAGTACACAACGTTCAAGTGCTCGGCAACTGAGTTTGCAGGCTTCTACAGGATGTCTGCAGGGGATCCTACAGGAAACTCAGGAATTCTACAGGAAGCCTGCTAACTTCTTAAGGATGTTCTACCGTGGGAGTTTTGGGTGATGGTGAAGTGATGGAGTGGTATTGGTGGATAGGTAAGGTGGAGATGGAGCTTGTGATGGATCAGGGGCAGAGAAATAAGATGGAGAAAGAGTGCATGAAGTTGGTTGGTGGATGGAAGGATGGCAGCAATGAAAGGTCAAGAAAATGGAGCTACGTGGACAATGGAAGAGCTGGAAGGTAAGCGAGCTGAACAGAGGTCGAGTAGGTGGCTTTAGGCGTGGTTGATAAGAAGAGGAAGGAAATGGAATGATGTTGAGCAGTGTAAATAAAACAAATTGCTTATGTCTGTCACTAAAAACGAGAACTCATTAACCTGTGCTACCTGTGCTATTAAACCAATGAAGAGCAATGTAAATCATGAAGAGAACTCGTGCATGGAGTTGGAATGAAGAAGTAGTGCTCAAGATCAGAGTGCCTGGATGGATCTACGATTAAAGTAACTGTGTTGCAGCTTGCATGAAAGTAAAAAGACTGTGTTTTTTTGGTGGTTGGTACAGACTGCGCCCCAACCTCTAAACAGAGATGGCAGTGAGGTCCTATCAACCTTTTCTGGAGCTCCAATGAATTACAATTCTCCTATTCTAACCTAAGCAGCTAAAAGCAATTTAACCATAAGCTAATCCTACTGAATCACATAAAAACTAAATCAGCAGACTGTATTCTCGAATTGCATGTCAAAGTAAAGAAACAAAGTGCTGAAAAGAAAGGCAAATAACACTACAAAGCAGAGGAGGTCTATTGCTCTCAGGTTGGGCCCTAACCTGAGAGCTATAGCTCCCTTAGAAACTTAGAATTAGATCCAAATCTGCTTGCCTTTATTCATAATCAAAAATCTAATGTCATGCCAAAACTGGCTTACAAAAACAAACACCAAGCTGTAGCTCGTACTCAGAAATTACAATAGTGATTCAAAAGTTCAAAAAGCTTCTATCAAAGGCTACGGCCTCAGTATTTATGCATGATGATGATCCAGCAGGCTTCCTTAATTTGTGGAGCTCGGCTGTCCAACTGAAGGTTAAACTGTTGTTCCTATAGAACTGTTGGCTGCCTCTAAGCTTGGTGGGGAGATCTGTTGGAGCTCGAAGCTATGGTGGAAATCACGAGGAAGGTCCCCAAGACTGTGGACAACCTCCCTAAAAACCAGCAGTGCCACCTTGGCTGTCTCCTTGTCTCCTTTTGCGTGGTCTTTGCTCCCCTTAATGCCAAAAAACCTGAAATCATAATGTATTAGCCACATAGATATAATGCCTGCCCTTCTTCCTACAAATAACACGAATATACCAAGAAATGAATGCATAAGCGATAAAAGATGAATGGTTTGAGCAAGGCAAGTAGGCCAAATGAGCCCAAATTGTACCAAAAATTGGGGCTCATCAAATACCATTCAAGAAGTGCAAGATGAACCCAATGATGTACATAGAAGGATTAATCAGACTATCCAGTTACAGCAATCCAGGGAGGAAGTATACAACAAGACCCAAGTTATTTAGGAAAACATTAAAAATATATTTGACAGAAGAACAAAATTTGATGACTTTAACATTAGGGACCAAGTTTTGAGATGGGATTCCAGGAGAGTAGACAAAGGAAAACATGGCAAGGTTGATAATCTTTGAAAAGGGCCATATGTTGTTTATGCTTTTAGGGGAAATAATGCATTCTTCCTTAAAGAGCTAGATGGAGCTGAGATACCTGGAGGTCTTGTCAATGGCAGGATGCTGAAGCACTACTTTTCTTAGCCTACATATTTTTCTTACGTCATTGTAAATATCCTAGTCTTTATGGTTTTGATTAGGTAACTTATTAACAAAGGTTGAAGCTCGCAGTGAAGGCCCTAAGCATGCAATGATGAGCTACCAAAAGTATCTTAAAAAAGCGAAAGAAATTAGATGAAAACATTACAGACATGGAGTACTCAAGGCTACTGATCATATGTTCTTGACACTTCACTTGGAGAAGTCCCATCCCCAGTTGGAGGCACTATTAGGGTCCTATAAATTATAGGATCTCAAGGTGATTGAGTATTTGGTATTTGTAATTTCATATTGTATATAAATTTCAATACTCAAATTATTTCCATGAAAAAAAGAAAAACAAAAAATGAAAAAAGGGTATGTTAAGAAAATAAATAAAAAAGGAAATAAGAACCACACAAAAGAAAAAATAGAAAATAATATGGAAAGTGCTACAAGTCTAAATGCCACTACTGATAAGTTAGTTCTTTTAGTTCACTATCAAATAAGGTTGTGTGCAAGTTGTTTTTGAATGCAACAATGACTAAAGTTTTGTTCAAATCATATAGTTTAATCATGATTGAACACATTTCAGTTTATGTTGTATAGGTTAGTGAATAAAGATTTACAAAACAGTTTAATCTTGGTAAATCAGTAGCTAGGTAGAAATAAAATTGATTCAACAGTTTAATCTGAATCAATGGCGAGATACGTGAAACGATAAAGATATGGAAAAATCAGGCTAAGGGGTTTGAGAAAGGAAAAACCATTAACAAGTAGGACAATAAAGGTGTGAAAACGATGAAAACAACCCTTGGATTAGCAACCAGAAATCCCGGGAAAAAAAAAACAGAATGAGCTCCTGATGGAGTGTGGAAAGCTAATGATAGATTCAGGTAAGATGAAAGATCTAGCCAGCTACTCCTTTACAAATATTTAAATATGAATTTCACATCTTGGAATATTAGGGGTCTAAGTAGTAAAAGAAAACAGAGAATATTAGGGGTCTAGGTAGTAAAAGAAAACAAAGAATGCTTAGTAATAGAATGAAACAAGCAGCACCGGATATAATCTTCATCCAGGAAACAAAATGTTCCATTCAAAAACTAAGACAAATTCATAGCAAATGGCTCAATAGATTTGAGTTTCTAGAAGTCAAAGAAAAGAATACAGTAGGGGGCATTCTCACTCTTTGGAACCCCCAAAAAATTGGCATAATAGATGCAGAGGCATCTAGGAATTATTTATCAGTAGTTATTCAGCCTGTAGGAGATAGGGAGACCTATCTGGTCATGAATGTTTATGGCCCCCAAAGAATAGATGATAAACTCAAGTTTCTAGATTCCCTTGTGGATCTCAAGGACAGACATGCAGGAATACCTTGGATCATGGGAGGGGACTTCAACATGATCAAATCTCTTTCAGAGAAAAAAGGGGGAACCAGAGCTCTAAGTAAAGACTCTGTAGCATTTCAAACCTTTACAGATAATATGAATCTTGTTGATACTGAAACGAACAATGGCCTCTTTACTTGGAATAATAAAAGAGGAGGAGAGGCTCAGGTCACCTCCAAATTAGATAGATTCATTATCTCAAAAGATCTTATGCTTATAGATAAGGAAATAATAGCGAGAGTTCTTCCCTTTGGAGGCTCAGATCACTGGTCGGTTCAACTGGAAATCAAGGGCATAGGTACTCCTAGGAAGATACCTTTCCAATTTGAGAACATCTGGCTTTCCCACCCAGAATTCATCAGCAATATTGAAAAATGGTGGTCAGAAGATTTGCAGATCCAAGGAACAAGAATGTTCCTTCTACATAAAAGATTAAAGCACATCAAACTCAGGCTTAAAGATTGGAACAAGAATGATTTTGGCAATATTTTTGTGGAAAAAAAATCGGTTGAAAACAAAATGCAGGAACTCAACCAAGCTCTAATCATGGAAGGCTTTGATAAAGTCAAAAGTGATCAAGTTGATAAACATCATCAAGAATGGGAGAATTTGTGCAAACAAGAGGAAATATTTTGGAAGCAAAATTCTAGAGTTCAATGGCTAAAAGAAGGAGAGTGTAATACTATATTTTTTCACAGATCCACCATGGCTAATAGAGCTCACAACAGAATCTCTTCGATCAAGGACAAGGATGGGGAGCTTCATATCTCCCATGAGGATATAGAAACTGTATTGGTTTAGCACTTCCGTGGCATAACTCAGGAAAACAATTCAGACAGAGAGCAGTTCATCAAGGACGTAACTAATCACATTCCTAAGCTGGTGTCTAGAGAGGACAATTTCAACCTTAACAGGCCAGTAACGGAAGAGGAGGTCAGTGAGGTCCTCAAAGAAATGCAAAATGGCAAAGCACCAGGCCCGGATGGTTTTAATGTGGATTTTTTTAAAGCTTGTTGGAATATTGTTAAGCAAGATATATTGAATGTTGTGGAGGATTCCAAGTTGAATAGAACTATTCTGAAAGTGCTCAATACCTCCTTCATCTCCCTGATCCCTAAATAGGACATCGCTCAAACTCCTGACAAGTATAGACCCATAGCTTTATGCAATGTGGTATACAAGATCATATCCAAGGTAGTGGCCAACAGGCTCAAACCTCTACTTCCTTCACTTGTTTCAGGGGAACAATCAGGTTATGTGGAAGGTAGACAAATTCTAAATAACATCATTCAAGCTCACGAGGTGGTTCACTCGTTAACTAGCAAGAGGCAGGCTGGAATGATCATGCAACTGGACATAGCCAAAGCTTATGACAAGGTGAACTGGACCTACATCAAGAAAGTTCTAATTGCCTTTGGTTTTGATCATAACTGGGTCAGATGGGTTATGGCCCTAGTGACTTCCTCCATCTTTTCAATATTTGTGAACAACTCTCCCTCTGAGATTTTTATTCCTTCTAGAGGTCTCAGGCAGGGAGACTTGCTCTCTCCCTTTCTTTTCATCCTTATGATGGAAGGACTTGGTCGGTCTATCAAGCATGCTAAAGCAACGGGTAAGATTAAGGGCCTTCAACTAATTGAGAATGGTCAGGCTCTGACACATCAACAATTCGTATATGACACCTTGTTACAGGGAATCCCCACAGTCAAGGAACCTACAGCCTACAAACAAATCCTGAACGACTTTGCTAGGGCCACAGGTATGGAAGTTAATCTCTCCAAATCAAAAATCTTTTTCTTTAATACCAATATTGCTATTCAAAGAAATATCTCTAGAATTCTAGGTTTTCAAAGGGACTCCCTCCCCTCAAAATATTTGGGAGTTCCTCTAACTGCTAAACCGATGCACAAGAGCATTTGGGAACCATTGATCAATAAGATGCAGGACAAAGTTAGAAAATGGACCATCAGAGCTTTAAATCTGGCTGGCAGGTTGGTACTTACAAAGGTTGTACTACAATCTATCCCTGTTTTCATGTTATCAGCTCTCCCAACTCCAAAAGGAGTTCTGCAACAATTCAAAAACATCCAAAGAGACTTTCTTTGGGGTAAGGAGGAGACTAGGAAGAAATGGGCCTTAGTTTCATGGGAAAAAATCTGTAGACCCAAGCACCATGGGGGCCTAGGCTTGGATGACCAGGAGATTCTTAGTAATGTTTTAGGGGCCAAACTATGGTGGCGTTGGGTTCAAGATCCAAAAGCTCAATGGGCAAGTATCTGGAAAGAAAAATATGCCAGCTCCTGGCAAACTAGTGACCTCATAAGAATGTCTGGAAACATAAAGGGCTCATACATCTGGAATAAAGCCTGGGAGAACAGAAGCCTAGTACAAAAAAACAGTTTCTGGGAAATCAGAGAGGGAGATCTAGCACTATTCTGGGAGGATAAATGGCAACAAGAACCAACATTGTTAAAAGAGGACTTTTTGGGCCTTAAGCATGAAACAGATACCCAAGGCTTAAATAAGGTAAAGGATTTCTAGGATCATACTCAGAATACAGGAAAGTGGAGAATCTAGAGAAACATTGATTGCAGAGATGATAGGCCCTTGAAAACAAAAGCAGAAGAACTTATGAGAATGTTGGAACAAAGGAGGATCTTAGTAGCAGGGGGGCAGGACCAACTAAGATGGGGCAACAATAAAGAGGGCACCTTTAATCTTAAGGAAGCAAAAGGTATTCTCTTAGAGCTGGATTCCCATGTTCCGGATAAGATCTGGCAGAACCTTTGGAGGCACCAAGGGTGGATGAAGATCAAACTCTTCATGTGGTTGGTTCATCATAAGAAGATCTTGACTTGGGACAATATCAGGAAGAGGGGTATTCTGGGGCCTTCTAAATGCCAACTCTGTGAAGCTCAAGAGGAGACAATGGAGCATATACTCAATAGCTGCATTTTCACCTCCTGGTTATGGGATTCATTTGCGACCATTTTTCAACAGACCGATAGGGACAAAGGGAGCATCATTAATACCCTAAATAATTGGAGAAGAAACTTTTCAGACAATGAATTCCTTAGCTCGGCTTGGGCCCTAACGCCAAGATTCATTATATGGAATGTCTAGAAAGAAAGGAACAAGAGAATATTCAAGGATGAAAAGAATCCCCCTCATCGACTGTTTGAGCTGATCTTGAAATAGCTTAAGGAGACAGTTGGATCCACAGTTCGTAATCACCCTAAGAATCCTCCCTCAGAGGCTGATTTAAGAATTCTCAGACAACTGGGTATGTAGGGGCTCATTCCTCAAGGCCTGGATAGGAAGGTGATCACAATGGAAGTGGAGAAGGACTTCTGGCATCCTCCTCCGACAGGTTATTTGAAATACAACATTGATGGCGCTTCAAAGGGCAACCCGGGAACTGCTGGTTTTGAAGGGCGCATTATCTTTATCTTCCATTGCCATTTAGGAAGAGCTACCAACAACATGGCAGAATTAATGGCTTTGGAGCAATGCTTAGAGTTTCTGAAGCAGGACAACTACTTAAATGTAATTATAGAAGTGAACTCCGAGTTAACCATTAACTCGGTGAAAAGAATTAGTTGTGGAGCAGTGCCAGAGAAAGTCTCAAAACACTGGAGGCTAATCCGAGTTTTCCAAAGAATTCAAAGTCACCTCCTCGGTCTTCGCACAGTAAGTTTCAACCATGTTCGAAGAAAGGCCAATAAGCTGGCGGATATTCTGGCCAACCAAGGGGTGAGTTGTACAGAATGCAAGGTTTCGATGGAGTGGCAGGAGTTGCCTCAGAGTAGACTAAAGGCTCTTTGTTTCGAGCAAGTGGAAGAGGATATGGAAGTATTTTGAAACAGAGCCAAGGAGGCAAGTACGAAATGACTAGATCTCAGAATGATTCACCATTGTTCATCAGATGGTTCTTTGGTGGACGGCCTCAAAAAACCCTGATGTCTGTTAACAGGATTTCTCATTTTTTCAAGTGGGCGCACAGTGGAAAGGATCACAACATTCCAGGGTTTCATGGCAGGCATAGAAGAAAGAACGCGAGGGATGGGAAGTGCGTCTTTTCAAGCAACCATAAATTCCCTTGTTTTCTTTCTCAGGAGGGAAAACCGCTTCCTTGGTGGTTTTCAGGTGATCGCACGACCCTCAGGCAAGAAATGGTTTTAGTGAAATGAAAGAAATTCAATTCTGCTTCCTACACATGGCAGGAGGGTGGAAAAGAATACCGCCCTCCCCACACACTAATGTTCAGATACCTTGTTCCATGTGATATCTCTCCCAACCATTGGATTTTGTGGGGCTGGACTATTAAACACCAAATTTCTTTGTTGGGCGATTTCTTCCTCTGTCGATGGATTTCATGTGGAAATTGGATGGTTATGATAAAAAATGCAAGTCAGGGGAGCAGATGCGCGGAAGATTCCGCGATTTTCATATTTTCTTCTTTCCAATTTGCATAAACATTGTTTGTTTTTCAAGGGTCCGGGGGTAACCTTTGTTAGGTTGGGGGTCATGCCATAGGTGGTTAGCTTTATTTTTTCCTGGGTCCACGGTGTTGGGTGGACATTTTTACATTATGTAAATTTTCTCTGGCTTAATAAAATAGAAGGTAATACTCTTGCTTCAGCCAAAAAAAAAAAGTTAAACGATAAGGTAGATTTTTATTAAAAAGAGTGATATGGGTCTTCTAGTTTAAATGCACTCTACAAAGCAAGAATATGAAAAAAATATTAGCTTAGAAAAAGAATTGAAATGAGAGGGTAGGTAGAAATAGAATGGTGATTTTATGAAAAGCATGAAAATTTTATCCTATGTCAATTGTTAAAGATATTTTCATGCGCAGGAGAAAGGAAAATGGATAAAGATTTTATTCTAAGGTTCAGCATCTCAAAAGATATTTGGTTCATTTTTCCACTATTCCTAATTTTCACCACCTGAAAACCATTCCTCCGTTTATATATTTCATTCATTTCCCTACCCACCATATGTCTATCGCATCGCGGTAAAGAGTCCCTGCCTTTCCCCTCATCTGAACTCCCCATTTCATATCTAACGGCTAAATATTATGTTTCAGCCTCCCCTCACCATCCAAACATTACCATTGGGCGGGGGGGTGGGGGGGTGGGTCCAAAATGGGCAGTATTGAAGCCCAGACCCACAACAACGTGGCACCATATCATGCTTTCGCACCCTCTCTTGCCGAAACCATTAACCATCTCAGGACCCCTTTGAAAATGGTTTTCTCCACCACACGAAACCACCAACCTATTTGTTACACTCCTGCCAATCCCTTCTCGCCACCTCATTTATTTGTTGCTCCTTCCAATCACATCCACTCCCTCCAAATCAACCCGTTAAGTAATTTAATTATCTAACCGTTAATGTAACAGACCGGCGCCATCATCAACGGGAAGCTTGAAAACTATAAGATCCCTCCTTTCACCCATTCTTTTGTTGGGTTGTGTTATATTCTTTCCACGACTAGCCCACGTAGTTAACCAGGGGTTTAGAGGGGGTTTCGTTATTCGGTCCATGGTATTGGATTCTTCGACATGTATAAATATGTATTATAACATTGAAAGGAACATAATGAAAAATCAAGCTGGTAGTCCTGGTTTTCGGATTCAGGGGAAAATCTCTGTTTATATGTGTTTTATGTGTTATGCTCTCGCATTGTTTATTTTTTTGTTTTAGAATTCATATGCAGGTAATTTCTGTATAGGGTTAAAACCTACATTTGGTATCAGAGCTATTTTGGCTTCAAGGGGACACCTCTGTTGCTAAGGGGTTTCGCTCAGGCCTGTGGTAGACCCTGTTCAGTGCGAGATCTGCGAGATTGATTCTGGTGGTGAAAGAAGATGGCGAGCAGTGGAAAGATAGAGATCGAGAAATTTAATGGTTAGAGTTTTGAGTTGTGGAAACTCAAGATGGAGGATCTGTTGGTGGATAAAGATCAGTGGATCGCAGTAGATCTGGGTACTAAACCAACGAGAGTGTCCGATGAAGAATGGAAGAAGTTAAGATTGGAAGGCAAAGAGCACAATATGATTTTGTGTCTCAGATTCAGTATTGCTGAATATATCAGGGGAAGTTATGGCTAAGGCTTTGTGGGACAAGTTAGGGACTTCGTACTAATCTAAGTCTTTGGTGAATAAACTGTTCCTGCAGAAAAAGCTGTATAACCTGAGGATGAAAGATGGAGACTCGATGATAGAGCATCTGAATGCATTTAATACTGTGGTAAGTTAGTTAGCATCTGTTGATATTAAAATTTCAGATGAAGATAAGTGCATTTGTTTGTTGTGTTCTCTACTAGATTCGTGGGATAGTCTGGTTATTGCAATAGGTAGCAATGCAACTGCCTTTGTTATGAAACCAGCTCACAAAAAGATGGAAAAGAGAGATCCACGCCTTAGTATTCAGCCTCTTCGAGGGGGCAACCTCCTTTACATTACATAAATGAACAATTCTTGGATGATACAAATGACAAAACCTCCTTTCTATATATAGGAGTCTAAGGAGTCACAATATAATCCAGCCGACCTAACAATAATAATATAAAGCCACAAAAATAACAATAGAGGGATTCTAAGGGGCACAGAAATAACAATATGGGGGTAATAGGGGCACAAAATATAAACAAGGGGTATAACTACAATAGTAATGGGGTCACTAATCACTAGTATTATAGGGACCCAACATGCCCCTCTCCTTCAAAAAAGTGTTGTCCTCAACGCTTGAGCAGTTCTGGATACTTCTGCATAAAATTCTCATCCTCCCATGTGGAATCTTCAGCGGATAAGTTCTTCCACTTGATAAGATACTCTGAAATTGATCGATTTCGTAGCTGTCGAGTTCTTGTTTCTGTGACTGCTTCCGGTTCCAATATAATTTTTCCTTCCTCGTCAAGTTCTGGCAATATTGTTTGAACTGGGAGCTTGTCGCCTATAACCTTCTTTAAACATGAAACATGGAAAACTGGGTGCAATCGAGAAGCTGCAGGAAGCTCCAATTTGTATGCCATAGTACCAATCTTTTGCAACACCTTGTACGGACCATAATACTTTGGTGATAATTTATTATCCTTCTTAGCTTGCTTTAGGGACATTTGCTTATATGGTTGTAGCCGTAGGAATACCCAATCACCTACATCAAAACTTCTTTCACTGCGATGTTGATCTGCCTGTTGTTTCATTCTATTTTGTGCCAACACGAGGTTATCCTTTAAGAGTTGGAGGACTTGTTGTTGATGTTCGATGTGATGTTCCACTGCCTGAACCTTAGAATTTTCTCTTAAATATGATGTGATGGATGGTGGTTGATACCCATAAAGTGCCATAAATGGGGTCATTTTTTTGCTGTATGGAAGGAAGTGTTATACCACCATTCAGCCAGAGGCAACCATTTGACCCATTGTGTCTGTTTATCAGATACAAAGCAACGAAGATATCCTTCCAAACATTTGTTTACTATCTCAGTTTGCCCATCAGATTGAGGATGATAAGATGAGCTATGAGCTAACTGAGTACCAAGACAAGAAAATAATTCTGTCCAAAAATTTCCAGTGAAAATGGGATCTCTGTCACTTACAATAATCTTTGGGTTTCCATGTAGCTTTTGAACTGTTTCCATAAATGCAGTAGAAACTGTACTGGCTTTAAATGGATGTGATAATGCACAAAAGTGTGCATACTTGGTAAGTCTGTCAACTACCACCATGATGACACTCTTTCCCTCAGACTTGGGTAAACCTGTGATAAAATCCATTGAAACCTCCTCCCAACGTTGGCTTGGAATGGATAAAGGTTGTAATAGACCCGGTGTCTTAATTGTTTCAACTTTATTTTGTTGGCAAACCAAACATTCCGCCACAAACTTTTGAATATCTGATTTAAGGCCATCCCAAAAAAATTCCTTCTTAACCCTGTGGTAAGTTTTTAAAAATCCTGAGTGCCCTCCTAAGGGAGAAGTGTGCAATTCCATAAGAATCTTTTGTTTTAGCTGGGAATTCTTACAGAGGTATAAGCGATCTTTGTACCATAACGAATCATTTTTCCAGCTAAATGTATCAGAAGTACTGGAATCTTGTTGTAGCTTTCGAATAAGTGCCCACACTTCTTCGTCATTCTTCCATTCCTCCCTTGCTTCGTTTATCCAATCTGGTTGGATAATAGAAATGGCACACAACAATGCTTCCACATCCTCATCCTTTCTTGAGAGTGCATCTGCCACCACATTTTGCTTCCCTTTTTTGTAGATGATTTCAAAGTCATAACCCAACATCTTTGTGACCCACTTTTGTTGCTCTTCAGAGGATAATCTTTGTTCTAAAAAGTATTTAAGGCTATCATGATCCGTTTTTACCTTGAAGTGTCTTCCCATTAGGTAGGGTCGCCATTTCTTAAGTGCATGGAGTATTGCCAACATTTCCTTCTCATAAATAGCTTTGCTTAAAAACTTTCCCTTGATTGGACGACTTTCAAAAGCAATGGGTCTTTCATCTTGCATTAAAACAACACCAATTCCATTTCCTGAAGCATCACATTCCACAATAAAGGTTTTTGTGAAGTCCGGTGTAGCTAAGACCGGTGCTTGGCACATTGCCTCTTTAAGATGTTCAAAGGCCTTTGTTGCTTCCGGAGTCCATGAAAATGAATCTTTCTTCAATAATGTTGTTAGAGGTGCTGCTATTCTCCCATAATTCTTAACAAACTTGCGATAATACCCTGTCAACCCAAGAAATCCTCGCAGATGCTTTATGGATGTGGGGATTTTCCATTCCTTAATGGCTTTAATTTTGCTAGGGTCTACCTTAACTCCTTCATGAGATACAATATGACCCAAATATTCCACCTCCTGGACTCCAAAGAAACATTTGGATCTTTTTGCATATAATTGTTTCTCCTCCAATAGTTGTAGCACCTTGTCAACATGTTCAACATGATCCTTCCAAGACTTGCTGTAGATTAGTATATCATCAAAAAATACTAACACAAATTTTCTAAGGAATGGTTTGAAAATTGAATTCATCAAACCTTGAAATGTTGAAGGTGCATTGGTAAGGCCAAAAGGCATGACCAAAAATTCATAATGACCCTCATGAGTTCTAAATGCCGTTTTCGGAATGTCTTCAATCTTCATTCTGATTTGATGATATCCCGAACGAAGATCCAACTTGGTGAAGTAAATTGATCCATGCAATTCATCCAGTAATTCATCAATGACAGGAATGGGGAACTTATCTTTAATAGTGAGCTTGTTGAGCTCCCTATAATCTGGACACATGCGCCATGATCCATCCTTCTTGTGCACCAATACTACTGGAGCTGAGAAAGAACTTTGACTCGGTTGAATTATACCAGCCTCTAGCATTTCTGCAACCATACGTTCAATTTCACTTTTTTGGACATAGGGATATCTGTACGGCCTGATGTTTGGAGGAACACTTCCTGGAATCAGATGAATAGCATGATCATGATCACGCATAGGTGGGAGACCTTTGGGAGTCTCAAATACCTTGGAATGATTGTCCAGGACTTTTTGGAGATCTGGAGAAATAGATGATTCCAATGTGGAAACATCTAGCGAACATAATTGTGCAATTACACCTCTTTGCTCCTTTTTTAGAAGCTTTGTCATGCCATTAGAGCTGATTATCTTTCCTGGTTTCCCTGCAATACCCCTTAATTCAACTTCCTTTCCTTCCACAGAAAATTTCATGAAAAGTTCTTGAAAATTAAAAGCTATTGTACCCAAGGATTGTAGCCATTGGACTCCTAGTACAACATCAGCACCTCCCATTGGAATGGAAAGCATTGGGCTAGTCAATACATATTCTCCCATGGATAGCTTGATATTATGGCACTTTCCAGAACAATTTATTGTTCCTCCATTTGCAATCATCACTTGACACTCTGGTGCTGGATATAGGAAGCAATTCAATTCTTTTGCTACCCTACAATGAATAAAATTGTGGGTGCTTCCTGAATCAATCAACACTATTACCTTTTTCTTCTTGATTTGTCCTTCTATCTTGATGGTTTGAGGAGTGGTAATTCCCGCCAATGCATTACAAGATATGGTCGGATTTATTTGTTCTTCATCTAGGCTTTGTTCCTGGAATATATCCTCTTCTTTTGACCTTTCTTGCTCCTTTTCTTCTTCCTCTTCACAATCTATGTAGAATAATTTCTTCTCAGCACACTTATGACCTTTTGTGTATTTGCTATCACAATTGTAACAAAGCCCTTTTGCTCTTTTTTCTTCCAATTGTTGTGGTGTCAACCTTGTAGGTTGTGGAAGACTAGGGCAACAACACTTCCGTCTTTATAGTTGTGAATGGTATGCTTCCTAGTTGCCATAATTTTGCTTTCCATTTTTCTTGCTAACCTGAATGCCTTCTCTAATGAATCAGGTTCCCAAAGGCGCACATCATGTTGGATATTATCCTTTAAAGACCCTATGAACACATCAATCCTATGCTCCTCTGGAATATCTTTTACCCTTATGTTCAATTTTTGGAACTCCTCAATGTGCTCCATTATTGAACCCTTTTGTTTGAGACTTATCAATTGGCTAAAAAAAGTGTTGCTTTTTGTATCCTCATAATGTGCTATCAATTCTTCCGTAAAAATTGCCCAAGTGATAAATTGTTTACGAGAACAAAGCCATTGATACCATACAAACTGATTTGGTTCCAAATATAAAGTTGCCATACGTACCTTTTGTGTGTTTTGCACATTATTGAGATCGAAGAATTGCTCCATCTGTAATATCCATGTGGCGGGATCCTTGCCATCAAACTTCCTCATATCGATTTTTGGAACATGGTGAGTCTTCGATCCAACATTAGCGTCTATGGTATCATGATTAACATTTCTTTTGTTCTCATCATGAGTTTCCTTTACTACCTTTTCACCATTAGTGACACTTTCTTGTAGAAACTTCTTCAATTCTTCCATATCTATCTTCAAATCTATCTTCAAATCGTCCATCTTAGCTTCCATGCCCTTTATCTTAGATTCCACGCCATTTATCTTAGCATCTGTTAGCTTTTGTGAGCGTGACATTTGTTGCACTTGTTCTTGTAATTTTGATATATCATGTAGCATTTCTTCCTCTTCTTCATGAGTCATGCTAGAGCTTTCAGGTTCCTTACTAGGTGTTTGCATTTTCTTTCCTCGGGGCATCAGTTACCGATAATAATGCTTTACTATGCCCTTTGAATTCCTTCAAACCAAGCTTATGCAAAAATAAAAATAAAAAAAAAACTACACACCTTTTTTTACTTTATAGAAGCCTGATATTGAATCTGATGTATCTCTGTAATTTCGAATCATCCAGTTCTGAAATTGTGACCTGTAGTAGCCTTCTGTGTCCTCTTTCCAATGCCACTAGTCTGAGCCAAATTGGATTCTCCAAGGAAGAGTTATGTGAAATCTCCCACAGTGACTTGCTTTTAGACTGGTTCAGTAGAGCGAACTTGTACGACGTGCCACGAGTCACTGTTTCAACCTTTGAATCTGAAACACACATACAAGAAACTACAGTCCGTCCTCTTTCTGTACCTTTTTACGAAATTTCAATCCGATCCTCAGAGAGAGAGTTATGACGATTTTCCCTAGGTCACCTGTTTTGAATGTAATTCAGGAGTCTGCAAAAAGGCCAACTTCCGCAGATCATATCTCCGACGATGTCGCGCGAAAAGCTCTGAAATTCGGACCTACAGTTCAGCGCCAATTATTCTCAAATGGGTTTTTTTTTTTACTTCTGAAACGTCACAGAAAAAATTTTATAGCGAAAATGCAACGATGACCTGTTTGGAGCAGCGAAACCCTAGAATCCAAAGCTCTGATACCAAATGTTATGAAACCAGCTCACAAAAAGATAGAAAAGAGAGATCCACGCCTTAGAATTCAGCCTCTTCGAGGGGGAAACCTCCTTTACATTACATAAATGAACAATTCTTGGATGATACAAATGACAAAACCTCCTTTCTATATATAGGAGTCTAAGGAGTCACAATATAATCCAGCCGACCTAACAATAATAATATAAAGCCACAAAATTAACAATAGAGGGATTCTAAGGGGCACAGAAATAACAATATGGGGCTAATAGGGGCACAACAATATAAACAAGGGGTATAAATACAATATTAATGGGGTAATCACTAGTATTATGGGGACCCAACAGCCTTGCAGTTTGATGAAATAGTCTCATCCTTGCTGACGGAGGAGATGAGATGGAAAAATATGGAGAGCCAGAATGGTGATGCCTTGTCTGTATGAGGGCGGTCCCAGAACAGAAACAAAAATAAGTCATCGAGTGGGAGATCTAAATCTAGAGGGAGATATAAATCTCCAGGAAAACCTATAAAAGTGGTGTGCTGGAAATGCGGAAATGAAGGGCACTACAAAAGGGACTGTAACTCTAAAGCTCCTGATAAAGGAAAGGGATTTGATGATGCTCCTTCTATAGAGGCGAAACCCGCCTCAGATGAAGGTGGGGATGTGTACTTGGCTTCTTCAAGTACACATGTAGATCATGAGGCATGGCTGATTGACTCAGGTGCATCCTTTCACTTCACTCCCCATAAAGAGTGGTTCTCCGAGTATGATAAATATGATGGTGGTGATGTCTTCTTAGGGGAAAATATGAAGGCTAGAATAGTTGGTCGCGGAAAAGTAAAGTTGAAGTTACAAGGTGGAAGGGTTAGAACACTTCCGGGTGTTCTGCATATTCTTGCATTGGCCAGAAATCTGATTTCTGTAAGCAAGTTGGATGATGCATGTGTAAAGACAGTGTTCGAGAAGGATACTTGCATGATGGTTCGGGGAGCAATAGTATTGATGCAGGGAGTTCGAATTGGAACTCTGTACAATAGCACGGTTGTTGATGGGTGCAACAGTTCTATGGTTCCTGAAAGTGGAGGAGAAAATCTAGTGGTCTCTGGAGAGAAGACCATGTTGTGGCATCAAAGGCTTCGACATATTGGAGAGAAGGACCTTTGAATACTTCATGGTAAAGGTATGGTAGAAGGTATGAGTAATAGCTCTCTGGATTTTGATTTCTGTGAAAATTGTGTATATGGGAAGCAGAATCGGTTGAGTTTCCCCTCTGGTGGTAAGAGGGTGAAACAAATATTAGAGCTTGTGCACAGTGATGTGTTTGGACCTGTGAAGGTTCCATCACTGGGTATGTCTATGTACTATGTATCATTTATAGATGACTTCTCAAGGAATACATGGATATATTTCCTTAAGAAGAAATCTGAAGTCTTTGACAGGTTTAAAGAATTCAAGGCTCTGGTGGAAATCCAAACAGAGAAGAAGATAAAGGTGCTGAGGACAGATAACAATGAAGAGTTTTGCAGTAAGGAATTTGAAGAATTCTGTAAGAGTGTGGTATAGCATGGAAGAAGACCACTCCATATACACCTCAAAAAAATGGAGTTGCAGAAAGAATGAACAAGACGTTGATGGAAAAGGCAACAATCATGCTCAGTGGTGTTGGGTTAGGGCATGAATTCTGGGCAGATGCGGTGGAGACAGCATGTTACCTGGTCAATAGATCACCTTCATCAACATTGGAGGATATGACTCCACAAGAGGTATGGACTGGTAAGAAACCCTCTCTTTCACATCTGGGGGTATTTGGATGTGATGCATATGTACATGTTCCAAAGGAGAAAAGAACCAAGTTGGATAGTAAATCTGAAAAGTGCATCTTTATTAGGTATAAGGATGGTTTAAAGGGTTATAAGCTTTGGAACCCAGTAACAAGGAAGGTTGTGTACAACCGAGATGTGGTTTTCAGAGAGGTGAAATATGTTATTAAACATGAAGTGCAACCAAAGGAACCTGAGAAGATATAATTTGAGCTAAAGGAGGAAGAATCAGACTCTACAGCAGAGGAGGAATCAAAATATGAAGAGCCACAAACTCCGGGTGTGAGAAGATCAGTTTGAGAAAGAAGGCAGCCAGAAAGGTATAGTCCATCTGCTTTCTGTTCAAATTTTGCTTTATGTATTACTGATGATGATCCTAGCATTATGAAGGAAGCAGTAGATTCAGAGGATGGAAAATTCTGGAAAGAGGCCATGGTTGATGAAATGGCATCTTTGCACAAAAATGAGGCTTGGGATCTGGTGGAGTTGCCAGTTGGAAGGAAATCCATTGCCAGCAAATGGGTGTTTAAGAAGAAGACAAATGTAGAAGGAAAGGTGGAGAAATACAAAGCTCGGTTGGTAGCAAAAGGTTATTCCCAGGTGTCGGGAATTGATTTTGGTGATTTTTTTTCTCCTGTTGCCAAGGTAATTTCTATTAGACTACTTTTATCTGTTGTTGTTGCTTTTGATTTTGAGGTAGAACAGATGGATGTGAAGACAACACTTCTTCACGAGGATCTAGAAGAGGAAATCTACATGAAGCAACCTGAAGGCTTTATGGTGAAGGGTAAGAAAGAACTGGTATGCAAGTTAAAGAAGTCTTTGTATGGGTTAAAAAAATTACCAAGGATGTGGTATCAGAAATTTGATACATTTATATGGGAACTTGGCTTCACCAGAAGTAAAGCAGATCATTGTGTGTACTTTAAATTAATTGGTGACCATGTTATCTATTTGGTCTTGTATGTGGATGATATGTTGCTGGTTGGAAATGACAAAGAAATTATCCAGGATTTGAAGACCCAATTGTCCTCCAAATTTGACATGAAAGATCTTGGTGCTGCAAACTATATTTTGGGCATGGAAATTAAAAGAGATTGGGCAAAGAGGAAGCTCTGGTTAAACCAGAGGAAGTATGAAGAGACAATATTGCAGAGATTTAATATGCAGGATAGTAAACCAGTGAAGGTTCCTATTCCTGTAGGTGTAAAGTTATCTACTGAACAGTGTCCCAAGACACAAGAAGAGGAAGAGGACATGTCCCACGTTCCATATGCAAGTGCAGTCAATAGCTTGATGTATGCAATGGTCTATACTAGACTAGACATTGCACATGCAGTGGGAATATTGAGCAGGTTTATGTAAAAACCAGGAAAGGAGCATTGGACAATAGTGAAGCAAGTTTTTAGGTATTTGCGTGGCACTAGTGATTATGGTTTGTGTTACCAAGGAAGACCAAGATTGGACAAAGTGTTGGATATTCGTGGCTTTGTTGATGCAAACTGGGCTGGAGATATGGATAAGAGAATATATACAAGTGGGTATGTGTTTAACCTATTTGGAGGTGCAGTCAGTTGGATGAGTAAGAAACAATCTGTAGTGGCACTATCAACTACAGAGGAAAAATACATGGCAGCCATTCATGAAAGCAAGGAAGCAGTTTGGTTGTAGAGATTGTGTTCAAGTATGGGGTTAGTATAGGGAGCTATAAGGATAGACTGTGATAGCCAAAGTGCAATTTTCTTGGCAAAGAACCCTGCATATCATTCAAAGACAAAGCACATTGATGTTCAGTATCACTTTGTGAGGGATATGATAGAAGACAAAAAGGTGTTGTTGGTAAAGGTGGACACTTTGAAGAATATTGTAGATGCATTGACAAAATCTGTGAGCTCTGAGAAGTTCTCTTGGTGTAGAGAAACAATGGGCATTGCAGGGCTAGATAAATGACTAAGCTCTCTTGTGGCCCCCTGTGGAAAGAAAACAACAAGTGGGAGAATGTTGGGTTGTGTTATATTCTTTCCACGACTAGCCCACGTAGTTAACCAGGGGGTTAGAAAGGGGGCAAAGCCCCTCCTTCGTTGCATTGATTGCATAGCAGGGGAGTCATAGAGGGTTTGAGGGGTGCAGGTAACCCCACTCTATGGGGTCCGGGGCAGTGCCCTAGAAAATTTTGGCTTTGGAACCTATGTTAGGTTGGGCGTACCTACCTATGGTTTTGTGCATAATTTCAGCACATGGTTGTGGTGGGATGGTTTTCAGTCCATAGTTTTGGAAGTGATGGTTTTCGGTCTATGGTTTTGGATACGATGGTTTTCGGTCCATGGTATTGGATGCTTCAGCATGTATAAATATGTATTATAACATTGAAAGGAACATAATGAAAAATCAAGCTAGTAGTCATGGTTTTGGGATCTAGGGGAAAATCTCTGTTTATATGTGCTTTATGTGTTATGCTCTCGCATTGTTTATTTTTTGTGTTTTAGAATTTGTATGCAGGTAATTTCTGTATGGAGTTAAACCTACATCTTTGGTTACCAATATCATACTCTGTTAATACCTTTTCCTGTCATAGGTTTACCAATTCAAATTATAACAGTTTAATACCATCGAGGATCACACCAGCGAACTACCATTCAAACCAATGTCTCTATTTTCCTGTATTCTCGAAGTTGATCTTATTTTTGCACCCTGTTAATGTGCACAATCAAGTTTTCACCAATGTTCTCAGCATAATCCGATCGTGCCTTCTAAAGATAAGGCATAGGAAGAACCCATAAGTCCCTTGATCCTCCCTTCAAATGATTTTCATCATATTCCCTTGGCAGACAGAGATTACAAAATTCATGAAACCTTGTGTGAGTTTGATTTATTTGAAATGTACTGCTAGCTTGAAGACAAACTCATTGATAACTCCAATGATATTGGACTGTGGGAATCCAATTTTCCCCATTACATCTTTCCCCATAGCCACAGTGCCCCTGAATTTGTCAGAAAATGTCATTCTTCTTATATACCCAACCAAAAAGTTGTTATTGGCCCTACAGGAGATATTGTATTCACCATAACTACCCAATATATATACTAAATGATGCAAGCTCCTATTATAGAGAATGCCACTCCATTCTCTCATGAAGTACTCACTAAATTATATTAGAAACTAGAATTTGAAAAAAGAGCCAAAACCCTTGAACTTTTCTTGACTAAAGATTCCCCATTACCCAAGAAAAATCCTCCCTATCCATCCTCCATTTTCCCTGAGAGAGTAAAGAAGACCACTACAGTCATCTCCTACCTCCTTGGTTATTACTCAGATCAATGGGTAGATGATACCATTATAGGATTCCTGTCCATATTCTCCATAGATTCCAAGCCTTCCATCTTGTTCAACTTCAACCAATTCCCTGCAGATTCCATCCATGAACAATTTGTGAAATTCCAAACTCAGGAAGTATTTAAATATGCCTCTTTGTTGATATATATGTTTTTGTATTTTCATCGAGACAAGCTCAAGTTTGCATTACAAAAGTTGGATGACAATGGAAATCAACAATCAATCATCTTCTTGACTACACTAGTAATGAAGAAGCAAAAAGAATACACATACAAACAATTCATTGAAACATTTTTACATCTAGCACTTAGTCTCCTAAGGAGCAATCCAAAGCCAAGAATTAGTGAAGAAATCTGAAACGTTTTGCAGTTATCAAACCAAGTCAGAATAGGGGATTGGTATCATTACCAAAATTACACAGAGTTAAGGGTATATCAGTGTGAACTTGCTCCTTACAAACTACCAAAATTCCTCCCAATGAGGATTTTTTCCCTAGAATACATCAGGGAAATGCTCAATGTTGATGAGATTCATTTTGTGTCTGCCAAGAAGAAATATCAATTCAAGATCAAAACCCAAATAGGACCTTTCATTTGTAACAATAGGCCAGTAGGGGAAGAAGCAAACAAATTGTTGAAAGAAATGCAATTCAGCCTCAGTTTCACATGGTCATATGATCCATTAGGTTTCACCTCCAAGTTAAGGGTAGAAAAAAAATCTACAACTTATATTCATACATTCAAACCAGAGATTGAGAGATACAAGAACCATCTATAATGGATTAAAAACACTCTACAAGAGGTAGAGGAGAAATTGGTGTCAACTTCAACATTACAGACTCCTATCACACAGGAAAAAGTAGGAAAAAGGATCAGAGAAGAAGAGTCACCTCCAGTGACTGATACTCCCAGCGAAGACTTAAAAATCATATGCAAGAATAGGACTAAGCTCAATCCCAAGGTAAACATGATCAAATATTCAGATCAAGAAGATATGTCAACACCAGAGAAACACCTGTTTCCTCACAAGTAGTTGATCATACTACACTTTCTCCTACCACCTCGACAGCTTCACAAGGTCAGCAGCAAGTTATGCAAACCAGTAAATCTACCACAGAGGAGAAAGAACATAGCATATTTGATACATTCAAAGAGATTAAAATGAGAAATGAAACTTTGAATATTAATACATATAATCAATTCTAGAAGAAGACTTCCAGTTCTCAAAGTAGACTGTTTTCAACCTTTGACTTTGAGAAAGGCAAAATGCAGATGGCTTTTCTCCAAGCATAGATCCCATAGCCCAAGGCAATATTAGATTAAAAAAAGACTTCATTTGAATTAGATATAAAATACATACATCCCATTGATCAAATGGAGATGCACAAACAAACTGGTCAAATGATTTCATCCATACTCACTAACATTGCTATGAGTTTGTTCAAATTGCAGGTTACTTTAGCTAATGTCCAGTCACAAATGAAGATGGACAAAGTCTCTTCACTTACTAAAGACACAAGAATCAGAGCTTTGGTGGACTTGGTAATCAAGGTGGGATATGATCCTTCAAATATCAATGTTGTAGAAGAGATCATAAGAAAGAATAATGTTGATGTAGTAGCAGTAAGAAAATAGTTGAAATTACCAGCCACAGAAGATCCTCTGGCCAAAATCATTGAAGAGGAAGAGTCATAGAAGACAGAAATGATGAAACTCATCATGGAGCAGAATGTACAGTTGAAACAAATGGAAACAGAAATGGAGAAAATAATCAAAGAAAAGGAGCAAGTTGCCAGAATGCCAATTGTTCCTTTGGAAGTTGTACCTCTTACAGTAATTCCTACATCTACATCTTCTATAGCGAACACAGGGAATACTACAGATCACCTGGCTAACGCAGTGGTTAATATGTCTCTCCAAATAGAATAAATTAAAAGATTTCAGGCTCAAGTTAATGTTCAGCAAGACCAAAGGGCAACGACTAAAACTTTCCATGCAGCAAAGCTACAGAGATCTCAGAAGCAGATAGAAAGATGGAAGAAGTTCGCAAGCAAAACCTCCATTGGCCACACACTATGTCAAGTTAAGGAAATTATATGGACCAATATTATTGAAGCCATGGATGAAATTTGGCCATGTATTCAGATTATATTTGAGCAGAAAGAGTTGATTGAGATAGCTAATGAGGCCATTTCCACTATTAACAACGAGTTGGGAGATATACCTACCATGGCCAACAACATCATCAAGTTTCTAAATTCCAAAAATAAATATGAGTTTGATGATTTGGGAGTAGATGATAGGACAAAGACAATCTTGGAAGTGAGGAAAGTTCTTACAAAGAAAAATGTTACAGCTTGAAAATAGCAGTCAATAGGTTTTTCAACAAAATAGAAGAATTAACAAAGAGGGGCATGCCTTCTTTATTTGTAATTAAGGACAAACTTATGACCAGGGAATATTACATGAGGAAGCTTAAAGAAATTGCAATGGATACTGCTAAATTAACCAAAGCTAAAGGGTGCTTTTTAACAAGGTGATGATCAATAAAAAGCACCCTTTTCGAAGTTATTAGCAATGATATTTTCATTCAACATGAGAGAAAGCATATTTTCATGGTAAAACCCACATTTGCTCGATATACCAAGTAGGTGAGATATAACGTAAGGCAACAAAAATCACCGTCCCAGATGAGGAGAAGTGGGATAAAATGTGTGAATTTCAAGAGTAAAGAAAAGATCACCTACACCTAGTGTAACACCCAAATTGTGGCAACTCAGCAATTGTTCTCCGCGAAAATAGTGCCAGACATCTAGATCACTTCACCAAATTCACTTCTTTTGGTCAAATTACTTAATTCTGTTACTTTTGAAATTAATAATAGATTTCCATGTCGATTCGGCATTCATTGTAATCCTTTTGGAAATTTAGTTTAAATACTTCATTCATTCAAAGTATTGAGGGTCAGTTCCTGATCATTGTAATATATCTTATCAAGCATTGTACTTTTTCCACGATGTTGGAGTGTCATTAATCCAATGACTTTCACAGGATTCTTGTGCTGCAATTTACTAGTGATGTTTTTCCTATTGTAATATTTGTTTTCATTGTTTTCCTCCACATTATAATCATATGAAAATCTAATTGTAAAACAGGAAATGTGAAAAATAAGATTTGTTAATTGAACACCTTATTCAAACTGTTTTACAATCTGTATGTTTTTCTTCTCAAGTTTGATTGAAATATTCTTAAATGCTTTTCGATCATTACTGAATCACATCTTCCTCATTTCATATTTCGCCTTAAGGATCCAATAAATGTAACTAACTTTCCTTGTGATTATTCTTTTAAACATTTTATGCAATATCCAGCTTTATTTGACTCCATAACCCAATGGAAAGAAAGAAATTTAATCAAATCAACCAACCAAACCAATCAACAAAATTCAAACAAAAAAACATTCAAGCATAATTATAACTAGCCTAAGATCATCTTAAAAAACAAAGTTATATCATAAAGAGAGATCCCTCTCTAGAGCTAATAGGGCTAGATCCCAGTTTCAGAAGTGGTTTGATGTTGTCCTCTATAGTTATTCCGCCAATCTTAAAATTATAGAACAATAACAAACTTCATTTACTAAGCTTGGCATACAATTCATGCTCTCTCAATAGTATTAATATTGTTTCTAAGTGTTTTGCATGCTCTTCCTCATTCTTAGAATATATCAATATATCATCAATGAATACTATCACAAAACTTTCTAGATAAGCATGCAACAAAATATTCATCAAACACATGAAAGTAGCTTGAGAAATATTCAAACCAAAAGGAACCACAACAAACTCATAATGCCCATACCTAGTCCAGAAATTTGTCTTATAAATGTCCTCTTCCTTGACGCATACATGATGTTATCCCGATCTCAAATCAATATTTGAGAATATTGTTGCTCCCTTCAACTGATGAAACAAATCATCAATTCATGGAAAAGGGTGCTTTTTATTGATCATCACCTTGTTCAAATGCATTTAATCAATGGAAAAACTAACAGTACCATCTTTCTTCTTCATAAACAGTACTGGTGCACCCTAAGGCAACACACTTGGTCTAGCATATCCCTTATCAAGAATTTCTTTCAACTGCAAGTTTAGTTCCATTAGCTCTGGAGTGCTCATTTTGTAAATTTCCTTTGATGTTGGTATGGATACTGGTACCATCTCAATAGAAAAATCCACTTCCCTATGTGGAGGAAACTCTGAAATCTCTACCGGGAATACATCCTAAAATTGCTGCAAAACCGGATACCTTTTCAGGACTTATGCATCCTTAACATGCTTACCTTTATCACTAGAAATTGCATTGCAAATAATACACACTCTTTCCTACAATTGCACTTTTCCTAGATGGCTATATCCATTTTCACTGATGTAGGATTCTTCTTGCCTTGCAATATTCTCTTCTCTTTGTCATCATCCAAGCACTCAATAGTCTTATCATAACAATCCACCTTAGTCCTATGAAGGTGCAACCAATCCATACCTAGAAGAATATTGTATGATCCCAGTGGAAGAACATTCAGATGTGTCGATGTAGGCATACCATTTAGCTCAAATGCACAAGCTCTTAACCAATGATGAATTTCTTAGTACTTGTAGCTAACTGCACCAACCAAGACTTTGCGTGCACTTCTTTTCTCTAACCACACTTATCGATGAGATCATAATTAACATAACTATAATTAGATATAGGGTCAACCAAAATAGAAACAACCTGATCACAAAGCTTCCGTACGATCTCAATAATGGATGCCTGATGATCTGCCTGCTTGTTATCAAATGTTGCATAGATCTATGGAATGTTCTTCCCAAAATCCCCAACTATTTGTGCCTCTTGAGCACTGTAGATTTGAGTCTACCACCATAATACAAAGTAAAATCCTTCTTGTGATGGTCCTTTCCACATATCCAACTGTCACATGGAATGAGTCATTCTTGCAGACAAGATCGACCTCCCTAGTATCTAAAGATATCTAGTGACAAGCAAGCCAATCAAATCCTATCTTTCTCTAAATATGCAATTTATAAAAAAAGGCAAATAAGTGTTTTAGGCCTACCTTGGGTCCAATGCAAGTTTGTGGAAGCCTCACTCCTTTGATCCAAATGAGCTCCCTTGTAGCAAATCTGCAAACACAAACAAGCACACAAATTAAATAGCACCTGAAAAGCCAATATCATAAAGCATACTTATCATGATGATCAAGGAATTCATGAAACAAATGACATAAGACAATTTGTTGAGAAAAATGAATCTGATTGTATTAATTCAAATCAAAGAAGAACTTTACAACCTGTGCCTTGATGCTGTACAAGTTCCTCCTAGGGTCCAACAAGAAGTCTCCTCTACTTTGACAAGTTTCACTCTCTTCCCAATGAAGCCAAAAGGTATGTGATCTCTCCTCTCAAGCTTAACTAGAAAGTCTCAATTCCACCAGCATTTACCCTAAAAAAATGTTCAGCTTCTAACCTCCCCAGCAACCAACCCAATGCCTTAATTTATAGTGCAATGGAGGGAAGTTACTAGGTCCTCCTTCAAAGGGATAAAGCCCTCCTTCAAAGGGATAGCTCCTATCATCAAGGGATTAGCTCCTTCTCTTTTGGGATGCATGAACCACCTAAGACCGAACCATCCACGTCAAAATTCCTTCTAGAATCATCTAGAATTAACCCAAAGTGAGTTTTTTAGAATAAACTTGTGCCTTTTTGACTTTCACAGGGGTCCGCACCCACTCCTTTAGAGATAGAGCAGGCAGGTCCGTAGGTAATGTGAACAGGGGGTGCGGGACCGCAGGCAACAATGAGAGAAAGTGCGGAACCAGAACTTCATTGATTTTCAAAGGTCTTTCTCTCATTTTCAAAGCTTGACATGAAGAGCTGAGGTCTGAGACTTGCTTAGGAGGACAGTATGAATGATGATAGACCCATACTAACTGCAAATATTCATGGTGACAATATTTTGTGTAACAGATTTCCCCCTAAAGTGCGAAGTCTGTAGTAGATGACGATTTCATTTATCATCTAGGAAGAGTGAAGTATTTTATCATTTCGAGGATCATCTTGTGGAGAGCCCGGTTGGAACCTGTAAAAACTTTCAATGCAAAATATATATATATGAGATCATATCATTGCTGAGGTAGGCATTCCCATACTCAGATCAAAACAGACTAGAAAACTAACTACTGCCCTGATATAGGAATGATCTTGTAATATCACAGATATAGACACATGTAGACACAGTATGGATGCAGCCATATGTTTATGAATAGTCCATAGTATAATGAATACAAAATTCCTTGCAGCCTGGATAGCGGAAACTAGATCCAGGGTCTTCATTTCTATTTCCCGAAATAGTACGATTCTATCCATGCGAATGAATGTGTTGAAGTTGAACATGGTAGAAACCACTTGATTACCAGTCAATGATGTAAATTGTTAACAAGTGTGAGAGAAACCACCAGTAATGTCAATGGCTCTCAAAGTACTCAGTACAATCCATGAGATGTGAATAGATGTGTTGATGTTGAATATGTCATGGAATCCTTTGATCGAAGGTCAATGATGCAACCTATCGTCGAAGGTGAGAAACCTGCCATTGAGGCATGCAGATCCCAAGGTACTGACGATTTCTAGATCATCTTTCTAGATAAAGAGCTGAAGTCGATAGAAAGCGATCTGTCATAGGCAAGCCCACAACACGAAATCATAGATCAAGTTTGAAGAAATTTAGTTGCAAGGACTGACTCAGGGATGGTCAAGATGGATGACAGATATTTTGCAGATGAATGGCTTATTTGCACTGACCTCTTGAACACATAATGACACAGTAGATGGTTTGGTGACAATTGACCCAAAGTTAATACCCAAAAACCGGCTGAAGACTTTCAATATGGTTTGATCAAATGTTTAGGCAAAGGATTTCCCAACCCAGGTGAATAAAAGTGTCGTGTTCAAGAGTGGTTACAAAGTATGACAAACAAGCTCATTTTTCTCTCTTTTTCCCCACCATTTCTGGCAAGTACCTCTTTATTTTTGACAAGCTTGAGGAGGATAACATTTGCTTGATTATAAGCTCATCCTTCGGATGAGTCCAACTTAGTTTAAATTCGAACCCTAAGAAGGAGTGGTCCGTTCCTGTTTGTAATTGAACAGGTCCTTTACTGTTAAATTTTTACAAGTCCAGTATAGGAGAAACTCAGCGTTTTTCAATTTTAGAGAGTCTGAAAAGACTTAAGAAGACTCCATGGTTGTCCTTTTTCGTAAATTTGTGTCTCCCAAGCCCGAAAAAGTATAAAATAATACTTGAGAGAACCGCTTGATCATTACGACCAAGGATTACTTTTCGTAATTAGTGCCTCTGATCTGAAAAAGTAAAAAAGCGATCAATGACACGTCGTTTTATAACCAATATAGAATTTGAAATGACAAAAATCCGGCAATCTTTTCATGTTTTTACGGTCAGAAAAGAGCTGTAAGTGGACCGTCTTTTTAGTTCTGTTTTAACGAGTTTAAAAAGAAAAACTCGGCGATCTTTTCATATTTTAGGAGTCAAAAAAGAGCTTAAAGGTGACTCTAATGTTTCTTCATCGAAAATGACCAATTTCGCCTGAGAAATCCGTTATCCTGAACAAAAACTCAAACATTACTCATTCATGTTTAAAATAGATAAAAATGATGCAAAAGTTACCTCTTTAAAGTGAAACATAAACAGATTAACATCTCATTTATTCAAAAAACTTATAAAAATGACTTTCGTAAATTCATTTTTACCGTTTGAGTTTTGGGTGAGAAAATAGAGCTTTTGGTCAGAAACTTCCCGTGAAGATTGTGGAAAATCCATCCATTGGAATCGAGCACCATCTCCTCCAGGTAATCTACATCATCCTACTCTTTAATTTCATCCGTTTCAAATTGATTTTTAGGGTTTCATTTCATTTTTTAGGAGCTTTTAGGTCAAAAAACCCGCGCGTAGAGGTACGCAGGTATAACACAGGGGACCCATGGACCCCAACTTTTTCGCACAAGGAAAAAAGTCGGGGGTCCGCACCTGCCTTAAGGCAACGTGTGTACCCACACACTGTCTCTAACAGAGAGGGTGCATACCCCGCGCAAAGGTTTTTTAAACCTAACAAACTCAAATTTCACCCAAATTTTTTTCTTTTAGATATTCTAATTCGCCTTTTTAATGAATGTAGGGTATACATCATGCTTGATTGGCGAGAATGGGAGCATGAGGATGTAGATCTCGCCGCGATAAATCATCAACCTTCAATCGATGCATTGAAGGGATGCGGCTTATACAAATTCTAGGCCATACCTGGCATGAGGGCCCAGGTGGACTTCTTGCAGTGGCTGGTAGACAGGTGGAGCATACAAGACCAGTGCTTCTTCATTGGTGGTCATCAGCTCGAAATGGAGCCGGCAGACATATACTTTTTGACTGGTTTTCCTAAGAGAGGTGAACACTTGACTCTATTCGGGACTAGGTCAGGTGGCCAGTGTGTCGATAGCCTCTGGCTAGAGTTCTGTAACAACCAGACTAGAGACAAAGGGATAGATATCAAAACCATATCCCTTCATGAACTCAAGGTAATCGAATTTACTGTTACTAGGCTCTGCGGGAGCGCAGCACTACATGTAGCCACTAGATCCCAGATGCGGATGGCAGTTGATTGCTTTCAAGGCACCATCTTCAACTGGTGTGATGCTGTGTTGGTTAATATAAAAGGCCAACTGACTAGAGCCAAGAAGGGACAACTGAAGACCTTTGGATATGGTGCTTTAGTCATGAGCTTTGGTTTGGAGAGGGTCCCAATGTTGGTCCCATAGCACCTCACTGTTGGAGCTGGACTTCCTCGAGAGCCCAAACTGATGCGATGGGTTGCAGTTATGGCCCATCATCCTGAGGAGGGGATAGAGGTCGTTCTATTCACTCCTGAGTATTTCCATTGGTTGGAAAACCAGGTTTTTGCTATTAAGGACTTTCCTTATGCTGGGGTAGATTTTCGTGGTGACCCAGACATGGCTCTTCCACCAGGAGAGAAATGGGATGACTCAGGTAAAATCATTTTCCTAATTTAAATTTTTTTTTTGTTTTTATCTCGTCCCAAAATTGATAGTAAAAGTTTCAAATGCAGATGTGGGTCCACGGCGACCAGCCGCTCTCTGGCCCTATGAGAGGAAACAACCAGCTACAACAGCACCAGCCCCACAGGATGAATCAGCAGAGACCTTGGCCGAATTGGAGAGCCACCTAGAGCGTTTGACAGGAGACATTCCAGAAACCGGCATAGATGACATTCCTCTTCGACTACAGCGCTATGTGATTGGGGTCCCAGGACCTTTCAGGAGGTTCCTTTGTAAGGTGGCCCGTACAGTGGTTTCTTATCGAGATCATCACCAGTGATAGGATGATCGCCTATTGTAGACACATATGACATTTTTGCTTTTTGTACTTATCATTTTTGCCGATCATAAGGTGTTTTTCAACCTATGATCGAAGACGATGTATATTTTGACACACTCCTATATTATACTATATCACTATTACCAGCTTATCTTGTAAAACATGTTATGGAATGTTTTTAAATTTATTTGTATGATTATTGCAAATGTCTACTTAACATTCGAGAAGCAATTGCATCTGCTAATGTATTTAAACATCTTGGAATATGTTGATATTCAATATAACCAAATTCACGTTCCAAGAGACACACTCTCAAAAATAATCTTAATAACACTGGATTTCTAATGGCATATACTCTATTAAGCTGTAATACAATGAGTTCAGAATCTAACCTCACTATCAAACTCCGAATCCCAAATGAAATAGATTAAGATAATAACTCAATCACTGCACTATACTCGGCAATGTTTTTCATTGTTTGACCGAGGCTTACCCCATGCATAGATACCAACTCGTCAGAGGGCGAATAGATAACCCAAGCTGCGGAAGAAATGTTCTGTGTATTACGACAAGCACCATCAGCAAAACCAATGTATGTTTGGAGATGCATCGACATCTGCAATATCAAGAGTAAAACCAAGATAAGCAGGAATAATGACGAAAGACACTCTCTGAGCTAGGCACACTTTTTAATCTAAAACACACCAGCTAGAAAGAAAACTAACCTAACTAAAAATCTCCACACCCATTTTTAAGCATAATACCTCTTCAGGTAAAGACCATTTCTGGGTTTACCTAAAGAGACCCCGTCAAAGTCTACCAATTCATAGGCCCCTTTTGCTAGCTTTCGCTTAACAACATAAGGACCATGCCACATAGGCATGAATTTTCTAGGGCCTAATTTATCGTTTGCTTGATCGTACAATAAGACTAGGTCTCCTTCCGAAAAATTTCAAGGGGTCACATTTTGATCATACTGAGCTTTAATACGTTTTGCATGAGTTTCGATCGCTAATGCAGCATCACGTCGATTCTCATCTAGCTGAGCCAAGTATAACAAACGTCTTTCCTCTTCAGAAGTGGCTGGAAGTAACTCGATGGCCATTTGCAATGACTGGATTTTGCATTCAATGGGTAACACAGCTTCCAGACCATAAACTAGTTGGAAAGGAGTGAAGCCTGTTGACATTTTTACTGAGGTTCGATACGCCCAAAGTGCTGAAAATAGCATGTTATGCCAATTCGACCTATGAATCCCAATGATTCGTCGGAGCATGATGACTAGAACTTTGTTGATGGCTTCAACCAGGCCATTAGCCCATGGATAATACGGAGTTGAACTATCATGATGAAAGCCAAGCTGGCCTGTAAGTTCAGTCATCATAATGTTTCGAAAATGATGCCCATGATCAGTTATAATTGCTTGTGGAACACCAAACCTAGCAATTATATGATTAAATACGAAAACCGTAGCTGTTTTGCCGTCTGCCTCAAATGTAGGCATCGCCTCAGCCCACTTGGTAAAATAATCTACCGCAAGGATGACATACACATGCCCCCCGGCCGAGTGAGGGTTACATGTAATAAAATCGATACCCCATTTCGCAAAAGGACCGACGAAAATTATAGGGTGGAGAGGAGCAGGTGGAGCGCGCATCTTTCGATCAAAAATTTGGCAGTTGTGCCATTTTCGGACCGCGTTAATACAATGTTTAAACAAAGACGGCTAGAAGTAGCCAGTGCACAATATCTTTTGGGCTGTGGCATACCCAGACATAGGACCGCCACACTCTCCAGAGTGACAGTCATTCAAAACCCTTTCAGCTTCCTCATGAGTTAAACAACGTTGAAAAACAGAGTCCGCCCCACAACGATAAAGTGTATCTCCAATAATTCTGAATTGTTGGGACTGGAATCGTATTTTTCGACATTCTAACCTTGAAATTTCTGGCCGAAAGGATTGGGTCTGGAGATAAACAATGATATCCCCATACCATGGATCTAAAGTGCTGATTAGAAACAAGGATTCGTCCGCAATGGGCTCCTCCGCCACAATTTCCATGTCAGCACCCGGGAAGTCACACATTAACTCCGTAAAAACTAAAGATTTCTTCGACTTAGACTTTTCAAATTCCAAGTCGAACTCCTGCAGGATGACAATCCATTTGGAGTACTTGCCCCGCAGCAATTGTTTGGTCAGAATATAGATCATAGGGTTGCAATCAGAGATTACTGTAGTCTTGCGTAGTAAAATGTAATGACGAAAACGTTGGACAGCTTGAACAGTTGCCAATGCCAATTTCTCCACATGTGAATATTTTAGCTCAGTTGGATTTAAAGTTCGACTAAGATAATATATCACATGTTCAGTACCGAATTCATCTTCCTGAACTAACACCATTCCAATGGTGGAATGGGAGGCGGTGAGATACAAGAAGTAGTCCTGGTTTTAGTTGGTAGGATGCAATAACGGTGCATGGGTCAATGCGTGCTTTAGTGCATCAAAAGATTTATCAGCTATCTCATCCCAAAAGAATGGAGTATTCTGTTTCAACAACCGGGTAAAACCCTTTGTGATCTCGGCGTAGTTAGGAATGAATCGACGTAAAAAGTTTTCTTTCCATTGCAAACTTTGGAGTTGGCGAAGATTCGAAGGAGGAGGCAATTTGACAATAGCTTCAACCTTCGAGGGATCGATGCGAATGCTGGCTTTCGAAACAACAAACCCTAGTAACCGACCCGTTTCTATACAGAAAACACACTTGTGTGGATTCAACCTAATTCGATAATGCCTACACCTCATAAAGATTGCTCGTAAATGGATGAGATGATCAGCTCGATGTAATGAATGAGAAGGAAAATCATCGAGATAGGGTTGCACAATGTGCTTGATGTCATGAAACGCATAAGACATGGCCCTTTGAAAAGTTGCCCCGACGTTCTTGAGCCCAAAAGGTAATTTGCAATAAGCAAATGTCCCCCATGGACAAATGAAAGCCATTTTTGGTTGATCAACAGGTAGAATATTGATTTGATTGTATCCGGAAAAACCATCCATTAAGGAGAATATTTCACTGCCAGCATAATCATCAATGATTTGATCGATATAGGGAGTTGGGTAATTGTCTTTTGGACAGGCTCGATTAATGTCCCTATAATTGATACATATTCTTATTTTCCCTTGCTTTTTCTTAACAGGAACAATATTCGATACCCAATCCGTTAACGGAATCGGATAAATGAAACCTGCTTTGAGTAATTTTTCAACTTCTGCTTTAATAGCAGCAGCTTTACTCGGGTGGATCTGACGCAAACGTTGCCAGACGGGTTTAGCATCCGGGTAAGTTTTAATTTCATGAACAACAATTGCGGGGTCAATTCCTGGCATTTCCTCATATGACCAGGCAAACACGTTGCAGAATTCTTGAAATAGGGCCTTATATGTTTGAATTTCATCTTCCATACAAGAGGCACCTATATGAATGTTTTCAACAATTCCAGGCTTAACCGAAATATCAATAGGAATAGTTAGAGAAATGTTTCCCAAATTTAACTCAGAATCAGGATTTTTCATTGGATTCTGAGGTTCCTTGACATATTCAGTCGTAAAAATAGATGAAAAATCATTTTCAAAACGATCACTCTCAGGTAAAAACGAAGATCTATGATGAAGATCTTCCCATGGTAAATCATCGACACATAGGATTTCACGAATTTGCTCATCAGTGTGAACAAGTTTGGAAAACATTGTTGAATCTGAGTTTGAGGTTGAAAGTGATTCCTCATGGACCACATTCATTAAGTCAATTTTGGTTGAAGATGGGTCGGAAAACGACTGCATGGCCTGATACGCAATTTCATATGGACTCAAAGGCATAACATCACCAAATGAGTCTATCTCAGATTCAGAAGGTATGATCCAAGGATCATCATAAAAAATAGTGTCTGACGAAATCATATGAATGGTTTCAGCAGAAGACGATGCGTTGATAGGAGGAAAAGGAAAAGTTCCCAGTAAACCAGAATCTTTAACTAGTCCTACTCCAACATCCTTATACGGGATAGTTGTTTTGCCGACATGCTGAATGCTTTCAGAAGAGGCTGGGTCAGACGAAAAGTAAGTCAGCTAGTCTATAGTTATGATCTTTCCATTATGAGGGAAATTTATAAGCCGAAAGACCGATGAAACGACAGCTGTCATAGCGTAAGACCAACTACGACCCAACAGAAGGTTGTAATCTAGAGGGGCATCAACCACCTCCACATCTAGATTAACAGTTTTGCCTTCAACCCCTATAGGTAAATCCTATAGAATGCCAAAAGGATGAAACCCACGGCCATCAAAGGCCTTTAGAATCGTCGGGGATTGATTTAGTGAAGGAGAACCAAATACACATATCGACATAATACACGTTGAGGCTCCCTCATCAATCACAGTCCTATAACAAGGTCTGTTTTTTACTAACACTGGGATCTGGAAAGCTATTTGATGAGGTAAGCGCGGTGTACTATTTTCTAGATCGAAAATTATAAGGTTCAAGTCCTGAACGTCAACAGCTCCTACAGCCTACAATAGTAATTTACGCTGTGCTGGACATGATTGCAGCACTTCCAAAGCCGACATTGCTGAAGGTGAAACAGCCAAATCTTCAACAATGTTATAGTTCTGAGCCACTCTCGCATGTGGATTGAAAGCTGACTTTCAAAGTATACCCTTGGCGGGCGGTTTGATTACTAAGTCTGGGTTAGGTTTCTCGATTTGTAGTGGATCGGAACTGGGAGCTGAGGTTGATGGGATCGAATGAGAAGATTCTGCTTCTTTACCATCAACAGGACTTTTACTTCCATAATCTTGCGATTGAGTCGCAATCCTAACATGGGACATCATCATTATGGGTTCTTCGGAGGCATTTGAGGAAGAACCTATCATCTTATTGTCTTGACTTGGAAAAGGATCCTTCAAAACAGCAGGCGTTTGGGAACCTTTGACAATTTTTGCAACCTCTACACGATGAGTGAAGTCCCTTGTAAAATGCTCTTCATCACAAATGAGACAAGGATAACGAGGTTTCTGTTTATCATCAGTTGATTCCGCTTTTTCTGGTTTCTCTTTCGAATTTTTATCTGTTTTATTTTTCTTCTTCCCTTTCTTTTTACCGCCGGATTTTGATTTGGCCATAGATGACTCTACGACATGAATATCGACGGAAATTTCCACGGAAGAATCTCCTGTCAGGGAATCTGGAAAGGTTATGATAGGATAAGAATTCTTGGAAGACTTCTTCTTACTTTTGGTATTAACTGTACCAATCATACCATCAGCGGCATGAGACCCTGAAGGAGATGCAGTTATTTGATTTTACTTAGGAAGTGTTACACTAAAAAATGTCACCATGACTATTTACAGTTAGTATGGCTCAATCAACAGTCATGCTACCCTCTTAGGCAAGTCTTATGCCTCTGCTATCCATCTCAAACTCAAAGAAGAGAGAAAGTCTTGTAAAAAATGTGTTTATCTCTGGGGACGCAGGTTCTCTCAAGCCTTAGCTGCGGGGACGCTCACAATGTTCACAAAGACTGCGTCTTTGGACGCTCTGTATATTAAGGGACAGGTGCGTCCTTCTGTAAAAGGCAAAATGCGCAAGTTTCATCTTAAAAAAGTTACTTGTGGTTACTTCTAGAACTTTCTAGAGGTCGGTTTGATGAAATGGATGCGCCTCCAGTTGGTTCATGTATCCCTATTAAGGAGGAACTTATCCCATCAATAAGGGAGCTATCCCACCCAAAGAGGGGGATTATCCCATTGATGGTGGACCTGAATAACCTCTTTACAGCACTATAAATAAAGGCATTGAGCCAGAGGGAGGAGAGGTTGAAGCTATACATTTTCTTTGGGTAAATGCTGCAGGAATTAGGACTCCCATTTAGAACCTTGTGAGGAGAGATTGTCTTTGCTTGATTCTACTTGGAAGTGGGTGAGCTTTGTCAAAGTAGAGGAAAACCCTTGATGGACCCTGGGAGGAACTTGCACAACACCAAAGGCCAGGTTGTAAGAGTTTCTTTGTTTCGTTATTAATACAAACTGGTTCATTTTTCTCAATAGCTTGTGTTAATGAGTTATTTCATGTGTTCCTTGGTCTGCATGTTGAATATATGTTTTATTATATGAGATGCAAGTGCTTGGTAATTGTTTGATTGTTTGTGGTTGCAGGAATTGATGTGAAGGAGGAGCTCATCCGGATCGGCAAGGACGAACTACAACAACAGCGTTTTGGAATAAGGTAAGCCTAAACACTTGTAGTTTTCATATTTTAAAAGATGTATTTAGAGAAAGATTGCTCCATTTTGTCTTGTTTGTCGCTAGAGAGTTTAGACTCCTAGGGAGGTCAGTTGTGTCCGCACAAACGACTTTTTCCGCCACGACAAATTGGCGACTCCACTGGGGACTCCATTAATGTGAAAGTCTTTTCCTTTGTGTGAACTTTGCTCTGAGAAAATCATTTTTATTTTCTGGTTTTTGACTGTGAGAATTAGTATTTGGGTGGCTTAGCTTTAGATTTAGTTAGATTTGGTTTTTCTTAACTTTTCCAAAAGGATGCACCCTCTGAGTACTGCACAGTGCGTCTTTGGACGCGCTGTTGCCGTTTGCACAAAGCGGGCCCGCGCCTGTTCTAACGGGTTGCCTGCGTCTTCCTGTAAAAATTTAGAAAAACTCCATTCTTGCTTTAATTGCTTTTAGATTTTGTTTTTTCTCAGTGTTTTCTGCCCAGATCCTTTAGTACCCTGTCAAAAATTTTCACCTGAACTTGTTTTGTGAGCTTTGAGTGTTTTAGTGGATTTCAACGAAGTTTAGGCCTAGGGTTTGATTTTTGAATAGGTCCTGTAGTGACTTTGACGGTAGAAAGTTGTCCAGCCTTAGATCTCTCTGGTTTGTCAGCCTTCTTAGAAGTCGGGCCTGTCGTAAAGTCTCCTTGTGTGAGCAGCTTGCCATTTAAGTTGCCTTTTGGGTCAAATTTCGAATTACTTGTTTATAAAGTATTGATTTCCATTTTACAAAAGACAAAAATATTAGAGTTTTGTTTTGACTAGTTTTTGGTTCTGCAATAAGCTAGTCCTTGATTTGATTGTGATCAAGTAAAACACCTTAGAATAATCATTGTTGGCTTTGCCTCATTAGGATTAATTAGGGTAATTTCCTTTTGATTTGTTTTGTTTTTTGAGTGAATTTTCATAGATTTCATAGTTTGCAATTGATTTTTATTAAAATAGATTTATGTTTTTCGTTAAATAAGAAAAATACAAAAACATCTCCTTTAAAAGTCTTGTTTCAAGTAGCTTTTTGTTTTTGAAAGAGAAAAAGAGTTTTTTCGTGCATGTAAAGAGCGGTCATGTTTTTATGCTTGGAAAAGACAAACGAATTGTTTCTTTGATTGTCCTTAATTAAGAAGTTGCTTTTATAAAAAGTGCATTCTCTCAACTTTTTAGTTAAGCAATTCATCGAAAAAGTAAAGTAGTGGGTAAATCATCCTAGGTGCATTTTGTAGTGGTTTCGAGTCGAGTCAACACACCACTGGTTTCACTTCCATCACCTTTTGACTTAAGAAACAACCTTAAAAGTAACGCTTAAATTAAAATCAATCTAGTAATTTTTATTTTTCTAGGGCTCTGAAACACCAACATAGCTTAGGCTAGGGTCTTGGAGTAGGTGAGTACTTAACTCTCCAAGACTACAAAACCAAACAGATAGTTTATCTTGAGTAGAATAAATCCAATTGTTTCAATTGCATTCTGGGAAAGCTCCTCTTAAAGGAGAAGCACGAGCTCGTGTCCGAACCAGTGAGGGGATCATTCCCCCTCGTTGGGAACGACGCCAGACAGTACGTATTACAAACGGTAAACCTCGGATTAACCATTGTCGAGGAGCCAGGGGTCACTTATCGGTAAACCTTGGATTACTGTCAAGGAGCCGGTAAGGGGATTGAGCTTGTTACTCTGCCCTTGCGTGCTGTCGGAGTTTAGACTGTTCCCCCAGGTGTAATTGTTGTGATTGGTAACTTTAGTGACCATAATCTTTAGGGTTCTACCGAGGTGACGGTGGAGGGAAGGTCCCACTGTACCTGGAACAGACGTCGGTTATACTCACTTGGATTTTCCGGGGGGTTCACTTCACTTCGAGACGGTTAAAGTGGAGGAACTTGTGCCGGTCTATTCATTAAGCAGGTTGCCGGGGTAACTGTTCCACCCGCCATTTCTGTACTGAATCCAGCGAGGTTGGATTTCATCACCAACTAGCGCTTTTGGTCCGGAAGACTACTGTTTGTGTTTGGTTTGACGCTCTAGATTCTTTAGGCGTGTGCTTCAAATTTGTTTGCTTCTTTAGAAGACTTTAGGTGGTTTGATTTGAAATTTTTACTTTGTTTTCGTGTGTTGTAGTTAAAAATCTTTAATTGTGGCGGAATTACCGAGACAGTCCCGTAGACTTCGGGGCCAGTCTCCTGAAGTTGTTTCTGTGGCCGAATTGTTGAGAAGATCCCGTAGACTTAGGGGATCACCTCCTCGAGACGACCCGGGTAATTTAGAAGGTTTAAAGGTCCTTGTAACTCCTCCTAGTGACAGTAGAGTAGGTTCACCTGAAGAAGGAGAATCTTCCTTGGTAGTCCATCCGGATTACCAAAGTTTAGAGACAGGTTATAATCCCGAAGCTGTTTCAGTTTCTGAGCTTGTTGGTAATTTTTTGTCTGCTAGTGATACAGGCGAAGAACCTAAAATATCTGAACCTGTTACTCCAACTTCTAGTGTTCCAGATTCACCAAGAATAGAAAGAATTATCACCGAAAATCTTCCTACTGGTTTGATTGCTATAGAAGAACTTGCTCCAGAGGAGGATATAGGTGTCTCTAACCTTGAAGGTCAACTTACTATTGATCTAAGGGAGCGTGAATCCATCTTTTACAGTCCTCCTAGAAGTACTACTTGGTACCTTTCGTTAACCAATTATTTGGACAACTCAGGGGTAGGTTTTTCTCCACCTCGTACTCCTTTTCCACCTAGAGGTATTTATACTCCTGTAAATATGACTGGTCAGTCGTCCGTGTTTACTCAAAGTCCTGAATCTTTTTTACACGGCGGTCCTTCTGTTCCCACTGGGTATCAATCTCTTTCTGGTACCTTTGCGGGGGCATCTCCTCAACCCGTTTATCGTGGGTTATTAATTGGAAACAGTGGTAATGTACCATTGGGTGTAGGAGACATTTACATGATGTCAGGTTCAGTTCCCGTTTCTCAACCTCAAGGTGGCCAATTACCGCCTGGGGGGCAACCGCAGTTAACGCCTGGGGGGCAACCTCAAGGTACACAAATCGTGTCTGGGGGGCAACCTCAAAGTCAGTATGCACCTATGGTGCAATACGCGCCTCAAGGTCAACCCAGCCTCAATATGTACCCCAGGGTCAACCTCAGTATCAATATCAACCTCAAGGATGGCAACCTCAAGGATGGCAACCTCAAGGGTATCAACCCCAAAGTTATCAACCTCAAGGGTACCAACCTCAAGGTCAAGGTCAACCCCAGTATCAGTATTTACCTCAAGGTTATCAACCTCAAGGTCAATACTCGAGTCAAGGTTATCAACCGCCTCAAGGTCAGTCATATGTTCCAAGTATGGGAACTGCACCTTACAATTATCAATCCTACCCTCAATCCGGTTATGGATCTCAGTATCCTCAACCTGTTACGGGTCAATACCCTGGAATGTTAGTATGGGATCCATCACAGGGTCAACAGGTGTTGCAGCCAAGTGTACAGATGGTTCCTCAAGCTGGACAACCCGTAGTTTCTGGTCCAACCCAGCAACCGCAACCTGTCCAGCCAAATGTTCAAACTTCTGTAACTTCGGTAGTTACTCAGCCGCCAATTGCACCTAGCACTCCATCTCAAACGGCTGCTGCAACTACCGCTACATCTACCATACTTACTTCTGGAGTATCGACGGCTCCAGTTTCTACTGTCCCTGTTACCACACCTCAGACATCTTTACCGTTGTCTGGATCTACGATTCAAACCACGGTCCAGATGCCTATAGGTCAGCCTGGTATAAGTACGGTTGTTACTACTCAACCTCAATTTGTTCAACCTCCGTACCAGGGACAGTACCAACATGGGCAAGCTGTCCAACAACCGGTTTACCAGTATCAACCGTATCCTGGGTACACTTATCAACAACCTCAACAACCCCAGTACGGTCCGGTTAATCCTGGTTTTCCAGGAGGATATAATATCCCAAATGCGACTCCTGTTCCTAGTTATCCTGGATATCCTCCTCCTGGGGCTGGTATTGTGACCCAGAGTTTTAGAGATCCTAACCGGCAGTTACCGTTTATCGCAACTTTAGATTTACCAGACTTGACGCGCCTAACGAACGATCCAATTCAATATCTTCCGTTCTGGCCGCCAATGCCAAATAAGTTGCCCAGTGATATACCCAAGTTTGAAGGTAAGTCTGGAGAGGATCCGTCCAATCACGTGATGACTTACCACCTCTGGTGTGCTTCGAATTCTATCTCAGATGATTCCATCCGCTTACGTCTTTTTCAGCGTACACTCATTGGTCTCGCGGCCAAGTGGTACATTGAGTTACCACGGGCCTCTTTTTACAACTTTAGTCAGTTAGCTACGTCGTTCTTAACTCACTTTCAGTTGCCGGTCAGATACGATAACGGCACGGAGTTATTAACTTCACTAAAACAATCGACGTCCACGTATATTTCTGATCACATTCATGAGTGGAGACGTCGTAGGAGGTTAGTGAAAGTTTTTATCCCGGACCAAATCTTAGCTGAATGGTTTGTCAAATCATTATTACCGAAGATTACTGAAGATGTAGCTAAGGCCGGAGTAGTTACTGAGGAGCAAGTCATTGCTCAGGCACAATACCTTGACTTAGTTTACACTCAGTCGGGTACATTACACGAGAAGATTCCGGATCTTCCAAAGTCAAACCAAATCGCTGCTGCTCCTTCGGGATCTCATGCCGCTGATGGTATGATTGGTATCGTGACTACGAAGAGCAAGAAGAAGTCTTCCAAGGCTTCAAATACTCCAATTATCACTTTGCCTGATTCTCCGACAGGAGAGTCTTCTCCTCCTGAACTTACCGCCGATATTCACGCTGTAGAGTCATCTACGGCCAAATCAAAAAACGGTGGAAAGAAGAAAGGAAAGAAGAAGGCTAAAGCAGACAAGGCTCCGAAGGAGAAAACAGAAAAGTCGGAAACCAATGACGAAAAGCGCAAACCTCGATATCCTTGTCTTATTTGTGAAGAGGATCATTTTACGAGAGATTGCCCTCATCGGGCCGAGGTTGTGAAAATAGTCAAAGGTGCTCCCACTCCTGCTGTGTTAAAAAATCCATTTCCGGAGCAGGAAAATAAGATGATAGGTTCTTCTTCGAATGCCAGTGAAGAACCCATTTTGATGATGTCTCATGTGAGGATTGCGACTCGATCGCAAGATTATGGTAGTAAGAATCCTGTTGATGGTAAAGAAGCAGAATCTTCTCACTCTAACCCATCAACCTCAGCTCCTGGTTCCGATCCACTACAGATCGAAAAACCTAACCCAGACTTAGTGATTAAGCCGCCCGCCAAGGGTGTACTTCGAAGGTCTGCTTTCAATCCACATGCGAGAGCAGCCCAGAATTACAACATTGTTGAGGACTTAGCTGTTTCACCCTCAGCAATGTCGGCGTTAGAAGTGCTGCAATCATGCCCAGCACAACGGAAATTGCTTTTGTCGGCTATCGGAGCTGTTGATGTTCAGGACCCAATCTAATGATCTTCGATCTAGAAAATAGTACACCGCGTCTCCCCCATCAAATGGCTTTCCAAATTCCAGTGATAGTCAAAAACAGGCCTATTCATCGGACTGTGATTGATGAGGGAGCTTCTACGTGTATTATGTCGATTCAATGTTGGAGATCCCTTGGTTCTCCTTCGTTGAACCAATCCCCCACCATCCTTAAGGCCTTTGATGGCCGTGGGTTCCGTCCGTTTGGTATTCTACAAGAATTGCCTATAGGGGTAGAAGGTAAAACCGTTAGTCTGGATGTGGAAGTGGTTGATGCCCCTCTAGACTACAACCTTCTTTTGGGTCGAAGTTGGTCATATGCTATGACAGCGGTCGTTTCATCGGTCTTCAGAATAATTAAGTTTCCACATAACGGTAAGATCGTGACTATTGATCAGCTGACATACTTTTCATCCGACCCAGCCTCTTCAGAGAGTATCCAGCATGTCGGTAAGACGACAATCCCTTATAGGGACGTTGGTGTAGGTTTAGTTAAGGATTCCGGTTTACTGGGAACTTTTCCTCTCCCTCCACTCAACGTAGACCCTTCATTTGCGACAATTCATATGATTACATCAGAAAACATTATTTATGACGATCCTTGGATTGTCCCATCTGACTCTGAGATAGACTCATTCGGTGATGCTATGCCTTTGAGTCCATATGAAATTGCTTATGAAGCTGTCATGTCTTTTACCGACTCGCATTCAACCGAAATCGACCAAATGAATGTGGTCAGTGAAGAATCACTTTTCACCTCAACCTTAGAACGGATAGCGTTTCCCGAAGTCGTGTCATCTGACGAACAACTTCGCGAAATCCTAAGTGTAGATGATCTACCATGGGAGGATCTCCATCACAGATCTTCGTTTTTACCTAAGGATGATGCATTTGAAAATGATTTTTCATCTATCTTTACCGCTGAATATGTCAAAGACGCTCAGGATCCAACGAAACATTCTGATTCAGAGCTGAATTTAGGGAATATTTCTCGTACTATTCCCATTGATATTTCAGTGAAGCCCGGAATTGAGGAGAACATTCATATAGGTGCCGCATGTACTGAAGAAGAAATCCAAATTTACAAGGCCCTATTCCAAGAATTCCGCGATGTGTTTGCCTGGTCTTACGAGGAAATGCCGGGAATCGATCCTGCCATTGTTGTTCATGAAATAAAGACCTACCCGGATGCTAAACCCGTCCGGCAACGGTTGCGTCAGATTCACCCTCGAAAAGCGGCTGCGATTAAAGCAGAAGTCGAAAAGCTGTTGAAAGCAGGTTTCATTTATCCGATCCCGTTAACGGATTGGGTATCGAATATTGTTCCAGTCAACAAGAAACAAGGAACAATAAGAATCTGTATCGACTATAGGGATATAAATCGAGCTTGTCCAAAAGACAACTATCCTACGCCTTATATCGATCAAATTATTGATGATTGTGCCGGAAGTGAAATGTTTTCCTTTATGGATGGTTTTTCGGGCTATAATCAAATCAATATTCTACCTGCCGACCAACCAAAAACGGCATTCATTTGTCCATGGGGGACATTTGCTTATTGCAAATTACCTTTTGGGCTTAAGAATGCCGGGGCTACTTTTCAACGGGCGATGTCTTATGCATTTCATGACATCAAGCACATTGTGCAACCCTATCTCGATGATTTGCCTGCTCATTCTTTACATCGAGCTGATCACCTTGTCCATCTACGAGCAATCTTTATGAGGTGTAGGCATTATCGAATTCGGTTGAATCCCCACAAGTGTGTTTTCTGTATAGAAACAGGTCGATTGCTGGGATTTGTTGTTTCAAAAGCCGGCATTCGCGTCGATCCCTCGAAAGTCGAGGCTATCATCAAATTGCCTCCTCCTTCGAGTTTGCGCCAACTCCAAAGTTTGCAAGGGAAAGCAAACTTTTTACGCCGATTCATCCCAAACTACGCCGAGGTCACTAAAGGTTTTACACGGTTGTTGAAACAGAACGCACAATTCTTTTGGGACGAGATTGCCCAACAATCTTTTGATGCACTTAAACACGCGTTGACCCATGCACCGTTGTTGCATCCTCCCAACTACAACCAGGACTACTTCTTATACCTCGCAGCTTCGCATTCCACCATTGGAATGGTGTTAGTTCAAGAAGATGAATTCGGAGCGGAGCATGTGATATATTATCTTAGTAGGACCTTGAATCCCACTGAGCTAAAATATTCGCATGTGGAGAAATTGGCCCTGGCAGCCGTTCAAGCTGTCCAGCGTTTTCGTCACTACATTCTTCTCCGTAAAACTACAGTTATTTCGGATTGCAACCCTATGATTTATATCTTGACAAAACAATTGCTAGGGGGCAAGTACTCTAAATGGATCGTTATCCTGCAAGAGTTCGACTTGGAGTTCGAGAAGTCCAAGTCTAAGAAATCCTTAGTTTTTGCGGAATTGATGTGTGATTTCCCGAGTGCTGACACAGAGACTGTGGCAGAAGAGTCCATTGCGGACGAATCTTTGTTTCTTATCAGTACTGTAGATCCGTGGTACGGGGATATAATCATCTATCTCCAAACCCAAACCTTTCGGCCTGAAGCTTCCAAAGCGGAACGTCGAAAAATTCGGTTTCAATCCCAGCCATACAGAATTATTGGAGATACACTTTATCGCCGGGGGGCAGACTTAGTTTTTCGACGTTGTTTAACTCACGAAGAGGCTGAGAGAGTTTTGAATGATTGTCACTCTGGAGCATGTGGCGGTCATATGTCTGGGTATGCCACAGCTCAGAAGGTGTTGCGCGCTGGCTATTTCTGGCCGTCTATGTTTAAGGATTGTATCATTGCCGTCAGAAAATGCCACAACTGTCAAGTGTTTGATCGCAAGATGCGCGCTCCACCTGCTCCTCTCCACCCTATAATTGCCGCTGGTCCATTCGCCAAATGGGGTATCGACTTTATTACTTGTAACCCTCACTCGGCCGGGGGGCATGCGTATATCATCCTTGCGGTTGATTATTTTACTAAGTGGGCCGAGGCGATGCCTACATTCGACGCAAGCGGCAAAACAGCTGCAGTTTTCGTATTCAATCATATCATAACTAGGTTTGGTGTCCCACAAGCAATCATTACTGACCATGGGAGCCATTTTCGAAACATCATGATGACTGAGCTTACAAGCCAGCTTGGTTTGCGCCACGATAGCTCTACTCCTTATTATCCGCAAGCCAACGGTTTGGTTGAGTCTATCAACAAAGTTCTGGTTATCATGATCCGACGAACCATTGGTGTTCATCGGTCGAATTGGCACAACATGTTATTTTCAGCGCTATGGGCATACCGAACCTCAGTGAAAAATTCAACAGGGTTCACTCCTTTCCAGCTAGTTTATGGCTTGGAAGCTGTGTTACCCATTGAATGCGAAATCCCATCACTTCAAATGGCTGTCGAATTACTTCCAGCTACTTCCGAAGAGGAGAAACGTTTATTGTACTTGGCTAAATTAGATGAGACTCGACGTGACGCTACATTGGCAATCGAGACTCACGCGAAACGAATGAAAGCTCAGTATGATAAAAATGTAACCCCTCGAAGTTTTTCGGAAGGAGACCTAGTGCTATTATATGATCAAGCTAACGATAAGCTAGGTGCTGGAAAATTCGTTCCTATGTGGCATGGACCCTACATTGTAAAGCGAAAGCTAGCAAAAGGGGCTTATGAGCTGGTTGATTTTGATGGGGACTCTTTGGGTAAACCCAGAAATGGACTTTACCTAAAGAGGTATTATGCTTAAATGGTGGATGGAGAAATTTTTAGATAGGTTAGATTTTCTTTCTAGCTAGCGTGTTTGTTAGTTTAGTCAGTGTGCTTAGCTTAGAGAGTGTGTTTTTTCGTCATTATTCTGGCTTATCTTGGTTTTACTCTTGATATTGCAGATGTCGACGCCTCTCCAAACATACATTGGATTTGCTGATGGTGCTTGTCGTAGTACACGGAATATCTCTTCCGCAGCTTGGGTTATCTATTCGCCCTCTGACGAGTTAGTTTCTATGCATGGGGTAAGCCTCGGTCAAACAACGAATAACATTGCAGAATACAGTGCAGTGGTTGAATTATTATCCGAATCTATTTCATTTGGAATTCGACGTTTGATAGTGAGGTTAGATTCTGAACTTGTTGTATTACAGCTTAATAGAGTTTATGCCATTAGAAATCCTGTGTTATTAAGGTTGTTTTTGAGAGTGCGTCTCTTGGAACGTGAATTTGATTACATTGAATATCAGCATATTCCAAGGTCTTTAAATACATTAGCAGATGCAATTGCTTCTCGAATGTTGGACAGACATTTACGATAATCATGCAAGTAAATTTAAAAACATTTCATCACATATGTTAAACAAGATAAGCCGGTAATAGTGATATATATATATATAGATAGGAGTGTGTCAAAAAATATACATCGTCTTCGATCATAGGTTGAAAAACACCTTATGATCGGCAAAAATGATAGTACAAAAAGTCAAAATGTCACATGTGACTACAAAAGTGACTAGTCAATCACTGGTGGTGCTCTCTGTATGACACCACTGCACGGGCTACCTTACGCAAAAATCTCCTAAACGGTCCAGGGACCGCGACTACGAAGCGCTGAAGCCTGGTAGGAATGTCGTCCATAGTAGTCTCAGGTATATCTGCCGTGAGACGCTCTAGATCATGCTCCAACTCAGCTAGTACTTCTGCAGCCGCGTCCTGTGGGGCCGGTACCGGTGCAGCTGGATGTAGTCTATCAAAAGGCCGGAGGTTGGCTGGACGCTGTGGACCAACATCTGCATTTTGAAAATTTTACTGTTAGTTTTGAGACGATATATATGAAAAATAAAAAAATACATAATTAGAAAACTTGTGAAAAATAAAGTACCTCTGTCATCCCATTGTTCTCCCGGTGGAAGAACCATGTCCGGATCACCTCTAAAATCCACTCCGGCATACGGAAAGTCCTGTATCAAAAAAACCTGGTCCTCTAACCAGTGAAAGTAACTATCTGAGAATCGAACCACCGCCGCGCCCTCGTCAGGATGCCGGGCCATCACCGCAACCCATCGTATCAGCTTTGGCTCCCGAGGACCCAAGATATCAACAGTGAGTTGCTGAGGGATCAGCATTGGAACTCTCTCCAAGGCAAAGCTCACGACTAGAGGCCCATATCCAAAAGTCTTTAGTCGTCCGTTCTTTGCCTTGGTCAGTTGGCTCTTCATATGAGCCGACACAGCTTCACACCAGTTGAAAATGGTGCCTTGGTAACAGTCAATTGCCATCCGCATTTGGGATCCGGAAGCAATGTGTAAAGCGGCCGCGCCGCAAATTCTGGTAACCGTGAACGCTATGACTTTGAGTTCATGCAGAGTGATGTGTTTTATCTCTATGCCTTTCGAATGGTGAGCCCCAGGTGTGCACCACTCGTCGCGGAGACTATCAAGGGATTGGCCACCCGGCCTAGTCCCCGCAAGACTGAGTTGCTCACCTCTGTTCGGCAAGCCAGTGAGAAAGTATACATCCGAGGGCTCTATCTCGAGCTGGTGCCCTCCTATGTAAAAGCATTGTTCTTGAACGTTCCATCGCTCAACCAGCCATTCCAAGAATCTTACCTGGCCCCTCATGCCCGGTATGGTCCAGTATTTGTATAACCCGCATGCTCTTAGGGCATCCAGGGAAGGTTGATGATTTATTGCAACTTCATCATCCTCTACATGCTCTCTTTCTCTCCAATCTAACATGGTTAATACCCTGCACATCAGAAATAGCAATTAGAAATTGATTTGGGAATTTTTGGTAGTTTTTGAGGGAGTTGGGGTTTTGAAATGCGCACTTCTCGGAAGACGCACCCCGGCTTTGTAGCACAGGGCGCCCGGACGCGGCTGGCCTGAAGGCGGGCCGCGTCTTCCGACCATTTTCCCATATGAGAAAAAGTCGGGGGACGCGGGTCACCCGAAGGGCACCCGCGTCCGCCGAGAGGCGCATTCCAAAACCAAAACCCCCCCAAAAAATGAAACTAAGACCTAAAAATTAATTCTAATCGGATAGAAATGCAGAGTAGGATGTGTAAAATACCTGGATAAGACGGCGTTCGATTCCGACGGTCGGATTTTCCGCAGCGACCACGGGAAATTTTCTTGTCAAAAGCTCCTTTTTCAACCTCAACAGTGAAACGGTAAAAATGACATGGTAAAAGGTCTTTTTATAGGTTTTTTGGATGAATTAGTTCATTTTTTACCATGAAAAGGTATTTTCAATGTATTTTTGCCTATTTTAAACAGGTATGAGTAATGTGTTGCTTTTGTGCAGGACAAAGGGATTTCGAGGGAAATTGTAATTTTTCACAAACAAAAATATCAGAGTCATCTTTTAAGCCCTTTTCTGACTCCTAAAACATGAAAAGATCGCCGAGCGTTTCTTTTACACTCGTTAAAACGGAATTAAAAGACGGTCCCCTTTTAGCTCTTTTCTGACCGCAAAATCAGGAAAAGATTGCCGGGTTTTTGTCGTTTCAAACTCGATAAGGAAATAAAACGACGTGTCCTTGATCGCTTTTTACTTTTCAGGTCAACGACACTATTATGAAAGTACTCCTTGGTCGCAAGATCAAGCGGTTCCCCCAGGTATTATTTTATACTTTTTCGGGCTTGAGGGACACAAATATACGAAAAAGTTCAACGTGGAGTCTCCTTTAGTTTTTTCAGACTCTCTAAAATTGAAAAACGCCGAGTTTCTCCTATACTGGGCTCGTTAAACTTTTACAGTAGAGGACCTGTTCAATTACAAACAGGAACGAACCACTCCTTCCTAGGGTTCGAATTTAAACTAGGTTGGACTCGTCCGAAGGATGAGCTTATAATCAAGCATATGTTATCCTCCTCAAGCTTGTTAAAAATAAAGAGGTACTTGCCAGAAATGGTGGGGGAAAAGAGAGAAGAATGAACCTGTTTGTTACCTTTTGTCTCGAAAGAAACTTTATCACCGCTCTTGAACACGACACTGTCTCATTCACCTGGGTTGGGAAATCTTTTACCTCACAGTTGATCAAACCACTTTGAAAGTCTTTAACCGGGTTCCGGGGATTAACTTTGAGTTATTCGTCACCAAGCCATCTGTCGTGTCGTTATGTGTTCAAGAGGTCTGCAAGCAAAACTTTCATCTGCAAAATACTTGTCATCCATTTGACCATCCCTGAGTCAGTCCTTACAGCAACATTTCTTCAACTTGAACAATGATTTCGTGTTGCGGGCTTGCCTGCAACGGGTCGCTTTCTATCGACATCGACACATTATCTAGAAAGATGACTTAGGAATCGACAGTACCTTGAAGTCTGCATGCATCAATGGCAGGTTTCTCGCCTTTGACGTCAGTTTACATCATTGACTTTCGATCAAAGGATTCCGTGAAGTGTTCGACATCAAAACATCTATTCACATTTCACAGGTTGTGCTTGGTACTTTGAGAACCATTGACATTACTGGTGGTCTCTCTCACGCTTGTTAACAGTTTACATCATCGACTGGTAATCAAGTGGTTTCTAACATGTTCGACATCGAATCATTTAATCACATGGCTAGAATCGTACCAATTCGGGAAGTAGAAGTGAAGACCCTGGATCTAGCTTTTACCATCCAGGTTGCGAGGAGTTTTGTATTCATTATCTATGTAGACTAATCATAAACAGATGGCTGCGTCCATACTGTGTCTACAAAAGTCTATAAAAAGGATGTACTGCAAGATCATTCCTGTATCAGAGTAGTTAGTCCATTAGTTAAAGTTTTGAATCTGAGTATGGGAATGCCTACCTCAGTGATGATATAATCTTATACATGTATTTTGTGTTGAAAATTGCAGGTTCCAACCAGGTCATCCACAAGACAATCCTTGAAATGATAAAGCGCTTCACCCTTCCTAGAATTACAAAACCCTAATCTATTCCAGGCTTCGCACTTTAGGGGGCAATCTGTTACACTAAAAAATGTCACCATGACTATTTACAGTTAGTATGGCTCAATCAACAGTCATGCTACCCTCTTAGGCAAGTCTTATGCCTCTGCTATCCATCTCAAACTCAAAGAAGAGAGAAAGTCTTGTAAAAAATGTGTTTATCTCTGGGGACGCAGGTTTTCTCAAGCCTTAGCTGTGGGGACGCTCACAATGTTCACAAAGACTGCGTCTTTGGACGCTCTGTATATTAAGGGACAGGTGCGTCCTTCTGTAAAAGGCAAAATGCGCAAGTTTCATCTTAAAAAAGTTACTTGTGGTTACTTCTAGAACTTTCTAGAGGTCGGTTTGATGAAATGGATGCGCCTCCAGTTGGTTCATGTATCCCTATTAAGGAGGAACTTATCCCATCAATAAGGGAGCTATCCCACCCAAAGAGGGGGATTATCCCATTGATGGTGGACCTGAATAACCTCTTTACAGCACTATAAATAAAGGCATTGAGCCAGAGGGAGGAGAGGTTGAAGCTATACATTTTCTTTGGGTAAATGCTGCAGGAATTAGGACTCCCATTTAGAACCTTGTGAGGAGATATTGTCTTTGCTTGATTCTACTTGGAAGTGGGTGAGCTTTGTCAAAGTAGAGGAAAACCCTTGATGGACCCTGGGAGGAACTTGCACAACACCAAGGCCAGGTTGTAAGAGTTTCTTTGTTTCGTTATTAATACAAACTGGTTCATTTTTCTCAATAGCTTGTGTTAATGAGTTATTTCATGTGTTCCTTGGTCTGCATGTTGAATATATGTTTTATTATATGAGATGCAAGTGCTTGGTAATTGTTTGATTGTTTGTGGTTGCAGGAATTGATGTGAAGGAGGAGCTCATCCGGATCGGCAAGGACGAACTACAACAACAGCGTTTTGGAATAAGGTAAGCCTAAACACTTGTAGTTTTCATATTTTAAAAGATGTATTTAGAGAAAGATTGCTCCATTTTGTCTTGTTTGTCGCTAGAGAGTTTAGACTCCTAGGGAGGTCAGTTGTGTCCGCACAAACGACTTTTTCCGCCACGACAGGAAGATCGGGGATTTTCTCGTGTAACGTACCTGATTGCGTATAAACTAAGTCAAGGTACTATGCTTGAGCAATTACTTGCTCCTCAGTAACGACTCCGGCCTTAGTTACATCCTCAGTGATCTTCGGTAGTAAAGATTTTACAAACCATTCAACTAAGATCTGATCCGGAATAAAAACCTTCACTAAACGTCGTCGACGTCTCCATTCATGAATGTGATCTGAAATGTACGTTGACGTCGACTGCTTTAATGAAGTTAATAATTCCGTGCCATTGTCATATCTGACCGGCAGTTGAAAATGTGTTAAAAACGAAGTAGCTAACTGACTAAAGTTATAAAAAGTGGCTCGTGGTAACTCAATGTACCACTTGGCCCCAAGACCAATTAGAGTGCATTGGAAAAGCCTTAAACGGATTGAATCATCTGAAATGGAGTTAGACGCACACCAGAGGTGATAAGTCATCACATGGTTCGACGGGTCCTCTCCTGATTTTCCTTCAAACTTAGGAATATCACTAGGCAACTTATTCAGAATTGGCGGTCAAAACGGAAGATAGTTAATTGGATCATTCGTAAGGCGCAACAAGTTAGGAAAATCCAAAGTTGCGCTAAATGGTAACTGACGATTAGGGTCCCTGAAACCCTGGGTCATGAGACCAGCCCCAGGAGGAGGATATCCAGGAGGATATAATATGGTTATCCGATTCGGTTGATATGTATACCCAGCGTACGGTTGACACTGATAGACTGGCTGCTGCATAGCAGGACCGAATTGGTATTGTCCCTGGTACGGTTGATAAGTAAATTGAGTTTGACTTGTGACAACCGTACTTGGACCAGGTTGTCCTACAGGCATTTGAACCGAAGTCTGAATTGTGGATCCAGACTGAGGTAAAGATGTCTGAGGAGTTGATATAGGGACAGTAGAAACCAGAGCTGTCGATACTCCAGAAGTAGGTGGGGTAGATTGAACAGATGTTACAGCAGTTACAGCAGTCGTTTGAGGCGGAGTACGAGGCATACTAGGCCCAGACTGAGAAACTACCAAAGGTGCAGAAGTTTGAATAGTAGACTGGACCGGTTGCTGGGGTGAACCAGAAACCAAGGGTTGTCCAGTTTGAGATGACAACTGTACATTCGGTTGCAAGATCTGTTGGGATTGTGATGGATCCCACACTAAGTTCATTCCAGGGTACGGACCCATAACAGGTTGAGAATATTGAGGACCATAACTGGGTTGAGGGTAGGGTTGATAATTCAAAGGTACATTTCCAGTTCCTTGGACAAATGATTGGCCGGAAGGTGGTTGGAAACCTTGATTGGGGTACTGACCTTGAGGTACATATTGATACTGGGGTTGACCTTGAGGTACATATTGAGTCTAGGGTTGACCTTGAGGAACGTACTATCCCGTAGGTATGTACTGTCCTTGAGGTTGCCCCCCAGGCGGTAATTGGACACCTTGAGTTTGAGGATTAGGAATAGTACCTGACATCATGAGAATATCTTCTACACTCAACGGCTTAGTTCCATTATTTCCAGTTAATAACCCTTGTTCAATAGGTTGAGGAGATGCTCCCGAAAAAGTACCAGAAAGTGACTGATACCCAGAGGGAACAGAAGGACCGCCATACAAAAAGGTTTCTGGAGATTGAGAAAACATGGACAACTGTCTTGACATATTTAACGGAGGATAGTAACCCCTAGGTGTTGGGTGATAAGGAATACGAGGTGGTGAAAAACTTAGTCCCGGGTTTTCCAAAAAGTTGGTCAATGAAAGATACCAAGCACCGCTCCTAGGCTGACAATAAAAGATTGATTCACGCTCCCTAAGTTCTATAACAGGTTGATTTTCAGGGATAGGGATACCTTCTTCTTCCGGAGTAGCAAGTTCTTCAATAGATATAAGTCCTGAAGGAAGATTTTGGGTAATTATTCTTTCTACCCTAGGTGAACCAGGACCACTAGAAGTTGGAGAGGTAAACCCCGATGTTGGAGTAGCAACAAATTCAATTTCAGGTTCAGATATTTCAGGTTCCTCACCTAAGTCACTAGTAGATGAAAAACTACCAGTAACTTCGGAAAAAGACACAGATTTTGGATTATAATCTGCTACTAGAGCTTGATAATCAGGATGTACCACTAAAGAAGATTCTCCTTCTTCAGATTACCCAACTCTATTGTCTCTAGGAGTTACAAGGGCTCGCAACCCTTCAGGCTGGCTCGGTGAAAACTCAGGAGGTTGGCCCCAAAGTCTACGGGACTTCCTCGGTAATTCAGCCACGGTTAAATATTTTAACTACTTCATACGCAAACAAAGTAAAATCTTAATGAAAACCACCTAAAGCCTCTAAAGAACCAAACAATTTTGAATCACATGCCTAAAGAATCTAGGAGATCAAACCACACACAAACAGTAACTTTCCGTACTGAAAACTCTAGTTGGTGATGAGATCCAATGTCGTAGAGTTCAATACAGAAATGGCGGTTGGAATAGTTACCCCGGCAACCTGCTTAATGAATAGACTGGCACAAGTTTCTCCACTAAACCGTCTCGAGTGAAGAGAACCCCCCAGAAAATCCAAGTGAGTCTAGCCAACGTCTACTCCAGGTATAGTGGGATCTTCCCTCCACCGTCACCTTAGGAAGAATCCTATAGAATATGGTCACTATGGTTACCAACGGAAACAAATATACCTGGGGGAACAGTCTACGATCTGATACGCACGCAAGGGCAGAGTAACAAGCTCAATCCCCTTGAAGGCTCCTTGACATAATCCAAGGTTTACCAACAAGTGACCCCAGGCTCCTCGACAATGGTTAATCCGAGGTTTACCGTTTTTAATACGTGAATATCTGGCGTCATTCCCAATGAGGAAGGATTGATTCCCACACCTGTTTGGACACGATCTCGTGCTTCTCCTTTAAGAGGAGATTTCCCAGAGCATAGATGTAACAATTGGATTTTTCTCCTACCGCAAGATACAGCTACTTGTTTGTTTGACTGTCTTGGAGAGTTAATTACTCCCTACTCCAAGACACTAGCCTAAGCTATGTTGGTGTAATAGAGCCCTACAAATAAAAAGATTACTAGATATATTTTACTTTAAGCGTTATTTTTATTGGTTTTTCTTTAAGTCAAGAGGTGCGGAGATGAAACTTATGGTGTGAAGACTCGACTCGAAATCACTCAAAAATGCACTTAAGATGATAAGTAATCTTTTCCCTTCAATGAATTTCTAGCTAGGAAAGAGTTTGAGAATGCAAATTCTTGTAAACACAAATCTTTCTTAACAAACAAATCAAAAGAAGAGCTTTTTGTCTTTTCCAATGCACTCAAGAACGAGACAACTAGTTATATTCACAAAAACTTCCCTTTTCTTTCAAACACTCAAATACTACAAAAACAAACTTTTTCCAAAAGAGATTTTTTATTTTTATAAAACACTCAAAACTATGGAAATATATAATCTTGAGAAAATTCTAAGAACTATTTGAAGTAAAAGCTTACAAGATTTCTTTTCAAGGATGTTTTACTTAGCTATAAGAAAACTAAGGACTAATTTGTCCAGAATCACAAATCAGTCAAAAAACAACCAATTTTGTTTTCTTTTCTAAAAATGAAATCCAAACTCTTAACACAAGTCTTTTCGAAGTTTCGCAAAGAGAAACACAAGATGGATTCCTCAACAAAGGTTGCAAATGGTCAGAATCATAAGAAGGCCAGTAAAAACCAAGGTGATCTGAGGCTTCTACAGCTTCTAAGCTCTGAGCTACTACAAGAGCAAAATGAAAATCAAGCCCGACAACCAAACTTCTAGGAATTTCACCTAAAACCCTAATACCAATGGAATTAACCTAAGAAAAGTTCCTGACAAGTCACATGTAGGTCTGGGCAGGGGATAACAACATCTAAACAAAAACTAAACTGACTAAAAGAGAAAATCTTAAGTTTTTCAAAATTTTAGCAGGGTCCGCAGGCCCGCAGTTCACACAGGTGCAGTACCGCTTTGTGTGAAAAGCAAAAGTGCCGATAGGTCCACACTGTGTTGCAAGCCGAGGGTGCGGTCCTCTCCCAAAGTCATGAAAAACAAAAAATAATCCTAGATCTGCTAAATATACCCAATTCCACACACAACAAGCCAAAAACAAAAACAAAAACACAGTTTCTCGGGTCAAAGTAAAAGCAAGGAAAAAATCAAGTCCCCAGTGGAGTCGCCATTTTGTCACACGGAATGAGTCATTCTTGCGGACAAGATCAACCTCCCTAGTATCTAAAGATATCTAGTGACAAGAAGGCCAATCAAATCCTATCTTTCTCTAAATATGCAATTTATAAACAAAGGCAAATAAGTGTTTTAGGCCTACCTTGGGTCCAATGAAAATTTGTGGAAGCCTCACTCCTTTGATCCAAATGAGCTCCCTTGTAGCAAATCTGCAAACACAAACAAGCACACAAATTAAATAGCACCTGAAAAGCCAATATCATAAAGCATACTTATCATGATGATCAAGGAATTCATGAAACAAATGACATAAGACAATTTGTTGAGAAAAATGAATCTGATTGTATTAATTCAAATCAAAGAAGAACTTTACAACCTGTGCCTTGATGCTGTACAAGCTCCTCCCAGGGTCCAACAAGAAGTCTCCTCTACTTTGACAAGTTTCACTCTCTTCCCAATGAAGCCAAAAGGTATGTGATCTCTCCTCTCAAGCTTAACTAGGAAGTCTCAATTCCACCAGCATTTACCCTAAAAAATGTTCAGCTTCTAACCTCCCCAGCAACCAGCCCAATGCCTTAATTTATAGTGCAATGGAGGGAAGTTACTAGGTCCTCCTTGAAAGGGATAAAGCCCTCCTTCAAAGGGATAACTCCTCTCATCAAGGGATTAGCTCCTTCTCTTTTGGGATGCATGAACCACCTAAGAGCGAACCATCCACGTCAAAATTCCTTCTAGAATCATCTAGAATTAACCCAAAGTGAGTTTTTTAGAATAAACTTGCGCCTTTTTGACTTTCACAGGGGTCCGCACCCACTCCTTTAGAGACAGAGCGGGCAGGTCCGCAGGTAATGTGAACAGGGGGTGCGGGTCCGCATGCAACAGTGAGAAAAAGTGCGGAACCAGAACTTCATTGATTTTCAAAGGCCTTTCTCTCATTTTCAAAGCTTGACATGAAGAGCTGAGGTCTGAGACTTGCTTAGGAGGACAGTATGAATGATGATAGACCCATACTGACTGCAAATATTCACGGTGACAATATTTTGTGTAACACCAACATTGTAATGGTTCTTCGCAACTACCCTTATTCTTCTACTCTCCAAGCTGAGACCCATGTTCATTCTCAACAACTTTAAACTTCTTGTAAGGAGCAACATTTTCCTTCTCACCTGAATCCTGAGGTCTTCCCTTCTATAGTGGCCACTTTCCTTTAGTCAGATCATTCCCTTTCCAACCCTTCTTAGACTCAGTCTTATGCTTTAATTTCTCATAACAATGTTTTAACTTCCCTGTGACTTCTTCCAATGACCTAGGCTTGTCAAACTCAATATGATCCTTGAATGTTAATGGAAGTCCACTGATAAGTACTTGAAATTTGATCTTCTCATCCTTGAAGTAAGGCACATACCTCAATAATTCTAGGAACTTAGTCATATAATCCTTTTCTATCATAGATCTCATTTTCAGCTCATAAAACTTGTTGACTTTTCCGTCATAGTACCTCTCTGACAAGTACTTCTTCTTGAAGACTCTCTTGAATTCACAACAACTCAATTCCTCTTTCTTGATATCATTGACACACTTCACATATTTCCGCTAGATGGTTTTTTTCCCTTTCACATTGAAAATAGATATCATAGCCTTCATGTTCTCTGTATAGTCATGCAGCTCAAAGAACATCTTCATTCCAAGAAATGATGTCTCTGCATCTTCTGACTTATTCAACTCTCCATCGAATGTAGGTGGCTTGGATTTCTTGAACTCATCCAGAAAGCATCCCCTCTCACTCCTCATGTAAGGATGATAGTGATTATGACCATGACACCTATCTGAACTAGAACTAGAATAGAACCTGTATCCACTACCTATCCCATCAGGTGTATCCAAGAACCTACCATCTTTGATTGTGCCATCCATATTCAACATGTTCCCACCATGAGACACGTTACCATATGCCCCATTAGTCCTATCCTCCCTTCCATAATTTATCTGTGGTTGTCCCCGTGTCTATAAACTAAAAATCTCTAAAGGATAACTGCATTGACCTCTTCTTGATTTTCCTGTTCCCTAGTAAGTCTTTCATGTGACTGTGTGATGTTGTCCTTATCTACCTTGCAACTTTTGATCTATACCTTTAAACTTCTGAAAGTGTCTTCTATGTCAAGAGAGTACTCATATCTGTGTCACTCATATGATCTATAAGGAGAGCCTCGTGAACTGTAAACCACCATTTTTCTTGTCATATTTGATCCTCTTCTTCCTACAATCATACCATGTGAGATAAACCAAATATAAACATAATCAAACTACCTCAGCGAAGTTCATGGGAGGCTATCTCATATACAAAATCAATCCAGATTAGCACGATACATGTATATACATAATCATACCAATATATTGACATCATGCATGATAAACCAATTGCATACAATGACCTCATGCATGAAAACCGTAACCATGAAAATTCATACATAAATACCACATAGACACTGACATGCATGCTTGGAAAAGACATTCTTCTCATCTAGTCTAAGTGTTGAACTTGGGAGCTCTGATACCAATCTGTAACCATCCCTCCCATATTTATCCAATTCCATCAGTCTGCTAGGGTAAACATGAGAAAAAGAGTTACTATAACATAACCCAACCTCCAAACTTCAGTTATGGAAGTGGGGTCGACAACTGGAACTTACCAACCACAAAAAGACATCCTATAGGGCTTACAGAACACTGAAGGGCCCATAGACCACCCCTGATGACCAATCCCTGAGCTAAACTACCTTTTTAGTGAATTAACACCCCAATTGCATGTTCAAGCCTACAAGAGAGCAGTTTTGAGCCTCCAACTGCATGCACAAGCCTATATGAGTGCGATTATGACCTAAATCGCTCAGTTAAGTGCCTATGGTCCCAAGATCTAAGCCACAATTCTAGGACAACCTCCAAACCATTGCGCAGAACTTCTTGAAACTTTCCAAAATGATAAAAGAAGTGAAGACAATGTCAATGATACAAATGTTTATCAAATACTTGACCTAACCAAGCCTAACCATGATATTCATTCCGTCAAACACATGATGAACATGTAATCTACAGGTCATGAAGGCATCTGTGAGCATAGGAGTTTGAAATTTAGCTAGAAATCATCGAGAACATCTAGTTCCCTCTCATAATAGATGCAATAACACTTGTTAGCGCATGAATTCATTAACCATAAAATATTTATCAAATCTTGAACAAGACATAGCTAGAGTACATTTCAAATCCATGCTTATAACTAGCATATAACTAGAATATTAACCATGATAGAACAACTGTCAAAACCACATAATAACAAGTACAAGTACTCATACAATACAATAGGAAAATAGTTCTTATTAACTTATGAAAAATCCAACCAAGTTAGGGATTTCCACGTACTATCCAACCATAGATTGGGCTAAAAAAAATCTTTCTTTCAACCAACCACCCATGTGCCATATTCCAAGCATGAAAGTGGGAACTCAAGATAAAATCAACTAGGGCTTCCTGAATATTAAACCACCTCCACCCTCATGCTCCCATGAAGTCGCCAAAATCGATCAAGAGATCACATAAGAAAACCAAGACATAAACAATTGGGGCTTCCTAGAGATTAAACCACCTCCACCCTCAGGCTACCGCAATCTTGCCAAAATCGGTCAAGAGATCACTAAGCCCAAAATAAGCTTGGATGCTTTAGAATTTCTTCACCATTACTTTGCGGAATTTTCTTGTCTCCACCCACCTTTCTATGGCTTCCTGATGATTGAACCACCTCCACCCCCAACCCTTGGAAATTTTCCTATGATCACTTCACACAGTTCAAAAAACTTTCCAAAATTCAAAGCTCAACCAAAACAGAAACCCCTTCACACCATGACTATCCAGAAATTGCAACGTAAGATGAAACCACTGTCACACCAAGTAAAACCCATGCCAATTATAGCAAAAGAACCAAATACACAAATGCATGTACAATGCATTCACAAACTAGCTAGGAAATCACACATGCAACCTATTACGTACAAGTCTTCCTATTGGAGCTGCCTGATCCAAACTTCCTTTGCTTGTCCTTTGTTTTCCTTGTCCTTCTTTTTCCTTCCTTTTCTTACTTTTTGGAATGCTAGAGTGCTCGAAGAATTCTCTAAGGGTGCAAAAGTATGAGAGAATAAAGAGAACTCCAAAACTAAACTGAAAAAGGGTTTTGAACTAATCCTCATAAGCCTTTCTATCATTAAGGCCTCTATTTTCCCTTCAATTTTCCTCTCATGCAAATTTGTGACCTTTCATCTCCCTTTTCTCCTATTTTCCTTTATTTTCATAAATAAATGCCAATTAATTTCTCTTTTCCTTTGCTAATGCCTTTCCCAAATTCCTTAGCTATAATAAACCAAAAGTGACACCCACTAAGATGTTTTTCCCAACATTCAACTTGGAATACATGTCCTGTGACCTTGGTCTTATTTTTCCTTTATTAAATTTATTACATGAAATTTTAACCTGGGGTTGTTAAAGGGTCGGTACCACTAGGACTTTGTTTAATATGCCACACATAGTAAACTTGGGTTAGACATACAATAAAAAAGAACCCAAAAAATGGTTCCATTTCCAGGAATGTGATTTTGAAGCAAAGGGGGTATATAATCCCACCAAGGAACAAACTGATAGAAGGTTTAGAACTAAACTGTGTGAATTTGTTGTAGGAGAAATGAAGAATTTAAGGATTGGTGTCGAAGCATGGGTTGAGAAATATATATTTGTCGAATATTTTTATGTGATTTTCTTATATGAGTTTCCAAAGTTTCTTGTAGGGTGGATTATAAGTTTGAACAACTAGAACTCACACTGGAGGGTGGATATGCAGACGAATTGGACCTTGGAACGAGTTCAGAGACCCTAGTCAATGGATAACCAGATCACACAGATTATCGACACTTGGTTAAAAAGTGTTATTGTTAGGTATATCATAGAATTCGTCATTGAATCCAGTGTTTCCTTTATATCCGTTGAATACTAGTTGTTGATAGGTCCTTGAGAACACTTTATCTTAACATTGTTGAAATTTGTGAAGATGTTATTATGTGACAAAAGTGTATTGAAGATGGAGTCCAATTCCAAGAGCGGAAAGATCCCTTCTGCACTCAGAGTGAGTTTGGAGATGACTGAGGCATAATATAGAGAGGAGGGACTGAGATGCCAGAGGAAAAGGATGAAAAGAATGAAGGTCGTGCAAGAGATCCCTAAATGTGATGACGAAAAGGGTATGCCAATTCAGCACCTACTAAAGTTGCATGGGAAAAGGAAGATGTGATGGAGCTAGAATAAGTGTTGTAGAGTGGTAGAAGGTTTCAAAGAGATTGTGGTAGAGGAGAAAGGTCAACATCAATGCTAGCAATAGAGAAAAAGTTAGAAAAGAAGACAACGTAAGGACATAGAAGAAGAAAGAGTGGGGGAGATTGAAGGAGCCCAGACCAAGTGTGCACTAGCATTCCACACACAAAAGGAGAAGAAGGGGAAATGTCATAGATTGAACCAAGAATTATCGATAACATGCATCCCAAGGAGCCTACTCAAAATATGTCTCGTTCTGAACCCACCAACCTGCATGCATCTAGTTCAAGAGTGGTAACTTATCATAGTAGTGTATTACATACAATAGATAGTGGAAAGAGTTAGTCTACTGGCCAAAGTTAGATAAGCAGGAGAAGCTCATAGTAGATAGTAGTTGTGTTTGGAGGAATGTCAGTAGGAGGTGGTAGATAGATGAGAATGGAAAATTTTGTGTCTAAATGTTGAAGATCTAAATTCAATGAAAAAATGGTGTCCATTAGAATCCCATCCCCTTCTCAGCTAAAAAAACTTGGCTCTCACAACTCCCCCTAAGGTGCCTCGGGTGAGACTTCACATGTTCCACAACCATTGTTGAAATGGTCAGTACCAATAGGGATTTTTTTTCCCATGCACCACGCACAAAAAACCCAGGTCGTACATACATCAAAAAAATACCAAAAAATATATAAGTGGAATTTCTCAATCATGCTAATGATATAGTTCAATCCATGATCTTTAAAAAATTGGTTATATAATATTTTTCTCAGTTCTCATCAGTTCAAACAAAAATAATGATCTAGGTGGATCTCTATTGGCCAAAAAATAAAATTCCTTGCATACCAACGACACTAGGACCAAATTTAAGAGCTCATTGCAATATTTCCAATAACATACATGACCCCTCAATCCAACTTTGTATGCATAAGTTCCCCAATCAATGTCTTGGTCAAACTTGGCCCAAAGAATTAATTTAGTAGGTTTCCAAATAAATTTGGAGTAGTGCTGATTAGACGATTCGACTAAATTGGCAACTAAAGTTAGCATACCTTGGCTAAATTTATCAAAGGTGTTTAGTTGTGGTTGCTAACTTTGGGGACAAAAGGTGGCCCAATAGTGTGGGGCCACATGGCCTAATTGAATGGTGCCATGTTGCACCCACTTGGTAGCCACATTGGCCCCCGATCGACCAAAATTTGGCAAAATAGTTTGTTGGTGTTTTACAACTCGGTGACAATTTACATGTGTTTGGTGTTATTATAACAAATAGTTATGTAAATCATGGCAACATGTTTCCAAACTTATATAGCCACACAAGGATTTGTAACAACATGTGTTTTAAAAAATATATCGATTGGAAAACCCACCAATAGACCCCAACCAATATATAAATATGTAACATATGGTTCTTAATGGATTAAACAAAATTCCAAATATGTATAACGGTCAATCAACCACTGGAACTTTTGGTGGGTGGTCAATATATAGCATCGAGTGGTTCTAAAAAATAATTCCATGTTGATGGTGATGGAAATTCATCAACCAAGGGGGTCTCCATGGTATGAAGTCCCAATTAGACCTCACACCATTTTGGTTAGGATCTGCGACTAGAAATATAATCAGTTTCGATTTACTCTTCGTAATCTTCCTTGGTTGCAATTAGTAACACAAGATATTATACAAATAATATTTGAAACAAGAAAGTAAGTTAACACTATGAGGCATACAATTGCAATATATATAAGGTGATTTCATGGAAGGAAAAGAGAGAGTGTGCCTCTAGAAGAAAAGTAATAGTACTATCCTAAAAGAGACAAACAAGAGCATGAAAGAATCATTGATTAACCTACAAATTATTTCACAAGATAACGATGATGCGATTAAAGTAGTAACAATGCACATTCAACGAAATTCATACCAAATCCAACAAAATAGTTCATTTTCATAAGTATGTGTTAACATAAACATACACTGCAAACAATGAAATAATAGTCTTACAATCATTCATGACATATGCATGAAAGTGTGTCAGATCAAAGAGATTTATATATTAAGTGAAAGTCCCAAGATATAAAAATACAATGTTTTTCACTAGTCCCAGTAGTGGAACATTAAGTCATCAGTTGATCCTGTAAAGAAAGATATTATCTGATATTCCAAACTAGAGAAGCCAAGTTGAAAAGTTCAAGTCCTAAAAGTCCAATTTCTTGAGCTATGAGGCTTTATTTATAACAAATGAGGTGACTCTCCACCTCCCATGTGACTCTTGACCTTTCACATGACTCTTGAGCTTCTATTATGGATTTTCAAATTCTTATGTAACCTTTAGGCTTCTACATGACTTTATAACTTTCTAGTGACTCTTCATATCCCATGTGGGGCCCTTGGTCTTTCACACATTTTACATCTTTTCATTTTATAAAATACACTAATTACATTCCACAGATGATGTGACAAGACACATTGACACATATGACATTGTGATGACACTTTTACAATCCATGACTTCACAACAATGACATGGAACTTCATGATGATGTGGAAATGCCAAGTTGCTCGCTTTGCAACTTTTTCTTTGAATTCTTTGTGATAAATATTTTCCCGTTCTTCATATTCACCCTCCAAAGGCTCTAGGTGAATGTTGGAACCTTCTAAGTCAACTTCTTTGCCTTTATTCAAGATTCCTTTGTGTTCTTCATGATGGTTCTTCCTTTGCTCCTTCTTCACAAGTGCTCTACTATAGCCTTTACTTGATGGGAACTCTTCAACATTTCTTTGTCATGTTGTAATGATGATACCTGCAGGTGGATACCACTCATACCAAGAAAAAATTAGTCCGAAAACCATATATTTTGCCTCTTCTTTCTCATGGAAGATGTTGGTTGATATGAGGAAACATACAAGGGTTTTGAGAGCAAGAGGTTGGAGATTGTGTAGTTGATGGATTTAGGAACTCAGGGCTTGAAAGGTCTTCTTACATAGTGACAGGGTCTAGGAGGAAATGTATTGAGCATGCTAATTGATGATTTGTAGTGAGGAGTTCTCAAGAAGAAAAAGACAAGGATTGTCCAGTTGGGCATCATAGGAAGTGAGGAAGGTTTCACTGCTAGCTATAACTATTCAATGCACAATAGGGAGCAAGATAGGTTAAAGGATTGTGTAGTGAGGGATCTCAATCAATAGGACTAGTCTCTATAACTGTGCAATGCATAATGATTGGGGCAGGCTCAATGAATTGTGTAGTTGAGAAGTTCAATGACTCTTTGCTCACTGGAACTATGCAATGCACAGTAGGAGGCTTTCCTAGTGAACAAACTAAGAAATTTGGAAAGTTAGAGGGACAAGGAGGCAAGGTTTCTCACTAGAACTATGTAATGTGGAGTGACTGAAGAAAACACTTAGGAAATTGTAAAGTTGGACAAGTTAGTGAAACATAGTGGCCTAAATGTTGACAAGAACTATGCAATATGTAGTATAGGATAGGAAGGAACAAGGATTGCGTAGTGGACAAGGCCAAACAATTGAGTTGATGGTTTAAGTTCCAAAGTTGCTTAGTGTGCAGAAGGAGAAGCGATATTGACTTCTAGGACTACATAGTGTGTAATTTCATGAGACAGGGGGGCTTCACTATGGCATGGGAATGTGTAGTGCGTAGTTCCATGAGGGAGAAAGGTTATCTAAATATTGAGCAAGTTGCAAAGATAGTGAAGCCTTCGAAATGGATGAGTGTGGGATCAGATAGGTGAGAGAGAACAAGACATGCAATCACATCATGAAATGGTGATCTCACACTTAGATAACATCAACACATACCATAGAACTAAAAATTCACATGCATACCTTGAAATGATAGCAAAGCAACACTTATTTGTAAGTGCGACACTTGAAACATCACTTTGCGACACTTAGAATACAAGTAACAACATGAGTGTCAATTGTAACCAAACAGTGTGCCAAGTCATGGGAATGTGTATAGCGCATATTATTATGATATATAAGACCATATAACGTAGAAGAGTGTGCTAGGGCCACCTCTATTGGTGCACTAAGATGCAACACATGCAAGAGTGAAAATCATCAAAAGTGACATCTGCGACAGTAAAAAACATGAAAATGGCACTTGAAAAACCTAAAGAAAGTGAAGGAAATACATGATATAGTGAAGGGAACACAAAATCACCACTTGTGAAAGTGAAAAAAAGAAAAAATGACAGTCACAAAAGTGAGAGAAACACTAATGAAAGCCAAAACACAGATAAGTGACAGTTGAGAAAACTCACCCAAGTGATGGTACAATCACAACTAGTAATGAGAGAATTTGTCAACTAAGTATTGTGCACTGGTTGTCCACAAGGATTGTTTAGTCTCTATCTCCAGGAACTGCATAATCACTATCCTCGGAGAATGCGCAAGCACTGTCTCTTGGGACTGAGCAATTTTCATCCAAAAAGAACCATGTAATCACTTTTCTCAGCATCTGCGCATTCACTATCCTCAACATCTTCATAGTCACTATCAACAAGGACTTTGTAGTGCTTGAATTTCTAATTTCTACATTCACTCTTAGGATTGTTTGAAAGAAGAGAACTTTTAAATGCATGAAAGGCTAAGCATGTGTGAGAAAGTGACTCTAACAGTTAGAACCGCAAAAGAAGACTTAAGCACTTAGAAAATCACCAACCAATCATGTTGTGACTGAGAAAAATCAAGGAATGATAAATCATAGGATCACAAGCAAGCTCCAAAATTCAAGTGTAGGAAAAATTTTGGAGGGTGTTTGTCACAGCGACAACACTTGGTGACACACTGGTAGAACTCCAACTTCTTTGCTTAGGTTTACCTTTATGCACAAGGTCTAGTCTTCCAGGAATTATTAATCCATTGTGTGGATCACTTTGGCTTTCCCATTTGACCTAGTTATAGATTTAGTCTCCTCTATTCCATTTCTTGGCTAACAAAATAAAAAAACTTGCCAAATCATAACTATTTTGGTCTAGGAGAAGCATAATATGTAGTTACGATTTTAAGATAATAAAAGTCTTAGTTTTCATCTCTAGTGTTTGTTCACTTCCAGTTAGCCTATTTAGTACCCTAGCAGAGTCACTTCATGAACACAAACATTACTCACTATTAGTGAGCTGGGTCTAGTTATAGATTTAGTCTCCTCTATTCCCTTTCTTGGCTAAACGCATTAAAAAAACTTGCCAAATCATAACTATTTCTGTCTAGGAGAAGTGTAATATGTAGTCACGATTTTAAGATAATCAAAGTCTTAGTTTTCATCTCTAGTGTTTGTTCACTTCCAGTTAGCCTATTTAGTACCCTAGTGGAGTCACTGCATGAACACATGCATTGCTTCACTATCAGCGAGCTGGGTCAGTACCCTGACGAAGTTACTTGCTTCACCTCTCCACACATGAAGCCTTTCTCTTATTTCACCCTTTATTTATTTATTATTTTAAATGTGCTTAAGAACTTATTATTTCATTGGGGTGGAAAAGGGATCCTGAATTATTTAGAGAAAGAGAGGTTGTTCCTTCAAAGATAGTTATATATACATATGATATTGATATGCTCGGTATTGGTTCTCCCCTTTCCATTCACTACTTTATTGGATTAGCAATATAAAACACCATTTAATTACAAGACTAAGTTAGGAATGAGGATCCTATAATAGATATGAGTGTCATGGTTCTAATCATATTTTTCCTTTCGAATGGATTTTATTTTCCATTGAGACATCATTGACCTAGGAGATGCATACCACTACAAAGAAGTAGGAAGAAATATTAGCCAAGAGTTGATCTTCATCAAAATTTCCTTTTGAAACTTTGCCACGATGTCTTTTGAGCCAAATAAGAGAAATTTTCATGAATTTCCTTATTATACCTACTGCAAGCACGGTATAATTCATTTAGTTTTTCCTTTGACTTGGTATTAGTTTGTCTTTGACCCAAAATTTATGACATTTATCCATATTTTAACATTAGGAATTCATTTTTTATTATTTATCATTACTATATAAATTTATTTATTTGTAAGGTGATTGGTTGAGGTCTTATTATGTGTTCTTTAGTAACTTTCATTTCTATTAGTTACTAATTTTTTGTTTTTATTTTTATTTCCTCTTTATTTATCTTTTTGATTTATTCTTTTTCCTTTTTCTATTATTTCTACTTTCACGAATTATAATTTTTCCACAATATTTTCAATTTAAAGTGACTTATTATTATATTAAAAATATATTTTAATAAATTTAATTATAAACAATTATATATATTAATAAAAATAAAAAAACACACACATATAGATATATGTATGTTAATATAAACAATATTAGTTAATCACATTTCTTAATTTTTAGTGATGGCATTCAATAATACAATATTTTATTAGTTGTTTTATTTTTGTGATGAAATCTTTGTCTTTGTTATTTTTTTGTTTAATTAAGCTATATTTAAGCTAAGTGTAAGGTACTAGCTACTATGTAGCCCTTGTTAAATGAAACACAAAGGAAAAGTCATGAGAAAACAAGAAAGACAAAAGAAAAAGAATAAAGAAAATGCAAGCATTACAAAACTTTTGAGGTCTAAAATGGGCCTCCTAAGAAAAATGTACAACCAAAATAAACTTTATAAGAACCAATAGAATTCAAGATGATGATGTCAACCATGGGGGATGATTCACCATTTTTGGGTTGAAAAAGTAAAAAGATTAAAAAATAATAAAATAATAAAAGAACTTTTTCAACTTGTAATTTCAACTTATCTCCCTAAGGTTTTACTCAAATTTCGAGCGAGTACTCATTGGATAAAAAATTAATTCCTCATCTAAGGAGTACCCATGTTGCATACTTTCAATGGACCCTTCTACATGAAAATTGGGATTGCAATCACATTTTTCATGTATTTCTCAATTTTTGTTAACCAGAGTCCATTGAAACTATGAAACATGGGTATTCCTTGGATGAGGAATCAAATTATGCATCCAACAAGTGTTCCTTCTTGAAATTTGAGTACACCCATAGAGAGATAAGTTGAAAATATGAGCTGAGAAAATAGTTTTTTCATTTTTCCCTCTAAAATTTGATGATGTAATCTAATCTTATTTTATTATTCCCACTATTATTTTATAATTTCCTTAGGAGGCCCATTTTAGACCTCAAAAATTCCCCTAATTAATCAAAATAAAAGCAACGTGTGAGATGGTAAGAAAGAAACAAACAAAATGCAAAAACTTGATGCAATGCAAAAAAAAAACTAAAATGCAACCAAACCTACACCTAATCTAATCGTCTAAAAGGTCAGGGTTAAGTGTACTAAAATTTCCAATGTAGCCACTGAAGATTCTCTTGACCTGCATGTAGAAAGATACAAGCAATTAAAAATATCCTAAAGGAAAGTACAAAAATAAAAATATAATCATGAATCATTTTCATAAGAGTTAGAAGGTCTTTGCTAAAGGCAAAAAGATGTGCCATAAAAGATAACCTTAATAAACTTGTATACTTACCTTTTACATTAGAACAACAATCATACAAACCTTGAAAAAATCTTTTGAATGTATCTTTTTCATGTTTTCGTCCTTAGCAAACATCAAGTAAGATCGAAAATTTTTATTAATAATGTAGGATCTTTCTATCTAATCATAGGCTCGATCGTTAAATCAAAACAATCCTTCTGAAAACCTTGAAACTCTTGGGAGAGTGAAATTTCAATTAGCACATCTGAATCATGGGGAGAATCTTGCAAGGGAAAGATAACCTGATCACGTTTAGAAATATTGTGAAGATAGTGAGGACTTGACATAACCATTAGCAAGGACTAAGGTTCCTCAACTGTTTGACAAGTATCTGAATATTGAAATGGTAAATCATATAAATCAATAGATTCAACCAAATCAATCGATGTAAATCAACTATCATCAGATATACTAGTGGGAAAACGATTATTTAAATGATATTTGTTAGATCCAAAGCTATGATAAAATTGGTGGCTTAACATACAAGATTCTCCATTCTCAATTAGTGCTCTTTGTGTCCAATTCCATACCAGGCTAGTAATATGAAATCTTAGGGAAACAAGTGTTGTCCTTGTAAATCTATGGAACTAATTAAAGTAACATGTTGAAAAAAGGTTAGAAGGATATGTCAAATCAAATCTGGTATCCATATCAACATGGGTGTTTTGATATACTAAATGATTCAAGAATTTAATGTTGCTCAAAAGGATTGATTTGTCTAGGACAAAAATGATTAGTTTAATAACATTCACAATGAAGATTAGGAGTTGATTGTTCACAAAAGAACTTAACAGATATGATTTCTTTAGCCAATGATGATCTTTATCTTGATAATTGTAATTATAGGCTTCATGTATCTCTACATTTGGTAAAGATATGCATTTCAGTTCAAGTTCATTTGCCAGGGATTTGCACAGAGAATAATTAGCCAATTGAAAATCTTCTATTTGATCAGAGATTCTAACTTGAGGATTAAGAAAATCAACCTGAAAACACTGAAAATCCTTCAAGAAATAACTTACATCCAATGAAGAAATGCTGATAAAAGAATTGTGTGAGATAATTCTAATATGAACTAGTTAAGAGATTTTATCAAGATTGTGAAAACTTGACATAACCATCGGTTGAAGCTGAAGTGCATCGACTTCCTGAAAATACTTTGAACTTTCAAATGTTGAATTATTGAATTTTAAAATAATGATCAAGTCAAATTTTGAGTGAAGACAATTATCATCAATCATTTTAGCAATAACATTGTGAATCAGATGACAAATGTTCGAATTAGTCTCATCGGATGTCCCAACATCAACAAATAAATTCCCCAAATGATAAGAGAGATTATCTTCTTCATCATGGGAAACATTAACACCTTGTTTGGATCTAAAATTTAATTCATTAGAATGTGGATTAGAGGAACATGATATATCAATTGGTTTAATACACACATCTCCACATAAGAGGAGCTAAGGAACAAATTCTTGTGAGAAACGCTTCTATGATTAGATCAAATTCCATATCAAAGCTTCGCAAATGAAAGTATTATTATGGAAGCAAGATATCATCCAATGTACTTGGTCACTCATCACCATGCATACTAGTGGAGTAATTATTGTCAAGGTGATGGTTTCCTAAGGCTCCATTATGAGTAAAGGCATTGGTTTCATTTTATTGACTACCAAGATGACTAGGTTTTGAATCACCCAAGAATGAAGGAACATCATCTTGACATGGAGGATTTTGAAATAGGGAAGAGAGATAAAAAGTATCTTCAACTTTCTACTCCTCTACCTATGAAATATGATCACTTTGTACATGATCAAAATTTGGTCCAGCGACTTGAGAATCAAAATCATCTGAAGGAGTAGCTGGTGGGGTAGATTAATCAAGAAAATTGATGTATAAAGGGTCATGACATATATATGATATAGGATGACATGTGTCCCTTGAAGAAACAACATTTTTTATGATGTTAGATTTTATATTTTGGTTATGTACATTAATGTGATCTGGGGAATCAAGGGATCAATCTTCAGACTAGGCTTCATGGGATTAAGATTACATGCAAAGTTCTCTTGGATGAAGTCTTGAACATGGGAAGAAAATATAGGTAGGATAAAACAGAACAACAATTTGATTTTCATATTTCCTAATGCAAACATCGAAAGGAGTAGGATAAGGAATAAAAGGAATGGTATAGTTCTCCTTTGAGATTAGAGACGTATCATAATTGATATGAGTTGGAAGAGAAACATCATGCACAAATTCTTATTCGAATTGTTTCAAAGAGACTTGAACTAAGTACTAAACGTTTTTAGCCATGAATCCAAATCCACATCTTCTTCTAAGAACTCATAAAAAAGTTGAGGAAACCAATCAAGAAAATCATCTAATGTTTCATCAGATTTCATTCTAAGTTGATTGATCCTTTTATATACATCTTGATAATCATATATGTCAAAGGCTTCATGAAGCTCCTTAACAAGTTTTTCGAATGGATGGATGGAAGTTGCTAGTTATGTATGACACCACTATTTGATATGACCTTCAAGGGTGAGGATGAAAAACCTACTTTGAACATATTTACAATGAATTCCATTAGAGAGACAAAAATGAATGAATCAAAATAAGTGTTCAAGGACAGTTAGTTCACCCTTTCCATCAAACTTAAATTGAGACAAGTTATTGATTATTTTCATGGGGATTTTAAGATATACTATTTTAGAAAAACACCTTGGAAATTTCATTTTTAATTGAGCCATTCAGGATAAGAGATTCAAAATAGACTCAATGGGTGCAAATCCTCATCTGGTCCTTGTTATGTAGAAAAATCACTTATGTGGACAAGAATGAACTCCCTAGATCTAGTAGTCTGATCTAGAACAACAAAGAGAAAAAAATATCTATGTTTTCCTTAGATTTATTGAAATATGGAAAAGAGACCTACCTCGAATCTCTAGTAATTCCTCTCTTCTCCTTTCTTGTAAGCTCCAACTCTATCACCAAGTGCTATAATTAGAACCTGCACAAATTACTAAAACAAGCAAAGGAATTACAACATCCACATAACATAATCCAATATCTAAATTGAATGAGTAAACATGGCATTGAAATACATAAGCATCAACATGACACAAGTATAGGAAAACATAGTGCTTTTTTATTAATAAATAAAGGAGAGAGTTACAACCATATATAGAAGCTGACTTTGTAGATGTCTCCCCAACTATCTTGTCCTTCCTTGCCACAAATCAAACCTTAACAATCAACCCTAATGTAAATAGATGATTATTCCTTAAGATCCAAGCAGCGGCACGAGGGAATTAGCAATTTCCAAAATCCAACCCAGACGCAATGGGAAGCAGTAAATTTATAGGGTAAACATGGTAGTTTAGAACTTACCAAACTAGGCATGAGATCCACTTATGAGGGATAATAAGCTCAAGGGATGAGATATATTATCCCTAGAATAGGATCAGATAGGAATTTGAGATCTCTATCCATGCTAAATGGTTAAAACTACCTTAGAAGTTTTTGATAGGAGAAGATTCGAAAATATTTTTTAATTTTTCTGAAATTCTAGAATCAAAGAACCTACAAAATGGAGCAATATGTGCTCATTAGCATAGACTCTTAGTTATCCAACTTGCATACAACGTAGGTGGAAAGGCATGCATAGTATGTTGGGGCTAAAAACATGGATTTTGAGCAAATAGACCCAGAAATGAGACTTTTTGGAGAGATGATGCTTAGGGATTTGTAAAGGAATTATGGCAAAGTGTTCAAGGATGTTGACTGATTTAGTTTTTAGGCCTTTTAGTCTGATGTGAAAAAATAGCTTATAAAATATTGCCCCCTAAAGTACAAATTCAGAAGGAATTATTGAGGACTGAAGTGATTTGCCTTGTGACAAGTCTAGATCAAGAACAAATTAGGTCAATATCATCATCTATTACAATACATACTATCATCATGATATCATTGTTGAGGGAGGCATACCCATGCTCAACATATAGGTCAATATTACATGTATAATGATAAAAAAGTCTCATCCACTCATGACATAGTGTGGACCCATGCTTGGATGATTGTCTGAACGATCATAGCCATCATACTTTGTAATCTTGTATGAATCTTGAATCATAGCCCGAATGGATGGGCCTAGATATGGGGTCTTCAACCTCATCATTCGATAGTATGAGTCTAACCATGTGAATAAATGAGTTGAATTCAAACATGGTAGACACCATCTGTTAACAACTAATGATGTGAGTCATTAATAGACACAAGAGAAACCATCGATAATGACAATGGATCTGAAGGTTCTATAGCACAATCTATGTGGTATGAATTGATGAGCTTAAGTCGAACACCATAGAGAATCTTCTAGTCAAAGGCCAATGATGAAGACCTGTCTCCAAGAGAGAGGAAAAGTTCAATTGATATATGCGAGCTCCAAGGTACCAAAGGGATTTTCTAAGTCAACTTCCTAGATAATGAGCTGATGTCGACAAGAAGTGACCCGACGTACAAGGGCCTTGATGTATCTCTCATCAACAACACAAAATAGGTATCAAGATTTGAGACAGAATCATGTTGATGAAGATCTAGTTAAGGAACAACATACATGAATGAGGGCTTAAGGGTATTTTAGCATATGTCAACTGAAGGACTTCTCTTGAACATATTAGTGACACTTTTTGAAGTTGGTAGCATTGACCCAAAATAGATTATGGAGGCTTTTGATATGGTGTGATTAACCAAATAGGAAAGCCAATTTCCCAACCCAACAGTCATAGTAATGAAGCAAAAGAGTGTCATGTCCAAGAGTGAATTACTACCATTAATAGGTTATATACCCTATTTTCCCAATTTCCCCAAACACTTTTGGTCAGGACCTCTTTAGTTTTTGACAAGATTGAGGAGGATAACATATGCTTGATCTATAAGTTCATCCTTGGATGAGTCCTTCTGAGTATTTTTAATGAACCCTGAGAAGGAGTGGTTGGGTTACATGATGTTCAACGAGTCCAATGTTGTTTGATGCTTTTATGAGTCTAGTGAAGGTATAGCTCAACTCCTTTTTCATGTTTAGAGAGTTTGAAAAGGAGGTAAAAAAGAAAAATCCAATGGTTCCTTTTCATAAATTTAGTCTCTTGATTCCGAAAAGGCATAAAACGATACTTAAGAGAAACTTTTAGTCATGTTCAAATATAATATTCCTTTTTCATAAATAATATATCCAAATTCGGAAAAGGTTTAAACTTATATCAAGTATACGTCTTTTCATTTACAATAACGAGTTCGAAAATACAAGTTCTCGACAATCTTTTCATGTTTTAAGAGTCTGAAAAGAGCTGAATGAGGACTCCTCCTAAAGGAATGAGTGGTATAAAGGGTGAAAATTGGCACTAGTCATGATGGAACTACTCAAAACATGGAAAGGTCAAGAGGCTGACTAATAAGAACACTCATCGCAACAATTCCGTGGGAAAGGGTAAAAATGATCTACCAAGAAGATGGTAACTGTTATCACCCCAAGAAACTCTCCTAGGTTGTATATCAGGGATGCTCAGGAACATTACAAACTCAACAAAATGTTGGATAAATGGTGGATGAATGAAAGAAACGCTGCATATTCAAGCCAGATAACCACTTCTACTGTGCTTGACCCCAGACATGGGTGAACACCCCCAGAATACAAGGCTTTTAACCACCAATTACTCACAGTTTTAAAGAAAATGTGATGATGCAGAACACTGATCACACCAGCAGATCTACAGGACCCTGTGATGGCTACCTGCAACTAGTTAAAAGGTCTGTAAATCTATTTTCTAATACACAGATAGGATGACAACTCTCTGGCATGAAAATAACAGAAACCTGCAAAAAAATTCAATGATACATGCTAAATCCTAACACAGAGGTGGGATGACAGCCCCTCTAATGCTAAACATTAACAGCACATGAATAAATGCAAAACAGACATAGCCTGGAACAAGAAGAAGAAGTGGACAATGAACAATTAGTAGCAAAAGAAGCTTGCATTAGCTGAAAATGAAGACCAGACGCTGCAGGTATCACAGCAGTTACAATCTCCAGAAGTTGAATCTTACAGCAAAATAACACTCATCAACCTATTACATCGTGTTTTTGGGTATATATAGAATCTGTTTACAAAAATTGCTCTGCTGCTAAGCGTGGAGGGGTCATAATGGACCACCAACCACATTTACAATTAGATATGGATCTCTAATACAACATGCTGATTTTAATGGACAAAATCGACCTTTTTAGATAGTCTGATGTCCTTCTCTAGCAGCTGGAGTGAATTATGGATTAAATTCCATGCCTGATAAATGCTCTTCACTGCTCGAGGTCGTCTTGTTTGTCCTTCGGCCATGCTCTTCTTTAAATGAAGTTGATAAGGAATAATGGCGCAAAGTGCTGGCTCTGGCCTTCTTCCTCCTTCGGGAGCACAAAACATGTTAAAGGAATGAAGATTTCATGGCGGAGGTGTTACACAAAAATATCGTCACTATGATTATTTACAGTCAGTATGGGTCTATCATCACTTGTACTGTCCTCCTAAGCAAGTCTAAGACCTCAGCTCTTCAAATCAAGCTTTGGAAATGGGAGAAAGACAATAAAAATCAATGTAACTCTGGTTCTGCACTTTCTCTCATGGTCACCTGCGGTCCCGCACCTTCTGTGTACAAAAGCTGCGTACCTACCTGCTCTGTCCCTAACGGTGTAGGTGCGGACCCCTGTGAAAGTCAAAAGGCGCAAGTTTTATCTTAAAAAACTCACTTTGGGTTAATTCTAGAGTTTTCTAGAAGGAATTTTGACGTGGATTGTTCGCTCTGAGGTGGTTCATGCATCCCAAAAGAGAAGGAGCTAATCCCTTGACTAAAGGAGCTATACCTTTGAAGGAGGGCTTTATCCTTTTGAAGGAGGACCTAGTAACTTCCCTCCATTGCACTATAAATACAAGCATTGGGGTGAGGACTAGAGAGGTTAGAAGTTGAACATTTTGAGGGTAAATGTTGGTGAAATTAAGACTCTTTGGTTGAACTTGAGAGGAGAGATCACATACCTCTTGGTTCCATTGGAGAGTGAGTGAAACTTGTCAAAGTAGAGGAGACATCTTGTTGGATCCTGGGAGGAGCTTGTACAGCGTCAAGGCAAAGGTTGTAAAGTTCTTCTTTTGAATTAATACAATCAAACTCATTTTTCTCAACAAGTATCTTATGTTATTTGTTTCATGGACTCCTTGACTTTCATGTTAAATATGTTTTATGCAATTGGCTTTTCAGGGGCTATTTAATTTGTTTGCCTTCTTTGTGTTTGCAGATTCGCGATAAGGAGCTCATTTGGATCAAAGGAGCGAGGGCATCCACAAGCTTACGTTGGACCAAAGGTAGGCCCTAAAAACACTTGTTTGCTATTTTTTATTGAAGCATATTTAGAGAAAGATAGTGTCTGGTTGGTTTGCTTGTCGTTAGGTCTTCTTTAGATTCTAGGAAGGTCTATCTTGTCCACAAGATCGACTCATTCCGTGCGACAAAATGGCGACTCCGCTGGGGACTTGATTGTTTTCCTTGTTTATACTTTGACTTGAGAAACTGTATTTTCTGTTTCTATTTTTGACTTGATGATTGTGGGATTGGGTGAATTTAGTTAATTTTGAGTCAGTTTTTATTTTTCATACTTTTGGGAGAGGTACGCACCCTCTGAGTTAAGCATAGTGCGTACCTGTACGCACTCTTCCTTTGTACACAGAGCGTGGACGCACCTATGTAAACAGGTTGCCTACGTACCCTGTCAAAAATTTGAAAAATTTTAAATTTTTCTCTTTTTTATCAGTTTAGAATTTGTTTATAGGTTTTAGCCATTGCCTAGACCTGCTTTTTCCCTGTCAAAAACTTTCCTTGGTTTAATTTCATTAGTGTTAGGGTTTTAGGTGGAATTCCTAGGAATTTTGCTTGTTGGGTTTGTTTTTCGTTTTTGGTTGTGTAGTGGCTCTGAGCTTAGAAGCCGTAGGGACCTCAGATTACCTTGGTGTCTACCAGTCTTCTTATGAGTCTGACCATTTATGAAATCTCCCCTTGTTGAGGAATCCGCTTTGTGTTTTCTCATTTCAAAATTTCGAAAAACTTGTATTTAAAAGTTGGAATTTTCATTTAAAAAAAAAAAAAGAAAACGAAAGATTGGTTGTTTTTTGACTAATTGTGATTCTGCATAAATTAGTCCTTAGCTCACGTTTAGCTAAGTAAAACATCCTCAAAAAGACGCTTTAGTAAGCTTTGACTTCAAATAGGGTTTTTATAGTTTGTAGATCTCAAGATTAGTCATTTGCTTAGTTTTGAGTATTTTATGAAAAATATAAAAAAAATCTCCTTTTGAAAAAGTTTGTTTTTGTAGTGATTGAGTGCTTTGAAAAGAAAAGGGAAATTTTTTGTGAAATAACTAGTTGTCTCGTTTCGAGTGATTTGGAAAGGAAAAGCTCTTCTTTAAATTTGTTTAATTGAGAAAGATTTGTGTTTACAAAGTATTTGCATTCTGAAACTCTTTCTTAGTGTAGAAGTTCATCGAAGAGAAAAGATTGTTTAAATCATCTTAGGTGCATCTTTTTAGTGATTTCGAGTCGAGTCTTTACACCACGAGTTTCATCTCCGCCACCTCTTGACTTAAACAACAACCACTAAAATTAACGCTTAAAGTAAAATTCACCTAGTAACATTTTATTTCTAGGGCTCTGATACACCAACTTATCTTAGGCTAGTGTCTTGGAGTAGGAGAGTAATTAACTCTCCAAGACAGTGGAAACAAACAAGTAGTTGTATCTTGTGGTAGGAAGAAATCCAATTGTTGCATTTATGCTTTGGGAAAGCTCCTCTTAAAGGAGAAGCACGAGATCGTGTCTGAACCAGTGTGGGAATCAATCCTTCCTCATTGGGAACGACGCCAGATATTCACGTATTAAAAACGGTAAACCTCGGATTAACCATTGTCGAGGAGCCTGGGGTCACTTGTTGGTAAACCTTGGATTATGTCAAGGAGCCTTCAAGGGGATTGAGCTTGCTACTCTGCCCTTGCGTGCGTATCGGATCGTTGACTGTTCCCCCAGGTGTATTTGTCTCAGTTGGTAACCTTAGTGGCCATATTCTTTAGGATTCTTCCTAAGGTGACAGTGGTGGGAAGATCCCATTGTACCTGGAGCAGACGTCGGCTAGACTCACTTGGATTTTCTGGGGGGTTCACTTCACTCGAGATGGTTAAGTGGAGGAACTTGGTCCAGTCTATTCATTAAGCAGGTTGCTGGGGTAACTGTTCCAACCGCCATTTCTGTACTGAATTCTGCGACGTTGGATTTCATCACCAACTAGTGTTTTCGGTCCAGAAAGTTACTATTTGTATGTGTTTGATCTCTAGATTCTTTAGGCCTGTGATTCAAATTTGTTTGGTTCTTTAGAGGCTTTAGGTGGTTTTCATTGAGATTTTGCTTTGTTTGCATGTGAAGTAGTTAAAAGTTTTTAACTGTGGCTGAATTACCAAGACAGTCCCGTAGACTTCGAGGCCAGTCTCCTGAGCTTTTAACCGTGGCTGATTTACTAAGGAAGTCCCGTAGACTTCGGGGCCAACCTCCTGAAGAAGTCCCGAGCCAGCTTGAAGGCTTGAAAGTCCTCGTAACTCCTAGTGGCAGTAAAGTTGGGTCACCTGAAGAAGGAGAGTCTTCGTTGGTTGTACATCCTGATTACCAAACTCTAGTAACAGGTTATAATCCTGAGTCTATTTCAGTTTCCGAACTTGCTGGTAGCTTTTCATCTACTAGTGATATAGGTGAAGAACCTGAGATATCTGAACCTGTTACTCCAACATCAGGGTTTGTCTCTCCAACTTCTAGTGCTCCTAATTCACCTAGGGTAGAAAGAGTAATCACCGAAAATCTTCCTTCTGGTTTGATAGCTATTGAAGAACTTGCTCCGGAAGAAGAAGTACGCATCCCTATCCCTGAAAATCAACCTGTTATTGATCTAAGGGAGTGTGAATCAATTTTTTACAGTCCACCTAGAAGTAATACTTGGTATCTTTCTTTGACTAATTATTTGGAAAACCCAGCATTAATTTTTTCACCACCTCGTCCTCCTTATCATCCTAGAGGTTTTTATACTCCCGTAAATATGTCAGGTCAGTCATCCATGTTTACTCAATCGCCTGAATCTTTTTTGTACGATGGTCCTTCTGTTCCCTCTGGGTATCAGTCACTTTTTGGTACTTTTTCGGGAGCATCTCCTCAACCCATTGAACAAGGATTATTCACTGGAAGCAATGGTGCAAAGCCATTGAGCATAGAAGACATTCTTATGATGTCAGGTTCTATTCCCAATTCTCAACCTCAAGGTGGCCAGTTACCGTCTGGGGGGCAGCCTCAATTAACGCATGGGGGGCAACCTCAAGGTACACAATTTTCATCTGGGGGGCAACCTCAAGGACAGTACGTACCTACGGTACAATACGTTCCTCAAGGTCAACCCCAGATTCAATAGGTACCCCAAGGTCAACCCCAGTATCAATTTATACCTCAAGGTCAACCCCAGTATCAGTACGCGCCTCAGGGATATCTACCCCAAGGTCAGTACTCGAACCAAGGTTTCCAACCACCCCAAGGTCAATCTTATGTTCAAGGAACGAGAAATGTACCTTTCAATTATCAATCCTACCCTCAACCCGGTTATGGTCCTCAATATTCTCAGCCTGTTATGGTTCAGTACCCCGGAATGAACATAGTGTGGGATCCATCGCAAACTCAACAGGTGTTGCAGCCAAGTGTACAGTTGTCATTTCAAACTCGACAACCCTTAGTTTCTGGTTCACCCTAGCAACCAGTCCAGTCTAACATTCAAACTTCTGTACCTTCAGTAGTTTCTCAGTCTGGGCCTACTGCGCCTCGTACTCCATCTCAAACGACTGCTGCAACTGCCGCAACATTTGTTCAATCTACCCCACCTACTTCTGGAGTATCGACAGCTCCGGTTTCGATTGTTCCTGTATCTACTCCTTAGACATCTTCACCACCGTCTGGATCCACGATTCAAACTACGGTTCAGATGCCTGTAGGACAACCTGGTTTAAGTACGGTTGTCACAATTCAACCTCAATTCACCTATCAACCGTACCAGGGACAGTACCAATTCAGTCCTGCTGTCCAGCAACCAGTCTATCAGTATCAACCGTACCCTGGGTACACTTATCAACAACCCCAGTACGGTCCAGTTAATCCTGGTTTTCCGGGAGGATACAATATCCCGAACGCGATTCCTATTCCTAGTTATCCTAGATATCCTCCTCCTGGGACTGGTCTCATGACCCAGAGTTTTAGGGATCCTAATCGGCAGTTACCGTTTATCGCAACTTTGGACTTACCTGATTTGTCACGCCTAACGAACGATCCGATTAATTATCTTCCGTTTTGGCCACCAATGCCGAATAAGTTGCCTAGTGACATTCCCAAGTTCGAAGGTAAATCTGGAGAGGACCCGTCGAACCATGTGATGACTTACCACCTCTGGTGTGCGTCTAACTCCATCACAGAGGATTTTATCCGTCTTAGACTTTTCCAGTGCACTCTAATTGGTCTCGCGGCCAAGTGGTACATTGAGTTACCGCGAGGCACTTTTTATAATTTTAGTCAGTTAACCACCTCGTTTTTAACTCATTTCCAGTTGCCAGTCCGATATGACAATGGCACAGAATTGTTAACTTCGCTAAAACAGTCAACATCCACGTACATTTCAGATCATATTCATGAGTGGAGACGTCGACGACGTTTAGTGAAGGTATTTATTCCGGATCAAATCTTGGCTGAGTGGTTTGTAAAATCTTTGTTGCCAAGGATCACTGAAGATGTTGCTAAAGCCGGAGTTTTTACTGAGGAGCAAGTGATTGCTCAAGCACAATACCTTGACTTGGTCTATACTCAGTTAGGTACGTTACACGAAAAGATCCCCGATCTTCCCAAGTCAAATCAAATCACTACAGCTCCTTCGGGATCTCATGTTGCTGACGGTATGATTGGTACAGTTAACACGAAAAGTAAGAAGAAGTCTTCCAAGAATTCTTCTCCTATCATAACCTTGCCTGATTCCCCGACAGGAGATTCTTCTGCAGAGGTTTCCGCCGATATTCACGTTGTAGAGTCATCTACAGCTAAATCAAAATCGGGTGGGAAGAAGAAAGGAAAGAAGAAGAATAAAACGGACAAAAGTTCAAAGGAGAAACCTGAAAAGGTGGAATCCAATCATGAAAAGCACAAAGCTCGTTATCCTTGTCTCATTTGTGACGAAGAACATTTCACAAGAGACTGCCCTCATCGTGTAGAGGCTGCGAAGATTGTCAAAGGTTCCCAAACTCCTGCTGTCTTGAAGGATCCATTTCCAAGTCAAGACAGTAAGATGATAGGCTCATCCTCGAATGCCAATGAAGAACCCATATTAATGATGTCCCATGTAAGGATTGCGACTCGATCGCAAGATTATGGTAGTAAAAGTCCTGTTGATGGTAAAGAAGCAGAATCTTCTCATTCTAACCCATCAACCTCAGCTCCCGGTTCCGATCCACTACAGATCGAGAAACCTAACCCGGACTTAGTAATCAAACCGCTCGCCAAGGGTATACTTCGAAAGTCTGCTTTCAATCCACATGCGAGAGCGGCCCGGAATTATAGCATTTTTGAGGATTTAGCTGTTTCACCCTCAGCAATGTCGGCTTTGGAAGTGCTGCAATCATGCCCAGCACAACGTAAATTACTTTTGTCGGCTATAGGAGTTGTTGATGTTCAGGAGCCAAATCTAATAATCTTCGATCTAGAAAATAGTACACCGCGTTTGCCTCATCAAATGGCTTTCCAGATTCCAGTGATAGTCAAAAACAGGCCTATTCATCGGACTATAATTGATGAGGGAGCCTCAACGTGTATTATGTCGATACAGTGTTGGAGATCGCTTGGTTCTCCTTCACTAAATCAATCCCCGACAATTCTTAAGGCCTTTGATGGCCGTGGGTTTCATCCTTTTGGCATTCTACAAGATTTGCCTATAGGGGTTGAAGGAAAAACTGTTAGTTTAGATGTGGAGGTGGTTGATGCCCCTCTAGATTACAACCTTCTCTTGGGTTGAAGTTGGTCTTACGCTATGACAGCGGTCTTTTCATCGGTCTTTCGAGTAATAAAGTTTCCACATAATGGAAAGATCGTAACAATAGACCAGCTGGCTTACTTTTCATCCGACCCAGCCTCTTCAGAGAGTATTCATCATGTCGGTAAATCGACTATCCCATATAAGGATGTTGGAGTAGGATTAGTTAAAGATGTCGGTTTACTGGGCACTTTTCCTTTCCCTCCAATCAACGCATCGTCCTCATTTGCAACAATTCATATGATTACATCAGACACCATTGTTTATGATGATCCTTGGATCACTCCTTCTGAATCTGAGATAGACTCATTTGGTGATGTTATGCCTTTGAGTCCATATGAAATTGCTTATGAAGTCGTGCAGTCGTTTGCCAACCCTTTTTCAACCGAAAATGACTTAATGAATGTGGTCCATGAGGAATCACTTTTCACATCAACCTCGGGTTTAATCATGTTTCCTGAACTTGTTCACTCTGACGAGCAAATTCACGAAATCCTATGTGTAGATGATTTACCATGGGAAGATCTCCATCACAGATCTTCGTTTTTACCTGAGGATGATCGTTTTGAAAATGATTTCTCATCAATTTTTACAACTGAATATGTCAAGGAACCTCAGAATCCAATGAAACATCCTGATTCCGAGTTGAATTTGGGAAATATCTCTTGAACTATTCCTATTGACATTTCGGTTAAGCCTGGAATTGTTGAAAACATTCATATAGGTGCCTCGTGTACAGATGACGAAATTTATTTATATAAGGCCCTATTTCAAGAATTCTGCGACGTGTTTACCGGGTCCTATGAGGAAATGCCAGGAATTGATCCCACGATTTTTGTTCATGAGATCAAGACTTACACGGACGCTAAACCCGTCCGGCAACGTTTGTGTCAGATTCACCCACGAAAAGCTGCTGCAATTAAGGCAGAAGTTGAGAAACTGTTGAAAGCAGGTTTCATTTATCCAATCCCGTTAACGGATTGGGTATCGAATATTGTTCCGGTTAACAAAAAGTAGGGAACAATAAGAATATGCATCGATTACAGGGACATTAATCGAGCCTGTCCAAAGGACAATTACCCAACCCCCTATATCGATCAAATCATTGATGATTGTGCCGGCAGCGAAATATTTTCCTTTATGGACGGTTTTTCCAGATACAATCAAATCAACATTCTACCTGCCGATCAACCAAAAACGGCTTTCATTTGTCCATGGGGGACATTTTCTTATTGCAAATTGCCTTTTGGGCTTAAGAATGCCGGAGAAACTTTTCAAAGGGCGATGTCTTATGCATTTCATGACATCAAACACATTGTGCAACCGTACCTCGATGATTTGCCTGCTCATTCATTACATCGAGCTGATCACCTCGTCCATTTACGAGCAATCTTTATGAGGTGTAGGCATTATCGTATTCGGTTGAATCCACACAAATGTGTCTTCTGTATAGAAACGGGTCGATTGCGGGGATTTGTAGTTTCGAAAGCCGGCATTCATGTTGATCCCTCAAAGGTCGAGGCTATCATCAAATTGCCTCCTGCTTCGAGCCTTCGCCAACTCCAAAGTTTGCAGGGGAAAGCAAACTTTTTACGACGATTCATTCCTAACTACGTCGAGGTTACAAAAGGTTTTACCCGGTTGTTGAAACAAAATACTCAATTCTCTTGGGATGAGATAGCTCAGAAATCTTTTGATGCACTCAAACACGCGTTGACCAATGCATCGTTGTTGCATCCTCCCAGCTACAACGAGGATTACTTCTTGTATCTCGCCGCCTCCCATTCCACCATTGGAATGGTCTTAGTTCAGGAAGATGAATTCGGAATGGAACATGTGATATATTACCTTAGTCGAATGTTAAATCCAACTGAGCTAAAATACTCACATGTGGAGAAATTGGCATTGGCAGCCGTTCAAGCTGTCCAACGTTTTCGTCACTACATTTTACTACGCAAAACTACAGTAATTTCGGATTGCAACCCTATGATCTACATTTTGACCAAACAATTGCTAGGGGGGCAAGTACTCTAAATGGATCATTATCCTGCAAGAGTTTGACTTGGAATTTGAGAAATCTAAGTCTAAGAAATCTTTAGTTTTTGCAAAGTTAATGTGTGACTTCCTGCATGCTGACACAGAAACTGTGGCAGAGGAGCCCATTGCGGACGAATCTTTGTTTCTAATCAGCACTTTAGATTCATGGTATGGGGATATCATCGTCTATCTCCAGACCCAATCCTTTTGGCCAGAAATTTCAAGGTCGGAACGTCGGAAAATTCGATTCCAGTCCCAACAATTCAAAATTATTAGAGATACTCTTTATCGCCGTGGGGCGGACTCTATTTTTCGACGTTGCTTAACTCAAGAAGAGGCTGAAAGGGTTCTAAATTACTGCCACTCTGGAGCATGTGGCGGTCATATGTCTGGGTATGCCACAACCCAAAAGATATTGCGCGTTGGCTATTTCTGGTCGTCCTTGTTTAAAGATTGTATTACGGCGGTTCGAAAATGCCACAACTGCCAGATTTTTGATCGTAAGATGTGCGCTCCACCTGCTCCTCTCCACCCTATAATTGCCGTTGGTCCATTTTTCAAATGTGGTATCGATTTTATTACATGTAACCCTCACTCGGCTGGGGGGAATGCGTATATCATCCTTGCGGTAGATTATTTTACTAAGTGGACCGAGGCGATGCCTACATTCGAGGCAGACGGCAAAACAGCTGCAATTTTTGTGTTCAATCATATAATTGCTAGGTTTGGTGTCCCACAAGCGATAATCACTGATCATGGGCATCATTTTCGAAACGTTATGATGATCGAACTTACAGGCCAGCTTGGTTTACGTCACGATAGTTCGACCCATTATTATCCACAAGCGAATGGTCTGGTTGAATCCATCAACAAAGTTTTAGTTATCATGATTCGACGAATCATTGGGATTCATCGGTCGAATTGGCACAACATGTTATTTTCAGCGCTTTGGGCGTATTGAACCTCAGTAAAAACATCAACAAGGTTCACTCCTTTCCAACTAGTCTATGGTTTGGAAGCTGTGTTACCCATTGAATGCGAAATCTCGTCACTGCAAATGGCCATCGAGTTACTTCCAGCTACTTCCGAAGAGGAAAAGCGTTTGTTATACTTGGCTCAATTAGATGAGAATCGACGTGATGCTGCATTGGCGATCGAGACTCATGCAAAACGAATGAAAGCTCAATATGATCGAAATGTGACCCCTCGAAATTTTTCGGAAGGGGATCTAGTCTTAGTTTATGATCAAGCTAATGATAAATTAGGCGCTGGAAAATTCGTTCCTATGTGGCATGGTCCCTATGTTGTCAAGCGAAAGCTAGCCAAAGGGGCTTATGAATTGGTAGACTTTGATGGGGACTCTTTGGGTAAACCCAGAAATGGCCTTTACTTGAAGAGGTACTATGCTTAAAAGAATGGGTATGGAGATTTTTAGTTAGGATAGTTTTTTCTTTCTAGCTGGTGTGTTTTAGTTTAAAAAGTGTGCTTAGCTTAGAGAGTGTTTTTTCGTCATTATTCTTGCTTATCTTGGTTTTACTCTTGATATTGCAGATGTCGATGCCTCTCCAAACATACATTGGATTTGCTGATGGTGCTTGTCGTAATACATGGAACATCTCTTCTACATCTTGGGTTATCTATTCGCCCTCTGACGAGTTAGTTTCTATGCATGGGGTAAGCCTCGGTCAAACAACAAACAACATTGCAGAGTATAGTGCAGTGATTGAGTTATTGTCTGAATCTATTTCATTTGGGATTCAGAGTTTGATAGTGAGGTTAGATTCTGAACTCGTTGTATTACAACTTAACAGAGTGTATGCCATTAGAAATCCAGTGTTATTAAGATTATTTTTGAGAGTGCGTATCTTGGAACGTGAGTTTGATTATATTGAATATCAGCATATTCCAAGGTCTTTAAATACATTAGCAGATGCAATTGCTTCTCGAATGTTAAATAGACATTTGCAATAATCATGCATGTAAATTTAAAAACATTCCATAACATAATTTACAAGATAAGCCGGTAATAGTGATATATATATAGGAGTGTGTCAAAAAATACATCGTCTTCGATCATAGGTTGAAAAACACCTTATGATCGGCAAAAATGATAAGTACAAAAAACAAAAATGTCACATGTGCCCACAATAGGCGATCATCCTATCACTGGTGATGATCTCTATAAGAAACCACTACCCGGGCCACCTTGCAAAGGAACCTCCTAAAAGGTCCCGGGACTCCAATCACATAGCGTTGAAGTCGACGAGGAATGTCGTCTATAGTGGTCTCAGGAATATCCCCTGTCGAGTGCTCAAGATGACCCTCCAACTCGGCCAAAACCTCTGCCGATTCATCCTGTGGGGCTGGCGCGGGTGCAACTGGTTGCCTCCTCTCGAAAGGCCGGAGAGCGGCTGGTCACTGTGGGTCCACATCTACATTTGAAATTTTTACTATCAGTTTTGAGACGATGGAAAAATAAAAAAAAAAATTAAAATAGAAAAATTTGAAAAGGCATTTACCTGACTCGTCCCACTGCTCTCCTAGTGGAAGAGCCATGTCTGGGTCACCATGGAAATCTATCCCAGCGTAAGGGAAGTCCTGAATGGAAAAGACCTAGTTTTCCAACCATTGGAAATACTCAGGTTTGAACTGAGCAACCTCTGTCCTCTTGTCCGGGTGACGGGCCATGACTGCGACCCATCGCATCAGTTTGGGCTCTCGAGGAAGCCCAGCTCCAACAGTAAGGTGCTGTTGGATCAGCATAGGAACCCTCTCTAGGCCAAAGCTCACGACCAAAGCCCCATAACCAAAGGTCTTTAGTCGTCTGCTCTTGGCCCTGGTCAGTTGGCCTTTCACATTGACCAACACAACATTGCACCAGTTGAAGATGGTGGCTCGAAAGAAATCAACTGCCATATGCATCTGGGATTTGGTGGCAATATGTAATGCGGCAGCTCCGTAAAGTCTGGTGACAGTAAATGCAATCACCATGAGCTCAGGACGGGATATGGTCTTTATGTCTATCCCTTTGTCTCTAACCTGGCTGTTGCAGTACTCTAGCTGGAGGCTATCGACAGACTGGCCACCTGGCCTAGTCCCGTGCAGAGTCAAGTCTTCGCCTCTCTTAGGCAAACCAGTCAAGAAATAAATTTCCGCCGGCTCGATTTCGAGCCGGTGGCCGCCAATGAAAAAGCACTGGTCCTGTATGCTCCATCTGTCAACCAGCCACTGTAAGAAATCCACTTGAGCCCTCATGCCAGGAATGGTCCAGAATTTGTACAGTCCGCACGCCCTCAAAGCATCAAGTGAAGGCTGATGATTCCATGCGGCAGCATCCACGTCCTCATGCTCTCATTCACGCCAATCTAGCATGATGTACTCTATTCATCAAGTATAAAGATTAATTAAATTGCTAGAAAACATTTTGATTGGTCCATTTTTGAGAATTTTTGTGTTCAAAACCCTTGCGGCGGGGTACGCACCATCCGAGTTAGACACAGTGCGTGGGTCCACACTTTGTCTACATGGGAGGTGCGGACCACGAGCTTTTTCCCAATGGAGAAAAAGTCGGGGTCCGTGGGTCCACAGGTTTACCTGCGGACCCCCGCGCGCGGGTTTTGCGCCTAAAAACCCTCCCAAAAAATGAAATGAAGGACTAAATCAAAAAACTAAACGGTTGAAAATGAAGAGTAGGATGATGTGGATTACTTGGAGAAAACGGCGCTCGATTCTGACGGTTGGATTTTCCGCAATCTTCACGGGAAGTTTTCTGAGAAAAAGCACTATTTTCTCACCCAAACTCAAACAGTAAAAATGAATTGTCAAAACCCCTTTTTATAAGTTTTTTGAGTAAATAAATTGCAAATTTGTTTATGTTTCACTTTGAAAAGGTATTTTACGACATTTTTATCTATTTCAAACAGGTATGAGTAATGTTTGTGTTTTTGTGCAGAATAACGGATTATTCAGGTGAAATCTACCATTTTCAACGGAAAAACAAGTAGAGTCATCTTTAAGCCCTTTTCTGACTCCTAAAACATGAAAAGATTGTCGAGCGTTTCTTTTACACTCGTTAAAACGGATTTAAAAGACGGTCCACTTACAGCTCTTTTCCGACTGTAAAAACATGAAAAGATTGCCGGATTTTTGTCGTTTCAAATTCGATATTGGTTATGAAACGACGTGTCGTTGATCGCTTTTTTACTTTTTCGGATCAGTGACACTAATGACGAAAAGTACTCCTTGGTCGTAAGATCAAGCGGTTCTCTCAGGTATTATTTTATACTTTTTCGGGCTTGGGAGACACAAATTTACGAAAACGTTCAACCCTGGAGTCTTCTTAAGTTTTTTCAGACTCTCTAAAATTGAAAAACACCGAGTTTCTCCTATACTAGACTCGTTAAAATTTCACAGTAATGGACCTGTTCAATTACAAACAGGAACGAACCACTCCTTCTTAGGGTTCGAATCTAAACTAAGTTGGACTCATCCGAAGGATGAGCTTATAATCAAGAAAATGTTATCCTCCTCAAGCTTGTCGAAAATAAAGAGGTACTTGCCAGAAATGGTGGGGGAAAAGAGAGAAAAATGAGTCTGTTTGTCATACTTTGTAACCACTCTTGAACACGACACTTTTATTCACCTGGGTTGGGAAATCCTTTGCCTAACAGTTGATCAAACCACATTGAAAGTCTTCAGCCGGTTTCTAGGTATTAACTTTGGGTCAATTGTCACCAAGGCATCTGTCGTGTCGTTATGTGTTCAAGAGGTCACTGCCAATAAGCCATTCATATGCAAAATATCTGTCATCCATCTTGACCATCCCTAAGTCAATCCTTGCAACTAAATTTCTTCAACTTGATCTATGATTTCGTGTTGTGGGCTTGCCTGTGACGGATCGCTTTCTATCGACATCAGCACATTATCTAGAAAGATGATCTAGGAATCGTCAGTACCTTGAGATCTGCATGCCTCAATGGCAGGTTTCTCGCCTTTGACGACAGTTTACATCATTGAATTTCGATCGAAGGATTCCGTGATATGTTCGACATCAACACATTTATTCACATCTCATGGATTGTACTGTGTACTTTGAGAGCCATTGACATCACTGGTGGTTTCTCTCACACTTGTTAACAGTTTACATCATTGACTGGTAATCAAGTGGTTTCTACCATGTTCGACATCAATACATTCATTCGCATGGATAGAATCGTACTATTTTGGGAAGTAGAAATGAAGACCCTGGATCTAGTTTCCACCATCCGCGCTGCAAAGAATTTTGTATTCATTATATTGTGGACTATTCATAAACAGATGGCTGCGTCCATACTGTGTTCACATGAGTCTATACTTGTGATGTTTTACAAGATCATTCCTATATCAGAGCAGTAGATAATTTTCTAGTTAGTTTTGATCTGAGTATGGGAATGCCTACCTCAGCGATGATATGATCTCATATATATATATATTGCATTGAATGTTTTTACAGGTTCCGACTGGGCTCTCCACAAGATGATCCTCGAAATGATAAAGTACTTCACTCTTCATATATGATAAATGAAATCGTCATCTACTACAGACTTCGCACTTTAGGGGGCAATCTGTTACACAAAAATATCGTCACTATGATTATTTACAGTCAGTATGGGTCTATCATCACTTGTACTGTCCTCCTAAGCAAGTCTAAGACCCCAGCTCTTCAAATCAAGCTTTGGAAATGGGAGAAAGACATTAAAAATCAATGTAACTCTGGTTCCACACTTTCTCTCATGGTCACCTGCGGTCCCGCACCTTCTGTGTACAAAATCTGCGTACCTACCTGCTCTGTCCCTAACGGTGTAGGTGCAGACCCCTGTGAAAGTCAAAAGGCACAAGTTTTATCTTAAAAAACTCACTTTTGGTTAATTCTAGAGTTTTCTAGAAGGAATTTTGACGTGGATTGTTCACTCTGAGGTGGTTCATGCATCCCAAAAGAGAAAGAGCTAATCCCTTGACTAAAGGAGCTATCCCTTTGAAGGAGGGCTTTATCCCTTTGAAGGAGGACCTAGTAACTTCCCTCCATTGCACTATAAATACAGGCATTGGGGTGAGGACTAGAGAGGTTAGAAGCTGAACATTTTGAGGGTAAATGCTGGTGAAATTAAGACTCTTTGGTTGAACTTGAGAGGAGAGATCACATACCTCTTGGTTCCATTGGAGAGTGAGTGAAACTTGTCAAAGTAGAGGAGACATCTTGTTGGACCCTGGGAGGAGCTTGTGCAGCGTCAAGGCAAAGGTTGTAAAGTTCTTCTTCTTTTGAATTAATACAATCAAACTCATTTTTCTCAACAAGTATCTTATGTTATTTGTTTCATGGACTCCTTGACTTTCATGTTAAATATGTTTTATGCAATTGGCTTTTCAGGTGCTATTTAATTTGTTTGCCTTTTTTGTGTTTGCAGATTCGCGATAAGGAGCTCATTTGGATCAAAGGAGCGAGGGCATCCACAATCTTGCGTTGGACCAAAGGTAGGCCCTAAAAACACTTGTTTGCTATTGTTTATTGAAGCATATTTAGAGAAAGATAGTGTCTGGTTGGTTTGCTTGTCGTTAGGTCTTCTTTAGATTCTAGGAAGGTCTATCTTGTCTGCAAGATCGACTCATTCTGTGTGACAGGAGGTGGGCACAGGAGGAGAACGATTAATAGCCGTCGGATCTAGAAATCAACGACGGAGATTGGATTATGAAGGCTATCGGGAGAAGTGGGCGGAGACAATCGTCAGCTGTTGGATTGTGAAAATGAGCGGTTGCGATCAACTAACAGGGAGTATCGGGAGGGCACGAAGATGGAGCAACGAGGGCCGTCAGATCTGGATGCGGCAGATCTGATGGCGATCGCAAGCGGAAGGCGATTGACAGATAGTGAGCAGGGAGCCGTACCAAAAAGGCGGTAAACAGTTTCCCCGCACTGCTTATCGGGAGAGGCGGTATCCGTATAATGGGCATCGATCCAATAGATTTATGACGAGTGGCAGCCCGAAACCGCCACCCCCGCGGGTTAACGCGCACGCAAGTCGCGTGATCGAGGGATACGTCAGCCGTCGATCTCACGATGGATGGCCAGATGGCGAGGAACGAGCACGAAGTTTAACGCACGGGCTGGGGCGGCGGAGACCATTGGATCGGGACAATCAACGATCGTGATTTAGAAAAAACGAAGGGTTAAAATGGATCGGGTTCATGTTTTAAATGCCTGAGCTAAAGAAAAGGGCTATGCAGAGTTTAAATAGGGTTTTATAGTATTTAAACAGAACCGTGCGGGAGCCAGGGAAAAAGAGTTATGGAGAAATTTTAGAGCAAAACGAAGGAAAACAAGGTTTTAAGAGTGTAAGCGGGGGTTTAAGCAAACATGGGTTTACACAGAGTTTAGGAAGAAAACAGAGATTAAGGGGTTACGAGGGAGAATAAGGAGAATGAAGGGGAAGGAGAAATCCACTACTGCGAAACTTTTGAAAGCACAACCAACACTGCCAAAGCTGCTTTGACCCTCCACTGATTAAATTTGTAGCAGAGCTAACAGTAACAATAGGATGAGAAAGCCAAGGCTCATCTAGCAACAATGGGCTAATAAAAACTAGAAATCATGAGGAATAGGATGAGAGTGGTTTTATTTTTACACAATATTGAAACATGGGAAACTATGCTTGAAAATAATTGAAATTAGTTTCATTTTTACACAAGCTTCAAATGGGAAAAACTATGCTTGATATTTCTTGAAGATGGTTTCATTCTTACAAAAGCTTGAAACATGTGGAAACTGTGCTTGCATTTGCTTTCATTTTTACACAAGCTTCAAACATGTGGAAACTATGCTTGGAATTGGTTTCATTTACGCAAGCTTGAAATATAGAGAAACTATGCGTGAGATCAGTTTTCATTCCCCCAACATAATAATGCAATTTTATGCACATGCCCCCTAAGCTTCACTTCATGCACCTAAGTAGACTATTGGTTACTAATAGAAGGAAGGAATGAAGGTTCATTTACGATATCTAATCAAACATTCAAATTGAAGGGGGATCTGCTTCATTTTTTAAGGAATCTGACACAATAAAATGTTATGAAACCAACTCACAAAAAGATAGAAAAGATAGATCTATATAGCATTACAAGATAGATCTATAATGCATTACAAGATATTTTCGGATTCATTTCTTGATGCTCAATGTGATATTTCACTTCTTGAACCTTTTTCTTCTTGATATGCCCTTCTATCTTGAGAGTTTGAGGAATAGTAATTTCTGCTAATGCATTACAAGATATGGTCGGATTCATTTCTTGATGCTTGATGTGATCTTTCACTTCTTGAACATTTTTCTTCTTGATATGTCCTTCTATCTTGAGAGTTTTAGGAGTGGTAATTCAGGCCAATGCATTACAAGATATGGTCGGATTCATTTCTTCTTTCTTGATGTGGTTATTCACTTCTTGATATGTCCTTCTATCTTAAGAGATTGAGGAGCAGTAATTCTTTCCAATGCTTTACAAGATATGGTCGGATTCATTTCTTCTTTCTATGGGGTTAGTTCCTGGTGTATATACTCTTCTTTTGACGTTTCTTGATCCTTTTCTTACTCCTCTCCACAATCAATGTAAAATAATTTCTTCTCAGCACACTTATGACCTTTAATGTATTTGTTATCACAATTGTAACAAAGCCCTTTTTCTCTTTTTTCTTCCAAATGTTGTGGTGTAACCCTTGTATGTTGTGGAAGGCTAGGAGAAACAACACTTCCATCTTTATAGTTGTGACGAGTGGACTTCCTTGTTGACATAATTTTGCTTTCCACTTTGTAACAAAGCCCTTTTTCTCTTTTTGCTTCCAATTGTTATGGTGTTGCTGTAAAGAAGGTGATGCTCTTTGTATCCTCATAATGTGCTATCATTTCCTCCGTGAAAATTGACCACATAACAAGTTGTTTACGAGAACAAAGCCCTTTATACCATAAAAATTGATCTTATTCTAAATATGAAGATGCAATACATACCTTTTGTAACAGTGGTACACCATGTAGATCAAAATATTTCTTCATCCGTACTATCCAATTTATTGGACCCTTGCCATCAAACTTCATCATCTTGATTTTTCTTGATTTTAAGAGCTCGATCTTGAAATGACTGTAACTCTGTAATTTCAGATCTCCAAGTTCTGAAATTTCTTCCTATGGTAGCTCTCTAAGTTCTCTTTCTAACCCCGCAAGTCTGATCAGAATTTGATTATCCAAGAAAGAGTTATGCCAAATCTCCCACATTGACCTGATCATAGACTAGTTCAGTAGAGAGAACTTATACAACGTGCCACATCTCACTGTTTCAACCCTAGTACCTGAAACTGATATACTGACAACTAAAGGCAGTCCTATTTCGAAAACTTCTTATGAAATTTCAATCTGATCCCTAGAACAAAATTTATGACAATTTTCCCAAGGTGACCTGTTTGGAATGTAATTTGGGGGTCTGAAAAAACCCTAACTTCCTCAAACTATATCCCTGAAAATATAGCGATACAGGATCTAAAATTTAGAACCGAGGTTTAGCCCGATTTCTTCTCAAATGGGTTTTTGTTTTAGCTTCTAAAAACTTGTAGCGAAAGAGTTATAGCGCAAATCCCACGATGACTTGTTTTAGCTTAAATTCTGGAGCTTGCAAAAAGCCTAACATTCTTAGATCATATCTCAGAAAATATAGCAAGACATACTCTAGAATTCGGACTTGAGGTTCAACACGATTTAGTCTCAAATGGGTTTTTTTTTCACTTCTGAAATGTCGAAGAAAAAACGTTATAGCGAAAATTCCATGATGACCTATTTGGAGCAGCGAAACCTTAGAATTCAAAGCTTTGATACAAAATGTTATGAAACCAGCTCACAAAAATATAGAAAAGATAGATCAACGCCTTAGAATTCAGCCTCTTTGAGGGGGAAACCTCCTTTACATTACACAAATGAACAATTCTTTGATGATACAAATGATAAGACCTCCTTTCTATATATAGGAGTCTAAGGGGTCATAATATAATCAAAGCCAACATAACAATAATAATGTAAGGGCACAATAATAACAATAGTGGGCTTCTATGGGGCACACTAATAACAATATGGGGATTACATGGGCACAACAATATAATAAGGGGGTTGTACTAATAACAATAAAGGTTACACTAGTAGTATAGGGACCTAACATAAAAGAACTATGTTCAAGGGACCTTGTTTCATTTTTTAACGAGCTTGACACAAGACAAGGAACTTTGCTCTAGGACCTTGTTTCATTTTTTAAAGAACTTGACACAATAGAAGAAACTATGCTATGGGACCTTATTCCATTTTTTAACGATCTTGACACGAGAAAAGGAACTCTGCTTCGGGATCAGACTATGGCCCCCGAAAGTTTATGGATTCCAAGAGGTTCTCATCAAATGGGAGAATAATTCTCGAGAAGGTTTCCAAAAATCCAATGGAAAAATCAGACTCCAATGCCCCCAGTAAATGATTTACCACATCACCTATTGGATCTAAGTTAAAAGAAGTTGAACAAACAGTGAAAGGCTCATGTTCATTATTAGGTATGAACATGGGACAAGTTGCCACATAATTGACCTGTGGCAGGGGATATATCACCTGCATATTTGTAACATTTAGGGAAGTTAGATGATTGGCAGTCAAATTATGACCAATGAATGAAATTTTATCAATAGTCACTATTTTTCCATCATGCAGGAAACACATCACTCGAAAGATTTTGGACACGATAACATTCATAGTGTAAATATAGTCCTTCCCCAAGAGAAAATTGAAATCCAAGGGGCCCATGACAACCATAACATCAATACATACAGCCTTTCCTCCCAAAGTAATAGGAAAAGGAAGAAGGACCCCTAAAGGTTGGTTGGTTCTTTTGTTAAAAGCTAATAGATTCGGAGCAACAAACATAAGTTGCGAGGAACCGAAATCTTGCGAAGAAATGGAGGATAGAATCTTAAAAGAGGAACCTTTGTCAATAAAATTATGAAATATGTTTGTATTATAAGCCTTCGCCATGACTTGGAAGGGCTTGTAAGAAGGGAGACGAAGCCCTGTCAATAGGCTCCAATTAAAAACAATAACCTCATTACTTGAAGGGGGTTCCATAAAAACATGAGAAATTCCCCCTTGTTTAGTAGAATCAAAAGAAACAAGAATAACTTGAGTGTTATGATCCTCACTCTCTAAAGATATAGTACTATCGACTGAAGGTGGAATTGGGTCAGTCATTTTCTCAACCAATGGTTGGTTGTGAATAGACTCATGGAATTCACGTTCAAAGAGAGTGGGATTCATTGGGTTAAGATTAATTACTTCATCGACTTGTGGAGGATTTGGGGAAAGCTTTTGGTAACCAACTGGAAGCTTCTTTTGAGAAGTTGTTTCCAACACTTTTGAGGCTTCATCAATATAATGACAAAGTTTAATAGAATGATTCCCTTCACATAAACTATAGGGAAACATAACTTTACCCTTTTTCCCATGGACCTTACCATCACTATTTGTGATTTATCACTAGCATTATCTCTAGAGGTTGATGTGAGATTGTAGGCCACACTTATAATACTTAGGGAATACCAAGAAAATCTCTAAGAAGGTGATCACCCTTACAAATCATGCAAGTGAATTTAACTTTATAAGGCTTGTTGGAAATTTTCTTGACATTAATGGCATTCATAGCAATGTTTTCTTGGTTCACCTCTACTTATTTTGCTTCTTCTTCTTCATCCTTTTCTTCTTCTTCTTAGCTTCTTGGTTACTAGCACGAAGACATTCACTAGGTGAGGAGGAAGAAAATGATGAAGAAACAAGTGAAGAAGGAAAAGGTCCATCTTTAGGATCAAATTGAGGTTGAATTTTTTCAAGTGGATAATTACTTGGTTGAGAAGCAGTTTGGACATTTGGAACCAAGGAGGTCAAAAATAACCAAACTGATAAACCGATGGTGGATCCAGGAAAGGACAACATTGTCAGATAAGGAGCACCAATATTTCCTAAAGGAGGAAAAGGACTAGGATTCCCATAAAAGGGGTTTCCTTGATTCATAGACTCAAGAACTATTTCCATTAGTCTCAACCTAAGATCTACTAAGGATTTGTTCCATGACAAGGATGTTATTTTGCGGTCAATTAACTAATTTTAGAAATTAAAGACACAAAATAAAACAAAGGGGTAACTAGGATGATATATATTTTGTCACAAAAATTGTGAGGGGGGAATATTTTCATTCTACGTGAATGACGAGGTTGTTGAGGGTGTTTTTCCATGATGGTTTAAATTTTTTTAGAACTTTAACAACAAAACATAAATAAAAAACGGGTAACTAGGAAAAAATTGATTACCAAGTCAATGTGAACTGTGGAATACCATTTCTAGTACATGCAGGCAATTTCCCTAAATGTTGTGTTTAGTGTATCACAGAGGACAAGGCATCTAACTCAATTACCTATGGTGGGATAGCAAACTAATGGGTACTTCCAAAATATACCCGAAGGTATGTGGAAGCGCATTATGTGGTAGTGATGTCTAATGCATCATGTACGATAGGAAGTATTCCATTATACCTTTCATAGGTGGAGCGCCATCTAACATACTGAAAGGTACGTGGAGAACAATCCAATAGACTTATGTATGTGGAATATCTATTACCCCTAGAATGTAACACAGACAACTAATGACAACTCTTGTGTTTAAAGATGTCGGAATATGTCTCTAGCCTAGACCTCTATGTGTGTCGTTAATGTTTCGAATGATCCTTAGATTTATTGAGTGAATTTTAAAAGTTGATCTTCAATTGTGTTTCAGTTTTAAGTCTTATGACATGAGCTCACCTGAATTCCCTATAACACAATCTAGCATGATAATAAGGACTTTGTTTTTTAAAATGAAGATCTAACTAGGAGAGGGAAGATACAAACAATAATGCAACAAACAAATATTCCTAAGTAGATCTTTCAATTCAACTATTTCAATTCAAATTCAAAACTCTACATTTTATGAAAATAATGATTTTTTTCCTTTTCTTTCCTTTTAATTTTCAAATGCAATGAAAACTAAGATGCAGCTAGATCATTGACAAGAGAAATCACAAAGAAGTCATTATAATATAAATTTCTTCAAGCAAATCAACAACCAATCCAAATGTTTATAGAAGATCTAATTGATAAGGACGAAGAAAAAAAAAAAGAAATTCTCATCAAAGGCTAATAAAATTAAATGCAAACACTGTGATGGATTTTTAGAGACATAGACAAACGCAGAAGCATAAGAAAAACTTTATGTATCAAAACAAAATGAATATAAAGGAAAATAAATGCATTTTTTTGCATTCTACAGGATTAGCATAGGTGTAAAGTGGGCACGAGTGCGTTCCATTTCACTTCTAGGGAGCAGAGACTATGTTGGGGCATTGAGTCTCGGAACTAAGAGTGTTTTGGGGATAATTTAGTCAAAATACGACACAAGAACCCTACCAAGATCAAAATTGTGTTTTATTAAGGTCATTTTGAATAAGTCAATTAAGGTAACTTTGAAAGGTGAAAAAATTCTAAGGCGAAGGAAACCACTAAGGGAAAAATCAATCCCTAGTGGAATCACCAATTTGTTATGTGGAAAATTCACTTTTGTGGATAAAAATGAACTCCCTAGTCCTAGTGGTATGATATAGAACAATAGAGAGAAAAGATATCTATGTTTTCCTTAGAGAGATTGAAATATGGAAAAGGGACGTACCTCAAATATGTAGTAAGTCCTCCTCTTCTCCTTGCTTGTAAGCTCCAACTCTAGCTCCAAGTGCTATAATTAGAACCCGCACAAATGACTAAAATAAGCAAAGGAACTACAACATCCACATAGCATAATCCAATATCTCTATTCAATGAGTCAACATGACATTGAAATACATAAGCATCAACATGACACAAGTATAGGAAAACATAGTTCTTCTTGTATTAATAAATAAAGGAGAGAGTTACAACCATATGTAGAAGCTGACTTGGTAGATGTCTCCCCAATTGTCTTGTCCTTCCATGCCACAAACCAAACATGCACACTCAACCCTAATGAAAATGGATGATGACTTCTTAAGCTCCAAGTAGCAACATGAGGGCACTAGCAATCTCCAAAATATAACCCAATAATCTCCAAAATCCAACCCAATAATATCCAAAAGCAAGCCTAGACTCCATGGGAGGCATTAAATTTATAGGGTACACATGGTAGTTTAGATTTACCAATCTAGGCTTGAGATCCACTTATGAGGAGGATAAGCTCAAGGAATAAGAGATAATATCACTAGAGTAGTATCAAATAGGAATTTGAGATATCTATCCATGGTAAATGGTTAAAACCACCTTAGAATATTTTAGAAGGAGAAGATTTGAAATTTTTTTTAAATTTTCTTGAAATTCTAGAATCAACACACTTGCAAAATGGAGCAACCTACACTGATCAACACAAACTCTTCGTTATGCAACTTTCATCCCACATAGGTGGACAGATATGTAGAGTGTGTTGGGGCTAAAAATGTGGCTTTTGAGCAGATAAACCCAGAAACACAGACTTTTTGGAGAGATGATGCTTAGGGATATGCAAAGCAATTATGACAAAGATTTCAGGGATGTTGATTGATCTAGTTTTTTGCCTTTTGAGTTGATATGACAAAATGGCCTATAATAGTCTTCCTTCTAGTGCCAACTATTGATGGTGCTAGAAATTTGTCAACCAAAGGGGTCTCCTCAATATTAAGTCCCAATTAGACCTCACAGTGATTGGAGTAGGATCCCCAACTAGAAATATGACCAATTTCCATTTACTCTTAGTAATCTTCCTTGGCTGCAATTATTAACATAAGATATTATACGAACATTATTTGAAACAAGAAATTAAATGACATTGTGAGGCATACAATTTCAATGTATATAAGGTGCTTTCATGGAAGGAAAAGAGAGAGTGTGCCTCTAAAAGAAAACTAATACAAATATCCTAAAAGAGACACACAAGATCATGAAAGAATCGTTGAGTAACGTATAAATTAATTCACAATATAACAATGATGATTAAAGCATTAATAATGCACATTCAATGAGATGCCTACCAAATCCAATGAAATAGTTAGTTTTCATTAGTATGTATTAACATAAACATGCACCACAAACAATGAAAGAATAGTATTACAATCATTCATGACATATGCATGGAAGTGCATTGGATCAAGGAGCTTCATATATTAAGTGAAAGTCCCAAGATATACAAATAAAATGTTGCAACACTAATCCCAATAGTGGAACATTAAGTCACCACTTTCTCCTCCAAAGAAATATATTCTCTCCTATGCTAAACTAGAGAAACCAAGGTGAAAATTTCAAGTCCTAAAAATCCATTTGATTGAGTTAGGAGGGTGTATTTGTAAAAAATGAGGTGACTCTCCACCTCCCATGTGAATCTTAACCTTCCTCATGACTCTTGAGCTTCTATTATGACTTTTCAAATTCTTATGTGACCTTTAGGCTTCTACATGACTTTAGAAATTTCTAGTGACTCTTCATATTCCATGTGGAACCCTTGGTCTTCCATACATTTTATATCGTCTCATTTTATAAAATACAATAATTACATTCCAAAAATGATGTGGAAAGACACATTGACACATATGACATTGTGATGGCACTTGTACAAGCCATTAGTTGGAAATTATGACGTGGAACTTCATGATTATGTGGCAATTCCAAGTTGTTGTCTTTGTTGCTTTGTCTTTGACTTCTTCGTGATATATCTTTTCTTTTTCTTCATCTTCACTCTCCAGAGGTTCTAGGTGAATGTTGGAACCTTCTAAGTGAGCTTATTTTCCTTGATCCAAGATTCATATGTGTTCCTAATGATGGTTCTTCCTCTACTCCTTCACAAGTGATCTCCTATAGCCTCTACTTTATGGTCTCTTGTTATCAACCTATTCTACCCCCTAGGGTCAGTGTTCATTAGTATTCATGGTTGTTTGACTTTTTCCATACCTTAGACCTTCTTTTTTCTAGTAATACTTCCCAAGTGCATGGATGGAATCCTATGAGAGTGACTGGAGCCTCCCAGTTTCTCCTAGCCCTTCCTTGTGTGAGAAAATATGTCATTTTTCACTCTCTCCTATGCCTCCAAATGGGGATCTCTTCTAGAGTGTCTTGGTACCTAGGATATTAATTCGACTCATCACTTATTCAAGCTGGCCAGGACTTATCATTTAGAAATTTCCATGATTTCTGTTCATCGTAAGAGTCTACATTCATCCTATTGGGACCTCTATTATACCTATTTATATTGAATCATTTGAAAGGGTCAGACTAGTTTTGGAGAGCCAAAGTTCTTCGGAGATATATATATAGATTCCATGATGTTATCCTGCTACTAAAGAGAGAGATTATGAGGTTCTTATTGCTTTAGTATTGCTCTTCATGTTCACTTCCTTGTTATGGTAGGGAGACTCAGGTCGGATTGCGGAGAGGAAGCTTTAAGGTGAAGGCATATGATTGTAATCTAATTTTTCATGATTAATAAAAACATATGTTCCTTCCCTATATCTATTTGTATTCAACATTCTTTTTAGTTGTTTCTATGATATTTTGATCTAACGGTCTTCTGAGGAAGGTCACTTGTCGTCTCTATTTGTTTATGGTTGTGTGTAGGGATCGAGATCAAGTGAGAACAAGGTAGATCGCTCGAGTGGAGTGTCAGAATCTGGATCAAAACCGAAATCCTTCCCCAACCTATGAGGAGGCCAAGTGCACACATATTTCCTTGTCATATATAGAACTAACAACCTGATGCATGTTTGATCATTTTGGGTTGGGACCCTATTATATCTCTATTAGTCTTTACTTTTGTTTGCTGATCTGATTTGGACACAAGATCATGGAGAAATAGCTCCTTGCATGTAAATTTAATGCCACAGAAGTGGTGCTTTAAACGAGATCATTTTGTCTTTATGTCCACTTACCTCTGATTTCTATTGATTTATCTCTTATCCTGGTTTGTTGAGTTTTCTCCAATTTTTCCAACTCTTTGCTACTATTTTTAGGATTTACTTTCTAAATATTTTTCTTTTTTTCTTGGATTTTTCATGGGTTTTTCAGGAATTGTTAGTTTTTTCCATAGTTTCTCCCACGGGGAGTCATCCATGTGACTAAATAATCTCATTCGATCACTGGCAGTTAGCAACAGAGTGACTGACCAAATTTATCCGGTCTTGTGCATGTGATCAGGCTTCTAGCGCCAAAAAAACAATTTTTGTCCTCAAAAATGTTTGTTTATGCCCTTGATCTGTCCGAGCTCCCTTTTTACTAGCTGGATCTAGTCCAAATATGTTTTATTTTGTTTGATTTCCTTAGCTTTGTTTTCCTTCATTAGGAGAAGGTTTTTTTTCTTGTATTAGGCATTGATCTTGTTGTTTTTTTTATCTATTTGAGATTTGTTGGATTTATTTGTTTTTGTTTCTATTAGTTGCTGGTATCTGTCAGATTTGAGCCATTTATTATTCATTTGTTGGGATATTCCATTTCTTGTGTTCTTCAAGGTTCCCTTGAAGGATTCTTTGGGTTCTTTGGTTAAGGACTAGTTTTATCATATCTAGATCTTAGTTTCAGATTTGTTTGGTTGCTTTCGGTGACTGGTTGGATTTGATTCATATCTCATTTTCATATCTTTGTGTCCTTTGTGCACTTTTTTCACTTGTTTTTGACTGATCCCTTTCTTCTTTTGGTTATTTTTGTCATGATTGGTGGCTCCGTAATTGGTTATGTAGTTATCATCTAGGAAAGTTCATTTGAGTGTGTTTTGATTGTCTTATATTGCTCTCATTCGATCTTGTCTAGGCCTTCTTGCCTCTAGTGTTTGGTGTTGACCTTTGTAGAAAATCTACCTTAGTTGAAACATTGTGCTGCAAATTTAGCATGTTGACATTTCCTTCCTTCTTCCACTTTTGGCTTTCGATTTGATCGCTTCGAGTGTGTTTCTTTGCTTGGCTTTGTTTCCCTAGTTTTGACACTTTTGGAGTGCTTTACAATCTTGCTTGGAAAATTTTATTTGGTCTCTTCTTGGTTACTTTGATTTTCCATTTTGGTTTGTTTTTGGGTCATCAATCTATAAAAAAATAAAAAAAACAAACAAACTTTGGATAATTTTCATATTAGAATTTAGTGAGAGGTGTATCAATAGGCATTGGTGTGTTGTATGGAAAAACTCTTACCCTCATGTAGTTAGAATTGATTGAACTAAAATGAGAATTTGTGTATAAGTGCATCACGGTTACTAACAAGATTCATTCACACCATCTAAGTTTCAAGCTGCATTCCAAATGTGTAAAAAAAAACCACTTAAAATTAACGTGATAATAAAAACAACTATACTCGTCTTTTATTTTAATTGTAGTGCACTAGAACTAGCTTAGGCTAGGGTCTTGGGGATAGGTGTGTGAGTCGACTGCTTCAAGACTACAAAATAAACATATCTTCATGTGGTAGGGAGTTAAATCCATTTGAAGTAGTGTGGTCTGGGAAGCCCTTCTAACAAGAGGGTTAAGCATGAGGTCACACTTGGGCTAGGCGGGGTGACATGACCCATTTCACTTAGTTTTGGGTGGCACGATATAGTGGAATTTTCATGCATACAAACAGTGTTATTAGCATTTGTTGTAGCACTTGAGGGTCACTTGGGAGGAAAATCTCAAAGGGGTTTCGGTCTTAGCTCTTTGATTTAAGTGTCCTACTCTTGCATATATATTTGTCCTGCGATTATCCCCCCAGGTCGTGTTATCGTTGGTGGTAACCATAGTGGCCTATCTCTTAGGGCTCATACATAGGTGCATAGTCGGGGTCGTCTTCTCTATATATGGTATAGATAGTAGTTATATTCTCTTAGTCCTCTCGGAGACTTCCTTATGGATAATAAGCGCACTTGCACCGAGTTCGTAGCTAAAATGGTTGGGAAGCAAGTTGCTAGTATAAATGTTCCACCACAATCGTCTTTGTATTTTGGTTTGTGCATGAATATCTCTTAGGACGTTTCTAGTGTGTGATGTTTCGTATGATTCAGTAGTTTTGGCCTTACAGTGTTTGCACTAACATAATTGTGTTAATTTATAATTTTTCACCCTAGCTGAATTTATTTGTCATCAGTCATGTCGTCTTCACGATTTTCCTCTTGAATGAGGTGGAATTGTCACTCTTGCATGAAGAGTGCATGTCAATGCTCAAGACTTAGATCAACACATAGTTTTGGAATCTATACCTGGTCCTTCTGGTAGTGACTTTATTTCTATCGAAACTTTGGCAGACGATTATGTTGCTCTTGCCAATCCACCTTTGACCGATCCACTAGGACTTGAGTTATTGTGGTTGAACCTTGACGGTTCCATACCTTATTATACCTTTTTATCATTGTCAGTTGTCTATCCTATGGCAGAGTCTTAGAAATATTTATCCTTTGCATCGATAGTGTAAACTACCATGTCATCATTGCCACCTCTTAGTGGGGCCATACCTACTCCTCCATCTACACCTCTCACATATTCTTGGGGCATCCCACCAGTTTCCTTTATAACTCCTACAAATTTCCATAATGTTTCTATGCCTACTCTTTCTTTTATGTTGACCATGATTATTCCTCCTAGTTAGCTAATTGGTCAGGCATATTTTCACCAAACTTTTCTCAACCAATGATTCTCGTTCCTCAAATGGTTATTGTATCTTATGGAAATATACAAGGGAGGTCATCAGTTGTTCCTAGCTAGCCTGGTGGAAATGTTTCTTCTAACATGTCATAATCATGGTATAGTTCGTTGTTTAGAGGGATGCTACCTACCAGTACTCTCCTTGGAGGGGCTAGTTTACCTGGAGGCAACCCTGTTGCTAGTGCCATCACCCTCACCATGATTCTCCTTATGTCAGTCCTACTGCACATTCTAGTCCATATTATCCTACTAGTTACAACCCTGTGAGAAGTTATTCTCTTGGGGGTCCTTTTCTCTCTGGGGGTACATACCCTAGGGGAAGAATTTTTTCACCAGTTACTCTGGCTCGCACTAGTCATATACTGGGGTGAATCCATACCTTCACCAACAATTCATGCATCATAATACCTATGTGGGGGTACTTCAAGGTTGATCAAGGGCCTCTCCTACCTATGACCCATTCAGTTAACTTCATAATCTCTTTTTATCTTCTCTTGATCTGCCAGATTTGGCCAAGTTGACTAGTGACCCCATTAGACCTGATCCCTGGTGGCCACCTATGCCTACCAAATTACCATTTGATATTCCCAATTTTGAAGGAAAGCCTGGGGAGAATCCATCCACTAACAGTACCACCTATCATTTATGGTTTTCATAGAATTATTTGGTGGATGGTTCTATTAAAATTTGCTTGTTCCAACATACCTTAACTGGGGATGTCGTCAAATGGTACATTGAATTAGATACCATGTCCTATAGTGATTTTACATCTTTAGATAAAACATTCTTAACACACTTTTAGTTGCCAACATGGTATTATATCAATTTTGACCTCTTGTTAAAATTCAAACAAGATAATGCCACCCTGATCTCCGATCATATTCATGAATGGCATCGTCACAAGAGGTTGGCGAGAACCAAGCTTCCCAATCAAATTTTATGAAAATCATTATTTCATCTTTACTCCCTTAGATAACCTAGGATGTTTCCATGTTTTGAGACGTTACCGAGGAGAAAGCTATATTTGCTACCTAGAAACTGGATCTTTATTCACAATCATGCATGCTACATGAAGTCCTCCCTAATTCTCTTAGGCCTTCCAATGACACACTGAAACCTATTCCTAGCCCACATTCTGATGGCGTGATTGGGTCTGTTTCTAATTCCATGAGACAACTTGCTACCCAGCTTGGGAAATTGATCATCACATCACGAGCCTCAGAAAGTACATCTAGATCTACTAAAGCAATCTCTTTTGGTCAGTCCATTGATGTTCTAACGGTGAATTCCACAGCACCTAAGAACAACCAACACACTGGTAGTAAAAAAAAAATAACAAGAAGAATAAAAAAAAGAATAAAACTACTTAAGAAAATCAACCAGATCCCCAGAATTATGGAGGGGGTGCCAGTGAGCACTGTCGAAAGATAAAATTCCCTTGTAAAATTTTTCAAGGTGAACACCTTACTCATGAATTCCCTAAAAGTGATGAAGTTCATAGGCTCCTTGCACCACCACAATCTACCCAATAGCCTATTGTTTTAACTCATCCATTTCCTACACAACCTCAGCAACAAATGGTTTCACAACCTCCTCCACCTCTGCAAGGGGGAAATGAGGCACCATTTTCCTATCCTACCTACATTTTATCCGTCTTTACGTGCAAATAAGATTTAAATTTGACCAAACAATCTAATTCTTATGATGTTCTTGAGTCAAGTTATTCTCCTAAGGACTCACCCATTCTACCTCCATTTTAACGTCTGATGTTAGATAAGCCTTTGAAACCATTTTATCGCCCCTCCAAGGGTGTCGTCTGTAAGACAACACACAATCCCTCTGTCCAAGATGCTCAACATTACAGTATTGTTGAGGACATTTCCCAAGATCATTGTGTCATGTATGCACTGGAGGTTTTGCAAATTTGTCCTCAACAACAAAAGGCATTTTTATTTTCCATTGGTGGAGTAGATCCATCTGACTCAAACATCATTGCGTTCACTGCTGACAAGGCTTCTTCTAGAATTTTCCACTAGATTTCTTTTCAAATTATCGTGTGTGTCTGTGTTATGAAACCAGCTCACAAAAAGATAGAAAAGATAGATGAATGCTTTAGAAATAAGCCTCTTCGAGGAGGCAACCACCTTTACATTACACAAATGAACAATTCTTGGATGATACAAATGATAAGACCTCCTTTCTATATATAGGAGTATAAGGAGTCATAATATAATCAGAGCTGACATAATAATAATAATGTAAGGGCACAATAATAACAATAGTGGGCTTGTATGGGGCACAATAATACAATATGGGGACTACATGGGAACAACAATATAATAAAGGGGTTTTACTAATAACAATAAGGGGTTACACTAGTAGTATAGGGACCTAACATGCCTCTCTCCTTCAAAAAGTGTTGTCCTCAATGCTTGAGTAGTTCTTGATGCTTCTGTATAAATTCTTGTTCTCCCATGCGGAATCTTAAGCGGGTAAGTTCTTCCACTTGATGAGATACTCTGAAATTGATCTATTTCGTAGCTTTTGATTTCTCGGTTATGTGATTGCTTCAAGTTCCAATATGATTTTTCCTTCCTTGTCAAGTTCTCACAATACTGTTTGAACTGGGACATTCTGCGACTTTTGAATGAGTTTCCACTCCTTTGGGCATATGGATATATGTAAGGCCTGATATTTGGAGGAACACTTCGGGGAATCAAATGAATAGCTTGATCATGATCACGAATAGGTGGGATGCCTTTTGGAGTCTCAAATACCTTTTGTAACAGTGGTACACCATGTAGATCGAAATATTTCTCCATCTGTAATATCCAATTTACTGGATCCTTGCCATCAAACTTCCTCATATCAATTTTTCTTGATTTTAGGAGCTCGATCTTGAAATGATTATAACTTTGTAATTTTAGATTTTCCAATTCTGAAATTGCAAATTGTAGTAGCCCTCTGCGTCCTCTTTCCAATGCCACCAGTATGATCAAAATTGTACTCTCCAAGAAAGAGTTATGCACAATCTCCCAAGATGACTTGATTCTATACCTTTTCAGAAAAGCATACTTGTATGAAGTGCCACGTGTGACTTTTTTTACTTTCGGATATGAAAAATATATATAGCAAACTAAAGTCCATCCTCTTATTGTAACTTCTAATGAAATTTCAATCTGATGCTAAGAGAGAAAGTTATGATGATTTTCCCAAGGTCACATGTTTAAGATGTAATTCAGGAGTCTGCAAAAACCCTAACTTTCTTAGATCATATATCCAAAAATATAGTGAGACAAGATCTAAAATTTGGACCCAAGGTTCATACTGATTTATTTTCAAATGGGTTTTTTTGTTAGCTTCTAAAACTTTGTAGAAAACACATTATAGCAAAAATTCCATGATGACCTGTTTTAGATGAAATTCTAGAGCTTGCACAAATCCTAAATTCCTCATATCATATCTTCGAAAATAAAGTGAAACAAGATCTGAAATTCGTACCCAAGCATCAGCCAAATTTCTTCTCAAATGGGTTTTTTTTTTAGCTTTTGAAACGTCGCTGAAAAAAAGTTATAGTGAAAATTCCACGATGACCTATTTGGAGCAGCGAAATCCTAGAATCCAAAGCTCTGATACCAAATGTTATGAAACCAGCTCACAAAAAGATAGAAAATATAGATGAATGCCTTAGAAATAAGACTCTTCGAGGGGACAACCTCCTTTACATTACACAAATGAACAATTCTTGGATGATACAAATGACAAGACCTCCTTTCTATATATAGGAGTCTAAGGAGTCATAATATAATCAGAGCTGACATAACAATAATAATGTAAGGGCACAATAATAACAATAGTGGGCTTCTATGGGGCACAATAATAACAATATGGGGACTACATGGGCACAACAATATAATAAGGGGGTTTTACTAATAACAATAAGGGGTTACACTAGTAGTCTAGGGACCTAACAGTTTGCCATAGGAATATCCACCACACTTTGGTGGATGAAGGATCTTCCACTTATGTCATGTCAACATCATGTTGGAAGGCTCTTAGCTCTCCAATGCTCACCACATCCAACACTACTCTTCAAACTTTTGATGGACACAACTTCGTACCTCAGAGGGTTCTTCCCAAGTTCACCATTGAGTTGGGGGGGGGATGTCTATGTCGATGTGGAAATCGTCGATGCACCCTTGGATTATAACCTACTCCTTGGCCGTAGTTGATTCTATTCCATTATTGTCGTTGTCTTGTCTGTATTCCATGTACTTTGATTTCCTAATGCAGGAAATATTGTTACCGTTAACCAACTTGACTATTGCGTGCCATCGGCCCAAATTTCCACTATGGGAAATTCAGTACCACTTGTGGGAAATAACCCTAATTAGTATCAGAGTGTTGGAACGAGCTTTTTTAAAAGCTCGTCTCTTATTGGGGTATTTCCTCAATTACCACTACCTGAAATTCATTCCACTTCTTCTATAGCTCCTATGCATATGATCTATTCCGACACCTGTGGACCCCATAGACCACCTGACCCTTGGGTGGTGTCACGTGATCTTATCGAAGTTGATCAAGATAGGGAGAAACCTCTACCACCTATTATGGAAGATATTTCCTCTCTAGAAGTCCTATCAGTACCTCCTAATGCTAGTCTGAAACTTTATACCAATATGGAATATGAATAGGTTTCTTTTCCCACTTGGGCCACCCCTCTACCTGTTCCACATTACTCCTTTGATGAAAAACCTCCCCAACCAGTTAACTTGGACGTCATGCATCTACCCATTGATAATCCTAGGGAGATTATGCCTCTTTCTTCCTCTACTCTCTCTGATTGGAAACATGTGGAGCTGTGCAACCAAAATCCTGAATCGACGCAAGGGAAATCTCCTCGGCTCTCCTTGGAAATTCCACCCATAGACCGAGTTAAGTCTCAGGCAAGGTTCCCAATAAAGTTTGTAAATTTGTATGATTTCTTCAAATCATGTATCTTTCAAGTAAGTTATGTCTTGTACTCATGTTGGTTGATGTGGGATCCCTTAAGACCCACCTGCCAACAAAATTTGTTCCATAGACATCAGCAAATTCTCTGGGACAAAGGTTAGGGTTAGATAAGGTACATGGGAGCCTCGTTGCCTTAATGGAAGGTATCCTTGTCATATACTAAGGGAATACATCAATGTTTCTTGGTGGATGATTTTTTCAATCCATTCAACTTTGAAAAATCTATTCATGGCTAGTAGAATGTACCTAGTACCTTAATTCCCATTGAAATCAAAGGTAGGATATATCGCATTGGTTAACGATCTCCTCAATGGTCGTTAATCCAATGATTCTTGCTTATGTTTCAAATTGACACCATTTATTCACATATGAAAGATTTCCAACAAGTGTGTACCGATTGAGGACTATATGGTTTTGTGATCTCAACATAGGTTTGCAACAGTTTGTATTTTTGTATCAGCATTCCCATTGTCATTTACAATAGTAGTCACCTTCCCTCAATTGTTTGGGGACATACAAATCCTCAGGCATGGGGGAGAAGGGGACCTTCAGTTCATCCTTCAACACTTCAGCTCATCGTTTAGCCTTCTTCAATAGGTTAGATCAACATTCACATCAGCTTCATCCATTCCATCACTACATCTTGTAGCACCAAGTACATCAACAACAAAGGTAAAACTTGAGGTAAATGTCGCTTAAGATTCTCTAATTCATTAGAAAGTTTAGGAAACTTAATGATTCACTACTTCTCATTCCATGCATTTCATATTTCATAAACCATTATGCTTCTATTTCCTTCCATTCATTACTCATAATAAAAAGACTTATACTCTGATTACAAGACCATGTTAAAAGAAATTCGTTATGGTGTATTCATAAACGCAGTCTCTATAGTTCCTTCTCCTCCCATGATAACAAGCATTCTATTTGGAGGATGAAGTCATTACTTCGATTAAATAATAAAGGAGACCACCTATAAGCATTTACCTTGCAATGACGAGTATGTAAGAACCCATTCAACATCTCCATCACCACCTCATTTCATCCATCATCTCTTGCCCCACAAGAACTATCTCCTTCAAATACTCAAGTAGTATTACTCCACAAGAACCAACACTTTTCAATATTCAAGCAATGTTGTCTAGAGAACTATTATCTATAAAACAATTTCAAGAATTTTTCAAATGAGCAAGGGATTTATTTGCATGAGGACATGCAAATCCATAGGAATGAGGGGCTGTTAGGCCTTGAAAATGCCCATTTTTTCATCACATAGTACCACTATATCATAACCTAAATTCTGACATTTTTAACTCATTTCATACCGTAATTCCACAACTTGCTGCCAATTCTTGTCTTACACTTTCTAGTTAATTATCATTAGTTTTCTTGAATTTTTTATGATTAGATATGATTTTGTCATGATTTACTAATGACGGCTTTTGCTAAGCTCATTTTCCGCAAGATTCCATTGCCAAAATTCTTCACAAGACAATTAAACTAGTTGCTACAGGTTAAGTACAAACTAAATTCCTATAGGTGAAAATATAAAGTTTGTGATCAAATGGAGAAGAATCTTGAGATTCCCACACACGGGTTTTTTTAGAGTACCCTCATTCAGGTAACCTAGAAACTATTTGGAAACGTCCAGCATTATGAGGAAGTTATGATCAAGCAAATTCTTAAGTATAGAATCAATATCGGAATACTCTGCTTAAGTACAGAATCGTTGAACAATGAATGGTTTCGGGGCTGAACAAGTTTGGATCTGAACGGTTACGGGTCAGCCACGTGGGACAGCCAATATTGGTCCAGTTCATTGCATGTTCCAAAAGATTCTTATTTAGTTTAAATCTAATGCTCTTATACTATCCAAAGCTTTGATCCACTCCTTTCTTTATTTTCCATAACCACCTCTATGATTTGTTACAATAGCTAAATTATATAATGTTATTGACTCAGTTACCGGAGAATCCACAATATGAACATTTTTATGCCAACATTTCAAATCCCAAATGGGATCCATCATCAAGGCTAATGAATGATGATAAAAGAAGAGCCGCTAAGAAGGAAATAAATAATAATGAGGAAAATAAATTTTTAGGAAAAGCAGAATGTCGGCTGAATATTTATCATTAATTTATTTATTAATTAATAATTCATTCAATTATTTATTTTTATTTTTACTTTTGAGTTTTATATATTAATTTTTGCAGTTGTCTATAATGCGACTTTTTAGAAGCCTTTCCGGTGGGTTTTTCCGGTCAAAATCCGACAGCAATTTATTGGAATCGCAAGTTTGATAGATAGTTTATGCACAATCAAAGTGTCCCAGGGGTTTTCCAGGGTGCTGAATCCAAATATGCAGTTAAAAAATCATTTTAACTGCAACAAATCAAGATTTAACCTCAATTTCTTCCGCCGGATTCCGTCATCGGAATCTCCAAAAAGTCGCATTATAAACAACTCCTTAATTTTTTTATTTTTTTTTACAGGTGAGTTAATAAATTAATTTAAAATTCAAAACCTAAATGGTAATAATAATAATTATTTAATATATGATAATATAATAAATTTTATTTTATTTTTATTTTATTTATTCATTTATTTAATTATGATTCAAGTTGGGAAATGTTTATTTATTTTTATATAATAGTATTAAAGATTAGAGAAATAAGAATATTGTATCAATATTTAAAGTTATTTGATTTAAAATTATATTAATATTAATAATAATTAATGAATTAATTAATTGTTATAAATTAATAAATATATTAATTTAATCAAAATTAATAAATGTTAATAATCAATACTAATAAAGTTGATAGATATTAATAGGGTTAGAATATTAATAATACTTAATTAATAAAGTTAGTAAATATTAATACCTAATTAATAAACATTTAATAATGAATTAACAATAATTAACATTAATAATAATTAATATATTAATTAATTGTTATATTAATTAATATATTAAGCTAATTAATATAAGTAAATGTTAATAATGTTAATAAATCAAAATTAATAATGTTAAAAGATATTAATAGAGTTAAAAATATTAATAATACCTAATTAATAATGTTAATATATTAAATTAGTAATCACTTAATAATTAATTGACATTAATTAATATTAATAATAAATAATATATTAATTAATTTCTATATAAATTAATTAATATATTAAATTAATTAATATTAATAAATGTTAATAATGTTAATAAATCAATATTATTAATGATAATGGATATTAATAGCGCTAATAAATATTAATAATACCTAATTAATCACTAATAATTAATGAACAGAAGTTACTTTTAATACTTGATAATTAATATTAATTAATATTACGACATCATTAATAATTAATATTAATAAATAAAATAGTAACTTTTTATTAAGATTTATTTATTCATTTATTAAGAATTTATTTATTTATTATAAATTTATTCGTTTATTTATTATTATAGTTATTATTTATTTTTAAGTTAAGAAAAATATTTTTTTAATAGATAATGATAAGGTAGAAGATATGCTATACCTGGGACGTGTTGGCGATCTTGATTTCCCTGATAAGAATATGTATGGTGTGTTTCACAGGTTGAATCGAAATATGCATATTTTTCTGCACAGAGGAGCTGGGGAATACTATTAAGCTATTTATGTTACAAAGAGGTTACACTAAGGAATTCTGATGTATTTGTTTTGTTGAACTGTAATACAAATTCTTGATTCAACATTTAATTATCTGTGAGTATGATGGTTTCCTATGATTTTTAACGCATTGATTTAACATAGATTTGCACTGGGAGTGGAAAGGGCCCACCACCACCTAGAAGCAATTCTCACCATTAGCATAGACAGTAGGAAGTGTGTTTGCTACAATTTTCAAATTTAGATTTCGTTTTGAAGTTGTTTTCTAAACAAGATTTCATATTTCATTTATTCTTTACTTAAACCATTGCTTTGATTTCCTTTGATTTTGGAAGAACATATTGTCTCGAAACCTTTGCAAACAAAAGGAAAGTTTTAATTAATATTTGTTGTGCATGGATGATTCCATAATCACATTTCTACAGTTCATAACACATCAAATGATGCTCTCCAATTTCAAACGAATTTCGAAACAAATAATAATTGTGTTATGAGCTTAATCTATTGATTCCTGGATTCTGTCTTTGTTATTTGAAACCATGTACACTTAACAATAAAGAAGACTTCTTGTGAAATCTTAGAGGTGGAATGTTATGCATTAATGTAAGTCATGTATTTTAGTATAGATTTGAGTTGTCATTTGAATCCGTTTTGAATTGAAATTCGTTGAATTAGGCATTGATTTAAATTGTCATTTACTTTCCTTTTATTTCGGAATTAGATGTGTGAATTAGATAGGATTAAAAAGTCAGTTTGAAATTCTCTTTAGCTTGTCTTATTTTCCCAGGGAATTGAAATTAGTTTTGTTTGGATTGAGATTGCTTAGATTAAGATTGACATCGTTTTTGGAATAGAATTAGTTTCGTTTAAAATTAAAATTGTTTTGATTGGAATTGGTTATTTGGATTATGATTTCCATTTTATTTTTTTGAAGCTTTATTTGAATTGTAGTAAATAGAAAGCTAGTTATTTGTTTTAATTCGTAGGAAACTTTAATTAGATTTATTTATGTTCATCATTATGCAAATTAAATTAGAAACAGTAATTATGTACTTAAACAGTAAATTTATTTCATACTCTAGTTTAGGCTAGATGCTCTAATCCTACGTTACTTGCGCTTGTGCCTCTAAGTCTTATGATCCCAGATTGATAATTTAATGTTGGAATTATAAAACTTATAATTTTCCCCAACATTTTTGGCATCGTCGTCAGGGAGGTTCTAAAGGGATTAGATCATAGTTTCTTTCACAAGTTTTCTATGTGATCTTAGTTGGAAGGTGTTGATGATGCTAGACCTGCCAACATGTCAGGGGATCTCCCCAGTAAGAAGTCATAATTAGAAATAATATCGTTTGGTGTATGAGTCACAGCAGTGGGTCATACGGTAATAACTTGACCGCGGTTTCACATAGAGGCAGGTAAGATGTCCCTATTGGTAGCAAGGGTGTGATAGCTGCAATAAGTCAAGGAAGGTGCATGAGAGGTTCTAACACACTGAGGGTGAGGTGAGTGTGCCCCTTGGAAACCTGTAATAGTACACGGCTTGGAAGGGAACACACGAGCGAAGATGCATCACAAGATGGAAAGCAAGCTAGCGAGCAATCCAAAGTGATGGTTAAACCAACATCACATTTTAGAAAGATTCATACATACTTATACAGAATAGTCCATACATGCATGCGTAATCAAACAAATACATATATCATTTAGAGTAAACCAGATAACATAGAATATAATAAAACATATGCATGAAACATGTTGGCTCTGTTATATTAAGAAGTGTAAGTTCCAATCATACAATGCATCCATGTCCAACCACTAGTCTCGATAGTGGAATGCTACAACCACAACCAACTGCTCCTCCAAAGAGATATACTAGCTCTATGTAATGGAGAATCTAAGGCGCGTTCTCTCGAAGATAGTCTTATCGGAAGCTTGGCTAAACAAAATCCTCTACAATGAGTTATGAGGGACTATTTATAGCAAAGGGTTGGGTGGACCTTGACACTCGTTTTTGTGACAGTTCATCTACCCTTGTGACTCTTCATCTACTCTATGACTATTACATCCAACTATCAACACTTGAACTTCCACTTGACAGGACGTTACATTACAATGCACGTGTACCCATGTGAGACAAAATAGCTTGAGCAAGCCATGCAAGACATCAATCACACTCAGATCGTTGTGGTGAGACAAACTCTTTGACATCCTTGTGATGGTCAGTGGTGATGAACTAATGCCAAGCTTGGTCATCCGTAATGGTGTTCGTGCACTCTATGGTGACATCTTGCTTAAGTGAACTCTTACCTCATCCGAGTACACTGATATGGCTTCTCCTTCCAACTCATCTAATAGCATGCGCAATGTCGTCCCGAGTGTGACCGGACCGACAACATGTTCATGCATAGTGTATGTGATGATCTCCAACTTGTGTTGGTGGTTGTGTGCATAAACTTTTCGAAATACATATTCGGCTCCAGTCGGACTTGCTTCTTGTCTTCGCCTCGGTGAGTTTGCTGAATGGGTGGCATCCCCTGCATGCACACAATGACATGCATGTTGTTGCATTCCCTTGCATGTGATCAACAACACTATTCACCTTGTCTGCTCCGTGCCAGCTACTAACATGGATCTATAACTTGTATGAGCACAGTTTCATCTGTGAGTTCATGTTGCACCCTCTACTATACCTATTCCTGTTGCAACTCATTCTCTTGTCTATGCAGCTCATGTTCTTCCTTGAGTTGTTGCTTCAACACATGCAACTCCTTCTCTATTCCGTTCTCTACCTTCGCGTGATCTTCATGTCACGTCCCCACCTCATAGCCTGAATCTCCAAAATTGCTTTCATCACAAGTGGATATTCTTGAGCTTGCAACTTTATTTTTCCCCCATGTTGTCAAAAATCTTCCTCTTGCATTGGTTGCATCTAATATGCTGCCTTCAAATTCTATTGATCATGTTGCTTGCTATGATGTTGTTGCCATCATATCTTGATGTCCTTGTCTTCAAACAACTTGATCTCTTCATGGGTAGGCAATTTCATAGACACTTGATTGACTGCATCCCTAAGTGTGCTCTGAATGGTGTCTTCGACTCTGCTCTCCTGAAACCCATTGTACCTATGCTGCTGAGAGGCATATGAACACCTGCATTACCTGGATACAAAGCAACACTCATGGCAAGAAATATGTCAATCCAAAACCAAAATGAACTTGAGAACTGACTTGCAACATACCTGCGTGACTGATCATCAAGGTTGCGCAATTTTCATCGGGAGGTTGAGAGACTGACTACCAAAATGGCACAAGGCATAGTCTAGGATGTCAAGAGGCTGACTGACTGTTGGAATTGTGCAATACGCAGTCTAGCCTGGCCTGCTGAGATTTGAAACTAAAGAATGCACAATTTCAGTCAGCAATGACATGCAACCAACAAACTCCATTACATAGTTTCTGGGGCCAATAGGACATTTCCTCCAATAATTGTGTAATGCAAGCCTAGAGGTTAGTGACTGGATAGACTTGTGCAATTTCTGGAGGGAGGGAAGAGCGTTCGCTTCCAGAAATGCGTAGTCCTAGCTGGGCAAGGCATGGTCCAGGCCAAGGTAGCCCACCCTGGCCGACGGGTGACTGAAAACATGAGAAGTTTAAATGCATGGTGAGATGAGTGTGAACAATAGTGAATGATCATACATGCAAAAAACAAGTGCATGAATAAGAAAATGGGAAAGAATGCATTTTTGTGAAGCGAGTCGCCACAATGGTGACAGTTCATGTAAAACAGTTTCATGCATGTGACAGTAGTGAGATGTGAATGAAAATTGAAATGGTGCCTATACAATCTAACATACATGCAAACCACAGCAAACACTCATGGAAATCAAGCAGACAACACTCACACGAAGCAAAACAAAAAAGCGACAGAAACACAGTGAAAGATATGAAAAGTGGGCTTACCCTAAAACAACTGAGATGAATGTGCCAATGACTCCTAGATGTAATGTTGGATGTCAGAGTTGTAAGGTCGATGTGAGGAATGAGCTCTTCAACCTCTGGTTGATGAGTTTTGATAAAATCGAGGTTGCGACGCGAATGCCACAAATCTAGGAGAAGCGACACTTGGCGAGAGGTTTCTGAAATGATCCTCGCATGTAACCTCCAACTTCTAAAAATAGATCCTTGAATCAAGGGATTCCTTTGCATGTTGCCTTGGAAGAAGCAGCCCATGCATGAAAATTAGTTTTTCTCGGTCCCAGAGGGAGTTGGTCAACCCAACAGCATGTGCAACAGTCTGCTCAACTTAGGGAAAAAAATGCACATTTCTGGGAGGGAGCTAGGCTAGCTGCCTAGAGGGATTATGCAATTTCTAGGCAGAGCAGCTGACTCCTACCTAGAATTGCACAATTTTTGGGTTGAGAAGCCCCGCTAGGAAGAATTGTGCAGTTTTTCAGTGAACGGTGACAGGCAGATTTGCGCAATTCTGCAGCCTAGCAGGCTGCCAAACAGAATTGAACAATTTCTGGAGGGAAGGTTGTCTTCCCTCCATAATTGCGTAATTTCTTGAGGGATCTACTCAGCCTGCAGCTGGACCAAGTCCGGTGAAACAACCTATGAGGGGGATGCAACAAGCTTTGATGGACATGCTTTCATTCCGCAAGAAGATCACTGAAGCTTGTGTTCTTGACAAGACGAGACATGTTTCTCTGAAACGTTGGTAGGGAGGCTCCAAAACGAAACTAAGGAAAAATTTTGGAGGGTGGCTATAGCTGCTACAACACTTAGCAACACACTAGTAGAACTCCAGCTCTCTGGATGGACCTTGTTCATGAAAATAAAGTCTAACATCTCTGGAAGTATTGTTCAGTTCTCAGTTTATCTTGGTTTCCACACTTGCTTGATTGTAAGATGTAGCATCTGCCAAGATCTTGGTCGATTGACACACATTCCATGCCAATTCAACCCAGTTGTTCCCATTGGTGTTGAGGGTTATATTGGTGCACAAGCAGTATAATCGCTAGAGTCTTAGTTTCATCTCTGGTGTTGTTTCGCTACTAGCAAGCCTGGACAGTACCCCGACGGAGTTACATGGGAACATAAGTATCACTCAGCTGCCAGTGAGCCCAGTCAGTACCCCGACAGAGTTACTTGCATCACCACTCTGCATAAGAATCGTTTCTCTCCTTTTGTCTTATACATTTTTCATTTTTTCAAAATTTTTCACTTTTTCACTTTTTCATTTTTCATTTTCAAAATTGTGCATAACATTTATTCATTTCTGAGGTGGAAGAGGGATCTCTACTTATTGAGAGTAGAAGAGGTTTTTCCTTCAGAGAAGTAGTTTATTATATACCTTTGACGTGTCTGTTAAGGTTTTCCCCCTCACCTTACTCTACTTGACTGATTTGCCAAGGGTTAACCCAAAAACAACGATTAGAGTAGGTGACACTAGTTAGTGCACAAGCGTTGTGTTTTCACCAAGATTCACTTTGAACAGTACATATTTTCCATCAACATATCATGGACTGAAAGTAACAAGTTCTTCATATAGAGGCAGGATGACAAATTACCATGTAGTGATAGCTGCACAAGGTCTCTTGTACTTTACCCAGCTTGTTTCAAGAGTCATGCATGTTTTCATGCGAAACTAACCTATGAACAAAAAAAATCAAACAAAAAATAAAGAAAAGTAGAAGCAGAAATGAATGCGAAATAAAAGTAATTAAGAAAACAAGCAAGCAGACAAACAAACATGTAAAGAAAGAAAGAAAACAAGCATGCAAGCAAGCAAATTGGAAGCAAACACTACTCCTACTCCTAAGTTAACGGTGCATGGGCCTGATCACATGAAGTGATATTTCCAAAATCCATCGGCGTATTGGTTGACCCATGTTGGTGAAGGCTTGGTCCGCAAGAAACCTAGTTGTGTGAACCAACAAATGTGAAAGATACAACAATGAAAACAAACACACTCTGAGCTTACAAGCGTCCACAGAATAAAAATGAGTGAAAGCGCATGACATGCACTCTATGGACTTGCCATGGTGTTGTGCTACACTACGTTCAGATGTTGAGTGTATGCATTCCCTTGACCGTGACATGCAAGAAAACATGAGAAAGGTAGACCACTTACGTTTCACAAGTGTGCTTGCTATGTAAGATTCCTCCAATGCATGAGTGATGGGATCGTGTAGCTCGAGTGGAGGAAGTGAAATATGAGCATTAGATTGATCTTGAGTGCATACAGATGAGTTATGAGAAGCCTTGAGTGTTTGAACAATTTCCTTATCAGAGGTGAAACAAACATCAGGACAGCGAGGGCCTGACATAACCATCAACTCGGGCTGAAGTGCCTCGATAGCCTATGGAGTTTCGACTTCGTTGACAGATGTATCTTCGTAGACCAGTGGCTTAGACAGATTAAAAATAAGTAATCAACGTCATGATCAGGTGATGAGGTAAAGATATCACGACAGCCAAGACCATAAAACTCAGGATGTTGGTCGACATCCTCATGATTTGATGAATCACACATAGGGGTAGATGAGAAGAAAGGATGTTCAGCCTTTGCGTTTCCAGAAAAAACAGATGAAAGTTCAAGTGGGTTTTCAATGAATGATTGGTCCTCTCCATTGTCAGATGGTGGACTAATATCTGGTGTGTCCTGCAAATGATCATCAATGGGTGCATCTGTGGATGGAGATGCACATGAAAAATCAAGGATTATAGGATCATTAAGGAGGTCAGGAAAAAATGGATGAGGTATGGACAAATAGGGATGGTCCCCTACTGCCAATGGATGTTCGAGCTCCCTTTCATGCTCTTCATGAATACCAGTGCATGTTGGTTGTGCAACACCAACTCCGTCGATAGATTGATCCTCGTTCAAAGCAAGTGTAGAGTCCGAAATGGAATAACACAAAACATTGTCATCCGGAGGGTGATCGGAATATGAAAATGGAGGTTGAGGTACAAAATACATGTGACGAGGTATGGGACTCACAACCAAGCCTGTGTGAAAATCGGAAGGAGTGATGTTGGGAGGACGTGATGGTTCAAAAAATGTGTGTTCATGCTCTCCCACATCATTCTACAATGGTGGAGCTATTTGATGAGAGGACGGCAAACAATCATTTGTACAGCGACCGTGTCCATCTATGATTGTGAAGATCTATCATCGAAGTATTATAAGCAGGGCTTGAGCTTGAACTTATTCTTTGGATGAGAAAATTTCTTAAGATGGTACTCGAATCTATCCCAAAGATAAGGAAATTTCATCTGGCTTTTTGGAGCTTGAAACTGCAAATCATGGAAGTACTGCCAAAAATCCATAGGCGATTCATGTGGAGCTTTCCATTGTTGTAACAGTTTTTGGTCAGGATGTTCTGGATCAAAATGATAGAAATTATCTTCAATGAGATCACAGAAGTGCTCAAGTGAGTGCACACTATCAACTGGTAGGCTTCACAGCCACCGATGTGGAGATTCACGAAGTGTGTATGCAAGCAGTAGGTTGTCTTGTTCATCGAAACATCCTTCGTCCTCGTGAAGCAAGGCAAGTAATTCATGTAAGAACTCAGGCTAGGCAACTTTGTCCTCACCATCATATGTGTATGTGGACAAGAGATCAAAGAACTCCCTCATGATGGTAACAAATTTGGCATGCAAGAAACATCTTGGAGGGGGGAGAGTGCAAGACTCCATGATAGATATGCAAAGGTTCAAAATAGGTGATGAGGGCTTAGCTTGTCATCTGTCCCTCCTTCTAGCACCATAAATTTTGGCAGTGTTGGACCCACCAACATGTCAAGGGATCTCCCCGATAATAAGTCCCAATTAGACCTCACACCGTCGTACAATAATTCCTTGACCGCGGTTTCGCACAGAGGCAGGTAAGATGTTCCTATTGGTAGCAAGGGTGTGACAGCTGTTGTAAGTCAAGGAAGTTGCATGAGAGGTTCTAACACACCAAGGGTGAGCTGAGTGCACCCCTTGGAAACCTATAATACTACACGACTATGAAGGGAACACACGAAAGAAAGTTAGCGAGCATTCCATAGTGATGGTTAAACCAACATCACATTTCATAGAGATTCATACATACTTATACAGAATAGTTCATACAAGCATGCGTAAGAAAACAAATACATATATCATTTAGAGTAAACCAAATAGCATAGAATATAATACAACATATGCATGAAACATGTTGGCTCTATTATATTAAGAAGTGTGAGTTCTAGTCATACAATACATCCATGTCCAACCACTAGTCCCGATAGTGGAACGTTACAGCCACAACCGCCTACTCCTCCAAAGAGATATACTAGCTCTGCGCAGTGGAGAAGCCAAGGCACATTACAATATTTTCCAAGCTCTCTCTAAGATAGTCTTATTGGAATCTTGGCTGACCAAAAGCCTCTGCAATGAGTTATGAGGGACTATGTATAGCAAAGGGTGGGGTGGCCCTTCACATTCCCCTTTGTGACAGTTCATCTACCCTCATGAATCTTCATCTACTCTATGATTGTGTTGACAGTGTTGGACCCACCAACATGTCAAGGGGATCTCCCTGGTAAGAAGTCCCAATTAGACCTCAAACCATTTGGTGTAGGAGTTCCAGCAGTGGGTCATAAGGTAATTCCTTGACCGCGATGTCACACAAAGGGAAATAAGATAACTCTGTCAGTAGCAAGGGTGTGACTAATGCAGAGAGTCAAGGAATGGTACAAGAGGTTCCAACACTTCGAAGGAAGAGGAAGGTGAAGGTGAGTTCCAGGCTTAAAGGGATCAGTCCCAACTCGGTTAGGAACACACCACACAAAGGACATGCACAACTTCCAGCAGAGCAGTCCACTCGGATGCAACAATCACAACATACAAGGTAAGATATCACGAACAACACTCACGGATCATTTCGAGAAGAGTATGATAGTTGATATAGAAAGGTTCATGAGAAAGGTTTCTCTGATGTCCGTAGACCATTCAGCATGGACAGTGAGAGAATTAACAACATATGCAACACATTAACAACAAGATTCAAATAATTTCATACAAATCAGTTCATATACAAGTATGTAAGTTAAACAACATATATCATTAAGGCAACCGGAATAGTCCAACTACAATAACAACATATGCATGAAAATGTGTTGGCTCTTATTATTAAAGAAGTGTAAGTCACAATCATACAATACACCATGTAAACCTGCTAGCCCCAATAGTGGAACATTACAACCACATCTGAGTGCTCCTCCAAAGAGATGTACTAGCTCTGTGCAATGGAGAAGCGAAGGTGCATTACAGTACTGTCCAAGCCTTCTTCAAGATAGTCTTAGTAGAAGCTTGGCTGACCAAAAGCCTCTATAATGAGTTATGAGGAACTATTTATAGCAAAGGGTGGGGTGACTCTTGACATTCCCCTTTGTGACAGTTCAACTACCCTCATGACTCTTCACCTACTATATGACTATTACATCCAACTATTGACACTTGAATTACACTTGACATGACTCAACATTACAATGCACATGTACTCATGTGAGACAACATGGCTTGAGCAAGCCTTGCAAGACATCACTGACACTCGGTTAATTGTGATGAGACCAATTCTTTGACATGCTTGTGATGGTGAAGTTGGTGAGCTGATGCCAAGCTTGGTTGTCCGTGATGGTGTGCATGTACCCCATGGTGACATCTTGCTGAAGTGAACTCTTGCCTCCATTCCAATTGGTGCAATTGTTTGGCCCCTTCATCCAACTCATCTGCTAACATGCACATGGTCTTCGTGGGTATGGTTAAACCATCAACACATTGATGCATAGTGTCTGTGTTAATCTTCAAGAGTGTGCTGGTGGTCATGTGCATCAATTTGTCGAAGTACATGTTCAGCCCCAGTTGGACTTATTTCTTGTCTTCGCCTTGGTGAGTGTGTTGAATTGGTTGGATTGCATGCATGCACTTAATGACATGCATGCTTCTGAATCCCTTGCATGTGATCAACAACACTACTCGTCATGCTTGCTCTATGTTAGTTGTTGGGATGGATCCTTAACTTGTACGGGCGCATTTTCATCTGTGAGTGCATGTTGTGCCCACTGTTGTTCGTGTTCCTGCTGCAACTCATTGGATTGTCTTTTCAGCTTCATGTTCTTCTTGAGTTGCTGCTTCAGCACACGCAACTCCTTCTTTATTCCATCTTTTGCCTTCACGTGATCTTCATGTTGCATCGTCACTTCATAGCCTAAGTCTCCAAAGTTTCTTTCATTATCAGTGGATCTGCTTGATCTTGCAACTTTTCTCCACCTCTATGTTGTCAACAACCTTCCTCTTGCATTCGCTCCGTTCACTTCATTCATTGCATTCGTTGCATTTTGTATGTTGCCTTCAGCTAATGTTCATGATTCTTATCATTGTGATGTTGTTGGTTGATGTCCTTGTCCATGAACAACTTGATGTCTTCATGAGTAGGCAAGCTCATAGACACTTCATCGATTGCATCCCCAAGTGTGCTATGAGTGGTGTCTTCATCTCTGCTCTCCTGGAATCCACTGTACCTATAATTTTGAGAGGCATATTAACACCTGTGATACCTGGAGACATGGAAACACTCATAGCAAGAAATCTGTCAATTGAAAACCAGAATGAACATGAGAACTGACTTGCAACATACCTGGGTGAATGATCATGAAGGTTGTGCAATTTCGGCCGAGAGGTTGGGAGACCGACTACCAAGATTGCACAAGGCACGGTCCGGGCTACTAAGAGACTAACTGACTACTAGAGCTACGCAATGCACATTCCAGTCTGGCTACTGACTAGTGGGACTGTGCATTGCGCAATTCCAGCTGGGAAGGATTGCTAGCCCAGGGACAAATTTGTGCAATTTCTTGAGCCAAGCAGCCAATGTCCTCTAGAAATGCAAAAAACAGTACTGGAGGCTAGTTTTGGGTAGGAATGTGCAAATCTGATGAGGAAGGTGAGCCTTCCTTCCCTATATTGCACAATGCAGCCTTGGTCAAGGCAGAGTCCAGGCCAAGGTTGGCCCGACTCATCGACAGGCAACTGAAAGCAACTAAGACAGTAAATGCATGGTGACACTAAGTGATAGCAAAAGTGATTGATAGTGCATGCAAAACATGAATAAAATATTGAGAAAACAGATCAACATGCATGTGGGTGAGTCAGTTCGCCATTTCGGTGAATGTCCATGAAAAACAATTTCATGCATGCGACAACAGTGAGATAGAAACAAAAATTGAAACAAAGCTAGGATAAGCTAGAATACATTTAAACGACAGTAGACATTGAAATAAATCAAGAAAACAATAGTCACACAAGTGAATACACAAAAAGTGACAGAAATGAAGCACAAGGCATGGGAAGTGAGCGTACCCCAAAACAATTGAGTTGAATGTGCTGAATGCTCCTAGATGTGATGTGGGATGTCAAAGCTACAAGGTTGGTGTGAGGAATCATCTTTGCAATGTCTAGTTGATGAGTTTTGATAACATTGAGGTTGTGACGTGCATGCCACAAATCTAGGGGAAGCGACACTTGGAGGGAGGTTTCTACATTGTTCCTTGCGTGTAACCTCCAATTACTAAACATAGATCCCTCAAACAAGGGATTCCTTTGCATGCTGCCATGGGAGAAACAACCCATGCATGCAAGTCTGTTTTTCTTAGTCCCAGAGGGAACTCGTCAACTCAGCTGCACATGCAAGAGATTTCTTGACTGCTAGAGAAAAATGTGCATTCCTGGCTAGGAGTTGGGCTGGCTGTTGCCAAAATTTGTGCAAATCCTGGGCTGAATAGCCTGTTACTAGGAAAATTTGTGCAAATCCTGTTGGGAGGGTTGGCTGGCAGGATTGCGCAATCCTGGAGCCCAGCAGGCTATTAGAGAAGATTGCACAATTTCTGGAAGGAAGGCTACTTTCCCTCCAAAAATGCGCAATTTTCAAGGAGAAGCTTCTCAGCCTGCATCTAGACCAAGTCTTGGTGAGCAGCCTGTGAAGGGAAAAGATCAAACTGTGATCGACAGGTTGCCTTTGAGCAAGAAAGACACTGAAGCTTGAGGACTTGACGAAGTAAGGCAAGCTATTGTGAAGGTTGGTAGGGAGGCTCCAAAATAGGCTAAGGCAAAATTTTGGAGGGTGGTTGTAGCCGCTACAACAGATTGTTACATCCAACTATCGACACTTGAAATTCCACTTGACAGGACGTTACATTACAATGTACATGTACCCATGTGAGACAAAATGGCTTGAGTAAGCCATGCAAGACATCACTGACACTCAGACTGTTGTGGTGAGACCAAATCTTTGACATCCTTGTGATGGTCGGTGGTGGCAAACTGATGCTAAGCTTGGTCGTCCATGATGGTGTCCGTGCGCTCAATGGTGACATCTTGTTGAAGTGGACTCTTGCCTCCGCTGCATCCAAGTACACTGATATGGCTCCTCCATCCAACTCGTCTGATAGCATGTGCATTGTCATTCTTGGTGTGACCATACCGGCAACATGTTCATGCATAGTGTATGTGATGATCTCCAACATGTGTTGGTGGTCGTGCACATCAACTTGTTGAAATACATGTTCAACTCCAGTCGGACTTTCTTCTTGTCTTCACCTCAGTGAGTGTGCCGAATGGGTGGGATTGCATGCATGCGCACAATGACATACATGCTACTGCATTCCCTTGCATGTGATTAGCAACACTTCTCACCTTGGCTACTCTGTGCCAGCTGTTGGGATGGATCTATAACTTGTACAGTCGCAGTTTCATCCATGAGTGCATGTTACGCCCCCTGATGTACCTATTCCTGCTGCAACTCATTCTCTCATCTATGCAGCTCCTATTATACCTTGAGTTGCTACTTCAGAACATGCAACTCCTTCTCTATTCCATTCTCTGCCTTCGCGCGATCTTCATGTCACGCTGTCACCTCATAGCCTGAGTCTCCAAGGTTGCCTTCATCACAAGTGGATCTACTTGAACTTGCAACTTTGTTATACCCCCATTTTTTCAACAACCTTCCTCTTGCATTGGTTGCATCCAATATGTTGCCTTCAACTATTGTTGATGGTGTTTCTTGTTGTGATGTTGTTGTTGTCATATCTTCATGGCCTTGTCTTTGATCAACTTGATGTCTTTGTGGGTAGGCAAGTTCATAGACACTTGATCAATTGGATCCCCAAGTGTGCTCTGAATGGTGTCTTCGACTCTGCTCTCCTGGAAAACATTATACCTATGCTACTAAGAGGCAGATGAACACCTGTGATACTTGGAGACATGGAAACACTCATGGCAAGCAATTTTTCAGTCAGAAACCAAAACAAACTTGAGAACTGACTTGCAACATACCTGTGTGACTGATCATGAAGGTTGCGCAATTTATTTCAGGAGGTCGGGAGACTGACTGTCAAAACTACACAACGCATATTCTAGGCTGTGAGGAGGCTAACTGACTACTGGAGCTGCACAATGCATAGTCTAGTCTAGCCTGCTAAGGACTGAAACTGCGCAATGTGCAATTTAAGTCTGCAGTGACATGCAACCAGCAAACTGCATTGCGTATTTTCTGGGACCAACAAGACACTGCCTACAAGAATTACGCAATGAAAGCATGGAGGTCAATGCCAAGCTATACTTGCACAATTTGTGGAGGGAGGACAGATCCTTCGCTTCTGAAAATGCGCAGTCCTAGCTGGACAAGGCACGGTCTAGGCCAAGGCAGCCCAGTCCGGCCGATGGGTGACTGAAAACATGAGAAGTCTGAATGCGTCTAAAGCGAGTCGCTGCAACGGCGACCATTCGTGCAAAACAATGTCATGCGTTCTACAGCAGTGAGATGCAAACAAAAACTGACATGATGCTTATACAAACTAACATACATGCAAACGACAGCTAGCACTCACTGAAATCGAGTAGACAACACTCACACAAATAGAAACATAAAAAGCGACAGAAACACAACACAAGACATGAAAAGAGGGCTAGGTCAAAGTATCAAAGGGTTACAGTAGGAAATATATGGAGGAGCAAGGTAGCAATACTTTTGTGATGGATTTAGGGTTTGTCACTGTAGTGTAGTGTTTGAAAGAAGAAAGAGGTCTTAATGAGCATGTGCACAATGAATTCATTAAGTAAGAAGAAAAATTACAGAAAATGATATTCCCATCAAAACAGAGCTTCATGAAAATAATTTTTCTTATAACCTTTAAGGAAAATCACTAAAGAAATAAGATATGGAAATGAAGGATGTATATCATTCATAAAAAACTATAATAGAGAAAATACTTCATCACAAACTCACTGCACATGAATTCCTAGATAATAGCTGCAAACTGCTCCTTTGATTTCCTGAATAAATAGTTGAAATATGTTAAACACACACATGGCAGCAACTGAATATGAAAGATAAAACATGAGAGTACATTTTTTATTAACAAATTATATACATTTATAGTACATGGTGTGACCATTGGGTTCCACATCCCAAGGTCTCTTGGACTTCCTTAGTCTATTCGGCTTCCACACTAACCCTTAGAGGATTAGATGTCCAACATTCCCCCCTTAATCTGAAGGGTTATGTATGAGTACAAGAAGAGAGCTGTAGTACAAAATGTGGAAAAAATGCATGGTAGCACTAGGCTAAATGTGCTCTCTGAAATGCTGGTATAACGGGCAATGGTTTAAGGATGAACACCAACACTAGAACGCTTAGTGCAGTTCCTAGAACTCTTCCAAGTCTCGCATGAAGCTGAAGTCTTCTGCTAGAGGAAGTTCTCCTGATGTTTTGAAGAGGGAAACCTTCAACCATGAAAGGGAGGTCTCACCCCGCATAAAATGGAGAACTTCAACTTGAAAAGGGAAGTCTCAACCTGTGATGGTTTAAGGATTACCACCAACTCTGGAATGATTAATGCAATTCCTGGAACTCTTCCAAAACTGGAAAGAAGCTGAAGTATTCTGCTAGAGGAAGTGTCCCAAATTACCAACTGAAGGCATGCTCAGGGGCATCTTTGTCTCTGGCTACAACTCTAAAACTGGTGTGGCAGGTTGTGGCTCGGGCTCGCTTGATGTGGCTTTTAAGCTTGTAGATGACCATCATTTTCCCCCCTGTCAAATACAAGGTGATATGATGGAGAAAAATCAACTGCAAGACTTTCAATACTCTTGAACAAGTTCTAACATGTGACTGAAATATCTTCTTGGCTGTTGATGCCCATTGCCAACAAGTGATCCATCCAAGATGAATCTTTGTTCTTGCAGGAGGTTTGTTTCTGAAGCATCTATTTGAAGAATGACTGGTTTTATGATAGTTCTTACATGGATGAAGATCAAAACAATGATCTTTCAGATGGCCAACTCGGTCATAGTGTTGGAATTTCACAATCTGTTATGGCTGCTATGGAAGAGAACCAAAATCTGAAATAGCTAAAGGTGAATTGTCATGAGGAGCAGGTGAAGATGAACCATCCTAAATAAATCTAGCACTTTGAAATTGGATTGTTTTGGAGTAGTATGGAATATTAAAGGACAATTCCTTATCATATCCAATACTAGTTTTGTGCTTGTTGTGGACAAGCTCTTTCTAAGGTCTGATGACCGACTTGGGAAGTGTAGACTAAATTTCTGCATCTGCATGTAAAACTGCTACTTTATTGGGCACTGGATCTTAATGAACTTCAACAATATTGACTTGCTGCTAATGGGTGGTTGTCTCAATGTTTTGAACAAAAACAGGTTTAGAATGATGACTCCATTGTTGTAATTCTGCTTGTTGTTGCTGAGATTCAAGCTGCAAAAAATCAATGTGTTCTTGTGCATATTGTAGACAGGTTTGCATTTCAAAGAGAAAGTCCTTGTTGATTTCGACTATGTTTTTGACACTAGAATGTATTAGTGTATTCAGTAACTATAATAATCCATAAAGTATTCCCATTTTTTCAGCAAATCGAACTCTATAAATGTGGAGTGTTAGCTTCAAAAATACACTTATTTAACTTATTTTCAAAGATATTTGAAGTTGCTCCAATTTTGATTTGCACCAAGTTTTGGCTGAATGGTGAAATCATACAACATTTGGAATAAGGGGATAACTTCTATATACATTAATACTCTACATAAATTTCAACACTAAACACAAAAACCATAATGAGTTTTAAATATAATGCCACAACTGGGGTAGCAGCAACTGCAAATTTGCTTGGATCCTTCAAATACTAGAAAGAGTTGTCACAGTAGAAATATCAGTAGTAAATTTCTCTATTAAATAATCCTCTGTGAGATCAAGAACTTCAGGATCAAATACCGATCCATTGTCATATACAGACTGCACAATCAATCCAGAGGAAAGTGGCCGAATGCCAAGCTTTTCCAACAAAACTGCCTCGGAAGAACCAACCTTGTCTCCTTTCTTAATAAGCTCCACGAGTGTTATAATTTCAATAGTACCTTTGTTAAGAGTTCCTTGGTTGCAATAAAATAAGGAATAGTTGTAACTAGGTGTTTGAGTTGCCTTCCAGAAGATGAGCCTCGAGCCTGAGCGACACACTTCCTTCAGAGCTACATCATTATATGCAGCCCATGGTGTAGAAGTCCAGCAATCCCACTAGTTCAGTTCTCCTCTCTAGATGTTGATCTTTGTTCAGAAATGGCTCCACGCAGCAGGATAGCAAGGAATGGCTCACTTCCTCTATGAAGAAAAATTTTGACTCATGCTTTATGTTTTAAATGACGATATTGCATACATTCTTAGCATCATTAGATTACAAATGCCTAGGAACAATTTCTTATTATGAGACAGATTTTATGTCTAGGAATATCCCCTAAATATCAGAATCCATTGCAGGCAAAGTAGTTATATTTACAAAGTTCATATCCATTCACATACGAATTCCAGTCAAGCAACCTTTCTCTTTAACTGCTCTACGGATGTACTTGTCATCCTCTTAAACACAATTGCATATCCTAGAAACTTATATTTCATTTCCTTAAATAGGCACATGCTAACCAAATTTATGTCCCTTCAACCAAGCTTGCATCATATATGTTAGCGGTTTGTGAGACGTGGATGTTGTGCATCATTCGATTCTAATCAGATTGATCCGTAACACGTGAAGTGCATCATTTCTGCACTACTCCAGAAATGTGTTGTGAATGGTTTTGAGCAAATGATGTATAATGGCATTACAGATTGATAGTAAAATTCCACTAAACTTGAATGGTTAAGATGACGAGAGGATAGCTAACTTTGCGATCTTTTCCTTGCTTAAATTTAAATGTCACACACTATGAAAAAATAGTTTGTCTGCAATGTAAATGCTTGGATACCCCATACACTCAGTTGACAGAAAACTTCACGTACCTCAGAAAAATGGAAAGATACACATGTTGCAATCCTTTGCTGATATTATTATTACATGATGTTGCAGAAAACAAATCCATCTATTGTCGTAGCCAGGATTGCCTTATCCATGCCCTTTGTGGCCACCCAGATCACCGTGCCCTTCGGGGCCTCCGAAATCTCAATCCACATAGATTCTGCCCACTGCGTTTGATAGTCTTTCAAATTTCGAGGGAGTCTGACGTCATCACTGAAATAAGAGTAATGTGAAACCATTGTAACAATGTGAAAACCTTTGTCACGACGCGCCCAGTTTGCACTTTGCCTCCTCTATTGTTTTGTGGATCAATACATCTAAAATCTCTGGAACTGAAATTTGAAATCAGGAAGAAATAACTAAACAATGGATAGCACTTCAGAGATCTCCAAAAAATATTCATTTTAAATGGAATAGATGAATAAAGTGATAGCACTTTCACCGATTTTTTCTCTTTGAAAATATTCAACGCATAGTTAAAGGCATATGCACTTATGCAGCAAGTAATTGATGTATAGAGAGCAGTGACAAGAGCAGCGTTTTGTATGTGTTTAGGCTAGTGGAAGCGTCAGATCTTCCAGACTAGCCAGTCTGCATAGGATTCATAACACCATAGGCAGAATAGGGAGTTACAAAGCAAAGGGAGCCAAAAATGGCGCCGGAGAAATGACAGAGGTTGCAGCTAGAATTTAGCTGAGAAAATATTCATGAAATGCAGAAATGATGGCAGAAATGACCTGCACAGAAAGGCCATAAAACAAATGGCTCAAAGTAATTATGGAGGGTAGGAATATGCCTGCTCTGATACCATGTTAAACACACACATGGCAGCAACTGAATATGAAAGATAAAACTTGAGAGTACATTTTTTATTAACAAATGATATACATTTATAGTACATGGTGTGACCCTTAGGTTCCACATCCCAAGGTCTATTGGACTTCCTTAGTCTATTCGGCTTCCACACTAACCCTTAGAGGATTAGGTGTCCAACAAAATACAAGCTACAAGTGTTCTCTCCTCTAATCCCCAACCTATTCTATGACTGAGAAAATGATACATATAGACCAAAGAAAACATATCCCTTCTCTCAGGGGAAAATCTATGAGTCTAGGAACTAATACATGAGGTGTTTGAACCAAACCCTAATGTCTAGGGAGGTTAAAACAACTCCTTCATTTAAACTTTGATTCAAACTACTCTCGTAAATGAGGCCTAAACTTACATAAAAATAACTTAACAAGCCTATTTACCCTTAATTACATCATAATTACATCAAATTTAAGCAATTACATCATAATTAATCGAATCCAACTGATAAAAGTAAGAAAAAGTTGTCACAAAAAAAACGCAACGAAATCAGTCAAAAGCGTAGCATGCTAGGAGAAAGCGCAACAAATTTGGGAGCACTGATTTTTGAAGGCCTTCCCGAGGTCAAAATTCTGATCTTGATGGCTCATTGGAAATATGTGATTGTCGTCTACATGATGGAATCTTCAAGAGCTAAAAAAGGTTACTTCTATCCCCCCAAAACTACATTCTCCTAGAGGTACTCTCAAGCACACAACGTGCTCTTCAACACGAGGGCAGAAATGTGATTTTTACATAGTTTTTAGCCATTTCCACCTATCAAAATCTGCTGAAGGTCTTCTCACAAAGGCTAGATGTCATATACAAGCCATGAGGAATCCATAAATGTAAACAAAAATTGATTTGGAGCTCCCCATAAAAAACGCAGCGTGGGCATGTTGCGTTTTTTACCCTTTTGATTGTGTCAAAATTTTCCAAAAATTCATAAAAAACAAAATTTCTCCAAATATCTTCAAAATTGGTTCATGAATTCTTGAAGTGATACGTTATGCTAAGAGGGAGGCATCATCAAGAAAATCCAACTTATCATTCTCTTTTTGCCTGATTAGGGTTTCCTTGAGTTTTTCCTTCAACCACTAGATCTTGATCTTGGAAACTCGATTCCTTGTGTAGTAATGAGCATCCACGTGTATTTACAACCTATTATCTTTGTTAGCCCTCTTAAGAAGATTTTCCAAATGAAAATTCACTTTTTCAAGCCAAAACTCTCTATTTTCATTGATTTATGTTGCAATTAGGTCAACTAAAGACATTTGTTCTCTTTGTTTCTGAAGTGTCCTTTTGAGGCCTTTAGTCCTTGGCCTCTTCCTTGTCACCTGCTCTTGATGATCATTTTAATCCTCTTTATCAATCGCTTATTTTCCCTTTACATCCTCTTTGCTAACATCAACCTCATACTTTTCCAAGAATAGCTGATTTACCTTCAATTGTTGATTCTCCTGCTCTAGGAATGAAACCATGAAATGGGACTTAGATAAGTTGTCCTTAAGCTCTTTGATCTCATCATCTTTCTCCATGATGACTTGCTCTATTGTCTTATGCTCCTCATTAACCTTCAAGTCTTCTATATTAGTGTCAAGATGGAATGGCTTCTCATCTTGCAAAGGTGCTTCATGTTGTGATGGTGATCCCTGTTCTATTGGTTCTATCAATGTAAGCTTGGCCCCTTCCACAATATCTGGAGTAAAAAAAACCCTATTGCCTCTTTGATATGTTTGAGTCACCTCAAGCCTAGGTGTCCTCTCAACTGCAGGTCCGTTAGATGAGCCAATCTTCATATGCTTAGATGGTGTTGATGGTGTAGTTCGGCTTGTAGATTGACTAGCAGAAAACAACAAGATATCTGACTGAATGAATGTCTCCCAAGTAATGGTATTTTGTGCAAGCTGATGCAATACAATGATTTTGATGAGCTCATGGTGAAAAATATTGTTTTGATGATCACTATGTCTATGTTGCACATTCTCTACCATTTTAGCCAATATTTTGTAGAGGTAGTAGGGTAGGTTTAGTGGCTTTACTGCTATGCAATGCATCAACAGTCTAACATGGTATTTGTACAATCTAGAAAATATTCCCTCACATGTAAAGTACTTCATAATAAGCCTCATCAATCGAGAAAAATTCTCAAGGAGCTGTCCAAAATGAAAAACCTTTTTAATGTTGTGTTTATAGCGACCTTTGATAAAAGGTTGATAGTTTTGGAAATCCAAGTCCAAGATCTTAAACCATTTTTCTCAATCATTGGGTATCCCTATGGCTGCTGCTATGACTTCAGTTGAAATAGTGAAACTAACACCTGCAACAGTGACCTTATCTCTCCTAAGATGAGTGGCAAACAAACTGGTCAACTTGGCATGGTATTTTACCTTTTGAACTAGCTCACAAAACCCTAAACACCCTACATTCTAAAAGCATTACTTGGACAGTGGGGAGGACATACACTCATTAGTGTTGAGTGGTTAAAACCTTGAAATTTGACCTCCCTTATTATAGGATTTGCTTTCCTCCTCCATTTTGACAGTGTGAAAGAGAAAACCCTAATTAGGAAAATAGGGGATAGGATGAAGGGTTTAGGGAAGGGAAAAGAGGGTAAAAAAAATTAGGGAAGTAGGGAGGGGTTTTAGTAATGTTTGGGAAGTGGAATGGAATGAAATGAGCATAGGATCTGATCTAGAGAACTTTTACACAGTCCTAGTTAGGTAATTGCCAAGAACGCAACATAGGGAGTTTTGGAGGGTATGCAACATGAAAACAAGGAAACGAGCTGATAGGAGGTGTACAAAGACTTGAACCTACTTGTAAAAATGTTGATGAAACTTTAATTTCCCTTTGGGAACCTTTGAAAACCGGTTTTGTGACTGTAAGAGAGAAAACACAGCAAAGTTCTAAAAGCGTAGAGTAGGTTATGGAAAACGCAGTGTGGCTATTTTGGAGTGCCTTTTGGAGTATCTTTTCCTATGAAAATGCTGAGGAAATGGCTTGTTGGTGATTTAGAGCTCTCTACCAATGAATATGAGGGAGAGAAATGAAATGAGATGGTCTTTATAGCTTGTACAAGTCAAATTCTTCATAATGGTAGGGTGGCCCATCATGTGTTTTCACTTTAGCTTTTGGAAACTTTGTAGCTTTGGAACATTTGAATGCAACTTTAGAGAATTAGAACTTATTACATCATTTTTGAAAGAAGTTACACTTTGGAACAAAACTTTTTGAGAAAAACCCTATTACTACCTCATTTGCCAGATTTATGAATGACATGACATACTTTGATGACTCTAAACCTAATGACCTAATGGTGACACTGAGATGAATGAAGACCATGGTGATATGACTGAGATGATGATGATGATATTTCAGTGATGGTAGTGACCGGAACATGAAAATTTTGAAGGAGAAGTAGTAGACCTGGGCACACTAACCACTGACCAAATTTTATTCTGAAAACCTAATGAAATGATTAAAATATGACTTCAGACCCCTAAAAATACCTTGTAATAGAATATTTGAACACTGGTGACAAGAAGAACTGACTGACACTAACATTGGCTCTAGTCGGGGATGGCAGCGCCTTAGAGGTGTCAAGAACACCATAAACCAGGTAGCCTTAACCATTGGGCATGGAGTCAAAATACAAAGACCAAACTTGAAACTAAAAATTGATTGACTAATTGACTTCGAAAAACAATAATAAAAAAAGAAATTGAATATTTAAAACTAGCAGTTAGTCAAAGAAACGTTATGGCCTTCTCCTCGAGCTTCAAGCTCCAACGATAGCCACTTCACACTCTAACAGGAAAGTAAACTGGTATGTACAATGATAATGAAAATTTCCAGAAATTTCTCAAGTAAGGTAGTGCTTGAGAAGCCTACCATTGATTGCTCCTCCTGAATAATCTTGTCCATTCATTTCTTCTAGCAGATAATAATTCTTACCTCTCAAAGATGAGATTTTGTACGGTCCTTTCCACAGATTTTCAAACTTACCATGCTTGCCCTTTTCTTCATTCTGTGCATCCCAATGAAGAACTACATCACCCATGTTGAAATTATCTTCTTTAGTCTTGCAGTCATAAATCTTCTTTATTCTTTCTTAAAGTTTGTAAGTATTTTGTATCACTTCCTCCCTAGTTTGTTGTAGGTGAATCATCTGATTTATTCTTCGTTGCACATCATTCATATCACTACCCACTTCCTGCAAAATATTCATGACCGGGATAGCAAGAGATGAAGGAAAAATAGTATCAACCCCATACACCAACTGAAAAGGTGACATGCCTATGGATTTCTTGTTACTTACTCTGTCCGCCCATAAACCATTGATGATCTTTTTATGACAGTTCTTTTTATTGACCTCCAACACTTTCTTGATTATGTTGATCAATGATTTATTGGAATATTCAACCAACCCATTCCCTTGTGGGTAATAAGCAGTTGAATGCCCCAATGTGATATGATACTTCTCACATAATTCCACCATCTTTTTTTACTTAAAAGTAGTAGCATTATCAGTGATTATCTTCTACGAGTAGCCAAATCTTGACAAAATATTAGATTCCATAAACTGAATAACTACATAATCAATAGCTTTCTTGGTTGGGATCGCTTCAATCCATTTCTTAAAGTAATACATTATGGTTAGGATCCATTTGTGTTGGGTTGATGATGAAGGATGGATCTCACCAACAAAATAAAGACCCCATTGTTGGAATGTTGCCGTGACTGAAATGGGTTGCAATGGAAATGGTTGCAACTTCCTTTTCCCCTAAAAAATCTGACATTCATGACAGCTCATCACAGTTTTATACACATCAAAAATAAGAATCGGCCAATAAAACTCATCCCTCAAACTCTTGTTGGTTGTAGTTTTCCAAAAGAGGTGGCCACCATAATCTCCTTTGTGGAAGTCACTTATCACATCTTTTGCTTTAGTTTCGACAAGACAATTCAACAACACACCACCGAGATCCTTCCAAAATAAGATACCATCAATAATAGATTATTTTGAAGCTTTCAATTTTAATAATATACTCCTACTTCTTGGCACTTATGGTGGAGGATTTAAATGCTGCAATACATAGACAATGGTGATGAGCCTCATCGATGGGTAATTATATGGGCTCATTTTACCTCCTAACCTAGTCAAATCAACCATTCTCTTAGCTTATTGTATGATTTTTTGATTATATTTATTCTTATAAGGTGAGTTGAGTTAGTTATTATGCCATGTGGTCTAACATGTATTTAATGCAAATTATTTATGGATTTTGAGGTCAAAGTCAAGGATCTAGTGGTCAAACTACAGTAATAACTCAAAGTAGATAAAGGAGAGGACTTATAGGAGGGAATCCCCATCATTTATTGCTCCTCACTTCGAATTCCCCTTCATTCATCTCGGAGTACAAGCAGCCGAATCATGCACTAGAAGGCAGTTGAGCAAGTGTAAGATGATTGTTAGTTATCTCGAGTTTTGGGAGCCAAGCCTACCTGATTTTAAGGAAGCTATTGGTAGCTTCAGATGTATAAGTATAGAGGCCTAGGGCCTCACTAGGGTCGACTTTTTTCTTATGTAAACTCTACTCAAATTTCGAGCTTACTATTTTATGACAGTTTTATGTAATCTTGCTATTTTTTGATAATGAAGATGGAATCCTTTTTTAGCTAGAACTGAGTTACCTCAGAGGGCTAAATCTCTTAGGTTAGGGCCCAATCTAAGGAGCCAAGATTCTCTTCAATTGTATTTGTATTCTTTACTTCAGTTTGTAGATTAGTTTGTTGTTAGATATATTTCTCTTATGGTTAAGAATTGGTTGCTTTTGATGATTTAGTAGTTTGCTTCCATTTGTGCTTTCTATATCAGGTTAAGCAGTGATCATAGAAGATTCAAAAGGCTAGCAACAGAGCCTTGGCCTCTCTTCCTCCCTCTAGGACCATGATTTGAGGCAAAGACTCTCTTGCTGCCCAAAAACACAGATTTTCCTCATTCCTAGGACTTCTAGCGTTTGCAGCTCTCTAGTAGGTTGATAGTCCAATTTTTTTTTGCTTTAGATCTTCTTTATCATGTTCAATTCCTAATTTGCAATAGTCATTTTTCATGCTTTCCTTTCTTACAGCCTTTCCCAGCATTTCCTCCTATGCATCATAATTTAGGTCATCTCAATGCAAAACTCTATTTTCCTAGGATGCGCTCATTTCATTGGTTTCTTGATCTTCTTGGTTGACTGTTAGTTTTTATGCAGCAAATATATTTTAGAAGTAGGCTATCTTACTAGCAGTCACACCCTCCATCTAATCCATGCACTATAGGTCTCTGAAACCTCACCTCAATTTTGCCCTAGTTTCCTTCATTTTCCATAGAACTTCTTCCTCTCTCCTTGAGCAAACCCAATCATCTTTCTCTCTCCTAGTGATTCATGGTAGACCTTAGGCGCCCTAACACCTCATTCCAACCTTCATCCACCTTTTCCACCCACTGTCACACCCTCAAAACAACGAAAATTGCTCTCGGCCTCCTCCTGTAGCCCTCCTGTAGTTTCCCTGTTTTCCTCCTATAGATTTCCTGTGTCCTTCTGTAGTTTTTCCTGTAGGCTTTCTTTTGAAGGACGAGTGTGGGAAAAACATCTAGAAGTCCACTTAAGACCTCCTAGGACCCATCCACACCATCCTACATCCTCCCAAGCTCCAAAACCGCCCTCTGACGCCACCTGTTCGCTGCCACACTCACACACAATAAATTAGATGCATGTTAAATTCACATAAAAACACATAAAAATACAAAAATATGTTTTCACTTATTTACTTCCAGAAATAGCATGGTTATATGTTGTTTACTTCATTGAGTAGGTAATGGAATTCCTTTCATGGTTTTCATAGTGTTTTTGGCAAAAGTAGAATTAGCTTGTTAATTAGGGTTTACTAGGTTTTTCTTTACATTCCAATCTTTCTCCTTTTTGCAGTTAGAATAGCATCTGTAGAGTAATATTTCTTTCCTTTCATCACACATAGAGCTTCTTCTGAAATCTACAGAAGTTGGCTTGAGCTCCTAGTGATCTTGCGCCGGCTGACTAAGTGACAACCTGCAATGAGAACTAGTACTTGTGCATATAGCACCGAGGCTTCCAAGTTTGTTACAAACTACTAGGTTGATAAAATTAAAGTTGGTAGCCCAGGAGTTGCAGCATTCTTGCTGCAATACTGGCACTCACCACCTTTTTGGTGTTGTTTCTGGGGAAGCGTCAGAGTATTCTGTGATTACTGCTTTCTTCTATTTCCTCAACATTTTGATAATAGTTTATTTTGGCAAAAGTAGATTAGTCATTTCTTTTCTTTCAGTTCTGCATTTCCTTGCTTTCCTTTTCAATTCTGCAATTTTCCATTCAGCAAGTTCATTTCAGCTAGTTGCAACTTGTTTTGTTCAATTCACAATCTCAGTTTCTGCAGGTACTTTCAATGTGGGAAAAAAAAAAAAACAACCAAAAATATTTCCTTTCATGCCTCGTAGGAATAGAGATAACTTAGGAAAATTTTTGTCCAACACCCCCACTGCTTCACACAGCCAACCTTCTCTCTTCTTCGGTGGTTGCAATCAAGAAGAACCCTTAGGTGAACAACCAAACATATTTGAAGAACCTATAGGGGAAGAAGAAGAAGAAGAAACCATTCCTCCAGAGCCAATGGTAGAAAACAGAAATGTTAGGGGAAATGGAGAGAGAATAGAGGGTACCTTCCCCATTCGGGAAACCAATGGGGACACCAAAATGAAGAATATAAGTCCTTCAAGCGTACTTCACTTCCATGGTATACATATAGAAGATCCTGACACCTTCTTGTTCGCGTTTTTTGTCATTTGTCGAACTTATGACTATGCAAAAGACGAGCAAAAGTTGAGAATGTTCCCTTCTACTCTCAAGGATGTAGCATTTCATTGGTTCATGGGATTACCTAACAATAGCATCACAACTTGGGCTCAAATGCAACAAGCCTTTAACGAAAAGTATCGAGACTATTGTAGGTCAAAATATACTAAATAAGAAATCTTTTGAATGATCATAGGAAGTGATGAGTCCCTGGAAGACTATGAAGAGAGGTTCCAGCTCAATTACAAAAGGGCCAAGTGTACACTTGACCCTGAGTCTCTGAAGTTGGTCATGCTTAGGGGAATTCGAGAAGACCTTTTAGACACCCTCCATCTACTGGCCGAGGGAAATATCTACGAACTATCCTATGAGGACATAAAGACTATTTTTAGAAACCATTCTAGAGCAGCCAGAAAGAAAGGTTGGGGGAGTCAACCCATAGCCAGTACCTATTCTTCCAATTCATCCATTAAAGGTGAAATTGGAAACATGTTGGAAGACTTCAAGAGTGAGATGTTGTAGACTCTTGCCATGCAAATGGATACTTTACATATCAAAAGAAAACAAGAGGAAGCAGAGAGGGTTTTGGCCATTTTTTGCCCTAGATGCACTAGGAGGCATCCTAGGGATGAATGCTCATTGAACTCTATAGAGGTTTGTTCAGTCTATGAAGAAGATAATTATATCGATAAGTGTCCTTCCTTGCCTGGACTTAAAGTTGTATACCAAGGGGCCAAAGGAGTCACTAAACAGATCTATTACATAAACCAAAGGAGGCCACATGGACCTAGACCATACCAGCAAGGGATGCAAGGGACATCTCAAGCCTACTACAACCCCAACCAAGTCACCTCCATACCTTCTTGGGCCCCCCCTGCTCATCCTTCCTCGTCCACGCTTCCTCCTTGGTCCTTCACATCTCAATATCATGCCCAACCAGCCACCGATTCATTTCAATCCTATGCTCAGCCGCAACCTCAGTGGAATGCATCTCATCAGGGGTCGAGGCCCCAATACAACTCTCTTCTCGCTCTTCTACCTCCACCACCTACCCAACCACAACCGTTACCTCCTGCTCCACCAAGGCAACCCCAATTGCCTGCCTAGCCAAATCCGAACCCGAACAACAAACAGGCTCAACAAGTGTATAATGAGGAACCATCATGCCCAACTTATGCTGTGGAAATGCAACAAATTAACTTGCCATCCAAGAAATTTCTCCCAGATAGCCAAACTCCATCCAGGGAGGTTGAGGAAGATAAAAAGGAAAGCGAACTTAAAGCAAATCCACCCTTTCCTGAGAGACTATCCATGACAATCTAGCCTACCCCAGAAGAGACTGAACTCCTGGGAGAATTGAAACATTTATGTGTGAAGATACCACTTCTCCAAGCCATAAAACATGTGCCTATCTTCAATAGGTTTATCAGAGAGAAGTGCTTTAGGCATCGAAGAAGCCGCAAGAGGGATGCCCCAACCATCAATGTCATAGGACAACTGTCCAACCTGATGGTGGGGCAGTAATCTATCCAAAATATCTAGACCCTGGATGCCCAATAGTTGATGTCCACATCAGTGGCACAATGGTCCCACATACCTTGATTGATCTAGGAGCTGCCATTAATGTGATGACAAAGGACACAATGCTCAAACTTAATCTCCAAGGCTCCTTGAGGAAGACCACGACAGTGCTGCAGCTAGCAGTCCGCTCCACAGTGACCCCTAAGGGGATTATGGAAGATGTAATGGTCTCCATTGATTCTTGGGAGTAACCTGTTGATTTCTTAGTTCTCCAGCCAAAGGCAAAGCTCACTGGGTATGGTCTCAGTCTGGGAAGACCCTGGTTGGCTACAGTCGATGCCTACATCAGCTGCCGAGCTAGGAACATGACCATAAAGAATGGGCACATGTCCAAGCATTTAATCCTATATCCTCTTGCCCAACCTTTGCTGGAACATGATCTACCTCTCTAGTTGGAGGAGGAGGATGAGGATGAAGTTTATTCTGCACCACTTTGTACATTAGAAATCGCCATGGGGGGAAAACCGGAAGATGAGGATGACATGATTGAAAATTTGATTCAGAATCCACCTCCCAATGTATCACCATTAGAAGACATAGTAAGAGAAACCCAAAACAACCCCTCAAATGATCTCTCTGTGGCCGATCCCACTTCTCTCCATGTTAAAAATATAGAGTTCGGCCCAGAAAGAACTTTAAAAATCAATCCATCCCTATCTACTTCCCAGGAGAAAGAGCTATGCAGCGTATTGAGAAAACATCTAGATGCCTTCATCTAGAGTTATAAGGAGATGAAGGGAGTGCACCCTTCAGTATGTACTCATCATATATACATCAAGGAATATTGCAAGCCATTCAGGCAGCTTCAAAGGAGGATGAACCCAGCACTTAAAGATATTGTTAAGGAAGAACTGCAGAAATTTCTTGATGCAGGATTCATCTATCCCATCTCTAACAGTGAATGGGCCTTTCCTTTGGTGCTAGTGCCAACAAAAAATGGTAAGTTGAGAGTCTATGTCGAATGTGGGAATTGAACAAAGCCACTAAAAAGGACCATTTTCCTTTACCTTTCATAGATCAAGTGTTAGACAGCCTGGCGGGGAAAAAGTTTTTCTCTTTCCTATATGGGTTTAGTGGGTACAATCAAATTCAAATCAGCTAGGAAGACCAAGATAAGACCAATTTCACTTGTCCTTAGGGTACCTTTGCACATCGAGTCCTTCCTTTTGGTTTGCACAACACTCCGGCCACTTTCCAAACAGCAGTATTGAGTATATTTTCTGAACTGGTTCATGATGCAGTAGAGATATACATGGATGATTTTACTCCTTATGGCTCTGACTTTTAGGAAGCTTTATCTAACCTAGGAAAAGTTCTAGATAAGTGTATTGAGATGAACCTGTCCCTGAGTCCAAAAAAATGTGAATTTTTGATGACTGAAGGGGTTGTGCTAGGTCATGCAATATCTCAACACGGACTGCAAGTGGACCCCAACAAAATTGCCATCATCCAAAGGGTCCCACCTCCTCAAAAGGTGAGAGATGTCAGAAGCTTCCAAGGCTTAGCTAGATATTACAAGAGATTCATTAAAGACTTCAGCAAGGTATCCTCTCCTTTGTTTGGCCTCCTAGGCAAAGATGTTGAATTCATATGGTTGGAAAATTGTCAAGAATCCCCAGATACCTTGAAGAGCAATCTAGTGACTGCCCCAATTCATAGAGGCCTAAACTGGGTCCTATCCTTTCATATTCACACAGATGCCTCGAACAAGGTGATAGGAGAAGTATTAGAACAAATTGATGAAAAGTTACCTTATGCCATATACTTTATAAGCAAAAACTTGTCAAAGGGAGAGTTAAATTATACAGTGACCGAGAAGGAACTCCTAGCTGTCGTGCATTCCTTAAACGAATTCAGACATTATATCACAGGCTATCAAACCTTTGTACAAATTGATCATGCTACAATTAGATATTTAATGAACAAACCAGATGTAAATGCTCTCATTATTAGATGGTTGCTTTTACTGCAGCAATTTGATCTGACCATTATTGATAAGCCTGGTAAAGAGAATGTTGTTGCTGACTTTTTGTCTAGAGTAAATTTGCCTGCAAGTGAAGAAGGAATGGTGGATGACCAAATGCCAGATGAAAACCTATTTGCTATATCAGTACTCTCTCCATGGTTTGCTGATATAGCAAACTACTTGGTTTCAGCACAATTCCCACCACACCTATCCTCAAAAGAGAAGAGCAAGATAGTAAGGAAAAGTGCCCCTTTCACCTGGATTGGAGGCAATCTCTTCAAACTTGGTCCAGATCAGATCTTGAGAAGATTTTTCAGGGAAGAGGAAGTCTTTGACATCCTCCTGACCTGTCATGATGGGCCTTGTGGAGGTCATTTTGCAGCAAAAAGAACTACCTTCAAGATATTGCAAGCAGGCTACTACTGGCCCACTCTTCATCAGGATGTGAGGAGATACACGAGCCAGTGTGATCAGTGTCAGAGGTGGGGAAAACCACTCCAAAGGATGAAATGCCCATGCAACCTCAAGTGACCTTTGAGCCATTTGATAAGTGGGGCATAGACTTTGTGGATCCTATCAACCCCCCTTCAAAGAAGAAGCAGTACATCATTGTGTGCACCGACTACCTGACAAAGTGGGCAGAGACAAAAGGAATCAAAGCAGCGAAAAAGGAAAAAGTAGCTGAGTTTTTTAGGGAAAACATATTCTACAAGTTTGGGTATCCAAGAGAGTTGGTCACAGACCAAGCCAGTCAGTTTACTTCCAACCTGATTGAGGACCTACTCACACATCATAAGATCAAGCACATGACTTCCACCCCTTACCATCCACAAGCCAATGGGAAAGTAGAGGTCACTAACAGAGAATTGGATGGGATCCTAACCAGGGTAGTGAGCAGCAATAGGAAATACTAGGTGGACAGATTAGTTGAGGCCACTTGGGCCTACAACACAACATGGAACACCACTACTGGGTTCACACCCTACGAACTGGTCTATGGGAAGAAGGCTTTGCTGTCAATAGAATTTGAATTCAATACCCTATGGATGGCAGCTCAGCTGGACCTAGACCTCATCCATGCACAGAAGGAGAGATTACTTCAGCTCAATGGATTGGATGAATACAGATTGCAAGCCCTTCTCCACACAGAGGTAGTTCAACTTCAGAGAAAGATATGGCATGACAAAAATATCAGGGAGAAGCAATTCCAAGAGGGAGATTTGGCACTACTCTATGATTCAAGATAAAAGGATTTCAAAGGTAAGCTGAGGAAAAGACGGTTGGGACCCTACACTGTGGAGAAATGCAATGACACTGGTTCAGTTCTGATCAGAACCATTGATGATGAAGCCATCCCAGTGCTTGTTAGTGGACATCAATTGAATGTCTACAAGAAACCCCTCTCCAAGCAAGAGTTTATTGAAGATTTGAATAAAACAGTGATGGTAGTGGACCATGTCTTAGCTTCCACTTCACCCACTCACTGAAGAAAAAAGAAAAAAGAAGGACTCAAGTGAAAACCTTTATGAGGTGCTTGAGTCCCATCATTGGGTTGAAAACCTCTTCTGAGGCAGCCCAGTGATGTCAAAAAAAAGAAGGAAAAAATACGATCCTTGAGTGAAAACCTCCCTTGGAGGTGCCCAAGGCATGCAATTAAGGTGAAAACCTCTCTGAGGCGCCCTAGTTGTTTTCAAAAAAAAAAAGAGGAAGAAAAACGAATTTTTTTTGTGTTGCAGGTTTGCAGGAGGACTACAGGGAGTAGGAGAAGGTGGCAAGGGGACCCTGACATTCATACTAGCATCCATCTCATCTTCTCCACACCTTCCTCCATCATTTTTGGCATCTCTTTCACCCCACTGTACCTCTTCTTCCAAAACTGTGTATTCTACAGGAGGCTCTGTGTTTTCTACAAGAGGCACCTGTAGGAACTATAGAAAGCCACAAGTGCTTGCAGGAGGCAGTTTTAGGGACAAGAAATGCTTCATGAGGAACGTATAATCCATCTTACCATATTCAAACCTCCTTGCCATCATTTCCAAGCTTGCATCACACTCCAAGCATCATTATAATTTTTTTCCTTTCCAAGAAAAAACACAAAAAAACAGTTTTTCAATTTTGAAAAAAGAAGAAGAAAGGGCACCATTTACTTTACCTGAAGCTTACCTACTATTCCTCCATCATTCATCACCATCTCTGGCATCATTCTCGAGCTCCAAGCACAGGGAAATAGCTAAAGTTTCAAGGGGAGAAGCAGCTACAGGAGCTCCTGTAGGAATTCCTGTAGCAGCTGATCCCATAGAAGTCCAGCACCAGCAGCAAGGGACAACACATCTGAAGGTTGAAAAGGCACATGCAGCTCAGCACCAGCAAAAGAAGAACTTACAAAAATAGACAACAATCCATCAGCAAGCAGAGACAACATGCATGAAGGAAAATGAAGGCATGCAACTGAGAAAGCCACAGCACCTCACAGTCGATGGCAGCAAATACACTTGGATCACAGGTAAGTAGCTAAGTCACTCCTCTATCTGCATTTGTGTAATTAGGAATCATATGAAGTCAACGAGATGGTTTAAAACAAAAGAGGGAAAGGTGGCCAGTTAACTTGGCCACCTTCATTTAGTTGGCTCCACTTAACTGAGATGTCACCCACACGTGCGCACAGTCAACTCAAGCAAAAGATGCTGTTATGAAACCAGCTCACAAAAAGATAGAATAGATAGATCAATGCCTTAGAATTCAACCTCTTCGTGGGGGAAACCTCCTTTACATTACACAAATGAACAATTCTTAGATGATACAAATGAAAATACCTCCTTTCTATATATAGGAGTCTAAGGGGTCATAACATAATCAGAGCCGACATAACAATAATAATGTAAGGGCACAATGATAACAATAATGGGCTTCTATGGGGCACAATAGTAACAATATGGGCACTACATGGGTATATCAATATAATAAGTGGGTTGTACTAATTACAATAAGTGGTTACACTAGTAGTATAGGGGCCTAACATGCCCCTCTCCTTCAAAAAGCATTGTCCTCAGCTCTTGAGTAGTTCTTGATGCTTCTGTATAAAATTCTTGTCCTCCCATGTGGAATCTTCAGCGGGTAAGTTCTTCCACTTGATGAGATACTCTAAAATTGATTGATTTCATAGCTGTCAGGTTCTTGTTTCTGTGACTGCTCCAGGTTCCAATATGATTTTTCCTTCCTCTTCAATTTCTCGCAATATTGTTTGAATTGGAATCTTTTGCAACTTTTGAATAAGTGGCCATACTTCTTTGTCCTTCTTCCACTCATCCCTTACTTCATTTATCCAATCTGGTTGGATAATAGAAATAGCACAAAACAATGCTTCCACATCCTCATCCTTGAAGAGTCTTCCCATTCGGTAAGGTTGCCATTTTTTAAGTGCATGTACTATTGCCAACATTTCCTTCTCATAAATAGCTTGCTTGAGATGTAGCAGTAAAACTACCCAATCACCTAAATCAAAACATTTTTCACCACAATGTTGATCTCCCTATTGTTTCGTTTGATTTTGCACTGAAGTGGCGTTATCCTTTAAAAGTTGGAGAACTTGTTGTTGATGCTTGATGTGATCTTTCACTGCTTGAACCTTTTTCTTCTTGATATGTCCTTCTATCTCTAGAGTTTGAGGAGTGGTAATTTCTTCCAATCCTTTACAAGATATGGTCAGATTCATTTCTTGATGCTCGATGTGATCTTTCACTTCTTGAACATTTTTCTTCTTGAAATGTCCTTCTACCTTGATAGTTTGAGGAGTGGTAATTTCGACCAATGAATTACAAGACATGGTTGGATTCATTTCTTCTTTCTCGATGTGATCTTTCACCTCTTGCACCTTTTTCTTCTTGATATGTCCTTCTATCTTGAGAGTTTGAGGAGTGGTAATTCTTGCCAATGCTTCACAAGATATCGTCTGATTCATTTCTTCTTTCTCTGGGGTGGGGTCCTAGCGTATATCTTCTTCTTTTTATGTTTCTTGATCCTTTTCTTCCTCCTCTTCATATTGTATGTAAAATAATTTCTTCTCAGCACACTTATGACCTTTAGTTCATTTGCTATCACAATTGTAACAAAGCCCATTTTCTCATTTTTCTTCCAATTGTTGTGGTGTAACCCTTGTAGGTTGTGAAAGGCTAGGAGAAACAATACTTCCTTCTTTATAGTTGTGAGGGGTATGCTTCCTGGTTTCCATAATTTTGCTTTCCACTATGTCACAAAGCCCTTTTACTCTTTCCAATTGTTGTGGTGTTGCTCTAAAGAAGGTGTTGCTCTTTGTATCCTCATAATGTGCTATCATTTCCTCTGTGAAAATTGACCACGTAACAAGTTGTTTACGAGAACAAAGCCCTTCATACCATAAAAATTGATCCAGTTCTAAATATGAAGATGCAATACATACCTTTTGTAACAGTGGTACACCATGTAGATCAAAATATTGCTCCATCTGAAGTATCCAATTTACCAGATCCTTGCCATCAAACTTCCTCATCTTGCTTTTTCTTGATTTTAGGAGCTTGATCTTGAAATGACTATAACTCTGTACTTTCGGATCTTTAAGTTCTGAAATTACGACCTATATTAGCCCTCTATGTCCTCTTTCCAATGCCACATATCTGATCCAAATTGGATTCTCCAAGAAAGCGTTATGCACAATCTCCCAAGATGACTTGATTATAGACCTTTCCAGAAGATCAAACTTGTATGGAGTGCCACGTGTCACTGTTTCAACCTTTGTCTCTAAAAAACATATACAAGAAACTACAGTCCGTCCTCTTTCTGTACTTTCTTATGAAATTTTAATCCGATGCTCAGAGAGAAAGTTATGACGATTTTCCCCAGGTCACCTGTTTGGAATGTAATTCAAGAGTCTGAAAAAAGACCAACTTCCTCAGATCATATCTCCGTAAATATAGCGCAAAAATCTCTGAAATTCGGATCCAAGGTTCAGCGCAATTTCTTCTCAAATGGTTTTTTTTTTTTAGCTTCTAAAACGTCACAGAACAAAAGTTATAACGAAAATTCCACGATGACCTATTTGGAGCAGCGAAACTCTAGAACCCAAAGCTCTGACACCAAATGTTATGAAACCAGCTCACAAAAAGATAGAAAAGATAGATCAATGCCTTAGAATTCAGCCTCTTCGAGGGGGCAACCTCCTTTACATTACACAAATGAACAATTCTTGGATGATACAAATGAAAATACCTCCTTTCTATATATATGAGTCTAAGGGGTCATAGCATAATCAGAGCCGACATAACAATAATAATGTAAGGGCACAATCATAATAATAGTGGGCTTCTATGGGGCACAATAGTAACAATATGGGCACTACATGGGTATATCAATATAATAAGTGGGTTGTACTGATAACAATAAGGGGTTAAACTAGTAGTATAGGGGCCTAACAAATGCGAAGGACAGGTAGTGGGAAGAAGAAATAACTCCGATGCAATAATGAGGGGATGATTACGAGGGGAGGTCATGATGACCAAGTAGGTGGGGACCAACGGTCCTAATCTGTGCAACGTACACCTTGCTAGCTCAGCACTCATAACCGAAAACAGCCATAAAGGGTAATGAGCACTCCTCCTCGCGCATTCTCACCACCTTTTCTTCAATTTCTCCTCATAACTCAGCCACACTGCAGTCTTCTTATGCCCCCACAGCCTTGTATCACCCATCCTCCATTGATTTCCTCCATATTTTTGCTCTCAAATTTTTCTACAGAAGCACCTATAGGAAATCTACAGGAGGGACAGCGGGCTTCTACAGGAGGGGCAATGAGTCATTTTGAAGGGAGAAAGCATAATTTTTGGCACGAATTCCAGTCTAAAGAGGTAGGATTCATGAATACCCTTTGTTGAATATCAAAGTATGAAAGAGTTGGTTTCAAATTGGAGATTAAATGAGTCTTTAAGAGGGTAGAAAAACATAAACAAAATTCTTTTTTTTTTTTTTTAAACACAGTCCCCTCTGTTTTTCTATTTCACTAAAAATTATTTGTCTCCACCTCCATATCTGGTTTCAAAAGAAGTACAGGTAGTATGACAGGGAGGTTTATCAAAAAAGAGCCCACTAACTCCACCAGACTCCATGCACATCTTCAAGTGGTGGAAATATTCATAAGGGCAAACTAGATGAATTTCTTTGAGAATTTTAGAGGGTTTGATGATGAAATTGCCCATGAATTTGCTCTCTCTCTGGTCCCTCACACAAGAACACATGCTACTGTAACCATTAGAGGCCTCTCCATTGAAATAACCCCTAAATTCATCAGTAGGGTCACTACCCTTCCTCTTGGGCTGCCCTGGAGTAAAGATGAGAAACCAATTGGCTAGGCTACCAAGAAGAAATTTTTCCAAAATAATGAAACCCCTGTTGAAGACAAAAATGGAATTAGGAGGAATAGTATACCATATCCTTGGGATGAGGTTAGCTACCAAGTAATCAAATACATTTCTTGTGAGGGGAGGTACAACATTGTTTATGGATACCATTTCAGAATCCTCCAAGAATTGAGATATGGCATGGATACCCTGGCACATCAAAAGCTCAATATCCCTTACTTTCTCCTTCAGTCCCTCATTGACTCCAGCACCAAGGTACAAGAAGGAAATTCACAGCAGCTAGCTCACCATGGCCTAATCAAAATCCTAGTAGAGGAAGCCCTCCATACCCTTACAATCCCTATAACATGGGATTTTTTTTGAAATATGACAGTTGAGGATGACATCAAGGCATTAACCTATGATGTCAGTCCTGTACTCAGTGAGGAGAGAGAACAACAAGGAGGAGAAGATGAAGCCAGTGGTGACATAGCAGAGAAAGAGAGGAAGGAGGAAAGAAAAGGAATAGAGGAGGGAAGAGTTGAAGAGATAGACCAAGAGGTAGAAAAAGAGATAGAGCAGGAGGAGGAAAAAGAGACAAAAAAGGGAGGAAAGGAGGCAAAGAGGGAAGAGCAAAGAGAAGAGTCCCCTGAAACTTTGGAAAGAGAAGCAGTAGCTGCCCTCACTACCCTAGGTACACCAGTCAAGCAAAAGCAGAAGAGAAAAATAAAAACCTATATGTATTTCAGGGCAAGGACGAGTACCAGAATTAAAACAGGCAAACCTCAACCCTCATCAAAGACTCCCATTAACATTGAAGATTCACCATCTGCCCAGGCGAAAGAATCTCCTTCCAAGACACCCATAACCTATGAAAGGAGGACTACAAGATCTCCTACATGGAAGGGGACGGAAATTCTACAGGACCCTAAAATAGTCTCACAGGAGACACTATCCAAACTACAGGAGACACAAAAACTTGAGGAAAAGATAGGAGGACAGCCAGAGGTGAAAGAGGAAGCACAAGAGCTACAAGAACTTGACCCCCAGCCTAATATTGACTCTTATTATAGACTACTTGAGGGAGGCAATATAATCCCACAGAAATTTGCAATTCCACTGTTTTTCGAATTGGAAAAAGAGAGAGTAAGAACACATAGGTGGATCCAGATAACCAAGTCCAAAGGATTTGAGGATATTGGCCACATGAAAGACAACTCAAGGAAATGGGCAAGGAATTGAGTGCTCTCAGAGACAGAGAAGCCATTACAAGAAGCCACCTTGAGAATGAAAATGAATTACTAAGGAGGCGGCTGCAGGAGAAAGAGACTCATTTGGCATACATGGCCAACTTATCCATGGAAGCATTACAATGCAAAACACCAGCCAAACCTTATGGCCTCTATCTAAAATATCAATGCCTTCATTTCCAAATAAAAGCTTTGGTACAAAGAGGCACAATGCCTTTCCAAGACTACATGCAGTTCATGGATTTGTGTGACCAAAGCACCTCCAAGGACAAAGCAAAGATGGCAGAGTTATATCTACACAACATGGCTCTCATAGACTTGAATGTGTGGGACCCCAATGCCAAGCTAGGGGATCTACAATTAATGGCCATGGCATCATGGATGAACCATGAAGAATTGTGGGTAGAAAAAATGAAAAGATTGTTAATAAAAAAGTAGAATGAACCATTGATGATAATAGCTGAGCCATTATATCCTATGGCACTCATCAGCACACACAACCTACTTGCCAATGACCCTAAGATCACCCCTAAATATCTAGCCAATCAGGAACAAGCCATTGCACACTTTGAAGATATGCTTAGGCTACTTGGGGATGATTGTGTGCATGCATGCACGAGAAGATGGAACACCCTACCCCACAGCTTGCAGATCAGAGAATACCATTCCCCCATGAGGCTAAGGGAGGCATTGAAAAGAGTGCCCATGTACAAGCACTCCATGCAAAGGCTGAAGGTCAACTGGATTGGCCTCAAACTGAGTCCTCCACTCATATTAGGCATGCTAGAAGGCAGAAGAGAAGAAGAAGAGAAGGATCAGTGGAAGGACATAGATAGAAAGGCAGGATTTTATGAAGAACATGAAGAGACCACATCAGAAGCCTGGAATGCTAGGGAGGCCACCAGGGCCATGAAAGACGAAGAGATTGACTAGGTTGCTCAGAGGATGAGCAACACCTTCAGTAGGGGGTGATGATGAACCTCATAAATGGGTAATTATATTGTCTCATTTAACCTCCTAACCTAGTCAAATCAACCATTCTCTTAGCTTATTGTATGATTTTCTGATTATATTTATGCTTATAGGGTGAGTTGAGTTAGTAGTTATGCCATGTGGTCTAACATGTATTTAATGCAGATTATTGATGGATTTCAAGGTAAAATTCAAGGATCTAGTGGTCAAACTACAGCAATAACTCGAAGTAGAAAGAGGAGAGGACTTATAGGACGGAATCCCCCTCATTTATTTCTCCTCACTTCGAATTCCCCTTGATTCAGCTCGAAGTACAAGCAGCCGAATCATGCACTAGAAGGCAACCAAGCAAGTGGAAGATGATTGTTAGTTATCTTGAGTTTTGGGAGCCAAGCCTCCCTGATTTTAAGGAAGCTATTGGTAGCTTCAGATGTATAAGTAGAGAGGCCTAGGGCCTCACTAGGGTCGACTTTTTGCTTATGTAAACTTTGCTCAAATTTCGAGCTTACTATTTTATGACAGTTTTATGTAATATTGCTATTTTTTTATAATGAAGATGGAATCCTTTTTGAGCTATCACTGAGTTATGTCAGAGGGCTGAAGCTCTTGGGCTAGGGCCCAATCCAAGTAGCCAAGCTTCTCTTCAATTGTATTTGTATTCTTTACTTCAGTTTGTAGATTAGTTTGATGTTAGATATATTTCTCTTATGGTTAAGAATAGGTTGCTTTTGATGATTTAGTAGTTTGCTTCCATTTGTGCTTTCTATAGTAGGTTAAGCAGTGATCAAAGAATATTCAAAAGGCTAGAAACAATTTTGTGGCCTCTCTTCCTCCCTCTAGAACCATGATTTGAGGCAAAGACTCTCTTGCTGCCCCGAAAACACAGATTTTCCTCATTCCTAGGACTTCTAGTGTTTGCAGCTCTCTAGTAGGTTGATAGTCCAGTTTTGTTTTGCTTTAGATCTTCTTTATCATGTTCACTTCCTGATTTTCAATAGTCCTTTTGCATGCTTTCCTTTCTTACAGCCTTTCCCATCATTTCCTCCTATGCATCATAATTTAGGCCATATCAATGCAAAACTCTGTTTTCGTAGGATTCGCTCATTTCATTGGTTGCTTGATCTTCTTGGTTGACTGTCACTTTTCATGAAGAAAATCACTTCCAGCAGTTACACGCTCCATCTGATCCATGCCCTATAGGTCTCCCAAACCTCACCTCAATTCTGCCCTAGTTTCCTTCATCTTCCATAGAACTTCTTCCTCTCTCCTTGAGTAAACCCAATCATATTTCTCTCTCCTGGTGATTCATGGTAGACCTTAGGAACTCTAACACCTCATTCCAACCTTCATCCACCTTTTCCACCCACTCTCACACCCTCAAAACAATGAAAATTTCTCTCGGCCTCCTCCTGTAGGCCTCCTGTAGTTTCCCTGTTTTCCTCCTATAGATTTCATGTGTCCTCCTGTAGTTTTTCCTGTAGGCTTTATTTTGAAGTTCGAGTGTGGGAAAAGCCTTCGGAAGGCCACCTAAGACCTCCTAGGACCCATCCACACCATTCTACATCCTCCCAAGCTCCAAAACTGCCCTCTAACACTACCTATTCGCTGCCACACTCACACACAATAAATTAGATGTGTGTTAAATTCACATAAAAATACAAAAATATGTTTTTGCTTATTTACTTCTAGAAATAGCATGGTCAAATGTTTTTTACTTCCTTTAGTAGGTAATGGCATTCCTTTCATGGTTTTCATAGTGTTTTTGGCAAAAGTAGAATTAGCTTGTTAATTAGGGTTTACTAGGTTTTGCTTTACATTCAGTCTTTCTCCTTTCTGCAGTTAGAATAGCATCTGTAGAGAAATATTTATTTCCTTTCATGACACATAGAGCTTCTTCTGAAATTTATAGAAGTTGGCTTGAGCTCCTAGTGATCTCGCGCCAGCTGACCAGGTGGCTACCTGCAGTGAGAACTAGTACTTGTGCATATAGCACTGACACTTCCAAATTTGTTACGAAATACCATGTTGATAAAAGTAAAGTTGGTAGCCCAAGAGTTGCAGCATTCTTGCTGCAATAGTGGCACTCAGCAAATGTCAGCATACCAAGGAGATGAAGTAAAAATTTCTAATACCTGTACCTGTGAGTCTTCCACTTCTTCTTTAGAGAGGGAAGAAATTAGATTGATATCCAATGCATGCAAGTTGGATTTGGCCATGAGATTTTCCAAACCTTGCCCCTTGATCATCTTTGTCGATTTTATCTCCAAATCATATTCTAGCATTGCTACAATCCATTTTCCCTGCCCACCTTCTGGATATGTCTGCATAAGAACTTCCTTCACTACTGTTGTAACATAAGCTATAATATGTGAATGCATAATGTAAACCTGAAAGTCCTTAAGAGCTTTCACCAAAGCTAAAGCTTGCTTCTCAATAATGTTGTACTTTAGCACTCCATCTCTTATAGTTTGACTGAAAAAAGTTATGGGCTGTTCATTTTTTTGGTCCCTCTTTTGCATTAGGACAACAGCTAAAGTATGCTTAGAAGAGAATGAAAATATAATAAAATATGAAGTATAATCAGGACTGATCAAAGTGGGGGCAGTAGATAATGAAAATTAAACCGCATTTAATGATTTCTTAGCATCTTCAGACCATCTTCCCTCAAGGTTTTTTTCAGCATATTAGTCATCTCTCTCAAATGTTCAGCAAGGTTGAGGATGAACCTCCTCAAAAAGTTGATTTTTCCATTAAAATACTGAATCTCTCTTTTGTTTCTTGGTTTTGGGCATGGAATCCCCCAAGGCATGTTTTGGAGCTCAAAGCCCAAGTTTTGACCAAATCTTGTTATAAAAGCTCCGCGAATTGCGGGCGCAGGGTGCAAAAGTATGATAGAGTCACAGGGTTGTCCACCCTAGTTTTGTAATGTAATGTCGGCTAGATGGACCTACCCATGGTCCACGGACCATGGGATTGTATAAATAGAGTGAGGCTCTAAGTGTATAAAATAACCAAGGGAGAATAGAAGATAAGAAGTAGAAGGGATTGAATCATAGTGTGAAGTGTGCCTTTGGGTCGTAGAGTAGGAGAAGGCTCTATAGCTGAGTGAGCAAAGGCCTAGTAGTCTGCAGCTGAGTGCGCGTACCCCTGCAGCCGAGTGCGCAGGGAAAATTCAGTCTGTAACTGTGGAAAGAATCAATAAAGAGAAGTTTGGTTATAATTCTATGTATCTGTTCTTCGGTTAATACATGATTGATATACCTTACAAATATATTGTTTATTTACTGCGCCTGTATGAATGTTTTATGTTGTTAAGTATAACTTAAAGCACTCAAGTAGGAAAAGATAATTAACTAACATTGGAATATAAGAAAGGTCTTGGGTAATAATGTAGAGTGTGGTGCTCAACCCCTAGGTAGGGCTGCGCGAAGGCAGTTTATCAGGCCGTGAGGAATGGGAAAGTGCACAAAGAAACCTGCACACAGGGACAAACTGCAGACCAGTCGAACTCATTAGACATCTCCAGGGTGCGGAAACCTGGTTCTAGCACCCTCCCATACTACTCCGGGTGAGACCTCAGTCCGCGCTCAGTGGAATGTTGCCGAAAGGGCCAGTAGTATTGAGATTTGTTTGGCTAACTAACTCTAAACTTGGGTCAGGCCCCAACAAACCAACAAATGGTTCCATTACCGAGACCAGGATCTGCATAGAGATGTCTGATGTCATATCACTGGAATCTTACCAAGAAAGGAATTGAAGAGTGGTTGGACAAAGATATTCACGAGTTCATGGAGCAGGAAAATAGGAATCCGCGATTATCAAAGGAAGAGTGGTTAGATTGCTACATATATATGGAAATCCATGAAATTTTCTTTGCATCCTTCCCTACTGAGTTGTATGAGTGGATCGTGAAGCTAGCAGATAGCCAAGGAAGGTGTGAACTTGACAAACCTATTGTGTGGACTCTAGAATTGGTGCGTAGACTAGAAGCATCAGAAGATAAGATCGTGCATGCTGTCGATCACTGGCTGGATCAGATCATAGGAGGGTTCATCACCAAATTCGCGGTAGATACTTCGGTCAGTTATATTGAGGCAGAACGATGCTTCCTCAAGGGACCGTGAGGTAAGTACGTTAAATCTTTGAACACTTGGATTAAAATGCTACTGTGTGAAAAGTGGGTTATGTGAATAAATTGATGTTTGGGGCTACGCAGAGTGGGAGGATCTACAAAAACGAAGGTAGCACAGAACTAGAAACTAGCCCCTTGATTTCACCTCCACGCGGAGGTGAAGAAGAGATCGTGAAGGTTTCACCAAGAAGTGTGATCAATCTAATAAAGCAGAGAATTCTGTGCATACCAACCCCACCCACACCACCACCAGTTTCACCATCTTCACCCCCGACTTCGCCCATACCACCTCTGCCACCACCGCGAAGTAGTATGGCCAGCATGATAAAGCTACTAGTGTTCAAGGGAGTAGGGAATGAAGATCCAGACCAATTTTGATTCGTGGTAAAAGTGGTATGTGAAGAACAGGGTGTCATGGATGAAAATATAAAGAAGGCAACATTGGTCAGTGCTCTGTAGGATCGCGCGCTGACTTAGTACATTAAGCATTCCAATGACAATCTGAATATGGGGATAATGGATATCTATATTGCACTAAACAAATAATTTAGCAGGTCGAAATTGGAAGCACAGTCGATCATTAGATTCGAGGAAATCACAATGCTACGAGGCGAAACCCCGTGGGAGTTGGATCAAAGACTGAAGTGCACAATTCGCGAAGCAAACATGACCTTAACAGACAGGCAACACTACGAATGGTTTGTAGCCTCATTAATACCGCATCTATAGAATGCATTATCGCAACAAAGGTTAACCACTCAGGCTGAATATTTGGAGGTTGAAATGAGATTGCACGAGACTCTGATACAAGATCCTAACCTCAGAGTCCAGAAGATTCACGCATAGTTGAAGAACTTGTGCCTTGAGATGCAGAGTTTGAAACAAGACAGGATGGCTCATCCAGAAGTGCGTGACGAGGTATGGTGCATAAAGTGCAAGGGCTAGGGACATGACAAGGAACACTTCCCGGTGTTCACAAATTACCTCACAAGCGGAGGACCAATTCCATTGAGACTGGAGGCACAAGTAGTACCAAGCACGGCACCTGCATTGTGGTGCGCAATTTGTCAGATAGGAGGGAAGCACGCTACAGATAACTACCATCTATTACAGAAGTATACACAGAATTCCCAGCAATTGTTCTATAATTTCTGTAGGTCAATAGGCCATGATTAGCGCAACTATAGAAGTTATGAACTGATGATGGATCAAACTCCTATCTACAAAGTTCAGGCCGAAACACGGCCCCTCGATCAAAATGTAGGAATGGCGCGCACTCGATTTCAGGGGTGCGGATGAGGTCAAGGTGGAATGGGATCAGGAAGAGGTCATGGAAAGTTGATATGTTACAATTACGGAGGACCGAGGCATTATGCACATGATTGTACAAATATAATGAGACCATCATGCTTATATTGTACGTAGTTTGATCATGAGACGGAGGACTGTCCCACACTGATATCAAGGTTGCATGATAAAGGAGAACTCCAACCTCCCCTGACTCAGAACATGTGAATGATGAGGTCTGAGTTACGCGAGGAAGACACAAATGTAAATATCATGCTCTAGAGTGGTATCATGATAGGGGATGAGAAAGGCAAGCAGCCCAAAGAGAGTACCTGGCTTTGCAAGGCTCCAACAAAGGAAGCAGAATTTGATTTGGAGTGCGCTAAGGAGACATTCATGGAAGCTAAGAGGAGTTTCGCGGATGCCTTCACTTCAGGAAGATAGGCTGGAGCCAGAAATGGACCCATCGATGCTCACTACATTCTTGGAGACATGCATGAAGCTACTACGCAACAGCAAAGCTATGAAGGGGCTGCAAGAACTCATCACTAGATTTGTTGGTACCACGCTAGGAGAACCACGCATAGTCCAAAACCTCGGGAAGCACACGATGCAAACAAGAAGGGAGATGAGATTGACTATGCAAATTGGGGAATATGAAATGGATCAAGTGATTTTTCATCTAGGATCGAACGCGAACGTCCTGGCAAAGAAGAAATGGGAGAGCATGGGTAGGCCTGTGTTGCAATGGTCTCCTATCCAACTAGGAATGGCAAACCAATGAAATATTCTACCTATGGGAATATTGCAGGGAATCACAATAGATATCGAAGGTGCGAGCACGCTAGTAGATTTTGAAGTGATAGAGATTGTTGATGATAGAAATCCCTATCCCACGCTACTAGGAATAGATTGGGCCACTGACATGAATGGAGTGATAAATCTAAAGAAGTGCAAGATGATTTTTGAGAAAACATCATTGTGCGTAGTGGTACCTTTAGACCTTGTGGAAGGATCGCGCTACACAGAACCAGTGTGTGACTATGACAGTGATGGCGATATAGACTGCATCTACAAGATAACCGCACGGGAGCAAGATTGGGTAAATCCAACCACAGATTGTCGAATCTCTTGGGAGCACGAAATCTCCTGCACATCAAATTCTGACAAAGAGATAGAGTGATGGCAGAACCAGTTACACAAGGTAACCACGCTCAACTGTAACACGATGACAAGGTCGCTACACTGCATAGCAATAGAAGTAGGGGATTTGCCTACATACGATGGGTTCGGTGAAGTGGAGGAGTTCCTAAAAAAAATTTAAGAGGAAGTGTTGGAACAACAGCGTTTCGACGCTCTGAAATGGGTACTGCATGCTATGCCCACAAGTTGGTGGGGTATGCACTAGAAGAGTTTTGAGGACTAGCACGACTGCCAAAGGATGATGCACCTATGATTTGGGAAGCCTCAGATGTGGATAAAAGCCAAGTATGATGGACAAAATAGCCCGCACGCCCACATTTCCAGATGGATACAGGCATATGGTGCAAAACCTGTACAAAGGCACATCGTCCTCGCGGTAGGAAACACGATCAGTAAGCAAGGGCAAGCAAGACAATTAAGCGAACAACCCCTCTACTTGGGACTAGGAAATATGGTAAGACCAAGTGCAAAAAATCATATTCATGCAAAAGCTTTTGACAAAGAACGCGAAGCACTGAACACTGTCCACCATGTGAAGCGAGTTAACTAGGACCTACATGTACCAGTAGTTCTCTGGGCATATAGGATCGTGTGCAAAACCATGACCATGTAGGCCTTGTCAATGCTAGAGTATGAAGCAACTGAAGTAAGCCCTATAATACTTGGAGAACTTATGCCGCGCATGATCACACCAATGGATGTGACGGTTCGCGAAAACTTGGAAGCAGAAATCCAACAGGGAAATTTTAGGCTCCAAGAACTTGAAAAAGAAAGGGTGCAATTAAGGAGGAAAAGCGCTTTGGTAGAAGCAGAAGTCAAGAAGCTGGAAGATGAGATAAGGGATGAGTTTCTTGATAAGAAGACCATGGTGATAAAACAGGGTGCACACAATCATGCTGACAAGCTTGAGGACTATCGTCGCGAATTGATCAGTCTGATGCCTTGGCTTGGACTGCATATTACTAAGAGAATTAACCAGGGTGATGCGCTGCAGAGGATAAGGTGCACGACATGGCCAGTAATGGTAAAAGGTAGGTATTTTCTAGAAAGAATGCTGGATGATCAGAGGAAACTGCACATAGGTGGCGCAGCCACCTAACTAGCCGAGGAAGGAATAGTCTTAGCACTCCAGGCAGTTGAAAGGGAGTGCGGGACTATAAACTATTCTGCCCAGGAGCTGCACAATATTGGAGATGCGCACAAAAGCAAAGAGTCACAAGGTCCGTGACTACCACAGAGGTATCAGAACAGTGTATGTAGCAGATCCATCAAGCAGCAGCTCAGTTCGTTGCTGACCTTTGCATAGTTCTTGAATAGTTGGAGGGACTCTGCACAAAGATCGCCGCACCGATAGAGTGACTCAAGGGAAAGTCACTATGTTTGTGTTTGGGGGCCTGTTGGGCATGGAATCCCCCCAAGGCATGTTTTGGGGCTCAAAGCCCAAGTTTTGACCAAATCTTGTTGTAAAAGCTTCGCGAATTGTGGGCACAGGACGCAAAAGTATGATAGAGTCACAGGGTTATCTACCCTAGTTTTGTAATGTAATGTCGGCTGGATAGACCTACCCATGGTCCACAGACCATGGGATTGTATAAATAAAGCGAGGCTCTAAGTGTATAAAATAACCAAGGGATAATAGAAGATTAGAGGTTGAAGGGATTGAATCACAGTGTGAAGTGTGTCTTTGGGTTGTAGAGTAGGAGAAGGCTCTACAGCTGAGTGCGCAGAGGCCTAGTAGTCCACAGCTGAGTGCATAGGGCAAATCGAGTCTGTAACCATGGAAAGAATCAATAAAGAGAAGTTTGGTTATAATTCTGTGTATCTATTCTTGGGTTAATACATGATTGATATAACTTAAAAATATATTGTTCATTTAATGCGCACCCCTATATGAATGTTTTATGTTGTTAAGTATAACTCAAAGAACTCAAGTAGGAAAAGATAATTAACTAACATTGGAATATAGCAAGGTCTTGGGTAATAATACAGAGCGCGGTGTTTAGCCCCTAGGTAGGGTTATGCGAAGGCAGTTTATCAGGTCATGGGGAATGGAAAGTGCGCGAAGCAACCTACACGCAGGGACAAACCACGGACCAGTCAAACTCATCAGACATCTCTAGGGTGTGGAAACTTGGTTCTAGCACCCTCCCATACTACTTCGGGTGAGACCTCAGTCCACGCTATGCGAACTGTTTCCAAAAGGGCCAGTAGAATCAGGATTTGTTTGGCTAACTAACTTTGAACCTGGGTCAGGCCCCAACAAGCCAACACTTGGAAAAGATAACTTTTGGATTGCTTCAATTCGTATAGGGTCAATAAAAATACCATCTTTGGAAATAATGTGCCCCAGCAGTTTTCCCTCCTCCATGGAGAATAAGCTCTTCTTTGGATTCAACGAAATGCCAAATTTTCTCCATCTCTGAAAAAACAATTCTTAGATGATGCAAGTGCTCATCATCAAATTTTAAAAAATTTGTGATATCATCCAAATAATAACCATAAATACATCCTTTTCGCTAGCGAAAGCAATGTCCATTGGTCACTGAAAAGTGGCCCCTACATTCTTCAATCCAAACGGCATCTTAGTGTACATAAAAGTACCCCACGGTGTCGTAATGGCAATTTTCAACTAATCAGCTTAATGCACCAAAATTTGGTTGTAGCTTGAGTATCCATCAAGAAGTGACATCCTAGAAGACCCAACTACCCTCTGCAGAATATGGTTCATCTTTGGAAGAGAATAATTTTCCTTTAAGGACACTTTGTTCAAGTTCCTGAAATCAATACAGAGACAAATATCCCGCATCCTCTTCCTCACTAGAACAAAATTTGACATCCATTCAAAAAACTCAATAGGAACTATGATACCATATTTGTAAAGCCTATTTACCTCTTTCTTAATGGACGGCAGCAATTTGGGATTAATCCTCCTTAGCTTTTGGCGGAATGGTTTCTGATCAAGCTTGACTGGTATAGTAGGTTGGATGATGTTCTTTTCATACACTTTAAGATCTGAATAGTCCCACGAAAATACATCAGAAAATTCTATCATCAAAGCAATATACTTACTTTTCACCTAAGGGGGTAAAGACTTCAACAATTTGACCATCTTGGGCTTGTCAGTTGTACCAATGTTTATATCTTCAACACCTTTTTCTGTGGGGACTATTGCGGGCTTTTTGGCTACATCATCACGATCAAATAACTCTTCCAAAGGCATGAGACCTTGAGGAATGTTATTTTCTTTCAGCTATAACATTTCAACTTCAGTAGCCTCAATTTCTAGATCATTCTTATCAAATGCATCGTCAATATGGGACTGCAAGAATTCATCCTCCATCTGCAGAAAATTGTTAATTTGTTTGTCATCCCAAAACGCCTACCAATATCTCAAATTGTTAGTGACAGTTGGATGATGCTTGACATGAATTTAAAACTTCTTGTTTGAGTGGATAGGAATCTTAAACATACTTGCTACAGTGGCAATGGAATCAGCCATAAAATTTTGACTTCTAGGAATCAAAGACAAAGCATATTTTGAAAAAAAATTGAGAATAGCAAGGACAACATTTTGATAAGATCGCATCCTTGGATGCTTGCCCTGGTACTCCCCTTTTACCTGTTTAACCATCAACTTAGAGTCACCATAAACTGAAATTTTCTTTGCTCCCAGCTTTAGAATTTTAAGGCCAACAATCAATGCTTCATACTCTGCCTCGTTATTTCAGAAATCAAAAGCCAAAATATATGAACTCAATCTTACATTGCGAGGATTTTTACATGATTGATGAAAAGGACCATGAACCCACATACTAATCCCTACTCCTTTTCCCAGTGCTCCATCAAACTAAAAGGTACAAAGACCATTTTCATCATCTGAAAACTAAAATTTAGGGGGTTGATGTGTCTGACTTTTTGGAGGATGACTCGCTCTCTCAACAATATGTATTTCTAGCACTGATTCAACAATCCTTTCTAGTGAACTTTCTGGCTACAAATAGTCTACATAATTTTTATCTTTTTCTACAATTAAATCTTCCTATACATTACTTATAACTTCTGAAATATCTACAATCTGGCTGTCATCATCTACTGGACTCATCACTATACAAAATCAAAGACTCTATGGGAGTATGTACAACACGGATTGGATGATTATTAGGTCTCTCTTTGCTACTAATCATAAATTTTATCTTTTTCTCTTAGTACAATTTTCTAAGCTGCCCAAATACAGGTATAGTAGCATACGAGAAATCAAGTTGTAGGGTGCCTTTCAACTTTGCCCCCCAAGGCCGTGAGAGCAACATGCCAAACCGTGGAGGTATATCAACGATAACTACATCCATCAACACATTCTTGGCTGAACTTTGGTCCACGGACACTACCAAGTATTTAATAAGACTGAGGCATTTCACTCTTCCTGAATCACATGAATAGAGGTCATGGTATGGTTAGGTGATATCTAATCCTAGTTTTTCTGTAATGGTTTTTGGCATAAGGTTATGTGAGGCCTCGGAATCTAACATGGAATTATGGAGGATAAACTCATGGAGTTTCAGACTAAGATAAAAAGGTGGGACTTCAATATCTTCAGGACTTCCCTCTACAGTTGGACCAAACATAATTGTAGGCTCATCATCGGCAACATTAACCGTATCTAACATTTGATCTTCTTTCAACATCTTAGCAATCTGGTACTTGTATTTATCATTCTTGGCTAGTTCAATTAGAGGAATTGAAACTTTCAACTTAGAAATTTCATTCTCTAAACTATACAAAATAGATTGCCTGTCTACCTCTTTTGAAGTGGTGTCCTTCTTTTCAGGCTGTCCTTTGGGATGAGACTCCTTTCTCTGACCTTCACATTGAGCCTCCTTATCCTTCCTTACATTGCTAGTAAAATCTTCATTGTTTTTGTCCCAACTTAGAATAACAATCTCCTTTTCTATGCTTTGATCTGCAGGGGTTGTTTCTTTGTCTTGTGCATCTCTCTGAGCATTTTTCCTTTTTTGATGCAATGTAACAGGCACATTCCTTCTCCTCAAATTGTACTGCTTCTACAAATGGCTGAGACAATTTTGATATCCCTGTTGGTATTATTCGGTCTACACTTCCCATGAATCATCATTTGCAAGGACAAGCTTCTAATCACTTAGTGTAAGATTTTCCTGAGAAAATTGATCTTCCTCAATCAGAAAAATTGGTAGTTCATCTTCCTCAAAGAAACGATTTTCTTCAGTAGTTTCTTCTTTATCTTCTTCGAAACTTTAGTGTAATTTTTTGAAATGGAGTTTTTGACTTGTTCCTGAGGATCTTGATTTTTCTACTCTTTCTTCTTGTTTTTGAGTTTGTCCCTGTGATTTGGATTCCTTATTGAAGGCTCTGCTTGTCGATCTGCAATGGTCATTATGTCCGTCATTCTCTCCATGGTCTTTATGAGAGTATCGAGTTTACCATCAAAAGAAGAGGAGGACTCCTCCTTAATGGTAACTTTCTTCTCTAGTTTTATTTTGGACTTCTTGATCAATAAATTAGCATCCACACTCACTGCATTTCACTGCATTTCTTCTAAAGTGGCAGGATCTCCCTCCCTAAGTTGATAAGCCATGTCCGGGTCAAAGGCATCAGGATAGTGGAGGAGCGCTAAACCAGGGGGAGGTTTCATGTCATGTTGGGAATGGAATCCCCCCACGGCATGTTTTGGGGCTCAAAGCCCAAGTTTTGAGTTGATATTGTTGTAAAGCTCCGCGAATTGCGGGCGTGAAATCTTTGTTAGAGTCATAGGGCTATCTGCCCTAGTTTTGAATGTAAGGTTGGCCTAACCATGGTCCACGGACCATGGGATTGTATAAATGGAGTGAGGCTCTAAGTTTTACAGAAGAAAAAGGATCTAATAGAGAATGGGCATGAAAGGTCCTAGAGATTAAGTTCAAGTACGAAGTGTGTCTTGGGTCGTAGAGTAGGAAGAGGCTTGGTAGCTGAGTGCGCAGAGGCCTAGTAGAGTCCACAGCTGAGTGTGCGAACCCCTGCAGGTGAGTGCGTAGGGTGGAGTCGAGTCTGTAATCAGAGAAGAGATTAATAAAGAAAGGTTTTATTACCATTTCTATGTATTTGTTCTAAGTTATTATATGTTTGATATCATTTGCGAATATACTGTTTCTTTACTGCGCACACTTGTATGAATTGTGAATATTGTTAAGTATAACTGAAAGCATACAAATAAGCCAATTTAATCAACTAATATCGGATTACTAGTAAGGACTTGGGTAATAACACTATTCGCCCCCGAGTAGGGTTGCGCAAAGGCAACACCTAAGGCTGCGAGGAATGAGTAAGTGCATGTAGTGACGTACGCACAGGGTTGAATCGCAGACCACTTGAAACCATTAGAGATCTCCAGGGTGTGGAAACCTAGTTCTAGCACCCGCCCATACTACTTTGGGTGAGACCTCAGCCCGCGCTCCGCGAACTATTGCCGAAAGGGCCAGTAGTACCTATCACACGGAATGAGTCGTTCTTGCGGACAAGACCGACCTCCCTATTATCTAATGATATCTAGTGACAAGAAAGCCAATAAAATCCTATATTTCTCTAAGTATGCAATTTATAAACAAAGAAAAACAAGTGTTTTAGGCCTACCTTGGGTCCAATGCAAGTTTGTGGAAGCCTCGCTCCTTTGATCCAAATGAGCTCCCTTGTAGCGAATCTGCAAACACAAACAAGCACACAAATTAAATAGCACCTGAAAAGCCAATATAATAAAGCAGACTTATTATGATGATCAAGGAATTCATAAAACAAATCACATAAGCCAATTTGTTGAGAAAAATGAATCCGATTGTATTAATTCAAATCAAAGAATAACTTTACAACTTGTGCCTTGATGTTGTACAAGTTCCTCCCAGGGTCCAACAAGAAGTCTCCTCTACTTTGACAAGTTTCACTCTCTTCCCAATGAAGCCAAAAGGTATGTGATCTCTCCTCTCAAGCTTAACTAGGAAGTCTCAATTCCACCAGCATTTACCCTCAAAAATGTTCAGCTTCTAACCTCTCTAGCAACCAGCCCAATGCCTTAATTTATAGTGCAATGGAGGGAAGTTACTAGGTCCACCTTCAAAGGGATAAAGCCCTCCTTCAAAGGGATAGCTCCTCTCGTTAAGGGATTAGCTCCTTCTCTTTTGGGATGCATGAACCACCTAAGAGCGAACCATCCACATCAAAATTCCTTCTAGAATCATCTAGAATTAACCCAAAGTGAGTTTTTTAGAATAAACTTGCGCCTTTTTGACTTTCACAGGGGTCTGCACCCACTCCTTTAGAGACAGAGTGGGCAGGTCCGCAGGTAATATGAACAGGGGGTGCGGGACCGCAGGCAACAATGAGAGAAAGTGCAGAACCAGAACTTTATTGATTTTTAAAGGTCTTTCTCTCATTTTCAAAGCTTGACATGAAGAGCTAAGGTCTGAGACTTTCTTAGGAGGACAGTATGAATGATGATAGACCCATACTGACTGCAAATAGTCATGGTGACAATATTTTGTGTAACAGATTGCCCCCTAAAGTGCGAAGTCTGTAGTAGATGAGGATTTCATTTATCATCTAGGAAGAGTGAAGTACTTTATCATTTCGAGGATCATCTTCTGGAGAGCCCGGTTGGAACCTGTAAAAACATTCAATGCAAAATATATATATGAGATCATATCATCGTTGAGGTAGGCATTCCCATACTCAGATCAAAACTGACTAGAAAACTAACTACTGCTCTGATATAGTTATGATCTTGTAATACATCACAAGTATAGACACATGTAGACAAAGTATGGACATAGCCATCTGTTTATGAATAGTTCACAGTATAATGAATACAAAATTCCTCACAGCCTGGATGGCAGAAATTAGATCCAGGGTCTTCATTTCTACTTCCCGAAATAGTACGATTCTATCCATGTGAATGAATGTGTTGAAGTCGAACATGGTAGAAACCACTTGATTACCAGTCAATGATGTAAACTGTTAACAAGTGTGAGAGAAATCACTAGTAATGTCAATGGCTCTCAAAGTACTCAGTACAATCCATGAGATGTGAATAGATGTGTTGATGTCGAACATGTCACGGAATCCTTTGATCGAAGGTCAATGATGCAACCTATCATCGAAGGCGAGAAACCTGCCATTGAGGCATGTAGATCCCAAGGTACTGACGATTTCTAGATCATCTTTCTAGATAATGAGCTGAAGTCGATAGAAAGCGATCCGTCGTAGGCAAGCCCACAACACGAAATCATAGATCAAGTTTGAAGAAATTTAGTTGCAAGGACTGACTCAGGGATGGTCAAGATGGATGACAGATATTTTGCAGATTAATGGTTTATTTGCAGTGACCTCTTGAACACATAACGACACAGCAGATGGTTTGGTGACAATTGACCCAAAGTTAATACCCAGAAACCGGCTGAAGACTTTCAATATGGTTTGATCAATTGTTAGGCAAAGGATTTCCCAACCCAGGTGAATAAAAGTGTCGTGTTCAAGAGTGGTTACAAAGTATTACAAACAGGCTCATTTTTCTCTCTTTTCCCCCACCATTTCTGGCAAGTACCTCTTTATTTTTCACAAGCTTGAGGAGGATAAAATTTGCTTGATTATAAACTCATCCTTTGGATGAGTCCAACTTAGTTTAAATTCGAACCCTAAGAAGGAGTGGTCCGTTCCTGTTTGTAATTGAACAGGTCCTTTACTGTTAAATTTTAATGAGTCCAGTATAGGAGAAACTTGGCGTTTTTCAATTTTAGAGAGTCTGAAAAAACTTAAGAAGACTCCATGGTTGACCTTTTTCGTAAATTTGTGTCTCCCAAGCCCGAAAAAGTATAAAATAATACTTGAGAGAACCGCTTTATCATTATGACCAAGGAGTACTTTTCGTAATTAGTGCCTTTGATCCGAAAAAGTAAAAAAGCGATCAATGACACGTCGTTTTATGACCAATATCGAATTTGAAACGACAAAAATCCGGCAATCTTTTCATGTTTTTACGGTCAGAAAAGGGCTGTAAGTGGACCGTCTTTTTAGTTCTGTTTTAACGAGTTTAAAAAGAAAAACTCGGCGATCTTTTCATGTTTTAGGAGTCAGAAAAGAGCTTAAAGGTGACTCTAATGTTTTTTCGTTGAAAATGACCGATTTCGCCTAAAAAATCCGTTATCCTGAACAAAAACTCAAACATTACTCATACCTGTTTAAAATGGATAAAAATGCTGCAAAAGTTACCTCTTTAAAGTGAAACATAAACAAATTAAAAACTCATTTATTCAAAAAACTTATAAAAAGGGCTTTTGTAAATTCATTTTTACCGTTTGAGTTTTAGGTGAGAAAATAGAGCTTTTGGTCAGAAACTTCCCATGAAGATTGCGGAAAATCCCCATTGGAATCGAACGTCATCTCCTCCAGGTAATCCACATCATTCTACTCTTTAATTTCATCCGTTTCAAATTTGTTTTTAGGTTTTAATTTCATTTTTTAAGGGATTTTTAGGCTAGAAACCCACGCGCAGGGGCCCGCAAGCACAACACAGGTAGCTTGCGGACCTCGACTTTTTTGCAATGGGGAAAAAGTCAGGGGTCCGCAACTGCCATGAAGGCAAGGTGTGGACCCACGCATTGTCTCTAACAGAGAGGGTGCGGTCCCCGCAGCAAGGATTTTTAACCCTAAATTTCTCAAAATTCACCCAAAAACTTTGCTTTCAAACATTCTAATTCGCCTTTTTGTTGAATGTAGAGTATACACCATGCTTGATGGGCGAGAATGGGAGCATGAGGATGTAGATCTCGCCGCGATAAATCATCAACCTTCGATTGATGCATTGAAGGCATGCGGCCTATACAAATTCTGGGCCATACTTGGCATGAGGGCCCAGGTGGTCTTCTTGCAGTGGTTGGTAGACAGGTGGAGCATACAGGACCAGTGCTTCTTCATTGGTGGTCACCAACTCAAAATGGAGCCGGCAGACATATACTTTTTGATTGGTTTGCCTAAGAGAGGTGAACACTTGACTCTATTCGGGACTAGGCCAGGTGGCCAGTCTGTCGATAGCCTCCAGCTAGAGTTCTGTAACAACCAGACTAGAGACAAAGGGATAGATATCAAAACCATATCCGTTCTTGAACTCAAGGTAATTGCATTTACTGTTACTAGGCTTTGCGGGAGCACAGCACTACATGTAGCCACTGGATCCCAGATGCGGATGGCAGTTGACTGCTTTCGAGGCACCATCTTCAATTGGTGCGATGTTGTGTTGGCTAATATAAAATGCTAACTGACTAGAGCGAAGAACGAACAACTGAAGACCTTTGGATATGGTGCTTTAGTCGTGAGCTTTGGTCTGGAGAGGGTTCCGATGTTGGTCCCACAGCACCTCACTGTTGGAGCTGGACTTCCTCGAGAGCCCAAACTGATGCAATGGGTTGCAGTTATGGCCCGTCATCCTGAGAAGGGGACAGAGGTCGTTCGATTCACTCCTGAGTATTTCCATTGGTTGGAAAACTAGGTTTTCACTATTCAGGACTTTCCTTATGCTGGGGTATATTTTCGTGGTGACCCAAACATGGCTCTTCCACCAGGAGAGCAATGGGATGATTCAGGTAAAATCATTTTCAACATTTTCCTAATTTAATTTTTTTTGTTTTTATTTCATCCCAAAATTGATAGTTAAAGTTTCAAATGCAGATGTAGGTCCACGGCGACCAGCCGCTCTCCGGCCCTATGAGAGGAAACAACCAGCTGCAGCGACACCAACCCCACAGGATGAATCAGCAGAGACCTTGGCTGAATTGGAGAGCCATCTAGAGCGTTTGACAGGAGACATTCCGGAGACCGGCATAGATGACATTCCTCTTCGACTACAGTGCTATGTGATTGGGGTCCCAGGACCTTTCAGGAGGTTCCTTTGTAAGGTGGCCCGTACAGTGCTTTCTTATCGAGATCATCACCAATGATAGGATGATCGCCTATTGTAGACACATATGACATTTTTGCTTTTTGTACTATCATTTTTGCCGACCATAAGGTGTTTTTCAACCTATGATCGAAGACGATGTATATTTTGACACACTCCTATATTATACTATATCACTATTACCGACTTATCCTGTAAAACATGTTATGGAATGTTTTTAAATTTACTTGTATGATTATTGCAAATGTCTACTTAACATTCGAGAAGCAATTGCATCTACTAATGTATTTAAATATCTTGGAATATGCTGATATTCAATATAATCAAATTCATGTTCCAAGAGATGCACTCTCAACAACAATCTCAATAACACTGGATTTCTAATGGCATATACTCTATTAAGCTGTAATACAACGAGTTTAGAATCTAACCTCACTATCAAACTCCGAATCCCAAATGAAATAGATTCAGATAATAACTCAATCACTGTGTTATCACAAAATCAAGCACTGAAGGGCTGCTGATCAGGTAGACTCTGTGTAACTGTTTCAGACCAATCTTTTGACTAAGGATTAGCCTCCCTAGCCTGAGAGGGCTCTCTCAAAAGGTTATTGATTTTTAATATTGATAAGATGGCTAACTCTTGTAAGGTGAATTTAACAAACATGTTGGCTGGACAGACATTACAAAGACTTCCATTGGGCTTATGGAGTTCATCATACTTCAGTAAACTATAACACTACTTATACATAGAAGTCAGGGCATGTGATGTTTAAATACTCAAAACACATCTCATAGAAACCTCAGCTTACAAATACACACAGGAAATTAGAGCAGCAAAGTGAATTCTGAGTGATTGTGTATTTATAAAACTGTAAAAACATTCAGGATAAAGCAAAACCACATATCTTGAGTATTGAAACACTGTATGAATCCTGAGAAGACAAGCAGCAAATTGTATTACTGAAACTGAGTTTTTACACAAGCCAAAACAATACTCTGTTTTCTCAAATATCCAACCCTAATTACATAGATGATTCAGCTATATATAGAAACATAACTCTAACTACTTGGAGCTTCCTCCTCCAGCATGAGGGGAGCTCGATGACTGCCACTAATGACACCTATCTGCTTTACAACCAACTAATAAATATAATTAATGCTAACTGGAGTTCTAAAGAGTTCTACTTTGATTATAACTCTAACACTATCTCCTTCGTAGAATTATTCCTCCTTGCAGCTTTGACACCTGGACTCTTTTGAAGTTTGGCTGAGATGGCTGAGATGAGCATTTAAAGCTCCATATTGGCCTCGGATGCTGAATACTTTAATCTGCTCAGTGATGCTAGGTGATATCCCCTGTTTTTCGGTTCCAGTCCTCCATAAGGTTGGCGAATCCATAATAATAAATAGTTGTGATATGGCTTCCAATCACTGAAATGTGAACACCTGTCTGGTTAACATCTATAGGTGCCAAGCACTTAAGTCCACTGTAATAATCTCCAAGAAGGCAATGTACACGAAGTAGACCAACAATACTAAAGTATCCCAGGACCTTCAGAACATTGCTTCCTCCATTGTAGATCACAGACTTCTTAACAAGAGCCTGTAAATAGTTGAGCACACCATAGACATTCCACACCTCATCACATTACCGCAGAAAAACTAGTTCTTGATCAGTCTTCTGTGTTAGTAGAAAACAAGGGGAAAATATCTGTCACAGGCATTGCTGCTTTTTCCACTAACTCTCCAGGAAGACCATCCCTCTCAGTTTTGAACAGGTTTTTTAGAGCCATGAAATCTTTCTCTTATTATTTCAGAATCGAACTTTGAAAAAGCACGAGAAGGACCTTCCCCAGCAATACCAAAAAAAAACATCAAAACAGGCCTTCATTAATGCTGTAAAAACATTAGTATGAACTCTCGTATGGACAGTATCAGCTATAATTTTTAGATTTGATTCAAGTTGTTCAAGAAATGGTCCTATTTAGTTTTGACCTGCATGCCAATAAGAGGTTCAGGCTGACAAGTGACAGTGTCTGAATACTTCCTTACTAGATCTGACATACCCATAAGCATTCTCTGGTTATTGGCATGGACATCCCTTGCCTCATCTGCATGAAATTAGGGTTCACTGCATTTTCTCGTTTCAGAGATTGAGACCTCAGAAAATCCACACGAATAGGATCACTGCCTAGCTGTCTTCTATTTAAATATTTGACAGCTGACACAGCATCCTCTAGTTTTGAATAGGCAACAATAGCACTGTTCCGATCACGAAATAATTTGAGGTCTTCCACATGTCCAAATTTCAGAAACTCGGCTTCTATCTGTTCTTTTGTGACATTTTGAATTATGCCGCCTACCCAAAGGTACTTATTAGGTTTTGCCGCCCGGTGTATTCTGGAATATGCACTGCAAAAGCAATTTCAACACAATTCCATGGATTTCAGATCTCAGACTCTCACCTTCCTTAACACTTCCAATCTTCTTGACAGTCCTCCAAACGACCGGATAGTGATATTCTGTTCCTTATTCATGGCTTCATTTTTAGCAGATACAGTCACAATACCGTTTACATCAATGTCAAAGGTAACTTCTATTTGAGGTACACCTCTGGGTGCTGGTGGAATGCCAACAAACTCAAACTCGCCAAACAGCTTATTATCTGAAGCCATTTCCCGCTCCCCTTGCAATACTCTCACTCCTACCTGAGTTTAACCATCTGCAGCAGTTGAAAACACCTGACTTTTCTTTGTTGGAATTGTGGTGTTTCTGTTGATAAGCCGTGTAAATACACCACCAAGAGTTTCAATTCCCCACGACAGAGTAACATCAAGAAGAAGTAACTCTTTCACATCACCACGAAGTATACCACCCTGAATGGCAGCACCCATGGCAACGACCTCATCAGGGCTTACACCTTTACCACGGCTTTTCTCCAACCTCTACCATAAACAAGAATAACATTCTCCTTGTTATAAGTAGTAAAATCACTTCAAACACTTTGACAAAATGATTGCGAGAGTAAAGCCTGTAATTCTCTGCAAATTTTATATGATGGACAACAAATCCTTTTCCAATTGCTCTGTACTTGGCACGCTGAGGAAGTCGCTCCAACACGTATACTAGACCGCGTATTGCCCGGACTTGAAAAAGGCATAAAGTTTCGACAATAGCTTTTCCAACCAAAGCTCCAAGGCCCATAACGCCACGCATCTATGCTTGCCATGTGCTTCCATAACAACAGTGTAAAAGTCGAGGTAGAAGCTACTCGAAGACTGGTATATGAACACCTGGAAGTTGTACAGCACGTGGAGAAACATCTGTTACTGTTTGCAATGTCATAACATCCTCATTGGTATTTTCACTCCAATCTTCTTCTCTCCCCATTTTTCGGACCTGGGCCACTCTTCTCATATAATTTGAGGATTACATAGGAGTCCTGAACAACATCGGAATGTCTCAGTTGTTTATCTTCAAGCCTGTACTCATGCATAACCCAATTGGTCCGTATACCAGAAGGAGCACGCCCTGTGTAGAATATTAAAGTCAGATTTGGCCTTCAATTGATCCTCTGGCTATTTGAAGCATCATATCTATTGCCCTTGGAAGTGAAAATGGGATTCTCTTGCGAGGAGAAGAATTCTCGTTGATGAAGCTACGAAGATCCTTTATTAATTTCAAGCAACTCTTGATTTCATTATTCTTAAGACCATCCCACAGATTCCTAGTCTTGTCAAACCCAGTTCTTATATTTTCAATAATTACAACTGGAGGCCAAACAATAGGATGTTTTTCTGCAGTTGAACTGATCCAGTCTTTAAGAGTTCCATGCATATTTCTAGTTTCATATCCGTCTTTGTTGAGATCATTTGCATCATTTCTTCTAACAGTAGAATCATTAAAACTTTGTTTTGTCCCGATTTGCTCGGATGACCTACCCTGAGAAAAAGTGAACTCGGCAGTTGCCTCTCTAGCTTTCCTGGGTTTACTTGCGTCTCTTTGAATATGGTCAAGATCATCATACCTCCGTCTTTTCCAGCTTTGATGGGGCTGTACATCCTCTCGCATAATGACATGTTCACTTTTGTTTCTATCTTTGCATAAGATTGCATCTGTTTGACTATGATTTGAATCACCACGCGCTCTTTTAATGTTTTGATGCTGTGGTGCACCTCCTTGAATTGTATGATCTGTAGTATCTTTTCCATCCTTGTTAATATCAATTGCAGTCTTTTGGCCATGATTTGGATCATCTGACCGACATTCCCAACTCTGCTCAACTAGTTCACCTTCTTCTAATTCAATTTGATTGGTGAATCTTTCCTCCATCAGTCAAACCAAATAAAGCATTTATCATCTCACACTAACTGAACATATAGATGAACTTGTGTCTCTTCTTCATGGGTTATCAAAATAAGAGGAAGACTGTCCATACTTTCTTTATAGAAGGACTCAGTTGTATTAAGAGATTTGATTAGTCCCTCGACAACTGAAAAGTTCAGTTGGGACTCACTTGTCCTTACCACCACTTCTTCAGTGCATTGATTTGATTCTTCCAAGGAAAGAGTGCTCCAGTTAAACTTATTAAAACACCATCTGCTGGGGTACTAAAAACCTTATAAGCTGACAACTGTTGATGCAAACCAAATGGATTTTGATAAACATGACAGCTGGGTAAGGTCTGCTATGGATTAGGATAAATCCCCGATTTTGTAGCGTAGCCAGTGCAAAATATGAATTATGCGCTACGAAATCACTTAAAACATGCTGCGTTGCGAAATTGATAGAAAGGATTTATGTGCCTTTGACAAACAATCGAACTGTTGTGAAAAATTTTAAATTTTTTCCTTGAGTGATAACACACTGCACTATACTCTGCAATGTTGTTCGTTGTTTGACCGAGGCTTACCCCATGAATAGATACCAACTCGTCAAAGGGCGAATAAATAACCCAAGCTGCGGAAGAAAAGTTCCGTGTATTACGACAAGCACCATCAGCGAAACCAATGTATGTTTGGAGAGGCATCGACATCTGCAATATCAAGAGTAAAACCAAGATAAGTAGGAATAATGATGAAAAACACTCTCTAAGCTAAAGCACACTTTTTTAAACTAAAACACACCAGCTAGAAAGAAAACTAACCTAAACTAAAAAATCTCCACACCCATATTTTAAGCATAATGCCTCTTCAGGTAAAGACCATTTCTGGGTTTACCTAAAGAGACCCGTCAAAGTCTACCAAGTCATAGGCTCCTTTTGCCAGCTTTCGCTTGACAACATAAGGACCATGCCACATAGGTACGAATCTCCTAGCACCCAATTTATCATTTGCTTGATCGTACAATAAGACTAGGTCTCCTTCCGAAAAATTTCGAGGGGTAACATTTCGATCATACTGAGCCTTAATACGTTTGGCATGAGTTTCGATCGCTAATGCAGCATCGCGTCGATTCTCATCTAGCTGAGCCAAGTATAACAAACTTTTTTCCTCTTCGGAAGTGGCTGGAAGTAACTTGATGGCCATTTGCAATGACGGGATTTCGCATTCAATGGGTAACACAACTTCCAGACCATAAACTAGTTGGAAAGGAGTGAACCCGGTTGACGTTTTTACTGAGGTTCAATACACCCAAAGCGCTGAAAATAGCATGTTATGCCAATTCAACCTATGAATCCTAATGATTCGTCGGATCATGATGACTAGAACTTTGTTGATGGCTTCAACCAGACCATTAGCTTGTGGATAATATGGAGTTGAACTATAGTGACACAAGCCAAGCTGGCCTGTAAGTTCAGTCATCATAACGTTTTGAAAATGACACCCATGATCAGTGATAATCACTTATGGAACACCAAACCTAGCAATTATATGATTGAACACGAAAATCACAGCAGTTTTTCCATCTTCCTCAAATGTAGGCATCGCCTCGGCCCACTTGGTAAAATAATCTACCGCAAGGATGATATACGCATGCCCCCCGGCCAAGTGAGGGTTACAAGTAATAAAATCGATACCCCATTTCGCAAAAGGACCGACGGCAATTATAGGGTGGAGAGGAGCAGGTGGAGTGCGCATCTTTCGATCAAAAATTTGGCAGTTGTGGCATTTTCGGATTGTGTTAATACAATCTTTAAACAAAGACGGCCAGAAGTAGCCAACGCGCAATATCTTTTGGGTTGTGGCATACCCAGACATATGACCTCCACACGCTCCAAAGTGGCAGTCATTTAGAACCCTTTCAGCTTTCTCATGAGTTAAACAATGTCGAAAAACAGAGTCTGCCCCACGACGATAAAGAGTATCTCCAATAATTCGGAATTGTTGGGACTGGAATCGTATTTTTCGACGTTCTGACCTTGAAATTTCTGGCCGAAAGGATTGGGTCTAGAGATAAACGATGATATCCCCATACCATGGATCTAAAGTGCTGATTAGAAACAAGGATTCGTCCGCAATGGGCTTCTCTACCACAGTTTCCGTGTTAGCACGCGGGAAATCACACATTAACTCCGGAAAAACTAAAGATTTCTTTGAATTAGACTTTTCAAATTCCAGGTCGAACTCCTGCAGGATCACAATCCATTTGGAGTACTTGCCCCCTAGAAATTTCTTGGTTAAAATATATATCATAGGGTTGCAATCATAAATTACTGTATTTTTACGTAGTAAAATGTAATGACGAAAACGTTGGACAGCTTGAACAGCTGCCAATGCCAATTTCTCCACATGTGAGTATTTTAGCTCAGTTGGATTTAAAGTTCGACTAAGGTAATATATCACATGTTCAGTACCGAATTCATCTTCCTGAACTAACACCATTCCAATGGTGGAATGGGAGGCGGCGAGATACAAGAAGTAGTCCTGGTTGTAGTTGGGAGGATGCAATAACGGTGCATGGGTCAACGCGTGTTTTAGTGCATCAAAAGATTTATCAGCTATCTCATCCCAAAAGAATGGAGTATTCTATTTCAACAACCGAGTAAAACCCTTTGTGATCTTGGCGTAGTTAGGAATGAATCGACGTAAAAACTTTGCTTTCCCTTGCAAACTTTGGAGTTGGCAAAGACTCGAAGGAGGAGGCAATTTGACAATAGCTTCAACCTTCGAGGGATCGATGCGAATGTTGGCTTTCGAAACAAAAAACCCCAGTAACCGACCCATTTCTATACAGAAAACACACTTGTGTGGATTCAACCTAATCTGATAATGCCTACACCTCATAAAGATTGCTCGTAAATGGATGAGATGATCAGCTCGATGTAATGAATGATTAGGTAAATCATCGAGATAGGGTTGCACAATGTGCTTGATGTCATGAAACGCGTAAGACATGGCCCTTTGAAAAGTTTCCCCGGCGTTCTTGAGCCCAAATGGTAATTTTCAATAAGCAAATGTCCCCCCTGGACAAATGAAAGCCGTTTTTGGTTGATCAGCAGGTAGAATATTGATTTGATTGTATCCGGAAAAACCATCCATGAAGGAGAAAATTTCACTGTCGGCACAATCATGATCGATATAGGGAGTTGCGTAATTGTCTTTTGGACAGGCTCGATTAATGTCCCTATAATCGATACATATTCTTATTGTCCCTTGCTTTTTGTTTTACAGGAACAATATTTGATACCAAATCCGTTAACAGAATCGGATAAATGAAACCTGCTTTGAGTAATTTTTCAACTTCTACTTTAATAGCAGCAGCTTTTCGCAGGTGGATCTGACGCAAATGTTGCCGGACGGGTTTAGCATTCGAGTAAGTTTTGATTTCATGAACAACAATTGCTGGGTCAATTCCTGGCATTTCCTCATATGACCAAGCAAACACATCGTGGAATTCTTGAAATAGGGCCTTATATGTTTGAATTTCATATTTCGTACAAGAGGCACCTATATGAATGTTTTCAACAATTCCAGGATTAACCTAAATATCAATAGGAATAGTTCGAGAAATGTTTCCCAAATTTAACTCAGAATCAGGATTTTTCATTGGATTCTGAGGTTCCTTGACATATTCAGTCATAAAAATAGATGAAAAATCATTTTCAAAACGATCACTCTCGGGTAAAAATGAAGATCTATGATGAAGATCTTCCCATGGTAAATCATCGACACATAGGATTTCACGAATTTGCTCATCAGTGTGAACAAGTTCGGAAAACGTTGTTGAATCCGAGTTTGATGTTGAAAGTGATTCCTCATGGACCACATTCATTAAGTCAATTTTGGTATAAGATGGGTCAGAAAATGACTGCACGGCCTGATACGCAAGTTCATATGGACTCAAAGGCATAACATCACCACATGAGTCTATCTCAGATTCAGAAGGTAAGGCATAACATCACCACATGAGTCTATCTCAGATTCGGAAGGTACGATCCAAGGATCATCATAAACAATAGTGTCTGACAAAATCATATGAATGGTTGCAGTAGAAGACGATGCGTTGATAGAAGGAAAAGGAAAAGTTCCTAGCAAACCAGAATCTTTAACTAGTCCTACTCCAACATCCTTATACGGGATAGTTGTTTTGCCGACATGCTGAATACTTTTAGAAGAGGCTGCGTCAGAAGAAAAGTAAGTCAGCTGGTCTATAGTTATGATCTTTCCATTATGATGGAACTTTATAAGCCGAAAGACTGATGAAACGACAGCTGTCATAGCGTAAGACCAACTACGACCCAAGAGAAGGTTGTAATCTAGAGGGGCATCAACCACCTCCATGTCTAGATTAACAGTTTTTCCTTCAACCCCTATAGGTAAATCCTATAGAATGCCAAAAGGATGAAACCCATGGCCATCAAAGGCCTTTAGAATCGTCGGGGATTGATTTAGCGAAGGAGAACAAAATACACGTATCGACATAATACACGTTGAGGCTCCCTCATCAATCACAGTCCTATAACAAGGTCTGTTTTTGACTAACACTGGGATCTGGAAAGCCATTTGATGAGGTAAGCGCGGTGTACTATTTTCTAGATTGAAAATTATAAGGTTCGAGTCCTGAACGTCAACAGCTCCTATAGCCAACAATAGTAATTTACGCTGTGCTAGACATGATTGCAGCACTTCCAAAGCTGACATTGCTAAAGGTGAAACAGCTAAATCTTCAACAATGTTATAGTTCTGAGCTGCTCTCGCATGTGGATTGATAGCCGACTTTCGAATTATACCCTTGCTGGGCAGTTTGATTACTAAGTCTGGGTTAGGTTTCTCGATCTGTAGCGGATCGGAACCGAGAGCTGAGGTTGATGGGTTAGAATGAGAAGATTCTACTTCTTTACCATCAACAGGACTTTTACTTCCATAATCATGTGGTCGAGTCGCAATCCTAACATGGGACATCATCATTATGGGTTCCTCGGAGGCATTTGAGGAAGAACCTATCATCTTACTTTCTTGACTTGGAAAAGGATCCTTCAAAACAGCAGGCATTTGGGAACCTTTGACAATTTCACAACCTCTGCACGATGAGGGCAGTCTCTTGCAAAATGCTCTTTGTCACAAATGAGACAAGGATAACGAGGTTTGCGTTTCTCATCATTTGATTCCGCTTTTTCTGGATTCTCTTTCGAATTTTTATCTATTTTATTTTTCTTCTTCCCTTTCTTCTTACTGCCGGATTTTGATTTGGCTGTAGATGACTCTACAACATGAATATCGGTGAAAATTTTTGCGAAAGAATCTCCTGGCGGGGAATCTGGTAGAGTTATAATAGGAGAAGAATTCTTGGAAGATTTCTTCTTACTTTTGGTATTAACCATACCAATCATACCATCAGCGGCATGAGACCCTGAAGGAGCTGCAGTTATCTGATTTTGTTTAGGAAGATCGGGGATTTTCTCATGTAACGTACCTGACTACGTATAAACTAAGTCAAGGTACTGAGCTTGAGCAATTACTTGCTCCTCAGTAACAACTCCAGCCTCAGCTACATCCTAAGTGATCTTCGGTAACAAAGATTTTACAAACCATTCAGCTAAGATTTGATCCGGAATAAAGACCTTCACTAAAAGCCGTCGACGTCTCCATTCATGAATGTGATCTGAAATGTAAGTGGATTTTGACTGCTTTAATGAAGTTAATAATTCTGTGCCATTATCATATCTGACTGGCAACTAAAAATGAGTTAAAAACGAAGTAGCTAACTAACTAAAATTATATAAAGTGGCTCGCGATAACTCAATGTACCACTTGGCCGCAAGACCAATTAGAGTGTGCTGGAAAAGCCTTAAACGGATTGAATCATCTGAAATGGAATTAGATGCACACCAGAGGTGATAAGTCATCACATGGTTCGACGGGTCCTCTCCTGATTTGCCTTCAAACTTAAGAATATCACTAGGCAACTTAATCGGCATTGGCGGCCAAAAAGGAAGATAGTTGATTGGATCATTTGTAAGGTGCGACAAGTCAGGCAAATCCAAAGTTGCGATAAACGGTAACTAACGATTAGGGTCCCTGAAACCCTGGGTCATGAGACCAGGCCTAGGAGGAGGATATCCAGGATAACTAGGAATTGGAATTGCATTTGGGATATTATATCCTCTTGGAAAACCAGGATTAACCAGACTGTACTGGGGTTGTTGAGGTTGTTGATATGTATACCCAGGGTATGGTTGATACTGATAGACTGGCTGCTGCACAGCAGGATCGACTTGGTACTGTCCCTGGTACGGTTGATAAGTAAATTGAGGTTGACTTGTGACAACCGTACTTGGACCAGGTTGTCCTACAGGCATTTGAACCGAAGTCTGAATTGTGGATCCAGACTGAGGTAAAGATGTCTGAGGAGTTGATACAGGAACAATAGAAACCGGAGCTGTCGATACTCCAGAAGTAGGTGGGGTAGATTGAACAGATGTTGCAGCAGTTGCAGCAGTCGTTTGAGGCGGAGTACGAGGCATACTAGGCCCAGACTGTGAAACTACAGAAGGTGCAGTAGTTTGAATAGTAGACTAGACAGGTTGCTGGGGTGAACCAACAACCAAGGGTTGTCCAGTTTGAGATGACAACTGTACATTCAGTTGCAAGACCTATTGAGTTTGAGATGGATCCCACACTAAGTTCATTCCAGCGTATGGACCCATAACAGGTTGAGAATATTGAGGACCATAACCGGGTTGAGGATAGGGTTGATAATTCAAAGGTACATTCCCAGCTCCTTGGACATATGATTGACCGAAAGGTTGTTGGAAACCTTGCTTTGGGTACTGACCTTGAGGTTGATAACCTTGAGGCACGTACTGATACTGGGGTTGACCTTGAGGTACATATTGATACTGGGGTTGACCTTGAGGTACATATTGAGTCTGGGGTTGAACTTGAGGAACGTACTGTCCCGTAGGTATGTACTATCTTTGAGGTTGCCCCCCAGGTGCAAATTGGGTACCTTGAAGTTGCCCCCCAGGCGATAATTGAGGACTTTGAGGCTGCCCCCCAGGTGGTAACTAGCCACCTTGAGGTTGAGGATTAGGAATAGTACCTGACATCATGAGAATATCTTCTACACTCAACGGCTTTGTTCCATTATTTCCAGTTAATAACCCTTGTTCAATAGGTTGAGGAGATGCTCCCGAAAAAGTACTAGTAAGTGACTGATACCCGGAGGGAACAAAAGGACTGTCGTATAAAAAGGTTTCTGGAGATTGAGAAAACATGGACGACTGTCTTGACATATTTAACGGAGGATAGTAACCTCTAGGTGTTGGGTGAAAAGGAATACGAGGTGGTGAAAAACTTAGTCTCGGGTTTTCCAAAAAATTGGTCAATGAAAAATACCAAGCACTACTCCTAGGTGGACTGTAAAAGATTGATTCACGCTCCCTAAGTTCTATAACAAGTTGATTTTCATGGATAGGGATACCTTCTTCTTATGGAGTAGCAAGTTCTTCAATAGCTATAAGTCCAAAAGGAAGATTTTGGGTAATTGTTCTTTCTACCCTGGGAGAACCAAGACCACTAGAAGTTGGAGAGGTAAATCCCGATGTTGGAGTAGCAGCAAATTCAGTTTCAGGTTCAGATATTTCAGGTTCCTCACCTAAATCACTAGTAGATGAAAAACTACCAGTAACTTCAGAAATAGACACAGATTGTGGATTATAATCTGCTACTAGAGCTTGATAATCAGGATGTACCACTAAAGAAGATTCTCCTTCTTCAGGTGACCCAACTCTACTGTCTCTAGGAGTTACAAGGGCTCGTAACCCTTCAGGTTGGCTTGGTGAAAACTCAGGAGGTTGGCCCCGAAGTCTACGAGACTTCCTTGGTAATTCAGCCACAATTAAATATTTTAACTACTTCACACACAAACAAAGAAAAAACTCAATGAAAACCACCTAAAGCCTCTAAATAACCAAACAAATTGAGTCACACACCTAAATAATCTAGGAGATCAAACCACACACAAATAGTAACTTTCTCTACTGAAAACACTAGTTGGTGATGAAGTCCAACGTCGCAGAGTTCAATACAGAAATGGCGGTTGGAACAGTTACCCCGACAACCTGCTTAATGAATAGAATGGCACAAGTTTCTCCACTAAACCGTCTCAAGTGAAGAGAACCCCCCAGAAAATCCAAGTGAGTCTAGCCAATGTCTACTCCAGGTACAGTGGGATCTTCCCTCCACCGTCACCTTAGGAAAGAATCCTATAGAATATGGTCACTATGGTTACCAACGAAAACAAATATACTTGGGGGAACAGTCTACAATCCGATACGCACGTAAGGGCAGAGTAACAAGCTCAATCGCTTTGAAGGCTCCTTGACATAATCCAAGGTTTACCAACAAGTGACCCCAGGCTCCTCGACAATGGTTAATCTGAGGTTTACCGTTTTTAATACGTGAATATCTGGCATCGTTCCCAATGAGGAAGGATTGATTCCCACACTGGTTCAGACACGATCTCGTGCTTCTCCTTTAAGAGGAGCTTTCCCAAAGCATAGATGTAACAATTGGATTTTTCTCCTACCGCAAGATACAACTACTTGTTTGTTTTACTATCTTGGAGAGTTAATTACTCCCTACTCCAAGATACTAGCCTAAGCTATGTTGGTGTAATAGGGCCCTAGAAATAAAAATATTACTAGATAGATTTTACTTTAAGCATTATTTTTATTGGTTTTTTCTTTAAGTCAAGAGGTGTGGAGATGAAACTTATGGTGCGAAGACTCGACTCGAAATCACTAAAAAAATGCACTTAATATGATAAGCAATCTTTTCCCTTCAATGAATTTCTAGCTAGGAAAGAGTTTGAGAATGCAAATGCTTGTAAACACAAATCTTTTCCTTAACAAACAAATCAAAAGAAGAGATTTTTGTCTTTTCCAATGCACTCAAAACGAGACAACTAGTTATTCTCACAAAAATTTCCCTTTTCTTTCAAACACTCAAATAATACAAAAACAAACTTTTTCCAAAAGAGATTTTTTATTTTTTATAAAACACTCAAAACTATGGAAAAATATAATCTTGAGATCTATATATTCTAAGAACTATTTGAAGTAAAATCTTACAAGATTTCTTTTCAAGGATGTTTTACTTAGCTATAAGCAAACTAAGGACTAATTTGTCCAGAATCACAAATCAGTCAAAAAACAACCAATCTTTGTTTTCTTTTCTGAAAATGAAATCCAAACTTTTAACACAAGTCTTTTCGAAGTTTCGCAAAGAGAAACACAAGATGGATTCCTCAACAAAGATAGATTTTGCAAATGGTCAGACTCGTAAGAAGGCCAGTAAAAACCAAGGTGATCTGAGGCTTCTAAGGCTTCTAAGATTTGAGCTACTACAAGACCAAAATGAAAATCAAGCCCGGTAACCAAAACTTCTAGGAATTTCACCTAAAACCCTAACACCAATGGAATTAACCTAAGAAAAGTTCCTAACAAGTCACATGCAGGTCTGGGTAGGGGATAACAACACCTAAACAAATCCTAAGCTGACTAAAAGAGGAAATCTTAAGTTTTCCAAAATTTTGACAGGGTCCACAGGCCCGCAGACCACACAGGTGTCGTACCGCTCTGTGTGTAAAGCAAAAGTGCGGACAGGTCCACACTGTGTTACAAGCAGAGGGTGCGGTCCTCTCCCAAAAGTATGAAAAACAAAAAATAATCCAAGATCTACTAAATCTACCCAATTCCACACACAACAAGCCAAAAACAGAAACAAAAACATAGTTTCTCAAGTCAAAGTAAAGAAAATCAAGAAACCAAGTCCCCAGTGGAGTCACCATTTTGTCACACGGAATGAGTCGTTCTTGCGGACAAGACCGACCTCCCTAGTATCTAATGATATCTAGTGACAAGAAAGCCAATCAAATCCTATCTTTCTCTAAGTATGCAAATTATAAACAAAGGCAAACAAGTGTTTTAGGCCTACCTTGGGTCCAATGCAAGTTTGTGGAAGCCTCGCTCCTTTGATCCAAATGAGCTCCCTTGTAGAGAATCTGCAAACACAAACAAGCACACAAATTAAATAGCACCTGAAAAGCCAATATAATAAAGCATACTTATTATGATGATCAAGGAATTCATAAAACAAATCACATAAGCCAATTTGTTGAGAAAAATGAATTTGATTGTATTAATTCAAATCAAAGAAGAACTTTACAACCTGTGCCTTGATGTTGTACAAGTTCCTCCCAGGGTCCAACAAGAAGTCTCCTCTACTTTGACAAGTTTCACTCTCTTCCCAATGAAGCCAAAAGGTATGTGATCTCTCCTCTCAAGCTTAACTAGGAAGTCTCAATTCCACCAGCATTTACCCTCAAAAATGTTCAGCGTCTAACCTCTCTAGAAACTAGCCCAATGCCTTAATTTATAGTGTAATGGAGGGAAGTTACTAGGTCCACCTTCAAAGGGATAAAGCCCTCCTTCAAAGGGATAGCTCCTCTCATCAAGGGATTAGCTCCTTCTCTTTTGGGATGCATGAACCACCTAAGAGCGAACCATCCACGTCAAAATTCCTTCTAGAATCATCTAGAATTAACCCAAAGTGAGTATTTTAGAATAAACTTGCGCCTTTTTGACTTTCACAGGGGTCCGCACGCACTCCTTTAGAGACAGAGCGGGCAGGTCCGCAGGTAATATGAACAGGGGGTGCGGGACCACAGGCAACAGTGAGAGAAAGTGCGAAACCAGAACTTTATTGATTTTTAAAGGTCTTTCTCTCATTTTCGAAGCTTTACATGAAGAGCTGAGGTCTGAGACTTGCTTAGGAGGACAGTATGAATGATGATAGACCCATACTGACTGCAAATAGTCATGGTGACAATATTTTGTGTAATAGTACTAGGATTTGTTTGGCTAAATCACCTCTGAACCTAGGTCAGGCCCCAACAAGCCAACAAATGGTTCTGTTGCTGGGACCAGGATCTGCATGAGGGATGTTTGATGTTGTGTCACTGGAATCTGATGAAGAAAGAAATTGAAGGGTGGTTGGACAGAAAGATTCACAAGTTCACAGCACAGGGAAAGAGAAATTCGTGAGTATCGAAGGAACAATGGTTAGAGCGTGACTTATATATAGAAATCCACGAAATTTTCTTTGCATCCTTCCCCTATGAGTTGTATGAGTGTATCGCGAAGCTAGCAGACAATCAGGGAAGCTGTAGGCTCGACAAACCAATTGTGTGGACTCCAGAATTGGTGTGCAGACTAGAAGCATCAGAATATAAGATCGCGTGCACTATGGACCAAAGTCTCAATCGAATTATAGGAGGGTTTATCACCGATTTCATGGTGGACACATTAGTCAGCTACAGCGAGGCGAAACGACGCTTCCTCAAAGGACCGCGAGGTAAGTACATTAAACCTTTAAACACTTGCATTAAAATGTTATTGTGTGAAAAGCGGGTTATGCGAATAAATTGATGTTTGGGGCCACGCGGAGTGGGAGGATCTATAGAAATTAAGGTAGCACAAAGATAGAGAATAGCCCCTTGATTTTTCCTCGGCGAGAAAGCAAGGAAGATCTCGCGAAAGTTTCACCAAGAAGTGTGATCAGTCTGATAAGGCAACGAATTCTACGCATACCACCTCCACCTACACCACCACCATACTCACCATCTTCACCCCCATCTCCGCCCACACTACCTCCACCACCACCAAAGTTCAATATGGCAAGCGCGATAAAATTTCCAATGTTCAAAGGAGTAGGGAACGAAGATCCAGACCAATTTTGGTTCGTAGTAAAAGCAGTATGGGAAGCACAAGGAGTTGTGTATGAAAATATAAAGAAGGAAATGCTAGTAAGCGCGTTGCAGGATCGCGCACTAACATGGTACATTAAGCATTCTAATGACCATCCAAACACGGGGATCAAAGATATCTAGGCTGTGCTGAAAAGGGAATTTAGCAAGCTAAAATTGGAGACACAGTCGATTATCGGGTTTAAGGAAATCATGATGCTTCCAAGTGAGACCCCCTGGGAGTTGGATCAGAGACTGAAGAGTATGATTCGCGAAGCTAACATGACCTTGATGGATGGACAGCACTGCACATGGTTTGTAGCATCACTACAAAGGACCGTGTTGTCGCAACAAAAGTTATCCACCTAGGCCGAAGCTTTGGAGATTGCAATGAGACTGCACAAGACCCCGATACAAGATCCTAGCCTGGGAGTCCAACAAATCCATGTGCAACTAAAAAATTTGTGTCTGGAAATGCAGAGTTTGAAACAGGATAGGAAAACTCGCCCAGACGCGCATGAGGAGGTATGGTGCATAAAGTGCAAGGGACAGGGAGACGACAAGGACCATTGCCCAGTCTTCGTAAACTACTTGAATGGAGGAGGGTCGATGCCATTAAGACTAGAAGCACAAGCAGGACCAAGCGCGGTGCCTGCATTATGGTGCATGATTTGTCAGATAGGAGGAAAACATGCTATGGATAATTGTCACCTATTACAGAAGTATACGCAGACGTCCCAGTAGTTGTTCTGTAATTTCTGCAGATCAGTAGGCCATGACGAACGCACCTGTAGAAGTTATGAACTAATGATGGATCAGACTCCTGCCTACAGAGTTCAGACCAAAATGCAAGCACTTGATCAAAATGCAGCAATGGCACGAATTGGATTCCAGGGGCGCGGACGAGGTCGAGACAGAATGGGACCAGGAAGGGATCGCGGACAGCTAATTTGTTACAATTGTGGAGGGCTAGGGCATTATGCCCGTGATTGTATGAATCTGATGTGAGCATCATGTTTGTATTGTACCCAGTTTGATCATGAGATGGAGGACTGCCCTACACTGATAGTGAGGTTGCGCAATAAAGGAATACTCCAGCCTCCACCGACTCAAAACCTACAAATGATGAGGTCTATGCTTCACGAAGAGGTCCTGAATGTAAACATCATGCTCCAAAGTGGTATCACAACAGGAGAGGACAAGGGCAAGAAACCTAAAGAAAGTGTGTGGGTTCGCAAGGCTCCCACAAAGGAACTTGAATTTTATTTGAAGAGCATGAAGGAGACATTCATGGAAGCTAAGAAGAGCTTCAAGAAGGCCTCTACTTCAAGTATTAAGAATCAACTAAAACCAGAGATGGATCCTTCAATGCTCATTACCTTCCTGGAGACGTGCATGAAGTTGCTACACAACAACAAAGTAGTGAAAGGACTACAAGGACTCATCACTAGATGTGTTGGATTAGGGAAACTGCGCGTAGTTTGGAAGCTCGAAAAGCACACATCGTGAACAGGAAGGGAGATGAGATTGACTGCGCAAATCAGGGAATATGAAATGGATCAAGTAATTCTGGATCTAGGATCAGATGCGAATGTACTACCAAAGAAGACATGGGAACGCATGGGCAGGCCCTCATTTCAATGGTCCCATAATCAATTACGAATGGCAAACCAGCAGAAGAACCTACCAATGGGAAGATTGCAGGGAATAACAGTAGACATCGAAGGTGCGAGCGCTTTCAGATTTCGAAGTGATAGAGATTGTCAATGACAGCAATCCCTATCCTGTGCTACTGGGAATAGATTGGGCCACTGACATGAATGGAGTGATAAATATAAAGAAGTACAAAATGATTTTTGAGAAAAAGTCACTGTGCATAATGGTACCTTTAGACCCTACAGGAGGATCGCGCTACATGGAGCCAGTGTGCGACGACGAAAGCGACAACGATCTAGACTGTATCTACAAGATAACCACCCAGGAACAGGCTTGGGTGAATCCAACTACAGATGGTAGGATTTTGTGGGAGCATGAAAGCTCCTGCACATCGGATTCTGATGAGGAAATAGAACAATAGCAGAACCGGTTACACGAGGTAACCACGCTCAATTGCAACATGATGGTAAGATCACTGCGCTACATGAAAATAGAGGTAAGGGATCTACCTATGTATGATGGATTGATATTGGTGGATGAATTCCTGAACAAATTTGAAAGAGAGGTGCCAGAATAGTAGCATTTTGACGCTCTGAAATGGGCACTGCGTGCTACACCCGCAAGATGGTGAGGTACACATCAGAGGAGTTTTGAGAACTAGCACGAATGCAAAATGGTGATGCTTATATAGTTTGGAAAGCCTCAACTGCGGATGAAGGATGGATATGATGGATGAAACAACTTGTGTGCCCACCTCTCCAGATCCGTATAGGCGTATGGTACGCAGCCTGCACGAACGCACACCGTCATCATGATAGAAAATAGGAACAACAAGCAGGAGTGGGCACGACAAAGGGGCGAGTGATGAAGTATGATACGACCAAGCGCACCAAAGATTATATGCAAGGAATCCTTTGACAAGGTGTGCGAAGTGCTGAACACGGTCCACCATGTGAGACGCACTGACTAGGACCTACGTGTACCAACAATTCTATGGGCTTATAGGACCATGTGCAAAACCCTGACCGTGCAAGCACTTCCGAAGCTGAAGTATGAAGTAGGGGTTGTGATCCCTACGGAGCATGCAAAGCCTAGTCTGCGCATAGCAACACCCATAGATATGAAGGTCCACGAAGCCCAGAACAAAGGAATCACATAGCCGCGAGAAACAAAACACATAAGACTCAAGGAAGAAATCCGACAGGGAAACCTTAAACTTCGCAAACTTGAAAAAGACCAGGTATGGCTAAGGGAGAAAAGCGCTTTGATGGATGTGGAGGTCAAGAAGTTGGAAGATGAAATAAAGGAAGCATTTCTCATCAAAAAAGCAAGGATGGTAAGGCAAGGTGCATACGATCATACTAACAAGTTTGAGGACTATCACCGTGAACTGGTTAGTCTGTTTCCTTGGCTTGGACCGCATATCACCAAATGTAGTGACCAGGGTATTACATTACAAGTAGTAAAGTGCGTGATGCCAATCACAACAATAGAAGGTGGGGATTCTCCATAAACCATGTTGAAGGACGGGATGGAGCCCCGCACGGATGGTGCGACCACTTGACTAGCCGTAGGAAGAACAGTCTTAGCACTCTGGGCAGTTGAAAGGGAGCGCGAGACTATAAACTATTCTGCCTGGGAGCTGCGCGATATGGGAGATGCGCGCAGAAGCAGAACATCACAAGGTTCGCGATCGCGCACAGAGGGTTACGATGCTGCACAGGTTGGCTGGGAAGCAACTGTTGAGGTCACTATTGACGATGGGATGTGCAATCTGAGGCCAAACGGAGTGCGCGACGGGCATTTAAGACGCAATTTATGGGCAATATTTGGGAAAATTTGCTGCCAAGAAAGAATTAATGGCCCGAATTTGGGGGGAACAGTCGAATTCGAATTCAAAAGGCACTATAAAACAAAAAGGGCTGGCCAACAAACAACACTTGGTCATTTGAGAGTTGAGCATTTGAGCAGAGCACTGAGCATTGAGAGTCGAGCAGTAAGTGAGCCCCTAAGTTCGAGAGTGATAGAATACAACCTAGATATGATGACGACCAATAAAGACAGTTTGGGAATTGAAGAGGTAACTGTCGGCAAGGCCACGCAGACCCTGATGGTGGAGGATGTCCTAGAAGATGTCGGGGTTGTGTCAGAAATCCCCAAATCACCGCAACTGCTGAGGCCCAAGAAAGATAAACAAGCAATGGCCCCCGTACGTGTGTCCCTGAGGAACCCACTACACAATAAGCTATCAATGGTAGAAAAGGGGAAAGTTGTCACGATCGACACAGATGAGGAGGAAGAAGATTTTCAAGCTCTTATCATCACAATAAAAGAAGAAGAAGACACGAAGGAAGACATTCAACCTATACTCTTTGCAACAAAACTGTCAATGTATGTCCCTCCACAGAAAGGGAAAACCAAAGTGCCGAAGGACCTAGACGAAACCAAGAGTTCACTCCAGACCCCGCTCCTCCCAGATGGCATAATGTTTGAAGGCGTGCACCTGGGCTACGTGCGAACCATGAAGTTTGAAGACTGGGACCTTGCTGACCACGAGAAGCTCCCACACCTAGATACCGAGAACCTAATCGAGAAGAACAATGCGGGGGCGGTGACAACATTAGAGCCACGGAAGTGGTTGCATGGTGTGGAAAAGGACGGGTTGCTGCACTTATTATGGATACCACATTTTCACCATGCGCCCATCACCATTTTCATCATCAGGAAGCTTCTCTTCCTGGTGCATGATGGGTATCTATGGCTGGAAGATCCTATCACCATCATGGTAGACCTAATCCACCGCATTTCTCGACTCCCCTACAAAGGAAAGGACCCCATGACCATAGTCAAAGGAAAGGGCAGTGATTGGCTCTTGCAAAAGCCATGAAGGAAAAATACAAGCTCGAGAAGAGGAAGAGGGGCTACGCCATCTCCAGCATTAAGGACAAAGGGGTGCCCATAGCAACCCAAGTCCTAACCAACAATGTTATGAGGAAGTTTCGTGCCAATGACGTACCGGTACCGGTGATCGCACAAGCCAAGTAGTGCATGGAGGGGGTCCAGTTCAACTGGTCTGAATTCCTCTACAAGGAATTTTTGCAAAACTGTCACGAAGCCTAGGAGCAAGGTAAAACCTTCCACTATGCATGGTTGTTGTTATCCATCATGCTCATAGCGGGGGAACTACCAGAAGACAGTTAATTCCCCAACATTGGTAGAGACTTACTAGAGGCCGCGAAGTACGCTTCACTATGGGCCATAAAGGATGAAAAATGGATACATAACACAAAAATCTTCTGGGTGCTCATGGAGATGAGCATCCAGATGTTGATCAATCAGAGGCCGTGCCTGTCACCTACGGTGTACAATAGTCTGCACAGTTTTGCAAAGTTTAAAGCCGACATGCATAATGCCTACATCAGGGCACGCAAGGATACAATGAAGCAGTGGAAAAAACTCCCATTTATAACCACTGACAACACCGTATTTACTATCTTGGAGACATGGCCTCCGGATGGTGCCCCCCAAATCTGGTAGAACTGGAGAAGGCTGCAACACAGAAGAAAAAGGATGATGCCAAGCTGTGCATCACCCAATTGGCCGAAAAAAGGCGGTAGGAAATAGTAGCAGCTAAGGAAAAGGCAGTACGAGAAGCAACATAGAAATCCGCAAAACAAAAAAAGGTTGCAGAAGCAGCAGCAACATCACAGACGGTAGAGGCAACAACCACAAAGGCAGATGAGGGCCAAGCAACGTCCTCGCAAGGGCAGGAGCTAGAGGAATTAGAAACAACAGAAGGGAGTGCAGACCTAGGGACTGCGTCCACACAGTTGAAGCAGCCACACATCACAAAATGACCAGGACCAAGGAAGAAGGTCAATGCATCGAAGTTTGCCATTGACCCAATCACCTTAACTGAAGGTGATCTCCATGACATCGGCGAGGTAGTCCACAATGTCACAAGTGAAGTGCTTAAGGATTTTATGCAGGAGCACCAGACTATGTTAGGGGCCCTCAGGATGTAGTAGCGGGAGTTACAGGTGCGGCCCCCTCAGGTTGGTACCCTTTCTACCCACCTCATAGCAGGATCCTCAGCAGCAAAGCAGATGCTGCACGCATGGATGGAAATCACAATAGTGTTACCGGAAGGGGCCCTAGTCACAACGAATGTGACCGATAGGTTTTCGGTTAACATGTTGAAAGGCCTTGGCCTTAATTTGGCTACCCTTCCACGAGAAATGTTGTATCAGCTATAGGATGGGATAACAACAGAGCTGCGGCACTAGGGAGAGCCACACGATCCAAGTTCTTAGTGAATAGAAGATAAACATGGAACAACTCACCTTGTAGCATGACGAATTGGTGTCACAAAATCAACGCTTGGAGAAGATGGTAGATGACACTTGCCAATGCATCCCGGAGCTAGCCATCCCAGCAGATCTAGTGGTAGAGGTGCGGATCCACAAACTGGCAACTGGAGTCCATGAGGCCAAGGAAGAAATGACAAAGGTTCAGCTGGAGCTGAATCTTCATATCGTCAAGCTGCGGTTGAAGGCGTAGCCTTCCACTCCCGCAGAAGTCAGAGAACAGCGCACTAGCGCTATCACAGCAGGGCTGGACGAAATTGCGGGTGCAGTGCGAGACTGTACCAGCATGTTGGAACAAGCACTTGAGGTCCTCACGACTTTTCAAGAGGACCCAAACATCCAGCACCTACAGACAGAGGCGGGAGAACTCCAGCAGCAATATGACAATGTCCGAGGAACTGCATAGATAGTCGTCCTCACTCAGCAACTTACGAGGATGCAGCAAGCTAAGGCACTAAAGGAGTAGGTGAACACTACGTGACACAAGGAGGCAGTTCTCATAGCGCGTGTTCAACCATGGATTGATGATGCCTTCACGATCATGGCGCATATCGAAAGAAAGTTCACGCACATACAGGGGATGCATGCGCAGATGCAGGGAAGCACACTAGACATAGAGGTGTCAGAAGAACGGATGCAGTAGGTTCAGCAAGAAACATCTCAATGTGCTGCGGACATCAGTATCATTCGAGAACAGTTGGAGGGAATCCGCGCCAAGATCGTCTCACCGACAAAGTGACTCGAGGGCGAGTCACGATGTTTATGTTGGGGGCCTGTTGTGCATGGAATCCCCCCACGGCATGTTTTAGGGCTGAAAGCCCAAGTTTTGAGTTGATATTGTTGTAGCTCCACGAATTGCAGGCGAGAAATGTATGCTAGAGTCATAGGGCTGTCTGCCCAAGTTTTGAATGTAAGGACAGCCTACCCATGGTCTGCGAGCCATGGGATTGTATAAATAGAGTGAGGCTTTAAGTTGTAAAGAGGAAAAAGGATCTAACAGAGAATGGGCATGAAAGGTCCTAGAGATTAAGTCAAAGTACGAAGTGTGTCTTGGGTCGTAGAGTAGGAAGAGGCTCTGCAGCTAAGTGCGCAGAGTCCGCAACTGAGTGTGCAAACCCCCGCAGCTGAGTGTGCAGGGTGGAGTCGAGTTTGTAATCAAGGAAGAGATTAATAAAGAAGGTTTTGTTACTAATTTTGTGTATCTATTCTGAGTTATTATATGTTTGATATCATTTGCGAATATATTGTTTCTTTACTGCGTGCACTTGTATGAATTGTGAATATTGTCAAGTATAACTGAAAGCATACAAATAAGCTAAGTTAATCAACTAATATCGGATTACTAGTAAGGACTTTGGTAATAACATTGTTTGGCCCCCAAGTAGGGTTGCGCGAAGGTAGCACCTCAGGTTACGAAGAACGGGTAAATGCACGTAGCGACGTACGTGTAGGGTTGAACTGTGGACCACTTGAAACCATCAGACATCTCCAAGGTGTGAAAACCTAGTTCTAGCACCCTCCCATACTACTTCGGGTGAGACCTCAACCCATGCTCTATGGACTATTGCCAAAAGGGCCAGTAGTACCGGGATTTGTTTGGCTAGATCACCTCTGAACCTAGGTCAGGCCCCAACAAGCCAACATGTCTTTATGGATGGAATTGTACACAAGATTGAATCTTGTTGTGAACTCCTACACTGTCTCATTTGGATTTCTCTTCATGGAATTGTATTCATTCAAAATCTGTAATAGATTTTTCTTCTCTTGCCACCGGGCTAAGAACAACTTTGAAGCTGGTGAGAGTTATTAACAAAACTAGCTACAAAACTACAAAACCACTTCTTAAAATATTCAGAAAAGCTTTGTGCTATAATTCTCATCTTAGCATTCTCTTCATGAACTTCTTCAAGATCAATGAAATCCACCAGTTTGTTATCATGCTTCTGAGCTATAATTTCAGAATTTCCATCAAAAAGAGGAAGTTTTTGGCCATAGTTTGAGGTAGGGCTACAAGTTGACCAGGCAATGCTAGAAGGGGAAACCTTTCCATTACTGTTGGAGGAACTTGTACAGGAACTAGAATGGGTTATGTTGATGGAGATGATGACGTCAAGAGAGGTAGTGGTGAATTAACAACAACAAATGTGGTGGTAGATGTATTCGATGCTATGGTACAAGATATAACAACAGACAAAATTTCAAGTTGATATTGAATGTAGGCCTTTTCAGTGGTGATTTGAAGTTGGTCAGCTAGGCTTTGGAGCTTATCAAAGTTTAACTAAAGCTTGTGATCAAGTTTAGAAAACAGAGATTTAGAAGTAGACAGGTAAGAATCAAACTTGATACAGTAAAATACTACCTCCAAAAGGAAAGATTCATATTTTTATTAGAAAAGAGATAACTCAAATTAGATATCAAAATAAATATCTTCAACAATAAACAATTGATTAGCCAAATAAGTAGTTCTTACCATTTTACGAGCTCCACTTTCAAGATGAGGAGACTTGAGATTCCTTAGTAGTTTCTCTGGATCATCAACAATCGGAGGTGGATTTGGGTGAGGATTTGACCTTGTGTGTCTTTTAGGAGCTAGAATTTAACACCTTAACTTCATGTGACTTAGATCAGCCTTCTTTGAATACTATAACATATCACCCACAAGACCAGTCTTCAACGCACTTGTAGAACTAATCCCAGGAATAATATATTAGTCATTTCCCCGGCAATGGTGTCAAAATGTTATCCTCCACAATATCCCAAGGCTGAAAAGGAAAATTGAAGGAGGTAACCTCAAACCACTTATGGTTCAACAACTAGCCTTGCTTAACCGAAGAGGGATCTCTCTATGAATTCATACCAATGATGACTAGAATAGGAAACTATTTTAGGCTAGATATGTTAGGCTCAGGTAGGGTTTTGAAAGTTTTATGTTTTTATGTTGGATTAGGGATGAAAACCAGGTAGCTAGGTCAAAGTATCAAAGGGTTACAACAGAAAATATATGGAGGAGCAAGGTAGCAATACTTTTGTGATGGCTTTAGGGTTTGTCGGTGTAGTGTAGTGTTTGAAAGAAGAAAAAGGTCTTAATGAGCATGTGCACCATGAATTCATTAAGTAAGAAGGAAAATTACACAAAATGATATTCCCATCAAAACAAAGCTTTATGCAAAGAATTTTGCTTATAACATTTAAGGAAAATCAATGAAGAAATAAGATACGGAAATGAGAGATGTATATCATTCATGAAAAAACTATAACAGAGAAAATACTTCATCAATAACTCATTGCACATGAATTTCTAGATAATGGCTGCAAATTTCTCCTTTGATTTCCTGAATAAAGAGTTGAAATACAAGCTACAAGTGTTCTCAACTCTGATGTCCAACCTGTTCTATGATTGAGAAAATGAAACATGTGGACCAAAAAAACATCTCCCTTCTCTCAGGAGTCAAATACATGAGTCTAGGAACTGATACATGAGGTGTTCCAACCAAACCCTAATGTCTAGGGAGGTTAAAACAACTCCTTCATTTAAACTTTGACTCAAACTACTCTCATAAATGAGGCCTAAACTTACATAAAAATAACCTAACAAGCCTATTTACCCTTAATTACATCATAATTACATCAAATTTAAGCAATTACATCATAAAAAATTGAACCCAACAGATAAAAGTGAGAAAACGTTGTTACAAGAAAAAATACAACGAAAGCAGTCAAAAGTGCAACATGCTAGGAGAAAGCGCAACAAATTTAGGAGAGCTGTTTTTTGAAGGCCTTCCCGAGGTCCAAATTCTAATCTTGATGGCTCATTGGAAATTTTTGGATGTCTGATACATGATGGAATCTTCAAGAGCTAAAAAAGGCTAACTATAGTCCCCAAACACGGAATTCTCCTAGAGGTACTCTCAAAAGTGCAATGTGCTCTTCAACGGGAGGGCAGAAAGGTGATTTTTAGGTAGTTTTTTTCCATTTCCACCTATCAAAACATGTTTAAGGTCTTCTCCCAAAGGCTAGATGTGATATACAAGTCATTAGTAATCTAGACATGCAAACAAAATGTGATTTGGAGCTCCCCATCAAAAGCGTTGCGTTTTTTACCCTGTGACTGTGTCAAAATTTTCCAAAAATTCATAAAAAAACAAAATTTCTCCAAATCTCTTCAAAATTGGTTCATGAAGTCCTTAATTTATATTTTATTCTATGAGGGAGGCATCAGCAAGAAAATCCAACTTATCATCCTCTTTTTTCCTGATTAGGGTTTCCTTAAGTTTTTCCTTCAACTGCTTGATCTTGATCTTGGAAACTTGATTCCTTGTGTAGGATGAGAAGCCATGTGTCTTTACAACCTGTTGTCTCTGTTATCCCTCTTAAGAATCTTTTCCAAATGAAAATTCACTTTTTTCAAGCAAAAACTCTCTATTTTCATTTATTTATACTGCAATTAGGTCAACTAAATACATTTGTTCTCTTTGTTGTTGAAGTGCCCTTTTGAGGCCTCTAGTCCTTGGCCTCTTCCTTGTCACCTGCTCTTGATGCTCATCTAATCCTTGATGCTCAATTGAATCCTCTGTATCAACCACTTCTTTTCGCTTTACATCCTCTTTACCAACATCAACCTCATACTTTTCCAACAGTAGATGATTTACCTTCTATTGTTAATTCTCCTGCTCTATGAATGAAATCTTGAAATGGGCCTTAGATAAGTTGTCCTTAAGTTCTTTGATTTCAACATATCTCTCCATGATTACCTATTCTATTTTCTTGTGCTCCTGATTAACCTTCAATTCTGCTATATCAGTGTCAAGATGGAATGGCTTCTCAACTTGCAAAGATGCTTCATGCTATGATGGTGATCCTTGCTCTGTTGGTTCTGTTGATGTAAGCTTGGCCCCTTCCACAATATGTGGAGTAAACACAAGCCTATTTCCTCTATGATATGTTTGATTCACCTCATGCCTAGGTTTCCTCTCAACTACAAGTCTGTTAAATGAGCCACTCTTCACATGCTTAGATGGTGATGATGGTGTACTTTGGCTTGTATATTGACTAGCAGAAGACAACAAGATATCTATCTGAATGAATGTCTCCCAAGTGATATTCTTTTGTGAAAGTTGATGCAATAAAATGATTTTGTTGAGGGCATGGTGAATAAAGGATGTTCTGATGATCACTATATCTATGTTGCACCTTCTCTTCCATTTCAGACAAGATTTTGTACACGTAGTAAGGTAGGTTTAGTGGATTTACCCCTGTGAAATGCATGAGCAGTCTAACATGGTATTTGTACAATATAGAAAATATTCCCTCACATGTAAAGTACTTCATAATAACCCTCATCAATGGAGAAAATTTCTCAAGCAGCTGTCCAAAAGGAAAAACCTTCTTAATGTTGTGTTTATAGTGACCTTTGATGAAAGGTTGATAATTTTTCAAATCCAAGTCCAAGCTCTTAAAACATTTTTCTCCACTATTGGGCATCCATGTGGGTGCTACTATGAATTCAGTTGAAATAGTGAAACTGACACCTACAATAGTGACCTTATCTCTCCTAATATGAGTGGAAAACAAACTGGTCAACTTGGCATGGTATTTGACCTTTTGAACTAGCTCACAAAACCCTAAACACCCTACATTTTGAAAGCATTGTTTGGAAAATGGGGAGGACATCAGCTCATCAGTGTTTAGTGGTTCAAACCTTGAAATTTGACCTCCCTTATTATAGGATTTCCTTTCCTCCTCCATTTTGACAGTGTGCAAGAGAAAACCCTAATTAGGAAAACAGGGGAATTGGATGAGGGGATAGGATGAAGGGTTTAGGGAAGGGAAAAGAGGGTAGGAAAATTTAGGGAAGTAGGTAGGGATTTTAGGAATGTTTTGGAAGTGGAATGGAATGAAATGAGTGTAGGATATGGTCTAGAGAATGTTTACACAGTCTTAGTTACGAAACTGTCAAAAACGCAACATAGGGAGTTTTGGAGGGTATGCAACATGAAAACAAGGAAATGAACTGATAGGAGGTGTATAGAGACTTTAACTTACTTGTAAAATGCTAATGAAACTTTAATTTCCCTTTGGAAACCTTTGAAAACCGGTTTTGTGACTGTAGGAGAGAAAACACAATGAAGTTCTGAAAGCACAACGTGGTTTCCTAAAAGTGCAGCGTAGGTTCTAGAAAATGCAGCGTGGCTATTTTGGAGTATATTTGCCTATGAAAATGCTGAGAAAATGGATTTTTGGTGAATTAGATCTCTCTACCAATGAATATGAGAGAGAGAAATGAAACGAGATGGTCTTTATAGCTTGTAAAAGTCAAATTCTTCATAATGGTAGGGTGGCCCACCATGTTTTTTCACTTTAGCTTTTGGAAACTGTGTAGCTTTGGAACATTTGAATGCAACTTTAGAGAATTAGAACTTATTAAATCATTTTTGAAATAAATTACACTTTGGAACAAAACCTTTTGAGAAAAACCCTATTACTACTCCTTCATTTGCCAGATTTGTGAATGACATGACAAATATTGATGACTCTAACCCTAACTACCTAATGGTGACACTGAGTTGAATCAAAACCATGGTGATATGGCTGAGATGATGATGATGATATTTCAGTGATGTCACATACAACTAAGTGATGGCAGTGACTGGTGTTGGATACCTATACCAATAGGTTTCATGTTTCATGATTGGCAACTTCAAGTGCCAAATAAGCTCTGCTTTGCTGATACAAAGATCCCATATTTCCAAGAGAAGACAAGGTGTGTACATAGTTTCATGTTTACTCAATTTTGATGGATGGTCCAACAGCCTAATCTGGATCAAGCCATGTTTCAATTTTCTGTTGTAGAGTAGAGAAAGAAGTTTGTCCAAACTGTTTAATCTTGGCAGGCAAATAGTTAGGTAGAGAATTAAGGTTCCCAACTGCTTAATCTGGGGCCTTGGAAGAAATAAGGGCAGTGCTAGATAGGAAGTCAAAAGAAGAAGCCAATGGAAAAGAAAAGGCACATAAGGGTCTGCAAGTCCAAGTGCACCCTCCAAGAAGAAACAAAAAAATGCTAGGCAAGTAGATGGGTAGGTAGATGGGGTTGCAGAAGTGGTATTCCTTTCAAACTGAATCTTGCTGGTCAAGATAAGGAAAACAACACAATGGAGCATGTCTAACTTCCTTTTTTCCCCGTTTTACACTCATTACTAACATCCCTACACCAGTTGTGTTTATGAAAGAATTCAAGGTTTCATGTTGGTTCTGGTTTCCTTTAAGAGCCACATCTCTTGTCTAAAATTCTTTTCATTTTGATCTACTCCCTAAGCTAAGTGGTTTTCAAATAAACTTAGTGATATCACTCCTCATTCACCTTTTCCCTCCATATTAACCCCTAACTTCTATTATCTAAAATCCCCTATGTTACCCTTCCCTACTATTATAACACTATGGTGTATAAACCCCAAACATTCTATAAATATCCCTCCCCTTGGCATTATAGCCATATGTTCACTACCAGGGATTAAATTGACATCTGGTCAGTTTAAGAACCCTAAGCCTTACCTCTTTTTCCCCTTCAGAAATTATTAAAACCATGTAACCCTTCATTTGCCAAGGAACCTTGTAAAAAACTCCATTTCCACCCCTAACCCGCTTCATTTGCAAAAACATATGAAAAAACCCACTTTTTCATTTTACCCAAAGTTCGGACACTATGCGCATTTTTATGAAAAATACATTGAAAACCATATGAATTTGCCAAAGTCCTAAGTCCCGCCGGGCACACCTTTCAAGGAAAATATTAAAATAATTCCCGCCCACGACCGTATGGTCCTGGCATCTTAGCGATCCGTCAACCGTCGGATCTAGCCTTTTTCATCGAACGGCCCACATGAATATCGGACCGGCCCCGACGTCCGAAAGATACCTTCTGATATCTGTCAGAGGGTGACGTCAGGCCTCTGCCACGCGTCACCCCCACATCGTATCGGAGGTACCTCTGACAATTCCGCTTCCGTATGGAAGGCGGTGCGATATGAAACCGCTAACCACTTCCGGTTTCGGTTAAACCGCCTCGCCTACGTCACTGCCAGCAACATGCTACGTCAGCACTGCGTCGGTACGCTCCGTCCGCCATTGCTCCACCTGTCTGCCACCTCACCATCCCCGTGGACCTCTCTTATGTCGCCATGTCACCCGATGATGTCATGCTGACGTCATCCGGCCTTGACCCCACCTGATGACGTCATGCTGACATCATCCAAAAAGGCACCAATGTGCCAAAAATCCATATTTTGGCCAAAATTTCGCGTTTTTTGCACTTTTTGCCAAAAACACTGTTGTTTTCTCTGCATGATTTTTACGTCCAACCGCGCACCAACCTGCTGAACTCGACCTGGAGACCGCTGGCGCGCCTTTTCCACCTGCATTCATGTCCATTGTTCTCTGTATACCAGGTATTTATCCTTGTGAATCCCTCCTGCACCTGGTTTCGTCTGTAAATTGCCAAGAAAGCTTAAAACACTGAGAAACTTATAAATCACCGGAAAATCCCCTATGCCTAGTTCCCATTTACACTCTAAGGTCGAAATCCACCGGTTGAGCCTTGTTTGCCCGAGTTTTTACCAATAATTGCATTCTGTTCGCGCAATAGCGAACTGGTAACCCAAACTGTACCAATTTGCTGAGAAAAGGAGTTTAAGGCCAGACATTTGTCTTATCCATACTTTAAGCAGTATTTCAATTGCTGCAATTGACCATTTACCCTCTGTTCATCAGTAATTCACCTTTCTTTCAAAGAAAAACTCTTTGGTGTTGCTCTGTACAGTAACACCAGTTTATAAACAACAAGAATCTTAAAGTAGCCATGGATACACCAGTAGCACCTATGGCCCTCAATGTTGCCCCTTTAAATGCCCCTCAGAGAGAATTGGAGTGGAAGGCATTAGCAGATTTGGATTATCAAATCTCAGAGGAAATGTTAATACACAGCAAGTTCCACATCCACCTGTTAAATGAATTAAAGATTAAACATGAGTCTGGAACAGATGTATTGGGCATTTGGGACTCCTTCCTCCCAATCTTCAAGCTTCCTCAGGTCAATCAGTTTCCTGACCTAATCCATCTGTGTGCTGACTCTTATGATGCCACTCAGAGGGCTGTGATTAGCCCTTCAGGCTCACTTATTTTCTATATCACCCCTGAAGCCATCAGAGAGATGTTGCAATTCAAAACTGAGAAGAAATTAGTTCCTCTATCACTAGTTGATCTGATAAAGCAAGGAGCTAAGATGACAGATGCTCAGATCACCAAGCTGAACCAATTATATATTGACTCTGATACTGTGAAGTACCCTCCCATTTCTCATGTTTACCTCAACCAATTGGGCAGGGACCTTGTAGATATGATCAGTCCCATTCTGGGTTATAACTCAATTGAGTATGTGGATGAAACTGTGCTGGTGATGATGCTCATGTTTGCCCCTGGCAAGTCTCCAATCTGCTATGACTATGCCACCTATATATCAGACAAGATACATGAGCAATTCATGAACCTATCAAGGGAAAGGGTGTTCAGATACACCTCCTACATCTACCATTTGATTTTATACTATCAACATGAGAAATTCTCTTTTGCTATGAAAAGAGTGGATGCACAAGGCAATCCAAGGTCAGTAGTGTATTGGGCCTCTGCTTTTCACTACACACCATGTTCTCCATACACTTACTGTGAATTTATAGACCTTTTTATCCACCCAGCCATGTCTCTGCTTCTCAGTTCACCTCCTCCAAGACTAACCGATGAGATGCAGAGAGTCCTTCAGTTGTCCAAGGCATACAGCATTGGGGATTGGTATTTTTACCAACATCACACAGTTATTAGGATATATGGCTGTGAGTTACCCCCATACAGATTGCCCAAATATGTGCCTATGAGGTTGTTTGCCCTTGAATACTGCAGGCAGTTTGGGAATGCTGATGTGAAGAACTTTTCAGGCAAAGGCAAGAAAGCACAGCTGAAGGTAAGAAACCAATTGGGCCACTTTATCTATAACAAAAGGGAGGAAGGCTGGCTAGAGGCAGATAGAATGCTAGAAAGCCTTGGCTTAAAGACCAGTTTCCTCTGGAAACCTTATGACCCCAATCACTTTGTAACCGTAAGAAGGGTCAAGTATAGGCTGTCCAGTTACGACCATGTGAGGTTGCCTCACATAGAAAAATATGCAAATCAAATAAAATGGAAGAGAGGCACCTTAGAGGAACCTGTCACACAAGAAGAATTAAATGAAAGAGCACGAAGAAATCTCCTAAAGATGGCTGACTTAGAGCTTTCTGCACAGGTATTTGCTCTTACAAGCACTCAAGTGGGAGCAGCTGCCTCATCCTCCACAGCAAATCAGCAAGCAGCCAAAGCTACTGAGCAAACCTCTACCAAAGGCAAGGAAAAGGAAATGGAACCAGAACAGCCACCTCATGAGGAGGTACAGCAGCAACAGCAACAGGTACAACAGCCACAAGAGGGGCAGCAAGAGAAAGAGCAGCCATTACAGCAAGAAAAGGCAGCTGAGGCCCCAATTTTTACTGAACAGCAGCCACCACAAATTGTGCCTCCTAGGCAGGAAACGACAGCTGAAGCTTCAGTCCTCCAAACTCCACAAAAGGAAGACATAAGCAGAAAGAGGGACAGAGAGACTCCCCTAACAACATCAATAAGTCAAGGGGAGAAGAGGCATAGAATGAATCCTCTTTCAGAGGAAGAAATGCCAATAGGACAATCTGTGGGCATGGGCCCACCTAGCATGGAGGCCTCTGCAAGTTCCTTCCAGCAGGAACAAGAGAGGATAGTGGGAGGAGAAGTTAGCTCCTCAAGCCAACAGAGAGGAGGTGAACTGAGCATCAAACAACAGTTCATTGACATAAAGAAGAGGAATGAGCCCATAAAAATACAGTTATATAATCATTTGTTGAAAATGGCTCCCACTAACCAGCAAAGACTAATGTCTGCATATGATGTTCAGGAGGGCAAGATGATCATGAGTCACTTTATGCCAACTACATTGCAGCCATAGTCCCCTTCAGACTATTTGAGGACCAATCTTGAGGTCCTTGCCAAAGACATCCACCCAATGGACAAAATCGAATTGCATAAGCAAACGGGTGAGATGGTGTATGCCTCCTTGGCAGACAAGACATTGGATAACTACAGGCTAGAAAATAGCCTAAATAATACAGCTGCCCAACTTGAGTTGGAGAGAGCATCCTCCCAAGCAAAGGACAACAGGATCAGGGCCTTAGAAGATATAATCATAGAGATTGGGCATGAACCCAAGGACATCAAGGGTATACAAGCATTATTGAAATTGAGGGATGCAGACATGGCAGCATTGAAGAAAAAGATCAAAATCCCAGCAACTATTCACCCTCAAACGGAAGAAGTTTCCCAGCTGAGACATGATCAAGATGCGGCAGCTTTGCTGGTGTCTTTATACAAACATCTGATCCAGACTCAAGAGAAGTTGGGAGAATCAGAGGCTGCACAGGCAGCATTGCAAGCAGCATTACAGCAAAAGGAAGGAGGTCAAACATCTCAGCCTCCTCCAGAAATAATTAACCTTGAGGAAGCTCCTCCAACTATTGCTCCCCTCACTCAACAGACTGAACAGACAGCACCATCTACATCAGCAGCTGCACCAACAACAGAGCAGGCTCCAAGCCTAGATATGCAGAAACTTAAGAATGAAATTCAGGTCTTGGAAGCCCAAATGTCAGAGCTCAATCAAGCCAAAGAGACTTTGGCTAAGCTAAATGAGAGATATGATAAATCCAAGCAGACTGTAGCTCAGAAAGGAAGAGAGACAAAGGCTCTCAAAAAGAGGATAAATGAGCTAGAGAAAGAGCTCACACTTGATAAAGTAACAGCTGAGCTCAAAGGAGTCCTACGGGCCAATATTGGCCAGTCCATCACTGACCAGTGGCACTACATTGAGACTATTCATGAGCAGTCAGAGCTCATTGGAAAAGCACATAGGGAAATCCAAAGAGCAAGGGCATCTCTAGGCAATATGCCTGAGGCTGCCAACAGAATGATCAATGTGCTTAATCACAGAACAAGTTCTCAGCTGGCCATAATGGGAATTACCAATAGGACTAAGACCATTTCGATAGTCAGAAAGGTCCTGACACTAAGAACCCTGGTGCAGACACTAGAGAGGAGAAGCCAGGATATGCAGACAGAGATCAATAAATTCATGGACAAATTTGTAGCATTGCAGAACAGAGGTCTTCCTAGCTTAATGAGCAGCGCAGGAAGACTACTTTCCCATGAAAATTATGCCAAGAGGGTCAACACCTTTGCTACAAATCAGATTGCAGAAAAGCCCAGCACTTCAGAAGAATCAGGGCCAGCATCAGGGCAGAATCTCTACAACAGGGTAGAGAACTTATTTTTTATCATGGATGAAATCAAACACTTGTTTGATGTGCCTCCGAATTTCTATAAATACACAGAGGCGGATGAGACTATAGAGGCAATTTTAAGACATCAATTGCCCACACAGGAAGTCTGGACCAGATTGATACAATTAATTCTGTCAAACTAGAGCCTGTAATCAAGTTTTTCCATTGAAATATGTAAGTTATCACGCACAGGAAAATTTTGATATATCAGCATGTATGGAGAAAAAGAGGCTGAGCCAACTCAGCAAGACTATTCGGCCACCACAGCAGCACTGACAGTCACAGGTGACAGGGCCGAAAAGCTACAGGAGGACAGAGCTGCAAGCACACGTCATTCATCATTTATAACAAAGCGTTCAACCGACTCAATGACCTCCAAAGGTCAAAAAGTCTTCTGACAGAATTAGGGAGCATTTATGTTGAATTGAAAGCTGTAATAACTTCTTATCTGCTATTCTGTACGAGTTAATGAAGATATTTATTTCTCAGATGACTCAATGCCTGAGATATTTTGTATGAAACATTTGTATAAATTCCCCTTCGCATAAGTTTGCAGGGGTTGCTGTTGATTTCTTTTCTAGAGTTCTTATGCTGTAAATTCTCAGAGAAATAATACAAAGGCTAATGGAATTTCCAAAGCTCTGTGTTGTTTGAAGCATTGTGGTGTTTAGCTGAAAGTTACAGGATTCCTGCGTACTTCATAGCACAATAAGGTTTCCTTAAAACTCTTCGTTATGTGTTTTGTTGTCTTTTCATATCTCTTTCATGTTTCTGTGCTTTACAGTTAATGGCAAGGAAAAAAAATAGTTCCAGGATTTAATCACATATTACCCTGAATTCAATCCAAGCTATTATAAATGTTTTCTTCAGTTATAGTAAATAATGTGTAATTCTTAATTGCTGCACTTTCACACTATATCTTTCACAGTGATAATTGTTTCAGGAATTCAAGTTTGCTCCTGAGGAATATATCTCTTTCTCACACCCCAGCTTAGTGAAAAATTCTTAATTGCTTTTCACTGGTTATTTACATATCATCATTAAAATTTCAAGTTTGTTTATGAAGTATTTAACTGGCCCTGTAATTTCAGCTACTCAATTCAAGATTTCAAACAACCTGTAGCCACAGACTCCACTGCCCAATGGACTAACATTATCTGCAGATTTCCACTTTAGGTATAGAAAGACATCCTTCAACCAAACATAAACCAAAACCCTCACTTCATAACTAGCCTAAAATTTCCACAGAACAGAGACAAACCTTACAGAGAGAGCCCTCTCTGATTACAGTTTGGCTAGAAGCTGTAATCCAAAGATTGGTTAGTGGTTACCCCGGCCGTATTCCCTTGGAGTCAAAGGGAACAACCTGGGTGTTAACATAAATGGCGACTCTGCTGGGGACTCTTTAGGATTTTCTAATTACTATATATCTCCTGAAACTACAGTTGAAACCTGGATATCAGCCAGGAAGCCTATAAAATTGTTACTGTTTTACATTAACAGCTTTAGGGAAGAGCTACTTCAGTCAATCTTCATACTAGCTTTGAAATATATATAGCCATTCCAAAATCTTATCCAGTCCTTGCAGATATAAAAATTTCCTAAAAAATACTCAAAAACTAGTTAGAAGCTGGCTCCCAAGAAGAATCCACGGTACACTAGGTCAAATCCTGACCCAAACCCACCCTCTGTTTTTGACAATCCCAATACCATCCCTAGAATCATTAGGAAGCAGCAAGGGCAGAAAAATCTTGCTGATTTGAGTCCAGAGACTGTTCATCCCAACCCCATTTCAACTCCAATCAAGGTTCTTTTTCGGTCCACCCCCAGTTCCCCTAGTTCACCATCCACATCTCAAAGCCCTCCTCTCACATCTTCATCCACTGCACATATTCCCTTGAACAACACTCTAGGTTCAGCTTTACCTGTTACCCCTGTGGTACCCATCGTTCCTATTATCCCAGCTGCCCCTGTTAATCCTCTAAACCCTGTAAATATGGCTAACAGATATGCACCCTTGCAGTTGCCTGCTAATCCTGCAGCCTTACCTCAGGATTACCAAACCAAAATCTCATATTTTGACTCCACTGGCCCTTACTCTGCTATCCAACATGCCAAGAGGATGCAGGATCACTTTGAGAACTATGAGATAGATGATGATAGTGTGAGGATGAGAATTTTTGTCCAAAGCCTAACAGGTGATGTCCGAACTTGGTTCAGGTCACTTGCTGTAAATACCATCACAACCCCTGATGAGCTTTATCAAGCCTTTACTAACAGATGGGAGAAAAAGAAAGATCCCCTGCACATACTTGGTGAATATGACAATCAAGAGAGGTCCTCAAGAGACTGTTCTGGAGTATTGTGCTAGATTCAACAATGTGTACAACGCAATACCACAAAACTTAAGACCTCCTCCTGATTTGGCCTTGTACAAGTTCCCTGATGGATTTGATCCTGACATGGCATATCAGTTGAAGGAAAGAGCACCTGAAACTCTCCAAGATGCCCAAAAGGTTGCTGTCACAGTAGAAGCAAACCTGATTGCTAAAAGAAATAGGGCAAGATTGGCAAAGAGAAACATATACAAAGAAGAACCCTCAGCTTTTGATCAGAAACTGGATGCAATACTGAATGGTATGAAGAGATTGGGTGATAGAGTGGAATCGGTTGAGAGAAAAGCATCATGGGAAGCACCCCAAAACAACCCTATCAGGAATCCCAATTTTAGGAGAACTCAAAACCCAAACGTTGGCAAGGCTAATTATGATCCAGAGATAAGACCTCCATTCCAGGAAAACTATGCTGAAACATCCACTTCAGATGAGCAAGTGGATGACACCCACATCAACCTAATGGGCCTTAATGATGAGCTTCAAGTTTTCCTAAGTCAAGAAGATCATAAAGATGATGACATTAAACAATTTCAAACCAAGTCAGGTGAGTCATTTGACTTCAAACAGGGCTATGATACAGCTGTTTATGAAGTCCATAAACAGTACAAACTAAGAAGTAGAACTGTAAATATAACACAGCCTGAAAAAACAAAGGACAGACTACAGCCTAAAAGAGCCATAGTCACAGAACCAATCAACACAACTGATTCACTTACAAAAGAGGTAACTATTGAAGAAATTACTGAACAAATTCCCTCAACACAATAGCCATTGGCTGCATCCTCTTTGCAGCCTAATCCAAGTGATCATCCTCAAAAGATGAATGAAAAACATAAGCCCCAAGATCAAGAAAAGGATCAAGAAGAAAACTTAGTGAACAAAGAAAAGGTTGTTGCCCACAACACTAAGTTTCAAACTGAAAAACCTTTTGACTTGGAAGCTGAAATTGGCAAACTGAAAGTGGCCATCCCTCTCTCGGAATTAGCCAAGCATGACATCTGCAAACAACAGATTAAGAAATCCCTTCAACTCACTCATAGTAAAGATAATGTCAATGTGTTGGATGACACCCGAGAATTTTTGTTCGGTCCAGAGGTTGATGGAAAAATAATAGTCACAGGGATCTTACCTTTCTATGTTAGTTTACATGTGCATGACAAGATACTACACAATGCAATGTTTGATTCAGGTGCTTCTCATAACCTTATGCCTAAATCAGTGATGGAGAGGCTCAACTTAGACATTACAAGACCATATAAGGACCTATTCTCATTTGACTCTAGCCAAGTTAAGTGTTTAGGCTTGATAAAAGACTTATGTGTATCCCTTGTCCAATATCCAAATAAAACAATCTTAATGGATGTTGTAGTTGCTGATATCCCACCCAAATATGGAATGTTGTTATCAAGATCATGGGGGGCTAAACTTCAAGGGTCCTTACAGTTAGACATGTCATATGCCACAATCACAGTCTTTGGTCAACCAAAGAGGTTATATAGAGAGTCACTTATGAAATACATGGTCAGCAGTGAAGAAAAACCTCAAAACTTTCCCATATATGTTGTCCATTCTGATATAGATTCATACATTCTCTTCAATGATAATTCAGGTTTCACAAATAATGATGAAACCAAAACACTCAAACAAGATCAGGACTTTAATGAACAAGCTGCTGCTCTAGAAATAAAGCTGATCCAATCAAGTGATGAGACTGTTCCAAAAGACAAACTAAATGAAAAACCAGAACTTCAAATCACAATCCCAGACCATAGAGAAGTTATTAAGTCTCCCCTAGAACATGAGATCCTATGGTTCCTTGAATTTGATGGATCAGTCAACAAGTTAGGGGCAGGAGCTGGAGTTTGGATACACAATAAACAAAACAGTCATGCAGAGGGCCGAGCCTACAGACTGAACTTCAGGTGCACTAACAATATGGCTGAATATGAAGCTCTCTTACTAGGCCTCAAGCTAGTGAAATCCCTACAAGCCATAAAAGTTTCAATCCTAGGAGACTCGGACCTAGTCATCCAACAAGTAAAGGGTAATTTTGTCACCAATGACAAAAGACTGAGGTCTTATAGGTATGCTGCTGCTGAATTACTAAATTCCTTCACTGAATTTCAGATTACCAAAATTCCTAGAACCCACAACCTTCATGCTCATAGTCTGGCCACATTTGCAAGTACCTGCAAGTTACCTTTTGAGCCCCACCACTGTTTTACAGCCGAGATAAAACACAGACCATCTGTCCCAAACAATGTCAAGGATTGGCAAGTGTTTGATGATGATACACAAATAAACAATTTTTTGACTTTACAACAAGAATTTTCAGGACTAAACATTGACACTGAAAGAGCAAGTCAATCACAAATACCTGAAAGAGCAAGTCAATCACAAATACCTGAAAGAGCAAGTCAATCACAAATACAGAGTAAACAGAGTAACAAAGCAATATCACCCAAAATAGCTAACCAAATTCTACATCCTACAATTTTCAACAAAAACAACATACTAGAGATTCAACAAATTAGTTGTGAAGAGACAGCTGATGATGAAGTTGAAATTATACAATTAAAAGACAATTTTCTTCCAACAGGTTTAGCTCCATTGGAAGACATTTTCGACTCCAATGATGTTCCCAGCAAACCAAAATTGCAGCCCCTCAACACTGCCATAGAAGAGTGTAACATTGGGACTGTTGAACAACCCAAAATAATAAAATTGTCTGCTTCATTACCTCTTGACCAAAAGCCTAAATACATTGACCTTTTTAAAGAGTTCCAGGATGTCTTTGCTTGGAGTTATGAGGATTTGAAATCCTATGACACCTCTGTAATTCAACACACTATCCCTCTCAAGCCAGATCAAAAACCCTTTAAGCAGAAATTGAGGAGAATCAATCCTATGCTCCTCCCAGCAATGGAACAAGAGGTACAGAAAATGTTTAAGGCAGGCATCATAGCACCAATCAAATTCTCTGATTGGATTTCAAACTTAGTCCCTACAAGAAAGAAAACTGGTGAAATAAGGCTCTGTGTTGATCTAAGGAACTTGAATCAAGTGTCCTTGAAAGATAATTACCCCTTACCAAAGATGGATAACATCTTGCAGAGAGTAGTGGGGGCCTCAAGAATTTTTTTACTTGATGGATTCTCAGGTTTCAACCAGATCTTAGTTCATCCTGATGATCAGGACAAAACAGCATTTACAACCCCATGGGGAACCTCCAAATATGTTAAAATGCCTTTTGGGTTGAAAAATGCAGGGGCCACATTCCAAAGAGCAATGGATATTGCTTTTGCCAAAGAGATTCATGACTTTCTTGTCATTTACCTAGATGACCTTACACCATTTTCTAAATCTGACCATGAACATCTGAAACATCTAAGGCAGATATTCATAACTTGTAGGAAATATGGAATTTCCTTAAATCCTAAGAAATCCATGTTTGGTTTGGAGGAAGGTAAACTGTTGGGTCACATTATTTCTAAGGATGGCATTAGGATTGACCCAGACAGAATCCAAGCCATCCTACAAATGCCCCATCCAAGAAATGTGAAGGAGTTACAAGCCTTTCTGGGTAAAATCAACTTTCTAAGGAGATTTATCCCAAATTTGGCCGAACTAAGCAGATTACTCAATAACATGCTTAAAAAGGATTCAAAGGTAAAATGGATGGTAGAAGCAAGTCAAGCCTTTGAAGGAATAAAGGTGGCCCTCACTCAAACCCCTGTCTTAACAAATCCACAATTTGATAGGGAATTTATCATATTTTCCTTTGCCTCCCAACACACAATTGTTGCTGTCTTATTACAGAAAGATGACCAGGGAAACGAGAAACCCTTTGCTTTCTTTAGTAAAGCTCTTAGAGATGCACCCCTGAAATACCAGATCATGGAAAAGCAAGCATATGCTTTGGTCAAAGCTATTAAAGACTTTAGGATCTACATCCTATACTCCCATGTTATAGCCTATGTACCAAGACCAATTGTGAAAGACATACTTACTCAAGAGAACTTAGAGGGCAGAAGAGGAAAATGGATTGCCAACATTTTAGAATTTGATATTGAAATAAAACCTACAAAACTGATAAAAGGGCAGGGCTTGGCCAAATTAATGTTTGAAACAAATTTCTAAGCCTTGGACATCAACCAACTGGGCAGTGAACCGGAGCTGGCGACTCCAAAGATCAATGTAGCCTTTGAACAATCCCCCTGGTATTCTGATATCTGTTATGTGTTACAAAACCTGTGTGCTCCCCCAGGGCTGTCCAGAACTAAATGTAGGTTCTTAAAAATGAAAGCTTCAAAATTTTGTGTTATGGATGGCAATCTGCTTTGGAAAAACCATGAGGGTATCTTATTAAACTGTTTGACTGAAAATGAGACTAACAAAATCATGGAAGAATTTCATGCAGGTAATTGTGGTGGACATTTGTATTGGAAGTCCACTGTGGATAAGATATTGAGAGCTGGTTATTATTGGCCCACTGTTTTCTCTGATATCAAGAAATTTACTACTTCATGTCATAAATGCCAAGTGTTTGAGGGAAAGAGAAAGTTGCTGCCACTTCCTTTGAGGCCTATTGCAACAGAGAGGCCTTTTCAGCAATGGGGCTTGGATTTCATTGGAGAAATCCATCCCTCATCGTCAGGCCAACATAGATGGATTCTAACAACTACAAACTACTTCACCAAATGGATTGAGGCAATCCCATGTAGACAAGCAAATGACTCCACTATCATTCAGTTCCTTGAAGCCAATATCCTTGCTAGATTTGGATGTCCTGATAAGATAATAACAAACAATGCTGCTGCTTTTAGATCTAAGAAGATGGTAAACTTCTGCGACAAATTCCACATTACTTTGGGCCATTCCACTGCATACTATCCCCAAGGAAATGCCCTTGCTGAATAATCAAATGAAAGCCTTGTAAACATCATAAAGAAGGTATTGGAGGAAAACAAGAAGAATTGGCATAAGAAACTTGTGAATGCCTTATGGGCAGATAGACTAACAACCAAGAGATCAATTGGGGTCAGCCCATATGAGTTAGTCTATGGATTAGAAGCCAAATTTCCTTCATCACTAGGGATCCCCATTATGAAACTACTTCAAGAAAGTCAAGCTGAGCCAAATGATATGCAAAGGAGGGTGAATCAAATTATATGTTTACAGCAAACTAGAGACCAAGTTTATAACAGAGTTCAAATCCTACAAGAGAAGCTGAAGAAAGATTTTGACAGAAGAACTAAGGCTGAGGATTTCAACATGGGTGACAAAGTTCTCAAGTGGGATTCAAGAAGGGAAGATAAAGAAAAACATGGAAAATTTGATTCCCTTTGGAGAGGACCATTTATCATCCAAGCACTACAAGGAAACAACACTTACTTTCTTAAGAATCTTGATGAAACTGATTTGGATGAAGGTCCTGTGAATGGCAGGATGTTGAAGCACTATTTTGACTACCTTCCATGAATATAGCATGGTTGCTCCCTTGTACATAATTTACTGTGTATAGTGTTCTCTTTCAGCATGTGAATAACTTAGTTTCAAGGATCTTGCAGAAGCAGGAAAAGGCTGTAGCTCAGCAAGTTCTACAAATATGACAACTCACAATTTTGAGGTTTCAAGGAAGAAAAATTCCAAGTTTTGAAAGGGTAGTCAAAGGGCCAAGGCATTCTGACCTGCTGTTCTTGGTCTTTCAAGAAGAAAAACCATCCCCATGTGGAGCCACTGTTGGATACCTATACCAATAGGTTTCATGTTTCATGATTGGCAACTTCAAGTGCCAAATATGCTCTGCTTTGCTGATACAAAGATCCCATATTTCCAAGAGAATACAAGGTGTGTACATAGCTTCATGTTTACTCAATTTTGATGGATGGTCCAATAGCCTAATCTGGATCAAGCCATGTTTCAATTTTCTGTTGTAGAGTAGAGAAAGAAGTCTGTCCAAACTGTTTAATCTTGGCAGACAAATAGTTATGTAGAGAATTAAGGTTCCCAACTGCTTAATCTGGGGCCTTGGAAGAAATAAGGGCAGTGCTAGATAGGAAGTCAAAAGAAGAAGCCAATGGAAAAGAAAAGGCACATAAGGGTCCGCAAGTCCAAGTGCACCCTCCAAGAAGAAACAAAAAAATGCTAGGCAAGTAGATGGGTAGGTAGATGGGGTTGCAGAAGTGGTATTCCTTTCAAACTGAATCTTGCTGGTCAAGATAAGGAAAACAACACAATGGAGCATGTCTAACTTCCTTTTTTCCCCGTTTTACACTCATTACTAACATCCCTACACCAGTTGTGTTTATGAAAGAATTCAAGGTTTCATGTTGGTTCTGGTTTCCTTTAAGAGCCACATCTCTTGTCTAAAATTCTTTTCATTTTGATCTACTCCCTAAGCTAAGTGGTTTTCAAATAAACTTAGTGATATCACTCCTCATTCACCTTTTCCCTCCATATTAACCCCTAACTTCTATTATCTAAAATCCCCTATGTTACCCTTCCCTACTATTATAACACTATGGTGTATAAACCCCAAACATTCTATAAATATCCCTCCCCTTGGCATTATAGCCATATGTTCACTACCAGGGATTAAATTGACATCTGGTCAGTTTAAGAACCCTAAGCCTTACCTCTTTTTCCCCTTCAGAAATTATTAAAACCATGTAACCCTTCATTTGCCAAGGAACCTTGTAAAAAACTCCATTTCCACCCCTAACCCGCTTCATTTGCAAAAACATATGAAAAAACCCACTTTTTCATTTTACCCAAAGTTCGGACGCTATGTGCATTTTTATGAAAAATACATTGAAAACCATATGAATTTGCCAAATTCCTAAGTCCCGCCGGGCACACCTTTCAAGGAAAATATTAAAATAATTCCCGCCCGCTACCGTATGGTCTTGGCATCTCAGCGATCCGTCAACCGTCGGATCTAGCCTTTTTCATCGGACGGCCCACATGAATATCGGACCGGCCCCGATGTCCGAAAGATACCTTCCGATATCTGTCAGAGGGTGACGTCAGGCCTCTGCCACGCGTCACCCCCACATCGTATCAGAGGTACCTCTGACAATTCCGCTTCCGTATGGAAGGCGGTGCGATATGAAACTGCTAACCACTTCCAGTTTCGGTTAAACCGCCTCGCCTACGTCACTGCCAGCAACATGCTACGTCAGCGCTGCGTCGGTACGCTCCGTCCGCCATTGCTCCACCTGTCTGCCACCTCACCATCCCCGTGGACCTCTCTTATGCCACCACGTCACCCGATGATGTCATGCTGACGTCATTCGGCCTTGACCCCACCTGATGACGTCATCCAAAAAGGCGCCAATGTGCCAAAAATCCATATTTTGGCCAAAATTTCGCGTTTTTTGCACTTTTTTCCAAAAACGCTGTTGTTTTCTCTGCATGGTTTTTACGTCCAACCGCGCACCAACCTGCTGAACTCGACCTGGAGATCGTTGGCACGCCTTTTCCACCTGCATTCGTGTCCATTGTTCTCTGTATACCAGGTATTTATCCTTGTGAATCCTTCCTGCATCTGGTTTCGTCTATAAATTGCCAAGAAAGCTTAAAACACTGAGAAACTTATAAATCACCGGCAAATCCCCTATGCCTAGTTCCCGTTTACACTCTAAGGTCGAAATCCACCGGTTGAGCCTTGTTTGCCCGAGTTTTTACCAATAATTGCATTCTGTTCGCGCAATAGCGAACTGGTAACCCAAACTGTACCAATTTTCTGAGAAAAGGAGTTTAAGTTCAGACATTTGTCTTATCCATACTTTAAGCAGTATTTCAATTGCTGCAATTGACCATTTACCCTCTGTTCATCAGTAATTCACCTTTCTTTCAAAGAAAAACTCTTTGGTGTTGCTCTGTACAATAACACCAGTTTATAAACAACAGGAATCTTAAAGTAGCCATGGATACACCAGTAGCACCTGTGGCCCTCAATGTTGCCCCTTTAAATGCCCCTCAGAGAGAATTGGAGTGGAAGGCATTAGCAGATTTGGATTATCAAATCTCAGAGGAAATGCTAATGCACAGCAAGTTCCACATCCACCTGTTAAATGAATTAAAGATTAAACATGAGTCTGGAACAGATGTATTGGGCATTTGGGACTCCTTCCTCCCAATCTTCAAGCTTCCTCAGGTCAATCAGTTTCCTGACCTAATCCATCTGTGTGCTGATTCTTATGATGCCACTCAGAGGGCTGTGATTAGCCCTTCAGGCTCACTTATTTTCTATATCACCCCTGAAGCCATCAGAGAGATGTTGCAATTCAAAACTGAGAAGAAATTGGTTCCTCTATCACTAGTTGATCTGATAAAGCTAGGAGCTGAGATGACAGATGCTCAGATCACCAAGCTGAACCAATTATATATTGACTCTGATACTGTGAAGTACCCTCCCATTTCTCATGTTTACCTCAACCAATTGGGCAGGGACCTTGTAGATATGATCAGTCCCATTCTGGGTTATAACTCAATTGAGTATGTGGATGAAACTATGCGGGTGATGATGCTCATGTTTGCCCCTGGCAAGTCTCCAATCTGCTATGACTATGCCACCTATATATCAGACAAGATACATGAGCAATTCATGAACCTATCAAGGGAAAGGGTGTTCAGATACACCTCCTACATCTACCATTTGATTTTATACTATCAACATGAGAAATTCTCTTTTGCTATGAAAAGAGTGGATGCACAAGGCAATCCAAGGTCAGTAGTGTATTGGGCCTCTGCTTTTCACTGCACACCATGTTCTCCATACACTTACTGTGAATTTATAGACCTTTTTATCCACCCAGCCATGTCTCTGCTTCTCAGTTCACCTCCTCCAAGACTAACCGATGAGATGCAGAGAGTCCTTCAGTTGTCCAAGGAATACAGCATTGGGGATTGGTATTTTTACCAACATCACACAGTTATTAGGATATATGGCTGTGAGTTACCCCCATACAGATTGCCCAAATATGTGCCTATGAGGTTGTTTGCCCTTGAATACTTCAGGCAGTTTGGGAATGCTGATGTGAAGAACTTTTCAGGCAAAGGCAAGAAAGCACAGCTGAAGGTAAGAAACCAATTGGGCCACTTTATCTATAACAAAAGGGAGGAAGGCTGGCTAGAGGCAGATAGAATGCTAGAAAGCCTTGGCTTAAAGACCAGTTTCCTCTGGAAACCTTATGACCCCAATCACTTTGTAACTGTAAGAAGGGTCAAGTATAGGTTGTCCAGTTACGACCATGCGAGGTTGCCTCACATAGAAAGATATGCAAATCAAATAAAATGGAAGAGAGGCACCTTAGAGGAACCTGTCACACAAGAAGAATTGAATGAAAGAGCACGAAGAGATCTCCTAAAGATGGCTGACTTAGAGCTTTCTGCACAGGTATTTGCTCTTACAAGCACTCAAGTGGGAGAAGCTGCCTCATCCTCCACAGCAAATCAGCAAGCAGCCAAAGCTACTGAGCAAACCTCTACCAAAGGCAAGGAAAAGGAAATGGAACCAGAACAACCACCTCATGAGGAGGTACAACAGCAACAGCAACAGGTACAACAACCACAAGAGGGGCAGCAAGAGAAAGAGCAGCCATTACAGCAAGAAAAGGCAGCTAAGGCCCCAATTTTTACTGAACAGCAGCCACCACAAATTGTGCCTCCTAGGCAGGAAACGACAGTTGAAGCTTCAGTCCTCCAAACTCCACAAAAGGAAGACATAAGCAGAAAGAGGGACAGAGAGACTCCCCTAACAACATCAATAAGTCAAGGGGAGAAGAGGCATAGAATGAATCCTCTTTCAGAGGAAGAAATGCCAATAGGACAATCTGTGGGCATGGGCCCACCTAGCATGGAGGCCTCTGCAAGTTCCTTCCAGCAGGAACAAGAGAGGACAGCGGGAGGAGAAGTTAGCTCCTCAAGCCAACAGAGAGGAGGTGAACTGAGCGTCAAACAACAGTTCATTGACATAAAGAAGAGGAATGAGCCCATAAAAATATAGCTATATAATCATTTGTTGAAAATGGCTCCCACTAACCAACAAAGACTAATGTCTGCATATGATGTTCAGGAGGGCAAGATGATCATGAGTCACTTTATGCCAACTACATGCAGCCACAGTCCCCTTCAGACTATTTGAGGACCAATCTTGAGGTCCTTGCCAAAGACATCCAACCAATGGACAAAATCGAATTGCATAAGCAAACGGGTGAGATGGTGTATGCCTCCTTGGTAGACAAGACATTGGATAACTACAGGCTAGAAAATAGCCTAAATAATACAGCTGCCCAACTTGAGTTGGAGAGAGCATCCTCCCAAGCAAAGGACAACAGGATCAGGTTCTTAGAAGATATAATCATAGAGATTGGGCATGACCCCAAGGACATCAAGGGTATACAAGCATTATTGAAATTGAGGGATGCAGACATGGCAGCATTGAAGAAAAAGATCAAAATCCCAGCAACTATTCACCCTCAAACGGAAGAAGTTGCCCAGCTGAGACATGATCAAGATGCGGCAGCTTTGCTGGTGTCTTTATACAAACAGCTGATCCAGATTCAAGAGAAGTTGGGAGAATCAGAGGCTGCACAGGCAGCATTGCAAGCAGCATTACAGCAAAAGGAAGGAGGTCAAACATCTCAGCCTCCTCCAGAAATAATTAACCTTGAGGAAGCTCCTCCAACTACTGCTCCCCTCACTCAACAGACTGAACAGACAGCACCATCTACATCAGCAGCTGCACCAACAACAGAGCACGCTCCAAGCCTAGATATGCAGAAACTTAAGAATGAAATTCAGGTCTTGGAAGCCCAAATGTCAGAGCTCAATCAAGCCAAAGAGACTTTGGCTAAGCTAAATGAGAGATATGATAAATCCAAGCAGACTGTAGCTCAGAAAGAAAGAGAGACAAAGGCTCTCAAAAAGAGGATAAAGGAGCTGGAGAAAGAGCTCACACTTGATAAAGTAACAGCTGAGCTCAAAGCAGTCCTATGGGCCAATATTGGCCAGTCCATCACTGACCAGTGGCACTACATTGAGACTATTCATGAGCAGTCAGAGCTCATTGGAAAAGCACATAGGGAAATCCAAAGAGCAAGGGCATCTCTAGGCAATATGCCTGAGGCTGCCAACAGAATGATCAATGTGCTTAATCACAGAACAAGTTCTCAGCTGGCCACAATGGGAATTACCAACAGGACTGAGACCATTTCGATAGTCAAAAGGGTCCTGACACTAAGAACCCTGGTGCAGACACTAGAGAGGAGAAGCCAGGATATGCAAACAGAGATCAATAAATTCATGGAAAATTTCTAGCATTGCAGAACAGAGGTCTTCCTAGCCTAATGAGCAGCGCAGGAAGACTACTTTCCGATGAAAATTATGCCAAGAGGGTCAACACCTTTGCTGCAAATCAGATTGCAGAAAAGCCCAGCACTTCAGAAGAATCAGGGCCAGCATCAGGGAAGAATCTCTATAACAGGGTAGAGATTTTATTTTTTATCATGAATGAAATCAATCACTTGTTTGATGTGCCTCCGAATTTCTATAAGTACACAGAGGCGAATGAGACTATAGAGGCAATTTTAAGACATCAATTGCCCACACAGGAAGTCTGGACCAGATTGATACAATTAATTCTGTCAAACCAGAGCCTGTAATCAAGTTTTTCCATTGAAATATGTAAGTTATCATGCACAGGAAAATTTTGATATATCAGCATGTATGGAGAAAAAGAGGCTGAGCCAACTCAGCAAGACTATTCGGCCACCACAACAGCACTGACAGTCACAGGTGACAGGGCCGAAAAGCTACAGGAGGACAGAGCTGCAAGCACACGTCATTCATCATTTATAACAAAGCGTTCAACCGACTCAATGACCTCCAAAGGTCAAAAAGTCTTCTGACAAAATTAGAGAGCATTTATGTTGAATTGAAAGTTGTAATAACTTCTTATCTGATATTCTGTACGAGTTAATGAAGATATTTATTTCTCAGATGACTCAATGCCTGAGATATTTTGTATGAAACATTTGTATAAATTCCCCCTCGCATAAGTTTGCAGGGGTTGCTGTTGATTTCTTTTCTAGAGTTCTTATGCTGTAAATTCTCAGAGAAATAATACAAAGGCTAATGGAATTTCCAAAGCTCTGTGTTGTTTGAAGCATTGTGGTGTTTAGCTGAAAGTTACAAGATTCCTGCGTACTTCATAGCACAGTAAGTTTTCCTTAAAACTCTTCGTTATGTGTTTTGTTGTCTTTTCATATCTCTTTCATGTTTCTGTGCTTTACAGTTAATGGCAAGGAGAAAGAATAGTTCCAGGATTTAATCACAGATTACCCTGAATTCAATCCAAGCTATTATAAATGTTTTCTTCAGTTATAGTAAATAATGTGTAATTCTTAATTGCTGCACTTTCATACTATATCTTTCACAGTGATAATTGTTTCAGGAATTCAAGTTTGCTCCTGAGGAATATATCTCTTTCTCACACCCCAGCTTAGTGAAAAATTCTTAATTGCTTTTCACTGGTTATTTACATATCATCATTAAAATTTCAAGTTTGTTTATGAAGTATTTAATTGGCCCTGTAATTTCAGCTACTCAATTCAAGATTTCAAACAACCTGTAGCCACAGACTCCACTGCCCAATGGACTAACATTATCTGCAGATTTCCACTTTAGGTACAGAAAGACATCCTTCAACCAAACATAAACCAAAACCCTCACTTCATAACTAGCCTAAAATTTCCACAGAACAGAGACAAACCTTACAGAGAGAGCCCTCTCTAATTACAGTTTGGCTAGAAGCTGTAATCCAAAGATTGGTTAGTGGTTACCCCGGCCGTATTCCCTTGGAGTCAAAGGGAACAACCTGGGTGTTAACAACTGGAACATGAAAATTTTGAAGGAGCAGTAATAGACCTAGGCACACTAGCCAGTGACCAATTTTTATTCTGAAAACCTAATGAAATGATGAAAATCTAACTTGAGACCCCTGAGAAAACCTTGTAAGAGCATATTTGATCACTGGTGATAGGAAAAACTGACTAACACTAACATATTCTAAATTTTATAAGTTAAATCTGAGCATGGATATATCCTTATACCCTATCCACACATGGCTTCATTGGAAGTTTTCTTTCACTTGAAGGAAGACACATTTTCTCCAGTATAGTAGAAAAGTTAGTATTGTAAATAAATAAATGAAAATAGTAAAGAGAAAAATAAGCCCTTTTGTAAAAACCGGCTTTTCTAGCGCAACTAGGCAGGGATTTTTATTGAAAACCAGGTAATTGGTGGGCAAGGTTCCCAATAAAGTTTGTAAATTTTTATGAGTTCTTCAAATCATGTATCTTTCAAGTCATTATGTCTTGTAATCATGTTGGTTGATGTGGGATCCCTTAAGGCCCACCTACCAACAAACCTTGTCCCATCAATACATCAATGTTTCTTGGTGGATGAATTTTGTAGTCCATTCAACTTCGACAAGTCTATTCATGGCTAGTAGAATGTACATAGTGCCTTGATTCCCATTGTAATCAAAAGTGGGATATCTCACATTGGTTAATGATCTCCTCAATGGTTGGTAATACAGTGATTCTTTCTTATGTTTTACATCTACACTATTTATTCACATATGCAATATTGCACACAAGTATGTAGTGGTTGAAGACTATATGGTTTTGTGATCTCAACACAGGTTTACAACAATTTGTCATTTGTAGCAGAAGTCACATTTACTCAGTTGTTTGGGGACATACAACTCCTCGGGCATGGGGGAGAAGGGGACCTTCAGTTCATCCTTTAGTACTTCAGTGCATCCTTCACCCTTCTTCAACAGGTTACCTCAGCAATCACATAAGCTTCATCTATTCCATCCTTCACCTCATCTTGGAGCACTGAGTACATCAACAACGAAGGTAAACATTGAGGTAAATTCAGTTTAAGATTCTATAATTCATTAGAAATTTTAGGAAACTTAATGATTCACCACTTCTCATTCCATGCATTTCATCTTTCATAAACCATTATCCTTATGTTTCCTTCCATTCATTACTGATAATAAAAATACTTATACTCTCATTACAAGACCATGTTAAAATAAATTCCTTATGCTGTATTCATAAAATAAGTCTGTATAGTTTCTTCTCCTCCCATGAGAACAAGCATTCTATTTGGAGGATGAAGTCATTACTACCATGAAATAATAAAGGAAACCACCTATAAGCATTGACCTTGTGATGGAAGAGAATGTAAGCACCCATTCACCATCTCCATCACCACCTCATTTCGTCCATCATCTCTTCCTCATCCATCCCTTTCTTGGCCTCAATTTGCATGATATGTTAAATGGAAGTAGTGTTGACCCACAAGAACAAGCCCGTTCAAATACTCAAGTAGTGTTGCTCCACAAGAACCAACACTTCTCAATATTCAAGCAATGTTGTCCAAAGAACCAATATCTACAAAAAAATTTCAAGAATATGTCAAATGAGAAAGGGATTTATTTGCATGAGAACATGCAAATCCACAAGCATGGAGGGTGTTAGGCCTCGAATATGCCCATTTTTCCATCGCACAGTACCACTATTTCATAACCTAAATTCTGACATTTTTAACTCATTTCATATCATAATTCCATAGCTTTCCGCTAATTCACGTCTTACACTTTGTGGTTAATTATCATTAGTTTACTTCAATTTTCTATGACTAGATATGATTTTATCATGATTTACTAATGACATTTTTTTCTAGGTTCATTTTTCGCAAGATTCAATTTCTGAAATTCTTCACAAGATAATTAAACTAGTTGCTATAGGTTAAGTAGAGAATAAATTTTTATAGTTTAAAATATAAACTTTGTGATCAAATGGAGAATAATCTTGCGATTCTGACATGCGAGTTTTTTTTTTAGAGTACCCTCATTTAGGTAACCCAGAACCTGTTTGAAAAAATTCGAAATTATAAGTTATGATAAGGGGAATTATTAAGTACAGAAAGAGTACCAGAATACTCTACTTAAGTACAAAATCGTTGAACGGTGAATGGTTTCGGGCCTGAACGGGTTCAAATCTAAACGGTTGTGGGTCATCCACGTGGGACAACCCCAATTGGTCCAGTTCATTGCATGTTCTAGAATATTCTTATTTAGTTTAACTCCAACGATTTTCTACTATCCAAAGCCTTGATCCACTCCTTGCTTTATTTTCCATAACCACCTCTATGATTTGTTACAATAGTTGAATTGTATAAAGTTGTACACAAGCAACAACAACAAGGGACTTGAATGATATGAATTTGTATGGTGTGTTGAACAAGTTGAATCGACATATGTATATTTTTATGCACAAAGGAGCTGGGGAATATTGTTAAGTAATTTTTGTTACAAAGAGGTTGCACTGAGGAATTCTAATGTATTTGTTTTGCTGAATTGTAATACAAATTCTTGATTCAACATTTAATTATATGTGAGTATGATGGTTTCCTTTGATTTTTAAGGTAATGATTTTGTTAGGATATTCCGACACATAGGAAATAGTTAAGTACAACTTGGTCTAGTATAGATTTAGGTATAGAGTTAGATAAAGTGTGTTTCTTTACTATGTACATTTTGTAACTTACAATCCAATGGTCACGATATGTAGTGATCCGAAGGTTCATTCTCTCCTCAGTATTACCGACACTTGATCTGTGGCTTAACTCCCGATTGGTTCATGATCTCTATTTAAAGATCATGGAGGGTCATTTGTAGGGTAATCCATCTATGAGAGAAGCATATGTAAATTTTCATTCTTTTATTAATAAATTGCCTGAAGTGGCCGCGTTGGCTCAGGCCGTGGACTGTTTCCCTCTTTGAGGGTTTTAACCACGTCAAAATACTGGTGTATTGATCTGTGATCTGTTTGTGAGCAGTGTCCTTTGGTGTTCTTTCTGAGGAACTTACCTTGTAAATTCCTGCATGGTATCAGAGCTATTTGAGGGCCGCGCCCGTTGGTGATCCAAATCTGAAGCCGGTAGAACTGCATCCGACTACCGTTTCCTAGATCTATTGTTTCTGACTGCTTTCGGGCTGAGAGGACTGCTCTGTTGTGTTGGGAGCATCTGTTCCAGTGAGGAACCCCTTTCGTTTCACGCGAAAAGGTTTCCGGTAGCCCTAGCTGCGTCATTTTTAAGATCTAGAGGTATACAGTGTTTATTTGCAGTCTACAGTTATTTTCTCTCTGTTTATTTCGGTTTCGATTTATTTAGCTTTTTTTATTACTGAATCTATACCTTTCATTTCTGCGTATGCTCTTTGCCCTGCGACTCTGTGCGATCTGGGCAAATTAGAAACAAAAAGGAAGGATTTTTCTCATGCGTATGCTCTTTTCCCTGTGCCTTAGTGTGATCTCGGAAAATCAGCAACATTGAGGAAAATATTTAGTTTCTAGCTAAAGATAACTTCGAGCCGTAAGGTTCATTTTTCCTTGTATGTCCGTGTTGGGTTTTGTGTTTTTTGTTTTGTAGGGAAAAGAGATTTCTCAAAGCAAGCATGCAACCCAAAGCATCAACCCCCCCCCCCCCCCCCCCCCCCCCTCTCTCTCTCTCTCTCTCAAACGTTTTGTATAGCTGACTTGGTGCAAAGCTAATTTATGAGAGTAGAGGTCTTGGGTTCAAGTCTCCATTTTTTGGGGGCAGATTTTTCATTTCCACACATTCTCGCACTTCGTCGGCGACTTCATCAATTTTTTTCAAAAATCCATAACTTCTTCATCCGGAAGCCGTTTTTAGAACCTTTTTTTTTAAACGGCCTAATTTTTCGAGATCTTTCCATTGGTACACTTAGTTTCAGCATCTACAGCTTCAATTTCTGTTAAAAATGGAAAGTCCATGCCAAGTCATTCTTGATAGCACTAACTACTTCCAATGGTGGTCCTACATTGTGGATTTACTTAGAAGTAAAGGTCTTTACAGAATAGCCACAGGCCAAGAGACCAAACTGAAAGATGAAGACAAGGCAGCTAAATGGAAAAATAGGCAAGACCAAGCACGTGGGTTGATAGGAATGTCTATTTCTCCAGATCTTAGATTCCATATTGCAGAACTTGATACTCCTGATGAAGCACTGCAACATATTACTAAAGTATTTGGAATTAAAAATGAACTTAAAGCCCATCAACTTGAAAATGAATTGCTTACATTGGACCCCAATAATTTTTCTTGCATTGAAGATTTTTTGTCCAAGTTCAAGACCCTTAGACTTCTCTTGGAAGGTGTTAAGGTTAAGAAAGAAGATAGTAGCCTTATCTACTCCATTCTTACTAAGTTGGGACCAGCCTATTCTGTGTTTGTTTCCACCTTCCATTCTACAAGAGAAGCCTTCATTTCTCAAGGACAAACCTACAAGTCCCCTTCCTTTGATTCCTTTTGTGATTCTTTAATAAGAGAACAAGAAAAACTCTTACACCTTGGTCTTCTTCATCTTGGAAACTCTTCTAAGAAAGCATTAGCCACCCAACAGCAACCAAATCCAAAGAATCCTAAGAAGTTGTATCCTAAAAAGAATGGTCCTAAACCAAACAAGGGTCCTAAGCAATTTCAGCCTCAAAATGAAAAATCATTTCAACAAAATGATAAGACAAATAAAAACAAAGGGAAGAAGACTGATAGACATTGCAACTTTTGTAATCGAGATGGCCACTTAGAATCCAAATGCTTTAAGAAGATGGAAGCCTTGGAAGCAGCAATGAAGAAGCATAACATCCATTTGGAGCAATCTTCAACTTCAACTTCATCTTTAGGAATGGCACTTTCTGCATGTGGTTGTCAAGCATCTCGGTCTGGCTATGCACTAAATGTATCTTCTTCTTCTCATTCTCATGAGTGGCTCATTGATTCTGGAGCTTCTTATCACATGGCCAAAAACAAAGCCATGTTTTCTTCTTTAAATGATTGTAACACCAAAAATATATATGTTGGTGATGATAGATCTCTTAGTGTTGTAGGGACTGGAACTTTTCATCTAGACAATGGTCAGTTTAATGATGTATTATGTGTTCCAACCTTATCTCGCAACCTTCTATCTGTATATCAGATAACCCATTCAGGTGAAGGTAAAATCGTTGAATTTTCACCTCACGATGTTGTAATTAAGGACCTAAGAGATCCTAGACAGATTTTAGCTACTGGCATTGCTGATGATTCTACAAGGTTGTATAAGTTTCACAACTTTGGGTCATCAAATCTTCCCTCAGTATTTGTTGCTCATAATGATGAAGTGAGCAAACTTTGGCATGAGCGATTTGGTCACTTAAACTATCGCTCTCTTCAGAATCTATGTAAAGAAAATATGGTGACAGTTCTTCCAATGGTATCTTGCAGAGATGGTGTTTGTTCCGGATGTGTACTCGGAAAACATCATCGAGACAGTTTTGAAAAACGTGCCTCTTGGCACGCCTCAGCCCCTTTACAGCTCGTGCATAGTGATTTATGTGGTCCACTTCCAGTTGCTTCATTCTTTGGCTACAAGTATTTCTTAACTTTCATTGATGATTTCTCCAGACGCACTTGGGTATACTTCTTAAAACTCAAGAGTGAAATATTTAACATGTTCTTAGCCTTTAAGGCCTTTGTTGAAAAACAATCTGGACATCAAATTCTTAAGCTAAGACCTGATAATGGCGGAGAATATGTTAAAAACACATTTATCAACTTTTGCACTGAGAATGGAATTCAAATGCAACATACTGTTCCATATAATCCACAACAAAATGGTGTAGCTGAAAGGAATAATCGCACCTTAAAGGAAATGGCTAATTGTATGCTTCAATCTAAAGGACCTAGTCTTAATTATTAGGCAGAAGCAATTAACTGTGCAAATTACATAATAAATCGCACTCCTACTAAGGTTTTAAAGAATATCACTCCAGAAGAAGCATGGAGCTCAAACAAACCAGATGTAAGTCACTTTCGTGTTTTTGGAAGTGAAGCATGGGCCCATATTCCAGATGAGAAACATAAAGCTTTAGAACCAAAGAGTGAAAAATGTATTTTTGTTGGATATTCTGAAGATGTCAAAGGATATAGAATTATTCCACTTAAGTCCAAAAATGTTATCATTAGAAGAGATGTAAAGTTTGATGAAAATATATCGGCCTATGAGCCTAGTTCGGCGGATGTGCCTCCTCTCCCTATCTCTTCTACTTTTGAAAATATTTCTTCTTCAGATGATGAAAACAAGGATGAAAATCCTCCCCTACCTTCTCAGGATCCTCCTTCAGCTCCTCAGCTTCCAAAATGGGTCTGTGCTACTCGGGATGCAGCAGGTGATCTTGCCGGTGATCCTATAGATCAGTGACGTACACATTCTCAGTTCGAGAGAGCCTCTTCTTTACTGGCTCAAGCTTCAGTGAATTATGATCCTGACACCTTTGTAGAAGCTTCAGGCCATCCAGATTGGGAAGCAGCTATGAATGAAGAATATCATTCATTATTGGCAAATGATACATGGGATCTTGTTCCTCTACCAAAGGGACGAAAACTTGTTAGATGCAAATGGGTTTACAGAACCAAGTATGGGCCAGATGGGAAAGTTGATAAACATAAAGCTCGTCTTTTTGCTAAAGGTTTTTCACAAGTTGAAGGCATTGACTATACTGAAACCTTCTCCCCTGTTGCCAAAATGAACTCTATCCGCCTTGTTCTTTCCCTTGTTGCCTCTTTCAAATGGGAAGTCCATCAGATGGATGTTAAATCCGCCTTGCATGGGGACTTGCATGAAGAAATCTATATGGAACAACCTATTTGCTTTATACAAACAGACTCCAGCCTTGTATGCCGGCTTAAGAAATCCCTTTATGGTCTCAAGCAAGCTCCTCGAGCTTGGTATGCCAAAATGGATAACTTTCTTTTAGAATCTGGCTTCTCTAGGTGTCATTCTGACAATATTGTCTACACCAAGAAAGTGGGCAAGTCTCTTATCATTCTTGTTCTTTATGTTGATGATCTTATCCTGACTGGTAGTGATCCCAACCTTATAAACCATGTGAAGTCTAGCCTTAAAAGGAAGTTTGAAATGATAGACTTAGGACACTTACATTATTTTCTCGGTCTTCAAGTCTTGCAATCCAAGGAAGGTATTTCCCTTTCTCAGTCCAAGTATGCCTGTGATATTCTACGCCACTTTCACATGGAAGACTGTAAGCCCGCCCCTTCTCCCTTTCAGTCTAGAGTCAAACTTTCAGTCACTTGTACTTCTCCTAAAGTTGATGATACCTTATACCGTCAACTTGTAGGAAAACTTTTGTATCTAACCCATACTCGTCCTGACCTTTCCTTTGTCGTTGGCCTTGTTGCTCGGTTTATGCAAAACCCACGTGAAAGTCATTGGAAAGCATCTAAAAGAATACTTCATTATGTTCGAGGTACAGTTTAGTTTGGGATTCATTACAGTGCCGAAGCATCTCCTTTATTGGTTGGTTTCACTGATTCCGATTGGGCTGGTGAACCTGATGATCGGAAGTCTACTACAGGTTATGTGTTCACTCTTTGTTCAGGACGTATTACATGGGCTTGCAACAAACAAGGTGCCATTTCTCTTTCTTCAGCAGAAGCAGAATATCATGGTGCCGTAGAAGCTAGTAAGGAAGCCTTGTGGCTTCGTCAGATCCTGTCAGAGTTTGGCTTTCAGCAGCAGCATCCGACTACACTTTGGTGTGATAATCAAAGTGCCATTCAGCTATGCAAAGATCCAGTCCAACATCAGCGCAGCAAACACATTGAACTGCACACGCACTTCATCAGAAAGCTCATTCACGACCATGTTCTTGAAGTGCAATATTGTTCAACAGATGATCAAGTTGCAGACATCTTTACAAAGGCTCTCACAGAGGCGAAGTTCACTAAACTTCGATTTATGGTTGGAGTTCAGGAAGTTGTCACTAAGGGGGGATAGGCTCTAGTGCCTCCTTCCTTCTCCTATTGTGTCATATTTGTAAATCCTTCAATCCTATCCCAAGTTGTTCTTAAGGGGGGATGTTAGGATATTCCGACACATAGGAAATAGTTAAGTACAACTTGGTCTAGTATAGAGTTAGTTATAGAGTTAGGTAAAGTGTGTTTCTTTACTATGTACATTTTGTAACTTACAATCCGACGGTTCATTCTCTCCTCAGTATTACCGACACTTGATCCGTGGCTTAACACCCGATTGGTCCATGATCTCTATTTAAAGAGCATGGAGGGTCATTTGTAGGGTAATCCGTCTATGAGAGAAGCATATGTAAATTTTCATTCTTTTATTAATAAATTGCCTGAAGTGGCCGCATTGGCTCAGGCCGTGGACTGTTTCCCTCTTTGAGGGTTTTAAGCACGTCAAAATACTGGTGTATTGATCTGTGATCTATTTGTGAGTGGTGTCCTTTGGTGTTCTGTCTGAGGAACTTACCCTGTAAATTCCTACAGATTTAACTTAGACTTTCTCTGGGAGTGGAAAGGGCCTACCACCCCCTGGAAGCAAGTCTCACCATTAGCATAGACTGTAGGAAGTGTGATTATTGCAATTTGCAAATTTACATTTCATTTTGAATTTGTTTTCTAAATAAGATTTCAGATTTCCTATATTTCGTACTTAAACCACTGCTATGATTTCCTTTGATTTTGGAACAACGTATTGTCTCGAAACCTTTGTAAACTAAAGGACAGTGTTAATTAATATTTTTTGTGCATGGATGATTCCATAATCACATTTCTACAGTTAAGAAGACTTAAAACGATGCTCTCCAATTTGAAATGAATTTCAAAACAAATAATAATCGTGTTATGAGCTTAATCTCTTGATTCTTGGATTTTGTCTTTGTTATTTAAAACCATGTACACTTAAAAATAAAAGAGAGTTCTTATGAAATCGTAGAGGTGGAATGTTATTCATTAATGTAAGTCATGTATTTTAGGATAGATTTGAGTCGTCACTTAAATCCCTTTTTAATTGAAGTGCATTGAATTAGGCATTGATTTAAATTATCATTTTGTTTCCTTTTCTTTCGGAATTAGATGTATGAATTAGATAGGATTAAAAAGTTATTTTGAAATTCTCTTTGGCTTGTCTTATTTTACCGGGGAATTGAAATTAGTTTTGTTTGGATTGAGATTGCTTAGATTAAGATTGACATCATTTTTGGAATAGAATTAGTTTCGTTTAAAATTAAAATTGTTTTGGTTGGAATAGGTTACTTGGATTGTGATTTCCATTTAATTTTTTTGAAGCTTTATTTGAATTGTAGTAAATAGAAAGTTGGTTATTTTTTTTAATTTGTAGGAAACTTTAATTATATTAATGTAGTTTCATCATTAGACAAATTAAATCGGAAACAATAATTTTGTTCTTAAACAGTAAATTGATTTGATACTCTAGTTTAGGCTAGATACTTTAATCCTCCACCTACGCTTTTGCCTCTAAGTCTTACAAAACCGTTTTGATAGTTTAATGTTGGAATTATAACACATAATTATCCCCAACATTTTTGGAGTCGTTGTCGGGGAGGTGCTAAAGGGATTAGAGCATAGTTTCTTTCACAAGTTTTTTGTATGATATTATTTGCAGGGCAACTAGAGGGCAAAGAAGACGGTAAAACGTGAGTGAAGAGCCACACATCCACTTTGGTTTGGGATCTCTCCAAAGTTTGGTTTTCGAAGTAAGCAAGTTTGGTGAGTTTTATTGCAATTAATTTTAATTCATTTGGATTCAAAATTCAAGCTATTTAAAGATTAAAAAAATTGAGGTGTTGTAAGAACTCCCATGTACTAATATAGGTTGCGAGATAGGGATCATCAATCAGCAGGAGAAATTCAAGAATGATTGAGATCTTGAAGAATTTCCCTCGAATCACTTTCTTAAATCCTAGAAATAGCTGGGATATTTGCCTCTCAGGAAGAGTTCATCCCAACTGCGTTCAGGAAATTATCTATCTCTCCACAACTAGAAAAGGATTTGGAAGTATCCTCTTGCCTATCTACCAAGGATATCAATAACTCATGTACCAAATCCGATGGTGAGAATCCAACTAAAACTGAGATGGAATAAATTTCACCATGCCCAGAAGCAAGCCTTGTATCCATTCCTAAGACCAATTATCCAAGTTTGCCTGGCATGACTGAGGAGGATTTTCAGAGTGGTCTAAATGAAGAAATGGGCCAATACCACTAGGATTACACCGAGCATTGGTTCCACATCACAATCCAGTCAAAGTAACACTCTTATCTTCAAATACTATTTCTATCACATCTTTCAAAGCTGCTGATTTTTCATGCTCATGTATATTCTAAATTTTATATGTTAAATATGAGCATGAATATATCCTTGTACCTTATCTGCACATGGCTTCATTGGAAGTTCTCTTTCACTTGAAGGAGTACATATTTTCTCCGGTATAATAGGAAAGTTAGTATTGTAAATAAATAAAGGAAAATAGTAAAGAGAAAAATAAGCCCTTTTGTGAAAACTAGATTTGTCTGGCGCAACTGGGCAGGGATTTTTCTTGAAAACCAAGTAACTAGCGAGCGAGCTTCCCAATAGAGTTTGTAAATTTGTATGATCTCTTCAAATCATGTATATTTCAAGTCATTGTGTCTTGTACTCTTGTTGGTTGATTTGGGATCCCTTAAGGCCCACCTACCAACAAACCTTGTCCCATCGACATCATAAAATTATCTAGTACCAAGGTTAGGGTTAGATAAGGTACTTGGGAGCTTGTAAGACTTAATAGCAGTTATCTTTTTCATCTACTAAGGGAATACATCAATGTTTCTTAGTGGATGAATTTTGCAATCAATTCGACTTCAACAAATCTATTCATGACTAGTAGAATGTACCTAGTGCTTTGATTCCCATTAACATCAAAGGTGGGATATCTTGCATTGGTTAACAATCTCCTTAATGGTCGGTAATCCAATGATTCTTGATTATGTTTGACATCGACACCATTTATTCACATATGCAATATTGCACATATGTGTGTAGTAGTTGAAGACCATATGGTTTTGTGATCTCAACACAGGTTTGCAGCAGTTTGGATTTTTGTATCAGCATTCCCATTGTCATTTGTAGCAGCAGTCACCTTCCCTCAATTGTTTGGGGATATGAAACTCCTCAGGCATGGGAGATAAGGGGACCTTTATTTCATCCTTCAGCACTTCATTTCATCCTTCAGTCTTCTTCAGAATGTTTGATCAACACTCACATTAGTGTCATTCATTCCATCCTTCACTTCATCTTGCATCACCGAGCACATCAACAACAAAGGTAAAATTTGAGGTAATTTTGGCTTAAGATTCTATAATTCATTAGAAAGTTTAGGAAACTTAATGATTCACCACTTATTATTCCAAATTTCCATGCATTTCATCTTTCATAAACCATTATCCTTCTATTTCCTTCCATTCATTACTCATAATAAAAGGACTTATACTCTTATTACAAGACTATGTTAAAAGAAATTCCTTATGGTGTATTCATAAAAGCAGTCTCTAGAGTGTATTCTCCTCCCATGATAACAAGAATTCTATTTGGAGGATGAAGTCATTATTTCCATTAGATAATAAAGGAAACCACCTATAAGAATTGACCTTGCCATGACATAGTATGTAAGCACCCATTCACCATCTCCATCATCGCCTCATTTCATCCATCATCTCTTCCTCATCCATCACTTTCTTTTCCTAAATTTTCATGATATGTTGAATGCAAGTAGTGTTTCCCCACAAGAACCAGCCCCTTCAAATACTCAAGTAATGTTGCTCCATAAGAACCAACACTTAATATTCAAGCAATGTTGTCCAAAGAACAAATATCTACAAAACAATTATTTTACGAATTTGTCAAATGAGAAAGGGATTTATTTGCATGAGGACATGAAAATCCACAGGCATGGGAGGATGTTAGGCCTTGAATATGCCCATTTTTCCATCGCATAGTACCACTATTTCATAACCTAAATTATAACATTTTTAACTCATTGCATACCATAATTCCACAACTTGCCACCAATTCACGTCTTACACTTTGTGGTTAATTATCATTAGTTTTCTTGAAATTTATATGATTAGATATGATTTTTTCATTATTTACTAATGACATTTTTTTCTAAGTTCATTTGTCACAACATTCAATTGCCGAAATTCTTCACAAGCTAATTAAACTATTTGATACAGTTTAAGTACAGAACAAATTCCTATAGGTGAAAATCTAAACTTTGTGATCAAATGGAGAAGAATCTTGAGGTTCTGACACATAGGTGTTGTTCAGAGTACCCTCATTTAGGTAACCGATAAACTGTTTGGAAAAATTTGGCATTATGAGCAATTTATGATCAAGGGAATTATTAAGTACAGAATCAGTGCCGGAATACTTTGCTTAAGTATAGAATCGTTGAATGGTGAATGGTTTCGGGCCTGAATGGGTTCGGATCTGAATGGTTGTGGGTCAGCCACGTGGGACAACCACAATTAGTCCATTTCATTTCATGTTCCAGAAGATTCTTATTGATTTTAACTCTGTTGGGCAGCAGATCCCCCCATAGCATGGTTTTGGGGCTTAAAGCCCAAGTTTTGGTTAGTATCATGTAAAGACTCCGCGAAGTACAGGCGCAGAGCACGAAAGTCTAGGATGAGTCATAGGGTTGTCCGCCCTAAGAATTGTAAAATAAGGTAATTTAATGTAAAGTTGTGTCGGCCTACCCATGGTCTGCAGACCATGGGGTTGTATAAATAGAGCAAGGCTCTAAGTGTAAAGATAGTTCGGAGTTTTAGGAAAGCAATATATAGATGCAAAGGCATGTTTAGAGGATAGAAGTGGATCTGAAGGTATTAGGTCATAGTAGTAGGTATAGGCTCTGCAGCTGAGTGTGTAGAGGCCTAGTAGAACTGCAGCTGAGTGCGCGGACCCCTACAGCTGAGTGCGCAGGGCGGAGTCAGGTCTAAATTGTACTGAACTTGAAAAGGGTGATTAATAAACATAAGTTGATTCAGAATATTGTGCATCTGTTTGTAAATCTGGATTTCTATGGGTTGTTTATCTTTATGCATTTATATGCGTTTTGGTTATGCGCACATATCTGAAAGTAAATAAGTAATAAGAACATTGGGTTCACACAAACTAAGTTAAAGCACTAATATATTAGCACAGTAAATATCGAGATCGGGATAATACTGTATTCACAAAGGTGCGCGCGGGTTGCGAAAGATAGAAAGCTATACGGGGTAGCACAGTGCGCGGGTTAGGATCGCGTACTTCTAGAACCCTCATCAAGACATCCCTATGGTGTAGAAACCTGGTTCTACCACCCTCCCATACTACTTCGGTGAGACCTCAGGCTGCGCTCCACGGACTATTGCCAAAAGGACCAGTAGTACCAAGATTTGCTTGGCTAAACTCACTGCTGAACCTAGGTCAGGCCCCATGTAGCCAGCAATTGGTTTCATTGCCAAGACCGGGATCTGCCTAAGGGATGTCTGATGTCATGCCACTGGAACCCAACAAAGAAGAAAATTGAAGAGTGGTTAGGCAAGAATATTCACGAGTTCGCGACACAGGAAAACAAAACTCCACAAGTGTCTGACAAAATGTGGCTGGATCGCTATGTGTATACGAAAATCCATGAGATTTTCTTCGCATCCTTTCCTTCTGAACTGTATGAGTGGATTGCAAGGGCCTGAGGTCTCACCCAAAGGTGTAGGCTCGACCACCCAATAGTGTGGACTCCGAAATTAGTGTGCAGACTAGAGGCATCAGAAGATAAGATCGCGCGAGCTGTGGACCATTGGCTCGACCAGATAATAGGGGGATTCGTCATTGAGTTTGTGGTAGACACGAGCATAAGCTACAACGAAGCCAAATGACGTTTTCTCAAGGGACAGCAAGGTAAGTATATTAAATCTTTGAATACCTGGATTAAGATGTTGTTATGTGAAAAGCGGGTTATGTGAATACATTAATGTTTAGGATGACGCGGAGCAGAAATTTCTACAAAGGTAGCGGGGAATTAGGAAACAGTCCCTTGATTTCACCGTCATGAGAAAGCGAGGAAGAGCTCGCTCGGATCTCTCAGAGAAACGCGTTAGTTTGATAAGGCAACGCATTTCGCAATTACCACCTCCACCCACACCACCACCCACTTCACCTCCCTCACCTCCATCTCCACCCACTCCACCTCCACCAACCCCGCAGTTTAGCATGGCAAGCGCGATCAAGCTACCCGTATTCAGAGGAGTAGGGAATGAGGATCCAGAACAATTCTAGTTTGTGGTAAGAGTAGTGTGGGAAGCGCAAGGGGTCATGGATGACAACATTAAGAAGGCTAAATTGGTGAGCACGTTGTAGGATCACACATTGACATGGTATATCAAGCACTCTAATGACCACCCAAATGCAGGGATAGCAGAGATCCAGAATGAAAAAACAAAGAATTTAGTCGGCTGAAATCAGAGACACAATCAATCATTGGGTTTAAAGAGATCATGATGTTTCCAGGCGAGACCCCATGGGATCTAGATCAGCGACTGAAGAGTACGATCCACGAGGCTAATATGACGTTCACGAATGCACAGCATAATGTATGGTTTGTGGCATCCCTGACACCACACTTGAGGACGACACTGTCACAATAGAAACTTTCCACCTAGGCTGAAGCATTGGAAATAGTGATGAGGTTGCATGAAACCCAAATACAGGACCCTGGGTTGGGAGTTCAACAAGTCCACATGCAACTACAGAATCTATGCTTGGAAATGCAGAGTTTGAAGTAAGATAGGGCACTGCGGCCAGAGGTGCGCGAGGAAGTATGGTGCGTAAAATGCAAAGGCCAAGGCCATAACAAGGACCACTGTCCAATATTCGTGAACTACTTGGCAGGAGGGAGACCAATGCCGTTGAGACCAGAGGCACAGGCGGGGCCGAGTGCGACACCCACGTTATGGTGCGTGATTTTTCAAATAGGAGGAAAACATACGATGGACAATTGTCATTTGTTGCAGAAGTATACACAGACTCCTCGGCAGTTGTTTTGTAATTTCTGTAGCTTAGTAGGCCACGACGAGCGCACTTGTCGCAGTTACGAGCTAATGATGGATCGGACCCCAACCTATAAGATGCAGATAGAAATGCGAGCCCTCGACCGAGCTACGGGGATGGAGCGTGCTGGATTTCAGGGGCGAGGTCAAGGATGAGGAGGAATGGGAGCAGCAAGGGGTCGCGGACAATTGATTTGCTACAATTGCAGAGGACCAAGGCACTATGCTCGTGATTGCACCAACCTGACGAGAATATCATGTTCATATTGTGCTCAGTTTTATCATGAAATGATAAATTGTCCTATGTTGATCGCATAGATGTGTGAGAAAGGGGTACTCCAGCCTCGTCTGACTCAGAATATCCAAATGATGAGGTTTGAACCATGCGAAGAAGACCCAAATGTGAACATGATGCTCAGAAGTGGTGCGACCACGGGGGAAGATAAGGGGAAGTAACCTGAGGAAGATACATGGGTTCGCAAGGCTCCCGCAAAGGAACCTGAGTTTGACGTAGAACGTGCAAAGGAGACATTCATGGAAGCTAAGAAGAGCTTCATGGAGGCCTCCACTTTAGGTAGTAAGGATCAACCAGAGACTGGAATGGATCCTTCCATGCTCACTACCTTCTTGGAGACATGCATGAAATTGTTACACCACAATTAGGTAGTCATGGGACTACAGGAGTTGATCACTAGGTGTTCGGGGTTAGGAGAACCGCGCATAGTCCGGAAATTGGTAAAGCATGCCTTGTGTAGTGGAAGGTAAATGAGATTGACGGCACAGATTGGTCAGTACAAAATGGATTGGGTCATCCTAGATCTAGGATCGGACGCGAATGTGTTACCGAAGCAAACATGGGAGCACATGGGCAGGCCCGCGTTGCAGTGGTCCCCTATTCAATTATGAATGGTGAACCAACAAAATATTTTTCCCATGGGGAGGTTGCAAAGGGTAATAGTTGATATTGAAGGCACGAGCACACAGATGGACTTTGAAGTGATAGAGATTGTCGATGACAGCAATCCTTATCCCGCATTGTTAGGAATAGACTGGGCCACTGATATGAATGGAGTCATCAACCTGAAGAAGTGGAAGATGATATTCGAGAAAAACTCCCTCCACGTAGTAGTCTTGCTAGACCTAGCCAAAGGAGTGCGCTACACCGAACTAGTGCACGATGATGAAAGCAACGATGAGCTGGATTATATTTACAAGATAACTGCACGAGATCAGGATTGGGTGAATCCGACTGCAGATGGAAGGATCTCATGGGAGCGCGCAAGTTCTTGCACCTCGGATTTAGACGAAGAAGTCGAGCGCTGGCACAATCGGTTGAATGAAGTGACAATGTTGAATTGCAACATGATGATTAGATCATTGCGTTGCGTAACAACATAGGCCCGAGATCTGCCAACATATGATGGATTGACAGTGGTGGATGACTTCTTGAGAAAGTTTGAAAGCGCAGTACCAGAACAACAACAGTTCGATGCATTAAAGTGGGCGTTTCATGCAACACCTCTGCGCTGGTGGGGAACACATCAAGGAAATTTTGAGAACTGGCGCGGATGTAGAAGGATGATGCGCCTACAATTTGGGAAACCAAAACTACGGATAGAAGATAAATACGATGGATGAGATGACCCACACACGCACCTCGCGAAATCGACCAAGGTCTATGGGGAAGAACCCCAGCCTAAATGGGCACATTTATTCTACCATACCCTAGATGTCATACCCATGAATTGGTATACTAAGACGGAACTCCGACATGGTACAGGCGAATGGGATGTCTTGCATGAGAGATTTTTGTTAACATTCACATTTGAAGACCGATGGTCGGATACTATTGACGACGTTCTACAAGTAGTAAAAGTAAAAGTTGTCATCTTCAAAATACCACAGGAACCACTGGAAGTACTTCAACCAGCATAGGTAACCCAGTTAAGCAGTACCCTAGAATGTAATAAAGTGCAAGTAGAGGAGGATGATGATGACCCTCGAAATATTAGTATTCTAGAAACTGAAGGTTGTCGTGAGGTTTGAGGACCATCAATTGAGGATCCTGACATCACTACACCGCTAAAAACCAAGCAGATAAACATTGGAACAAACACGCAGCCGAAGTACACAACACTTGGGGACTATTGGGATGATGCTATGGTAGATAAGGTCACCGAGTTACTCCGCGAATATAAAAATTTATTCTTGAACAAAATCACGGACTTAAAGGGGATCATTGGCGACTTAGGGATGATGAAGATCACTCTAAAACCAGACGCAAAGCCAGTTAAGCAACGACCTTACCATTTGAATCCAAAGTATAAAGAAAAGGTTCGCATCGAATTAGACAAAATGCTCGCAACCGAAATTATTGAACCAGTGGAAGAATCTGACTGGGTGAGTCCTATGGTAGTATAGGAGAAAAAACAGAAGCGCGAAATTAGAATATGCATGGACCTCAGGAATCTTAACGACGCCTGTGTTCACAATCCATTCCTGACACCATTCATAGATGAAGTATTGGAGAATGTTGGTGGTCAGGAAGCTTACTCATTCACAGATGGCTTCTCAGGGTACCATCAGATCAAGATCGCGCCAGAAGATAGGAGAAAAACAACCTTCGCAACCGAATGGGGCTACTTTCAATACACCGTTATGCCCTTTGGACTGAAGAATGTGCCAGCGATATTTTCACGCGTAGTGGTGGCCGCGTTCAAGGAATACATCCACAAGTTCTTAGAGGTCTATATGGACGATTGGACTATATTTGAGTTAGTTAAACACCATATAGCGAGCTTACGTTTGATGCTGGATACTTTCCGAGGACACTAGATTGCGCTGAATCTTAAAAGTGCACCTTCCTCGTCCCATTTGGAAACCTGCTCAGCCATGTGGTATACAAACAAGGCCTGATGGTGGACCCTGCGAAGATTGTTGTTATTCTCAATCTGGAAGCATCATGAAGTGTCAAACAACTACGCACTACTTTGGGGCATACTAGTTACTATAGAAATTTTATCAAGTGCTATGCACAAATAACAGTGCCAATGGCAAAACTATTGAAAAAGGATGCTACATATTGCTGGAATGATGATTGCATGAAGAGTTTGGATAACCTAAAGGGAAAGCTTGCCTCCACACCAATTTTGGTCTTCCGGAAATGGGATGTGGAATTTCATGTACATGTTGATGCGTCGTGTATCGCATTAGGAGCCGTACTCACACAGGAGGGCGCGAAGTGTGTAGATCACCCAATCACGTTTGCAAGTCGAAGATTGTCGAAAGTAGAAAAGAATTACTCTACGTCTAAACGCGAAGGGTTGGAAATGGTGTACGCTCTCCATAAATACCGACACTATTTACTTGGAGGACATTTCAAGATGTATACTGACCATTCCGTATTGAAATACTTGGTGAACAAGCCTGTGTTGGGGGGGGCGCATACGCAGATGGTTGTTACTATTTCAAGAATATGATTTTGAGGTCATTGTTAAGCCGAGACGCCTAAATGCAGGACCAGATCACTTATCACGAATTGAGACAGGCGAGGAGCCAACAAATTTGGAGGAGGGACTACCTAATGCCCAGCTCTTTTTAGTGCACGTTGCGGATGGCCATTTTGAAGATATAATTCATTTTTTAACCATAGGGACTGCACCGAAGGAATATTCAGTCCAGCAGAAGAAGGAGTTGGTGGTGCGCACAGCGGACTTTTCTGTCATCATGGGGCACCTCTACAAAATGGGAAATGATGAGATATTGCAAAGATATGTACCAGAGTTTGAACGAGGACAGATCCTTGTGGAAGGACATGGGGGTGTTGTAGGAGGACTCTATGCAGGACGCATGACTGCACAGAAGATTCTTCGCACCGAGCTATGGTGGCCGACCCTGCACCAAGATTCGAAAGCGCATTGTAAGGCCTGTGATATATGTCAAAGGACGAGAAAACCATCACAAAGGGATGAGATGCCTCTCAATCCACAAATGACACTGCAGCCATTCGAAAAATGGGCAATCGACTTTGTAGGGCCGATCAAACCTCAGGGAAAGACGGGTGCGCACTACATCATCACTACGGTAGAGTACCTGACTCGATGGGCGGAAGCATAGTTGGTTAAGGACTGCACGATCGCTACGGCTGTGAAATTTTTGTTTGACAACGTGTTGACACGATTCGGTTGCCCAAAAATCTTAATGAGTGACCGCAGAACGCACTTCCTAAATGAAACCATCAGCGTGCTCACCGAGGAGTTCCAGGTGTATCATCAACAAAGTACACCATACCACCCACAAGCGAATGGAATAGTAGAAGCATTCAATAAAATATTGGAGACTGCATTGACCAAAATATTTAGCACGTAGTGGAATGACTGGGACCTGTGCATACCCGCTATGTTATGGGCATATAGGACAACATGTAAGAAATTGATCAGACAGACACCATTCTAGTTGGTCTATGGTATGGAAGCAGTCATGCCAATGGAATATATCATACCTAGTCTGTGAATAGTTGCGCTCATAGGCATGTCGGATAGCGAAGCTCTGGAAGAAAGGCTCGCGCAATTGGAAGAACTCAAGGAAGAATGATTTCTAACCGGATTTCACCAGCAGGTACAAAAGCAATGTGAGAAAGCCTGGCATGACCGCCATATAAAGTTGCGCACCTTCAAAGTAAATAACTTAGTGCTGTTGTATGATAGCAAGTTTGAAACATTTCCCGGAAAATTCAGAATGCATTGGTTGGGACCATATGTGGTAAAAGAGGTTACAGATGGAAGCGTGGTCCAGCTAGTCAAACTTAATGGAGAACCCTTCCCAGGAAAAGTAAATGGCAGTCACCTAAAGCCCTACATGGGTGGGCCAACTATTTGACTAACTGACCGAAGCATAGTCTTCACGACCCAAAGAGCCGGACAGGGCGCGAGACTATAAACACATGCACTAGAAGCCGGTACCAAAGCAAAGACACAGGTCAGACAGAAATGATTTAGAATCAGAAATGCAGCAGAACCAACCGACGGCAGAATGGGGTGTTGTGAACTGTCGCGCCACATAGGCATAGGTGGATGGACTTCACGAAAAGATCATCACACCAGCAAAGTGACTCGGGATGAGTCACAATGATTATTTTGGGGGCCTGTTGGGAAGCGGATCCCCCCATAGCATGTTTTTGGGGCTTAAAGCCTGAGTTTTGGTCAATATCATGTAAAGACTCCGTGAAGTATGGGCACGGAATGCGAAAGTCTAGGATAACTCATAGGGTTGTCCGCCCTAAGAATTGTAAAATAAGGTAATTTAATGTAAATTTGTGTCGGCCTACCCATGGTCTATGAACCATGGGGTTGTATAAATAGAGCGAGGCTCTAAGTGTAAAGATAGTTCGGAGTTTTAAGAAAGAAATAGATAGATGCGAAGGCATGGTTAGAGGATAGAAGTGGATCTGAAGGTATTGGGTCATAGTAGTAGATAGAGGCTCTGCAACTGAGTGCACCGAGGCCTAGTAGAGTCCGTAGCTGAGTGCGTGGACCCCTGCAACTGAGTGCGCAGGGCGGAGTCGGGTCTAAATTGTACTAAACTTGAAAAGGGTGATTAATAAAGATAAGTTGATTCAGAATATTGTGCATATGTTTGTAAATCTGGATTTCTATGGGTTGTTTATCTTTATGCATTTATATGCGTTTTTGTTACGCGCACTTATGTGAATGTAAATAAGTAATAAGAACATTAGGTTCGCACAAACTAAGTTAAAGCACTAATATATTAGCATAGTAAAGATCGGGATCAGGATAATACTGTATTCACAAAGGTGCGCACAGGTTGCGAAGGATAGAAAGCTACACAGAGCAGCGCAGCATGTGGGCTAAGATCACGCACTTCCAAAACCCTCATCAAGACATCCCTAGGGTGCGAAAACCTAGTTCTAGCACCCTCCCATACTACTTCGAGTGAAACCTCAGGCTGTGCTCCACAGACTATTGCCGAAAGGGCCAGTAGTACCAAGACTTGCTTGGCTAAACTCACTGCTAAACCTGGGTCAGGCCCCACGTAGCCAACAAACTCCAACGCTTTTCTACTATCCAAAACCTTGATCCACTCCTTGCTTTGTTTTCCATAACCACCTCTATGATTTGTTACAACATCTGAATTGTATAAAGTTGTATGGAGGAAGCAATAACAAGGGGGTTGAATGGTATGAATCTGTATGGTGTGTTGCACAGGTTCAATCGACATATGTATATTTTTATGCACGAAGGAGTTGGGGAACACTGTTAACCAATTTCTGTTAGAAAGAGGTTGCGCTCAAGAATTCTGATGTATTTGTTTTTCTAAATTGTAATACAAACTCTTGTTTGAACATTTAATTATCTGTGAGTACAATGGTTTCCTATGATTTTTAAGGCATTGATTTAGCTTAGACTTGCTCCAAGAGTGGCAAGGGCCCACCACTACTTGGAAGCAAGTCCCGCCATTAGCATAGACTGTAGGAAGTATTTTTCTGCAATTTATAAATTTACATTTCGTTTTGAAGTTGTTTTCTAAATAAGACTTCAGATTTCTTGTATTCCGTACTTAAATCACTGCTCTGATTTCCTTTGATTTTGGAACAACTTATTGTCTCGAAACCTTTGCAAACTAAAGGACAGTGTTAATTAATATTTGTTGTGTATGGATGATTCCATAATCACATTTCTACAGTTCACAACACTTAAAATGATGCTCTCCAATTTCAAACAAATTTCAAAACAAATAATAATTGTGTTATGAGCTTAATCTATTGATTCTTGGATTCTGTCTTTGTTATTTCAAACCATGTACACTTAACAATAAAACAAAGTTCCTATGAAATTGTAGAGGTGGAATGTTATGCATTAATGTAAGTGATGTATTTTAGGATAGATTTGAGTTTCCATTTAAATCCCTTCTGAATTCAAGTGTGTTGAATTAGGCATTGATTTAAATTGTGATTTTGTTTCCTTTTCTTTCGGAATTAGATGTGTGAATGAGATAGGATTAAAAAGTTAGTTTGAAATTCTATTTAGTTTTTCTTATTTTCCCAGGGAATTGAATTTTTTTTTTTTTTAATTACGATTGCTTAAATTAAGGTTGACATTGTTTTTGGAATAGAATTAGTTTCGTTTAAAATTAAAATTGTTTTCATTGGAATTGGTTACTTGGATTGTGATTTCCATTTAATTCTTTGAAGCTTTATTTGAATTGTAGTAAATAGAAAGATGATTATTTGTTTTAATTCATAGGAAAATTTAATTAGATTTATTTATGTTCATCATTATGAAAATTAAATTAGAAACAATAATTCTATACTTAAACAATAAATTGATTTCATACTCTAGTTTAGGCTAGATGCTCTAATCTTGCATTACCTGTGCTTGTGCCTCTAAGTCTTACACACCTAGATTGATAATTTAATGTTGGAATTATAACACATAAAATTTTCCCCAACACTACTCAATATAATTTTAACCCTTTTCCAGACTGGGATAGACTAGTTACGAAAAAAGAATACCCTAGTCTATTGTGCCTAGGAGGTTCTCCCTTGTATACTTTTATCTATTTTTCGAGCTTGGGGGACAACTTTATGAAAAATGAACTTATAAAAAGATAAGGGAGGGAACATTTATTTCCATTAGTCATCACACGACAACATCCGTTGTGTCTCCCTTGAACATCGCACCTATCTATTTCATTATGTCATAGTTGGGTTTTGACCTTACCTAGGAGTTGTATAATCCATATGAGTTTTTCCACTCCTCTGGCTAGTTACTCTTCCAGTGATATGGATAATTCTTCGATGCCCCCTACATCCTTGCATGATATCACATGGTGCTCATTATTCATGCTTCCAAGTCACTTTTGTGTCATTCCACTATGTGTTCAAGGGAAGTCTCTACCTGTTTCAGCCATCTGCAATAGCCTATTTACCTTTTTGAGTCATTCATCCTTGTGCCAGTTATACTTCATCGCTTCATGACTTCATCCATAGATCACATCATCCTAGTTTGTTCTATATCGATTGATGGGGGATACGTCAATGCCCTCCTTCAACATATCTTCTCTTATCGACTTCAATTCATTATCCAAGAGCTTGATCTAAGAACCAGTAGTCCTTGAAGCTTGCAAACCTTAGTGCCATGCTTCCTCATGATCAACAGTGGGTTTACATCATTGGCTCCTGATTGGTCAATTTCACTAGTGTTCAACATCATCTCATTTATTCACATTTGGTGAACTGTACTAGGTAACATATGGGTAACTTGGGGTCCATTTTCCTCACTGGTGGATTCACTCACGTTTGTTACTAATTTACCTCATTGGCTGGTAATTAGGTGGTTTCTACCATGTTCGACATTAGCTCATCTATTCGCATGGTGTAGATTCATACCATCGGGGTTATGTCGAAGACCCTGGGTTAGAGACATTACACTCTTATATGACATCCCACCCAAGCTGCATTGGAGTTATGTATCATTCATGTAGTTTGAGTACTGTCTTGAGACACTTCTCTTTCTGTCATGTGTCCATATTTCTACTCATATATACTGACATAAATCCACGATTGTATTTATTAATGTCTATGCTCTATTTATTGAGTCACATGTATCCACTATGTATGTCTTTCGTGGCCATGTTCTAGCACTTCATTTCATGGGTGTATGTTTTTTTTTTCCATGTTCAGTATTTTCTTATGACTTAGCATGGGTATGCCTGTCTCAAGAATTTTATTAGCAAAGATAAGGCTTGACCTCTAAAGTCTTCTAATTCACATTCTTGGGTTTGTCTCCTCACTCCTTTGAGCTTTATCATAATATATTTTGGCCATCAACTTTTCTTCTGACCTCATACATTAGGGGGCATCTATTATCAAGCTATTTTACACCCTAGGTGTTATAGACATTTTTGGGCCCTACAACCCCAAGCATGAAATGTCCACAAATCAAGGGCTCCTAAGTCCCTAAAAGTGTTGTTCTAACCCCTAAAGGAACAAGGTCAACATATTACAGCTTCTCCCAGAAGTTCTCCATGAGAAACTGCTCAGAATTGGTCAAAACAGGATCATTGCAGCTGCTCCACTAGCTAAGTGCGTTGCATCTCACCCAAATACACTGTGAGGATGCGTTGCATTTCAAAAGTCCCTTCTGTTGGGTGCGATGGGCGAGAAATGACAAATGGCAGTGTCATTCCGCGAGGTGGAGAGGCAATGGAAGCTTCCAGAATCTTCTCCTGTGACACTTGCCTCACTGAATTCAACCAAGGATGAGTAAGAGGCCATCAGTCTCCAAGTGGAAGCAAGAACTATCAGAGAGAAGACACTAATCAAATCACAAGTTGACTCATCCCCCTTACAGATATCTATATATGGATCCCTCATCCCAGAGATCCAGAGGCTGGAATTTTGCATATTGTAAGTAATTGTTGTTGGTTTCTTGAGACAAACATCAGATTGTTGGGTGATCTAAGCTTTGTTTGAGGTGAAGAGGGGCTTCTTTGCTGGGAGGTTGATGCTGGGTTAGAAAAATTGGTTGTAACTCCTCTTGGCTCTTTTCTTGTTTATCAATAAAAGCTATTTGAGTTTTCCTCCATGCTTTTGTGTCATTGATGCTTGTTACATTTGTATCGTCAATTTACATATGATCCTAGATTGTTTATGATTATAGATCCATGTCTTTGTATAGTGCTATGATTATGTGATCTTACAGGTACTTTGTGAAGCTGAGCGTGCAAGGGAGCAGGTAGCTGAGGACTATCAAAGAAGAGAGGGATCAAATCAGGAGATTGGCGCAAGACAGAGGTTGGTCTTTCTGTTCCTCTATATCTATAATTCATAAAGGAAAAACAAAAGTAGATTTTCTCTGTTTGTTTCTACGGCAGCTGTCACACCTTAGTGGGATAGAGCAGTTCTAAATAGACACTTTTCCCTGTAACAAAATGGCGACTCCGCTGGGGAACTAATTAGTTTGTTTGTTTATCATTCTTTGTTGTCTATTTCATAAACTTACAAGTAGCATTCGAACTGCATTTGCCATAACAAATGCAAAGTAGACAACTGCTACTTCAATCCATCTACTGGATCTGTTTATGATTTAAAACAACTGATTCACAAACTATCTGATTGTCCTTGTGATAGCTCTTAGATCCTCCTTAGATCTACCCCTGATTGTTGCATTACTAATTGCTTTTTGCTCAGCCAAAACCCAAGAACTGAACTGCAAACTGTGACCTGGAACCCGAACAGAGTCTCGTTTCTGGCCCAGTGCAGGTACTGTTCAGAGATTCTGAATTTCAGCGCACTTCCTAAGTGGACAACCTGCGCTGCATTTCAGATTCTCTGTGTTACAGGTGCGCTGATCAGACTAGCTCTGTGCAGTTGTGGCTTCTGTGATTCATTCTTTCCAGTTCTATTCTTGAATTTTGCTGCCTGTGATCAGTATATGTCTGTTTGAAACCCCTTTTCCTTACTGTTATTCCGCCTCCTTTGTACAAAAGAACTGTAGATGTTTTTGTGTGTTTTTTGAGTCATTTACAGTCCTCCTTTACAAAAGTAGCATAATCGTACTGTCGTCCTTTGATTTGAAACTGTCGTAAGTGTCGATTTCAATCGTAGGAAAGAGTTTAACTCCTATTGATGGTCGATTATCCTGTTACTATTTCTTTTGGTCTGAATTTGTAATTTTCTAGTGTCGAGAACAAGTATTCAGTTCAAAATCGTAAAGTGTTGTGATCGTCTCCATTTTTTGATTTCGAAAAGAAACTTGTTGATATTTGTCGATTGAAAAGAAATTTAGATTTGTGCATCAACTTTCTTTTTAGCATTCCTATACTAAGAAAGTCGAAAAAAAAATACGTGCATGTGCATTTGCATATAGAGAGTCTGATTGGCTTGATTTAGGAAAGTGCATTTAGAGTGTGAACTTTGCTCTTTTGAAAATATTATGTCTTTCTTTTCCCTAGTAGCTAGGATTTTCATTGCATAAAGGAGATAAAAAGTTTGTTTATCATCTTAGATTGCATTTTAGGAATTACATCTACATCTCGTGGTGAACCCGAAAGGAAAACTTCATAAACAAGATCAACTTAAAATAAATTCAATGAATCTAACAACGCTTTGGAACTTAACACACAACATTTAGAAGTCTAGGCTAGAGACATATTCTGGCGTCGTAAAGCCTGGTAACTGTTGTTCTCACTGATGGTTGGGTGATTCCTCCACTTTGAGACGATAAGTGCCAGTACGGACTAGTGCTCCCACGCACTGTCGAGTATATTTTGGGAGACCCCAATAGGCTTAATCCTTTATCCATAGGAAGCCGTGTCTGCTGCCCTATCGATCGCAATGCACTAAACACAGCATTCGGGAAGATTGACTGCCGTACCGTAAAAAGTATTTTGTAGTTTTGCGATTGGTTTGGTAATCCCTCTACCTAGATTTCCAGAGCAGTCCCTTTCGTTCCTTTTCAGACTCCTTAACGGAAAAGGTCCATCTGAGCACTTGTCACTTCAGGCTCATTAAAAATCGAAGGAGACTAGAGTCATCTTTTGTTTTTTCTCGACTCTTAAAAATTGAAAAAGAAAGTTGTGTCAAAGCGTCTAAAATTCATTTAATTCGGAAACATACTTCCCCTTTATTTTAGTTGATTGAGTAATCCACAATCATGGAAGAAAGTCAATAGAAACCCCGTCATTCGCGGAGGCTTACGAGTCAACCGTCTTTGTCTCCAGAATCGAAGCCAGTACGGACAAAGAGAACTCGTTTAACCGGTTCCAAATCTCCTGTTAAAGTTAGAACAAGTGTTCCAACAACATCAGAGACTCCAGTTACTCCAAACATTTCTGGAATCCCTGCCTCTACAGAAGAAGTTCAGCAGCCACAGAAGGACAGTGGTACTGATCCTAGTCTGAGAGTAAACACTTGTGTTACCAAACCAGTTCCATTTTCAACCGGTTCGGAGAGTCTTGCTCTTCAAACATTTGTTGCTGCCAATTCCATACCTTCTTCGGCACCAGAAATATTCTACGGACCTGACGGTCTTCCCCTTCCACCTGGTCTGATTGCCATAGAAGAAATTGTGGAAGATCCTCCAACGAGTACTCCACTGCAATTTGGAGTCAGGATCACTCTATATCCTTCTTCATCAGAAGTTAGTCTACCACCAGTAGAAGCTCCTGTAGAATCACTAGGTAATCTTTTGGATAGACTACAAATGTCTGAATACCATCAACATCAAGAACTATGTCGTCTGACACAGTGACGGCAAAACTCCCTGCTATCACTCCGACAATGTTCGCCGGTATACCATCTATCCCGACTAGCTCTGAACCGCTAGAAGGAGCCCACTCAAGGGCCATTTTTACAGTATGGTCTGTTCCTGTTTGTTCATCCAGAATAATATCTGGAAACTCTTATGTTGAGTCTCAACAAATTGATCCATTTGGAGGTCAATTTGGGCAGTTCGGCCCCCAAGGGCAAACAATTCCCTTGAGTTCTGGATTACCACCGTATGGGGGGCAGTATACCCTTTCATTATCCCCTCCGGGAGGATATCCATACGGGAGTTCACAACAACATTCAGGTTATACTAGAATTACCTCAAGCGGTTGGGTACCTATACTACCTCAACAACCAAGAGTTGTATACTCGATGCAACAATGCTTACCTATGTCAAATATCCCAACTACGCCAGCTATTGTGACGGTGTCGCAAGTTCAAGCGCTGCCTGTTGTATGCCAACCTCAGGTTTCTCAGGTTGTAATGCAACAGCCCCTTGACCTTGCGACTCAACCACAATCGCCGACTGGTGGAATGACACAGGTTCAGATGGGTACAATTACCCCTCATCTTGGTCAAACTGTTAGTATCGGGCAACAGCACATGGCTTCACAACCATGGCTAGTGCAATACCAACAACCGCAATTCCAACAAATATACCAAGGTTCTGAGAAACAAATCTTTGCTAATAGTGGACAGTCGTACATTCAAAATGGTCAAAATCAACCATTTTACAATGGTCATGCCCACCAACCTTACCAAACATACCAGCATCAAATGCATTATGCTGGTATGCAAAGACCAACTGCTCAAGCAATCCCATCTTATCTTGGGTATGCTTCACCTAACCTGAATCAGCAGTTACCCTTTCTGGCAACTTTAGAGTTACCTGATTTAAATCGGTTAACAAACGATCCAATCGCTTACGCCCCTTGGTGGCCTGCGATTCCGCATAAACTTCCATCAGATATTCCTAAATTTAATGGAAATCCGGGTGAAGATCCATCGAATCACATGATGACCTTTCATCTATGGTGTTCATTAGACACCCTAAATGATGATTCGATAAGACTTCGCCTCTTTCAGAGGACGTTAACGGGTCCAGCAGCAAAATGGTACATCGAATTGCCTAGAGCTTCGTTCGAAAACTTCAGTACCTTAGCCACAACCTTTTTAACCCATTTTCAGTTACCAATAAGGTACGAAACAGGAACAGAACTTCTTACCAATTTCAAACAGACAACGGCCACTCACATATCATATCATATACATGAGTGGCGACGTCGTCGTAGAATGGTAAAAATGTATGTCCCCGATCAGCTCTTAGCTGAATGGTTTATCAAGTCATTACTACCTTCCATCACGGAAGATGTGGCAAAGGGGGGAGTCGTAACAAAAGAGCAAGTTATCACTCGTGCGCAATATCTGTACTTGATTTACACTCAATCCGGCACGCTCTACGATAAAATACCTGACGCCCCTAGACCGGAATTCTCAATTCCTCCTCCTCCTAAATCGAACAATGACTCTCATGCCAGCGATGGCGTGATTGGCACAACAAACACGAAATCGACAAAGGCTACATCCAAAAAGGCCCGTAAGATTTCAAGTCAAAATGCAAAAGATGAACTTCTTGCTTCGGAAGTAAATGCCGTATCGACAGATAAAGGCAAAGAAACCAAACAACCAGGGGGCAAGAAGAAAGGCAAAGGGAAGAAGAAGAAACAGGAAGAATCATCACCTGAAAAATCTTCTGCAAACCCTTCTGGAGATAGGAAACCAAAAAATCCATGCCTTATATGTGATGAAGATCATTGGACCGCAAGTTGTCCACACAGAGCTGAGGTTAAAAAATTCTTCAAGAATTCGAAAACCTCCGCAGTGTTAACTGATCTGTTTCCAAATCCGGGAAAAAAACTGGTTGAAAGTGGAAATGCTTCCCCGTCTCAAGTGCTAATGTTGTCAGTTTCAAAATAGAAAAATGATGCTTTGATATCGACAAGGAGCAAAGATTATGGGAATCTACAGTTGTCGAACAACAAGGATAAAGATCAACCTAGTAGTTTGACAACAACTTCGACAGAAGTTGCGCCGCCCATCATTCCTGAATTGACAATAAAACCGCCAAAGGGAGTAGTACACAAGTCGACGTTTAATCCCCACGCTAGAGCGGCACAGCATTATAATATAGTGGAAGATTTGGCTCAATCGCCATCTGCTGTGTCGACTCTTGAAGTACTACAGAATTGCCCATCCCAAAGGCAAGCTTTATTATCAGCCATTGGTGGGATAGACCCAAAGGATTCCAATCTTGTATCTTTCGATCATAAAGGATACGATCCTCAATTACCAGCTCAACTAGCTTTCCTTGTTCAAGTGAAAGCCCTCAACAAAACTGTTCATCGAACAATTATTGATGAGGGGGCATCTACATGCATTATGTCGATGAGTTGCTGGAAAACCTTAGGATCTCCAACCTTGTCGCGATCTTCGACGACATTGAAAGCATTCGATGGAAGGACATATACCCCATATGGTATTCTAAGTAACTTGAAAGTTGAACTAGGAGGGAAAACGGTAGAAATAGATGTTGAAGTAATCGATGGAAATCTTGATTACAACATCCTACTAGGAAGGCCATGGATATATGCTATGGCAGCTGTTGTGTCGACCTATTTTAGGAAGATTGCATTTCCCTTTCAAGGAGGAATTACAATCGTCGATCAACAAAACTTCCTCCCCAATGGTTCTCAGGTTACAGGAAGCATTCCCATGATCCATGGAAGCCCCCATTCGCTTAAAAATATTGGAGTAGGCCTACTAAAAGATCCTATCTTAATGGGAACTTTCGCCCTTCCACCTCCAATCAATCTGGCAGAAGTAGAAACCTGCAATATGATATCTTCTAAAAAGATCTCAGAAAACGATATCAACATGGATCATGCAATGGTTTTACCCCCAAGCCCAATGGAAATATTGTAGCAATCAATGTTCCGATCATGGGAGGCAAACCCAAATCAACGCTCATCAAGCGCTTGGATAGATAGGTCTAAAGAATATGGTACCCCTTCAGATCCTTGGTCGCAAGTGCATGTCACTGACGAAGGAATTGTCCAATCAATGGTAATTGAAGGGGCACCATGGAATGATTCCCACCATCATTCCCTTCTTCCAGATTGTTGAGAGGATACTCAAGATGACCTTTATCATCCTTCAGTTTTTGAATTCCTATCAAATACTGTAAACACGGTGGATTCCGAGCGAAACTTGTCCAACATTGAAGAGACTATTGCCATAAATATCTCGACCAAAACAGATGTTGTAGAGAATATTTATGTTGGAAAATGTTGTTCTCCTTCATAACTGGAAATATATAGTGCTCTTTTTCGCGAATTCAGAGATGTCTTTGCTTGGTCATATAGTGAAATGCCTGGCATTGACTCGAGTATCGTTGAACATGAAATTAAGATGTATCCAGATGTCAAACCAGTACGACAACGGCTACGGCAGGTGCACCCCAAGAAAGCCGCTGCCATTAAGGCAGAAGTTGAAAAACTTCTCCATGCTGGTTTCATTTACCCGGTTCCTCTAACCGACTGGGTATCAAATATTGTCCCTGTTATGAAAAAACAAGGAACAATTAGAGTGTGTGTCGATTATAGGGATGTAAATCAAGCTTGTCCAAAAGACGACTACCCTACACCCTTCATCGACCAGATAATTGATGAATGCGCCGGATGCGAAATCTTTTCATTCATGGATGGATTCTCCGGGTATAATCAAATAAATATCCACCCACACGACCAGTCAAAGACTGCATTTATTTGTCCGTGGGGCACATTCGCATATCGAAAATAACCCTTTGGTTTAAAGAACGCAGGGGAAACATTTAAGAGGGCAATGAATTATGCCTTCCATGACATCAAAAACATCGTTCAACCATACCTCGACAACCTTACGGCTCATTCACGAAAGCGTACTGATCACCCGCAGCATTTAAGAGCGATATTTCTACGTTGCCGACACTACAAGATACGACTCAATCCACACAAATGTGTATTTTGCGTCAGTTCTGGTCGTTTGCTTGGCTTTGTAGTCTCAAAGGACGGGATTCGTCTCGACCCATGTAAGGTCCAGGCAATCATAAATTTGCCTCCACCTTCGAATTTGCTTCAGATTCAGAAACTCCAAGGGAAATCAAACTTTCTGAGGAGGTTCATTCCAAATTATGCCGAACTTGCTAAAGGTTATACACCTCTTTTGAAAAAGGAATTACCCTTTGTCTGGGATCAGGTTGCGCAAGCTTCCTCTGATGCTCTAAAAGAATCCCTAATGAAAGCGTCATTAATGTACGCCCCTGATTATCAAAAAGATTTTAACCTGTATCTGGCTGCAGTGGATACGACCATCGCAATGGTTTTAGTTCAAGAAGTCAATGGAATTGAACATCCTATATATTATTTATGTAAAAACGTAAATGATATAGAAAGCAAATATTCTTACATTGAAAAGCTAGCACTCGTAGTTGTTCAAGCGATACAGAGATTTCGACACTATGTCCTCTTTCGAAAAACTACCATTCTGTCATTTTGCAACCCCATGACTTATATAGTGTCGCGACAGTTGCTGGGGGGAAAATATTCAAAATGGATAGCAATCCTACAAGAGTTTGATCTGGAATTTGTAAAATCCAAGTCAAAGAAAGCTCTAGTTTTCGCAGAATTATTGTGCGATCTCCCATCATCGTCCAACGATGAAACATCCGAAGAAACAATCGTGGACGAAAGTTTGTTTCTGATATCTTCAAGCAATGAGTGGTATGGGGATATAATCATTTATCTCCAAACCCAAAAATACAGGCCAAACACCTCCCACTCCGAACAAAAACGTATTCGATACCAAGCAAAAGACTACATGATCGTCAGTGATACGCTTTACCGTCATGGTATCGATACAGTTCTGAGAAGGTGCCTCACCCATGAGGAGGCCGAAAAAGTCCTGAATGATTGTCATTCAGGTGCGTGTGGGGGGCATCAATCCGGATATGCTACAGTGCAAAAAATCTTACGAGCAGGATACTTTTGGCCAACAATGTTCAAAGATTGCATAACCGCAGTCAGAAGTTGCCATGCTTGTCAAATTTTTGATAGCAAAACCAGAAGAGCACCCGCACCTCTACAGCCAATAGTTGCTGTTGGGCCATTCACCAAATGGGGCATCGATTTCATGACATCTAACCCCACCTCGACCGGGGGGGCATGGGTATATCATAGTCGCAGTTGACTATTTTACCAAATGGGCCGAGGCGATGCCTACATTAGATAATACTGGTGAAACAACTGCCCTCTTCTTTTTCAATCATGTAGTCGCCAGATTTGGTGTACCACAGGCTATAGTCACAGATCATGGATCGCATTTTCGCAATCACATGATGGTCGAATTAGCTGCCAAACTAGGGTTGTCTCACGACATCTCTACTCCATATTATCTGCAAGCCAACGGACAAGTTGAAGCAATCAACAAGGTCCTGAAACGCATGCTGTAAAGGATGATTGGAGTTCATAAGAGAAGATGGCACCTAATCTTGTACTCAGCTTTGTGGGCTTACTGAACATCGGTAAGGAATGCAACCGGGTTTACACCTTTCCAACTGGTATATGGCCTGGAAGCAGTCTTACCAATCCAGTGCGAAATCTCGTCTCTCAAACTCGCAATTGATCTCCTCCCCGGAACTTCAGAAGAAGAAGCTCATTTCTTGGAATTAATCCAATTGGATGAAACCCGTCGTGATGCCGCTTTGGCTAACGAAGCCCATAAGAAACCAGTCAAGGCGCAGTTCGACCAAAATGTCAAACCCCGTGTCTTCTCAGAAGGTGACTTGGTCTTGCTTTACGACCAAGAATCTGATAAATTGGGAGCAGGTAAATTTAAGTCTTTATGGATGGGCCCCTATATTGTTAAACGGGTGTTAACAAAAGGAGCCTACGAGTTAATGGATTATGACATAATTCCATTGGCACAACCTCGTAACGGGTTGTACCTCAAGCGTTACTATGCGTAATGGTAACCTGTATGCTTTTGTTATGTTTTTGTTTTCGCTAAAGTGTTTTTGGTCAAGTAATCCACTTTTTACATTTGTTGCAGATGTCAAACCTATTGGAGTCATGTGTTGGATATGCCGACGGAGCGAGTCGTAGTTCGTGGAACCTATCTTCCGCAGCCTGGGCTATTTTTGATCCAAGCTGCGAGTTAGTAAGTTTCAGAGGGGTATGTATTGGTCGATCAACAAATAACATCGCTGAATATAGCGCGTTGATAGAACTTCTCTCTGATGCCATCACACATGGTATACGCCGACTAATTGTCAAGCTAGACTCACAACTCATAATACTACAACTCACTGGTATCTATTCCGTCCGAAACCCAGCTATTTATCGCATGTTCCTAAGGGTTAAGATTTTGGAAAGACAATTTGATTTTATTCAATATCAACACATTTCCAGAAACTTAAACACATTAACTGACTCATTAGCAAATTATGTGTTAGATATACATTTACAACATTTATAAAAAGAAACATACCATCAATGTTTGCATTTGGATCATGTAACTTAACCAAAATAAAACTCCGAAAATCAAAAATATATATAATTGTTTATGGTTTATACATAATGTTCTGTAACCAAGACAAAATCGGTCAAGTGACCAAAAACTCAAAATGCTAGGGGGCACCCTAGTCTAATGATGCTCGTGATAGCAAGTCATAGCCTGTGTGATCATGCGTAAGAGACGATTCCATCGTCTTGGCACACCAGTAGTATGCCGCTGTAACCTCCAAGGTAGCTCGTCAGTCCTCACATCTGGAATACCAAGAGTGAGGCCCTCAACCTGCTCCTGTAATGTTGTGAGAGTCTCGGCCACATCGAGGTCACGAAGGATAGACCTTCCGATAGCCTCTCCTGCTGGGGCAGCAGCTGGTACTCTCAGGCGAGCTACTAGACGAACAGGACCAACATCTGCATGTACACATGAGTTTGATTAAAGTCTTGATAGAATAAAGCACAAGGACATTATAAATGAAAAACGATAAACAGGAATATGGTCAAAGATTTTACCAATGGCGCCCCACTGTTCGCCATCCAGCAGTACTAGATCTGGATCACCCCGGAAGTCCATGCCAGCATATGGATACTTGGAATAAACCATCTCCTGACAATCAAACCACCTGAAGAAGGTATTAGAAAATGAAATCTGAGACTGACCAGCATGCCTAGACATATGGTCAACCCATCTCTGCATACGTGGTTCAGTAGGTGAAGGTAAATCGAGTGCAATATACTGCGGTTGCATCAGTGGTATCTTCTCCAAGGCAAAGGCGGTCAAAATAGAACCATACCCAAAGTTCAAATTGTTTATTTCTGACTAGTTTGATGAAGCATTTGAAAATACAGTACAATCTTTGAAAGAACAAAGATATTTATGGTAAAATCAAAAAAGGGACCATTCAATCGAGCAGTTTTAGCACATAGTTCAAGCTCATTAAAAAATAAACATAAGACATGAGCAAATGTTTCCCCCCGCGTTTAAGCTTGTTAAAAAATGAACTATTCCCCGGTAAATAACCATCATGAATGTAGTACTTCAGCCATTAAAGCCTTGGTCGTGTTTGCACCGTCACCTCCACTTTTTCATTGGTCGATCATTCACCTCCATTTGATTGTTTACCCATTTTGAGTAACAGCTACGAAGAGTGATTTCACTAGCCATCCTTGTGACACTGCCGTGATTGGAAAATTCCAAACCTTACCTGGAATCAGCTGCTACCCGTTTTATCACTCGTTCCTCAAAAGACGAGTCTCCTTTAAGCTCTTTTCAACTGACTCGTAAAATATGAAAATATTTCCGAGCCATTGGCCTCTCCAGCTCGTTAAAGGGACAGGAAGTGCTATCCCTCCTCTAGATTTTAATATTTTTGGACCTGAGGGATTATTACACAAAAAGATCGAGCACTTGTTTTGTTCGGCTCGTTAAAAGTATCAAAAATTCATCCCTTCTGTATTGTTTTATACTTTTTCGGACTTGAGGGATTAGATGACGAAAAAGGAATTTTGGATTTACCTTTACGTTCCTTTTCAGACTCTCTAAAATTGAAAAGGACCGAGTTATCTTTGTCGTTAAACTCGTTAAAAAAGATTAATAGCAACAAACTTGTCTATAGACGAGAACGAGTTTCACTATCGCTAGGCTCGTTAAAACATAGCGATGGGTTTACCTGAAGGGAAAATTATAGAACAAGCATATGTTATCCTCCTCAATCTTGACAAAAATAAAGAGGTACTGGTCAGCAATGATTGGGGAAAATTGGGAAGAAAACTTGAAGAAACTTTGTTGGTAGCAAGTCGCTCTTGAACATGACACTTCCACTCCGTGTCCGAGTCGGGTTGGGTTGTTTCATTCACCGGTCACATCACCATGGTCACGCCATACCATCCACATTTGGGGTTAATGCTACCAATCCATCACATCAGTGTCACCGATATGTTCAAGAGAAGTCATTCAGAGAATTCACCTGTGTCTCACCCACTACCATACATTATACTCCATTCTTTCATGACCGCCACCCTGAACCTTATATCACCGGATCGTTTTCACCTCCATTAAAATCATTTGCTCCGTTCCATGTCATTGATGTGGGATTCATTAAGGCCCTCCTGTGACGGATCACTTCTTGTCGACATCAGCCCATTATCCAAGAAGTTGATCTAGGAACACCCCATTCAATACTTTGAAGGTTGCATGCCTCAATGGCAAGTTTCTCACTTCCGGAGACAGGTTTACATCAATGGCCTTCGACCGAAATATTTTGTGTGGTGTTTGACACCAAGTCCTTTATTCACACCACGTGAATTGTGTTGTAGTACCTTGAGGGTCATTATCATTATCGGTGATTCCTCTCGCACTTGTTAACAGTTTACATCATTGACTGGTAATCAAGTGATGTCTTTCCATGTTCGACTTCAGAACATTTCTCACATGGATCGACTTGTACTTCGAGTGAAGATCGGACGAGATTGAAGACCCCGGGTCTAGTTTCATCCATCCGAGCTGTGATATATATTCAGGGAAATAAAGACATTAAATGTACATCATTGCTGCACAGATAATTATCCACTCAAAAGGATGATGGCTCTATCAGAATCATCAGTCTACACTCAGACGATTGTCTGGCCTATGTACATAAAAATGAATTTATAAAGCTGAGCATGGGAATGCCCCCCTTAGCTAGATCATGAAAATAGTATGAAGATAATGTATTGTATTGTATCTTATTACAGGTCTCCTCCCAGCATTGAAAGAACTTCGGATCCTCATAATAAAGCATTTCACCCGACATCGAAAGATTAACGACCGCATGCTTTAGGGGGCAACTATTATAGACATTTTTGGGCCCTACAACCCCAAGCATGAAATGTCCATAAATCAAGGGCTCCTAAGTCCCTAAAAGTGTTGTTCTAACCCCTAAAGGAACAAGGTCAACAGATTACAGCTTCTCCCAGAAGTTCTCCATGAGAAACTGCTCAAAATTGGTCAAAACAGGATCATTGCAGCTGCTCCACTGGCTAAGTGCGTTGCATCTCACCCAAATACACTGTGAGGGTGCGTTTCATTTCAAAAGTCCCTTCTATGGGGTGCGATGGGCGAGAAATGACAAATGGCAGTGTCATTCCGCGAGGTGGAGAGGCAATGGAAGCTTCCAGAATCTTCTCCTGTGACACTTGCCTCACTGAATTCGACCAAGGATGAGTAAGAGGCCATCAGTCTCCAAGTGGAAGCAAGAACTATCAGAGAGAAGACACTAATAAAATCACAAGTTGACTCATCCCCCTTACAGATATCTATATATGGATCCCTCATCCTAGAGATCCAGAGGCTGGAATTTTGCATATTGTAAGGAATTGTTGTTGGTTTCTTGAGACAAACATCAGATTGTTGGGTGATCTAAGCTTTGTTTGAGGTGAAGAGGGGATTCTTTGCTGGGAGGTTGATGTTGGGTCAGAACAACTGGTTGTAACTCCTCTTGGCTCTTTTCTTGTTTATCAATAAAAGCTATTTGAGTTTTCCTCCATGCTTTTGTGTCATTGATGCTTATTACATTTGTATGGTCAATTTACATCTGATCCTAGATTGTTTATGATTATAGATCCATGTCTTTGTATAGCGCTATGCTTCTGTGATCTTATAGGTACTTTGTGAAGCTGGGCGTGCAAGGGAGCAAGTAGCTGAGAACTATCAAAGAAGAGAGGGATCAAATCAGGAGATTGGCGCAAGACAGAGGTTGGTCTTTCTGTTCCTCTCTATCTATAATTCATAAAGGAAAAACAAAAGTAGCTTTTCTCTGTTTGTTTCTAAGGCAGCTGTCACACCTTAGTGGGATAGATCAGTTCTAAATAGACACTTTTCCCTGTAACACTATGGTTAGTGTTCATTAATCCTTGTGGTTGTTTAACCTTTTCCAGACCTTAGACCTTCTTTTTTCCAGTCATACTTCCCAGTCGCATGGATGGAGGCCTATGAGAGAAACTATATCCTCCTAATCACTCCCAGATCTTCCTTGTGCAAGAGACTATGGTTTTATTCACTCTTTCCTATGCATATGACTATGGATCTCTTCTATAATGTCTTGGTCCCTAGGAGATTAGTTTACCTTCACACGTATTTGAGCTAGTCAAGACTTATCATTTAGAAGTTTCCATGACTTCTCATCATCTTGAGTTTCTGTATTCTTCCTCTTGGGACCTCTCTTCTGCCTATTTATACTGGATCACTTGAGAGGGCTAGACTAGTTTTGGAGAGCTAGATATCTAGAGTCCATGATGTTATCTTGCTGCTAGAGAGAGAGCTTGTGAGGTTCTTTTTTCTTGAGTATTTCTCTTCATGCTCATTTCCTTATTATAGTGGGGAGACTCTATCGGATTGTGGAGAGGAAGCTTTGAGGTGAAGGTATATGATTGTAATCTGATTTTTTCATGATTAATAGAAACATATGTTTCTTCCTTGTATCTATTTGTATTCAACATGCTTTATAGTTGTTTCTATGATATTTTGATCTAACGATCTTTTGAGGAAGGTCACTTGTTGTCTCCATTTGTTTTTGGTTATGTGTATGGATTCAGATCAGGTGCAGACAAGGTACATCGCTCGAGTGAAGCACGAGAATCTGCATCAGACCCAAAATCCTTCCCCAATCCGTGAGGAGGCCAGGTGCACACATGTTTCCTTTTCATATATAGAACGGGTTACCTAATGTATGTTTGATCATTTTGGGTTGGGACCCTATTATATCTCTATTGGTATTTACTTTTGTTGTTAGGTGATCTGAATTGGACACAAGGTCACGAAGAAATAACTCCTTTAATGTGAATTTTGATGCAACACCTCTCTTCAACATTACTCTATCATGTTGTAATGATCATACCTACAGATGGAGACCTCTCATGCCAACCCGACATCAGTCCAAAAATGATCTATTCTACCTCTTCTTACTCATGAAAGATGTTGGTTGATATGAGGAAACATGCAAGGGCTACGAGAGAAGGAGGTTAGATATTGCGCATTTGAGGCTTTAGGAACTCAAGGAGGCCTCACTACTAAATATAATTACAAAATGCATAGTACAGGAGGGATTGACATGTCTTCTTACGCAGTGAGGGAGTCCATGAGGCAAGGTACTTAGCTTGTTGACTGATGATTTGCAGTGATGAGTTCTCAGGAAGAAATATTCAAGGATTGCATAGTTGGGCATCACAGTGATTGAGGAAGGCCTCATTTTTTACATGAAATATGTAATGTGCAATAGGGAGAAATATAGGGAAAAGGATTGTGCGGTGAGGGATCTCAATCAATAGGGCTATTCATAATAAGTGTGCAATGCACAATGATTAGGGACAGGATCAATGAATTGTGTACTTGAGGAGCTTATTGACTCATTTCTCATTGAAAATGTGTTGCAATGCATGTTTAGGGGCTCTCCTGATGAAGAGAACTGGGCAATTGGGCAAGTCAGAGAGATAAGGAGGTAGGGTTACTCACTAGAACTGTCAATGTGCAATGAATTGGGAGAAGGCTTAGGAAATTACATAGTGGGGAAAGTTAGTGACACAGAGAGTCTTGAATGCTAACTAGAACTACACAATGAATAGTGTAGGGTAGGAGGTAACAAGGATTGCATAGTCAACAAGGCTAGGCAGTTAAATTGATGGGTTAAGTTCCAAGGTTGCTTAGTGTGTAGATGGAGAAGGGGACTATCTTCTAGGATTGTGTAGTGCATAGTTTCATGAGATGGAGGGGCTTCACTATGGCCTGGGAATGATCAGTGCATAGTTCTAGAAGGGATAAAGTTTATCTAAAGATTGAGCAAGTTGCAAAGGCAGTGAAGGATCTGAAATGGCTAAGTCTAGGATCACTAAGACAAGAGAGAACAAGACATGCAATCAAGTTACGAAATAGTGATCTCACACTAAGATAACATTGACACATGCCATAAAACTCAAAATTCACATGCATATTATGAAACAACAACAAAGCGACATGTGTTTCTAAGTGTGATAGTTAAAACATTGACACTTAGATTACAAGTAACGAGAGGAGTGTCAACTGCAACCGCTAAGCTATTGGGAAGTGTGTAGCGCATATTCTTATGATATATAGGATCAGTTAATGTAAAAGAGTGCACTAGGGTAGCCTCTATTGGTGCACTAAGACGCAACACATGTAGGAGTGAAAACCATCAAAAGTGACAACTGCAACAGTAAGAAAATGTGAAAACAACACTTTCAAAAGCTAAACAAAGTGAAGGCGACACATGTTATAGAAAAGATAACAAAAAAGTGCCACTTATGAAAGTGAAAGAAAGAAAAAATGAAATTTTCAAAAGTGAAAGCGACACTAATGAAAACCAAAGTTCACAAAAGCAATAGTTGAGAAAACTCACCCAAGTGATGTTACAATCACAGCTAGGAATGAGAGAACCTTTCAACTAAATATTGTGCACTAATAGTCCACATTGACTACGTAGTCTCTATCTTTAGGAAATACACAATCACTATCCTCAGAGACTACACAAGATCTCGCTCTTGGGATTAAGCAGAAATCATCCATAGAGAACTACACAACCACTATTCTCAACATCTACGCAGTCACTGTCCTTAGCATCTATGCAGTCACTATCAACAAGGACTACGCAATGCTTTACTTTCTTAGTTATACGTTCACTACTAGGCTTGCTTGAAAGAAGAGCGCTTGTCAATGCATGAAAGGTTAAGCATGTGTTTGGAAGTTAATCTAATAGTTAGAACCTCATAGGAATACTTAATCACTTAACAAATCATCAACCAATCATGAAGCGATTGAGAAAAATAAAGGAATGATAGATCATAGGATCACAAGTAGGCTCCAAAATTCAAGTGTAGGCAACATTTTGTAGGGTGTCTGTTGCAGTAATGATAGGTTGAGGGTTATTCCATGTGGTTATGAAAACAATTTAATATGATGCACATTTTTTTTATATGTTATATGTATAAGATTGGTCTGTGGGTTATGTATTACAACAAACCAAAATGGGGGGGGCTACAGGTTTGACCCTGGGACCTCTACCCCATTATATGACCTAATTTTACATATGTCAATCAACATGTCAGTGGGGTTGGCATTGTTAAGTATTCCCACAATGGATTCCATAAACCTAATTCATTGTCATTCGAGCTAGCGGAGGAGAAGGCTGAGCAGAGTCGAGAGCAGAACATTACCGCAAGGGCATGGAATGTTATGAAACCAACTCATAAATAGATAGATAAACGACTCAAAAAGTATCCTATTTGAGGGGGAACATCATTTAAATTACATAAATGAACAATTATTGGATGATACAAATGACAATACCTCTTGTAACAACCCTGGTGAAAATTTCATGTAATAAAAGTTAATAAAAGAAAAATAAGACCGCAGTTAAGGGAAACTTATTCCAAGTTGAATGTTGGGCAAAGATATCCTAGTGGGAATCACTAGATGTGTGTTTCAGTGAAGAAAATTGGCAAAGGCTAAGGCAAAGGCATTAAAAGGAAAAAGGAATTTTTGGCACATTTATTTATGGAAATAATGGAAATTAGGAGAAACAGGAGGTGAAAGGTCACAGGTTGCATGTGAGGAGGAAATTGAAGGAAAATAATGGAAAATGAAGAAAATAGAGGCCTCATTAATAAAAAGGCTTCTGAGGATCAGTGGGAAAGATTTTTCTAACCTTTTTTCAGTTCAAGTTTGGAGCTCTCTCATTATTCTCTCTCTCACTCTCACTCTTGGTCACTTAGAGTTTCTTGGAGCACTCTAGCTTTGGATCAAGGAAGGAAAAGAAAGCAAAGGGAAAGGAAGGAATGATAGGATCAAGGAAGGAAAAGTAGGATTGAGCAGCTTCAGTAGGAATACTTGCAGGTAACCTTTTGCATGTGTGATTTCCTAGTTGGTTTGGACATGCATGGCTTTCCATGTTGGTGTATGATTTTCTTGTTGTTAGTGGCATGGTTTTGTCAGGTTATGATAGTGGTTTTCAGCCTAGCTTTGCCTTTTTCCCAATTCCATGGTATGTTGGGATGCTTATCTTGGTTTTTAGCTTTGGTTTACTAGATGGATTTTGAAATCCGAGGCGGAGGTGGTCTCAAGTTCCATTCGCAAAGGCCTAGGAATCCTTTGACTGGTTTTGGCGGGATACATGGTAAAGCCCAAGGAAGAAGTCTCGATTTAGGGCCTAGTGATCTGGGTTTGGATTGCAGTAAAGCCTAAGATACTGGGCTCGGTTTAGGGCCTAGTGATCCAAGATTGGATTGCATTAAAGCCTAAGAGACAATGAGACAAAAATTTCCTCAAGGATAGTGATGGATTTTGGATGGCATTCCAAGTTCGGTTTGGTTGTGATCAGAGCACTGGTTTTGGTGTGATCACGGAATGATGAGGGTGGAGGTGGTTTAACCTTTTCATTCCCTTGGTTGTTCTTGGAATGGTTGTTCTATGAGATCCCACATTCATGCTTGGAATATGACACGGGGGTGACTAGCTGAAAGAGAGGTTTTGTTCAGCCATGTCTATGGTCGGGTGGTACGTGGAAGTCCCGAACCTGGTAAAATTTGCCTATGATTAATAAAAGCTAAGTTCTCTTACTTTTTCGCTTGTTTATATATGGATGTAATGGTTGTCATATCTTTGATATTTACATGGTCTAATGTTTGTTATAAGCATGGTTGTATGAATGGTTCATGTCATGGTTATTTCATGTATTTACTTGTAACTATTAAATGGATGGATGCAAGACCTAATTGATGTTATAATTGTTCATTGGAGAAGGTTGTGATCCTTTTGGTTATATTTCATAAGTTCTTTCAGTGATTTATGCCATGTCTTGTATCCTAGACCTATAGATTGCATTGATGCCAAGTGTTTGATAGGATTTCAATCCCAGATTAGGGATGTTTGGGCCTTTGATTTTGAGTTATCAACATTGTTATAATGTCTTTAATTGATTCTAGAGGTTGTAAAAAATTATGGGCAAAGGTCAGGATTTTGGGCTAGAAAAGTGGCTCAAATCTTAGGGTCATTGGCGCAAGTCTGCTGAGAAAATTCCAAAGTCGCTGGCACATAGGCCTATGAGAGCGAATTTGGGTTGCTGGTCACTGTATTGCCTATAGCATGAGAGTGACTTTGGGTTAAAAGGGTTAAATCATAGTAGGACTCAGGGATGGGTTGTATGAGTGGCTGACATGTCTCCTGAGGGTGTTGTTGTTGATGTGGATGGGTTTATTTGATATTTTCTTTTAGTTCCATTTCCTTAGGGTCACCAAGGAAGTTGAATCCCTTATAGTAGCCTCTCTCATCGCATGTTTACCCTGGCTAATAGGTTTCTTGGATGGACCTGGGAGGACGGGGTGTTACAGATTGGTATTAAGGCATGGTTGTGCTCTCCTTAGGTGAAGGTACTTGGTCATGCATGCATGTCAGTTGCATGTGTGTCTCTTAGAGTTGCATTTCATGTGCTTGTTTCATTTCATCAAGTTGATCATGGTTGTAGTAAGGTTATCATGAGGAACTTGATGTGGACTTTGTGGAATGCATCGTCAAACGTATATGACTGGTTTTCTAATGGTTATATGTCCCTTACATGTTGATTATATGTCGCCTACTTACATCCTTGTATGTTAGGCTATGTTCTTGTATGTTGTTTACATGTATTTGTCTTATAGGTTGATTATAAGAATTGATCGCTTATGTTCGACTACATGTGTTCATGCATATGTGTAGTTGATTAGGAATTTCTTATGCATGTTGATGGTTGCATGTGGCAATATGTACAATGAGTGATGGTTGTTGTCATGCATGAGGTCATAGCTTGCATTGTTGATATGGCCTTGCATTTATGACTAGACCCTAACTAGAATGATGTTTACGCATTGATGCACTTATTCAATACATGTCTAGATGTTATTATGTTTATGTTATATATGTACTATGCTGATTTGATGATCTTGTAGACAAGGTATCCTCCCTGAATTATGCTAAGGTAAGCTGGTTTATTGTGATTTGGTTTAGCTGGCATAGCATGCCTTGCAGGAAAGAGATCAAATGGCTAGCAAGGTGGTAGACTACATAGAATATCACTATGGGTCAGATGGGCAACGTGGTGTGGGGCACTCTTCAGACTTCACAGACACCTTGAGAAGCTTGAAGGAAGAAATAAGGAGTTGCAAAGAAAACAATGACAAAATCATGCAAGCACAAGAGAAACCTGTAGAGGTGAATGTGATACTTCTTCAGAGTTTGTCAGATTTGCAGTGACAGGAACCACTTCAGATCATCCATGGACATGATGACAGATGTAATGGGGCACATGGTAGTAGGTCTCCTAGTAGACACAAGTTGGATAGATCTGACACGATCAAATATGGAAGGTTTTTGGATACTCCGGATAAGAGAGGTGATAGACACAGGTATTATTCCAGTTCTGGTTGTGACAGACATCATGATCTTCATCATTATCATCCTTACAGGGGGAGTGATAAGTGATACTTGCCAAATAAGTTTAAGAAATAAAAGCCACCTACCTTTTTTGGAGAAATGAAGAGATCATAGGATGTAGAGGCATGGTTGCTTGGTATGAAGAAATTCTTCTTATTGCATGATTATTCAGAAAACATAAAAGCAAAGATAGCCACTTTCAGTCTTAAAGGTAGAGAAAATATTTGGTGGGAAGACGTGAAGAATGTCAAAGGTACACATGAGGAAGATTTGACTTGGCGTGCATTTGAAAGGCTCTTCAAGAAGAAGTACTTGTCAAAGAGGTATTATGATGACAGATCTAAGGAGTTTTATGAGTTGCGGATCGGTTCTATGACAGATGAGGAGTATACTAGAAAAAATTTGGATTTGTTAAGATATGTGCCTTACCTCAGGGAGGAGAAGGCTAAGGTTCAGAGATTCATTAGCAGACTGTTAGTTTCATATAGAGACCAGATTGAGTTCGATGAGCCTAGATCATTGGAGTAAGCCATCCAAAAGTTGAAGCATTGTTATGAGAAGTCGAATCGCAAAGTTGAGCCTAAGAACAACTTGAAAATAAATGAAAAATCTAAGGAAAAAAGGCCACCAAAGAGAGGAAGACATCAAGATGAAAGTGAGAAATAAAATGCAGTTCCTTATAATAGATTCAATACAGCTAAGAAGGGACATGGAGAGCACCAGGCTAGAGGCGGTGGTAGGGAACCATTGCAATGTTGGATATGTGGTAAGGATCATTGTAAGAGGGATTTTATGTAGTATCATAGTGGTGGTAGACCTCATATCTACAGTTCTCAGGAGGCGCATACAGTTGGTAATGTTGGTGATAGCATTCCTTAGATCTATGCAGTTGTGGACAACAGGTAGGCAGATCATTAGGCATCAGTATTGAGATGGACAGTAAGCTTTTTGATCAAGTTGTTTCTATTTTGATTGATCCTAGATCTAAATATAGCTATATTAATCCTGACCTGGTGGATAAGTGTGGTTTGAGAAAAGAGGTGCATGCAGAATCTTGGTTGGTACAGTTGGTTATAGGTACAAAGAAGCAATTTCACCATTGGGTAAGAGCTTGTGAATTTGAACTAAATGGTATGTTTATAGTAGGACACTTGAATGTATTTCCATTGTGATTGTATAGTATGCTTTTGGGTATGGATTGGCTATACCTTCACAGAACCAAAGTGTATTTCTTCGACAAAGCCATTAAATGCGTAGATGATAGTGGGGAAAAGAGGACTTTGTAGGGGAAGAAGAATCCTATATCATTGAGGATGGTTACTGCTATGCAGGCTAAGCACAGTTTTAGAAATAGTTTTGTGATGTTTGCAGTACACATTTCTAGTGACAAGGGTAAGGAGGTTGAGTATGTCGATGTGTTGAGTAGGTACCCAGTTTTGTGGCAGTTTGAGAATGTATTTCCTAAGGACATGTTGTGGTCACCAACAACCCCCCTTCTTCGCTTGATATTAGCAATAACATCAAGCAAAGGGGGGACCCTGAACAAAAATCCCAAAAATATTTTGTTAAAATTTTTGTATTTTTCTCCCTAAGGCTTAAATCGCATCGCAAAGAAAGGCTGAAACATTACTCAAGCGCGAAAAGCAAAACTGCGAAAGAGTGACGCGAAGTTCATCGCGTCGCATGCATCCCAAGTGCTCTTTAAAAAGAAGACCTTCAAGAAAACGTCGATCGCCGATATGCGACATCGCACATCGCAAACGTCGCACTAGGCGGCATAAACCATTGAATAAAATCTGCGATCTGCGATCTGTGATGACAGAGATCTGCGATCTACGATATCGGTAAACCGTGATCTGCGATCTGCGATATGAAAAGACTCATCACATGAATTCTCCGACATACACGAGAGACCCAAGATTAAGCGCGCGCCTTAAAGGAAATTAATGACCGCATGCTTGAGTATCAAGGAATGATTGCATCGCATTTATCAAAGAGTCAAGTCATGATGAATGTCAGGATTATGCATTCATTAGAGTTTAATGCTTTCATGTCAATCTTTTCATTTCCCTTCTTCTTTGCGTAGACTGCAAGAGACGCAACTAATATAAATCTATATGCAGGAAACATCTAAGGGAAAGAGGAAAGCGCGAATCAGATAACAGAGAGAAGATGCCTCCGCAAATGGATGCCGCATGCAGCAGGACCGCGGATTCCATACTCTAAGCCAACCGGCACTGATGAAATTAGACTATCCAGGACTCAGAGTCAAAGGCGCACAAAAGCAGCGTGTTCACAAAAGATCCTGAAGCTCAGACTTGGTAAAGCAGAGAAAGAAGCGCATGAGAAGGAAGACGCTCCAGCAAAGCCTGGAACAAAGAACAGAAACAATTCTCGAAACAAGGGGATGTCCATACAGCGCAACTCCTAACCCACTCAGTCATTCGCACGACCGGAAACCGAAACAGCAACAGCAAAATCAGTTCGAGAAGAACCTGGGTTGTGCTAAGCATACACGCGGCGAATACACCCAGCTAGAGAAAGGTTTTCGAAAAAATCTTCTGGTCTATCAGAAGGAGGTGCCAGCTCTTGTTATTTCCACTTTTATCTCCCGAGTGAAAGAAGAAGGCGGTCAGCTGACTCTTCCCAGGAAAACGTTGCACTGTTGACAGCACTAAAGAGAATATACAGAAACGGTCAGAAATTAGATAGAAGTTTTAGAAATAAATTTTCTTTTAGTAAAGGGCGGTCATTTGAAGCCGTTTCCCTAAATTCGTGTAATTAAGATTAATTAGTTAGTAGTATTTAACCCTTCTCATGGCATTTGGAGAAGGGTCCGGAAATCTGTCAAAAAACTTGTCCTCAGAACATGCACTTCTGCACCCTCAGAGGAGGTTTTTGATGAATGGATGGATCGAGATTTATTTATGTTTGCATTTTAATGTCTGTTACTGATGTTGCACTTCTGTACTCTTAGCAGATATTAGAACAAGTAGAAATAAATCATTATTGCTTGAAGTTTATTAGTGAAGTCAGTCATAAATGGTACTTTTATCTCTTGACTAAATTTTGCTAGTATCCCTAAAGTGATATGCAGCTGAGTTCTTTATATGTTACTGTATGAATGTCTGTATTACCATTTGGCACTTCTGTACGGTGGGGTCATTTATTTGTGCTTGACATATAGAAAACTAATTATGCGATATGCTGTTCACAACTGCTCTGCCTAACTTCTTATGCAGAATGGTTTATCTTTATTGATTTATATTCTAATAACAGTTGAATGATCTTTATTACCAGCTGTCATTAGAAATCTTTCTAGATCGCATAACAAAAGAAACACCCTGGGTTAGTGTAGATTAGATGTATTGTTTCTCTTCATTAGATTACATTAGTATAGAGTTAGTTTAGCAGCTAGAATTAAGACTATTTTAGAGAAACCTTTAGATTAATACCATCAAACTCTACACGCACATGCACACCCTTCACATTGGGAAACTGGTCCCATTACCCCCAGTCGGACCCGCTACTCCAAACGGGCAAGGAGCCGCCAACCAGGTTCCGGATCGGGTGGGTATCCCCCTTGTTGTTGACCCGACTTCAGGGCCCTCAACATTCCTGGCGCTAGAAGGAGGGCACGAGCTATGAATGGCGCATAATTCAAAATCCAAATACCATTCTGAGAGCAAATCACCCTCACCAACTTCCCCGACTTCCCCGGTACGACTAAACTCGGAACTAGAAGTCGCTCGGACATCCACCGCTGCTATACATCCCGATACATCAGAACAACTTATTATCGATCCCCCTGAAGTTCAAACTTTGATCCGTAAACTCCAGGGATTCTCTATTTTTACCCAGAAGTCTGATAAATCTAAAGGCAGCTTGACTTCGCAGTACAACCCTGCTCATCCCCTGACCCGATTGAAGAGTGAAAAGTTTGGCATCCAGCCAACTGAAATCCCTCTCCCCACTAGGAAAAGAGCAAGGAAAGCACTTCCAGAGTCTGACAGAGAGACTCTTTCTTCCACTTCATCCATTTCAACTCCCTCTCCGCGAAGTCAACCACCCACGTCGTCACCTCAAATCACTCATCCATCTTCCACAACCCTTCCTCCGCAATCGTCGAAGATCATAACATCTCCATCTTCTCAACATCAAAGATCATCTCTTGCACTTTTGTTAACTAGCAACTCAGCGATGGCCCAATCTCCATGGAACAATCCTGGGGCGGTTTTAATGCCTCCACCCCTAAGTCCAATACCTGCCCATCCCGAGAAATGGCTACCGAAGTTCAATCCAGAAACAGGAATGCTAGCTGAAGAACATATCAATAATTTCATGCTTTCTCTTAATCTCAACGGAGTTACCAACGAAGATGTCGTGGTCCAACTTTTCCCCTATACAATGCAAGGGACAGCCGGGTCATGGTACTTTTCACTGCCCTCCGGATCTATCACCAGCTGGGACATTTTTCAAAATAAATTTCTCACCAAATTCGGCGATGATAGATCGACAGCGACACTGATCAACGATTTATCCAATCTTAAAGCTGAGGCTAGGGAACCCATTAAAGATTTTAACTTACGGTTCAACAAGATCCTCAACAAAATCCCCGCTGCTTCTCAACCCAGCGAGGAAGTAAGATGCGAATGGTACATCACGGCCTTACCTTCAAACTTGGCCATCTTCGTAGATAGGGCAAGCAAGACAACCTTAGTTGAAAATTTGGCTGAGGCGTTAGCAGTTGAAAGACGCGTAGTAGCCCTAGAAAAGAGATCTACAATCGAAGAGCGTAAATCTAAGAAAATCTCTTTCAAAGAAGACACCAAGAAGAAGCAAACGAAAGATCCTTTCGACATGGAAGGATTACAAAAGGTATTAAAGGCCATGTCTAATGAGATGATTGACATAAGAAAACAAGTAGCAGAATCGTCCCCAAGAAAGCCTTTTAGGAATTTTAAAAGAAATCCTCCTATGGAGATGAAGCCACCCAACGTGGTCTCAAACGTGGAATCTGAAGAAGAAGAAGAAGAAAGCACCATCGAAACGCAGACCGACGATGAAGAAGTGGTGGAACTGCAAGGAATGTGGGATTTCATCCTCCCACAAGAGGAAGATCAAGAAGCACTTCCGGTTAGCACATGAAGCAGAAATCAACTTGATCCTCCCCAGACTACCCCAAAACAGAAGGGCGCAAGCCCTGCAGCAAAAGAAAAGGTCGCAACAAAGAAAACAACTGCTAAAACGACCTCATTTAGCCCAGTCCAATCAGAGCAATCACCTCCATCAAAGACACTAATAGTGTCGGATGAAATGGAGTATAACATCATCGATGACATGAAAAAGACTAGGGCTAATATCACTCTGTACGAGTTGAGCAAATTGAAACACCAACAGAAAATCATGATGAAAGAGTTACATGCCGTGCCTACTACACCTTTACCTACAGCTGTAGCTTCCCATAATATAGGAAGACCTCCAATCAACACGATCAATAAAATCGATCCAAATGACATCGCTTTGATTGGAGGGAGATCTAGATCTCATACTCCTCCTTTCCTCCTCACTTATGAAATCTTTAACAGAAACGTTCACAACTGCTTGGTTGATTCTGGTGCTTCAACCAATATTCTACCCAAGTCAATATGTGCCAAACTTAATGTTCAACCGCAAAAATCCGCAGTGCGCATAGTTCAACTTGATCGATTGCAAGTCGAAGTGATAGGCGAACTTAATCAAGTGACCATAAGACTGTCGTCTAACCCCAAGGTATGCCAGGTTATCGACATTCTAGTGGCTGACATCCCTGAATTTTATGGTCTGATTCTTAGCAGGGACTGGTCCAAGAAACTCCACGGATACTTTTCAACCGACTGGTCGCACATGTGGTTACCCTTCAACGGGAAACCAAATCAAATAAAGGTTGAACAAGAATTGCACCAAAAATACATAGTGACGGATTTGGAAGGAGAGAATGAAGCCATAGCATACAACAGCAGCATCATAGGCAACTACTCGGTAGACTCTTTCCTCGGAAATTTCAATGCTCACATATCACCATATTTAGAAACTTCAGTTTTGTCCCAAGTAGAAAACTTTTCCCAGACTGATGATTCAAAATGTGTTAGTTTCTTAGATAACCCTGTAAATACTTCTTTATTTTGGAAATTGTATTTTGATGGCTCTAAATCCAACGAGGGAGCGGGAGCAGGATGCGTTCTGATTAGCCCCGACGGAAATAAGACCATGCTTACATGCAGACTGGAGTTCGATTGCACGAATAACATAGCGGAATACGAGGCCTTGGTGCAAGGCCTATACAAAGCAATCGGCTGCAACGTCAAATATCTTCAAGTCTTTGGAGATTCTGAGATCGTCGTCAAACAGGTACGTAACACCACACACTGCCTGTCTAGTCATTTAAAGCACTATCAATCTTTAGTACAAGATCTCACTGCACACTTTATAGCATTCAATATTTCGTCAATCCCGAGACTTCACAATGTAAGCGCAGACCTGTTAGCTAACGTAGCCTCCAGACTCATTCCCTCCGAAGACTTTAGTCCAGATAGGTTTTCGATAGAATTAATTTTTAAACCGTCTATCCCTGACAACATCACTAATTGGAGAGTATTCAATGACGACCCAGACATCGTAAGTTTCCTCACCTCCGAAGGATCCTACTCAAACCAGATAATCGACGAAGACTGTCATGATCACCAGATACAACGAAGTAGCACTGATAATGCTATACCCAAATCGGTGGTCAAACTAGAAGACTTATACGACTTGAAAAGTCGGTTCAAAAGGTCAGCTAATGCTAAACTTTACAGTTCAACTCTGAACTACGAATCAGTGAACCTAGGAACCGACGAGAAGCCGCAAAACGTTAATCTAGGCCAAGGCCTAGCTCCTGAAGAAAAATCATCATATATCCGTCTTCTACGACAGTACAAAAACGTCTTTTCCTGGAATTACGATGAGCTGAAGACTTACCACACTTCTATCATTCAACACACTATCCCTATGATTGACAACGAGAAACCTGTCCAACAGAAGCTCAGAAAAATCCACCCCAACTTGGAAAATCAGATAAAAACTGAGCTGAATAAGTTGTTGAGAGCCAGAATAATCTTCCCGGTCAGACATTCCAAATGGGTATCCAATATGGTACCTATTAGGAAGAAAAACGGAGATATTAGAATCTGCATCGACTTCCGGAAACTCAACAAAGCCTGTCAGAAAGACATTTTTCCCCTCCCACCTATGGAGCAAATATTACAGGCAGTCGCAGGCTCAGAGTTAATGTCTTTCCTGGACGGATTTTCAGGATATAATCAAGTGCTGGTACACCCAGATGATCAGTTAAAAACCACCTTCCGAACTAAATGGGGTACCTACGCGTATCGGAAAATGCCGTTCGGTCTGATCAACGCCGGCGCTACTTTTCAGAGAGCCATGGACATTGCGTTCAAAGGTTTAGTCAATAAATCGGTAGTGATTTACCTGGATGATATAACTGTGTACTCCAAGAACCGAAACGACCATCTCAAAGATTTGAAGCAAATCTTTCAAAGATGTTTAAGGTATGGGATCTCGCTTAACCCGAAGAAATCCTTTTTCGCGTTGAGTGAAGGAAAATTGCTAGGATTCATAGTGTCCAAATCTGGCATTCACATTGAACCTGACAGAATCAAAGAAATTTCCGAGATATCCATGCCCCATAACAAAAAGACCATGCAATCTTTCCTAGGACAGATCAATTTTGTGAAAAGATTTGTCCCATATTTTTCACGTATTATTTCTCCTTTACAAAAAATGATAAAAAAGAATTCAAACTTTAAATGGGGTCTAGACGAGCACGAAGCGTTTAACTTAATCAAACAAGCCATCATCAACGCTCCATCTCTAGCAACCCCAAATTTTTCAGAACCTTTCATCTTATACACGTTTGCCTCAGAGAATTCTTATGCTACAATTTTGACTCAGGCAAATCAAGAAAAGGTAGAAGCTCCAATCGAATTCTTTAGCTCAAACTTACAAGGTGCTGAGCTGAAATATTCGGACGTAGAGAAACAGGCATATGCCATTTTCAAAGCGATCAAATATTTCAGACCTTTCTTGCTAAAGGCCCATACCAAGGTCATAGTACCGTTCCCAGCGGTAAGAAACCTCCTGATACAGAAGGATGTGGGCGAAAAGAGAGCGAATTGGATCACCGCCTTGCAAGAATACGACCTGGAGATCAAGCCGGCACACATCGTAAGAGGCCAAGGCTTCTGCAAGATGTTAGCTGGAGCATTGCAAATCCCCGAAAAATCATCTGAAGAGGTACACGCGTATGAGGTAAGCCTAAACGACGCAGAATCATTATATGCTGACACCATTTATTTCCTGAAGAACAGGCATGCTCCATTTCACCTAGATCACATCAAGAAGAGAGCCTTGAGATTAAAAGCTAAACAATACCAGCTCGTAAATGATGTCCTATTTAAAAGAAATTATGATTCTGTGCTTCTTAGATGTCTTGAGAAAACTGAAGCCGAAAAGGTTTTGCAGGAACTCCACGATGGACCAGCAGGTGGACACTATGCTGGAGAAGCCACCGCACACAAAATCTTACGTGCAGGATACTACTGGCCCACGCTGTTCAAAGACTCGTACAATCACGTAAGAAAATGCCAAGTCTGCCAGACTGCTGCAGGAAAGCAAAAGAAGTCATCCATGCCACTACAGCCGGTTAACATCGAACAGCCGTTCTGTCAATGGGGCCTGGACATAATAGGTGAGATCGTTCCTCACTCCTCTAAACAGCATAGGTATATCCTCACGGCAACTGACTATTTTACTAAATGGGTAGAGGCAGTTCCTCTCAAGACAGCTAATTCTGAAAACATTATTGAATTCATAGATCAGTTTATCATTACTAGGTTTGGATTGCCAACGGCCTTAATATTTGATAATGCTTCATATTTTTCTAGAAATACCATGACTGAGTTCGCGCTCAAAAGAGGGTTCAAACTGAAGTATTCTGCCAACTACTATCCGCAAGGTAATGGGTTGGCTGAATCAACGAAAAAGAACCTAATCAGGATTATCAAAAAGACAGTCGACCAAAACCAAAAGAATTGGCACAAAGCGCTGGTAAACGCCTTATGGGCAGACAGAATTACAAAGAAAGCCTCTATCAGCACTTCTCCCTTTAATTTAGTTTACGGGAGATAAGCAGTTCTTCCTACTCACTTAGTCATTCCCTCCTTGTCCTTAGTACAATACATTGATGAAGTATCTACTTCTCCCTTACAACTAAGGCAAATGGAAATAATCAAGCTAGAAGAACAACGAGAACAGGCCAAGAAAACCCATGCTCACCACCAAGCGCTGATAAAATCCTCTTTTGATTCGAACATAATGACCAGAAAAAACTTTCAGATGGGAGATTTAGTTTTGAAGTGGGATAAGGCTCACGAAGAAAAGGGCAAACATACGAAATTCCAGAAGCTATGGCTTGGTCCTTTTCAGATTGTAGAGGTCATAGGCCCGTCGACTTTTGTGTTGCAGGACTTGACAGGCAGGAGAGATTCTCTGCCTGTAAATGGACAAATTCTCAAAATGTATTTTCCATAGAAGGTCATCCTTCTATTTTTGTAGGATAATTTTAGTTTTATTTTAGTTTTTCATTCCTTATAAATAAGGTTGGTTGTGAATGATCATAAATAGTATTCATGAAGAAACATACCATTTCTCTATCAGATTTTGATTTCACTTGTATAAATAGCAAAACTTTTCGAAAAATCTGACTTTTATTATTGACAGATAGAGTTAACTTTAGCCTGAATATGATGTTAGTTTCAACTTCACAAAGAAATCTGGGATGAAAGTAACTTTTGGCAAAAAATTGTTTTATGCCAACGCAATGAAAAGTATCATCAATAGAAAAATAAGTATTCTCTGCAAAACTGCTGTTCTTAAACTCTATTATTGTCGACCAGAGCTTTCTTAAGGAAAAACAATGACTTCCTCCCTGCTAAGGAAAATCGCAGCATCCAGAGAAACAATCCAAGAAAACACTATATCTCAAAGAATAAGAGGTCTCATCACGAGCCGGCTTATCATGATCACAGATATTATAACTTGCTGACTTTGCCACTACTGTCTATCAAAACAAGGCAACGACTCAAGATTGTTGCAATCAAAAGACAAGGGGTCTCATCACGAGCCAGCTTGTTCAACAAAAGTGTAAATCAAGTGAATGACTGTGTCATAATTTGGCCACCAAACCAAGACATTGTTCTTTAGAGAATAAAAAATCAAAAAAGAAAGAAAAAGTGTCAAAAGGATTTTTCTTTGGAATGTTGTAAATAACCTCAAGCAGGAAAAAGGATCATTGTTGGATAACATGGTAACCCTGTCGAGGCTATGGACGCTTGCGGGCAGTAGAGGCTCTACCTACGACAAATGAGCGTATTTTACAAAGCTAGTACGCAGAGAAGACCTTATTTTGTCTTTGAAAAGACTGAGTAATGTCTAGGTGTGAATACAAGAAATAACCCAGAGGAAGCAAACAATCGGAATGAAATAAAAAGTTGTGACGAAACATCATTGACAGGATAAGGGGTAATACTCTATCTGTCCATAACAAAATTTAGACATAAGAAAATTTTTCTGTTTTGGAAGTGAAAATGCAATAGAACGAGCAGAGATAACTGGTTCTTCACAGTGAATCGCCATTGTTGTGGTCACCAACAACCCCCCTTCTTCGCTTGATATTAGCAATAACATCAAGCAAAGGGGGGACCCTGAACAAAAATCCCAAAAATATTTTGTTAAAATTTTTGTATTTTTCTCCCTAAGGCTTAAATCGCATCGCAAGGAAAGGCTGAAGCATTACTCAAGCGCGAAAAGCAAAACTGCGAAAGAGCGACGCGAAGTTCATCGCGTCGCATGCATCCCAAGCGCTCTTTAAAAAGAAGACCTTCAAGAAACGCCGATCGCCGATATGCGACATCGCACATCGCAAACGTCGCACTAGGCAGCATAAACCATTGAATAAAATCTGCGATGACAACGATCTGCGATCTGCTATATCGGTAAACCGCGATCTGCGATCTGCGATATGAAAAGACTCATCACACGAATTCTCCGACATACACGAGAGACCCAAGATTAAGCGCGGGCCTTAAAGGAAATTAATGACCGCATGCTTGAGTATCAAGGAATGATTGCATCGCATTTATCGAAGAGTCAAGTCATGATGAATGTCAGGATTATGCATTCATTAGAGTTTAATGCTTTCATGTCAATCTTTTCATTTCCCTTCTTCTTTGCGTAGACTGCAAGACACGCAACTAATATAAATCTATATGCAGGAAACATCTAAGGGAAAGAGGAAAGCGCCAATCAGATAACAGAGAGAAGATGCCTCCGCAAATGGATGCCGCATGCAGCAGGACCGCGGATTCCAGACTCTAAGCTAACCGGCACTGATGAAATTAGACTATCCAGGACTCAGAGTCAAAGGCGCACAAAAGCAGCGTGTTCACAAAAGATCCTGAAGCTCAGACTTGGTAAAGCAGAGAAAGAAGCGCATGAGAAGGAAGACGCTCCAGAAAAGCCTGGAACAAAGAACGGAAACAATTCTCGAAACAGGGGGATGTCCATACAGCGCGACTCCTAACCCACTCAGTCATTCGCACGACTGGAAACCGAAACAACAACAGCAAAATCAGTTCGAGAAGAACCTGGGTTGTGCTAAGTATACACGCGGCGAATAAACCCAGCTAGAGAAAGGTTTTTGAAAAAATCTTCTGGTCTGTCAGAAGGAGGTGCCAGCTCTTGTTATTTCCACTTTTATCTCCCGAGTGAAAGAAGAAGGCGGTCAGCTGACTCTTCCCAGGAAAACGTTGCACTGTTGACAGCACTAAAGAGAATATACAGAAACGGTCAGAAATTAGATAGAAGTTTTAGAAATAAATTTGCTTTTAGTAAAGGGCGGTCATTTGAAGCTGTTTCCCTAAATTCGTGTAATTAAGATTAATTAGTTAGTAGTATTTAACCCTTCTCATGGCATTTGGAGAAGGGTCCGGAAATCTGTCAAAAAACTTGTCCTCAAAACATGCACTTCTGCACCCTCAGAGGAGGTTTTTGATGAATGGATGGATCGAGATTTATTTATGTTTGAATTTTAATGTCTGTTACTGATGTTGCACTTCTGTACTCTTAGCAGATATTAGAACAAGTAGAAATAAATCATTATTGCTTGAAGTTTATTAGTGAAGTCAGTCATAAATGGTACTTTTATCTCTTGACTAAATTCTGCTAGTATCCCTAAAGTGATATGCAGCTGAGTTCTTTATATGTTACTGTATGAATGTCTGTATTACCATTTTGCACTTCTGTACGGTGGGGTCATTTATTTATGCTTGACATATAGAAAACTGATTATGCGATATGCTGTTCAAAACTGCTCTGCCTAACTTCTTATGCAGAATGGTTTATCTTTATTGATTTATATTCTGATAACAGTTGAATGATCTTTATTACCAGCTGTCGTTAGAAATCTTTCTAGATCGCATAACAAAAGAAACACCCCAGGTTAGCGTAGATTAGATGTATTGTTTCTCTTCATTAGATTACATTAGTATAGAGTTAGTTTAGCAGCTAGAATTAAGACTAGTTTAGAGAAACCTTTAGATTAATACCATCAAACTCTACACACACACGCACACCCTTCACATTGGGAAACTGGTCCCATTACCCCCAGTCGGACCCGCTACTCCAAACGGGCAAGGAGCCGCCAACCAGGTTCCGGACCGGGTGGGTATCCCCCTTGTTGTTGACCCGACTTCGGGGCCCTCAACAGGACATTATAGAGTTTCCACGTCACAGGGAGGTATATTTTTCTATTGAGTTGGTACCAAGGGCAATTCCAGCATCAAAATCACCTTACAAGATGAGCACACCAGAGTTGGTAGAGTTGAATTATAAGTTAAAGGAGATGATGGAAAAAGGATACATCAGACCCATTGTATTGCCTTGGGGTGCAACAGTTTTGTTCGTAAAGAAGAAAGATGGTACTCTCAGAATGTGCATTGACTACAGGCAACTGAATAAAGTAACAATCAAGAACAGGTACCCATTGCCAAGGATTAATGATTTGTTTGATCAGTTGAAGGTAGCAGCGGTGTTCTCTCAAATCGACTTGAGATCGGGATACCATCATGTACACATCAAGGAAGAGGATATATTTAAGACTGTGTTTAGAACCAAGTATGGGCATTATGAGTTTGTTGTTTTTCCATTCGGTTTGACTAATGCTCCAGCTACATTCAGTGTTTGATGAATAGTGTGTTGTGTCCTTATTTGGACAAGTTTGTTATTGTATTCATTGATGACATACTAGTATATTCTAAGAATGAGGAAGAACATGCCAAGCATTTAGCGGTAGTTTTGATATTTCTAAGAGATAATCAGTTATATGCTAAACTTAGCAAGTGCATCCTAAGGTACATTACTTGGGGCATGTTGTCTCCAAGGAAGGCATAGAAATAGGTCCAAAAAAGATAAGGGCCATCATGGAGTGGCCAGCTCCTAAGACTGTGGATGAGATGAGATCATTTATGGGTTTGGTAGGTTATAGTAGAGCATCGGTATAGGTACATGTACATGTATAGGTACAGGTGCAGATATAGGTATAGGTAATTAGGATGTAGACTATCATCTCGCAACAAATCGTTTGGTGAGATTTGGAGACATGATCCATGTGTTGAATTACAGTGAGCTCAGGAAGCTTATCTTGATGGAGTTTCACGTCAAGCCATACTCAGGTCATATGGGATATCAAAAGACGTTGACAGTGGTGAAGAAGTTCTACTATTAGCCAAATCTGAATAAGGAAGTGACAAAATTTGTGGCTAGACTTTTAGATTGTCAGCAGGTGAAGGAAGAATGAAAGAATCCAGGTGGTTTATTATAGGCTTAGCGATTCCGGAATGGAAATGGGAGATAATTTCCATGGATTTCATCATAATTCTTTTGAGGACATTGAGGTAGCATGATTTTGTTATGGTCGTGGTCAACAGGTTGAGCAAGGTAGCTTTCTTCATTCTAGTGAAGACTACATATTCAGCAAGTGAGGTAGCATAGGTGTTCATCAAAGAGATAATGAGACTACATGGTGTTCCAAAGAGGATTGTGTCAAACAGGGATACAAATTTCACTTCCAGTTTTGGAAGGAGCTATTTGCAGGATTGGGCACAAAGTTGGCCTTCATTACAACTTATCATCTGCAAATAGATGGGCGGACAGAGAGGGTCAACAGGATCTTGGAGGATATGTTAACAATGTATGTGATGCACTAGCAAAGGAAATAGGGGGATTATCTTCCATTGGTTGAATTTTCATACAAAAGTGGTTATCAGGAGTCATTTAGGATGACTCCTTTTGATGCATTGTATGGGCGGAGTTGTAACACTCCCATCAGCTGGAGTGATCCAGTCAACAGGGTACTTATTGGACCGGATATGTTAGCGGACATGGAGTAGGAAATGAAGGTTATAAAGAAGAATCTAAAGGTAGCACAAGACATAAAGAAGAGATATGTGGGTTAGCACAGGGTGTTCAAGAAGTTTCAGGGTGGGGAGCATGTGTATTTGCACATCAAGCCTAAGAAAAGATATTTGAGGATTGGTTCATGTGCCAAGTGGGCACCATGATATTGTGAGCCTTTAGAGATCCTTGAGAGTATTGGACCAGTGGCATATCGACTTACACTACCTCCAATATTGAAAGTGCATGATGTTTTCCATATTTCATTACTTAAGAAGTACATAAAGGATGTTGATCATGTTATTGATTAGTCTGTATTGCATGTGGTGCAAGAAGGAGAGTTCAGTCGGAGCCTCAGTGCATATTGAAGTGGAATCATCTCATGCTTAGGAACAGATCCATAAAGCAAGTTAAAGTGCAGTGGAAGCACTTTGGGCCTCAAGAAGCTACAAGGGAGATGGTGTATCAGATGCGAGCCCTATATCCTTTATTGTTTTCCGGTTGAGGCACAACAATTTTGGTTTGATGTTGGTATATGTTTGGCATATGTTTTGTTGATGTTTTGGTATATGTATGTATATGTATATGGATGTAAATACCACCATGAGCTAAGTTATAAAGATCCAATAAGCGGCATGGTTGTTATATTTTCATGTTGTCATGATGTTTTTCTTTGAGCAGGTCTTTCATTGTAAATATTGCAAAGAGCTAAGTTATAAAGCTCCATTGGCAGTATGTTCTTTTCCAAAAATTTTGTTGAGGTCATGGTGTGGTTTAACACCAAGGATGGTCTTCCCCAAGGGGGAGGGTTCAATAATAGCCTTGGTGAAAATTTCATTTAATAAATTTAATAAACGAAAAATAAAACCACGGTTAAGGGACACTTATTCCAAGATGAATGTTGGGAAAAGGTATCCTAGTGGGCATCACTGAATGTGTGTTTTGGCTAAGGAAAATTGGAAAAGTCTAAGGAAAAGGAATTTTTGGCCCATTTATTTATTAAAATAATGGAAATTAGGAGAAAAAGGAGGTGAAAGGTCACAAGTTTCATGTGAGGAGGAAATTGAAGAAAAATAATGGAAGATGAAGAAAATAGAGGCCTCATTAATAAAAAGGCTTCTGAGGATCAGTGGGTAAGATTTTGTTAGCCTTTTGTCAGTTAAAGTTTGAAGCTCTCTCATAATTCTCTCTCTCGCACTCACTTTTGGTCACTTAGATTTTCTTGGAGCACTCTAGCTTTGGATCAAGGAAGGAAAATAAGGATCAGGAAGCTTCAGCAAGAATACTTGTATGTAACCTTTTGCATGTGTTATTTCCTAGCTGGTTTGGACATGCATGGCTTTGCATGTTGGTGTATGGTTCTCTTGTTGTCGATGGCGTGGTTTTGTCAGGTTATGACAATGGTTTTTAGCCTATCCTTGCCTTTTTTTGGATGCCATGGTATTTTGGGATGTTTATCTCGGTTTTTAGCTTTGGTTTGCCAAATGGATTCAAAATGTGGGGCAGAGGCGGTATCAATTTCTATTCCAAAATTCCTAGGAATCACTTGACCGTTTTTGGTGGGATATGTGATAAAGCCAAAGGGAGAAGTCTTGGTTTAGGGGCTAGTGATCCTGGTTTGGATTGTGGTAAAGCCTAATATACGGGTCTCAATTTAGGGCCTAATGATCCAGGATTGGATTGCGGTAAAATCTGAGAGACAAGGAGACAAAAAATTCCTCAAGGATAGTGATGCATTATGGATGGCATTCCAAGTTCGGTTCGGTTCTGATTAGAGCACTAATTTTGGCGTGATCACAATTTGATGAGGGTGGAGGTGGCTTAATCTCTAGATTCCCTTGGTTGTTCTTAGATTGGTTGTTCTATAAGATCCCACATTCATGCTTGGAATATGGCATGGGGGTGACTGACTGAAAGAGAGATTTGGTTCAATCATGTCTATGACAGGGTGGTACATGGAAGTCCCGAATCTGGTCAGATTTTCCTATGATTAATAAAAGCTAAGTTCTCTTACTTTTTCACTTGTTTATATATGGATTTAATGGTTGTCCTATCTCTGATATTTACATGGTTTAATTCTAGTTATAAGCATGGTTGTATAACTGGTTCATGTCATTGTTATTTCATGTATTTACTTGTAATTGTTAAATTGGTGGATGCAATACCTAATTGATGTTATAATTGTTCATTGGATAAGGTGGTGATCCTTCTAGTTATGTTTCATAAGTGATTTTAGTCATTGATGCTCTGTCTTATATCCTAGACCTATAGATTGCATTGATGCCAAGTGTTTGACAGAATGTCAGTCCTAGAGGTTGTCTGAGTTTTGGGCAAAGGCTGGGATTCTAGGCTAGAAACGTGGCTCAAATCTCGGGGTCGTTGGTACAGGTTTGCTGAGAAAAGACCACAGTTGTTGGCACATTGACCTATGAGAGTGACTTTGGTTTTTTGGTCGTTGTCTTGCCTATAGCATGAGAGATATTTTGGGTTAAAAGGCTTAAATCATCATTAGGACTCAGGGACGGGTTTTCTAAGTGGTTGACGTGTCTCCTGAGGATGTTGTTGCTGATGTGGATGGGTTTGTTTGATATGTTCCATCAGTTCCATTTCCTTAAGGCCACCAAGGAAGTTGAATCCCTTATAGTAGCCTCTCTCATCACATGTTTACCCCAGCTGGTAGGTTTCTTGGGTGGACCTGAGAGGAGGGGATGTTACACCTCTTTTCTATATATAAGAGTCTAAGGGGTCACAATATAATCAGAGCCTACAAAACAATAATACTGTAAGGGCACAATAATAACAATAGTGGGATTCTATGGGGCACAATAATAACAATATGGGGACTACATGGGAACAACAATAAAAATAAGGGGACTACACTAATATTATAGGGACCTAACATGCCCCTCTCCTTCAAAAAAGTGTTTTCCTCAGCACTTGAGTAGTGTTGGATACTTTTGTATAAAATTTTCACCCTCCCATGTGTAATCTTCAGTGGTTAAGTTATTACACTTGAAGAGATAATTTGAAATTGATCGATTTCATAGTTGTTAGGTTCTTGTTTCCATCACTGCTTTAGGTTCCAATATGATTTTTCCTTCCTCATCAATTTTTGGCAATATTATTTGAACTGGGAGCTTGTCACCTATAACCTTATTTAAGCATGAAACATGGAAAACTCGGTGCACTCGGGAAGATGCAAGAAGCTCCAATTTTTATGCCATAGTACAAATCTTTTGCAACACACTGCAAGGACCATAGTACTTTGGTGATAATTTGTTATCCTTCTTAGATTTCTTGAGCGACATTTTTTTGTCACTAGTTGTAGCCATAAAAATAGTCAGTTGCTTACATCAAAACTTCTTTCGCTATGATGATGATCTTCCTGTTGTTTCATCCAATTATGCGCCAAATTGAGGTTATCCTTTAAGAGTTGGAGAACTTGTTGTTGATGCTCAATGTGATCTTGCACTGCTTGAACCTTAGAAATTTCCCTTAAAGATGATGTCATGTATAGTGCATGATATCCACAAAGTGCCATAAATGGGGTCATTTTTGCTGCAGTATCGAAGGAAGTGTTACACCACCATTCATTCATAGGTAACCACTTGACCCATTGTGTTTGTTTATTAGGTACAAAGCAACGAAGATATCCTTCCCAACATTTTTTCACTATCTCAATTTTCCTATCATATTGAGGATGATAAGATGAGCTATCAGTTAATTGAGTACCTAGACAAGAAAACAATTACGTCCAAATACTTACAGTGAAAATGGTATCTCTACCACTTACAATAATCTTTTTGTTTCCATGTAGCTTTCAAATTGTTTCCATCAATGCGTTAGCAACTGTACTGCCTTTAAATGGATAGGATAATGCACAAAAATGTGCATACTTGGTAAGCCTATCAACTACCACAATGATGACACTCTTTCCTTCAGACTTGGGTAAACCTATGATAAAATCCATTGAAACCTCCTCCCAACATTGAATTGGAATGGCTAAAGGTTGTAACAGACCTGGGGTCTTAATTGTCTCAACTTTATTTTTTGGAAAACCAAACATTCTGCCACAAACTTTTGAATATCAGATTTAAGGCCCTCCCAAAAAATTTCCTTCTTGACCTTGTGGTAAGTTTTTAAAAATCTTGAGTGCCCTCCTAAGGGAGAGGTGTGCAATTCTAAAAGAATCTTTTGTTTGAGTTGGAATTCATATAAAGATATAAGCGATCTTTGTACCATAATGAATCATTTTTCCAACTAAATGTATCAGATATACTGGGATCTTGTTGCAACTTTTAAATGAGCAACCACACTTCTTCATCATTCTTACATTCATCCCTTGCTTCAATTATCTAATCTAGTTGAATAATAGAAATTGCACAAAGAAATCCTTCCACATCCTCATCCTTTCTTGAGAGTGCATCTACAACAACATTTTTCTTCCCTTTTTTGTAGATTATTTCAAAGTCATAACCCAACATCTTTGTGACCCAATTTTTCTACTCTTATGAAGATAATCTTTGTTCCAAAAGGTATTTAAGACTATCATGATCTACTTTTACCTTGAAGTGTCTTCCCGTTAGGTAAGGTCGTCATTGCTTTAGTGCATGTAGTATTCCCAACATTTCCTTCTCATAAATAGGTTTGTGTAAATACTTTCCTTTGATTGGACGACTTCCAAATCAATGGCTCTTCCTTCTTGCATTAAAACAACACCAATTCCATTTCCCAAGGCATCACATTCCATAATAAAGTTTTTTGTGAAGTCTGGCGTAGCTAAGACCAGTGTTTGGAACATTGCCTCTTTAAGATGTTCAAAGGTCTTAGTTGCTTCTCGAGTCCAAGAAAATTCCTCTTTCTTCAGTAACGTTGTTAGAGGTGTTGATATTCTGCCATAATTCTTAACAAAGTTGTGATAATACCTTGTCAACCCAATAAATCCTCAAAGATGATTTATGGTTGTGTGGATTTTCCAATTTGTAATGGCTTTAATTTTGTTAGTGTTTACCTTTACACACTCATGAGATACAATATGTCCCAGATCCTCCACTTCATCTACTCCAAAGAAACATTTGGATTTTTTTTACATATAATTGTTTCTCCTTCAATAGTTTGAGCATCCTATCAACATGTTGAACATGATCCTTCCAAGACTTGTTGTAGATTTGTATATCATAAAAAAATACTAACACAAATTTTCTAAGGAATGGTTTGAAAACGGAATCCATCAAACCTTGAAATGTAGAAGGTACATTGGTAAGGCCAAAAGGCATGACCAAAAATTCATAATGACCCTCATGAGTTCTAAATACTATTTTCATAATGTCTTCAGTATTCATTCTAATTGATGATATCCCGAATGAAGATCCAACTTGGTGATGTAAATTGCTCCATGTAATTCGTCCAACAATTCATCAATGATAGGAATGGGAAATGTATCTTTAATAGTGAGCTTGTTGAGCTCCCTATAATCTGGACACATGTGCCATGATCCATCCTTCTTATGCACCAATACTACTGGAGTAGAGAAATAACTTTGACTAGGTTGAATTATATCAACCTCTAGAATTTATGCAACCATGCATTCAATTTCACTCTTTTGGGCATAGGGATATCTGTAAGGCCTGATGTTTGGAGGAACACTTCCTGGAATCAAATGAATAGTATGATCATGATCACAAATAGGTGGGAGGCCTTTCAGTGTTTCAAATACCTTGGAATGATTTTCCAAGACTTTTTGGCGATATGGAGAAATATATGATTTCTATGTTTGAATCTCAATTGAGCATAATTGTGAGATTATGCCTTGTTGTTCTTTATTTAGAAGCCTTTTCATGCCATTATAGCTGGTTATATTTCATGGTTTCCATGCAATACCCCTTCATTAAACTTCCTTTCCTTCCCAAAAGAATTTCAAGAAAAGCCCTTGAAAATTAAAAGCTATCGTACCCAAAGATTGTAACCATTGGACTCCTAGTACAACATCAACACCACCCAATGGAATGGAAATCATTGGACTATTCAATACATATTTCCCCATGGTTAGCTTGATATTATGGTACTTTCCAGAGCAATTTATAGCTCCTCCATTTCCAACCATCACTTGACACTTTGGTGCTAGATATAGGAAGCAATTCAATTCCTTGGCTATCTTACAATGAACAAAATTATGGGTACTACCTGAATCAATCAATATTATTGCCTTTTTTTCTTGATATGTCCTTCTATATTGAGAGTTTGAGGAGTGGTAATTCCTGCCAATGCATTAGAAGATATGGTCAGATTCATTTCTTCTTTCTCTAGGGTTGGTTCCTAGTGTATATCCTCTTCCTTTGGGTGTATATCCTTTTCTTGATTCCTGGATGATAAAATTGACAATACCTCCTTTATATATATAAGATTCTAAGGAGTCACAATATAATTAGAGACTACATAACAATAATAATGTAAGGGCACAAAAATAACAATAGTGGGCTTCTATGCGGCACAATAATGACAATATGGGGACTACATGGGCACAACAATAACAATAAAGGGGATACACTAATAGTATAGGGACCTATGATGGAACCTTGGCCAATGGAACTTTTCCACATGGAACCTCGCGTGGAAGAAGTAAGAGGGAACAACTCCAAGAGGAATATTCCCATGCAAAATCTATGAGGAATCTTAAAGATTCTCTGTGGGGGTCCAGGGATGACAGTCACACAATAGAGTCAACTTTATACTCATTTTTCTTAGAATTTCGCAAGGATCACAATGGTGTAGTCTATTTTTCATTTGAGTACTCGATCTTAGGGGTCATGGAAAATACCCACATTTTTCATTAACATCCTAGCACTAATTTTGAGAAAAAAAATGCGTCTTTCAAAAGTAGGTCATGTTTACAGTCAAAAGCCTCAAGAGGACAATATGGACATGTTGATTGTTGTGATTTGAGTAGTCAAACTTCAATTCACAACCATCATTGGAGGTATAATAATGTATTTTTCCATGTACTTTCCTTTATTTTTGATGAAATGAATGAATTTTCCTCCCCACTATTGAAATAGGTACACGAGACGTAGCATGAACTAGACAAAATCCATTATCAAACTTTTGTGTGCATTGTCTTTATGGTCATATAAGGTTTATACGTGCTCTTTCATGCAATTCTACTAACATCAACCAAAGAAAATATCTTAGATAATGCTAGTATCAGAAAATATCTTGGATAATGATGATATCACAGGAATAACTTATCAAGTTTGGTATTAGAGCAATTTTTTTGCTGATGTGAATTGTGAGTGTGCATGATAACCAAGGATAAACTCAAACAGGGTTAAGGGAAACTTAATTTATTTGATCTAGAGATTTTCTACTAACATCAACCAAAGAAAATATCTTAGATAATGCTAGTATCAGAAAATATCTTGGATAATGATGATATCACAGGAATAACTTATCAAGTTTGGTATTAGAGCAATGTTTTTGCTGATGTGAATTGTGAGTGTGCATGATAACCAAGGATAAACTCAAACAGGGTTAAGAGAAACTTAATTTATTTGATCTAGAGATTGGACGTGCAACACGAAGAAGGAAAATGGTAGACACTGATTTTCATGATGAGAAAGAGCAAGCTTTCTACACCCTGGAAAATAAGGTATAAAAATTGTTTACAGATTATGAGAAGAAATTGGCAAAGAAGGAAAAGAAGAAGGAAGAGAAAGCAAAGGACAATACTTCGCTAAATCAAGGAAATGGAGGAGAACCTCTTGAACCTCTTGAACCTCCATCTCCATATTTAAGTGAGTGTTATTCTTCTTCGTCATCTTATTCTCATCATTCTAATAGACAACATAGAAATGCTTCTAGAAATCCTTTTTTAAGCTGGATGTAAAGTTTGATTTACGTATGTTTAACGAAGAATCTAATGCAGAAAATTTAAGCAACTGGATTATACATATTGAAGTTTATTACGGCATACAACAGATTGAAGAAGATGAGGCCAAGGTCTAGTTAGCATCTCTTCAACTGGGAGGCACCACTCTTGTATGGTGGAAGAGAAAACTTTAGAAAGGTAGTAAGCATATGGGTAAACTCCTTTTTTCTTGGTCTGAATTTGTTTTGTGTTAAAAGGATAATTTTATCCATTGGGGTATTGACAAAAAGCCATGATAGAATGGAAACATTTTTCGCATGGCAAAGGTTAAGATTTTCAAAGTTTCACAGAGGAATCTAGGAAAAAATCTTTGGAATTAGACATTCCTTTAGAGTCACCTAATACTTTGATGAAATGTATTGGTTCTTTACATAATTATCTTCAACATTCATTATTATTGTTTGAACCCACTACTCTTGATGTGGCTAGTGTGAAAGTCATTCACCTTGAAAGAAGGGGAAAATATGAACAAGAAAACCATGTAAAGAAGGTAATGATAATAGGGAAAATGGAATCAAAACCCTCTTGCACTCATTGTGGGAAAGAAGGTAATGATCAGGAGAATTGTTGGAAATTGCATCCAAAATTGAAGCCAAAGAGGAATGCCAGAAAATGGAAGCAGAAATTTTTTTCTATAGTGCAACATGACATGGATTCTGATTCAGATGAGATGAAGGTCACAACTGTTGGGATTGCAGGTGTTATACCATTTGAATTGGGTTCTGATTCAAGCAATGAGATAAAGATCGTAGCTATTGTGATTGCAAGTGATGGACCAATTGAATTGGGTTCTGATTTAGGTGATGAAATGAGGATTATAGTAGGTGTTACACCAAGATTGCATGGCTTCAAGAACTTGAGGAGATCATCTAGAGAATTCAACAAGAGAATGCTAAACTAAGAAGACTTCTACAAGTAGAAGAAGAGGAGAAGAAGGGATTGTAGCTTCAATTACAAACCATAGAAGAGGCCTTAGAAAATTTGAAGTGCAACGAAGGCTTAGTAAAGCCATCATCACCAGATTTAGAGGTAAATAGTGTGAGTGATTCTTTAGTTCCATGTTCTCATTATGATAATGATTTTGGTGCTTTTGAAAGACACACCATAGGTATTGGCTTGACACTAATGAAGAAAATGGGGTATGAAGGCAAGGACCTGAGATTTAATGGCCAAGGCATTGTGAATCCCATCGAAGTGGTAAAATTACCCAAATATGCAGGATTGAGCTATGTCACAGTGAAAAGTCTGAGATAGGAAAGAGCACATCACCACCTTTTAGTAATAGTGAGAACTTCAAAGGAAGACCTAAGGCAACCTCTCCTTGCAAAAGGTGCACCAAAGAAAACCATTCAAGGAAGAAGGTAAAGAAAGTCTGGAGGAAGAAAAAACATTGTAGCCATTGCATCAAGGGTGGACATCAAAAAGCCACATGTTGGGAGCTCCATCTATAGAAAAACCCAAAGAAGGACCAGAAGCATGTGAAAGTACTTGTGAAGGAATCAACCGATGAAGCAGTTCAACAAGGAAGCCAACTACAAGGAGAAATCTCACTATCTTGGTTATGTAAGAGATGGGTAGCCTTTTTAAGTAGTTGAGCAAGGCCAACATTGTGAATCACATGTTGTGAAAATGTTTGCAAAACTCATGAAGTGTATAAAATCACTTATGAATGTAACATAGTAATATTTTGGGCTCTAGTTGGATAGCAAAGGATATAGGTTCTATTATAAACTTTACCATGAGTGTGATATAAACTCTCGGCCAATAAGGTCTTGTTTGGAATCTTACAAGTTTAACATGTATTGGAAGCTACATATTTTCATATGGATATAGGTGTCATTTTCATCACTTCTGGATCTAAATTGCAAAGGTGAAGGAGAAGAAAGAAGAAGAAAGTGTGGTCTGTCAGAGAAATTTGTTATACAAATCAATATTCGAGTACTGTTCATACTTTTGGAGGACCAAAAGTCCTTCAATAGGGAGGAATGATCTTGGTGGATCTCTAATGACCCAAAAATCGAAGTCCTTAAATCACAACAAAACTAGGACTAGATTGAAGAGCTTGTCACGCGATTTCCAATCATGTATATGATGTCTCAATCCAACTTCATATGCAGAAGTTATGCCCAGTCAAAATTTTGGTCAAAGTTGGCCCAAGGGATAAATCTAGCAGGTCGCTAGACAAATTTGGAGTAGTTCCAATTTAGTGGTTCGGCTAATTCAACAATTGAAATTCGTAGATCTCGACTAAATTTAGAAAAGGGGTTTAATTGTGGTTAAATTTGGAGGCACCGGTAAATTTGGTGGTACCCCTCTAACTTTGGGGACAAAAGGTGGCCCAATAATGTGAGGCCATCTGCCCAACCTGATTGTGCCACCTGGCACCCACTTGGCGGTCAAATTGGCCCTCGCTTGACCAAATTTTCGCAAAACATTTTGGCGGTGTTTTACAACTTGACAACACTTTGCATGTGGATGGCATTATTATAACGATAAGTTATGTTAAACATGGCGACGAGATTCCAATATTATAAAATTGCGCAAGGCTTTATAAAAGTATGTGTTTTTACAAATATATATCGGTTGGCGTACTAGCCAACAGATCCCAACCAACATTTAAATATGTAACATACAATTCCAAATGTTAATGGATTCAGTAGAATTCAAAATACGTATAGTGATCAACTCGCTGGTGACAGTTTTAGTGCATGGTTAATATATAGTGTCCAATGGTTTTAAATGTTTTGACCGATGGTTATTCCATATGGTTACGGTGGAAGTTTAATATGATGCACGATTTGTTTATATGTTATATGTATAACATTTGCTAGTGGGTTATGTTTTACAACAAACAAAAATGGGGAGAGGCCCACAAGTTTGACCCCGGGACCTCGGCCCCAACATACGACTTAATTTTAAGTACGGAAACCAACATGTGCGAAGGGCTAGATTTGTTAATTCTACCCAAAGTGTATTACTTAAACCTGATTCATCGTTATTCGAACCAGCAGAGGAGAAGGTCGAGTGGAGCCGAGAGTAGAACATTGTTGCAGGGGCATAGAACCCCAGCCAATGGAACCCTAATAAACAAAACCTCGTGCAATGAAACCAAAAGGGCATAGTTGCAAGAGGACTATTATATGGGAATATTCTAAGAATATTTAGGGAATATTCTTCATGCAAAATTTGTGAGGAATCTTGAAGATTCTCTAGGGGATCCAAGGATGACAATGATAGAATATAGTCAACTTTATACTCATTTTATTCAAAAAATCACAAGAATCACAATTGTGCACTTTGTTTTTCCATGTGAGAATAGGATCTTAGGGGTCATGGAAGAAACCCACATTCTTAATTAATTTCTTCGCACAAATTTCAAGATAGAAATGCACCTTTCAGACGTAGGTCATCTTTATAGTCAAAAGTTTCAGGAGGAAAAGACGAACCTAGTGGTGTTTTGATTGTTGTGATTTGAATAGTCAAAATTCAAGTCACTCTTAGATTTGGAGGTATAATTATATATTTTTCCATGTGCTTGCCTTTCTTTTTTATGAGATGAATGAAGCAACTTACCTACTACTTAAATAGGGCCGAGAGACATAGTCCACACTTGACAAACTCCATTATCAAACTTTTGTGTGCATTGTATTTATGGTCTCCTTTTTGTTTCTTTTTCTTTGATTGTTTTCATATATGGTTTTTACATGATCTTTCATGCAATTTTGCTAACATCTATTTAAGAAAAGACCTTGGATAATGCTAGAATCAAATGAATACTGATAAATTAATAAGCATTGTGATTAAGGAGATGAATAATCAAATTTGTGAAAAACCAAAAACTATTTCAACAAGCTTTATAAATTTTGATGGTTTTCCCAAATTGAAAACTGTAAGATCATCATAGAACTTTCATATACATACTTTTTAGATGTAGATTAAATTTCCTATGTAATCCTTAATGGAATTGTTTTAATTTTGTTTTAATTTTCCAAATTCTATAAATTTATGAAAAGACATGAATTAAAAACAAAAAACAAAACTGTAAAAAATGATTCTTTATTCAATCTAAAATTTATTTGCTCATTTCTATCACTTAATATGTATCTTTTCATGATGTGGATCAACCTCTTTAAGGTTTATATTTAAGTTGAATTATTTTATTCTACAAAAATGTTCAATTGATTCAATTATGCATTGAAAACCAATCTTGATAAAAATATTCAATCATTATGATAACCAATTATTAAAAAAACATAGATATGAAACTAATTAAGTAACTCCAAATGAATGTATACAAAATTGAGTGGTCACAAAGAAAATAGGCTCAATTGACACAACCATTATTCATATGAAGAAAATGCAACAAAATAATAAGCGTTCATGATGCAACAAGTTTGATACCAAAACCATGATCATTAAGTTATATGCATTTAATGATGGCTCACTCTTATTCAAAACGTGCATACTAATGGCTTCATTCCAAAAGTGTTACATCACCATCACCATATCATTATTACATAAAAGATAAACCAAAAGAAATTGATGTTAAGAAACACTAAAAAAATAAATAACTAATAAAGGAAAATCATTAAATCATTCCTTGAAATCAAGTTGAACATAATCAAATATTTGAAAAAAATTAATAATTTAAAAAAAAATTAATTAATTAATTAATAAATAACAAATATATTAATCTACTTTTTCCAAAAATTAATGGTGTTTATTTAGGGCACAACAAAACCTAAATGGAAAAACCAACCATTGATGGCTTCTCAGCTCTTTTAAATAGAAGAGAAATACATGCAATGAGTTACACTTTTTTCTAAGTGTGCTTACTCTTGTTCTACAATCTTCAAGGTAATTTATAGAAATCCAAACTTTTGTTTTCAAACTTGGGTTAGAAATATCAAAGTTTTTCCCATTTCGGCTTGTGGAACCAACGCTTGTCCTTGTTGCTATGTCTACTTCATTCTAGAAATCATTTTTATGTTTGAGTGATTCCCATTAGAATTTGTTTCAATCATCCCTCCAACAAGCAAGGTGTGTACATTTTTATAGTGCTACCATGGAATTCCGATCAATCGGTTTCATCACAAAAGGTTGGTTCATCTTCTTATGGGGCCAAAATGAGACCTTTGGCATTCAATATTCAATTGGATCATTTAAAATGTTTGAATCATAATTTTGAAAAAAGAACAAAGTGTTTAACCTTTGTATAATGATTGGAGAAGAGCTTATTTTGAATCCATTTTGGATCACCTTAACTCCCATCCTACCAACCACTGATTCCTACCACCTAAATAGCCACTAACACTTTCACCCCAAAATACATATCCTCTAACCCTTAATTAATCCAAATTTCACTGCATGCTAATCCACTGAAAATTTTGAACAATATGCCCTTATTGTCCAGTGACATATAACCCAATAAATTGTATCTCCTTACACTTAAACTTTAACTATCAACACCTACCATATCGTTATTCTTATAGAATAAGACATATATTCATTATATCTATCCCACTAAATAGTAACTAGCTATTCACCCAAATAAAAAAGACTAAACATAAAACATATTGATGGAAATAATAATAATAATAATAATAAATATAAATAAATTGGGAAAGCTTCCCCTAGGACATCGCCTTTGGTGACTATCTCATTAGATCATTTTAATTTTAAGGATTTCAATGTTGGTCATAAAGTGTGACTTATATATCTATAGTTCAATGATGATGGTTGATACATGTATATTTTTATGATAGTGTCATTTTGAAGATGGTATATGTCAACCCATTTTGATTTTGTTCCTCAAAATGCCCTACCCATGATATATGCTCACTAAGAATCATTTGAAGTAGCTAGTTATACCTAGGAGCATTTCTAATATGTATTTCTTATGTGAGTTTGATTATATGCCTACATGTGAATTAGGTGAAGTTATGTGTGTGGATTATGTGTCTGAATTCTATGTGTGGATTGCATATGTGGGAGTTATTTCTGTATCATCTTTCCAATTCAATATTTTCGAAGATTCTAGCGTGTGGCCAATTAAAATTGTGAATTGACTATCTGGAATCTAATAAAATCATAGGGTGGTTTGATGCAAGCCAAATGTTGGTCAAATCATGAAATGTATGGCTAAAGTTACTCATAATCACTTAATAATACAAGGTGTGAAAAAGTGTTAATGAAACCCCAAATTTCCCTAAACTTTATACCATTAGAAAACAATTTGAATTCCTTATGACATAGGGACATGCAATCCTCAAAGTAGTGCTAGAAGGTGCCTTAATAAAATGTCACGTGAATACAACATTTATCTCATTACAACTAGAATCATAAGAAAGTGGGGCCAATGTTAGAAATTGCATAAACAAGCTCAAGTTTTTACAGATGTCGATGATCTAAGTGGATTTCAATATCCATTTACCTCTTCCATTAAATTAACATGATTCGCCACCTTGGTAGATTTTGTTATGATTTTTGGGTCCAAAACTTCTAAGGCCATTTTGAGGCCCTATAAAATGTTTTTGAGTGATTTGGGGGCCTATGCTTATGATGGAATTTCTAGGCTCTACGAAGAATTGTACTTCTCAATGAGATATTTCCAACAAGCTACTTGACACCCCAAATGGAGTTTGTATGCAAACATTGCACCCCTGGGAATTTGGCATATCAACCAACTTGTGACCCACAAACTGTTTGGAGCTTTACCTCCCAGGGTTAGGTTTTAGAACCTAAGGGTTCTTTTTTTATGTTAAAAGGCTACATTTTCTCCCTCTTTTAATATCCTTTTGTGAAACAGTGTAGTTGTCATCTCTATCTCTTCAATGATAAGCTATCACCATCCTATCCAACTTGTGTTCTATAGTATTCTATTATTTTATTCATTAATACAATTTGGGTTTTCACTATATTAATGTGATCTTTGCTATATTTCTCTCCATGTTAGTTCTATTTACTTTCTTTCCTTTCATTTTTTTCCTTGTAAAATCTAGATCAATTGATATGATAAGTGTTGCCACACTAGTATTTGATATGGGAGTGTGAAAACAATAAAGAAAATACCAAAAAAAATCTCATCTTAATGTAATCATAGAGGCCACGAAATTAAACCATAAGAAGGTTAGAACTACTTGAAAGGTTTCCCAAGGGTAAATAAACCACACATATCAATATCTAAGCAATATGTAACAATGATGCAAATTGAGTTATATGATAACACATGTCTACAATATTGTACTCTCTAATCTTCCGTGAAAAAAATGAGAATGGAGTTTAGGGGCCACACTAGGGTTATTTCTCTCTGTAATATGGTGATAGACATTTCCATGTGGAAGGAGATCATGATACTAAAGGAAGGAGGGTCACGGATTGCAAATGTTGTGTCCATCCCTTACCCTGATGAAGGAGGTTGTTTGTTTTGGACTTGGCTTTCTAAGGCACAGTCGCCCCTCAGATGTGGATTTCCTTCTACCTTTTTGGAAACGCATAGACACAAACCCTTAGATTATTCTTAAGAATGGGTTCATGGTAGGGGATTGAAAAATCTGGGCTACTTGTGGTGGGTATGCCCGGATGGGTGGGATCATGTTTTTCATTTTGTTCCTGTTATCATTCTTCACATATGCCTTGTGCTATGGTTTTTGGGTCCTGCAGAATCGTGGTGTTCTACACAGAAAGGAAACATGCTTTCTCAATGGAACCCCTCCCACATCCCCAAGTGTGGTTTGGTTAAAATACAAACAACCCTGGAGAAATAAATCTTTCATTTTTATTAAAAGTATCAGTGGGAAGTCCTCCCTATTATGGACCACAGATTGAGAATTGGTGAAAATTTTTAAGAAACACCTTGAGAATAGTTTGGGAATCTTTTAAATGTCTCAATGCCTATTATTCGAGGGGAAGATGTTGCAAGAATCCACCGAGATGATGCATTGTGGCATCTCGAGGAACTCTACCATTATTCTAAATATGAGGATGTATGGTGGAGCTCTAGGCACCTCAAACCCTAGTGGATCTACCTATTTTAAATATGCAGTGAAAGAGAAGACTATTAATCTAACATATCAACTCCAAAACAACCCAAAACCCTACATAGTGGAGCAAATGGATCAATCAACAACCATGGAGGTAAATATTTGAGAGGTAAACTCATTTTTTTCTACACTCAAATTCAAGGCTATTATATGTAGACTCAATGGTTTTTTTCCTATATCTGATGCTTTACACTAGTGGGTCATCACATTCTAGACCCCCAACTATGATATCTACTTACACTCCAAAGGTTTTTTCATAGTTCAATTTTATACTAAGAAATATCTAGAGAATGTCCTCAATGATGGGCCCTGGTTTTGGGGAAGAGCTTGGCTCTTTATCACCCCATAGTTCCCTAATTTTTGTGCCACAAATATGGTGGTCTCAACTATGTTGGTATGGGTGAAACTCCCAAATCTCCTCCTACCCTTCTGGCACCACAAGGTCCTAGCAGAAATTGGAAACACCCTAGGAAAACTCAAAAAAATGGACCATGAAAGAAAAGAGAAAAGTATTTTTACCTTTGCAAGAATATGTGTGGAGATAGACCTCAACAAAGGTCTTATTTTCCGTATTTAACTAAAACATAAAAGAATTCAGTGGACCCAAGTACCAGATTATGAGAATACGACATTTAGATGTTGATTATGCTTTCAAACATGACATAGATATAACATATGCCCTCACGCAAAAAATAATCCAAAAAGTAAAAAGAGGCAGGCGCATAATCTTAAAGGATGATAGTCCTCTAATCCTCACCTATCAGAAATCGATGAGGAAGAAATCATGGAGAAACAACCAAACTAAGGAGGTTGAATAGGCTCAACATGTTTCGTCTCCCCACATGCAAAATGACAACAAACTTCAGGAAAATTAGGCACCAAAATAGAAAGAAAACAAGACACTTATAGAAAATGGGATGGGGGATATAAAGAGAACACGTGTTTGAGAGCTTAGACTTAGACAAATAATCCCATCCAATGTTAACAGGTTGTGAACTAGCAATGGTTCTAGTTATTATGAACTCAGTAGGATGGTAGAAAGTGCAAAAAAAGAAGGGCGAGAAAGAGAAGTTAAGTAATTATTATCACATTTAACTTCGTTTATTTATTTGTATTTTACTTCTGGTTTCTTATTTCTTAGATCTTCAACAAAAAGGAACATCCTTTAGAATGATTTATAGCATATGCAAAATGTATTTTCTTCCTTTTTTCCATAATGAATAAAATTACAGGTCTTTTCCTTTGGAAAAAAAAAAAATTTATTTTGCTCTCAATTGACTCATAAAAAAATTATAACTGAGGAGTGTTTCCATGAAACAATTTGACCACATAACTTCACAAAGTAGATATAAATTATAGAAAGGAAAGGTTACTTCTCAAACTAGTTGATAATTGTTGGGAGACTATTTAGGCTTAACATGCCCATTATATTCAATGCAAGAAGTTCTTTCTTTTAAATAATTGAAATAATGTTCAGTTCACTAAATGTTGAAATTTTGAACATGGACAATGTATGTTGTTGGAAAATGTCTTATCGTGTTCATTCGAAAAAGGAAGGTCTTAAAATTGTGAAAAATAGCGTCAGTATATAATAGGTAGTGGGGGTGGTGTGTGTTAGTCCTTACAATCTCCTAAGCTGAAAAGAAAATCGAGAAGGGTAACCTCAAACCACTTCAGCTCAATAGCTAGTCCTACTGAGTATGAGAGGGATCTCTCTAAGTCTCTTATCAATGATATGACTTTAAAGAAAATAAATTTTGGGCTAGATATGTGTATTTGTTTGTTTGTTTGTGAAAATTTGAGTTTTAGGGTTTGTTGAACTTAGGGTTTGGAGCCACAAATAGGTCTAGGCTGTAGGAGTGTGGGAGAAAATATGAGAAGGAGCTATATATCAAAAGCCACAGTGTAATTTGAATATTGTTAGTGTAGTATAGAGGAGAAAGTGTAGAAGAAACTAATGAGCATAAGTAAACATGATTTCATTAGCTTAGGAAGACATAAACATAACTATGAAAACTAGATAACAGAGCTTGAAGAACAAGAATTCTGTATATTTCACTGTAAGGCATCCATAGAAAGAAGAGATATCATGCATATGAAGATGTTTAAACCATGAGAAAACAAATAGAATGAAGTACAAGCACCATGAACTCATTGGGCTAGAGTTCCTTGAAAATAGCTAAAACGTGTCTCTATATTAGCTAAAAAGATGATTACATGCAAGCTTCATTCACAAAAAGTTCAACCCTCTTCTCCTGAAGCGAAATGATAAATATAGACACTCCTAGACCACTTTCCCACCTTCAGGAGTCGAATTCCTTGGTGGAGGAACTAATTCCAAGATTCTCTCAACCAATAGGTGAGAGTGAGAAGGTAAAACTCAAACACTTCATGGAGAATTTGTTTAGGAGTTTGCTTCTTTTATGAGGCCTAATTAACATAAGAAAAAACCTATGATGTAAATTTATTCATGCCTACATAATCTAGCCTCGAAACTAGTGCCATTACATAGAGAATCCTGACTTTGGCTAAGTCAAACTAGAAACTAGAAATTTTACATAGTGAAATTTACAAATTAAAACACAAAAAGTGCAGAAGCGCAACACCGACTTTGAGCTGATTTTCATGTGCCTTCTAGGGGTCAACATGAAACACTAAGAGAACGATCAACTAGCCCTTCAAGTCTAGTTTCCAGAACAGTTTTAATTCTTGAATTGGAACCATGGGAAGGCCTTCAAAAATCCATTCTCCCAAGGTTACTCCAGGAGCGTAGCACCTGTCAAAAAAGGGTCCATAATGCTAGTTGTTTGCCACTTTTTTGCACTTTTCTCCAAAACTGAGCCACCTCTGCAAAATTTGAGCAAATGGGTTTTTAGAGGATGGCAAGAGCTTTCCAAAAATATAAACTTTTCCTCAAATGGAGGCCTAAGGAAAAATTGCAGCGCTGCAGGGTCAAAATTTTGGGTTTGTTTACAAACATATGGCTCAAATATGGAGTTATATCTCTCTAACCATAAGGAATTTTGGAACAATGAGCGAGGGTTTGTGTATAAGGATGTTTTGAACTAAAACCTCTCTCCGTTTCTAGAAACTCATTTTCATTTTCTCGTAATCCGTGCCACAAAATCATGACTAAAATAGGAAATTAACTTGAATTTTTTTTATTTTCTGACATAGGTCTCCAAGAAAGTTTCATATCTCCCAATATATGATACCTGTGTAAAAAATGAAGGATTTTTTGTCCCTTGGTATATTATTGACAAAAACCTCTTCCACTTTTGTCAATTTCATCTCCATTTGGTCAAAAACACACTTTGAAGAAAAATTGTCCCTGTGTGCCGCAAATGACCTCTTGATGAGTTTGTGAGGCACTGATCTCTTTGATGTTAGATGGCTCAACTCTTCAGACATGTCCTCCATTATTGTACTTCTTCTTTTCAGTGTGTGTGGCCTTTGCTTCCAAGGTGAAACCCTAGCTCACTAGGAGGAAGAATTAGGGTTTAGTTTTAGGAAAACAGGGGATTTGAGACAGTCTTGTAGATGGAGGGGAATGAAGGGGTTAGGGGATTTCTAAATTCTTGGGAAAATTTTGGGTGGTAGGGATAGATGTTAGGGAGTGTAAGGAGGTGGAATTTCTTGAAAAGAGTGAGGGAAAGGTGTGGAAAAGTCCAAAACACAATCCTAACCTAGAAATTTGCAAAAACACAGCATTGAGCTAGGGTTTAGGGAAAATGAGGGGAAATGAAGGGAATGGGTATGGGAAATGGTTGGGAAGGCTATATAAGGTATTTTTGGGGGTTATGGAACATAAAAACTAGGATTTTTCTCACCTCAATGAAGCAAAAGCATTTGTATACCAAAATCACAGCGAAACCCTAGGAGAGGGATTTTCACCGAGTTCTTCAAAATGAAGGATGCATAAGATGTGCCAGATGTTTATTTACTTGCTAAGGAGATGCTTAAACTTGTGAGTGATGAAATGAAACCATTTTGATTCTTTGGTCCTTTGTAGCTTGAAAGTTGATTTTTGCTTTGGTAGTGGCATGACATCATATGTCCTTTTGAGAAGTGATGAGACGAGGTAGTGTACTGTAGCATTGACTTATTTGAAATACAACATTACCTTTACCTTTATTTTGCTTTCACTAAGCTGCTAACTCCCTTTACCCACTAAATTAACTCATGGACATGTTTTTTTGACATATGGTATCATGACGAAACATGGAGTGAAACCCTAGACCATGACCTAAAATGAGGAATTTAACCATTTCATGACCCAAGACACTTAAATGAAGATATGATACCTAGAAGACAATGACCATGATGAGTGATGAAGACCATGAGTAAGTGAAGGGAGCAACAATGACCTAGACATCAACAAGTAGTGACTAAATTTTTATTTGAAGACTCATTGAAATGACAAAAATTTGACTTGACACCCTAACAACACCTTGTAAGAGCATATTTGATCACTGCTGATGGGCTGCACTGACTGACACTAACAGTGTGGAGGCAGATTTTTAGTTTCAGAGTTTTTATAGATTGTGGAGGGTATTAAAAGGATTATTTTGTAAACATAGGGGATATCTAGTATATATAGGGATTTTTAAATTAGAATGTTGTATTGGGAGGGGGGTTCAACAAAAATATTTTCAGATGGAGTTATCAATATCAAGTGAAAATAGAATTATTCTTTAATATCCCAAGACCACATGTTTCATGTCATAGGTTCATTGAGTGGAGGCCCCATAGTTTTGGGAAACTTCTAAGTCTACTATAATATTTTCTAGTTTCCTTTTGTGAGGTCTTAATGGTATGAATCCATTACAAAAAAATGTAAAATATGTGCTACACTTTTGATTTTTATTACTTAAAATTTGAATTAATGTAAGGAAAGGATCTTTCTTATTTCTATCTCACTCAAGGAAGGTATAATTAATGCATCTTCACCTCAGCGTAAGTTATAGGGTAAATATCAACACTAACTTTGAAAAATTAGTATCAAAATTTAAAAACAAATAAAAAGGAAATGTGTTTAAGTGTATCAAAAGAAAATGATAGTACATAACTATTTCCACTAGGACAAGATCTTTGGTGATAGTCAATGATCACTTTCATCATTTTAATGGATTTTTTTCTAACAGTGATGGGTAGGGGGGGTTAGGGGCATCACCAATTTTAGCCACAAGAACAGTAACTAGTGGTGGCCTTACATCAAATATTATTGCTATCAACTGATGATATTCTTAAAAGCCATGTTATTATTTTAGTTGTTGAAGCCAATTATGGAAACCATCCTTTGAGTTATTATGGTTCATTCATGATGTTCACCATAAGTGACTGATGATGACCATTTAAGGCTCATCACCAGTGTCAGTGTTTATTGTAATGACAAATTCTCTTTCAACCTTCACTTTCTTTCTTCGTATGGAAAAAATTACAAATTATTTTCTTCCATAATGTTTTAATTATTGTGCTCAAATTCCTTTGTGTGGCTTATGAAAACAAATATTTTAATTTATACAATACTAGCTGTTATAGACATTTTTGGGCACTGCAACCCCAATCATACATGTCCATAAACTAAGGGCTCCTAAGTCCCTAAAAGTGTTGCTTCACACCCTAAAGGAACAAGGTCATCTGATTACATCATCTCCCAGAAGTTGTCCACAGGAAACTGCTCAGAACTGGTCAAAACTGGACCATACAGGTTACTCAGTGCTAAGGGTGTGATGCATCCCACCTGCCCAGTGTAAAGGGTGCGATGCATACTAAAAAGCCCTTCTGTAGGGTGCGATGGGCGAGAGTGGACAAATGGCAGAGACAGTTTGCGAGGTGGATGATCATAGAATCTTCCAGAAACTTCTCCTATGACACTTGCTTCTGAATTCGCCCAAAGATGAGTAGGAGATCATCAATCTCCAAGTGGAATCAAGAAATATCAGAGAGAGGACACTAATCAAAATCCCAGAAGCTGACTCAAACCCCTGCAATCATCTATATATGGATCCCTCATCCCAGAGATCCAAAGGCTGGAATTTTGTATCTTGTAAGGAAGTGTTGTTGGTTTCTTGGTGGAACATCATAGCGTTGGGTGATCTAAGCTTTTCATGAGGTGAAAGAAGGGCTTTCATGCTGGAGGATGACTCTAGGTCAGAACAATTAGATGTAATCCTCTTTGCTATTCTTGATATTAATAAAGCTATTCAAGTTTTCCTCCACATTCTTGTATGTTTGATGATATATGCATTTGTGTGGTCAATATATATCTGGTCCTATATTGTTTATGATTGTAGATATCTGTTCTCTGATAGTATTATGCTGCTTTGATTCCACAGGTGCTCTTTGAAGCTGGGTAGATGAAGAAGAAGCGGCAAGGATCTGTCAGAAGGGAGAGGAACCGAGCAAGGAACCAAGCACAAGACTGAGGTTGGTGTCCTTCATTCCCCTATTATCTACTTCTCATAAAGGAAAATGAAAGTGGTTTTAGTTTGTTTGTTTCTAAGATAGCTACCAGTCTTAGTGGGACTAACAGCTCCGAGTGGACACTAGATTTCCTGATAACAAAATGGCGACTCCACTAGGGAGCGAATAGATTGTTTGTTTGTCTATATTTGTTTGTTTTATAAACTTACAGACGGAGCCTGAAGTCAAGCCAGCTAGCCTTCGAACTGCATTTGCTATGCAAGTACAAAGTAGATCAATGCTGCTTCAGTCTATCTTTGGGTTTTGTTTATAAACTGAACAATCGATTTGCAAACTTTCTAATTTCCCTAGTGGTGGCTCTAGTAACCTCATTAGATCAACCCCTGTGATTTATATTTACTGTACATCATTTGCTCGGCCTAAATCCCTGAACTGAGCTGCAAACTGTGACCCGGAACCCAGTTGAAGTCTTGTCCCTGGACCATCGCACCTTCTACTCTTGGGAATCTGGATGCATCGCACCTCCCGTGTGCAGTAGGTGCACTGCATCGCACTTTCCCTATGTTACAGGTGCGTTGATCAGACAAGACCTCTTCTGCTCTCAGTTTTTGGTTTCTGTGTTCACTCCCTTCAGCTCTATTCAGGAGTTTTGCTATCTGTGATCAGCATACCATTGTGGAAACCCCCTTCCTTTCCATCATTCCGCCTCCATTGTGAAAAGAACTGTGAATTTTTTTATGTATTGTGCACCATTTTCAGTTCTCTTTTACAAAGAAATAGCGTAATCGAACTGTCGTCTTTTGATTTAAAAGTGTCGCAAGTATCATTTCCAGTCAAAGAAAAGAATTCTATTGTTCTTGATGGTCGATTATACAGTTACTCTTGTATTTGATTTGAATTAGTAATTTTTCAAGTGTCGAAAGCAGTTTTCAATTCAAAATAGCAAAGGGTCGTCATTATCTTCCTTTCATTTTTGAAAAGAAATTTGTTAGTACTGTCGCTTTGAAAAGATAATTCAGATTTGTACTTAGCATTCTTCTTGTCATTCACACATTAAGAAAGTTGAAAACAAATACATGATTGTGCATTTGCATTTAGACTACTTGTTGGTTTGATTTAGGACAGTGCATCTAGTGTGTGTTCTCTGCTCTATGTTGAAAGAATATCATCTCTCTTTCTTTAGTAGCTAGGATTTTCATTGCAAAAAGAAGATTAAACGATTGTTTATCATCTTAGATTGCATTTTAGGAATTATATCTACATCACGCGGTGAACCTGAAAGGAAAATTTCTTAAGAAAGATCAACTGTAAAATAAATTCAATGAACATAAAAACGCTTTGGAACCTAACGCACAACATCTAGAAGTCTAGGCTAGAGACGTATTCCGGCATCGTAAAGCCTGGTAACTGTCGCTTTCACTGTTGGTTGGGTGATTCCTCCTCTTTGAGACAACAATTGCCAATACGGACTTGTGCTCCCACGTACCGTCGAGTATATATTGGGAGACCACAATAGGCTATATCCTTTATCCATAGGAAGCCGTGTCTACCACCCTATCGATCGCAATGCACTAAACACAACATTCGGGAAGATGGACTGCCGTACCGTAAAAATTATTCTGCAGTTTTGCGATTGGTTTGGTAATCCCTCTGTCTAGATTTCCAGAGTAGTCTCTTTCATTCCTTTTCAGACTCATTAAAGGAAAAGTTCCATCTGAGCACTTGCCACTTCAGGCTCATTAAAAATCGAAGGCGACTAGAGTCATATTTTGTTTTTTCTCAACTCTTAAAAATTAAAAAAACAAGTTGTGTCAAAGCGTCTAAAATTCATTTAATTCAAAAACATTTTTCCCCTTTATTTTTAGTTAATAGAGTAATCCGCAATCGTGGAGGAAAGTCAATCAAAACCCCATCGTTCGCGGAGACTTACGAGTCAATTGTCTTTGTCCCCAAAATCAAAACTATTCCAGACAAAGCGAACTCGTTTAACCGGCTCAAAGTCCCCTAGTCAGGTTGGAACAAGTGTTCTGACACCCTCGGAGACTCTGGTTACTCCAAACATTTCTGGTACCCCTACCTTTACAGAAGAAGTTCCGCAGCGACTAGAGGATAGTAGAATTGATCCTAGTGTGAGGGTAAACACTTCTATACTTAAACCGGCTCCATTTATAGCTGATTCGGAAGGTGTTGTTCCCAAAACATCAGTCGCTGCAGAATCTATACCTTCTTCGGCACCGGAAATATTTTACGGACCTGATGGTCTACCTCTTCCACCTGGTTTGATTGCTATAGAAGAGATTGTGGAGGATCCACCATCTAGTACTCCATCGCAATTTGGAGTTGGGATCACTCTATATCCTTCTTCATCAGAAATTAGTCTACCGTTATCGGAAGTTCCTGTAGAATTGCTAGGAAATCTTTTGGATAGACTAGATATGTCTGAACAACTGTCAACATCTAGGACTGTGTCATCTGACACAGCAGTGGCAGAACTTCCTGCTACCACTCCAACAATGTTTGCTGGCATACCATCTGTCGCAACTAGCTCTCAATCACTGGATGGAATCCATCCAGGGGTTGTTTCGATGGTATGGTCTGTTCCCGTTTGTTCGTCCAGAATAATATCTGGAATCTCTTATGTTGAGTCTCAGCAAATTGATCCTTCGCAATGTCAATTTTGGCAGTCCGATCCTCAAAGGAAAATAATTCCCTTAAGCACTGGATTACCACCGTATGGGGGGCATTATGCCCTTTCATTATCGCCTCCGGGAGGTCAAACATATGAGAGTTCGCAACAGAATTCAGGTTATGCTGGAATTACGTCAAGTGGTTGGATACCAATACTGCCTCAACAACCAAGAGTTGTATACTCAATGCAACAATGTATGCCTATGTCAAATATCCCCACTACACCGGCTATTGTGATGGTGTCGCAAGTACAAACGTTACCTGTTGTATGCCAACCTCAAGTCTCTCAGGTCACAATCCAGTAGCCCCTTGTCCCTGTGACGCCACCACAATCATCAGTTAGTGGCTCCTTAACCGTAGTGACCCAGGCTCAAATGGGTACCATTACCCCTCATCTCGGTCAAACAGCCAGTATTGGACAACAGCACATGGTCTCACAACCATGGCTGGTGCAATATCAACAACCACAATTCCAACAAGTTTACCAAGGATCTGAGCACCAAATCTTTGCAAGTAATGGGCAGCCGTATATTCAAAACGGACAACATCAACCATTTCATAATGGTTATACCCATCAACCTTATCAAAGTTATCAGCATCAAATGCACTATGCTGGTATGCAAAGACCCACTGCTCAGGCAATCCCATCTTATCCTGGGTATGCTTCGCCGAACCTGAATCAACAATTGCCCTTCGTGGCAACTTTAGAGTTACCAGATCTAAACCGACTAACAAACGATCAAATCACTTACGCCCCTTGGTGTCCAGCGATTCCTCATAAACTTCCGTCAGATATTCCTAAATTTAATGGAAATCCGAGTGAAGACCCGTCGAATCATGTGATGACCTTTCACCTGTGGTGTTCATCTAACACTCTAAATGATGATTCGATCAGGCTTCACCTTTTTCAGCGAACTTTAACTAGTCCGACAGCAAAATGGTATATCGAATTGCCTAGAGCTTCGTTTGATAACTTCAATACCCTAGCCACAACCTTTTTAACCCATTTTCAGTTACCCATAAGGTACGAAACGGGAACAGAGCTCCTTACCAATTTCAAAAAAACGACGGCCACTCACATATCTGATCATATTCATGAGTGGCGACATCGTCGTAGAATGGGAAAAACATATGTTCCTGATCAGCTGTTGGCTGAATGGTTTATTAAGTCATTGTTACCTTCTATTACAGAAGATGTAGCAAAGGGAGGAGTCGTCACTGAAGAGCAAGTAATTGCTCATGCGCAATATTTAGACTTAATCTATACTCAGTCTAGCATGCTCTACGATAAAATCCCTGATGCTCCTAGACCGGAATTTTCCATTCCTCCCTCTCCTAAATCAAACAAAGATTCTCATGCCGGGGATGGCGTGATAGGAACGACCAACACGAAAAATGTAAAGGCTAAGTCGAAGAAAGCCCGTACGGTTTCAGTCAAAATGAAAATGAAGAACTTCTCGCCTCGGAAGTAAATGCCATATCGACTGACAAAGGCAAAGAAACCAAGCAACCAGGAGGCAAGAAGAAAAAGAAAGGGAAGAAGAAGAAACAGGAGGAGTCGTCCCCTGAAAAACCTTCTGCAAACCCTTCTGGAGATAGGAAACCAAATCGTGCATGCTTTATATCTGATGAGTATCATTGGACAAGAGAGTGTCCATATAAAGCTAAGCTTAGAAAATTCTTCAAGAATTCAAAAACCTCGACATGATTGACTGATCCATTTCCAAATCCAGGAACAAATCTAGTTGCTAGTGACAATGCTTCCTCGTCCCAAGTGCTAATGTTGTCGGTTTCGAAGCAGCAAAACGATGCTTTGATATCGACAAGGAATAAAGATTACGGGAATCCACAGCTGTCGGACAACAAGGCCAATGATCAACCCAGTAGTTTGACAACAACTTCGATCGAAGTTGTGCCACCCATCATTCCTGAACTAATGGTAAAGCTGCCAAAGAGAGTAGTACACAAATCGACATTTAATCCTCGTGCCAGAGTAGCACAACATTATAATATAGTGGAGAATCTGGCCCAATCGCCATCTGCTATGTCGACACTTGAGGTACTGCAAAATTGCCCCTCTCAAAAGCAGGCTTTATTATCAGTGATAGGTTGGATTGACCCAACGGATTCCAATCTTGTGTCCTTTAATCACAAAGGATATGACCCTCAGCTACCAGCTCAACTAGCTTTCCTTATTCAAGTGAAAGCCCTCAACAAAATTGTTCATCGAACAATTATTGATGAGGGGGCATCTACATGCATCATGTCGATGAGTTGCTGGAAAACTTTAGGATCTCCACCCTTGTCACGATCTTCGACAACATTAAAAGCATTTGATCGACGAACATACACCGCATATGGGATTTTAAGTAACTTGCAAGTCGAAATGGGGGGAAAAATAGTAGAAATAGATGTTGAAGTAATTGACGGAAACCTCGATTACAACATCCTACTGGGAAGGCCCTAGATATATGCTATGGCAGCCGTTGTGTCGACCTACTTCAGGAAGATTGCATTTCCCTTTCAAGGAGGAATTACAATCGTCGACCAATAGACATTTCTCCCCAACAGTTCACAAGTTACGGGAAGCATTCTGATGATCCACGGAAGCCCTCATTCGCTTCAAAATATCGGAGTAGGCCTACTAAAAAACCCTATATTAATGGGAACTTTTGCCCTACCACCTCCAATCAATCTGGCGGAAGTAGCAACAGTGGGAACCTGCAATATGATATCTTCTATTCAAAAGATCTCTGAAAATGATATTAACATGGATCATCTGTAGGTATTGCCTCCAAGCCCAATGGAAATCTTATAGCAATCAATGTTTTCGACATGGGAGGCAAACCCAAATCAACGCTCATCAAGTGTTTGGATAGATAGGTCTAAAGAATATGGTACCCCTTCAGATCCTTGGTCGCAAGTACATTATACAGACGAAGGAATTGTTCAGTCAATGATGATTGAAGGGGCGCCATGGGAAGATTACCACCATCGTTCCCATCTTCTAGATTACAAAGAATATATTCGTAGTGACCTTCATCATCCCTCAGTTTTTGATTTTCTATCAAATACTGTAAACACAGTGGATTCTGAGCGAATTTGTCCAATATTGAAGAGACCATCGCCATAAATATCTCAACCAAAACAGATGTTGTAGAGAATATTCATGTCGGCAAAACTTGTTCTCCTTCAGAACTGGAAATATATAACGCTCTTTTTCGCGAATTTAGAGATGTCTTTGCTTGGTCGTATGATGAAATTCCAGGCATTGACTCGAGCATAGTTGAACACGAAATTAAGATGTATCCAAATGTCAAACTGGTACGACAACGGCTACGGCAGGTGCACCCCAAGAAAGCCGCTGCCATCAAGGAAGAAGTTGAAAAACTTCTCCATGCTAGTTTTATTTACCCGGTTCCTCTAACTAATTGGGTATCGAATATTGTTCCTGTAATGAAAAAACAAGGAACGATTAGAGTGTGCATCGATTATAGGGATGTAAATCAAGCTTGTCCGAAAGACAACTACCCTACACCCTTCATTGACCAGATAATTGATGAATGCGCTGGATGTGAAATCTTTTCATTTATGGATGGATTTTCCGGGTATAATCAAATAAATATCCGCCCACAGGACCAGTCAAAGACTGCATTTATTTGTCTGTGGGGCACATTTGCATATCGCAAGCTACCCTTTGGTTTAAAGAACGCAGGGGCAACATTTCAAAGGGCAATGAATTATGCCTTCCATGACATCAAAAGCATCGTTCAACCATATCTCGATGATCTTCCAGCTCATTCGGGAAAGCGGATCGATCATCCGCAGCATTTGAGAGTGATATTTCTACGTTGCCAACACTACAAGATACGACTCAATCCACACAAATGTGTGTTATGTGTCAAATCTGGTCATTTACTTGGCTTTGTGGTCTCAAAGGATGGGATTCGTCTCGACCCATGTAAGGTTCAGGCAATCATTAATTTGCCTCCACCTTCAAATTTGCTTCAGATTCAGAAACTCCAAGGGAAAGCAAACTTTCTGAGGAGGTTCATTCCAAATTACGCCAAACTCGCTAAAGGTGATACTTGTCTATTGAAAAAAGAAGTACCCTTCATCTGGGATCAGGTCGCGCAAGCTTCCTTTGATTCTTTAAAGGAATCCCTAATAAAAGCATCATTAATGTACGCTCTCGATTATCAAAAAGACTTTAACCTATATCTGGCTGCAGCGGATACGACCATCGCAATGGTTTTAGTCCAAGAAGACAATGGAATTGAACATCCTATATATTATTTGAGTAGAAACTTAATTGATACAGAAAGCAAGTATTCCTACTTTGAAAAACTAGCTCTCACAGCTGTTCAAGCAATAGAGAGATTTCGACACTATGTCCTCTTTCGAAAAACTACCATTCTATCAGATTGCAACCCCATGACTTATATATTGTTGCGACAGTTGCTGGGGGGAAATATTCAAAATGGATAGCAATTCTACAAGAGTTTGATCTGGAATTTATAAAATCCAAATCGAAGAAATCCCTGGTTTTTGCGGAGTTACTATGCGATATCCCATCGTCGTTCAATGATGCAACATCAAAAGAAGAAATCGTGGACGAATCTTTGTTTCTGATATCTTCAAGCAATTCGTGGTATGGAGACTTAATAATCTATCTCCAAACCCAAACATATAGGTCTAATACCTCGCACTCGGAACAATGACGTATTTGATACCAAGCAAAAGACTACATGATCGTCGGTAATACACTTTACCGTCGTGGTGTTGATACAGTTCTGAGGAGGTGCCTCACCCACGAGGAGGCTGAAAAAGTCCTGAATGATTGCCATTCAGGCGCATGTGGGGGGCATCAATCTGGTTACGCTATGGCGCAAAAGATTTTACAAGCAGGATACTTCTGGCCAACAATGTTCAAAGATTGCATAACCGCAGTCAGAAGTTGCCATGCATGTCAAATCTTTGATTGAAAAACCAGAATACCACCCGCACCTCTACAACCAGTAGTTGTTGTTGGGCCATTTGCCAAATGGGGCATAGATTTCATGACATGTAACCCCACCTCGGCCGGGGGGCATGGGTATATCATAGTCGCAGTAGACTATTTTACCAAATGGGCCGAGGCGATGCCTACATTAAACAATAGCGGCGAAACGACTGCCCTCTTCTTTTTCAATCATGTAGTCTCCAGATTCGGCGTTCCACAAGCCATAGTCACAGATCATGGATTGCATTTTTGCAATCACATGATGGTTGAATTGGCTGCCAAATTAGGGCTGTCCCATGACAGCTCTACTCCATATTATCCGCAGGCCAACGAACAAGTTGAGGCAATCAACAAGGTCCTGAAGTGGATGCTGCAAAGGATGATTGGAGTCCATAAAAGGAGTTGGCACCTGATCTTGTACTCAGCCTTGTGGGCATACCGGACATCGGTGAGGAATGCAACCGGGTTTACACCCTTTCAACTAGTGTATGGCCTAGAAGCAATCTTACCGGTTCAGTGTGAAATCTCATCCCTCAAACTCGCGGTCGACCTTCTCCCCGGAACTTCAGAAGAGGAGGCTCGTTTCTTGGAACTAATCCAATTGGATGAAACCCGTCATGATGCCACTCTAGCTAACGAAGCCCATAAGAAATGATTCAAGGTGCAGTTCGACAAGAATGTCAAACCCCGTGTCTTCTCAGAAGGTGACCTAGTCTTACTTTACGACCAGGAATCCGATAAATTGGGAGCAGGTAAGTTCAAGTCCTTATGGATGGGCCCCTATATTGTTAAACATGTATTAGCAAAAGGAGCCTACGAGTTAGTAGATTATGATGGGATTCCACTAGTGCAGCCTCGTAACGGGTTGTACCTCGAGCGTTACTATGCTTGACTCAAGGTAGTGACCCCTATGCTTTTGTTACATTTTTGTTTTCGCTAAGGGTAATTGTTTTGGTTAAATGATCCGCTTTTACATTTGTTGCAGATGTCGGACCTATTGGAATCATTTGTTGGATATGCCGACGGAGTGAGTCGTAGTTCGCGGAACCTATCTTCTGCGGCATGGGCCATCTTCGATCCAAGCGGCGAGTTAGTGAGTTTTAGAGGGGTATGTATTGGTTGGTCAACGAACAATATTGTTGAATACAACACATTGATAGAGCTCCTCTCTGATGCCATTACGCGTGGCATACGCCGACTCGTCGTCAGGCTAGACTCACAACTCGTCATCCTACAACTCACTAGTATCTACTCCGTACGGAATCCAGCTATCTATCGCATGTTCCTAAGGGTCAAGATTTTGGAAAGGCAGTTTGATTCTATTCAATATCAGCATATTTCCAAAAACTTAAACACATTAACAGACTCATTGGCAAATTATGTGTTAGATAGACATTTGCAACATTTATAAAAGAAGCATTTCATCAAATATTTGCATCAAGATCACGTAACTCAACCAAAATAAAGCTCTGAAAATCAAATATATATATATATATATATATAACTGTTTATGGTTCATACATAATGTTCTGTAACCAGGACAAAATCGGTCAAATGACCCAAAACTCAAAATGCTAGGGACACCCTAGTCTAATGATGCTGGTGATAACAAGTCACCACCTGTGCAATCATGCGTAAAAGCCTAGTCCATCGACTCGACACACCAGTGGTATGTCGCTGCAACCTCAGAGGCAGCTCGTCGGTCCTCACGTCCGGAATAATAAGAGTGAGGCCTTCGATCTGATCCTGCAATGCTGAAAGAGTCTCGGCCACATCAAGGTCGCAAAGGATAGCCCTCCCCACAGCCTCTCCTGCTCGAGTGACAGCTGGTACTCTCAGACGTACTACTGGCCGAACTGGTCCAATATCTGCATGAGCACATGAGTTTTGATTAGTCCTGATAGAAGAAAGCACAAGAACGTTATAAAAAAGAAACGATAAACAGAGATATGGTTAGGGAATTTACCAATAGCACCCTACTTCTCACCAGCCGGAAACACCAAATCCAGGTCACCCCGGAAATCCATACCAATATATGGATACTTGGAAAAAACCATCTCCTGGCGGTTGAACCACTCGAAGAAGGTGTTAGAAAAGGAAACCTGGGACTGACCAGCATGTCGGGCCATAAGGTCAACCCATCTCTACATCCGTGGCTCAGTCGGTGGAGGTAAGCCAAGTGAAATGTACTGTGGCTGCATCAGTGGGATCTTTTCCAAGGCGAAAGCGGTCAAAATAGAACCATAGCCAAAGTTCTTGGATTTTTCTCTTTTTACCTTGGTCAGTTGTTCTTTCATCATAGGGAGTACCGTGTCACACTAGTTGAATACCTTTGGTTCAAGGCATTCCAAGGCGTACTGCATATAAGACCTGTTAGCCACGTGAAGCGCCGCACTACTAGCCAGCCTAGCAAAAGTGAACAGAATGGTCCTCAAGGACTGGTCATTGAAATCTCTGATGTTGATCTTGCCGTCCCTACTCGGTTGAGATCCCTCTTTACAATACTGGCGAATATAATCTCTCACGGATTCACCCCCGCGGGCGGAACCTGATAATGAAAGAGGGGCACCACGCCTCGATAAACCGGTCCAAAAATAGATGTCCACGATAGTCAAGGGGATAGATTTTCCTCTGATCTGAAACACCTGATTGGTAGGATCCCATGCATCGAGAAGATATTGCAACAAGTTGATTTGTTGCCTCATGCTAGAGATGCGGAAAAACTTGAATAGGCCACAGTTCCGCAGTGCAGTTACCATAACCGGATCATGTAAAGCAAGCATGTCCTCTTCTTCATGCTTGCGTTCTCGCCATGTAGCAACCATTTTGCTCCAATGAATCTCTACAAAACAAGCAAGAGAAGAGTCAGGGTCCTGATTTGGCAAAAAACAGGCAAAAATTCCATGAGAAAACAGTGCAAAAATTTCCCTTCTCGCGCCCATCGCACCCCCAACAGTGTACTGGGTGAGATGCATACTGACTGGCCAATGGCCAAGCCAGTATGCATCGCACCTTTTGATATAGGAAGGGTGCGATGGAGCCAAGGCGAATTTTTCAAACCCCAGAGGCTTAGAAAAATAGGGAAACATGCATAGAATTCAAAAAGCAAGAAATGCAACTGAAGAGCTCAGGTTTAGCTCCTACCTGGTCTAGACAGCACCAAGAATCGTCCACAGAATCTCCCGGAATTAGCTGGTGAAAATCAAGGGGGAAAAGCACCTCCAAAGCTCCAACAAACCAAAGTTCAAATGAAATGGTAAAATGAGGGGTAAAAACCACTTTTAAATTACTTTTCACGTAATTCAAGTAAAATATTAGTGTTTTAACTCATTTTTGAAACATATATTGTTCATTTCTAATCAGTTTGATGAAGCAATTGAACAGGCAGTACAACCTTTGAAGGAACAAAGTGATTAGTGGTGAAATTAAATCAATGACCATTATCACGAGTAGTTTTTATGTGGAGTTCAAGCTCGTTAAAAATTAAACCTAAGCAATGAGAAAATGTTTCCCCCAAAGTTTAAACTCATTAAAAAATGAACCAATTTCCGGTAAATAAGCATTGTGAATGCATTATCATCAGCTTTTGAGCCCTGGTCGTGTTCTCATCATCACCTCCACTCTGCTTTAGCCGATCATTCACCTCCATTTGATTGTTTACCCCTTTTTAGGAACAGCTGCAAAGAGTGATCCTATTAGCCATCCTTGTGACACTGCCGTGATTGGAAAATTCCAAACCTTACCTGGAATCAGCTGCTACCCAAAATTATCACTCATTCCTCAAAAACAAGTCTCCTTTAAGCTCTTTTCACCTGACTCGTAAAATATGAAAAGATTGTTGAGCGATTGGCCTCTCCAGCTCGTTAAAGTGACCGAAAGTGCTATCCCTCCTCTAGATTTTAATCTTTTTGGACCTGAGGGATTATCACACAAAAATATCGAGCGCTTGTTTTGTTCGGCTCGTTAAAATTACCGAAAATTCATCCCTTTCGTATTATTTTATACTTTTTCGGACTTAAGGGATTATATGATGAAAAAGGATTATTGGATTTTCCTTTACGTCCCTTTCAAACTCTCTAAAATTGAAAAGTACCGAGTTATCTTTGTCGTTAAACTCGTTAAAATCGAATAGCGACAAACTTGTCCATATAGACAAGAATGAGTTTCATTGTCGCTAGGCTCGTTAAAACATAGCGACGGGTTTGCCTGAAGGGCAAATTATAGAACAAGCATATGTTATCCTCCTCAAGCTTGATAAAAATAAAGAGGTACTAGTCAGCAATGACTGGGGAAAAATTGGGAAGAAAACTTGAAGAAACTTTATTAGTAGCAAGTCACTCTTGAACATGACACTTTCGCTCCGTGTCCGAGTCAGGTTGGGTTATTCCATTCACCAATCATATCACCATTGGTCCATCGCACCATCCATATTTGGGTTTAACGCTACCAATCCATTTCAGTGTCACCGGTATGTTCAAGAGAAGTCGCTCAGAGAATTCACCTGTGTCTCACCCGCTGCAATACATTCACGCTCCATTCTTTCATGACCGCCACCCTGAACCCTATATCACCAGATCGTTTTCACCTCCAAAATCATTTACTCCATTCAGTGTCGTAGATGTGGGATTCATTAAGGCCCTCCTACGATGAGTGGCTTCTTGTCGAAATCAGCTCATTATCCAAGAAGTCGACTTAGGAACAACCCTTTCAGTACTTTGAAGCTTGCATGCCTCAATGGCAAGTTTCTCACTTCCGGCGATAAGTTTACATCAATGGCCTTTGACCGAAAGATTTTGCGTGGTGTTTGACGCCAAGTCCCTTTTTCACACCATGTGAATTGTACTGTAGTACCTTGAGGGTCATCATCATTATTGGTGATTCCTCTCGTGCCTGTTAACAACTTACATCATTGGCTGGTAATCAGGCGATGTCTTTCCATGTTCGACTCCAGAACATCTTTCACATGTATCAACTTGTACTCTGAGTGAAGATTGAACAAATTTGAAGACCCCAGATCTAGTTTCATCCATCCGGGCTGCGATATATTCAGGAAAATAAATACATCAAATGTACATCATTGCTGCACAGATGATCATCTGAATCAATGGATGATGGCTCTATCAAAATCATCAGTCTGCCACACAGACGGTTGTCTGTCTTATGTACATGAAAATGAATTTATAAAGCTGAGCATGGGAATGTCTGCCTTAGCTAGATCATGAAAAGTATTATGAAGATAATGTATTGTATTGTATCTTATTACAGGTCACCTTCCAGCTCGGAAAAACTTCAGATCCTCATGATAAAGAATTTCACCCGACATCAAAAGATTAACGACCTCATGCTTTAGGGGGCAACAGTTATAGACATTTTTGGGCACTGCAACCCCAATCATACATGTCCATAAAATAAGGGCTCCTAAGTCCCTAAAAGTGTTTCTTCACACCCTAAAGGAACAAGGTTAGCTGATTACATCATCTCCTAGAAGTTCTCCACAGGAAACTGCTCAGAACTGGTCAAAACTGGACCATACAGGTTGCTCAGTGCTAAGGGTGCGATGCATCCCACCTGCCCAGTGTAAAGGTTGTGATGCATACTGAAAATCCCTTCTGTAGGGTGCAATGGGCGAGAGTGGACAAATGGCAGAGACATTTTGCGAGGTGGATGATCATAGAATCTTCTAGAAACTTCTCCTATGACACTTGCCTCTCTGAATTCGCCCAGAGATGAGTAGGAGATCATCAATCTCCAAGTGGAATCAAGAACTATCAGAGAGAGGACACTAATCAAAATTGTTGAGATTGCAACAAGATGATGGAGCTTAGTGAAAAGAGTCGCCTTCACTAAGTGGGCCCGCAGGCTATTTTTGGCGCAAGTCTATTTTTAGACTATGTCTATTTTTAGACATATGGATCATGTCTATGGATTGCAGGTTGTTGTTTATGGATGATTGATCAAGTTGGGAAAAAATAGATGGACTTATATTTTTGATGAAAGTGTGAGTGATCACAGTGTGAGTGATCAAAGTCTATTTTTAGACTGGCTGTCAAAAATAGAAAAGTCAAATATTATTATCTCACAATAATATTTGGACTATAAACTTAATCTTATTCTCTTGGAGCACTTCAGTTTGAGCTACAGAAGTGGCACATGCAGCTGTCAGAAGGAAATACGCTTTTCTTATGAGTCAGTTGAGTTGTTGCATGCATGACTTCAGTTAGAACTCAATCAGTTGAGTTTGGTGGAGTTGATTGTGGAGTTGATGGAGTTGTGTTCAGTTTAGCTTTGTTAAACTGGTTGTATTTAGTCTAACTGGCAAATAGACTAGAGATGAGTCGAGTGAATTAGTTATTAATTAATTCACAAGTTATTAACTCATAATACAACTAATGAATACATTAGTTAACTCAGTTGCATGTCAGTGCATGTTCAGTTCAACAGGGACAGGTGGTAGAGAATCAAATTGCTATCAGTTGTGACTATAGTTGTGCACCAGATATTGCACAATCAAGGGATTGAGTATGCCAATGAGTTTGCTCACGTATTTGCCCACATTATAGCTTGTGCTCACGTCCAACAAAGAGTGAGTGACTATTTTGCAGGTGAAAATCGAGTTTTGTGAGCCATTCTCATCAGTTCTTGAGCAGGTATTGAGCAGTGGAGGCAGGCAAGCAGTGGAATAGATTTGGAGATCAGATCTGAGCTTTATTGTGTGTAACAGGTGGAGCTGGTACTGGATTGCTTGTGATAAGCATTGTACTTTGTAATGTTACATGATTCAATCAATATAATATACAGATAGTGTGGGGTTTTTAGCGAGATGCTTTCCCCAGGATACATACTGTGTTTATGAGTTTGATTGATGCTTCTATGTGTGCCTGTGAATGTTTCTGCTTCTGTAAATTGATGATCAACATAGAGGAGATTATGTATTATACATGTTCTGCTTATAATTGTATGATCAAGATAATCTCTGCGAATATGTGTTAAATTATTCAAAATTTCTACATGGTATCAGAGCGAGCTAGATAATTGTAGAAAAAGTTTCTACATGGTATCGGAGCAGTTGATCATCAGATCTACTATTCAGGAAGTGTTTACATTCTATTTCTTCAGGCAGAGTCTGTAGTTGGGCCAGGTAGCCTCTGGATTCACCCTTCCTTTGGAAGGTGAGATATCCGGTGAATGCCCATACAGTCAATCTCTGTACGAGAAATATTGTGTTCTCATGAATTCTAGATCAGAAGCGGTTGAGTTGGAGCTGGTGGAAATTCGAATTTGCAGCAGTGTTGTTGAAAATGTCTTTCAACGGATTGCAAATGTTATTCCAAAGCAAGAGCGACCTAGCGCTCAAGGATAAACTCAGAAACAATAAAGGTGAGAATGGATCTTCATCAAAGGTATCTGATGAAGAGAATTGCGCTTTGGCTGCCAAAGCAAAGAAGGGGAAGAACAAGAAAGCTTCTCATTCCGGTGTGAAAGGCAAGAAGCAGGATATGTCCAAGGTGAAGTGTTTTCACTGTCACCAGCACGGACACTATGCCACAAATTGTCCGCAGAAGAAGAAGAACAAGCAAGCTGCTAGATCTGCAGGGGGAGAGGCCTTAGCTTCTCAGTTTGAGCTTGATTTTTCATTGATCACATGCTTGGTTTCAAGTGTGATGGGATCAGTGTGGTTCTTGGACAGTGGTGCACCTTTTCACATGATGGGAGCTAGATATTTGTTCTCTGATCTGGAGGACAAAGATCTTGGAGTGCACATCGAGATGGGCGATGATGGTAGATACAGTGCGACCGATATCGGTACCATTTCCTTTGAGAGGGAGTCTGGTAAACCCTTCGTATTGAAGGAAGTCATGCATGTTCCAGGATTGAAGAAGAATGTTATCTCAGTGGTGATGTAGAAGACAAGGGGTATGATGTTGTTTTTAGCGAGGGAAAGGCTTTCCTGCGCAGCAAGACAACTGGTGAGACCCGGAAGATAGGGGTTCGAGTGAGGAACCTTTATCAGTTGCATGTAGATGGATGCGCAGCAATGGCGGGCAAGGCAGAAGGATTGGTGATCCGGGATGATGGCAAGTTGTGGCACAGGAGATTGGGTCACCTTCACCATGGAGCCTTGAAGATACTGCAGCAGATCACTACAGGGCTTCCTAAAGGCACACTTGCACAGTCAGATCAGTGCAAGGGGTGTACTTTGGGGAAGTTTGTGAAAGCCACCTTTCACGAGAAGGATAGTCGCGCCACGACGATCCTTGAGAGAATTCACACAGACATGTGTGGACCTTTCTCAGTTGCTTCGACAGCAAAACACAGGTATTATGTGATTTTTGTTGATGATTTCTCTCGTAAGTGTTGGATCTTCTTCATGCAGAAGAAGAGCGAGACATATTCAAAGTTCTGTGAATTCAAAGCACTGGTCGAGAAGGAGTCGGGGAAGAAGGTGAAGGCTCTTAGGAGCGATAATGGTGGTGAATACATCTCGGACAAGTTCAAGGATTTCTGCAAGACAGAAGGGATTCGTAGAGAGCTCATAGCTCCCCATAACCCACAGCAGAATGGGGTAGCTGAGCGGAAGAACAGAACGATTTTGGGTGTTGCATGAGCAATGTTGCATGATCAGGGCCTACCCCTTCACTTGTGGGCGGAAGCATGCAATACAGCAGTTTATGTGCGGAACCGCTGTCCTCATAGGATACTTGGCATGAGTACACCTGAGGAGACTTATTCTGGTAAGAAGCCTGATCTTTCTCATCTGAGGATTTTTGGTGCTAACGTTTACATGCATGTGACGAAGGATGTCAGGAAGAAGTTGGAGCCGACCGCAGAGGTTGGGATATTTGTGGGGTACACTGATACGCCCCACAACTATCGTGTGTATTTGCCAGACAGTGGTAAAACTGTTGTGCGACGGGATATAAAATTTCACGAGGAGAAGGCCATGAAGTGTTCGCTTGAGAGGGAGCTACACTTGCATGCAGATGAGGAGCTATTAGTTCCTAAGGATGAGCTTCAGGACGTGGATCAGCCACAGGACGAGGTTCATGGAGTGGAAGAGACCACTCATGCAGCGCCAACCATCAGAGGGCGAAAGCGCTTGACAGAAGCTGAGCGACTGGCTCAAGATGCAGAGAAAGTTGTAGGACCACCTACAGCCCAACGCAGGCAGAGACAGTCACCTGATCGGTACACTGGATACATGGCTCTTATGAGCAAGTGTGTTGTGACTGAGCCATCCTCTTTCGAGGAAGCTGTGGAGGATCCCGCATGGGTAGACGCCATGGTGGAAGAGTATGATTCTATTGTCAGAAACAGTGCATGGGAGATTGTTCCTAGACCGGAAGGGAAATCAGTGGTGGGTTCGAGATGGATCTACAAAGTTAAGCAGACAGCTGACGGGAGTGTGGAGAAGTACAAGGCAAGATTTGTTTCCCGAGGCTTTTCACAGATTTAGGGGATCGATTATGAGGAGACCTTTGCACCTGTCGCAAGGTATTCTTCCATACGGACGATTCTTGCTCTCTCAGCGCAGATGGGATGGCACATTCATCAGATGGATGTGAAGACTACGTTCCTCAACGGAGTCATTGAGGAGGAGGTGTACATTGAGCAACCCGAAGGCTTTGAAGTCTTCAGCAGCGAGTCGCATGTGTGCAGGCTCAAGAGAGTGCTGTATGGGTTGAAGCAAGCACCACGTGCTTGGTACACACGGATAGACAGCTATTTCACAGGACTTGGATTCTCCAAGAGCGAGGCAGATCCGAACCTATACCAGATTGTGGTGGAGGGTAAGTTGCTTATCATTGTACTGTATGTTGATGATTTGATTCTAACGGGTGATGAGCTGTTGATACTGTCATGCAAGAAGGATCTTGCTACAGAGTTTGAGATGAAGGATTTGGGCCTCCTTCACTATTTCCTGGGATTGGAAATATGGCAGCGCAGTGGTGGACTATTTGTTTCTCAGGGCAAGTATGCTCGGGAAATACTGGAGAAGTTCAACATGCATGGCTGCAAGCCTGTTGATACTCCTCTTCCTGGAGGTTGGAGGAAGGAGGATGCCACTTCGGGAGAAGAAGTGGATGCCACTTTTTATCGACAGTTGGTGGGGTCGCTGATGTATTTGGTCAATACACGACCTAATATATGCTATGCAGTTAACCAGCTTTCACAAGCTATGGTTAAGCCTACCAAGCTCTTCTGGAAGGCGGGCAAGCATGTATTGTGCTACTTGAGAGGCACATCGGGATATGGTTTGTGGTACAGACAGGAGGATGAGGTGAAGCTATGTGGCTTCACGGATGCAGATTGGGTAGGGAGCCCAACAGACAGAAAGAGCACATCAGGAGGGGTCTTCAGTATTAGATCGACAACAGTTTCTTGGTACAGCAGGAAACAGAGATCCGTGGCACTCAGTTCAGCGGAGGCCGAGTATATGGCAGCAAGTTTGGCTGCATGCGAGGCTATATGGATGAGGAAGATCCTAGTTGGTTTGTTCGGTTCTCATTTGGATCCTACTGTGATTTACTGTGATAACCAGAGTTGCATTAAACTCTCAGCTAATCCTGTATTTCATGATAGATCTAAACATATTGACATCAGGTACCATCATATCAGATATTGTGTGCAGCGGAGGATCATGTTACTTTCGTACATTCCAACGGAGGATCAGGATGCTGATATTCTGACGAAGGCTCTCACCAGGAGCAAATTCGAGTACCACCGAGGCAGGATAGGGGTTGGTGATAATCCATATCTTGTCGAGAGGGAGTGTTGAGATTGCAACAAGATGATGGAGCTTAGTGAAAAGAGTCGCCTTCACTAAGTGGGCCCGCAGGCTATTTTTGGCGCAAGTCTATTTTTAGACTATGTCTATTTTTAGACATATGGATCATGTCTATGGATTGCAGGTTGCTGTTTATGGATTACTGATCAAGTTGGGAAAAAATAGATGGACTTCTATTTTTTATGAAAGTGTGAGTGATCACAGTGTGAGTGATAAAAGTCTATTTTTAGATTGGCTGTCAAAAATAGAAAAGTCAAATATTATTATCTCACAATAATATTTGGACTATAAACTTAATCTTATTCTCTTGGATCACTTCAGTTTGAGCTACAAAAGTGGCACATGCAGCTGTCAGAAGGAAATACGCTTTTCTTATGAGTCAGTTGAGTTGTTGCATGCATGACTTCAGTTAGAACTCAATCAGTTGAGTTTGGTGGAGTTGATTGTGGAGTTGATGGAGTTGTGTTCAATTTAGCTTTGTTAAACTGGTTGTATTTAGTCTAACTGGCAAATAGACTAGAGATGAGTCGGGTGAATTAGTTATTAATTAATTCACAAGTTATTAACTCATAATACAACTAATGAATACATTAGTTAACTCAGTTGCATGTCAGTGCATGTTCAGTTCAACAGGGACAGGTGGTAGAGAATCAGATTGCTATCAGTTGTGACTATAGTTGTGCACCAGATATTGCACAATCAAGGGATTGAGTATGCCAATGAGTTTGATCACGTATTTGCCCACATTATAGCTTGTGCTCACGTCCAACAAAGAGTGAGTGACTATTTTTCAGGTGAAAAACGAGTTTTGTGAGCCATTCTCATCAGTTCTTGAGCAGGTATTGAGCAGTGGAGGCAGGCAAGCAGTGGAATAGATTTGGAGATCAGATCTGAGCTTTATTGTGTGTAACAGGTGGAGCTGGTACTGGATTGCTTGTGATAAGCATTGTACTTTGTAATGTTACATGATTCAATCAATATAATATACAGATAGTGTGGGGTTTTTAGCGAGATGCTTTCCCCGGGATACATACTGTGTTTATGAGTTTGATTGATGCTTCTATGTGTGCCTGTGAATGTTTCTGCTTCTGTAAATTGATGATCAACGTAGAGGAGATTATGTATTATACATGTTCCGCTTATAATTGTATGATCAAGATAATCTCTGTGAATATGTGTTAAATTATTCAAAATTTCTACAAAAATCCCAGAAGCTGACTCACCCCCTTGCAATCATCTATATATGGATCCCTCATCCCAGAGATCCAGAGGTTGGAATTTTGTATCTTGTAAGGAAGTGCTATTGGTTTCTTGGTGGAACATCATAGTGTTGGGTGATCTAAGCTTTTCATGAGGTGAAAGAAGGGCTTTCATGCTGGAGGATGATGCTGGGTCAGAACAATTGGTTGTAATTCTCTTTGTTATTCTTGATATTAATAAAGCTATTCAAGTTTTCCTCCACATTCTTGTATGTTTGATGATATATGCATTTGTGTGGTCAATATATATCTGGTCCTATATTGTTTATGATTGTAGATCTCTGTTCTCTGCTAGTATTATGCTGCTTTGATTCCACAGGTTCTCTTTGAAGCTGGGTAGACGAAGGAGAAGCGACAAGGATCTGTCAGAAGGGAGAGGAACCAAGCAAGGAACCAAGCGCAAGACTGAGGTTGGTGTCCTTAATTCCCCTCTTATCTACTTCTCATAAAGGAAAACGAAAGTGGTTTTAGTTTGTTTATTTATAAGATAGCTACCAGTCTTAGTGGGACTAGCAGCTCCGAGTGGACACTAGATTTCCCGATAACACTAACAAGCGTAGATCCATCATAACACTAGTTCTATATAAGCATTAAAAGGGATAACAAAAATTAGATGAAAATTTCTTGATGCTAAAAAGATCTTTGGTTAAGATGGCTTTAGCTTGGTGTGTGTGTGTGCACACACAACTATAACCCGAAGAGTTGGCTCAATTAGATGGACCATCATTTGAGAACATGTTGTCAACTAATACATTACAGTTCACAAGTTCAAATCCAGTGAGGTCCATTAAGGTTATCATCCACTATTATGATTTGTTGTTAAGCCACCCTCCAATTGGATCCTATGGGGAAAATGGGGGATCTCATGAAGTTTTCCTTAGAAAAAATATGCTAGATGTGTTTTGTGTAAACAATACACATTTCCCTTACACTACCGTATAGAATGCACATGGTTCTCTCAATGAAATAATCTCTATATTTGTAAAAAAAACATGGTGCTTATTAATTCTGGCCACCAATACATAAGTGGTAGACATGTTTTAACAATTTTCAAATTTGATTTGAACCATTTACCTTCAATCTCTTTACATGAATATAAATAAATATCATAAATGCCTTATTTCCTCACTTCTAAAATGAAATGTTTCTAGTGTTTTTAGTATAACTTAGGGAATTATAAGAAATGCAAAGAAAGGTTAGAAAATCTTACCTAAGAAAAGGTGATAAAGATAGTTCAAAAAATGATCAAATCTCAGAGAAAAGGTTTTATACAAAATTCAAAATTCCTAGGAAACCACGAACTAGAGTTGAAGATCCGGGCTTCATACAAAATTCAAAATTCCCAGAAAACCATGAACTAAAGTTGAGGATCCTCTTTGTATTATCCAACTAAGTCAAACTCAACTATGAAAAACCCTTTAGCACCAAGGATCCTCTCTGTATTATCTATTAATTCAAACTCTACTGTGAAAAAACCTTTGACACCAAACTAGATATAAGCTTCTTCATCAAAATCTGAACAGAAAATCCATTGATGAAAGTATGTAAACTGGGACCAAAGACCATTGAATCTGAGAACAAACCCATTATCTTTGTAGAATGTTAATTACATTGTCTTGTACTTATCTATAGTAATAGATAGAGCCAGAGCTACATTGACCATCTGAAGTTGAGGGGGGTGGAGTCCATCAGGTTTCCTTTTGACACGATATATTTGAAAAAATCTTTGAAATAGATTTATGAGGCCTTGGGCTCTCGAAGCAAGTTTTCTCCAAAATTAATTGAAGCACTTGTCGATGATGTCAGAGCTGCAAACATCTTATCGGATAAAAGAGAGATGGCTGATTCTACCATGATTGAGGGGGTGATTTGTAGGGTTGCAGGAGCCAGTGTGGTAGAGGAGAAAGGCTCCAATGATGTTCAATATTGAGCTCTACATTATGGCAGAATGTGGCTAGTTGCTAAGCCAAACTCTAGTTGCCACCTTTCCAATCTTGCAAGACCATTTTCCTTTTGATTTATGCAAACATTTGCTAATTTTCTGATAACTAATTTAGCTAAAATAATTTGATATGCAACCATGTATTACAAATTAACTTTATCATTTTGCTTCTAAAATCTCTCCTTAGTAAATTAAAGCAAAGAGGATTCAAACATTATTAATAATTTGATATACAACCATGTACTGCAAATTAACTTTATCATTTTGCTTCTAAAATCTCTCCTTAGTAAATTAAAGCAAAGAGAATTCAAACATTATTGGAAGAAATCTAAGCCTGGGATCCAAATGCATTCAGTACATAAACACAGGGAAATCAATTATTAAAATGTAACCATTGTATGAAAATCTCTCCTTAGTAAAAACAAAGAGAATTCAAACATTATTGGAAGAAATCTAAGCCTGGGATCCAAATGCATTCAGTACATAAACACAGGGAAATCAATTATTAAAATGTAACCATGGTATGAAAGGGTTAGTAACTATTGAAACATAATTCATGGCTTGGAAAATGAGAAGTTGAGACGCTGCTCAATGAAGAAAGCAGAGAATGAAAGTGCTCAACCTTTTTATAAGGCATCCATTCAATAACTACACTATAAGCATTTATTCAATAAATATATTATTAACAAATAATAAAGGTGTTGCATTTTTTTTTGGAAAGTTATCTTTTACTGGAATTTGATGTTTTTTTTTCAAAAAAATCTATTCATAAGAGTGTTCGAATTTTTTTTTAGTAGAAATAGATTCAACACCATCACAAATCTTGAAATATTTTTGTGGTAAAAATGGATTCAACACCATCAAAACCCCTTGGCACGGAAAATCTTGACAGTTGAACCCAAATTTCCCAAAATTTCTGCCAAATTTTAACAAAAATCATACCAAAATTTCCACTATTTTCCTAACAAATTTGTGAACCCAATAAACTAATCTAATAATAAATACTTAGCATCACAAATGTCTTAAATATTAAATACTTGCACTATCAACAAATTATAAATACTTGGTTCATGGATCTCTTAAATAACCTGATGAATACACTAGCAACAAATAATAAATACTTGGGTTAAAGAATCTCTAAAATAGCCTAATAAAAGTGTTCGGCTTTAGGTAATTGCTTGAGCACCAATTTTTCCCATTCTACTTTCTCTCTGGATATCTAAATGGCTATAATAAAAATGTTCTGTTAGAATTAATGGAGAAAGCTACAATTAGTTGTTTAAGGATAGGATTGAGACTCTAAGATTAAGTCTCAGATCTTACTGTCTAGGGAGTGGTTGAAACCACCTTATTAGTGTGAAAGCTTATATGTACTAGGTTGTTTTCCTGATTGAATACATTGTGTGTATTGTGATGTGCTTGGGCACTCTCCACGTATCTCACCTGGAGAGCCACTTAATTAATAGAATTTCGATTTTTATCTTGTTCACTCCCTATTAAATGAGATAGCATCAATTTTTACCATCGTAGACTGGCCATTTTCCACCTCGTAGCTATCACATGGAATCATCCAGAGGATTCACTTTTACCCTTCGCACAGTAGAGGGCTGGAACTACAAATATTTTGAAGTAGAAAGAAACCCGATCACCATTCAAAACATTTAATTGGATGTTTGCGCATAAACCATCCAAATGAAGCATGAACGCACAAAGTTGCAACTTATCACTGTAAGTCTTTTGTAGAATCCATGACAATAAGAAATATGCTCGGAATTGAAAACCATTCTTCCTTAAAAATAGCAACAACATTGAGAGGAAAGGTAGATTATGTTGGAACTACTACACACCTACATGCGGATTCTTAGTTAGAGCATGGGACTACATGCAAGATTCCTTCTGCATGATTTACTCCTTGATTTGCTCCTTCTTTAACTCCACAATTGGTTAGTTCTTCTGCATGATTTACTCCCTGATTTGCTCCTTCTTTCTCCTTCTTTCACTCCGCAACTGGCTAGTTCTCTCCGAAACTTGTTGTAGGTGTTGAGTCTTCTCATTGATCACCACTATGGTGCATTACCTTGGGATCTTCACCCAGTAATGCTATATCATGAGCATTGTAACCTATTTTCTAATGAATCATTCTTTTGTTCTTTCAATTTTCTTTTAGTGTTTTTTCTCTGCAAATCTGTGTGTTCAACCTTTACTAGCTAGATTCATCTGTGCAGGTTTTTTAACACATTTACATGGTATCAGAGCCCACAGGTTGCTAGATAAAAGGTGCACCAGTACTTTATTTTGCAAGTATTACAGCTTGGAGATCGAAGATCGACAGAAAAATGGAGTTTCCCAAAGCATCGATCCTAACACCATACAACTATCACGAATGGAAGGACCCAATGACTCAATACCTTCATCAAAAAAGGTTGTATAGGATTACCATGGCTGCAGAAGTGGAACCCACTTCAGCCATAGAGAAATCCAGGTACCTCAACCGCATGGATGAGGCCCACGGATCCATATGCATGTGCATCTCCCTAGAGTTTCAGTTTCATCTATCTGCCTGCAATACTCCCAATGAGATTTGGAAAAAAGGTTGAAGAACTCTACGGGAAACAGGATGAGATGAAAGGACATCTGCTCGAAGTGGAGCTGTTGTCATTGGATCCACGGAACTATGACAGAATTCAAGACTTCTTCACCAAATATAATTATCTATTGCTGCAACTCAAGGGTTGTGGAATTGACAAATCCAAGGAGGAGAGCCGCCAAGTTCTCTCTATTATGTCAAAGCTCAGACCGGAATACTCCATCTTTGTGTCTACATTTCATTCAGTAAGGCTCACAACAGGTAAATCCTACACAATGCCTTCTCTCCAAGAATTTATGGAATCCCTTATTTTTGAGCAAGATAAACTCATTGGCATGGGGAAAATAAAACCTCCAAAATCACATGCACTTGTTGTGCATGATGGCAGCCACAATAAAAATCACATATCTAATTCAAATCAAAAAAATCAGCAACAAAAAGACAAGGGAAAAGCACATTCCCATCCAAGGAAGGGTACACCAAGCCCTTCAATGACTCCTCCGGCGCGAGAAATGAGAAAGGGAAGAAAAGAAACAGGTGCACCTACTGTCAAAGAGGATTCCATCCAGAATCCTCTTGCATGAAGAAAAAAATTGACCAAATGGCAGAAATCTTTTAGAAGCACAACCTTGGGGACCACATCCCTCAGGGTGCCAAGAAGAAAACTGAGGATCTGCCACACGGGAAAGGTAACAATTTTCATGCTTTAGTTGCAATTAATTCTTCCCCTAATGCATGGATTATAGATTCTGGTGCATCACATCATATGGCTGCTGCAAAGAAAGTCTATTCCTCTTTGGATGCATGCAAAGGACCTCCCATCCTCATGGGAGATGACTCACCTATTGAGGTCACCGGAAAAGGTAGAGTGGAACTTTTACACGAAAGCTTTGAAGATGTGCTTCATGTTCCAAAACTTTTGGTAAACCTGCTTTTAGTTTATCAGATCACTCATTCCGGCATCAGAAAGAGAGTGGAATTCACTCCAGATGCAGTGAACATATATGACCTACATAGCAGCTCCAAAATTGCAACTAGTGAGGTAAACAATGGAACAGACTATATACATTTTCTGAATTTATTGAATCTAAATCCTCCTTATTGCTTACACATGCTGATGATAGTAGTAGGCTTTGGCACGAGAGGTTTGGTCACTTAAATTATAGGTATATGCAGCAGCTAAGCAAGCATGAGATGGTGGAAGGCTTGCCAAATATCAGTTTCTCCAAAGGAGTTTGTGAAGGGTGTGTCCTTGGCAAACATCCTAGAGAAAATTTTGACACTGGCAAGACTCACAGATCTGATCCATAGTGATCTCATGGGGCCTTTTCTTCATCCTTCCATCAACAAAGCAAGGTATGTGCTTACATTTATTGATGATTTCTCACGGTATACTTGGGTGTATCTTATCAGGAACAAATCTGAATTTTTTGCGCACTTTGAAGATTTCAAAGCACTAGTTGAGACACAGTCAGAGAAAAGGATCAAAGCCCTCCGTATAGACAATGGGGGGGAATATGTTAACATAGCACTTCGGAACCTTTGCCTTCAATCCAACATACAGTTGCAATACACAGTTCCATACACTCCACAACAGAATGGAATTGCTGAGAGAAAGAACCGATCTCTCAAAGAGATGGCTTCCTGCATGTTGCATGCTAAGTCACTTTCTCATAAGCTATGGGCTGAAGCACTGAATTTTGCTAACTACATCCAGAACAGATCTCCTCATAGGTTTGTCAAGGAACAGACCCGCTTTGAGGCTTGGAGCAGCACTAAACCAGAGGTCACCCACTTTCGTGTTTTCGGCTCCCGAGCACGGGCCAAGATCCCCTCTGAAAAGAGGAAATCCCTTGATCCACAGAGCATTGAGTGCATCTTTGTTGGATACCCTGATGGTGTGACGGGATACTGACTCCTGATTCCCTCTACGGACAAGCTCATCATTAATCAAAGTGTCAAATTTGAGGAAAGTCTCTCGCATGCACCTCAATTGCCGCATGCAGACACCTTTTATCTACCTTATGTCTGAGATGATGACTCAATACACTCAGATGCAGATACAGAGCATGCAGATGATGAGGTAGAGCATGCAGATGTAGAGACAAAGTCTTCAGATACAAATCTAGTGCATGCAAATGATGATCCACATCCAATCCCAAATCGAGCTTCCAGTAGTGAATCATATTCCCCTATCATAAATCAGAGAACAAAGATCTTATGTGAGATATATGCACAAGACCACCCAGTCGCTAGAAATGGTCTTGTGGGGGATAATTCTGATCTGCAAAGGACTAGCTCAGAGTTTATTGAGCCTCCTCTTGTCCTCACTTCCATTGAACCATTGCCATCCTAGCATTGTCATTTGGTTCAGTCTTCTGATCCACAGTCTTATGTTGAGGCTGTTGGGCATCCATCTTGGGAGTCCGCCATGGAGGAGGAGTATAACTCCCTCCTCGAGAACCAGACCTGGGATCTGGTCCCCCTTCCTTCAGGAAGGAAACTTTTCCAATGCAAATGGGTCTACAGGACCAAGAGTGCTGCAGATGGGCAAATCACCAGACAGAAAGCTAGGCTAGTAGCCAAAGGCTTCTAGCAAGTGCATGGCATTGATTATGATGAGACCTTTGCTCCAGTAGCAAAGATGGATTCCATACGCCTTGCACTTGCCATTGCGGCTACCCAGGGGTGGGAAGTACATCAGATGGATGTGAAGAATGCCTTTCTTCATGGAGACCTATCTGAGGAGATCTACATGGAGCAGCCACATGGTTTCATTCAAGATTCATCTTTGGTCTGCAGACTGAAGAAATCTCTCTATGGCCTTAAGCAGGCCCCGAGAGTTTGGTATGCGAAGATGGATTATTTTCTCTTATCACAAAACTTTGAAAGATGTAAGTCTGATACGGATGTTTACATGCTCAGGACACATGATTCTCTTCTTATCTTAGTTTTGTATGTGGATGATCTCCTAATCACCGGCAGCTCGGCTTCAGCCATTGCTACTGTCAAGAGGGCCTTGCATGATAGGTTCTTGATGACAGACATGGGTCCAGTACACTTCTTTCTTGATCTTGAGATTAGCCAGGATACCAGAGGAATCAAACTCTCTCAGGCTAAGTATGCACGAGATCTCCTCGAGAGATTTCGCATGACTAACTGTAAGCCAGCACCGACTCCTTTTCTGTCTGGGGTCCGCCTTGAGGATGGAGGTGACACTCCATTAGTTGACAGCACTCTCTACCAACAACTAGTGGGGAGCTTATTGTACCTCACCCACTCCAGACCAGATCTCTCATATGCAGTAGGGGCAGTTTCCATATACATGCAAGAGCCACATGAGCTACACTGGGATGCTGCCAAGCACATCCTCCGATATGTGCATGGCACCATCACCTTCGGGATTCACTATGCAGTAGGCACTGCATTGAATATCCTTGGCTTCACAGATTCTAATTGGACCGGAGACAGCATTGATAGCAAGTCCACCTCCGGATATTCACTCAGTCTAGGATCTGGCCCTATCTGTTGGTCGAGTAAGAAGCAGGCTACTATTTCTCTCTCTTCAGCTGAGGTTGAGTACAGAGGAGTAGTCAACATCACCATTCAGGCTCTGTGGCTACAACACTTTCTCACTGAGTTGGGCATTCAGTTCCACCAACCCATTGTCATCTGGTGTGATAACCAGAGCACTCTCAAATTTTGTAGGGATCCAATACAGCGGCAGCGGAAAAATCACATAGAAATCCATATGCACTACATCAGAGACTTAATACATGATCGGGTCATTGATTTGCAATTTTGTCCTTCATCAGAACAGACTGCAGACATCTTCACCAAGACATTCACTGAGCAGAAGTTTCGCTCTCTGCGCAATTGTCTTGAAGTGAAGGACATAGTTGCTTAACAATTGTCTTTTCTTCCTCTTTTCTTTTGATTACATTGTATTTTGAGGGGGGGGTTTTCCCAAGAGTTTTTCCCTCTTTCCTCAATTTTAGTACAAGTTGCACTGTATTTTGGGTGACCTTTGGCCTTAGTTGCCAGGGCCCATTTTCTATTTTTCCCCATAGTGGTGTTCAGGGGGGTGTTGGAACTACTACACACCTACATGCAGATTCTTAGTTAGAGCATGGGACTACATGAAAGATTCCTTCTGCATGATTTACTCCTTGATTTTTTCCTTCTTTAGCTCTGCAACTGGTTAGTTCTTCTACATGATTTACTCCCTAATTTGCTCCTTCTTTCACTCCGCAATTGGCTAGTTCTCTCCGGAACTTGTTGTAGGTGTTAAGTCTTCTCATTCATCACCACCATGGTGCATTACCTTGGGATCTTCATCTAGTAATGCTATATCATGAGCATTGTAACTTATTTTTTAATGAATCATTCTTTTGTTCTTTCGATTTTCTTTTAATGTTTTTGCTCTGCAAAGCTGTGTGTTCAACCTTTACTAGCTAGATTCATCTGTGCAGGTTTTCCAACACATTTACAGATTAAATGATGAAGGTATGATTTCTAAAGTTTCTTATGGGTCATAAATTTACCCTCCTGATCTTGAATTGGAAATCTATGGTCAAGATATTTATTCTCTGAGGCCATTTATTGCCAGTTGTGAACTCTAAGATTTAATTTAGTTTAATAAAATGTTGCGACCCACTCCTCGCCACTGCTATTTGGGATATTTCAAGCTGGAATTCACCTCGAAAGCTATGAAACAATAGATTTTACGTTGAAGCCAGGAGTTTCTCCAACCTGCGGTAAACATTCACAACATTCCACAGTTTGGGTTCTTTATTTCCCTTTTCTGAACAGAAGAGCTCGAATCTTTTAAGTGTTTTTGGAGGGCGCAAATCCGGCACAATATTCTACAGAATCTACATATAAACCTAAATTTATGACTACCCAGAGGCCATAATTCACCAATGTTTCACTAGATAACCTCGATTTAAGTGATCTACAGCGTGCCCTGTCCTATACTCTGAAAACCGAAAACTATAAACTGAAAACTAGATAAAGTCGTGTTGAATTACTAAATTTCCACACTTTGTTAATTTTATTTGCCCATTTTAATCTAATTTTTTTTTTTTTTTCGGTAAAGACTAAATCTATTAGGTAAAAATATAGTACAGACAGGAAAAGCAAAAGACCGTCAGACCGGAAATGATGGATTCATCAATCTCGGTCCCGGAGGAAAGATACAATCACAGAGCTGCAGGAAAAGCAGAAGACCGACAGACCGGAAATGATGGATACATCAACCTCGGCCTCGGAGGGAAGATACAATCTCAGCTACAACAGAAGATTCGAGCAAATACAAACTAACAGGCTATTACCCCAGCGGGACAGTAACTACACCACATTGTTTTTTCCCTTTTTTTTTGTTAACTTTTGTCCAGCCATCATGGGGAGGATGGGCTAGAACAACTTGAAGACTGGAGTTCTCTATCTCCGGGGACTCCTTCTCTGATTCAGAGGATGAAGTCTCATGGGGACGTTTCTGGGAACTTGCTGTGACATGGGTGTGCCCCATATTGTCCGTGGCCTGATCCATCGGCTGAGGCGCATGATCTGGTTCTGACTCTCTTACCTCCTTTTCCATACTTGGGGGGCAGGAGCTTCCAGCTGGCGGCGGTGGACAGGGAGTCCAACGCTTGGGCTTAGAATGTGCGAAGAGTCCCTTTTTCGTTCTTGCTGTCAGCAATGGGCAAGAGCTATGCAGGTGCCCTGTTAGGTGACAATGGCAGCATCTGAAGGCAGTGTTTTCGTACTCTAGAAACTGGGTCCAGACAAAGTCCTTGATCTTGAGATTAATGTACTCTGGCAATCCCTTGCTTAAATCAAGCTCCACACAAACTCTAGCGTATGTATAGAGACCTTGCCACTCTCTCTTGTAATCTCCCATTATAAAGCTACCCAAGGCATTGCCTATTTGCCTGTATACTTCTGTACGCCACAGGTGAACTGGGAGATTTGGAAGTCTGATCCATACCGGGGCTTTAGTGATGACGGCTGAGGCTGGGTCAAAGTCTGGAAACCATGGAGTTAGGAAAAGACCAGCTGAATCCATGAACCAAGGGCCTTCGTCTAGGGCGTTGTAGCAGTGCTCGAGGTCATCGAACAGCACTATGAAATATCCCTTTGCACAGAAATAAACCTTGCAGCGGTCTGTCCAGTTTTCCTTGATCCAGTCATACAGATCCTGTGAGCGCGGCCAGAGCCCATTGAATCTGCAGATGATGGCCCTTTCTGCAAATTTTTGGGTGTCGTCTTCCAGATCAGGGTAGGAGATCTCCACTGAGGGAACCTCCTCCACTTTGTCAACCAAAAAAGGCTTGGGTGAAGTCTTCACTGGTGGATCTATCTTCTCAGTATTCTTGGCATGGACTGCATCTTTATACGAGAACGCCTTAGCTGAGGATGGCTCTCCCACAGCTCCTCCTCTCAAACAAAGGGTTAAGATAATAGACGCGTCTTTCTCAATGCCATAAAAAGAAATAGGAAAGAGATCCTCAAGATGTTTACCTTCGTAGAGAAGCCGTTGAGCTGCAGAGGGAATCCCCAGTTTGATGTCCAGTGCATGCTTGAGATTCTGCACTAGATCCGTCTGGCAAACCCATTGTAGCATAGTTTTTCCTGTAAGGAGCCTGATTTGAATCTGGAATGATGAGGGGGCTTCTGAAAGCCTCTTTCCCCAACCGATCTGTGGAGAGGGTATGCAAATGCCTTGATAAATTTTCGATTGCTGTATTTGTCTCCTGAGCAGGGGCGGCGTGCATTTGTTTGGTGTCGTCCTTTCCTTTTTGGAAGCCAAGGTCAGCGGAAAAGCTAAGGGATCTGCAAGATCTTTCTTGTTCGCTGCTCCATCAATCGGAAAGGGACTGCGAAGGCACGCCATGGAAGCAGGGGGTTGGGGCCAGGCTTCCCCTGAGCTCTCGGCTAAGAGGTTTGCAGGCCTTTTTAGATCTGCGGCATCAGCGTTAATGGCATGGAGATCTTGTGTGCCTGCCTCTGAGAGATGAACCCTTGATCGTTGCCCAGATCTCTCCAACCACTTCGCAGCCGAATCAATCCGTGACCCAATGGCGGCATGGGGCCTGGAGGCAACAGTGCTGGGGTTTGAGCCGGCGTTCATGGCAAGGTCATGTTGCGGATCTGCAACTGAGAGGCAGCCCTTTGGTCTTTGCCCAGCTCTCTCGAACCCTGTCGCACTCAGAGCGAGCCGAGAGCCGACGGCGGCCGCGGGCATGGAGACGGCGTAGCTAGGGTTTGCCATCGATCTTCTAATTTTTCCTTTTTCCCTTACTATACAAAATCCCCATTTTAATCTAAATTAGATCTATTTTATTTGGGCATTATTATCTATAGATTGTGGATTTGAAGAATATTTTGAAATTTGATAAATAATAATAAAATCAATGGTAGCTTTATTCATATTCCTTGTTACGAGAAACTCAAAATATTTATTTTTCTCATCCAAAAAAAATACTTATTTTCTATTATAAAAGAGAGTGCAATTTACATATTTCTTTAGCTTGCAGTAGTAAAGAATCAATAAATACTATTTATGTTTTGTAAAAAATTAATTACGCCTATAGGCGTCCCTTTTATTGGAGTTGGGCACTTTAATCATTTTCTTAATTAATCTTTTTGATCGGATGGCCTAAATTGAAAGATGCCAGTATATTCTCGTGGTTGCCACTATATCAATGGATAGAATTCACACCACTAACTTAATTGCATGTCTAAATCACATGTTTAAAACATACTTAAATTAATTTTTTACAAAGAATGATTAAAAATTTACTGTACCTCTGGTTGATAACCAGGGATGTTCATTAGTGAGAAATGTATTTTAAAAAGTTATAAAATATATATTCAAACCAGCTTTGATTCTAAAACGTATGTTGTTTACATTCTTAAACTTATTCCTTTCCAACCATTTGCCAAGTGTTTTTCCCCACTGAGAAATATATTTAAAACAAATTATAAAACATATATTCAAACCCGCATTGATTCTTAAACGTATGTCTATTCACATTATTAAACTTATGCCTCTTTAACCATTTGCCAAGTGGTTTTTTCCAGTCCATTAGCTAAACTGAGTGGTTGTCTATGCGTTACTAATTCCTTCACCCATTTCATGGTTAACTGGTTAATTTTAATTTGTTTAAATTTTAAATTTCAACTCTGCATTACAAAGATCATTTTAATTTGTTTAAATTTTAAATTTCAATGCTGCTTTACAAAAATAATTTTAATTTGTTTAAATTTTAAATTTCAATGCTACTTTACAAAGATAATTATAAATCACAGTTATAATGATATATTTGAATGCAAAGAAGTAAGTCATTACAACATAAATTTGAGATGCCATATTAGATCACATCGTTTTAGGTTTTTGAAAGCTCTAACAGTCAAGACTGTTCAGAACCAAAGTCGAAGTAAGGATGGGATGAAATTCTCTTTGAAGGATCGTATAGAAGCATTTTCTGCATAGAAAAATCATAGTAAGACATTTTAATATAGTTTGTTTAATTCTAATATTCTAAATTGACAATATTTATAAATTTGAGAGGAGTACTTACAGATAATAAATCTAAGCCACATTCATCTAAATTAGGGATTTTATCTGGGATATACATTGATTTGATAATAATAATTTTTAATTTAATATCCATTGGTTTTATAAAAAAATACAATGTTTTAATGGACATTGATTTTAATACAAAACATAGGTTTAATTTTATTATTTCAAAATTTGTAATCTAATATATTGCAATTTCAACTTTTATAATAAGGTGCTAATTTTTTTTATTAAAGTGGTTTCATAGTTATTTAGTTATAAAAAAATAATGTGGAATTTGATATACATTGATTTGATAATAATAATTTTTAATTTAATATACATTGATTTTATAAACAAACACAATGTTTTAATGGACATTGATTTTAATACAAGACATTGTTTTAACCTATAATGGTTCCAAATCATTTTAATAGAATTTCTTTTTAGTCTTTAAGACTGTCATTAATACAATAATGTGTAGTTTAACATACATTACTTTTACATAATAATTTGTAATCAATACAATATTGTGTAGTTCAATGTACATTGTCTTAATATATAATGATTTTATATGATACTTTGTAATTTATGTGATTTAATATATAGTGATTCATATATTATGAATGTTATAAATAATAATTAATTAATGTGTTTAGTAATAAAAATTAATGTTAGATCTTAGACTTTTGAGATCCATATTGATAATAAGGTTGTCTTTGGGATTAATCACATTGTAGAGATTTGGTTTACGTTTGGAACCAACTAATGTGGTTCATCCTCACCACAAATCACATTTGTTGGATGTTTCACACCATTTGTCGTGAGGATCAACCACATTAGTTGGTTCGAAAAGTCGACCAAATATCTACAATGTGATTAATCCGAAAAACAACCTTATTATCAATAAAAATTAAATAACATATTAATTTTTTTGATAATTACTTTAATAATACAATGCATTAATATATTAATATTTAATATTTCATATATTGTAGGTTTGAAGTTGAGATTTGGTACAATTGACATATTCTATTTTCTATCTTTCAAATCAATCTAGGATAAAAAAATCTTAAGGGAAATATTGTAAAGAAAACCATATAAATATATGAAATGGAATAGAAATAAATATGGAGGAGATACATTTTTTTTTTGCCCCACTATTTATACTTATTATAACACTAGGGTTTTGGACATTTATTTTAATACAAAACATAGGTTTAATTTTATTATTTCAAAATTTGTAATCTAATATATTGCAATTTCAAAATTTAATTTAAGGTGCTAATTTTTTTTATTAAAGTGGTTTCATAGTTTTTTAGTTATAAAAAAATAATGTGGAATTTGATATACATTGATTTGATAATAATAATTTTTAATTTAATATACATTGATTTTATAAACAAATACAATGTTTTAATGGACATTGATTTTAATACAAAACATTGCTTTAACCTATAATGGTTCCAAATCATTTTAATAGAATCCATTTTTAGTCTTTAACACCCTCATCAATACAATAATGTGTAGTTTAACATACATTACTTTTACATAATAATTTGTAATCAATACAATATTGTGTAGTTCAATGTACATTACTTTTATATGATAATTTGTAATCTACAATGTGATTAATCCGAAAAACAACCTTATTATCAATAAAAATTAAATAACATATTAATTTTTTGATAGTTACTTTAATAATACAATGCATTAATATATTAATGTTTAATATTTCATATATTGTAGGTTTGAAGTTGAGATTTGGTACAATTGACATATTCAATTTTCTATCTTTCAAATCAATCTAGGATAAAAAAATCTTAAGGGAAATATTGTAAAGAAAATCATATAAATACATGAAATGGAATATAAATAAACATGGAGGAGATACATTTTATTGCCCCCCCCCCTCCCCCCCACCCACTATTTATACTTATTATAACACTAGGGTTTATATCCATAGTCAATCGTGGACAATCATGGTCAATCATGGTCAACCATGGTTGATGATGGTCAACCATGTTCTATAGAATCAAACATGGTCAACCATAGTCAATCATGGTCAAACATGTTTGAACGTCGTGTTGTAACAAAAATTGTCTCAATATGAAAATCAACCATGATCATCCATGGTCCAATGCCACATTCTAACAAATATTGTCTTGATATGAAAATAAACCATGGTCAACCATGGTCCAACATGGAATTTTCATAAGGATTGTCTCAATATGAAGATCAACCATGGTTAATCATGTTTACTTTAGTGTTTATAATATTTATCTTAGTGTTTATATAGATTGGGTTTATAATACTAGTCCCTTAGGTTTAATTGTATTCCTTTAGGTTCATAATCCCTTGGGTTTTCTATTCCCTTGGGTTTATAATATCAATCCATTAGGTTTATAATATTAATCGTGGTAAACAATGGTCAATTATAGCCAACTATATTCAACCATGGTCAAACCATATGGATATGGAAATCAACCATGGTCAACCATGGTCCAACGTTTTTTTCTCACAAAGATTGTCTCGATATGAAAATAAATCATGGTCAACCATGGTTAACCATGGTTCAACGTTGAATTGTGACAAGAATTTTCTTTATGTGGAAATCAACCATGGTCAACCATTTTTATTTTAGGGTTTATAATATTCATGTTAGGGTTTATATACATGGGGTTTATAATTTTTATACCTTAGGGTTCATATTCCTAGTGTTGAATATTATTCAACAATGGTCAACCATGGTCTAATGTCGCATTGTGACAAGGATTGTCTCAATATGAAAATCAACTATGCTCAACCGTGTTTATTTTAGTATTTTTAATATTTATATTAGGTTTTTTATACCTTGGGTTTATAATATTTGTCCCTCGGGTTTAATATTATTCCCTTAGGTTCATAATCCCTTGTGGTTTTAGTATTAATCCATTGGGTTTATTGTTCCTTCTTGCTTATAATATCAATCGCTTGGGTTTATTATTCCCTGGTCAACCATGGTTTATTATGATGTCAACCATGGTCAACCATGGTCCAACATGGAATTGTGATAAGGATTGTCTCTATATTTAAATCAACCATGGTCAACCATGTTTATTTTAGGGTTTATAATATTCATGTTAGGGTTTATACACCGTGGGTTTATAATTTTTATACCTTAGGTTTATTATTCCCTTGGGTTTATAATACCAATCGATTGGGTTTATTGATGTAAGCATTTATATTCCGAGGGTTTTAATATTATTCAACAATGGTCAACCATGTTCAAGAATGGTCAACCATGGTCCAATGTTGCATTTTGACAAGGATTTTATTATTTTTAATATTTACCTTAGGGATTTTATACCTTGGGTTTATAATATTAGACCCTTGGGATTAATATCATTCCCTTAGGTTCGTAATCCCTTGGTGTTTTAGTATTAATCCCTTGGATTTATTGTTCCTTCTGGCTTATAATATCAATCGCTTAGCATTGTTATTCCCTGGTCAATCATTGTTGATTATGATGTCAACCATGGTCAACCATGGCCCAACATGGAATTGTGATAAGGATTGTCTCAATATGAAAATAAAAGATGGTCAATCATGTTTATTTTAGTTTTTATAATATTAATTATCTTAAGGTTTTATATACGTTGTGTTTATAATATTAGTCCCTTGAATTTAATATTATTCCCTTTGGTTCATAATCACTTGGGATTTTAGTATTAATCCCTTGGGTTTATAATATCAATCCATTCAGTTTATAATATTAATCATTATCAACCATGGTCAATCATAACCAACCATGTTCAACCATGGTCAAACAAGGTTGGATATGGAAATCAAGCATGGTCAACCATGGTCTAACGTTGCGTTCGACAATGATTGTCTCGATCTGAAAATCAATCATGGTCAACCATGGTTGACCAAGGGCCAATGTTGCATATTTGTGACAAGGATTGTCTCTATATGGAAATCAACATAGTCAACCATGGTCAACCATGTTTATTTTAGGGTTTATAATATTGATGTTAGGGCTTATATACCTTGGGTTTATAATTGTTATCCCTTAGGTTTATCATTCCCTTGGGTTTATAATACAAATCCCTTGGGTTTATTGACCTAAGGGTTCATATTCCTAGGGTTTAATCATATTCAACAATGGTTAACCATAATAAACCATGGTCAACCATGGTCCAATGTCACATTGTGACAAGGATTGTCTCAATATGAAAAATAACCATGCTCAACCATGTTTATTTTAGTATTTTTAATATTTATCTTAGGGTTTTTATACCTTGGGTTTATAATATTAGTCCCTTGGGTTTAATATTATTCCCTTAGGTTCATAATCCCTTGGGGTTTTAGTATTAATCCCTTGGGTTTATTATTCCTTAGCCAACCATGGTCCAACATGGAATTGTGATAAGGATTGTCTCAATATGAAAATCAACGATGGTCAATCATGTTTATTTTATTGTTTATATTATTTTTCTTAGGGTTTATATACGTTGGGTTTATAATATTAGTCCCTTGGGTTTAATTTTACTCCCCTGGGTTCATAATCCCTTGGGGTTTTAGTATTAATCTCTTTGGTTTATTATTCCTTTAGGTTTATAATATCAATCCCTTTGGCTTATTATTCCCTTAGGTTTATAATATCAATCATGGTCAACCATTTGTTGAAAAGTGTGCAACAAGAAATGCTTGTTGAGAGTGCAACAAGATGATGGAGCTTAGTGAAAAGAGTCGCCTTCACTAAGTGGGCCCGCAGGCTATTTTTGGCGCAAGTCTATTTTTAGACTATGTCTATTTTTAGACATATGGATCATGTCTATGGATGATTGATCAAGTTGGGAAAAATAGATGGACTTCTATTTTTGATGAAAGTGTGAGTGATCACAGTGTGAGTGATTACAGTGTGAGTGATCACAGTGTGAGTGATCAAAGTCAAAAATAGAAAAGTCAAATATTATTATCTCACAATAATATTTGGACTATAAACTTAATCTTATTCTCTTGGAGCACTTCAGTTTGAGCTACGAAAGTGGCACATGCAGCTGTCAGAAGGAAATTCGTTTTTCTTATGAGTCAGTTGAGTTGTTGCATGCATGACTTCAGTTAGAACTCAAGTGAGTTGAGTTTAGTGGACTGGAGGTACAGTTGATGGAGTTGTGTTCAGTTTAGCTTTGTTAAACTGGTTGTATTTAGTCTAACTGATCAATAGACTAAAGATGAGTTGGGTGAATTAGTTATTAATTAATTCACAAGTTATTAACTCATAATGCAACTATAGAATACATCAGTTAACTCAGTTGCATGTCAGTGCATGTTCAGTTCAGCAGGGACAGGTGTTAGAGGATCAGATTACTATCAGTTGTGACTATAGCTGTGCATGATGATTTGCACAATCAAAGGATTGAGTATGCCAATGAGTTTGCTCACGTATCTTCATGATATTATAGCTGTTGCTCACGTCCAACATAGTGTGGGTGACTATTTTGCAGTGTAAAATCGAGTTTGGGAAGCTATTCTCATCAGTTCTCGAGCAGGTTTGAGCAGTGGAGGCAGGCAAGCAGCGGGAGAGATTTGGAGATCAAATCTGAGCTGTATTGTGTGTAACAGGTGGAGATACTTGTGAGAAGTATTATGATTTGTATTGTTACATGATTCAATCAATATAATATACAGATAGTGTGGGGTTTTTAGCGAGATGCTTTCCCCGGGATACATACTGTGTTTATGAGTTTGATTGATGCTTCTATGTGTGCCTGTGAATGTTTCTGCTTCTGTAACTTGATGATCAACGTAGAGGAGATTATGTATTATACATGTTTCGCTTAAATTGTATGATCAGGATAATCTCTATTGAATATGTGTCATATTATTCAAAATTTCTACATGGTATCAGAGCAGCTTGATTTGTAGAAGAGATTTTTACAGGATATCAAGCGAGGATTGATCATCGGGTCTATTATTCAGGAAGTGTTTACATTTTATTTCTTCAGGCAGAGTCTGTAATCGGGCCAGGTAGCCTCTGGATTCATCCTTCTTTTGGAAGGTGAGATATCCGGTGAATGCCCATACAGTCGATCTCTGTACAAGAAATATTGTGTTCTCACGAATTCTAGATCGGAAGAGGTTGAGTTTTGAGCTGGTGGAATTCGAATTTAATTCCAAAGCAAGAGATAAAACTCAGAAGCATTCAGTGTAAGAATGGAGACAGTATGCCCTAGTCTCTCATGAAGTTCACCCAATGCCGGGATGAACTGGGAAGTGTGGGGGTGACTGTCGGATGAGGATGGTGAGTCTAGGACTCCTTGACCTTCCTAAGAGTTGGCATAGCTACCAGGACTCGGTGAATGGAAGGGAGAAACTGCCAGGATGGGAGAGACTTTGGTCGGATCTTGTGCAGGAGGAGAGTAGACGGAGCAGCAGAGACGGTTCTTCATCCATGCAGGATGAGGAGAACTGTGCCTTAGCGAGTAAGGCGAGGAAGGGGAAGGGGAAGGTTTCTCTTTCCGAATCCAGTTCTTCCAATGATGGGAAGAATGTTGACAAGGCGAAGGTGAGATGCTTTCGTTGTCATGAGTTGGGTCATTATGCTACTAATTGCCCAAAGAAGAAGTCCAAGAAGGGATCCGGGGAAGGATCTGAAGGTGAGGCAGCCTCACTTGCTTCACAGTTTGAGTTGGACTTCACACTCTTCGCATGCATGGTTTCATCCATGATGGGAAGTGGTTGGTTTCTTGACAGTGGAGCTTCTTTCCACATGACCGGTGACAAAAGTTTGTTCAGTACTTTGGAGGAGAAAGATCTCCAGATACTCATAGGGATGGGTAATGATGAGAAGTATAGTGTCTTAGGTGTAGGCACGGTTATTTTTCAGAGGGAGAATGGAGCTCGCCTTACCTTGACCGATGTCAAGTATGTACCAGGACTGAAGAGAAACTTGGTGTTGATCGCGATGTTGGAAGACAAAGGATATGATGTGGTCTTTAGTAAGGTAAAGGTTTTCCTTAGACACATCATCACTAGACAGGTGAAGCAGATTGGTTCACGGGTCAAGAACCTGTATGCTCTTGAGGTTCAAGATGCATGCAAAGCCTTGAGTAGCAAGGCAACTGATGGAGACTTGGTGGTTGAGAGGGAGCGTATATTACCTCTCAACATGCAGAGCCAGAAGAAGTCTCAGACGATTGTGGAGGAGCCACGATTGGTGCAGCAGCTTCAGGAGGTTGTGGAGGAGCCACAACAAGGGAAGCTGAAAGGAGATCGAGTAGAGACATCTACTCATCCAGAGACCTCCAGTAGGGGGAAACTTCAAGCCAGGTGGGCTGAGGGATCGCATGCAGCCATACCTCTAGGTAGGAGGTGGGCTGATGTGGATTGATTGTCCCAAGGAGGAGGGGCAGGATCCTTGAGGTACCCAACCTCTTGGATGAGACCTTGCTACGGGAGCCCCGATGTGTAGTAGCAGGAACTGACTGATTGGGTAGAGACAGATGCGGATGGAGCGGCAGAGAGAGCGACAGTGCAGGGAATCCCAGGACAGCGCATAGCTAGCAGGCTGTAGCAATGCGAGAGGCACACGTGTTTTGCACAGTGTTAGGTGGCACAGAGAGGTGTGCAATGGTGCGAGATGCATGGAGATGTTGCAGTAGCACAGATGTCAGAGAGGGAGCACTTGTCAGCAGCAGATAGAGCTTCAGCATCAGAGGATGTTTCTATCCCAACAGGGAGGTCAGTTGGGAGGTGCAGTGCGGATGCAATGCTGGGAGATAGAACCAGCAGCAGCACAGATGCAGTCAGAGATCAAAGTGACAGAGGCTAGAGCAGTCAGATACTGAAGAGCACAGAGATGCAGAGTTTCAGTTGACAGAGGCAATAGCAGTCAGAGACTTTGATGACAGAGCAAGTGGACCGGCCAAATGTGTTGCATGGAGAACATTCCAGAGTTATAGGATCGGGTTTGAGAGGAAGCCTTTCTTGTTGAGAGGGAGTGTTGAAAAGTGTGCAACAAGAAATGCTTGTTGAGAGTGCAACAAGATGATGGAGCTTAGTGAAAAGAGTCGCCTTCACTAAGTGGGCCCGCAGGCTATTTTTGGCGCAAGTCTATTTTTAGACTATGTCTATTTTTAGACATATGGATCATGTCTATGGATGATTGATCAAGTTGGGAAAAATAGATGGACTTCTATTTTTGATGAAAGTGTGAGTGATCACAGTGTGAGTGATTACAGTGTGAGTGATCACAGTGTGAGTGATCAAAGTCAAAAATAGAAAAGTCAAATATTATTATCTCACAATAATATTTGGACTATAAACTTAATCTTATTCTCTTGGAGCACTTCAGTTTGAGCTACGGAAGTGGCACATGCAGCTGTCAGAAGGAAATTCGTTTTTCTTATGAGTCAGTTGAGTTTTTGCATGCATGACTTCAGTTAGAACTCAAGTGAGTTGAGTTTAGTGGACTGGAGGTACAGTTGATGGAGTTGTGTTCAGTTTAGCTTTGTTAAACTGGTTGTATTTAGTCTAACTGATCAATAGACTAAAGATGAGTTGGGTGAATTAGTTATTAATTAATTCACAAGTTATTAACTCATAATGCAACTATAGAATACATCAGTTAACTCAGTTGCATGTCAGTGCATGTTCAGTTCAGCGGGGACAGGTGTTAGAGGATCAGATTACTATCAGTTGTGACTATAACTGTGCATGATGATTTGCACAATCAAAGGATTGAGTATGCCAATGAGTTTGCTCACGTATCTTCATGATATTATAGCTGTTGCTCACGTCCAACATAGTGTGGGTGACTATTTTGCAGTGTAAAATCGAGTTTGGGAAGCTATTCTCATCAGTTCTCGAGCAGGTTTGAGCAGTGGAGGCAGGCAAGCAGCGGGAGAGATTTGGAGATCAAATCTGAGCTGTATTGTGTGTAACAGGTGGAGATACTTGTGAGAAGTATTATGCTTTGTATTGTTACATGATTCAATCAATATAATATACAGATAGTGTGGGGTTTTTAGCGAGATGCTTTCCCCGGATACATACTGTGTTTATGAGTTTGATTGATGCTTCTATGTGTGCCTGTGAATGTTTCTGCTTCTGTAACTTGATGATCAACGTAGAGGAGATTATGTATTATACATGTTCCGCTTAAATTGTATGATCAGGATAATCTCTATTGAATATGTGTCATATTATTCAAAATTTCTACACCATTGTCAATCATAGCCAACTATGGTCAACCATGGTTGAATGTCGCATTGTGACAAGGATTGTCTCAGCATGAAAATAAACCATGATCAACCATGGTCCAACATCGCATTGTGACAAAGATTGTATCGATATCAAAATTAATGATGTTCAACCATGGTCCAACATGGCATTGTGACAAGGATTGTCTCAATATGAAAATCAACCATGGTCAATCATGGTTGCTTTAGTCTTTATAATATTTATCTTAGGGTTTATATACGTTGGGTCTATAATATTAGTCCATTGGGTTTAATATTATTCCCTTGGGTTCATTATCCCTTGGGGTTTTAGTATTAATCCCTTGGGTTTATTATTCCTTTGGGTTTATAAGATCAATCAGTTCGGTTTATTATCCCCTTAGGTTTATAATATCAATCACAGTCAACCATTGTCAACTATGGTCAATCATGGGGTTTTAATATTAATCTGTTGGGTTTATCTTTCCCTTCGGTTGATAATATCAATCATGGTCAACCATGGTTTGATGTTGCAATGTGACAAAAAATGTCTCCATATAAAAATCATGGACAATCTTTGTTAACCATGGTCAACCATGGTTAATCGTGGTCAACCATGTGTTATAGAATCAAACATGTTCAACCATGGTCAATCTTGGGTTTTTAGTATAAATCTCAATGGTTTGTTATTCCTTTGAGTCAAACATGGTGAATCATAGTCAACCATGGTCAACCATGATCACGTGTCGCTTTGTGACAAATATTGTCTCAATATGAAAATCAACCATGGCAACCGTGGGTCCAATGTCACATTGTGACCAAGAATTAATTATTATTATTAATATTATCATTATTAATTATTATTATGTAAAGATGAATTAATTATTATTATTTTTATTTCATTAATTGGTATTCATATTATTATTATTTAATAATATTTAATTAAAAAAATATTATTATTGTTTAACAATAATTAAATATTTAACTATTATTATTATTATTATAAAATAAAATAAAAATATTTATATTTTTTCTAAAAATAATATTAATTTTTTTAAATAAAATAAGTAATTATTTATTTAAATTTTATAAAAAATGAATAATAAATTATTATTATTATTATTATTATATATTTATCAATAGTTTGTGTCATAAATAGAAATAAAGCCTTATGGATATATTAACCACATTTATTAAACAATTATTGTTATTATTAAATAATTAATGTTATGAAGATTATTTTTGTTAATTAATATTACTAATATTATTATGAATTAATATAATAATAATAATAATAATATAGTATTATTACTATAATGATATGATAATAACTATATTATATTATTATTATTATTACATTATTAGAGTAATATAATAATAATATAATTTTATTTTTATAATATTATTATCATTTATTATTATTATTAATTAATATTACTAATATTATTATCATTTAATATTAATATAATAATCATTAATATATAAATATATAAGAATATGGTTGTTATTATTTATATAGTTATTAATAATCATAAATAGTGTTGATATATGCATATCGGCGTCTATCAACCATATTGGTAAATGTGGTTGTGCTAGTTAATAATCCTTGGGTAATTTGTATATATGCATCCAATAAATTGTGATACCCTGCAGGACATATTTAATCATTATGAGTCTCCCTCCCAGTGAAAGCCACTTGTGCGACCATAATTGGAGTCACTTCTCAAATTTCTAGAGTAGTCATTCCCAGTCTTTGTTATGATATCCATTTGGATTTAAGAAAAAGGCTATGTATTTAAAGCACACAAAATAATCTATCTATCTCCTTTATCGATTAGTCCGGATCAGAAGAAATTAGTGTCAACTTAATATTATTCATTATCAAACCTGTGACAACTCCAAATGAATATAGAATATCAAATAAAACCTTCCATTCACTGAAGACAACTTTCCCCATCACAAGAACATCATCAACAAACATCAAATGGGCAAGGAAAAGGGAAATGTTAGGAGGCAATGCACATCCAGATATAACACCACTTGAGAAAGCATTTGAAATTATTCTTGTTGGAAATAATAATCCCAACCACCGCCTTAACACATTGAAAAACACCATGTTTTCCCAGTCAACCACTGCACGGTTGCGATTTTGTTTGCAGGCAGAAGGATAGAAGTTAGAACAGAAGTTCAGAGCGGACCATTCCGCAACACATCACAAAATTTAAGGCATTTAATGAAGTTTATTAAATAGATATGGGAAAACATTCATTCCGCGATTGTTGTCCACACTCCACAACACCTGCAAGTTTAGAAAATCATTTACTATGTAAATTCGTCGATGTTGCGTATTAAATATTTTCTATGTCATGTAATTAATGTCAAAATTGTATGTTAAGATAAATATGCAAGTAAAAGTCATTTGCAATGTTGGGCATGTTGGGCAAGTTAGGGAGCGAGAGTCTCTGAGGTAATGAGGAGCAAATCACGGAAGAAATTTTGGTGGGAGCCTGAAAAAACCAGTTTTATGGAGTTTAAGTTTACTTTGCAACCCAGTGAAGCATAAATCACAGTAAGTCTTTTGTGTTTTACTTGGAGCAGCAGCCTCCAATTTATCACACCAATGTATTTTCCTATGTTTTATATTATAATCAAAAGTATGTTATGTTACGATGTGGTCTTAAGCCTTCATGAGTACCTATATTTTGCCGTGAACTCTGTTTTTTAATTAAAGTCCCTGTGTGGTTGCGATATCCTTGCCACAACCAAAGATTTGCCTTTCCGCAACTGAAGTTGACCTTACTTACTTCGCTGATTTTTGAGCTCCTCTGCCCCCTAAATTTATTTTATAACATGGTATCAGAGCAGGTTAAACTCTGTTCGTGTAAAAACAAGTGTTTTTTACTAATAGATAAAAAAAATTGTTTTGAGGGCAGATTATTTTTTTCCTTTGGAGCAAATTTACCAGCAAGTAGAAAATAAAAAATTACACTCAAAAATGGAAACATCAAGCACAAGCTTGAATAATCCTCAAATACCTCAATTTAATGGCAAAAATTATGATTATTGGGCTATTACAATGAAGGCTTTGTTTTCGTCTCACGACATTTGGGATTTGATGGAGAATGGTTTTCAAGAACTATCAGACGCAGTAGCATACAATGCCCTATCTCAAGCAGAAAGAGATTTGTTAAGGGACAACAGGAAGAAGGATTCAAAAGCCCTGTTCTATATTTTTCAAGCAGTTCATGAAATTATTTTCCCAAGGGTTGCAACAGCAACGAAGTCCAAGAAAGCATGGGACACCCTCCAGACAGCCTACCAAGGCATGGAAAAAGTCAAGACAACAAAGCTGCAAATGCTGAGGAGAGATTTTGAAACACTTTGTATGAAAGAGTCTGATAATATAGACTTGTTTTTTACACATGTAAGTGGGTTGGTTACTCAAATCAGGTCTCATGGTGGGACACTTGAGGAAAGAAGAATAGTTGAGAAAGTTTTGAGAAGTTCGCCAGGAAGGTTTGAGGCCATTGTTGTGGCCATAGAAGAGACAAAGGATCTCTCACAGTTCTCATTGGATGAGATTCATGAATCACTGATTTCTCATGAACATAGACTGTTTACAGAAGCAAGCTCCTCATTGCAGCATGCCTTCAAGACACAAGTTTCATTTGGTCAAGGTAGAGACAGAGGAAGATCATATACTAGAGGAAGAGGAATAAGCCCACATAGAGGTGGAAGATGCAGCCCTTCAAGCTCAAGTGGAAGAGGCAGCAATCAAAATCCAAGTCAAGGCCCAAGCCAAAATCAAGCACAAGGTCAGAGGTATGATAAATCTCAAGTTCAATGTCATTATTGTAAGAAGTATGGACATTATGCAAATGAATGTAGAAAGAAGCAATATGACATTGGTAACAAGCCAAGTGTAAATTTCACAAAAGAAAACCAAAATCATGATAGCATATTTTTAGCTTGTAATGTAGCACAAGAAAAACAAAGTGATATATGGTATCTAGATTCAAGGTGTAGCAACCACATGTCAGGGAACATAGAAATGTTTTCCAATCTAGATGAAAGTGTGAAATCTGAAGTGACATTAGGGACTGATAGCAAAGTCTCTATCATGGGAAAAGGAAGAGTTAATATCCTAACAAAGAAGGGGGAGAAGAAGTACATCTCAAATGTTTACTTTGTCCCTGGTCTAAAGCATAACCTCATAAGCATTGGATAGCTCATGCAAAAGGGCTACAATGTCTTTTTCAAAAATGATGTGTGCAAAATTTTGGATAGGCCTCCAAGTAGACAGTTGATTGCAAAGGTTCAGATGACAAACAATAGAATGCTTCCAATAAATATAAGATTAGATTTGAAAGAAGGTACACAAGCACAACTATCAATGAACTCACAAGAGGATGGAAGAAAAGAGGCAGTTGTCACACAAGTGAACTATCAAGTAGAGGTCAAAGATGAAAATTGGTTATGGCATTTGAGATTTGGACATCTCAACTTTGGAGGTTTGAATTTGTTACATAAGAAAGGCATGGTGAAGGGTTTGCCACTCATTGAAAGACTAAACAGCCTATGTGAAGGATGTATCTTGGGCAAGCAACATAGGGCGACATTTCCAGCAGGAAAGTCAGTAAAGGCAAAGGCACCTTTGGAGATTGTCCACTCAGATTTATGTGGGCCAATGCAGAGACCATCAATTGGTGGTAGCCACTATGTATTGACCTTCATAGATTACTACTCAAGGAAGACATGGGTCTATCTCCTAAAATAGAAAAGTGAAGTGTTTGAGCGCTTTCGCCAATACAAGGCTCTTGTTGAGAAGTAAAGTGGACACTACATCAAAGTCCTTAGGACTGATAGAGGTGGAGAATACATCTCAAATGACTTCCTTCGATTTTGCAAGGAGCATGGAATTCACAAGAAATTTACAACAAGATATACACCGCAGTAAAATGGTGTAGCGGAAAGGAAGAATAGGACCATTATGGAAATGACAAGGAGTATGTTGAAGGAAAAGCATTTTCCAAATGATTATTGGGCTGAAGTTGTCGCTTGTGCAACATATATCTTGAATAGATGTCCAACCAAAAGCATCTAGAACATAGTTCCTGAAGAGGCATGGAGTGGAAGAAAGCATAGTGTCACTCACATGAGAGTCTTTGGTTGTGTGGCATATGCACATGTCCCGGATGAGTTGAGGAAGAAGTTGGACAGCAAGGGGGAGAAATGTATATTTGTTGGATATAGTGATGAATCCAAGGCATACAAGCTCTACAATCCATTAACCAAGAAGGTCATAATCAACAGAGATGTGCAGTTTATAGAAGAGGAAGCATGGGATGGAAGTTTAGAGAAGACAATCAATGTCAAAGCATGTATACCACATGAAGACAAAGAGGAATTGACAGCAACAAACAATTCCTCAATAGTGACTCCCTCTACACCTATTCAAGCACAACAAAATAGGCAGCAAGGAACACCATCAACAAATAATAGGACAACGTCATGCAGTCAAGCAAGTGCTTCTCCAAGCACACCACAAAGCGCAACACCAAGTGACATGTCAAGCCCATCTTCAGCAAGCACAAGAAGACCAAAATTCAGAAATTTAAATGAAATTTATGAGCAAGATGAAGTTGATAGCAATGCTAGCCTGAATTCATTATTTGTCTGTTTTGCCATGTAGATGACCCAATTCATTTTGAAGATGCATTCAAAGATGAAAAATGGTTTGCAACAATGGAAGAAGAAATAGAAGCAATAGAAAATAATGACACATGGGAGTTAGTGGACTTTCCGCAAGGAAAACAAGTCATTAGAGTGAAGTGGGTCTATAAGACCAAGAGCAATGTCGATGGTAAGATTGAAAGGCACAAAGCAAGGGTAGTTGTCAAAGGATACAAGCAGCAGCATGGAAGAGATTATGAGGAGACGTTCGCACCAATCGCGAGGATGGAGACGGTATGTACAGTTGTGGCGATTACTGCACAACATAAATGGAAAGTGTATCAAAGGGATGTAAAGTCAGCATTCTTGAATGGACTGCTGAAAGAGGAAGTGTATGTTGCGAAATCGCCTGGTTATGAGGTAGAAGGCCAAGAAGACAAAGTGTATCGGTTGAGGAGAGCTCTTTATGGGCTGAAGCAAGCACCGCGAGCATGGTATAGTAGGATAGATGCCTACTTGTTGGACAATGGCTTTGACAAGTGTGATAGTGAGCCTACTCTTTACATCAAAGAGAATGATGGTAAGATTCTCATTGTTGTCTTATATGTAGATGATTTAATTTTTACAGACAATGATGATTTTCTCATCGCTGATTTCAAACAAGTCATGAAGAATGAATTTAAAATGACTGACTTCAGGTTGTTAAGATATTTTTTAGGCATAGAAGTGAAGCAAACAGAAAATGGCATTTTTATTTCTCAAGCAAAGTACGTAGCAGACATTTTGGAGAGGTTTAAGATGCAGAATAGCAATCCCACACCAACTCCAACTGTCATGGGGTTGAAGTTGAGCAAAGACGATTGCAACAGCAATGTCAATCCGACGTTATACAAAAGCATGATAGGCAGCTTGATGTATTTGACAGCCATTAGGCCGGATATAATGTATGCAGTGATTTTGGTGTCAAGGTTCATGGAGACACCCAAAGAGACACATTGGCAAGCAGCGAAAAGAATTCTAAGGTATGTCAATGGGACAAAACAGTGTGGCATTTTGTACACCGCAACAAGTGATTTCAAGCTGGTTGGTTACACTAACAGTGATTGGGCAGGAAGTGTCGATGACAAAAATAGCACGTCAGGATATGTTTTTCATTTGGGTTTTGGAGCCATTTCATGGGCCCCCAAGAAGCAACCAATAGTTTCATTGTCAACAGCAGAAGTTGAATATGTTGCCGCAACAGCAGCAGTGTGTCAGGCAGTTTGGATGAGAAGGATGTTGAGGGATCTTCACCGTGACCAAGAGGGAGCAACAACTATTTTCTATGATAACACATCCGAAATTTCATTGTCAAAGAATTCGATCTTTCACAAGAGGACCAAACATATTGATGCTAAATATCATTTTATCAGAGAGTTTATTAACAATGATGAAATTGTGTTGCAACACTATAAGTCACAGGAACAGTTTACTGATATTTTCACAAAGCCATAGGCACGTCAAAATTTTGTTTATCTCGGATATTATTTGGGAATTGTCAATGGCAGTAGTTGTTATTAAGGGGAAATGTTGGAAATAATAATCCCAACCACCGCCTTAACACAGTGACAAACACCATGCTTGCCCAGTCAACCACTGCACGGTTGCGATTTTGTTTGTAGGCAGAAGGAAAGAAGTCAGAACAGAAGTTCAGAGTGGACCATTTCGCAACACATCACATAAGTTAAGGCATTTAATGAAGTTTATTAAATAGATATGGGCAAACATTCATTCTGCGACTGTTGCCCACACTTCACAACACCTGCAAGTTCAGAAAATCATTTACTATGTAAATTCGTCCATGTTGCATATTAAATATTTTCTCTATCATGTAATTAATGTCAAAATTGTATGTTAATATAAATATGCAAGTAAAAGTCATTTGTAATGTTGGGCATTTTGGGGAAGTTAGGGAGTGAGAGTTTTGAGGTAGTGAGGAGAAAATCGTGGAGGAAATTTTGGTGGGCACGTGAAAAACCAGTTTTAGGGAGTTTTACAGAAGTTTACTCCGCAACCCAGTGAAGCATAAATCGCAGTAAGTCTTTTGTGTTTTACTTGGAGCAGCAGCCTCCAATTTATCACGCCAATGTATTTTCCTATGTTTTATATTATAATCAAAATTATGTTATGTTGTGATGTGGTCTTAAGCCTTCATGAGTAGATTTACCTTTGTTTTGTCATGATCTCTATGTTTTAATTAAAGTCCTTGTGTGGTTGTGATATCCTCGCCACAACCAAAGATTTACCTTTCTGCAAGTGAAATTGACCTTTCTTACTTTGCCGCAACCGATTTCTGAGCTCCTCTGCCCCCTAAATTTATTTTCTAACAATTCCGCTAAGACCATTGATAGTCAACAATAATAATAGTGGAGACAATTCACAACCTTGTCTAATACCCCGGGAAGATTTGAAAAAGTCAAAGAGAAGTTTGTTAATGATGATAGAAAAATTGAAAAACGATATACAAGCCATGATCCACTCCATTATTTGTGAGCCAAAACCGATCTTGATTAAAATCATTCTTAGGTATTCCCAATCTACATAATCAAAGGATTTAATGAGATCAATCCTCATTAAGCAAGCATCAATGTGTCCGGACATGATAGAGTGTACACGTTCTTGAGTTATGGCCACCGAATCTTGGATCTGTCGTTGTGCAAGAAATCTAAATTGTTCCACAGATGAATTCAAAATTATAGGTTATGGTTACTTAAGTTATTTTCCATAGCTAAAATATGTTCTTGCCTTCATTTATGTTAACGACAAATTTCAAATGATATTACAAAAGAAAAAGATTCCAAGACATGATATTTTCATATGTTTTATTTAAAGGTAAATAAACATTAATAAATAAAAAAACTTCTAATTAACAAAGAAAATAGAAATTGAACAATCTTAAATGTATGAGAGAAAAAATAACAAAAAAATTCTAAACTAAGTACATCATCATTTTCTAAAAATCATGAGAACCTCATCAATTAGGTTATCTTCTTTTAAAAAGAGGAGGAAAACATTGATAGTGTAAAACCATGGGAAAACTTCATTTCATTATGTTTTCTTAGATTATTCCAGATTCACAATCATTGCAAATTATCAATTTAACCAAATATTTGAAAAGAAAATCTGTATATAATTTCATCTCATAGTCAGAAGGTTTAGGTGAGACTCGAAAAGAAATTGTTTAACTAATTTTATTGTGAGTAACACAATTAATAAGCAATAAAGGGAAACGGTAAGGAAATTCTTCTATGAATGTATTCTAATAATGTTTCGTCTTCAATTTGACCGTGAGAGTATCACTTCATAACTACATTATTAGAGAAAAAATTAAATTATAAAAGAAATAAATGAAAGATAAGAAAAGTAAAGTAAAGTACTTCTAAACCTATTCTATGCTACATTGTTTATAAAAAAACTACATGAAAGCATAATGACAATATAACCATCCAAGTAATTTTGAGTCTACAATTACGTGATTATCTAAAATAAGAAACATAAAGTGGAATATTCTTCCATGAATTGTATACAACATATGTAGGATAGTTCTTTTAAGATCCACTGGTAACCTTTTCCAATAAGAAATATATAACCATATTCCAATTCTAACATAATTCTCAAAGTTAATGATATAGAATTGATAAAGAGATTTAATGGAAAGAACATTCATGATGCATATTAGGAATGAAAAGTGATCAGAATTTCACCTTGAATGCATGCCTCATCGTTACAAATGTTATTTGATTATGAGAATTGAATATAATAATGAGGATTTTCCTTAATCATTGATTGCGAGCAAAATAACTCATTGCATTGTAATTGATGTTTTCATGGTCTAGGCGCCTGAGAAGGATCATAATACTCAAATTGTACAACATCAAATTGATTCATCCTTATAAATAAAGTGTTATAAAAACTAATGGGTCAGATAATTATTCATAAAAACAAATAAGGGTTTTCATCTTTCACATCATGGTAATGTAGGAATTTAGAAAAGATATACTTTTACTAGTATTCATTACATTTTCCCATCTAAAAGGTTGATAAGGGAGATACTAAAATAACTTCAAGGCCATCATCTCATATTTTTCATTCCCAATATGTAGTGTAGATCATTGACAATTAGCTTCTCATAAAGATCTTATTATGGAGACAATTCTCCAGTGGGATTAGTTATAACAATTTGCACAAGAAGCATAAGCATATCAAGATATAAATAATAACCATTGGAAATCAAAGAATGAAGAGCTTCACTACAAGAAGTATATACAAAAGAGATATCCTCTCTCAAATCTTGATGAGTAAATGATGAATTATTTAATAGCTTTGATTTGCGAAGTATATTAACATCATCAACCTTACCAAAATCAACATTATCTTCTTCTAAGGAAGAACTAAAATCTTTAATAACATGTGTATCTAAAGAAGCTTCTTTTGCTAACTAAATAATGTTCCCCTCATGCTCTTTTAATACATTAGAACTCAACTTTCTAAATCATGTTTTTGTTTGTTGAAAATAGAAACCAGAAATGATAAAAATAGAATCTAGAATTCCAATTTAATTTGTCCTTGAATTAAATTGTGAATTAAAATCAAATTTATTCTTAACAGCTACTTGGAAATAATTGATTAATTTATTTTGACTTAATTAGTTGGATAAATTCAAGTTAGAGGTCTTTCTGAAGTCATGCAAGAGTTATCCCTAAAATTTAGGAGATAATAGTGAGTTATATTTGAGTTGTAATTAGTTAACTCAATGTACTAAGTTAAGTCCAGTTAAATTAGTTCCAAACTGTTTGAGGAACTAATAGAGAGTTAACAATCAGTTGATGCATCCATGCACTCAACTAGTGTACTCTATTTAATTGAAGATTCTCTCATCAAAAACTCATGCATGTCTATTCTGAGAAAGACTCAGTTGAGATTAAAGACGAGAACAATGTACTATCAGTTGCATGTGTTTTCCTATAGAGAAAACTCATGCATGCAGAAGGAATCAATACCTTGAGGATTGTGCAGTTCTGACAGTGTGTGAGAGCAGTGTTCCACGAGGTGAGGTGAGAATCTGTTGGACACCTAATCCTCAATGGGTTAGTGTGGAAGCGGAATAGACAAAAGGAAGTCCAAGAGACCTTGGGATGTGGAACCCAACAGTCAAACCATGTACTATAAATTTATATCATTTGTTAATAAAAAATGTATTCTCATGTTTTATCCTTTAGATTCATTTGTTGCCCATGTGTGTTTCCACTAGGAATAGCGCAAGGAAATAGAAGCTTGGAGAGCAGAGAGGAAGGCTTGAGAGAAGCCAGGATTTCCTGTGAACATCTGTCAGGATTGTACTGAGAGCTGGCTAGCTATGAGAGCTAAGGCTTTGTATAATCTCTATGTATTTCCACCTTATATGACAATATAGATAGTGAGGTTTTTAGCTGAGGCTTTCCCCAAAGTCTTTTCATGTGTATTGTGTGATTGATTCTTCTTCTTCTGGTTATACGTGTTCAACTCGATCTTTAAGTTTCTACAAAATTGATAGTAGAAGTAGGTTATAGTATTTTTCTTTGGTTATATTGCATTATCAGGTAACCTACAGTTAGATTTTCTACATGGTCTCAGCGGAGCGAGATTTGTTGAGAATTTGCAGAATTTCTACATGGTATCAGAGCCAAGTTTATCGGAGTTGTGAACAGTATATGGAGAAGAGAATTCAAAGTTTGAAGTTCGTCGTTGCAGGTGAAAATTGAATTCATATCATACTTCAATTGAGATGGGACATTATGTGACTAATTTCCCATCAAAGAAGTCCAAGAAGGGATCCTCGGAAGGATCGGAAGGTGAGGCATTAGCCTCTCAGTTCAAAATGGACTTTACCCTCATCGCATACATGGTGTCATCGATGATGGATTGTGTCTGGTATCTTGACAGTGTAGCCTCATTCCACATGACTGGCGATAAAAGTTTATTCAGTACCTTCGATGAGAAAGACCTCAAGATGCACATAGAGATGGGTGACGACGAAAGGTATAGTGTTTCAGGAGTGGGCACAGTTTCTTTTCAGAGGGAGCATGGAGCTCCTATCACCTTGAAAGATGTGAAGTATGTGCCTAGACTGAATAAGAATCTTGTTTCAATCACGGTATTGGAAGACCATGGCTATGATGTGTTTTTAGTAAGGAAAAGGTTTTCCTTAGACACATCACCACGAGATAGGTAAAACAAATCGATTCACAAGTTAAGAACTTGTATTCTCTTGAGGTTCAAGATGTATGCAAAGCCTTGAGGAGCAAGGAAAATTTTAGATACTTGGTGGTTGAGAGGGAGAGTAAATTACCTCTCAACATGCAGCCCCAGAAGAAGTCTCAGACAATTATGGAGGAGCCACAATTGGAGAAGCAGCAAGGAGACCGAGTGAAAATATCCACTCATGCAGATACCTCCATTAGGGGGGAATTTCGATCCAAGTGGGGAGAGGGATCACATGCAGCCATACCTCCAGGTGTAAGATGGGGTGATGTGAAGTGATAGTCCCAAGAAGGCTGAAATTGGGCAGGGTCCATTGAGAGGTTTTATCTCATGGATCGTACCTTACTACGAGAGCCCAAAGTACATAGTAGCAGGAGGAATTAGTGGGATTGATGCAGTCAGAGATCAAAGTGACAGAGGCTAGAGAAATTAGATATTGAAGAGCGTAGAGAAGGATTGACAATAGTACAGAAAGGTAGAGTCAGTAGAAGCGCAAAGTTTTCAATTGACAGAGGCAATAACAGTCAGAGACTTTGATGACAGATGCATCATATTGATTCAGGTTGGATTCTTTTTTTGTTTCTGGAGTTGATGGAGCAACAATACTAAAGAGAAGTGTTGCATGCATAACATTCCAAAGGTTCACGATCGGGATCGAGTTGAATTCCTTTCTTGTTGAGAGGAAGTGTTGAAAATAACAACAAGAAATGATAAAAATAGAATCCAGAAATTCCAATTTAATTTTTCCTTCAATTAAATTGTGAATTAAAATCGAATTTAGTCTTAACGGCTACTTGGAAATAATTGATTAATTTATTTTGACTTAATTAGTTGGAGAAATTCAAGTTAGAGGTCTTTCTGAAGTCATGCAAGAGTTATCCCTAAAATTTAGGAGATAAGTGTGAGTTATATTTGAGTTGTAATTAGTTAACTCAATTTACTGAGTTAAGTCCAATTAAATTAGTTCCAAACTGTTTGAGGAACTAATAAAGAGTTAACAATCAGTTGATGCATGCATGCACTCAACTAGTGTACTCTAGTTAACTGAAGATTCTCTCATCAGAAACTCATGCATGTCTATTCTGAGAAAGACCCAGTTGAGATTAAAGACAAGGATAGTGTACTATCAGTTGCATGTGTTTTCCTATAAAGAAAACTCATGCATGGGAACTTTTTCTCCATGGTATCCAATAGATTTAAGTGGAGTTAAAACCTTCATCTAATTTTCAAGTCTCTATTTCAATACTTTTAATCACATGAGAATTTGTCCATGATGGAATGTTAGTGTAAAGATTGTAAAAGTCATTATATGGACTATAATCAAAAAACAAATCTGGATACAAGAAATAAAAACTTTCATAGAATAAATGATTAAATGTTTCATGTTTGTTTAAGAGATCTCCATTAACTTGTAATAAAGCATTTTTCATAATGTTGTTTCAAAAAACATGATCAAATGATAAATATTGTGTTGAAAAGAGAGCAACTAGATCTAGATTTTTAATATTTGAAGAAGAATTAATATCATCATAATCACATAATAATACAAGGTGTCAAAAAGTGTTAGTGCAACCCCAAATTTTCCTAAACATCAGACCATTATAAAACACTTTGAATCCCCTATGACATGGGGTTATGCAATCATCAAAGTAGCACTAGAAGGTGCAGGAGATTACAACATTTGACTCATTACAACTAGAATCATAAACATGTGAGGCCAAGTTTGGAATTACATAAACAAGCTTAAGTCTTTAGGAATTTTGATGATCCAATTGGATATTGATGGCCATCTACCTCTTCCATTGAATCGACATGATTTTACTCCTCAACACTTTTTGTTATGAATTTTGGGTCATAAGCTTCTACGGTCATTTTGAAGCTCTAAAGAATGCTTTTGAGTGTTTGGGGGCCTACAGTTACCATGGCATGCCTAGGCCCTACAAAGAATTGTACTTCTCAATGATATCCTTCCAACAAACTACTTGATGTCCCAAATGGAGTTGTATGCAAAAGTTGCAGCCCTGGGAAGTTGACAAATCAACCAACCAACATGTGACCCAAAAACCTTTTAGTGCTTTGCCTCATAGGGTTAGAGTTTTATAACTTAAGGTTTCTTTCTTCATTTTAAAATGTCACTCTCTCTCCCTCTTTTAATAGCCTTTTGCAAAGTAGTGTAGCCACTATCTCTACCACTTCAAAGGTAAGCTACCACAATCCTAGCCAACTTGTGTTCTATAGTATTTTTAATTTTATTCAATAATAGAAGTTGGGTTTTCATTATTAATGTGATATCTACTATATTTCTCTCCAGGTCAATTCCATTTACTTTCTTGTCTTTCATCTTGTTCCTTATAAAACCTAGATCAATTGATATGACAAGTCTCATCACACTATTATTTAATATGGGAGTGTGAAAACAATAAAGAAAATACCAAACAAATCACATATTAATGCAATAACAAAGGTCGTGAAATTAAGCCATAAGAAGGCTACTTAAAAGGTTTCCTAGCGGTAAATAAACCACAAAAACTAATATGCAAGTACCACGTAACAAAAATGCTAAATGAATTATATGACTACTCATGTCTACAATTATACTCTCTGATTTGAAAATGAGATCTAAGACAATTAATAAGGTATTACAGACTTATGCGCATGGATGTGCCTATGTTATTTTATGCAATGGATCAATAAGATTGCGAAATACTTAGACTTTGAAGCAGTAAAATACTATAATAGGCAGACACATAAAAATACAGTAGATTTAATAAGGAGTTCACCCAATACTACTGGGCTACATCTCCTCGTCCAACCTTCAATGGTGGCCTCTCTATTATGTCTTCAAGCAGAGTTTTGGTTTACAACAATGAGCTCAAGTTGAGCTTCACACACAACAGAATATAGCAATAAGAGTTTACTTGAACCTCTCAAGTTCTCTATGAGTACACAGACTCCCCTAATGCTCTCTGTCCCAACTCTGTCTCGGCATTTTCCTGAATACTGCCTCTCTCCATTATGCTCTCTGTCTATGGCTTTATAGCCAAAAATGTGTTGCCTGTTCATTTCATGGTCCTGTCTCTCGGTCTCCCCGGCCTCTTGAATGCTTTGAATCCCTCTCCAGCATTATACAATCATTGCTCAATGCATGGAGAGGAGGTGGCCACCCATTCTGCAACGCTAGAGTGCTTCAGGCCCCTGAAATGCCTATAACAGTCGCGCCCTGTTTTTACAGTGAAAACACAATTTAACAGAGATAAACTACCCAAAACATGATATGTTGGACTTTAAAGTCCTTTAAATATGGTTCAATCCCTATCGGGTCCGCCTATCAGTCACCATCGCATCTCGGAAAGGCTCCATCCCTTTGTGTTTTGGAAATACACGAAAAGCACGAAAATACATTGAAATGGCCCTGTTACGGACTTGAAATTATATCAAATTTCCTTTAGAATGCTATCGGGTCTAGCTGTCGCATGGTGTATTGATATCAGCCCCTCTGCATAGTTCTGATGCGATGCGGTGATGCGATATATCGCAATCGCTCATCATAAGAACCCTTTTGCCATTGTAAGCGCTTCTGCAATCCCCCGATAGCGATCTGGCGATGTAATATGGGTCGTCGATATGTGCACTTGATCGATGGTCCATATTAACTCCACCAATCGTTGTCGCCATATACATATGTTAAGCGTCGATATCGTTGTTCGTGATTGCAACTCTTGAGTATATCCCACCAATCTCTACAGAAGGTTTCCGCCGATTGCGATTATCGATCCGATCTGGACCGTTGATCGGCTAGATCGGACGGCTACTGTGCATCACTTGTCCCACTTGCAATTACTATGTTTTTTCACAATTTCATGGGTTTTGGGCTGCCCGATAGTGTTTTTCCGCCCGGCTAAGGGTGTCCCTCTTATGATATTTCTGACCCTTTTAAGGATTTTTGGCTTTGGCATGATTTCTAATAGTTTTATGAAGACTTAGAGGCATTCCTAGATCCATTTGGATCATTCTCTAATGAATCACTAAAAAATTATAACTAAAGAGTGTTATCATGAACCAATTTGACCACATAACCATACAATTAGAGAGAATAGAAAAGGAAAAGCTACTTCTCAAACTAGTTGGTAATTGTTGTGACAATTTAGGCTTAACATGTCCATCATACAATGCAAGAAGTTCTTTCTCTAAAATAATTGAAACAACGTTCAATTCACACCATTCTGAAGTTTTGAGAATGAAGATTTTGTGTTGTTGGACAATGTATTATCATGTTTATTCGTAAAGGGAGGCCTTAAGATTGTGAAAAATAAAGTCAATATATAGTAGGTAATGGGGGTGCACTGGAAGTGGATATTTGGTGTGGGAGGTTTTTTTAGATAGTGGGGGTATAAAAATACTATTTGGTAAAAAATAAAGATACCTAGTAAAAACATGTTTCTTTTAATTAGAATGTTGTATTGGGAAGGGAGTTCGACAAAAATATTTTGGGATGGAATTATCAATATATAGTGAAAATAAAGTTATTCTTTAATATCCCCAGAGCAAGTGTTATTGTTGAAAATGCAACAAGATGATGGAGCTTAGTGGAAAGGAGTCACCTTGACTAAGTGGTCCCGCAGGGTATTTTTGGCGCAAAGTCTATTTTTAGATTATCTATCTTTAGACATATGGATCATGGTCTATGAGTTGCAGGATGTTGTTTATGGATGATTGGTCATGTTGGGAAAAATAGATGGACTTCTATTTTTGGTTCACAGCGGCGTGATCAAAGTCTAGTTTTAGACTGCCAGGCTAAAAATAGAAACAGTCAAATATTATTAGCCCTTAGTAATATTTGGACTCTAACCATTATCTTATTCTCTTGGAGCACTTCAGTTTGAGCTACAGATGTGGCACATGCAGCTGTCAGAAGGAAATACGCTTTCTTTGTGGGTCAATTGAGCTATTGCATGCAGGACTTCAGTTAGAACTCATGTGGTTGAGTTTGGTGGAGTTGATTGTGGAGTTGATGGAGTTGTGTTCAGTTTGACTTGGTTGAACTAGTTGTATTTTAGTATAACTAAAGAATACACTAGTGATGAGTTGTGTGAATTAAATATTAATTAATTCACTAATTATTAACTCATAAAGCAACTGAAGAATACATCAGTTAACTCAGTGCATGGACAGTTCAACAGAGACAGGTGTTAGAGGTAAGTGAAAGGGTGAGTTGTGACTATCAGTTGTGCATGAGATTTTACACATGCGGATTGAGTAATGCCAATTAGGATTGCACAATGTGGGCCAATATCAAGGAAATTGTAGCTTGTTCTCACGTGATTTTCACTTTGGATTGTGCAGTGGAGGCAGGAAAAACAATGGAGGAGATTTGAACCTGTGATTGATTCAGATCTGAGCTAGTTTTGTGTGTAACAAGTGGAGATAGTACTGAGTACTTGTGAGGAGTATTGTACTATGTATTGTTACATGTTCTCAATCATTATAATATACAGATAGTGTGGGGTTTTCAGCTGTATGCTTTCCCCAAGTTACATACTATGTTAATGTGTGCATGCGATTGATGTTTCATTGTTTTTAATGCTGCTAAATTGATGATCAACGTAGAGGAGGTTATGTATTATGCATGTATTCCGCAATAGTGTATAATCAGGGTAATCTCTGTGAATAAGTGTTTATTATTCAAAAATTTTACATGGTATCGGAGCTGTTGATCATTAGATCTATTATTCAGAAAGTGTTTACATTTTATTTCTTCAGGCAGAGTCTGTAATCAGGCCAGGTAGCCTCTGGATTCATCCTTCTTTTGGAAGGTGAGATATCCGGTGAATGCCCATACAATCGATCTCTGTATAAGAAATACTTTGTTCTCAAAAAATTTAGATCAGAAGCGGTTGAGTTTTGAGCTGGTGGAATGGCGCTCAAGGATAAACTCAGAAACATCTAAGTGTGAGAATGGAGACAGTATGCCCCAGTATCTCACGAAGTTCACCCAATGCCGGGATGAGCTGGGAAGTGTGGGGGTGACTGTCGATGATGAGGACTTGGTGAGCTTGGCTCTCCTTGGTCTTTCGAAGAGTTGGCATTCCTATCAGGACTCTGTCAATGGTCGGGAGAAATTGCCAGGATGGGAGAGACTTTGGTCGGATCTTGTGCAAGAGGAGATCAGACGGAGCACCAGAGACAGTTCTTCATCCATGCATGATGAGGAGAATTGTGCCTTAGCGAGTAAGGTGAAGAAGGGGAAGGAGAAGGGTTCTCTTTCCGAATCCAGTTCTTCCAATGATGGGAAGAAGGTTGACAAAACGAAAGTGAGATGCTTTCGTTGTCATGAGTTGTGCCATTATGCTACTAATTGCCCAAAGAAGAAATCCAAGAAGGGATCCAGGGAAGGATCTGAAGGTGAGGCACTTGCTTCATAGTTTGAGTTGGATTTCACACTCTTCGCATGCATGGTTTCATCCATGGTGGGAAGTGGTTGGTTTCTTGACAGTGGAGCTTCTTTCCACATGACCAGTGACAAAAGTTTGTTTAGTACTTTGGAGGAGAAAGATCTCCAGATACTCATAGCGATGGGTAATGATGAGAAGTATAGTGTCTCAGGTGTAGGCACGGTTATTTTTCAGAGGGATCATTGAGCTTGCCTTACCTTGACCGATGTCAATTATGTACCAGGACTGAAGAGAAACTTGGTGTCGATCGTGATGCTGGAAGACAGAGGCTATGATGTAGTCTTCCGTAAGGGAAAGGTTTTCCTTAGACACATCATCACTAGACAGGTGAAGCAGATTGGTTCACGGGTCAAGAACCTGTATGCTCTTGAGGTTCAAGATGCATGCAAAGCCTTGAGAAACGAGGCAACTGATGGAAACTTGGTGGTTGAGAGGGAGCGTATATTACCTCTCAACATGCAGAGCCAGAAGAAGTCTCAGACGATTGTGGAGGAGCCACGATTGGTGCAGCAGCTTCAGGAGGTTGTGGAGCAGCCACAACAAGGGAAGCTGAGAGGAGATCAAGTAGAGACATCTACTCATGCAGAGACCTCCAGTAGGGGGAAACTTCGAGCCAGGTGGGCTGAGGGATCGCATGCAGCCATACCTCCAGGTAGGAGGTGGGGTGATGTGGATTGATCGTCCCAAGGAGGAGGGGCAGGATCCTTGAGGTACCCAACCTCTTGGATGAGACCTTGCTACGAGAGCCCCGATGTGGAGTAGCAGGAACTAACTGATTGGGTAGAGACAGATGCAGATGGAGCGGCAGAGAGAGCGACAGTGTAGGGAATCCCAGGACAGCGCATAGCTAGCAGGCTACAGCAATGCGAGAGGCACAAGTGTTTTGAACAGTGCTAGGTGGCACAGAGAGGTGTGCAATGGTGCTAGATGCATGGAGAGGTTGCAGTAGCGCAGATGTCAGAGAGGGAGCACTTGTCAGTAGCAGGTAGAGCTTCAGCATTAGAGTATGTTCCTAGCCCAACAGAGTGGTCAGTTGGGAGTGTTTTTTGTTCCAAGTGTTGTTGGAGCAAGTGGACCGGGCAAATGTGTTGCATGCAGAACATTCCAGAGTTGCAGGATAGGGGTTGCAGATAATCCATATCTTGTTGAGAGGGAGTGTTGAAAATGCAACAAGATGATGGAGCTTAGTGGAAAGGAGTCGCCTTCACTAAGTGGTCCCGCAGGGTATTTTTGGCGCAAAGTCTATTTTTAGACATATGGATCATGGTCTATGAGTTGCAGGATGTTGTTTATGGATGATTGGTCATGTTGGGAAAAATAGATGGACTTCTATTTTTGGTTCACAGCGGAGTGATCAAAGTCTATTTTTAGACTGCCAGGCTAAAAATAGAAACAGTCAAATATTATTAGCCCTTAGTAATATTTGGACTCTAAACATTATCTTATTCTCTTGGAGCACTTCAGTTTGAGCTACAGATGTGGCACATGCAGCTGTCAGAAGGAAATATGCTTTCTTTGTGGGTCAGTTGAGCTATTGCATGCAGGACTTCAGTTAGAACTCATGTGGTTGAGTTTGGTGGAGTTGATTGTGGAGTTGATGGAGTTGTGTTTAGTTTGACTTGGTTGAACTAGTTGTATTTTAGTCTAACTAAAGAATACACTAGTGATGAGTTGTGTGAATTAAATATTAATTAATTCACTAATTATTAACTCATAAAGCAACTAAAGAATACGTCAGTTAACTCAGTGCATGGACATTTCAACAGAGACAGGTGTTAGAGGTAAGTGAAAGGGTGAGTTGTGACTATCAGTTGTGCATGAGATTTTGCACATGCATGGATTGAGTAATGCCAATGAGGATTGTGTAGTGTGGGCCAATATCAAAGCAATTGTAGCTTGTTCTCACGTGATTTTCACTTTGGATTGTGCAGTAGAGGCAGGAAAAGCAGTGGAGGAGATTTGAACCTGTGATTGATTCAGATATGAGCTAGTTTTGTGTGTAACAAGTGGAGATAGTACTGAGTACTTGTAAGGAGTATTGTACTATGTATTGTTACATGTTCTCAATCATTATAATATACAGATATTGTGGGGTTTTCAACTGTATGCTTTCCCCGGGTTACATACTGTGTTAATGTGTGCATGCGATCGATGTTTCATTGTTTTTAATGCTGCTAAATTGATGATCAACGTAGAGGAGGTTATGTATTATGCATGTATTCTGCAATAGTGTATAATCGGGATAATCTCTGTGAATAAGTGTTTATTATTCAAAATTTCTACAGTTATGTCATAGATTCATTGAGTATAGGCCCTCATATTTTTGAGAAACTTCTAAGTCTACTTTAATCTTTTCTAGTTTCTTTTTGTGGGGTCTTTAATGGTATGAATCCATAGCTAAACAATGTAAAATAGGTTTCCACTTATGACTTTTATTATTTAAAACTTAAGTTGATGTAAGGAAAGGATCTTTCCTATTGCTATCTCGCTCGATAAAGGGATACTCAATGCATCTAGCCTAAGTATGACATCTTCACCAAACCATAAACTATAGGGTAAATATCACCATTCAATTTGAGAAATTAGTATCAAAATTAGAAACAACTAAAAAATAAATGTGTTTAAGTTTATCAAAAGCAAATCATAGCATATAACTATTACCATTAGGGAAAGATCTTTGGTGATAGTCAATGATCACTATCATTATTTTAATAGATTGTTTTCTAACATTGATTGGGGGACCATCGCCAATTTTAATCACAAAAATAATAGTGTTGGGCTTACATCAAATATTGTTGCTAATTTATTTTTGAAACATGACTTGGTTATGTTCCTAAAAGCCCTACTATTATTTTAGTTGTCGAAGCCACTTATGACAACAATCCTTTGAGTCATTACAAAATCTACTCAAAGGCAATGGTTCATTCATGATGTTCACCATAAGTGACTTTGATGATGACCATTAAAGGCTTGTCATCCGTGTTAGTGTTTATGGTAGTGACAAAGTGTCTTTCAACCTTCACTTTCTTTCTTTGAATGGAAGAAATTACAAATTCTTTCGTACCACAATGCTTTAAGTATTGTGCTCAATTTCCTTATTATATAGCTTATGAAAGAATCATTTTAATTTATGTAGTATTAGCGAGTGTAGATCCATCATATTTCTAGTTGTATTAAGAAGTAAAAGGGATAAGAAAAAATAGATGCAAATTTCTCGATGCTAAAAATATCTCAAGTTAAGACAACTCTAGGTTGGTCTATGTGTGTGTGGGCACACACACTTAGCTATAGGACCAAGAGTTGGCTCAATTAGATGGACCATCCTTTGAGGACATGTTGTCAATTAGCAATTTATAGGTCAAAAGTTTGAATCTACTCAAGTCCCTCAAGGTTACCATCCACTATTATGGTTTGTTGTTGAGCCACCTTCCAATTAGATCCTACGGGGAAAATGGGTGATCTCGTGAAATTTTCTTTAGAAAAAATATGTTATACATGTTTTTACATAAACAATACACATTACACATGTCCCTTGCACTAGGCTATAAAATGCACATGGGTCTTCTTGATGTAATGATCTCTATATTTACAAAAAACATGATGCTTGCTAATCCCCATCACCCATATATTAGTGATAAACATGTTTTAAAGTCCAATATATTCGTGATAGACATGTTTTAACACTTTACAGGTTTGGTTTGAATTACCTTAAATCTCTTTACACATAAAAAAATATTGATACATAAATGCTTTGTTTCCTCATATTTCTAAAATGAAATTTTGCCAGTGGTTCCTCAATTTTAAAATGATTTTTTGCTAGTGTTTTCAATATAACTTAGAGAATTATAATAAATGCAAAGAAAGGTTAGGAAATATTACTTAAGGAAACTTCATAGAGAAAGTCCAAAGAGGATCAAATAGAGTCCAAAGCTTCATTCAAAGTCTAAATTTTCCAGAGAACCATCAGCTAGAGTTGAGGATCTTATATCTATTTTCTACTTTTGGCACCAAGCTCGATATAAGCTTTTCCTCAAAATCTGAAAAAGAAATCCATTGATGTAAGTATGTAACTTGGGGCAGAGACCATCGAATCTGCGAAACAACCCACTATCTTTGTAGCATGTCAATTACTCTACCTTGTCTATAGCAATGGATGGAACCAGAGTTTCATTGACCATGTGAAGTTGAGGGGGCAGAGTCTATCAGCTTGCCATTTGACATTATTTTTCCCCGATAAAAACCTTTGAAATAAATTTTTGAGGTCTCGAGTGGTGGAGCAAGTTTGTTGCAACGATAATTGAGGCATCTTTGGATGATGTTGGGGCTGCAAGCATATTCTACGAATAAAGAGAGGAGGCCGATTCTACCATGATTAAGGGGTGATTTGTAGGGTTGCAGGAGCTAGTGTGGTGGAGGAGAGGGTTTACTATGAGAGATCTGCATTAAAGCTGAATTTGTCATTCTCTGCATTAAAGCTGAATTTTCCATTCTCTACAATGGCCAGCTGATAAGGCAAACTCTAGCTGCCACGTTTCGACTGGTTTGGCCCCATTTTCCTTTTGATTTATGAAACTTTTACTAAATTTACGATTAATCTAGCTAAAAGAATTTGATATACAACCATGTATTATAAATTAACAATACATTTTTCTTCCAAATAATTTGATATACAACCATGTATTATAAATTAATAATTCATTTTGCTTCCAAATGCATTCAGCACATAAACATGAGCAAATCAATTGTTAAAATCTAACCATTGTGAAAGGGTTAGCAGCAGGAATGGAATTTCTTGGGCAAATAAGTTGTTATGGGGTGATTTGTTTGTCAAATATAACTTCAAATTTTATATGACTATCAAAGTTTGAAATTGTGGAAACTGGCTGGAAAGGTGTAAAAACTGTCAAATTTAATGGGTAAGTCTGTTTCGAAATTAATAATTTATTTTGCTTCCAAATAAATTCAGCACATAAACAAGAGCAAATCAATTGGTAAAATCTAACCATTGTGAAAGGGTTAGCAATAGGGATGGAATTTCTTGGGCAAATAGACTGTTACAGGGTGATTTGTTTGTCAAATACAACTTCAAATTTTATATGACCATCAAAATTTGAAATTGTGGAAACTGGCTTGAAAGGTATAAAAGCTGTCGAATTTAATAGGTAAGTTTGTTTCGAAATTCCAAACTTGGTTAGTAGTTATGGAAACATAAAACATGGCTTGGAAAATGAAAAGTTGAGAAATTCCTCGGTAAAGAAAGTGTTGAAATACTACTTTCAACTGCAACACCAATTAAAACAGCAGATCGAGACTAGATTTTTCCCTACACCATGCAGATTTTGTTTTTCGGGATCAAGGACATCAAACATTTAAGAACACAAAAATCATGGCAGAGTTGGTAAAAATAGTAAACACCAGGTTTTATTGCGGACATGGAGAATGTACCGCAACATCCAAAAATTTCAGGAACTAAACTTATCTGTCTGCTCCTCCATACCTTGTTTTAATTTATAGTCTTGTCATAAAATTTTAAGTAGTTTTTTTTTTACAGTACACACAATGTTTTTTTTGTTGACTATGTAATGTAATATGCAGCACGTAGCAGTAAAAGAAAATAAGTTTTTTTTATACACAGCAGTGTTAATTTTCAGCAGAGACAGAGTGTTTTGCAATGCACAGCAGTGCAGAGACAGTGTGTTAATTTTTCAGCAGAAACAGAGTATTTTGTAATGCACAGTAGTGCAGACACAGCAGCGTCAATTTGCAAGCAGAGATAGAGTGAAATTTTTGGAACTGCATCTGAAGCGTTCCTACTGTAATCCCTCTGTGAGAGGAAGAATTTTGTAACAGCAGTCTTGTTAATTAATACAAGTTTTTTTTCTCTGTGCATTGCTGAAACACCGTATTCAGAAAATAGTTTCTCGGCGTCAAAACAGAGTGTTGCTGAAACTCCAGTTTCAGCATTGCTGAAACACCAATTTCAGCGTTGCTGAAACACCGTATTCTGCAAACAATTTTAATTTTCTGTGTTAAAACAAAGTGTTAAAAATAGAGTATTATTCTCTGTTTGTCTGTTCTGGAATTATAAAAAATTCCCAACATGGTATCGGAGCTTGTCCAGGCTCTTTGAAGGTGTCAAAGAAGCTGAAGGAAGGATTTCTTGCTGCAGCAACTTCTCCAGTAGAGTGAAGACTCAGTCAAAAATCCAAGGTATTTCTCAAGCTAGTTTTCTGTGTTGCTGTTGAAGACAGTCAATTATTTTAATACACAGTCAAGTATTTTGAAGAGTGCAAGAATGGCTGGAGCCAGCACTAGCATGGGTATTTTTAATACTCAGCTCCCACAATTTAATGGGAAAAACTATGACTATTGGGCAATAACCATGAAAGCTTTGCTTGCCTCACAAGATTTATGGGAATTTGTTGAAGATGGTTTTGAAGAGCCAGTAGATGAAAATGAGTTTAATAGGTTGACTCAGGCAGAGAAAGATCTGTTGAAGAGCTATAAGAAGAAGGACTCAAAATCCCTCTGTTTTTTGTATCAAGTAGTGCATGAGAGTGTGTTTCCAAGGATAGCAGTAGCAAAGACATCCAAAGAAGCATGGCAAACTCTCAAGATAGCCTATCAAGGCATGGAGAAAGTGAAGACAGCAAAACTACAGTTGCTGAGGAGAGATTTTGAGAATCTTTGCATGAAGGAGTCAGATAATATTGACTCATTCTTCACACATGTGATTGGTCTGGTCACACAGATAAGGTCTCATGGAGAGATTCTTGAAGAAAGGAGGATTGTGGAGAAATTATTAAGGATCCTACTCTCAAAGTTCGATGTGATTGTCACCACCATAGAAGAGACAAAGGATCTCACAAACTTCTCAGTTGATGAACTACATGCATCGCTGATAACATATGAGCAAAGATTGAATAGAAAAGAAAACTCATCTCTAGAACATGCCTTTAAGACCCAGACGTTCTTTGGAAGAGGAAGAGGTCAAGGCAGAGGAAACAAGAGAGGAAGAGGCAGAAGCCAAAACAAAGGTGGAAGAAATAGTCCAGCAAATGCTCAAGGAAGAGGCAGCAATCCAAATCAAAACCAAGGCCAAGGCAGTAGCCAACAAAGTGGACAACATCATGCTCAAGGACAAAGGTATGATAAATCCAATGTCCAATGTCATTATTGTAAAAAATATGGGCATTATGAAAATGAATGTAGGAAGAAGCAGGCATGAAATGAATAATAGAACTAGTGCAAATTTCACTAGAGAAAATATCAGCCAAGAAAATTTGTTTTTAGCCTGTAATATAGCTGAAGAAAAGAGTGAAGATGTATGGTTTCTAGACTCTGGTTGCAGTAACCATATGATAGGAAACATAGCCCTGTTTTCTATGTTAGATCAGAATGTGAAGTCACAAGTCACACTAGGGACTGATAGTAAAGTTTCTGTTATGGGAAAAGGAGAAGTAAATGTCTTAACAAAGAAAGGTGAAAAGAAAACCATAGCAGATGTCTATTATGTTCCTGGAATGAAATGTAATCTCTTAAGTATTGGACAACTTGTTCAAAAGGGTTACAATGTTTTCTTTGTGGATGATGTATGCACCATCATGGATAAAACACCCGGAAAACAATGTATTGCTGAAATGAAGATGACAAGAAATAGGATGTTCCCTCTCAGAATGACAGCAGATTTAAAAAATGGAGAAGAAATAGCAGCTGTGACACAAGAGGCTTTCCAAAGCGAACCAAAAGATGAAAATTGGTTGTGGCACTTGAGATTTGGACATCTCAACTTTGGAGGTCTTAACTTGTTGAGTAGAAAAGGAATGGTAAGAGGATTACCATTGATAGAGAAACCAGACAGCCTTTGTGAAGGTTGTATCTTGGGGAAACAACACAGAGAAAGTTTTCCATCCGGGAAAAGCATAAGGGCAAAAGCACCCTTAGAGATTGTGCACTCAGATTTATGTGGACCGATGCAAACTCCATCTCTTACAGGCAGCCACTATATTCTAACATTTATTGATGATTTTACTAGAAAAACTTGGGTTTATTTCCTTAAGAACAAAAGTGAAGTGTTTGAAAATTTTTGCAATTTCAAAGCACTTGTAGAAAACCAAAGTGGGCAGCATATCAAAGTTCTAAGAACTAATAGAGGAGGTGAGTATATCTCCAAGGAATTTCTACGTTTTTGTAGAGAAAATGGAATTCATAAGCATTTTACCACTAGGTACACTCCGCAGCAAAATGGAGTTGCCGAAAGGAAAAATAGGACAATAATGGATATGGCAAGGAGCATGTTAAAGGCAAAGCATTTGCCAAATGATTATTGGGCTAAAGCTGTACATTTTGCAGCGTATATTTTGAATAGATGCTCTACAAAAGTAGTCATGAACAGAGTGCCGGAAGAAGCATGGAGTGGGAGAAAGCAAGGAGTCACCCACATGAAAGTTTTTGGATGTGTGGCTTATGTACACATTCCAGATCAGATAAGGAAGAAGTTGGACAGCAAAGGGGAGAAATGTATTTTCATTGGATACAGTGAGGAATCCAAATCTTACAGGTTGTATAACCCATCCACCAAGAAGCTTATTGTGAGTAGAGATGTTCAATTCATTGAGGAGGAAGCTTGGGATGGAAGCATAGAGAAGACATTGAATGTTAAAATCTCTTTGTCACATGATGAAGATAATGAGGAGATAGCTGAAACACATCCCCAAACAGCAGTACCAACACAAGGGCAGCAAGAGACACCCTTGAGAAGAAATGAAAGTGCTTCTCCAAGCACACCACAAGGAGGAAATTCAAGTGCTTCTTCAAGCACTTGTACACCAAATGAAAGAGGTAAGAAGTTCAGAAATTTAAGTGACATTTATGAGCAAGAGGCAGCAAATGAAGGTATGAATTCTTTGTTTGCTTTATATTGTCATATTGATGACCCTGTTCATTTCGAAGAAGCAATTAAGGATAAGAAATGGATAGAAGCTATGGATGAGGAGATCAATGCCATAGAAAGAAACAGGACATGGGATTTACTTGAACTACCAAAAGGAAAGGAAGTCATTGGCGTTAAATGGGTCTACAAGACCAAGAGTAATGTTGAAGGCAAAATAGAAAGACACAAGGCAAGGCTGGTTGTCAAAGGATATAAGCAGCAATATGGGAGAGACTATGAGGAAACTTTTGCACCGGTTGCTAGAATGGAAACCGTGAGAGTAGTGTTGTCCATAGCAGCACAAAACAACTGGAAAGTTTACCAAATGGACATGAAGTCAGCATTCCTAAATGGAGTGTTAATGGAAGAGGTTTACATTGAACAACCTCTAGGCTATGAAAAGAAAGGCCAAGAGCACAAAGTATGCAAATTGAAGAAAGCTCTTTATGGGCTGAAGCAAGCACCAAGAGCATGGTACAGTAGGATAGATTCCTATCTACTGGAAAATGGATTTGAAAAGTGTGAAGGAGAACCCACCCTCTACATCAAAGAAAAGGATGGTAAAATACTAATTGTTGTGTTATATGTTGATGATGTTATTTTTACAGGTAATGATGATTACCTTATTGAAAATTTCAAAACAGTCATGAAAGAAGAATTTGAAATGACCGACATGGGTTTGCTGAGATACTTCTTAGGAATAGAAGTAGAACAAAATGGAATTGGGATTTTTATTTTACAAGCAAAATATGTTAATGAAGTGTTGGAAAGATTTAACATGCAGGAGAGCAAAGCAGCAATCACTCCCACATTGATGGGATTAAAACTCAGCAAAGAGGACAACAGCAAGGATTTTGATCCTAGTTTGTACAAGAGCATAGTGGGAAGCCTCATGTATTTGACTGCAACTAGGCTGGATATAATGCATGTTGTTAGTTTAATTTCCAGATTCATGGAGAGGCCAAATGAAGCACATTGGTAGGCAGCAAAAAGGATTCTGAGGTATCTTAAAGGTACTAAAAGGTTTGGCATTTTATATACTACTTCGGAATGTTTAGATTTAATTGGATACACTGATAGTGATTGGGCTGGAAGTGTAGATGATCGGAAAAGCACATCCGGTTATGTTTTTCACATGGGTTCAGGAGCCATTTCATGGGCTTCTAAAAAACAGCCTATTGTAGCGTTGTCTACAGCAGAGGCAGAATATGTGGCAGCTACAGCAGCAGCATGTCAAGCAGTTTGGATGAGAAGGATGTTAAGGAGTCTATACCAAGAGCAAACAAAAGGAACAATGATTTTTTGTGACAATAGCTCAGCTATTGCATTATCCAAGAATTCTGTGTTTCATAAGAGAACGAAACACATTGACACAAAGTTTCATTACATCAGGGAATTGGTAAACAATGGAGAAATTGTTTTACAACACTGCAGAACTCAGGAGCAGGTTGCTGATATTCTGACCAAACCATTGGGGCAGAAAAGTTTTGAGTTTTTGAGGAAATGTCTGGGTATGACTGATAACCCAGCAGTTGAAATTAAAGGGGAGTGTTGAAATACTACTTTCAACTGCAGCACCAATTAAAACAGCAGATCGAGACTAGATTTTTCCTTACATGGTGCAGATTTTGTTTTTCGGGATCAAGGACATCAAACATTTAAGAACACAAAAATCATGGCAGAGTTGGTAAAAATAGTAAACACCAGGTTTTATTGCGGACATGGAGAATGTACCCCAAGGACATAAAACATTTAAGAACACAAAAATCATGGCAGTGTTGGTAAAAATAGTAAACACCAGGTTTTATTGCGGACATGGAGAATGTACCGCAACATCCAGAAATTTCAGGAATTAAACTTATTTGTCTGCTCCTCCATACCTTGTTTTAATTTCTAGTCTTGTCATAAAAATTTTAGTTTTTTTTTTTTTTACAGTACACGCAATGTTTTTTTTGTTGACTATGTAATGTAATATGCAGCACGCAACAGTAAAAGAAAAGAAGTTTTTTTTTTATACACAGCAGTGTTAATTTTCAGCAGAGACAGAGTGTTTTGCAATGCACAGCAGTGCAGAGACAATGTGTTAATTTTTCAGCAGAAAAAGCGTATTTTGTAATGCACAGCAGTGCAGACACAACAGCGTCAATTTGCAAGCAGATACAGAGTGAAATTTTTGGAACTGCATCTGAAGCATTCCTACAGTAATCCCTCTATGAGAGGAAGAATTTTGTAACAACAGTCTTGTTAATTAATACAAGTTTTTTTTTTATGTGCGTTGCTGAAACACCGTATTCAGAAAATAGTTTCTCGGCATCAAAACAGAGTGTTGCTGAAACTCTAGTTTCAGCGTTGCTGAAACACCGTATTCCGCAAACAATTTTAATTTCCTGTGTTAAAACAGAGTGTTAAAAACAGAGTATTATTCTTTGTTTGTCTGTTCTGGAATTATCATAAATTCCCAACAGAAAGCAGAGAATGAAAGTGCACACACTTTTATTAGGCATCCATTCAATAAATACACTACCATCAAACGAAAAATACTTGGTTCATAGAATCTCTGAAATACCCTGATAAATACACTATCAACCAATAATAAATAATAAATACCAGGGTTTACGAATCTCTAAAATAACCTGAACAAAAGTGTTAGAGTTTTAAGTAATTGCCTGAGCATAAATTTTTCCAATTCTACTATCTGTTCCTGGATCTCTAAAACAACCCTAATAAAAGAGTTCACTCTTTATTAAATGGCATAGCATCAATTTTTTCCGTCGTAGACATTTTCTAGCTCGTAACTGTCACATGGAATATTCAATAAACCAGAAGATTCACTTTTACGCGTCGCAGAGTGGAGGGCTAGAACTGCAAATATTTTGACGTAGTTCAAAACATTTAAGTGGATGTTTGTGCATAAATAATTCAATAAAGCATGAACGCACAGAGCTGCAACTTAAAAACTGGAAGTCTTTGTAGAATCCAAGACAACAACAAATGATGCTCGGAATTGAAAAACATTCTTCATTCAAAATAGCAACAACATTGAGAGTAAAGGCATGATTTCTAAAGTTGCTTACGAGTCGTAAATTTATCCTCCTGATCTTGAAATGGAAATCAATGGTGAGATATTTATTCTCTTAGGCCATTTATGGATAGCTATGAACATTGAGATCTAATTTCGTTTAATATTATGGTGCATGAGTTTTTTTTAACATGGGAATATTGGGAATTTAGATCCCATTGTGGGAACAGCTAAAAGTTTCTCTAATTTTTAGAGGAAATCGCTAATCGGTAATATTATATAATAAAAAAATTAAAAATATAAAATATTTTTTAAATTATATAATTTATATAATAATCAAAATTAATATTGAATCAAAATAATATTAAAATTAATTTCAATATATAATCTCTTACATATAAATATATTTTTTGGTTGTCTTTTCACAAGTATTTGAAACAATCTGGCTTAAAAATACAAAAGAACAGTTTTACATATGCTTCTCTAGTTATTCTTAAGAGAAAAAATAAAGCAACCCTAATATTTAAGCATTGGCTGGCACATACAATATGCACACAAAATCTTCTGCGATATATATACATGTATATACATAAAGAACAAAAGAAATACCCATCAGCATGACATCCTAGATATCATCCTTACATAGAGGTGCCACATGCTTACTTAACCCATCAAGAGATTGCTCCAGTTTCTCAATTAAGGATATCCGTGTTAAGGATGTCTTTGGCCTTTTTTCTTATGAAGGTTTCAACTTAAGCTCATGGTTTGTGGGTAATTCAACATATTTCTCTATAGATTTTGTATTCCCCAACCCAGTGAATCCCAGAACTCCAAAAAAAATAGTCTACAAAGCTCCAAGAACTTTCACAAGCTCCCATTGCAGCTCAAGGGAATGTTCCAATACAGTTCCAAAGCTCCCAAGAGCCAAAACCGGTTTCCCAACTCTTAGGAGTGGTTTCCGTGTAACAAAGATTTAATATAATTTTGCAACCCCGTATTTGGACAATTTCAAACGGAATTTTACCTCCAAAGCTATGAAATAACAGAGTTTACATTGAAGCCGGGAGTTTCTCCTGCTGGCCGTAAACATTACCAGCTTTCCATTGTTTTCATTCTCTATTTCCCTCTTTTCTGAGCACACCAATTCGAATCTTTTAAGCGTATTTTTGAGGGCACAGATCCTGCACAATATTCTACAAAATCTACATATAACCCTAAATTTATGACTGTCCAAAGGCCATAATTCACCAACATCTCATTAGGTAGCCTCGATTTAAGACATCTACAGCATGCCCCGTTCTTTACTCTGAAAAACCAAAACTATAAACTGAAAACTTGATAAATTACTAAATTTTCATAGTTGTTAATTTTATTTGGGTGTTTCTATCTAAATTAGATTTATTTGGACATTACTATTTATAGATTGTGGATTTAGGACAAGTTAATTATAGCCCTCTCCGTGTTGCCCGGCGGTCTTTGCTAAAAAAAACTAGAATATTTGGACATTACTATTTAAAGATTGTGGATTTCAAGAATATTATGAAATTTGATTAACAAGAGCCAAGTTACTTATGCCTGTGTTCTTGTTCCTGTTCTTGTTACCCAACCCTCTTAGCCAAAAAATCTAAAGTGACGGATTCCTATGCTTAATTAAAACACAGTGTTATCACCATTTTGATTGTTTTCCGAAACACAAAATGTTAAAGATAATGGAGAATATCTTAGAATAGGTAGAGTTGGTTCACGTAACCTCAGGATAGAAATTAGTTTCTATTTCTTAAGATGTTGTTCTAACTTCCCTAAAACCATGTTTTCTATTTAATGTGTAATGTGCATGAACAATGTAGAGCATTCTGCAGAGCCATATTTTCCTGGTTCAGACTCTCTTTGGTAGATCTGACCAGTGGATTTTCATCATGGTATCAGAGTGTCGGGGCTAAGGAACCTGTATGTTGTTTGGTGGGTGTGACTAAACCGAAATCGTCGCAAGTTTTGAGTGGATAAGCGTGACGATAGCACTATTACACTTCTCGCGATTTTTATTTTTCGACCGTCACAGGTTTTCAGTGTACATCTGTGACAGTCTCAGATATTAGGTGTATATCTGTGACAGTCTCGGATATTAGGCGTACATCTGCGACGACGTCTTGGATATTAGGTGTACATCTACAACTGTCTCAGAAAATTGATGTACATCTGCGACAATCGTGTAAACAACAAAAAGGCTCCAAGATAAGGCTTCATCTTAGAGAAGGCTGCAGACGCTGACAACAAAATGTTATCTGGAGGTTGTGAAGGAAGCCACGGTGATCAATGGGTCTGCTTTGAGATCAAACAACATTGAAGGTCAGTGATCTGTCTTTGTCACAGATCTGGGGTAATTTTAACATCTTCTTTTACTTGTCGAAATTTTTTTTCTTCTAAATCGCCAAGATGAATAACAATATGTTTGAAGCATGCTTGAATGAGCATAACAAGCTCGATGGTTCCAATTATGCAAATTGGAAATTCAAGATGCAGACTCTGCTAGACGTGCAGAGTGCTTGGATGATTGCGAATGGGGATGAGCCGAAGCCCGCGGCTGGATCAGCATCGATCCTAGATTGGGAGAAGCGAGAAGGTAAAGCAAGGACGCTGTTGAAGATGTCAGTGAAAGACTGCATCATACCACACATCAGAGAATGTAAGACAGCTAACGAGATCTGGGGAATTCTGAAGGAGTTGTATGAGATCAGGAATTCAAATCGTCTTCTGTTCCTCAAGAGTAAGATCCTATCCCTGAAGATGGAGGAGAATGAAACAATTGCTTCATTCGTAGCAAGGATCAAGGATCTGAATAACAAATTGGCAGACATTGGTCATACAGTTGATGATACAGATCTTGTAACCATTACCATGAATGGTGTCACTGATGATTACCAAATGTTCATCACTGGGATAAATGCCAGACATAAGATCTCAAAATTTGAAGAGCTGACAGGAATACGGATGCAGGAAGAAGAAAGAAGATCGTCTCTGAAGCCCCAAAGTGTCGATCTTGCATTAATGGCGAAGAAAAACTTCTTCAAAGGGAAAGGAAGTTCACAACAGCAAAACAGAGCACACTCACACAAAAGACCGAATCAGACCCAAGCTATGCATCCAAATAGAAACTACTCTGAAACTAAATGTTTTTATTGCGGAAAACTGGGTCATATTTCCAAGGAGTGCAAGAAGATGAAATATCATGAAGAACAACATAAGCATAAAAGACATGCAGGTCATCTCGCAAATGACAATCATGTGTAGAATTGCAGATTGTTCATGGCAGATCATGATGAGAATGTTGACGCAGACATCTAGTATGTAGATTTAGGAGCGTCAACACACATGACAGGGAACAAGCATTGGTTGAAAGATTTTAAAGGAATCAACGAAAGAGCGTATATTTACCTAGGTGATGATAGAAGTCATCAAATCAAAGGGTGTGGGAAAGTTTCTGTCATTCTACCTAATGGTAATGTAAAGAAAATTCATAATGTCATGCATGTGCCTGGTGTAACAAGAACTTGATTTCTGTATCCATGATTACAGATCAAGATTTGAAAGTTGAATTATTTAAATCTAACTGTTATATTAAAGATCTGCTAGATTGCATGAAGACAATTGCTACAGGAATCTGAACAAGAGGACTGTACAAGTTGGATGTAAGACCTGCACCAGTTCGAGCATTGACAGCAATGAGCCTGACTACAAAAGAGCTATGACATCAGAGATTTGGCCACATCAACTACAATGATTTGTTGTTACTACAAAAGAAGGAAATGGTAAGAGATCTTCCTATGCTAAAGCAAGTACATAATGATTGTGATGCCTGTACATTAAAAAAAATGCATAGAGAAGAATTCCCTGTTCGAGTAGAAAAGAAATAGAGGGATATACTTGAATTAGTGCACACAGACCTCTGTGGACCCATGCAGACAAAATCATTAGGAGGTGCACTATATTTTCTACTATTTACTGATGATTGTACGAAGTTTTCTTGGGTGTATTTCTTAAGTAAGAAGAGCCAGACATCTGAATACTTTAAGTAGTTTAAAAATATGATTGAAAGACAAACATGGAAACAGATAAAAATTCTTCATTCTGATCAAGGGGGAGAATACAGGGAGGATGAGCTTATCAGGTATTGTAAAGATCATGGAATTTTGCAGCAATTCACAGTACCCCATACTCCACAGTAGAATGGAGTAACAGAAAGAAATAACAAAACAATGGTGGAATGTGCTAGAAGTATGTTGAAAGGTAAGAATCTTTCGAATGGTTTTTGGCCAGAAGCAGTGAATATTGCAGTTTATTTGAAAAATAGGAGTCCTACAAAGAGTCTTGAGTCTAAAACTCCTTATGAAGCATTATATGGTTTTAAGCCTATAGTAAAACACTTAAGAATATTTGGATCTAAAGCATTTTCCCACATTCCAAAAGAAGATAGAAGAAAATTAGATTCAAAACCCATGAGATGTACCTTTATAGGGTATTGTTCACAGTATAAAGCTTACAGATTATATAATCCCTCTACTCATGTTGGGTAGTGGAAGCCTCGTGCAATGGTTAGAAGGCTCGAAGCCAGACATTTTGGGTAAAGTTAGGGTAAAGACTCTGCTAAAAGCACGGAGCGCAAATTATAATGGGTTGAGTCACCCGAAAATAATGTAAAGAAATGTAAATAGAGTCGGCCTGCGCAGGGATCACAGGCCAGGGAAGGATATAAATAGAGAGAGGCTCTATGGGTAGAGAAAGGAGAGTTCTGGTTTGGAAAAAGATGAAATGTAATGCAGTTTTGAGGAAGATAGTCTGAAAGCGTCTGTAAGTCTGAGTCAAGGGTTGGCTTAGTAAGTAGAGGCTCTACAGTTGTGTGTGCAGAGGCATGGAAAGTTCGCAGCTATGTGCGCGGACCCTGCAGCTGAGTGCGTAGGGTGGATCTAAACGTATTGAGGATAAATGGAAATAAAGATAAGTTTCTTCTGAAATTCTGTATTCCTTCTGAGCTGTCACAAATCTGACTTTCATAATATCTGTTTAATTTAATCTGCTTATTGCATGAATGAATGTAAATCTGGGTTCATTTTAATGCGTGAATCAGTTGTGTTGGTTAAATGTTTGCTTAATGATCCTGTTAAGTTGTAATTGCATCCTCCGATAGAATAGCACACTAATAAGAAAGATATAATCAATCCCGATCTATGCGAATACCGAGCAGCATGGAGCTTTAAACCAGTGTGAGAAACCTCCAGACCACACCAAGACATCCCTAGGGTGCAGAAACCTGGTTCTAGCACCCTCCCCTGCTACCTCGGGTGAGACTTCGTTCCACGCTCTGTGGGTTGTTGCCGAAAGAGCCGGTAGATGCGGGATTTGTTTGGCTAAATAACTCTTCCGAACCTGGGTCAGGCCCATATAAGCCAACAAATGGTTTCGTTGCCAGGACCGGGATCTGCCTAAGGGGTGTCTAATGTGGGAACACTGGAATCCTACGAAGAAAGAGCTTGAAGATTGGTGGGATCTGAAGCTTCACGAGTTCGCAGTTCAGGAAAACAGAAACTCACGGATATCGGAGGAACAGTGGTTGGATCGCTATATATTCACGGATATACACGAGATCTTCTTCGTAACATTTCCAATAGAATTATATGAGTGGATCGTGAAGTTAGCTGATAGCGTGGGGAGGTGCAGATTAGACCAGCTGATAGTGTGGACTCTAGAACTAGTGCGCAGGCTGGAAGCCACCGAAGATAGACTTGCGCACGTGGTAGACCACTGGTTAGATCAGATCATAGGGGGATTTATCACTGAATTCATGATAGATACAACTATAAGTTATAGCGAAGCAGAAAGGCAATTTCTCCAAGGACCGTGGGGTAGGTACATCAAATCATTGAATACTTGGATTAAGATGTTGTTGTGTGAAAAATAGATCCTGCACGTATATTGATGTCTGGAGTAACGCGGAGTGGAAGGGGTTATCGAAGAGCAAGAGAAGTAGAGAACAACCCTTTTGATTTCTATCTCGCGGGAAAGCAAGGAGGATCTCGTTAGGTTCTCACCAGGAAGTGCAGTCTGATTGATTAAAGAACGCTTCCCACTGATACCACCTCCATCTACACCGCCACCCACTTCACCCACGTCGAGTCCATCCACACCAACACCACCTCCACCCCCTCCACCACCAAAAGCTGGGATGGTGACCGCAATCAAGTTACCGACATTTCAGGGTGTAGGGAATGAAGAGCCAAGTCAGTTCTGGTTTGTGATAAAATCTGTATGGGACGCGCAAGGCATAACAGATGAAAACATTAAAAAGGCCACGCTGGTTAGTGCACTACAGGACTGCGCGCTGACATGGTACATAAAATACTCAACCGACCATCCGAATGAGGGAATAATGGCAATCCAGGACATGCTTAATAAAGATTTTGGCCGACCAAAGTCTGAAGCCCAGTCGGTCATTGGGTTCAAGGAGATAGCAATGTTGCCTGATGAAACTCCATGGGATTTGGACCAAAGGTTAAAGAGTACTATTCGCAAAGCTAACATGACTTTGACAGATGGGCAGCATTGCGTGTGGTTTGTGGCGTCATTAACACCCCATCTGAGGATGGATTTGTCACAACATAAGATCTCAACCCAAGCCGAGGCACTGGAAACAGCAATGAGGTTACACGCGACCCCAATACCGGACCCAGGGTTGGGAGTTCAGCAAATCCACGCGCAACTTCAAAACTTGAGTCTGGAAGTGAAAAGCTTGAAGCAAGGAAGAGTGTCCCGACCAGAGGTATGCCCGGAGGTAGGCTGTATTAAATGTGAGAGCCAAGAGCACGACAAGGACCATTGTCCAGTCTTTGCGAACTATCTGGCGAGAGGAGGTTTGATGCCGTTAAAAGTAGAAGTACAAGCAGAACCAAGTGTCGCACCTGCGCTCTGGTGCACGATTTCCCAGGTGGGAGGGAAGCATGCGACAGATAACTGCCACCTCTTGCAAAAGTATACCCAAATCTCACAGCAGTTGTATTGTAACTTTTGTCGATCGGTAGGACACGATGAGTGAACGTGTCACAGTTATGACTTAATGTTAGAGAGAACCCCAGCCTACTGGGTGCAGACTGAAGTACAAGGGGGATTTCAAGGACGCGGCCGGGGAAGAGGATTGGGGCCTGGATGGGGCCACAGATATTTAATTTGTTATAGTTGTGGAGGACAAGGACACTATGCTCGCGACTGCACGAACCCAACCAGGATCTCATGCCCCTATTGTGAGCATTTTGATCACGAATTGGTAGACTGTCCAACCTTGATTGCCCAATTGAGCAAAAAAGAAGTACTCCAATCTCCACCAACCCAGAATATCCAGACGATGCGCGTGGAACCTCGCGAAGAGGATGATGAGCCCAAAATTTGGTAACATTTTGGGCTCATTTGGCCTAACTGCCCTTGCTCAATCCTTCATTTTTCATAACTTATGCATCATTTTTTAGTATGTTTATGTCATTTGTACGAATAAGGGCAGTCACTATTCCTAGGTGGCTAACACGTGCTCATTTCAGGTTTTTTGACACATGTTGGAGCAAAACCGAGTAGATAAGGGCTAGGAGACAACCAAGATGGGGTTGAGGATTCGTAGGAGGGTTGTCCACGGCATTAAATAGCCTTCCTCAGGATCTTCACCCCCAACTCCGAGCTCCAAAAGCCACCACAACCGGATCTAAAAGGCAGCCAAACGAATTTTGTGGAAGCAGCTGTTCACTCCCAGTTTGGTCAGCCAAGCCCCATAGATTTAGGAGGCCAGCTTGGGGCCTCGTGATGTATAAATGATAAGGCTTCAACCTTCGAAAAGGACTTTTTTAGAAAACTGTTGCACATTCTGCACTACGAGCTGCCAGCTCTGTTTTTGCTCTTTTGTAGCCATCATTGGCATACTTCTTGACTTATGATTATTATTTTTTAATGAGAAGCAGTCAGATTTGACCTCAGCTCTGAGTTTCTAAAAGAGCCTAGGGCCTCCTTCTTTTGTATTGATATCTTTCCTTTCAGCAATATGGTTTTCTTTGCATGCATTTGAAACGCAGTTTGTTGAGTTAGATTTCGTGGTGTGGTTAAGTAGCTCATTGTTAGAAGATAGAGTTGCTTCAGATGTCTAGAATAGAGTAGAGAGATTATAGTTGATAAGAGTTCCAGAAAAGGGTTAACTGCACTCTCATTTTCACCTCTTTCTAGGGGCTGTAATTGCAGACAGTGCTACCCAACAAAAACACTAGTTTGCGTACTCATGCAATCTTTGGTGCAATATTTTCATTTGTAAAAATTATCCATGCGCTCAAACCTCTTGGAATGTTTCTTTGCTTCAGTACCATACATGGTTCTCCTTAAAAATAACGTTGTTGTTCATTGGTTTCATTAACAGTTAGGATAGATTAGTAATATTTTGATTATGTGCAGGACGTGGATGATTTGGTTCAGTTTACACTGTGCAGTGCATCTCCATCACTCTCTCGTCCTTCTAAGCTTCGTCCAGGCCAACTGCTCATCTCCAAATTAGACCCCTCGTCTCACAACTACTCTACTGCCCACGTCATCCTACCTCTTTGGCCTTCCATTCCCTCTGCCCTCTTTAAGACAAACTAGCTTTACACACCCTCTCATCACCTCATCTCTCTGTCACTAAGTCATTACAAATCCCTCTCCTACCTCCCTATCCATCCATGCAGCCTCTTCCACTCACCCATCATCCAAAATCCAATCGTAGAACATCCTGTAGGAATTACTGAACATCCTGTAGAAATTCTGAAACATCCTGTAGAACCCCTGCAGACTTCCTGTAGAAGCTCATAAACACGGTTTCTTGGCAGCCAAACTTTGTGAAACTCTCTGGAAGGACGTTAAGGACTCCTTAGACCCTCTCTGAACCTTCCCGACCTCTTCCAAGCATTTCTCCTCCTTGATCCGCCTCTGCACAGTAAAAAGCCAGTTACAAGCACATGCATGATAATTCTAAATAACTTATTCAAAAATACAAAAAGATGTTTTCTTCAAGTAGAAGTAGTCTAGACACATGCATCTCACCTTCATAGAAGTAATGGCATCTCTTTCAGTAGTTTGCATTCCCATCTTTGCATCAGTAGGACTAGCTGGTAGAATTAGGGTTTGCGTTTCTTATTGGCTTTCAGTTCCTTTCTGCAAGTAGATTAGCTTCCTTTGAGTTAGCTTTCGTCCATTAGTTAAAAAGCTTCTTCTAAGAGCTCATAGAAGTTGGCTTGAGCCCCTAGCGGACTTGTGCCAGCTGACCAAGTGACAGCTGCGGCAAGAGCTAGTACTTGTGCATACAACACCGTCGCTTCCAAGTTTGTTACGAACTACCGGGTTGATAAAATTAAAGAAGGAAGCTCCAGGAGTTGTAGCATTATTGCTACAATACTGGAGCCCACCATCTTTTTGGCGCCGTTGCCGGGGAAGTGTCAGAGTATTGGTGATTGTTGCTTTTCTTCTATTTTCCTACTCTCGCCTTCTGCTAAGTAGTTTATTTCATTTCCATTCTGCAATTTCCTTTCTGCAAAAGTAGCATAGAAATTCCCTACTTTCATAGATTAACATTTCAATTCCGCAATTTCATTTCTACAAGCGTAGATTAGCATTTCAATTCCGTAAGCGTAGCCTAGCATTTCAAATCCTGCAATTTCATTTGAGCAAAATAGATTAGTTCCTTCATGCTTTCATTTCAATTCCGCATTTCCATTTCAGCAAGATAGTTAGTTGCAGTTCAATCTGTTTTAGTTTTGCAGGTACCAGAAAAAACAAAAGAAATCAAAAGTATTTCCATTTCATGCCTCGTAGAAATCGAGATAAAACAGGCAAATTCTTACCCAACACCCCCACCACGTCACTGAGTCACCCTTCTCTCTTCTTTGGTGACAGTGATCTAGAAGAACCTATAGGAGAGCCTCCTGAGAGATACAAAGATCCTATAACAGAAGAAGAGTTAGAGAACACTCCATCTGAAGCTATGGCTGACAATAGGGGAGAAGATGAGAGAATTGAAGGTGCCTTCCCCATCCGAGAGACCAATGGAGACATGAAAATGAAGAACATAAGCCCCTCCGCTTTACCTCACTTCCATGGACTGACTACTGAAGACCCTGATACCTTCCTGTTTGAGTTTGCCGTCCTTTGTCGAACCTATGACTATACCGAAGATGAGCAAAAACTGAAACTCTTCCCCTCTACCCTTAAGGATGCAGCATTACGCTGGTTCATGGGCTTACCTGGGAACAGTATCACCACTTGGGCCCAGATGCAGCAAGCTTTCAATACCAAATACTAGGACTACTATAGCTCCAAGGAAGCCAAGGGAGAAATCTTTCGGATGACCATGGGGAATGATGAGTCCTTAGAAGATTACGAGGAAAGGTTCCAACTTAGCTATAAACGGGCCAGGTGCACACTTGACCCTGAATCCCTCAAGTTGGTCCTGCTCCGAGGAGTCCCTGAAGACCTCTTAGATACCCTTCACATGCTAGCTGGAGGAGATATTTACCAACTACCTTATGAGGATATAAAGACTGTGTTTAGAAACCACTCTAGGGCAGCCCGGAAAAGAGGTAGAGGAAACCTCCTCTCAGCTGGTATTCCTTTCTCCAAACATGAGTTTGCAAATCAATTATAGGACCTCAAGAGTGAGGTGAGACAGACCATTGCCATGCAACTTGATACATTCCGAATCCAGCAGAAGAAAGAGGAAGCTGAGAGGGCTTTGGCTATCTTCTGCCCTAGGTGTACAAGGAAAAACCCTAAGAACGAGTGCCCATTACATTCGGTTGAGGTATGTTTTGTTTGTGAGGAGGACCACCCCACAAACCAATGTCCAACCTTACCTGGGCTGAAAGCCATGTACCAAGGGACAGAAGCGCCCACTGAACCTCTCTATTTCCTCAACCAAAGGAGGCCACATGGACCTAGACCTTACCAACAAGGGATGCAAGGGGCACCCCAAGCTTATTATAGCCCCAACCAATCTTCTCCTATGCCTTCCTGGGGTCCCCCTGCTCATCCTTCCTGGTTTGTGCCTCCTCCATGGTCTTACCCGCCTCAGTACCATACTCAACCCACTACTCATTCGTTTCACTCACATGCCCAGCCACAGCCTCAGTGGAATGCACCTCAACAGGGGTGGAGGCCCCATTACAATACTCCTCCCACCATTTTGCCTCCACCACCAGCTCAACCACAACCATTACCTCCTGCTCCTCCAAGGCAACCCCAAATGCCTGCTCAACCGAACCCGAACCCCAACAACCGACAGGCCCAGCAGGTATATACTGGGGAAACATCATGCCCTACCTATGCTGTGGAGATCCAAGAGATCAACCTGCGATCTGGAAAGACTCTTCCGGATCGCCAACCTCCTCCCCCAGAGGAAGAGGAAGATAAACAGGAAGATAAAAGCCATTCCACCCTTTCCTGAGAGACTAACGGCCACCACACAACCCAACCCAGAGGAGGATGAGCTTCTGGGAGAACTCAAACAGTTGTGTGTGAGAATACCACTTCTCCAAGCCATCAAAGATGTACCGATATACAACAAACTGGTTAAGGAAAAGTGTTTCAGACACCCAGGCAGGCGAAAAAGAGACGCTTCAACTATCAATGTCATAGGACAACTGTCTGATCTTATGTTGGGGCAAGTCATCTGCCCAAAGTATTTGGATCCTAGGAGTCCTGTAGTTGATGTCCACATCAATGGCACCATCATACCACACACATTGATTGATCTGGGGGCTGCCATTAATGTGATGACCAGGGATACCATGCTCAAACTCAACCTTCAGGGTTCCTTGAGAAAGACCTCGACAGTCTTGCAACTAGCAGACCGCTCCACCGTGACTCCCGAAGGGATTGTAGAGGATGTCTTGGTCTCTCTTGACTCTTGGGAGTACCCTGCAGACTTCTTGGTTCTGCAACCAAAGGCAAAGCTTACTGGATACCCCCTTATTTTGGGAATGCCTTGGTTAGCCATTGCAGATGCTTACATAAGCTGCCGTGCAGGAAACATGACCATAAAAAATGGTCCTATGTCCAATCAACTAGTCCTGTACCCTCCAGCCCAACCCTTATTAGAGCATGACTTACCACTTTGGTTGGAGGAAGGAGAAGAGGATGAGGTGTACTCAGCACCCTTGTGCACCCTAGACACCACTAGGGGAGGCCCCCCAACCGAGGATGATTTGATTGAGACCTTGATTCAGAATCCACCTCCCAGTGCATTGTCCTTAGAGGAATTGGTGGAGGATGCCCAAGCCAACACCTTAGTGGACCTTTGTGCGACCAACCCAGTTGCTCCCAGAGTCAAAAATGTGGAGTTCGGCCCCGAGAGAACGTTAAAGATCAGATCCTCCCTATCTCCTTCCCAGGAAAAGGAGTTGTGTAGTCTGTTGGCCAGTCATCTAGATGCTTTTGCTTGGAGCTATAAGGAGATGAAAGGAGTCCATCCTTCGGTCTGTACCCATCACATCTACATCAAAGAAGATTGTAAACCGGTTAGGCAACCCCAAAGGAGAATGAATCCAGCCCTTAAGGACATCGTCAAGGAAGAATTGCAAAAACTGTTGGATGCCGGATTCATTTACCCCATCTTGGATAGCGAATGGGTGTCCCCTCTGGTGTTAGTTCCCAAGAAAAACGGGAAGTGGAGAATCTGTGTGGACTACCGAGCACTGAACAAAGCCACCAAGAAAGACCACTTTCCTCTACCCTTCATAGATCAAGTGTTGGATGGACTGGCAGGAAAGAAGTTTTTCTCTTTCCTAGATGGGTTTAGCGGGTATAACCAGATCCAAATCAGCCCGGAAGACCAAGACCACCTTCACTTGTCCTTGGGGTACCTTTGCTTACCGAGTTCTTCCCTTTGGACTATGCAATGCTCCTGCCACCTTCCAGAGAGCCGTCTTGAGCATCTTTTCTGAGCTGGTCCATGATTCGGTGGAAATCTATATGGATGACTTCACTCCTTATGGGTCCAACTTCCAGGAAGCATTGTCTAATCTGGGAAAAGTCCTAACCAAGTGCATTGAGATGAACCTGTCCCTTAGTCCTGAAAAGTGTGAATTCTTGATGACTGAAGGGACCGTGCTAGGACATACCATTTCTCGCCAAGGGTTATAGGTGGATCCTAACAAAATTGCTCTCATCAAGAAGGTTCCACCTCCTCAGAAGGTAAGAGATGTTCGAAGTTTCTTAGGTTTAGCAGGGTATTATAGGAGATTCATTAAAGACTTCAGTAAGCTAGCCTCGCCATTGTTTAGCCTCTTGGCAAAAGATGTTGAGTTTAAATGGACTGACGATTGTCAGAAGGCTCTGAATGAATTAAAGGATAAGTTGGTGTCTGCCCCAATCTTGAGAGGTCCAAATTGGGCCCTACCTTTCCACATCCACACTGATGCTTCGAACAAAGCCATAGGGGCAGCCTTAGGACAAGTTGAACAAAAACTTCCATACGCCATATATTTTGTCAGCAAAAACTTATCCAAGGCAGAACTGAATTATACTGTAACTGAGAAAGAATTCTTGTTCGTGGTCCATGCACTGAACAAGTTCCGACATTATATCACTGGCTATCAAACATTTGTACATACGGATCATGCTGCAATTAGATATTTAATGAATAAACCAGATGTGAATGCTCGTATTATTAGATGGTTACTTTTGTTGCAGCAGTTTGATTTGACTATCGTTGACAAACCAGGTAAAGAAAATGTTGTTGCTGACTTTTTGTCTAGATGGGATTTACCTGCAGGTGAGGATGGAACAGTGGATGACCAGATGCCAGATGAACATCTGTTTTCTATCTCAGTACTCTCTCCATGGTTTGTTGATATAGCAAACTACCTTGTCTCAGCACAGTTCCCTCTGCACCTATCCTGAAGAGAGAAGAGCAGAATCGTAAGGAAGAGTGCCTCATTCACTTGGATCGGGGGCAACCTGTTCAAGCTTGGCCCCGATCAGATCTTAAGGCATTGTGTAAGGGAGGAGGAAGTCTTTGATATCCTCCTAACCTGTCATGACGGGCCTTGTGGAGGACATTTTGCAGCCAAAAGGACTGCCTTCAAAATCCTACAGGCAGGCTACTATTGGCCCACGCTTCATCAAGATGTCAGAAGGTATATCAGCCAATGTGACCGATGCCAAAGGATGGGGAAACCGACTCCAAGGGACGAAATGCCTCTCCAACCTCAAGTGACTCTTGAGCCATTTGAGAAGTGGGGTATGGATTTTTTGGGTCCAATCAATCCTCCTTCGAGGCAAAGGTCTTACATCATTGTGTGCACAGACTACCTGACAAAGTGGGCAGAAACCAAGGCAATCAAAGCAGCGACAGAAGAAAAGGTGGCCGAGTTCTTAAGAGAAAACATCTTCTACAAATTTGGCTACCCAAGAGAGCTAGTCACCGATCAAGGAATCCAGTTCACCTCCAACTTAATTGAAGACCTACTCGCTCATCACAAAATCAAGCATAGGACTTCCACTCCCTATCATCCTCAAGCAAATGGGCAGGTGGAAGTCACCAATAGAGCATTGGAAGGGATCTTGACTAAGGTGGTGAGCAGCAGTAGAAAAGATTGGGCAGATCGCCTGGTTGAGGCCACGTGGGCTTACAACACCACTTGGAAGACCACAACCGGCTTCACACCTTATGAGCTAGTCTATGGGAAGAGAGCTTTGCTGTCAATTGAGTTCGAGTACAACACCTTGAGGATGGCAGCTCAGCTGGACCTGGATCTCAGCCATGCCCAACAAGAAAGGTTATTGCAGCTGAATGGATTGGACGAGCACCGAATGCACGCCCTTCTTCACTCATAAGTGGTTCAACTTCAGAGGAAGGTATGGCATGACCAACACCTCAATGACAAGCAATTTCAGCTGGGAGATTGGGCGTTGTTGTACGATTCCAGGCATAAGGATTTCAAGGGGAAGCTGAGAACCAGATGGCTGGGACCATATGCAGTGGAAAAATGTGATGACAATGGGTCTGTTCTTATTCGGACCATTGATGAGGAGGCCATCCCCATGCTCGTCAATGGGAATCGACTAAGGATCTACAGAAAACCTCTTTCAAGGCAAGAATTCATCAAAACTGTGGAAAAATCAGTGCTGGTCATAGAGAAGGGTTCTGCCTCTGTTTTGGGCATACCCTGAACATCTCATAAATAAAATAAAATAAAATAAAATAAATGTATATAATAAAGATCCTTGGGTGAAAACCTTTATGAGGCTCCCAAGGCAGATGGTAGGGGTGAAAACCTCATTGAGGCATCCCTGCTGTCTTTCTGAAAATGTTTGAAAAAATACCCTTGGGTGAAAACATCTCTGAGGTGCTCAAGGCAGATGGTAAGGGTGAAAACCTCATGGAGGCGCCCCTGCTGTCTTTCAAAAAAAAAAAAAAAAAGAGGAAAAAAAAAAGGAAAAAAACGAACAAAGAAACAGGGAAAACAGGTTTGAGATTTGACAACTCATGCAGCTTGCAGGTATTCCATGCAGGAAAAGAGGTCCCTCAACTCAAGGACAAGGGTCCCTACTATGCTACTAGGTGACCTCACCAGCACTCTCTCCAAAAACACTCATCTCTTCCAAGGTCTAGGCATGATTTGATCACAGTTTAGCCTTCTACAGGAAGCTACAGGACTTTCTACAGGAAGTTCTGTATTTCTACAGGAAACTTCCTGTAGAATCTTTGGATGGCCCAGGACCGACTGTGTGGGAGGATTTGAAGCCCGAGGTCCAACACGGAGGCATGCAAGCCAATGTTTTTCTCCATCACCCACTGCTGTCGCCTCCTCCTACCACCCCTATTGCCATGCAATGGAAATACCTGCACAGCCAAATCAGAATGTTGAATTCTCAAAGGAAGCAATTCTCAAATGGAATAAAGGATGCAGAGGCCCCATGTGCTACTTATCAAAGCCATCCGAGGACCCTGCGACCGTGACCATGATGCCACTGTTTCCACCATTTCGGCATGCACTCGAGGAGGAGAAACGGCTACAGGATATCCTATAGGAATCCTGTAGCAGTTCATCCAGCTAGAGCGTACACCATCAAGGCACCTGCAACACGTAGAGCGAGCACATGCACCATCCACAACCAGGTAATAATTTTTGTAACCAGCAGCAGTCGGCAAGGAGGAACCCCCATGCCTGTGCATGAAGCAGCAGCAAGCGGATCCGTCACCCTCGTCCTGAAGCCTGAAAATAACGTCGCGGCCGCACAGGTAAGTGCCTCACCCTTTTTCGTCAAATTACATGAACAATGCTCTAAAATGTTTGCGAGTATGAAAATGAATGGGTTGAGCCAGTTGGGTAGCCATTCAAATGGCCACCACGACCAGTCCGATGGTCTCGTCAGATTCGGAAAGTGTTGGTCATGTCAAGCAAGACAGGAAATGGACACGTGGGAAGCGTCCAGTCAGGGAGAAGCGGCAATCTAATAGAAATGGCGGCGGTAGATATGCAGGGAATGATGCGGCGGTCAGGCAGACTTGCAGTGGAATGAATAGGTGACATCGTCCAACGGTCCGGCAGGGACAGCTCACCCCCGCGCCACGAGTTCCGCAGGGATTCAAATCCACCGGCTAGATCGTGTATGGCACTCCACTCATTTATCATCCACCGCTTTGCAGTCGAGTAAGCGTCCGAAATTCCCTGAAGCCTGTTACTCCGAGTCCTCGGCTTGTTCAAACGTCTGGTGGTTGCACAGAAGGCCCAGAACCACTGACGCGCTCTCCAGAACCCGTGCGCGACTTCTACAGGAAGCTCCCCGCTACGAAGGAAATCAATCTATTCACGTCAAAGGTGGCGAATTGGAAGAGGTAAGCCTGAACCTGGTACTCCCATGCAATTGGTTTGAAGGGTGGCGAAGTCGACGTCCTAAAAAAGTAAAACTACAGTCTGGGCATAAATTTGCAAGCGTCGTCTTCCTTTTGCATGAGAATTGTCGTCGTAGTGTATATGCGGGGTTTTCTACAGGATTTGGTTCGTAATTGAGCCCCTGTCAAGGCTCACCTGTAGATAGCCGAGAATTCACGAACCATGTGCTTGACAGGGGCGTAATTCTGCGCTCTGTCTAAAGAAATCCCCAAGGCCTATATTTTGATACGCGCCAGCCACTTCCGGCTAACACAGCAAGCTTTCACCATGCCGGGTGGGTTCATTAGGAAGGAACCGACAGACTCAAAGAAGCTACGGGAAAACCCTGAGGTGGTAGAACTGTTTTCTCATGCACGATGGATGTCGTTCTGTGACAAGCTGCAAGGTTACGATGACGAGGTGGCAGAGGAATTCCTGCGAGCTTTGAAGCCAAAATAAAAAACGCTGGTCGTCGTCAATTTCAGGGGTTTGAATCTCAGACTCACCCCACAGTTCATCAGCAGAGTCACTGATCTCCCAATGGGGGTACCGTGGGATAAGGAGGAGAGAAAACTAGGCCAGAAGGCTAAAAACGAGTTCTTTCTGCCGGAGGAGTAATTCTCAGAGGATAAGAACGGGGTTCGCAGAGCTAGCCTACAGCCGCTCTGGAGTGAGGTCAGCCTCCAAATTATGAAATATATCACGTGCGAAGGACGATTCAGCATCGTATATGGGTACCATTTCCGGCTGCTCATAGAACTTAGGCACCAAATGGACTTACCTTCAGAAAACAAGCTAAGTATTCCTTACTTCCTCCTGCAGTCCATGACTGAATGTGCCACCAAATTACAAGAGGGCATGCCAGACCAGGTAGCCCATCATGGGCTCATTAAGCTCCTCGTGGAGGATGCACTCCACACATACACCGTCCCTCTCTCATGGGAAGCCTTCCGAAATTTGACTAAGGATGGCGACATCAAAATGTTGACCGAGGAGCTCACCTCCTCCAGCAGCGAGGAGAAGGAACCAATACAAACAGAGAAGAAAGGGAAAGGCCAAGAAACCACGGCCAAAGCACCAAAGAAAGAACAAAAGGGGAAACAAGAGAAACACCAGGTTGTCGAAACAGAGGATGACAAACCCACATTGACACCCAGGGAGAAAAGGTTACAGAATAGGGTGGAAAGGACTGAACAAGTCCACGTCAGTGAAGGCACCTCTGAGGCAGCCTTAGCAAAGTCAAAAGACAAAGCACCCTCAGTCAAATAGGCTAAAACGGTGCCACCTGTTTCTACAGGAAAATCAAAAACGGCTTCTACAGGAAGCCATAAATCAGCCGATACAGGGCTTTCTACAGGAAGTCCTGAGAAAGGAAAACAAAAGGAGAAGACAGCCGAAATCCTTGCAAGGGAGGCAGCAGCCGTGCTGGCCACCCTTAGTACCCCTCCCAAGCCGAAGGAAAAACGAAAGAGGGAGATCCCTCTATATTTCAAAGCCAGGAGAAGTGTGAGAATCAAAACAGGCAGGCCCCAACCTCCATCCAGCAGCTCAATTACCATAGAAGACACCCCTACCTCGCCAAGGGAGAGGTCCCCCTCAAAAATATCAGTCACTTATGAGCGGGGGAGCCCGAAGACAACTGCTTGGAAGGAGAGAATGGACAGGTTGGCTTCAAAAACCCCGCTACAGGATGCTGAGGCCGTTCTACAGGAGACATTGGCCCGACTCAAGGAGACCGAGAGTGTTAACGGGAAAAGTGTCTATTCAGAACGACCCTATCCCACTAAGGTGTGACAGTGACCTTAGAAACAAACAGAGAAAACTACTTTTGTATTCTTCTTTATGAACTATAAACGAAGAGGAATAGGATGAACCAACCTGTGTCTTGCGCTAGTCCTTTGATCCAATCTCTCTCCTCTTTGACAACTTCCAGCTACCTTCTCCCTTACTTGCCCAGCTTCACCAAGTGCCTGCAAGATCACAGAAGAAGGAAACTATACAAAGACATGGGTTTATGTTCATAAAAAGCTTAGGATCAGATTTAAGCTAAACATACAAATGTAACAAACATCAATGATACACAAGCATGTAGGAGAAACTCAAATAGTTTTATTGATATAACAAGAAGATCCAGGAGGAGTTACAACCGATGATTCTTGATCCAGCATCAACCTCCCAGCAAAGAAGCCCCTCTTCACCTCCAACAAAGCATAAATCACCCAATACTCTAATATCTATCTCAAAACCAACAGCAATTCTTTGCAATGTACAAAATTCCAGCCTCGTGGATCTCTGGGATGAGGGATCCATATATAGATGTATGCAAGGAAGATGAGTCAGCTTATGATTTGACTAGTGGCTTCTCTCTGTCAGTTCTTTCTTCCACTTGGAGACTGAGAGCCTCTTACTCATCCCTGGTCGAACTCAGTGAGGCAAGTGTCATTGGAGAAGATTCTGGAAGCTTCCATTGTCTTTCCACCTCGCAGAATGGCACTGCCATTTGTCGTTTCCCGCTCAACGCACCCTGGTAGTGCATTTAAGTGCGTTGCAATGCACCTAGCTAGTGTATTTGGGTGCTATGCAACGCAGCTAGCCAGTGAAGCAGCTGAAATGATCCTGATTTGACTGATTCTGAGCAGTTTCTGGTGGAGAACTTCTGGGAGAAGCTGTAATTTGTTGACCTTGTTCCTTTAGGGGTCGGAACAACACTTTTAGGGACTTAGGATCCCTTGGTTTATGGACATTTCATGCTTAGAGCTATAAGGCACAAAAATGTCTATAACAGTTGCCCCCTAAAGTATGAGGCCGTTTATCGGGTGAAATGCTTTATTAGGAGGATCCGAAGCTCTTTCAATGTTGGGAGGAGACCTGTAATAAGATACAATACAATACATTATCTTCATACTGTTTTCATGATCTAGCTGAGGCGGTCATTCCCATGATCATATTTATAAATTCATTTTCATGTACATAGGACAGACAATCGTCTGATGGTAGACTGATGATTCTGATAGAGCCATCATCCTTTTGGTAGGATGATTATATGTGCTGCAATGTTGTACATTTCAATGTCTTTATTTTCCTGAATATATATCGCAGCCCGGATGGATGAAACTAGATCCGGGGTCTTCAATCTCGTCCGATCTTCACTCGAAGTACAAGTCGATCCATGTGAGAAATGTTTTGAAGTCGAACATGGAAAGACATCGCTTGATTACCATTCAATGATGTAAACTGTTAACAAGCGTGAGAGGAATCATCGATAATGATAATGACCCTCAAGGTACTGCAATACAATTCACGTGGTGTGAATAAAGGACTTGGCGTCGAACACCACGCAAAATCTTTCGGTCGAAGGTCATTGAGGTATACCTGTCGCCGGAAGTGAGAAACTTGCCATTGAGGCATGCAAGCTTCAAAGTACTGAATGGGGTGTCCCTAGATCAACTTCGTGGATAATGAGCTAATGTCGACAAGAAGCGATCCGTCAAAGGAGGGCCTTAATGAATCCCACATCAATGACACGGAACGGAGCAAATGATTTTGATGGAGGTGAAAACAATCTGATGATATACGGTTCAGGATGGCGGTCATGAAAGAATGAAGTATAATGTATGGTAGTGGATGGGACATAGGTGACTTCTCTGGATGACTTCTCTTGAACATGCCGGCGACACTTATGTGATGGATTGGTAGCATTTACCCCAAATGTGGATGGTATGGCATGACCATGGTGATGTGACCGGTGAATGAAACAACCCAACCCAACTCGGACACGGAGTGGAAGTGTTATGTTCAAGAGCGACTTGCTACCAATAAAGATTCTTTGAGTTTTCTTCCCAATTTTTCCCCAGTCATTGCTGACCAGTACCTCTTTATTTTTGTCAAGCTTGAGGAGGATAACATATGCTTGTTCTATAATTTTCCCTTCGGGCAAACCCATCGCTATGTTTTAACGAGCCTAGCGATAGTGAAACTCGTTCTCGTCTAAAGACAAGTTTGTCGCTATTAATCTTTTTAACGAGTTTAACGACAAAGATAACTCGGTCCTTTTCATCTTTAGAGAGTCTGAAAAGGTACGTAAAGGTAACTCCGAAATTCCTTTTTCGTCATCTAATCCCTTAAGTCCGAAAAAGTATAAAACAATACAAAAGGGATGGATTTTCGATAGTTTTAACGAGCCGAACAAAACAAGCGCTCGATCTTTTTGTGCAATAATCCCTCAGGTCCAAAAAGATTAAAATCTAGAGGAGGGATAGCTCTTCCTGTCGCTTTAACGAGCTGGAAGGCCAAAACTCGACAATCTTTTCATATTTTACGAGTCAGTTGAAAAGAGCTTAAAGAAGACTCGTCTTTTGAGGAATGAGTGATAAAATGGGTAGCAGCTGATTCCAGGTAAGGTTTGGAATTTTCCAATCACGGCAGTGTCACAAGGATGGCTAGTGAAATCACTCTTTGCAGCTATTCCTCAAAATGGGTAAACAATCAAATGGAGGTGAATGATCGGCCAATGAAAAAGTGAAGGTGACGGTGCAAACACGACCAAGGCCTTAATGGCTGAAGTGTTTCATTCACGGTGGTTATTTACCGAGGGAATAGTTCATTTTTTAACGAGCTTAAACGTGGGTAGAAACATTTTCTCGTGTCTTATGTTTATTTTTTAACGAGCTTGAACTATGTGCTAAAATTGCTCGATTAATCCAGTCATATGATAAGAATGTCTCATATAAAATTGGCAATTTTTAGATTTTTGCCCCACATCCTTTCTTTATGCAAGTTATCTGACGACTAATGCTGCGAGTTTAAAGGGTTAGCCTACGGGTTTAAAGGGAGGACCTAAAAATTTAAAAAATAAATAGTCGCCCTTCGCTTGCATTCCAAAAGGTTTGCATGCCCCCAGGTATAAAATATAGTTTCGAGGTTACCCCTCAATTTGCAGACAAAACATTTGTTCTATCAGGAAAGGCCTACCTCTTACAGGTTACCCAAAGATTGTTCTATTCGCGGTGCAAACAAAACACTTCTTTGGCGATGTCTACCGAGATAAACAAAGGTGAGTAATGACGTCCGTCACTCACATAACTTTGACAAGAGAATCTTGTTCTAGAATAACCCCTCTTCCACTGACGGACGGGGTACAGACTAGTCATATTCTCCCGCGGAAACCTACCCTATACCCGAAGTTTTCCTGCCGAAGCAAACCAGGATGCATGCCCCTTGGGTTTCAGTCATGTCCCTCCGAATTACTCGCGCTCATCGGGAGGACGGACTGGAGATTGAGACATTTCTTGCATGAAAAGACCATTTAGGGATGGTATATTACTATTTGCTATGCGTGATCCGGGAAATGAAAGCTGGTCTACGAGCTTGACCACTCTTCCTTTGTGCGGAAAACACATTACTCTAAAGAGTGAGGAGACGATGGCTCCCATGCAATAAATATAGTCTCGTCCAAGGAGTAGGTTATAATCCAAGGATCCTTGAACTACCATGACGTTCATGCGAACTGTCTTCCCTCTCAATGTTATGGGCACATCGGGGAGGATCCCTAAAGGTCGACTGGTTCCTTTATCAAAGCCTGTCAGATTTCTCATCTCAGGCAAAAGCGATGGCGAACCAAGCGCTTTCCAGGCAATATAGGAAAGGATACTCACAGAAGCCCCCTCATCTATGATGGTACCAGCCATGACCATTCTATATATTTGAACGATAATTCGGAATGGTATGCTTGCTGGTAAACAGGGTCTGCCTGGTTGATTCCAGTCGAAGGAGACAACTAGGTTGCTTGGAGGTGGGACCGAGTAGACGGTCGGGTATGGCTCTGACGAACTTCCTTCATGCGGTAAAGGAATGGGTAGATTGCCCCCATGTTCGTCGAAGTCTGTGTTGATGAAGAGAATTTGGACGGTGTCATCCTTGTTCTTTTCAGTGACTGTATCATCCGAAGATAAAACCTCTGAAGGCAAGACCGGGTCAACTGCCGCCTCGACCTTTTTGACTTTCATCTGGTATGGATTCAGTTGGTTCATCTTCAATGATAGGCGCTTCAGCCGACCACCTGAGCGGGCCAGCCAGATTCTCAACTAGTGACGGACTCGGCAAGAGTTTTTTATATCCAGGAGGAAGTCGTAACGGTGAAACCGGACGATCATCCAAAACTCTTTTAGCTTCGTCTAAGAAGGGACAACGATGGACGGCATGATTGCCTTCGCACAGTTTACAGGGAAATCTAGCTTTCCCTTTTTGTCCTGGGACTTCACTTTCGCTAGTTGACGATGTGCTTTCAACATGATCACCAGAGGTTGATGACACCGGATTGTGCAAACGAGGAGACCAATCCCTTAGTATCCAAGGGATGCAAGGACAATCTCTATGAAAGTGGTCTCCTTTGCAAATGACACATGGCGATTTAGGCGTGGTCGGTGCAGTGTGTGGATTTTCGTTCGACGACACTCGTTTGCCCCCATTCGCTTTTGGCTCCTTCTTCTTCTTCTCTTTCTTCTTCTTTTCCTTCTTCTCCTTAGGAACTTGACCTTTAGATTTACCAGCCCCATCAAGCGAAGAGGAAGGAGGAGAGGAAGAGTTAGAGGAAGTAGAAGGTTGGTGGGAAACTTTGGACTCGTCTGGTTGCTGATTCGATTGTTCAGGAATAGTGGTGTTCTGAACGACATTGGTTGAGAAGAGCCATACCAGCAAGCCAATTGTCAGTCCTGGAAGCGACAATGTGGCCATATGGGGTGCACCAACATCTCCCCAAGAGGAGAAGGGACTAGGATTTCCACCAAGGGGAATTCCTTGGTTGGTAGACTCCATTTTCTCAACCTAAGATCAACGTAGGAAAAAGGGTAATGAATATTCCGTTTAAAATAAATTTTTAGACGCTTTGACACAACGTGTTTTTTTAGTTTTTAAGAGTCGAGAAAAAACAAAAGATGACTCTAGTCTCCTTCAATTTTTAATGAGCCTGAAGTGACAAGTGCTCAGATGGACCTTTTCCATTAAGGAGTCTGAAAAGGAACGAAAGGGACTGCTCTGGAGATCTAGGTAGAGGGAGTACAAAACCAATCGCAAAACTGCAGAATACTTTTTACGGTACGGCAGTCAGTCTTCCCGAATGCTGTGTTCGGTGCATTGCGATCAGTAGGGCGGCCGACACGGCTTCCTATGGATAAAGGATTTAAGCCTATAGGGGTATCCCAATATATACTCGACGGTACGTGGGAGCACAAGTCCGTACTGGCACTTATCGTCTCAAAGTGGAGGAATCACCCAACCATCAGTGAGGACAACAGTTACCAGGCTTTACGACGCCGGAATACGTCTCTAGCCTAGACCTCTAAATGTTGTGCGTTAAGTTCCAAAGCATTGTTAAGTTCATTAAATTTATTTTAAGTTGATCTTTCTTATGAATTTTTCCTTTTGGGTTCACCACGAGATGTAGATGTAATTCCTAAAATGCAATCTAAAGATGATAAACAAACTTTTATCTCTTTTCAGCAATGAAAATCCTAGCTACAAGGGGAAAAGAAAGACACAATCTTTTCAAAAAGAGCAAAGAGCACACTGTAAATGCACTTTCCTAAATCAAGCCAAACAGACTGTCAATATGCAAATGCACATGTGCATGTATTTGTTTTCACTTTCTTAATATTGATGCCTAAAAAAAAAGTTGATGTACAAATCTGAATTTGCTTTCAAGTGACAAACACAAACAAGCTTCTTTTCGAAATCAAAAGGTAGAGATGATTACGACACTTTATGATTTTGAAATAAATACTCGTTTCGACACTAGAAAGTCACAAATTCAAACCAAAGGCAAAAGTAAAAGCATAATCGACTGTCAACAGCAAATAAACGTTCTCCTATGATCAAAATCGACACTTGCGACAGATCTAAATCAAAGGACGACAGTACGACTATTATACTTTTGTAATGGAAAACTGTAAATGACGCAAAAACACACAAAAACACCTACAGTTATTTTGTACAAAGGAGGCGGAATTAAGGCAAAGAAAAGGGGTTTTTAAATAGACACATATACTGATCACAGGCTGCAAAAATCAAAGATAAAACTAAAAAAAATGAAGCAAAGAACCTCAACTGCACAAGGCTAGGCTGATCAGCGCACCTGTTACACAGAGAAACTGGATTGCAGCGCAGGTAGCCCTCTCGGGAACTGCGTTGAAATGCAGAACCTCTTCACAGAGCCTCCGTTGGGGCAGAAACGAGAATTCTATTCGGGTTCTGGGTCACGGTTTGCAGTTTAATCTATGGTTTTTGGCTGAGTAAAAGCAATCAGTAATGCACAATCAGAGGGTAGACTTAAAGAAGGTCTAAGAGCTATCACAAATGTCAATCAGATCATTTGTGAATCAGCTGTTCAAATCATAAACAGATCCAGTGAATGGATTGAAGTAGCAGATGTCTACTTTGCATTTGTTAATGGAAAATGCAGTTCGATTGCTACTTCTAAGCTTATGAAACAAACAACAAGAGAAACACAAACAAACTAATTAGATAATCGTCCCCAGCGGAGTCGCCATTTTGTTAACGGGAAAAGTGTCTACTCAGAACGACCCTATCCCACTAAGGTGTGACAGTGACCTTAGAAACAAACAGAGAAAAATACTTTTGTATTCTTCTTTATGAACTATAAACGAAGAGGAATAGGATGAACCAACCTGTGTCTTGCGCTAGTCCTTTGATCCAATCTCTCTCCTCTTTGACAACTTCCAGCTACCTGCTCCCTTACTTGCCCAGCTTCACCAAGTGCCTGCAAGATCACAGAAGAAGGAAACTATACAAAGACATGGTTTATGTTCATAAAAAGCTTAGGATCAGATTTAAGCTAAACATACAAATGTAACAAACATCAATGATACACAAGCATGTAGGAGAAACTCAAATAGTTTTATTGATATAACAAGAAGATCCAGGAGGAGTTACAACCGATGATTCTTGATCCAGCATCAACCTCCCAGCAAAGAAGCCCCTCTTCACCTCCAACAAAGCATAAATCACCCAATACTCTGATATCTATCTCAAAACCAACAGCAATTCTTTGCAATGTACAAAATTCCAACCTCGTGGATCTCTGGGATGAGGGATCCATATATAGATGTATGCAAGGAAGATGAGTCAGCTTATGATTTGACTAGTGGCTTCTCTCTGTCAGTTCTTGCTTCCACTTGGAGACTGAGAGCCTCTTACTCATCCCTGGTTGAACTCAGTGAGGCAAGTGTCATTGGAGAAGATTCTGGAAGCTTCCATTGTCTTTCCACCTCGCGGAATGGCACTGCCATTTGTCATTTCCCGCTCAACGCACCCTGGTAGTGCATTTAAGTGCGTTGCAACACACCTAGCTAGTGTATTTGGGTGCTATGCAACGCAACTAGCCAGTGGAGCGGCTGAAATGATCCTGATTTGACTGATTCTGAGCAGTTTCTGGTGGAGAACTTCTGGGAGAAGCTGTAATTTGTTGACCTTGTTCCTTTAGGGGTCGGAACAACACTTTTAGGGACTTAGGATCCCTTGGTTTATGGAAATTTCATGCATAGAGTTGTAAGGCACAAAAATGTCTACAACAGAGAGGATGGAGGGAGAGGCAGCCACATCACCACTTAGGGAAGACGGAGTAGAGCCACCGAGGGAAGAAGAGGAAGAGCATATTCCAGAACCTAGTCCCCAGCCAAGCTTGAGCTCGTATTATAACTTTTTGGAGGCTGGAAAAATTATTCCACAGAAATTCACAGTGCCACTTTTTTTTGCGTTGGAGGAAGAAAGAGTGAGAACCCACACGTGGATGAAAATAGCTAAATCTAAAGGAGTGGCAGATATAGGCCCCTTGGAGGAACAACTCAAGGAAGCACGAAGAGAATTATCTATGGCCAAACATGTGGCAAACTTCCAGCGGGTATTCCTACAGGAAGAGAATGAGAAACTCAAACTGCAGCTACAGGAACTGAGGAAAGAAAGGGGCACATCATCAGGAGACACTACAGCAGAACCTCAAGGCAAAGAAGGACTGCAAGTTGGTCTTGGGGAGCTAACCTCGCATCTACAGGAAAGGGAACTGCAAGCACAAATCGAGATACAAGCTCTCAAACAGCAGTTGCAGCAAAAAGAGGCACAACTGGCCTGCATGGCCAGTTGGGCCATGGATGCTCTACAATGTAGACAACCGGCCAAATCTTATGGCCTATACCTACGGGACCAGTGGCTGCAATTCCAAATTAATGCATTGGCACAGAGGGGTATCTCCCAAATCCAAGACCCCCAGCAGTTCACAGAGTTATGTAATAGCAGTTCATCAGAGGACAAGGCCAAGCTATCGGAGTTCTATCTCCATAATTTGGCCCTTCCTAATGTGACTTCATGGGATCCCAACACAGTCGTAGGAGATATGCAGTTGATGGCATTTGCCTCATGGTTGAACCATGAAGAAAAGAGAGCAGCAGAGGTCAAAGAGGTCATGAACCGAGAATTACATGAGCCACTGCTGATTAGAGCAGAGCCAGGGGATCCCACTGCATTGATATCGGCCCACCAACACTTAGCCACCAACCCTCAAGCTTTATTGAAATACATGGATCAGCAGGCTCAGGCTATAGCACATTTCGAGGATATGGAGCGACTATTAGGGGACAACTGTGTTCATGCTTGCACCCGCCGATGGAACACATTGTCCCACAGCCTCAAAATCAGGGAATATCACACTCCAACTCGAATGAGGGAAGCTCTAGTACGGGTGCCCCTCTACAAGAAGTCCATACAGAACCTCCAAGCCAGCTGGATTGGCCTCAAGCTAAGCCCACCTTTGCTTTTAGGATTGATGGAAGGCAGCACAGAAAACGAAGAGCATAAGCAGTGGGAAGAGGTGTAAAGGAAGGCTGGGTTCCATACCAGTGAGGAGGATACCACTTCAGAAGCCTGGGATGTGAGGGTGGCGGTGAAAGCAATGAAGGACGAGGAGTTGGATTAGTTGCTCAAGGATGAGCAATCATTTTAGCTGGGGGGTGATGATGAGCCCCAAATTTGGTAACATTTTGGGCTGATTTGGCCTAACTACCCTTGCTCAACCCTTCATTTTTCATAACTTATGCATCATTTTTTAGTATGTTTATGTCATTTGTACGAATAAGGGCAGTCACTATTCCTAGGTGGCTAACACGTGCTCATTTCAGGTTTTTTGACACATGTTGGAGCAAAACCGAGCAGATAAGGGCTAGGAGACAGCCAAGATGGGGTTGAGGATTCGTAGGAGGGTTGTCCACGGCATTAAATAGCCTTCCTCAGGATCTTCACCCCCAACTCCGAGCTCCAAAAGCCACCACAACCGGATCTAGAAGGCAGCCAAACGGATTTTGTGGAAGCAACTGTTCACTCCCAGATTGGTCAGCCAAGCCCCATAGATTTAGGAGGCCAGCTTGGGGCCTCATGATGTATAAATGATAAGGCTTCAGCCTTCGAAAAGGACTTTTTTGGAAAATTGTTGCACATTCTGCACTACGAGCTGCCAGCTCTGTTTTTGCTCTTTTGTAGCCATCATTGGCATACTTCTTGACTTATGATTATTATTTTTTAATGAGAAGCAGTCAGATTTTACCTCAGCTCTGAGTTTCTAAAAGAGCCTAGGGCCTCCTTCTTTTGTATTGATATCTTTCCTTTCAGCAATATGGTTTTCTTTGCATGCATTTGAAACGCATTTTGTTGAGTTAGATTTCGTGGTGTGGTTAAGTAGGTCATTGTTAGAAGATAGAGTTGCTTCAGATGTCTAGAATAGAGTAGAGAGATTAGAATTGATAAGAGTTCCAGAAAAGGGTTGCCTGCACTCTCATTTTCACCTCTTTCTAGAGGCTGGAATTGCAGACAGTGCTACCCAACAAAAACACTAGTTTGCGTACTCATGCAATCTTTGGTGCAATATTTTCATTTGTAAAAATTATCCATGCGCTCAGACCTCTTGGAATGTTTCTTTGCTTCAGTACCATACATGGTTCTCCTTAGAAATAACGTTGCTGTTCATTGGTTTCATTAACAGTTAGGATAGATTAGTAATATTTTGATTATGTGCAGGAAGTGGATGATTTGGTTCAGTTTACACTGTGCAGTGCATCTCCATCACTCTCTCGTCCTTCTAAGCTTCGTCCAGGCCAACTGCTCATCTCCAAATTAGACCCCTCGTCTCACAACTACTCTACTGCCCACGTCATCCTACCTTTTTGGCCTTCCATTCCCTCTGCCCTCTTTAAGACAAACTAGCTTTACACACCCTCTCATCACCTCATCTCTCTGTCACTAAGTCATTACAAACCCCTCTCCTACCTCCCTATCCATCCATGCAGCCTCTTCCACTCACCCATCATCCAAAATCCAATCGTAGAACATCCTGTAGGAATTACTGAACATCCTGTAGAAATTCTGAAACATCCTGTAGAACCCCCTGTAGACTTCCTGTAGAAACTCATAAACGCGGTTTCTTGGCAGCCAAACTTTGTGAAACTCTCTGGAAGGACGTTAGGGACTCCTTAGACCCTCTCTGAACCTTCCCGACCTCTTCCAAGCATTTCTCCTCCGTGATCCGCCTCTGCACAGTAAAACGCCAGTTACAAGCACATGCATGATAATTCTAAATAACTTATTCAAAAATACAAAAAGATGTTTTCTTCAGGTAGAAGTAGTCTAGACACATGCATCTCACCTTCATAGAAGTAATGGCATCTCTTTCAGTAGTTTGCATTCCCATCTTTGCATCAGTAGGACTCGCTGGTAGAATTAGGGTTTGCTAGGGTTTGCGTTTCTTGTTGGCTTTCAGTTCCTTTCTACAAGTAGATTAGCTTCCTTTGAGTTAGCTTTCATCCATCAGTTAAAAAGCTTCTTCTAAGAGCTCATAGAAGTTGGCTTGAGCCCCTAGCGGACTTGTGCCAGCTGACCAAGTGACAGCTGCGGCAAGAGCTAGTACTTGTGCATACAGCACTGTCGCTTCCAAGTTTGTTACGAACTACCGGGTTGATAAAATTAAAGAAGGAAGCTCCAGGAGTTGTAGCATTATTGCTACAATACTGGAGCCCACCAGAGGACCCTAGTATAAATATGGTACTAAGAAGTGGCGCAACTGTAGGAGGAAATGAAGACGGGAAGAGGTGTGACCTACCTATGCAGGAACATAACACTGAGCCGAAACAGGGGAAGACGGGGCCAAGAGAAGCTCAGCAGAGCTTCGCGGATGCTTCTACCCCAAGTAGGAGGGACCAAATGGAGGCAGGAGTGGACCCCTCCATGATCACTACCTTTCTTGAAACCTGCATGAAATTGTTGCGCGATCGTAAGGCTGTTCAAGGATTGCAAGAACTGATCACCAGGTGTGCTGGATCCAGCGAACTCCAAGTCGTCCGGAAGATAGGAAGACATGCTATGCGCACCAGACGAGAGATGAGACTAACCGCGCAAATCGGTGACTATGAAATGGATCAAGTCATCCTGGATTTAGACTCGGATGCAAACGTACTACCTAAACAAACCTAGGAGCATATGGGCAAGCCCACTGCAATGGTCTCCGATTCAATTACGAATGGCCCACCAACAAAAGATCTTACCAATGGGCCGATTGCAAGGAGTAATGGTGGATATCAACAGTGTAAGTACCCAAACCGATTTCGAAGTCATAGAGATTGTTGTTGACAGCAATCCTTACCCTGCACTGCTCAGAATTGATTGGGCCACAGACGTGAAAGGGATCATTAACTTAAAAAGACACAAGATGACATTTGAAAAGAAGTCACTACGGGTAGTAGTTCCGCTGGACCGAGCGGAAGGAGAATGCTACACTGAACCCGTATGCAATGAGGAAAGTGACGATGAATTGGATTGCATCTATCAAATAATAATGCGAAACCCAGATCGAATGCAATCCGCCTATAATAGAAGAACCTCGTGGAAATGGGATAGCATCTGCACCATGGATTCTGAGGAGGAGGCAAAGCGATGGCATAATCGACTACAGGCCATTACGACACTCAACTGCGATATGGTGACTCGGTCGGTACGACGCGTAACGACAAAAGAAAGACCATGATCGGGGGAGAACGGCGTGACAGCTGAAGCACATCTTTCCCCACCCAGCACATTATGCATAATCCAAGAGCAGCCCAATGTGCCGAAAGACGGGTTGCGCACACCTGGAGGGGAGCCAGAGAAGCTGGGATGTAGGCAGCGGTTTCAATCCAGATTAGAGGATGTGCGCGGTGGCCACGATGGCATAAAGCGGTAATTCGAAAGATACGGATGCCTATCAGATGACTGCCAACCCAACTGGACCTACGTGGAACACAGGGTCACAAAGCCGGGAGGGACCATCTCTCTACAGCCCAACCAACCACTACAGGTGCAACTTACTCCACCGGTGAGAACATCCACGACAGAGTTCAGCAGCTTTGGGCAACTATTCTACATGGAAAACTACAACTCGATGAGTTAGAAGAAACTAGGGCCCGACTCCACGCACGAAGTATGAAGTTGGACAAAGCAATTGCGGAATTGCAGTTAGAAGTTGCCTACCTAGATTACGGGAAGGAATTGCCAAAGGAAACTGATGTGGCTGGCTCTCCTACCCTGTTACAAGCATTGACCCCGCTAGCATGGTTATGAGTGCACCCTAGAGAATAGGGATGCGCGTGCCATAATTCAGTAGTAGAATAGACGGAACGTATAAGCTGCCCGCGACCCGGGCTAATCGAGAAAAGGAAGACCCGCACTAGGGGTTCGCCCACCTGACTATCCGTAGGAGACCCTGTCCCAGCACCCTATGCAGTTGGAAGAGGGCAGAGGATGATAAACCAGGCTACTGTAGAGTTGCACGACAGAACCACCACATACATACAAAAACTGCATCTACGTCCCTAGGGATTCACTGCTACGAAGGAAAGATGGAAAGCGACCATTGCAGGTACTGTTCATGATATGATGACCCATTTAAAGCACTACAAAGCCGGTGGTGGGAAATTAAGGTAGAGGAATAACCGCCAAAATCGCATTTATGAACTACCACAAGGGCAAGCAGCCAATTTTGAATGTCGAACCATATATAATTAGAGTCAGGCTCATGCCACCATGTCTTACCCCTCTGCAAGAAAACCGCCCTATGTCAACAGCATGATGAGTGACGAGCAATTCAAAAATAGTCCATCATTTCAGGAATTTCCCAAGTATTACCAAGACACAATCTTGAAGGCACAATATCCTACCGTAGACAGGCCGTAGATAGCCACACCGCAGACCACCGAGCTCCCCAAATCTCCCCGGATGCTGTAGACCAAGAAGGATCCCCAGAGCCCAGACCCAGTAAGAAGGTTACCTCGGCACCTGCAATTTGGAAAATTCATGATGGAGGAGAAGGCTAAAACTGCTATAATTGAAAGCGAGGACGAAGATGAGGGTCCTCCCACATACGTCGAAGAATTCCTCCCTGAAGAAGATCCCATACAACCAGTACAGTGACCCAAGTATGTGCCGCCAAGCAAAAGGAAAGCCAAGGTCCTACAAATTTGGATGAAGTTGACTCTGTAATCGTCACCCCGTCACTACCAAAAGTTGTGCCAGTGGAAAACTCGGTGGTTGGCCGTGTTGCGACAATGAAGTTCGAAGATTGGGACCTTGCAGATATAGTAAAATTTCCCCATCTAGCGACGGACGAACTAATGGACCAGAAGATAGAAGGGACGGTGACAACCCTACAGCCAAAGGAGTGGCTACAAGAGGTGGACAAAGCTGGATTGCTCTATCTCTTATCAATTCCTCACTTTCTCTGACCCCCTATCACCATGTTGGTCATAAAGCAGCTGCTTTGTTTAGTTCATGAGGACATATTATGGGTTGGTAAACCGTCCGTATCATAGCGGAACTTGTTCATCGGGTTTCGCACCTCCCCTATGATGGGAGAGACCCTCGGGAGATTACTGATAAAGGTAATGATGTTGCAATGATAGAATGACTGAAAAAGAAGTACCAGCTCACCAAGGGACAGCGAGGGTATATCATTGATAGTATCTCCAACAACGTAGTCCGCGTTGCCACCCAGTTACTGGCAGGGAAAGTCATGAGGAAATGTTGTGGCACTGAGGTCCCCGCCATAGTTATCACTCTTGCTGAGGAATGCGCAGCTGACATACAGTTCAATTGGTCACAGTTTTTTTGTGAATAGTTTCAGACCAATTGTTGCAAGGTGCAGGAGGAAGGCATGAGATTCCATTATGCATGGTTGCTCCTGTCCATCATGTTGGTCACCACTGACTTACCTGAGGAAAGCCAGTTTCCAGTCTTGGATCCAGAATGGCTTGAAGCCGCTCGATATGCTTCCCTTTGGGAAACAAGGGACGTGGGACGAATTCACAATATCAAAATCTTCTGGGTAGTAATGGACGCAACTGTGTGTTAGTGGATTAATAAGTTACCCCGCTTAACTGACGAGATCTATGAAAGCATGAAGCACATTGCCAAATTTAAAGCAGACATGCATCATGTCTACATCAGGGCGCGCAAGGACCCGACCCAGGCATGGAAATCACTCCAGTTTATTGCCATTAATGACGTTATTGACGGGATTGTGGATACTTGGCTAGTGGCCTGGCGTGGACCCTTGGCGGAAGAGCGTGACGAGGCTGCCACATGGAAAAAAAAGGAGGAAGCCAAGCATGCCGCACAACAAAAGCGAAATGCACAGTTGGCCATGCAAGTTAAAGCAGCTCGGGAGGCGGCACTCGCAGCAACAGGCAAGACACAACTAGGCGAGGAGACATCAACAAAGAACAAAGGTAGTCAGAAGGAAACCACTCAGCCGGTCACGACAGATACTCCATCCACTACTACGAGGGCCCCTTTAAAGCGCTCAGTGACACCAGAGCGGCTGAAGCCACGGAAGAAGGCGAAGGCATCTAAGACAGACAGTGAGGTGACCACCCTAACTGAGGGTGACCTAAATGACATCGAAAATGTTGTTCACGAGGCCACACGTGATGCAGTTGACGAAGCCATGTCCGAGCAGTAGATTGTGTTGGGGGAGCCCCATACGCGGTTACAAACATTAGGAATCCACGTTGCAAGTGAACCATTACTGCAGACCCACGTCGCTTATTCTGTTTCAATTCTAGCAGGTGTGTTGATCATCGACAACGCAGAGGATAGAGCTATGCTGGGACGGCTTATAGGACTGGGACTCAACATAGCCGCTTTGCCACGCGAAAGCTTGCAATAGCTCCAGGACAGTGCCATGATAGAGCTCCGCAACCAGGAAGGTTGTACCGAACAAATCCTCTAGGAGCAGAAAATATATCTCGAACAGCTGCACCTCCAACAGGACGAAGCCGTCACGCAGAACCATCAAGTGCAGCAAATTGTCGCAAAAGCTTGCTCAAGTGCCCCTGAGCTAGAGATTACAGCTGATCTCCCTATTGAGACCCAAATTCAGAAGCTAGCTACTGGGTTCCGTAACGCTAAGGAGGAGGCTACGTGGATCCATCAGGAGCTTAGTGTGCAGATTGCAGAGTTAAAATTGCAGACATAGCCGGCAACGCCCCCTGAGATTATGGAGCAGCGCAAGAACATCATCACCACTTCCCGTGCAATGCTTATAAGGATGATAAAGGAATGTACGGACCTGTTCACACAGTCGATTGTCACACTCACGACACTTCAAGAGGATCCAACCCTTCAGTGCTTGGAAACCGAAACTTGGGAGCTTCAAGAAGCCTACGATAGGATCAAAGGAACCGTGTCGACTGTCATTATTACGCAGCGCCTGGCTAAGATAAGGGAGGCCCAGGACCTAAAGATCCAAGTTGACGTGGCCCGGCAGAAGGCAGCTGTGATTAAAGCCTATCTCCAGCCATGGCTGGACGAGGCATTTGTAGTTTCAACCACCATAGAGTGCAGGGTAGCTCATATGCAAAGCGAGTACGCCACCATTGAGACAACACCGCCAGAGATTGAGTTGACGGCCACACGCGTGGAAATGATGCAACGGATGATGGAAGAATTTGCTGTTGGAACAAGTGAAGCACAGAGGATGCTAACCACCCTACGTGAGAAGATTACTGCGCCAACCGAGTGACTCGGGACGAGTCACGATGATTGTGTTGGGGGACTGTTGGGTAGCGGAAGCCCCACACAATGGTTAGGAGGCTCGAAGCCGGACATTTTGGGTAAAGTTAGGGTAAAGACTCCGTTGAAAGCGTGGAGCATGAATTATAATGGGTTGAGTCAAAGGGTAGTCTGCCCGAAAATAATGTAAAGAAATGTAAATAGAGACGGCCCATGGAGGGATCGCAGGCCAGGGAAGGGTATAAATAGAGCGAGGCTCTATGGGTAGAGAAAGGAGAGTTCTGGTTTGGAAAAAGATGAAATGTAATGGGTTTTTGAGGAAGATATTATAAAAGCATAAGTAAGTCCGAGTCAAGGGTTGGGGTAGTAGGTAGAGGCTATGCAGCTATGTGCACAAAGGCCTGGAAAGTCCACAGTTGTGTGCACGGACCCCTGCAGCTGAGTGCGCAGGGCGGATCTGAATGTATTGAGGATAAGTGGAAATAAAGATAAGTTTCTTCTGAAATTCTGTATTCCTTCTCAGCTGCCACGAATCTGACTTTCATAATATCTGTTTAATTTAATCTGCTTATTGCATGAATGAATGTAAATCTGGGTTCATTTTAATGCGCGAATCAGTTGTGTTGGTTAAATGTTTGCTTAATGATCCTGTTAAGTTGTAGCTGCATCCTCCGATAGAATAGCACACTAATAAGAAAGATGTAATCAATTTGGATCTGTGTGAAAACCGAGTAGCACAGAGCTTTAAACCAGTGTGCGAAACCTTCAGACCACACCAAGACATCCCTAGGGTGCGAAAACCTGGTTCCAGCACCCTCCCCTGCTATCTCGGGTGAGACTTCAGTCCTTGCTCCGTGGGCTGTTGCCAAAAGGGCCGGTAGCTGCGGGATTTGTTTAGCTAAATAACTCTTCCGAACCTGGGTCGGGCCCATATAAGCCAACAACTCACAAGATTTTTGTTAGTAGAGATGTCAAATTCCATGAGCAGGATCATGAAGAATCTGATGAGCACAATGAGGAATCGGACATTCCATACTTTGTGGAAGAAGAAGCAGAGAACAATCAGGGTCAGCACCAAACAAAGGCAGAGGATGAACAACAACAACAACAACAATAGCAACAACAACAACAATAGCAACAATAGCAACAACGACAACAACAGCAGCAACAGAAGTAGGAAGAAAAACAAAATGATGATCAAAAAGGTTTGAAGCCCCCCCACCACTCAGGAGATCAGGTAGGAAAGCTCAATTGCCTGCAAGATATAGGGAAAATGCTTTTATAACTAGTATGATGAATGTAGTTGAACCATCTAGTTATAAAGAAGCAAATGAATGTAGTGAATGGAAAACAACCATGGAACGGGAATATGATTCAATAATCAGAAATGACACTTGGGAGTTGGTTGAACTTCCTAGAGGAAAACAAACCATATGTTGTAAATGGTTATATAAACCGAAGATTAATGCAGATGGAACCATAGAAAAACTAAAAGCTAGGTTGGTTGCAAAGGGGTACTCACAAAAAGAAGGGATAGACTATGAAGAAACCTTCGCCCCTGTAGCTAAATTGAATACTATCAAAATTTTAATTGCTTTAGCTACTAATAAACATTGGATGGTGCACCAACTAGATGTAAAGTCTGCATTTTTGAATGGAGAACTAAAAGAAGAGGTTTATCTAGAGCAACCAGAAGGGTTTTTCCAGAAAGGAAAAGAACATTTAGTCTGTATATTGAAGAAAGCACTTTATGGACTAAAACAAGCTCCTAGGTCTGGGTATGAGAAGATTGATTCATTTTTTCTACAAGTTGGCTATAATAGAAGTAAAAATGACCCTAATCTTTACACCATGAAAGATGAACAAGGGTGTGTAGTGTTGATTTCGTTGTATGTAGATGATTTGATCATTACAGGTGATGCTACATATCTAATCGATGAAATCAAGCAACAGATGTCACAGGTGTTTGAAATGAAACACCTCGGTGAACTCAGATACTGTTTAGGTCTTGAGATCTGGAGAGATTTAGGTCAAAAATTTCTGTCTCAAGCAAAGTATGTCAAAGGCCTGCTAGAAAAGTTTAGGATGGATCAGTGTAAGCCTGCAGTGGTACCATTGCAACAGAACAATAAATTGCAGTGTGAGGATGGCTCAAAAGCAGCAGATGCAACACTTTACAAACAGCTGGTTGGGAGTCTAATCTACCTAACCACCACCAGACCTGATTTGGCTTATGTAGCCAGTGTGCTAAGTCAATTTATGTCTAAGCCACTTGAAAGCCATTGGAATGCAGCGAAAAATGTTTTGAGGAATCTACAAGGTATTGTAGATTATGGTATTATTTACACTGACTCCTCTGATGTTAGATTATCATGATTTGCAGATTCAAATTGGGCTGTAAATGTAGATGATCGCAGATCTATAACAGGTTATGCATTCAGCATCGGGTCCAAGGTGATCACATGGAGCAGCAAGAAGCAAAACACAGTCTCCTTGTCCTCAGCGGAAGCATAGTATCAAGCCATGTTTGCAGCGATGTGTGAGGCAGTTTGGTTGTGGAGACTTCTCCAAGATGTTGGGGAAGAACAGATAGACACAACAATAATCAAATGCGACAATCAGAATTCAATCAAACTTGTCAATAATCTGGTGTTTCACAAAAACACTAAACATATTTGTACACAACTCCACTTTGTCAGGGAGAAAGTGCAATCTAAAGAAATCCATTTGGAATATTGTAATACATGTGATAATGTTGCGGACATTTTCACTAAGCCTCTTGGAAAGTTAAGTTTCAAATGTTTAGGGAGATGTTAGGCATATTTGTGAACCCATTCTCCATTAAGGGGGGGTGTTGAAGATAATGGAGAATATCCTAGAACAGGTAGAGTTGGTTCACGTAACCTCAGGATAGGAATTAGTTTTTATTTCTTAGGATGTTGTTCTAAGTTCCCTAAAACCATGTTTTCTATTTAATGTGTAATGTGCATGAACAATGTAGAGCGTTCTACAAAGCCAAACTCTCTTGGTTCAGACTCTCTTTCGTAGAGCTAACCAGTGGGTTTTATTTCATTTAATACAAACATTGCCATTTTTATCACAAAACAATCAAAAACACGTACACACTTCTACACAACAATATGATGTAAATAAAACTCCATGGGTGTCCGAAGAAAATGATTTTTATTATAGTTTATATATATATATATATAAGGTATCATGGGTGTCCGAAGAAAATGATTTTTATTATAGTTTTTATATATATTTAAGGTATTATTGAGCAGAGACGTTTATTTTATAATCCAGTATGAGGGGATGTGTAAATTTGTCGGCTTGAGTTGACATGTGTCTTTTTAAAATAAAAATATACTATGCTTTAAATAGAAAAATAATGTTGGCTATAATTAAAAAAATGAGTATGTTGTAAAAAATAAATAAATAAATAATGTGTGAGTAAGATGTTAAACCTTATATTTTTCAAAAATATTTCAATAAGAGATTTAAATAAATTATTTGAAGATTTATGTTAACTAATTTGTGTCTATATCAACTTCATATATATCTATATATAGAAAAAAATTTGTTAAAATAAAATATTTTAATATTGTATATAAAAAAAAATTCAATGTGAGTTATCAATACTAATTATTATTCACACACACACACACACACATATATATATTATCTTCTTCGAGATTGGATAGTGACTCATTCTTCACGTGCAAACTTTTTTAGACTTACAAATACAATATGCTATTTTTTACTATTTAAATTGTATTTTTGAATGCTAAATAAAGTATATATATCAACAAATAAAAATTGTAATCATAAAAACTTAATTTTTTTTCTATATATAAATATTCCAGAAGTTGATGTCCACATAAATTAGTTAACATAGATCTTTAAATAATTTATTTAAATCTCTTGTTAAAATATTTTTGAAAACTATAAGATTTAAACATGATTCATACTTTTTTTTTACTTCTAATTACTTTTAATTTTATTTTAAAAGGGCACGGACGAAGAAACAAACTTACACATCCCCTCATACTAGCTTAGAATCGTCTCGGCTCAACCAACCTATATCCATATTAAGTACTTATCTAAACATGAGCCAAGAGGGATCAATTAGAGTGCAAAATACAATGTGTTAATTTTCATTCTTTAAATTGTATTTTTGAATGCTAAATAGAATATATATAGGACCAAATAAATGATTTTATGGTAAACATAAATTTTCATGATATATACATAAAAAAAAAACAATATATAATATATATGTAATTGACATTATAATATTTTACATAACATGTACATCCATACATTTCAATATTAATATATTAATACATTTTGAAGTATATGTCAATATTAATGAATATTTCTATTAAAATATTTAATTGATAATCCATATTGAATATTCTTTTATATACCACATTAAAATATTTTATTTTAACAATTTTATATATATATATAGTATATATGATGTTGATATGGACGATTTGTCCATGAAAATTGACCTGGAACAAAAAAAATTGTTGATTTTTCTTCTTGATCTTTTCATGGTATATTAATTTAGTTTAGTATTTTATTAGTTAATATTGGATTGGCAGGAGCTTGGTGCCCATGGATGAACAGGGGATTTTTGAAATGATTTTTTGCGCGGAGGAGCTTGGTGCCCATGGATGAGGCTCGAGAGCAAGAAGCTGCGGGTTAGAAGCTTCTGGGGTTTTTGTAGAGTCTTTTTACTGCTAATATAACGTCATGGATGGATTCTGGTCAGTGTGAAGAGCGGGAGAGGCTTCACGAATGCGATTCACTGGACATAGAACCAGCGTTAGAAGACCTTCTCACCTGCTGAGGACATGATGTGTCCGAGGAAAACCTACTCCATTTCTTTCCGAATAGTGCAATGAAGTCAGGTTTCCTTTACAAGGCAGTGGAAGAAGGAGTTTTCAAAAAAGGCACTCAGGAAAGGATCCCTGTAAAAAACCTGATGTTGAAAGGAATGCTTCCCACCCTGACGAGGTCTATGTCCAATGAAGAGGTAGGAGGGGAGCCAAAAGGATCTGGAGAAGAGGGACAAATGTGAAGTTTGGCCTCAGCCTTTGCTGTTGGGGCAAATAGGATGGTTGTGGAGGTGAATGAAGTCAACAGTTATCCTGCTGGAAGGCGAACTGAGTTGTTTGAGGCAGCAGAGGGAGAAGCCAAGATGGAGGTAGTGGGTGGGAAGAGGAAGAAGACCAAACTTATTAGAAAAAAGGAGGAGAGGCCTAGCTGCGTTTTTGGAGTGGATATCCATATAGACCAGGCGATGGAAGCCTCGAAAACTTTCTTAGTTGGCAGAGTTCGTGGAAGAAAGTTCTCAGCTGCTTTCATCAAGGATTGGACTCAGTCAGAATGGAAAGATGCACCGGGTCAGCCAGAAGAGATCAAGATTCTGGACAGAGGTTGGTTTTGCATTCGGTTTGGGCAAAAGGAGCATGTTGAATGGGTGTTGGAAAAGCACTGGAGTTTCAGGAAGATGCCCATCTTATTCAGGAAATGGACGCCCCTGTTCAATGCCAAGAAAGAAAAAATGGCGGAGTCTCGAGTCTGGGTCAAATTACCAGGTCTCCCTATGCAATTCTTGACCAACTCGGCCTTCTCTTCAATTGGAAACACGCTGGGTAAGTTTCTTGACACTGACAGAACATATTTATGCACTCATGACTGGAGCGCTGCCCGCCTCCTGGTAAGTTTAAATCCCAGAGAAGGTTTGGCGGATGCTATGATCCTGAAGTATCGTGGTCTAGAGTTTATTCAAACCCTGGACTATGAAAACCTCCCTTTCAGATGTCATCGCTGCCATAATTATGGACATCTGGCCGAGGAGTGTCCTCTTGGACATCGTCGTCATCGAAGGCAAAGGAAAAATGGGAAAATTTGGAGGAAAAGAAAAATTAGAAGGTGTTCACTCAGAAAGAAGGGGCTCAGATCAAGGAGACCGATTTTCAGGCAAACGCTCAGGAGTTGGGTCCGGAGCATGCGGAGGAAGTTGAAAAGGAACAGCCTGGGGTTGCAGCAAGTGAGTCTATATCAAACCCATTGTCTTTCCTTGGTATCTCAGCAGTCTCTGTAATGGCAGGAACGACTCAGGCGAGTTCACTTCTACCCCCCTCCTCCTCCTTTCGCTCTTCTAATGCTTTTCCTCAATCTTGCTGTGATGAGACGGGCCCTGTCAGGTAGCTATTGAATGATCTACCGAATCTGAAGAAGGGACTAGCCTCATTAGACAGTGTTATAATGACCATCCCATCTTCTCCTATGCAGTCTTCTTTTCCCATGGATTTTGCCTCATCTTTTCCTCCTGGTGTTGGGGGCCCTGAACCCCCCTACAATCTTAGACCTTTAGCCATCAGGAAAGGGAAAGGGCCGGTTGTAGGAGGTCTGGAGCTGGATATGGGGTCAGTAGGTCCGAGAAAGCTAAGAGGAAGGAAAACAAATCTGTCGAAGGCACAGTTGAAGGCTGTCATTGATATTGCTGGAGGGAAACAGATGTCTCTGCCAGGGGTGCTTAGAGCAAAGCAGTCACCCCCTGAGAGTTCTTGATGATCATCCTATCCTACAACTGCAGGGGTCTAGCTAGTCTACCCAAAAAACTAGCTCTCAAGGATCTGGTCAAGACCAACAAACCTGATATTATCCTTCTCCAAGAAACTCTAGGGAAGGGGGAAGAAATTTAAGGATGTCTCTTCAAGCTTCTTCCGGGTTGGAGCTTCCATGCCATTGATGCGAATGGACATTCGAGAGGGGTGGTTCTAGGTTTTAACGCGAAGGTGTTACGATAGATCTCCTCTTGGGGATCAGAAAATGTTTTGGTCGTGGAACTTTTTTCCAACAAACTATGCATCCCTTTTCTCTTTCTTAATGTCTATGGTCCTGTCTTGGCACGAGAGAGGTTCTGGAACTCCTTCTTCGCAGAGTATTTCTTGTCGCACCCAAACCTTATAATTGGAGGAGACCTTAATTTTTCTTTGGGGTTGGCAGAATCTTGGGGGGTCAGAGCCAGAGCAGGTCCCCTTTCTGAGTTCTTTCAAAATAAACTAGCCTCTTCTCTCCTGGTGGATGTATCCCCGATAAAGTTGCACCCTACGTGGAGGAATCAAAGAATAGGAGAAGATTGGTTCAGGAAGAAACTTGATCGATTCCTGATCTGTGAATCGCTGGCAGAAAATTTACAGGCATTTAGACATTGGGTTGGGGATGGTGGTCTTTCGGATCATTTCCCTGTCTTCTTGGAAGTGAAGGGAGATTTCACTAAACCTGGTACTCCCTTTAAATTTAATTCTTCTTGGCTTTCAGATGCTTCCTATACTAGCCTCTTCCATAACACTTGGAAGAAAGATGTTCTCAATGAAGATGAGAGTCGCAGTCAGGTTTTTATGGACAATTTAAAAAGGATGAAGGCCGCCTCAAAGCATTGGGCCCTCCAAAAGAAACTGAAGGAAGAAGAAACCCTGAAACTTGTTAACTCTGAACTTGCCCTCCTTGAAGACCCAGACGGAAATGGCTATGGAACAATAGAGTCTCGGGCTAGAATTCAAGAGTTGGAGATGGAAAGAAGGAGAATACTCCAGCTCAGAGAGCAAAGCTGGCGCTTAAAAAGTAGAGCGATCTAGTTGCAGGCAGGGACAAAAGCACCAAGTTTTTTTTCAGAATTATGCCAAAGGGAGAAAAAACTCTAATACAATCTGGGAAATGAAGAAAGCCAACGGTGAAACGGCTCGTTCTTTTGAAGAATTGGCCTCATTGGGGGTCAATTATTTCAAGAATCTTTTCAAAGCACCAGAGGAAGTTTCTATTGCAGAAGTTATTAGAGCTACCCAGATCTTTCCTAGATTCATAGAGGAGGAAGGTAATGATTCCCTCATGGCACCTGTTTCTAAGGAGGAGGTTGAAAACATCCTCAAATCTATGCAAAGGGACAAAAGCCCCAACCCGGATGGCTAGACTGCCGAATTTTTCTAGCATTTCTTTGAATTCATTGGAGATGAGTTAGTGGCAGTTGTGGAAGACTCCAGGCATACAGGTGCTATCTATCATACTTTCAATGCCACTTTTCTAGCACTCATACCAAAATCTGAGCTTCCAGGTTCTTTTGGCGATTTCAGGCCCATTTCTCTGTGTACTTGTGTTTACAAAATTATTGCCATCAGGCTAAAACCTTTCCTCTCTAGAAACATTTCCCCCGAGCAATTTGGCTTTCTAGACAGCAGACAAATTCATGAAGCTATAGGAGTTTCTCAAGAAATGCTTCATAGTCTAAAAATTAGAAAAAAAAAAGGAGTCGTTGTGAAAATTGATTTGTCTAAGGCTTATGACAGAATCAAATGGTTGTACCTTAGGCTTTTGTTAACTCATCTAGGGTTTAGGTATGATTTTGAAAGATGGGTTATGAGCTGTGTTTCTTCTTCATCCATAGCTGTCCTGATCAACGGTGCGGCCTCCAGTTTTTTTAGCCCTAAACGTGGCCTTCGCCAAGGCTGCCCGCTCTCTCCCCTTTTGTTTTTGCTGGCAGCAGATGGCATCAGTCTCTTGATCCATGACGCAAAAAGACAGGGGACTCTCAAAGGAATTGAAGTAGCACAAAATTTCTGGGTCACTCACCTCCTCTTCGTGGATGACATAATCCTTTTCAGCAATGGTAGTCTCGAGGACTGTAGGACGCTCAAGAGGATCTTGGACCTTTTCCTGAAGGCTACTGGTCTCTGCATAAATGAGAGAAAATCTACACTAACATGCACAGGTCTGTCTAGAGAGCTGATGCACAGAGTGGAATTGATTCTGAACATTGAAGTCAAAACGCTGGAGGATTCATTTAAATATCTAGGGTTCTTTCTGAAGCCTGACAATTACAGGATAAAAGATTGGAATTGGATCCTTGCAAAACTTGAATCCAAACTGAAACATTGGAGTTACAAGTGGCTTTCTAGGGCTGGTAGGCTTGTGTTAATTAAATCTGTTCTGATGGCAGTCCCAGTCTACTGGGCTAGTTTGACATGGGTTCCCAAAGGAATATTATACTCAATTGATAAATTATGCAACAGGTTTCTGTGGGCGGGGTCTAAGTCTGAGAAAGTTACCCCTTGGATCGTGTGGGATAAAATCGCTCGTCCTAAAGAGTGGGGAGGCTGGGGTATTAAAAACCTTGCTTGCTTCTCCCAATCTTTAGCAGCAAAGCTCGCCTGGAGACTCATTTCCACTGAGAACCTGTGGACCTCTATGTCTAAAAGGAAATATATTGATCCCCTATCAACGCTTGATTGGATCAGATTGCCGCAAAAGTCTTCCAAAAACTCCTCGATGGTCTGGAAAGCTGTGGTTGCATCTGTCAAAGTCATAGAGAAGGGATTGGCTTGGAGTGTGAGGGACAGAACTCAGATCAGGTTGGGTAGAGACCCCTGGATAGGTTGTTCAGAGAGTTTTTCTCTATCTCAGGGGTTGGTTTTGGCCTTAAAAGATAGGGGTCTTTACACATTAAATCAGGTGGCTGATCCTCGGGCTTCCACCATCTAGAGTCAAGGGTGGTTTCAGGGAAGAGATTTAAATTTGGATGATGAATGGCTGGAGGAATGGGACTTGTATAAAAGGGACCTTCTCAACTCCTCAGTCAGGCTCTCTGATTCTCCGGATGAGCTTAAATGGGTCTTTGCCCAGAATGGTTTTTATTCTCCAAAGTCGGGGTATAAATGGATGATGTCTCAAAATGGATGGGAGAATCCAGCTTGGTGGGCTAAATCGCTATGGAAGTTAAAAGGGCCAGCTAAATCAAGACTGTTCTTCTGGTGTGTCCTGCTTCAGAAAGTTCCTACTTGGGATTTTCTTCAAAGAAGAGGAAGGATTGGTCCCGGCAGGTGCCCCCTTTGTAAAGACAGCGTCGAAACAGTTCAGCACCTGTTTCTTTTTTGCCCCTTTAATTCCAGCCTATGGGCCGAAATGTTAAGGTTGTTAAAAGTTCCTTTTAGGTGGGAAGGGCAGGGGCTCTTAGATGCTTGGAAGAGGTGGTGGAATGAAACTTCAAATGACAGAGAGAGAACCATTCCGTTACTCATCACCTAGGGGACATGGCTTGCTAGGAATCAAGTTATCTTTAAGGATTTTGTCTTCCCTATTGGAAGACTTGCCGCAGAAGGAGTTGCTATTTATGAAAGTATTCTTGTTCCTCAAGCTCTTTCTACTTCCAGAGCTATTCGTCAAGAATCTATCAGATATTCTATGCCATGGGCTTATTTTGACGGGGCCTCGGACATCAATGGTCGATGCAGGGCTGGCTTGATTATTCACTTATCAAAGGAAAAGGTTGTTAAAGCTTCAGTTGGTCTGGGACAGGGCTCCAATAACTTTGCAGAATTGAAAGCCTTACATCTCCTTCTTTTTTGGCTTATACTTAGAAATGTGAGAGAAGTCCAGATTTTCGGGGATTCAATGAATACTGTGAATTGGTTTAATGGGTCTCAACACTGCAGCAATTTCATTTTGATTCCCCTGCTTAAAGAAGCTTCTCGCCTCAAAAGTCAGTTCATGGAGATCTCTCTCAGCCATATCTTCCGGGAAAGGAATTTTGATGCAGATCGCCTTTCCAAAGCGGGTGTTGAGCATGATATGGGGTCATGGACTGTCACGGAGGATGAAAATGGGGTGGTTCGATCAGTCGAACAGCCCATTTTTGCTTAAATTTTGTTACATCAGAAAACGTTTCTCTGTTTTTGTACATATTTTGTTTCAGTTCATCTTGTTTTTTGCTTCCTCTCTCTTCTATAGAACTTCTTCAGGGTTTCTGGGTTGTTTTCCTTAATTGTGGAGGCCCGGGAAGCTGAGTTTTTCTCATCGCTTCTTTTCTGTCTTTCGAGAATCCTTCTAGTGATTACTGTGGATTCTTGAGGTCTCTGTTTTGCCTCTTGTTTCTATTGAACTCTCAGCGCCTTTTTTCTTACCTCTTCTGCGTGAATCGGATCCCGGGAGGTGCGCGTGTTCTGGAGGAGCCGCTATTCTTGTTTTGGCTTGCTGAGTCTGGTGCGTTTTTACACATCGGGCTTGTTTTGACAGCCGGTTGAGACTTCTTTTCCCCATATATGGTGGAATTGAGTCGCTTCATAATTCTTTGCATTTACTATGTAACCCTCCTTTTAATAGATGGTTTGATTTTTTCCTGTGAAAAAAAAAAAATGAAGTTGATATGGACATAAATTAGTTAATACAGATCTTCAAATAGTTTATTTAAATCTTTTCTTGAAATATTTTGGAAAAGTATAAGATTTAAACATCTTACCTGCACATTTATTTTACTTCTGATTGTTTTACAACATATTCATTTTTTTATTATAGCGGACATTATTTTTCTATTTAGAAGATAATTTTTATTTTTATTTTTTATATATATTTTTAAATAGTAATGGATAGACATACATACACATCCCCTCATACTGAGTTGTAGAATGAGTCACTCGGCTTAATGAGCCTTTCAGGGCATGTTAGAATGAGCCACTAGGCTTAATGAGCCTCTAAGGGCATGTTAGATCCGTACTTAAGATGGATTTATGTTGGTTTTACAACTCAGTATGAGGGGGATGTCCATCCCAGTTGAAATGTAACCCTTTAAAATAAAAATAAATTATGTTCTAAATAGAAAAATAATGAACCTTTTATTTTTCAAAATATTTCAATGAGCAATTTAAATAAAATATTTGAAAATTTATGTCCATATCAACTTCATAGAAAATACTTTGTTAAAATAAAATATTTTAATATTGTATATAAAAAAATATTCAATGTGGGTTATCAATAGAATATTTTAATACTAATTAATATTGGCATATCCTCTTTTAATAATTAAAAAACCATTTTAATTTGGGTCGATAAAATGTCTGAATATATATATCATGTAAAATATTTTAATGGAAATATATATATATATATATATATATATATATATATATATATATATATATATATATATATATATATATATATATATATATATATATATATATATATATATATCTATATATATATATATATATAGATATATATAGATATATAATTTAAAAATACAATTTAAATAATAAAAATTAACATATTGTAAATTGCAAAAAAAAAAAAAATTGATCTTTCATGTTTTGGGATCTTCACGCATCTTTCATTTTCACTTATACAAGGTAAAAGTTAAATTCGGATGAAATCTAAAAAGTTAAATTTAGATTAGATCAAATGTGTTTATGTGTAAATTCTTTTAATACAGAAGTGAAGAAGAATCGCCATATAACTATATGCATAGCAAATTAACTCACAAACAATAAACTAGTGGAAAAGGCAGAGAGCCATCATGTGGTCTCTCATGCTCATGTAATTCTCTCTTATTCAAATAATTTAATAATAAATTTAAATACATGAGTAAGTGGTCTTAAGATAGTGTGTCTATCTTAGACTCACTTGGTTGAGACAATTTCTCAACTTACACACTAATTTAGGAGAGCTAATTGGAAAGAATCTCTCATCCAAACTAGAACCCTTGGTTTGAGGAATTCTCATGATTTTATTTATTTAATTTAATAATTGGATTTATTATTGATTTTTAAGAGTGAGGCTAACATTCCCCCCCTCAATGATAAATCCAAAACGAACAAGGAACCATCTTCCAAGTTCTCAAGTTGATCCTCAAACAACACTGCCTGAAAAAAGGACCAAAGATAGATGCTGGAAAAAACGACCAAAGCTAGATGCTGGAAAAAACTCAAATCTGAAGAGAACATGAATCAGCTACATGTCTGATTCATCTCTGAATGTTGATTGACAACTCCATCATGTGCCAAGCCGCAAAAGGATCCAACTATTCTTTGCTTGAAAGCAGTATCTGGTGTCCACTGACACAATTTGATGAACGCCCACTGGTGTAGTTGCTGATGATGGTCGCCCAGTGGCTGAAGATGTCAAAAAAACAACTCAATGTTGCTTTTGCTATGATGAAAGTTGCTCACTGCTGCTTTTGTTGTCGATCGCCCACTGGCGAATTTGTTGATGCTCACTGCTGATGAAAAATGCCCACTGGCTGATAAAGATGCCCACTGGCTTCTTCGCTGATGTTGTCGAGACTTTTAGTCTGACAACCACTTGTCAATTTCATTGAAATTTTCCACCCTTTGTCATCTGAAAGGAGAGACAATCATCTGCATTTGATATCTGAACTCCCCCCCTTTAGGTGTAGGAGAGTTTCACTCGTGTACTCCCCCGTTCAACTGCACGAGAGTACCATCTTCATTTGACTGTTAGTTGCATTGTGTGTGAGTGAATGCGATTGTAAAACTTGTACAATCTTCTAGCTATGGATGACCATTCCCAAGAATCAATCCATGAATAATTTATCTTCAATCTGGCAGGTTGGTCCTATTTGCAGCGTTTCTCTAAGGAATGATTCTTCTTGCCACAATGGTGACAAGGATGGAGATCAAAGCACTGATCTTCCAGATGACCGGTTCTTTGACAATGAGAACATGTCGGTTTGTTTGCAACTTGAGTTTGTGTGCATTTCTATTTGTCTGTACTTTCAGTTTGTGTGCATTGGTGTCTGTCTGCAACTTGCGGAGAACTTGTTGAGGTGATATGTTCAAGTAATCTGGCACTGACAAATTGAATGGGCTTTGAATAATCAGGGATATGTAAGTTGTCATCATCTTCGACATATCCTAAGCCACATCGATTTCGATTACTTTGGATTTCTTCCCATGGATTGATGATGGGTTTGGAAGAAAGTTGAACTGGAACAACTTCAACACTTGAAGTTGGTTGGATGAATGAGTTCAAATGATCAGTTGTATCTGGAAAAGACTTGGAAGCAACACACTTCTCTTGCAACTCAATTCTCTGCAGTTGCGATTGTAGTTGAAGGAACTCAATCGTTTCATGTGCATGTTGAAGATGCACATGAATGTCAGCAAGAGTGGTTTTGCTGATATGCACCATGTCATCGGCTGATCATAACATTAAATTGTGAAGAATTTGGGACAGTTGAATGTGTGTCGCCATGTTGTCTTGCTTACTTTAAGGTCAGACTCGCTCGGTGTAGAAGTCATGCTTGAAAATTGCGCACTTGAGATGATCACTGAAATGACAGGATCGCTTGTATTGTTTGTTGATTGCTGATGCTTTAAACACTTGCTTGAATTGTTGACTTGACGCTCGCTTGATGACGATCACTTTGCTTCAAAGGAACTTTAAGAATGTTGTAATGAACTTTAGCAGGCTCGCCTGTTGTGCGTTGAACTATCGCACTTGATTTGGTTACTTGACATGCTCGCTTTCTTTGATTGTTTGAATGACACGCTCGCTTGATTTATTGCTTATTGCTCACTTGAAGAATAGAATACACTTGTTTGATGATGATTGCTTGCTAGATTATTTTATGAACACGCTCACTTAATGTTTGTAAGATTTGCACTTGCTTGAACTCACACTCTTGATTGATCAAAAGAAGGGTGTCGAATAGTATTGAAAATGCACCCAAGAGAAATGATAAATTCAATGTTCAAGTAACAACTGACTTGACTTAATGATTGACTTTAACAAATCAAATGAGGGTGTCAATTACAACCAAAAATGCACCTAGACAATTTAGTTAAAACATTGCAAGTGATACAGAAAGTGTTCATAATGTTGATGTCGTTTGGACTTGAAATGCTTGAGTTGTAGCATCCTTAAATTGATGGCATGACTTAGCTGTTGTGAAATGTTGTTGCAGAAGATTGCTTTTATCAAGTCGATGATGTGACGCTTTGTGTTTATGAACTTAAGTGATTACAAGAGTGTTGATTTCAGAAGCTTGATCGAGCATGTTTATAATTAAGCGTTTCTTATGCCCATTTAGTTCGTGTAAACAGGTGACAAAGAAAGCGATTAATGAATGCGACACAAACCATGAAAACACATTCACGACACAGAGTGTACCTATGATCCCCTTATTCAATTTCGGGCGGATCTAGGACACAAACACCACAAAAAAATATGTTTTCATTAACCTTCAAGATACATCATCATGACAATGTCTTCAGTGAGGCATCTCAAGCACAGACGGAGAACTCCTTGGTGTCAAATTGTCTTCAAAAAACTGCCTGTAGTGACTTAATCACTCTCAAAGTAAAAGATTACTTTCGATTACAATAATGTCTTTCACCCAAACAAATTCACTTATCGCTCCAAATTTTCAAAATATGCACCTTATGACTCCACCATATCACTTATTACTCCATTACAAGAAAAAATTTACTTCTCACTCCAAAATATTAAAACATACCCTTATTACTCCAAAAACATCACTTTAGAAAAGCCAGTTTGAAGGTGCCAAACTGGTCACCTTTGAATCTGATTTTGCGTGCAGTTTTGTTTCTACTCACAAACACACAAGCCTCTGCTCTATGCTTGCATAAATTGACCAATTGAAGAAATCTAACAATACCAATATCAAAAATTCATCTCAATAAAATGTTGGTACCACCATATGACCAGCAGCAGATCTATAAGAAAACCCAAGAGACAAAATCCTTAAACCACTGCTTCTCTCCAAATTTCAATATCAAAATCTCGGCTCAAACCGATGTTAATACCACCTCATATTTCCTATCTCGCACAACAAAATGAATAGATGGCAGGCGCACTTCAACAAGACTGCACTCAACAACTGCACTTATCTAAGAGCGCCTTCAATGACAATGAGTCTAAGATAGGTTTGCTCGGTGTTCACATTGGGAGACAGCGTAGGGGTTTGATTATTCTGAGTGGCGATAAGCGATGGAGAAGATTACTGTAAAGCGGCTGTGGGGAAGGCCAAGGAAACATCCATTGGAAAATGGTTCAACTTCGGGTTTCGATAAATTCATTAGTGAAGAGAATATCTCTGGAGTTGATAAGGACCTAAAAAAAAGATGAAAAGTGAGCAGTATTTGGAATCTCCTCTACGAAGAAGTTCGTGATATACTTTATCGTCACCTCATACTTTGAGTGATGTAATTAGATAGAATGTGATTGCGGATTCAGTGGCTGATGATCTCAAGGGTTCTCCATTCATGACTGCAGTAGTTAAAGTTTTCAGTGTTCATACAAAACCGAATTTTTCACTTCCATGGTAGCGCAAGCGTCAATTTAGCTCAAATAGCAGTGGATTTATTATTGATAGACGCAGAGTGTTGACAAATGTCCATTCGGTAGAAATAGAAATCTGGATCTTAATTAAAAAGAAGCGCGATAATAGTTTTATTATAATTGATGGCAAACATATAAGATAAATTTCTTCTGCCATTAATTTGAAAGGAAACTGCACCTTAATTTGAAATTTCATCTCAGATCGCTGATGAAGAATTTGTGGTGACCTATCGTTCTTACTTTGTTGAAGTAGCTTATGTGCCAATGGCTTCCGGGGAACCCGATGGCTGTCAATTTCATCATCAATTCATCGCAATCTCAATAATCCCCCGCTCTTCCATCCTTCTCAGTCTCCTCTGCAAAATATTAATAGGCCACTGCCCTACAATTTAAGGGCGCTTTCAGATGATGAAGGAGTCCCACTGCATTGGAAGTCATTGATTCTGCTAGCCACCATCATTATGGCCTTTGCCTTATCTGCTGAGACATTGTAAACATTCACTGTTCTGGTGTAGAAGATTGTGAGCTAGGCACATAGGGGTTGCTCGGCACCGGCCTTGGGAGAACTATATATATCGGGATTTGGAGAATATGGAAATAGGCAGAACTGATATCCCGATGCAGTAAATCGACCTCCGCGCTGATAAGGGGAGAACTCCATTCCCATCGGCCACCGAGGCGGTAACAGGGAAAGATCTAAATTGGGCAGTTCACAGATATCAGTTTTATCAGTTTTATCGTCTGCGTCTACACCTTCAACTCAGCACAACTCCATGCCCAGTGGCATGGATATGGATCTAATTATTTCATCCCCGACGCCTGTGACCATTAGCCAACCCCAATCTCCCGAGACGATAAAATCCGCAGCTCTTCAAATCACTAAGAAAAGTTGTATACAAAGGTTTTTTCACCGAGACTCACCGATGGACCTGTTGGAATGTTAATTCCAACTGCTGACTACAGGCGGACGTGGGCAGCCGACTCAGCCAGCACGCTGCTCCCAAAACCGCCAGATCAAAACCACAAACCCGCTGAGGCATATCGCACCGCTTTTTCATAAAGGTGGTTTCCATATTGTTGGGCTCCGATAAACTATGGAGGCGACGCGTGTCACCCGCATGACATAAGCCAACGTCAAATATCGCGAGTTATAGTTGGTGCATCTTACCTGGTCCGATATCAATCACCGTCGTCCGATCTCCTCGCGCATCCTCTGCCATCGATCTCTGAAGCTGCATACAGCCTGCGGCAAATCAATGGTTTGCATGGCGTGTGAGGATTCCCGTTGACCGCCGTAGAAGAAAATTAATGGAACTGGTGGTTGTTCGTATTTTTTTTGGTGGAGGCTCTTTAATAAGGTGATGGGCTCATACGTGATATATCTTTTGTTTTGATGTACACGTAATGTTTTTTTTATGGCATTCATATCAAAGATGTGTTAACATTTTTGGAGTGTTGACCATTGCGTGAAATGAGCTCGCGGCAGGGGGAGCAGAAAAGAATTTTTTTTATGCATTGTGATATATGTTGTAGGGTAAAAGACTGTGGGCAGTAGTTTTTGGGCATGGTGGCTGCGCACGATGTGAGTGCGTGTTTTTATATATGTGTTGCCCATTAAGAACCAGAAGAGCAGCGAAAAGCCAAGAATGATTGCACAGCAGTGCATATGAAAAATTGTGGAGCGTATATTTTTTTTGGTTGACATTGTATTGTGAGAGAGAGTGAAAATGTATGCAAACCAGTTGCTCATTGTAATGAAGAGCGTGTAGTGTGAAAGAAGAAAATGCACAGTAGTGCATGGAGAAAAGAAATGAAGTGGAGCGCATGTGTTTTGAGTAAGTTTTTTTATAGGTTGATTTTGCATTGAAATGCAAATGAAAAGTGCGCTCAGGTATTTTTTTTGAGATTGTGAATGTAATGTAAAGATTACTGTATGTGTAAAATATTTTTACAGCAGTATGTGTAAAAATAGTTTTACACCAACAAATGTAAAAATGGGTTTTACTGTAGTAAACCCAGCACAGTAATTTCTCAGGTGAAAACAGAGTTTTGATGGGTGAAAGTAATTTTGGTGAATCCCTCTCAGCAAAGAGGATGAATGTTGTTTCAGGCTTTATATTTTAATCAATAGAAATATTTTTATGGCTGTGTAATGGGTTGTTATGAGTATATTTGTTTTTAAAGCTTCCCTGTGCAAAAGATCCTGGAACAGTGGAAATAGAGCATTGGATCTATGGTGTCTGTGTGTTTGGTTTTGGTATTTCCCCGTTTAAAAATACCAAACAGTGGTATCAGAGCCAGTCCAGGCTCTTTGAAAACTCAAAGAAGCTGAAGGAAGGTGTTGTTGCAGCAGTCAAACCTCTCCAGCAGTGTGAAGACTCAGTCAAAAGAGTTAAGGTATTTTTCAAAGCTTTCCTTTCTGTTACTGTTAAAGGAACAGTCAGTGATTTAAAAAAAACACAGTCAAGTATTTAAAGCCTAGATAAGAATGGAAAAGTCAAAGAAGAAAGCCTCCAGGCCTGTTAAAAATGTGTCTCCCCCCTCTACTAAACTAGGAGGCAATCCATTAGAATACATTCTATTTGAAACCCCAAAGTTTGATGGAAACTTTGATGTATGGGAAATAATGATGAGGGCTTTTCTAATGTTTGAGGGGATTGAAGTCTAGGAGTCAGTGATTGATGACAGCAAGATGGATGAAGAATCCATGGAGTATGATGCACAAGCAGTAAAACTAATCTTGGATGGACTCCCCGATTCTGTGAAGAGGAATCTAGGAAAATATACATCAGCAAAGGATATATGGGACAGACTGCATGACCTTCATGCAAAGGGAGCACTGACCATGACAATGAGTCAAGAAGAACCCATCATAGAAGCTGAGAATGAAAAGCTTGACCTCATCAAGCTTCAAGTAAAAGAAAAGGATGAAGAGCTTACCAAGCTCAAGAAGGAGCTTGACCAATGCAAGAGGAAGCATCATGAAGAAGTCATATCCATGACAAATCAACTGAATAGTGCAAAGAAGCAGGCAGATGTCTTGACAAGTGAACTTGAACAAAGACACAAGAGAGTGAACAAACTTGTAGAAGAGATTGGATAGTACAAGGTAGAGGTCTCCTCCCTTAAGTCCGAACTACAAGAAGCCAGGAAGCAGGCACAAGAAGCTGAAAAGAAAATGGAGAGCAGTCAAGCAGAAATCTCCAAAATGAAGTCAGATATTATCTCCCTCAAAATAGTAGCAGCTGAAGCTACTCGTAGCAAGGAAGAAACTGAAGGACAACTAGCAAAGAAAAACAATGTATGTGAACAGTTGGAAGAAGAGATTGTCCTCCTCAGGAAGAAGGTTGAAGGGATGAACAAAATCATGAAGAGCTCTCAAGCTTTGGATGACATGCTCAGCTATCACAGATCTCCATCCGATAAATCAGGACTTGGGTATGTAGCTGAACCCTCAAACAAGGATGAGGATGCTTTAAGCAAAGGAGATCTGAAGAAGCCAGAAAGAGATGGTGATGCTCCTAGTTCCAGCAAAGGCAAGGAGAAAAATGAAGGCTGCAATAGAAGAAATCCTGCTCCAAGAAGAAAACCAGCTCCAAGAAGAAATGTAGCTGATGTCAAAGAGGTAAGAGGCAATGGTCATCAACAAAGAATCTCAAGGCAGCAAGGCTTCAGAAGTATATCAAGGAAACCTCCATTTCCCAGGTACCAAAGTTCATTTTTTGGTTACTGTTATGCTTGCTCAAACTTTGGTCACATGGCAAAAGACTGTAGAGCATTTCATAAAGATAAATGTTGTGGTCTCCGAAAACCTCCAAGAGACAAGTTTAGAAGAAATCATGAAATGTCATTCATGAAAAATGTAGAATGTTTCAAGTGTCATAACATTGGGCATATGGCAAGAGATTGTAACTTGACATGGTCTCTTACACAAGCTAGACCCATGCAAAAGAAGAAAGTTACACAAGTATGGAGAAGGAAGGTAATACAATCTGAAAACCCCTTGAACTCCCCAGTGGATCTAAATTTGTTTTGAGAAGAGTCTGCCAAAAGAAGACAAGCACACATTAAAGGGGAGCTTGTAATTTTTGTTTGCTGAACTGTATTAACAGTCATTCATTGATGGAGGATGTATTGCAGCGCAGCAGTTGCAAATGAAATTTTTGTTAATCCCTCTGAAAGGTAATATGCAGTAGTGATGAAATCAGCAATGTTTTTTCTTTGTTTTTATGCAATATGCACAGAAATGCATAAAGAAGAAAAGATGGCAGCGCTGAAATGTAAAGAGCAGCAACGAGATAAGAGAAAAGTGCAAAGCATGGAGACCCTCACAGCAGTGGGAAGATAGAACATAAGACAGCAGTTTGGAAATTCTTTTGTGGAGCACATGGATTAGAATGAACAGCAGTTTAAATTTTTTTTGTGGTGCACATGCATTGAAATGCGTAGCAATGGAAGGTAGTTTCCTTTTATGTAAAGTGAGAGAATATACTCACAGCAGAGTGAGTATAATACACAGCAGATGGAAATGTTTTGTATTGGGAATGAAAATGCAAAGAAGTGAGAAGAAAATGAGAAGAAGGCAAAACGCAGCAGAGCGTAAATGCCCAATGGCTGAGAATGCAATGAAATTTTTCACACAGCAGTGGAAAATGTAATGTTTTTTTTGTATGCAATGCAACATGCAAAGAAATGCATAAAGAAAAACAAGGACAGCAGATTTTTAATGCACACGGGATGTATAAGAATGTGTGTGGCAGCAGAAAGCCAAAGGAATTGCACAGTAGTGCATTGTGTAAAAAAAATGAAGACTAAGATTGTGTGAAGCAAGGGTGCATAAGAAAAGGCAGCAGCCCGTGTTAATTTTTTTTTCGTGGAGAATGAAGTGCCAAGTGTATGTGCACACAGCAGTGCAAATTGCAGCAGCAACACAACAGCAAGTGTATGGACAGCAGCAGCTTGAAGAAAAGTTTTCCCATCGTGAAGAAGGAGAAGCACACAGCAATGCAAACAAGAAAGATGCAGCAGCATTAAAGTTTTGTTGAAGAAATGAGATGTAATGGACAGCAGCACATGCAAAAGAAATTTTCCTTACAGCAGTAAAGGTAAATGTAATGAATTTGTTGTTCATTGAATTGAAATGCAATATATGCAACAGCAGTGAGTGTAAGAAATGTTTACACACAGCAGTGTAAATTTGTAAGTTGGGACAGTGTAATTGTTCCAGAAAAGACAGAGTATTTTGTCTTTGAAAAGTGCACAAGCAGTGCAAGTGTAGACACAGCAGTGTGGGGTAGACGCAGCAAAGAAGATGGCACAACAGTGCAGCAGAGAATATGCATCAGCATAAGAGAACATTGTAATGAGTTTGCACACACAGCAGTGCAATGATTGTTTGTTTTGGAACTGCATTTGAAACAGTCATTTGGTGAAACCCTCTATGAAAGAGGAAGATGCTTTTCAGCATAGTGTGGTAAATCCCTCTATTAAGAGGATGATGCTTTTCACCCCCTATCACTTAACAACAACGTAGTCAATGCAAACAGAATTAATTGTAGTGGCATCAAGAGCTGCAGCTCTCTTTTGATTATTGATGGCACAACTCGTTTGCTTCTGCTCAGCAAATTTCCAGAAGAAAAATGGGAATTAAAATGAATTAATGAGATGTCAGTAGCTCCTTTGTAGCAGGTTGCAGCACCAAAAACACACTGGCCCGATATCAGCATACACTAGATTGTTTACGAGTTCACAAGCAACAATTGCACTATTTTTTGCTCCTGAATGTTGCGCCTATCCGACATAAGAAGCACACAACGCCAAGCTACACCGATTATGTTGAATAAAATAGACCACAGCCTAGTCGGTCGATCCAAATCATGCATCTACTCATGCAATTGTCGAATGATGGCGAATCTCGACCAGTCCTCAAGAAATAAGAAAATAGACAGATCTGAACCTTGCTAGCTTTGATACCACATGAAGAAAAATCACACAGCCATATAACCATATGCACAGCAAATTAACTCACAAACAATAAACTGGCGGAAAAGGTAGAGAGCCATCATGTGGTCTCTCATGCTCATGTAATTCTCTCTTATTCAAATAATTTAATAATACATTTAAATACATGAGTAAGTGGTCTTAAGATAGTGCGTCTATCTTAGACTCACTTGGTTGAGACAATTTCTCAACTTACACACTAATTTAGGAGAGCTAGTTGGAGAGAATCTCTCATCCAAACTAGAATCCTTGGTTTGAGGAATTCTCATGATTTTATTTATTTAATTTAATAATTGGATTTATTATTGATTTTTAAGAGAGTGAGGCTAACAAGAAGAAAATTAAATAATAGAAATTTTACATATTAAAAATTTTGATTTCTTTTTTTTTTGTCATTCTTAATAAATTTTAATTTCAATTTTTAATGAATTTAAATTTAAAATAAATATAAATTAGTATTATTTATATAGTATTATTTAATTTGTTACTTAATTTTTTTATTTTTATATATTTTTATAAATTAAAATAAAATAAAAATTTATTTAAAATTGTGTAAGAGGAAAAGATTCCATAAAATCTAAATATGAAGTATGATAGATTTTAATTTTGGAATTTACAAGTCCAATATCATATATAGATTTTAGATATAGTGTAATGTTTGATTTTAAATTTTCCGTATAATGATGATGATGATGACTAAGACCAATGTGGTCTATTGGACCTAAAGAAAAGAGAGTCTAATTGTCATTCTTCAAAAGCTTGTTTATGTGATCAAAGAGTAGGGAAAGAAGCGTTCCAAGATCATTATAGTTAGGTTAGCTTAATAAGTGAAGAAGATTGGAGGTGTGGCTGATGATAGGGAATTGAGAGTGGATGTGGGCAAGAGTCAGACAATCTAAAAGGAAGTGTTTTTCATCTTCCACCTTTTTAGTATCACAAATCTGACAAATTTTATCGTCCCATGGAGCCTTGGGAGTAGACCACTGTTTGTTTAAAAGGAAGTGTTTTTCATCTTCCACCTTTTTAGTATCACAAATCTGAAAAATTTTATCGTCCTAGGGAGTCTTAGGAGTAGACCACCGTCTCGTCTCACTTTGAAGCTCATGAGAGTTAGTTCTAATACTAGCGATGTTCATTTTTTGCTTGGTGCTAGTCAACATAGAGAGATAATTCTAGTTATCGAGGGTGGGGTTGATCACCTCCTTATAGTACCTTAGCTTCCTTTTACCCTCCAACTCCTTAGCATCCCACATCTTGTCCTTAAAACTGGAGGTAATAGTATCTTTGATACTGTCCTTGCTTCCCACGATGATCTCCTCCTTAATCCCCCAAAGGTTGAGCCAAGACTGAGCATCCTGATGCCACCCGCGCTTGAGGTGCAGGTGGGGGTTTTGACTAAAGTTAGAAGCAATTTTTGGGAGCCTCTTGGAATCCATATTGTGAAGCTTCTTCTTATACATCACATATCTAAACATAGTTGCACTTTCAATGGGGGACAAGTCAACTTTGATCAAGACGATAGGATAGGGAGTATTTTCCTTCATCTTAAGGTTATAGGTTATGAATTGCTTTTGGATCATCTCAATCTTTCTCCATGACTCCCTATACTGGACCCACAAACTTCACATTTGTATAAGATAATAGGGGTGATGAAAGTCTTAAAGAGGAACCTTTTTTTTACATTAAGATCGACTAACTTACAATTGTTTTCAAACTCATAATAAGCTTTCCAACCTCAAATAATTAGTTTCTCGATGCTATAATTCCAGTTGAGCCAATGAGGAAAGTTAATACACAAATATTTATAAGAAGAAACACATTCCAGTTGAGCTAATGAGGAAAGTCAATACCCAAAAATTTATAAGAAGAACCCTGCTCAAGACAATAGTTATCATAAGCGAAACTACCATAAGTGATCTTTTTGGATTTAATGATCATGACTTTAATGCATGTGGTGATATTTTAATATAAATATAAATCAATAATATTAAATCTATATTTTAATGTTGGAGATTACAAGTTGAACATCATTTACTAATTTTGTGTAATTTAATATTTAATTTTTCTTTTTTCTTATTTTAATAATAATATAAATTAATATTATTTAACATATCTTTTATAAATAAATAAAAAATTAAAATTAATGTTAAAGTGTTAAATATGAAAAATACCTTTTTTTAATTCTCTAGTTCTTCTATTTTAGTTTTCAATTTTTTTACTACATTATTGACTAAAAAAAATAATTAATTTTATTTTTTTTACTCATTAACCATATTAATTTTAGTAGATATTAATTCATTATCATTAATATAATTTAATTTTTTTAATAAATAAAATAATAATAATTTTAATAAATAAAATAATATTTTTTATCTTAAAATTCAGTACAAATGGTACATATTGTAAAATTAATATTAAAATGTTAAATATGAAAAATACCTTTTTTTAATGGTGGATTTCTTACTTACATTTATTTTAGTTTTCAATTTTTTTACTATATTATTGACAAAAAAAAAATTAATTTTATTTTTTTACTCATAAACCATATTAATTTTAATAGATATTAATCATTATCATTATTATATTTTATTTTTTTAATAAATAAAATAATAATTATTTTAATAAATAAAATAATATTTTTTTTATCTTAAATTCAGTACAAATTGAAAAACAAGCGCTAAAACAATAACAAATCCATGAAGTGGAAGCTTCCAGGAAAGAGCGAACATTCATTTTGTCGGTGCCTTCCCCTCCACGTCAAGAGAAATGCAGAGCATCCAATCCATACCAAAAAGCGAATGTTGTCCCTTTCTTTTTTCCTTTCAATCCATTAAAAAAAAAGCAAATGGTGTCCTTTTTATCCCTTTCGCGACGGGTGAACAAAGTTTCGATCATACTTTTTATTATGGTTTTTTTGGTCACAAAGACCATAAACTTTTTAATACTTTATACCTTTTCCCAAAGTTTGTAAAAGGTTTTATATATATACCCTTCGCGAAGTTTCGATGATACTTTTTATAATAGTTTTTTGGGTCACAAAGACCATTGAACTTTTTTAATACTTTATACCTTTTCCCAAAGTTTGTTATATATATAGATAGATATATATATTAATTGGTAAAATGCAGCTTTTTATATTAGGTTTAGTTTCAATTTTATAATTTGATTAAGTTAATCTTTATGTAAGATATATTTGTTAATTAATAAATTTAATTATGAATATAAATATTTTAAAATGGTATATTATTTATTTAATTTTTTTGTTTTTAGAAAATACTAACACTATATATATAATATGTACTAAAATATAATAAATGAGGTGTATATAAGTTGGTTTGTGTGTGGTCTAGTTCATATTGATTCATGAGATTTAATTTTATGGGGAGGAGTTGAGAGTGGAAGTCAATTATGTGGGTTGCATTGCATTGTCTTAACGGGCATCCAAGTTCGATTGAGTTTCTCATAGTCTTAGCGACGACAACCCTCTATTGGGCAGAGCATTCTTCCATCCAACCTGTGGGTTGACTCTAGCCTCAACTCAACCTAGATTTGGAAAAAAAATAAGATGAAGTGTATAACAATGTATTAAATCATTTTAGGAAGTGACTCCATGTTTACCACCTTATCACTTATTTAGCAAAAAATAAATTATGAATGAGACACATATTATTCAAGCAACCGCTTTCAAATAACCTCTTGTAATGGTAGACACGTTTATTTCTTCTAAAGTGTGATATGTTCGTCCCTCTAGAAAAGGTAAAGCTATTTGTTCATCCACTTTTTCTTTCTCTTAGTTGTTCAAGTTGAATGGTAGGGGAGGATGTATATGCATAGAGCTTGAAGAAATGACGTAAAGGGGAGGATGCTTACATGCATAGCTTAAATATTTAAATGGAAGGGACAATGCATACATGCATAACTTGAAAATATGAACAAAGAGGGATGATGCATATATGCAGAGATTGAAGATCCAAACAAAAGGGAAGGATACATACTTGTAGAGGAAAAAAACCTAATACTTAAGAAGGGAGTATGCTTACATGCATAGCTCAAAGATCTGAATGGAAGGGACAATGCATACATGTATAGCTTGAAATTATGAACGAAAGGGGATGATGCATATGTGCATAGATTGAAGATCCAGACAAAAGGGAAGGATATATACTTGTAGAGGAAAAAAGCCTAATACTTAAAAGGGGAGGAAGCTTACATGCATAGCTTAAAGATCTGAATGGCAGGGGAGAATGCATACATGCATAGCTTGAAAATATGAACAAAAAGGGACGATCCATGTGTGTAGAGATTGAAGATCCAGACAAAAGGGAATGATACATACTTGTAGAGGAAAAAAATCTATCACTCAATTAATATTTTTTTGTAAGCTTGATAGGATTACATCTTCATCATGTCCAACTTTTCACCCCAATCAGGGGATAACACAAGATTTGAACCCAAGACTTCTAGTTCAGTGAGACTTCATTTCCACGGCCATTGTCAATTGAGCTACCCCAAGTGGACTCTAACACTCAATTATGAATAGGTAGATTGTGATTAATTAATAATTGATAATTTGAAATTATGGATGTCTCCTTGTCCTACTTTAATTTACTCCAAGTTTAAATTCATTATGGAATTTTTATTACTTATTGACATTTCCAAGGATCACTCTACTCGAACAAATTTTCCATTTTGCACTAGTTTCCCTTAGTTTTAGAAAAACCTCTTTCTATATATGCTTGATTTCCATTGTTTGAATTATCAAAATTGATCCAGGTGGCTCCAAAAATGATTAGAATTGAGAAGTAGCTTTGAAAAGGTCCAAAAATATTTCCCTTAGTTTTAGAAAAACCTCTTTCTACATATACTTGATTTCCATTGTTTGAATTATCAAAATTGATCTTGGTGGCTCCAGAAATGCTTAGAATTCAGAAGTGGCTTTGAAAAGGCTCAAAAATAAAATTCCTTGGATTGTAATGAAACCATAGTAAAATCAAATATATCATCGCAATCTTTCCAATGGCACAAACGAAACTGAAATTCGAGTCCGTATGAGAAAGTTATTGCAGTATGAAGTTTGTACAAAACAATAAAAAAGTCAAAGTCAAAAGTCAACGACAGGGTGCCATGTGGCAATCCCACAGGCTGCCACATGGAAACCCAATCAGTAGACTAGATTGACCACTGCAGCTGATGTAGCAATATCACAAGTCGACACATGGCATGTAGGTGACAAAAGTGGCATATGACCAATGAGAGTCTGTCACATAGCCTAATCACATGGTGCCACATGGCACCTCAAATTATGCCCAAGTGGCCTTGTCATGGTGAAACCTCTAATTTTGTCTTATTCTCATGGTTTTGGGAATCGTTACAATATGGACATACGATTTCCATATATTATATGGTTTGAAAACTATATTAAAACCAAAATTAAGCTCTAAAACCATATTAAAGAAAAAATTGGGAGTCCATGGCTTTTGAACCCAAAACCTTCCTAAAAACAAGTAACTTAATACAAGTATGCAAGCCATTAATCCAACCACACACTTTGTCTTCTTCACCCTCATACTTTGTTATAAAATGTCATTCAAATGGTTCATAGGGAACCATGGAGAATCATGGAGAATACATGAGAGATGAGGGTGCAAGCAGGCCAATGAAGTCATGAATCTCAAGAAAACTCTAAGAATATTGTTAGAGCATATGTTAGGGAATATTTCAAAGACTATTCTCTATGAGGAATCTTTGAGGAGTCTTTAAGATTCCTTGGGGGCAGAATTTTAAAGGTGTTAGAACTATGTCGAGTTCATACTCAAATGAACCAATTTTTTTTAGGAGTCTAATGGCGTAGTCCATTTCTTCATCTGCGCTGCATAATTTTTTCCCATGTCCAAGAAGAGAATCTTTTGAGGAATCTTTGAGGTTCCTGAGGAGCCCAAATTTGACCAAGTCAGGAAGGGTTCAAGTTTACAGTTAGATTTCATGATTTTTCACTAGGAATTCAATCATGAAGTTTGTTTCTTCAGAACAAGTTTGCATTTTCAGGCCATTCTCGTATGTGGAGGTATAAGATGCACTAATGTCATGTCTTATTTTTATTTTTCTTGAGATGATGCTTTTATGTTGAGATCCTTGTTTGCTACTATGTTGGAGGATCCTTGTATGCCATTTCATGTGAGAGTTCGATATCTTGTCATGTTGATGGCAAGCTTTTATGAGTGAGAGTTGTTATAGAAGAGCATCTTGTGGATAGACATGTCACTCTAGTTAAGGGAGTTATTTCTTGAATTGACAAAGAACACCTCATGTATTCATCATCATCTTGCAACAATTAATGAAGCGGGCTCCCCACTCTTGACATTGGGCCCAGAGACGTAACCCACAATGGGTGAACTTCGTTATCAAGTTGTTTTGTGCCTTTGTTTTCTCATGGTTGCATTTTATTTATGCTCCTTTTATATGATATTATTTCATGGTTACATGCTCTTTTATATGCAATTTTGTATGCATCTCTAAAGTGAAACGATTTGGATCAAGTTTGGTATCAGAGTGGGTCTTCTGTTGATGTGAATTGCAAGTTTATGATAATTAGGGGAAAGCTCCAGAGAGGTGAAGGAAAACTTATGTCCTTTTACCAATAAGCATGCCGTGCAGAACGAAGATGGAAAATGGAATATGAAGATGCTCGGTTAGAGGAAGAGCGGAATTATTGCAAAGCCTTCTATGTCATGGGAGAAAAAGTCGACTAATTGTTTGTAAAATATGAGAAGACAATGAAGCAAGAGAAGAAAGAACCAAATGATCATGCCTCGGTAAATCATGAAGGTGGAGGAGAAGATCCCCCTCCCTCTCTATCCTCAAGTGAAATTTCTTCTTCTTCCTCTTCTCATCATTCTAACAAGAATCATAGGAAGGCATCTAAAAAGCCATTTTTTAAGTTAGATGTTATGTTTGATTTGCCCATGTTTAGTGCAGAATCTAATGTAGAAAAGCTAGATAACTAAATCAGACAGGTTGAAGTATATTTCCGCATACAACGAATCAAAGAGGATGAAGCTAAGATCCAATTAGCATCCCTTCGATTGAGTGGCACTGCTCTCGTCTAGTGGGAAGGAAAACTACAGAAAGGTGGTAAGAGTAATTGTAAACTTCTTTCATCTTGGTCTGAGCTCGTTTATGCTTTAGGAGGACAATTTTACCCATTGGGTTACAGATAGAAGGCCATGGCGGAATGGAAAAATTTGAAACAAAGTAAAGCTCAAACTATTTAGAATTTTACATAGGAGTTTAGGAAACAAGAATTAGCATTGAATGTTCCACTAGATACTTCTTAGATTTTGATGAAATATATTGGCTATTTGCATAGTATTTGTGTCATTCATTGTTATTATTTGAACCTAAAAATCTTGATGAAGCTAGTGTGAAGGTTGTATGTCTTGAAAGCATAGGGGAGCATGAGCAAGAAGACCGCCCAAAGAGGACAACAACAACTCAGAGAAAGGAAGCAAAGCCCTCTTGTACTCATTGTTAGAAAGAAGGGCATGTTGAGGAACAGTGTTGGAAACTGCTTCCGGAATTGAGGCCTAAGAGGAATGACAGAAAAGAGAAGCAGAAGGCAATTGCAACTGTGCAACAAGACCAAGAATAAGAATCAGAGAATGATGAAAAGATCACAGTTGCAGGATTTGCAGGTGTTGGACTAATTGACCTGGGATCGAACTCAGGTGATGAAATGAAGATTGCATCTCTTGGGATTGCAGAAAGTGGACCTATTGACTTAGGTTCTAATTCAGGCGATGAGGCAAAGATTTCAATAGACATTGTGCCAAAGGTGAGAAGGGAACCAAAGACTGCAGGGTTCCAAGAACTTGAAGAGATCAACTACATAATTCGAGAAGATAATTCTAAACTAAAGAGACTCCTACAAAAAGCAGAGGTGGAGAAACAAAGGTTGCAACATCAGTTACAAGTCAAGGAGGAGGCCTTGGAAAAGTTGCAGAATAACAAGCCTGAGGTAAAAAGTGATTGTTCAATTTCATTTTATTTTTATGATGATGATTTCACTGCTTTTGAGAAACATACTACAGGAATTGGATCAAAATTGTTGAAAAAAATGGGGTATCAAGGAAAGGGTCTCGACATTAATGGCTAAGGCATTGTGAATCCCATCAAAGTGGAGGAATTGCCTCATTATGTAGGACTTAAATATGTCATAAAAGAGGTTTGGGAATGCTCCAAGACAGCCAGTGACCAACCAATGATAGATGATGGTAGTACTTCATCACATTCCATTGATAGTGAGGATTCCACGAAAACTTATCAGAGGTGCACCAAGAATAAGTGTTCCAAGACGATCTGAAAAGTTTGGAGGAGAAAGAATCATTGTAGTTACTGCAATGAGGATGGACACCAGAGAGCCACATGTTGGGAGCTCCATCCAAAGTAGTGTCTCAATAAGGATAAAACACCTATGCAAGAACCAGTTGGTAAAGTTTCTCAACAAGTGAATCAACTCCAGAATGATGACCCATTCACTTTGATGAGTGAGAGATGGTTTCATTAGAGACAATAGTTTATCATGGCCAAATTTTTTAAATAACATGTCATGAAACGATTGTAAAAGTGAAGATGTGTTTTCCATCACTTATGAAAGAAACATGATAATGTTTTGGCCTATTTTGTTGATAGCTGAGTTATTAGGTTCTATTATGATTTTGATGTAAAATTGACCAAAGAGTGTGTTATAAACTCTTGGAAAGTATGGGGCTTTTCTTGGGTCGTGTTTCGTCTAGTAGAAGAGCATGTATTTTGCAAAGATTGTACCACAAGTTTGAATAGGATGTAGGTGTTGGTTCATCACTTATGGCTCTGAAGAACAAAGGTGAAGGTGAAGGAAGTGTGGTATGTCAAGGAACTTGTTTTGCATATAAGAGAGTACAATAGATTGCAAATTATGTTCATGCTTTTGGAGGACCAAAAGCTCCTCAGTGGGAAGGAATGATCGAGGTGGCTCTAGAAATGCTCAAAATTCATAAATGACTTTGAAAAGACTAAAAAATAAAATTCCTTAGATTAACATGAAACCATAATTGAATCGAAGATCTCGTCGCAAGCTTTCCAATGGCACAAACGACATTGAAATCCCAGTTCATATGAGAAAGTTATTGCAGTTTGAAGTTTGTACCCAAAAAAAAAAGTCAATGTCAAAATTCAACCAAAGGGTGCCATGTGGCACTCCCATAGGCTGCCACATGGAAACCCACTCAGCAGACCAGTTTGACCGCCAGAAGTGATGTGGCAATATCACAAGTTGACACATGGCATGTAGGTAACAGAAGTGACATATGATGTGGACCAATGAGAGCCTGTCACATGACCCAACCACATGGTGCCACATGGAACCTCAAATGAAGCCCAAGTGGATTTGGCATGGTGCAACCTCCATTTTTGTCTTATTCTCATGGTTTTAGGAGTCGTTACAATATAGACATACAATTTCCATATATTATATGGTTTGAAAACTATATTAAAATCAAAATTAGGCTCTAAAACCATATTAAAGAAAAAATTGGGAGTCCATGGGGTTTGAAACCAAAACCTCCCTAACGACAAGTAACTTAATATGACTATGTCAAATATTAATCCAACCACACACTTTGTCTTATTCACCCTCACACTTTATTATAAAATGTCATTCAAATGGTTCAAAGGGAACCATGGAGAATGATGGAGAATACATGAGACATGAGAGTGCAAGCAAGTCAATGAAGTCATGGATCTCAAGAAGATTCTAGGAATATTGTTAGAGAATATCTTAGGAAATATTTCAAAGAATATTCTCTATGAAGAATCTTTTAGGAATCTTTAAGATTCTCTAGGGGCATAACTTTGAAGGTGTCAGAACTATGCTGAGTTTATACTCAAATGAACCAATTTTTTGCTAGGAGACTAATGACACAGTCCATTTATTCATTTGAACAACATAATTTTTTCTCGTGTCCAAGAATAGAATCTTTTGAGGAATCTTTGAGATTCCCAAGGAGCCCAAATTTTACTGAGTTGGAAACGGGTCAAGTTTACAATCAAATTTCACGATTTTTCACCAGGAATTCAATCATGCAGTCTATTTCTTCAGTAGAGGTGTGCATTTTCAGGCCATCCACAGATGTGGAGGTATAAGATGCACTGGTGTCATATCTTATTTTGATTTTTTTTGAGATGATGCTTGATGTTGAGATCCTTGTTTGCTACTATGTTGGAGGATCCTTGTATGCCACTTCATGTGAGAGTTCGATATCTTGTCATGCTAATGGAGAGATTTTATGAGTGAGAGTTCTTATAGAAGATTCTCTTGTGGAGAGACACACCACTCTAGTTAAGGGAGTTATTCCTTATATTCACAAAGAAAACATCTTGCATTCATGATCATCTTTCAACAATTAATGAAGTGGCATCCCCACTATTGACACCGGCCCAGATACGTAACCCACACTGGGTGAAATTCATTATCAAGTTGTTTTGTGCCTTTGTTTTCTCATGGTTGCATTTTATTTCCACTCCTTTTATGTGATATGCTTTCATGGTTACATGCTCTTTTATATGCAATTTTGTATGCATCTCTGAAGTGAAAAGATCTGGATTAAAAATATATATGACCATATTTCTAAGGAAATGGTGATATTTCAATGCATAAAGTGTTTTTCCTACTTTCTTATTGAAGACTTATTTGATTTATGAAATTATGACATAAATAAAAGCGTGTCCCTATTGAATATTTATTTGATCTATGAATTTATGGCATAAATTAAAAGTGTTAATGAAAGACTTACTATAACTTTTATGTTTTCTTCCACGTTTTGATTTGTCTATTATTCTTATCGTTATTCAATTTGGCAAGAACCATGTTTGCATAATTTACGATGTTTTCACAATTTACCCATTATTATGGCATTGCCAGTGACATCAAGTGGCAGTGTTTGGCCAATTTTCCCTCCTGTACCACTTGATTTTCTTCATTTTCTAAGTTCGACTTTAGTTTCAAATGGATTTTTGGGAGCTGACATAGGTCCACTGACAACGCCAGGGCTATAGAGCCTAAGGCCATACGTCAACTCTTAAGGCACGAGGTTCAAAAGTATTCGGCTAGGTTGTGTTTTAATGACACTCGTCTTGTATCTAATTGTATTTTTAGAATCAACGGTGAGGTGAGTAAAGATGTCATTTGAATGTACTTATTCTTGCTCATCATAAAATTTTCCCTTACCTCCTCACCTGTACCTGTCAAGGGCCTCTATTTCCTCACAAGAAAATGATTAATTTAAATACTTTTTAAGCATAATCATAATAACAACAAGACAACCAGGTTGCTTTTTTAATGACCCTCGTCCTGCCGGTAAGATCTACCTCTGATTGTATTTAAGTGGAAAGCATGAGTGAGTGACTGTGATTTTATGCGTTGTTAGGTCTTTACATACATATTTCTATTTAATTATATAATTTGATTGGACTATGATTTGTAACCATGTAAATTAGTATAAATTGTTGTCGTGGAAAACCATTGTGTTACCCTTGTTTCATCTAACTAATAAAAAGGCCTCATGAATAGCTACAGGTTTCTAAGGTCTGCCAAGTTTAATAAGAAAATGGTGACACCATGTAAAATACAAACCTATTATTTTGTACTAATAAATGCCACATAATATTGATCTCATTCTATAAAAATTTGTCTGCACAAAACACCTCCATATGATGTAATGTGTACGTGTGCACCGATGGCAGTAAGTAAAGGAATATATGCATGCATAGAGCTTGTCTGGGATTGTTCTTGTCAGTCATAAAATTTTCCCTTGCTTCCACACTTGTAACCTATCTTTTCCAATGCATTTTGGCTCTTGCATTGTTGTTTCCCATGCGAATTTACAATTCGTTTACTCTGGGATAAGCAAACATTAACACACCGATCTGTCATGTTGATTTCATATTGCAGGATGACCTGTCATGCTGGTTTCATTTAGGTACCATTAAGATAGGGTGTACAAGTGGTTGATTGTAATTTTCAGTGGAAAATTTCCATATGAAACAATGGCATGGAAAGATCGACTTGGGCGGTCTAGACTTTCTCATGTTGTCTATCTTTTGCAGTGATCTTGGTTTTTTTCCCATTTGACATGTGGTTGGAAGGAATGAAAAGCAGTTCATTGTATTTTTATTCAGGGGTCAAGTAATTGTGCTACTTTGTTTTTCCCTGGTTCTTTGCAATTTTCATTTTGTTATTACTTCTTTCACTGGCAGTATTTGTTAGAAAAAAAAAATAAAAAATTGTGGTTTCAATGCAGTTGTGTTTGGAATAAGAACTAGGAAGGCAGGGGTTGTGGATAGGATTTTTGGTGAAGCTGTAGTTTTTGCTTTCAGTAAGTATCGAAAACTACTTGCTGTGGGATGCGATAGTGTATTGCAAAGCTTTTAGATACCTATCATTTAATAAACAGTCATTGGGTTTGTGGGAGAACAGTGTTGTCCATCTTTATGTTTTGATACATTCCCTCAATAATTAATTTTTTAAATTTACATGTTACATACAATAAAAATATCATATATTCTATTATTATTATTATTATTATTAATGTTTTTCTAAGAGTTTTGTTTGATTTTGAATCTTATGATAAACAATATGATAGAGTTGTCATTGCTCATTTTAATACCTTGGCAAACATATAACATAGACTTGCATATTAAAGATTAGTAAATTTCTCAAAATTTCTACACTTTAAAAATAAATTCCATCCAAAAGTGATTAAAAAATCATGCTTCCATAAATTTATAAAATCATGCTTCCATAACCAAATTTATATCATTTTCCATATATAAATTTACCATTTCCGTTGTAGCTTCCTCTTATTTATCTTCATCTTTGCCATGTAGTTCTGCCTTTGTTACGTTATTTATGTGTTTGAGGAGTTTGATATGAAAATCCAGTTACTTCTCAAATTTCCATATTAAAATTCCAATTATAAGTGGAGTTGTTTCGATTTGAAATTTTGCACTGTTTTTTTCAAATGTATTAAGGTATTTTTCATAACTATTTTTCATAAAGGAGTTTGTCTGGATTTATAAGTATTTGTTTGGATTTATAGGTTTTGATTCAATGATGCAGCCGAGTCACCTGAATGAGAATTTGCTGCTTCTGGAGGCTTTTAGTGTGTTCGACAAGGGCTGCACATTCATACAATGTACTAGTTTGGGAACATTTCATTGCATTTGCATTGGATCAAAGATTTGACTATGGAGAATGGTTTACTCTCCACGACTGTATTAAAGGGTTTTTCCAACAGGTAACTTAGAATACTCCTGAAATCTTCACGTTTGTGGGGTCACCATTAGCAGACCTACAATATACTAATTTAATAATCTAATTTAGTATTCTAAATCATTTTTAACATTATTATTTTTAAGTTTGATTAACCACTGATTTATAACATTTTTTTATTATTTCTAATTAACCTAGTTTTTATCAATTTAGAAAGAAAAAAATAGTAAAGAGTGAATGTTTTAAATATATCTTATTACCCTGCTACAAGGTAGTGGATATTGCAATGGGTTTTTGGTCAAACTCATATTAGTTTGGGTTTGACCAAAAAAATTTGCAAAAACATCTATAGGATAACATTACACATTGAAATATACCATTTTTTAAAAACAATTTAATTTATTTATGTTCAATTTGATTGGTTATCAAATTGAACATGTTATTGCCCCTTGCCTCTATTAATGTGCCCATTACCTTTATTAATTAACCAAAAGTACATAGATCACATCAAAGTGTAGAATGAGAATTTATGATACAATTTGTTTTGGGAAGGTGATAAAATTATTGCTAATGAGTATAATCATTTTATATTCCTATTTATAAAAATGACTAATGATTAATATAATTTAATAAAAAATATATTATTTAAAATTATCTATACAATTTAAAATGATTATTTGAAGTCATATATGTAGTTTAAAAAGATTCATGGTATGTGAGATATATATTTTTATTTTTACATTATATTTTGGGGTAGAGGTCACTTGGTTTTTGTGGGAACTTAACCATATATGATAGATTTTACACTATTAATAAATGAATGATATTAAAAATAATAAGATGTTTCTAATACGAATTACAAATAAAATTTCTCATATTTCCAAACCAAAGTATAATAGAAATTTATGATAGGACATCTATACCTAGGTCTAATTATAAGATTTTCATAAGACCATATCCACTAACTATAAAAAGCCAAATGTAAACTATTAATAATTATTTTTATGTTGCAATACAAATAATGTTAATTTACAAAATATAACTATAATGCATTTAATTACAATTTAAAATTAATCTATAATATTTTCAAATTTTAAAATTTAAAATTTTTGTATTTTTATTGTTTTTTACTTTAATTTAGCTATATTTAAACTAAGCAGCAAGAACTAACTACTATATACCACAGGTAAAAATATAAAAATTAAAAATCATAACCACATAAAAAAATATAAATATGTATGGTTCTTGTTTGAAGCTTCCTAAGTCAACATTTATTGTGGAACATTTATACAATGTCATAGATTAAAACGTCGGTATGATTTTGAATGTTCTTGGTTCATCCACCATGTGTTAAACACTTATGAGAAAATTTCTAATATTTCTAGCTTTGAAAGCAACTGTCCACGTTAACTTATAAGTGTTGTGGGGAATTACTAGCACATATTTGACACCAATTTGAAATATATCCAGCAAGGTCTCGAACAAAGTAAACACATAAAATCTGAACCATCGATGCATTAAAAGCCATTTGGAAATATTGATTGATTATGTTGTGAACACTCCTTTGGTTTGGCAGTTCGCCACTTGGTAAGCGAGACTATTGTACAGGAACATCGATCAAATCATTGTGGTTCATGAATCCTATACATACTCATCAATAACCATGATGTATGAGCATGTGGTGTTCATAATAATAAAAACATAACATTGTGATGATGGATTGTCACAGAGCCACTCTTATTAATATGTTTAAATTTTCCAAAAGGTTATATATATAATATAATATAATATAATATAATATAATGTTTTTGAAAGTTTTTGTGTATCTATAGAAAGATGAGTTTTTCCTAAGTTGTTCAAGTTATAGTCTATTGCACAACAGATTTTCAGGCAAGATGGGTCAATTTCCTATCACAATAGCCAATCTACCTAGTCCACTCATACTCAATAAATTCAATGGTACTATCAACTGCATGATAGATTCTCTGGGTAAAATGCACCAATTTTGCACACAATAGTTAACGGATTTGTCCCATTATATATTTATTATTTTTTACTTTAATTTAGCTATATTTAAACTAAGTGGCAAGGATCGCCAGGTACGCGGCCTTTTTACTATAATACACAAGTTAATCTCAAATCCTTATAAATTAAAATGATGATTAGGTTGGATAATTAAAAGTGTTTTCCTTCGGATTTAAACTTAACCAACATCACGATGATGATGGAGTCCACTGAATATTCAATATTTATTACTTCTCATATTGTTGTATGAAAATGTTTTTTAAACAAAAAAATGTTATAGAAATTTGAGTGGTGAAAGGCATAGTTTAAATGGTAGCTTAAATTTTTATCTTTTATATTTTGATATATTGTTAAGTTATTTTTTATTTAAGAATTTTAGATAAAAATTTATTGAAATTACATATTTGAATGATATGAAGTTGGAAACGTGTTTTTTTTAAACGATTTGCCTAATTAAAATAACTCATTTTATATTTATGCATAGTTTTATTGAATGCAAAATTTAATATCATGCATCAATTAAAAACTTAATATCCGAATATAATTGATTATCCCAAAAACTTAATTGACTTGTAGGTCAAGATTCCACTGTATATATATGTATAACATGAAAATGTATGAATATGAAAAATGTTTAATACACTTGTGAAAGTCAATTGTAGGTATTTAGATACATTCATATCTTTCCTAACTTGTTAACGAGGGATAAGACATAAAAACATGAAGTTATAGAAGCTTGTTATTAAGAATAGTAATAAGATATATCTTAAAAGTTAAAAGCCTTTTTAAAAGCCTCTTGAAAAAATGGAATTTTTTTCTTTTTCTTTAAAGTGCTTGGAAGGCTTATAAGGGTATCTTAGAGGTTGTACTTGTAACATTTATGCCACTTAACTTCAAATTGGAAAAAATTCAACCTTATAAGGGTATCTTAGAGGTTATACTTGTAGTGTTTATGCCACTTAACTTCAAATTGGCAAAAACTCAAACTTTGAGTTTCCAATATAAAAACAATCTTTCATGGAAAACTCATAAAACAAATTGGATAGGTTCAATTTCTTTGGCTTCACATTCAGCTCCATGTATTTTTAGTATTAAATGTTCCATGTATTTTTAGTATTAAATTTTGTTGAGTTGGTTTATTAAACAAAATCTGCGTGGTGCCAATGTCTAAAAACAAATGCTAGTGACGTTGCCATCGTGTGGCTTTTGTTGAATAAGTGACATATACAATACAAAGAAGACAAATATAAACCAAACAATTTTGCGGTTGTACTTATATTGCAAATTCATGTTGTAATTGGACTTTGTTATGATAAAAAAAAAAGCAACTCATAATGGAAAGAGATTATAAAGATAGTTGCAGATGGGAATGAATAATTATTTCTTGAGTCAACAATGTAGTCATTCACTGTTACCATCATATTATTATTATTATCCTTTGTTTTTATTTAATGCATACATTTTTTTTTATAATTCTTATGTTCATTGAATAGTTGCAAAGTGTGTAAATATATAATTGGTATTAAAAGTTTACAATCACCTAATACTTTATCATGAAAGTTTTGCTAGAATGGAAATTGTAACACCAAACGTTTGAGTGTAATATCAAACATTTTTCCAATTCAGTTTTTATCATAAAAGGCAACCCTACCAAAGAACAAATATACTAGTATCCATGTAAAAATAACACATAAAAATATCAACTACAAAGTATTTTATTAAGAATATAAACTAAGAAGTCCTTTAGTAAAAGTAGAAACAACATTAGCAATGCACAGACTAGACAAATTTACAAATTACAATATATGAGAGTGGATCCATATTACTAAAACTAATTTCAAAACAGCCCAATTTTTCAAAAATAAAAATAGGAAAGTTATAGATACCTCTCATATCTGATGGAAACATAATCCTTTAATCAATGCTCTTTATTTATAATTGTTTATGGTTTGTCATTCCCAAGAGGTCTTGTATTATCTCTCATAATGGTATTTTACTTTATTTTAAAGGGTGCCTTCTCAAGTTCATATGGTTAATCTTGGGTTCCCAACATCAAGATTTAAAATATATATATCTATATATATATATATATATATATATATATATATATATATATATATATATATATATATAGATGAAAAGGTTTGGAAAAAAACATATGTAATGTGTTCACAAGGGAAGTTTGTATGCTTCGTTGTTAGCATTTTCGAATTTTAATGATTTGCTATAGTCAAATGCCCATAATTAAGTTACAACTATTTATAACATTTGTTTACATTGAAACAAAGGAAAACTATTTATAACAGATTTGTACAACAAAATGAAGGAAGACTGCTTACCATGATGAAATAAAAATTAAAATAGTGATATAAAATTTATGTACAGTGATGAAAATCAATTTATTGAAATTAAAACAAATTAACAACAAACTAATGGATTAATTTTCAGGGATATTCTTTAAAAAGCCATACCTTACTAGCCACAAGACTGCACAAGTATGTTTATACAATCTAATATAAATTAAATAATAATTTCAACTGTTATTATTAGAAAAATATGCTCTAAAAAATTAAAAATATAAAGCAAACTCATTGGAGAAAATATGTAAAAAATATTAGCCATCAAAACACAGATTTTATTAATAAAAATGAGAGTATAACATAATATTTTGATCGAATTCTGTGAAAATTAGGACCATAAATCACTTTAAAATGTCTAAGATGTAACAAAATTTATACATAGACACCAAGAATGACAAATAATTAAGCAAAGAGAAATGTCGGGGAACATGGACTCTTTCGATAAGATTGGAACAACAATGTTTTTTGCAAAAAGTGTACCAGTTACCACTAATATGACGAAATGTCAAACATTCTAACAACACTAATTAATGCAATAAATGAACAACAATTTTTAAGAAAGAAGCAGAAATTTGATGAGCTCACTTTCCCCTTGTCACTCTTGAAAGGATTTTTGTTTCCACCAAAACAGGTAAGCCTTACTACTCTAGAATAAATGAATCATAGGAGAAATGACAAGTTTGAAAAATTATGCATACCTCTCCTCACTCGCATTTTCCATCTTCCCTCCCATGACTTCTATTTAGTTTTATACCTCCCTTAGGTAGTTGGAGGGCAAAATTGTCTCCTATGTAATGATTGTGTTATATTAAGCTTCTCATTTTTTTTGGGAGAAGGAATTTAGGAGGGATCTTTTTAATGAATAAATTTATTAATCTTATAAAGTAGGTTGGTCCATGATTGTGTCAATAAAGTATTTATATTAACCATGTAGGTCCATGTCAAAACATATAAAATTCGACATGATAGAGAATACCACCATCAATGAAAATCACATGTATAAAGCTAGCTAACATCCATATGTTGGAAAATGTAATTAGGTCCGGTCTTCATAATTATCTTTTTTTGATCTAGTAAGAATGGTACCTTCCATTAATCGAGAAAATTACATAATGTACAAAGAGTACGAGGTTATGAACAGCAACACAACCCCTTACCAAACTCAATAAAAACCTACCAAATGATTAACTCACTTAACTAGCACGCAAAGCAACACTAAAGAACCTGCCTTCTTAACCCGAAAGAGAAGAAACAAAGGGTTTTAAAGTCTTTTCGAGACTGCTGAAAGGCAAACGTTTTGGGTCACGAAGAACCCGACAGCCTTTGAAGTCGAGGGCCCACATAACCTACAGCACATAGTGCAACAATAAATGATTTAAAATAAGCATCAAACTTGGGTTTACAAAGCAGCCCGAAAACCAATCGATTTGGCCCTTGCAGATCTAATGGTTAAGAACTGATTTCAAGTTACCAACTAGCCTGCTCCTTATTATTTCTTATGGACCCGATGAGAAGCCTAAACCACCAATCTAAACAATTTCAAGTCTGGATTAGGGCTAACCCTCTATCCTCTTGATGGCCCAAAAACCGTGCGATCCATCTATCGTAGATCTGGCGGTCCTAAGCCAATTTCGGGCCAGTAACATGCCCTCTCAGTACTTATCCATTCGGACCCGATTTTCTCTTTTGTTCCGATAAACATATTGTCCGATCTGAACGGGAATCAATTTCTAATTTATCAGAATATATAAATCCACTATATAGATAGGTAGACCTCGATCCTGTTTATGAGTTAACGAAAATGTGCAAAAGCTCTATTGGCTTCTGCCATTCTATGAGTAGACTCATAGTGAAAGCATCATGTTCACCATTTAAGCTTGATAACATATAGCACTTATTTCACATAATGAATGGAACTGGTATAGCTTAAGTAAGCAAGAGCTTTGTTCGTGGATTGTGTGGAAACAGGGGGTCCACCCGCAGGAGCCGGGTGTGGAGGATATGTGGTGGGAGAAACTGTAAAGTTGTTAAAAGAATTAAATGCATTTTACGAATATGATATTATATTATTCGATGTATTAAGCGACGTGGTCTGTGGAGGTTTTGCCGCTCCATTGAACTATGCAGATTAGATTGGCATTAACTATTGCTTTAAAATATTTCGAGTCCGTTTGAAGGTTTATCTTCTGAGCATTTAACTGCCCGGTACCCGTTGGATGCTAGAGATCACTGCTATTGATGGTCAGCTGCCAGTCAACCTACCCGCTGTTTACCCCCTGCTTCTTTTCTGCGATTGGTTCCATTTCCTCTGTTTCCATAGGCCTGATTACTGCTTTTCTTTCATAGATTGATAATGCTCCCTGTCTTCGATCGCTTGTCTATTACAGTCCTCCCGCAAATTTCCTGAGGGTGTCGACTCCCAAGCGTATCTTCTGTTGTTTCTAGTGCAGAGCACGCCTTCATTTGCCAGACGATCCACTAACCTGTTGGTTGTTCTGCGCACGTGAACAAATCTGAGTGTTCTCAGGGTTCTCAGGTGGGATTGTATTCGTTGGTAGACCTGCAGTAACCGCCAGTGCTTTGAAACTTTTTCTGGTGTTGTGCCATTGCCTATCTTCTTGACTGAATTGATTATCAATTCAGAGTCTGCTTCTATGATGGCATTGTGTAAATTGGAGTTAATCAAGATTTCTAGGCTTTGCTCTAAGGCCATGAGTTCCACCATATTATTAGTGGCCTTCCCCAAATGACTATGAAAGATGATTTTTATGTAACCCTGCTCATCTCTTATGACTTTGCCATAACCAACTACCCCAGGGTTTCCTTTAGAGGCCCCATCTATATTAAATTTCAAAAAGCCTTGAGGAGGCAGTTGCCAGAAGTCCTTTCCTATTGTTATGTGTCTTACTATCCTGCTTATGCCCTGAGGGGCAGGTAACTGGAGACCCAATTGAAAGAGTATCTGAGCCTCCTGCCTTAGAGGAGGGTTCTCAGGGGGTTTCTTTAGAAGGGTGCTCATAGTTTCTTTGAGTTGTCTTATAATCTGAGCTATGATGCTCTGGGTTGAGCCAATTTTGTTCTTGAAAATCCTATTGTTGTGCTCTTTCCAGACATCCCAGATCAAAAAACCTGGTATCAGAGTCCAGGCTTTGTTGATTATTTCATTTTCTGAGAAGTCTTTTCTCCATTTCTTCAAAGTGCCAGTGATACTATAATCGTCCCTGTCGGTTTGGCTGAAGATTGAGGCTACCCAATTCCACAAGGTAGAGGTGAATGGGCAGAGGTTGAGTAGGTGATCCATCATTTCTTCTTGCAGACCACATAACTGGTATCTTGATGGACCAGCTAAACCTCTTTTTCTAAGATTTTCCCAAGTCATAATTTTTTTGTGTTGCACCATCCATATGAACAATTTGGTTTTCATCCAGTGCGGGTTCTGCCATATGCCTTTCCATGTTTTGTCAAGGTTTGGAAAGTCAAGCCCCATGACAATTCTTTTGGCTTCTTTGAGGTTGAAATTGCCTTCGTTGTTTCTCCCCCACCTTAGTTGGTCAGATGAAGTTGAAGTCGGAATCTTTCTCTGTTCCAAGATCATTGCAAGAGCTTCTTCTTGGGCCTTTAAAGGGGTCTCTTCCTTGTATATTAGGTCATTCCATGTTCTCCATTTGTACTTGTTCCTTGTCTGATCCCAGAAGTCACTTAACCTGAAGAAACCTTTATTGTCAGTGTCATTCTTGAGAATGGCTAGTTCTTCTCTACACAGGTTAGGTTCCTGCTGCCAGTTGTCCTCCCAGAACCAAGCTATGTTTCCATCTCTGATCTCCCAGAAACTATGCTTCTGTACTATGGCTCTATTCTCCCAAGCATTGTTCCAAATGTGGGAGCCCTTGATGAGCCTCATCCTTCGAATAAGATCCCTATCTTGCCAGTTGTTTGCATACTTCTGTTTCCAGAGCTTAGCCCAAGGGGTTCTCGTTTCCTTTAGCCATCTCCACCAAAGTTTAGCCCCCAAAACTTTGCTTAGGGTTTCCGGGTCGTGAAGACCCAAACCTCCATGGGTCTTGGGTTTACAAATCTTGTCCCAAGCTACCAAAGCCCATTTCTTTTTCTCTACCCCTTTGCCCCAAAGTAAATCTCTCTGGATGTTCATGATATGCTGTATAACTCCTTTAGGAGCAGGAAGAGCTAAAAATATAAATATGGGAATGATTTGCAGGACAGCCTTTGTAAGAACTAGCCTTCCTACTAAATTCAAATATCTTCTTGTCCATTTCCTGATCTTGTCCGGCAGTTTATTAGTCACTAGCTCCCACACTTCCTTGCTCAGGGGTTTGTCAGTGAGAGGTATTCCCAGATATTTGGAGGGAAGTTGATCTCTTTGAAAGCCGAGGATTCTGGAGAGGTTTCTTTGAATAACAATATCAGTATTAAAAAAGAAAAATTTTGATTTGGTAAGACTTACCTCAGTACTAGTGGCCATAGCAAACTCATTCAGGATGTGTTTGAAAGCTTTAGCTTTCTTGACTTTGGGAGTACCCTACAACATGGTGTCATCCACAAATTGCTGATGAGTAAAGGTGTCCCCATTTAGGGTTAGTTTGAGACCCTGGATTCTTCCTTCTGCATTCGCTGATTTGATCACTTTGCCTAATCCTTCCATCATGAGAATCAAGAGGAAGGGGGAGAGCGGATCTCCTTGTCTGAGGCCTCTCGAGGGCCTAAAGACTATGGATGGGGAGCCTTTAAGTAGGATAGAAATACTAGCTATAGTAACAAGGGCCATTACCCATCCTATCCAGTTATGGTTGAAGCCATATGCTTTTAGTACTTCCCTGATGTACGATCAGCTTAGCTTGTCATAAGCTTTGGCTAGGTCAAGCTGTATGATCATACCCGCATGCTTATTACTCTTAAGAGAATGAACCACCTCATGAGCTTGAATGATGTTATTTAGAATTTGTCTTCCTTCCACATATCTAGTTTGCTCCTTCGATACAAGAGTAGGAAGAAGGGGTTGAGTATGTTTGCAATTACTTTAGAGATAATTTTGTACACCACATTGCATAAAGCTATGGGTTTGAATCTATCTAGTGCCATAGCTTTTTCCTTCTTTGGAATCAAAGCTATGAAAGAAGCATTGAGCACCCTCAAAACTATTTTGGAACCTCTCGAGTCCTCCACAACATCAAAGATGTCTTGTTTGACAATTTCCCAGCATGCTTTGAAGAAGTCTACATTAAACCTATTTGGGCCTGAAGCCTTCCCATTTTGCATCTCTTTGATAACTTCATTGACCTCCTCTTCAATTACTGGCCTATTAAAATTGTAATTGTCTTCCCTGGTAACAAGCTTTGGAATATACTTAGTGAAATTATTGATAAATAGTGATTTGTCTAAGAGTGGCTCCTCAGCTATGCTTTGGAAATGTTGAACCAGAGCCGATTCCATTTCTTTGTGGGTGCTGAGCTCTTTCCCTTGAGTGTCTCTAAGTTTTGAAATCCTATTATGCGCCCTGTGGGCAACTGTAGACTTGTGAAAAAACTTTGTATTTCTTTCCCCTTCTTTTATCCATTGCACTCTTGATTTCTGTCTCCAAAATGTCTCCTCTTGCTGACATCTGTTTTCCCATTCCTGTTGAAGAGAGTCAGCTTGCATTTTCCTTTCCTCGGTAAAGCCATCTGTGATAAGGATCTGATTAATTCCCTGTAGTTTCTGTTCAATTTCTCTTTTGGCTTTGAAAATATTGCCAAATTCATTTTTGTTCCTTTCTTTAAGCCTACGTTTGATGTGTTTCAGTCTCTGTTATAGTAGGAACATTTTTGTGCCTTGAATAGGCATGTCTTCCACCCACCATTTTCTCATGTTCTTGATGAAGTCAGGGTGAGTGAGCTAGACATTTTCAAACCTAAAGGGTTTGTTCCTTGGAGTGACTATAAAAGAAGCTTCAAGCTAGATTGGCCAGTGATCCGAGCCTCCAAAAGAAAGGATTAATGCAGTCAAGTCAAGGCCAGTGAGAATGAGGTCCTCTGAGATTATGAATCTGTCTAGTTTAGAGGCAACTTGAGAAGCCCCTCCCCTCTTATTGTTCCAGGTGAAAGTGCCATTTATTGTCTCCATATCCACTAGTCTCATGTCATTTAGGAAGTTCTGGAAGGCAATGGAGTCCTTGCCTAGTATTCTGGTCCCTCCTTTTTTTCTTTTTCTTTTTCTGTGAGAGATCTTATCATGTTAAAGTCTCCTCCTAGAATCCAGGGCATAACAAGATGTCTTTCTCTCAATTCCTCTAGTGAGGTGAGAAGCTTCAATTTGTCTTCAAGTTTTTGGGGGCCATAGACATTTGTGATCATATATAGTTCCTTATCACCCAAAGGTTGGATCACCATCGAAAGGTAGTTCCTGGATGCCTCAGCATCCAGGATTCCAAGTTTCTGGGGATTCCAAAGAGTAAGAATCTCTCCTGCTGTGTTGTTTGCTTTAACTTCTAGATACTCGTACTTAATTAGCCATTTGCTATGTATCTCTCTGATTTTTTCTATTGAACATTTAGTTTCCTGTATAAATATCATATCTGGTTTTTCTTCTTTTTTTCTATTGCTGAGATTTCATTGTTTTATTTTACTTCCTAAACCTCTAATGTTCTAGTCTGTGAGCTTCATTATGAAAGGTTTGTAAATAAGTAACTGGTAAGATCCTTCATCTTACCTGAGTTAATCATGAGTTTCCCACACTCTGTCAATAGCGTGTTCTGTCTCTTCCTTCTTCTTTCCCTACCTGTGTTCTTGGAGGAGTGTCCTGATGTTACCTCCATCAGTTTTACCCCCTATTTTCCTAGCTGTCATGGTTCCTTTTGACCCCAGATCCTTTTGCTTGAGATCTTTAGAGGAAGAGTTGTTGCACTCTATCAAACTCCTCTTGTGGTAGAGAGTCAACTCCTTTGGTGGTTCCTTGCTCCAGGAACTTTTCTAGATCAAGATTCTCCCTCTCAAGAATTTCCTGTAGTTCGTGGTCCTCCGTTCCAACTTCACTTGGGGTCATCTCATGGTCCCTGCCAAGTTCCATAGTGCTTGGAAAAACCTCCTTTGGTATGTTGTTCTCAGGTATATCCTCCATGCTAGCATCTTTTTCCTTCTCTGCAGGATTATCCTCTGAAGCCTGGTTCATTCCATTGTTCCCTCCTTCTTCTTCTAAAATCTTGAAACTATTATGACTTGGTTGCTTTTCCTCGTTAGCTTTCTTTTGGTACTTTTTTCCTCCTTTCCCTTTGCCTCCTACCTTGGTGAAGCCTACAGGGTCTTTTCCTGTGTTAGTTTTGATATTATAGATCGGTTTGTTTAGTGGGCAGTCTCTGAAGAGGTGTCTGTGTTCATGAAACTTACTGCATCTGAATGGGACATGTTCATAGTTGACCATCTGCACCCATTCTTCATCATAGACTTCTAGAATGATTTCATCTGGAAGTGCTCCTAATAGGTCCATTTCTACACATATGCAGGCAAAGTATGTGTATTTTCTTCGCAGAGTCGCATGTAGAGGCCTGCAACAACATATAAATATGGTCCTCCTTCGAAAACTCTATCTTTATCCTTGAGGTTTGTGAACACCACTGTGAAGAATCCCTTGGACCCAAGGTGAAGGTTTATGTCCCCCTTTGGTTTCCAGTGGTTTTTAATCCATGCATACAAAGCCTTCTCCATTGGCCATATTCCCATAAATTTGCAAATAACTGCGTATGTCGCCATGTGATCCCTATGCGCCTGTAGCACTGGATCATTTAAAACAACCCTGGGTTTAATGGTTGACCTGGGTTTGCAGGGTCCTGTCCCCATCTTGTGCTCAGATTTCTGACTGCTATCTCCTGTTCTTTTCTCCCTACTAACTTCCTCTTGATTCTCTTTCTGTTTTTTTGTGCTTATTTCCTCCATTTCTGCCTCCATTGGTTTCTTAAATCTATACGAACCCGCTTCCTTGCCTCTGTTCGCAACTACCTGACTGTAGGAGGGAGTAGAGCTCCCCCCTCCTTGCCCCTCCATTGTTACCAACCCTAAAGCCCTATTCCAAACCCTCGCTCGGCTTGCTTCCGTCCTCCCGCATGTGTTTCTCAATTGACCGATCTTCATAATTATCATTGTAATTGTATCATTTTATATTTTTTGTAAAAATAAATGAATAAAAATTTATTATTATTATTTTTATTAGTCAAAGCATGTTCTCCATACCCGGATGCGGGTGTTAACCTCAGCATTTAAGGACATGGCTTATTGCCAAGCCACCTGGATTGCCAGCCGGCAGGAGGCTGATCTTCCGGCCCGCATGGAAAAAGCCATATTAAGGCTCATCGTAAGTGAATTTATGTCTGCTCAGTCTCGGACGACGTGGCAATTCAATGCGCGCATGGCCCTTTCGTCCTGGTTTGTGATCTTCAACATGACACGCCTTCATTTTCCCGCTGCGGGTTTTGCCTTCGGCCTTTATATCACCTTGTGGTCTCAGATGTTCCATCTCGTCCCTCCTGTGGCCTCAGTCGTTTGGCTTTGCAACAATTCGGGCTTCCATAGCACCCCTGCTCCGCCGCTTCTTCTCCGTCTCAGCTGTTTTCTTAGGTTCCCTGGAGCTTCCCCAATGCCTCGCAGTCGAGGCATTCCGCAAAGGGGTGGTCGCTCTGGTATCAGAGTAAGCCCCTCGCCTTCAGAGCCCCGGCAGCTAACTCCAATTACATTTTCTCAGCCCTCTTCTCCGCAGTTTGACCAGGAGGGAGCCAACCCAAACAACTCTTACCAGTCGTCTAGTTTTGTCTTCCAGAGTCGGATTAATAAACCGATGGTCACTGTGAATTTCTCTGTGTTCATCTCTGAAGAGGCAACCCACTATCCCAGCTCGACCCCGCCGGCTTCCCCCAGTTCTCAGAATGAAGGTGTCCTGCTCGGAGATATGGCAGGATTGGTTTATCACCCGGAGGCCATCAACGAGGGAGCACCTGCTTCAAATGTTCCTCAGCAACCCGCTCAGGCCATGGAAGAAGACAAAGTCAGAGAACCAGCTCATTTCCCTTCTGGAATTTTACACCTGGTAACGGATTCGGCTGGAGAACCGCTGATGGATGAAGAAGGCTATGTCACATGGGTAGCCTCTCCAAGTCCGGTGAAGGAAGAGAAGCAGGCCTCTCCAAGTCAAGCCGACTGATGCGACTCCGGGTGCCTGTTATGTTTTTTGACTCTGTGTTTATGGTTTTACAGCTTAAATCTCTGGTCGGTTCTGTCTTAGGCTTCAGATGGTTATAGCATTCCTAGAAAATTCAGACTTTTATCTTTGTCATACAGTCAGTCTTGATAGATATCAATGCATTTTTGAAACTACTGAAGGATGGGAATATCATAGTCTGGATATTTTTTGTAAGGATGTCAGGGATAGCAATCATTTTCTCAAGATCTGCATTGTTCATCCTGTGAACAGCACCTATTGTAAAATCCCTGAGTTTTTGCTAAAGGATTGGCTTCGGCCTCCTGTGCGGCTCTGATCTTTGTACATATCTTTTTACTTTTTTAATAGAATAGCATTTACCGAGAAAAAAAAAAAAGCATGTTCTCCATGCTTGTAGGGTTATTTGAGTCAAAAGAAAATTTGTCATGAGTCAAGCAAATGTATTTGAGGCAAAGTCCCATTTGGACTTGTTGTAAGAAAATGCTTTTTTATTTTTATTTTGAGTCAAAAGCATCTAAAATGTCACAACAAGACCAAGTCAGCCCTCCTTGGGAACAATCTGGCCTAGGCTCCAAGAGCCACGTGCTCGACCTCCTATATGTGTATATATAGAGAGAGAAACTCGACCATTTTGGAGACCATTCATTCACTCATCATGTACATTGACTTTTGTGCCAAGATAAGAAGGAAAACCAAAAAATTTAAAGGAGAAAGGAGGTAAAAAGAGAGAGAAGATGAAGAAATTTTAGCCCTAGTTCTAGGAATATTTTCTGAGAAATTATAGGCCCAAAATTTTAGGGGTTGAAATCTTAGGAAGTAAAAAAAACCCAGAACTGAAATTTTAAGAATTAACCAAATTTCATAATTTGACCAACATTGACTTTTGTTGATTTGAGCACTGACTTGGGATCTTGGCACAAAAACCCTCTGCAAGTGCTTGGAGTCGTAGGGGAATCCACACTAATGGAGCCGTCGGGAAATCCACACTACTCTAATGAATGTATATCATGTGTGTTTTTCATCACGCTCACCAATTACATGGGCATCAATTCATCATCCATGACATGTTCCACTGATGAAATCTTTCATTTTCACTTATACCAGGAAGAAGTTAAATTCGGATGAAATCTAAGAAGTTAAATTTAGATTAGATAAAATTTGTTTTTGTGTAAATTCTTTTAATATAGAAGAACTAATATATAACGGAAAAAAAAAAATAATAGAAATTTTACATATTAAAATTTTTTATTTTTTTCATTTTTAATAAATTTTATTTTTTAATAAATATAATTTATATAGTATTATTTTTTATTATTTTTATTTTTATAAATTAAAATAAAATAAAAATTTTATTTAACACCGTGTGTGAGAGGGGAAAAGATTCCATAAAATCTAAATATGAAGTATGATTGATGTTAATTTTGGATTTGTATTCCATAAAATCTAAATATGAAGTATGATTGATGTTAATTTTGGAGTTTACAAATCCAATAAGATTTGATTTTAATTTTTCATTATAATATGGTTGTGGTGATATTTTAATATAAATATAAATTAATAATATTGAATATATATTTTAATGGTGGAAATTACAAGTCTAACATTATATATTAATTCTGTGTAATTTAATATTTAATTATTTTTTTTATCGAGATACCATGAGCACCATTTTAAACACTCTTATTAAGGATGATATTTTTTTGGAAGACGTTGAGTCTAGGATTAATAAGTTCGCTAATGGGAAAGCCAAAGATATTGAAGGTTACCAAGTTGACATCTTTAAAATGGGAAAATCTATCCTCATTACTCATCTCCACAAGCTTCTTAGCTTGGTTGTAAAACATGGCTTCCCTCAGCTTTGGACATAAAGCCTTATTGTGCATATCTTCAAAAATGGGGACAAAAGAGTTCCCTCTAACTACACGACCATTGACCATCTTGTCACCATTAGAATCATCGCAGAGGAATGCCACAATAGTAAAACCGATCTCTTACGTTGTTTTGTGGACTTTAGAAAAGCTTTCGACACTGTCCCCCAAGATGCACTCTGGGAGAGGCTTGAAGAGATCATGGTTCCTCCTGAACTGAGGATTGATGTGATCCACCTCTACGAGACTTTCATTACCAAGCTTAAGACCAACAAAGGATGGTCTAAACATATTAAATCTAATATTGGGGTTAAGCAAGGTTGTCCCCTTTCCCCTACCCTTTTTGTTATTTACATCGATAAATTAGAGGAGTGTCTAGAAACTGTGAGTTGCAAAGGCACTGAGCTCACTGGTATTATCATTACTCTTCTCCTTTATGCTGATGATATCGTTCTTCTTGCAAGGAGCCATGATGACCTAGACGAGCAACTTAAGACTCTTCATGTCTACTGCTCCAAGATGGGTATGACTGTTAATACCGACAAGACTAAAGTCATGATCATTAAATCCAAAAATATTACCCATGGTAGTTTCATCTATGATAACCATTGTCTTGAGCAGGTTTCTTCTTATAAATATTTGGGTATTAACTCTCCTCATCAGCTCAACTGGAATCACAACATCAAGAAAATAATTATTAGAGGTTTGAAAGCTTATTATGAACTTGAAAACAATTGTAAGTCAGTCGACCTGTACATTTGGAGTAAAAAAAGGTTCCTCTTTGAGACTCTTGTCACCCCTGTTATCTTATATGTGAAGTTTGGGGGTGCAATATATCTAGGGAGTCATGGAGAAAGATTGAGATGATCCAAAAGCAATTCATAACCTATAACCTCAAGATCAAGGGAAATACTCCATATCCTATCCTCTTGGTCAAAGTTGGTTTGTTCCCCATTGAAGGTGTGCCTATGTTTAGATATCTGATGTATAAGAAGAAGCTTCAAAATATGGAATCCACGAGGCTCCCAAAAATTGCTTCTAACTTTAGTCAAAACTCCCACTTGCACTTCAAGCGCGGGTGGCATCACAATGCTCAGTCTTGCCTCAACCTTTGGGGGGTGAAGGAGGAGATCATCATGGGAAGCAAGGACACTATCAAAGATACTATTACCTCCAGTTTTAAGGACAAGATGTGGAACACTAAGGAGATGGAGGGTAAAAGGAAGTTAAGGTACTATAAGGAGGTGATCAACCCCACCCTTGATAACCAGAATTATCTCTCTATGTTGACTAGCACTAAGAAGAAAATGAACATCGCTAGGATTAGAACTAACTCTCATGAGCTTCGGAGTGAGATCGGGCAGTGGTCTACTCCCAAGACTCCCTCAGATGATAGAATTTGTCAGATTTTTGATACTAAGAAAGTGGAAGATGAAAAGCACTTCCTTTTAGATTGTCTGGCTCTTGCCCACATCTACTCTCATTTCCCTATCATCAACTGCACCTCCAATCTTCTTGACTTATTAAAGCCAACCCAACAATAACGATGTTGGAAAGCATCTTTCCCTGCTCCTTGATCACATAAACAAGATTTTGAAGAATAACAATTAGACTCTCTTTTCTTGAGGTCCGATAGGCCACAATGGTCTTGGTGAATATTAATCATTATCATCATCATCAACATCATTTTATAAATATAAAATATATGTTTTATTTTAAAATTAATATTATAATATTAATGATAAAAAGTATTTTCTTTTGAATTGTTTAATTCTTACCTCCATTTTAATTTTCAATTTTTTTTGTTACACCACAATTTTTTTAACTAAAATTAAAAAAAAAATCAACTAATCTCTTACTTTTTTTAACTCCTAAACCATATTGATTTTAATAAATATTAATAATTATCATTATTATATTTAGAATTTTGTAATAAATAAAATAATATTTTTATTTATTTTTTAAATTCAGTACAAATGTACACATTTAAAACAATAATAACAAATCCATTAAAGTGGAAGCTTCATGAAAGAGCGAACATTCATTTTGTCGGTGCCTTCCTCTCCTCTCCACGCCAAGAGAAATGGAAGCATCCAATCTATACCAAAAACCGAATGTTGTCCTTTTTTTTCCCTTTTCAATCCATGAAATAAAAACAAATGGTGTCCTTCTTTATCCCTTTCGCGAAGGGAGAACGAAGTTTCGATGATGTTTTTTATTATAGTTTTTGGATCACAAAGACCATTAACTTTTTAATACTTTATACCTTTTTCCCAAAGTTTGTAAAAGGTTAAACATATATATATGTATATATTAATTTGTAAAATGCAGATCTTTTATATTATGTTTGGTTTAAATTTTATGATTTGATTAATTTGATTAAGTTAATCTCTATGTAAGATATATTTTTTAATTAATAAATTTAATTATAAATATAAATATATATATTTAAACCATGTATGTTATTTATATTATTTTGTTGTTTTTAGAAAATACATCATTATTAATATATATAAATGTATTAAAATGTAATAAATGAGATCTATATAAGTTGGTCTGTTTGGTTCAATTCACATTGATTTATGAGATTAAATTTTATGGGGAAGAGTTGAGAGTGGAAGCTAATTATGTGGGTTGCAATGTCTTAAGGGGTATCCAAACTCGATTGAGTTTCGCATAATTTTAGTGACAACAATCTTCTATTGGGCAAAGCATTCTTCCATCTGACATGTGGCTTGACTCTAGCCTAAGCTCAACCTAGAATTGGAAAAAAAATATAAAGTGCATAACAATGTATTAAATAATTTTAAGAAGTGACTCCATGTTTACCACCTTATCACCTATTTAGCAAAAAATAAATTATGAATGAGACACATATTATTCAAGCAAACACTTTCAAATAATCTCTTGTTATGGGAGACACGTTGATTTCTTCTAAAGTGTGATATGTTCATCCCTCTAGAAAAGATAAAGCTCCATGTTCGTCTACTTTTTATTTTCTCTTCGCTGTTCAACTTAATGGTTGGGGAGGATGCATATGCATAAAGCTTGAAGAAATGACATAAAGGGGAGGATGCTTACATGCATACCTTCAAGATATAAATGGAAGGGGACAATGCATAGCTTGAAAATATGAACAAAAGGGGATGATGCATATATGTAGAGATTGAAGATCCAAACAAAAGGGAAGGATACATACTTGTAGAGGCAAAAAGCCTAATACTTAAAAGGGGAGGATGCTTACATGCATAGCTTAAAGATCTGAATGGAAGGGGACAATGCATACATGCATAGCTTTAAAATATGAACAAAAGGGGATGATGCATATGTGCAGAGGTTGAAGATCTAGACAAAAGGGAAGGATACATACTTATAGAGGCAAAAAGCCTAATACTTAAAAGGGGACGATGCTTACATGCATAGCTCAAAGATCTTAATGGAAGCGGACAATTCATACATGCATAACTTGAAAATATGAACAAAAGGGGATGATGCATATTTTTAGAGATTGAAGATCCAAACAAAAGGGAATGATACATACTTGTACATGCAAAAAATCTAACCCTCAATTATGAATAGGTAGATTATGATTAATTTCTAATTTCTAATTTGAAATTATGGATGTCTCCTTATCCTGCTTTGATTTACTCCAAGTTTAAGTTCATTGTGGAATTTTTGTTGCATATTGACATTTCCAAGGATCACTCTACTAGAACAAATTTCCCATTTTGCACTAGTTTCCCTTAGTTTTAGAAAAACCTCTTTCTACATATGCATGATTTCCATTGTTTCAATGATCAAAATATACATGTCAATATTTCTAAAGACATGTTGATATATCAGTGCACAGAGTGTTTTAACACTTTCTTATTGAAGGCTTATTTGATTTATGAAATTTAGGACATAAAACAAAGTGTGTCCCTATTGAATATTTATTTGATCTATGAATTTATGGCATAAATTAAAAGTGTTAATGAAAGACTTACTATAACTTTTATGTTTTCTTATAGAGGCAAAAAGCCTAATACTTAAAAGGGGAGGATGCTTACATGCATAGCTCAAAGATCTTAACGGAAGGGGACAATTCATACATGCATAACTTGAAAATATGAACAAAAGGGGATGATGCATATTTTTAGAGATTGAAGATCCAAACAAAAGGGAATGATACATACTTGTACAGGCAAAAAATCTAACCCTCAATTATGAATAGGTAGATTATGATTAATTTCTAATTTCTAATTTGAAATTATGGATGTCTCCTTACCCTGCTTTGAGTTTAAATTCATTGTGGAATTTCTGTTGCATATTGACATTTCCAAGGATCACTCTACTAGAACAAATTTCCCATTTTTCACTAGTTTCCATTAGTTTTAGAAAAACCTCTTCCTACATATGCATGATTTCCATTGTTTTAATGATCAAAATATACATGTCAATATTTCTAAAGACATGTTGATATATCAATGCACAGAGTGTTTTCACACTTTCTTATTGAAGGCTTATTTGATTTATGAAATTTAGGACATAAAACAAAGTGTGTCCCTATTGAATATTTATTTGATCTGTGAATTTATGGCATAAATTAAAAGTGTTAATGAAAGACTTACTATAAATTTTATGTTTCTTATAGAGAAAAAAAGCCTAATACTTAAAAGGGGAGGATGCTTACATGCATAGCTCAAAGATCTTAACGGAAGGGGACAATTCATACATGCATAACTTGAAAATATGAACAAAAGGGGATGATGCATATTTTTAGAGATTGAAGATCCAAACAAAAGGGAATGATACATACTTGTACAGGCAAAAAATCTAACCCTCAATTATGAATAGGTAGATTATGATTAATTTCTAATTTCTAATTTGAAATTATGGATGTCTCCTTATCCTGCTTTGATTTACTCCAAGTTTAAATTCATTGTGGAATTTCTGTTGCATATTGACATTTCCAAGGATCACTCTACTAGAACAAATTTCCCATTCTGCACTAGTTTCCCTTAGTTTTAGAAAAATCTCTTTCTACATATGCATGATTTCCATTGTTTCAATGATCAAAATATACATGTCAATATTTCTAAAGACATGTTGATATATCAATGCACAGAGTGTTTTCACACTTTCTTATTGAAGTCTTATTTGATTTATGAAATTTAGGACATAAAACAAAGTGTGTCCCTATTGAATATTTATTTGATCTATGAATTTATGGCATAAATTAAAAGTGTTAATGAAAGACTTACTATAACTTTTATGTTTTCTTCCATGTTTTGATTTGTCTGTTATTCTTATCGCTAATTAATTTGGTAAGAATGATGTTTGCACAATTTACCCATTATTATGTCACTGCTAGTGACATCTAGTGGCAATGTTGGGCCAATTTTACCTCTCGCACCGCTTGATTTTCCTCATTTTCTAAGGTCGACTTAAATTCAAATGGATTTTTGGGAGCTGACATAGGCTCATTGGCAGCACTAGGGCTATAGAGCCCGAGGCTATACATCAATTCTGAAGGTGTGAGGTTCGAAAGTATTCACCTGGGTGGTGTTTAATGACCCTCGTCCTATAAGATCTTCCTCCAATTGTATTTTTAGAATCATCCTTGAGGTGAGTAAAGAGGTCAATTGAATCCACTTGTTCTTTCTCGTCATAAAATTTTCCTTTGCCTCCCCACCTGTACCTGTCAAGGGCCTCAACTTTCTCACAAGAAGAAGATTAATTTAAATACTTTATAAGCATAATCATAATCAGTACATTTACACATGCAAAACCAAGGGAATGAATTTCTCATTAATGAATGTAGAAACCAACCGGGGATGGGACTACCACATTCCACCCTACCATAGATTGGCTGAGCCAAATCTCTCTTCAGCCAATCACCCCCGTGCCATATTCCAAGCATGAATGTGGGACTCATAACCAAGAAAAAAGAACCAAACAAGCATGGATGTTACCAGAGCTCTCCACCTACATCATGATGAATTTTAGTGCCTCCTAGTATCTCATGCTTTACCGTAATCCACAGTCTGATGCAAGGATCAATAGGCCCTACACCGAGACTCACTCTCCAGGCTTTACCGTACATCCCATCCTAGGACTACTAGTCCCAACGAAGAGAAATCCACCTCTTGGATTTACCATATATCTCGCCATTCACCGGCAAGGATTCCTAGGCCCATTGAGGCACACAATCTTGGGTTTACCACAATCCATAGTCTGGCTCAGGGGTTACTAGGCTAGTGGCTTTGTCGTGATCCACAGTTTGGTTTAGGGACCACTAGGCCATGTGTTTTTCATTTAGGATATCCACCTCACTCAGCTTTAAATCCATCTAACAATCTAGCCCAATCGAAGTATGAGAACTCATCTCATCAAGGGCTATCTAGAAATGGCAAGGTTAGGTTGAAAACACTGTCACACCTGGAAAAACCCATGCCATGATAGAAAATAACCACATGCAATACCATGCATTCCAAATATAGCAAGGCAATCACACATGAAAATAAATACCTGCAAAGAATCATGTTGTAGCTTCTTGATCTTGCTCTTCCTTGCTTGCTCCTTCATTCCTCCTGCCTTCTTTGCCTTTCTTGCTCCAATGCAAAAGTGCTCCAAGAAAACTCTAAGTGTCCAAGAGTATGAGAGAGAGAGAGAGAATAATGAGAGAGCTCCAAAACTGAACTAACAAAAGGTTACAAACTGGTCCTCAAAAGCCTTTTTATTAATTAGGCCTATATTTTTTTCATTTTCCTCCTCACATGAAACCTGTGACATTTCACCTTCCTTTTCTCCTAATTTCCATTATTTTCATAATCAAATGTACCAACAATGCCATTTTTCCTTTCCAAAGCCTTAGCCATTTCCTTTTCCAATTTCCTTAGCCATAATAAACCAATGAACACCCACACTAAGATGTCTTGCCCAACATTCATCTTGGAAAGTCCCATCAACCGTGGTTATTATTTTTCCTTTATTAACGTTTATTACACGAAAATTGCACCAGGGCTGTTACACTCCACACCCCATGGCACTGAGAACATGAAATACACAAAACAACCACCCATTGTGAGCCATAAATATGCACCTCCCCTGAAGTGACCACTCGCAAGCCCCATAACTAGAGCCCGAGATTGTCGCTCCAATGGCTCCACCCAACAACACAGAAGCCTATAAATGGACTGAAGAGGACCGCTACTACTCACCCCTTCCAAAAAAAACTACTTCCCACTCGACCTAGATTGAAACCGAAACCGCACAAGATGAAACAAAAATAATAGAATACCACCCCAAACAAAAAATTGTGCCATGCTTTCCTTCAACAATCACAGTGACGAAGCCCAATTCAGAAATTAACAATAACGCACACTCGGAATTAAGGGAGGAAATGCTGATGGCGATGTCATCCCCTCGACTGAATAGGGGAACCTCTGCAACTCCCGCTTCTTCCCACAATGCCCACACCACAGACACAAATATTCACACATATGCAGGATGCCCAACGAACACCCCCGCCACCCTCCATAACATTCAAACACTCGCCACCACCCTCGAGACCCTAGGTGACATGAAATCTCACACGCCAGAATTTACTTTCTCCCATACTCAAGGTGTTATTGGAGAGCAGGGAGGCTAGCTCGCCCACCTAAGGCCACATGCCTAACATGAACGCCCACGCATTCCCTCAGGAATGCCATCCTCTCTGCTTCTCACCCCCATTGGGGAGGCCTCTTCCAAGGCCATAATCCTATTGAGAACTTCAAGAGTTTCATCCTATAGGGGTGGGGGCCAGTCCCTAATGATTTCCTGGTCCGGATGATCACTGCCCCAATTTTCTAACTTGTCTTCCACTTTATTGCCCTCTCGGTCAACATGCTCAGTGATTACATATTCGAAAGAAGATAACCTCGAGAGAATATGTTCACCGATAAGTTTTAGCCTCCAACTCTTAATCACCTAGTCTGGGGGGGACCCATTTATCAATTTATGCAACATGGTGATCGCTATTTGAGAATCTCCCATGACCTACAACTTAGTTACCCCAAGTTTCGCTGCAACTTGTAATCGTTTTTCCAACGCCAAAAAATTGACCACGTTGTTGGTGGTGTTGCTGCATGAGGCTGCATAAACTTTCACTACTTTCCCTTTGTCATTCCGAAGTAATCCCCCGAGGCCATCCAGACCCGGGTTTCCCTTGGAGGCTCCATCGAAGTTCAATTTGAGGAATCCCCATGGGGGGAAACTGAAATAATTGTCAGAGCAGAATTTCGTTAAACTTGGCCCTGCAAGCCTAGAGGTGGAAGAGTTCGGGTTAATATCTAGTGAGAGAAAGATTTCCCTTTCCCTGTTTGTCACCTTCCAATCCTCATCTGACCAACGAGAGATTAAAATAGTTTCCTTGATGTTGCTCATCATCGTTTTCCATACCTGGTCAATCTAGATGCTCTCTGAGTGGAATATTGTCTTGTTTCTAGTTTTCCAAATGTTCTAGAGGACAAATACCTGTGAGATACACCATGCTTTGTTAACAATGGGTTTCTTGAAGAGTATTCATAATCATTGTTCTAATGATTCCTTCAGACTATTGTCCTACCGGTCACTTACCCCGAATAGTGAAGCATGCCAGTCCCAAATCTCATGAGATCTGGAACAAAATTTGAGTAAGTGGTCGGTTGATTCCTCCTCTCTTGTGCACAAGGGGCACTACGAGGGGCCACAAAATCCTTTTTTCCTGATTTAATCCCACGTGAGGAGCTATCTAAGCTCGATGAGCCAAAGAAAAAATGAAATCTTGGGCCGCAACTTTGAGTACCAGATCAATTTCCATAATGGGTCAGAAACCTGGTCAAATGAGGTAGAAAGAATCGAATAAGCTTCTTTAAGAGAGAACATACCTTTTGTAAGGTGCCCCCAACATAGCTTGTCTGGTATTTTGTTGTTCAGAATAGGACGCTGACACAAGATTAGGGTGAGGAATTCTCAATCCAGGGGTGGCCACACTAGCCAATGATCCAGAGACTTACAAGCTCTCCACTTTGTCAATGCATTGGAGTCTTGCCAAAAGTCTCTAACTTTCTTTGTACACAGATGGGTGGTAAAGGTTTGAATATCACACAAAATTTCCTCCAAATTAAGTCTAGGGTGTTGCACCCATGCCTCCTCCAAAAAACTTGCTTTACTACCATTTCTTATCTCCCAGAAACCATGGTCCTGAATTAGTACCCGATTGTCTTTGGCCCTATTCCAAATGGAGGATCCACTCGACAAGTTTTTAGGGGGTCTTGCCAAGTATCCGTGCCATATTTAAAGGACCACACTAGCTTCTAGATCTCCTGTTAGTCTTGCAACCATCGCCACCAGACCTTAGTGCTAAGAGTTTGGGACAAAATTTTCGGATCCTTTAGACCAAGTCCATCATAGACCTTCAATATGCATAATTTGTCCCATGCTACTAGGGCCCATTTTCGGCCGATTTGTGGACCACACCATAGGAAATTCCAAAATTTTGCTTTGAGATCTTTGTATATACTATGGGGAGCCTGAAGGGTAGAGAGCTAATAAATCAAGATAGGCTGGAGAACAACTTTAAGAAAAACTAACCGCCCTGGATAATATAAGACTCACAAGGTCCAGTTGGAGAGCTTCCGATCGATACGTCTTAACAGATCCTTCCAATGTGAGACTTTCAAAGAGTTATCCACCAAAGGGACTTTGAGATAAGTGCTTGGAAGAGATCCAATTTTGAAACCAAGAGATCGAGCCAGGTGAATCTGCACACGAGGGTGAGTGTTGAAAAAGAAAATATCAGATTTGTCGCCATTGATCAATGTCCCAGATGCTTGTTGAAAGTCCTCCAGAATAGATCCATATTTTTTGGCTTCCCTTAGGGTTGGCTTTCCAAACAACATGTTGTTGTCAAAAAATTGTTGGTGAGTGATTGGAGGTGCTGCCTGGGAGAGTTTTAGAGCTTGAAGGGATCGAGACTCCACCGCTTCCTTTATAAGTCTGCTCAAGCCTTCTGCTGCGATGATGGAAAGGAAGGGGGAGATAGGGTCCCCCTGTCTCAGACCCTGAAATCCTCTAAAGGGGCGTGAAGGAGCCTCGTTCATGATAATGGAGTAGAAAGGGGTTTCAATCATGGACTTAACCCAGTTAATCCACGAGGAGGAGAATCCAAAAGCTTCCAGGATTGACAAAAGATAGCTCCAATTCAGGCGATCATAAGCTTTTGATAGATCTAATTTAATCAACATACCTGGGGATTTTTAAGTGGATAAGGAGTGAACAGCTTGGTGCACAACTAGGATGCCATCCATTATCTGACGACCCTCCACAAAACCTGACTACTCTAGCCTGATGATCTCTTTTAGGAGAGTCTTTAGCTGCCGGACCAAAATATCTGTGATAATTTTGTATATCATGATCCATGACGCACCTTTCTTTGGGATAAGTGTGATAAATGTAGCATTGAGCCCCAACCAGAGGTTTTGAAAGCGACGCGAGTCTTCTACCAATGCATGGATTTCTAGACTACAGAAGTGCCAACCTGCTTTGAAGAAATCATAAGTGAACCCATCTAGGCTTGGAGCCTTGTTTGAGGGGAGAGCCCAGAGTACTTCCTCCACTTCAGCATAGGAAACCTCTCACATGAGGGCCTCATTCTGATCCTCTGAGATTAATTTCATGATGCATTGCTTGATGCAATCAATGGAATCGCTTCTGTCGACGACTGACTTCATAAACAGGTTTTGAAAATACCCGATCAACTCATCCGTTATCTCCTCATGCTACACAAGTCTCCTTCCATGAGATCCATGAGATAAAAGATCTAGTTGAGCTATCTATGTTTAATCATATTTCTATGAAATATTTTTTTATTGCGCTACCCCGCCTTGAGCCATTGAACCTTGGATTTTTTCATACACAAGATTTCCTCCTGCTTTTTTCATTGTTCAAGGTCATTAGAAACTCCCCCTCTTGGGAAGCCAGGTCCTCCGAGCACCTTTCCTGAATGATTCATTGTTGGATTGACCACATGGAATTTTACAACCTTTCTTTTTCTTGATGTATATTACCAAAATCTAGGCGATTCCATTCCTTGATTTTCCCTTTTAGTTCCTTCAGTTTGAGTTGGAAAGTTTCCATTAAATTCCTTCCCCTAACTCTAATTTATTTCCACCATGCTTCCATTTTAGTCATGAAATCCAACCTATCCAACCAAAAGGACTCGAATAAGAAAGGACGATTACGAGGGGCCATTCGTAAATCGATCTCCAGACAAATAGGCCAATGATTTGATCCATGATAGGGGAGGATTGAGGCTTGGAAAAAGAGATCATGCTGAAGAATATAATCAGAAATGAGAAAATGATCCAATCGCGAAGCAATCTAATGCATACTTCCTCTCCGATTGTTCCATGTGTAGGTTCCATTCACAAAGTTTGCATCCTCGATGCCCATATCTTGGATTATCTCTTGGAAAGATAAGGAGATTTGGTCTAGCCTTCTGAATCCTCCCTTCTTTTCTTCGAGGTCCCTGATCAAGTTGAAATCTCCACTAGAATCTAACTATCATTTCCTAATAGATCTTTTAGGTACCTCAAGTTTCCTAATAAACCCATCTTTGCCCTTGGCAGTGTCAGACCATAAACACCAGTAAGTCATATTTTTTCAGCAGAGCCGATGCATTCAAAGTAACCTGAAAGGGCATTGTGGGAGACCATCTAATTCTGGAAGGACATAAATTTGGAATCCCAGAGGATTCCTAGATTGCCAACACAACCCCTTGCACTTAATGCCATATATTCCGTTGTGGGCCAGGTTTTGCTTTTGATTTCGCTAAGCTTTTCCCATGTTACTTTCATTTCTTGACGTATGATGATATCTCATTTCTCTTTCTAGATACGATCTTTCAAGTAACTCAACTTACCCTTAGAGTTGAGGCCTCTTATGTTCCAAGAGACTAACTTCATTGAGGAAGGGATGGGACAGAGCGTTGGTAGTACTCTGTCAGGATGTTGGCCTATCCTAAGTTGACTAAGATCACCCCTACTTCTCGAATCACCTCGCTAGTGAGTCGCCTCCCTTTCTTCCTAGAATTCGATCCAGATTCCACCCTTCTACTAGATGCATCACCTTCCCAGATGGAAAGGATCGTCGAGGGGGGGGGGGATCCAGTTGAGATTGGCGCTGCTCCCAATCCTTGTACATTTGGTGGAATTGATCTAGCTCGTCCTGGGGAATTTATTCTAATGCATCATTAGCCCAACTGCGAAGATAGGGAACCATTACCCATTCATCAGATTTGAGTTGGTCCAATTTTACGTCATGCTCCAAGGCATGGAGAACTTGAGCGAGGACCTGTTATATTTCTTTGCCTGTTGTTTGCGCATTCGGGGACTTACGTTTATTTGGCTACTTCTGCTTAGGGTTTTCTGGACCAACCTCAACGTCCATTGTTGCTTGGGGTGGACGTACTTATATAAGTGATGTTGGTTGCTCTTTCATGCTCGGATCAGCTAATGTGAAAAAGAGGTTGCTGGGGGGGCGACTAGGGGTCGACGCAGAAGGTACCAACGCGTTCTGAGTTGGGCCTGATGGAACATGGGAAGGAGGTCCTTTGCCAGGTGGAGGATGTCGCCTAGGGACTTCCTTAAAGCCATCAGGGGAGGGAATTGAGGCAGATCGATGACTTAGTGGGGGAAATCATGAAACAGGTGTCCATACTCGTGATATAGTCTGCATTTGAAGGAAACATGCTCATAGTCTAGAGGTTGAGACTAGATTTCATCTTGGTACTTTATCTCTACAGATTCTAGAAGGGGTTGGGATATATTAATGTACAAGTAGATGCAGGCGTAAGAAGAGAACCTCTAATGCCGAGTGATCTTTGAGACTTGAACAAAATCATCGATTGAGTTTCTGATTGATTCCAAAATGTCCATTTCCTAGAAGTCCTCTGGCAAATAATACAGTCGCACCCAAATGGGAGCTACAAGGAACTATTCCTTTTCTGGGTTATAATATGGTTCCCAATGCCACATAAAGAGGCCATAACTATTCATAAAATAAGGCCCATTGTTTAGAATGTGCTTGTGGTCCTCCAGGTATTCAAAGATGACTATATAGAAGCCCTTTGCTTAGAGGTGGAGGTCAAATGGGGCTTTCGGCTGCCATTGGAGTTGGATCCAACAGAGTATGTCTACTTCTCAGGGCCAAATTCCCATGAATTTGCAAATGATGAAATGATCTTGCATGAACTACCTAGATTGCTCTAGGCGATGATTCATGATCACTACTCGGGGATTTTTTGTGGCCTTATTGAGGCATTAACCTTTCAAGCACGTTTGCCATTGAGTTCCCAACACCGATGATTTAGGTTGTTTTCCTTTATCATTTTATGTGCTTGTTGAGGAACCTTCATTCGAGTAATGGACACTGGTTAAAATGCATTGAAGGAGGGGGCTGATACCCCTCCCCTGGGAGGGTGTTTCTGGGAATACTAGTGTCCATTCAGAGCTGCTAGTCCCACTAAGACGGGTAGCTATCTTAGAAACAAACAATTCAAAGTAACTTGTGTTTTCCTTTTATGAGAGATAGATGAGAGAGAAGCAGAGAGTACCAACCTCAATCTTTCGCTTGGCTCCTTACTTGTTTCCTCTCTCCTTTAATAGAGCTTCGCCACTCCTTTCTCACTTGTCCTACTTTAAAGAACACCTGTAGAGTCAAAGCAGCAGAATACCATCAAAGCATAGAGATCTATAACCATAAACAATGTAGAATCAGATGTACATTAACCATACAAATGCATACACAAATACAAGATTCAGAAATATACAAGTATATGGAGGAAAACTCAAATAGCTTTATTGATAGAAGTAGTAGAAGAGAGGATTACAACCCAACTGTCTGATCCAGTGCCATCCTCCCAGCATGAAAGCCCTCTTCACCTCATGAAAAGCTAGATCACCCAACAATACAATGTCTCAAAGAGAAACCAACAACACTTCCTTATAAATTACAAAATTCCAACCTTTGGATCTCTAGGATGAGGGATCCATATATAGATGTTTGCAGGGGAGTGATTTAGCTTTTGGGATTTTGATTAGAGTCATTTCACTGATAGTTGTTGGTTCCACTTGGAGATTTCATGATCTCTTACTCATCCCTGGGCGAATTCAGAGAGGCAAGTGTCATATGAGCAGTTTCTAGAAGATTCTCTGAGTTTCCACCTAGCAAACTGCCTCTGCCATTTGTCTACTCTTGCTCATCACACCCTACAGAAGGGATTTTTAGTATGCATCACACCCTTTGTGTGTAGCAGGTGAGATGCATCGCACCCTCAGCATGGAGTAGTCTGTATGGTCCAGTTTTGACCAGTTCTGAGCAATTTTTCAAGGAGAACTTCTGGGAAATGATGTAATCAGTTGACCTTGATCCTTTAGGGTATGAAACAACACTTTTAGGGGTTTGAGAGCCCTTGGTTTATTGACATATGTGATTGGGGTTGCAGTGCCCAAATATGTCTATAACAGTTGCCCCCTAAAGCATGAGGTCGTAAATCTTCTGATGTCGGGTGAAATGCTTTATCATGAGGATCTGAGGTTTTTCGAACTGTAAGGTGACCTGTATAAAATATAATACAATACATTATCTTCATATTATTTTCATGATCTAGCTAAGGCAGGCATTCCCATGCTCAGCTTTATAAATTCATTTTCTTGTACATAGGATAGACAATTGTCTGTGTGGCAGACTGATGATTCTGGTAGAGCCATCATCCCTTACCTTGGATGATTATCTGTGAAGCCATGAAGTACATTTCATGTTTTTATTTTCCTGAATGTATCGCAGCCTGGATGGATGAAACTAGATCCGGGGTCTTCAAACTCCTTCAATCTTCGCCCGATGTACAAGTCGATCCATGTGAAAAGATGTTCTGGTGTTGAACATGGAAAGACATCGCCTGATTACTAGCCAATGATGTAAGTTGTTAACAGGCGCGAGAGGAATCACTAATAATGATAATGACCCTCAAGGTACTGCAATACAATTCACGTGGTGTGAATACATGAGTCAATGTCGAACACCACATAAAATCTTTCGGTCGAAGGCCATTGATGTAAACCTGTCGCCAGAAGTGAGAAACTTGCCATTGAGACATGCAAGCTACAAAGTACTGAAAGGGTTGTTCCTAAGTCGACTTCTTGGATAATGAGCTGATGTCAACAAGAAGTGACCTGTCATAGGAGGGCCTTAATGAATCCCACATCTACGACATGGAACAGAGAAAATGATTTTGTGGAGGTGAAAACGATCTGATGATACAAGGTTCAGGGTGGTGGTCATGAAAAATGGAGCGCGAAGGTATTGCAGCGAATGAGGTGTTAGCTAGGTTGGTGAATTCTCTGAGCGACTTCTCTTGAACATATCGGCGACACGGGAATGGATTGGTAGCGTTAACCCAAAAATGGATGGTACGGAGGACCAATGGTTATATGACCGGTGAACGAAATAACCCAACCTGACTCAATCATGGTGATGGAGTGAAAGTTTCATGTTCAAGAGCGACCCGCTACCAATGAAGTTCTTCAAGTTTTCTTTCCTTTTTCCCCAGTCATTGTTGACCAGTACCTATTTATTTTTGTCAAGCTTGAGGAGGATAACATATGCTTGTTCTATAATTTGCCCTTTGGGCAAACCTGTCGCTATGTTTTAGCGAGCCTAGCGACAGTGAAACTCGCTCTTGTCCGTATGGACAAGTTTGTCGCTATTGTTTTAACGAGTTTAATGACAAAGATAACTCAGTCCTTTTCAGTTTTAGAGAGTCTAAAAAGAGATGGAAAGGAAACTCCAGTAGTCCTTTTTCGTAGTATAATCCCTTAAGTCTGAAAAAGTATAAAATAATACGAAAGGGATGACTTTTCTGATCACTTTAGCGAGCCGAAAAAGACAAGCGCTCGATCTTTTTGTGTAATGATCCCTCAGGTCCAAAAAGATTAAAATATAGAGGAGGGATGGCACTTCCAATCACTTTAACGAGCTGGAGAGGCCAATTGCTCGACAATCTTTTCATATTTTACGAGTCTAAAAAGAGCTTAAAGGAGACTCGTTTTTGAGGAACGAGTGATGTTTTCGGATAGCAACTAGTTCCAGGTAAGTTTGGAACTTTTCAATCACGGCAGTGTAAAGAAGGTGGCTAATAGAATCACTCATCGCAACTGTTCCTCAAAAGGGTAAACAATCAAGTGGAGGCATATGATCGGCTATAAAAGGTGGAGGTGATGGTAAGAACACGACCAAGGCTCAAAATCTGATAGCAATGCGATCACAAAGGTTATTTACCGAAGGTGGGTTCATTTTTTAATGAGCTTGAACTCTGGGGGAACATATGCTCATTGTTGGGTTTATTTTTTAACGAGCTTGAACTTTGCGGAAACATTGCTCGTTGCTGGGTTTATTTTTTAACGAGCTTGAACTTTGCGGAAACATTGCTCGTGCCAGTCATCTATTAAGGATGTCTCTCATCAGTAGGTTCATTTTTTAGGGAGCTTGCCCCATGCGAAACTTTGCTTTGGAGCCTTTTGTATGCAGGCTAGGAACGACCAACTACTGTCCTAAGGGTTAATGAACTACCGAGGTTAGGTAGGATAGTTTCGTACAAAACGTTTCCTTTGCTTTGTTGTCGCCGCTGGTCCTGGCAAAGATGAATGGTGGATCAGACCAATCACCTAACTTAAGCAGTTGAAGTTAGTAAAAATTACGGGGTTAGAGTTACGCTGGTCACTTTTCACTTGCGTACAAAAGGTTTGCATGCCCCCAGGTATAAAGAAAAATAAAGTTTCCAGGTTACCATATGGAAGTTCTTGCATTAAAGCAAGGTTGTTTTGTCCACGTTGCAGACAAAACACTTCTTTGGCTCTGTCCATCGAAATAGACAAAGGTGAAAGGTGTGGATCCACTGCCAATCACATAACCTTCGACGAGGAAGTCCTATTCCAGACTGATCCCATATCCTAAACGGACGGGTGTGTCAGACTAGTCATATATCCTATGAGGAAACCTACCTTATATCTGGGGTTTTCCTGCCGGAGCAGACCAGGGCGCATGCCCCCTGGGTTCGTCACATTCACCGAATCACTCGCGATCATCAGGTGGACAAACTGGAGGTTGATGAGACATTCCTTGTGCAAAAAGACCATTTAGGGATGGCATTTGACTAGTAGCCGTGTTTGAACCGGGGAATGAAAGTTGGTCAATGAGCTGGACCATTCTGCCTTCATACGGGAAACACATCACCCGAAAGAGTGAGGAAACAATAGCTCCCATGCTATAAATGTAGTCACGCCCAAGGAGTAGATTGTAATCTAGAGGCCCTTGGACTACCATCACATTCAGATGAACAATTTTCCTTCTCAAAGTTATAGGCAAATTTGGAAGGATCCCTAACGGTTGACTGGTTCCTTTATTGAAGCCTGACAGATTTCGAATCTCAGGCAGAAGCGATGGCGAACCAAGTGCTTTCCAGGCAGTTGACGAAAGGATACTCACAGAAGCCCGTTCATCTATGATATTACCAGCCATGATCATTCTGTAATCTTGTACTCTGATTCAGAATGGTACATTAGATGGTAGGCGGGGTCTCGATAATAGATTCCAATCAAAGGAAACGACTAGATTGCCTAGAGGAGGGACCGAATAAACGTCCGGATGAATCTCTTGAACTGAGGAAATTCCCTCTTGTGGTAGAAGAATGGGCAGATTTCCCCCATGTTCATCGGATTCTGTGTTAACAAAAAGAATTTGAATGGTGTCGTTCTCATTCTCTTTGGAGACTGTATCATCTGAAGGTGGATCTTCTGAAGACAAAATTGGGTCGATTGCCGTCTCGACCTATTTACTTTGGTCCGGTGTGGATTCAGAGGGTTTATCTTCAATGATAGGCGTTTCGACCGATAACAGAGATGTTTCAGTTGGACTTGGCAAGAGTTTCTTGTATCCAGGAGGAAGTCGCTATGGTGAAGCAGGATGGTTATCCAAGACTCTTTTAGCTTCATCTAGGAAAGGGCAACGGTGGAGGGCATGATCTCCTTCACACAACCTACAAGGAAACTTAGATCTTCCTTTTTTCTCATTGACTTCATTTTCACTAGTTGACGGTGTACTCTCAACATGATCGACAGAGGTTGAAGACACCGGATTTTGCAAGCGGGGAGACTAGTATCTCAAGATCCGCGGGATGCAGGGACAATCTCGATGACAGTGGTCTCCTTTGCAAATGACACACGGAGATTTAGGTTTGGATGGTGCAGTGTGTGTATTTTTGCCAAACGATGCATGGTTGCCCCCTTTCGCCTTTGGCTTCTTCTTCTTCTTCTCCTTCCCTTTCTTCTTCTTCTCAGTTACTTGGTTTTTAGTGTTACTAGTTTCACCAAGCGAAGAAGAAGAAGGAGAGGGAGAAACAAACGAAGTGGAAGGTGGGGGAGCAACTTTAGTATCATCTGGTTGCTGATTTTATTGCTGAGGAATTACGGTGTTTTGAACGATAGAGGTCGAGAATAGCCATACTGGCAGACCAATTGTGAGTCCTGGAAGGGACAATGTAGCCATGTGTGGAGCACCAATATCTCCCCAACAGGAGAAAGGACTAGGATTCCCCCCAAGGGGAAATCCTTGATTGGTGGACTCCATTTTCTCAACCTAAGACCAACAAGGGAACAGTGATGTTATTCTGAATAAAATAAATTTTATGACGCTCTGACACAACTTGCTTTTTCAATTTTTAAGAGTTGAGAAAAAGCTAAAGATGACTCTAGTCACCTTCGATTTGTAATGAGCCTGAAGTGACAAGTGCTCAGATGGACCTTTTCTTTTTAAGGAGTCTGAAAGTAACAAAAGTGACTACTTTGGAAATCTAGACAGATGGATTACCAAACCAATCGCAAAACTGCAATATACACCTCGGTGGTAAATTATAGAGAAATTACCAAGGACTTTACGTACGACAGTCAATCTTCCTGAATGTTGTGTTCAGTGCATTGTGATCGATAGGGTGGCAGACATAGCTTCCTAAGGATAAAGGATATCAGCCTATTGTGGTCTCCCAATATATACTCGACGGTACGTGGGAGCACAAGTCCGTACTGGCACTTGTCGTATCAAAGAGGAGGAATCACCCAACCTACGATGAAAACGATAGTTACCAGGCTTTACGACGCCGGAATACATCTCTAGCATAGACTTCTAGATGTTGTGCGTTAGGTTCCAAAGCATTTTTATGTTAATAGAGGTTTACTTTATAGTTGATATTTCTTAAGAAGTTTGCCTTTCAAGGTTCACCATGTGATGTAGATGTACAACTCCTAAATATGCAATCTAAAATGATAAACAGTCGTTTATTTTCTTTTAGCAATGAAAATCCTAGCTACTAAGGAAAGAAAAATATGATTCTTTCAACATAGAGCAGAGAGCACACACTAAATGCACTTTTCCTAAATCAATTTCCGCATGCAGTCTAAATGCAAATGCACATGCATGTATTTTTTTTTTCAGTTCCCTTAATGTGAGAATGACAAAAAGAAAACTAAGTACAAATCTGAACTACTTTTCTTCGAAGTGACACTTTAACAATTTCTTTTCAAAAAACGAAAGGAAGACTAAGACGACACTTTCTCTTTCGAATGGAAAACTATTTTCGACACTTCAAAGAATTGATAATTCAAATCAAATATAATGGCAAAAGTGTAATCGACTATCTAAAAGAGGAAGACTTTACGACACTCTTTTTCTTGACTGAAAACGACAGTTGCGACACTTTCGAATCAAAAGACGATAGTTCGATTAAGCTACTGTTTGCAAAGGAGGACTATAAATGATGAAAAATACATAAAAAAAATTCACAATTCCTTATCAATGGAGGCTGAATAATGTGAAGGAAGAAGGTTTCAACAGTGATATACTGATCATAGACAGCAAAACTACTGAATAGAGCTGAAAACAATGAAGAAAAAACCAAAATCTGGAGGTAGAAATAGTCTCATTCAATCATCGCACCTGTCCTTAAGGAAAACAGGGATGCATCTCACCTGCAGCACACGGGAGGTGCGATGCATCCAGACTGCCAATGAGAGATAGTGCAATGGTCCAGGGACGCAACTGAGCTTGGTTTTCACCCATAGTTTGCAGCTAAGTCAGGGATTTAGGCTGAGCTGATGATAGACAGTGAACAAAAAGTATAGGGGCTGATCTAATGAGGTTATTGAGCTACCATCAGGGCACTTAGGATGTTTGCAAGTCAGATGTTTAGTTCATAAACCAACCCGGAGATTGACTGAATCAGCATTGATCTACTTTGCAGTTGCATAGCAATAGAAGTTCGAAGGCTAGCTGGCTTAACTTCAGGCTCCATCTGTAGTTTATACAGCAAACAACAATAACAAACAAACAAACTGTTCGTTCCCCAGCGGAGTCACCATTTTGTTTCTGGGAAAACTAGTGTCCATTCAGAGCTGCTAGTCCCACTAAGACGGGTAGATATCTTAGAAACAAACGATTCAAAGTAACTGGTGTTTTCCTTTTATGAGAGATAGATGAGAGAGAAGCAAAGAGTACCAACTTCAGTCTTTCGCTTGGCTCCTTACTTGTTTCCTCTCTCCTTTGATAGAGCTTCGCCACTCCTTTCTCACTTGTCCCGCTTCAAAGAACACCTGTAGAGTCAAAGCAACAGAATACCATCAAAGCATAGAGATATATAACCATAAACAATATAGAATCAGACGTACATTAACCATACAAATGCATACACAAATACAAGATTCAGAAATATACAAGTATATGGAGGAAAACTCAAATAGCTTTATTGATAGAAGTAGTAGAAGAGAGGATTACAACCCAGCTGTCTGATCCAGCGCCATCCTCCCAGCATGAAATCCCTCTTCACCTCATGAAAATCTAGATCACCCAACAATACAATGTCTCAAAGAGAAACCAACAACACTTCCTTACAAATTACAAAATTCCAGCCTTTGGATCTCTAGGATGAGGGATCCATATATAGATGTTTGCAGGGGAGTGAGTCAGCTTCTGGGATTTTGATTAGTGTCATTTCACTGATAGTTCTTGGTTCCACTTGGAGATTTCATGATCTCTTACTCATCCCTGGGCGAATTCAGAGAGGCAAGTGTCATATGAGCAATTTCTAGAAGATTCTCTTAGTGCCATTTGTCTACTCTCGCTCATCGCACCCTACAGAAGGGCTTTTCAGTATGCATTGCACCCTTTGTGTGTAGCAGGTGAGATGCATCACACCCTCAGCATGGAGCAGTCTGTATGGTCCAGTTTTGACTAGTTCTGAGCAGTTTTTCAGGGAGAACTTCTGGGAAATGATGTAATCAGTTGACCTTGATCCTTTAGGGTATGAAACAACACTTTTATGGGTTTGAGAGCCCTTGGTTTATTGACATATGTGATTGGGGTTGTAATGCCCAAATATGTCTATAACAGAGGGCTTCACATGGGATCGGAAAATCAAAAGGCGACGTCAAGGAAAGCAGCAGAGATGTGTGTGAGCAAGAAACTGGGAACTGTAGAACGTGGGCAGCAGGTACGAACCCTTGCACAACATAACCCTAGTGCAGTGAAACCATAACAGAGCTATATTTACTTGCATATTAAAGATTAGTAAAATTTGTCAAAATTTCTACACTTTAAAAATAAATTCCATCCTAAAGTGATTAAAAAAACGATAACCAAATTTATATCGTTTTCCATATATAAATTTACCATTTCCCCTACAACATCCCCTTATGTATATTTGTCTTTTCCCTGTAGTTATGTCTTTGTTATATTATTTATTTGTTTTAGGAGTTTGATATAAAAATCTAGTTACATCTCAAATTTCCATATTAAAATTCCAATTATAAATGGAGTTGCTTGGATTTGAAATTCTCACTATTTTTTTCAAATGTATTAAAGTATTTTTCGTAAAGTAGTCTGTCTGGATTTATAAGTATCTGTATGGATTTATGGGTTTTTATTCAATAAAAATCCATTGTGAATTTCCAGATATAAACAACCACTGTGAATTGCGAGGGGTTACCTATGTGACGTCAACCAAAATAGGGAGTGGGGGAGGGTCCACAATCATGGTTCCAACTCGAAGTTCTAGTTGATTAATTGAACAACATAGAATCCCTAGTATAATCCCATAACTCTTGTGAATTGCAAGGGGGATCCCTCTATAACATTAGTGAAAGGGTGGGTCTGCAATGGATATAGACTGTCAATTGAATCAACAATTTCTACTCATTAGAGCCTTTGGTCAATCGCACACTCTAAAGTACTCCTTATGGAATGGTAAAGAACTTACACAATGATACACACTTGATCCTTTCCTTGAGTCCTGACAAATTGCTCGTACAATGATCCTCACTTGAACTCTTCTTGTATGGGGATACTTGCAGCCCTGCCTTTGTGGTTGGGTTTCAATATGGCATGAATGCTTGGTGCACATGCTTAGATGTAGTTGATGTGATCTATATTCCAATTCTTGTGCTACAAAACTATAATCAAAACTAATTTTCAGCCACAATGCCTATGTTTGGGTTCCTACAAAAGAGAACTAAGATCCATCGAAATAAACCAATTGTAGAAATACATCTATAATCACAACGCAAACATGACACCTAGATAATCACTAGTATCTTAATAAGAACTTATTTTCAATTGTCATTCATTAAACATAATAACAATGAGGATTGCATAGTTTATTCACATTGTGCGGGAGCTCTCATGTTCCTCCTTGACCTCTGTGTGATCTATTCTCCCGTACTACCTCTTATTTTTTGCTCCTAAAAACCCCTCCTACCACCACACATATATTACACATGCATACTTTGAATATATTAGAAAATATTTAGATAGAAGAAAAAATAGTGTTTGGGCATCTATCCCAACACTACAGACACATCAACCTAACACTTATCGTTTTGACAAAGTACTAGCTCACAAAAACAAACTAACCACCTAGATTCTTCTAGAATATTGACACTTTCATTTACATCAAATTGCTTAATTTTGTACAAATTAGATTGGAGGGAATTGTTTTTCCCTTTCAAGATTACATGACCCCCTTAGGCCTAATCAAAATGGATTGTCTGGTGTTGATTCTCCTACATTAGACTCCCTAGGTGGAAATTTAATGACCTCCTGGTCATATGTTGTCATATTTGTTGTAGTATTATTGGATACCATACTTTGTGTTGTTCCTAGTCACGGGCTTGTTCCAATTATTATGTTGTTATCTTGAATGTTATAGGTTCTCATACCATGTTTTGTTGTGGTATTATCACTTTGTTTGATAAATCCTTTACATCTATCTCTATTCTTCTATTTTTTACCTCCTTCCCTTGGAGTATTATGACCTTTTCTTTGGTCATTATTGTTCCCATTCTACCACCATTATATAAAGGTTGTTTTTTAACCAAAACATAATATACCCAATTTGCTACTAATTTATTCTCTTCCATATGTTTTACAAAAATTATATCAACTATGATTTTAGTTTTACAACTCATGGGACCTTGGAAAATCATCGTTGTCACATATTCTTTTCACAAAAACTTCACTGTGATTATGCACCATTGATTGGGTGCTCCTTCACTGCTATTTTCCTGAACTGTCCTTTCTTGTTTGATAGATTGTATGTTTGCTTCAATGTAGGGGTTCACATCCTCTTTTAGGACCCTGTATACTTTGCACCAGTTTAGGTTGCCTTCAAATGGTTGTTCTATTTCTAAAGTCTTCCCTCTGCCCTTCTCTTTAACTGTCCTTCCTTAGATTGTTTCTTCCTTCAATATGCTAATGAAATAATCTTCTACCATATCTAATGCCTTCTTCCTCCTTTCCTTAAGGAGTTGGACTTTTATTCCTCCCTCTTTGAATATTTTCTTGCTTCATGTAAATTTGTAAAATATTTATTTCCCCATCAATTATGTAGCTGCATTGTTTCCTCTAGATTTCCTTTTCACCAATCAGGGTACTAGGGGAAAACCATGTTGGGCTTGAGAAATATGTCTCATTGATCTTTCTATATAGAATTGTTAGGCCATCTTTGTCAAATGGAAGAAGTCACACAATTAACATAACTCCACAAGAACAAACCTTAGCTAATGTACGAGCATATCCCTTATGGATAAAATCCTCAAGTGCCATAGAAATTGGTTTTCCACCAATCATGTGCAAGAGTCCATCTTCCATTAATTGTTGGGGTAAGGCACTTAATCCAAAATATAATATTTTCAGGTTTCCCTGTGAATTGAGGAGAATATTCCAAAGCTTTAAATCCATGTGGTAAACACCCTTACTATAAAAATAATCAACATCATCAATAAGTTGTTGGAAATATTTGTGTGCCTCAGTTTCATTGATCCGTTGTTGATGAAAAAAATTATCAAATAGTTCATCTCTAGTGACAAAATTCCAAATAACATAGGTCTTTTTCTGACTCATCAATACCTCCTGCTTCAGTATTATATTTGGTTTATTATCGTATGAATTTTCCTATGTAGGAACTTTCTCAATTGAAATTTTTGTGCCTCTTTGGAAAAACCATAATATGCACTCGATGCTTCTTTACCATGTTCATTATTTGGGTTTGAAATGTTGATGAAGGCTTCTTCTAGAATATGGACACTTTCATTTACATCAAATTGCTTAATTTTGTACAAATTAGATTGGAGGGAATTGTTTTTCCCTTTCAAGATTACATGACCCCCTTAGGCCTAATCAAAATGGATTGTCTGGTGTTGATTCTCCTACATTAGACTCCCTAGGTGGAAATTTAATGACCTCCTGGTCATATGTTGTCATATTTGTTGTAGTATTATTGGATACCATACTTTGTGTTGTTCCTAGTCACGGGCTTGTTCCAATTATTATGTTGTTATCTTGAATGTTATAGGTTCTCATACCATGTTTTGTTGTGGTATTATCACTTTGTTTGATAAATCCTTTACATCTATCTCTATTCTTCTATTTTTTACCTCCTTCCCTTGGAGTATTATGACCTTTTCTTTGGTCATTATTGTTCCCATTCTACCACCATTATATAAAGGTTGTTTTTTAACCAAAACATAATATACCCAATTTGCTACTAATTTATTCTCTTCCATATGTTTTACAAAAATTATATCAACTATGATTTTAGTTTTACAACTCATGGGACCTTGGAAAATCATCGTTGTCACATATTCTTTTCACAAAAACTTCACTGTGATTATGCACCATTGATTGGGTGCTCCTTCACTGCTATTTTCCTGAACTGTCCTTTCTTGTTTGATAGATTGTATGTTTGCTTCAATGTAGGGGTTCACATCCTCTTTTAGGAACCTGTATACTTTGCACCAGTTTAGGTTGCCTTCAAATGGTTGTTCTATTTCTAAAGTCTTCCCTCTGCCCTTCTCTTTAACTGTCCTTCCTTAGATTGTTTCTTCCTTCAATATGCTAATGAAATAATCTTCTACCATATCTAATGCCTCCTTTCCTTAAGGAGTTGGACTTTTATTCCTCCCTCTTTGAATATTTTCTTGCTTCATGTAAATTTGTAAAATATTTATTTCCCCATCAATTATGTAGCTGCATTGTTTCCTCTAGATTTCCTTTTCACCAATCAGGGTACTAGGGGAAAACCATGTTGGGCTTGAGAAATATGTCTCATTGATCTTTCTATATAGAATTGTTAGGCCATCTTTGTCAAATGGAAGAAGTCACACAATTAACATAACTCCACAAGAACAAACCTTAGCTAATGTACGAGCATATCCCTTATGGATAAAATCCTCAAGTGCCATAGAAATTGGTTTTCCACCAATCATGTGCAAGAGTCCATCTTCCATTAATTGTTGGGGTAAGGCACTTAATCCAAAATATAATATTTTCAGGTTTCCCTGTGAATTGAGGAGAATATTCCAAAGCTTTAAATCCATGTGGTAAACACCCTTACTATAAAAATAATCAACATCATCAATAAGTTGTTGGAAATATTTGTGTGCCTCAGTTTCATTGATCCGTTGTTGATGAAAAAAATTATCAAATAGTTCATCTCTAGTGACAAAATTCCAAATAACATAGGTCTTTTTCTGACTCATCAATACCTCCTGCTTCAGTATTATATTTGGTTTATTATCGTATGAATTTTCCTATGTAGGAACTTTCTCAATTGAAATTTTTGTGCCTCTTTGGAAAAACCATAATATGCACTCGATGCTTCTTTACCATGTTCATTATTTGGGTTTGAAATGTTGATGAAGGCTTCCTTAACCTTGTTTTCTTATTGAGCTTTGTTGTTGTCATAAAAGACAACCTTTTACTCCCCACCTGTCAACATACTTTCCTATTCATCAAGCAAAGTCTTATCTACTAAAGGTAAACCCATTACCTTAGCATATGCAACTTCCTTCATTGCATGTTCACTGGGAATAACATTCCCTTTCATTATCACAAATCTATTTCCCTTCATTTCATTCACTCAATCCTCCTTGGCTTTGTCGTAGAGACAATTCTACCTTATCTTCTTATTTTGTGACAACCTTTAATGAGTTTCCTCCTTCATTACTAACAAAATCTGCATTCACAAAAACCTTCTCAAATTTAAAATCGCAAGGTTCTCTAGTGTCATCCTCTATCATTAGCTTTTTCTATTGTTTTGCATTTTTCACATAATCCATGAGACATTCCATCAATCTCCTTTGCTCATCTTCACCATCATTTTCACCCAGAAATGCTCCTTGTTCTAGTTCACAGAGGCACACATTCACTCCCTCATACTCAATTTTCCTGAGTTCTTTATTTTTTAATGAGACACTCAAAATGTGCTTTAGCTTCTCTATTTGACCTTTTTCCTCCTTAACACCCAACCATGTCTATGGTCTCCTTCAATTTCTTGTAGCAACTACATCACTATGCTAAGCCTTTCCTTTAACTCAACAAATTCATTGTCAAATTCGTCTTGATTCATCCTTCCCCTTATGCCATGTGCTTTGGCGTCTTCTTTTCCTCTATTGTGGCATGCACTTGAACCTTTGTAAAGACCATCGATAGCAATTTTTATTCCTTATCTATGAACTTCCTATGGCTCACCATGAGTCGCAATCAAGCCCTGGTAACAAGTATTCTCCATTAACCTGTTACCCCAATACCTCACCAAGCCTTCCCTATAGCTTAGCCTTTTAGTATTCATGTAGTTCTCTCCTCTAGATCCTCCTAAGCACTCCTTTATCTTATGGGATTCTACACCTACTACCCACCTCTTGAGAAATTCACTTGTCCTCCTCCTTTCCAACTTCAGTTGGATCTTGTTAATGTTATTTTTCATGATCCTTAATAACATCACTTGTTCTCTATTATATCTCTTCTAATTGTAGTCAATGGCACCATATTTTCTTCCACTAATGCTGCCTGCAGTTGTCAACTTCTTCACTAGGTTAAAATAAAACCAAAATACCATGTTTCCTTGTCAAGTCTCCTCAACACTAAAATCCGCAATTCTTATTCATTTAGTGCTCTATTATGCTTGGGATGCTCTCCTCCAAATCTTCTTATTGCTTGGCTATGAATATCCTTAATCTGCGTTATTCCACTTCCTCTGGATTTTGGTTCTTTCCCCAATCCCCATTCTAAGGTTCTAATTCCTTTTTCTACTTGTAATGTTATAATACTACCAACAATCTTCGCTCCCTTAGTATGTGGTTACAGGAAATTAAAAATTCCTATAACTAATAACACAAAGCATTTCTTGTTATACTCAACTATAATTTATCACACAAACTACATTTCTAGTTGTTACTCATGCAAATATATGATAGGCTCATCATCCTATCACATGATAGACTCTAATACACTTAGATTCATTCTGAATTTGGACCTTGACTTCATTAAAGAAGAGGCTTGCGTACATGATTTAAGAACAAGTAACTAAATCTAAAAAATCCTACCTTTAAGTATTGAATTTATCATATGAGCAACATATACAGTTTAAATTACAGAGATTGAAATTGTGAGGTTGTTTATTCAAAAACTCAATCAAAATTTTCACCATTTTACTACATACTAAATCACCATTCTAACAAAGTTTGTTCAGTGGTTAACTTACTAGCCATCTCAGGATCTAAGTGTAGCAATTTTTACCCCTTTACCGATTTTAACCATGAGCTGGGCACATTCTTTGAATCCTCCACAAGTAGTCTCTTTAATCTCGCTCCTTGGCTCACTCTCTCCTCCACGAGGAATTTATTCAAATATTTTGGCTAGTTTCAATTTCTCTCTAGTCACTTCTCAATCCCCAAAGGGTTTTACTGCAAAAGAGAATTAATATCCATGGATAAACCATTGGCAAAGATACATTTGTAATAATAACCCAAACATGATACCAAGAGAATCACTTGTTCTTAATACGAACTCAGTTTCAATTCTCAGTCATTAAACATTAATAACATTGAGGATTACATAGTTTACCATTCACACTATGTAGGGGTTCTTGTGCTCCTCCTTGAGCTTTGTGTGCTCTATTCTCCCCTACTAACTCTTATTTTCTTTGCACTTAAAATCCCCTCCTACAACTACACATATATTACACTTGTATACTTTTTACAAATGAGAAAATATATTAACAGAACCAAATGTTCAGACATCTCTACCAACTCTACAGATACTTCAACCTAACACTTGTAATTTTGACAAAGGCCCATTTGGACAAAACACCAACTCACCAAAACAACCTAACCACCCAAATTATTCTAGAATTTGGACACTTGTGTTTACATCAAATTTCCTAATTTTGTAAATTAGATTGGAGGGAAATGTTTTTCTCTTTGGATATCACATGATCCCCTTAGGCCTAATCAAAATGGATGACATGGGAATGATGCTCCTGCATCAATTTTCTTGTCATCCTCCTCAACAACATCAAATATCATAGAATTCCATGGATAAACCCTCAACTAGCACATAATGAAAAATAAAATTTTGGATCAATGTTGCCAATATCAATTACTAAATCTATAAGGGACATACTATAATGCCAAGCTATATGAAAAGTAATAGATTTATGTTCTAGGGGTTTCCTAGTTCTATTAACAAGTGATGAAGCTTATTATGTGATAAAAATGACTTTAGATATGTGTGATGTAGGTAGAAAATTTAAAACATGCATTAATGATAAGGTTACCGAATCAAGATGTATATGAGAGTGTAGTTGACCACTTTGATTGTAATTTGGCTAAGGGATTTGCTCCTTATCTTAGTTCCTGGTGGATTTTCAACATTCCACACTCCTTAATTATTTGGTATGGGCAACCACATGGGACTTGTTGACAAAATGGATCCATATTCTTTGGCTTGTATTTTATTACATTTTGAGTATATGACATAAATTTATGCCCCTTATCATGGTTGGGAAATGGAAACTTGGCTGGAAATATCCCAAGGGAAGGATAATACCTATTTTAAATGACATTCCTTCTTAATTGAAGGGGTGACACATACATTGAAATTGTTATAGCGCCATGCTTTATGAATGTGGAATCATTGATCCAAGGGGATTTGGGTGTTCAACAAATTGGTCAAGGAAATAGGGTCTTACATTATCTCAATAGTATCTAAGGGGATAGCACTCTCCTAATCATTTCCTCCTTGTGTCTCTATGCATGCGAGCATTAATATAACTATAGACTTGCATTTAGTAGAGAGCCTCTTACCTATGTAGCCATACCAATCCTTAAATTGGTGTAACCAGGTAACCCCATGAATTATTTTCTAGCTTCCTAGCCTTATTTCCAATTTCCATCTCTCTAACCCTATTCATAATCCATTAAGTAACATTAATGAATGACCAATTGAACATATTGATTCAAAATCCATCAAGTAACATTAATCTATCAACAAACAACCAATTAAACATAACAATGGATTGATTGTAACATCAAATATAGGAACAATGGAAGACCTTCATTGTGATTTCCTATAGTAGTTGTACCTATATCATTATTTTATATCAATTCTATGTATTTTAGAAGAATGCTAGCTTCTTTATATTAATATTAGTTGCTTCATATTAATTCTATGTACTGTAGGAGAACATTGGTTATCTCGTGTACATATAAATTATTAAAACCACATCATTTTCCATCAACATTTCCTTATTATGTGTTGTTTTTGAAAAAAAGTGTTTCAATGGCAACTTTGAAGCTAATTGTCAAGTAAGGGTAGACCGAGTGGTTGAGGTGGACTGTTAACACCCTGAAATGACACGCTTAGCCTATATTGATTAGGCTCAAAAAGTATGCAACCCCAGGGAATTTTCACTCCGTCCATGGTCAAAACGGGACATCTCGCCTCTTACTCCCAATATGAAGTAATTCAATGACATAGCATATTTTTGTGAATGCACTTTATTTAGAAATGATCCCAAAAGCCTAATTCGTAAAACCTTTCATGTGAATACATAACTATTAGTCAAATGACATATGTGGCATAGGAGATCATGCAACCATCCTCGTGATTATCACATAAAATCGATTTCAATCAATATATAACATCACATGGATCTTTTTTGAAGACCAATCTTTCCTTTTTACTATTTTTTGAGTTTTTAGGTTGATAGTGCAGCTGCTAATGATCAAGCTCAAAAAGCACCCTTGAAATGATCTGTAAACTGTCATGGATATTCCACTAGACAGTTCGTCACAACGGATCTTATAATATTATATTAAAAATATGAGATTCTACTCTATTACAGTTTTATTTAATTTCTAGATCTGTTAAATTAACTGTAATTAGTGCATGCATGTAAAAGTAAATCAAGCAGAAAAGTAGAGAACGAAAAAATAATCCCACACACACATAATACACAAGATATGCTCTCTAGGAAACCCTTTCGAGAGAAAACTCAACTGAAAGGTGAGGCCGCTTCTCTCTCTTTCTCTATCTAGAAATATGGTTGTAGATACAAAGAAGTAATGTTTGTGGCCCGTGGGCTACTATAGTGCACATGTCCTCTCTGTGTTCTTAGCCTCCTATTTCTCGTGGCTATATTTTCTCAACTATGGGACAAAATACTCTCGAAAGAATGGAATGCCTCTTCCTCCTAATGGCCCAGTTATAACACAACTTGATAGCCTACTAGTGGTTAAGTTTGACTACATCAACTTTTAACTAGAGTTATAAAATTTACTCTTCTAGAGTCTTTTACATCACAAACATGTGGCTAGCCCCTTTTCCATGAATAATGGGGGCTGACGTGACATCTTCCCAAACTATAGGTGTGAAAACAGGAAGGTCAACTTCTGAGTGACATAAATTTTGCATACAAACTCCGATTGACGCAATTTTTGCGCTGTTGGAAAACTTTCTATGTGTAGAATAACATGAAAAGGTGATACATTTAAGAATAAAAGTTTTTCTCCCAAAAATCATCGTTTGATGCCTCAAAACGCTCCCAAAAGGTTTCAGACCCTGTTTCGCCAAACTGGGTCCCGCCAGTGAAAATGGTCTTGTGAACTGATTCCTCCACTTTTTCCACTCCAAATGCATCGAGATGGATGAAAAAAAATATAATGATCCAATTAAGATCATGACATTAAGGTACCATTTGCAGAGCTAATACAAGATATATTGAGACTGAGATTGGAAAGTCGAAAACATTTTGAAAATGAGAAGCATGGCTTAAAGAATTAGGTTGCGATTGGATGTGAAAGATATTTCCAAATTTCCTATTTTTTATTTTGAATAGTTGAACTCTTTGGTAGATCAGTGTCACCAGTATGGATCTATTCTCATATATATCCCAACTTGCAAGTTTGTTTAGTTTTTGCATTACATATGTTGTTTTCTCCTCGTACTTCTTATTAGTTGATATTTATTCTATGATATTTCTACATTCATTATACTAAATTTATTATCCCAACCAATTTGTTTTTTTATTTTTTAATAAAAAATAAATTAGTTAAATATTTGCTTTTACAATAACTGTTATAGTAGATTTTTCTTCCTAACATTTTGGGTAATTGCAAACTTTAATACCTAGTATATATATTTAACAGTTTGGGTGATTACAAACTTTAATACCAAATATATATTTACCAACTTTTTAAGTGTTCAGTTATAATGATAATTATGGGGTATGTATACATTAAATAAAATCAAATGTAAATATAAAAATTGAGAAGTTTGTAAGTAATGAATGTCTATAGTGTTATTCTAAAAGAAATAAAATTGTTCATTACAATCTATCTATTTTTAATTTTCTTTTTCCTTTTTGAGTTTGTTTATTTTCATGGCAAAGGCCCCATTATAACAGGGTCAATTTGCTATGTAAATAAAACATAAAAAATGTTTTTTTTTTATAACTATCTTCCTTGAATTGTTCAGGGGCTAGGGGAGATATGATGAAAAATATTGGGTGGTGGGAGATATTATGCAAGGGGTGATGAGGGATATTATGCAAAACAAATATTTTTCACACAATATCTCTCTCCACCTCATGTTTTTCATCATATATCTTGCACCCTCGAACTTGAGGTGGGGTGTGAGGAGATATTAATGTGAAACATGGTGTACAAGGATTTATTATACAAAACAAATATGCTTTGTATAATATTTTCCCCCACCCCAACCCATATGAGGGTAGGAGTAGGGTGAGATATTATCAAGATATTATATAAAACAAATATGTTTTGCACAATATCTCCCCCCATCCCATGTAGTGCATAATATCTTCCACCAACCCCACCCTCATATTCTGCCCTCATATTATGAGGGTTGGGTTGGGGGGAAGATATTATGTGAAACATATTTGTTTTGCATAATATTGCCCCCTACCTCCACCTTCACCCTCATCCTCATATTATGAGGATGGGGTGGTGGGAGACATTAAGCGAAACATATTTGTTTTGCATGATATCTTTGCCACCCAACCCATTATTAATGGGTAATTTTCATAGATGTTGTTCTTGTTAAATTGAATTAAGTGATAAGAATAATAAAGGGATCAAAGCATGGAAGTAAACATAAAGTTTTAGTAAATATTTTTAGTAATTTTGATTTATGCAATGAATTTCATAAATTAAATAAATGTTCATAAGAAAGTGTAAAACAACACATATGAGTTGATATATCATCACATCTATGGGAATATGCACATACATATTTTGATCATTCAAACAATCGAAATCAAGCATATGTAGAAATATATTTTTCTAAACCTAAGGGGAATTAGTGCAATGTGGGATATGGATTCTAGTAGAGTACCCCTTGGAGATGCGGAAATGCAACCAAAACACACTCTGCATTCATGAATCAACATGTGTTTGGGCACATAGACATGTATCTTTTGATTGCTCAAAGAATGGGAATCAAGTATATGCAAAAATAAATAAATAAATTCTACAGCTAAGGGAAATTAGTGTAAAATATGAAATTCGTTGTAGCTGAGAAACCCTTGGAGATGTGGATATGCAACAAAAATTCCAGAATCAACACAAACCTGTAACAAATCGGAGCAAGACAAGGAGACACCCATAAATGTACCACCCATTCTCAATGTCAAATCGGAAATTATTGATTAAATCTTAATTTACCTCTCTAAAGTTGAGTATCAAGTTGGTTGACACTGTAAATATGCATTCTCCCCTTTCTTTCTTGGATCTTCAAGCTATATATGTGTGCATCATCCTCTTTTTTCATATCTTCAAGCTCTATAAATATGCATCCTCCCTTTTGATTTAAATTTTCAAACTCTATATGTATCCGTCCTCCTTTTCTGTTCACATTTAAAAACTAAGAGAAGAGACATTTGGACAAGAAAATTGGTTTTGTAGAGAGATGCCCATACCACTCTTAAGAAGAAATGAAATACCACTTGTTAGAAAATTATATATTACAAAGCAATGGAACACATAAAATATTGCAGAAATATAAACACAGAAAACACATAAAACAAGAAAGACACATATATACGTGGTTCACCCAATTTGGGCTATGTCCAAAGAGAAACAACCAATCCTTCCTTTTATATTATCCAACAAAATGAAGAGATACAAGCTACAACAGATCCGCTGTAATTCCCTCTTCGCTCTCACACAATCTCATCTCTCTTTCTCGTTCGCAAAACACACCTACACATACACAATACAATTCCCTCATATATAGCAAGGGGTTGCCTTCTAGGGAAAAAAACCCTAAATTAAACATAATTTCTACTGTCAGATTTCCACCTAATTAACGATCGAGATTGACTACAAAATTACAACATTTTACAAGGCAATTTTACATTTATTTTTAGCTCAGGGGGCGTTGCCCTCGATCCCTCGCTGTCGCCCCCCCTAGACCCCCTTGGCAGCGCACATTTACAGGCGGCGTTGCCGCCACATTACGAATTGGTGTCCAACGCAGCGATACCTCTGAATAAAGAAGATAATCAGGCTCCACACCCAACACCACTCCTCAAAATGCTATTTTAAAATAGTTAATGGTATACTATATATGTTTTTAATAATTCAATATTTATTAAATATATAATGAGCTAAATAATGCATAAAGTTGTATCTTAAAACTAGATTAGATCCATCTTAATTTTAGATCTACCAAGCCTAGAGAGTGACTAAATCTCTTCTCACTTTAAAAGAAGTTTGCACCTTAGATTTGATCTCATCCATGTCTTGGTTGATCTCTCTCATATCTTGGTAGATCTCACTAGGACTACATCTTCATCATGTCTAACTTCTCACTCGGGGATAGCACAAGATTTGACCCCAAAACTTCCTCTCCCATGTCTTGGTTGATCTCTCTCATATCTTGGTAGATCTCACTATGACTACATCTTCATCATGTCTAACTTCTCACCCGGGGATAGCACAAGATTTGACCCCAAAACTTCCTCTCCCATGTCTTGGTTGATCTCTCTCATATCTTGGTAGATCTCACTAGGACTACATCTTCATCATGTCTAACTTCTCACCCGGGGATAGCCCAAGATTTGACCCCAAAACTTCCTCTCCCATGTCTTGGTTGATCTCTCTCATATCTTGGTAGATCTCACTAGGACTACATCTTCATCATGTCTAACTTCTCACCCGGGGATAGCACAATATTTGACCCCAAAACTTCCTGTAAGATTTAATTTCCACGGCCATTGTCAATTAAGCTACCCCAAACATAAAAACATTTATATTTATAATTAAATTACTTAATTTCATAAATACAAGTGAACAAACATTTATATTTATAATTAAATTAGTTAATTCTTTTTCATAAATATATTTTCACGCCTAAATTAATAAAATAATATAATCAATCATACATTTCCAATCATAATATAACACCATACATTTTTCAAATTAATAAAAAATAGTTTTAAAAATTTCCCAACTTTTGAAGAGAGGAGAAAGTATTATAAAGTTTGTGGACTTTCTGACCAAGACAACTCAGATGAAAAAACATCTTGATACTTTGCTTCGCGTCCACGAAAGAAAGAGTGCACACCATTACAGATGGAGGATGGATGAGATGCTTTGCCACGTGGAGATATTAATCATGTGAGTTAACTGAACGAGATGTTGGGGATTTTTCTATGGGGAAAATACCAAAACCAAGATTCAAACTAAACACAGAGACAATGCTCTGTTCTTTGACTCCAGGATCTTTTGTGCACAGGAAGACTTAAAAAAAATTTCACAGAGAAACAGAGTAATTCACCACCATTAAAACATTCTATTCATTAAAAACTGATACAAGCTTAATCCTCTTTTACTGAGAGGGATTTACCACTGTAAAATCATTTTCATATTCACTGTTGTGAAGAACAACTTACTGCTGTAACAAAAGTTTACATGAGTTTACTGCTGTAAAACAAAATTTACACAGGCTTACAAAATTCGCTCCACCATCTTCTTTATGCACTGCTGTGCAAAACCACACATGGTTTTTCGCTATGGCCAACACAAAAAAAAATTACATCACTGGTTCCATTTCGCTGCTGCGAACACACACACATAAATTCCTCCCGTGTGCCATACACAACAAAGATGCAGAGCACACTATATTTTTCTGCTCCATCGTTCCTCTTTCAAAATAGTCAAATGCATGAGCACTTTTCATTTTTTGAAAACAAAATAAAAAAAAACAATTACTTTTACGTGCCGTAAAATATTTTTAACACCCATGCCTTTCTTTAAATGCACCATACCTCCGATACATATAAAAACATTAAAATTTAAATCACCTACCAATACTTCTACGGGCACATTAACTACATTATTATTGGCGGTCAACACAAAATTGAATTCACTCCACGCAAGGCTTTTAATATAGGCTCGTATGCATCTTCAATCAATCAACGGACGAAAATACGGGAGCAGATCCTACGGTGGAGAAAGATATCGGAAGCCCTCACTTGAGTGAACGATAGCTCCCGATATGTCAGAGTTGCTTACGTCAGGCGAGAGCCACGTGCCAGCACCAAAACGCATCGGAGGCCAATATACGGAAACAACTTTTCGTGGGAAGGCGGTGCGATATGCCCTGGGCGGTTTGTGGTTTCATGCTGGTGGTTTTGGGTGAGAACGCACGGCTGCGTTGAAATTATAACTTCAACACTCCCCTTTAATTTCAACAGCTGGGCATTCGGTCATACCGAGACACTTTCTCAAAAATTCAAAGCTTTTCTGATCAAGTGGCTTTGTCAAGATGTCTGCAACCTGTTCCTGGGTCCTGCAATGTTCGAGGACAATTTCTCCATTGTTCACTAATTCTCTGATGTAGTGAAACCTGGTATCAATGTGTTTCGTTCTCTTATGAAACACTGAATTCTTTGACAATGCAATAGCTGAGCTATTGTCACAAAAAATCACTGTCGCTTTTGCCTGCTCTTGGCCTAAGCTTCTCAACATTCTTCTCATCCACACTGCTTGATATGCTGCTGCTGTAGCTGCCACATATTCAGCCTCTGCTGTAGACAATGCTACAATGGACTGCTTCTTAGAAGCCCATGAGATGGCTCCTGAACCCATATTAAAAACATAACCGGAAGTGCTCTTCCGATCATCTACACTTCCAGCCCAATCGCTATCAGTGTATCCAACCAAATCTGAATGTTCTGAGGCATTATATAAAATTCCAAACATTTTGGTACCTTTGACATACCTTAAAATTCTTTTCGCTGCCTGCCAATGTGCCTCCTTTGGCCTCTCCATAAATCTGGAAATCAAACTAATAGCATACATTAAATCAGGCCTAGTTGCTGTTAAATACATAAGGCTGCCCACAATGCTTTTGTACAGGCTAGGATCAAAATCCTTGCTGCTGTCCTCTCTGCTGAGTTTTAATCCCATCACTGTGGGAGTGATTGCTGCCTTGCATTCTTGCATGTTAAATCTGCCCAGAACTTGATTTACATATCTTGCTTGAGATATAAAAATTCCTTTTTCATTTTGATCTACTTCTATGCCTAAGAAGTATCTCAACAAACCCATGTCAGTCATTTCAAATTCATCCTTCATGACTGATTTAAAATTCTCAATAAGATAAATATCATTTCCAGTGAAAATAACATCATCTACATACAAGACAACAATTAAAATTTTACCATCCTTTTCCTTGATGTAGACTGTGGGTTCTCCTTCACATTTGTCAAATTCATTCTCCAATAGATATGAATCTATCCTGCTGTACCATGCTCTTGGCGCTTGCTTCAGCCCATAAAGAGCTTTCTTCAATTTGCACACTTTGTGCTCTTCACCTTTCTTCTCATATCCGAGAGGCTGTTCCACATAGACCTCTTCCATTAACACTCCATTTAGGAATGCTGATTTCACGTCCATTTGGTAGACTTTCCATTTGTTTTGAGCCTCTATGGACAGCACTGCTCTCACGGTTTCCATTCTTGCAACCGGTGCGAAAGTCTCCTCATAATCTCTCCCATACTGCTGCTTGTACCCTTTGACAACCAGCCTTGCTTTATGCCTTTCAATCTTGCCTTCAGCATTGCTCTTGGTCTTGTAGACCTATTTCACACCAATAATTTCTTTGCCTTTTGGTAGATCAACCAAATCCCATGTTTTGTTTCTCTCTATGGCATTCATCTCCTCATCCATAGCTTCTATCCATTTCCTATCTTTAATTGCATCTTCGAAATGAATAGGATCATCAACATGACAAAACAAGGCAAATAAGGAATTCATTCCTTCTTCATAAATTTCACTTAGACTTCTAAACTTCTTACCTCGTTCACTTGGTGTGCAAGTGCTTGAAGATGCACTTGAATTTCCTCCTTGTGGTGTGCTTGGAGAAGCACTCTCATTGATCCTCAATGGTGTCCCCTGCTGTCCTTGTGTTGGCGCTGCTATTTGGGGATGCATTTCAGCCACCTCCTCTTCATCTTCATCATGAGACAAACAGTTCTTGACATTCACTGTTTTCTCTATGCTTCCATCCCAAGCTTCCTCTTCAATGAATTGAACATCTCTGCTTACAAAGAACTTCTTGGTAGATGGGATGTACAGCCTGTAGGCTTTGGATTCATCACTGTATCCAATGAAGATGCATTTCTCCCCTTTGTTGTCCAACTTCCTCCTTAGCTGATCTGGTATGTGTGCATAGGCCACACATCCAAAAACTCTCATGTGGGTGACTCCTTGCTTTCTCCCACTCCATGCCTCTTCGACACTTTGTTCAAGACTGCTTTTGTAGGACACCTGTTCAATATATAAACTGCACAATGTACAGCTTCAGCCCAATACTCATTTGGCAAATGCTTTGCCTTCAACATGCTCCTTGCCATTTCCATGATGGTTCTGTTCTTCCTTTCAGCAACTCCATTTTGCTGTGGGGTGTACCGAGTTGTGAACTGTTTATGTATTCCATTTTCTCTACAAAACTTTAGGAATTCATTTGAGATATACTCACCTCCTCTATCAGTTCTCAATACTTTTATGTGCAGCCCGCTTTGGTTCTCCACAAGTGCTTTGAAATTTTGGAATTTCTCAAACACTTCACTTTTGTTTTTGAGGAAATATATCCAAGTCTTTCTTGTAAAGTCATCAATGAATGTTAGGAAATATTGGCTGCCTGCTAATGATGGAGCTTGCATTGGTCCACACAAATCTGAGTGGATAATCTCTAAGGGTGCCTTTGCCCTTATGCTCTTCCCTGATGGAAAACTTTCTCTGTGTTGTTTTCCCAATATACAACCTTCACAAAGGCTGTCCGGCTTCTCTATCAATGGTAATCCCTTTACCATTCCTTTTCTGCTCAATAAGTTTAGACCTCCAAAATTTAGATGACCGAATCTCAAGTGCCATAACCAGTTCTCATCCTTTGGCACACTTTGGAAGGCCTCTTGGGTGACCGCTGCCATTTCCCTTTTGTTCTTCATGTCTGCCCTGATCCGGAGAGGGAACATCCTGTTCCTTGTCATCTTCACTTCAGCAATGCATCTTTTGCTGGGTGGTATGTCCATGATGGTGCACACATCATTTACAAAGTAAACATTGTAACCCTTTTGGATAAGCTGTCCAACACTCAATAGGTTACATCTCATTCCGAGGACATAGTAGACATCTGCTATGGTTTTCCTTTCTCCTTGTTTTGTAAATATTTTTACTTCCCCTTTTCCCATAACAGACACTTTACTATCAGTTTCTAGTGTGACCTCTAATTTCAAATTCTGATTTAAGGCTGAAAAGAGGGCTATATTCCCTGTCATATGGTTGCTGCAACCTGAGTCTAAAAACCATATGTCCTCACTATGTGTTTCAGCCATGTTACAAGCTAACAGGACATTTTCTTGACTGTTGTTTTCTCTTGTAACATTTGCATTTTGTCTGCTGTTCTTATCATGTTGTTTCTTTCTACAATCACTAGCATAATGTCCATACTTTTTGCAATAATAGCATTGAACATTAGATTTATCATACCTTTGTCCTTGAGCCTGATACTGATCTCTTTGTTGGCTGCTGCCTTGACCTTGGTTCTGATTTGTATTGCTGCCTCTTCCTTGTGCATTTGATGGGCTGTTCCTTCCACCTCTGTTCTGGCTTCTGCCTCTTCCTCTTCTGTTTCCTCTTCCTTGACCTCTTCCTCTTCCAAAGGACATCTGGGTCTTGAAGGCTTGCTCAAGAGATGAGTTTTCATTCCTACTCAACCTCTGCTCATGTGTTATCAGTGATGCATGTAGCTCATCAACTGAATAGTTTGAGAGATCCTTTGTCTCTTCAATGGTGGTGACTATGGCATCGAACCTTGAGGGTAAGACCCTCAATATTTTCTCCACTATTCTTCTATCTTCAATTGTTTCTCCATGAGTTCTCATTTGTGTGATTACTCCAATCACATGAGTGAAGAATGATTCAATGTTGTCTGACTCCTTCATTTTCAAGTTTTCAAAATCCTTTCTCAGCAATTGTAGTTTTGCTATCTTCACTCTCTCCATGCCTTGATAGGCTGTCTTAAGGGTTTGCCATGCTTCATTTGATGTTTTAGCTGCTGCTATCCTTGGAAATATACTCTGGTCTACTGCTAGATGCAACAATAAAATGGCCTTTGCATCCTTCTTCCTATTGCTCTTCAGCTGATCTCTCTCTCCCTGAGTTAGTGCAATGAACTCATTTTCATCTGCTACTTCTTCAAAACCATCTTCAACTGTTTCCCATAAATCTTGAGAGGCAAACAGGGCTCTCATAGTTATTGACCAGTAGTCATAGTTCTTCCCATTAAACTGTGGGAGCTGGGTGTTAAACAAACCCATACCAGTGCTTGTGCTGACCATTCCTTGTATTCTGATCTATGCCTCTAAATCCTTGACTGTGTGTTTAAAATAGCTGACTGTTTCTTCAGCAACACAAAAAAAACTTTTGGAATACCTGACTCCTTTGCTGTCTGAGTCTTCTGTCTGCCTGAGAAGTTTTGCTGCAGCAACAACCTTCTCCCTTCAGCTTCTTTAACTTCTTTTAAAGAGCCTGGTCCTGCTCTGATACCACTGTTGGGGATTTTTCTATGGGGAAAATACCAAAACCAAGATTCAAACTAAACACAGAGACAATGCTGTGTTCTTTGACTCCAGGATCTTTTGTGCACAGGAAGACTTAAAAAAAAATTTCACAGAGAAACAGAGTAATTCACCACCATTAAAACATTCTATTCATTAAAAACTGATACAAGCTTAATCCTCTTTTACTGAGAGGGATTTACCACTGTAAAATCATTTTCATATTCACTGCTGTGAAGAACAACTTACTGCTGTAACAAAAGTTTACATGAGTTTACTGCTGTAAAACAAAATTTACACAGGCTTACAAAATTCGCTCCACCATCTTCTTTATGCACTGCTGTGCAAAACCACACATGTTTTTTCGCTATGGCCAACACAAAAAAAATTACATCACTGGTTCCATTTCGCTGCTGCGAACACACACACATAAATTCCTCCCGTGTGCCATACACAACAAAGATGCAGAGCACACTATATTTTTCTGCTCCATCGTTCCTCTTTCAAAATAGTCAAATGCATGAGCACTTTTCATTTTTTGAAAACAAAATAAAAAAAAACAATTACTTTTACGTGCCGTAAAATATTTTTAACACCCATGCCTTTTTTTAAATGCACCATACCTCCGATACATATAAAAACATTAAAATTTAAATCACCTACCAATACTTCTACGGGCACATTAACTACATTATTATTGGCGGTCAACACAAAATTGAATTCACTCCACGCAAGGCTTTTAATATAGGCTCGTATGCATCTTCAATCAATCAACGGACGAAAATACGGGAGCAAATCCTACGGTGGAGAAAGATATCGGAAGCCCTCACTTGAGTGAACGATAGCTCCCGATATGTCAAAGTTGCTGATGTCAGGCGAGAGCCACGTGCCTGCACCAAAACGCATCGGAGGCCAATATACGGAAACAACTTTTCGTGAGAAGCCGGTGCGATATGCCCTGGGCGGTTTGTGGTTTTGGTGGTTTTGGGTGAGAACGCACGGCTGCGTTGAAATTATAACTTCAACACGAGAAGGCATCCACGAAATGAACGAATGCTTTTCAGTGGAACCAATGACCGACCCTTTACAACGAATGCTTTTCGGTGGAACAAATGACTGACCCTGATTGAGACTCTGTAGAAAATTATAATTTTAAATTATTATACATTTAAATTATTAAATTTGTATAATGTATACATTAAAAATAATAATTTAAATGACAAAAATCTAATCAGAATCCAATCACTGAAATATGACAGAAATGGCCAAAAACTCACCTAAAACCATCCAATTTTAAAATATTTAAAAGTTAAATATAATTAAATTAAAAAATAAAAAATAATAAAGTTTACTTTATAAATTTATTTTAGTTTACAACGATGTGTTAAAGTCAAGGAATTTCCAAAGAATGAAGACCAAACAACATTTTCTTTTTTTGTTTTAGCAGCACACCGGAAGCTTCCTCATGCCTAGTGAACTCACTTATTGGTGCCTGACCCTCATGGATTCAAAGCAGAATTGAACTCGCTTAGTTTGGCACAGGGCTTCAACCCACTGGACTACTCATCGAACTAATAATCTCAGACTGATTGTCATATTTCTCTACCTTGTTATTCAAAACAAAAGAAGAACCAAAAAAAGAACTGAGACTCTCTCTGCATTGTTATTTTCTCTTACATAGTAGTTTTTTTCAGTGGAGGTGGATTCCCCTGTGACTCCAAGTACTTAAAAGGGCTTGCGCCAAGCAGCGGCAGTGGTTTGGGGCTCGGCAATATCAGTGTGCAAAGCTTTCCGGGCATATCTGTTGAGTTTTATTCAGAATCTCATGGGTAATTCTGGCTCCCATCCACGAGGTACGATTCCCAGTCAAATTGGGAATCTCTCAGAGTCCGGAGGAGTCGCAGAATACGAAGATTTCAACCGTCCTACAATCCAGGTGTTCTGAAAAAAAAAAAAAAATTATTCCGTAGTGAATACATTTCATGCTCGTAGATCTGGGCTTCATAGGGATTTTTTTGAGAGTTAATGACGTTTTATCCAATCGTCGTATTTCCTTTTTGCAGACTTGGATTCTGAAGATTCACTGTTCGTGCGAGGGATGCCAGGAAAATGTCAAGAGAGTTCTGCGGAACATCGATGGTAAGAATCGTTGCGATCCCGCATGTTTGCACATAATTAGTTTTGTTTTCTTTAGTGCAGGTCGCGTCTTCGAATCTTGTTATGGATATTTACTAACCATATGGCTCGTTGTTGCAGCTGTGCACACCGTCAATATCGATCCTGGCGAGCAGAAGGCGACTGTTACAGGAACACTGGTGTCTGCTGATGTCTTGTTGAAGAAGTTGCAGAAGAAATGTGGGAAGCATACAGAGTTGTGGCCAGTGACTCAGAATAATCAGAAGAAAGAGTCCAAGACACAGAATCAACACAAACAGCAGAATTCAGGCAAAGATGTTGGTGGTGATAAGAAAGAACATACAGCGATGGCTCAGAGAGAAATGCAGAGGAACGAGGCCAAGACACAAAATCAATACAGAGAGCAGAATTCAGGCAAAGATGTCGGTGGTGATAAGAAAGAACATACAGCGTTGGCTCAGAGAGAAATGCAGAGGAAGAAGCCCAGGGATCCGAAGCAACAGACAGAGCAAAATCCGGGTAACGATGGAGCTGGTAATGCGGGTAACGATGGAGGTGGTAAGTCGAATGACAATGCTGCAGTGGTTCAGAGCAAAATGCAGAACAAGACGCTGAAGACACAGAAGGAGCAGAATTCGGGCCGACACGAAGGTAAAAAACCCTTCCACACATCTGAAAAGGAGTTACTAACTAATAAGGAAAAAGAGTCTAGTACACAGCATTCATCCTACCATTATAATGGAGAATTTTTTTTCAGAGAATCTTGTTAATAGGATGATGATACCATTAATATGGTTTACGGGATTTTAGATAGGTAAAATATTAATTGGGATTTTTTAATGATTGAATTATTTTTGTTTTAAAAGAATTATTACAATAATTAATAATGTTGGTAGTGTGATAAATATTTTGAAATTTAAGATAAATGTCAATAAAAATTGGACAATATAATCAAAAATGTTTTTCATATTTAACTTTTTATTATTTAATATGATACAACTAAAAGATTCTTTTCCTCCTATGACATTTTCAAAATTGATTTCGAATTTTATTTTGAAACCAATAGCAATTTTTTTATTTTCAATATTTTCTTTCTAGAACAAATAAATAATTTTAATTTTCAAAATTAAAATTAATCACCTCCCTAAACATCCCATTCCACAACCATTACAATCAATCTACTCATTGACCCTGATTACAAATTCAAACCAGTAATAATCTATCTTTTCCCTACTCCCTGCGGTGAAATTACCAAAAGCCATTACTCTAAATTGGCACACAAAACCAAACGGTGGCGTTCAACCCAGTTACAATACCTTCTGTCTTGTCTGCGCAGCAGTTCTGGGCGTATGGCTCCTCTGAGCAATACAATCCCTCCCAGTTACACAGAGAAGCTGGTCTCTTTATATACAAAGATCGAAACTGGTTACTAAGCTAAATTCCTCTAACATAAATGCATTATGCCACTCAGTTTAGGCTAGTTGAAATGACATTATACCCTTATGTTTAGGGATAATTGGAATGACAACACCAGCATCCTAAATTCCTTCGGAAATACATTGAACCTCTAAATTTATGGCTATTTGGATTGACAGCTCTAACATGGAAGCTTCGCCGATGTTGGGTATTGGAGACTGGCCACAATCTGCATCATATTCTTGGCCTCGCTGATATTGGTCTTCACGTCTCTTGGCATCAAAATCGGCCTTCTGTTTCTTATAATGAGCAGATCCAACTCTCAACAGATTTGGGAATATCTTGAAATCCAAAATTTCAGATTTGAGAATATCTTCAAATTTGATGGTCAAGAGAAGGGGGAAATCAACATAAATTCACAGTATTTTGTTTTACAGTTAGGTTTAGATAATATGTTTTTAGTAACTATAAATCTCTATTTTACTGGGTATTAATTTTTCATTAACATTTTTTATACGTATATATATTTTTTATTAACTAATTTTTATACTAATATAAAAACCTTTTACCCCTATTATATGATCAATATATCATGTCTTTTTTTTTCAATATATAGCCCCCAATATGAATGCATTTGGTATGCTCCTCTAGTGCTGCCTTGTGAGTGTCGCCTCTAGTTACACCCAGATTTAAATGATATGCCTCAGTAACCATATCTGGACATTCATTAGAATGATATTGTAAAACTTTTAGTAAATGAAACAATTTTTAATAGAATATTAATGTTTTGTTATTTAAAATGTATTTTTGAATATATATATATATAAATAAATATAAATTTAACACCTTACAAAATCTTGAATTAGCCACTAAACTTATCCTCTTAACAAATCTCCATCATATTTGAGACAAATTCAAATGAAAAATATACCCTAAAACTCTTAAATTAGGTAGACAACGGCCAGTAGAGTTAATACACTGTTACATGGGCGTACGCGGAGTTTATTATATCACCCCAGTGTGTGGAATGGATTTCATTTATCTGGGACATAAAAATATAAACGATGAATCATGACAGCTACAATACAGTAGATATTCAGGTTAGTATAATAGATACTCTGTTCGTTTTGGAGAACAGAACTTTGCAGTGTTCTAAAAGAGATTTACCAAATGATTACAGATTCCAGTTAGAGCAGTTGAATGAATGATAATTTATACAATAAATTTTTGAACAAAATAAAAGCACACTGTTATATCAAAAATGTTTTCACCTAAATTGAAACGTCTTTGAAATAACTAAAACTCATAACAAAAAAATGTTTCTTACTTCATAAAGCGTATAATGTCTTCACAAACCTTCTGCCCCCATCTTTTTTGATGTAATTGTATATTTCATTGTATCGAACAGATAATGGGCAAGTGGTCGAAGACGCATTATTCACTATTTGTCCAATAGTGTTTACGATGGAAGCACTGGTAGCTGCTACTAACAATTTTCACATTGATAACAAGATTGGAGAGGGAGGATTTGGACCCGTATACAAGGTAACACAGGCTAGCACAAGGCTTCTACTGGTTTATGTAGAAAACGGGCATATAATATAATTAAGGTTTATTTTACAAAATCTTTCGTACTGAGCATTTGTCTGAATCTCTCAGGGAACTACCCAAGACGGACAACAAATAGCTGTGAAGAAGCTGTCGTCAAAATCTAGTCAAGGAAGGAAGGAATTTATGAATGAAAAGCTGCTTGCAAAAATTCAGCATCGGAATTTAGTGAATCTACTCGGCTGCTGTGCACAGGGATCAGAAAAGTTCCTTGTTTACGAGTACTTACCGAATAAGAGCCTTGATAAATGGCTATCCGGTGAGTCACTTGCACTTAATATAACAAGATAAAAATCAGTAATGTATCAATCTAGATAGTTCGGTGTTGAATTGGTCTCTTATGCATGGATACAGATCCGGAGAAACGCAAAGAACTTGATTGGCGCATACGCTATAAGATTATCCTGGGAATAGCTCGTGGGCTATGCTATCTTCACGAGGATTCTCAACCGCGAATTATTCATCGAGATATTAAAACCAGTAATATTTTGTTGGACAAGAATCTAATTCCTAAGATAGCAGACTTCGGCACTGCTAAAGTTTTCCCTGAAGATAGGACTGCTGTCAGCACAGGGATTGTTGGAACCCCGTAAGTTTTTAATACAATTCTCAAGAGAACACACAGGCACAAGCTAATAACAATTAGAATGCATGCATCTGGAAAATGTTCGCATTTTAGACTACCTATACATATAAGGTAAATAGTTAATGGCTAATAAATGCTAATAGGACCAGTATCTAATTCTGAGTACCTTTTAGAATGCTAAGTGTGAATCTATGTGAATTCATTTATAGAGTTCACGACACAGACCCCCTTTGTGAGTCTGTGTCACTGATGTCATGACCCTTTCATAGTTGATTTTTGCTCAAAAGGAACCATCCCAAGACCTTGCCTACGTAATTCTGAGTGCCTTTTAGCATTCTAAGTGTGAATTTATGTGAATTCATTTATAGATTTCATGACACAGACCCCCTTTGTGAGTTTGTGTCACTGATGTCATGGCCCTTTCATAGTTGATTTTTTCTCAAAAGCAACCCTTATGAGACTTTGCCTATTGTATATCGACTGCTACCTGTTTGACCTTTACCTCACTTGCATGACTTTGTTTACTGTCAGTGCAATACCATGCAGGTATGTGACATGATCTTGCATGCAGAACTCTAATTCGCCTATATTTTCACGAGTCTTTGATTGCTGGTTCATTATTATAACTTTTGTCACGCAATTTTTTTAGTTGTAAGTGACAAAAATCGAAAAGAAAAAGTGGAATGGAGATTGTTCTTTTCAATAGTCCAAAACAGTGAAATAAGATTACATTAGAGATATCAGTAATAAATGACTAGTAAGACTGGACTGAACTCAACTTAATTAGATTAAACTAAAATAAACTGTGACAAAACAGTGAAATAAGATTACATTAGAGATATCAGTAATAAATGACTAGTAAGACTGGACTGAACTCAACTTAATTAGATTAAACTAAAACAAACTGTGACACTTGTTAGAGTTAGATATAGAAAACAAAAGTGAAATGGGAGAGTGGTGATCAATGATTGCATAACTTTAATTCGATTTTTTCCATGATTCTTTGATTGCTGGTACACTATTCTGACATTTTGTTATGCTGTGCAATCTTTTCTGGGCCATTAGTGTTAAACCAGATAAGTAAGCTATTTGTTAAGACTCTTTGAGGACTTTCAGGTACTTATTTTTTAATCAAATTTGTCCATAATTTAGTCTGGATTTGTTGGAATCACAAATTTGAGTTGTGAACTCTCCAGAATTGTAGTTCCTATGGGTTGTTAAAGATGCTGAATTCATATATGTAGTCAAAAACAAAATTTAAACAATAAAAATGAAAAAGACAAGTTTGACTTGTATTTGTCAACTTGTCCTAACTTTGAACCACACTAGTTGGTTCGAAACCTAGACAAATGATAGATCTTGTGATTCGAAAAAATCTCTCATAAACCTGATATGAATCACAGAAGCCTCCACTCAACACAAAAAATAATAATTAAACATTACTTAATAAAAATTAAAAAGAAAAATAATAATTAATAATTTTCGTATTATATATTAAAAAAAATGATAATTAATAGTTATAAAAACATAATAATGAAAAAAATGATTAATAATAATTTTTTTATAATATTATAAAAAAAATGATAATTAATATTTTTTTATGATTCAATAGAGATTAAATGACCGATGATATTTAAAGATTAAATTTTCTCATTATTCACCTCTCTCCAATTTCAATATATATCCTTCATCCCATTCCAATATATATGCTTATGGGCGTAATTACTTTTTCATTGTTGTTAAATTTTTGAATTTACATTCTTGATTCGTTTTTAACTTCTAAGATCAAGCACTATATTTTCTTCTGCAAATAAATTTCACATAATCATCGCTGAACTCCTAAAAGTTCCCTCACATATCTCTTCCATTGGAATTTGAATATGCAGAGGGTATATGGCACCAGAGTATGTTATGGAAGGGCAGTTATCCGCAAATACAGATGTCTATAGCTTTGGCATTGTTCTCCTGGAACTTCTCACTGGAAGAAAGATATCATCTGAACCGAGGGAGCTTTTAGGATGGGTGAGATGCTCTGATACTGTTGTTGTATTTCCCTCGGGGGATATCTTTAGCCGAAGCATGAGATAACGGATTTCACTGATCTATTTTGATACGAATTCCTCATCTGTTGACCTGTATACTTATTATATCAATAAACTAAATTAAAGCTAAAATTATCCATCTCTCTTTCATGTATATATTTTATGAAAAATGCAGGTGTGGAGCTCATACAAACCAGACAAACCAGACAATGTTTTGCGGACGATTGACCCAACAATAATTGAAACACGTGATAAGGAGAAAGCGTCGAGATGCATTCAGGTTGGTCTTTTGTGTACACAAGAGGATTCATTGCGCCGTCCACCAATGTCAGAAGTTACTGCGATGCTTTCAACTTCTCTGATACTACCAGTTCCAACAAATCCACCGGTATCACATTCTCCATCTAATCTATCATTTATGACTCTTTTGGTTACAAATATGAAATTTGATGCTTTATATTTATGTTAGATCTAAGATTTTTATGATTTATAATGTATAGAAGTCTTTCGGATTAAGCACATAGTTAACATTGGTGAGTTTTGAACCAATTAATGTGGTTTATCCTTGTCATGAAGATAGACCACATTAGTTAGTTCTAAAAGTTGACCAAATCTTAACTATGTAATTAATCCAAAAGACTTCTATCTGAGTTATATTTATGTTTAAGAAAACAGAGAGCAGAGATAATTTTCCTGATACACTGATGGAGATGGATGGAGATGAGTTTTATTTATAGGAGTATGTTTTTTTCCGTAAGGAAAGGAGTATGTTGTTTATCAGTATGGAATTATGTCATAGGGTTTTTTGAACTTTAATCTTGAGGTTCGAATTTTGGTAAACTTTAATTTCTTTTGAAATTAGCTATCCACTAAGTTTATAGATCAAAACTCATAACTTCATACCACAACTCAAACTTGTAATTTATGTTGAAATCTAATTTCAACGCCGATGTACCAAGCGAGAAACCGTTCACCGGAATTTTCTCGGAGCAATTTGCCGATGAAGGAATAATCCGGCAAGGAGCTCCGATATAATATGGAGCTGACACGTGGTTCACCACTGACGTAATGCAATGTAGTTTTCTCGGGCGATAAAGTTCGGTGACAAACGACCTTCCGATATTGTTGTCCACCGTCCGATTCGCCCGAATGCTTTCCGCCGTCGATCTCCTGAAGGTACATGGGCCTGCAGCAAATCAATGCATTGCGTGGAGTAAAAGACTTATGGTTTGACCCCCGAATGAAAGAATTTAATGAATTTATGTATTGTTCGTAGTTTTTAGGTAGATGCTTTTAATAATGTTATGGGCACGTTTCAATATTTTTATATAGCACGTAAGTTTTGTATGTAAAAGGAATGGCACATTTAAAGATAGGTATGGTCGTTTTTATGTAATGTAATATTTAAAAGAGGGAGGTCGTATATTTGTTTTTGAGTGTGTTGACTTTTTTTTTGTATGTATGGCACACGGGAGAAAAACATAAGTTCTTTTTACAGCAGCGTAAAAGATGATGATGGTGCAGTAAAAGGTGAAACACACAGCAGTGTGTAAAAAGACAAGAACAAGGTTGTAATGTGTTGTGTGGCCATTTTGTAAAACTGAGGAGTAGCGAAAAACCATGTGTGGTTTTGCACAACAGTGCATAAAGAAAATGGTGGAGCGTATTTGTATGCATATGTAAATTTTATTACAGCAGTAAAGTGTTTTTCACTGCAGTGAATGTAAAAGGGGATTTACAGCAGTAAACCCAGCTCAGTGAATTCTCAGGTGAAAACACAGTGAATGTTTTTTTTGTTGAATGTTTTTCTTGTGGTGAATCCCTCTCAGTAACAGAGGATGAATATGTATGAGGCAATATATTTTTGAATAGAAATGCTTTGTGTCAGTTTAATGGTGTCATCTGAGTCATTTTGTTTCTAAGAGGTTCTCTGTCAAAAGATCCTGGACAGAGTAAACAGAGCATTGGCTCTGTGGTAAACATATTGTTTGTTTTTGGTATTTTGCATCAAAAATACCCAACAGTGGTATCAGAGCAGGCTTAGGCTCTTTAAAGAAGTTAAAGAAGCTGAAGGGAGAAGGTTGTTGCTGCAGCAAAACTTCTCAGGCAGACAGAAGACTCAGACATCAAAGGATTCAATCAGTCAGTTGTTTTTAAAATACACAGTCAAGGAATGGCTAGCACAAGCACTGGTATGGGTATGTTTAACACCCAGCTCCCACAGTTTAATGGGAAGAACTATGACTACTGGTCAATAACTATGAAAGCCTTGTTTGCTTCCCAAGACTTATGGGAAATAGTTGAGGAAGGTTTTGAAGAACCAGCAGATGAAACTGAGTTCAATGCATTAACTCAGGGAGAGAAGGATCTGCTGAAGAGCAATAAGAAAAAGGATTCAAAAGCCTGTATGTTGTTGTATTTAGCAGTAGACCAGAGTGTGTTTCCAAGGTTAGCAGCAGCTAAGACATCCAATGAAGCATGGGAAACCCTCAAGACAACCTATCAAGACATGGAGAGAGTGAAGACAGCAAAACTACAATTGCTGAGGAAGGATTTTGAGAACTTGAACATGAAGGAGTCAGATAACATTAACTCATTCTTCACTCATGTGATTGGTGTAATCACACAAATGAGAACTCATGGAGAAACCATTGAAGATAGAAGGATTGTGGAGAAAATATTGAGGGTCTTACCCTCAAAGTTTGATGCCATAGTCACCACCATTGAAGAGACAAAGGATCTCTCAAACTATTCAGTTGATGAGCTACATGCATCACTGATAACACATGAGCAGAGGTTGAGTAGGAATGAAAACTCATCTCTTGAGCAAGCCTTCAAGACCCAGATGTCCTTTGGAAGAGGAAGAGGTCAAGGAAGAGGAAACAAAAGAGGAAGAGGCAGAAGCCAGAACAGAGGTGGAAGGAACAGCCCATCAAATTCACAAGGAAGAGGCAGCAATCCAAATCAGAACCAAGGTCAAGGCAGCAGCCAACAAAGAGATCAGTATCATGCTCAAGGACAAAGGTATGATAAATCTAATGTTCAATGCTATTATTGCAAAAAGTATGGACATTATGCTAGTGATTGTAGAAAGAAACAGCATGATATGAACAACAGACAAAATACAAATGTTACAAGAGAAAACAACAGTCAAGAAAATGTCCTGTTAGCTTGTAACATGGCTGAAACACATAGTGAGGACATATGGTTTTTAGACTCAGGTTGCAGCAACCATATGACAGGGAATATAGCCCTCTTTTCAGCCTTAAATTAGAATTTGAAGTCAGAGGTCACACTAGGAACTGATAGTAAAGTGTCTGTTATGGGAAAAGGAGAGGTAAAAATATTTACAAAACAAGGAGAAAGGAAAACCATAGCAGATGTCTACTATGTCCCCGGAATGAGATGTAACCTCTTGAGTGTTGGACAACTTGTCCAAAAGGGTTACAATGTTTACTTTGTAAGCGATGTGTGCACCATCATGGATATACCACCCAGCAAAAGATGCATTGCTGAAGTGAAGATGACAAGGAACAGGATGTTCCCTCTAAGGATCCAGGCAGACTTGAAGAACAAGAAGGAAATGGTAGCAGTCACCCAAGAGGCCTTCCAAAGCGTGCCAAAGGATGAGAACTGGTTATGGCACTTGAGATTCGGGCATCTAAATTTTGGAGGTCTAAACTTGTTAAGCAGAAAAGGAATGGTAAAGGGATTACCATTGATAGAGAAGCCGGACAGCCTTTGTGAAGGTTGTATATTGGGCAAACAACATAGATAAAGTTTTCCATCAGGGAAAAGCATAAGGGCAAAGACACCCTTAGAGATTATCCACTCAGATTTGTGTGGACCAATGCAAGCTCCATCATTAGCTGGCAGCCTATATTTCTTGACATTCATTGATGATTTTACAAGAAAGACTTGGATATATTTCCTCAAGAACAAAAGTGAAGTCTTTGAGAAATTCCAAAACTTCAAAGCACTTGTGGAGAACCAAAGCGGGCTGCACATAAAAGTATTGAGAACTGATAGAGGAGGTGAGTATATCTCAAATGAATTCCTAAAATTTTGTAGAGAAAATGGAATTCACAAACAATTTACAACAAGGTACACTCCACAACAAAATGGAGTTGCTGAAAGGAAAAACAGAACCATCATGGAGATGGCAAGGAGCATGTTGAAGGCAAAGCATTTGCCAAATGAGTATTGGGCTGAAGCTGTACATTGTGCAGTTTATATATTGAACAGGTGTCCTACAAAAGCAGTCATGAACAAAGTGCCAGAAGAGGCATGGAGTGGGAGAAAGCAAGGAGTCACCCACATGAGAGTTTTTGGGTGTGTGGCCTATGCACACATTCCGGATCAGCTAAGGAGGAAGTTGGACAACAAAGGGGAGAAATGCATCTTCATTGGATACAGTGATGAATCCAAAGCCTACAGGCTGTACATTCCATCTACCAAGAAGTTCTTTGTCAGCAGGGATGTTCAATTCATTGAAGAGGAAGCTTGGGATGGAAGCATAGAGAAAACAGTGAATGTTAAAAACTGTTTCTCTCATGATGAAGATGAAGAGGAGGTGGCTGAAATGCATCCCCAAACAGCAGCGCCAACACAAGGACAACAAGGGACACCATTGAGGATAAATGAAAGTGCTTCTCCAAGCACACCACAAGGAGGAAATTCAAGTGCATCTTCAATCATTTGCACACCAAGTGAAAGAGGTAAGAAATTTAGAAATCTAAGTGACATTTATGATGAAGGAATGAATTCCTTATTTGCCTTGTATTTTCATGTTGATGATCCTATTCATTTCGAAGATGCAATTAAAGATAGGAAATGGATAGAAGCTATGGATGAGGAGATGAATGCCATAGAGAGAAACAAAACATGGGATTTGGTTGAGTTACCAAAAGGCAAAGAAGTCATTGGTGTGAAATGGGTCTATAAGACCAAGAGCAATGCTGAAGGCAAGATAGAAAGGCACAAGGCAAGGCTGGTTGTCAAAGGGTACAAGCAGCAGTATGGGAGAGATTATGAGGAGACTTTCGCACCGGTTGCAAGAATGGAAACAGTGAGAGCAGTGCTGTCTATAGCAGCACAAAATAAATGGAAAGTCTACCAAATGGACGTGAAGTCAGCATTCCTAAATGGATTGTTAAAAGAAGAGGTGTACATTGAATAGCCTCTCGGCTATGAGAAGAAAGGTGAAGAGCACAAAGTGTGCAAATTGAAGAAGGCTCTTTATGGGCTGAAGCAAGCGCCAAGAGCATGGTACAGCAGGATAGATTCATATCTATTAGATAATGAATTTGACGAATGTGAAGGAGAACCCACAGTCTACATCAAGGAAAAGGATGGTAAAATTTTAATTGTTGTCTTGTATGTAGATGATGTTATTTTCACTGGAAATGATATTTATCTTATTGAGAATTTTAAATCAGTCATGAAGGATGAATTTGAAATGACTGACATGGGTTTGTTGAGATACTTCTTAGGCATAGAAGTAGAGCAAAATGAAAAAGGAATTTTTATATCTCAAGCAAGATATGTAAATCAAGTTTTGGGCAGATTTAAGATGGAAGAATGCAAGGCAGCAATCACTCCCACAGTGATGGGATTAAAACTCAGCAGAGAGGACAGCAGCAAGGATTTTGATCCTAGCTTGTATAAAAGCATTGTGGGCAGCCTTATGTATTTAACAGCAACTAGGCCTGATTTAATGTATGCTGTTAGTTTGATTTCCAGATTTATGGAGAGGCCGAAGGAGGCACATTGGCAGGCAGCAAAGAGAATTTTGAGGTATGTCAAAGGCACCAAAATGTTTGGAATTTTATATCATGCCTCAGAACATTCAGATTTGGTTGGATACACTGACAGTGATTGGGCTGGAAGTGTAGATGATCGGAAAAGCACTTCCGGTTATGTTTTTAATATGGGTTCAGGAGCCATCTCATGGGCTTCTAAGAAGCAGTCCATTGTAGCATTGTCTACAGTAGAGGCTGAATATGTGGCAGCTACAGCAGCAGCATGTCAAGCAGTGTGGATGAGAAGAATGTTGAAAAGCTTAGGCCAAGAGCAGGCAAAAGCGACAGTGATTTTTTGTGACAATAGCTCAGCTATTGCATTGTCAAAGAATTCAGTGTTTCATAAGAGAACGAAACACATTGATACAAGGTTTCACTACATCAGAGAATTGGTGAACAATGGAGAAATTGTCCTAGAACATTGCAGGACTCAAGAACAGGTAGCAGACATCTTGACAAAGCCATTGGATCAGAAGAGCTTTGAATTTCTGAGGAAGTGTCTAGGTATGACCGAATGCCCAGCTGTTGAAATTAAAGGGGAGTGTTGAAATCTAATTTCAACGCCGATGTACCAAGCCAGAAACCGTTCACCGGAATTTTCTCGGAGCAATTTGCCGACGAAGGAATAATCCGGCAAGGAGCTCCGATATAATATGGAGCTGACACGTGGTTCACCACTGACATAATGCAACGTAGTTTTCTCGGGCGATAAAGTTCGGTGACAAATGACCTTCCGATATTGTTGTCCACCGTCCGATTCGCCCGAATGCTTTTCGCCGTCGATCTCCTGAAGGTACATGGGCCTGCAGCAAATCAATGCATTGCGTGGAGTAAAAGACTTATGGTTTGACCGCCGAATGAAAGAATTTAATGAATTTATGTATTGTTCGTAGTTTTTAGGTAGATGCTTTTAATAATGTTATGGGCACGTTTCAATATTTTTATATAGCACGTAAGTTTTGTATGTAAAAGGAATGGCACATTTAAAGATAGGTATGGTCGTTTTTATGTAATGTAATATTTAAAAGAGGGAGGTCGTATATTTGTTTTTGAGTGTGTTGACTTTTTTATGTGTATGGCACACGGGAGAAAAACATAAGTTTTTTTTACAGCAGCGTAAAAGATGATGATGGTGCAGTAAAAGGTGAAACACACAGCAATGTGTAAAAAGACAAGAACAAGGTTGTAATGTGTTGTGTGGACATTTTGTAAAACTGAGGAGTAGCGAAAAACCATGTGTGGTTTTGCACAACAGTGCATAAAGAAAATGGTGGAGCGTATTTGTATGCATATGTAAATTTTATTATAGCAGTAAAGTGTTTTTCACTGCAGTGAATGTAAAAGGGGATTTACAGCAGTAAACCCAGCAATTCTCAGGTGAAAACAAAGTGAATGTTTTTTTTGTTGAATGTTTTTCTTGTGGTGAATCCCTCTCAGTAACAGAGGATGAATATGTATGAGGCAATATATTTTTGAATAGAAATGCTTTGTTTCAGTTTAATGGTGTCATCTGAGTCATTTTGTTTCTAAGAGGTTTTCTGTCAAAAGATCCTGGACAGAGTAAATGGTAAACATATTGTTTGTTTTTGGTATTTTTCATATCTGTGATAACATTTTTTATATTTACAGATATTGATTTTTTACTATTTTATTCTATAATTCATTATATATAGAAAAAAAACTTTTATCTACAACTAAGTAAAAAATTTAGACTCTAACCAGATGACATTGTGAAAGTGTATTGGATTGTTTTGTGTTTCCCACAACCGTCAAAATGGTGATAACGCTGCGTTTTAACGAATTATCAGTTTCGAGCTTTTGGCGAAGAGGGTTGGGCAAAAGGGAAAACTTAAAAAGGGTAAATAAAACTAATAACTGTGAAAATTTAGTAATTCCGCATATCTATATCAGGTTTAGTTAAGAGTTTTGGGTTTTCGGAGTAAAGCATGGGGCAGTTATAAATTTAGGGATATATATATATATAGAATTTGTAGCAAAGTTGGGTAGGGATTTTGTTTTCAAAAAACTAATATTCTAATTAGTAGATGATTTTGCCCGGAAAACAATTGAAATTTCAGTATGATTTTTTTGATAAAATAAGGTTGAAATTTTTGGAATTATAGCTGTTAAATTTTAAGATTTTTGGTGATTACAGATTTTTGATGGTGCTGAATCTATTTTTACTATAAAAACAATTCAAACACTAATAAATTTTTTGAAAAAAAATACCACTATAAAACAAAATTGTCACATTATTAGTAAATTTAGCACTGCCAAAAATCACTGGCTATTTTTTATTCTTCCCAAAAATATCTGACAGTAATAATGCTTAAATCTTGTTTATTCAGCACCATCAACACCAAAAATTTTGAAACTTGAATAGTTCCATAATTTCCATTGTTTTTCTGGCAAAAACTACCCTGGGTTAGAATACAGCTTTATAAAATATTTTAAGGTTCTAGCTGGTGTCCTCATAAATGAGGTTAATGAAGAACCAAAACGGCGGGAAGTTGTGAATGTCTACCACACGTAGGAGAAACTCTAGGCTTCAATGTAAACCCTGTTCTCTCAGAGCCTTGCAGGTGAAATACAGCTTGAAATAGCCGAAATAGTGGTGGTGACGAGTGGTCCAAAATTATTTGAAACTACATTAAATATGTGTTCATCGTTGACATAAGTGGCCTATAAGTATAAATATCCAAGCACAGATTTAGGGAGCATAAATTTATGATCACTAAGCAACTTTAGAACTCATCTGTTGAGCTTTTACATCTGCATTTAAATGCTTTTTCTCCTTTGAATGAAGAATGCTTTTTCTGTTCCGCTGTTGTCTTTGATTCTACAAGGAGAACTCTGTGCGTTCATGCTTGGATGGTTTATACGCATACAATCGTTTGAATGTTTTGAACGGTGATATGATTTTTTTCACCTCTAAATATTTGTAAATCCAGGGCTCTAATGTGCGAAGGAGAAAAGTGAAAGGCTCTAATGTGCGAAGGACAAAAGTGAACCCTGTGGATGGAGGCATGTGACAGCAAGGTGGTGGAAAATGGCGAGCCTAGAATGTGAAAATTGATGCCCTGTAATTGAAATAAGACTGAAAGATCCAGGAGTGAAGAGTATAAATGCAATTACATAAAACTGAACACTTCTGTTTCAGGCTATTTTAGATGTTTACGAAGCCCTCTATTTATTATTTGTTGATAGTGATTTTATTGAACGGGCACGTTATAGAAAATCTGAACAGTTTCGTGAAATGGTTACATTTTAACGGTCGATTTCGTGCGTTTATTTGCATAAAGCATTTTTTGCTTAGGTTTAAAATGTCTATCCAAGAAGAAGAGATTTTGGAACATACATATGATTTTAATTTAAATGCAAAATGGTGGTATATTAAGTTATTTGGGTTAATTAGTTTAGATAAAATGAGAAAAGGTTTGCATGGGAAAAGAAAAATGTTGCTCCATATATCTAGGAGGTTAGATATGGAGGGTGGCATTTACGGTTAGCCTATTCTTTACATAATTCTTTACATGTTTGTTACTAGTTTAAAGTGTTAGTTAATATAGAGAATGGTTCTTTACATAATTCTTTACATGTTTGTTACTAGTTTAAAGTGTTAGTTAATATAGAGAATGGTATGTTTGGTATTAGCGTTTAGCTCATGGCATGTTTGTTACTAGTTTAAAGTGTTTAGTTAATATAGAGAATGGTATGTTTGGTATTAGCGTTTAGCCAATATAGAGAATGGCATGTTTGTTACTAGTTTAAAGTGTTAGCCAAGGTAGAGAATGGTATGTTTGGTATTAGTTTAAAGTGCTATTTTATTTTTTTCTCTCCCAGTGCATTAGTTATTGTAACATTATAGATCTCCTTAATAATCGTAAAGTTGTTTTTTTTTTGTTCCAAAAGTTTAGCCAATATAGAGAATGACATGTTTGTTACTAGTTTAAAGTGTTTAGTCAATATAGAAAATGGTATGTTTGGTATTAGGGTTTAGCCAATATAGAGAATGACATGTTTGTTACTAGTTTAAAGTGTTTAGCCAATGTAGAGAATGATATGTTTGGTATTAGTTTGAAGTGCTATTTTTAATTTTTTCTGTTCCAGTGCATTAGTTATTGTAACTTCATAGATAATCTCCTTAATAATCATAAAGTTGTTTTTTTTATTCCAAAAGTTGTTTATAGCTTTCATATCATCCAAAATTATTTTGGTTATTAATAAAGCAAGTTTGTTTTATAAGGTCTCTCCTTAGTTAAACTTGTACCTGTGTTCATGGAATATTAAAAAAAATCTCTAATCGCTCTAAATATTGATAAAAGCTTCCCAAAATCTTTTTGTTGGACCCTTTCCTAATACATGTCTCTAATAAAAATAACTCTTATTTTGAAGGTATATTCCCTATTTTCACTGGATACCCATTTTTATAGTCTTTGATAATATATTGATTCTATTTTTCACAATTTAAGAGCCCCATTTATAAATGAATGTGATAAGATATTGGTCAACAAGGTGAAGCACTTGTGGCTTTTAAAATTTATTGTAAAGTTTTTTTGAAGGGGGACCCTAATGAACTCCAACCCTCTCCACTTCACATGGTCAATGAAACTTTAGTGACGTCTATTGCTATAACTAAGGACACAATAGAGCAAGCAACATTATAAAGAGATAATGGTTTGATAGGAAAATTCATTGTTCTTTGGTCTAAGCTTACGAACCTCTGTTAGTGGATTTTCTAGTGCTTTTATGCTCTTAGAAACTAAAAATTAAGGAAGAAGCTTAGAATATATCCTTGTGTTAAAGGCTTCATCATAGTAATATTTGACCTAACAAAGGATAGAGATAGGGTCATCAACTTTAGTCATTGGTTTTGGGGAAAAATTGAACTTTGTATGAAGCCTTGGACTCGAACATATGATCCCTCTTAAGACTCACTCTTTTCAACATCTATATGGGTAAAGATTATCTAACATTCCTATATATGTCTAGGATTACTATTCCCTAAGTTATATTGGAAACACTCTAGGAATTTTTTGTCTTAGAAGTGAAATAATAGAGCATTGACATATCAAAAATATGTGGACATGGATTTTACTAAGGACTTTTTGGAAAAAAAAAGCAAGTTATTTGTCAAAAACTATATAACGACTCAAAATATGGTTATCGAATTGATGAGAACTATGACCTCAAAACGAGATTTGTAACTCTAAAATCCCTTACGTTTGGGTCAAAAGTAGCAACATCAACATTTGAATGAAAAAATGGTGCTTCTAATAACACCGCCTTTTGTAACCATACTCCTACGAACTTCGTATTATCACCAACAAAGACATTAAAACCAACCGCTAAATAAAAATTATATGCCAATAAAATCACATTTTTTCTTTTTGAGGTCAAAATTACATCTTTGAAAGGATAACAACAACTTGCACTATTACATCAAAAACTTAAAATCAACCTAGAATCAAACAGTGGCACTTCAAACAATTTTTCACATATTTGTCCATCATCAAAATTGCAACACTTTTGAGACCCACATACTTGATAACCAATACTTTTACAACAAAATATTAAAATCAACCCTTGAAATGGAAAATTACACTACCAATAACACCTCCCTCTATTTTTTGAGCTTAAAATTACAACAAATTTTAAACCATAACATAGAAGCCTTAATTTTGTAAACAAAATCATAAAAAGAAAAAAGGGAAAAAGAACATAAAATACATTTCAAATATTAAAATAATAAAAAGATATATATATATATATATATATATATATATATATATATATATATATATATATATATATATGACATATTTCTTTCCTTCATTAAATTTCTTTTATAAAATACAAAATAAATATAAAAACAATTATAATTTTAAAAGAAATATTAAATATTAATTATTTGATTAAAAAATGTCTAGGGGCAATTTAATTGGCGATCACCATGATATGAAGTATCGTGTAAACTAAGATATCCAAGATTCAAATCCCCCTAGAGTAGTCAATGAAGAGGGGGACTGTCAAAGGCCTCATAGCTATATTTGTAGTGGTCGGCAATGTCACATGGTTTGGGTTCGAGTTCAGGTTCGACAATGATTAGGTTTAGTTTGAGTTTGAGATTTTTGATGAGGTTCAGATGAGGTTGGCATTAGGTTTGTATATATATATATATATATATATATATATATATATATATATATATATATATATATATATATAATGAATTATAGGATAAAATAGTAAAAGATCAACATCAATAAAAATAAAAAATGTTATCACAGACATGGAAACTGTCAGGATAAATTACAAGCTTGAGTTGTGACATGAGGCTATGAGTTTTGATCTATGGACTTGGAAAATGGTTATGAGATTCGTCGAACCTCAAAAATTTTTCAAGGTTCGCCAAAATTCAAACCTCAAGGTTAAAGTTCGATGAACCTTGTGACATAGGTGGTCGGAATCGACGTCACGTTATGTGAGTATTAACCTGACCCAATTGTTAATTTCTAAGATTAAAAAATTACTAAATAATTAAAAAATCAAGATACAAATTAAAAAAAGACGATTGAACGTAGCCTTTCCACCCTTGAACGCACCCATTTCATACCACTCAACTAAATTTGAATCTAACATGAACTAAAGTTTATACCAATCAAATTCAACATTTTAATGCATCATAAACATATATTGACTTTTTTAACGTGTTCCCACACACACAGAACATGGGTGAGACTACTACAATTCGATTCCAAACACCAAAACTCCAGAGGCTGGAGTTGGTGATGGGACTTGCTTTAGTATTGCTTGTATCCTCCTACACTATGGGAAAATGAGTGACGCCTCCAAAAGTATGGGGAATGAATTTAAATAAAAGAAACATATATATGATTTTATTTTGTGGCCATATTTTTTCCCAATAAGTACAATAATAATGATTATTATGAAACAAATATCTATTTAAAAATAGTTGTTATATATATATATATATATATATATATATATATATATATATGTTATAAAGAAATAATATTGTCTAATTAATAGACATTTAAGGTAAATTTTGTTTGAAATTATATAAATACTGTTTAGAATTGTAAGTTTGATTTGTGTAATCTACGAAATTTGAGTACTCTAACAAATTTTTAAAGCTTTGAATCTATTTACATATTCTAAAGTACATTATTCATAATTTTTAAAGCTTTTATTCTATTTACATATTCTAAAATACATTTTGAATAATAAGAAATCATAATTTCACCTGAAATTACATTGCCATATTTTAATGGGAAAAAAAACTAAAATGTTTATTAATTAAACTATATGCAAAACAATAATTATGAAGGAATAATTCTCATTAAAAAGTAAGGCGTTGGTGAAAGGGTAATGTCAACCATCACACACAACGATTTAAGGCCGAAAACATAAAAAAAGGTGTCATAAGTAGCACCACGTTGTGATTTGAGTTGTAATTTTAAGGTTTGGATCATAGTGGCATTCGTTGTCAAGGTCACTATATTAAACATTTTACAATTTTAACCTTGAAATAAAAAAGTGGGTGTGATTAGAAGCACTATTTTTTTATTCATAGATCAATTTTAAGGTATTTGTTCACAATGGTACCAATTGTCAAGGTCACAATTTCAAACAACCTTGCAAAAAAACGAGTTGTTACTAGTAGCATTACTTTTTGTCTTGGGTCAATTTAAGGTTTTTAGTTTTTAAACGTTATAGATGATAGTGCAAAATTTGGAAATTTTATGTTTGATAAAAAAATGGTGCTACCATTAGCACCATTTTTTAAAATAGAGGTAAAAACATCCATCAAATCAACCTCTTAAAAACAAGAACTCTAGAGAGTTCATGTTAAGTTGGTAACTATGTTTCAAAAGTTGGATTATGAACAAGTAACATTTAGATGCAAAGCATGATTTGAAATAGGGCACACCATTACTGATTGCGTCAATCTCTCAAACACTAAGTGTTCAAGGAAATGTTATTGAAATACCACCTAGTGGTTGGAATAATAGAGGCATACGATTTGATTGGCAAGGACTCTCGATTGACCACACTAACCCTAGTCTATCAAGTAATCACATAGGTACCTCCTTTGCTAATGGCTCTTGCTTATGAAGAAGAAAGATCTTAAGTGAACTCCATTTAAGGAAGAAGAATTTTTTTTCCTCCATCTACGACACTCTAGGTGCAAACTCTTAAAGAAAAAGATGAAGACAAACCTACTCTAATCACTCCTCAATATAAGATGAGTTACGCTAACTAGTAGCAGAAGAATAAATAACATTGGAGACTACAAAACCCCCATCCAAATCCAATGAAGGAAGAGATGAAAGAGGTCACTTAAAAGAAACAAGATCACATAGAAGCTACGACTCCACTATAATCTCAAAAGGAGGACTTTATAGAAGAAGGAAAGAAGAAAAAATGCAAGCACCTCCACTGATGGTGACATACCAAAGTCATAATTGAAACCAAAATCTCTTTTAGCATTGTATTGGTTTTGTATTTAGTGATTTTCTTAATTTGTTTGTGTATATCCATGTAAGCTAAGATGTGGTGGTTTTTACTACTAAATTGGAAGATGCAGAGTAGAAATATAAAATTAACCCAAACTAACAATGAAGTGATAGGTTACAACATCCATAGGAAATAAAGGAACTAAAATACCACAAAATATTATACCTTTATTGATGAGTGCAATTTTCACTTGCTTCTTTAAGGGGGAAACCTCTAATAAGTATAGCTCTGATTATAGTATACTTCAAAAGACATCATATTACATTTTTTATATTTCTTTATATAGTATTATCCACCTCTTAGGAATACTCTAGACAAGGAAATTTTTAGTAGGCGAAACCTTATAAAAATCCCCTTTACAATTATTTCTTTCACTACTACATGGGCCTTATTTACTATAGATGGTCTCCATACATAGAAAACTATCTATCTTCATAGGGGTTTGGGTTTGAACCTTAACATGCCACCCATTATAAAGTGTAATTTTCATCAAGGATCGAGATGAGAGAAACATTGAAGGATCGCTTTAGTTCCTTTGGCATCCTTAGATGGTGTATCATTCCACTGTGTCAAGATATTTTAGATAGTGCACTAGTATAGATGGCACTCTCTTTTCTCAAGGATGGCATCTAGTGGCAACCAAATGAAACATTTTTCATCTAGTTTTCAAATGTTAGTTTGAATCCGAAAATTAGTTTTGACACATTCCTTAATTAGTATACGTGAAATATTGGACCAATTTTATAGTTTCATGGAATTCTAATTTGTAATTCATTAGCCCAATACATTTGAGGACCTTATAGGTCCATAAAACTCAAGAGAAAGCTTGTGGTGGATATTTTCTTTGAGGGAGGTCTTCTTATAAAGTTGCAAATGAAAGAAAACTTGATCCCCTACTTCAAAATGATGTTTGGAAGGAACAATGCTGATAAAACTGTGATTTCATCCTATTTGAGTCATGATCAAATTATCCTTGAGAGTGCAAAGAATATTGGCCAAAGATATGACAATTTTGTCTACCTCCTACATTGTAGATACTTTGTGTAAGAAAGAATGGGGTATTTTGGCCATAGACAACCTTAAAGGGGGTCATTTAAGTGGAACTATAATAACTTGTATTGTACCATCATTGTACTAAAGATAACTATTGAACCCATTGGGATTGTTTTCTTAAAGTAAATCACCTCAAATATTCTTCAAAGAAATTGTTTATAGCTTCAGGTTTGCCAACAATGTAGGGGTGATAGGCCTAAGATTTAATTGAGGGCTCTAGAGTTGGAAACAAATTCTTCCTAGAAATTGGTAGTGAAAGGCGGGCCATGGTACTTCACAATATATTGTAGCATACCATGGAGCTTAAAGATATTTTATGTGAATACTTGAGCAATATTGGAGGCCTTCAAGAGGTGTTGTATAGAAAAAAAATGAGAATCTTTTGCAAGGTGATCAACCGTAGCCATGATGGCTTATTTATTTCCATATATGGGTAAATCCCATAATGAAGTCCATAGATATGTCAATCCACACACATGGTAGAATGGGTAAATGTTGTAGTTTTCTTATAGGTTTCATTGTCTCTCCTTATATTTTTGTCTAAGGTTTCATTTTTCCACAATGGTGCATATGTTCTTTGTCATTCCTTCCTAAGAAAATGAATGTTTAATTCTTTCATATGTTCAATGAAATTTTGAAGGACTTGTTGTTGGAGAGTCATGGAGTTCAAATAATACAATTTATTTAAATTTTTTTTGCTTGCTAAAAAAACATGCCCTCTATATCAAAGTTCTTTTTTTTTTCGAAGTGCATTGTTCACATGCATAGGGTTCCATTTTAATTTGTATCATGTAGGAAATATTTCGATCTATTAACCGTTCTTTGTAGATGTCATTTAACTAGTCTATGACTATAAAGGAGAGTGAAAAGAGTGACCCATACTCTTCATACTTTTAAGCAAGAACATATGCTAGCATATTCTCCTTTCCCCTCTTATAAATAATCTCATAATTATATTCCAGCATTTTAGTGAACCATTTTTATTGCTTAGGGGATGAAATCCTTCTCTCTAGGAAGTATTTTATGTTGGCTATGTGTTATATTCTTTGCATGACTACCTCAACATGAAATTCGTTGCATTAGGCACAATGGAGGGCTCACAAGGGGGTGGAAATCCCCTTTCCCATAAATTCAAAGGCAATTCTCTAAAAAAACAAATTTGGTAGTTTTTTGTGTCCAGTTTTAGTGGTTTTCGAAACATGATTTTTACTTTGGCGATTTTGTGGCACTGGTGGTTTCATCCCATGGTTTTGAAATTCTTGTTAAGGAAATACAATTGTATTCTAATCTAGGGTAAATGGATTGGAAGTTCATGGATGCCACAGGATATACATATTGTAAATAAAAAATATACTAAAAATTATTTTTGGTTTTCCTAGTTTGAGTTTCTATGGTAAAATCTCTATGTTAATAAGTGTGTGCACTTGTTGGAAACTAGAAATTTTTGTAAAACTTTTGCTAAGTAGGTGACCACACAGAAGGATAGTGGAGTGTGGAAGAGAATCATATCGTTCACAACAAAGGTAGTAGGCATATGAGGAAGAGACACAACACAGGGAGGTACCACATAGGGGAGAATATGGCAACATTTAGAGAGAGAAGGATGAGTGTGAATAAGATCAAGTAGTTAGGATTTTGTAGCTTATGGTGAGAGAGGAGAGGGATGTCATGACTAGGGAGGCTAGATATATTTATAGGTAGAGAAAGGTCGGCGTAGTGGAGTAAACAGGTAGAAGATATTTTCAGTGGACGATTAAGGTGACCTATGCCAAGTAAGGGGTAATGTTAGAAAATATCCTAATGGCCAGTTAGCTGAGAGGACAATTGCATGAGTGGAAGAACATTCCAAGAATATTTGAAGATTCATTGAGGATAGATAAAAGGAGATGCTCGAGACAGATCGTAGGTTAGAAGGTTTGTCAAGAGACAAGATGACTAGACAGCATGATGATGAATGCTCAGACTATAGCTACTGAAGATGAGAGTCTTTCTATGCACACATCTTCATTTTTTTTTCAGTAGTCTTAAGTGTCAGTGTATGAGTTTTTAGTTGCTCAACAACCCCACATGTAAAGGAAATCATTTATAGTAAGGGTGTATGCTTATGTGATATATTTTCTTTCCTTTTTGTACTATGATCAAGGATTGATGGTTGGTGAGCTGAATTACATAATATTTGCATTGTAGCGCTTGGTGCCTTTACTTATTTATAGTGAAGTACTAGAATGGATTGTTGGGTTGTCCCTGATATCTTGTTTAATGCATGTATGTGTTTCTTTGGTTACGTTGTGTTGGTTCAATATATGTATAATGTCATATTATATCTCTAAGTATGTTTGAATGGCTCAAATGATCATGCTAGTTGAAGGTTTGGTAACAAATGAATACTTTATAGTGTCTGATGATGTTACTGTCGTCCCCAATGTCGAGAAGTGTAAGTTAGGTAAGCCTTTAGTGTACTTTCACTTATTACTTGCATGTTAACTAGTGAACATAAGAGTTTAGATTTCCTGTGTCGTGAGCAGTTCCATGATGATGGTTAAATGTGTAACTAGTAGGTGTTTGAGTTGCACGTTGTAGGTTTAAGTTTAGTGCCTTAGGATCTTAACAATCCTGTCAAGTTTGCGAAACCTGGTTCTGATAATCACCCATTAGCATCTCGGGTGACACCTCACCTACTCCGTCGGTGTTGCCCAAAGGGTCGATGTTGAGCGGATTTTTTGGCCAATTGTGCAAGAAATCATGGGTTCATTAGAATCCCACGCGCCAACAACACCATTGCATATTTTATCTTTTATTAAGAATATATTTGCATAAATGAATTATATAGGTTTATAACCTGTAATTTGTATTAGAGAAATTTTTGTCAAAGAGGAAACTTTCGTGGCTAAGGTGTTTTTCTCATGCCTATGGTAAACCTTGTTACAATGGGAGATCTATGAAAATTAATTTTTTTGGGAAAGGAAATAGAAAGTAGTTCAAAGATAGAGATCCAAAAGTTAAATGGTAGAGTTTTGACTTGTGGAAGCTCAAAACAAAATATTTGTTGGTGGAAAAACATGAATTGTTCATTGTTGATTTAGGTATTACATCGATGGGGATGTTGACAGAAGATTTGACTGTGTTGGATTGAAAGGAAAAGAACACAATATGAGTGTGTCTCTCAAATTCAATATTAATGAATATTTTAGGAAAAGATACAATGAATGGATTGTGGAACAAGTTGGGGTCTTTCAATTGGTCTATGCAATATTCCTATAGAAAAAAATGTATAAAGTGAGGATGAAGAATGGAGACTTGGTGATAGAGCATCTGAACACCTTCAACTCTAGTCAAGTCAACTATTATTGATTGATATTAAGATTTCATATGAAGATAAGTATATTAGTTTGCTACGTTCTTTACTAGAATTGTGGGTTGGTCTAGTTGTTTCTATAGGTGGTAATGTAACTACTTTAGGTATTGAAAAACTAATCTTATCCTTGTTATTGGAGTAGAAGAGATACAAAAACATGGAAAGTGATAACATAGATTCCTTGATTGACACTCCCAAAAAAAAAAAATTTATTTCCTCAAGTGGGAGATCTAAATATAGAGGACTATCTAAATCTCCAGGAAAATTCATAAAGGTATGTTGGAGATGTCGAAAAGAAGCACATTACAAGAAAGAATGATCCAAGATTATTAAGAAAGGGAAGGGATTTTATGATGCTCTTTCTAGAGAAGAAAAAATATCCTAAGATGAAGGAAGGGATGTGTACTCAACTTCTTTAAGTACACATGTAGATAATGAGGATTGGTTCATCAAATTAGGTGTATCTTTTCATATGACTCCTCACAAGGAGTGGTTTTGCGAGTATAAAAGATATGATCACGATGATCTATTATTAGGTGATGACTCAACAGTCATAATCATAGGATTAGGAAAAATCAAGTTGAAGCTCATGGGTGGAAGGATTAGAACACTCCCTAGTATTTTGCACATCTTATGATTGGCCAAAAATCTAGTTTATCGTAGAAAATGGGGAAATTAGTGACTAGGTGACTAAAAGCAGTAGTCAAGGCAACTTTTCCAAGTGAAATACTACTAAAAATGAGCAATATTAAGTGACCCAACTAAAAACAACTAACATGAATGACTAATTTAGTGTCGGGTTGAAATATATGACTAGCTAGTAATAATACAACTAAAAATGACTAATATGAATGACTAGTTTAGTATAGGAACAAAAAATACGACTACCTAACAAGTACTACAATAATACACATTAGTTGTTTGTGTTAGTCATTTTAATGTTACTTCAACAATCTAAACTTACAAGTGGTAACGAATTCAAAAGTTGTTATGTATTGGTTGAAATGTTATACTTACTTAAACACTTATTTATTTGTTCAGTATATGATTAGATTTGTGGAGCTAATTAGAATCTTCAAGGTTATATCCTTTGACCACATTCACAGAGAATTAAATTCAAAGGCTAAAAAATAATGCAAATGGGAGTGGGCCAACATCTCCTTTTGCAACGAAACATAACCACCTATACATGTTTTAAAAACCTTTCCAACTTATTTAGTGGGTTTCACATCTATTTTGGATTTCTTCTTTTTCTTGCAAAGTGGTAGTGCCAAGGAGAGGGTATTAACTTCGATCAAGGAATATTTACGTAGTACCACTACCAAGTTTCCTTTGTGCAACCTATCAAATGTCTTAAGTTTCCTTCACAATTTCTCATGGTGCTTAACTTACTTGTCTACACATCTAAGTGAGACTACGACCCCCCAACCTCTCTAACTATTCAACCTCTTCAAGCTTGTTAGAGTCTTCTTGGACATGCACTCATGCCTCAAGCAGAACATGAAACTAGCATCCCAAATTTGCATGCTTGTTCCCTCTTTTAATACCTTGTTGAAACCACATTATCACAATGTTTAAAATAAAATGTTCGCATATTAATGCAAAGCACCTACTTTGCTTATGAAAGCCTAAACTATCTGAGTGACTACAAGAGGACTCCATTTTGTCAGGATAAAAACATATGATCTCACAACCCCATTCACGTAACAATTCGAATATATTTAACCTAAAGAAGGATATGTACCTTACTCCTTCCAAATTTGACATATGACTTTTAGGAAACTAACACTTGTTTCTAACTATTAAATGCACCTACTATATACTCTATTTTGTTTGCACCCACCTAATATACAAGAAAACCCAAATGTTTTCAATACAACCAAGTTAAGAGCACTTGCTTCCTTTCTACATCTACAAAATTTAATAAAAAAATCATTGCATAGAAACCTTAACATTAAAATTAAATTATTATTAAGAAAGAATGTTATGTTTGATATTAGTTTAAAGTGATATTTTTATTTTTTTCTCTTCCAATGCATTAGTTATTGTAACTTTATAGATCATCTCCTTAATAATAGTAAAGTTGTTTTTTTTATTCCAAAAGTTGTTTATAGCTTTCATATCATCCAAGATTATTTTGGTTATCAATAAAGCAAGTTTGTTTTATAAGGTCTCTACTTAGTTAAACTTACACTTGTGTTCATGGAATATTAAGAAATATCTCTAATCGCACTAAATATTGATAAAAGCTTCCCAAAATATTTTTTTTGGACCCATTCCTAATACATGTTGTTGGACACCTAATCCTAATGGGTTAGTGTGGAAGCCGAATAGACCAAAGCAGTCCAAGAGACCTTGGGATCTGAAACCCAAGAGTCACATAATGTACTATAAATGTAAATCATTTGTCAATAAAAATTGTATTGCATGTTTTATCTTTCACATTGTCTTTGCTGTCCATGTGTGTTTGACATGGTATCAGAGCAGGCGATTGCTGGTCCTGCCCCAATTTGAGCCACTTGTTTTGTGGTCTCTATGTATATGTCATTTGTGCAGACCTTCCAGTTTTGCCCATTACCTATAAAGCTCCATTAATTCATTGTTTGCCAGAAATCTGCTGCCTCTCCTACCTGACCTCTGGCGCACTGTATACGCTGCACCTGACTCTGGCTATTTTAAGACTCTCTGTCTGACCCTTGAAATCATACCTGCACTCTCTCTCTTCTGCGTTACTTGTGCCCTCTGTCCTTTACAATCCTGACCCTTGAAATTATGCCTGCGCTCTTTGGCTGTCGTCACTGTTTATAAACGTTCTGTAAAAGAAGTGTTGTCTTGACAATTTAAATTTCTTTGGCTATCGTGAGTGTTTATAAACGTTTTGAAAAGCGTTGTCCTGACAATTTAAATTCCTAACTGTGCATTGTTGAGTTTGTGAAAGTCATGACTGTTGCGTTAATGGTATATTGACTATGTGTGGAAATACCTTGAAGACCATGTGCGATGGCCGTGTTCAAATGTTGCTGGTGGTGTTCAATTACTCTTGCATTAATGATTGAATTTGGTGGGCCTGCTATATAATTCTGGTGCATTGATAATTCAAAGGCCTGCCATGTTTTAATACATGCGTTTTTAGCTCTTGTTATAGTTACGTTATTAAAACTCCACGCTGCAAAATCCACTGCACTCCCCAGTCTGGCACTACCACCATCCAATCCGTTGCCCAATCCATGCCTCTGTTACACTGCTCAGCTCCCAGTCCACCGGTTGTTCATGGCTCCGTAACATAGTACGCTCCAAATACTATAACATCCAAATATTGTATGCTGGTGCACATTCCATACCACGCCTTTTTTTGTGATACGCTGCCATTGTTTGAATCCACTCCCGATTATTAGCACTGTATATCAGCTCTCGGTTGGCATTATCCAAACCACCAAATCCTGGCTTTCAAATGTTGTACTACCAAAATCAATGAGCTTAATTGCGCTTGACTTTGGCAGTCGTTTATAATGTGTTTCATCCTGGGGATGTTTCTTGTAATCTGGAACCTTTAAATAGTCCAAAGAAACAAGAAGTATATTCTCTGGCTTTAGATCTGTGTGTATCAGACGTAATTCATGCATATATGCTACAGATTTCAAAAGTTGCCGACCAAACTCCCGGACTAGATCAACAGGAAATGGGCGATATTTGTTTTTGCGTAGAAAATCGAATAAGCTTGGTCCAAGCTTCTCACATACAATACAAATGTGGTTCCGAGACAATTTTCTCAGCTGAAGCATGCATTGAGTACTGAAGCCCATACGTCATCAGTTTCTGCAAGATATAAAGCCCATACGTCGTCGGTTCGAATCACAAGAAAATTTTCCTCTTTTGTAAGTCGTTAATTCGAATCTCCGCATTGCTCCTCATTTCTCCAAACGGGATCGGATTCGAAAAGCAAAACGTGTCAAGCAATTCACTGCGTGATTGCACCGTGAACAACAATATTTCATTATCACGTTTCTGAGAGGGAAATACAACTGAAGGCATGCTCAGAACACTGCAACAGCAATTGAATCGACATTACCATTGCATTATTTTCCAATCTAAGAGTGATTAAAACGTCAGAAAAGAAAGGCAAAGACCCCATTGGATTACGCACTGGAGTCGAGCATTTGCTGGGATTCATAATTGCTGGGAGAGAAACCAAGCGTCAAAGACATCCAGCTTGCGCTGTATCTTCATTTGCGCATCAACACTCCATAGCTGGAAACGAACAATGCACTAGCAATTGCAAAGGGAGGCTTCGAAATCTACAGGATGATCAATACTTCATGGCGTCAGGCTCATATAAATTGGTAACACATGAAGTCATGTATTAATGGTGCTAATGGTGTATTAATGGTGTTTATGTATTGTTGTATTCTGTTTATGATATTTAGTGACTTGATAGCATCCAAAAAGCTTACCGCAGGTAAGAATGGTTTGCCACTTAACAGACAAAAAGCTGGCAAGACTGCATAGTAGAACGTCACCACTGACCAGATTCCCCATAGGTTGAAATAAACATACATCATCCTCTGGCGTACCAGAATTTTTCTGTGAATGCCCAGGAATGGGCAAAATTTACTTACAAATATTTCAAGCAGCCCAGAGGCCCATCTCTTTTGCTGGATAAGCCTATCTATACTATTATCACTGTGGTGTTTTCTCTGTAATGATGGAGCTTCTTTGATGTTATAACACTTATCTACAGCCACTGTTCTTCCTAACATTTGCTGGCATATTCTACTTCAGATCTCTGTTATTATTTGAGTTGATATATCAGAGGTATATGTAATCCATTCCTGTAGTTGAAGTTCGAATTTCAAAGAAGGAAGAAGTCATTTAGTTGTGCATCCATACAAAGCGTATCTTGGTATACCTGAGCATTTTAAGGGTGAAACATATCTATTGTATCTGTGTTGGAAGGACTTTGAGCCTCTCATTCTTGCTGGACACAATTATGTTAGTGATTGGCTAAATTCTTAGCTGGAATTAGTTGAGTGCCTTTTGAATACCTTCGGTGAAGTTTTTTACATCATTGGGGTCATTTCCAATAAAAAAAAAGGGGTTGAGATTCTTGGATTTATTATTGAAGGAAGAGGTCGAGCTACCCTTGTGTATATTCGTGGAGTTTGAGCCGTGTCTCCATTGCTGGTATTCGCGGATTTTTTATTCTTTTTGCATTCCTGAGCTTCCAGAAGGGATATAGAGGCAAGTTTTATAAAGTTTGAAGGAATTAGCTACAAAGTCTAGTCAGATGTGAAATTTCTACAGAATTTAACGAACAGAATCTCTGAAAGACTGGTATTGGACAATGTATTTTTCAAACTGATATTCTTAATTTTTGAAATCTTCAATAGCTAGGGTTTGTCTAGACTTGCTGAGTGTTCATTTCTTTGTTGAGACAATGGCTAGATTTGATGATGTATTAGAGTTACTGAATACACTAATACACTCTACTATTGGTGGGAAGGTAAATGCTAGCAAAGACACTCTTTTTGACATTCAGACCTGCCTGCATGATGCACAGGAAAAGATCGATTTTTTGCAGCTTGAATCACAGCTACAGCAAGAAGAGCTACATCAAAATAGACACCATTCTGAACCTATTTTTGTTCAGAACATTGAGACAACCACCCATCAGCATCATGCTAATAGTGTTACAGTTCATTCAAATAAAGCAGCAGTTGTATATGCAGATGCAGAAACTCAGTCTGCACTTCCCAAGCCCATCATGAGACCTTGGGAACAACTTGTCCACAACAAGCACAAAACTGGTCTTGGATATGACAAGGACTTGTCCTTTCATATTCCAAACTATGCCAAGCCCATTCAGTTTCAAAGTGCTGGATTCATTCATAACAGTTCACTTGCTCCTCATGACAGTTCACCTTCAGCTGTTCCAGACTCTGCCCCTCTTCCACAGCAACAACAACAACAACAACAACAACAGATCATAAAATGCCAACACTGTGACCGAGTTGGCCATCTGAAAGATCACTGTTTTGATCTTCATCCATGTAAGCACTGTCATAAAACCAGCCATTCTTCACACAGATGCTTCAGAAACAAACGTCCTGCAAGAATAAAGATTCATCTTGGATGGATCGCTTCTTGGCAATGGGCATCAACAGCCAAGAAGATATTCCAAACGCATGTCAGAACTTGTTCTAGAGTATTGAACAGTCTTGCAGTTGAGTTTTCTCCATATTCTCACCTTGTAACTGACAGGGGGGGAAATGATGGTCATCTACAAGCTTCAAAGTCACATCAAGCGAGCCTGAGCCACAACCTGCCACACCAGTTTCAGAGTTGTAGCCAGCGACAAAGATGCCCCTGAATATGCCTTCAGTTGGCAATCTGGGACACTTCCTCTAGCAGAAGACTTCAGCTTCTTGCCAGTTTCGGAAGCATTCCAGGAACAAAATTGAGAACACTTCCTCTAGCAGAAGACTCCAGCTTCTTGCCAGTTTTGGAAGAGTTCCAGGAATTGCATTAAGCATTCCAGAGTTGTTGGTTATCCTTAAACCATCACAGGTTGAGACTTCCCTTTTCAGGTTGAAGTTTTACCTTTTATGCGGGGTGAGACCTCCCTTTTATGGTTGAAGGCTTCCCTCTTTAAAATAATAGGATCACTTCCTCTAGCAGAAAACTTTAGTTTCTTGCCAGTTTTGGAAGAGTTCCGGGAACTGCACTAAGCGTTCCAGTGTTGGTGGTCATCCTTAAACCACCGCCCTTTATACCAACATTTCATAGAGCACATTCAGCCTAGTGCTGCCATGCATTTTTTGCACATTTTGTATTACAGCTCTTTTCTTGGACTCATACATAACCCTTCGGATTAAGGGGGGGAATGTTGGACACCTAATCCTAATGGGTTAGTGTGGAAGTCGAATAGACCAAAGCAGTCCAAGAGACCTTGGGATCTGAAACCCAAGAGTCACATAATGTACTATAAATGTAAATCATTTGTCAATAAAAATTGTATTGCATGTTTTATCTTTCTCATTGTCTTTGCTGTCCATGTGTGTTTGACACATGTCTCTAATAAAAATAACTCTTATTTTGAATGTATATTCCCTATTTTCATTGGATACCCATTTTTATAGCCTTTGATAATATATTGATTCTATTTTTCACAATTAAAAAACCCCCTTTATAAATGAATGTGATAAGATATTGGTCAACAAGGTGAAGCCCCCTTGGCCTTTAAAATTTATTATAAAGTTGTTTTGAAGGGGGGACCTAATGAACTCCAACCCTCTCCACTTCACATGGCCACTGAAACTTTAGTCCTATCTATTGCTATAACTAAGGACCAATAGAGCAAGCAACATTATAAAGAGATATTGGTTTCATATGCAAATTCATTGGTCTTTGGTCTAAGCTTACAAACCTTCGTTAGTGGATTTTTTAGTGATTTTATGCTCTTAGAAACTAAATATTAAGGAATAATATTAGAATCTATCCTTCTGTTAAAGGCTTCGTCATAGTAATATTTGACCTAACAAAGGATAAAGATAGGGTCATCAACTTTAGTAATTGGTTTTGGGGAAAATTTGAACTCCGTATGAAGCCTTGGACTCCAACATATGATCCCTCTTAGGACTCACTCTTTTCAACATATATATGGATAAAGATTATCTAACATTCCTTTATATTTATAGGATTATTATTCGCTAAGTTATATTGGAAACGCTCTAGGAATTTTTTGTTTTAGAAGTGAAATAATAGAGCATTGACATATCACAAATATGTGGACATGGATTTTACTAAGGACCTTTTGGAAAAATAAAGCAATTTATTTGTCAAAAACTATATAAAGACTCAAAATATGGTTATCGACTTGATGAGAACTATGACCTCAAAACGAGATTTGTAAGTCTAAAATCCCTTAAGTTTGGGTCAAAAGTAGCCACTTCAACATTCGAATGAAATAATGGTGCTTCTAATAACACCAACTTTTGCAACCATACTCCTATGAACTTCGTTATATCACCAACGAAGACATTAAAACCAACTGCTAAATAAAAATTTTACACCAATAAAATCACATTTTTCTTTCTGAGGTCAAAATTACATATTTGATAGGATAACCTTAAAAACATGCACCGTTATGTCAAAAAGCTTAAATTCAACCCTAGAATCAAACAATGGCACTCGAAACAGTTTTTCAAATATTTGTCCATCATCAAAATTTCAACATTTTTGAGATCCACATACTTGATAACCAATACTTTTACAACAAAATATTAAAAAATCAACCATTGAAATGGAAAATTGCACCACCAATAACACCTCCCTCTATTTTTTGAACTTAAAATTACAAAAAAATTTAAACCATAACATAGAGGCCTTAATTTTGTAAACAAAATCATAAAAAGAAAAAGGGGAAAAAGAACATTAAATACATTTCATATATATATATATATATATATATATATATATATATATATATATATATATATCCCTTTGCTTCGTGAAATTTCTTTTTTAAAAAACAAAATAAATATAAAAATTATAATTAAAAAAAATAATTTAAATATTAATTATTTGATTAAAAAATGTCGAGGGGAATTTTAATTGGTGATCACCATGATATGAATTATTGTGTAAACTACAATATCCAAGATTCAAATCCCCCTAGAGTAGTCTACGAAGAGGGGGATTGTCAAAGGCCCCATAGCTATATTTGTAGTGGTTGGTAATGTCAAATGGTTTGGGTTCGAGTTCAGGTTCGGCAATGATTAGGTTCACTCTGAGTTTGAATTTTTTGATGAGGTTTAGATGAGGTTGGAATTAGGTTCATCTATATATATAATGAATTATAGGATTAAATAGTAAAAGATCACCATCAATAAAAATAAAAATTGTTACACAGACATGGAAACTGCAAGGATAAATTACAAGCTTGAGTTGTGACATGAGGCTATGATTTTTGATCTATGGACTTGGTCAATGGTTATGACGTTCGATGAGGTTTGTCGAACCTTCAATTTTTTTCAAGGTTCGCCAAAATTAAAACCTCAAAGTTAAGGTTCGACGAACCTTGTGACATAGGTGGTCGAAATCGACCTCATGTCTCGTGAATATGAACCTGATCCAATTGTTAATTTCTGAAATAAACAAATTACTCAATAATTAAAAATCAAAATACAAATGAAAAAAAGACAATTGAACATAGCCTTTCCACCATCGAACACCCCCATTTCATCCCACTCAACTAAATTTAAATATAACATGAGCTAAAGTTTATATCAATCAAATTCAACATTTTAATGCATCCGTTATGAAACCAGCTCACAAAGATAGAAAAGATATATCAACGCCTTAGAAATAATCCTCATTGAGGGGGCAACCTCCTTTACATTACACACATGAACAATTATTGGATGATACAAATGACAATACCTCCTTTCTATATATAGGAGTCTAAGGGGCCATATTATAATCAGAGCAGACATAACAATAATAATGTAAGGGCACAATAATAACAATAGTGGACTTCTATGAAATATTCTTTATTTTGAACGGCGAGGGTTTCGGAGCGGATGCGAGACGAGGGTTTCGCAGGCAAGGGTTCAGCCAAAGGAAGAAAGACCGGTGGTTAAGGGTGGTTCCAGCGCAACAGGACAAACCTTGGGTGCGGACCTCAAAACACAGAAATCTGCAGAAGAGAAAGATGAAAAACTAAGAAGCGCGGGATAACTAAAGGGTAAGTTCTGACTGAAAAGAAATGGGAACGGAGCAGGGGAGGGGAGAGATCCCCTCCTACAAGGCAGTGATAACAGGGGAAGCGAGAAAGGAGCGGCAGAAGGAAGGAGATAGAACAAATGAAGGAGAAACTTCAGCAGCGGGAGCGCAAAGGAGAACGGGAGTAACAAGTAAATGTCTGCCGAGGGCGACGAACAAACCCAGGTTTGTAATTCTGCCTAATAGATTAGTGAAATATAGAAGCTACATGCGAGATTATGCTTTGATCTATAAGTTCGTAGGATATTGGCCAGCAAAGAAAGATCTACTTAGATGGATCCAGCAGAGGTGGAAACCAAAAGGACATGTGGAAGTAAAGTTGGGAGCGAAAGGATTTTTTACAGTAATATTCTCCAATCTAGAAGATAGGGAAAGGATCTTTGAGGAAGGACCCTACTTCATGAACAATGCATGACTATTTATGAGGGAGTGGGTAGACTGCTACAACCCAGAGAAAGAAAGAATGTTAGCTGCCCCGATATGGATCAGACTCTTCGGCCTACCAACAGAATTTTAGGACCCAGATATCCTAAAGGGCATAGGAAATGCAATAGGATCGTTTGTGAAAGTGACAGAGTTGACAAAGAGGGGAAGATATACAACATATGCTAGAATATGCGCGTACATGAACATCACAGAGCCACTTCCAGACACAATAGAACTGGAATACCATGACGAGATCTGGCACCAACCAATTGACTACAAACATATCCCATTCCGGTGCAGAAGATGCCATGAATATGGCCATTTATATCGAGAATGTCCCATTACGCTAGCAGAAAAGGAAAGGGAAGCGGAAAATGAGAGGAGAAATGCAACAAGGAAAACAGGAGAAGAGGAAGAGGATTTCAGAGAAGTGCAAAGGAAGAAAAAGAGAGGAAATAGCAAGACACAGACGGGCAAGCAAAAAGGAACCCATAGTACAGAATCCCAAAATAAGTTTCAAATCCTGCAGGAGGAAGAAGCAGAAACAGAGGCAAACGAGGAGGAGGAATCAGAAGGAATGGAAGTAATAAAAGAAAATGTAGACAAAGAGATAGATCAAATGAATAAGAATCAAGAGAGGGCAGAAAGCCCAAGAGAAAACCAAGAGGATCAGAGATAAATGGAAATAGACCCATAGAAAACAAAAGGAGAAGAAGAAGAACAAGTAATGGCAAAGCTTCTGCAGGAATGGAAGAGGCTCGATGAATGATTTATCCCAGAGGATCAGAAACAGATGTACAAAGAAGCTTTCCAAAGATATAAAGAGAAGAAAGGAATAATGGAAGATAATGAAGATGGGAAAATGGCGAAGCAAGAAACACAAAATCTAGGAATGAGCAGCATTGGCAAGGGAGGTAAAAAAAGAGGTAGAAGAACAATGAGTGAAACAATTCAAGAAGTTGGAGAGATGCTAGTTAACTCAGGAAGAGTGATACCTCTCCCAGAGGTATTCCAATCCCCTCCAAAACTGTTATGACGATCATTACAAGTTGGAACATAAGAGGCCTCAACAGCAGAGGCAAGTAGAGGTATTTGAATGACAGACTGAAAAAAGAAAAACCTAGCATAATGATAGTGCAAGAAACAAAAATAAGTACTGAGAAAATGAGAGACATCCTGAATAGAAACAAGAACAGATACGAAATGATGGGACAGGATGCGATCGGGAGCGCAAGAGGTCTGGTAGTAATTTGGAACCCTGAAGAAGTTCAAATGAGTAATTGGATAAGCTTCCCAAGAATACTAACAGGGACAGCAAGGATAATAGGAACTATGGAGGAGGTTATTATAACAAGGGTGTACGGGCCACATATCCAAGGAGAAAAGGAAAACTTTCTGCAAAATTTAAAAGCATTGAGAAGTCTAATCCCTGGAAAACAATGGATCGTAGGAGGGGACTTCAATCTGATTAAAACCTCAGAGGAAAAAAGAGGAGGGCTAAGGAGAATGGATAAAACAATGGAACAGTTCGGAGACTTGATAAGGGAGCAGAGACTGATAGATATTCAAACCATAAATGGAAACCACACTTGGAATAACCGCAGAGGGGGAGCTAACCAAATTGCATCCCGACTTGACAGATTCTTAATCTCCGAACAAATAATGATGAAGGATGTATTCATAGAAGCCACAATTCTCTCGGTAACAGGATCGGACCATTGGCCGATTAAAATGGAAATAGATCTAAAGCAAAGACCACCCAACAAACCCTTTAGATTCGAAGCCTTTTGGCTAAGAAATGAAGGACTGGTAGAGAAACTTGAAGAATGGTGGAGGATGAGTGACCAAAGAGGCAGAAATAAGATGCACACCTTTCAACTCAAACTGAAGGAGATGAAGGATAAACTAAAAAAATGGAATAAAGAAGAATTTGGTAATATTCTAGAAGAAAAAAAGCGCCTGGAGCAGAGAATGGAAGAGCTGCAGCAGATAGATATCCTAGAAGGCATACAGGAAGAAAGAACAAAGGAAGAAGGAATTATACTAAACCAGCTAGAAGAAAGAAGGAAACAAGAAGAGATTTTATGGAGACAGAAGTCAAGGGTTCAATGGCTTAGAGAAGGGGAAAAAAATACTAAGTTCTTCCATAAAGCGATGGTACAGCATAGACAAAGAAATCGAATCTTCTCAATAAAAGATCAAGAAGGTCAGAGAGTCCTCCAGCATGAAGAAATCGAAAAAGTGTTGGTCAATCATTTCAAAAACTTATTAAAGGAAACTCAGGATAATAGATCAGAAGCCATAACAAAGATAAGCAGGGAGATCCCAAAACTGGTAACCAGAGATCAGAATCTGGCCTTAATGAGGAAAGTTACGATGGAAGAAGTGGAGGATATAGTCAAGAACATGAAAAAGAACAAAGCTCCCGGGCCGGACGGGTATACGGTAGAATTCTTCCAAGCAGGGTGGCATTTTCTTGCTGAAGAAGTTTTAGAAGTGGTGGAGGAAGCTAGAATCAATCAAAGAATATGGCCAGGAATAAACTCAACCCTGCTGACCCTTATTCCTAAAACTAATCAAGCGGATCAAGCTGAAGGCTTTCGCCCTATAGCTTTATGTAACGTTATCTATAAGATAGTGGCATCAGTGGTGGCACAAAGGCTGAAATCGATTCTACCAAGCATAATTTCCCCAGAGCAAACTGGGTTTGTAGAAGGAAGACAGATCTTGGATGGGTTAGTGGTGGCCCAGGAAGTAATCCACACTCTAAAAACGAAGAAAGAAAAAGGAATGCTGATAAAATTAGACCTATCAAAAGCCTATGATAGGTTAAGCTGGAAGTATCTAGAAACCATCCTTAAAGCCTTTGGATTCTGTGACAGATGGGTGAAATGGGTCTTGAGCATGATCTCCACTCCGAATTTCTCTATTTTGCTAAATGGGGCGCCATCAGTGACATTCAACGCTACAAGAGGACTATGACAAGGGGATCCCTTATCCCCCTTTCTCTTTATAATAGCAGCAGAAGGATTAGGTAGATACTTCAAAAAAGAATTAAGAGAAAGGAAAATCCAGGGCCTGAGACTTTGGGCAATCAAACTACAGTCACCCACCAACAGTTCGTGGATGACATCATGATATATTGCAAAGCCTCCATGAAGGAGGTGAGAAGGATAAAGAAAATTTTAGAGGTATTCATGGAAGGCTCAGGTATGGAGGTTAACAATGAGAAATCAAGAACATTTTTCTTTAACACAGTGGAGCCCATTAAAAACCATTTAACCAGGATCCTGGGTTATAGGAAAGGGGATCTCCCAACTAAGTATTTAGGAACCATGCTAGATTCCTCATCTCTCAAAATAGGAAACTGGAAGAACATCCTGGAAAAGATCATGAAAAGACTGGAAAATTGGACGTTTCGCACTCTGAACTTGGCAGCACGGGTTGTCTTGCTTAAATCCACCATTCAGGCGATCCCGATATATCCCTTATCAGTGATGGCAGCACCAAAAGGAATATGCAATAAGCTGGTAGAGATTTACAGAAAATTTCTTTGGGGAGGACCCAAGCAACAAAAGAAATGGGCCCTCTGTTCATGGGACAGCCTAACCAAACCAAAAGAAAAAGGAGGTCTTGGCCTAAGAGACCCATGGACCCTAAATCAAGTGCTAGCAGCCAAGTTAAGATGGAGATGGATGCAAGGGGGGAAGGACCTGTGGAAAGAAATCTGGACAACAAAATATAATATGCCATCCACCCCGGAAGAAATACTAAGGAAACAAGAGGCTCCCCGGGGATCAGACATATGGAACCTAACCATTCAAAGCAGGGAATTAATCGATGGGCATATTTTTTGGGAAATCAGAGGAGGCCAGAATGCGAGATTTTGGGAGGAAGCTTGGCAACAAAGGGAGAAAATGCTGGACCTACAAGGAATGCAAGAAATCTACAGAACAGGTATGGACAGAGACCTTATTAGGGTTAAATATTATTGGATAGAAGAAAGAGGAAATGAAGAATGGAGGGAATGGAAATCTATGGATGAATGGAATAGGAATGCAACAGAGGATCAAAAAACTATATTTGACAAGGAATTAGATTCCAGGAAAATAAAAAAGAGAGGAGGCAGGGACATCCTTCGATGGGGAAAAGAAACGAAAGGAGCGTTCACCATAAAGGAAGCCTATAAAGTAAAGATACAACAAGAGCAGGGGGAGGAAGAGCAGAAGTGGAAGAAGATATGGAGAAATAAATGGTGGCCGAAGATCAAAATGTTCGTATGGCTGGTAGGAAGGAAACGCATTTTAACTTGGGATCGAATACAAAAAAGAGGTTTCTCAGGTCCATCAAGATGTTTCCTTTGTTATTTAGATGAGGAAGACCAGGAACACCTTCCCAATGGATGCAGCGCGGCCCAATTCCAATGGGAAAAGACTAGAAACTTATTTTCGACCACTGAACGAAACCCACAGGATATAATTCAAACCCTATGTGATTGGGGAGAAGGAAAGTTTAAAAGCAAGGTAGTAAGAAGAGCTTGGAGCATGACAGCAGGCTTCAACGTATGGAATCTTTGGAAAGAGAGAAATGGTCGAATCTTTAAGGGGAAATCGTCAGATCCGGAAGAAGTCTGGAAAAGAACCCTAGGACAAATCAGAGAATCAATCCTAGCGGAAAATTGGGCAGAAGAAGATTGGAAGACCTCTGAGGCAGAAACAGAAATCCTAAAAAGGCTGAATTTGGAACAAGGGATGATCTACCATCAAAAAGCAAAGCAGCACCAACCTATAGCAGGCCAAAGTCATGCAATTTATCGTAAGCCACCGGAAGGGTTTATCAAGCTCAATTTCGACGGGGCAGCAAAGGGGAACCCAGGCCCAGCAGGATTTGGAGGAGTCTTCAGAAATAGACAAGGAGAGGTAGAATGGATCTATGCAGAACACGGAGGAACAATGAGTAATAACGAAGCGGAATTTATGGCAGTGTATCAGGGTCTCAAAATTGCCATAAGGAATGGATATAGGAAGATAGAAATCGAAGGAGATTCAGCCCTGGTCATTAGTACCATAAGGAAATTAATCCAAGGGAAACAGTGGGAGAAGGTAGTTAAAAGCTGGAGAACAGCGAGTATAGTCCAAGAAATCGAGGAAACCTTGAAAGGGATCGAATACAAGATCACTTCCCATGTCAGAAGAGAAGGAAATAAACCCGCGGACTGCTTGGCTAATTGGGGAAGTAAAGAATCATTGGCGAAAGTGGATGACAGCTGGACTAATCAAGCAGCGATGACAAGATGGGACGGCTTAAAGCAGCTCATAGACAACGATAACCATGAAACAACATAATGGTAATCAAAAATTCGCGTGGAGCGGGAGAAGGAGAATAAGGCAGGTTCATGCGACAGCGAAGACAGGACAGAAGGACGACGGCCTTAAATCCCTGACATCAACATTTAATGATAATTCAGAGCAGCAGGGACGCGGCCCAAAACAAAAACCGGAAATCACCGAAAGAACCATCATTCAAGGCGTAAGGGAGCTAAGAAGTGGAGAGCAAACCCATCATAAGCGAAAAGGTGGCGAGAATTCTATAAGGCGGAACAGGAGAAGAATGACAGGCAACAAGAATTCGAAGAAGGTGGCGAGAGAAGGGGAGACCTGGCAGAGGAACCATAATCGACGCCTCAATCGCACCAAAATGGCTGAGAGAAGGGATAAGACAATTCAGGCAGAGAGGGAGGCAGTAGGCGACAGGCATTTCGAACGGGGCTGCGTAAAAATCGAAATAGAAAGCTCAGATGAAATGGAGCATAGCCAGGGGGAAGGTTTCAGGAGCAAACACTTCGAAATAGGGCAGAGCAGCAAAGGAACTAAGCGAGGCAGAAAGGGCGGAAGATGGAAGACACATGAACAGAGAGGTAGAGGTAGACCCCGACAACCAACAATCAACAAGGAGGGTAATCAGGCGCAGAGAAGACGGAAAAGGGGGAAGAAATCAATCAGCATGGCGGTGCATGAAGCTGAACAGGTTTACAAGTTGGAGACAAATCCAGACATAAGGAAAATTATTGATGTCATGGAGGACCGAGTATTAGAGGAACCGTCTGACTCGGATATGGATGAATGGACCTCGCAGCTGCCGGACCCAGTCAACACGAGAGGCAGACTAACCCTTTACCTCCGCGCCCTTCACACTTACTGGGTGCTGAAGCACCTCTTGGAAAAGTCCATGGAGCAAGTCGCGGCTGAGATGGTGGAAATGGCATAGGAAACGGCGGCAGCGAAAAAGGAGGTGGCGAACGTGGAAGGGCTGCTTCGTCAATAGAACGAGCAACTCAAGGAAATCCAAGAGATGCTGAAGGAGCTGGGGAAGACCAACGACAGAAATACACCTGGAAGAGGAAATGCGGCGAATTGAGAGGCCTGTTAACTGTCTTCTTTTTGAATTTAGAATGATACAGCTCTGGTTTTTGAAAATTAGTCTGTATGCCATAGCTGTAGTAGTAAAATTGGGTCTGTTAGTAGTACTTGGAATGAACAGATTTTTGGAAAAACCTGGCGAGATAGGGCTTAATGTCGTGAAATTTTTTTTGACATTTAACAGCAAGGAAAACTTTATTGACTGTCTGATGAATAGGAGCCAACAGATCCGGTTTCCCAGTTGGGCGGATTGAGGTTCCTATGTTTGTACTTTTAAATTTGATGTAGATAATAGAAATGCCGTAGCTTACAAAATAAAATAAAAAATAGTGGACTTCTATGGGGCACAATAATAACAATATGGGGACTACATGGGCACAAAAATACAATAAGGGGGTTGCACTAATAACAATAAGGGGTTACACTAGTAGTATAAGGACCTAACATGCCCCTCTCCTTCGAAAAGTGTTGTCCTCAATGATTGAGTAGTTCTGGATGCTTCTGTATAAAATTATTGTCCTCCCATCTAGAATCTTGAGCGGGTAAGTTCTTCCACTTGATGAGATACTCTGAAATTGATTGATTTCGTAGTTGTTCGGTTCTTGTTTCTGTGATTTCTCCAGGTTCCAATATGATTTTTCCTTCCTCGTCAAGTTCTGGCAATATTGTTTGAACTGGGATCTTTTCATTATGTAAGGTCACCATTTCTTAAGTGCATGTAGTCTTGCCAACATTTCCTTCTCATAAATAGCTTTGTGTAAATGCTTTCCTTTGATTGGACGAATTTCGAAAGCAATGGGTCTTTCTTCTTCCATTAAAACATCACCAATTCCATTTCCTGATGTGTCATATTCCACAATAAAGGTTTTTGGTGAAGTTTGGCGTAGCTAAGATCGGTGCTTGGCACATTTCCTCTTTAAGATGTTTAAAGGCCTTCGTTGCTTCTGAAGTCCATGAAAATGCATCTTTCTTCAATAATGTTGTTTTCGGAATGTCTTCAGTCTTCATTCTTATTTGATGATATCCTGAATGAAGATCCAACTTGGTGAAGTAAATTAATCCAATAATTCATCAATGACAAGAATGAGAAATTTATCTTTAATAGTGAGTTTGTTGAGCTCTCTATAATCCAGACACATGCACCATGACCCATCCTTCTTGTGCATCAATACTACTGGAGTAGAGAAAGAACTTTGACTAGGTTGAATTATACCAGCCTCTAGCATTTCTGCAACCATACGTTTAATTTCACTCTTTTGGGCATAGGGATATCTGTAAGGCCTGATATTTGGAGGAACACTTCCTGGAATCGAATGAATAGAATGATCATGATCACGAATGGGTGGGAGGCCTTTAGGAGTCTCCAATACATTGGAATGATTGTTCAAGACTTTTTGGAGATCTAGAGAAGTAGATGATTTTGATGTGGGAACCTCTGGCGAACATAATTGTGAAATTACGCCTCGTTTTTCTTTCTTGATGCGATATTTCACTTCTTGAACCTTTTTCTTCTTGGTATGTACTTCTATCTTGAGAGTTTGAGGAGTGGTAATTCTTGCCAATGGTTTACAAGATATGGTTGGATTCATTTCTTCTTTCTCTGGGGTTGGTTCTTGGTGTATATCCTCTTCTTTTGATGTTTCTTGATCCTTTTCTTACTCCTCTTCATAATCTATGTAAAATAATTTCTTCTCAGCACACTTATGACCTTTAGTGCATTTGCTATCACAATTGTAACAAAGCCCTTTTTCTCTTTCTTCTTCCAATTATTGTGGTGTAAACCTTGTAGGTTGTGGAAGGCTAGGAGAAAAAACACTTCCATAGTTATAGTCATGAGTGGTGGGATTCCTTGTTTCCATAATTTCGCTTTCAATTTTTCTTTCCCACCTGAATGCCTTCTCCAATGAATTAGGTTCCCAAAGACAAACCTCATGTTGAATGTTATCCTTTAAAGTACCTATGAAGACATCAATCCTTTGCCTCTCTGGAATATCATTTACCCTTATATTCAATTTTCGAAAGTCCTCAATGTGCTATGTCATTGAACCCTTTTGTTTGAGATTTATCAATTGGCTAAAGAGGGTGTTTCTCATAATGTGCTATCATTTCCTCTGTGAAAATTGACCAAGTGACAAGTGGTTTACGACAACAAAGCCCTTCATACCATAAAAATTGATTCAGTTCTAAATATAAAGATGCAATACGTACCTTTTGTAACAAGTGCACCTCATGTAGATCGAAATATTGCTCCATCTGTAGTATCCAATTTATCGGATCCTTGCCATCAAACTTCCTCATATCTCCTTTTCTTGATTTTAGGAGATCAATCTTGAAACGAATGTAACTCTGTAATTTCGGATCTCCCAGTTCTGAAATTGCGACCTGTTGTAGCACTCTGTGTCCTCTTTCCAATTCCACCAGTCTACTCGAAATTTGATTCTCCAAGAAAAAGTTATGCACAATCTCCCAAGGTGACCTGATTATATACCTTTTTATAAGATCGAACTTGTACGAAATTCCACGTGTCTCTAGTTCGACCTTCAGATCTAAAAAGGATACAAAGAAAATTACAATCCGTTCTCTTTCTGTAACTTCTTATGAAATTGAAATCTGATGCTCAGAGAGACAATTATTACGATTTTCCCCAGGTCACCTATTTGGGATGTAATTCAGGAGCCTGTAGACACCCTAAATGTCTTAGACTGTATCTCTGAAAATATAGCGAAAAAAGATCTGAAATTAGGGCCCAACCTTCACCAAGTTTCCGGCTCAAACGGGTTTTAATTTCAGAGTCTGAAACTTCGTAGAAAAACCATTATAGCAAAAATGTTACGATGACCTATTTGAGATGGAATTATGGATCTTACCAAAACCCTAACTTCCTAAGACCATATATCCCAAAATATAGCGAGACAAGATCTAAAATTTTTACCCAAGGTTCATCGAGACTTTACCTCAAATGGGTTTTGTTTTTAGCTTCTGAAATGTCTCCAAAAACACGTTATAGTCAAAATTCCACAATGACCTATTTGGAGTAGTGAAACCCTTGAATCCAAAGCTCTGATACCAAATGTTATGAAACCAGCTCACAAAAAGATAGAAAATATAGATCAACACCTTAGAAATAAGCCTCTTCGAGAGGGCAACCTCCTTTACATTACACAAAAGAACAATTCTTGGATGATACAAATGAAAATACCTCCTTTCTACATATAGGAGTCTAATGGTTTATGATATAATTAGAGCCGTCAGAACAATAATAATGTAAGGGCACAATAATAACAATAGTGGGCTTCTATGGGGCACAATAATAATACTATGGGGACTAAATGGGCACAACAATATAATAAAGGCGTTGCACTAATAACAATAAGGGGTTAAACTAGTACTATAGGGACCTAACATCATCACACACATATATTGACTTTTTTAACGCGTGCCCACACACATAGAGGTATGGGGAATGAATTTAAATAAATAAAACATCTATATGATTTTATTTTGTGGCCATATTATTTTTCCAATGAGTACAATAATAATGATTATTATGAAATAAATATCTATTTAAAAATAATGTTTATATTTCTTTTTTATAATTTTATAAAGAAATAATATAGTCTAATTAATAAACATATAAAGTTTGTTTGAAATTTAGTAAATATTTTTTAAAATTGTAAGTTTGATTTGTGTAATTTATGAAATTTGAGTACTTCAATGAATTTTTGAATCTTAGAATTTATTTACATATTCTAAAACACATTTTGAATAATAAGAAATTACAATTTCACGTGAAATTACATTGCCATATTTTAAAGGGAAAAAAAACACAAAAACATTTATTAATTAAACTATATGAAAAACAATAATTATGAACGAATAATTCTCATAAAAAAGTAAGGCATTGGTGAAAGGGTAATGTCAACCATGACACAAAACAATTTAAGGCTGAAAACATTAAAAAGAAAAAGGTGTCACAAGTAGCATCACATTGTGATTTGAGTCGTAATTTTAAAGTTTGGATCATAGTGGCATTGGTTGTCAAGGTCACTATATTAAACATGTTACAATTTTAACCTTGAAATAAAAAAGTGGGTGCGATTAGGAGTGCCATTTTTTTATTCATAGATCAATTTTAAGGTATTTGTTCACAATGGTACCAATTGTCAAGGCCACAATTTCAAACAACCTTGCAAAAAAACGAGTTGTTACTAGTTGCATTGCTTTTTGTCTTGGGGCGTCGATTTAAGGTTTTTAATTTTTCAACATTATAGATGATAGTTGCAAAATTTGGAAATTTATGTTTGATAAAAATGGTGCTACCATTAGCACCATTTTTTAAAATAGAGGTAAAAACATCCATCAAATGCAATGTCTTAAAAACAATAACTCTAGAGAGTTCTTGTTAAGTTGGTAACTATGTTTCAAAAGTTTGATTATGAACAAGTAACATTTAGATGCAAAGCATGATTTGAAATAGGTCACATCATTATTGATTGCATCAATCTCTCAAACACTAAGTGTTCCAGGAATCTTATCAAAATTCCACCTACTGGGTTGGAGTAATAGAGGCATACCATTTGATTGGTAAGGTCTCTTGATTTCCCACACTAGCCCTAGTCTATCAAGTAATCACATAGGTACCTCCTTTGCTAATGGCTCTTGCTTAAAGTGAAATCCATTTAAGGAAGAAGAAAAAATTTCCCTCCATCTATGACACTCTAGGTCCAAACTCTTAAAGAAAAAGATGAAGACAAACCTGCTCTAATCACTCCTCAATATAAGATGAGTTAGGCTGACTAGTTGTAGAATAATAAATAACATTGGAGACTACATAACCCCCATTCAAATTCAATGAAGGAAGTGATGAAATAGGTCACTTAAAAGGAACAAGATCACATAGACGCTATGACTCCACTGTAATCTCAAAAGGATGACTCCATAGAAGAAGGAAAGAAGAAAAAGTGCAACTCACCTCCACTGATGGTGACATACCAAAGTCATAATTGAAACCAAAATCTCATTTGGCATTGTATTGGTTTTGAATTTAGTGATTTTCTTAATTTGTTTGTGTATAACCATGTAAGCTAAGATGTGGTGGCTTTTACTACTAAATTGGAAGATGCAGAGTGGAAATATAAAATTAACCCAAAATGACAATGAAGTGATAGGTTACAACATCGGTGGGAAATAAAGGAACTAAAATACCACAAAATATTATACCTTTATTGATGAGTGAAATTTTCACATGCTTCTTTAAAGGGGAAACCTCTAATGAGTATAGCTTTGATTACAATCTACTTCACAAGACATCATATTACATTTTTTATATTTCTTTATATAGTATTATCCACCTCCTAGGAACATTCTAGACAAGGAAATTTTTAGTAGGCAAAACTTTATAAAAATCCCCTTTACAATTATTTCTTTCAGTACTACATGGGCCTTATTTACTATCAAGGTCTCGATACATAGAAAGCTATCTATTTGCTTAGGGGGTTGGGTTTGAACCTTAACATGCCACCCACTATAAAGTATCATTATTGCCAAGGATTGAGATGAGAGAAACACTGAAAGATCTCATTAGTTCCTTTGGCATCCTTAGATGGTGTATCATTCTGCTATATCAAGATATTTTAGATAGTGCACTAGGAGAGATGGAACTCTCTTTTTCAAGGATGGAATCTAGTGGTAACCAAATGAAACATTTTTCATCTAGTTTTCAAATGTTAGTTTGAATATGAAAATTAGTTTTGACACTTGACTTAACTAGTATATGTGAAATATTGGAAGAATTTTATACTTTCATGGAATTCTAATTTGTACGTCATTAGCCCAATACATTTGAGGACCTTATAGGGTCCATAAAACTTGAGAGCAAGCTTGTGGTGGATTGATGAGCTTCATCATTGGGTAACTATATGGACCTTAATACATCTCCAAGCTTACTAAAATAAACTCTTCTCATAATTGATTACATGTTTTAATTATATTTTGCTTATTGAGATGAGTAAAAGTAAGACATTATGTCTTGTGGTCTAATGTGCATTGATTGCAGCCTTTTTGGAGAAAATCATGGCAATTTTGGCTAGTTAAGGGTAGGAACTCGAATGAGACAAGGAGGAGAGATTATAGGAGATAGATACTCCTCATTAAATCCTCACTTATTCAAATATTCCTCAATCAAATCACATTAGATCAGAGTTGCAAGCATCTGAGTCATGCAGATCATGGGAAGCTGAGCCAGTGACAGTTAAGAACCAATTCATCTTGAGTTTGGGAGCCAAGCCTCCCTATATTTAAGGAAGTTGTTGGAGACTTCAGTGGTATAAATAAGGAGGCTTAGAGCCTCATTAGGATTCATATTTTTTTATGTAAGAGAATTATTGTGGAAAATTATAGACTTATAATTTGATAGACATAAATTATCAACTAGGGGTAGGTAAGCTTGTGAGATGCTGTGAAAAATATATGCATTCTAATATTGTAAGTGTTGTTCTAAGTAAAATCACACACACACAACTTCAAGAACTCTTTTCTTTATCAACACTTATCAGCAAAGGATATGGAGTAGATAATTCATCTCTCTACAACACCTAGAATCACTGATGGAGATCCAAAAAAGATACAAACCCAAACAACAACAATTAACTCAATTCCTTCAAGAACTCTTTTCTTCATCAACAATTAGCAGCAATGGATATGGAGTAGATAACTCATCTCTCTACATCACCTAGAATTGCTAATGCAGATCCAAAAAAGATACAAACAACAACAATTAAATCAATTCACACTTTGCATAATAGAAAGGAAAGAATATTCAATAATTCCAAATCATTCGTCAAATGAGCTCACTTTTAACCATCATTCACAAGCCATTAGAAATTAGAAGAGAGAACTGCAAACTGTGTACTAATTCTAGTAATGCATGACAAAAATAAATAAAAATAAAACAAATTTGCAGCTACAGGAGTTGTGAGTAAAGGGGGCCCTCCCTTACTCACAACCCCTTCAACTATGAAAAGAGTTACTCAATGAAATTCAGCAGAACATAAATTATTATATTAATCTAGAAAATATACAGTCATATAGGTTTGATATATTCAATATGTCCTTCTTCTCTCCAGATCCTCTGCCCCCATCCAAATAAGCGTAAAGTTCTTCTATACAAATACATGGGCATAAATTGCCTCAAGTTAGAAAATGTAACACCCTACAACTAATAACTAACAATAGATTATAAAGATATCAGAAATAAGCATGATGAGGTTGATCCATGACTGAAAGCATGGATCAAATAGATTTCGTGAAGCTGTAAGAACTACCTCTTAATACGACCATCTGAAAAAAGAATTAAGATATGGGAAGTTTCAATGGTAGCTCTGAGGCGACCAATAGGAAAACATCCATATTAGTGTCTTTGTCAACAAAACCCATGTCTTCATTATCCTTCCAGAACATGCTCAACCATGGATATCACTGCAGGAAATCGGGGTGGTTGCAGGAAATCTTTGCGTCTACAAGAAATCGGTGAACTTTGTGAAAATCTTTGTATTTACAGGAAATCATTGACAACAGGAAATTGTGGAGTAGTTGCAGGAATCTTGGAACCACTTTAGAAAATGGTTGATCTACACAAGATGTGGTCAACTTCTTTGACATTGTAGGTGATTCGATTAGATAACATTTTAACTTAAAAAATACTTAGGAATTAAAGTAAAATGATACATTTTAAAATAATTTGCATTCTTTCAAGTTCACAGCACCCTCTTGGTCAAAACACACAAAATGTAGTAAAAGAGGGTTTTTAAGGATAAGAAGGGTTCAAAATAAGGGGGTTAAGGCCTCAAAAATATTATAAAAAATGAGAAAAATTGGGACTCAACATCTCCCCCACACCTAGCTTCTTGCATGTCCCTTATGCAAGCAAAAATGTTCCTCTAGGAGGAAAATTCAGTCCTTTTTCTCGGCCACAGCTACTGCAAGAATATGGTATAGGTGTGCCTTGCTAGATTCTTATTTTTGTACCCTGTTCCAATACTCTTCATTCTTCTTCTACGAATGACCAATCTAAACTTGATGTTTCTTCATAATACAACATGCCTTATGATGTTTTTGCTTTCCATTCTTCCACCTCTTTTTGCAATCACAAGCTATTCTCCTTCAAGCTTTTTTTTTATTTTCTTTTTTTTCTGGAGATCCCATTCAGAAATGATGAGCTCATTAATTCCTTAGAGGTCCCCTCATCATCGTGCTATCCCTAGGAGAAATTCAGTAGACTTGGTTCCTCAATCTTGATGGCCTGTGCCCTTTCCTATGAAGGTTATTTAATCACCAGCTTTGCGGCCTAGATCCTCGTAAAGCGTTCAACAGGTGTGCGGGTGCCCTTTCGGCTTTGGGTTTTGCCCAACAGTTTCCCTTGTTACTAAAACTAGGTGGAAATAATTCGAACCAAATGAAACAAGAAGGTTTAATTCGGAAAGACTCGGGAGTAATGGGAAAATTTGAGTTATGGGGGAATGTGATCATTATTGTCATCATGATCCATTATGCCAGATAAACATTAGGAAGATAACATTGTGCAAATCAGATAATAAGCAAGAATGGGAATTTGTGTAAGGTACCAACGGTCAAGGACGTCTTTTCCACAAAGGTATCCATGACTTAAATTCATGCAAATTTAAAAATTTTAGTACCATTACTTTTCTTACGCTAAGTATTCTGACGTCAAAACATACCTTCGATCTTACCTTACAACTGTCAATACATTTGATGCGCCTGTACTTACTTTGAAATTATAAACCACTTTGAAATCATATTAGATGGAAGATCATATAGCTACGTGGCCTCAAATAACAATGATGATAATCGATACTTTTTCGAATTTTGTAGAATATGCTCTTCTTGAAATTCGTTCTTCAGGAAATAATTATTTTTTCTGCAGAAATGTTGCTACTCGAATGTTCTGGAGGAAGTCGATCTGCAAGAAACCATATTATCCCTCTCTTGTATAGTTCACTACACATGAATAAATGTTCTGAGGTTGAATGTGTAGTGGACTCGCAGGATTACCAACCATTAAGGTCAGTTGTTAACCAATGTGAAGCCCATCACCAATGATGAGGGCGAGGACCAAGGTACATCTGATGCATCCTATCAGGTGTGAAAGTATGAGTTGATGTCGAACCCTCTGTAGGATCCAACAGTCAAGGAGCCACAGTGATTCCCCATTGCTGCTGGCAAGATATCCTTTCATTAGGGCATACAAGCTTCAAGGCATCATAAGAATCTGATCTTGCACCCAGATAACTTGTTGATATCGATGGGCTAAGATTGTTGGAAGGAGGGCCTTAAGAAATCCCACATCAGTACAACACGAGAAATCCAAGATTAACTGAAAACAAAATTTATTGAAAGGATGCTAAAGGACCTATTGACCTATAATTTTAATAAGCCTAGGGAAGTCCATGCTCACCAGATTTCAATTTTAGAGAGTCTGAAACACTTGGAAAGGAAGACTTTGGGGGGGCTCCTTTTCCATAATTAGTCCGTTGGGCCTGGAAAAAGGAATAAATATGCAACCAATAGATGTTCCTCTCATGGTTTAATGAGCACAAGAAGGAACAAAGTAAGCTCAGTTTATTGTAGCAGAAGATCAAGAAGAGGTAGTGAAAGGAATGACCCCCTTTCTCACCATTTCCAACTCTTTCTTCTTCAAAATCACTTCAATTTTTGTTGGGTCAACTTTAATTCTTGAAGCAGAAACATGATGATCCAAGACAATGCCTTCAGTCATGATTATAAAACATTTTTCAGTACTTTATGAAATATTAGTCTCTTTACATCTTTGCAAAGCCTTCCTAAGATTAAGTAAAGCCTCTTCAAAAGTATCATTCACCACCATAAGATCATTCATATAAATCTCTATGCAATCATATAAAAGATAAGAGAATATACCAATCATCATATTCGTATCTGCATATTCCTAAGCAAATTTTTCTAAAAATCTTTCAATATCTGAGTTAATCGATTTCCCTATTCATAAGTTAGGGATGAATTGATAATTAAATTTTTTCCGGGAAATATCTCAATTACCTGCTTCCACCTTCAGTCGTTGATTTTGCAGGAAATACAGATAGGAGGGATGAATTTAATTCAACTACTGTACTATGGTCTTGGAAGTTATGCTCATCAATGACATTTATCTCATGACTTGAATGCCCCTCTAAGTGCTAGAAAAAATCAGGGTTTGAAATAGAGAAACTAATTAAATTATCCCCAGTGTTTCCCTTAAGGCCCATAGCTTGGGATATTGTCAAAACTAGTTGAATAATTTTTTAATTAAGTTCTTCCTTAGCGCAATGAATCTTTTCTAATTTCAAGAGGGGTTTAGGAGGGGGATATAGATTGATATGCTTAATTTCAGCCTTATGAGTGATGGTCATGTTCCCTAACCTACACTTAATGAAGGCATCCATTGTGGCCAACCAAGGTCTCCCTAAGATCAAAGGGCACCTCCCTAAATTAGTCCTAGGCTAAAGAACATCAGGGTTTGCATATTTTCCCATGGCAAAATCGGTAGACACAAGGCTTGCAATTTCCCCACCTACTTGAATTGTAGAGGGTTCTTTATTTTGTCTCCCCAGCTTTTTGATACAGAGTTCCCTAACTATTTTAGCATGGATTGGGATATTCCTAATCTCTTGCAGTAAAGGAAATTTGATGCATAAATTTCTTAACTTGGATACTTGATAAAATTTAGGCTGTTTTGTCATTTCTTATACCCCCAACATCTCAAGAAAAGAAGGTTGGACAATTTGATATATGGAAGGTTCTTGTGATCTTAGAATGTTTTGTTCTATTGTTTCTTGTACATTTCCTATTTTAGGTGTATCAGGGGTTTCTTCCTCTATAATTTCTTCAATATTTTTTGGCTGGGTCACCACTTTTCCTAACCTTAGTTTAATATCTTGCAGAGGCCCAAGAAACTCCTACAGCAAAGGTACAAAAATTTCCTGCAGAGGCCGAGGTGCAATGTAATCGGTAGGATAGGTGGGATAAATTACCATTCCAATATTGTGAGTAGATTGGATGGAAATTTAAAAACTAAGAGAAGATACATTTGGACAAGAAAATTGGTTTTGTAGAGAGATGCCCATACCACTCTTAAGAAGAAATGAAATACCACTTGTTAGAAAATTATATATTACAAAGCAATGGAACACATAAAATATTGCAGAAATATAAACATAGAAAACACATAAAACAAGAGAGACACATATATACGTGGTTCACCCAATTTGGGCTATGTCCACAGAGAAACAACCAATCCTTCCTTTTATATTATCCAAAAAAATGAAGAGATACAAGCTACAACAGATCCGCCGTAATTCCCTCTTCGCTCTCACACAATCTCCTCTCTCTTTCTCGCTCAGAAAACACACCTACACATACACAATACAATTCCCTCATATATAGCAAGGGGTTGCCTTCTAGGGCAAAAAACCCTAAATTAAACATAATTTCTACTGTCAGATTTCCACCTAATTAATGACCCAGATTGACTACAAAATTACAACATTTTACAAGGCAATTTTACATTTATTTTTAGCTTTGGGGGCATTGCCCTAGATCCCCCGCTGTCGCCCCCCTTGGACGCCCTTGGCAGCGCATATTTACAGGCGACATTGCCGCCACATTACAAATTGGTGTCCAACGCAGCGATACCTCTGAATAAAGAAGATAATCAGGCTCCACACCCAACACCACTCCTCAAAATGCTAGTTTAAAATAGTTAATGGTATACTATATATGTTTTTAATAATTCAATATTTATTAAATATATAATGAGCTAAATAATGCATAAAGTTGTATCTTAAAACTAGATTAGATCCATCTTAATTTTAGATCTACCAAGCCTAGAGAGTGACTAAATCTCTTCTCACTTTAAAAGAAGTTTGCACCTTAGATTTGATCTCTCCCATGTCTTGGTTGATCTCTCTCATATCTTGGTAGATCTCACTAGGACTACATCTTCATCATGTCTAACTTCTCACCCTGGGATAGCACAAGATTTGACCCCAAAACTTCCTCTCCCATGTCTTGGTTGAACTCTCTCATATCTTGGTAGATCTCACTAGGACTACATCTTCATCATGTCTTAACTTCTCACCTGGGGATAGCACAAGATTTGACCCTAAAACTTCCTCTCCCATGTCTTGGTTGATCTCTCTCATATCTTGGTAGATCTCACTAGGACTACATCTTCATCATGTCTAACTTCTCACCCGGGGATAGCCCAAGATTTGACCCCAAAACTTCCTCTCCCATGTCTTGGTTGATCTCTCTCATATCTTGGTAGATCTCACTAGGACTACATCTTCATCATGTCTAACTTCTCACCCGGGGATAGCACAAGATTTGACCCCAAAACTTCCTGTGAGATTTCATTTCCACGGCCATTGCCAATTAAGCTACCCCAAACAGAAAAACATTTATATTTATAATTAAATTAGTTAATTTCACAAATACAAGTGAACAAACATTTATATTTATAATTAAATTAGTTAATTTCATAAATATATTTTCACGCCTAAATTAATAAAATAATATAATCAATCATACATTTCCAATCATAATATAACACCATGCATTTTTTGAATTAATAAAAAATAGCTTTAAAAATTTCCCAACTTTTGAAGAGAGAAGAAAGTATTATAAAGTTTGTGGACTTTCTGACCAAGACAACTGTGATGAAAAAACATCTTGATACTTTGCTTCGGGTCCACGAAAGAAAGAGCACACACCTTTACAGTTTGAGGATGGATGAGATGCTTTTCCACATGGAGATATTAATCATGTGAGTTAACTGAACGAGAAGGCATCCACGAAATGAACGAATGATTTTTAGTGGAATGAATGACCGACCTTTTACAACGAATGCTTTTCAGTGGAACAAATGACTGACCCTTTACAGTTGATTGAGACTGTGCAGAAAATTATAATTTTAAATTATTAAATTTGTATAATGTATACATTAAAAATAATAATTTAAATGACAAAAATTTAATCAGAATCCAATCACTGAAATATGAAAGAAATGGCCAAAAACTCACCTAAAACCATCCAATTTTAAAATATTTAAAAGTTAAATATAATTAAATTAAAAAATTAAAAATAATAAAGTTTACTTTATAAATTTATTTTAGTTTACAAAGATGTGCTAAAGTCAAGGAATTTCCAAAGAATGAAGACCAAACAACAATTTTTTGTTTTTAAGCAGCACACCGGAAGGTTCCTCATGCCTAGTGAACTCACTTATTGGTGCCTGGCCCTCATGGATTCAAAGCAGAATTGAACTCGCTTAGTTTGGCACAGGGCTTCAACCCACTGGACTACTCATCGAACTAATAATCTTAGACTGATTGTCATATTTCTCTACCTTGTTATTCAAAAATAAAAGAACCAAAAAAAGAACTGAGACTCTCTCTGCATTGTTATTTTCTCTTACATAGTAGTTTTTTTTCAGTGGAGGTGGATTCCCCTGTGACTGTTGGGTATTTCTAATAATTCCAAACAAAACTGAATAAAACAGAACAATACTCTGTTTTTAACGCGGAAATAAAAATCATTTGCGGAATACGGTGTTTCAGCAACGCAGTTTCGTCACTTGTTGAATGCAGTGTTTCAGCAACGGTGTTTTAGCAACGCTCTGTTTTGACGCTGAGAAACTATTTTCTACTTACGATGTTTCAACAACACACAAAAAAAACTTGTATTCATTAACAATAAACCAATTGTTACAAAAATGTCTTCCTCACATAGAGGGATTTTCACAAAAGATTATGCTGAAGAGCATCTTCCTCTTGACAGAGGGATTACGACAGGAACGCTTCAGTTCCACAAACCAATTTTGCACTATCTTAGAAAATTACAGTTTCAGCACTGCTGTGCATTACAAAAGGAACTCTCTATCATTCTTCTAACATAAAAAATAAATGTTGTTCATTACATTTATATGTTAATAACATATTTGACTTTAAACAATAAAATAACAAAAATATCTTCTAAAGCTTATCTGCGTATTGAATGCAGCAAGCGGTGATGCTTTTTGAAGAAATGAAGTCGACTGTTGCAGGGGATTTTAATTCTGAAAATTTAATGCACATTAATGTGCAAAATATCAAGCACAATTTTGAGGCATCCAACAGTCTGGAATATCTAGAGCAAATCAGATTTCTGTCCAGCTGTTTATGTTGCAGTTGGAATTAAATTCCAACACTCCCACTTAATTTCAACTGTTGGGTTTTTCTGCATACCCAGGCATATCCTGAAATGATCAAAACTTTTCTTTCCCAATGGTTTTGTCAAGATGTCAACGAACTGATCCTCTGTTCTGCAGTGCTGCAAAACAATCTCACCATTGTTAACCAATTCACGTATGAAGTGAAATTTGGTGTCTATGTGCTTTGTCCTGTTATGAAAAACAGAGTTTTTAGACAATGCTATTGCTGAGCTATTGTCACAGTAAATGGTTGTGCCCTTTTCTTGTTCATGACACAAATCTCTAAGACTCTTCTCAGCCACATTGCTTGGCATGCTGCTGCTGTTGCTACTACATACTCTGCCTCTGCTGTTGACAAAGACACAACTGGTTGCTTCTTGGAAGCCCATGAGATGGCTCCCGATCCCATATGAAACACATATCCCTATGTGCTTTTCCTATCATCAACACTTCCAGCCCAATCACTGTCAGTGTAACCTGTCAACATGAAACTTTCAGAAGAGGAGTATAAAATACCAAACCCCTTCATTCCATTCACATACCTTAGAATCCTCTTGGCTGCCTGCCAATGAGTCTCTTTCGGTCTTTCCATAAATCTGGAGATTAAACTCATAGCGTGCATAATGTCCGGCCTAGTTGCAGTCAAGTACATAAGGTTGCCAACTATGCTCTTGTACAATTTTGGATCAAAATCCTTGCTGTTGTCTTCTTTGGTCAATTTCAACCCCATTACAGTTGGAGTCACAGCTGCCTTGCTGTTCTGCATGTTAAATCTCTTCAACACTGCTTCTACATATTTAACTTGAGAAATGAAAACACCATTTTCACTTTGGTCTACTTCAATTCCAAGAAAATATCTTAAGAAGCCCAAGTCAGTCATTTCAAATTCACTTTTCATGACTGCTTTAAAATCAGCAATGAGAGAAGCATCATTGCTAGTAAAAATAAAATCATCTACATATAAAACAACAATAAGAATCTTACCATCATTCTCCTTTATGTAGAGTGTGGGTTCACCATCACACTTATCAAACCCATTCTCAATCAGATAAGCATATATTCTGCTGTACCATGATCTTGGAGCTTGCTTCAGCCCATAAAGAGCCTTCTTCAGTTTGCAGACTTTATGCTCTTCGCCTTCAACTTCATAACCTAGAGGTTGTTCAACATAAACCTCTTCTTTTAACACTCCATTCACGAATGCAGATTTAACATCCATCTGATAAATCTTCCATTTGTGTTGTACTACAATAGACAACACTGTTCTAACTGTTTCCATCCTTGCTACTGGTGCAAAGGTTTCATCATAGTCTTTGCCTTGTTGCTGCTTGTAGCCTTTCACAACAAGTCTTGCTTTGTGTCTGTCAATCTTGCCTTCAACATTGCTTTTGGTCTTATAGACCCACTTAACTCCAATGGCATCTTTTCCTTCAGGGAGGTCCACTAACTCCCATGTTTTACTCTTCTCAATTGCACCAATTTCTTCATTCATTGCTTCAATCCATTTATCTTCATTTACAACATCTTCAAAATGAACTGGGTCATCAACATGACAATACAAAGCGAATAAGGAATTCATACCGGTATTGTTACTTACCTCTCCTTGTTCATAAATCTCATTAAGATTTCTAAATCTTGGTCTTCTTGGTGTGCTTGGAGTTCCATCTGAACTTGAGGGTATTACTGATCCCTGTGGTGTGCTTGGAGAAACACTTCCTTGACTTCTCAAGGCTGTTCGAATTCCAGCTTGTGGTGTGGTTTGTTATACTTGCTGTGGGGAGGAGGAGCCACCAAGGAAGGATTATTTGCTGTTGTCCCTTCCTCTTCTTCTTCGTGAGACACAATTGTCTTCACATTCACTGTCTTCTCTAAACTTCCATCCCAAGCTTCATCTTCAATGAACTGCACATCTCTGCTTACTATCAATTTCTTGGTGGATGGATTATAGAGTTTGTATGCTTTTGACTCATCACAATAGCCAATAAAGACACACTTCTCCCCCTTACTGTCAAGATTCTTCCTTAGCTGATCCGGTACATGTGCATATGCTACACAACCGAATACTCTCATGTGAGTGACAATTTGCTTTTGACCACTCCATGCTTCTTCTGGTATTTTGTTCATGATAGCTTTAGTTGGGCATCTATTCAAGATGTAAACTGCGCAAATGACAGCTTCTGCCCAATACTCATGCCGCAAGTGTTTTGCCTTCAACATACTTCTAACCATGTCAAGAATGGTCCTATTCTTCCTTTCGGCAACATCGTTTTGCTGAGGTGTATACCTCGCGGTGAACTACTTTTGTATGCCATTCTCTTTGCAAAAACGCAGAAAGTCTTTGGAGATGTACTCTCCTCCTCTATCTGTTCTGAGCACTTTGATATAATTCCCACATTGCTTCTCAACAAGAGTTTTGAAGTGGTGGAATTTCTCAAACACTTCACTCTTCTGTTTCAACATATACACCCATGTCTTTCTGGTGTAATCATCAATGAAAGTTAAAACATATTTATTTCCGGAAAATGATGGTATTTGCATCGGTCCACACACATCAGAGTGAACAATTTCCAAGGGTTCTTTTGCCCTTATACTCTTTCCTGCTGGAAAGCTTTCTTTGTGTTGCTTGCCCAAGATGCAGCCTTCACAAAGGCTGTTCGGTTTCTCGATCAATGGCAATCCCTTTACCATTCCCTTTCTATGCAATAGATTCAAGCCTCTGAAATTGAGATGTCCAAATCTCAAGTGCCACAACCAATTCTCATCTTTCACTTGTTCCTGAAAGACTTCTTGTGTTACAGCTGCAATAGTTCTTCCTTCCTTCAAATCTGCCCTGAGTTTGAGAGGAAACATTCTATTGCTGGTCATCTGCACCTGTGCAATGATCTTCTTACTTGGAGGTATGTCTCTGATTGTACACATATCATCTTTGAAGAACACATTCTAACCTTTGTCAATGAGCTCTCCAATGCTCAAAAGATTACATTTTAGACCAGGTACATAGTATACCTCTGGCACAATCATCTGTTCTCCATTTCTTGCTTGGATACTGACTCTGCCCTTACCCTTGACAGATATCTTACTATCAGTTCCTGTTGTTACCTCAGATTTCACATTTTCATCCAGATTGGCAAACATTGCAATATTTCCAGTCATGTGATTACTACAACCTGAGTCTAAGAACAAAAAATCTTCTTGTTTGTCTTGTGCAATGTTACATGTTTAGAAGCACAACCTTTGGATTCTTATCTTCTTCATTTGCAAAATTAGCATTCTACCTACTATTCATGTCATTTTGTTTTTTTATACATTCATTGGCGTAGTGCCCATATTTCTTATAATAATGACATTGGACTTGGGATTTGTCATACCTTTGTCCATGAGCTTGTTGTTTGCTTGAACCTTCATCTTGGTTTGGATTGTAGCTCCTTCCGCTTGCGCTTGCAGGATTATTTCTACCTTTGTTTTGGCTTCTTCCACGACCTCTGTTATTTTCTCTGCCTCAACCTTTTCCTTGGCCAAAAGACATCTGAGTCTTGAATGCTTGCTCAAAAGAGGAATTTGTTCTTCTACTCAGTCTGTGTTCATGAGACATAAGAGAAGCACTCAGTTCATCTACTGTGAACTGTGAGAGATCCTTTGTTTCTTCTATTGCTACCACAATAAATTCAAACCTTGAGGGTAAAATTCTCAAGATCTTCTCTACAATCCTTCTTTCTTCAAGAATCTCACCATGAGATCTTATCTGGGTTATCAACCCAATAACCTGAGTGAAGAATGAATCTATTGTATCAGATTCCTTCATGCTGAGTGTTTCAAAGTCTCTCCTCAACATCTGCAACTTTGCAGTCTTCACCTTCTCCATGCCTTGATAGGCAGTTTTGAGAATATCCCATGCCTCCTTGGATTTTGTTGCTGCTGCAATCTATGGAAAACACTTTAATGTACTGATTGGAAGAGAAAAAAGAGGGTTTTTGCATCCTTCTTCCTGTCGCTCTTCAACTGGTCTCTTTTTGCTACCGTTAAAGCAGCCAATGCTGTTGTATCTGCAGGTTCAACATAGCCAGTTTCAACCAGCTCCCATATTCCTTGAGAAGAAAACAATGATTTCATTGTTATGGACCAATAACTGTGATTTTTCCCATTAAACTGTGGCAGTTGGGACTTTGTCAAACCAGTTCCGGCATCTGCCATCTTACCCTGTATAAGTAAAGAAGAGATAATGACTGTATATTTAAAAATAAGCAAAAAAAATTCTTTGCTGGAGAAAAAATATGCTCAATAAACTTCTTACAGCTCCTATAGTGAAAAACAAACTATGTTTTTGACTCACTGAGTGCCTAGACCAGCTCCAATACCATGTTGGGAATTTCTGATAATTCCAAACAAAACAGAACAATACTCTGTTTTTAACACAACGGAAATAAAAATCGTTTGCGGAATACGGTGTTTCAGCAACGAAGTTTCGACACTTGCTGAATGTAGTGTTTCAGCGACACTGAAACTGGTGTTTCAACAACGCTCTGTTTTGACGCCGAGAAACTATTTTCTGCTTACGGTGTTTCAGCAACACAAAAAAAAAAAACTTGTATTCATTAACAATAAACCAACTGTTACAAAAATTTCTTCCTCACATAGAGGGATTTTCACAAGAGATTATGCTGAAGAGCATCTTCCTCTTGATAGAGGGATTACAATAGGAATGCTTCAGTTCCACAAACCAATTTTTCAATATCTCAGAAAATTACAGTTTCAGCACTGTTGTGCGTTACAAAAGGAACACTCTATCATTCTTCTAACATAAAAAAGAACTGTTGTTCATTACATTTATATGTTAAAAACATATTTGACTTTAAACAATAAAACAACAAAAATATCTTCTAAAGCTTATCTGCGTATTGAATGCAGCAAGCGGTGATGCCTTTTGAAGAAATGAAGTCGGCTGTTGCAGGGGATTTTAATTCTGAAAATTTAATGGACATTAATGTGCAAAATATCAAGCACGACTTTGAGGCATCCAACAGTCTAGAATATCTACAGCAAATCAGATTTCTATCCAACTGTTTATGTTGCAATTGGAATTAAATTCCAACAGTGACTGCAAGTACTTAAAGAGGGCTTGCCCCAGGCATCGGCAGTGGTTTGGGGCTCAGCAATATCAGTGTGCAAAGCTTTCCGGGCATATCTGTTGAGTTTTATTTAGAATCTCACGGGTAATTCTGGCTCCCATCCACGAGGTACAATTCCCAGTCAAATTGGGAATCTCTTAGAGTCCGAAGGAATCGCAGAATACGAGGATTTCAACTGTCCTACAATCCACGTGTTCTGAAAAAAATATTTTATTCTGTAGTGAATACATTTCATGCTCTTTGATTTGGGCTTCATAGGGATTTTTTGGGAGTTAATGACGTTTTTTCCAGTCGTCATATTTTCTTTTTGCAGACTTGGATTCTGAAGATTCACTGTTCGTGCGAGGGATGCCAGGAAAATGTCAAGAGAGTTCTGCGGAACATCGATGGTAAGAATCGTTGCGATCCCACATGTTTGAGATAAAATGTGAACGGAATTGAAAAGAAAGAGATGTAGCTCTTAGGTGTGGCCTGCACCTGGAGACTACACTCACAAAACAGAGAGATCACTCTCGTACATTCTATTATTCATCAATGAAAGATTACATCATTAACTACAATACTAGGAATTAGGAAGTTGCACCCAAACCCCTAAACTTTAGGAACTAATCCTAAACTAGGGAGAACGTTACAACAATGTAACCATTTTCTCCATTAATACAAAATAATATTAATTATTTTTAACTCCCCCCCTTAATGGAGAAAGGGTTCTCTTGGACTCCTAGCATCTTTCTAAACAATTCAAATTTCACTCGTGCAAGAGGCTTTGTAAAAATATCAGCCACATTGTCACAAGTTTTACAATATTCAACAACAATTTCTTTTGACTGTATTTTCTCTCTAACAAAATGGAACTGAGTGTCTATATGTTTGGTGTTTTTGTGAAACATTGGATTGTATGCTAATTCAATGGTGCTCCGGTTGTCGCTTTTGATGGAAGTGGGATTCTCCTGTTCTTTTCCTGCATCTTTGAGAAGCCTTCTCAACCAGATCACTTCGCACGTTGTTGCACACAATGCTTGATACTCAGCTTCACATGAAGACAAGGCTACAGTACTCTGCTTCTTGCTGCTCCAAGCTATGACCCAGGATCCTATGTTGAATGCGTAACCTGTAATGGACCTCCAATAATCCAGGTTACCTGCCCAATTTGAGTTTGAAAACCCTGCTAGAGTAACATCAGTGTCTAAAATACCATAATTAACAGTACCACAAAGATACCTCAACACGCTCTTTGCTGCTATCCAGTGACTTTAAAGCGGTTTCGACATGAATTGGCTCAACACATTACCAGAGTATGCCAAGTCAGGTCTGGTTGTTGTAAGATATATCAAGCTACCAACCAACTGTCTATACATTGTGGCATCAACCTCTTTAGTGCCATCATCACTGCTCAATTTCAGATTTTGCTACAAAGGTGTCGCTGCTGATCTACACTGATCCATACCAAACTTTTCCAACAGATTTATGGCATACTTCCCTTGGGTAAGAAAATTTTGCCCAGTATCTCTGCATACTTCTAATCCCAGACAGTAGTGAAGGCTTCCGAGATTTTTCATCTCAAAAACTTGTGCCATAAGCCTTTTGATTCCTCTAATTAAATCATCTGCATTTCCTGTTATAGTCATGTCATATACATACAAAGAAATCAAAATAATATGCCCCTGATTATTGTACTTGGTATACAAAATTTGGTTCATTTAAACTTCTATGGAAACCATGCTCTATAAAGAAAGAATCAACCTTTTCGTACCAAGACCTGGGTGCTTGCTTTAAACCATATAAATCCTTTTTCAATCTGCAAACAAGATGTTTCTGCCCCTGCTTTACAAATCCTTCTGGTTGTACTAAGTAAATTTCCTCTTTTAAATCACCATTTAAAAATGTAGATTTAACATCAAGCTGGTGTAATTCCCAATTACATTTAGTAGCTAAAGCAATAAGCATTCTGATTGTATTTAACTTTGCTACAGGTGCAAAAGTATCATCAAAATCTATACCTTCCTGATGTGAATATCCTTTTGCAACCAGCCTGGCTTTTAACTTCTCTATACTTCCGTATGCATTCATTTTTGGTTTAAACAACCATTTACATCCTATGGGTGTTTTATTCTTAGGTAGCTCAACTAAATCCCAAGTATCATTTCTAAGAATTGATTCCATCTCTTCATTCATTGCAGCTCTCCATTCCTTAAATTGACTAGCTTCTTTGTAATTAGAGGGTTCTACAATGTTCAAAACCTTTGACATCAAAGAATAGTTTCTCAATTTTAATGGTAATTGAGTCTTCCTACTTGATCTCCTTGGTAGGGGACTTACCTCAATTTTGTTTTCTTCTGCTATAACTGGGCTTGCATTATCACCTTCTTGTTGTTCTTCTTTTTGCTCTTCTTTCTGCTCCTGCTCTCTTTCATCCTCGCTGCTTTCCTCCAACAACAATGGAATGTGTCAATCATCACCAATGTCATCTTTCCCTTCCTGTACTTGTTCATGAAACACTACATCCCTGCTTGCAAATGTCTTATGAGACTCAGGATTGAATAATTTATATGCTATAAATTTTGTGCCATAACCAACAAAGATGCATTTAACTGCTTTAGGGTCTAATTTCTTCCTATCAGCTTTAGGTATATGGGCAAATGCTTTTGACCCAAATACTCTTATATGATTTACTGCTGGTTTAAATCCATATAGAGCTTCAAAAGGGGTTTTGAAGCCAAGATACCTGGTAGGACTTCTGTTCTTCAAATATACAACACTGTTGATAGTCTCTGCCCAAAAACTATTAGACAGACCCTTACCTTGTAGCATACTCCTTGCACACTCCACCAAGGTTCTGTTTTTGCGCTCTGCAACTCCATTCTACTGTGGTGTGTGTGGCACTGTATACTGCTGAACAATCCCGTGAGATTTGCAGAATTTCATGAATTCCTTTAACTTGTATTCTCCCCCTTGATCAGATCGGAGAATTTTTATACTCTTACCAAAGTGTTTTTCCACCAAGGTTTTAAATTCTATAAAGCACTGGAAAGTCTGACTTTTCTTGCTCAAAAAATAAACCCATGAATATCTAGTGCAGTCATCATTAAATAACAGAAAATAATATGCTCCCCCTAGCGACCTTGTCTGCATAGGTCCGCATACATCAGTGTGCACTAGTTCTAAAATGTTTGTTTCCTTCCTCCTATCATGCACAAGAAACTATTCTCTATGCATTTTTCCTAAGGCACAACCATCACAATTTAACTGAATATTGCGAAAGATAGGGAGTCCCTCGACCATACCTTTCTTCTGCAATAACATGAGGTCCTACAAATTCAAATGACCGAACCTCTGATGCCATAGTTGTTCGGCTATTGATCCTCCTGCAGCCATGGCTTGCTTTGGTATACTTTTTGCATCCAGTCTATATAGGCTTCCAACTCGCATGCCTGTTGCAACTATTTCATTCCTCCAATCCTTTATCACACAATGAGTCTTGAAGAACTCGACTTGCATATCTTGATCAGTCATCATGGATATAGATATAAGATTTTTCTTAATTCCATGTACATATAAAACATTTGTAAGGTGACTAATTTTTCCATTTGGTAACTTATTTGAAATAACCCCATGACCTTTAATCTCGTATCCACTATCATCTCCTAGATATATTTTTGATCCATTTATGCTTTCTTCAAGATTATCAAAAAATTCCTTTTTACCTGTCATGTGAGAGGATGCTCCGGAATCGACATACCAAATATCGTCCTCATTAGATGCTGAAAGGGCACAGTCGACTGTGAACAGTCGAAATTCATGACTAAACTCTTCTTCTTCAACAAAGTATCCTCTGTGCTTTGCATTTGCCTGCCTCCTCTTTGCATCATCACCCTGCTTCTTGTAACATTCACTCTGTATATGACCCTTCTTTTCACAATAATAACATTTCTTTTCAGAATGATTTGCAAGCATACCTTTATGAGAATGTGAATTCTTATGTGATGTTCCTCCTTTCTGCTTCGATTACTGTTGTGACTGCTTTCCTTTGAATGATCGTAGTTTCGCCATCAGCACAATATCATCACTCTGGGGGTTCAAGTTCTGCCGCCGCTCCTCCTCTTGCTACAAGATCCCTGTGAGATCATCAAATGTGGGCGCTTTCTCGCTTGCCGACACTCCAGTGATGAACGTTTGAAAATCATCTCGCATCCCGTTCATTGTGATTGCAACAAGATCTTCATCAGACATCGACACTCCGATGGCCCCCAATCCGTCTTTCACATCTTTAATTCGCGCAACAAATGCAGTAGCAGTCTCCCTTTCGTCCATCCTCATTAAGAATAGCTTGCTTTTAAGTGCTAAGACTCGGCTTGTATTCTGGGTCTCATACAGACTTTTGATTTTCGTCCAGATGTCCGCGGACGTTTTACAGTCTCTGATGTAAGCAACAACATTGTCCTTCACAGACATCTTCAACAAGACTTTGGCCTTGTTCTCTCGTTTTTCCCTATCTTGCTCTTGTGGCCCTCCGTTCGATTTCTGCTCATCGCATGTAACTATGGACCAAGCATTCGCACCCTCGAGCAAGGTCTGGATCTTAAACTTCCAATTCGTGAAGTTAGATCCATTAAGTTTACCAGACTCGTTAAGGTAAGATTCCATCGTATTACTCATTCTGAATCTACCCAACAACAAAAAAAACAATACCTGTCAGATCGATCTGTCACCTCTGCCACCGATCTACAGTGTCTGGCAATCCCACTCCAATGAGAAAATTCGGCGTTTCCAATACAGCCGAAGAATCGATCTGATCAAAATTGATCCGATCTGCCTCTCCCGGATAGATCTGCAACTTCGCCGATCTGCACCCCTTGCAAACCGCCAAACGAAGTTGAGGCTTCCCGCAGATCCCCTTGAAGGAAGATTGACACGTCCCCCTTTGTATCGGCGCTTTCCCGAGCGAAAAATCCGCGCCAATCAAAAATCGCTTAGAGTAATTTTGCTGGCGCGATTAATCCGTAAAATTCCGCGCCAATCAGATGTTCTGGCGCTCTGGCGCGATTAATCCCAAAAAATCCGCGCCAATTCCCCTCCTGGCGCTTCTGTCAGCGCAAAAAGCGCGCCAATATCCTTTCTCCTCAGAAAAAAAATATCCGAGTCCGAGCCAGGTGTTCTGCAGTCCACCTGCTCAATTGAGCACAGAGCTCTTATGTACACGCGGCCACAAAGGCACCTCAAGCCACACAGGAAATTCTGCCACACAGGCAATTCTACCACACAGGCAAGCTAGCTACAAAGGCACTTCAGCCACAAAGGTGACAAAAGATCAGGCTCACCCAATCTGAGCTCCGATACCAAGATAAAATGTGAACATAATTGAAAAGAAAGAGATGTAGCTCTCAGGTGTGGCCTGCACCTGGAGACTACACTCACAAAACAAAGAGATCACTCTCGTACACTCTATTATTCATCAATGAAAGATTACATCATTAAATCAATACTAGGAATTAGGAAGTTGCACCCAAACCCCTAAACTTTAGGAACTAATCCTAAACTAGGGAGAACGTTACAACAATGTAACTATTTTCTCCATTGATACAAAATAATATTAATTATTTTTAACTGTTTGCACATAATTAGTTTTGTTTTCTTTAGTGCAGGTCGTGTCTTCGAATCTTTTTATGGATATTTACTAACCATATGGCTCGTTGTTGCAGCTGTGCACACTGTCAGTATCGATCCTGGCGAGCAGAAGGCGACTGTTACAAGAACACTAGTGTCTGCTGATGTCTTTTTGAAGAAGTTGCAGAGGAAATGTGGGAAGCATACAGATTTGTGGCCAGTGACTCAGAATAATCAGAAGAAAGAGTCCAAGACACATAATCAAATGCAGAGGAAGAAGCCGAGGGATCTGAAGCAACAAACAGAGCAAAATCCAGGTAACGATGGAGGTGGTAAGTCGAATGACAATGCAGCAGTGGTTTAGAGAAAAATGCAGAACAAGACGCTGAAGACACAGAAGGAGCAGAATTCGGGCCGACACGAAGGTAAAAAACCCTTCCACACATCTGAAAAGGAGTTATTAACTAATAAGGAAATAGAGTCTAGTACACAACATTCATCCTAGCATTATAATGGAGAATTTTTTTTCACAGAATCTTGTTAATAGGATGATAAGATTAATATGGTTTATGGGATTTTAGATAGGTAAAATATTAATTGGGATTTTTTAATCGTTGAATTATTTTTGTTTTAAAAGAATTATTACAATAATCATGGTGAAGTTAAGAATGTTGGTAGTGTGATAAATATTTTAAAATTTAAGATAGATCTCAATAAAAATTTGACAATCTAATAAAAAATTCTTTTCATATTTAACTTTTTATTATTTAATATGGTATAAGTAAAAGATTCTTTTCCTCCTATAACATTTTCTAAATTGATTTCAAATTTTATTTTGAAACCTATAGTAATTTTTTTTTTTCAATATTTATTATATTTATTTTCTTGAACAAATAAATAATTCTAGTTTTCAAAATTAAAATTAATCACCTCCCTGGACATCCCATTGCACAACCATTACAATCAATCTACTCATTGACCCTGATTACAAATTCAAACCAGTAATAATCTATCTTTTCCCTACTCCCTGCGGTGAAATTACCAAAAGCCATTACTCTAAATTGGCACACAAAACCAAACGGTAGCGTTCAACCCAGTTACAATACCTTCTGTCTTGTCTGCGCAGCAGTTCTGGGCCTATGGCTCCTCTGAGCAATACAATCCCTTCCAGTTACACAGAGAAGCTGGTCTTTTTATATACAAAGATCGAAACTAGTTTCTAACCTAAATTCCACAACATAAATGCATTATACCACTCAGTTTAGGCTAGTTGAATGACATTATACCCTTATGTTTAGGGATAATTGGAATGACAACACCAGCATCCTAAATTCCTTCGGAAATACATTGAACCTCTAAATTTATGGCTATTTGGATTGACAGCTCCAACATGGAAGCTTCGCCGATGTTGGGTATTGGAGACTGGCCACAATCTGCATCGTATTCTTGGCTTCGCTGATGTTGGTCTTCACGTCTCTTGGCATCAAATTCGGCTTTTTGTTTCTTATAATGAGCAGATCCAACTCTCAACAGATTTGGGAATATCTTAGAAATTCAAAATTTCAGATTTGAGAATATCTTAAAATTTGATGGCCAAGAGAAGGGAAATCAACATAAATTTACAGTATTTTGCTTTACAGTTAGGTTTAGATAATATGTTTTTAGTAACTATAAATCTCTATTTTACTAGGTATGCTTGATATCCAATTTTTATTAATATTTTTTATACTTATTTATATTTTTTATTAACTGATTTTTATATAAAAACCCTTTACCCCTATTATATGATCAATATATTATGTCATTTTTTTCAATATATAACCCCAATATGAATGCATTTGGTATGCTCCTCTAGTGAGGCCTTTGTGAGTGTTGCCTCTAGTTACAGCCAGATTTAGATGATATACCTCAGTAACCATATCTGGACATTCTGTAGAATAGTATTGTCTAAAACTTTTAATAAATGAAACAATTTTTAGTAGAATAGTAATATTTTGTTATTTAAAATGTATTTTTGAATATATATATATATAAATTTATCACCCTAAAAAATCTTGAATTAGCCACTCAAACTTATCCTACTTATCCTCTGACAAATCTCTATCATATTTGAGACAAATTCAAATGAAAAATATACCCTAAAACTCTTAAATTAGGTAGACAACGGCCAGTAGAATTAATATACTGTTACATACTACGGCCTGTAGAATTAATACACCGTTACATGGGCGTACACAGAGTTGATTATATCACCCCAGTCCTTTTGGGGCTGTGGAAATGGATTTCATTTATCTGGGACATAAAAATATAAACGATGAATCATGACAGCTACAATACAGTAGATATTCAGGTTAGAATAATAGATACTCTGTTCGTTTTGGAGAACAGAACTTTACAGTGTTCTAAAAGAGATTTACCAAATGATTACAGATTCAAGTTAGAGCAGCTGAATGAATGATTATTTATACAATAAATTTATGAACAAAATAAAAGCACACTGTTATATCAAAAATGTTTTCACCTAAATTGCAACATCTTTGAAATAACTAAAAGTCAAAACGGAAAAATGTTTCTTACTTCATAAAGCGTATAATGTCTTCAAAAACTTCTTCCCCCATCTTTTTTGATGTAATTGTATATTTCATTGTATCGAACAGATAATGGGCAAGTGGTCGAAGATGCATTATTCACTATTTGTCCAATAGTGTTTCCGATGGAAGCACTGGTAGCTGCTACTAACAATTTTCACGTTGATAACAAGATTGGAGAGGGAGGATTTGGCCCTGTATACAAGGTAACACAGGCTAATCACAAGGCTTCTACTGGTTTATATAGAAAACATCGAAAACAAGCATATAATATAATTAAGATTTAATTTACAAAATCTTTCATACTGAGCATTTGTCCGAATCTCTCAGGGAACTACCCACGAAGGAAAACAAATAGCTGTGAAGAAGCTGTCGTCAAAATCTAGTCAAGGAAGGAAGGAATTTATGAATGAAAAGCTGCTTGCAAAAATTCAGCATCGGAATTTAGTGAATCTACTCGGCTGCTGTGCACAGGGATCAGAAAAGTTCCTTGTTTCCGAGTACTTACCGAATAAGAGCCTTGATAAATGGCTATCCGGTGAGTCACTTGCACTTAATGTATCAAGATAAAAATCAGTAATGTATCAATCTAGATAGTTCGGTGTTGAATTGGCCTCTTATGCATGGATGCAGATCCCGAGAAACACAAAGAACTTGATTGGCACATACGCTATAAGATTATCCTGGGAATAGCTCGTGGGCTTTGCTATCTTCACGAAGATTCTCAACTGCGGATTGTTCATCGAGATATTAAAACCAGTAACATTTTGTTGGACAAGAAACTCATTCCTAAGATAGCAGATTTCGGCACTGCGAAAGTTTTCCCTGAAGATAGGACTGATGTCAGCACAGGGATTGTTGGAACCCCGTAAGTTATTAATACAATTCTCACGAGAACACACAGACAAAAGCTAATAACAATTAGAATGCATGCATTTAGAAAATGTTCACATTTTAAACTACCTATACATATAAGGTAAATAGTTAAAGGCTAATAAATGCTAATAGGTCCAGTGTCTAATTCTGAGTACCTTTTAGCATGTTAAGTGTGAATTTATGTGAATTCATTTATAGAGTTCACGACACAGACACCCTTTGTGAGTTTGTGTCACTGATGTCATGACCCTTTCATAGTTGATTTTTGCTCAAAAGGAACCCTCCCAAGACCTTGCCTACTGTAATTCTGAGTGCCTTTTAGCATGCTAAGTGTGAATTTATGTGAATTCATTTATAGATTTCATGACACTGAGCCCCTTTGTGAGTTTGTGTCACTGATGTCATGGCCCTTTCATAGTTGATATTTTCTCAAAAGCAACGCTTATGAGAGTCTGGCTACTGTATATCGATTGCTACCTGTTCGACCTTTACCTCACTTGCATGACTCTTGTTTACTGTCAGTGCAATACCATGCAGGTACGTGACATGATCTTGCATGCAGAACTCTAAATCGCCTATATTTTCACGAGTCTTTGATCGCTGGTACATTATTATAACTCTTTTCATGCCGTGCAACCTTGTCTTGGTCGTTAGTGAGAAGAATTGAAAGGAAAACGTAGAACAGAGATTGTTTTTTTCAATATTTCAAACAGTTAAATAAGATTACATTAAAGTATAGTGAGATTGAACTAAATTCAACAAAACTGGTCTAAACTAAAATGGACTGTGATACTTCAATGGATAAGTGATTGGAATTGGATTCCCTAATAGTTAAGAGTTAAATATTAGAAAACAGAAGTGAAATGTGAAAGTAATGATTAATGGTTGCAGAACTTTAATTCGATTTTTTTTCATGATGTTTTAACTGTGTAAACTATTTTGACTTTTGCTCAATCTTTGCTGGCTATTTGTTATATTTTTTTTTATTTTTTTTTGAGGATTTTTAAGTATTTTATTTTTATTAAAATTGTCTATAAAATTTATTGGAATCACAGGTTTGAGTTGTGGGCTCTCTAGAATTGTAGTGTCTTAGTTATTTTTGAAAATACTGAATTCATATATTAAGTAAAAACAAAATTTAAACAATAAAAATGAAGTGTTGAATTGACAATGAGCCATACTGGTTGGTTCAAAAGGCTTCGACAAATGTCTCTCTTTATGTGATTTACGAAGAAGTTCTACTTATAAATAAAAATGAAGATTAGACAAAAACAAATTTAACTTATATTTCCAAAAAAATAAATTAAACACCAAATAATATAAATTAAAAAAAAAAATAATCATTAATAATTTCCCATTAATAAAATTAAAAAGAAAGATGATGATTAATAATTTTCCTATAAAGATCCATTCTGGTTCTCGGGGCGGACCATTCTGGTTCTCGGGACATGAAGATCCGTCGCTACGGTTTGAGGAAGCGCAGCGCTACACCTGACAAGGAAAAGGACCGGGATGGCAAGAGAGTCAGAGGCCGGAAGGGGCACGAGAAGGAGGAAGGGGAGACTTCCAGGCGTGGTCAGGGGAAAAACAGAAAACCGAAGGAGACGGTTAACCACCGCGTTCGAAGGGCCGAGCAGGCTTTCCTCCGTTACTCCAACCAGGCAGTGCGCAAGGTCATGCAGCGGCTTGAAGAGGAAGCGCTTCAGGAACAATCCGACGAGGAAATGGAAGATTGGACTTTTCTCCTCCATGACCCGGGACAAACCAGAGGGCGTATGTCCTTATTTAAACAGTCCCTTCACATCTACTGGGTGATGAAGGGGATTATGGCTAAGGCGTTGACACAAGTGGCGAAAGAAATGGTTAATTTAGCTAAGGGGGATCCAGACATTCGCCGTGAACTGAGCTTCCTTCGTATAGCCATGATGAAACAGGAGGAGGCCATGATGAAACAGGAGGAGAAACTGGATGCTATCCAGCAAATGCTGATTCGGGACCAGCCAGAACGTGCGGAAGCAGCGAACCAGCAACCTGAGGGAGACAATGACTGATACGAGATATGTTTAGAACTTGCAACAATTTTTTTGGTTATTGCTTTGTATTTGTCAAAGATAGGAAAAAGCATGTAATACAGAGCAGTAGTTTTAGCAATAGTTTTAGTAAGTTACAGGATTGCATAGTTTATCTAGCAAAGACTATCAGACTGTGGACCTACTTTTTTTGGGCTGCTATTAAGAACTATAGGTGGAACTATGTCCCGGTTTCCCCTAGAGGGCGGGCAGAAACTGTTTTATGAATGCTGTAATGTTCTGATTGATCAAGTTATAGAATGAGCACCATCTTAGCTTACAAAAAAAAAAAAAATTCCTATAAAAAAAATAATAATTAATAATCATCTTTGTTTTTAATTTCTATTATCATGATTTAATAATAGAGATTAAAGGATTGATGATAATTAACCATTAAATTTTTTCATTATTCTATGTAAACCCCTCATCCCATTCCAATATATCTCCTTATGGACGTAATTACTTTTTCATTGTTGTTAAATTTTTGAATTTACATTCTTGATTAGTTTTTATCTTCTAAGGTCGAGCACTACAGTTTCTTCTGCAAATAAATTTCACATAATCATCGCTTAGCTCCTAAAAGTTCCCTCACATATCTCTTCCATTGGAATTTGAATATGCAGAGGGTATATGGCACCAGAGTATGTTATGGAAGGGAAGTTATCTGCAAATACAGATGTCTATAGCTTTGGCATTGTTCTCCTGGAACTTCTCACTGGAAGAAAGATATCATCTGAACCGAGGGAGCTTTTAGGATGGGTGAGATGCTCTGATAGTGTTGTTGTATTTTTCTCAGGGGATATCTTTAGCCGAAGCATGAGATAACGGATTTCACTGATCTATTTTGATACGAATTCCTCATCTGTTGAAATGTATACTTATTTTATCAATAAACTAAATTAAAGCCAAAATTATGCAACTCTCTTTCATGTATATATTTTATGAAAAATGCAGGTGTGGAGTTCATACAAACCAGGCAAACCAGACAATGTTTTGCGGACGATTGATCCAACAATAATTGAAACATGTGATAAGGAGAAAGCGTCGAGATGCATTCAGGTTGGTATTTTGTGTACACAGGAGGATTCATTGCGTCGTCCACCAATGTCAGAAGTTACTGCGATGCTTTCAACTTCTTTGATACTACCAGTTCCAGCAAATCCACCGGTATCACATTCTCCATCTAATCTATCATTTCTGACTTTTTTGGTTACAAATATGAAATTTGATGGGTTATATTTATGTTTAAGAAAGCAAAGATAGAGATAATTTTCCTCGGACACCGATGGAGTTTTATTTACAGGGGTATGTTGTTTTTTTTTCCTTAAAGAAAGGAGTATGTTGTCAAGTGTGGAGTTGTGCGGAACTTTAATCTTTAGTACAAGCTATTATGATATTGGCATATCCCTATAATTGGATTTCTTCAGTAGAATCAGTTTTTCCTAAAAAGCTATACATTCATCTTCATAAACAACAAAACAAAACCTGTAAATGGGCATTTAATCTTATTTGGCATGATATTCATGCTTTCAACAACAAAAGAATCCACATATAGTATTTCCACTTATTGTTATTGATGTATGAATCACAGGTGCAAGCAGAATGCAAAGGCCTGCCACTCGCTATGAAGGTGATCGGAAGCTCTTCGCGTGGTGAAAGTCGCCCAGTGTGGGAGAGTGCTAAGAACAAGCTCCTGAATGGGGAGTCAATATCAGATTATCATAAAGAAGGACTTCTTAGATGCTTAGAGAGCAGTATTGATGCCCTGGATGAAGAAGTACGAGAGTGTTTCTTAGACCTGGGGTCCTTTCCAGAGGATAGGAAAATATCTGCGGATGCATTATTGGACATCTGGGTTTATGTGCGAAATATGGAGTGGCACGATGCTTTTGTTATCTTATTGGAACTCGCTAGTAGGAATCTGTTAAACCTAACAAGCAATCTCAGGTAAGTGCCTTATCTTCTATTTGTTGTATGCTCTAGATCGTTGATCTTAGTTTCTTCCCTTATACATTGTGTGTTCTTGGCATTTGGATCTAGCAGGAGTTGTGCAATCAATTACGGAAGTACCTCGGAGCTCTACTTTTCTCAACATGATGTAATGCGAGACTTGGTGTTGGAATTCAGAGGCACAACAAACAAAATAAACACACAGCAGAATATCAAGCACATATGACACAGTTTTTAACGTGGTTCACCCAACCAATCTGGGCTACGTCCACCAAACATAGGCATCAGGAATTTATTAATCAAATTGGAGATTACATAATGAAAACCTCATATAACTCTCACCCTCTCAGCAAACCATCCGAATGGTTGCCTGTTATATAGCATAGAGAATCTAACAGCCTCATTAACTTCCTCACATCAAATATAGGAGGCATTAACTCCCTCCCAACAAACTGGAGTTAATCTAGGACCTGAATTCTATTGTTGTCATTAGCTGAGATTTTTCCTATTTTGCTCCAAACAGAAAATCTCAACAATCTCCACCTTGACAACAATTCCCCTGATGCCCTGTTATTATTATTTTATCTTTTCTGCAAGCCAAGAGAAGCCAAACACCAGCGTAGCTTCTCCAACAAAACTGGTTTCGTGAACATGTCTGCACAGTTCTCCTTTGTATGCACCTTTTCAAGAGAGACTCCTCTTTCAGTGATAACCTGTCTTACAAAATGATATTTGATTGGAATATGCTTTGATTTACTATGATAGGCCGGATTCTTAGCCAAATGTATTGCACTTTGACTGTCACAAAGTAACCTGATGTTGCCCTGTAACCTACCAAACTCACCAAGCAAACCTTTCAACCAAACCGCCTCTTTGCAAGCATGCGAAGCAGCAATGTATTCTGCTTCAGTAGTGGATAAAGCAACAATGTTCTGTAGCTTTGACATCCAGCTTATAGCTCCACCTGCAAGAGTAAAGACGTACCCTGAAGTTGATCTTCTCTTATCCAAATCACCTGCAAAATCGGAATCAACATATCCGCAAACAAATTCACTACTCTTATTGTAAGAAATACAATAACTACTTGTGCCTCTCAAGTACCGAAGCACCCATTTCACTGCTGACCAGTGTTCTTTACCCGGATTTTCCATGTACCTGCTGACAACCCCAACTGCATGAGAAATATCTGGTCGAGTACAAACCATCGCATACATTAAACACCCTACTACATTGGCATATGGAATTCGAGACATATAATCCTTTTCTTCATCTGTATTAGGACATAAACTCGAAGAAAGCTTGAAATGGGAAGCTAAAGGGACTGACACAGGCTTCACATTATTCATACCAAACCTCAAAAGTATTTTCTCAACATACTTTTGTTGTGATAGCCACAGCTTACCATTACTCCTGTCTCTGAAAATCTCCATGCCCAAAATCTGTCTTGCCGCTCCTAGATCTTTCATATCAAACGTCCTTGCCATCTGAGTCTTCAACCTGTTGATTTCTTCAATGCTTTTTCTTGCTAAAAGCATATCATCAACATACAATACCAAGATAATGAATATGCCATTATTCAACTATTTAAAATAAACACAATGATCATATTCACTTCTAACATATTTCTGACTCAACATGAAAGAATCAAACTTCTTATACCACTGCCGAGGCGACTGCTTCAGGCCATATAATGACTTCTTGAGCCTGCAGACAAATTTCTCATTGCGATGGTGAACAAACCCTTCCGGTTGTTCCATATATATTTCCTCATCTAAGTCACCATGTAGAAATGCAGTCTTAACATCTAACTGCTGCAACTCCAAATCAAGCAAAGCCACTAATGCTAACACAAGTCTAATTGAAACAATTTTAACCACTGGTGAAAAAATCTCATGAAAGTCAATACCGACTTTCTAAGAAAACCCTTTTGCAACCAACCGAGCTTTGTACCTGTCTTCCGTATCATTCACACCCCGTTTCAGCTTGAACACCCACTTGCATCCCACAGTTTTCCTGCCTTTGGGAAGTTCAACCAGATCCCATGTACCATTCTTACTTAAAGCCATCATTTCGTCCTTCATGGCTGCTTTCCACTTGTCACTATTTGAACCTTCTACAGCTTCCTGATAACACAAAGGTTCATCATCATTAGCGATCAAAGCAACTGAAGTAACATGATCATCATACCTTCTCGAAGGGCGTTTGATCCTTGTAGACCTCCTTAAGAATGTTTCTGGTGCTTCCACAATTGGCTGTCTATCAACTGTAGGAACTTCTTCATGATCACCATCTGAGACCTGTTCATGACCTCCATCTGAACCCTGTTCATAAGCTGATTCTAAAACCTGTTCATGACTAGAATCTGAACTATGGTCGTTATGACTACCATTAGAAATGTTGTCAAACTGAACGTGCTGGAAATCAAATACATCATCCTGTTTCAATTTACTATCTATATCTAACTGTACAAGAGAGGATTCATTAAACTTTACATCTCTGTTGATGATGATTTTGTGGGTAGTAGGATCCCACAATCTATATCCCTTTGTTCCATCACCATACCCAACAAAGATATACCTTTTAGACTTTGGATCTAATTTATTTCGCTGATGTTTAGGCACTAGAGCATATGCATCACAACCAAACACTCTGAGTTTAGAATAGTCACAAGGGTGTCCTTTCGATACCTCTTGCGGAACCTTGCAGCCTATCGCCGTTGATGGAGATCGGTTTATCACATAACAAGTTGTTGCCACTGCTTCTGTCCACAACTCCTTTTGCAACCCGGCGTTACTCAGCATACACCTTGCTCTCTCCAGAAGAGTCCTGTTCATGCGTTCAACAACTCCATTCTGCTGAGGAGTATAAACCGTGGTCTTATGTCTCTCGATCCCTGCATCCTTGCAATAGCTGTCAAACTCCTTGGAGGAAAACTCACCACCATTGTCAGTTCTTAAACATTTTATAGTTCTACCAGTGCTGTTTTCTACCAATGCTCTAAACTGCTTGAATACTGTAAAAACATCAGACTTCCTTTTCAACATGTAGACCCACACTTTTCTAGAAAATTCATCAATAAACGATACAAAATATGACGAGCCACCATATGACGCTATAGGGTCTGGACCCCAAACATCTGAATGGATATAATCAAGTATGCCTTTACTAGTATGTTTGCCTGTTTTAAACTTTTGCTTACTTTGTTTACCAAACAAACAATGTTTACAGAAATCCAATTTTCCAGATCTTAGATTAGGAAGTAACTTTCGGTCAGCCAAAATTTTCAATCTTCTTTCACTCATATGCCCCAATCTTTGATGCCATAAGTGAATGGAACTACTGTCATGTTCAGACACAGACACATGATCTGACCCAGTTCTACCTTCTAACTGAAATAGATTTCCTACTTTCTTAGCTTTCATAACTAGTAAGATGCCTTTGTAAATTTTCATTACTCCACCTTGAATTACAGTTTTATATCCATTTGAATCAAGTGCTCCTAATGAAATCAAATTTTTCCTTAAATCTGGTACATGCCTCACATCAATTAATATTTTTGTTGTCCCATCAAACATTTGCAGTTGTATGCTCCCAATTCCCACAATATTACATGTTACATCATTACCCATGTACACAACACCATCATCAATTGATTTATATGTTTTAAACCAATCTCTATGTATACACATGTGGTTAGATGCCCCGGAATCTAACAACCAATGTTGATCATGTTTTGAAACATTAACAGACAATACCTCATCACTCATACTTGAACCAGATACTGAACCTGTATATGTGGTGTTGGCTTCCTTCTTTTCTGTCGAAGAGCCTTATTTAGCAGCCTGCTTTCGCTTCCAGCAATCCTTTTTCAGATGTCCAGCCTTGCCACAATGCCAGCACTTCACCTTTGGCTTCTTTCCTTTGGACTTTGAACGAGAGTCGCTATGCTTGCCCCCGGAGTGTCTCTCTCTTGAGCGACCTCTGGCCATCATTACCTCTGATGTAGAGGTGTCTGCATTCGACCTCTTCCTCGTCTCCTCACCCAACAAGGCTCCAACAACATCGTCAAACTCAAGAATTTCTGATGTACTAAAGCTTATGGAAGTAACAAAGTGATCCCAGGATTCAGGCAATGAACATAATAGAGTTATTGCCTTATCCTCTGAATCAAATTTCACATCTAGACTGTCTAATTGCACCAGTAAGGTATTAAAAACATTCAGGTGATCAGCAATTGAGGTACCTTCTTCCATCCGCAAACCATAAAGCTGCCGTTTTAGGAGAATTCGATTTGTCAAAGATTTCGTCATGTAGAGCTTCTCAAGCTTCGACCACAGGCCTGCTGCGGTTTTCTCTGACACAATGTTGAATAGAACATCGTCCGCCAGACATAACCGAATTGCGCTAAGAGCTCTATCGTCCATCTCATCCCATTCCTCCTCCGTCATGGAAGGAGGTCTTTTGTTTTTCCCCAACAGTGCCTTCGCCACACCTTGTTGAACCAGCAGATCGTGCATCTTTACCTTCCAGATCTCGAAATTATTTTTCCCATTAAATTTCTCTATTTCAAAACGGGCACTCTGTGTTTTGGCCATCTCGTCAAAGAATCTCCAATTTCAATTTGAAATACCAGCAATTAAAAAACAAAATTGCCTATGCCTTTGTTTTTAAACAACAAAGAAAAACTGCTTATGCCTTTGTACCTGTGCCTTTTTACAAAAAAAAAACTGCCCTTTGCACTTATATTACTTTGATGTCTTTATTGATTTAGAATTTGGTTGATGTTTTTTTATTTTATTTTAAAAGTCGCATGAAACTTCCTTTTATACCAAATTCAACTCAAAAAATATAACGTGCAAAAAACTTCGAATTTCCATATACAGCTTTATGTTATTGCACAACGAAGTCTCAAAGCATTTAATAGGAAAGCCGATTGGAGCAGGGGAAACACTATAATCAGATATACCTGATATGCCACGCCTTATAGTAACTTTTCAAAACACGCAGACCATTTATGACCAGCGCGCAATTACTCAAACCATTATACTCAATTTATAAACGCAGACTTTTTATGATCAGTTGAAACCCCCACGCAGCAGTTACTCCAACCATCACATATAACTACGCTGTTTTTTAACAAATATATTCATGCTGTGTTTTTTTTTTTTTTTTTTTTTTAAATATCCATGCTGTTTGTTTAATACATACCCACGTTGTACGCCGTTGTGAAATAAATTAACGCAGGTGTCAACGCTCCACCAGGGTAAACAGCACGCAGGCGGTCTCCACCTTCCAGGCAGCACTTTATACGCAGGCAGAAAAACAAATATTTCCTCACTGCTCACGGCATCTCGCCAGCGCCATATTCATCAAGGTCTCTCCTGCTTGTGTCTAATGGAATCCAACAGCAGACCCCCACACGGTCCGCCCTCCAGTCAAACGCACCCTCCAGCGTGAATACTAATGTCGAGACGCTCCACGCAGCAGCACTCCAACACCAGCGATCCCCTCCAGCCGCGATCTGCTGAACTCGTTACTCGGTGAACGCACCAGTTTAAGGCAGCACCGCACAACAACAAACCACCAGCACAGTCCGCCAGCGCTAACAGATCAACGCAGCACCTCCATCATCGATCAACGCAGCGCCTCGATCAGCTCCTCCAGGCAGCACCTCCAACATGCTCTGATACCAATTGTTGGAATTCAGAGGCACAGCAAACAAAATAAACACACAGCAGAATATCAAGCACATATGACACAGTTTTTAACGTGGTTCACCCAACCAATCTGGGCTACGTCCACCAAACATAGGCATCAGGAATTTATTAATCAAATTGGAGATTACATAATGAAAACCTCATATAACTCTCACCCTCTCAGCAAATCATCCAAATGGTTGCCTGTTATATAGCATAGAGAATCTAACAGCCTCATTAACTCCCTCACATCAAATATAGGAGGCATTAACTCCCTCCCAACAAACTGGAGTTAATCTAGGACCTGAATTCTATTGTTGTCATTAGCTGAGATTTTTCCTATTTTGCTCCAAACAGAAAATCTCAACACTTGGCCCTATATTTGGCATCCCGAGACTGGATTGTGAACAGGAAGAGGTTGTTTATGCCTAAAAAGGAGGATGGATTGCCAGGGAAGTGGGAGCTACTGAAAGACCAAGCTTTTAATGCGCAAGTTGTTTCAATTCACACAGGTGGGTTCATTCTTACCAAAGTTCAATTAACAAAGGGCATAGACAGACACTACTCTCATGGACCTGGACTAGAAACACCAGAGAACATGGCTAAGTATTATCATATGGGACTCATTTATCATCAAATGATTAAGTTTTGAGTATTTTCTCTGACTGCATCTATCCAGTCACCAATTTCCTTAAAATTTTCAGCTAATTCTTTTACCTTTATATCATAATTTGCTATATACCCAAAATTGCATATGAACTCAGTCACCAATTTCTTTAAAATTTTCAACTAATTCTTTTACCTTTATATCATAATTTTTTATATACCCGAAATTGCATATGAACTAGTTAATAATTTGTTATATACCCGAAATTGCATATGAACTAGTTAATAATGTATCCTGGATGCTTTTCTACCAGAGTTTACCTTTTCGCTAGTTAGGAGTGCTACATTTTGTTGATCATTCACCATATTATTTCACTTGCAATATTTTGAGTAAATCCCAAGATTTTGTGTGTTTGTCATCCTAGGACTCCTCTATGTAAATTTCTAGGTGTTCGCTGTTGATATCAAAAGATCCTAGTAAAGATACATAATGATTTCATAATTTGTCCGATAATCTAAAAGTTTCTAAATAAACTTCGCATTTGTGGTTTACCAATGTAGGTGCAATGGAAGAGGATCAGTGGTGCGATGCTTATCTAGTTATGTTTTAATGCTTATTATGAATTGATGGTTATTGTTGTTCACTATCCCTTTAATTGATATAGATGTCATAGTTTTAATAGTAGTAAAAGGGTTGAGAATAATCTCAAAAATAGTTATCTTCTTTTTGTTTCTCAATTACATTAAAAGTTGTCCTTTTTATACATGTTATTTGCAATCAAAGGGTTGAGAATCATTTTAAAGATAGCTATGTTTTGTTTGTTTGTTTGTTTGTTTTTTAATTAAATTAAAAAATGTTATGTCTATAGGTTTTATTGAATTCTTATTGATAACTGTTACTTTACTATGGTTTTATTGTTGTATTTTTTTTAAATGCATTTAAATTTAATTTATAAATTAATTATTTTATTATAATAATAATAATAATAATAATAATAATAATAAAAGATTATAATTTAGTGAACTTTTATCATTTTTTAAAAATATCTAGAATGTGAGATGTAATAAATCTCCATAGTTAGGAATGGTGTTTCATGTTACTTTAAATGCATTTATGTTAATTTATATATTGTTTTGTTTTAATTATTTAATGATTATATTGATAATTTAAAATAAAATTATAATTTAGTTAGTTATTATGGATGCTTATTTAGTTATATTTTGATGCTTATTATGAATTGATGCCTATTGTTGTTCACTATCTCTTTACTTTATATGAATGTCCTAGTTTTAATAGTTGTAAAATGGTTGAGAATCATCTCAAAGATAGTTATGTTCTTTTTGTTTCTTAATTAAATTAAAAAAATATCATGTCTATAGGTGTTATTTGCAGTGAAAAGGTTGAGAATCATTTTAGATAGTTATACTATTTTTGTTTTTTAATTAAATTAAAAAATGTCATGTTTATAGGTTTTATTGAATTCTTATTGATTCCTCTTACTTTACTATGTTTTTATTGTTATTGTTGCATTTTTTTAAAATTATTTATATTATACATTAATTATTTTAATAAAAGTAATAATAAAAGATTATAATTTAATCAACATTTATTACTTTTTTAAATATGGAGAATTTGAGAGGTATTATGAGATCGTGTTTTGATGCTTACTATTGGTGATTTAATTTATATGAATGTCCTGGTTTTAATAGTAGTAAAATGGTTGATAGATAATTATGTTTTTTTTTTCTAAGTAAAGGTAATCTATTAATATGTACAGAAAAATACAGAGAGGACAAAGCTTCAACCAAGTTTAACGAAGAGTATTAGCAAAATCTAGACTGCCCCAACATTGGGGAAACCAGTGCACAGAGAGCATAAAAACCAAAAATGGTATCAATTCTAGAGTCCAGAACCCACAAAAGAAACAGTGAGATGATGCCCTGACATATAGTCCAAATAGGATACCAGATTCCATCCAAAACTAACAAAAACAAAAAGACCAGATAGAAAACACCTGGAAGCCACATCCTAACACCAGGCAGCCATGTCCGAACCCCTGACAGCCTCGTCCATATCTCTGGCTGCCACGTCCAGCCACCTGGAAGCCATGCCAGCGTAGATGAAGTCATCCGGGATGGGTTCCTCGATGATTGGGCATGCCCACTCATCCGCCTCGTCCCTGGAAATGTTGTCGTGTGGCTCTCCACCATCGCCAGATGCAACCTGCAGAGCAGACCCGTCGTGACTCGAACCACCAGAGGGGCACGTGGCAGCAGAGCTACCCCCTTCACCATGCTGATTGCCACCGAATTTCTGGCCATGCGAAGTGAAGAGGCCCTCGTCTATCCCATTCTTTCCAGTATCTCTGCAATTACTACATCTGGGAGCGTCCTCCTACGGCAAGTTGGAATTGTCAACCTGAGAGGCAGTCTGAGTGTTTTCTTCAGTGAAGAGGATGGAAATAGTAGCGGTAATGACAGGCCTGTTCAGGGAGCTACAGAACCTGAATTGGGTTGAGTGGGGAGCGGGATGAAGGGGCAAAGGAAAATTAGCTGAGTGGACAGCAAAGTCACCATGAACAACACCTGAAGAACGAGCCAGACCCCGCCCACTTCTAGTGCTTGGATATCTACCCGCCCCATGAAATGGAGGATGATGCAGTTCAAGGGAGGGAGAGGAGGTGGCACGCTCAGGGTACTGCTCAGTCGGAGGGCGAGAACTTCCTCCCCGAGTTCCTCCCCTTAGACTTCTCATACGATGTCTCACCATGTTGATATCGCTAGCTGAGCGCTCAGAGGGAGCAGTGACAGGAGGGACAAAGACAGAGGGAGCTCTAGCAGAGGAATTGTGAGGCGGAGCAGGGTCGTTCTGAGCCGAGGTTAGAATGCAGAGACCAGAATGGGAATGGTGAAACCCATTACCAAAATCCGCGCAACATACTATCCAGCAGCGATGGCCAGTTGCAGTGCGAAGGCTGGGTTCATAGGCTTGAGGCGGGCATGTGCAGTGGAGTAGGGGAGACGGTGAAAAAATGAACCGAGGTACCTCCATATCCAAACAATAAATGACTTTTTGTCACTTCAGACCTGCATTGAATGTTGCCTGCAGTGTGTCTTGAAGGCGCCTCAGGGTGGTATGGGGAGGGGCGCCATCAGCCAAGTGGCCCGTCCCCTCGCCGCCATCCTTCAAAGTGTTCATTAAAACCATAACGTGTCACCCGCATCTGGGTGGCCTCCTGCTTTCTGAGTCTTCTCTTTCTCTACTATTTCATTGAATTCCTTCATTTGTGCATCCGTGGCTATAGAAGATAATGCATTAGCGTTCAGAGTAGTGTTGCTCTCCACCCCTATATTGGCAAGAAGGTCAGCCACCTTATTGCCTTCCCGACGAATATGTTTGAAATTAACTGCTCTGTGGGTTCTGAGCCAATTTTCAACAAGTTCCAGTCTTTCGGCTAGTCGCCAACTGTTGCCAATTTTGTTTGAGGGAGTCCCCTGCAGAATTTTATTCACCATATTTATTAGTATTTGAGAGTCGCCTTCAATTATGAGAGGGAAGAAACCATGTGAGTGAGCTAAAAGGAGCCCTTGCCATAACCCTTCAAGCTCTGCTGAGTTATTAGAGTCCCATCCATTTGAGCCTATGAATGTTAGAAGGGTGACTCCTTTATGATCTCTGAAAATTCCCCCAAACCCGGCTTTACCTGGATTGCCTTTTGAGGCCCCGTCGAAGTTCAGTTGGAACACATTCTGAGGAGGAGGGATCCATTTGTCTGATATTGTACTTTTTGCTACAGTTTTAGCAAAGATTTTCAATTCTTGATTCCATTGTAGATTCTAGTTGTCCCAAATATTCTTTTCCTGTGGCAGTGAGGGAAGGTCGTTGTCATGCCAAGTTTGGAGTATAAGAGTTTCCTTGAGGTTTTGACATACATTGTTCCAGATGATTTCCATAGGTGAACATTGATTCTTGAAGATACGTTTGTTCCTCTCCTTCCATATAGTCCACATGAGAAGGCCAGGGATAAGCTTCCATAAGGAGTTAAGAACCTTACTCTTATAAGGATTTTTTTCCCAATTGCGAACAGTGGTGGGAATGTCTTCCTTGATTCGATTGTCCCTTTGACATCAAAAACTGACTTTTTCCCAGAGCTTATGAGCCAGAGGGCAAGTGTTCATGAGGTGCAAGGTGGTTTCTTCTTCCTGATTACAATTGGGACAGATGGAAGGTCCATGAAAGTTTCTCTTCCGCAAATTATCCTAGGTGAGGATTTTGTTTTGACAAAGCAACTAGAGGAAGGTGGACACCTTCGGCCCTAAGTTGGGAGCCTAGATAGCTGCCCAAAGTGGATCTTTGAATGTAGATTCTTTTATGATTATTTTGTAGGCTTCATGCATGGTGAACATTCCCCTGGCTTCATATCCCCATCTGAGCACATCCTTCTTTTCTGAATATCTTATTTTTCGATTGGAGAGTTCCTTTCCCAGGATCTGCTGATCGGGCTCCAGGCCATTTCGAATAATGTGATCAGAGTTTACCCATTGCCTGAATCCATGGGTTAAGGTAGGCTTCCAATATTGATTGATCTTATCGAACCTGTGAGCTTCCCAATTGGGAATTTGGTGAGGATTAATCAAATCTTTTAGTCTATGTTGTTGCTGCCAGGAATCTTCCCAGAACCTTGCAATAATGTCGTCCCTGACCTCCCAGAAGCTATGCTGCTGAATTAAATTTTTGTGTTGCTTTGCTGCATTCCAGACTAGTGAACCTGGACCTATATCAGTAAGTCAGATGAGATCCTCCACAGGTCTGTTATTGGCATATTTTGTTGTCCATAGAGTGGCCCAAGGAGTGTACGGTGTTGTGAGCCAGTTCCACCAGATGCGTGCTCCCATAACAACATTGCTATGATGAGGATCACGAAGCCCAGTCCCTCCAAAGTACTTGGGAAGACATACTTTATCCCATTTAACCAGAGCCCATTTGCGTTTCTGTCTTGAGTTACCCCATAAAAAGGATCTTTGGAGCTTTTTTATTTCTTTGAGAACCCATTTAGGCGCTGCCAGGATTGAGAAGAGATACAGTGGCATAGATTGAAGAACTGATTTGATTAAGACTAAGCGACTAGGCATATTGAGGGATCTGTGGGTCCAAGAAGAGAGACGTGCTTCTAATTTTTCAAGGAGCAGATTCCAAGATGAGTGTTTCAGGGCAACATCAGTCAGGGGAGCTCCTAGGTAGTTGGATGGAAGAGTAGCGATCTGAAAACCCAGGATTCAAGCAATGGAGGCTTGTGTAGCTGCAGGGGTATGAAAGAAGAAAATTTGGGATTTGGCCTGGTTTATAGAAGCTCCAGAGGCAGCTGAAAAATTATTTAACAGAGATTTTAACTTACGAGCCTCTTGGACTGAAGGATGCCCATAAAGCATGTTATCGTCCACAAATTGCTGATGGGTGAAGGGAGGGGAGTTGGGAAAGGAGTTGCTGGGAGTGAAGTGCATCTTTGATACATCTACCAAGACCTTCCGCCATGATGACAAACAGAAAAGGAGATAAGGGATCTCCTTGTCGAATACCTCTAGAAGGATGAAAGGGGGAGGAAGGAATTCCATTGATTAGGATGGAGAAGAAGGTGGAAGAAATGAGACTCATAACCCATATAACCCATGGTGGGGAAAACCAAAGGCAGATAACATCTTTTGAATATAACTCCAGCTTAGACTATCAAAGGCTTTAGATAGATATATTTTAAGTAGCATACCTGCTTTTTTATGCTGCTTCAAAGAGTGGATGATCTCATGCATTAGAATAATGCCATCCATGATTTGTCGGCCCTCCACATACCCTGATTGCTCTGGTGAGATAAGTAAAGGGAGCAACGGTTTAAGCCTTGAAGCAATGACTTTGGAGACTAATTTGTAAATGACATTGCACAACACGATAGGCCTGAATTTATCAGAGGTTCTAGAATGAGCTTCTTTAGGAATGAGGGTAATGAAAGTGGCATTCATTGATGGAAGCATCCATCTATTGGCTCTAGATTCTTCCACGACTTGCCAGACTTCCAATTTGATCAAATCCCAGAAATTGTGAAAGAAGTTAGAAGTAAACCTCTCTGGGCTTGGCGCCTTTCTTTCTTTTAACTATTGTACCGCCTTTTCCACTTCCTGTAACGTAATTAGGTTGAGGAGCAACTGATTATGTTCCTCAGTGATGATCTTTCGAATGGATTTGATTATTTTATCTATGGCCTCCGTTCGATCTGTTTGAGTCTCATGATGAACCTGCTTGAAGTATGTCAGAAGTTCTTGTTCTATGGCTGCGTGGTCCTCTACTCTTTCTCCTTGACTGTTCTGTATATGGGTAATGGTGTTGATCATTCTCCTTTGAATCATAGAGCGGTGAAAAAACTTTGTATTCTTTTCACCTTCCGTCAGCCACCTGACCTGTGATTTTTGCTTCTAAAGAACTTCTTCTTGCTTGTCTCTTTCAAAGATTTGAGATTGCAGGTGTGTTTCCTGCTCCGAGAGCTGCTCTGTTCTACCTTCTGTGATGATTTTCTGTTGTAGTTCTGTCATTGCTTTATTTAGAGCAGTTTGTGCCTGAAGAATATTCCCAAAAGTAAACTGGTTCCATTGTTTGATATGGAATTTGAGATTTTTGAGCTTTTGCTGGAATTGGAACATTTTTTATCCCTCCAAAGGTATGAAGCTTTTCTAGACCGTGTTTATGAAGTTATTGAAATCTGGATGTGATAGCCAAAAGGCTTCAAAGCGAAAGGGCCGACGAGCAGTGTTGCCTGGTCTTGTCCATTGGAGTGTGATTGGCCAATGATCGGAACCTATGAGGGGAAAAATGAAGCTGAGAGGTCTCCGCCTAAATGGATTGCATTATCAGAGAGTAGGAATCGATCCAATCGTGAGGCGATTTGATGAGGGCCTGCTCTTTTATTGTTCCAGGTGAAAACTCCATTATTGAAGGGTAGATCAATGAGCCAGTTGTTCTGGATGAAGTTCTTTAAGTGACAGCTTTCCTTATCTAGTCTGCTTCTGCCTCCCCTTTTTCCTCCAATTTGGTTATCATGTTGAAGTCCCCCCCCCCCCGTGATCCAGAGCGGGTGGGTTCTTTCAGCATTGATTATTGATAGAGTATTCAGTATGTCTATCTTATACATGGCTTCCTGAGGAAAGTAAACATTTGTTAAATGCCCATGTATATTTGTCCCTGTTATATGGAATGAAGCCTGAATGAAGTGCTTGTTCGCATGCATATTGGAGAGTGTGATTGTCTGTGCATTCCAAATGATTGCAAGGCCTCCTGATGCACCTAATGCATCCATGGCAATTGCAGTACAACCTAGCCAAGCTTTTGCCATGGTTTTTTCCAGAGTTGCTGAGTTACACTTAGTTTCCTGTATGAAGAAGATGCTGGGTTTTTCTTGTTGAATCATGCTTTTTATCGATCTGTACTTCCCAAGGCTGTTAAGCCCTCTAATATTCCATGAAATGAGCTTCATGATGAGATATTAGAGAGGGTGGTATAGTACTTTGTAAGCTTGGAATATCTTCTCGATTCCACTAGCATTTCCCCAATGCGAATGGTTCGTTAGAGATCTGTTTTCCTACCTCTCTTCTTATTATCTTTGTTGAGGATATTTCTATCCCATTGACTTCCAGGCTATATGCCAAAGGTTCTCTGTTTTTGTGCTCTTGACCAAATTATTTCCAGGTTGTCCAACTGTCTTTCTGGAATCTTGTCATAACTTTTTGTTTTACAGGCTTGCTCTAAGCCTAGAATATCAAGATCTCCTATATATATGCTTTCTGGTTCCTCTTCCATATTTTGGGTTTCATCTCTCTCTTCTGTATTTTCCTTTGTATCCTTCAAAGTGGTATGCTCATTGTCCACCTCCATACTTTGAGTGAGCCAGGCGGGAATGTTGCTGGGAGAGGGAGAGCCAAGGTCGATGGTTTGCTTTGATTTCTGGAGAATCTTTGTGCTAGTGGAGGCTGAGTGAGCTTTTGACTTAGGCTGCTCCTTAGAGAGAGCAGGGGTTTCATGGTTGTCCATATTTCGTTGGGCCAAGGACTCTACGCTGTTCCTTGTACTCGGTTTGGGGGGGTTATCAGCAGAGGTCTTAGGATTGGACCCAGATTTTATGAGGTTGTTTTTACGATGGGATACTTTGGTAAATCCATCAGCGTCCAATTTTCCAGAGGGAGGAGGGGCTGAGGTTTTCATATTAGATGGGCAATCTCGAAATAAATGGCGAAGAGCATGCCATTTCCTACAACGAAATGGAACATTTTCATAGTTGATAGATTGGATCCATTCAAAATCGTCATGAAAAAGACTTACCACATCTGGCAGGGCGTTGTTGAGGTGCATATAGACGCATATACGAGCATATGAGGTGTATCTTCGAAGCTTAGTCTCCTCTGCAATTTTGACGAACTCACCAAGACCATTGCCAATATCTTGTAATGAAGCCTCAACCCAGTACTCCAGAGGGAGGGAGTAGAAGCAGATCCATACTGGTGCCCAACTAAGATCTTCTTTATCCGAGTTAAATCTCTCAACTCAGTCTTTGAGATACAGACTAGCAGCATTGAAGAAGTACGACCCTCCATCAATGATTCTATTTCTATCCTCCAGACAGTTGAAAACCGTCGTGAAGAATCCCTTAGGGCCTAGCTGCAGGGTTATATGACCTTTCGACTTCCATTTGGCTGCAATCCATCCCTGCAACGCTTTTTCTGTGGGCCAAAGCCAATAAACTTCCCTATCAGAGCATGATCCTTCATATATTGGATTTGTGTGTTAATCTTATAGCTGAGTAGCTCGATCTTTGGTCTCGCGGCTGCAACTAACTTGCATGTGGTTGAAGTCGCTTTGGGAATCTCGTTAACTGTTTATTTATCTCCTTGAGAGTCCTGCCCTTCTTCTGTTTCCTCTTGGACCGTTTGTTTGCAGGCTTCCTCCTGCATTGGAACCTGTTTTATGGGTAATTTTTTTTTTAAATTAGTTATGATCAAATCTACGGATTAAAACTTATAACTTCATACCACATTTCAAACTTATAATTTATCTTTACATTCAAACTTATAATTTATCTTTACAATTTTTATATTTGTAATAACATTTTTAATATTTACTAATATTGATTTCTTATTATTTTATTCTATAATTCATTATTATATATATATATAAACTCATCAAAACCTCATTAAAAAATTTAACTTAATGATTGCCCAACCCAAAACCCTAACGATACCGATGTGACATTGTGAAAGTGTATTTGATTGTTTTGTGTTTCCCACAACAGTCAAAATGGGCGAAGAGGGTTGGGCAAAAGGTAAAACTTAACAGGGGTAAATAAAACTAATAAGTCTGAAAATTTAGTAATTCCGCATATCTTTATCAGGTTTAGTTAAGAGTTTTGGTTTTACGGATGAAAGCATGGGGCAGTCATAAATTTAGGGATAAATGCTGAATCTGTAGCAAAATTTAGGGATATATGCTGAATCTGTAGCAAATTTGTGTAGAGATTTTGCTTTTAAAAAACTAGTCTAATTAGCAGATGATTTTGCTTTTAAAAAATTAGTAGTCTAACCAATAGATGATTTTTGCCAGGAAAACAATAGAAATTTCATTATGATTTTTGAAAAAATAAGGTTGAAATTTTTGGAATTACAACTGTTAAGTTTTAAGATTTTGGGTGGCTATTTTTTCATGGTGCTGAATTTATTTCTAAGGTAAAAAGCAATTCAAACACTCATGGGTTTTTAAAAAAAAATACCACTATAAAACAGAATTGTCACATGGTTAGTAAATTTAGCGAGGACTGCTAAAATTTACTAGCTATTATTTATTTTTCCTAAAAAATTTGATAGTAAAAGTGTTTAAATCTTATTTATTTTACATCATCAAAAACCCTTGGGCACCCAAAATTTTGAAACTTCTATTACTATTTTCAAAAACTACAAATATATTTTAACAAAATACTTCCAGAATTTCCATGGTTTCCCGGCAAAACTATCCTGGGTTAGAACACAGCTTTATAAAATATTTAAAGGTTGGCTGGTGTCCTCATAAATGAGGTTAATGAAGAACCAAAACGGCGGGAAGTTGTGAATGTCTACCACATGCAGGAGAAACTCCAGGCTTCAATGCAAACCCTGTTCTCTCATAGCCTTGCAGGTGAAATACAGCTTGAAATAGCCGAAATAGCGGTGGTGACTAGTGGTCCAAAATTATATGAAACTACATTAAATATGTGTTCATCGTTGACATAAGTGGCCTATAAGTATAAATATCCGAGCACAGATTTAGGGAGCATAAATTTATGATCACTAAGCAACTTTAGAATTCATCTGTTGAGCTTTTACATCTGCATTTAAATGCTTTTTCTCTTTTGAATGAAGAATGCTCTGTTGTTCCGCTGTTGCCTTTGATTCTACAAGGAGAACTCTGTGCGTTCATGCTTGGATGGTTTATACACATACAATCATTTGAATGTTTTGAACGGTGATATGATTTCTTTCACCTCTAAATGTTTGTAAATGTGCGAAGGACAAAAGTGAACCCTGTGGATGGAGGCATGTGACAGCAAGGTGGTGGAAAATGGCGAGCCTAGAATGTGAAAATTGATGCTGTGCAATTCAATTAAGACTGAAAGATCCAGGAGTGAAGAGTATAAATGCAATTACATAAAACTGAACACTTCTGTTCAGGCTATTTTAGATGTTTACGAAGCCGTCTATTTATTATTTGTTGATAGTGATTTTATTGAACGGGCACGTTATAGAAAATCTGAACAGTTTCGTGAAATGGTTACATTTTAACGGTCGATTTCGTGCGTTTATTTGCATAAAGCATTTTGTGGTTAGGTTTAAAATGTCTATCCAAGAAGAAGAGATTTTGGAACATACATATAATTTTAATTTAAATGCAAAATGGTGGTATATTAAGTTATTTGGGTTAATTAGTTTAGATAAAATGAGAAAAGGTTTGCATAGGAAAAGAAAAATGTTGCTCCATATCTCTAGGAGGTTAGATATGGAGGGTGGCATTCTTTACGTTGTTTGTTACTAGTTTAAAGTGTCTAGCTAATATAGAAAATGGTATAGCTAATATAGAGAATGGTATGTTTGGTATTAGCGTTTAGCCAATATAGAGAATGGTATGTTTGTTACTAGTTTAAAGTGTTTAGTTAATATAGAGAATGGTATGTTTAGTATTAGCATTTAGCCAATATAGAGAATGGCATGTTTGTTACTAGTTTAAAGTGTTAGCCAAGGTAGAGAATGGTATGTTTGGTATTAGTTTAAAGTGCTATTTTATTTTTTTCTCTCCCAGTGCATTAGTTATTGTAACTTTATAGATCTCCTTAATAATCGTAAAGTTGTTTTTTTTTATTCCAAAAGTTTAGCCAATATAGAGAATGGCATGTTTGTTACTAGTTTAAAGTGTTTAGTCAATATAGAGAATGGTATGTTTGGTATTAGCGTTTAGCCAATATAGAGAATGACATGTTTGTTACTTGTTTAAAGTCTTTAGCCAATGTAGAGAATGGTATGTTTGGTATTAGTTTAAAGTGCTATTTTTATTTTTTTCTCTTCCAGTGCATTAGTTATTGTAGCTTTATAGATAATCTCCTTAATAATCATAAAGTTGTTTTTTAATTCCAAAAGTTGTTTATAGCTTTCATATCATCCAAAATTATTTTGGTTATCAATAAAGAAAGTTTGTTTTATAAGGTCTCTACTTAGTTAAACTTATACCTGTGTTCATGGAATATTAAAAAATATCTCTAATCGCTCTAAATATTGATAAAAGCTTCCCAAAATCTTTTTGTTGGACCCTTTCCTAATACATGTCTCTAATAAAAATAACTCTTATTTTGAATGTATATTCCCTATTTTCACTGGATACCCATTTTTATAGCCTTTGATAATATATTGATTCTATTTTTCACAATTTAAAAACCCCCTTTATAAATGAATGCGATAAGATATTGGTCAACAAGGTGAAGCCCCTGTGGCGTTTAAAATTTATTGTAAAGTTGTTTTGAAGGGGGACCCTAATGAACTCCAACCCTCTCCACTTCACATGGTCAATGAAACTTTAGTGACATCTATTGCTATAACTAAGGACACAATAGAGCAAGCAACATTATAAAGAGATAATGGTTTGATATGCAAATTCATTGTTCTTTGGTCTAAGCTTACGGACCTCTGTTAGTGGATTTTCTAGTGCTTTTATGCTCTTAGAAACTAAATATTAAGGAAGAAGCTTAGAATCTATCCTTGTGTTAAAGGCTTCGTCATAGTAATATTTGACCTAACAAAGGATAGAGATAGGGTCATCAACTTTAGTCATTGGTTTTAGGGAAAATTTGAACTCTGTATGAAGCCTTGGACTCCAACATATGATCCCTCTTAGGACTCACTCTTTTCAACATCTATATGGGTAAAGATTATCTAACATTCCTTTATATTTTTAGGATTACTATTCCCTAAGTTATATTGGAAACACTCTAGAAAATTTTTGTCTTAGAAGTGATATAATAGAGCATTGACATATCACAAATATGTGGACATGGATTTTACTAAGGACTTTTTGGAAAAAAAAGCAAGTTATTTGTCAAAAACTATATAAAGACTCAAAATATGGTTATCGACTTGATGAGAACTATGACCTCAAAACGAGATTTGTAACTCTAAAATCCCTTACATTTGGGTCAAAAGTAGCAACATGAACATTTGAATGAAAAAATGGTGCTTCTAATAAGACCGCCTTTTGCAACCATACTCCTATGAACTTCATATTATCACCAACAAAGACATTAAAACCAACTGCTAAATAAAAATTCTATGCCAATAAAATCACATTTTTTCTTTTTGAGGTCAAAATTACATATTTGAAAGAATAACAACAACTTGCACTGTTACATCAAAAACTTAAAATCAACCCTAGAATCAAACAGTGGCACTTCAAACAATTTTTCACATATTTGTCCATCATCAAAATTGCAACACTTTTGAGACCCACATACTTGATAACCAATACTTTTACAACAAAATATTAAAATCAACCGCTGAAATGGAAAATTACACTACCAATAACACCTCCCTCTATTTTTTGAGCTTAAAATTACAACAAATTTTAAACCATAGCATAGAAGCCTTAATTTTGTAAACAAAATCATAAAAAGAAAAAGGGGAAAAAGAAAATAAAATACATTTCAAATATTAAAAGAATAAAAAGATATATATATATATATATATATATATGTATGACATATTCCTTTGCTTCATTGAACTTCTTTTTTAAAATACAAAATAAATATAAAAACAATTATAATTTTAAAAGAAATATTAACTATTAATTATTTGATTAAAAAATGTCTAGGGGTAGTTTAATTGGTGATCACCATGATATGAAGTATTGTGTAAACTAAGATATCCAAGATTCAAATCCCCCTAGAGTAGTCTATGAAGAGGGGGATTGTCAAAGGCCTCATAGCTATATTTGTAGTGGTCGGCAATGTCACATGGTTTGGGTTCAAGTTCAGGTTCGACAATGATTAGATTCAGTTTGAGTTTGAGATTTTTGATGAGGTTCAGATGAAGTTGGCATTAGGTTTGTCTATATATATAATGAATTATAGGATAAAATAGTAAAATATCAACATCAGTGAAAATAAAAAAATGTTATCACAGACATGGAAACTGCAAGGATAAATTACAAGCTTGAGTTGTGACATGAGGCTATGAGTTTTGATCTATGGACTTGGTCAATGGTTATGAGGTTCGTCGAACCCCAAAAATTTTTCAAGGTTCACCAAAATTCAAACCTCAAGGTTAAAGTTCGACGAACCTTGTGACATAGGTGGTCGGAATCAACATCATGTCACGTGAGTATGAACCTGACCCAATTGTTAATTTCTGAGATTAAAAAATTACTAAATAATTAAAAAATCAAAATACAAATTAAAAAAAAAAGACGACTGAACATAGCCTTTCCACCCTCGAACTCACCCATTTCATCCCACTCAACTAAATTTGAATCTAACATGAACTAAAGTTTATATCAATCAAATTCAACATTTTAATGCATTACAAACATATATTGACTTTTTTAACGTGTTCCGACACACACAGAGCATGGGTGAGACTATTACAATTCGATTCCAAACACCAAAACTCCAGAGGCCGGAGTTGGTGATGGGACTTGCTTTAATATTGCTTGTATCCTCCTACACTATGGGCAAATGAGTGACGCCTCCAAAGGTATTGGGAATGAATTTAAATAAATAAAACATATATATGATTTTATTTTGTGGCCATATTTTTTCCCAATAAGTAAAATAATAATGATTATTATGAAACAAATATCTATTTAATAATAATTGTTATATATATATATATATATATATATATATATATATATATATATATATATATATATATATATATAATGCTATAAAGAAATAGTATTGTCTAATTAATAGACATTTAAGGTAAAGTTTGTTTGAAATTTAGTAAATATTGTTTAGCATTGTAAGTTTGATTTGTGTAATCTACGAAATTTGAGTACTCTAACGAATTTTTAAAGCTTTGAATCTATTTACATATTCTAAAATACATTTTTAATAATAAGAAATCATAATTTCACCTGAAATTACATTGCCATATTTTAATGGGAAAAAAACAAAAATGTTTATTAATTAAACTATATGCAAAACAATAATTATGAAGGAATAATTTTCATAAAAAAGTAAGGTGTTGGTGAAAGGGTGACGTCAACCATCACACACAACGATTTAAGGCCGAAAACATTAAAAAAAGGTGTCACAAGTAGTACCACGTTGGGATTTGAGTTGTAATTTTAAGGTTTGGATCATAGTGCCATTCATTGTCAAGGTCACTATATTAAACATGTTACAATTTTAACCTTGAAACAAAAAATTGGGTGTGATTAGAAGCACTATTTTTTTATTCATAGATCAATTTTAAGGTATTTGTTCACAATGGTAACAATTGTCAAAGCCACAATTTCAAACAACCTTGCAAAAAAACGAGTTGTTACTAGTAGCACTGCTTTTTGTCTTGGGGGTCGATTTAAGGTTTTTATTTTTTCAACGTTATAGATGGTAGTGCAAAATTTGGAAATTTTATGTTTGATAAAAAATGGTGCTACCTTTAGCACCATTTTTTAAAATAGAGGTAAAAAAATCCATCAAATCAACCTCTTAAAAACAAGAACTCTAGAGAGTTCGTGTTAAGTTGGTAACTATGTTTCAAAAGTTGGATTATGAACAAGTAACATTTAGATGCAAAGCATGATTTGAAATAGGGCACATCATTACTGATTGCGTCAATCTCTCAAACACTAAGTGTTCAAGGGAATGTTATTGAAATACCACCTAGTGGTTGGAGTAATAGAGGCATACCATTTGATTGGCAAGGACTCTCGATTGACCACACTAACCCTAGTCTATCAAGTAATCACATAGGTACCTCCTTTGCTAATAGCTCTTTCTTATGAAGAAGAAAGATCTTAAGTGAACTCCATTCAAGGAAGAAGAAATTTTTTTCCTCCATCTACGACACTCTAGGTCCAAACTCTTAAAGAAAAAGATGAAGACAAACCTACTCTAATCACTCCTCAATATAAGATGAATTAGGCTGACTAGTAGCAGAAGAATAAATAACATTGGAGACTACAAAACCCCCATCCAAATCCAATGAAGGAAGAGATGAAAGAGTTCATTTAAAAGAAACAAGATCACATAGAAGCTACGACTCCACTATAATCTCAAAAGGAGGACTGGATAGAAGAAGGAAAGAAGAAAAAATGCAAGTCACCTCCACTGATGGTGACATACCAAAGTCATAATTGAAACCAAAATCTCTTTTAGCGTTGTATTGGTTTTGTATTTAGTGATTTTCTTAATTTGTTTGTGTATACCCATGCAAGCTAAGATGTGGTGGTTTTTACTACTAAATAGGAAGATGCAGGGTAGAAATATAAAATTAAACCAAACTAACAATGAAGTAATAGGTTACAACATCAATAGGAAATAAACGAACTAAAATACCACAAAATATTATACCTTTATTGATGAGTGCAATTTTCACTTGCTTCTTTAAGGGGGAAACCTATAATGAGTATAGCTCTGATTACAGTATACTTCAAAAGACATCATATTACATTTTGTATATTTCTTTATATAGTATTATCCACCTCTTAGGAACATTCTAGACAAGGAAATTTTTAGTAGGCGAAACCTTATAAAAATCCCCTTTACAATTATTTCTTTCACTACTACATGGGCCTTATTTACTATAGATGGTCTCCATACATAGCAAACTATCTATCTGCTTAGGGAGTTGGGTTTGAACCTTAACTGCCACCCACTATAAAGTGTCATTGTCATCAAGGATCAAGATGAGAGAAACATTGAAGGATCTCTTTAGTTCCTTTGGAATCCTTAGATGGTGTATCATTCCACTGTATCAAGATATTTTAGATAGTGCACTAGTAGAGATGGCACTCTCTTTTCTCAAGTATGGCATCTAGTGGTAACCAAATGAAATATTTTTCATATAGTTTTCAAATGTTAGTTTGAATACGAAAATTAGTTTTGACACTTGCCTTAATTAGTATATGTGAAAGATTGGATGAATTTTATAGTTTCATGGAATTCTAATTTGTAATTCATTAGCCCAATACATTTGAGGACCTTATAGGTCCATAAAACTCAAGAACAAGATTGTGGTGGATATTTTCTTTGAGGGAGGTCTTCTTATAAAGTTGCAAATGAAGGAAAACTTGATCCCCTACTTCAAAATGATGTTTGGAAGGAACAATGCTGATAAAACTGTGATTTCATCCTATTTGAGTCATGATCAAATTATCCTTGAGAGTGCAAAGAATGTTGGCCAAAGATATGACAGTTTTGTCTACCTCCTACATTGTAGATACTTTGTGTAAGAAAGAATGGGGTATTTTGGCCATAGACAACCTTAAAGGGGGTCATTTAAGTGGAACTATAATAACTTGTATTATACCATCATTGTACTAAAGATAACTATTGAACCCATTAGGATTATTTTCCTAAAGTAAATCACCTAAAATATGCTTCAAAGAAATTGTTTACAGCTTCAGTTTTACCATCAATGTAGGGGTGATAGGCCTAAGATTTAATTGAGGGCTCTAGAGTCGGAAACAAATTCTTGCCAGAAATTGGTAGTGAAAGTCGGGCCATGGTACTTCACAATATATTGTAGCATACTATGGAGCTTAAAGATATTATCTCTGAATACTTGAGCAATCATGGAGGCCTTCAATAGGTGTTGTATAGAAAAAAAATAAGCATATTTTGAAAGGTGATCAACCATAGCCATGATGGATTATTTATTTCCATATATGGGTAAATCCCATAATGAAGTCCATAGATATGTCAATCCACACACATGGTAGAATGGGTAAATGTTGTAGTTTTCTTATAGGTTTCGTTGTCTCTCCCTTATATTTTTGTCTAAGGTTGCATTTTTCCACAATGGTGCATATGTTCTTTGTCATTCCTTCCTAAGAAAATGAATGTTTAATTCTTTCATATGTTCAATGAAATTTTGAATGACTTGTTGTTGGAAAGTCATGGAGTTCAAATAATACCATTTATTTAAATTTTGTTTGCTTGCTAAAAAAACATGTCCTCTATATCAAAATTCTTTATTTTTCCAAGTGCATCGTTGACATGCATAGGGTTCCATTTCAATTTGTATCATGCAGGCAATATTTCAATCTATTAACCATTCTTTGTAGATGTCATTTAACTAGTCTATGACTGTAAAGGAGAGTGAAAAGAGTGACACATGCCCTTCATACTTTTAAGCAAGAACATATGCTAGCATATTCTCCTTTCCCCTCTTATAAATAATCTCATAATTATATTCCAACATTTTAGTGAACCATTTTTATTGCTTAGGGGATGTAATCCTTCTCTCTAGGAAGTATTTTATGTTGGCTATGTGTTATATTCTTTGCACGACTACCTCAACATGCAATTCGTTGCATTAGGCACAATGGAGGGGTCATAAGGGGGTGGAAATCCCCTTTCCCATAAATTCAAAGGAAATTCTCTAAAAAAACAAATTTGGTATTTTTTTGTGTCCATTTTTAGTGGTTTTCGAAACATGATTTTTACTTTGGCGATTTTGTGGCACTGGTGGTTTCATCCTATGGTTTTGAAATTCTTGTTAAGGAAATACAATTGTATTCTAATCTAGGGTAAATGGATTGGAAGTTCATGGATGCCACGTGATATACATATTGTAAAGAAAAAATATACTAAAAAATATTTTTGGTTTTCCTAGTTTGAGTTTCTATGGTAAAATCTCTATGTTAATAAGTGTGTGCACTTGTTGGAGGCTAGAAATTTTTGTAAAACTTTTGCTAAGTAGGTGACCACATAGAAGGATAGTGGAGTGTTATAGACATTTTTGTGCCTTACAGCTATAAGCATGAAATGTCCATAATCCAAGGGATCCAAAGTCCCTAAACATGTTGTTCCTACCCCTAGAGGAACAAGGCTAACAAACCACAGCAATTCACAGAAGTTCTCCACCAGAAACTACTCAAAAACAAGTTAATTCAGGATCAATTCAAGAGCTCCACTAGCTGCCTGCGTTGAAATGCAGAGGCTACACTGGCTAGTTGCATTGCAACGTAGGTGGAAGCACTACCAGGGTGCGCTGAGCGGGAAATGACAAATGTCAGGGTCTCTTGTGAGAGGTGTCAAGACTGTGGAAGCTTCTAGAATCTTCCTCCATGACACTTGCCTTGCTGAGTTCGACTAAGTGATGAGTAAGAGGCTCTTAGTCTCCAAGTGGAAGTAAGAACTGACAGAGAGAGAGGACACTAGTCAGATCACAAGCTGACTTATCCTCACTCCAAACATCTATATATGGATCTCTTCTCCATGAGATCTAGGGGCTGGAATTTTGTTATTGCAAAGAATTGCTGTTGGTTTGAGATTGGAATCATTGGGTGCTTGATGCTTTGAAGGGAGGTGAAGATAGGAATTTCATTCGCTGGGAGGTAGATGCTGGATTGGAACTCTTTTGGTTGTATCTCCTCCTGAACCTTGTTATTTCATCAATAAAGTTATCTTGGTTTCTCCTATATACTGATGTGTCTTTGATGTATGATTGCATTAGTATGTTTAGTTTATTTCTAATCCTGAACTAGTTATGAATATGAATCTATGTCTTTGTGTAGTGTTCCCTTCTTGTGATCTTGTAGGAACCTGTTGAAGTTGGGCGAGCGAGAAGGCAAGTAGCTAGGAACTCTCAAAGAGAAGAGAAACCGGATCGAGGGACAAATGGAAGACATCGGTTAGTCCATCCATCTCTCTTTATTCTTAATTCATAAAGGAAGAATACTAGAATAGCTGTTTCTGTTTGTTGCTAAGGCACTGTCACACCTTAGGTGGATAGGATCGTCCTGCATAGGCATTTTTCCCCACAACAAATTGGCGACTCCGCTAGGGAGATCTATTTAGTCATTTTATTTGTGTTTCTATCATTGCTTGTTTCATAGACTCAACAGCAACAATCGAACTGCATCTGCTATTCTCAGATGCAAAGTAGACAGTTGCTGCTTTGATCCAATCACTGGATTTGTCTATGATCTGAACAATGGACTCACAAATGATTTGATGATCCTTTGTGATAGATCTTAGTCCTCCTTCAAAGCATCCCTTTGATTGTACCCTGCTTGTTGCTTTGATTTGGCCTGAAACTGTAGATTAAATAGCAAACCGTGACCCAGAACCTAGTGAGGAACTCTCGTTTCTCCTTCAGCGCAAGCTCTGTGAAGAGACTCTGCATTTCAACGGAGTTCCCATGAAGGCTACCTACGTTGAAATTCAGTTTCCCTGTTATACAGGTGCGCTGATCCAGTTAGGCCTTGTGCAGCTGGGGTTCGCTGCTCTGTTTTGCCTTGTTTTGATCTCTGATTTTTGTAGCCTGTAACCAGCATAGGTACTTGTCTGATAGCCCCTTTTCTCTGCATAAATTCCCCCTCCTTTTGTACAAAATACTGTGAGTGTTTTTATGTGTTTGTGGCATCATTTACAGTTTCCCTTTGCAAGAGTGAAATAGTCATCCTGTAGCCCTTGATTCAGATCTGTTGATTGTGATCTTAGGAGAGAGTTCATTGGCTGTTTACAGTTGGTTATACATTCATTTTTGCTTTTGGTTTGAGTTTGTCTCTTTTGAGTGTCAAAACAAGTATTCATTTTGAAAATCGTTAAGTGTTGTAATCTCTTCTACCCTTTCTGATTTTGAAAAAGTAAACTTGTTTGTATTTGTCATTTAAAAGCAAATTCAAAGTTGTGCAAAAAGCTTTCTTTTTAGGCATCAATATTAAGAAAGCGGAAAACAAACACTTGCATTGTGCATTTGCATCTTGATAATTTGCATGATTGATTTAGGGAAAGTGCATTTAGAGTGTGCTGATTGCTCTCTGAGAAAAGATGGTGTCTTTCTTTTCCCTTTGTAGCTAGGATTTTCATTGTTGAAAAAGAGATAAAATTTGCTTATCATCTTTTAGATTGCATTTAGGAAGTTGTCTATACATCTCGTGGTGAACCTCAAAAGGCAAACTTCTAAGAAAGATCAACATAAAATAAACTGAATGAACTTAATAACGCTTTGTAACATAACGCACAACATAGAGGTCTAGGCTAGAGACGTGTTCCAGCGTCGTAAAACCTGGTATCTGTTGGCCTCGCTGATGGTTGGGTGATTCCTCCTGAGGGACCAAAAGTGCCAGTACGGATTGTGCTCCCACGTACCGTCACGTATATATTGGGAGACCCCTATAGGCTTAAAACCTTTATCCTTAGGAAGCCGTGTCGACCGCCCTACTGATCGCAATGCACCGAACACAGCATTCGGGAAGATTGACTGTCGTACCGTAAAACGTATTCTGCAGTTTTGTGATTGGTTTGGCACACCCTCTACCTAGATCTCCAGAGCAGTTTCTTTTGGCCTTTTTCAGACTCTATAACGGAAAAAGTCCATCCGAGCATTTGTCACTTCGGGCTCATTAAAACATCGAAGGAGACTAGAGTCATCTTTAGCTTTTTCTCGACTCTTTAAAATTGAAAAAGCAAGTTGTGTCTAAAGCGTCTAAAATTCATTTAATTCAGAAACACATTTTCCCCTTTTGTATTTTGGTTGATCAAGTAATCCGCAATCGTGGAAGAAAGTCAATTGAAACCCCGTCGTTCGCAGAGGCTTACGAGTCAACCATCTTTGTCTCCGGAATCGAAAACAGTACGGACAAAGCGAACTCGTTTAACCGGTTCGAAATCTCCTATCAAAGTTAGAACAAGTGTTCCAACAACATCTAAGATTCCTGTTACTCCAAACATTTCTGGAAACCCTGCCTCTACAGAAGAAGTTCAACAGCCACAGAGGGATAGTGATACTGATCCTAGTCTGAGAGCAAACACTTGTGTTACTGAGCCAGTTCCATCTGCAACCGGTTCAGAGAGTCTTGTTCCTCAAACATCTGTCGCTGTTGATTCACCCCCTTCTTCGGCACCAGAAATATTTTACGGACCTGACGGTCTTCCCCTTCCACCTGGTTTGATTGCGATAGAGGAAATTGTAGAAGATCCGCAAGCAAGTACTCCAACACATTTTGGAGTCGGGGTCACTCTATTTCCTTCGACATCAGAAGTTAGTCTACCACCAGTGGAAGTTCCTATAGAATCGCTAGGTAATCTTTTGGATAGACTCAAAATGTCTGAACAACCGTCAACATCTAGGACTGTGTCGAATGACACAGCGACAGCAGAACTCCCTGCCGTCACTCCAACAATGTTTGCCGGCATACCATCTGTCTCGACTAGCTCACAACCGCTAGAAGAAGTCCACCCAGGGACTATTTCGACAGTGTGGTCCGTTCCTGTTTGTTCCTTCGGAATAATATCCGGCAAATCTTATGTTGAGACTCGCCAAATTGATCCATTTGGAGGTCAATTTGGGCAATCCAGTCCCCAAGGGAAGATAATCCCCTTGAGTTCCGGATTGCAACCGTATGGGGGGCAGTATGCCCTTTCATTACCCCCTCCGGGAGGATATCCATACGGGAGTTCACAACAATATTTAGGTTATACTGGAGTTACATCAAGTGGTTGGGTACCTATACTACCCCAACAACCAAGGGTTGTGTATTCTATGCAACAATGTGTACCTATGTCGAACATCCCTACTACACCAGCTATTGTAACAGTGTCGCAAGTTCAAACGTTGCCTGTTGTATGTCAACCTCAGATCTCTCAGGTTGTAATGCAACAGCCCCTTGACCCTGTGACACAACCACAATCGCCGACTGGTGGGGCGACACAGGTCCAAATGGGTACAATTACCCCACACCTTGGTCCAACGGTTAGTATAGTGCAACAGAACATGGCTTCGCAACCATGGCTGGTGCAATATCAACAACCACAATTCCAACAAGTATACCAAGGTTCTAAGCAGCAGATCTTTGCGAACAGTGGACAACTGTACATTCAAAACGGTCAAAATCAACCACTTTACGGTGGTCATGTCCACCAACCGTATCAGTCATACCAGCATCAATTACATTATGCTGGTATGCAAAGGCCAACTGCTCAGGCAATTCCATCGTATCCTGGGTATGCTTCACCTAACCTGAATCAACAGTTACCATTCGTGGAAACTTTAGATTTACCCGATTTACACCAGTTAACAAACGATCCAATTGCCTACGCCCCTTGGTGGCCAGCGATTCCTCACAAACTTCCTTCAGATATTCCTAAATTTAATGGAAATCCAGGTGAAGACCCATCGAATCACGTGATGACATTTCATCTATGGTGTTCATCAAACACCCTAAACGATGATTCAATAAGGCTTCACCTTTTTCAGAGGACGTTAACGGGTCCAGCGGCAAAATGGTATATTGAATTTCCTAGAGCTTCGTTCGAAAATTTCAGCACCTTAGCCACGACATTCTTAACCCATTTTCAATTATCGATAAGGTATGAAACGGGAACGGAAATCTTAACCAACTTCAAACAGACAACGGCCACCCACATATCTGATCATATACATGAGTGGCAACGTCGTCGTGGGATGGTAAGAACGTACGTTCTCGATCAGCTATTAGCTGAATGGTTTATCAAGTCGTTACTTCCTGCTATAACGGAAGATGTGGCGAAGGGGGGAGTCGTAACGGAAGAGCAAGTTATCGCTCGTGCGCAATATCTAGACTTGGTCTATACTCAGTCTGGCACGCTCTATGACAAAATACCTGACGCCCCTAGACCGGAATTTTCAATTCCTCCTCCTCCTAAATCAAACAATGACTCTCATGCCGGCGATGGCGTGATTGGCACGACAAACGCGAAATCGACAAAGGCCAACTCCAAGAAGGCCCGTAAGATTTCAGATCAAAATGCAAAAGACGAAATTCTTGCTTCGGAAGTAAATGTCGTATCAGCAGATAAGGGAAAAGAAACCAAACAACCAGGAAGCAAGAAGAAGCAAAACAAAGGGAAGAATAAGAAACAGGGTGAGTCATCTCCTGAAAAAACTTCTTCAAACCCTCCTGGAGATAGGAAACCCCCCCTCGGGTGTCAGATATGTGATGAGAATCACTGGACGAGAGAATGTCCATACAAAGCTGAGCTTAAAAAATTCTTTAAGAGTTCGCAAACCTCAGCTATGTTAACTGACCCGTTTCCAAATCCAGGCACAAATTTGGTTGAAAGTGGAAATGCTTCCCCGTCGCAAGTGCTTATGTTGTCGATTTCAAAACAGCAAAATGATGCTTTGATTTCGACAAGGAACAAAGATTACGGGAATCCGCAGCTGTCGAACGGCAAGGATAAAGATCAACCAAGCAGTTTGACAACAACTTTGACAGAAGTTGTACCACCCATCATTCCTGAATTAACAATAAAACCGCCAAAGGGAGTAGTACACAAGTCGACATTTAATCCTCGCGCCAGAGCAGTGCAACATTATAACATAGTGGAAGATTTTGCACAATCGCCATCCGCTATGTTGACTCTTGAAGTACTACAAAATTGCCCATCCCAAAGGCAGGCGTTGTTATCAGCCATTGGTGGGGTTGATCCTAAGGATTCCAATCTTGTATCCTTTGACCACAAAGGATACGATCCTCAGTTACCAGCTCAACTAGCTTTCCTTATCCAAGTGAAAGCCCTCAACAAAACTGTTCATCGAACAATTATTGATGAGGGGGCATCTACATGTATTATGTCGATGAGTTGCTGGAAAACTTTAGGATCTCCAACCTTGTCGCGATCCTCGACAACATTAAAAGCATTCGACGGAAGGACATATACCCCATATGGTATCCTAAATAACTTGAAGGTTGAACTAGGGGGAAAGACAGTAGAAATAGATGTTGAAGTCATCGATGGGAATCTTGATTACAACATCCTACTAGGAAGACCGTGGATCTATGCCATGGCAGCTGTTGTGTCGACCTATTTTAGAAAGATGGCATTCCCCTTTCAAGGGGGGATTATGATCGTCGACCAACAAAAGTTCCTCCCTAATGGTTCACAAGTTACAGGAAGCATTCTCATGATCCATGGAAGCCCCCATTCGCTTCAGAATATCGGAGTAGGCCTACTAAAAGATCCTATACTAATGGGAAATTTCGCCCTTCCACCACCAATCGACTTGGCGGAAGTAGCGTCGATAGGTACCTGCAACATGATATCTTCCACGAAGATCTCAGAAGACGATATCGACATGGATCATGCAATGGTTTTGCCTCCAAGCCCAATAGAAATATTGTAGCAATCAATGTTTCTGGCATGGGAGGCGAACCCAAATCAACGCTCATCAAGCATTTGGGTAGATAGGTCTAGAGAATATGGTACCCCTTTAGATCCTTGGTTGCGAGTGCATGGAACCGACGGAGGAATTGTACAATCAATGGTAATTGACGGGGCACCATGGAATGATTCCCACCATCGTTCCCTTCTCCCGGATTGTGGAGAAGATACTCAAGATGACCTTTATCATCCTTCAGTTTTCGATTTTCTATCAAATATTGTAAATACAGTGGGCTCCGAGGACGGTTCTTATCTCGTGTCGACCTCGTTAAAAAATGAAACGAGGAGTCATGAGGATAGTTCATTTACTGTGTCAACCTCATTAAAAAATGAAACAAATCCCCTTTCCAAATCTCAAAGGTAAACCTTCATTCCAACCACCGAGTTGAATGCAATGAAGCTTGGGGGGCATGCACCTCGATTTGCGTTATTATGCTGGGGGCATGCAAACTTATTATCGAGCAGTTTTAGCGCATAGTTCATGCTCGTTAAAAAATAAACATATAATCGAGCAGTTTTAGCACACAGTTCATGCTCGTTAAAAAATAAACGCAAGATCCGAGCAGTTTTAGCACATAGTTCATGCTCGTTAAAAAATAAACATAAGATCGAGCAAATGTTTCCACCCGCATTTAAGCTCGTTAAAAAATGAACTATTCTGGTAAATAACCACCGTGAATGTAGCGACATCAGCCATTAAAGCCTTGGTCGTGTTTGCCCACCACCTCCACTTTTCCATTGGCCGATCATTCACCTCCATATGATTGTTTACCCATTTTGAGGAACAGCTGCGAAGAGTGATTTCACTAGCCATCCTTGTGACACTGCCGTGATTTGGAAATTCCAATCCTTCCCTCGAATCAGTTGCTACCCCTTTTTATCACTCGTTCCTCAAAAGACGAGTCTTCTTTAAGCTCTTTTCATCTGACTCGTAAAATATGAAAAGATTGCCGAGTTTTGGCCTTCCAGCACGTTAAAGTGACCGGAAGAGCTATCCCTCCTCTAGATTTTAATCTTTTTGGACCTGAGGGATTATTGCACAAAAAGATCGAGCGCTTGTTTTATTCGGCTCATTAAAACTATCGAAAATTCATCCCTTCTGTATTGTTTTATACTTTTTTCGGACTTAAGGGATTAGATGACGAAAAAGGACTTTTGGAGTTAACTTTATGTACCTTTTTAGACTCTCTAAAAATGAAAAGGACCGAGTTATCCTTGTCGTTAGACTCGTTAAATGCATTAAATAGCAACAAACTTGTCTTTAGACGAGAACGAGTTTCACTATCGCTAGGCTCGTTAAAACATAGCGATGGGCTTGCCCGAAGGGAAAGTTATAGAACAAGCATATGTTATCCTCCTCAAGCTTGACAAAAATAAAGAGGTACTGGTCAGCAATGACTGGGGAAAAATTGGGAGAAACTCAAGAAAACTTTGATGGTAGCAAGTCGCTCTTGAACATGACACTTTTCCTCCGTACCACAATCGGGTTGGGTTGTTTCATTCACCGGTCACATCACCATGGTCTCGCCATACCATCCATACTTGGGGTAATGCTACCAATCCATCGCATCAGTGTCGCCATATGTTCAAGAGAAGTCGTTCAGAGAAGTCACCTGTGTCCCATCCACTACCATACATTATACTCTTTCATGACCGCCACCCTAAATCATATGTCATCAGATCGTTTTCACCTCAATCAAAATCATTATCTTCGTTTCGTGTCATCGATGTGGGATTCATTAAGGCCCTCCTTTGACGGATCGCTTCTTGTCGACATCAGCTCATTATCCAAGAAGTTGATCTAGGAACACCCCCTTCAGTACTTTGAAGCTTGCATGCCTCAATGGCAAGTTTCTCACTTCCGGGGATAGGTATACATCAATGACCTTCGACCGAAAGATTTTGCGTGGTGTTCGACGCCAAGTCCTCTATTCACACCACGTGAATTGTACTGCAGTACCTTGAGGGTCATCATCATTATCGGTGATTCCTCTCGCGCTTGTTAACAGTTTACATCATTGACTGGTAATCAAGCGATGTCTTTCCATGTTCGACTTCAGAGCAATTCTCACATGGATCGACTTGTACTTTGAGTGAAGATCAGACGAGATTGAAGACCCCGGATCTAGTTTTATCCATCCGGGCTGTGATATATATTTAGAAAATAAAGACATGGAAATGTACAACTTTGTAGCACAGATAATCATCCTACCAAAAGGATGATGGCTCTTTCAGAATCATCAGTCTATCATCAGACGATTGTCTGTTATATGTACATGAAAATGAATTTATAAAGCTAAGAATGGGATGCCCGCCTCATCTAGATCATGAAAAAAGTATGAAAATAATGTACTGTATTGTATTGTATTACAGGTCTCCTCCCAGCAATGAAAGAACTTCGGATCCTCCTAATAAAGCATTTCACTCGATAAACGACCTCATACTTTAGGGGGCAACTGTTATAGACGTTTTTGTGCCTTACAGCTATAAGCATGAAATGTCCATAATCCAAGGGATCCAAAGTCCCTAAACATGTTGTTCCTACCCCTAGAGGAACAAGGCTAACAAACCACAGCAATTCACAGAAGTTCTCCACCAGAAACTGCTCAAAAACAAGTCAATTCAGGATCAATTCAGAAGCTCCACTAGCTACCTGCGTTGAAATGCAGAGGCTACACTGGCTAGTTGCATTGCAACGTAGGTGGAAGCACTACCAGGGTGCGCTGAGCGGGAAATGACAAATGTCAGGGTCTCTTGTGAGAGGTGTCAAGACTGTGGAAGCTTCTAGAATCTTCCTCCATGACACTTGCCTTGCTGAGTTCGACTAAGTGATGAGTAAGAGGCTCTTAGTCTCCAAGTGGAAGTAAGAACTGACAGAGAGAGAGGACACTAGTCAGATCACAAGCTGACTCATCCTCACTCTAAACATCTATATATGGATCTCTTCTCCATGAGATCTAAGGGCTGGAATTTTGTTATTGCAAAGAATTGCTGTTGGTTTGAGATTGGAATCATTGGGTGCTTAATGCTTTGAAGGGAGGTGAAGATAGGAATTTCATTCGCTGGGAGGTAGATGCTGGATTGGAACTCTTTTGGTTGTATCTCCTCCTGAACCTTGTTATTTCATCAATAAAGCTATCTTGGTTTCTCCTATATATTGATGTGTCTTTGATGTATGATTGCATTAGTATGTTTAGTTTATTTCTAATCCTGAACTAGTTATGAATATGAATCTATGTCTTTGTGTAGTGTTCCCTTCTTGTGATCTTGCAGGAACCTGTTGAAGCTGGGCGCACGAGAAGGCAAGTAGTTGGGAACTCTCAAAGAGAAGAGAAACCAGATCGAGGGACAAACGGAAGACACCGGTTAGTCCATCCATCTCTCTTTATTCTTAATTCATAAAGGAAGAATACTAGAATAGCTGTTTCTGTTTGTTGCTAAGGCATTGTCACACCTTAGGTGGATAGGATCATCCTACATAGGCATTTTTCCCCACAACATGGAGTGTGGAAAAGAATCATATCATTCAAAACAAAGGGAGTAGGCATAGGAGGAAGAGACACAACACAGGGAGGCAACACATAAGGGAGAATATGGCAACATCTAGAGAGAGAAGGATGAGTGTGAATAAGATACAGTAGTTAGGATTTTGTAGCTTATGATGAGAGAGGAGAGGGATGTCATGACTAGGGAGGTTAGATATATTTATAGGTAGAGAAAGGTCGGCGTAGTGGAGTAAACAAGCAGAAGATATTTTCAGTGGACGGTTAAGGCAACCTATGCCAGCTAAGGGGTAATGTCAGAAAATATCCTAATGGCCAGTTAGCTGAGAGGACAATTGCATGAGTGGAAGAAAATTCCAAGAATATTTGAAGATTCATCGAGGATAGATAAAAGGAGATGCTCGAGACAGATCATAGGTTTGAAGGTTTGTCAAGAGACAAGATGACTAGACAACATGATGATGAATGCTCAAACTATAGCTACTGAAGATGAGAGTCTTTCTATGCACATATATTCCTTTTTTTGTCAGTAGTCTTAAGTGTCAGTGTATGAGTTTTTAGTTGCTCAACAACCCCACATGTAAAGGAAACCATTTATAGTAAGGGTGTATGCTTATGTGATATATTTTCTTTCCTTTTTGTACTATGATCAGGGATTGATGGCTGGTGAGCCGAATTACATAATATTTGCATTGTAGCGCTTGGTGCCTTTACTTATTTATATTGAAGTACTAGAATGGATTGTTGGGTTGTCCCTGATATCTTGTTTAATGCATGTATGTGTTTCTCTGGTTACGTTGTGTTGGTTCAATATATGTATAATGTCAAATTATATCTCTAAGTATGTTTGAATGGATCGAATGATCATGCTAGTTGAAGGTCTGGTAACAAATGAATACTTTATAGTGTCTGATGATGTTACTGTCATTCCCAATGCTGAGAAGTGTAAGTCAGGTCAGCCTTTAGTGTACTTTCACTTGTGACTTGCATGTTAACTAGTGAACATAAGAGTTTAGAGTTCTTGTGTCATGAGCAGTCCCATGATGATGGTTAAATGTGTAACTAGTAGGTGTTTGAGTTGCACGTTGTAGGTTTAATTTTAGTGCCTTAGGATCTTAACAATCCCGTCAAGTTTGCGAAACCTGGTTCTGACAATCACCCATTAGCATCTTGGGTGACACCTCACCCACTTCGTCAGTGTTGCCAAAAGGGTCAATGTTGAGCGGATTTTTTGGCCAATTGTGCAAGAAATCATGGGTTCGTTAGAATCCCACGCGCCAACAGTTCACCATTGCATATTTTATGTTTTATTAAGAATATATTTGCATAAATGAATTATATAGGTTTAGAACCTATAATTGGTATTAGAGCAATTTTTGCTTGAAGAGGAAACTTTTGTGGCTAAGGTGTTTTTCTCAGGCCTATGGTAAACCTTGTTACAATGGGAGATCTATGAAATTTAATTTTTTTGGGAAAGGAAATAGAAAGTAGTTCAAAGATAGAGATCCAAAAGTTAAATTAGTAGAGTTTTGACTTGTGGAAGCTCAAAACGAAATATTTGTTGGTGGAAAAACATGAATTGTTCATTGTGGATTTAGGTATTACATCGACGGGGATGTTGACAGAAGATTTAACCGTGTTGGATTGAAAGGAAAAGAGCACAATATATTTGTGTCTCTCAAATTCAATATTAATGAATATTTTAGGAGAAGATACAATGAATGGATTGTGGAACAAGTTATGGTCTTTCAATTGGTCTATGTCCCTGATGAACAAAATATTCCTATAGAAAAAAATGTATAAAGTGAGGATGAAGAATGGAGACTTGGTGATAGAGCATCTGAACACCTTCAACACTAGTTAAGTCAACTATTATTGATTGATTGGTTTCATACAAAGATAAGTATATTAGTTTGCTACGTTCTTTACTAGAATTGTGGGTTGGTCTAGTTGTTGCCATCGGTGGTAATGTAACTACTTTAGGTGTTGAAAAACTAGTCTTATCCTTGTTATTGGAGTAAAAGAGATACAAAAACATGGAAAGTGATAACATAGATTCCTTGATTGACACTCCCAAAAAAAATAAAAAATTTTGTCAAGTGGGAGATCTAAGTATAGAGGACTATCTGAATCTCCAGGAAAATTCATAAAGGTATGTTGGAGATGTCGAAAAGAAGCACATTACAAGAAATAATGATCCAAAATTATTAAGAAAGGGAAGGGATTTTATGATGCTCTTTCTAGAGAAGAAAAAATATCCTAAGATGAAGGAGGGAATGTGTACTCAACTTCTTTAAGTACACATGTAGATAATGAGGATTGGTTCATCAAATTAGGTGTATCTTTTCATATGACTCCTCACAAGGAGTGGTTTTGCGAGTATAAAAGATATGATCACGATGATCTATTCCTAGGTGATGACTCGACAGTCATAATCATAGGATTAGGAAAAATCAAGTTGAAGCTCATGGGTGGAAGGATTAGAACACTCCCTAGTATTTTGCACATCTTATGATTGGCCAAAAATCTAGTTTAAGTACGAAAGGTAAGTGATCACTAGTAGAAAATGGGGAAATTAGTGACTAGGTGACTAAAATCATTAGTCAAGGCAATTTTTCCAAGTGAAATACTACTAAAAATGAGCAATCTTAAGTGACCCAACTAAAAACAACTAACATGAATGACTAATTTAGTGTTGGGTTGAAATATATGACTAGCTAGTAATAATGCAACTAAAAATGACTAATGTGAATGACTAATTTAGTATAGGAACAAAAATATGACTACCTAACAAGTACTACAATAATACACATTAGTTGTTTGTGTTAGTTATTTTAATGTTACTTCAACAATCTAAACTTACAAGTGGTAACGAATTCAAAAGTTGTTATATATTGGTTGAAATGTTATACTTACTTAAACACTTATTTATTTGTTCAGTATATGATTAGAGTTGTGGAGCTAATAAGAATCTTCAAGGTTATATCCTTTGACCACATTCACAGAGAATTAAATTCAAAGGCTAACAAATAATCCAAATGGGAGTGGGCCAACATCTCCTTTTGCAACGAAACATTACCACCTATATATGTTTTAAAAAGCTTTCCAACTTATTTAGTGGGTTTCACATCTATTTCAGATTTATTCTTTGTCTTGCAAAGTGGTAATGCCAAGGAGAGGGTATTAACTTCGATCAAGGAATATTCACGTAGTATCAAGGAATATTCACGTAGTACCACTACCAAGTTTCCTTTGTGCATCCTATCAAATGTCTTAAGTTTCCTTCACAACTTCTCATGGTGCTTAACTTACTTGTCTACACATCTAAGTGAGACTACGACCCCCCAACCTCTCTAACTATTCAACCTCTTCAAGCCTGTTAGTGTCTTCTTAGACATGCCTCAAGCAGAACATGAAACTAGCATCCCAAATGTGCATGCTTATTCCCTCTTTTAATACCTTATTGAAACCACATTATCACAATGTTTAAAATAAAATGTTCACATATTAATGCAAAGCACCTACTTTGCTTATGAAAGACTAAACTATCTTAGTGACTACGAGAGGACTCCATTTTCTCAAGATAAGAACATATGGTCTCACAACCCCATTCACGTAACAATTCGAATATATTTAACCTAAAGAAGGATATGTACCTTACTCCTTCCAAATTTGACATATGACTTTTAGGAAACTAACACTTGTTTCTAACTATTAAATGCACCTACTATATACACTATTTTGTTTGCACCCACCTAATTTACAAGAAACCCCAAATGTTTTCAATACAACCAAGTTAAGAGCACTTGCTTCCTTTCTACATCTACAAAATTTAATAAAAAAATCATTGCATAGAAACCGTAACATTAAAATTAAATTATTATTATTATTATTATTAAGAAAGAATGATATGTTTGATATTAGTTTAATGTGATATTTTTATTTTTTTCTCTTCCAGTGCATTAGTTATTGTAACTTTATAGATCATCTCCTTAATAATAGTAAAGTTGTTTTTTTTATTCCAAAATTTGTTTATAGCTTTCATATCATCCAAAATTATTTTGGTTATCAATAAAGCAAGTTTGTTTTATAAGGTCTCTACTTAGTTAAACTTACACTTGTGTTCATGGAATATTAAAAAATAGCTCTAATTGCACTAAATATTGATAAAAGCTTCCCAAAATATTTTTGTTGGACCCTTTCCTAATACATGTCTCTAATAAAAATAACTCCTATTTTGAATGTATATTCCCTATTTTCACTGGATACCCATTTTTATAGTCTTTGATAATATATTGATTCTATTTTTCACAATTTAAAAACCCCCTTTATAAATGAATGTGATAAGATATTGGTCAACAAGGTGAAGCCCCCGTGGCCTTTAAAATTTATTATAAAGTTGTTTTGAAGGGGGGACCTAATGAACTCCAACCCTCTCCACTTCACATCGTCAATGAAACTTTAGTCCTATCTATTGCTATAACTAAGGGCCAATAGAGAAAGCAAAATTATAAAGAGATATTGGTTTCATATGAAAATTCATTGGTCTTTGGCCTAAGCTTACAAACCGCCATTGGTGGATATTTTAGTGATTTTATGCTCTTAGAAACTAAATATTAAGGAATAATCTTAGAATCTATCCTTCTGTTAAAGGCTTCGTCATATTAATAATTGACCTAACAAAGGATATTAAAGATAGGGTCATCAACTTTAGTCATTGGTTTTGGGGAAAATTTGAACTCTATATGAAGCCTTGGACTCCAACATATGATCCCTCTTAGGACTCACTATTTTCAACATCTATATGGATAAAGATTATCTAACATTCCTTTATATTTATAGGATTATTATTCCCTAAGTTATATTGGAAACGCTCTAGGAATTTTTTGTCTTAGAAGTGAAATAATAGAGCATTGACATATCACAAATATGTGGACATGGATTTTACTAAGGACTTTTTGGAAAAACAAAGCAATTCATTTGTCAAAAACTATATAAAGACTCAAAATATGGTTATTGACTTGATGAGAACTATGACCTCAAAACGAGATTTGTAACTCTAAAATCCCTTAAGTTTGGGTCAAAAGTAGCGACTTCAACATTCAAATGAAATAATGGTGCTTCTAATAACACCACCTTTTGCAACCATACTCCTACGAACTTCATATTATCACCAACAAAGACATTAAAACCAACCGCTAAATAAAAATTTTACACCAATAAAATCACATTTTTCTTTTTGAGGTCAAAATTACATATTTAAAAGGATAACCTTAAAAACTTGCACTGTTATGTCAAAAAGCTTAAAATCAACCCTAGAATCAAACAATGGCACTCCAAACAGTTTTTCACATATTTGTCCATCATCAAAATTGTAACATTTTTGAGACCCACATACTTGATACCAATACTTTTACAACAAAATATTAAAATCAACCATTGAAATGGAAAATTGCACTACCAATAACACCTCCCTCTATTTTTTGAACTTAAAATTACAACAAATTTTAAAGCATAACATAGAAGCCTTAATTTTGTAAACAAAATCATAAAAAGAAAAAGGGGAAAAAGAACATAAAATACATTTCAAATATAAAAAGAATATATAAATCCCTTTGCTTCATGCAATTTCTTTTTTATAAAACAAAATAAATAAATAAATAAATTATAATTAAAAATAATAATTTAAATATTAATTATTTGATTAAAAAATGTCGAGGGGAAGTTTAATTGGCGATCACCATGATATGAATTATTGTGTAAACTATGATATCCAAGATTCAAATCCCCCTAGAGTAGTTTACGAAGAGGGGGATTGTCAAAGGCCCCATAGCTATATTTGTAGTGGTGAGTAATGTGAAATGGTTTGGGTTCGAGTTCAGGTTCGGCAATGATTAGGTTCAAGTTTGAATTTTTTGATGAGGTTCAGATGAGGTTGGCATCAGGTTCGTCTATATATATAATGAATTATAGGATTAAATAGTAAAATATCACCATCAATAAAAATAAAAATTGTTATCACAGACATGGAAACTGCAAGGATAAATTACAAGCTTGAGTTGTGATGCGAGGCTATGAGTTTTGATCTATGGACTTGGTCAATGGTTATGACGTTCGATGAGGTTTGTCGAACCTTCAATTTTTTTCAAGGTTTGCCAAAATTCAAACCTCAAAGTTAAGGTTCGACAAACCTTGTGACATAGGTGGTTGAAATCGACCTCATGTCTTGTGAATATGAACCTGACCCAATTGTTAATTCTGAAATAAACAAATTAATCAATAATTAAAAAATCAAAATACAAATGAAAAAAAGACAACTGAACATAGCCTTTCCACCATCGAACACCCCCATTTCATCCCACTCAACTAAATTTGAATCTAACATGAGCTAAAGTTTATATCAATCAAATTCAACATTTTAATGCATCTGTTATGAAACCAGCTCACAAAAAGATAGAAAATATATATCAACGCCTCAAAAATAATCCTCTTCGAGAGGGAAACCTCCTTTACATTACACACATGAACAATTCTTGGATGATACAAATGACAATACCTCCTTTCTATATATAGGAGTCTAAGGGGCCATAATATAATTAGAGCCGACATAACAATAATAATGTAAGGGCACAATAATAACAATAATGGCCTTCTATGGGGCACAATAATAACAATATGGGGACTACATGGGCACAAAAATATAATAAGGGGGTTGCACTAATAACAATAAGGGGTTACACTAGTAGTATAGGGACCTAACATTCCCCTCTCCTTCAAAAAGTGTTTTCCTCAATGATTGAGTAGTTCTCGATTCTTCTGTATAAAATTATTTTCCTCCCATGTGGAATCTTCAGTGGGTACGTTCTTCCACTTGATGAGATACTCTGAAATTGATTGATTTTGTAGCTGTTCGGTTCTTGTTTCTGTGACTGCTCCAAGTTCCAATATGATTTTTCCTTCCTCGTCAGGTTCTGGCAATATTTTTTGAACTGGGATCTTCTCATTATGTAAGGTCACCATTTCTTAAGTGCATGTAGTCTTGCCAACATTTCCTTCTCATAAATAGCTTTGTGTAAATACTTTCCTTTGATTGGACGACTTTCGAAAGCAATGGGTCTTTCTTCTTGCATTAAAACATCACCAATTCCATTTCCTGATGCATCATATTCCACAATAAAGGTTTTTGTGAAGTCTGGCATAGCTAAGATCGGTGCTTGGCACATTGCCTCTTTAAGATGTTCAAAGGCCTTCGTTGCTTCTGGAGTCCATGAAAATGCATCTTTCTTCAATAATGTTGTTTTCAGAATGTCTTCAGTCTTCATTCTTATTTGATGATATCTTGAACGAAGATCCAACTTGGTGAAGTAAATTAATCCATGCAATTCATCCAATAATTCATCAATGACAAGAATGGGAAATTTATCTTTAATAGTGAGTTTGTTGAGCTCTCTATAATCCGGACACATGCGCCATGACCCATCCTTCTTGTGCATCAATACTACTGGAGTAGAGAAAGAACTTTGACTAGGTTGAATTATACCAGCCTCTAGCATTTCTGCAACCATACGTTCAATTTCACTCTTTTGGGCATAGGGATATCTGTAAGGCCTGATGTTTGGAGGAACACTTCCTAAAATCAAATGAATAGAATGATCATGATCACGAATAGGTGGGAGGCCTTTGGGAGTCTCCAATACCTTGGAATGATTGTTCAAGACTTTTTGGAGATTTGGAGAAATAGATGATTCGATGTGGGAACCTCTGGAGAACATAATTGTGAAATTACGCCTCATTTTTCTTTCTTGATGCGATATTTCACTTCTTTAACCTTTTTCTTCTTGGTATTTACTTCTATCTTGAGTGTTTGAGGAGTGGTAATTCTTGCCAATGGTTTACAAGATATGGTTGGATTCATTTCTTCTTTCTTTAGGGTTGGTTCCTGGTGTATATCCTATTCTTTTGATGTTTCTTGATCCTTTTCTTACTCCTCTTCATAATCTATGTAAAATAATTTCTTCTCAGCACACTTATGACCTTTAGTGCATTTGCTATCACAATTGTAACAAAGCCCTTTTTCTCTTTCTTCTTCCAATTGTTGTGGTGTAAACCTTGTAGGTTGTGGAAGGCTAGGAGAAAAAACACTTCCATAATTATAGTCTTGAGTGGTGGGATTCCTTGTTTCCATAATTTCGCTTTTAATTTTTTTTTCCCACCTGAATGCCTTCTCCAATGAATTAGGTTCCCAAAGACAAACCTCATGTTGAATGTTATCCTTTAAAGTACCTATGAAGACATCAATCCATTGCCTCTCTGGAATATCATTTACCCTTATATTCAATTTTTGAAAGTCCTCAATGTGCTATGTCATTGAACCCTTTTGTTTGAGATTTATCAATTAGCTAAAGAGGGTGTTTCTCTTTGTATCCTCATAATGTGCTATCATTTCCTCTGTGAAAATTGGCCACGTGACAAGTGGTTTACGAGAACAAAACCCTTCATACCATAAAAATTGATTCGATTCTAAATATAAAGATGCAATACGTACCTTTTGTAATAGGTGCACCTCATGTAGATCAAAATATTGCTCCATCTGTAGTATCCAATTTACCGGATCCTTGCCATCAAACTTCCTCATATCGCCGTTTCTTGATTTTAGGAGATCGATCTTGAAATGAATGTAACTCTGTAATTTTGGATCTCCCAGTTCTGAAATTGCGACCTGCGGTAGCACTCTGCGTCCTCTTTCCAATTCCACCAGTCTTCTTGAAATTTGATTCTCCAAGAAAAAGTTATGCACAATCTCCCAAGGTGACTTGATTATATACCTTTTTATAAGATCAAACTTGTACAAAATTCCACATGTCACTAGTTCGACCTTTAGATCTGAAAAAGATACAAAGAAAATTACAATTTGTCCTCTTTCTGTAACTTCTTACGAAATTGAAATCTGATGCTCAGAGAGACAGTTATCATGATTTTCCCCAGGTCACCTATTTGGGATGTAATTTGGGAGCCTGTAGACACCCTAAATGTCTTGGACTGTATCTACGAAAATATAATTAAAAAAGATCTGAAATTAGGGCTCAACCTTCACCAAGTTTTTGGCTCAAACGGGTTTTAATTTTAGAGTCTGAAACTTCGTAGAAAAACCATTATAGCGAAAATGTCGCGATGACCTGTTTGAGATGGAATTATGGATCTTACCAAAACCCTAACTTCCTAAGACCATATATCCGAAAATATAGCAAGACAAGATCTAAAATTCGGACCCGAGGTTCACTTAGATTTCGCCTCAAATGGGTTTTGTTTTTAGCTTTTGAAACATCGCCGAAAAAATGTTATAGTCAAAATTCCACAATGACATATTTGGAGTAGTGAAACCCTCAAATCCAAAGCTCTGATACCAAATGTTATGAAACCATCTCACAAAAAGATAGAAAATATAGATCAACGCCTTATAAATAAGCCTCTTCGAGGGGACAACCTCCTTTACATTACACAAAAGAACAATTATTGGATGATACAAATGACAATACCTCCTTTCTATATATAGGAGTCTAATGGGTCATAATGTAATCAGAGCCGACAGAACAATAATAATGTAAGGGCACAATAATAACAATAGTGGGCTTCTATGGGGCACAACAATAACAATATGGGGACTACAGGGCACAACAATATAATAAAGGCGTTGCACTAATAACAATAAGGGGTTACACTAGTAGTATAGGGACCTAACATCATCACACACATATATTGACTTTTTTAATGCGTGCCCACACACAGAGGTATGGGGAATGAATTTAAATAAATAAAACATCTATATGATTTTATTTTGTGGCCATATTTTTTTCCAACGAGTACAATAATAATGATTATTATGAAATAAATATCTATTTAAAAATAATGGTTATATTTCCTTTTTATAATTTTATAAAGAAATAATATAGTCTAATTAATAGACATTTAAAGTTTTTTGAAATTTAGCAAATATTTTTTAAAATTGTAAACTTGATTTGTGTAATCTATGAAATTTGAGTACTTTAATGAATTTTTGAATATTAGAATTTATTTACATATTCTAAAATACATTTTGAATAATAAGAAATTACAATTTCACGTGACATTACATTGCCATATTTTAAAGGGAAAAAAAACCAAAAACATTTATTAATTAAACCATATGCAAAACAATAATTATGAATGAATAATTCTCATAAAAAAGTAAGGCGTTGGTGAAAGGGTAATGTCAACCATCACACAAAACAATTTAAGGCTGAAAACATTAAAAAGAAAAAGGTGTCACAAGTAGCATCACATTGTGATTTGAGTCGTAATTTAAAGTTTGGATCATAGTGGCATTGGTTGTCAAGGTTACTATATTAAACATGTTACAATTTTAACCTTGAAATAAAAAAGTGGGTGCGATTAGGAGCACCATTTTTTTATTCATATATCAATTTTAAGGTATTTGTTCACAATGGTACCAATTGTCAAGGCCACAATTTCAAACAACCTTGCAAAAAAACGAGTTGTTACTAGTTGCACCGCTTTTTGTCTTGGGGCGTCGATTTAAGGTTTTTAATTTTTCAATGTTATAGATGATAGTTGCAAAATTTGGAAATTTATGTTTGATAAAAAATGGTGCTACCATTAGCACCATTTTTTAAAATAGAGGTAAAAAGATCCATCAAATGCAATGTCTTAAAAGCAATAACTCTAGAGAGTTCTTGTTAAGTTGGTAACTATGTTTCAAAATTTGGATTATGAACAAGTAACATTTAGATGCAAAGCATGATTTGAAATAGGTCACATCATTATTGATTGCATCAATCTCTCCAACCCTAAGTGTTCAAGGAATGTTATCAAAATTCCACCTGGTGGGTTGGAGTAATGGAGGCATACCATTTGATTGGCAAGGACTCTCGATTGACCACACTAGCCCTAGTCTATCAAGTAATCACATAGGTACCTCCTTTGCTAATGGCTCTTGCTTAAAGTGAACTCCATTTAAGGAAGAAGAAAAAATTTCCCTCCGTCTATGACACTCTAGGTCTAAGCTCTTAAAGCAAAAGATGAAGACAAACCTACTCTAATCACTCCTCAATATAAGACGAGTTAGGTTGACTAGTAGTAGAAGAATAAATAACATTGGAGACTACAAAACCCCCATTCAAATCCAATGAAGGAAGTGATGAAATAGGTCACTTAAAAGGAACAAGATCACATAGAAGCTATGACTCCACTGTAATCTCAAAAGGAGGACTCGATAGAAGAAGGAAAGAAGAAAAAGTGCAATTCACCTCCACTGATGGTGACATACCAAAGTCATAATTGAAACCAAAATATCTTTTGGCATTGTATTGGTTTTGCATTTAGTGAATTTCTTAATTTGTTTGTGTATACCCATGTAAGCTAAGATGTGGTGGCTTTTACTACTAAATTAGAAGATGCAGAGTAGAAATATAAAATTAACCCAAAATAACAATGAAGTGATAGGTTACAACATCAGTAGGAAATAAAGGAACTAAAATACCAGAAAATATTATACCTTTATTGATGAGTGAAATTTTCACGTGCTTCTTTAAAGGGGAAACCTCTAATGAGTATAGATTTGATTACAATCTACTTCACAAGACATCATATTACATTTTTATATTTCTTTATATAGTATTATCCACCTCCTAGGAACATTCTAGACAAGGAAATTTTTAGTAGGCAAAACTTTATAAAAATCCCCTTTACAATTATTTCTTTCAGTATTACATGGGCCTTATTTACTATCAAGGTCTCGATACATAGCAAGCTATCTATCTGCTTAGGGGGTTGGTTTGAACCTTAACATGACACCCACTATAAAGTAGCATTGTCGTCAAGGATCAAGATGAGAGAAACACTAAAGGATCTCTTTAGTTCCTTTGGCATCCTTAGATGGTGTATCATTCTGCTATATCAAGATATTTTAGATAGTGCACTAGTAGAGATGGAACTCTCTTTTTCAAGGATGGAATCTAGTGGTAACCAAATGAAACATTTTTCATCTAGTTTTCAAATGTTAGTTTGAATACGAAAATTAGTTTTGACACTTGACTTAATTAGTATATGTGAAAGATTGAAAGAATTTTATAGTTTCATGGAATTCTAATTTGTACGTCATTAGCCCAATACATTTGAGGACCTTATAGGGTCCATAAAACTCAAGAGCAAGCTTGTGGTGGATTGATGAGCCTCATCATTGGGTAACTATATGGACCTTAATACATCTCCAAGCTTACTAAAATAAAATCTTCTCATAATTCCTTACATGTTTTAATTATATTTTGCTTATTAAGATGAGTAAAAATAAGATGTTATGTCGTGTGGTCTAATGTGCATTGATTGCAGGTTTTTAGGAGAAAATCATGGAAATTTTGGCTAGTTAAGGGTAGGAACTCGAATGAGAAAAGGAGGAGAGATTATAGGAGATAGATATTCCTCATTAAATCCTCACTCAATCAAATCACATTAGCTCGGAGTTGCAAGCATCTAAGTCATGGAGATCATGGGTAGCCGAGCTAGTGACAGTTAAGAACCAATTCATCTTGAGTTTGGGAGCCAAGCCTCCCTATATTTAAGGAAGTTGTTGGAGACTTCAGTGGTATAAATAAGGTGGCCTAGAGCCTCATTAGGATTCATATTTTTTATGTAAGAGCATTGTTGGGGAAAATTATAGACTTATAATTTGATAGACATAAATTATCAACCAGGGGTAGGTAAGCTTGTGAGATGCTGTGAAAAATATATGCAGGCTAATACCGTAAGTGTTGTTCTAAGTAAAATCACACACACACAGCTTCAAGAACTCTTTTCTTTATCAACACTTAGCAGCAAAGGATATGGAGTAGATAATTCATCTCTATACAACACCTAGAATTGCTGATGGAGATCCAAAAAAGATACAAACCCAAACAACAACAATTAACTCAATTCCTTCAAGAACTCTTTTCTTCATCAACGATTAGCAGCAATGGATATGGAGTAGATAACTCATCTCTCTACATCACCTAGAATTGCTGATGCAAATCCAAAAAAGATACAAACTCAAACAACAACAATTAACTCAATTCACACTTTGCATAATAGAAATGAAAGCATATTCAACAATTCCACATCATTTATCAAATGACCTCACTTTTAACCATCATTCACAAGCCCTTAGAAATTAGAAAAGAGAATTGCAAACTGTGTACTAATTCTAGTAATGCATGACAAAAATAAATAAAAATAAAACAAATTTGCAACTACAGGAGTTGTGAGGGCCCCTTACTCACAACCCATTCAACTATGAAAAGAGTTACTCAATGAAATTCAACAGAACATAAAGTATTATATTAATCTAGAAAATATACAGCCATACAGGTATGATATATTCAATTTGTCCTTCTTCTCTCCAAATCCTCTCCCCCCATCCAAATAAACATAAAGTTCTTTTATACAAATACATGGGCATAAATTGCCTCAAGTTAGAAAATATAACACCCTACAACTAATAACTAACAATAGATGATAAAGATAGCAGAAATAAGCATGATGAGGTCGATCCATGACTGAAAGCATGGATCGAATAGATTTCGTGAAGCTGTAAGAATTGCCTCTTAATACGGTCATCTGAAAAAAGAATTAAGATATGGGAAGTTTCAATGGCAGTTCTGAGGCGACCAATAGGACAACATCCATATTAGTGTCTTTGTCAACAAAACCCATGTCTTCATTCTCCTTGAGACTGACCGGAACATGCTCAACCATGGATATTGCTGTAGGAAATCGAGGTGGTTACAGAAAATCTCCGCGTCTACAAGAAATCGGTGAACTTTGTGAAAATCTTTGTATTTATAGGAAATCAGTGACTGCCGGAAATCGGGGAGTAGTTGCAGGAATCTTGGAACCGTTTCAGAAAATGGTTGATCTGCACAAGATGTGGTCAACTTCTTTGAAATTGTAGGTGATTCGATTAGATAACATTTTGACTTCAAAAATACTTAGGAATTAAAGTAAAATGATACATTTTAGAATAATTTGCATTCTTTCAAGTTCACAACACCCTCTTGGTCAAAACGCACAAAATGTAGTAAAAGAGGGTTTTTAAGGATAAGAAGGGTTTAAAATAAGGGGTTTAAGGCCTCAGAAATATTATAAAAAATGAGAACAATTGGGACTCAACATCTCCCCTACACCTAGCTTCTTGCATGTCCCTTATGCAAGCAAAAATGTTCCTCTAGGACGAAAATTCAGTCCTTATTCTGGGCCGCAGATACTGCAACAAGATGGTATAGGTGTGCCTTGCTAGATTCTTATTTCTGTACCCTGTTCGAATACTCTTCCTTCTTCTTCTGCGAATGACCAATCTAAACTTGATGTTTCTTCATAATACGACATGCCTTATGATGTTTTTGCTTTCCATTCTTCCACCTCTTTCTCCAATCACAAGCTATTCTCCTTCAAGTTTTTTTTATTTTTCTTTTGTCCAGAGCACCCGTTTAGAAATGATGAGCTCATTAATTCCTTAGAGTTCCCCTCATCATCGTGCTATCCCTAGGAGAAATGTGGAATACTTGGTTCCTCAATCTTGACGGCCTGTGCCCTTTCCTGTGAAGGTTATTTAATCACCATCTTTGCGGCCTAGATCCTCATAAAGCTTTCAACAGGTGCGAGGGTGCCCTTTTGGCTTCGGGTTTCGCCCAACAGTTTCCCCTGTTACTAAAACTAGGTGGAAATAATTCGAACCAAATGAAAACAAGAAGGTTTAATTCAGAAAGACTCGGGAGTAATGGGAAAATTTGAGTTATGGGGGAATGTGATCATTATTGTCATCGTGATTCGTTCTGCCAGATAAACATTAGGAAGATAACATCGTGCAAATCAAATAATAGGCAGGAATGGGAATTTGTGTAAGATACCAATGGTCAAGGACATCTTTTCCACAAAGGTAGCCATGACTTAAATTCATGCAAATTTAAAAAATTTAGTACCATTACTTTTCTTACCCTAAGTATTCTGACGTCAAAACATACCTTCGATCTTACCTTACAGCTGTCAATACATTTGATGACGCCTGTACTTAGTTTGAAATTATAAACCACTTTGAAATCATATTATATGGAAGATCATATAGCTACGTGGCCTTAAATAACAATGATGATAATTGATACTTTTCAGATTTTGTAGAATATGCTCTGCTTGAAATTCGTTCTTCAGGAAATAATTATTTTTTCTGCAGAAATGTTGCTACTAGAATGCTCTAGAGGAAGTCGATCTGCAAGAAACCATATTCTCCCCCTCTTGTACAGTTCACTACACACGAATAAATGTTCTGAGGTTGAATGTGTAGTGGACTCGCTGGATTACCAGCCATTAAGGTCAGTTGTTAACCAACGTGAGGCCCATCACCGATGATGAGAGTGAGGACCAAGCTACATCTGATGCATCCTATCAGGTGTGAAAGTATGAGCTAATGTCGAACCCTCTATAGGATTCGGTAGTCAAGGAGCCACAGTGATTCCCCATTACTGCTGGCGAGATAGCCTTTCATTAGGGCATACAAGCTTCAAGGCATCATAAGACTCTGATCTTACACCCAGATAACTTGCTGATATCGATGGGCCAAGATTGTTGGAAGGAGGGCCTTAAGAAATCCCACATCAATCCAACACGAGAAATCCAAGATTAACTGAAAAACAAAATTTATTGAAAGGATGCTAAAGGACCTACTGACCTGTAATTTTAACGAGCCTAGGGAAGTCCATGCTCACCAGATTTCAATTTTAGAAAGTTTGAAACACTTGGAAAGGAATACTTTGGGGGGTCTCCTTTTCCGTAATTAGTCTGTTGGGTCTGGAAAAAGGAATAAATCTGCACCCAATAGACGTTTCTCTCATGGTTTAATGAGCACAAGAAGGAACAAGGTAAGCTCAGTTTATTGTAGCAGAAGATCAAGAAGAGGTAGTGAAAGGAATGACCCCCTTTCCCACCATTTCCAACTCTTTCTTCTTCAAAATCACTTCGATTTTTTTTGGGTCAACTTTAATTCTTGAAGTAGAAACATGATGATCTAAGACAATGCCTTCACTCATGATTATAAAACATTTTTCAGTACTTTATGAAATATTAGTCTCTTTACATATTTGCAAAACCTTCCTAGGATTAAGTAAAGCCTCTTCAAAAGTATCACCCACCACCATAAGATCATTCATATAAACCTCTATGCAATCATATAAAAGATCAGGGAATATACCAAGCATCATATCTGTATCTGCATATTCCCAAGCAAATGTTTCTGAAACATATTTCAATATCTGAGTTAATCGATTTCCCTATTTATAAGTTAGGGATGAATTGATCATTAAATTTTTTCTGGGAAATATCTCAATTACCTTACTTCCACCTTCAGTCATTGATTTTGCAGGAAATACAGATAGGAGCGATGAATTTAATTCAACTACTATACTGTGGTCTTGGAAGTTATGCTCAACAATGACATTTATCTCATGACTTGAATGCCCCTCTAAGTGCTAGAAAAAATCAGGGTTTGAAATAGAGAAATTAACTAAATTATCCCCGATGTTTCCCTTAAGGCCCATAGCTTGAGATATTGTCAAAACTAGTTGAATAATTTCTGAATTAAGTTCTTCCTTAGCATAATGAATCTTTTCTGATTTCAAGAGGGGTTTAGGAGGGGGATATAGATTGATATGCTTAATTTCATCCTTATGAGTGATGGTCATGTTCCCCGACCTACACTTAATGAAGGCATCCATTGTGGCCAACCAAGGTCTCCCTAAGATCAAAGGGCACCTCCCTAAATTAGTCCTAGGCTAAAGAACATCAGGGTCTGCATGTTTTCCAATGGAAAAATCCGATAGACACAAGGCTTGCAATTTCCCCACCTACTTGAATTGTAGAGGGTTCTTTCTTTTGTCTCCCCAGCTTTTTGATACAGAGTTCCCTAACTATTTTACCATAGATTGGGATATTCCTAATCTCTTGTTGTAAAGGAAACTTGATGCATAAATTTCTTAACTTGGATACTAGATCAAATTCAGGCTGTTTTGTCATTTCTTCCAACCCCAACATCTCAAGAAAAGGAGGTTGGACAATTTGATATGAGGAAGGTTCTTGTGATCTTAGAATGTTTTGTTCTACTGTTTCTTGTACATTTCCTATTTTAGGTGTATCAGGGGTTTCTTCCTCTATAATTTCTTCAATATTTTCTGGTTGGGTCACCACTTTTCCTAACCTTAGTTTAATGTCCTGCAGAGGTGCAAGAAACACCTGCAACAAAGGTACAAAAATTTCCTACAGAGGCTGAGGTGCAATGTAATCAGTAGGATAGGTGGGATAAATTACCATTCCAATATTGTGAGTAGATTGGATGGATTTATTGTTGAGATTTGATACTGGATGGGCAAGAATTTGTTTATGTACCATTTGTTGTAAATAAAAATTTTGAGGGGAATAATTTGGTGCAGCAGGGTAAGGGAAATTCCCTTGTCAAGACTAGGGCTGCCAAGGCATTAGAATGTTCCACATCCAATTCTGGGCATAAGGAAATTGAAAATGTTGTTGTAACATACCTGTAGGACATGGTTGCCATGGCCTTTGAGGTGCCATTGCAAATTCTGAATGAGAAGCAACAGAGGATTTTCTGGTAGAGGAAGTTGTTGTGGGATTATTAGTCCACTTATGATCAACTATCAAACTCTGTTGTAAACCTCCTGTTGGATTCATCTGTTTCCTTTGCCTTGTTCTTTACAAACTTCCTCTCCCTTACTAGTTTATTACTGGATGAAGTGGTGCTCACATCATTGTTGGGAACAGGTTCCCCCAAGAGCAGTTTTGGGGCTAAAAGCCCATGTTTTGGGGAAATTTTGTAATAAAGTTGTAAAGTCTCCACATTTTGTGGTCGTGGAGTGCAAAGGTGTCAAGATTCATAAAGGGTTGTCCGCTCTTATTTGTAAAGTGTTATGTCAGCTTTAGGAGATCTACCCATGGTCCACAGACCATGGGATTATATAAAAAGAGCTAAGTAAGTAAGCTCTAAGTAGCTTTTGGGGTGAAGTATGGATAGATTTTGGATGTAAGGAGTCTGTGAGAGCTAAGAGTGAGGGGCTTAGCATAGGGGAAAGGCTCCGCAGCTGAGTGCGTAGAGGCGTACCTCTGCAGCTGTGTGTGCAGGGTGGTTAGAGTCTGTATTACACTGAAGATATCAATAAAGAGAAGTATTCTGCAAATTACTTTGTATTTAGTCTCTGTTAATGCATCTGATTCTGTTGTGTTATGATCTGGGTTTATATTATGATGTTTTGATGTGTGAATGTATGTAATTATATCTATTGATGGAATGCAAGTAGCAATATTTGTTTACACAACAATAACTGTAATCGACTGTAGGATAAGTAACGACTAAGATAACTAAGGAACTTATACAATATATCGTCATAGAGTCACGAAAGTAGAGGAACCGCGGGTTAAGGCTCCATGAAGGTCAGTCGCATACCTTCGCAAAGGGATTGGAGGACGGGATAAGAGGTAGATTGACATAACCTAAGGGCTTAGCGACCTGTGTGAAGGTAGGGATAAGAACTATAAAATGACATCACGACCATCTCAGGGTGTGGAAAATTGGTTCCAGAATCCTCCCATACTGCTTCGAGTGAGACTTCGGTCCGTGCTCCACAGGCTGATGCTGAAAGGGCCAATAGTGTAGGTATTTGTTTGGCTGACTAATGCTGAATCTGGGTGAGGGCCCACAAAGCCAACAAATGGTTCCGTTGTTGGGACCAGGATCTGCATAAAATATGTGTGATGTCGTATCATTGGAATCCAACTAAGAAAGAGATCGAAGGCTGGTTGGATAGAAGGATCTTCAAATTCATGGTGCAAGAGAATAGAAATCCACAACTGACAAAGGAATAGTGGCTAGACAGGTACCTATATACAGAAATCCATGAGATATTTTTCTGCTCCTTCCTAGTTGAGTTATACGAGTGGATCACAAAGCTAGTGGATAGCCAAGGAAAGTGGAGGCTCGACAGTCCTATTATCTGGACCCTAGAGTTAGTATGACGACTGGAAGCCTCTGAGGATAAGATCTCCTGCGTTGTCGATCATTGGCTTAATCGTATCCTAGGAGGGTTTGTGACTAAATTCGTGGTCAACACCTCAGTTAGTTACAGCGAGTCGGAGCGACGCTTCTTCTAGGGCCCATGAGGTAAGTACTTGAAGTCTTTAAATACTTGGATTAAGACGTTGTTGTGTGAAAAGCGGGTTATGCAGTTACCTTGACGTTGGGAGCTACGCTAAGTGGAAAAACTTATTGGAACGAAGGAAGAAGGGGTCCTGAATATAGCCCATTGATTTCACCTCCTCTGATCGACGATGAAGGAGTAGCACAGGCTTCTCCATGAAGTGTAGTTCAGTTAATAAAATAGGGGTTCCTGCGAATACCACCTCCACCTACACCACCTTCGCCCTCACCACCGACACCTGCGACTTCACCCACACCACCACCGCCTCCACTGCAGTTCAACATGGAAAATTCAGTAAAGGTGCCATTGTTTAAGGGATTAGTGAATGAGGACTCGGACCAATTCTGGTTCGTCATAAAAGCTGTACACGAAGCTCAAGGCGTCACGGATGATCACATGAAGAAGGTGACGTTGGTTAGTGCTTTGTAGGATCACACGCTAACCTGGTACATCAAGTACTCTAGTGATAACCCAAACACTGAGTTGGCCGAAGTCTAGACAACACTAAATAAAGAGATCAGTAGGCCTAAATCCAAGGTGCAGTCGATTATAGGATTCAAGGAAATCGTGATGAAACTAAGTGAGACACCTTGGGAGTTGGATCAGAGGTTAAAATGTATGATCCACGAAGCTAACATGAATTTAACGGATGGGTAGCACCGCAAATGGTTCGTGGCTTCACTCATACCTCACTTAAGGGTGGCGTTGTCACAACAAAAGATTACAATTTAGGCAGAGGCCTTGGTAATTTCAATAAGAATGCATGAAACACCAATGCAAGATCTGAGTCTGTGGGTTTAATAGATCCATGCAGAGTTGAAAAACATTTACCTAGAGATGCATAGTTTGAAGCAGGAAAGAACAGTTCTGCCTGAGGTGCGCGAGGAGTTATGATGCCTGAAATGTAAAGGTCAGGAGCATGACAAAGACCAGTACTCGATCTTTGCAAAAAATATTGCAGGAGGAGGATTGATGCCTTTAAGACTGGAAGCCCAAGCAGGACCGAGTGCGGGGCCTGCATTATGGTGCACCATATGTCAGGTAGCAGGGAAAGATATGGCTGATAATTATCATCTGCTGCAGAAGTTTGTACAAACATCGCAACAACTATTCTGCAACTTTTGTAAGTCAGTAGGGCATGATGAGCACAATTGCGAGAGTTACGAATTGATGATGGATAGAACATCTGCCTATAGAGTTCAACCAGAAATGCGACCTCCTGACCAGGCTGCAGGGATGGCGTGGACAGGATTTTAGGGGCGCGGATGAGGCCGAGGCGGAGGAGGACCTGGCAGAGGTCGGGGACAACTGATTTGTTACAATTGTGGGGGACCAGGGCACTATGCCCGCGAGTGCACTAACCCAATGCATCTGTTGTGAAAATATTGTACTCACTTTGATCATGGGACTGAGGACTACCCCACATTGATAGCAAGGATATGCGACAAAGGGGTGCTACCTCCGACGCCGACTCAGAACCTACAGATGATGAGGGCTGAGCCTCGCGAAGAAGATCTGAACGTGAATATAGTGCTATAAAGTGGAATTGCAATAGGCGACAATAAGGGGAAACAACCTTAGGATAGTGCGGGGTTCATAAAGATCCAGAGAAGGGCGTTGGATTTGATTTGGAGTGTGTGTGCAAAACATTCATGGAAGCAAAGAAGAACTTCGTTGAGGCCTCTACTTCAGGAAGCCAGGATAACCCTGTTAAAGAAGTGTACCCTTCTATGCTTATGACCTTTCTAGAAACCTGCATGAAGCTCTTGTGCGATAGCAAGGCTATAAAGGGGTTACAGGAACTCATAAATAGATGTGCTGGAAGTACTCCTGGTGAACCACATGTGGTACAGAAGATTGGTAAGCATAAGGAAAGTACAGGATGTGAGATGAGACTCACTACGTAGATAGGAGACTACGAAATGGATCAAGTTATTCTGGATTTGGGGTCAGACACAAATTTCCTGCCAAAGCAGCCTTGGGAGTGGATGGGGAGACCCATGCTACAGTGGTGTCCAATTCAGTTAAGGATGGCAAACCAACAGAAGATCATCGCCATGGGATGGTTGCAGGGAGTAACTGTAGATATTGAAGGCGTGAGCACATTGGTTGATTTTGAAGTAATAGAAATTGTGGATGACAACAACCCCTACCCTGCGCTCCTTGGCATTGATTAGGCTACTGACATGAACAGGGTAACAACCTGAAGAATCGGAAGATGACATTTGAAAAGAAATCGCTTCGCGTAGTAGTACCCCTAGATCATGCAGAAGGATCGCGCTATACAGAACTAGTTCACGATTACAAAAGCGATGACGATTTGGACTGCATATATAAGATAACAACGTGAGACCAAGACAGGGTGAATCCAATGGCTGATGGATGAATTACATGGGATCGCAAGAGTTCCTGCACCTCAGACTCTGATGAAGAATTAAAGCGCTGGCAGAATTGGCTACATGAAGTAACCATGCTGAGCTGTAACATGATGACCAAGTCGCTGCGCTGTGTGTCATTGGAAATAATAAATTTGCCCTTGCATGATGGCTTGAACAATGTGGATGTCTTTCTGGATGCATTTGAGAGGGAAGTACTAGAGAAGCAGCTCTTCCAGGCTTTGGACTAGGTACTGTGCGCGACGCTTGCGAGATGGTGGGGTACGCACAAGGGTAGTTTTGATGACTGGAGTGAATATAGAAGGATGATGAGAACACGCTTTGGGAAGCCGAAGGTACGAATGACATACAAGTATGACAGGAAAGATGATCTGCATGAACATCTGGCCAAATGGGCTAAGGCTTATGGAGTGAAGCCCCAACCTAAATGGGTGCACTTGTTCTGTCACACCCTAGATGTCATCCTGATGAATTGGTACTTGGAGACAGAGCTCCGCCATGACATAGGAGAATGAAGGGTTCATAATGATGTTTAGCTTCGAAGACGGCTTTGATTGTATTGATGAAGTGCTACAAGAAGTTAAAGCAACGATCTTTAGGGTGCCACAGGATCCTTTAGGTTTGATTCAACCCGATTGGACTACTTAGCTGAGCCGCGCGCTCGAATGCTATAACGTGACTGTTGAAGAAGAAGATGAGGACCCCCAAAAGATTAAAATTCCTGAAACCGAAGGACACCACGAGGTCAAGGGACCGTCGATCGAGAATCTTGATATAACCGTGCTGCTGAATACTAAACAGATAAATATTGGCACAACAGCTTAGCCCAAATTCGCAAAGATTGGAGATTACTGGGATGACGCGACGGTAGATAAGGTCACCGAATTTCTCCGTGAGTACCATGATTTTTTCCCTACCAAGTTTACAGAGTTAAAGGGGATAATAGGAGACTTGGGCATCATGAAGATCATGCTAAAACCTGACACGAAGCCAGTTAAGAAAAGGCCTTACCATCTCAATCCGAGGTATAAGGAGAAGGTCCACTTGGAGTTAGATAAGATGCTCGCAGAACACATCATTAAGCCCATAGAGGAATCTGATTGGGTGAGCCCAATGGTGGTACAGGAAAAGAAGCAGTAGGATGGAATAAGGATATGCGTAGATCTCAGGGAGTTGAATGACGCTTGTGTGCATGATCCTTTCCTGACTCCTTTCACTGATGAGGTATTGGATAATGTAGGTGGTCAGGAAGTGTACTCCTTCACTAATGGGTTCTCTGGGTACCATCAGATCAAAATCATGCCTGAAGATAGAAGTAAGACGACCTTCGTGACAGAATGGGGATGTTTCCAGTACACCGTAATTCCTTTCGGATTAAAAAATGCGCCTGTGATTTTTTCGCGCATAGTCATTGCTGCATTCAAAGACTTCATTCATAAGTTTCTAGAGGTGTGCTTTGATGACTGGACTATATTTGGATTGGTAAAACACCATTTGGCAAGTTTACGCTTGATGCTAGATACTTGTCAGAGGTACCAGATTGCACTCAATCTGAAAAAATGTTTTTTTTCTTTCCCTTTTGGGATATTGCTGGGTCATGTAGTATGTAGACAGGGATTGATTGTAGACCCCATGAAGATCACAATGATAATTAACCTGGAGGCACCAAGGAGCGCGAAACAGCTGCGCGCAACACTAGGGCATACTTGGTATTATAGGAAGTTTATCAAGGGCTATGCCCAGATCACCGCGCCTATGGAGAAGTTGTTGAAAAAGGATGTCACATTCTGTTTGAACGAGGAATGTCAAAAGAGCTTGGATGTGCTGAAAGGAAAAATGGTCATTGCGCTGATTCTAGTCTTCCCAGATTGGGGGAAGGAGTTTCATGTACATGTAGACGCGTCATGTATAGCATTAGGAGTAGTACCGACACAAGCTCGCGAAGGAGAATTGGACCATCATATTGCATTCTCAAGTAGGAAGCTTTCCAAGGCTAAGAAGAACTATTCCACCACTGAGCGCGAAGGATTAGACATGGTATACGTGCTCCAGAAGTTTAGGAACTACTTGCTGGGTGGATGATTTAAGATGTATACAGATCATTTTGCATTGAAGTACCTAGGCAATAAGCCTATGTTGGGGGGGAGAATCTGCAGGTGGTTGTTATTATTCTAGAAGTATGATTTTGAAGTTATTGTGAAGCCTAGATGACTAAACGTGGGACCAAATCGCCTGTCACGCATCGAAACGGGGGAAGAGCCCATGAATTTGGAGGAAGGATTGCCTAACGTGTAGCTATTTGTGGTGCATGTCGTGGATGGTCACTTTGAAGACATCATACACTTCCTCATGACAGGAACTTCCCCTGAAGGATATACCACCCAATGAAAAAGGAGTTAGTGGTGCGTGCTACAAACTTTTATGTCATTGCCAGAAATCTGTACAAATTGGGGTCTGATGAAGTATTGTAGCGATATGTCCCAGAGTTTGAAATAAGAAGTATCCTCACAGATTCTCACGGGGGTGCTGCAGGAGGGAATTACACAGGTAAGGCGACCACGCAAAAGATTCTACGTGCAGGGTTGTGGTGGCCAAACCTCCACAAGGATTCAAATGCCTATTGCAGGGCGTGCGACGTGTGTTAAAGGACTAGCAGGCCCTCACAAAGAGATGAGCTGCCTTTGAACCCGTAGATGACGTTATGACCTTTTGAGAAATGGGCAATAGATTTTGTGGGACCCATTCAGCCTCAACAAAAGAAGACAGGTGCGCGGTACATTATCACTGCGACGATGTATTTAACTCGATGGGAAGAGGCACAGCCTATGAAGGACTGCACAAGTGCGACAGCTGTGAATTTTCTCTTTGAGTATGTACTAACGTGATTTGGGTGTCCAAAGGTTTTGATGAGTGATCACGGTACGCACTTTCTAAACGAAATGATCAGCGCGCTGATAGAGGAATTCCAGGTATATCACCAGAAAATCATGCCTTATCACCCACAGGCTAATGGTATGGTGGAAGCATTCAATAAGGTACTAGAGAATGCGCTGACCAAGCTTTGCAACGCTTAGTGAAATTATTGGGACCTACACATACCCGCAGTACTATGGGCCTATCGAACGACATGCAAAACGTTGACTAGACAGACACCCTTCAGGGTTGTATATGGTGTTGAAGCAGTGATGCCGCTAGAATACATTGTGCCTGGTCTGCGCATCGCGGCATTCACAGGTATGGAGGATCATGGATCCATGGAAGAGAGGCTCGTGCAGCTTGATGAGCTTGAGGAAGAAAGGTTTCTAGCTGGATCTCACCAACAAGTGCAAAAGAAGCGCGAAAAAGAATGGCATGATCGACACATTAAACTATGCACCTTTAAGGTAAATGATCTGGTTTTGTTATATGACAACAAGTTGGATAAATTTCCAGGGAAATTTAGGATGCATTGGCTAGGTCCCTATGTCATCAAAGAAATTATCGACGGTGGAGCAGTTCAATTGGTTAAATTGAATGGAGATCCCTTCCTCGGAAAGGTGAATGGCAATCGATTGAAATCATACACTAGTGATTCGGCCAGGTGACTATATGAAGGTAGCATAGTATTAGTGCTCCAGGCAGCTGAAAGGAGGCATGGGACTATAAACTACACTGCTTGGGTTTGAGAACTGCACGATTGGGGGACTGCGTGGAATGAAGAGGTGTCACAGGGTTCGCGACAACGCGGAGTGAGCTGCGCCACCCAGGTAAAAATCATGCAGGTCAGCTAGAAAGTGACTGTTAAAGTCATTGTTCATGATTTGATGATAGGAATGCGGCCAAATGGAGCGGGCAACTGGCATTTAAGACAAAATTTATGTGTAAGATCCTCAGAAATATGTCGCCAATTCGGAACTAGTGAACCGAATTTGGGGGGGACGGTCGGATTTGAATTCAAAATGGCCTATAAATTACAGGTGGCTGTCCAACGAGAAACACTTGGCATTTTGAGTATTGCATTGGTGAGCTCTCAGTCATGCATGGATTGCGCATTCTTTGAAGAACTGCTTGATAGCCCAGTGTTCAATCGATTTCCAAAATATAACCGTAATCTCTTCCATGACATTATTCGAGGATTAGGAGCTATGGATGCCGAAGCAATGAAAACCGAGGGGGTTGTGCCAGAAGTTGTTATGGAGGTAGAGGAAGCTACTCCAGAGGTTTCCGAGGTATTAGATGAAGTCCCCAAGCCACCACGGACGCCTAGACCAAAGCCTACCCCGACCAAGGAGAGTGCGAAGGATAAGAAGGGAAAATAGGCTATGATACCAGTGCGCGTGTCGCTTAGAAGAAATCCATCGAAGGATAAGCCCACCGCATAGGAAATGGGAAAGGCCATTAACTTGGAGCCGAAGGAGGAAGAGATTGAGGACATGACAAAGGATGATGAGGAATTGGGGGTGGAAGTGTAGGACATTGAAGTCGATGGATCTGATCCTGTCACCAAGTTGCCCAAATACGTCCCTCCATGCAAAGGAAAGACCAAGGTGCCAAAAGACATCGATGAAAGCAAGGTCGCCCTGCACATACCTCTGCTATCGGACGAGATTGTTTTTGAAGGACCGTGCTTGGGGCAGGTTCCGCTGTTGAAACTCGAAGATTGGGACTTAGCTGACACTGAGAAGTTCTTGCAGTTGGTGATAGAATAGTTGATGCACCACGCTGTTCACACAACTATCGGGATGACAATATTAGAACCACGGAAGTGGCTCAGGGGAGTAGACAAGGTCAGTCTGCTCAACCTACTATGGGTGTCGCATTATAATCGCACACCCATTACATTGGTGGTAATCAAGACGCTGCTATGCTTGGTGCACGATTGTTGCATATGAATGGAGGAGCCGATACCCATCACAGACATGTTGATCCATCGGATCACACAGCTCCCATATACAGGGGAAAATTCGGCCATGGTGTTTGGCGAAAAAGGGGGCGAGCAAACCCTCACAGAGACCATGAAGGAGAAATTCAAGCTCGCGAAGAAGCTGCAGGTATATGCCATCTCCAGTATCTGTGACCCTGTGGTCAAGGTGGCCACACAGATCTTGGCAGGGAAAGTTACGCAGGGAAAGTGCCGACACCTGTCATTACTCTAGCAGCCCAATGCGCAGAAGGAGTTAAGTTTAATTGGGCACGCTATCTCTGTAGCAAGTTCCTCACGAACTGTCGCGAGGCGCGGGAGCTCAGCAAGACCTTCCACTATGTGTGGCTCTTGTTGTCTATTGTGTTGGTATCCTAGGAGCTGCCTGAAGATAGTCAATTCCCCTCAATTGCGTCGGACTTGCTAGAAGAAGTGAAGTACGCTTCACTGTGGGTGACCAAGGATCCTCACCGGATCAAGGATGGCAAGATCTTTTGGATATTGATGCAGATGAATATCTGCATGGCCATCAACCACAAACCGCGATTCTCACCTACAGTGTTTGAAAACCTACAGGAGTACGTAGAGTTCAAAGCATATTTTCACCGCGTATCGATCAGGGCATGGAAGGACGCTGAGCAGAAGTGGCATGACTTGCCTTATTTGACAACCGATGACGTGATTGATGCATTTCTAGATCGCTTGCTGACAGAATGGTGCACTACCTTAGACTCAACAGTGGGCTCGAGCAAGTCCGTCACATAACGCAAAGAGGAGGCCAAGATCAAGATGGTGCCGCTAGCCGAGAAGAGAAGGAAGGAGGCAGATGACAAGGCCCAGGCGGAGCACGATGTTGCACAACAAGCGGAAAAGAAGACAGGTGGAACAAGGCATGACTCTGATGAAGGTGCGCGATCACCTTAGCCAGAAATAGAGGAAGAAACAGACAAGCAGATAGAGCAACATGGAATGGACTCGCGGACGGCGTCGCACCACATCAAACGTCCAAGAGAACATGAAAAAGTGGGGCTACGAAAGAAATCCAAGGTAGGTAAGATGTTGTTGGACCCAATAACTCTCATAGAGGGAGATTTGGATGACATCGGGGATACTGTGCGGGATGCCACCGTGGAGGTCCTACAGCAGTTCGAATAGCAACAACAACAAGCATTGGGGGCCATCCAGACAAGTCTGCAGGAGCTACAGATCCGTGCATCACAGGCTGGCACATTGTCCACTAGCCTCACTATTGGTACCTCAGAAGCTTCCGAGATGCTGTGTGAGAAGGACTCCTGAGTGATAATGTTGTCGGAAAGCGCACTGGCCACAAAGAAAGATGCTGACAGGCCCGCTGTCAGCACCCTCAAGGAAGTAAGGCTGAACTTGGCAGCACTTCCTGCCGAGGCACTTCACCTATTGCACGATGGGGTGGTTGCGGAGTTGAGGGTTCGCGAACAACGCGCTTTACAGGTAATCAGTGAGTAGAAGATTAATAATGTATACATGGCCCTGCAGCGAGACACCTCCCTCACTTCCATGGTGGAACTTACTAACACAAATATGTGCATGGGTGCGGCCATGAAGGAAGCTTGCTGAATGGTCTCCGAGTTGGCCATTCCTGAGGATGCGGAGGTAGATAAACATGTTTGTAAACTTGCTACAAGGGTGCGTGACACTCGCATAGAGTTGGCTAAGGTTCAGCTGGAGATAAACCTCCAGATTTCAGAGTTACAGTTGAAGGCCCAGCCTTCAACTCCGCTCGAAGTCAAGGAGAAATGCGTAACCATTGTCACACAGGCGATAGCGACAGTAGATAGTGCAGTAGCAGACTGCACACGGCTTTTTGAACAATCATTCGAGGTCCTGATGAGTCTGCAGGAGGATCCTAATGTACAACGGCTAGAGATAGAGGTGTGAGAACTGCAGCAGCGCTATGCAAAGTGAAAGGAACAACACGCACTGTCGCTCTCACACAGAGACTGGCGAAGTTGCAAGAGGCCAAAACATTGAAGGAACAGGTAAATACAGCGCAACACAAAGAGGCAGTTGGGTGAAGCTTATTCGATCATGACCTCCATTGAAGGCAAGCTTTCTAGTTTGGAAGCGACTCAACAGAAGCTTTAGGCTGATAGTTTAGGACCAACGATAGAGCAATTGGTTGAAGAAGTGAAGAAGGCAGCTGCGCAGTGCACTATCGACATTGTTATCATACAGGTCAAGCTGGGAGGTCTTCGCGCCAAGATCTCCATGCCCGTAGAGTGACTCGAGGGCGAGTCACCATGTTTGTGTTGGGGGCCTGTTGGGAACGGGTTCCCCCAAGAAAAGTTTTGAGGCTAAAAGCCCATGTTTTGGGCAATTTTTTAATAAAGTTTTAAAGTCTTTGCATTTTGTGGTCATGGAGTGTGAAGGTGTCAAGAGTCATAAAGGGTTGTCCGCCCTTATTTTGTAAAGTGTTATGTCAGCTTTAGAAGATCTACTCATGGTTTGCAGACCATGGGATTGTATAAAAAGAGCTAAGTAAGTAAGCTCTAAGTAGCTTTTGGGGTGCAATCTATATAGATTTTGGATGTAAGGAGTCTGTGAGAGCTAAGAGTGAGAGTCTTAGCATAGGGGAAAGGCTTTGTAGCTGAGTGCGCAGAGGCCTAGAGTAGAAGTCCGCAGCTGAGTGCACGGACCCCTGCAACTGTGTGTGCAGGGTGGATAGAGTTTATATTACACTGAAGATATCAATAAAGAGAAGTATTCTACAAATTATTGTGTATTTAGTCTCTATTAATGCATCTGATTTTGTTGTGTTATGATCTGGGTTTATATTATGATGTTTTGATGCACGAATGTATCTAATTATATCTGTTGATGGAATGTAAGTAGAAATATCTATTTACGCAACAATAATTGTAATCCGTTGTAGGATAAGTAACAACTAAGATAACTAAGGAAATTATACAATATATCGTCATAGAGCCGCGAAAGTAGAGGAATCATGGGTTAAGGCTGCGTGAAGGTCAGTCGCATACCTTCGTGAAGGGACTGAAGGATGGGATAAGAGGTAGATTGACAGAACTGAAGGGCTTAGCGACATGCGCGAAGGAAGGGGTAAGAACTATAAAACGACATCACGACCATCTCAGGGTGTGGAAACTTGGTTCGAACATCCTCCCATACTGCTTTGGGTGATACTTTAGTCCTTGCTCCGCAGGCTAATGCCGAAAGGGCCAGTAGTGTAGGTATTTGTTTGGCTAACTAACACTGAACCTGGGTCAGGGCCCATAAAGCCAATAATAACCACTAAAAATATTTGAAAATATTGGACCCTATTCATATATTATGCAAAAAATTTAAAAACTTATACTTACCAAACAATCAGGACACGACTTTGGTGAATTCTGATCTCTACAGGTGCATAGGCACTACCCCACATCTTACCACTTCGACTCCATCAGTCCTGAAAAATTAAAACAAAAGAAATCATACTAAAACAATTCTAGTATCATCCCTTAGAACCTCCCTGGCAACGATGCCAAAATGTTGGGGCAAATTATAGACCTATAATTTGACAGACATATATTATCAACTAGGCGTAGGTAACGTTGTGAGATGTTGTGCAAAATATATGCAGGCTAATATCGTAAGTGTTGTTCTAAGTAAAGTCACACACACAGAGCTTCAAGAACTCTTTTCATTATCAACACTTAGCAGCAAAGGATATGGAGTAGATAATTCATCTCTCTACAACACCTAAAATTGCTGATGGAGATCCAGAAAAGATACAAACCCAAACAACAACAATTAACTCAATTCCTTCAAGAAATCTTTTCTTCATCAACGCCTAGCAACAATGGATATGGAGTAGATAACTCATATGTCTACATCACCTAGAATTGTTGATGCAGATCCAGAAAAGATACAAACCCAAACAACAACAATTAACTCAATTCACACTTTGCGTAACAGAAATGAAAGCGTATTCAAAATTCCAAATCCTTCATCAAATGAGCTCACTTTTAACCATCATTCACAAGCTGTTACAAATTAGAAAAGAGAACTGCAAACTGTGTACTAATTCTAGTAATGCATGAAAAAAATAAATAAAAATAAAATAAATCTGCAGCTACAAGGGTTGTGAGTAAAGGGGGCCCTTCCTTACTCACAACCCCTTCAACTACGAAAAGAGTTACTCAATGAAATTCAGCAGAACATAAAGTATTATATTAATCTGGAAAATATATAGTCATACAGGTCTAATATATTCAATCTATCCTTCTTCTCTCCAGATCCTCTCCCCCCCATCCGAATAAACATAAAGTTCTTTTATACAAATACATTGGCATAACTTGCCTCAAGTTAGAAAATCTAACACCCTACAACTAATAATCATGATGAGGTCGACCCATGACTGAAAGCATGGATCGAACAGATTTCGTAAAGCTACAGGAACTGCCTCTTAATACGACCATATAAAAAGGGAATTGTAGAGCCTCTAACTTGCACCTAATTATCTATCATTACCAACAGCTTTTCCTCACTTATCCCTCTCTTTTGCCCTATTTTCCTCACAAACCTATCCAGATCATTACATTTGATGTCTTTAAGCATGATTGGTTAACTTTGCTAATGTTTGACTGTTTGTCTAGATTTTTGACATATGCACAGAGATTCCGCAGCTGTCTGGCAATTCCGCAGCCATTCAGCAATTCCGCAGCTATCTAGTCATTCCGCAGCCTTTTCATTGATCTCTATGTTCCACGTGTCATTTTGAAAAACGAATCACATGGGCACGTGGGAATGAAGGTGTTAAAGGTTCCTATGCTATTGGTTCGGTCAGCAACGCCACGCACACCTCCGGTCAACGTGAATCAAACTTCGGTCAACAAAGCCAGCTCAAACAGTGCTGCGTGAGCTGATAGGTCACGTCACTCCAGATGGCGATTCCTCCACACTATGCAGGTTATGGGAGACAGGATCCAACCTTGTATTCAACCTCCATGACGACCGTACCCTCCAGATAACACACGGACCTGTTTACGTGTTGCTGTACCATTTAATTAGCATGACTGTCAGTTAATTTCTAGTTTCATGTTTTACGCAGTAGGCAGTTGTTCATACGCCTATAAAATCCAGCGTCTGCGCACGCTTAAGCATTATTTTTCAGTTGCTTTGTTTATGTAATTGCTACAATTTTAGTGTGTACAGAAACTCTGTTTTGAAGCTGCTATTTCAGCACTTTTTACTGTAATTTCTGCATATGAGTTAATAGAAGACTGTGCTGTTTTGACTCCTTCAAGTAGCTGATCTTTCCTTGGGTTTTGTGGATGGAGGGCCCCCATTCATAACAGCCTTTGTACAGTAAATTTACCTTTATGTTCTTGCCATTTCCTTCTTTTGAATTCAACAATTTTCCTTTTCTTTAATACATGTACAGTTTTGATTTACTTTCACTGTCATCTCATTTCCAGCATTTACTTTAACTGATCAGGATTGTTTTCTGCAGGTGTTAGCCCGGGATTGTGTGTCTTTGTTGTATTTGCTTTATCTCTAATGGTTTTTTCAGTTGTCATATTCATAGTTGCTGCCTTTATTCTGTTTTTCTAGCTTGATTTCTAGTTTAGTTTCTCAAGTTGTATGCTAACATATTGATGGTCTCCTTATCATAAGTTGTTCATCTTTAAGAGATCAGAATACTAATAAATCACAGCTTGCTTTGAGTAGTTTTTGACTTATATCACTAACTCTTTCTTCACTTGTTACACATTACAATGTATGTTGGAAGAAGAATGTTGGAGAGAGGCAAAGTGGTGTTATAATTTGTCATCTTAGAGCTTGATTACTTTTTAGACTTATATCTAACTACTTCTTAATCGTGTTTCACATAGTACTATATGTTGGAAGCAGAGTGTTAGGAAGAGATGAACATTATAATTGGTCTTTAAAGTGGTTTTTCTTACCTTTTTATTGCAGCAGCATGAGTAGTGACTAGTGCCATTAGAAAGTGGTTTTTATGCTTTGCTTTCAGTTTCATTTCAAGTTATTTCTTTCAAGCTCTTTCTTTGCAAGTTTAGAAGGTAGTTAGAAACCACCAGTTACACACACTCACTCATTTAGAAACCACCATACACACACAAATCACTCATTTGTTTATAAAATCATCACTCCATCTTAGGAAGTTAAATTGACCACAACACCCCCAAACGACAAAAAGATCTAAGAGGTTACTTAAGTATATACTGTACACCTTCACTTCATCAGCTTACGAGCCCCGGGTTGACAATTTATGATAGCAATTTAGACAACACTAAATTGACTAAACATTTTGGCGCCGTTGCCGGGGAAGTGAAATTAAGTAGCCATATTCTTAGAAAAAAAAACATAAAATTTCAAGAAAAGAAGTTGATAACCTATCAAAGTATGCTCTCCTCTTGCACTTCAAAGTGATCTGGAGGATCAGAAAAGAGAAAGTTATTGATTTAGTAGTTTATTGAATATGCTCTCTTCTTGCACTTAGAGTGACCTGGAAGATCAGAAAAAGAACTATTAACTTGACTTGAAGAAAAAAAAAAAAAATGACATGCATAGAGCTAGAGATTCTAGGGGAAGGTTTTTAGCTAGAGCTCGAAGTTCAATTTTTACAAGTCCATCTGCTTCAAGGAATAGACAAGAGACACCTCCCTCATCTCCAACCGACACTCCTAGCCCTAGAATTCCTGGAATTCAAGAGCCAAGAATTGACTCTCCCACACCTTCTATTGAATTTGAACCGGGAAGAGACCCTTCTCTTTCTCCTATAGAAAGACCAATTGTAATTGAGGAAGTAGAATCATCTGAAGAAGAAGGAGAAATCTCTTCTCATTCACCCTTTGTAGAAGAACCAGAAGATCTTGAAATCCCTAGGGGAACCATCATGGCAGCCACAGGTACTCATCGAACCTTTTGAAAAATGGGTTTTAGATTTCGTTGGACCCATTAATCCGCCATCTAAACAAAAGAAGTATATATTGGTTTGTACTGACTATGTTACTAAGTGGGTAGAAGCAAAAGCTTTGCCTTTTGCCACTGAAAATTCAGTTGTTCAATTTCTTTTTGAGGATATTTTCACTCGTTTTGGTGTCCCAAGAGAAATTGTAACAAATCAAGGAAGCCAATTTACATCTAATCTGATGGAGAAGCTGATGGAGGAATACAAGATCAAGCATAGAACATCTACTCCTTACCATCCGCAAGCAAATGGTCAAGTGAAATCTACAAATAAAGTCCTTGAGAATATCATCACCAAGACTGTTCATCTGCATAGAAGAGATTGGGCTGAAAGGCTACCTGAAGCTTTATGGGCCTATAGAACTACATGGAGGAGTACCACAGGATATTCTCCCTATGAACTTGTTTATGGGAAAGAAGTCCTGCTCCCCATTGAGTTTCAAGTCAAAACTTTCAAGATGGTAGTCCAGTTGGGGATGAATCTTTCAAAAGCCCAGAAGCACAGAATGGAGCAATTAAATGAACTAGATGAGATAAGACAAGATGCCATTTTAAGAACCGATCTAGTTCAGCATCAAAGAACAAAATGGCATGATAGATACATCAAGGAGAAGAAGTTTCAGAAAGGAGATTGGGCTCTATTGTTTGATTCAAAGTTTAAAGACTTCAAAGGAAAATTTCAAACTCACTGGCTTGGGCCATATGAGATTGATGAAGTCTTTAGCAATGGAGCAGTTCGAGTGAAAACTATTGATGAATTTCATACTCCTCTTATTGTGAATGGCCATCGCTTGAAGATCTACCAGAAGCCACTCTCAAAAGAGGAATTTGTCAAGTTGTTTAAAGAAGATTTTGCAATCAGGTTGGTGGAGAAGGATTCTTCTCCTCCATCAGCCTAATCTTTGGTTTTTGAAAAAAAAAAAAAAAAAAGAGAAAAAAAAAAAAATACAAATATATAGGCCTGAAAACCAGTCTCTGATTGGCAGTCCTATGCAGAAAATCTGAGGTGAAAATCAGGGTCACCTGACACCTCACATTTTCCAAAAAAAAAAAAAAAATCTCTCTCTCCTCCTTGTTCCATCTCATTTCGCCCACTTCATTCACCATCTCATTCATCCAATCACTCTCACTCCACCTCATTTCTTTCCATCCATCCATCCATTACATTCTATCTCACCAATAAAGTCATTGTCAGATTTATTTGACACAGCTAAAGTTGTTTTGTGCAGACAGAGGGTATCACTGCAGTTTCCGCAGCTGAGGCGCAATTCCGCAGCCAACAGCCCAATTCCGCAGCCGATACACTTTCTGCACCTGCATAAAAAAAAAACACAGTCTGTTTTAAGAAGGAATCTGCAGTCCAAAAGTCATCAGCAATAATTGAAAAAAGGTCATGTAGCAGCAATAAACAATGAAATGTTAGTGTCATATGAGAAAAAGGAATCAAAGCGCGGATACATAAGGTATGATCTAATTTCTAAACCTACGGTTATAACATTTTGCATGGTTTCCAGATTGTGTTTTTAGCCATTTAATGTAATGATTACCAATCATTTCCATTACTCGACCGGAAATCCACGTATCTCTCAGCCTTAACGGTCCCTACTCATTACAGTTTCAAACCCAAACACGGCTGCTCTTTCATTAAAACTCTCGTACCAGAGTGACGTATACAACTGTACTACGATACTCTGAGTTATAATTCCGCAGCCAGATGTACACCAATGGCCGACGTCTATGGGATTTAACCATTTTCACCCATTACTCGTAACCCTCCTACACATACATAATTCCATTCCCGCTGTTGATTCACTCCCTCATTTCCATTGTTCTTCACTGCTCTATCTTATTCACTATTTTGTCCACCGTAAGCACTCTCTGTTTCATTTTCTTCTCATTTCTCCACTAAAACCTTGACCACTATTGTAAGTGCATCACGGCTATTTTTGTTGTAGCCGTAAAGCCACTGTCCAAACACTTTTCTCCCGTATAACTCTTTCACCAAGTGTTAAAACAGTGCTGTTAAGGCAGCCAGACAGCTGATGGGTAAGCTATTGAGGGCAGAGCCTGAGGGCTCTAAATTTTTATAAGGCTATCACCAAACTAAAGACGCTTTGCAAAAGGTCAAATGGCTCCAGTTCATTCAAAAATTCAAGGGATACCATAAGGAAGTCACAAAGGCTTTTGCTCGTTCTTTCAAAGACAACAAAGTGGAGATTGGAGATCTGAAATTTACAGTTACAGAAGGCAGTTTAGCAAAAGCAACTTCATTACCTCAAACTGGGGAAAGGTGGTTCAAGAATCGATCAGTGAAAGACCAGGAATGGAAGCAAATATTGAAAAATCCAGGTATGAACACTAGTATTTTTACAAAGGGAATCCATGTTAGTCTTGTCAAAGAAGAATGCACAGCTTTGCTTCTGTTAGAACAGAAATTCTTTACATGTGAAGGAAGATTCGGAATTTTGTATGTTTACCATGCTAAAATTATGATGCATTTCATGGGTGAGCATGACATTAATCTTCCTTATTTTCTACTATCTAGCCTTAGAAAAATGTGTTCAACAGTCCAAAGAAACATAAATAATATTGAGCCACATTTATACCATCACGGGCTTGTCAAAATGCTAATTGAAGAACAGTTAAAGGCCAAAAGGGATACATGGGAAAGATTTCTTGTGAGGAACCACTTCCAAGAGGCAGGAGATGCCTCTGGTAGTTCACCTAAAGTGCCCAGAAAGAGTAGAAGAAGAAGAAGAGAAGAGGTTACCCCAGAAATTGCTGTCCAAGTAGAAACTGTCCCTGAAATTGTTGTCCAAGAAGAAACTGTCCAAGACCTTGTTGAAGAAGAAACTGCTGCCCATAACTCTGAGGAAGAAATTGACCCTGAGCTTGCTGTAGATATTGACCAAACAGCCCAAGAAATCATTACAGAAACCCTGCAAGAAATTGTACAAGAGGCTGCTCAAAAGAAAAAGGAGAGTAGGAAGAGACAAAAGAAGGATAAAGGAAAAGCTATAGCCCAAGAAACCTACCTTACTCCTGAAAATTCCAGTGAAGAGGACACTCAGCCATTGGCACATAGATTGGCCCAATTTCATGAGGCTGCCCTTTCCAAGAAGATGCAAAAACAAAAGCAGAAGCAACAAAAGGAAAAACAGAGCATCACCACCGTGAGGAGGAGCAGCAGGCTACAAAGCAAAGTGGGGGCCACAAAGAACAAAGAGTCACTCTTTATTGACTCGAGCACACCTGAAAAGGTTGCTACAAGACTTGACTTTGAGGCAAGCCCACCACATGTTGAGGTTACTCCTCCACGAGAGGAAAGCCCTTTTCAACAGGAGCATGAAATCGAATTTGAGCGTGAGCCTAGTCCAAAGAGGTCACCAGAGATTGACCCAGATCAGCAGAGAGTATATAACTACTTGGAGACATTAGAACAAGCTGTTGCTGGTCCAAGCACTGTTCTACCTCTTGAACAGCAAGTTCACTCACTTAAACAAGAAATTTTTGAGCTTGAAGTTTTAAACCGCCACATCACACAAGAGAATGAAGCATTAAAGGAACAAGGTAAAGTGGACAAAATGGTCCACAATAATACCATGCTTCATCTGGGCCTTTGGCAAAGGAAAAACAGAAAGCTAAAGAAAAAATGCAGGAAGCTAAGCAGAGCTTTGGTCAATTTAAAATTTAGATACTTGGTGAGGAAACCAAGAGTCAATGTGGCTACACAGAGGAAGAGGAGAAGACTAGATGTCCTAGCAGAGGCATCTCAGCAGGTGGATTAAACAATGTTTTCGTTGCATGAGGACATGCAACACCCTCGTAGTGGGGGTATGTAGAGCCTCTAACTTGCACCTAATTATCTATCATTACCTACAGCTTTTCCTCACTTATCCCTTTCTTTTGCCCTATTTTCCTCATAAACCTATCCAGATCATTACATTTGATGTCTTTAAGCATGATTGGTTAACTTTGCTAATGTTTGACTGTTTGTCTAGATTTTTGACATATGCACAGAGATTCCGCAGCTGTCTGGCAATTCCGCAGCCATTCAGCAATTCCGCAGCTATCTAGTCATTCCGCAGCCTTTTCATTGATCTCTATGTTCCACGTGTCATTTTGAAAAACGAATCACATGGGCACGTGGGAATGAAGGTGTTAAAGGTTCCTATGCTATTGGTTCGGTTAGCAACGCCACGCACACCTCCGGTCAACGTGGATCAAACTTCGGTCAACAAAGCCAGCTCAAACGGTGCTGCGTGAGCTGATAGGTCACGTCACTCCAGATGGCGATTCCTCCACGCTATGCAGGTTATGGGAGACAGGATCCAACCTTCGATTCAACCTCCATGACGACCGTACCCTCCAGATAACACACGGACCTGTTTACGTGTTGCTGTACCATTTAATTAGCATGACTGTCAGTTAATTTCTAGTTTCATGTTTTACGCAGTAGGCAGTTGTTCATACGCCTATAAAATCCAGCGTCTGCGCACGCTTAAGGATTAGTTTTTAGTTGCTTTGTTTATGTAATTGCTACAATTTTAGTGTGTACAGAAACTCTGTTTTGAAGCTGCTGTTTCAGCACTTTTTACTGTAATTTCTGCATATGAGTTAATAGAAGACTGTGTTGTTTTGACTCCTTCAAGTAGCTGATCTTTCCTTGGGTTTTGTGGATGGAGGGCCCCCATTCATAACAGCCTTTGTACAGTAAATTTACCTTTATGTTCTTGCCATTTCCTTCTTTTGAATTCAGCAATTTTCCTTTTCTTTAATACATGTACAGTTTTGATTTACTTTCACTGTCATCTCATTTCCAGCATTTACTTTAACTGATCAGGATTGTTTTCTGCAGGTGTTAGCCCGGGATTGTGTGTCTTTGTTGTATTTGCTTTATCTCTAATGGTATTTTCAGTTGTCATATTCATAGTTGCTGCCTTTATTCTGTTTTTCTAGCTTGATTTCTAGTTTAGTTTCTCAAGTTGTATGCTAACATATTGATGGTCTCCTTATCATAAGTTGTTCATCTTTAAGAGATCAGAATACTAATAAATCACAGCTTGCTTTGAGTAGTTTTTGACTTATATCACTAACTCTTTCTTCACTTGTTACACATTACAATGTATGTTGGAAGCAGAATGTTGGAAAGAGGCAAAGTGGTGTTATAATTTGTCATCTTAGAGCTTGATTACTTTTTAGACTTATATCTAACTACTTCTTAATCGTGTTTCACATAGTACTATATGTTGGAAGCAGAGTGTTAAGAAGAGATGAACATTATAATTGGTCTTTAAAGTGGTTTTTCTTACCTTTTTATTGCAGCAGCATGAGTAGTGACTAGTGCCATTAGAAAGTGGTTTTTATGCTTTGCTTTCAGTTTCATTTCAAGTTATTTCTTTCAAGCTCTTTCTTTGCAAGTTTAGAAGGTAGTTAGAAACCACCAGTTACACACACTCACTCATTTAGAAACCACCATACACACACAAATCACTCATTTGTTTATAAAATCATCACTCCATCTTAGGAAGTTAAATTGACCACAACACCCCCAAACAACAAAAAGATCTAAGAGGTTACTTAAGTATATACTGTACACCTTCACTTCATCAGCTTACGAGCCCCGGGTTGACAATTTATGATAGCAATTTAGACAACACTAAATTGACTAAACATTTTGGCGCCATTGCCGGGGAAGTGAAATTAAGTAGCCATATTCTTAGAAAAAAAAACATAAAATTTCAAGAAAAGAAGTTGATAACCTATCAAAGTATGCTCTCCTCTTGCACTTCAAAGTGATCTGGAGGATCAGAAAAAAGAAATTTATTGATTTAGTAGTTTATTGAGTATGCTCTCTTCTTGCACCTAGAGTGACCTGGAAGATCAGAAAAAGAACTATTAACTTGACTTGAAGAAAAAAAAAAAAAAAAAATGACATGCATAGAGCTAGAGATTCTAGGGGAAGGTTTTTAGCTAGAGCTCGAAGTTCAATTTTTACAAGTCCATCTGCTTCAAGGAATAGACAAGAGACACCTCCCTCATCTCCAACCGACACTCCTAGCCCTAGAATTCCTGGAATTCAAGAGCCAAGAATTGACTCTCCCACACCTTCTATTGAATTTGAACCAGGAAGAGACCCTTCTCTTTCTCCTATAGAAAGACCAATTGTAATTGAGGAAGTAGAATCATCTGAAGAAGAAGGAGAAATCTCTTCTCATTCACCCTTTGTAGAAGAACCAGAAGATCTTGAAATCCCTAGGGGAACCATCATGGCAGCCACAGGTACTCATCGAACCTTTTGAAAAATGGGCTTTAGATTTCGTTGGACCCATTAATCCGCCATCTAAACAAAAGAAGTATATATTGGTTTGTACTGACTATGTTACTAAGTGGGTAGAAGCAAAAGCTTTGCCTTCTGCCACTGAAAATTCAGTTGTTCAATTTCTTTTTGAGGATATTTTCACTCGTTTTGGTGTCCCAAGAGAAATTGTAACAGATCAAGGAAGCCAATTTACATCTAATCTGATGGAGAAGCTGATGGAGGAATACAAGATCAAGCATAGAACATCTACTCCTTACCATCCGCAAGCAAATGGTCAAGTGGAATCTACAAATAAAGTCCTTGAGAATATCATCACCAAGACTGTTCATCTGCATAGAAGAGATTGGGCTGAAAAGCTACCTGAAGCTTTATGGGCCATAGAACTACATGGAGGAGTACCACAGGATATTCTCCCTATGAACTTGTTTATGGGAAAGAAGTCCTGCTCCCCATTGAATTTCAAGTCAAAACTTTCAAGATGGCAGTCCAGTTGGGGATGAATCTTTCAGAAGCCCAGAAGCACAGAATGGAGCAATTAAATGAACTAGATGAGATAAGACAAGATGCCATTTTAAGAACCGATCTAGTTGAGCATCAAAGAACAAAATGGCATGATAGATACATCAAGGAGAAGAAGTTTCAGAAAGGAGATTGGGCTCTATTGTTTGATTCAAAGTTTACAGACTTCAAAGGAAAATTTCAAACTCATTGGCTTGGGCCATATGAGATTGATGAAGTCTTTAGCAATGGAGTAGTTCGAGTGAAAACTATTGATGAATTTCATACTCCTCTTATTGTGAATGGCCATCGCTTGAAGATCTACCAAAAGCCACTCTCAAAAGAGGAATTTGTCTATTTGTTTAAAGAAGATTCTACAATCAGGTTGGTGGAGAAGGATTCTTCTCCTCCATCAGCCTAATCTTTGGTTTTTGAAAAAAAAAATAAAAAAAGAGAAAAATAAAAATAAAAAAAATACAAATGTATAGGCCTGAAAACCAGTCTCTGATTGGCAGTCCTATGCAGAAAATCTGAGGTGAAAATCAGGGTCACCTGACACCTCACATTTTCCAAAAAAAAAAAAAAAAATCTCTCTCTCCTCCTTGTTCCATCTCATTTCGCCCACTTCATTCACCATCTCATTCATCCAATCACTCTCACTCCACCTCATTTCTTTCCATCCATCCATCCATTACATTCTATCTCACCAATAAAGTCATTGTCAGATTTATTTCACACAGCTAAAGTTGTTTTGTGCAGACAGAGGGTATCACTGCAGTTTCTGCAGCTGAGGAGCAATTCCGCAGCCAACAGCCCAATTCCGCAGTCGATACACTTTCTGCACCTGCATAAAAAAAAAACACAGTCTGTTTTAAGAAGGAATCTGCAGTCCAAAAGTCATCAGCGATAATTGAAAAAAGGTCATGTAGCAGTAATAAACAATGAAAGGTTAGTGTCATATGAGCAAAAGGAATCAAAGCGCGGATACATAAGGTATGATCTAATTTCTAAACCTACGGTTATAACATTTTGCATGGTTTCCAGATTGTGTTTTTAGCCATTTAATGTAATGATTACCAATCCTTTCCATTACTCGACCGGAAATCCACGTATCTCTCAGCCTTAACGGTCCCTACTCATTACAGTTTCAAACCCAAACACGGCTGCTCTTTCATTAAAACTCTCGTACCAGAGTGACGTATACAACTGTACTACGGCACTCTGAGTTATAATTCTGCAGCCAGATGTACACCAATGACCGACGTCTATGGGATTTAACCGTTTTCACCCATTACTCGTAACCCTCCTACGCATACATAATTCCATTCCCGCTGTTGATTCACTCCCTCATTTCCATTGTTCTTCACTGCTCTGTCTTATTCACTATTCTGTCCACCGTAAGCACTCTCTATTTCATTTTCTTCTCATTTCTCCACTAAAACCTTGACCACTGTTGTAAGTGCATCACGGCTATTTTTGCTGTAGCCGTAAACCCACTGTCCAAACACTTTTCTCTCGTATAACTCTTTCACCAAGTGTTAAAACAGTGCTGTTAAGGCAGCCAGAGAGCTGATGGGTAAGCTATTAAGGGCAGAGCCTGAGGGCTCTAAATTTTTAGAAGGCTATCCCCAAACTAAAGACGCTTTGCAAAAGGCCAAATGGCTCCAGTTCATTCAAAAATTCAAGGGATACCATAAGGAAGTCACAAAGGCTTTTGCTCGTTCTTTCAAAGACAACAAAGTGGAAATTGGAGATCTGAAATTTACAGTTACAGAAGGCAGTTTAGCAAAAGCAACTTCATTACCTCAAACTGGGGAAAGGTGTTTCAAGAATCGATCAGTGAAAGACCAGGAATGGAAGCAAATATTGAAAAATCCAGGTATGAACACTAGTATTTTTACAAAGGGAATCCCTGTTAGTCTTGTCAAAGAAGAATGGACAGCTTTGCTTCTGTTAGTACAGAAATTCTTTACATGTGAAGGAAGATTCGGAATTTCGTATGTTTACCATGCTAAAATTATGATGCATTTCATGGGTGAGCATGACATTAATCTTCCTTATTTTCTACTATCTAGCCTTAGAAAAATGTGCTCAACAGTCCAAAGAAACATAAATAATATTGAGCCACATTTATACCATCACGGGCTTGTCAAAATGCTAATTGAAGAACAGTTAAAGGCCAAAAGGGATACATGGGAAAGATTTCTTGTGAGGAACCACTTCCAAGAGGCAGGAGAAGCCTCTGGTAGTTCACCTAAAGTGCCCAGAAAGAGTAGAAGAAGAAGAAGAGAAGAGGTTACCCCAGAAATTGTTGTCCAAGTAGAAACTGTCCCTGAAATTGTTGTCCAAGAAGAAACTGTCCAAGACCTTGTTGAAAAAGAAACTGTTGCCCATAACTCTGAGGAAGAAATTGACCCTGAGCTTGTTGTAGATATTGACCAAACAGCCCAAGAAATCATTACAGAAACCCTACAAGAAATTGTACAAGAGGCTGCTCAAAAGAAAAAGGAGAGTAGGAAGAGACAAAAGAAGGATAAAGGAAAAGCTATAGCCCAAAAAACCTACCTTACTCCTGAAAATTCCAGTGAAGATGACACTCAGCCATTGGCACATAGATTGGCCCAATTTCATGAGGCTGCCCTTTCCAAGAAGATGCAAAAACAAAAGCAGAAGCAACAAAAGGAAAAACAGAGCATCACCACTGTGAGGAGGAGCAGCAGGCTACAAAGCAAAGTGGGGGCCACAAAGAACAAAGAGTCACTCTTTATTGACTCGAGCACACCTGAAAAGGTTGCTACAAGACTTGACTTTGAGGTAAGCCCACCACATGTTGAGGTTACTCCTCCACGAGAGGAAAGCCCTTTTCAACAGGAGCATGAAATCGAATTTGAGCGTGAGCCTAGTCCAAAGAGGTCACCAGAGATTGACCCAGATCAGCAGAGAGTATATAACTACTTGGAGACATTAGAACAAGCTGCTGCTGGTCCAAGCACTGTTCTACCTCTTGAACAGCAAGTTCACTCACTTAAACAAGAAATTTTTGAGCTTGAAGTTTTAAACCGCCACATCACACAAGAGAATGAAGCATTAAAGGAACAAGGTAAAGTGGACAAAATGGTCCACAATAATACCATGCTTCATCTGGGCCTTTGGCAAAGGAAAAACAGATAGCTAAAGAAAAAATGCAGGAAGCTAAGCAGAGCTTTGGTCAATTTAAAATTCAGATATTTGGTCAGGAAACCAAGAGTCAATGTGGCTACACAGAGGAAGAGGAGAAGACTAGATGTCCTAGCAGAGGCATCTCAGCAGGTGGATTAAACAATGTTTTCGTTGCATGAGGACATGCAACACCCTCGTAGTGGGGGTATGTAGAGCCTCTAACTTGCACCTAATTATCTATCATTACCTACAGCTTTTCCTCACTTATCCCTCTCTTTTGCCCTATTTTCCTCATAAACCTATCCAGATCATTACATTTGATGTCTTTAAGCATGATTGGTTAACTTTGCTAATGTTTGACTGTTTGTCTAGATTTTTGACATATGCACAGAGATTCTGCAGCTGTCTGGCAATTCCGCAGCCATTCAGCAATTCCGCAGCTATCTAGTCATTCCGCAGCCTTTTCATTGATCTCTATGTTCCACGTGTCATTTTGAAAAACGAATCACATGGGCACGTGGGAATGAAGGTTTTAAAGGTTCCTATGCTATTGGTTCGGTCAGCAATGCCACGCACACCTCCGGTCAACGTGGATCAAACTTCGGTCAACAAAGCCAGCTCAAACGGTGCTGCGTGAGCTGATAGGTCACGTCACTCCAGATGGCGATTCCTCCATGCTATGCAGGTTATGGGAGACGGGATCCAACCTTCGATTCAACCTCCATGACAACCGTACCCTCCAGATAACACACGGACCTGTTTACGTGTTGCTGTACCATTTAATTAGCATGACTGTCAGTTAATTTCTAGTTTCATATTTTACGCAGTAGGCAGTTGTTCATACGCCTATAAAATCCAGCGTCTGCGCACGCTTAAGGATTAGTTTTTAGTTGTTTTGTTTATGTAATTGCTACAATTTTAGTGTGTACAAAAACTCTGTTTTGAAGCTGCTGTTTCAACACTTTTTACTGTAATTTCTACATATGAGTTAATAGAAGACTGTATTGTTTTGACTCCTTCAAGTAGCTGATCTTTCCTTGGGTTTTGTGGATGGAGGGCCCCCATTCATAACAGCCTTTGTACAGTAAATTTACCTTTATGTTCTTGCCATTTCCTTCTTTTGAATTCAGCAATTTTCCTTTTCTTTAATACATGTACAGTTTTGATTTACTTTCACTGTCATCTCATTTCCAGCATTTACTTTAACTGATCAGGATTGTTTTCTGCAGGTGTTAGCCCGGGATTGTGTGTCTTTGTTGTATTTGCTTTATCTCTAATGGTATTTTCAGTTGTCATATTCATAGTTGCTGCCTTTATTCTGTTTTTCTAGCTTGATTTCTAGTTTAGTTTCTCAAGTTGTATGCTAACATATTGATGGTCTCCTTATCATAAGTTGTTCATCTTTAAGAGATCAGAATACTAATAAATCACAGCTTGCTTTGAGTAGTTTTTGACTTATATCACTAACTCTTTCTTCACTTGTTACACATTACAATGTATGTTGGAAGCAAAATGTTGGAGAGAGGCAAAGTGGTGTTATAATTTGTCATCTTAGAGCTTGATTACTTTTTAGACTTATATCTAACTACTTCTTAATCGTGTTTCACATAGTACTATATGTTGGAAGCAGAGTGTTAGGAAGAGATGAACATTATAATTGGTCTTTAAAGTGGTTTTTCTTACCTTTTTATTGCAGCAGCATGAGTAGTGACTAGTGCCATTAGAAAGTGGTTTTTATGCTTTGCTTTCAGTTTCATTTCAAGTTATTTCTTTCAAGCTCTTTCTTTGCAAGTTTAGAAGGTAGTTAGAAACCACCAGTTACACACACTCACTCATTTAGAAACCACCATACACACACAAATCACTCATTTGTTTATAAAATCATCACTCCATCTTAGGAAGTTAAATTGACCACAACACCCCCAAACGACAAAAAGATCTAAGAGGTTACTTAAGTATATACTGTACACCTTCACTTCATCAGCTTACGAGCCCCGGGTTGACAATTTATGATAGCAATTTAGACAACACTAAATTGACTAAACAGGAATGAAGATATGGGAAGTTTCAATGGCAGTTCTGAGGTGACCAATAGGACAACATCCATATTAGTGTCTTTCTCTACAAAACCCATGTCTTCATTCTCCTCGAGGCTAACCGAAACATGCAGAACAATGGATATCATTGCAGGAAATCAGGGTGGTTACAGGAAATCTCCACGTCTATAGGAAATCGGCAAATTTGCCAGAAATTGTGAAGCAGTTGCAGGAAATCGGGGCAGTTACAGGAAATCTCATCATCTATAGGAAATTGGTGAACTTTGTAGAAATACCGGTATTTACAGGAAATCGGCGACTGCAGGAAATCGTGGAGTAGTTGCAGGAATCTTGGAATTGCTTTAGAAAATGGTTGTTCTGCACAAGATGTGGTCAACTTCTTTGACATCGTAGGTGATTCGATTAGATAACATTTTAACTTCAAAAATACTTAGGAATTAAAGTAAAATTATACATTTTAGAATAATTTGCATTCTTTTGTGTTCACAACACCCTCTTGGTCAAAACACACATAATGTAATAAAAGAGGGTTTTTAAGGATAAGAAGGTTTCAAAATAAGGGGGTTAAGGCCTCATAAATATTATAAAAAATGAGCAAAATTAGGACTCAACAAACACTAAGCATTTTATAATCAAAGTTGTGTGGAAAAACACTGTTATCTAATTTTTTATATGATAATAAGAATGAGCATTTCCTTGATCCAACACTAAGTTGACTCAGAGGGCTGAAGCTCTTGGGTTAGGGCCCAACCCTAGCAGCAAAGGCTCCTCTTCTTGTACTTGTATGCTTAGGTTATTTCATAGATTAATTGTTGAATTGATTTTAGCATTGTTTCATTGCAAATAGTGGTGAAGTTAATTAGTTTGCTTCCATTTGTGCATAGCTTTAGCAATAGCTTTAGAGAGATAAAAGAATACTAAAAAGGCTGATAGTAGGTGGATTTGGGCTCACTCCTCCCTTCAGGGACCATGGTTTGAGGAAAAAATCCTATTCAACCCCAAAAAGACAGAATTCTGATTTCTTATGGAATTTAGGGTTTCTGCTACTTAGGCCAACATCTGTTTAGTTTTCAAGAATAGGTTTCAGTTGTTATTTATGATATTTCCAACTTTGTATTAGATCTCATGGTGTTTCACAATATTCTGCAAGTATTTCCATGCATGAACTAGGCAACTAAATAATGGAATTCTATTTCTTATGTTGATTAGAAATCTTCCTTGTTTGACATGATTCATGGGTAAATGCCAGTGATGTATGTATTACAAGAACCTTGAATAATGCAGGGATATCTCATGTCAGTAGCCTCAGCCTATCTATCCATGATCACCAAAAGCCACTAAGTCCATCAACCAATTGATCATTCCATAAGAACAACATTCCAGGTTTGTTGAGCAAATCTAACCATCTTACAAATTGTTGTTTGAGCTCTGAGGAAGTCCTAGCCACTCCCTTGCCTTATTTATTCCATCATTAACCTTCCCTAGGCCCTATACCACCTTCCAAATCTCTCCTATTTCTCTCGGCCGAATCCTGTAGGAGCATTAGGACTCCAGTATGAACCATTAGGACATCATGTAGGACGACCTGTAGTGGCCGATTTGAGGCCGATTTGTGGAAAAAGCATACAAGAAGATAGGAGAAGACCCCCACTTGCCTCCTAAGCCATCTGAACTTTCACAACCATCTCTAACCCACCTGCGATATCCCCAAGAATATTTAGCATTCACATTTTCACAAAAAAAAAAGGACAAAAAGGAAAAAAAGTGTTATTGTGTTCATTCATATGCACAACAGTACAATTTTTGGTTATTTCAGATTGCATGCCTAGGATAGTTAGGAGTACACACATGTTAGCTTAGAACTCTTCTAAAGTAAGATATCTTAACAAATATTTAGATGAGTGGTGTGTTTAAAGCATTTATTTTAGTATTTCATTACTGCAGTAGACAATATATCCATTCTTCCAATTAGGGTAAAGTTCCCCTTTCTTCATTGGTAATCAAACTTCTTCTGAATCAATAGAAGGTTGGTTTGAGAAACCATAGTGGTCTATCGCCAGCTCAGAAGTGACAAAGAGTGGACCCATCGCATCTTCTTGTGTATACAACACTGTCACCTCCAAGTTTGTACGAACCCCGGGTTGATAAAGTAAAGTTGGTAGCCCAGGAGTTGCAACATTCTTGCTGCAATACTGGTGCTCATCACTTTTTGGCATCGTTGCAGGGTAGGTGTCTGAGTAAGATGTGATTTCTTCTTTCTTTCTTCCATTTATTATCTCTTTCATTCCGCTATTAGCTTCATTTTTGCAAAAGTAATTGTAAGTTGGTTTGCTTTCCTTTCAATTCTGCAAGTAAGATTTTACTCACCAATTAGTTTCCATTCAGTTTGTTATTTCAATTTTGCAATTAGTCTTAAAGCTTGAAAAGCAAAACAAAACAAAAACACTTCTTTCATGCCTCGTAGGAATAGGGATAACTTAGGGAAATTTCTACCAAATACCCCCACCACTTCAAACAACCAACCTTCCCTCTTCTTCGGTGGCTGTGAATTGGAGGACCCCTTAGGCGAACAACCAGAGATTTTTGAAGAGTCTATAGGGGGAGAAGAAGAAGGAGAACCCATTCCAACTGACCTAATGACTAAAAATAGAAATGATAGAGGAGATAGAGAAAGAATTGAGGGTGATTTTCCCATTAAAGAAACCAATGGGGATGCCAAGATGAAAAACATACGCCACTTTTCTCTTCCTCACTTCCATGGCATGACCTTAGAAGATCCAAATACTTTCTTGTTTGTGCATACAACAAAATCCTTGTCTGGATTCACAATATTTAACACTAGATCATGTGTCAACAACTGCTTAAGCTTCTCAAAATTGGCCTCACATTCCTATGTCCATTCAAGCTTCTTACATTTTCTCTACAATGATGCAATAAGATAAGAAATCTGCGAGAAGTTCTTGATGAACCTTCTGTAATAGCCTCCCAACCCCATGAAAGATCTCACCTCATGCACATTCCTGGGAGCTACCCACTCCATGATGTCCCTTATCTTTTCTAGATCCACTGCTATGCCATCCTTGGAAACAACATGTCCAAAGTAGTGTACTTCATTATGAAATAAACTACACTTGTTGAGCTTAGCATACAACTGATGCTCTATCAACAACCTCAACATTTCTTCCAAATTCTCGTCATGCTCTTCCTCATTTTTAGAATATACCAATATGTCATCAATGAACACAATAACAAACTTATCCAAATACGGATGCAACACACTATTCATCAAGCACATAAATGTAGTTGGGGCATTAGTAAAACCGAATGGAACTACAACAAACTCATATTACACATACCTAGTCTGGAAAGTTGTCTTGTAAATGTACCCCTCTTTGATGCACACTCAGTGGTATCCTGATCTCAAATCAATCTTCGAGAACATTGTTGCTCCCTTCAACTGATCGAACAAGTCATCAATCCTCAGAAATGGATATATGTTCTTGATAGTCACTTTGTTCAACTTCCTATAGTCAATGCATAATATGATATAACCATCGTTCTTCTTCAAAAAAAAATACCAGTGCAGCCCAAGGTGATACACTTGGCCTAATGTATCCCTTGTCCAACATTTCCTTCAATTGCAACTTCAACTCTGCCAATTTAGGTGTGCTCATCCTGTAAGGTGCTTTTGATGTTGGAGATGCCCTTGGCACTAACTCAATAGAAAAGTATACCTCCCTGTGAGGTGGCAACTCTGAAATGTTCTCAAGAAATACATCCTAAAATTTTTGTGGAACTAGGTACCTTCTCAAAACATCTGCATGCTCAACTTCATTACCTTGGTCACTAGAAATGTGCATTCTGAATAACATACATCCTTTTTTGCGACTACGTTTTTCCTGCATAGTTGTCACCGTCCTAACTAATGTGGCTTTTGTTTTTCCCTGAAAGACTCTCGGTTCCCCATTTCCATCCACACACTCAATGGTTTTGCCATAACAATCCACCTTGGTCCTATGAAGGTACAAACAATCCATGCGAAATAACATATTGTATGATCCTGATGGTAACACATTGAAATGTTTTGCGGTAGGCATACCATTCAAATCAAATGCACAAGCTCTTACCCAATGATGAACTCACTTCTTTGTACCTATAGCCAACTGCACTAGCCAATATTCTACAAGAATTTCCTTACTCAAACCACACTTATCCACCAAGTCAGGACTAACATAGCTATAATTAGATCTAGGGTTAATCAAAATAGAAATAACTTGATCACAAGTCTTACCATCCATCTCAATGATAGATGCTTGGTGCTCTGCCTGTTTGTTGTCCAGAACTGCATAACTATGAGGAACTTTCTTCCCAACATCCCCAACAGTCTGCGCCTCCTATGCACTATATATCTTAGGCCAACCACCTCGATTCTGCAGAAAATCAATACTAAGGTGTTCCTCACTACATGTCCAACACTCCAACCGTCCAATACCATTACCTCTATGCTGCTGTTGCGATCCATGTCCCTGTCTAGTTGCATTAAACTTCTTTTGAGGTGCCATATTTTCTTTCTCCTCTACATTTTGAGGCCTTGTTCTCTTAGGCTACCATTTACCTTTACCTTTTACTTTCTGTTTCCAACCTTGATGAGATTCATTCCTACGCTTTGATTGTTCATGGCAATGCTTTAATTTCCCAATGATTTCCTCAAGTGACCGAGGCTCATCATACTCAATCCGATCTCTAAATTCTGTTAGAAAATTATATATTACGGAGCAATGGAACACATAAAATATTGCAAAAATATAAACACAGAAAACGCATAAAATAAGAGAGACAAAGATATACGTGGTTCACCCAGTTTGGGCTACGTCCACCCCGAACAGCCAATCCTTCCTTTCTATTATCCAACAAAATGAAGAGACACAACCTACAACAAATCTGTTGTAATATCCTCTGTTTTCTCTCACAGTCTCACCTCTTTGTTTCTCACTCAGAGAATACACATGTATCTCACAGCCTCAAATACAATGCCCTCATTCAAAGAGAGGGGTTGCCTTCTAGGGCAAAAAACCCTAAACTAAACATAAGTTCTACCATCAGATCATCTGCCTAATGAACAGCCCAGATTGACTAGAAATTACTATACTTTTACAAGGAAATTTTACATATGTTTTTAGCTTCGGGGGCGCTGCCCCCGAAACCCTCCACCAGGGGGGGCTCCCAAAGGTCGTAGCCACCCCCCCTGGACCCCCCCTGTAGCGAATATTTTACGGGCGGCGTTGCCGCCCCCATTTCGAACTGGGGTCCAATGTGGCGATACATTTGAATATAGAAGATAATCAGGCTCCACACCCAACAATCTCCCACTTGGAGACTGATTGTAGCAACTCCACCGCTGCTCCATTTGCTGGACAATGACTCCTCTTTGGACCTGGTTGTTTCTCATCTTCATCGTCATCCTTGAAGACCAATTGAAACTGAGCATATTCTCAGTTTCTCCCTGGTTACAACTTTTGTTAGCATATCTGTAGGGTTCTGGCTAGTGTGTATCTTTTCCAGCTTCAACTCTCCATCTTCCAACACTGATCGTATGAAATGGTACTTAAGCTGTATGTGTTTAGTCCTGGAATGAAATGCTGAGTTCTTTGCAAGATGAATGGCACTTTGACTATCACGTATAACGTACCCATATCATGCTCCTTACCCAATTCACCCATAAACCTTTGTAACCAAATCATTTCTTTACTAGCCTCTGTAGCAACAACATACTCTGCTTCTATTGTTGAAAGTGCAACAACACTTTGGATTTTTGAAACCCAACTGACAGTTGTTCCACCAACAGTAAATACATATCCTGTAGTGCTCCTCCTGTTATCTCTGTCACCTACCATATCTGCATCAACATATCCCTGTAGAGAAATGTTTGAACCACCAAAGCATAATGCTTGATTTGTGGTACCTTTCAAATATCTGAGAATCCATTTCACTGCCATCCAATGTTCCTTTACTGGATTGTTGATGTACCTGCTTACAACTCCCACTACATGTGCAATATCAGGCCTTGTGCAAACCATTGCATACATTAAGCTTCCAACTGTTGATGCATATGGAACTTTAGACATATAATCCATGTCTTCTTGGGTCTTTGGGCACATTTCCTTACTAAGTTTGAAATGGCTAGCAAAAGGTGTAATAACTGGTTTTGCATTGTGCATATTAAATCTTTTCAACACCTTTTGTATGTACTCATTTTGAGACAATGTTAATTTGCGATTTTTCCTGACTTTAGTTATTCTCATACCAAGGATTTGTTTTGCAGCTCCCAAATCCTTCATTGCAAATGAATTTGCCAATTTTCTTTTGAGCACATTTATTTCCTGCATGTTAGACCCTACAACAAGCATGTCATCTACATACAATAACAATATAATATAGCTGCCATCATTTTGCTTTTTTAGATAAACACAATGATCAGAGTGACATCTAGTATAACCTTGTTCAGACATAAACTTGTCAAATTTTAGATACCACTGCCTTGGAGCTTGTTTTAAGCCATACAAGCTCTTCTTCAACCTGCACACTAGTTTCTCCTTCCCTTTCACCTCATATCCTTGTGGCTGCTGCATATATATCTCTTCCTCCAAATCCCCATGGAGAAAGGCTATCTTTACATCTAACTGCTCAAGATGCAAATCTTCAGCTGCTACAAGACTTAAAATAGTTCTGATTGAAGTCATTTTAACAACAGGAGAAAATATTTCATCAAAATCAATACCTTTCTTCTGTGCAAACCCCTTCACCACAAGCCTAGCTTTGTACCTCTATTTTCCTCCATCTTCTTCCTTCAGCCTGTAAACCCATTTATTCTTCAATGTAGTTTTTCCTGCAGGCAACCTGACTAAATCCCAAGTCTGGTTATGCATTAAGGAGTCCATCTCTTCTTCCATGGCTACCTCCCAATTCTTCCTGCTTTCAACCTGCATTGCTTCTTCATAACATTCGGGTTCACCGGAATCAATCAACAATAAATAATATAATGAAGGAGAGTATCGTTCAGGGGGTCTACCTATCCTGGTAGATCTTCTAACACCACTTTCAGGTGTTTGGGGTGCCTTGTTGTGGTGGTTGTTGATTATTATTATTTTCAGGCACCTTTATTTTTTCAGTGATTTCATTAAGAACTGCGTATTCCTTGTTTTCCTTTCCCTGTTTCTTTTCTTGCAACTGATTCTTATACAAGACCTTTTCATTGAATATTACATCTCTGCTCCTAATTATTTTGTGATTTTTGTAATCATATAAGCGATAACCAAAATCATTAACACCATATCCAATAAAGGTACATTTCTTTGACTTAGCCTCAAGCTTTGTTCTATTTTCTTTATCAATATGGACAAAGGCCTCACAACCAAAAGGCTTTAAAATAGAGTAGTTTACCTTTTTACCTGTCCATGCTTCCTCTGGAACACCACCATCCAAGGAACTTGAAGGCCCTCTATTTATTAGATAAACAGCAGTATCTATAGCATCTGCCCAAAACTGTAAAGGCAATCCTGCATGCAATCTCATGCACCTTGCATGCTCCATGATTGTTCTGTTTATCCTTTCTGACACACCATTTTCTTGTGGTGTTCTTGGAACTATCTTCTCTCTGCGAATTCCATGCTCTGAACAGTACCTATCAAACTCTTTGCTGCAATATTCACCTCCATTGTCTGATCTAAGACACTTCAATTTCTTTCCTGTCTCAATCTCAACCAAAGCTTTCCATTTCTTGAAAGTATCAAATACATCAGATTTATTCTTAATACAATAAATCCAAGTTTTTCTAGTTGCATCATCAATAAAGGTAACATAATAACGAGAGCCACCGAGAGATGATACCTGAGCAGGTCCCCATACGTCTGTATACACAAGCTCTAATTTTTCGCTCTTCTTTTCTTTCCCAACTCTGAGAAATCTGACTCTCTTCTGTTTTCCATAAATGCAGTTCTCACAGAAGTCCAAATCAACATTCTTCATACCTGGCAACAAATTCCTTGAGTGAAGAATCTTCATCCCCTTTTCACTCATGTGTCTGAGCCTATGATTCCATAACGCTGCATCTGCTCCTTTGGAAGTTAAAGCATTAATAGAGTTAGAAATACCATTGCATAAATACAATGTACCAACCTTTTCACCTTTTGTTATTACCAGGGCTCCTTTGGTGACCTTCCAAGCTTTATCTATGAAAGCTGTCACACAACCTTCACCGCCTAACTGCCCTGTTGAAATAAGATTTTTCTTTAGATCTGGGACATGCCTTACCTCCTTTAGTAGCCATTGGTTTCCATTCTGCTGTTTTACAAGAACCTTACCCATTCGAAAAATTTTACAGGGTTTATCATCACCCAGATGAACTTGTCCAAAATCTCCTTGAACATAGTCATGAAAGTATTTCTTATCAGGTGTGGCATGGAATGAGGCCCATGAATCTACCACCCAGGAATCAGTAATATTTTCGAAAGAAAGAATCAAAGCATCTTGTAACACCTCACCTGTCACATTTGCTTCATGATTGTTTTCTTGTTGTGCATCTCCTTCTTTTCCCTTCTGAGATCTACAGTCTTTCTTTAGGTGTCCTTTCTTTCCACATTTCCAGCACACTATCCCCGATCTGGACTTGGATATGCCTTTCCTTGATTTACTGCGATATCCTGAGCTCTTTCCTCTTTCCATTTTTCTTCCCCTAGACTCTGCACTCAAAGCATTACCCGATGTCTCACCGGAGCTTTTCCATCACATTTCCTCGCTAAGGATAGCACCAACAACATCATCAAACTTTAAAGTACTAGATCCAGAGACAGAGTTACTAATTGCCATTACTAAACCGTTCCAACTTTCTGGCAATGAGCACAAGAATAACAGAGCTCTAACTTCATCTTCAAAGTTTACCCCTACAGAACTTAACTGACTTGTAATTGTATTAAAATCATTTAAATTATCTGCAACAGATCCACCTTCCGACATCTTCATATTAAATAACCGTTTCATAAGAAATACCTTGTTTGAGGCCGAGGGTTTTTCATATAGTTTCGACAACGCTTGAATAAAACCCTTTGTCATTGTTTCCTTCGAAATGTTGAAGGCGACTCACACAACGAGGCACAACCGTATCGTTCCGAGTGTCTTTCTATCGAGAAGGTTCCATTCTTCATCTGTCATAGTCGTCAGCTTCTTTGTTTTTCCACTCAATGGTAGGTACAGATCTTTCTGATACAGATAATCTTCCATTTGCATCTTCCATAGCGAGAAGTTTTGGCTATTAAATTTCTCGACCCTAAACTTACCATCTTCCGCCATTGCTCCCACTCGAACAAGGAACCCTTCTTTCCTGCGAGTTTATCAGCCAAATAGACCTTCGGCTCTGATACCAGTTGTTATAAAATTATATATTACGGAGCAATGGAACACATAAAATATTGCAGAAATATAAACATAGAAAACGCATAAAATAAGAGAGACACAGATATACGTGGTTCACCCAGTTTGGGCTACGTCCACCCCGAACAGCTAGTCCTTCCTTTCTATTATCCAGCAAAATGAAGAGACACAACCTACAGCAAATCTGCTGTAATATCCTCTGTTTTCTCTCACAGTCTCACCTCTATGTTTCTCACTCAGAGAATACACATCTATCTCACAGCCTCAAATACAATACCCTCATACAAAGAGAGGGGTTGCCTTCTAGGGCAAAAAACCCTAAACCAAACATAAGTTCTACCGTCAGATCATCCGCCTAATGAACGGCCCAGATTGACTAGAAATTACTATACTTTTACAAGGCAATTTTACATATGTTTTTAGCTTCGGGGGCGCTGCCCCCGAAACCCCCTGCCAGGGGGGGCTCCCAAAGGTCGCAACTGCCCCCCCCTGGACCCCCCTTGTAGCGAATATTTTACGGGCGGCATTTTGAACTGGGGTCCAATGTGGCGATACATTTGAATATAGAAGATAATCAGGCTCCACACCCAACAAATTCTAATGGAAAACCACTGACAAATCACAAAAATTTAGCCTTCTCATGTTCAAGATACGATACATACCTCAATAGTTCCAGAAACTTGGTCATGTACTTTTCATCTGTCATTGACCCCATATTTAGCTCATAAAATTCTTTGGCCTTATTGTCATAGTACCTTTTTGACAAGTATTTATTCATGAAAATCATATTGAACTCATGCCAACTCAAGTCCTTTGTCCTGATGTCTCTAACCTGCTTCACATCTTCCCACCAAATGTCTTCTTTACCTTTCAGGCTGAAGATAGTGATTCTGGCCTTCGTACTATCTGTGTACTTATGCAACTAAAATAATTTTTTCATCCCAATTATCCAAGCCTTAGCATCTTCTGGTTTCTTCACATCTCCATCAAAGTAGGTGGTTTTTCTTTCTTAAACTCATTAGGCAAGTATCCCCTATCACTTCTCCTATATGGATGATAATGATTACGATCATGATGTCTATCCAAACCAAAACTAGAAGAATACCTGTACTCATTGCCCCTCCTATCTAGAGTGTCCAACAGTCTGCCATCTCTAACCATGTCAGCTCTATATGACATTTGCCTACCAAGAGGCCTACTTCCATATGCCCCATTAATTTGTCCTCTTGTCCATGGCTGATATGAAGTGGCCCTTGTCGTTGCAATTCTAACAAGCTTTGAAGAAGTATTGCATTAACCTCTGCTTGGTTCTCTTGTGCCTGCAGGATCTTGTCATTATCTGCCTTACAACTCCTTATTTCTTCCTTCAAGCTTCTCAATGTGTCTGCCAATTAATCAGAAGAGTGCCCACCACGATGCTCATCTGATTCATAGGGAGAGTTTTTGTATCTACCATATTTCTATTCATTTTGATCTATTTCTTCTACAAGGCTTAATATGCTAGCTAAACTAAATCACAATAAACCAACATACCTTAGCATAATTCGGGGAGGATATCTCATCTGCAAGATCAACCAATCATCGTACTACATGTATAACATAATCATGAGAGCATATATACATCTAATACATAAGCACATAACCATGTAAGCATCAATCTAGCTAGAGTCCATTCATTAATGCATGACCATATTAACTACACATACCATGGCCTCATGCGTGACACCACAACCATAGAAATATACACCGATAGTACACAAGCATGAAAAATATGTAGCAAATCATACAGTCATGAAGACACACTTTACAACAACAACATTCTCTTTCACATGATGACATCAATACAACCATGACTGACACCATGCATATGAAACAAGCACATAGATCACGAGAATGATTAACACACGTGCAAACAACATGAATGCATGACCAACACACTACCCATCTAGTTTGAGGGGTGAACCATGCTCTAATACCACTCTGTAACACCCTCCTCCACATCTACGTAAGTAACCGGCCAACTGGGGTAAGCATGTGATGAGAGGCTACTATGATTGGATTCAACCTCCTATGTGACCTTAAGGAAGTGGAATCGACAAAAACACAACATACAAACCTTCCACATCAACTACATGACTCCAAGGAGCCATCCCAACCACTTAGGTAGCTAGTGCCTGGGTCCCACTAAGGTTTTAAACCACTTGACCTCTGGACTCTCCCATGCTATGGGCCTAACAACGTCCAGGAGGCTCTGGGCGGTCTCATGACAAGGCATGCCAGCATCCAGAGATTATTTTTCTCAGTGTTGTGCCAACGTCCCTGGGATTTGAGCCACTTTTTTAGGCCCAGAGCCCAGGTTACTACCCAGAATTGAATGACACCTTCATAATAGAAAGATAACATGGAAACAATGATGTAAATGCAAATACTTGAACAAGCCCTTAATTGAACCCCTACTAGCCATGATAGACATTTCGTCAAACATATCACAAATATGTAATCTACAGGTGTAAACAATAGATTTAAGCATAGGGGTCCTGATCCACTCATACTCACAATAGTCAATCTACCCGGTCCACTCATACTCAATAAATTCAATGGTACAATTAACTGCATGATACATTCTCTGGGTAAAATGCACCAATTTTGCACGCAATAGTTAACGGCTTTGTCCCATTATATATTTATTATTTTTTACTTTAATTTAAATATATTTGAACGAAGCGGTAGGGATCGTCAGCCATGCATCCTTGCTACTATAATACACAAGTTAATCTCAAATCTTTATAAATTAAAGTGATGGTTGGGTTGGATAATTAAAAGTGTTTTCTTTCGGATTTAAACTTAACCAACAAAAAGGTGATGATGGAGTTTGCTGAATTTTCAATATTTATTACTTCTCATATGGTTGTATGAAAATGTTTTTTAAACAGAAAATGTTATAAAAATTTGAGTGGTGAAAGGCATATTTTAAATGGTAGTTTAAATTTTTATCTTTTTATATTTTGATATAATTTTAAGTTATTTTTATTTTAAAAAATTAAATAAAATTTTATTGAAATTACATATTTGAATGATATGAAGTGAGAAAGGTGTTTTTTTAAAAACGATCCCCCTAATTAAAATAACTCATTTTATATTTATGCATAATTTTATTGAATGCAAAATTTAATATCATGCATCAATTAATAATTTTTTATTTTATAAATAGAAAACTTAAAAAAAATTAATAAAAAATATATTATAGTTAATGTAATTTAAATTTAAAATTATATATATATGAAAAACTTAATATCCCAACATAAATGATTATGCCAAAAACTTAATTGACTTGTAGGCCAAGATTCCAATGTATATATATGTATAACATGAAAATGTATAAATATGAAAAATGTTTAATACAATTTGTGAAAGTTAATGATAGGTATATAGATACACTCGTATCTTTCCTAACTTGTCAACGAGGGATAAGACATAAAAACATTAAGTTATAAAAGCTTGTTATTAAGAATAGTAACAAGGTAGATCTTAAAAGTTAAAAGCCTGTTGAAAAAGCGGAATTTTTTTCTTTTTACTTAAAGTGTTTGGAAGGCCTATGAAGGTATTTTAGAGGTTGTACTTGTAACATTTATGCTACTTAACTTCAAATTGGCAAAAACTCAAACTTCTAGTTTCCAATATAAAAGCAATCTTTTATGGAAAACTCATAAAACAAATTGAATAGGATCAATTTCTTTGGTTTCACATTCAACTCCATGTATTTTTAGTATTAAATGCTCCATCTATTTTTAGTATTAAATTTTGTTGAATTGGTTTATTAAACAAAGTCCACGTGGCGCCAATGTTTAAAAACAAATGGCAATGACATTACCATCACGTTACTCTTGTTGAATAAGTGACGTATACATGACAAAAAAAACAAATATAAACCAAATAATTTTGAAGTTGTACGTATATTGCCAATTCATATTGTAATTGGACTTTGTTATGATAAAAAAACAACTCATAATGGAAAGAGATTATAAAGAGAGATTATAAATATAGTTGAAGATTGGAATGAATAATTACTTCTTGAGTCAACAATGTAGGCATTCATTTTTACCATCATATTATTATTATTATCATTTGTTTTTATTTAATGTATACATTTTTTTATAATTCTCATATTCATTGCATAGTTACAAAGTGTGTAAATATATACTTGGTATTAAAATTTTACAATCACACAATACTTTAGCATGAAAGTTTTGCTAGAATGGAAATTGTAACATCAAACATTTTTCCAATTCAGTCTTTGTCATACAAGGAAACCCTACCAAAAAACAAATTTACTAATATCAATGTAAAAACAACATATAAATAATATCAACTAAGAAGTATTTTATTATGAATAAAGAATAAAAAGTCCTTTACTAAGAGGAGAAACAACATTAGCAATGCAAAGGCTAGACAAGTTTACAAATTACAATATATGAGAGTGGATCCATATTACTAAAACTAATTTCAAAATAGCCCAAATATTCAAAAATAAAAATAGGAAAGTTATAGATACCTGTCATATCCAATGGAAACATAATTCTTTAATCAATGCTCTTTATTTATAATTGTTTATGGTTTGTCATTCCTAAGAGGTCTTATATTAGCTCTGAGAATGGTACTTTATTTTAAAGGGTGCTTTCTGAGGTTCATATGGTTAATCTTGGGTTCCCAACATGAAAATTAAAAAAAAAAAAGATGAAAGGGTTTGGAAAAAAATATATGTAATGTGTTGACGAGGGAAGTTTTTATGCTTTGTTGTTAGCACTCCTGAATCTCAATGGTTTGGGATAGTTGCATTAGACTCGAGGTTTAATGCCCATAATTAAGTTACATCTATTTATAACAATTTTTTATATTGAAATAAAGGAAAACTATTTATAGTAGATCTGTATAATAAAATGAAGGAAGACTGCTTACAATGATAAAATTAAAATTAAAATAATTATATAAAATTTATGTACATTGATGAAAATCAATTTACTGAAATTAAAACAATTTTAACAGCAAACTAATAGATTAATTTTTAGGAATATTCTTTAAAAAATCATACCCTACTAGCCACAGGATTGCACAAGTATGTTTATACAATCTAATATAAATCAAATAATAATTTCAACTGTTATTATTAGAAAAATATGCTCTAAAAAATTAAAAATATAAAACAAACTCATTGGAGAAAATATGTAAAAAAATATTAGCCATCAAAACACAGATTTTATTAATAAAAATGAGAGTACAACATGATATTTTGATCGAATTCTGTGGAAATTAGGACCATAAATCACTTTAAATTGTCTAAGTTGTAACAAAATTCATACATAGACACCAAGAATGGACTCTTTCGATAAGATTGGAACAACAATGCTTTTTGCAAAAAGTGTACCAATTAGCACTAATATGACGAAATATCAGACCTTCTAACAACACTAATTAATGCAATAAATGAAGAACAATTTTTAAGAAAGAGGCAGAAATTTGATGAGCTCACTTTCTCCTTGTCACTCTTGAATGGATTTTTGTTGCCACCAAAACATGTAAGCCTTACTACTCTAGAATAAATGAATCATAGGATAAATGACAACTTTCAAAACTTATGCATACCTCTCCTCATTCGCATTTTCCATCCTCCTTCCTGTGCCTTCTGTTTAGTTTTATACCTCCCTTAGATAGTGGGTGGGCAAAACTGTCTCCTATGTAATGATTGTGTTATGTTAAACTTCTCATTTTTTTATTTTATTTGGGAGAAGGAATTTAGAAGGGATCTTTTTAATAAATTAATTTATTAATCTTATAAAGTAGGTTGGTCCGCGATTGTGTTAATAAAGTATTTATATTAACCATGTAGCTCCATGTTAAAACATATAAAATCTGACATGATAGAGAATACCACCATCAATGAAAATCGCATGTATAAAGCTCGCTGACATCTATATGTTGGAAAATGTAACTGGGTATGATCTTCATAATTATCATTGTACTTGTATCAATTTATATTTTTTGTAAAAATAAATGAACAAAAAGATATTATTTTTATTTTTATTAGTCAAAGCATGTTCTTCATGCTTGTAGGGTTATTTGAGTCAAAAGAAAATTTGTCATGAGTCAAGCAAATGTATTTGAGTCAAAGTCTCATTTGGACTTGTTGTAAGAAAGGAAAAATATTTTATTTTGAGTCAAAAGAGTCTAAAATGTCACAATAAGACCAAGTCGGTCCTCCTTGGGAACAATTTGGCCTAGGTTCCCAAATCCACCTATTCAACCTCCTATATGTGTATATATAGAGAGCAACTCTACCATTTTGGAGACCATTCATTTACTCATTATCTACATGGATTTTTGTGCCAAGATAAGAAGGAAAACCAACAAAATTGAAGGAGAAAAGAGGTAAAAAGAGAGAGAAGATGAAGAAATTTTAGCCCTAATTCGAGGAATATTTTCTGAAAAATTGCAAGCCCAAAATTTTAAGGGCCGAAATCTTAGGAAGTCAAAAAAAGGCCAGAGCTAAAACTTTAAAAATTAAACGGATTTCAATAGTTTGAGCAACATTGACTTTTGTTAATTTTGACCATTATGAAAACATAAAAGAGGCCCAAAAACCCTCTGCGAGTGGTTGGAGTCGGGGGAATCCACAATACTGGAACCGCCGGGAAATCCACACGAGTCTAATGAATAAACTACTGCGTGATGAGAAAATAAATGTACCCCTCTTTGATGCACACTTGGTGGTATCTTGATCTCAAATCAATCTTCGAGAACATTGTTTCTCCCTTCAACTAATCAAACAAGTCATCAATCCTCAATAATGGATATATGTTCTTGATAGTCACTTTGTTCAACTTCCTATAATCAATGCATAATATGATATAACCATCGTTCTTCTTCAAAAAAAAATACTAGTGCGGCCCAAGGTGATACACTTGGCCTAATGTATCCCTTGTCCAACATTTCCTTCAACTGCAACTTCAACTCTACCAATTTAGGTGTGCTCATCCTGTAAGTTTCTTTTGATGCTTGAGATTCCCCTGGCACTAACTCAATAGAAAAGTATACCTTCCTGTGAGGTGGCAACTCTGAAATGTTCTCAGGAAATACATCCTGAAATTTTTGTGGAACTAGGTACCTTCTCAAAACATCTGCATCCTCAACTTCCTTACCTTTGTCACTAGAAATGTGCATTGTGAATAACATACACCCTTTTTTGCGACTACATTTTGCCTGCATAGTTGTCACCGGCCTAACTAATGTGGCTTTTGTTTTTCCCTATAAGACTCTCGGTTCCCCATTTCCATCCACACACACAATGGTTTTGTCATAACAATCCACCTTGGTCCTATGAAGGTACAAACAATCCATGCGAAACAACATATTGTATGATCCCAATGGTAACACATTGAAATGTTTTGCAGTAGGCATACCATTCAAATCAAATGCACAAGCTCTTACCCAATGATGAACTTGCTTCTTTATACATGTAGCCAACTGCACTAGCCAATATTCTACATGAATTTCCTTACTCAAACCACACTTATCCACCAAGTCAGGACTAACATAGCGATAATTAGATCCAGGGTTAATCAAAATAGAAATAACTTGATCACAAGTCTTACCATCCATCTCAATGATAGATGCTTGGTGCTCTACCTGTTTGTTGTCCAGAACTGCATAACTATGAGGAACTTTCTTCCGAACATCCCCAACAGTCTACGCCTCTTATGCACTATATATCTTAGGCCAACCACCTTGATTCTGCAAACAATCGATCCTAAGGTGTTCCTCATTACATGTCCAACACTCCAATCGTCCAGTACCATTACCTCTATGATGTTGTTGCAATCCATGTCCCTGTCTAGCTGCGTTAAACTTCTTTTGAGGTGCCACATTTTCTTTCTCCTCTACATTTTGAGGCCTTGCTCTCTTAGGCTGCCATTTACCTTTACCTTTTCTTTTCTCTTTCCAACCTTGATGAGATTCATTCCTACGCTTTGATTGTTCATAGCAATGCTTCAATTTCCCAATGACTTCCTCAAGTGACCGAGACTCATCATACTCAATCCGATCTCTAAATTCTAATGGAAAACCACAAACAAATCGCTAAAATTTAGCCTTCTCATATTTAAGATACGATACATACCTCCAGAAACTTGGTTGTGTACTTTTCATCTGTCATTGACCCCACCTTTAGCCCACAAAATTCTCTGGTCTTACTGTCGTAGTACCTTTCTGACAAGTATTTATTCATGAAAATCCTATTGAACTCATGCCAACTCAAGTCCTTTGTCCTGATGTCTCTAACCTGCTTCACATATTTCCACCAGATGTCTTCTTTACCTTTCAGGCTGAAGATAGCGATTCTAGCCTTCGTATTATCTGTGTACTTATGCAACTCAAAGAATTTTTTCATCCCAAGTATCCAAGCCTTTGCATCTTTTGGTTTCTTCATGTCTCCATCAAAATAGGTGGTTTTTCTTTCTTAAACTCATCAGGCAAGTATCCCCTATCACTTCTCCTATACGGATGATAACGATTACGATCATGATGTCTATCCAAACCAAAACTAGAAGAGTACCTGTACTCATTTCCCCTCCTATCTAGAGTGTCCAATAATCTGCCATTTCTAACCATGTCGGATCTATATGACATGTGTCTACCAAGAGACCTACTTCCATATGCCCCATTAATTTTGTCCTCTTGTCCATGGCCGATATGAAGTGGCCCCTGTCGCTGCAATTCTGACAAGCTTTAAAGAAGTATTGCATTAACCTCTGCTTGGTTCTCTTGTGCCTGCATGATCCTGTCATTGTCAGCCTTACAACTCCTTATTTATTCCTTCAAGCTTCTCAATGTGTCTGCCAATTAATCAGAAGAGTGCCCACCACTATGCTCATCTGATTCATAGGGAGAGTTTTTGTATCTACCATCTTTCTATTCATTTTGATCTATTTCTTCTGCAAGGCTTAATATGCCAGCTAAATTAAATCGCAATAAATCAACATACCTTAGCATAATTTGGGGAGGATATCTCATCTACAAGATCAACCAATCATCGTACTACATGTATAACATAATCATGAGAGCATATATACATCTAATACATAAGCACATAACCAAGTAACCATCAGTCTAGCTAGAGTCCATTCATCAATGCATGACCATATTAACTACACATACCATGACCTCATGCGTGACAACACAACCATAGAAATGTACACCGACAGTACACAAGCATAAACAATATGTAGCAAATCATACAGTCATGACGACACACTTTACAAAAACAACATTCTCTTTCACATGATGACATCACTACAACCATGACTGACACCATGCATATGAAACAAGCACATAGATCACGAGAATGATTAACACACATGCAAACAACATGAATGCATGATCAACACACCACCCATCTAGTCTGATGGGTGAACCATGCTCTAATACCACTCTATAACACCCTCCTCCACATCTACCTAAGTAACCAGCCAACCAGGGTAAGTATGTGATGAGAGGCTACTATGATTGGATTCAACCTCCTATGTGACCTTAAGGAAGTGGAATCGACAGAAACACAACATACAGACCTTCCACATCAGCTACATGACTTCGAGGAGCCATCCCAACCACTTAGGTAGCTAGTTCCTGGGTCCCACTAGGGTTTTAAACCACTTGACCTCTGCGCACTCCCATGCTATGGGTCTAACAACGTCCAGGAGGCTCTGGACGGTCTCATGACAAGGCATGCTAGCATCCAGAGATTATTTTTCTCAGTGTTGTGCCAGCGTCCCTGGGATTTGAGCCACTTTTTCAGGCCTAGAGCCCAGGTCACTACCGAGAATTGAATGACACCTTCATAATAGAAAGATAACATGGAAACAATGATGCAAATGCAAATACTTGAACAAGCCCTTAATTGAACCCCTACTAGCCATGACAGAAATTTCGTCAAACATATCACAAATATGTAATCTACAGGTGTAAACAACAGATTTAGGCATAGCGGTCCCGATCCATTCATACTCACAATAGTCAATCTACCCAGTCCACTCATACTCAATAAATTCAATGGTACAGTTAACTGCATGATAGATTCTCTAGGTAAAATGCACCAATTTTGCACGCAATAGTTAACGGCTTTGTCCCATTATATATTTATTATTTTTTACTTTAATTTAAATATATTTGAACTAAGCGGCAGGGATCGCCAGCCATGCAACCTTGCTACTATAATACATAAATTAATCTCAAATCTTTATAAATTAAAGTGATGGTTGGGTTGGATAATTAAAAGTGTTTTCTTTTGGATTTAAACTTAACCAACAAGAAGATGATGATGGAGTCCGTTGAATTTTCAATATTTATTACTTCTCATATGGTTGTATGAAATTTTTTTTTAAACATAAAATGTTATAAAAATTTGAGTGGTGAAAGGCATATTTTAAATGGTAGTTTAAATTTTTATCTTTTTATATTTTGATATAATTTTAAGTTATTTTTATTTTAAAAAATTAAATAAAATTTTATTGAAATTACATATTTGAATGATATGAAGTGAGAAAGGTGTTTTTTTTAAAACGATCCCCCTAATTAAAATAACTCATTTTATATTTATGCATAGTTTTATTGAATGCAAAATTTAATATCATGCATCAATTAATAATTTTTTATTTTATAAATAGAAAACTATAAAAAAATATTAATAAAAAATATATTATAGTTAATGTAATTTAAATTTAAAATTATATATATATATGGAAAACTTAATATCCCAACATAAATGATTATGCCAAAAACTTAATTGACTTGTAGGCCAAGATTCCAATGTATATATATGTATAACATCAAAATGTATAAATATGAAAAATGTTTAATACAATTTGTGAAAGTTAATGATAGGTATATAGATACGCTCGTATCTTTCCTAACTTGTCAACGAGGGATAAGACATAAAAACATGAAGTTATAAAAGCTTGTTATTAAGAATAGTAACAAGGTAGATCTTAAAAGTTAAAATCTTATTGAAAAAGTGGAATTTTTTTTCTTTTTTCTTAAAGTGTTTGGAAGGCCTATGAGGGTATTTTAGAAGTTGTACTTGTAACATTTATGCTACTTAACTTCAAATTGGCAAAAACTCAAACTTCTAGTTTCCAATATAAAAGCAATCTTTTATGGAAAACTCATAAAACAAATTGAATAGGATCAATTTCTTTGGTCTCACATTCAACTCCATGTATTTTTAGTATTAAATGCTCTATGTATTTTTAGTATTAAATTTTGTTGAATTGGTTTATTAAACAAAGTTCACGTGGCACCAATGTTTAAAAACAAATGGCAGTGACATTGCCATCACGTGACTCTTGTTGAATAAGTGAGGTATACATGACAAAAAAAACAAATATAAACCAAATAATTTTGAGGTTGTACGTATATTGCCAATTCATATTGTAATTGGACTTTGTTATGATAAAAAAAAAACTCATAATGGAAAGAGATTATAAAGAGAGATTATAAATATAGTTGAAGATTGGAATGAATAATTACTTCTTGAGTCAACAATGTAGGCATTCATTGTTACCATCATATTATTATTATTATCATTTGTTTTTATTTAATGTATACATTTTTTTATAATTCTCATATTCATTGCATAGTTACAAAGTGTGTAAATATATACTTGGTATTAAAAGTTTACAATCACCCAATACTTTAGCATGAAAGTTTTGCTAGAATGGAAATTGTAACATCAAACATTTTTCCAATTCAGTCTTTGTCATACAAGGAAACCCTACCAAAAAACAAATTTACTAATATCAATGTGAAAACAACATATAAATAATATCAACTAAGAAGTATTTTATTATGAATAAAGAATAAAAAGTCCTTTACTAAGAGGAGAAACAACATTAGCAATGCAAAGGCTAGACAAGTTTACAAATTACCATATATGAGAGTGGATCTATATTACTAAAACTAATTTCAAAATAGCCCAAATATTCAAAAATAAAAATAGGAAAGTTATAGATAGCTGTCATATCCAATGGAAACATAATTCTTTAATCAATGCTCTTTATTTATAATTGTTTATGGTTTGTCATTCCTAATAATTCTTTAATCAATGCTCTTTATTTATAATTGTTTATGGTTTGTCATTCCTAAGAGGTCTTATATTAGCTCTGAGAATGGTACTTTATTTTAAAGGGTGCTTTCTGAGGTTCATATGGTTAATCTTGGGTTCCCAACATGAAAATTTAAAAAAAAAAAAGATGAAAGGGTTTGGAAAAAAAATATATGTAATGTGTTGACGAGGGAAGTTTTTATGCTTTGTTGTTAGCACTCCTGAATCTCAATGGTTTGGGATAGTTGCATTAGACTCAAGGTTTAATGCCGATAATTAAGTTACATCTATTTATAACAATTTTTTATATTGCAATAAAGGAAAACTATTTATAGTAGATTTGTATAATAAAATGAAGGAAGACTGCTTACAATGATGAAATAAAAATTAAAATAATTATATAAAATTTATGTACATTGATGAAAATCAATTTACTGAAATTAAAACAAATTAACAGCAGACTAATAGATTAATTTTTAGGAATATTCTTTAAAAAATCATACCCTACTAGCCACAGGATTGCACAAGTATGTTTATACAATCTAATATAAATCAAATAATAATTTCAACTGTTATTATTAGAAAAATATGCTCTAAAAAATTAAAAATATAAAACAAACTCATTGGAGAAAATATGTAAAAAAATATTAGCCATCAAAACACAGATTTTATTAATAAAAATGAGAGTACAACATGATATTTTGATCGAATTATGTGGAAATTAGGACCATAAATCACTTTAAAATGTCTAAGTTGTAACAAAATTCATACATAGACACCAAGAATGGACTCTTTCGATAAGATTGGAACAACAATGCTTTTTGCAAAAAGTGTACCAATTAGCACTAATATGACGAAATATCAGACCTTCTAACAACACTAATTAATGCAATAAATGAAGAACAATTTTTAAGAAAGAGGCAGAAATTTGATGAGCTCACTTTCTCCTTGTCACTCTTGAATGGATTTTTGTTGCCACCAAAACAGGTAAGCCTTACTACTCTAGAATAAATGAATCATAGGACAAATGACAACTTTCAAAACTTATGCATACCTCTAATCTTATAAAGTAGGTTGGTCCACGATTGTGTTAATAAAGTATTTATATTAACCATGTAGCTCCATGTTAAAACATATAAAATCTGACATGATAGAGAATACCACCATCAATGAAAATCGCATGTATAAAGCTAGCTGACATCTATATGTTGGAAAATGTAACTAGGTATGATCTTCATAATTATCATTGTACTTGTATGAATTTATATTTTTTGTAAAAATAAATGAACAAAAAGATATTATTATTATTTTTATTAGTCAAAGCATGTTCTACATGCTTGTAGGGTTATTTGAGTCAAAAGAAAATTTGTCACGAGTCAAGCAAATGTATTTGAGTCAAAGTCTCATTTGGGCTTGTTGTAAGAAAGGAAAAATATTTTATTTTGAGCCAAAAGAGTCTAAAATGTCACAATAAGACCAAGTCGGCCCTCCTTGGGAACAATTTGGCCTAGGTTCCCAAAGCCACCTATTCAACTTCCTATATGTGTATATATAGAGAGCAACTCTACCATTTTGGAGACCATTCATTTACTCATTATCTACATGGATTTTTGTGCCAAGATAAGAAGGAAAGCCAACAAAATTGAAGGAGAAAAGAGGTAAAAAGAGAGAGAAAATGAAGAAATTTTAGCCCTAATTCGAGGAATATTTTCTGAAAAATTGCAAGCCCAAAATGTTAAGGGCCGAAATCTTAGGAAGTCAAAAAATGCCAGAGCTAAAATTTTAAAAATTAACCAGATTTCAATAGTTTGAGCAACATTGACTTTTGTTAATTTGACCGATTATGAAAACATAAAAGAGGCCTGACTTGGATCTTGGCACAAAAACCCTCTGCCAGTGCTTGGAGTCGGGGGAATCCACACTACCGGAGCCGCCGGGAAATCCACACGACTTTAGAAAATGAATATGTTGGTGAATGTGGTCACCAATTACATGGGCATCAATTCATCATCCATGACGACATGTTCCACCCATCAAATCTTTCATTTTCACTTATACAAGGAAGAAGTTAAATTGGGATGAAATCTAAAAAGTTAAAAGTTAAATTCGGATGAAATCTAAGAAGTTAAATTTAGATTAGATAAAATTTGTTTGTGTAAATTCTTTTAACATAGAAGAATTAATATATAACTCTAAAATTAATAGAAATTTTACATATTAAAAATTTTGATTTTTATTTTTATTTTTAATAAATTTTAATTTTAATTTTTAATGAATTTAAATTTAAAATAAATATAATTTATATAGTATCATTATTAATTTTTTTTATAAATTAAAATAAAATATATATATTTTTTATTTAACACTGTGTGAGAGGAAAAGATTCCATAAAATCTAAATATGAAGTATGATTGATGTTAATTTTGGAGTTTACAGGTCTAATATCATAACATTTGATTTTAATTTTTCATTATAATATCGCTGTGGTGATATTTTAATATAAATATAAATAAATAATTAAATATATATTTTAATGGTGGAAATTACAAGTGGAATATTATATACTAATTCTATGTAATTTAATATTTAATTATTTTTTTAAATATTAATATAAATTAATATTATTTAACATAAGATAATCATTCTATCTCTTAGAAAATTGGGATGACTATCTTAAGAAGTTGTATGACTCTCCGGACACCATGGGCACCATCTTAAACACTCCTATTAAGGATGATATTTTTTCTTTGGAAGACATTGAGTTTGGGATTAATAAGCTCGCTAATGGGAAAGCCAAAGATATTGAAGGTTACCAAGCTGAGATCTTTAAAATGGGAAAATCTATCCTCATTCTTCATCTCCACAAGCTTCTCAATTTGGCTGTAAAGCATGGCTTCCCTAAGCTTTGGACACAAAGCCTTATTGTGCCTATCTTCAAAAATGGGGACAAAAGCATTCCCTCTAACTATAGGACCATTATGATTAGCCACATCCTAGCCAAGCTTTATGGGCTCATTCTGGAAAAAAAGCTTAGCCTTTGGCTTGAGAACCAGGGTAAAAGAGCTAAAGGGCAAGTTGGTTTTAAGAGACATCACTCGACCATCAACCACCTTGTCACCCTTAGAATCATTGCAGAGGAATGTTGTAATAGTAAAACCAATATCTTCTATTGTTTTGTGGACATTAGAAAAGCTTTCGACACTATCCCCCGAGATACGCTCTAGGAGAGGCTTGAAGAGATCATGGCTACTCCTGAACTGAGGATTGCTATGATCTGCCTCTACGAGATTGTCATTGCCAAGATTAAGACCAACGAAGGATGGTCTAAACATATTAAATGTAATATTGGGGTTAAGCAAGGTTGTCCCCTTTCCCCTACCCTTTTTGGTATTTACATCGATAAATTAGAGGAGTGTCTGGAAACTGTGAGCTACAAAGGCACCGAGCTCGTTGGTATTATCATTACTCTTCTCCTTTATGTTGATGATATCGTTCTTCTTGCAAGGAGCCATGATGACCTAAATGAGCAACTTAAGACTCTTCATGTCTACTGCTCCAAGATGGGTATGACTGTAAATACCGACAAGACTAAAGTCATGATCATTAAATCCAAAAAGATTACCAATGGTAGTGGCATCTATGATAACCAATGTCTTGAGCAGGTTTCTTCTTATAAATATTTGGGTATTGACTTTCCTCTTCATCTCAACTGGAATTACAACATCAAGAAAATAATTATTGGAGGTTGGAAAGCTTATTATGAGCTTGAAAACAATTGTAAGTCACTGACCTATACATTTGGAGTAAAAAAACTTTCCTCTTTGAGACTCTCATCACCCCTGTTATCTTATACGAATGTGAAGTTTGGGGGTGCAATATATCTAGGGAGTCGTGGAGAAAGATTGAGATGATCCAAAAGCAATTCGTAACCTATAACCTCAAGATCAAGGGAAATAATCCCTATCCTATCCTCTTGATCGAAGTTGGCCTTTCCCCCATTGAAAGTGCGGCTATGTTTAGATATCTGATGTATAAGAAGAAGCTTCAAAATATGTAATCCAAGAGGCTCCCAAAAATTGCTTCTAACTTTAGTCAAAACTCCCACCTACGCCTCAAGCACAGGTGGCATGACGATGCTCAGTCTTGCCTTAACCTTTGGGGGATTAAGGAGGAGATCATCATGGGAAGCAAGGACACTATCAAAGAAATTATTCCCTCTAGCTTTAAGGACAAGATGTGGGATGCTAAGGAGTTGGAGGGTAAAAGGAAGCTAAGGTACTATAAGGAGGTGATCAACCCCACCCTTGATAACCAGAATTATCTCTCTATGTTGACTAGCACTAAGAAGAAAATGAACATTGCTAGGATTAGAACTAACTCTCATGAGCTTCGGAGTGAGACTGAGCGGTGGTCTACTCCCAAGACTCCCTAGGACGATAGAATTTGTCAGATTTGTGATACTAAGAAGGTGGAAGATGAAAAACACTTCCTTTTAGACTGCCCGACTCTTGCCCACATTCGCTCTCAATTCCCTATCATCAGCCACACCTCCAATCTTCTTGACTTATTAAGCCAACCCAACTATAGCGATGTTGGAAAGTTGTTTTCCCTGCTCCTTGATCACATAAACAAGATTTTGAAGAATGACAATTATACTCTCTTTTCTTGAGGTTCGATAGACCACACTGGTCTTAGTGGATGTTAATCATCATCATCATCATTATCATCATTTTATAAATATGAAAAATATATTTTATTTTAAAAATAATATTATAGCATTAAAGATGAAAAATATTTTCTTTTAAATTGTTTAATTTTTACACCCATTTTAATTTTCAATTTTTTTGCTACACTACCAAATTTCTTAACTAAAATTAAAAAAAAAATCAAGTAATCTCTTATTTTTTCTACTTATAAACCATATTGATTTTAGTAAATATTAATAATTATTATTATAATATTTTAATTTTTTTTAATAAATAAAATAATATATATATATATATTTTAAGATTCAGTACAAATGCTACATATTGAAAACAATAATAACAAATTCATGAAGTGGAAGCCTAGGATGAAAGAGCAAACATTCATTTTGTCGGTGCCTTCCTCTCCACGCCAAGAGAAATTCAAGCATCCAATCCATACCAAAAACCGAATGTTGTCCTTTTTTTTACCCTTTCAATCCATAAAATAAAAACAAATGCTGTCCTTTTTTATCCCTTTCGCGAAGGGAGAACGAAGTTTCGATGATGCTTTTTATTATAGTTTTTGGATCACAAAGACTATAAAATTTTTAATACTTTATACCTTTTTCCCAAAGTTTGTAAAAGGATATATATATATATATATATATATATATATATATATATATATATATATATGAGGTTTGTAAAAGGTTATATATATATATTAAAATGCAGTTTAAAATTTTTAATACTTTATACCTTTTTAAAGTTTGTAAAAGGTTAATGCAGATTAAAATTTTTAATACTTTCGTTAGTTATATATATATATATATATATATATATATATATATATAATTAAAATGCAGATTTTTTATATTATGTTTGGTTTAAATTTCATGATTTGATTAATTTGTTAGATATACTTGTTAACTAATAAATTTAATTATAAATATAAATATTTAAAAAATTATATCATTTATATTATTTTGTTGTTTTTAGAAAATATATCATTATTAATATATATAGATGTATTAAAATGTAACAAATGAGGTGTATACAAGTTGACTTGTGTGGTTCAGTTCATATTAATTTATGAGATTAAATCTTATGGGGAAGAGTTGAGAGTGGAAGTCAATTATGTGCGTTGCACTGTCTTAAGGGGCATTTAAGCTTGATTGAGTTTCACATAATCTTAGTGACAACAACCCTTTATTGGGCAAAGCATTCTTCAATCCGACATGTGGGTTGACTGTAGCCTAAGCTCAGCCTAGAATTGGGGAAAAAAATATAAAGTGCATAACAATGTATTAAATAATTTTAAGAAGTGACTCCATGTTTACCACCTTATCACCTATTTAGCAAAAAATAAATTATGAATGAGACACATATTATTCAAGCAAACACTTTTAGATAACCTCTTGTAATGGGAGACAGTGATTTCTTCTAAAGTGTGATATGTTCATCCCTCTAGAAACGATAAAGCTACCTGTTCGTCCACTTTTTATTTTCTCTTAGTTGTTCAACTTAATGGTTGGGGAGGATGCATATGCATAAAACTTGAAGAAATGACGTAAAGGGGAGGATGCTTACATGCATAGCTTCAAGATATAAATGGAAGGGGACAATGCATACATGCATAGCTTGAAAATATGAACAAAAGGGGATGATGCATATATGTAGAGATTGAAGATCCAAACAAAAGAGAAGGATACATACTTGTAGAGGCAAAAAGCCTAATACTTAAAAGGGGAGGATGCTTACATGCATAGCTCAAAGATCTAAATGGAAGGGGACAATGCATACATGCATAGCTTTAAAATATGAACAAAACGGGGTGATGCATATGTGCAGAGATTGAAGATCCAGACAAAAGGGAAGGTTACATACTTGCAGAGGCAAAAAGCCTAATACTTAAAAGGGGAGGATGCTTACATGCATAGCGCAAAGATCTTAATGGAAGGGGACAATGCATACATGCATAACTTGAAAATATGAACAAAAGGGGATGATGCATATTTTTAGAGATTGAAGATCTAAACAAAAGGGAATGATACATACTTGTAGAGGCAAAAAATTTAAAGCTCAATTATGAATAGGTAGATTATGATTAATTTCTAATTTCTAATTTGAAATTTGTTGAAAATAGCAACAAGAAATGCTAAAAATATGTGTTCTATTTGATCTTGCTCAAAATCGATTAAGCTTCCGCAAGTTTGATTGTAGAAGTAGATTAAGTATATTGCTTTAGAACATTGCATTATCAGTTTAATCTACAGGAGAATTTCTACATGGTATCAGATCTAAGTTTATCGGAGCTAAGGTGATCGAAGCAGTGAAGAGTATACGAAGAAGAAAATTCGAAGTACCAAAAAAAAAAAAAAATGGGCCGCGAGTTTTCAGAGCAGATCTGAAAATTTTTGTGCAAAATTTTCAGAAACAAATAGCATATTTGGATTCCTTGCGGAAAAATACCCAAATTCAAAAAAAAAATTGGCTGAATCGGAGTTCGGATGAGGGAGATATCGCTGATTTAAAATCAGCTCTTTTTCCAGAAAATTTCATGACGACGGGAAAGATGAAACAGATTGGTGTGCTAGCCAAGAACCTGTATGCACTTGAGGTACAAGATGCATGCAAAGCCTTGAGGAGCAAGGCAAAGGTTAGAGACTTGGTGGTTGAGAGGGAGAGTACATTACCTCTCAACATGCAGCGCCAGAAGAAGTCTCAGACAATTGTGGAGGAGCCACAATTGGTGAAGCAACTTCAGGAGGTTGTGGAGCAGCCACAACTGGAGAAGCCGAGAGGAGACCGAGTGGAGGCATCCACTCATGCAGAGACCTCCAGTAGGGGGAAATTTCGAGCCAAGTGGGCAGAGGGATCACATGCATCCATACCTCCAAGTGTGAGGTGGGGCGATGTGAAGTGATTGTCCCAAGAAGGTTGAAATATGGGCAGGATCTTTGAGGTACCCAACCTCTTGGATTAGACCTTGCTACAGGAGCCTCGACAAAGAGTAGCAGAACTGGATGAGTGGGTAGAGACGGATGCGGATGGAGCGGCAGAAAGAGCTACAGTGCATGAATCCCAAGACAACGCAGAGCTAGCAGGCTACAACAACGCGAGAGGCACAGAAGTGTTGCACCAGTGCAGGATGGCACAGAGAGGTGTGCAACGGTGCGAGATGCAGGGACTGTTGTGGCAGTGTAGAGGTCAGAGAGGGAGCACTTGTCAGCGGCAGAGGGAGCTTTAGCATCAGAGGGTGTTTCTAGCCCAACAGGGAGGTCAGTTGGAAGATCAGTTACTTACTTCTCAATAACTAAGTTGTAGTGCAGCAGTGGGCAGCACGATGCAACATGATGAGAGGAGATGCAGTGCAGATGCAGTGCTGGGAGATAGGACCAACAGTAGCACGGATGTAGCAGGAGGAATCAGTGTGATTGATGCAGTCAGAGATCAAAGTGACAGAGGCTAGAGCAGTCAGATGTTGAAGAGCACAGAGGTGCAGAGTTTTCAGTCGACAGAGGCAATAGCAGTCAGAGACTTTGATGACAAAGGCATCATTCTGATTCAGGTTGGATATGTTTTGTGTTCCTAGAGTTGCTGGAGCAACAACACTTGAGAGAAGTGTTGCATGCAGAACATTCCAAAGGTTTAGGGTCGGGTTCGAGTTGAATGTCTTTCTTGTTGAGAGGGAGTGTTGAAAATAGCAACAAGAAATGCTAAAAATAGCATTGCTATAAATAACATTTCAAGATATACTCCAACTTTGTTGGAAATAACAAAAAATTGAAATGCTAAAAATAGCATTACTATAAATAGCATTTCGGGATAGATTCCAATTTTAATTAGTCCCTGAATTAAAATTGAGAATTAAAATTCGAATTTGGTCTCAACAACTATTTGAAAAATAATTAATTAATTCATATTGAGTTAATTAGTTGGAGAAAATCAAACATGAAGTCTATGTGAAGACATGCAACAATTATCCCTTTGATTGAGGAAGTTATCCATTAATTAAGGAGATAAGGATGATTTGTATTTGATTTGTAATTAGTTAGCTCAGTTAACTGAGTTGAGTCCAGTTAAATTAGTTCCAAACAATTGGAGGAACTAATTGTGAGTTCAGTCAGTTAATGCATGCATGCATGTAACTAGTGTTCTCCAGATAACTGAATATTCTCTCATAAATAACTCATGCATGTCAGTTCAAAGAAAGACCCAGTTGAGATTAAAGGAAGGGACATTGTACTATCAATTGCAAGATTTTTCCTATAAAGGAAACTCATCCATGCAGAAGGAATTAACTCCTTCAGGATTACACAGTTATTTCATAGGTCAGTGTTGTGTGTGAGGTGAGAATCACACAGGTTGCAGCTGGAGGACCCAGGAGAAACTGCGCAAGGAAATAGGAGACTTGGAGGACTGAAGGAAGGCATATGTGTTGTCTATTCTGTCTATGAGCAGCAGTGAGGGATTGTACTGAGAGCTAAATAGCTTGTGAGCTAATGCTTTGTGTAATCCTGAGATATTTCCACCTGTATGATAATACAGATAGTGGGGTTTTTAGCTGAGGCTTTCCCCAGAGTATTCTTATGTGTTTCATGTGTGATTGAATCTTCTTCTCTGTTATATGTGTTTTGATTGATCTTGCTCAAATTGATTAAGGTTCCGCAAAGTTTGATAGTAGAAGTAGATCAAGTATTTTTCTTTAGTATATTGCATTATCAGTTTAATCTACAGTTTCTTTACAAGATGTGTAGAGAGCAGAATTTCTACAAAATTATGGTTGTCTCCTTATCCTACTTTGATTTACTCCAAGTTTAAATTCATTGTGAAATTTCTCTTGCATATTGACATTTCCAAGGATCACTCTACTAGAACAAATTTCCCATTTTGCACTAGTTTCCCTTAGTTTTAGAAGAACCTCTTTCTACATATGCATGATTTCCATTGTTTGAGTGATCAAAATATACATGTTAATATTTCTAAAGACATGTTGATATATCAATGCACAGAGTGTTTTCACACTTTCTTATTGAAGGCTTATTTGATTTATGAAATTTAGGACATAAAACAAAGTGTGTCCCTATTGAATATTTATTTGATTTATGAATTTATGGCATAAATTAAAAGTGTTAATGAAAGACTTACTATAACTTTTATGTTTTCTTCCATGTTTTGATTTGTCTGTTATTCTTATCATTATTTAATTTGGTAAGAATGATGTTTGCACAATTTACCCATTATTATGTCATTGCTAGTGACATCTAGTGGCAATGTTGGGCCAATTTTATCTCTTGCACCGCTTGATTTTCCTCATTTTCTAAGGTTGACTTTAGATTCAAATGGATTTTTGGGAGCTAACATAGGCTTGCCGATAGCACCAAGGCTACAGAGCCCGAGGCTATACATCAATTCTAAAGCGTGAGGTTCGAAAGTATTCACCTGGGTGGTGTTTAATGACCCTCGTTCTATAATATCTACCTCTGATTGTATTTTCAGAATCATCCTTGAGGTGAGTAAAGAGGTCATTTGAATCCACTTATTCTTGCTCGTCATAAAATTTTCCCTTGCCTCCCTGCCTGTACCTGTCAAGGGCCTCGACTTTCTCACAAGAAGAAAATTAATTTAAATACTTTATAAGCATAATCATAGTTAGTACATTTACACATGAAAAACCAAGGTAATGAATTTCTCATTAATGAATGTAGAAACCAACTGGGGATGGGACTACCACGTTCCACCCTACCATAGATTGGTTGAGCCAAATCTCTCTTCAGCCAATCACCCCCGTGCCATATTCCAAGCATGAATGTGGGATTCATTACCAAGAAAAAAGAACCAACCAAGCATGGATGCTACCAAAGCTCCCCACCTACATCATGAGGAATTTTAGTGCCTCCTAGTCTCTCATGCTTTATCGTAATCCATAGTTCGATGCAAAGATCACTAGGCCCTATACCAAGACTCACTCTCCAGGCTTTACCGTACATCCCATCCTAGGAATACTAGTCCCAACGAAGAGAAATTCACCTCTTGGCTTTACCATATATCCTGCCATTCACCGGCAAGGATTCCGAGGCCCATTGAGGCACACAATCTTGGTTTTACCACAACCCATAGTCTGGCTCCAGGGTTACTAGGCTAGTGGCTTTACCGTGATCCACAGTTCGGTTCGGGGACCACTAGGCCATGTGTTTTTCATTTAGGATATCCACCTCACTCAGCTTCAAATCCATCTAACAATCTAGCCTGATGGAAGTATGAGAACCCATCTTATCAAGGCTATCTAGAAATGGCAAGGCTAGGCTAAAAACACTGTCACATCAAAAAACCCATGCCATGACATAAAATAACCACATGCAATACCATGCATTCCAAATCTAGCAAGGCAATCACACACGAAAATAAATACCTATAAAGAATCTTGTTGTAGCTTCTTGATCTTGCTCTTCCTTGCTTGCTCCTTCATTCCTCTTTACTTCTTTGCCTTTCTTGCTCCAAGGCAAAAGTGCTCCAAGAAAACTCTAAGTGTCCAAGAGTATGAGAGAGAGGGAGAGACAATAATGAGAGAGCTCCAAAACTGAACTAACAAAAGGTTACAAACTGGTCCTCAGAAGCCTTTTTATTAATTAGGCCTATATTTTCTTCATTTTCCATTATTTTCCTTCATTTTCCTCCTCACATGCAACCTGTGAAATTTCACCTTCCTTTTCTCCTAATTTCCATTATTTTCATAATTAAATGTACCAACAATGCCATTTTTCCTTTCCAAAGCCTTAGCCATTTCCTTTTTCAATTTCCTTAGCCATAATAAACCAATAGTACCCACACTAGGATGTCTTGCCCAACATTCATCCTGGAATAAGTGTCCCATCGACCGTGGTTATTATTTTTCCTTTATTAACTTTTATTACATGGAAATTGCACCAGGGCTGTTACACTCCACACCCCATGGCGCCGAGAACATGCAATACAAAAAACAACCACCCACTGTGAGCCAGAAATATGCACCTCCCCTAAAGTGACCACCTACAAGCCCCACTAACTAGAGCCCGAGATTGTCACTCCAATGGCTCCACCCAACAACTCAGAAGCCTGTAAATGGACTGAAGAGGACCGCTACTACTCACCTGTTCTAGAAAAAACTAGTTCCCACTTTACCCAGATTGAAACTACGTAAGTTGAAACAAAAATAATAGAATACCACCCTAAACAGACAACCATGCCATGATTTCCTTGAACACTCACAGTGACAAAGCCCAATTCGGAAATTAACAATGATGCACACTCGAAATCAAGGGAGGAAATACTAATGGTGATGTCGTCCCCTCAACTGAATAGGGGAACCTCTACAACTCCCACTTCTTCCCACAATGTTCACACCACAAACACAAATATTCACACATATGTAGAATGTCCAACAAACACCCCTACCACCGTCCATAACGTTCAAACATTTGCCACCACCCTCGAGACCCTAGGCGACATGAAACCTCACATGTTGGAATTTATACTCTCCCATACTCAAGGTATTATGGGAGGGCAGGGAGGCTAGCCCGCCCACTCGAGGCCACATGCCTAACATGAATGCCCACGCATTCCCTCAGGTGTGCCATCCTCTCTGCTTCTCACCCCCATCGGGGAGGCCTCTTCCAAGGCCACAATCCTACTGAGATCCTTAAGAGTTTCATCCTACAGGGGTGGGGGCCAGTCCCTAATGATTTCCTGGTTCGGATGATCACTGCCCCAATTTACTAACTTGTCTTCCACTTTATTTCCCTCTCAGTCAATGATGGTGATGAGATTTCGGGGTGAACCAAAATCCCAATTCCCTAATAAAATTTCTCTTCAGTCTTGTGGGTTATGGGCCCACTACACTTCCACTACGAACTCGTGCTGCCACTCCTTCCAAAGTAGGTCCTCATCCCTCTTTCTTCTAAAGTAAGGATCATCCATTTTTTCTAACCGCACTGGAATATTATCTTCTCTCTCTCCACGCTAGTTGTCCTCTTTATCAAGCCGAGGTCTCCAATCATCTTCATCCTTCTTCGCAGATAGCCATATTCCCTCTCATGCTTTTCTCTAGCCATATCTTCTTTATCTTTGAGATCCCTAATGCTTTGGGTCGCCACCTTTGGGTCTAACAACAGTAGCTGCTATGGATCGCCATCTTCATCGGCATCGACACTCAAGAGGTTCCGGGAACTACTTGTTCGGCCGAGCAGCCAGAACACCGGCAAACAACTTGTACATCACAAAGCCGAAGCGTTTGTTCTTGCCGCTGCTCTTATCCATCACGGTATCGACCTTCTCAATCTCACTATCGTCTTTTCTTCTTGACGCCTCCACCAAAACCTTTTGTTTGTGAAACTCTACAACCAGAGAAATTATATCTCCTCCTCCTTCTGAGACAGCACGAGTGAAGACAACAAAGGAATCGGGCTCCTGCAACATAACCCCATCGAATTCTGGCGGCAGCCTTTTCAACTGCAGTTTAGCCGGCGGAAAAAAAAAAAAAAAGACGGACTGTGACTAAGAGTGCTCAAGATATTTTCTTACACATCGAGCCACTTCATTAAATAACAACCTGTCAACTCTTCGACCTGTTCATCTCGACAAACACTTCTTCATGGGGTTCCAGGGAAACCTCTTGGTTACACTGGTAACACAAATACGCCATGGATCCTTCATCGTTTTCGGCTCCCAGGCATTAAAAGCGAACAATTAAGGCGGGGAATCAATTGACTTAAATCACAAAATTGCCAGAAGGGCCTGACAAATAAAATAAAAAATACACAGACAAACTTAAATTCACTTCAAACGCATTTCTATTATTTACAGACTCGATTACAACTTAAGGCATTTCAACCTTAATCAAGAATTCCCCAGCAACTACATTTTTCTCTCTCTCACACGTATAGGGTTTTCTCCTTGTCTTCTTGATTCACTCATGAATCCTTCAGTTCTTGTTATACATACATTTAGTTTTAAATAATTTTTTAACTAAAATTAGTTCCTTGAACAGAATTCAGTTGTGGTTAGCCTGGTTGTTCATGTGGTTGTCCACGTGTCTTCTTCCTCTAATTTTTTTTTCACTGAGGTGTCCGGATGCTCCTGCATCAGTCAACATGCTCGGTGATTACATATTTGGAAGAAGATAACCTCGAGAGAATATGTTCACCGATAAGTTCTAGCCTCCAACTCTTAATCACCTATTCAAGGGGGGACCCATTTATCAATTTATGCAGCATGGCGATCGCTATTTGAGAATCTCCTGTGACCTGCAACTTAGTTATCCCTAGTTCCGCTGTAACTTGTAACCATTTTTCCAATGCTAGAAACCTGGCCACGTTGTTGGTGGTGTTGCCGCATGAGGCTGCATAAACTTTCAATGCTTTCCCTTTGTCATTATGGAGTAATCCCCTGAGGCCAGCCAGACCCGGGTTTCCCTTGAAGGCTCTATCGAAGTTCAATTTGAGGAAGCCCCATGGCGGGAAACTGAAATAATTGCCAGAGCAGACTTTCATTAAACTTGGCCCTGCAAGCCTAGACGTGGAAGAGTTCGAGTTAATATCTAGTGAGAGAAATATTTCCCTTTCCCTGTCTTCTGCCTTCCAATCCTTATCCGACCAATGAGAGATTAAAATAGTTTCCTTGATGTTTCTCATCATCATTTTCCAGACTTGGTCAATTTGGATGCTCTCTAAGTGGAATATTGCCCTGTTTCTAGTTTTCCAAATGATCCAGAGGACAAATACCTGTGAGATACACCATGCTCTGTAAACAATGGGTTTCCTAAAGAGTGTTCATCGCAATTGTTCTAATGATTCCTTCAGACTATTGTCCGACCAGTCACTTACCCCGAACAGTGAAGCATGCTAGTCCCAAATCTCATGAGATTTGGAACAAAAGTTTAGTAAGTGGTCAGCTGATTCCTCCTCTCTTGTGCACAAGGGGCACCGAGAGGGTCCAAAAAAGCCTTTTTTCCTGATTTAATCCCACGTAAGGAGCTTTCCATGCTCGATGAGCCAAAGAAAAAATGAAATCTTGGGCCACAACTTTGAGTACTAGATCCATTTCCATAACGGGTCAGGAACCTGGTTAGATGAGGTAGAAAGAATCGAATAAGATTATTTAAGAGAGAAAATACCTTTTGGAAGGTGCCCCCAATAGAGCTTGTTTGGTTTTCCGTTGTTCAGAATAGGACGTTGACGCAGGATCAGGGTGAGGAATTCCCAATCTAGGGGTGGGTCCCGCACTAGCCAATGATCCAGAGACTTACAAAATCTCCACTTTGTCAATGCATTAGAGTCTTTCCAAAAGTCTCTAACTTTCTCTGTACCCAGATGGGTGGTAAAGGTTTGCATATCGCATAGAATTTCCTCCAAATTAAGTCTGGGGTGCTGCATCCATGCCTCCTCCCAAAACCTAGCTTTACTACCATTTCTGATCTCCCAGAAACCATGGTCCTGAATCGGTGCCCGATTGTCTTTGGCCCTATTCCAGATGGAGGATCCACTCAACAAGTTGATATGAGATTTTAGGGGGTCTTGCCAAGCATCCATGCCATATTTAAAGGACCACACTAGCTTCTAGATCTCCTGTTTGTCTTGTAACCATCAGTACTAGACCTTAGCACTGAGAGTTTGGGACAAAAGTTTTACATCCTTTAGACCAAGTCCATCATAGACCTTCAATATGCATAATTTGTCCCATGCTACCAGGGCCCATTTTCAACCGATCTGTGGACCAGTCCACAGGAAATTCCAAAAAATTTCTTTGATATCTTTGTATATACTATGTGGAGCCAGAAGGGTAGAGAGCTAATAAATCAGGATAGCCTGGAGAACAACTTTCAGAAGAACTAACCGCCCTGGAGAATATAAGACTTGCAAGGCCCAGCTGGAGAGCTTTCGGTCGATACATCTTAACAGATCCTTCCAGTGCGAGACTTTCAAAGAGTTATCCACCAAAGAGACTCCGAGATAAGTTCTTAGAAGAGATCCAATTTTGAAACCAAGAGATCGAGCCAGATGACTCTCCACATGAGGGTGAGTGTTGAAAAAGAAAATATTAGATTTGTCGCCATTGATCAATGTCCCAAATGCTTGTTGAAAGTCCTCCATAATAGATCCATATTTTCTGGCTTCCCTTAGGGTTGGCTTTCCAAACAACATGTTGTTGTCAACAAATTGTTCGGGAGTGATTGGAGGTGTTGCCCGGGAGAGTTTTAGAGCTTGAAGGGATCGAGACTCCACCGTTTCCTTTATAAGTCTACTCAAGCCTTCTGCTACGATGATGGAAAGAAAGGGGGAGATAGGGTCCCCTTGTCTCAGACACTGAAATCCTCTAAAAGGGCGTAAAGGAACCCCGTTCATGATAATGGAGTAGAAAGGGGTTTCATTCATGGACTTAACCCAGTTAATCCACAAGGAGGAGAATCCAAAAGCTTCCAGGATTGACAAAAGATAGCTCCAATTCAAGCGATCATAAGCTTTTGATATATCTAATTTAATCAACATGCCTTGGGATTTTTAAGTGGATAAGGAGTGAACGGCTTGGTGCACAACCAGGATGCCATCCATTATCTGACGTCCCTCCACAAAACTTGACTGCTCTAGCTTTATGATCTCTTTTAAGAGAGCCTTTAGCCATCAGACCAGAATACTTGAGATAATTTTGTATATCATGTTGCACAGGGCGATAGGACGAAACACCCTAGGATCCATGGACGCACCTTTCTTTGGGATAATTGTGATATATGTAGCATTGAGCCCCAACCAGAGCTTTTGAGAGTGACGCGAGTCTTCTACCAACGCATGGATTTCTGGACCGCGGAAGTGCCAACCTGCTTTGAAGAAATTAGAAATGAACCCATCTAGGGTTAGAGCCTTGCTCGAGGGGAGAGCCTGGAGTACTTCCTCCACTTCAACATAGGAAACCTCTCACATGAGGGCCTCATTCTGATCCTCTAAGATTAATTTCATGATGCATTGCCTAATGTGATCCATGGAATCACTTATGTCGATGACCGACTTCATAAACAGGTTTTGAAAACACCCGATCAACTTGTCTGTTATCTTCTCGTGCTACACAAGTCTCCTTCCATGAGATCTGTGAGAGAAAATATCTGGTTGAACTATCTATGTTTAATCATATTTCTATGAAATAATTTTTTATTGCGCTCCCCCGCCTTGAGCCATTGAGCCTTGGATTTTTTCATCCACAGGATTTCCTCCTGCTTTTTTCGTTGTTCAAGGTCATTTAGAAACTCCCCCACTTGGGAAGCCAGGTCCTCCGAGCACCTATCCTAAATGATTTGTTGTTGGATTGACCGCATGGAGTTTTACAACCTTTTTTTTTCCTGATGTATATTATCAAAATCTAGGAAATTCCATTCCTTGATTTTCCCTTTTAGTTCCTTCAATTTGAGTTGTCAAGTTTCCTTTAAATTCCTTCTCCTTACTCTAATTTATTTCCACCATGCTTCCATTTTAGTCATGAATTGAACCTATCCAACCAAAAGGACTCGAATAAGAAAGGATGATTACGAGGGGCCATTCGTAAATCGATCTCCAGACAAATAGGCCAGTGATCTGATCCAAGATAGGGGAGGTTTGAGGCTTGGAAAAAGAGATCATGTTGAAGAATATCATAAAAAATGAGCAATGATCTAGTTGCGAAGCAATCTAGTGCTTACTTCGCCGCCGATTGTTCCATGTGTAGGTTCCATTCACAAAGTTTGCGTCTTTGATGCCCAGATCTTGGATTATCTCTTGGAAAGATAAGGAGATTTGGTCTAGCCTTCTGAATCCTCCCTTCTTTTCTCCGAGGTCCCTGATCAAGTTCAAATCACCGCTAGAATCCAATTAGCACTTCCCAACAGATCTTTTAGGTACCTCAAGTTTCCTAAGAAACCCATCTTTGCCCCTGGCAGCGTCATGCCATAAACACCAGTAGGTCATATTTTTTCAGCAGAGCCGATGCATTCACACTGACCTAAAAGGGCGTTGTGGTAGGCCATCTAGTTCTGGAAGGAAATAAATCTGGAATCCCAGAGGATTCCCAAATCGCCGACACAACCCCTTGCATCTAATGTTATACATTCCACCATGGGCCAGGTTTTTCTTGTGATTTCACTAAGCTTTTCCCATGTTACTTTCATTTCCTGAAGTATGATGATATCTGGTTTCTATTTTTGGATTTGATCTTTCAAGTACCTCAACTTACCCTTAGATTTGAGGCCTCTTATGTTCCAAGAGACTAACTTCATTGAGGAAGGGATGGGATAGATCATTGGTAGTACTCTGTCAGGATGTTGGCCTATCCTAAGTTGACTAAGATTGCCCCTACTTCCCGAATCACCTTGCTAGTGAGTCACCTCCCTTTCTTCCTAGAATTCGATCCATATTCCACCCTTCTGCTAGATGCATCACCTTCCCGGATGGAAAGGGTCATTTGAGGGGGGGGGATCCAGTTGAGATTGGCGTCGCTCCAGTCCTTGTATATTTGGTGGAATTGATCCAGCTAGTCCTGGGGAATTTATGCTAATGCATCATTAGTCCAACTACGAATATAGGCAACCATTACCCATTCATCAGATTTGAGTTGGTCCAATTTTACATCATGCTCCAAGGCATGGAGAACATGGGTGAGGACCTGTTATATTTCTTTGCCTGTTGTTTGCACATTCGAGGACTTACGTTTAGTTGGCTGCTTCTGCTTAGGGTTTTCTGGACCAACCTCAACCTCCATTGCTACTTGGGGTGGACGTACTTCTATAAGTGATGTTGGCTTCTCTTTCATGCTCGAATCAGCTAATGTGGAAAAGCGGTTGCTGGGTGGGTGACTAGGGGTCAACACAGAAGGTACCAACGCGTTCTAAGCTGGGCCTAATGGCACTTGGGAAGGAGGTCCTTTTCCGGGTGGAGGATGTCGCCTAGGTGTTGAAAATGCAACAAGATGATGGAGCTTAGTGGAAAGGAGTCGCCTTCACTAAGTGGGCCCGCAGGCTATTTTTGGCGCAAAGTCTATTTTTAGACTATGTCTAATTTTAGACATATGGATCATGGTCTATGAGTTGCAGGATGCTATTTGTGGATGATTGGTCATGTTGGTAAAAATAGATGGACTTCTATTTTTAGACATATGGGCGGTTTCTATTTTTAGACTGCCAGGCTAAAAATAGAACAGTCGAATATTATTGTCTCATAATAATATTTGGACTATAAACATTATCTTATCCTCTTGGAGCACTTTAGTTTGAGCTACGGATGTGGCACATGCAGCTGCCAGAAGGAAATACGCTTTTCTTGTGGGTCAGTTGAGCTATTGCATGATGGACTTCAGTTAGAACTCATGTGGTTGAGTTTGGTGGAGTTGATTGAGGAGTTGATGGAGTTGTGTTCAGTTTGACTTGGGTGAACTAGTTGTATTTTAGTCTAACTAAAGAATACACTAGTGATGAGTTGTGTGAATTAATTATTAATTAATTCACTAATTATTAACTCATAAATTAACTCAAGAATACATCAGTTAACTCGGTGCATGGACAGTTCAGTGGAGAAAAGTGTTAGAGGTGAGTGAAAGGGCAAGACAACTGTCAGTTGTGACTATAGTTGTGCATGAGATCTTGCACAATCAATGGGATTGAGTAATTCCAATGAGGATTGCATGGTTTAGCCAAGGAAATACGAGTTTGCTTCAGCCACTCATCCATTCTCATGCAAGATTGCGCAGTGGAGGCAGGCAAATAGTGGAGGAGATTTGAGGCATCAGATCTGAGCTAGTTTGTGTGTAACAGGTGGAGATAGTACTGATTACTTGCGAGGAGTATTGTACTATGTATTGTTACATGTTCTCAATCATTATAATATATAGATAGTGTGGGGTTTTCAGCTGTATGCTTTCCCCGAGTTACATACTGTGTTAATGTGTGCATGCGATTGATGTTTCATTGTTTTTAATTCCGCAAAATTGATGATCAACGTAGAGGAGGTTATGTATTATGCATGCATTCCGAAATAGTGTATAATCAGGATAATCTCTGTGAATAAGTGTTTATTATTCAAAATTTCTACATGGTATCAGAGCAGAGTTGATCATCAGATCTATTATTTAGAAAGTGATTACATTTTATTTCTTCAGGCAGAGTCTGTAATCGGGCCAGGTAGCCTCTGGATTCATCCTTCTTTTGGAAGGTGAGATATCCGGTGAATGCCCATACAGGCAATCTCTGTACGAGAAATACTTTGTTCTCACGAATTTCAGATCAGAAGCGGTTGAGTTTTGAGCTGGTGGAATTCGAATTTGCAATAGTGTTTTCTTGGTGTCAAAGTTGAAATGTCTTTCAACGGATTGCGATTGGAGTATGCCCTTGAAGGCAGATCGAATTATATTGCATGGAAAGACAGGATGGAGGTGGTGTTAGATGACAATGGGTTGAAGGAGTTCATAGATGCTGAGGTCCCAAAGCTTACTAATGCTGCTCACGTTGAGGTTTGGCAAAAGAAGACAGCAAAGTGTCAAAGGATTCTATTGGAGGGCGTGAAGGATCACATTGTATCCAGCCTGCATGGAAAGGCTTCTCCATACTTGATGTGGAAAGTGTTGACAGATTTATTCCAAAGCAAGAGCGACTAGAGGAAGTTGGCACTCAAGGATAAACTCAGAAACATAAAGTGTGAGAATGGAGACAGTATGCCCAGGTATCTCACGAAGTTCACCCAGTGCCGGGATGAGCTGGGAAGTGTGGGGGTGACTGTCGATGATGAGGACTTGGTGAGCTTGGCTCTCCTTGGTCTTCCGAAGAGTTGGCATTCCTATCAGGACTCTGTCAATGGTCGGGAGAAATTGCCAGGATGGGAGAGACTTTGGTCGGATCTTGTGCAAGAGGAGATCAGACAGAGCACTAGAGACAGTTCTTCATCCATGCATGATGAGGAGAACTGTGCCTTAGCGAGTAAGGTGAAGAAGGGGAAGGAGAAGGGTTCTCTTTCCGAATCTAGTTCTTCCAATGATGGGAAGAAGGTTGACAAGTCGAAGGTGAGATGCTTTCATTGTCATGAGTTGGGCCATTATGCTACTAATTGCCCAAAGAAGAAATCCAAGAAGGGATCTGGGGAAGGATCTGAAGGTGAGGCACTTGCTTCGCAGTTTGAGTTGGATTTCACACTCTTCGCATGCATGGTTTCATTCATGGTGGGAAGTAGTTGGTTTCTTGACAGTGGAGCTTCTTTCCACATGATCAGTGACAAAAGTTTGTTCAGTACTTTGGAGGAGAATGATTTCCAGATACTCATAGTGATGGGTAATGATGAGAAGTATAGTGTCTCAGGTGTGGGCACGGTTATTTTTCAGAGGGAGCATGGAGCTCGCCTTACCTTGACCGATGTCAAGTATGTACCAGGACTGAAGAGAAACTTGGTGTCGATTGCGATGCTGGAAGACAGAGGCTATGATGTAGTCTTCAGTAAGGGAAAGGTTTTCCTTAGACACATCATCACTAGACAGGTGAAGCAGATTGGTTCATGGGTCAAGAACCTGTATGCTCTTGAGGTTCAAGATGCATGCAAAGCCTTGAGCATCGAGGCAACTGATGGAGACTTGGTGGTTGAGAGGGAGCGTATATTACCTCTCAACATGCAGAGCCAGAAGAAGTCTCAGATGATTGTGGAGGAGCCACGATTGGTGCAGCAGCTTCAGGAGGTTGTGGAGTAGCCACAACAAGGGAAGCTGAGAGGAGATCGAGTAGAGACATTTACTCATGCAGAGACCTCCAGTAGGGGGAAACTTCGAGCCAGGTGGGCTGAGGGATCGCATGCAGCCATACCTCCAGGTAGGAGGTGGGGTGATGTGGATTGATCGTCCCAAGGAGGAGGGGCAGGATCCTTAAGGTACCCAATCTCTTGGATGAGGCCTTGCTACGGGAGCCCCAATGTGGAGTAGCAGGAACTGACTGATTGGGTAGAGACAGATGCGGATGGAGTGGCAGAGAGAGCGACAGTGCAGGGAATCCCAGGACAGCACATAGCTAGCAGGCTGTAGCAATGCGAGAGGCACAAGTGTTTTGCACAGTGCTAGGTGGCACAGAGAAGTGTGCAATGGTGCGAGATGCATGGAGATATTGCAGTAGCGCAGATGTCAGAGAGGGAGCGCTTGTCAACAACAGGTAGAGCTTCAGCATCAGAGTATGTTCCTAGCCCAACATAGTGGTTAGTTGGGAGTGTTTTTGTTCCAAGTGTTGTTGGAGCAAGTGGACCAGGCAAATGTGTTGCATGCAGAACATTCCAGAGTTGCAGGATAAGGGTTGCAGATAATCCATATCTTGTTGAGAGGGAGTGTTGAAAATGCAACAAGATGATGGAGCTTAGTGGAAAGGAGTCGCCTTCACTAAGTGGGCCCGCAGGCTATTTTTGGCGCAAAGTCTATTTTTAGGCTATGTCTATTTTTAGACATATGGATCATGGTCTATGAGTTGCAGGATGCTATTTGTGGATGATTGGTCATGTTGGTAAAAATAGATGGACTTATATTTTTAGACATATGGGCGGTTTCTATTTTTAGACTGCCAGGCTAAAAATAGAAGAGTCGAATATTATTGTCTCATAATAATATTTGGACTATAAACATTATCTTATCCTCTTGGAGCACTTCAGTTTGAGCTATGGATGTGGCACATGCAGCTGCCAGAAGGAAATACGCTTTTCTTATGGGTCAGTTGAGCTATTGCATGATGGACTTCAGTTAGAACTCATGTGGTTGAGTTTGGTGGAGTTGATTGAGGAGTTGATGGAGTTGTGTTCAGTTTGACTTGGTTGAACTAGTTATATTTTAGTCTAACTAAAGAATACACTAGTGATGAGTTGTGTGAATTAATTATTAATTAATTCACTAATTATTAACTCATAAATTAACTCAAGAATACATCAGTTAACTCAGTGCATGGACAGTTCAGTGGAGACAAGTGTTAGAGGTGAGTGAAAGGGCAAGACAGCTATCAGTTGTGACTATAGTTGTGCATGAGATCTTGCACAATCAATGGGATTGAGTAATGCCAATGAGGATTGCGTGGTTCAGCCAAGGAAATACGAGTTTGCTTCAGCCACTCATCCATTCTCATGCAGGATTGCGCAATGGAGGTAGGAAAACAATGGAGGAGATTTGAGGCATCAGATCTGAGCTAGTTTGTGTGTAACAGGTGGAGATAGTACTGAGTACTTGCGAGAAGTATTGTACTATGTATTGTTACATGTTCTCAATCATTATAATATACAGATAGTGTGGGGTTTTCAGCTGTATGCTTTCCTCGAGTTACATACTGTGTTAATGTGCGCATGCGATTGATGTTTCATTGTTTTTAATTCCGCAAAATTGATGATCAACGTAGAGGAGGTTATGTATTATGCATGCATTCCACAATAGTGTATAATCAGGATAATCTCTGTGAATAAGTGTTTATTATTCAAAATTTCTACACTAGGGACTTCCTTAAAGCCATCAGGGGAGGGAATCGGGGCAGATCAATGACTTGGTGGGGGAAATCGTGAAATAGGTGTCCATACTCGTGATATAGTCTACATTTGAAGGGAACGTGCTCATAGTCTAGAGGTTGAGACTAGATTTCATATTGGTAATTTATTTCTACAAATTCTGGCAGGGGTTGGGATATATTAATGTACACGTAGTTGCGGGCGTAAGCAGAGAACCTCTGACGCCGAGTGATATTTGAGACTTGAACAAAATCATCAATTGAGTTTCCAATCGATTCTAGAATGTCCATTTCCTAGAATTCCTCTGGCAGATAATACAGTCGCACCCAAGTGGGAGCTGCAAGGAACTATTCCTTTCCTGGGTTATAATAAGGTTCCCAATGCTACATAAAGAGGCCATAACTATTCATAAAATAAGGCCCATTGTCCAGAATGTGCTTGTGTTCCTCCAGGTCTTCAAAGATGACTATATAGAAGCCCTTTGCTTAGAGGTGGAGGTAAAATGGGGCTTTCGGCTGCCATTGGAGTTGGATCCAACATAGTATGTCTACTTCTCAGGGCCAAATTCCCATGAATTTGAAAATGATGGAATGATATTGCATGAACTACCTAGATTGATCAAGGCGATGATTCATGATCACTACTCGGGGATTTTTTGTGGCCGTAGTGAGGCATTGACCTTTCAAGCACGTTTGCCATTGGGTTTCCAACGCCGATGATTCAGGTTGTTTACCTTTAGCATTTTATGTGCTTGTTGAGGAACTTGCATTTGAGTAATGGACACTTGTTAAAATGGCATTGAAGGAGGGGGATGATCACCCTCCCCTGGGAGGGCTTCACATGGGACCGAAAAATCAAAAGGTGATGTCAGGGAAAGCGGTAGAGATGTGTGTGAACAAGAAACTGGGCACTGTAGAATGCAAGCAACAGGTATGAACCCTTGCACAACATAACCCTAGCACAGTGAAACCCTAATAGAGCTATATTTACTTGCCTATTAAAGATTAGTAAAATTTGTCAAAATTTCTACACTTTAAAAATAAATTCCATCCTAAAGTGATTAAAAAAACGTGTTTCCATAACCAAATTTATATCTTTTTCCATGTATAAATTTACCATTTCCCCTACAACTTCCCATTATGTATATCTGTTTTTTCCTTGTAGTTATGTATTTGTTATGTTATTTATTTGTTTGAAGAGTTTGATATAAAAATCCAGTTACTTCTCAAATTTCCATATTAAAATTCCAATTATAAATGGAGTTGTTTGGATTTGAAATTCTGCACTGTTTTTTTCAAATGTATTAAGGTATTTTTCGTAAAGGAGTCTATATGGATTTATAAGTGCCTGTATGGATTTATGGGTTTTTATTCAATAAAAAACCATTGTGAATTGCCAGATATAAACAACCATTATGAATTGCGAGGGGTTGCCCATGTGACGTCAACCAAAACAGGGAGTGGGGGAGGGTCCACAATCATGGTTCCAACTCGAAGTTCTAGTTGATTAATTGAACAACATAGAATCCCTGGTATAATCGCACAACTCTTGTGAATTGCAAGGGGGCTCCCTCTGTAACATTAGTGAAAGGGGGGGTCTGCAGTGGATATAGACTGTCAATCGAATCAACAATTTCTACTCATTAGAGCCTTTGATCAATCGTACACTCCGAAGTATTCCTTATGGAATGGTAAAACACTTACACAGTGATACACACTTGATCCTTTCCTTACATCCTGACAAATCACTTATACAATGATCCTCACTTGAACTCTTCTTGTATGGGGATACTTGCAACCCTGCCTTTGTGGTTGGGTTTCAATATGGCATGAATGCTTGGTGCACATGCTTAGATGTAGTTGACGTGATCTGTATTCCAATTCTTGTGCTACAAAACTATAATCAAAACTAATCTACAACCACAATGCCTATGTTTGGGTTCCTACAAAAGAGAACTAAGATCCATCGAAATAAACCAATGGTAGAAATACATCTACAATCACAACCCAAACATGATACCTAGATAATCACTAGTATCTTAATAATAACTTATTTTTAATTTTCATTCATTAAAAATTAATAACAATGAGGATTGCATAGTTTATTCACACTGTGCAAGAGCTCTCATGTTCCTCCTTGAGCTCTGTGTGCTCTGTTCTCCCGTACTACCTCTTATTTTCTGCTCCTAAAAACCCCTCCTACCACCACACATATATTACACATGCATACTTTGTATATATTAGAAAATATCCAGATAGAAGAAAAAAAGTGTTTGGGCATCTATCCCAACACTACAGACACATCAACCTAACACTTATCATTTTGACAAAGTACTAGCTCACCAAAACAAACTAACCACCTAGATTCTTCTAGAATATGGACACTTTCATTTACATCAAATTGCCTAATTTTGTATAAATTAGATTGGAGGGAAATGTTTTTCCCTTTCAAGATTACATGACCCCCTTGGGCCTAAACAAAATGGATTGTCTAGTGTTGATTCTCCTACATTAGACTCCCTAGGTGGAAATTTTATGACCTCCTGGTCATATGTCGTCATATTTGTTGTAGTATTATTGGATACCATACTTTGTGTTGTTCCTAGTCATGGGCTTGTTCCAATTATTATGTTGTTATCTTTAATGTTATAGGTTCGCATACCATGTTTTGTCATGGTATTGTCACTTTGTTTGATAAATCCTTTACATCTATCTCTATTCTTCTATTTTTTACCTCCTTCCCTTGGAGTATTATGACCTTTTCTTTGGTCATTATTGTTCCCATTCTGCCACCATTATATAAAGGTTGTTTTTTAACCAAAACATAATATATCCAATTTGCTACTAATTTATGCTCTTCCATATGTTTTACAAAAAATTATATCAACTATGATTTTAGTTTTACAACTCATGGGACCTTGGAAAAGCATCATTGTCGCATATTCTTTTCGCAAAAACTTCACTGTGATTATGCACCATTGATTTGATGCTCCTTCACTGCCATTTTCCTAAACTGTCCTTTCTTGTTTGATAAGTTGTATGTTTTCTTCAATGTAGGGGTTCACATCCTCTTTTAGGACCCTGTATGTTTTGCACAAGTTCAAGTTGCCTTCAAATGGTTGTTCTATTTCTAAAGTCTTCTCTCTGCCCTTCTCTTTAACTGTCCTTCCTTAGATTGTTTCTTCCTTCAATATGCCAATGAAGGAATATTCTACCATATCTAATGCCTTCTTCCTCATTTCCTTAGGGAGTTGGACTTTTTTTCCTCCCTCTTTGAATATTTTCTTGCTTCATGTAAATTTGTAAAATATTTATTTCCCCATCAATTATGTAGCTGCATTGTTTCCTCCATATTTCCCTTTCACCAATTAGGGTACTAGGGGAAAAGCATGTTGGGCTTGAGAAATATGTCTCATTGATCTTTCTATATAGACTTGTTAGGCCATATTTTTCAAATGGAAGAAGTCACACAATTAACATAACTCCACAAGAATAAACCTTAGCTAATGTACCATCATATCCCTTATGGCTAAAAGCCTCAAGTGCCATAGAATTTGGTTTTCCACCAATCATGTGCGAGAGTCCATATTCCATTAATTGTTGGGGTAAGGCACTTAATCCAAAATCTAATATTTTCAAGTTTCCCTGTGAATTGAGGAGAAAATTCCCAAGCTTTAAATCCATATGGTAAACACCCTTACTATAAAAGTAATCAACATCATCAATAAGTTGTTGGAAATATTTGTGTGCCTCCGTTTCAATGATCCATTGTTGATGAAAAAATTATCAAATAGTTCATCTCTAGTGACAAAATTCCAAATAACATAGGTCTTTTTCTGACTCATCAATACCTCATGCTTCAGTATTATATTTGGTTTATTATCATATGAATTTTCCTATGTAGGAACTTTCTGAATTCAAAGTTTTGTGCCTCTTTGGAAAAACCATAATACACACTTGATGCTCCTTTACCATGTTCATTATTTGGGTTTGAAATGTTGGTGAAGGATTCCTTAACCTTGTTTTCTTATTGAGCTCTGTTGTTGTCATAAGAGATAACCTTTTACTCCCCACCCTTCAACATACTTTATTATTCATCAAGCAAAGACTTATCTACTAAAGGTAAACCCATTACCTTAGCATCTGCAACTTCCTTCCTTGCATGTTCACTGGGAATCACATTCCCTTTCACTATCACAAATCTACTTCCCTTCATTTCATTCACTCAATCCTCCTTGGCTTTGTCTCTTAGAGACAATTCTACCTTATCTTCTTCTTTTGTGACAACCTTTAATGAATTTCCTCCTTCATTACTAACAAAGCCCGCATTCACAAAAACCTTGTCAAATTTAAAATTGCAAGGTTCTCTAGTGTCATCCTCTATCATTAGCTTTTTCTATTGTTTTTCATTTTTCACATAATCCATGAGACATTCCATCAATCTCCTCTGCTTATCTTCACCATCATTTTCACCCAAGAATGCTCCTTTTTCTGGTTCACAGAGGCACACATTCGCTCCCTCATACTCAATTTTCCTAAGTTCTTTATTTTCTAATGAGACACTCAAACTGTGCTTTAGCTTCTCTTGCAAAATAATCCATTTGACCTTTTTCCTCCTTAATACCCAACCATGTCTCTGGTCTCCTTCAATTTCTTGTAGCAACTACATCACTATGCTAAGCCTTTCCTTTAACTCAACAAATTCATTGTCAAATTCCTCTTGATTCATCCTTCCCCTTATGCCATGTGCTTTGGTGTCTTCTTTTCCTCTGTTGTGGCATGCACTTGAACCTTTGTAAATACCATTGATAGCCATTTTTATTCCTTATCTGTGAACTTCCTGTGGCTCACTGTGAGGTGCAATCAAGCCCCAGTAACAAGTATTTTCCATTAACCTGTTACCCCAATACCTCAGCAAGCCTTCCCTATAGCTTAGCTTTTTAGTATTCATGTAGTTATCTCCTCTAGAACCTCCTAAGCACTCCTTTATCTTATGAGATTCTACACGTACTACCCACCTCTTGAGAAATTCACTTGTCCTCCTCCTTTCCAACCTCAGTTGGAACTTGTTAAAGTTATTTTCCATGATCCTTAATAACATCACTTGTTCTCTATTATATCTCTTCTAATTGTAGTCAATGCCACCATATTTTCTTCCACTATTACTACCTGCAGTTGTCAACTTCTTCACTAGGTTAAAATAAAACCAAAAGACCTGGTTTCCTTGTCAAGTCTCCTCAACACTGAAATCCACGATTCTTATTCATTTAGTGCTCTATTATGCTTGGGATGCACTCCTCCAAATCTTCTTATTGCTTGGCTAGGAATATCATTAATTTGCGTTATTCCACCTCCTCTAGATTTTTTCTCTTTCCCCAATCCCCATTCTAAGGTTCTAATTCCTTTTTCTGCTTGTAATGTTATAATACTACCAACAACCTTTGCTTTCAATAAACTCCCTTAGCATGCGGTTACAGGAAATTAAAAATTCCTATAACTAATAACACAAAGCATTTCTTGTTATACTCAACTATAATTTATCACACAAACTACATTTCTAGTTGTTACTCATGCAAATATATGACAGCCTCATCATCCTATCACATGATAGACTCTAATACACATAGATTCATTCTGAATTTGGACCTTGACTTCGTTAAATAAGAGGTCTGCTTACATGATTTAAGAACATGTAACTAAATCTCAAAACTCCTACCTTTAAGTATTGAATTTATCATGCAAGCAACATATATAGTTTAAATTACAGAGATTGAAATTGTGAGTTTGTTTATTCAACAACTCAATTAAAATTTTCACCATTTGACTACATACTAAATCACCATTCTAACAAAGTTTGTTCAATGGTTAACTTACCAGCCATCTCAGGATCTAAGTGTAGCAATTTTTACCCCTTTACCGATTTTAACCATGATCTGGGCACATTCTTTGAATCCTCCACAAGTATTATCTTTAATCTCGCTCCTTGGCTCACTCTCTCCTCCACAAGGAATTTATTCAAATATTTTGGCTTTTCAATTTCTCTCTAGTCACTTCTCAATCCCTAAAGGGTGTTACTGGAAAATAGAATTAATATCCATGGATAAACCATTGGCAAAGATACATTTGTAATCATAACCCAAACATGATACCAAGAGAATCACTTGTTCTTAATACGAACTCAGTTTCAATTATGATTCATTAAACATTAATAACATTGAGGATTACATAGTTTATATTCACACTATGTAGGGGTTCTTGTGCTCCTCCTCGAGCTTTGTGTGCTCTATTCTCCCCTACTAACTCTTATTTCCTCTGCACCTAAAATCCCCTCCTACAAGTACACATTTATTACACTTGTATACTTTTTACAAACGAGAAAATATATAACAGAACCAAATGTTCAGACATCTATACCAACTCTATAGACACATCAACCTAACACTTGTAATTTTGACAAAGGCCCATTTGGACAAAACACCAACTCACCAAAACAATCTAACCACCCCGATTATTCTAGAATATGGACACTTGTGTTTACATCAAATTTCCTAATTTTGTACAAATCAGATTGGAGGGAAATGTTTTTCTCTTTGGATATCACATGACCCCCTTAGGCCTAATCAAAATGGATGACCTGGGATTGATGCTCTTGCATCAATTTTCTTCTCATCCTCCTCAACAATATCAAACATCATAGAATTCCATGGATAAACCCTCAACTAGCACATAATGAAAAATAAAAATTGGATCAATGCCAATATCAATTACTAAATCTATAAGGGACATCCTATAATGCCAAGCTATATGAAAATTAATAGATTTATGTTCTAGGGGTTTCCTAGTTCTATTAACAAGTGATGAAGCTTATTACGTGATAAAAATGACTTTGGATATGTGTGATGCAGGTAGAAAATTTAAAACGTGCACTAATGATAAGGTTACAGAATCAAGATGTATATGAGAGTGTAGTTGACCACTTTGATTACAATTTGGCGAAGGGATTTGCTCCTTATCTCAGTTCTTGGTGGATTTTCAACATTCCACACTCCTTAATTGTTTGGTATGGGCCACCACATGGGACTTGTTGACAAAATGGATCCATATTCTTTGGCTTGTATTTTATTACATTTTGAGTATATGAAATCTATGCCCTTTATCATGGTTGAGAAATGGAAACTTGGTTGGAAATACCCCAAGGGAAGGATAATACCTATTTTGAATGACATGCCTTCTTAATTGAAGGGGTGACACATACATTGAAATTGGTATAGTGCCATGCTTTATGAATGTAGAATCATTGATCCAAGGGGATTTGGGTGTTCAACAAATTGGTCAAGGAAATCGGGTCTTACATTATATCAATAGTTTCTAAGGGGATAACACTCTCCTAATAAGTTCCTCCTTGTGTCTCTATGCATGCAAGCATTAATATAACTATAGCCTTGCATTTAGTAGAGAGCCTCTTACCTATGTAGCCATACCAATCCTTAAATTGGTGTAACCATGTAACCCCATGAATTATTTTCTAGCTTCGTAGCCTTATTTCCATTTCCATCTCTCTAACCCTATTCATAATCCATTAAGTAACATTAATGAATGACCAATTGAACATATTGATTCAAAATCCATCAAGTAACATTAATCTATCAACAAACAACCAATTAAACATATCAATGGATTGATTGTAACATCAAATATAGGAACAATGGAAGACCTTCATTGTGATTTCGCATAGTAGTTGTACCTATATCATTATTTTATATCAATTCTATGTATTTTAGAAGAATACTAGTTGCTTTATATTAATATTAGTTGCTTCATATTAATTCTATGTACATTAGGAGAATATTGGTTAGCTCATGTCCATATAAATTATTAAAACCACATCATTTTTCCATCAACATTTCCTTATTATGTGTTGTTTTTGAAAAAAAAGTGTCTCAATAGCAACTCTGAAGCTAATTGTCAAGTAAGGGTAGACCAAGCAGTTGAGGTGGACTGTTAACTCCTCGAAATGACATGCTTAGCCTATACTGATTAGGCTCAAAGAGTAGGCGGCCCCAAGGAATTTTCACTCCGTCCACGGTCAATACAGGACACCTCGCCTCTTACTCCCAATATGAAGTACTTCAATGACGTAGCATATTTTTGTGAATGCACTTTATTTAGAAATGATCCTAAAAACCTAATTCGTAAAACCTTTCATGTGAATACATAGCTATTAGTCAAATAACACATGTGGCATAGGAGATCATGCAACCATCCTCGTGATTATCACATAAACTCGATTTTAATCAATAGATAACATCACATGGATCTTTTTCGAAGACAAATATTTCCTTTTTACTATTTTTTGAGTTTTTAGGTTGATAGCCCAACCACTAATCATCAAGCTCAAAAAGCACCCTTGAAATGATCTGTAAACCATCGTGGATATTCCACTGGACAGTTCGTTACAAAGGATCTGATAATATTATATTAAAAATATGAGATTCTACACTATTACAGTTTTATTTAATTTCTAGATCTGTAAAATTAATTGTAATTAGTGCATGCATGTAAAAGTAAATCAAGCAGAAAAGTAGAGAATGAAAAAATAAGCCAACACACACATAATACACAATATATGCTCTCTAGGAAACCCTTTTGGAAGAAAATCCAGCTAGAAGGTGAGGCTGCTTCGCTCTCTTTCTCTGTTTGCAAATATGGTTGCAGATACAAAGAAGTAATGTGATGAAAACGAATTCTGGGGTCTCTTCGTTTTCAATATTTTTTACAAATCCGACCTTGGGACCTGTGGGTTATGGGTCCACGAAACCCATCTGAGACTTCTCACAGTCTCCTTAACATGACTGCGCAGCACTTTCCATTGTTCCAACCACAATGAAAGGCATCTCTCTGGCCTCGTTCTCGTTCTTGGCGCAATTTCCACAGCCTTTTCGATTGCTCCAACTTTTCAATAACAGCATCTACCACCTCTTGAGTAGTACTATCCCCTCCAAGATCTTTTGTGCAGAATTTCCCTTCTTTGATGACGCCCATAACAGCTTGTTCCAACCGGTCTGCAAATGAAAGGAAACTGCAAACGCCGCAGCATCATTGCCGAAGATAATAATAATGCCACTGGGTTGGTTTTCTTCTTGACAACCAACCTTACATTCCCAACATTCCCAGCAGAGGCTCCTTGTTCAAAAACAGCATGGTCAGCACCAACATTTCCTCCCGACATAACCCCAGTGCCACCTGCAATACCAGCTGACGTATTTGCCACCAAATTACCATACAGATTTGGTGTAACCATAACATCAAATTGTTCAGGCTTTGAAACAAGTTGCATACAACAGTTATCAACAATGATCTCATTATACTTTATGCCAGGGCAGTTCTTTGCAACCTCACGGCAAGACTCCAAGAAAAGTCCATCAGCAAGCTTCATTATATTTGCCTTGTGCACTGCTGTCACCGTCCTCCGATTGTTGAGATAAGCATACTCAAAAGCATACTTTGCAATCCGCTCTGAACAAAACTTTGTTATCACCTTGAGGCTTTCGACCACACCAGGGATGACCTCGTGCTCCAGAAAAATAAAACAAAAACGCTGGCAACTAACTCAGTGAAAGAACATACACAGACACAAGTTCACATAAAACACTTTTTTTTTATTATGTACAAACTCAGATTACAATTTTAAGGCATCTCAGCCTTAATCCAGATTTCTCCGGCAACTACATTTTTGCCCTCTCTCGTAGGCACAGGTTTTTCCTCTTTTTTTTCTCTCTTTCTCTCAGTTCTTATTATCCATACATTCAGTTTTTAACTGATTTTTAACTAAAATTAGTTCATTAACCGAATCTTGCTCAAGGTTGGCCTGGTTGTCCATGTCGTTGTCCACTTGTCTTCTTCCTCTAATTTTTTTTCATTGAGAGTTCCGATGCTCCTGCATCAGACTCCCGAGGTACAAAAATTATGACCTCCTGGTCATATGCTCCCGAGGTACAAAATTATGACCTCCTGGTCATATGCTTTTCCTGAGCAATTCTACCCACTGTTTCTCTTCTTTAGTGGAACTGCCTTCTGTGAGCTGCAACCAAACCTCTACAATAGCAAGTCCTCCCTGCTACCAGATGCCCTACCAAGCTTCTCAGCTGAGCTTAGTCCTCTCAGCATCTCCGCGGTTCTCTCCTCTTAAACCAATTGAGCGCTTCTACTCTAGGTTTGTTGCGATCTTCTCACCTTCACAAAATAAAATTTAAAAAAACTACAAGCTTACAAATCTTCAACAAACTGTACCTCCTCTTTTTTCGTACCTCTTCTTTCTTCACATGCAAAAAAAAAACTCCTCTCCACAGGAAATCTTTTCCCGCTCTGACACCACTTGATGAAAACGAATTCTGGGGTCTCTTCGTTTTCAATATTTTTTACAAATCCGACCTTGGGACTTGTGGCTTATGGGTCCACGAAACCCATCTGAGACTTCTCACAGTCTCCTTAACATGACTGTGCAACACTTTCCATTGTTCCAACCACAATGAAAGGCATCTCTCTGGCCTCGTTCTTGTTCTTGGTGCAATTTCCACGACCTTTTCGATTGCTCCAACTTTTCAATAACAGCATCTACCACCTCTTGAGTAGTACTATCCCCTCCAAGATCTTTTATGTGGAATTTCCCTTCTTTGATGACGCCCATAACAGCTTGTTCCAACCGGTCTGCAAATGAAAGGAAACTGCAAACGCCGCAGCATCATTGCCGAAGATAATAATAATGCCACTAGGTTGGCTTTCTTCTTGACAACCAACCTTACATTCCCAACATTCCCAGCAGAGGCTCCTTGTTCAAAAACAGCATGGTCAGCACCAACATTTCCTCCCGGCATAACCCCAGTGCCACCTGCAATACCAGCCGTCGTATTTGCCACCAAATTACCATACAGATTTGGTGTAACCATAACATCAAATTGTTCAGGCTTTGAAACAAGTTGCATACAGCAGTTATCAACAATGATCTCATTATACTTTATGCCAGGGCAGTTCTTTGCAACCTCACGGCAAGACTCCAAGAAAAGTCCATCAGCAAGCTTCATTATATTTGCCTTGTGCACTGCTGTCACCGTCCTCCGATTGTTGAGATAAGCATACTCAAAAGCATACTTTGCAATCCGCTCTGAACAAAACTTTGTTATCACCTTGAGGCTTTCGACCACACCAGGGATGACCTCGTGCTCCAGAAAAATAAAACAAAAACGCTGGCAACTAATTCAGTGAAAAAACATACACAGACACAAGTTCACATAAAACACTTTCTTTTTTTTATTATGTACAAACTCAGATTACAATTTTAAGGCATCTCAGCCTTAATCCAGATTTCTCCGGCAACTACATTTTTTCCCTCTCTCGTAGGCACAGGTTCTTCCTCTTTTTTTTCTCTCTTTCTCTCAGTTCTTATTATCCATACATTCAGTTTTTAACTGATTTTTAACTAAAATTAGTTCATTAACTGAATCTTGCTCAAGGTTGGCCTGGCTGTCCATGTCGTTGTCCACTTGTCTTCTTCCTCTAATTTTTTTTCATTGAGAATTCCGATGCCCCTGCATCATAATGTCTGTGGCCTGTGGGCTACTACAGTGCACATATCCTCTCTGTGTTCTCAGCCTCCTATCTCTTGTGGCTATCTTTTCTCAACTATGGAACAAAATACTCTCGAAAGAATGGAATGCCTCTTCCTCCTAATGGCCCGTTATAACACAACCCGATAGCCTACTAGTGGTTAAGTTTGACTACATCAACTCTTAACTAGAGTTACAAAATAAACTCTTCTAGATTCTTTTACATCAAAAACACGTGGCTAGCCCCTTTTCCATGAATAATGGGGGCTGACGCGACATCTTCCTAAACTATAGGTGTGAAAACAGGAAGGTCAACTTCTGAGTGGCATAACTTTGCATACAGACTCGATTGACGTGATTCTTGCGCCGTTGGAAAACTTTCCGTGTGTACAATAGCATGAAAAGGTGCTACATTTAAGAAGAAAAGTTTTACCACTAAAAAACGTCGTTTGATGCCTCCAAACACTCCCGGAAGGTTTCAGACCCCGTTTCGCCAAAATGGGTCCCACCAGTAAAAATGGTCCTGTGAGATGATTCCTCCACTTTTTCCACTCCAATTGCATCGAGATGGATGAAAAAAAATATAATGATCTAATTAAGATCATGAAATTAAGGTACCATTTGGAGAGCTAATACAATATATATTGAGATTGGGATTGGAAAGCCGAAAACATTTTGAAAATGAGAAGCATGGCTTAAAGAATTAGGTTGCAATTGGATGTGAGAGATATTTCCAAATTTCCTATTTTTATTTTTGAATATTTGAACTCTTTGGTAGATCAGTTTCACTAGTATGGATCCATTCTCATATATATCCCAACTTACAAGTTTGTTTAGTTTTTGCATTACATTTGTTGTTTTCTCCTCGTACTTCTTATTAGTTGATATTTATTCTATGATATTTCTACATTCATTATACTAAATTTATTATCCCCAACCAGCTTGTTTTTTAATTTTTTAATAAAAAATAAATTAGTTAAATATTTGATTTTACAATAACTGTTCTAATAGAATTTTCTTCTTAACATATTGGGTGATTGCAAACTTTAATACCTAGTATATATATATTTAACAGTTTGGGTGATTGCAAACTTTAATACCAAATATATATTTACCAACTTTTTAAGTGTTCAATTATAATGATAATTATGGGGTATGTATACATTAAATAAAATCAAATGTAAATATAAAAATTGAGAAGTTTGTAAACAATGAATGTCTATAGTGTTATTCTAAAAGAAAGAAAATGGTTCATTACAATCTAACTATTTTTATTTTATTTTTCCTTTGTGAGTTTGTTTATTTTCATGGCAAAGGACCCATTATAACAGGGTCAATTTTCAATGTAAATAAAACATAAACAATGTTTTGTTTATAACTATCTTCCTTGAATTGTTTAGGGGCTAGGGGAGATATGATAAAAAATATGGGGTGGTGGGAGATATTATGCAAGGGGTGACGAGGGATATTATGCAAAACAAATATTTTTCACACAATATCTCTCTCCACCCATGTTTTTCATCATATATCTTGCACCCTCAAACGTGAGGTGGGGTGTGAGGAGATATTAAGCGAAACATGGGGTACAATGATTTATTATACAAAACAAATATGCTTTGTATAATATTTTCCCCCACCCCAACCCATATGAGGGTAGGGGAAGGGTGAGATATTATCAAGATATTATACAAAACAAATATGTTTTGCACAATATCTCCCCCCATCCCATGTAGTGCATAATATCTTCCACCAACCCCACCCTCGTATTCTGCCCTCATATTATGAAGGTTGGGTTGGGAGAAAGATATTATGTGAAACATATTTGTTTTGCATAATATTTCCCCCTACCTCCACCTTCACCCTCATCTTCAGATTATGAGGATGGGGTGGTGGGAGACATTAAGCGAAACATATTTGTTTTGCATGATATCTTTGCCACCCAACCCATTACTAATGGGTAATTTGCATAGATGTTGTTCTTTCTAAATTGAATTAAGTGATAAGAATAATAAAGGAATCAAAGCATGGAAGTAAACATAATTTTTTAGTAAATCTTTTTAGCAATTTTGATTTATGCAATGAATTTCATAAATTAAATAAATGTTCATAAGAAAGTGTAAAACAACACATATGAATTGATATATCATCACATCTATGGGAATATGCATATACATATTTTGATCATTCAAATAATCGAAATCAAGCATACGTAGAAATATATTTTTCTAAACTTGAGGGAAATTAGTGCAATGTGGGATATGGATTCTAGTATAGTACCCCTTGGAGATGTGGAAATGCAACCAAAACACACTCTGCATTCATGAATCAACATGTCTTTGGGCATATGGACATGTATCTTTTGATTGCTCAAAAAATGGAAATCAAGTATATGCAAAAATAAATAAATAAATTCTACAGCTAAGGGAAATTAGTGTAAAATGGTAAATTCGTTGTAGTTGAGAAACCCTTGGAGATGTGGATATGCAAAAAAAATTCCAGAATCAACTCAAACATGTAACAAATCAGAGCAAGACAAGGAGGCACCCATAAATGTACCACCCATTCTCAATGTCAAATCGGATATTATTGATTAAATCTTAATCTAGCTCTCTAAAATTGAGTATCAGTTTGGTTGACACTGTAAATATGCATTCCCCCCTTTCTTTATTGGATCTTCAAGCTATATATGTGTGCATCATCCTCTTTTTTCATATGTTCAAGCTTTATACATATGCATCCTCCCTTTTGATTTAAATTTTCAAACTTTATATGTATCCATCTTCCTTTTCTGTTTACATTTAAAAACTAAGAGCAGAGACAACTGGACAAGAAAATTGCTTTTGTAGAGAGATACCCATACCATTCTTAAGAAGAAATGAAATACCACTTGTTAGAAAATTATATATTACAAAACAATGGAACACATAAAATATTGCAGAAATGTAAACACAGAAAACACATAAAACAAGAGAGACGCATATATACGTGGTTCACCCAATTTGGGCTACATCCACGGAGAAACAACCAATCCTTCCTTTTATATTATTTAGCAAAATGAAGAGATACAAGCTACAATAGATCCGCTGTAATTCCCTCTTCGCTCTCGCACAATCTCCTCTCCCTTTTTCGCTCAGAAAACACACCTACACAGACGCAATACAATTCGCTCATATATAGCGAGGGGTTTTCCTTCTAGGGCAAAAAACTCTAAATTAAACATAATTTCTACCGTTATATTTCCGCCTAATGGACCCAGATTGACTACGAAATTACAACATTTTACAAGGCAATTTTACATTTATTTTTAGCTTCGGGGGTGTTGCCCCCGATCCTCCGCTGTCGCCCCCCCGTACCCCTCTCCCCCGAACCCCCTGACAGCACACACTTACGGCGGCGTTGCTGCCACATTACGAACTGGGGTCCAATGCAGCGATACCTTTGAATAAAAAAGATATTCAGGCTCCACACCCAACACCACTCCTCAAAAGGCTATTTTAAAATAGTTAATGGTATACTATATATGTTTTTAATAATTCAATATTTATTAAATATATAATGAGCTAAATAATGCATAAAGTTGTATCTTAAAACTAGATTAGATCCATCTTAATTTTAGATCTACCAAGCCTAGAGAGTGACTAAATCTCTTCTCACTTTAAAATAAGTTTGCACCTCAGATTTGATCTCTCCCATGTCTTGGTTGATCTCTCTCATATCTTGGTAGATCTCACTAGGACTACATCTTCATCATGTCTAACTTATCACCCGAGGATAGCACAAGATTTGACCCCAAAACTTCCTCTCCCAAGTCTTGGTTGATTTCTCTCATATCTTGGTAGATCTCACTAGGACTACATCTTCATCATGTCTAACTTCTCACCCAGGGATAGCACAAGATTTGACCAAAACTTCCTGTAAGATTTCATTTCCACGGCCATTGCCAATTAAGCTACCCCAAACAAAAATACATTTATATTTATAATTAAATTAATTAATTTTATAAATACAAGTGAACAAACACTTATATTTATAATTAAATTAATTAATTTCATAAATATATTTTCATGCCTAAATTAATAAAATAATATAATCAATCATACATTTCCAATCATAATATAACACCATACATTTTTAATTAATAAAAAATAGTTTAAAAAATTTCCCAACTTTTGAAGAGAGGAGGGAGTATTATAAAGTTTGTGGACTTTCTGACCAAAACAAATATGATGAAAAAACATCTTGATACTTTGCTTCGCGTCCACGAAAGAAAGAGCGCACACCATTACTGTTTGAGGATGGATGAGATGCTTTGCCACGTGGAGATATTAATCATGTGAGTTAACTCAATGAGAAGGCATCCACAACACAAAATGAACGAATGCTTTTTAGTGGAACGAATGACCGACCCTTTACAACGAATGCTTTTCAGCGGAACGAATGACCGACAACATTTTCTCTTTTCGCCTTTTTTTAGCAGCACACCGGAAGGTTCCTCATGCCTAGTGAACTCAATTATTGGTGCCTGGCCCTCATGGATTCAAAGCAGAATTGAACTCGCTTAGTTTGGCACAGGGCTTCAACCCACTGGACTACTCATCGAACTAATAATCTCAGACTGATTATTATATTTCTCTACCTTGTTATTCAAAACAAAAAGAAAAACCAAAAAAAGAGAACCGAGACTCTCTGCATCGTTATTTTCTCTTACATAGTAGTTTTTTTCAGTGGAGGTGGATTCCCCTGTGACTCCAAGTACTTAAAGAGGGCTTGTGCCAAGCAGCGGCAGTGGTTTGGGGCTCGGCAATATCAGTGTGCAAAGCTTTCCGGGCATATCTGTTGAGTTTTATTCAGAATCTCATGGGTAATTCTGGTTCCCTTCCACGAGGTACGATTCCCAGTCAAATTGGGAATCTCTCAGAGTCCGGAGGAATCGCAGAATACGAAGATTTCAAGCCTCCTACAATCCAGGTGTTCTGAAAAAAAATATATTTTATTCTGTAGTGAATACATTTCATGCTCGTAGATCTGGGCTTCATAGGGATTTTTTTGGGAGTTAATGGCGTTTTTTCCAATCGTCGTACTTCCTTTTTGCAGACTTGGATTCTGAAGATTCACTGTTCGTGTGAGGGATGCCAGGAAAAGGTCAAGAGAGTTCTGCGGAACATCGATGGTAAGAATCGTTGCGATCCCGCATGTTTGCACATAATTAGTTTTGTTTTCTTTAGTGCAGGTCGCGTGTTCGAATCTTGTTATGGATATTTACTAACCATATGGCTCGTTGTTGCAGCTGTGCACACCGTCCGTATTGATCCTGGCGAGCAGAAGGCGACTGTTAGAGGAACACTGGCGTCTGCTGATGTCTTGTTGAAGATGTTGCGGAAGAAATGTGGGAAGCATACAGAGTTGTGGCCAGTGACTCAGAATAAACAGAAGAACGAGTCCAATACACAGAATCAACACAAACAGCAGAATTCAGGCAAAGATGTCGGTGGTGATAAGAAAGAACATACAGCGATGGCTCAGAGAGAAATGCAGAGGAACAAGGCCAAGACACAAAATCAAAACACAGAGCAGAATTCAGGCAAAGATGTCGGTGGTGATAAGAAAGAACATACAGCGATGGCTCAGAGAGAAATGCAGAGGAAAGAGGCCAAGACACAAAATCAACACAGACAGCAGAATTCAGTCAAAGATGTCGGTGGTGATAAGAAAGAACATACAGCGTTGGCTCAGAGAGAAACGCAGAGGAAGAAGCCCAAGGATCCGAAGCAACAGACAAAGCAAAAACCGGGTACCGATGCAGCTGGTAATGCGAGTAACGGTGGAGGTGGTAAGGCGAATGACAATGCAGCAGTGGCTCAGAGCAAAATGCAGAACAAGACGCTGAAGACACAGAAAGAGCAGAATTCGGGCCGACACGAAGGTAAAAAATACTTCCACACAGCTGAAAAGGAGTTACAAACTAATAGAATCTTGTTATTAGGATGATGATAAGATTGATATGGTTTATAGGATTTTAAGTAGGCAAAAGGGATTTTTAATAATTGAATTATTTTTATGTTTTAAAAGAAGTCAGAGAAGTTTTATTATAAGAATTATGGTGAAGTCAAGAATGTAAGAATGTAGAATGTAGTGATAAATATTTTGAAATATTTAGAATGGATGTTAATAAAAATGCAGTTTAATGAAGTTGTATTTTTTGTTTTGAAAGTCATGGAAATTCGGATCATATTTTGAGAAAATTCGGCAATGATTTTTGTAAATTCAGGGTATAGTTGTTAAATTTCAAAATTTTAGGTGCTCTAAACTTTTTTAATGGTGTTGAATCCATTTCCACCATAAAAAAAGTCACACGACACAGCCATTTTAGGTGCTCTAAACTTTTTTAATGGTGCTGAATCCATTTCAAAATTTTAGGTGCTCTAAACTTTTTTAATGGTGCTGAATCCATTTCCACCATATTTTAGGTGCTCTAAACCTTTTTAATGGTGCTGAATCCATTTCCACCATAAAAAAGTCACACGACACAGCCATTAATGGGGAGCGTTGGATTATCCAATTCCCAACAATCTCCCCCCAATGCGAGCCAGGGGTGTTTCAAACTCGAGACCTTTGGCTCTGATACCAATCGCTGGAGTCACAATTGCCGTTACACCAAAACCAGCAGGTGTTAATAAACAAACACATCACTAGTGTTAAGCACATGCCATGGAACATACGGAAAGCGTTGAATTATCCTTCCGCAGGTGTTAATAAACAAACACATCACTAGTGTTAAGCACATGCCATGGAACATACGGAAAGCGTTGAATTATCCTTCTACACCGCCATTAACAAAAAGCGTTAGATTATCCAATTCCCAACAATTAGAGATTCAAACCAGTAATAATCTATCTTTTCCCTACTCCTTTAGGTGAAATTACCAAAAGCCATTACTCTAAATTGGCACACAAAACCAAACGATGGCGTTCAACCCAGTTACAATACCTTCTGTCTTGTCTGCGCAGCAGTTCTGGGCGTATGGCTCCTCTGAGCAATACAATCCCTTGCCCAGTTACACAGAGAAGCTGGTCTCTTTATATACAAAGATCGAAACTAGTTACTAACCTAAATTCCTCAACATAAATGCATTATACCACTCAGTTTAGGCTAGATGGAATGACATTATACCCCTATGTATAGGGATAGTTGGAATGACAACACGAGCATCCTAAATTCCTTGGGAAATACATTGAACCTCTAAATTTATGGCTAGTTGGATTGACAACTCTAACATGGAAGCTGCGTCGATGTTGGGTATTGGAGACTGGCCACAATCGCATCGTATTTTTGGCCTCGCTGATATTGGTTTTCACGCCTCTTGGCATCAAAATCGGCATTTTGTTTCTTATAATGAGCAGATCCAACTCTCAGGTGCATTACAGTCAGGTTTAGATAATATGTTTTAGTAACCATAAATCCCTATTTTATTAGGTATGGTTGATATCTAATTTTTCATTAACATTTTTTATATCTATTTATATTTTTCATTAATTAATTTTTATACCTGTCAATATAAAAACTCTTTATCCCAATTATATGCTTAATATATTATGTTATTTTTTCTTCAATATATATCCCCCAATACTAATGCATTTGGTATGCTCTTTAGTGTCGCCTTTGTGAGTGTTGTCTCTAGTTACAGCCAGGTTTAGATGATATGCCTCAGTAACCATATCCTGGGCATTCTGTAGAATAGTATTGTCTGCAACTTTTAGGAAGTGAAACAATTTTTGGTAAAATAGTGATATTTTGTTATTTAAAATGTATTTTTGAATATATATATATATAAATTTAACACCCTGAAATATCTTGTATTAACAATTCAAATTTATCATCTAACAGATCTCTATCATACTTTATACTTTAGACAAATTCAAATGAAAAATATACCCTAAAACTCTTAAATTAGGTAGACTACGGCCAGTAGAATTAATATATTGTTACATACTACGGCCTGTAGAATTAATACACTGTTACATGGGCGTACACAGAGTTGATTATCTCACCCTAGTCCTTTTGGGGCTGTGGAATGGATCTCATTTATCTGGGACATAAAAATATAAACGATGAATCATCGCAGCTACAATACAGTAGATATTCAGGTTAGAATAATAGATACTCTGTTCGTTTTGGAGAACAGAACTTTAGAGTGTTCTAAAAGAGATTTACCAAATGATTACAGATTCAAGTTAGAGCAGTTGAATGAATGATTATTTATACAATAAATTTATGAACAAAATAAAAGCACACTGTTATATCAAAAATGTTTTCACCTAAATTGAAACATCTTTGAAATAACTAAAAGTCAAAATGGGAAAATGTTTTTTACTTCATAAAGCGTATAATGTTTTCAAAAACTTCTGCCTCATCTTTTTTGATGTAATTGTATATTTCATTGGGAGTTGTCTATATTTGTTGTAGTTAAAATGGTTTTTTAACTTCATATTTGGATTCAGCACCCTGAAAAACCCCTGGGACGCTTTGATTGTGCAGAAACTAGCTATCAAACTTGCTATTCCAATGATTTTGACCGGAAAAACTCACAAAAAAAACTTCCAAAAAGTGGGCAAGTGGTCGAGAACGCATCGTTCACTATTTGTCCAATAGTGTTTCCGATGGAAGCACTGGTAGCTGCTACAAACAATTTTTACATTGATAACAAGATTGGAGAGGGAGCATTTGGCCCTGTATACAAGGTAACACAGGCTAGCACAAGGCTTCTACTGGTTTATATAGAAAACATCGAAAACAAGCCTATAATATAATTAAGATTTATTTTACAAAATCTTTCATACTGAAAATTTGTCTGAATCTCTCAGGGAACTACCAAAGACGGAAAACAAATAGCTGTGAAGAAGCTGTCGTACACATCTAAGCAAGGAACGCAGGAATTTATGAATGAAAAGATGCTTGCAAAAATTCAGCATCGGAATTTAGTGAATCTACTCGGCTGCTGTGCACAGGGATCAGAAAAGTTCCTTGTTTACGAGTACTTACCGAATAAGAGCCTTGATAAATGGCTATCCGGTGAGTCGCTTGCACTTAATATATCAAGATAAAAATCAGTAATGTATCGATCTAGATAGTTCGGTGTTGAATTGGCCTCTTATGCATGGATACAGATCCGGAGAAACGCAAAGAACTTGATTGGGGCAAACGCTATACGATTATCCTGGGAATAGCTAGTGGGCTTCGCTATCTTCACGAAGAGTCTCAACTGCGGATTGTTCATCGAGATATTAAAAGCAGTAACATTTTGTTGGACGAGAAACTCATTCCTAAGATAGCAGATTTCGGCATTGCTAAAATTTTCCCTGAAGATAGGACTGATGTCAGCACAAGGATTGTTGGAACCCCGTAAGTTTTTAATACAATTCTCACGAGAACACACAGGGAAAAGCTAATAACAATTAGAATGCATGCATTTAGAAAATGTTCACATTTTAAACTACCTATACATATAAGGTAAATAAGGTAAATAGTTAAAAGGCTAATAAATGCTAATCGTGTTAAGTGTGAAGCCAAATTCATGCAGGATTCTAGATCATTTTACACCGTTAGTGGTTTCTAGAATCACATGCAGGATTCTAGATCCTCCTACACCGCCAGATCTCTATCTGAATCGCATATAAGATTTTAGATCTTTCTTCTGTCTCTGTAAATTTGTAATTTCTTTGGCCAAGGAAAGCAAGCCAAGGCCCAATCTTGTAAAGTGATTTCTGTTCTCTAGTGATTGTTTTATCTATTCTGTTGTTTCTGACTAAGTAATCTTGTTGTTTCTCCATTTGTCTGTCTCTGAAATTATTCTTTGCTATTGCTGTCTAAGTCTTTGTGTAAAAATCTGTTGTGTGTTATATGTGCTCTGGTCTAACAACTCGTATTAGAGCTAGGGTCGAATATCCACTGTGCAAGCCGCTTAGTGCCATCGCCTTACTCTGACACTGTTCGTTAAAACATTGGTTGTTACCCCTAGCGCAGTTGAAGGATCCGTCCAGGAAATAACTGAGGAATGTTGGAACTAAAGGACGCTGCAAGAAAAACAAGGTCGTGGATCTATGTTGAAACGTGTTGCTGGAGTTTGAAACGCCAAGATCCGTGGAATTTGGAGTTGAAACATGGTGTTCGTAAGTTTTTTTTACATCAAGCTTCCATGTATAGGTCAAGCTTTTTTTCAAATCAACATATGTATGTGTGAAATGTGAAAATGTTAAAACATTATATATTCCGTCAACGTTTCAAATCCCAACAGGGATCCATCATCAGGACTATTTTCGAATGTTGATATTTAGAAGAGCTAAATTGTGAGATTTAAATAGTTATGAGATGAGTTATTATGAATGAAGGTCGGCTGCTTAATATTATGATGGAATATGGGTATTACTGTGGGTTCTCCGGTTACTAACTCAGAAAATAAAAACCACAGATGTCTAAAATCCAGGAACATTATATATGTTTTATATATTTATTATGAAACATATATAATTATATGTTGGAATTTTGAAAAGTATATTTTAAAAAGGAGCAGGGATTTTGAAAAGGGTATTTTAAACGGAGGAAGGTCATTATTACTAAATTTTAAAGAGTAATAATTAAAATTTTATTTTTAAGTGGAGTTTTTGTGTTTTGGGGCTTGAATTTGATTGAAAATGGAAACAACAGTTATAGATATGGAAACGTTGAGCGGCGCTAATTTTGCCCTATGGAAATCACAGATGGAGGATATATTGATTTTAAAAGATCAGTATTTGCCGACTGAGGGCATAACAAAGAAACCCTAATCGATGACAAATGAAGAGTGGAATAAGCTAGATAGAAAGACGATTGCAACAATCCGCCAATATTTAGCAAAGAATGTTTATTTCAATGTGTCCGGAAAAAATACGGCTGAAGGAATATGGAAGAAGCTCCATGATCTATATGAGAAGAACACAACATCAAACAAAGTGTTCTTGATGAAGAAGATTTATAATCTCAAAATGAAGGAGGGTGCTTCAGTTGCTGAGCACTTGAATGCATTTAATATTATTACTAATCAGCTTGCCTCTGTTAAAATCATTTTAGATGATGAAATTAGAGTCATTTTGCTAATGTGTTCCATGCCAGACAGTTGATAAAATTTAATTGTAGCTATGAGCACTTTAGCAACTATAGGGACCCTGAAGTTTGATGATGTCAGCAACAGTTTAATGAATGAGGAGCTGCGACGCAAGTCAATTGCGGAAAACCAGGGAGGAGAGGCTTTAGCTCTAGCTGATCATGGTAGGAGAATGGATCGAGGCCGGCAAATGCGATCAATATTGAGAGGCCGATCAAAATCAAGGAGAGGCAGAATCATCTGCTTTCATTGTGGCAAACCCTGGCACATGAAGAAAGAATGTCGATTCTGGAAGAAACGACAAAAGGATCAAAGACCATCTAGTACAAATCACAAGTCGTCCAGCACAGATGAAGGTGAGACCACTGCTGTAGCCACAGATGGTGATGTGTTGTTTACTATTTCAGTAGAGGATGCATGTGTATATACGTCTAGCAGTAGCTTTGATTGGATCCTTGACTCTGGGTGTTAAGTTATGGTATGTTCTATGCTTATAATAGTTTACTTATTTTTCTTATTATATTCCACAGATTAGCAATCACATGTACATAAAGTAAAGTGCAGATAGAACATTAAACGATCGACAGAAAACAAGCCAAGACAAGAGACACAAGATGTGGCGGCTAGCCAGGGACAAACCCCACAGTGTGTGGGGAAATTCTTTGATCAAATCTTCTTTTATCTTCAATAATTTAGCAGAGAGAAATAGTACAATAAATCAGATTTGTATCAGCAGTAGCAAACTCTAGATCAACAACATCAGTATTAGCAGCTTCATCATCAAACTAGGGCAGACGATATCTCACAAACCGACCGTCGGATTGGCTTGATTCCACCACCAAAAGTTGTGGCTTCCAAAGGAGGTTCAGATGAACCTACAGTGCAGTTCAGATGAGAAGATATTCTAGTCCATGCAGGTCAAACTTTACTTCTGCAGTTGCAGCTTTAGTTTCAGCAGCTTCCTTCAAACTAGGGCAGTCGATCTCTTGCAAATCGTCCATCAGATTGACTTGATTCCACCACCAAAATTTGCGTCTTTCAAAGGAGATTCAGATGAACCTACAATGCAGTTTAGATGAGGAGATCTTCTAGTCCACGTAGGTCAAACTTTACTTCTGCAGTTGTAGCTTCAGTTTCAGCAGCTTCTGGCTTCACATGTGTGAGGGAGAGACCCTTTTTCTGCACAGTAGAGAAGAGACTCTTTTCTACGCAGTAGAGAGAGAGAAATGTGATGAGATGAGTGAGTGAAAATGAGGAAAAGTCCTCTTGTATTTATACACAAATGATGATGTTTGAATAGATGCGATTGTTGGGCTTCTGAGCCTACATGAGTTGTAGGTCGGTTTGATAATAATTCCATAATCAAAATAAATTCATATCTCCATGAATACTTATCGGAATCGGATGATATTTATATCAATATTACACCTCTCAACGAGAGGAATCTAATAAAAATATTATTAGCCATGAATAAGATGACCCACATGAAGTTTGGCCCTAGTTTCCAATTTTAACACTCCCTCTCAACTAGGGAGAACTTCATCTACAGTGTGTCTATCGGTCGTTACTATTCATCCATCAAATGCACTGCCCTGTACAGCTTGAACCTTGCCATGCTCTACTCTATTCTGACTATTCTGCTTTGTCTTGTTCTGCCTTGTACTGATCTGTATTGTTCTGCTCTGTTTTTGCATTGCTCTGTTCTGCTCTGCTTTTGTCTGAATTATGAAGAAGAAGAAATGATCGAGGATGTATCATATTGACTCAAAGTCAGTCTCAGAGTATGTACCACTGATCCCAGACCAGTCTCAACCAACCCGAAGTCAGCGTCACAGTGAGTACAACTCCACTGGTCCCCGACCAGTATCATCCTCCACTGACTCAAAGTCAGTCTCAGAGTGCGTACCACTGGTCCCAAACCAGTGTCAACTGACTCGAAGTCAGCTTCATAGTAGGTACCACTCCTACCACTGGTCCCAAACCAGTATCGCAGTCTCAGAGAGTGTACCACTGGTCCCAAACCAATCTCAACCGACCTGAAGTGAGCGTCATAATATGTACCACTCTCACTGGTCCCAGACTAGTACTGCACTGACACAAAGTCAGTCTCAGAGTATGTACCACTGTTCCCAGACCAATATTAACCCACCCGAAGTCAGCGTCATAGTATGGTACAACTCCTACCACTGGTCTCAGGCCAGTATCACTGATCCCAGATCAATGGAGGTCATCCTAGCATAGGGAGTACGGTAGATACAACGATGTGTCCATCGGTACTACTATGGTCCCTAACTTCCTTTCCCTGATCATTGATCAAAGGAGAGGTACTTCCCATGAGTCCCAGACTACATGGGTAGGATGCCTCGATAAGAGAACTAATCAATCCTATTCTCACAGGAGAACACATCAATCCTGCTACAATCGCCATGGAGAACACATCAATCCAGGCCTCACAGGAGAACACATCAATCCTGCTACAATCGCGATGGAGAACACATCAATCTAGGCCTCACAAGAGAACACATCAATCCTGCTACAATTGCTATGGAGAACACATCAATCCAGGCCTCACAGGAGAACACATCAATCCTGCTACAATCGCCATGGAGAACACATCAATCCAGGCCTCACAGGAGAACTAATCATCCTGCTACACAGGAGAGCGAATCATCCTGTTCGACAAGAGAGCGAATCATCTTGTCCCACAAGAGAGCGAATCATCTTGTTCCAGTGCGCACCACCAGGGGAGGGTGAGTCACCCTGCGGTCGTATGTTGCTCCAATAAGAACCGTAAGCCCTCAGAGATCCCAGAGCTCAATGTATGCAACATGCAGGACCCTTGTACAAGGGTTTCTTGACGACTCCAAGTCATTTGGGAAAATCACAGATTAGATATTTCCTCGGGGCTTTGATAAGGTGTATCGACCTGTACATCATCTTAATGCGATGGAGCCTCCTTGCTAATCGACTTACCATATCCCAGATGATGTCTATCTGCTGGAGCAAGCTACAAATACGGGATTCCTCAATAATTGAATCCCACCTCTGGTTGTTACAGAGAATCACAATGGTATGTGTTCAAACAACTCACTGAAGAGCTTCCCCAACCAGGTAGCTTCATACGAGTTCATACTCGTAGATATGTATCCGGTCTCGGTGGTGCTAATGGTAACCGACTTCTTCTTCCTTCTCATTCATTATATCGAAGCAGAATCCAAAGAGAAACAGCACTAAAAGTGCTCTAGTGATCCTCCACACTACCTGCCTAATGAGCATTTGAATAATCATGCAGTTTCATATTTCCGGTAGTGTATCTCAATCCATGAGAGATTGTGTCCTGAAGACATCTCAGAAGATTCTTGGCACCAATCTAGTGAAGCTCAACCAAATATGAGTTCACAATGCTAACTGCAAAACATATGTTCGGATGGAGGTTCACCAAGAACATCAACACGAATGAGTTTTTGAAACTCAGAGGCATTTTCCAAATCTGGTCTGACATCACTACCATATAACTTCTGAAAGTTAAGATCCTCGAGGTAGTCACAAGCTTGCAGTCCATCATACCAAATCTTTTCAGAATCTTCACCACATATTTTCCTTGAGATAGGAAAATTTCCCTTGGCTTCTGCCACACTTCAAGTCCTTGGTTCTTCATTTCAAATTCAGAAGCCAACTCCCTCTTACATTTGTGAATGAGAGGGTATGCACCTGTTAGAAAGAGGTCATCCACGTATAGCACCAGTCTGAGAGGTTTGTCATCTTCAACCTTAAAGTAAAGGTTAGGATCGGCTTCACTCCTAGTGAATCCCAGCTTCATCAAGTAGCTATCGATCCTCTCATACCATGCTCGGGGTGCTTCATTCTGCACATAGAGAGCCTTCTTCAACCTACATACATAAGATTTTCAATCATAAATCTCAAATTCTTCTGGTTGCTCCACATAGACCTCTTCTTTGATCGAATCGTGCAAGAATGTAGTCTTGACATCCATCTGATGTAGGTTCCATCCTTGTGAATCCACAAGGGCTATGATCAAGCGGATGGTCGTATATCTGCAACAGATGCAAATATCACATCATAGTCTATACCTTCCTTCTGGGAGAAATCACGAGAAATAAAACGAGCCTTGTACTTTTCCGTACTTTCATCTACTGCATTTTTTATCTTGTAAAGCCATTTAAAAGTGACAATTTTCTTGTCCTGGGGTCTGGGAACTACATCCCAGACATCATTCTCCATAATAAACTCATATTCTTTGGTCATAGTATCCTTCCATACTTTATGCTTGACAGCATCTGAAAATGATGGAGGCTCATTTTGTATGATCGTGCTCATGATGGTCAGGTATCCCTGATACCTGTTAGGTTTCTTACTTTCACGGAAGGTTCTTCGGGGTGCAGCATGTCCTTCAGCATCATCAAGTATCCCCCTAAGCCATGAAGGCCTCTTCCTAGAAGAGGAAGGCTTAGGTGGATAAATAGGATCCATGGGTTCCTCCAAATCAAGCATTGTTACATCATCTACCCATAGAGACAACTTCCACAATCGTACAGTTCTTCCTTTCCACCACACCATTCTGCTCAGGAGTATGTGGTGTAGTAGTCTCCCTCTTAATGCCAACCTCTTTACAAAAATCATGGAACTCATTAGATTCATATTCAGTCCCATTATCAGTTCTTAAGATCTTGATCTTCTTTTTGGTTTGATTCTCGATCAGGGCTTTGAAGTGTCGAAACCAAGAGAACACATCATCCTTTTCAAGAAGTATATCCAGGTCTTTCGAGAATAGTCATCTGTAAAAGTAAGATAATATGAATATCCTCCCAAGGAGTTCACAGGCATCATACCAGATATGTTTGAGTGAACTAGTTGTAATATATCGGAGGTCTTGCTTTGACTTGAGGGGAATGGTCCCCTTTTGAGCTTTCCTTCGGCACATCCCGAACATACACCTTCTTTCTCTACTCAAAATTCGAGCATCCCTGTCACCGTTTGTCTTCCACCGAGTAGAGCTTTATAATGAAGGTGGGAAAACCTCCAATGCCAAAGTTCAGATTAAAGAGATGTGTCATAAGACATGACACCTAACGGACTTCCATCGACCTGATATAATGAATCAACACGAAACCCAAGAGTAAAGGCATCTTTAACATTATTTTTCGATACACGTACCTTGCCATCGCTGAAGGTTACCTTGTAGCCTTTGCCTTTCATTCTCGAGATGGACACCAGGTTCTTTTAAGAGGTTAAGTGCATTTAATACATCATGGAATTTCTAGCCTTCTTGAATGCTTGTTCTCTTCCTTAATTCCCAACTCTCCTCTTACCTTTGCTATTGAATTTGTCATTCCTTTGATTGCCATCAGAGGGATTTTGATCATCGTCCCGGTGTGAGTCCTTTCTATTAGGGCACTCCCTTGCATAGTGACCTGCTTTATCGCAGATGTAACATCGTCCTTTTCTTCAACCCTTAGGTCCAGCCTTTCCTTTTGATTTTCTAGGGTTAGAACGATAGACATCTTCTATTCGTGATAGTCAGCTTTCTCACGGAGCTTGTCTTCGGCAGGAAAGAGTGTTGAGGATCCCATAGTTCTTTTAGGATAACCTTGCCAATCTTCTCTTCGGTGATTGCTTGGGCTTTGTCTTCACCTCAACTTTGATACCATGTTAAGTTATGGTATGTTCTACGCTTCTAACAGTTTACTTCTTTTTCTTATTATATTCCACAGATTAGCAATCACATGTACATAAAGTAAAGTGCAGATAGAACATTAAACGATCGACAGAAAACAAGCCAAGCCAAGAGACACAAGATGTGGCGGTTAGCCAGGGATAAACCCCACAATGTGTGGGGAAACCCTTTGATCAAATCTTCTTTTATCTTCAATAATTCAATAGAGAGAAATAGTACAATAAATCAGATTTATATCAGTAGTAGCAAACCCTAGATCAACAACATCAGTATTAGCGGCTTCATCATCAAACTAGGGCAGACGATATCTCACAAAACGACCGTCAGATCGGCTTGATTCCACCACGAAAAGTTGTAGCTTCCAAAGGGGTTCAGATGAACCTACAACACAGTTCAGATGAGGAGATCTTCTAGTCCACACAGGTCAAATTTTACTTCTGCAGTTGCAGCTTCAGCTTCAGCAGCTTCCTTCAAACTAGGGCGATCAATATCTTGCAAATCGTCCGTCGGATTGACTTGATTCCACCATCAAAAGTTGCGGCTTTCAGAGGAGTTTCAGATGAACCTACAACGCAGTTCAGATGAGGAGATCTTCTAGCCCACGTAGGTCAAACTTTACTTCTGTAGTTGCAGCTTCAGTTTCAGCAGCTTCCGGCTTCACATGTGTGAGGGAGAGACCCTTTTTCTGCGCAATAGAGAAGAGACTCTTTTCTGCGCAGTAGAGAGAGAGAGATGTGATGAGATGAGTGAGTGTAAATGAGGAAAATTCCTCTTGTATTTATACATAAATGATGATGTTTGACTGGATGCGACTGTTGGGCTTCTGAGCCTACATGAGTTGTAGGTCGGCTTGATAATAATTCCATAATCAAAATAAATTCATATCTCCATGAATACTTATCGGAATCGGATGATCTTTATATCAATCTTACACCTCTCGATGAGAGGAATCTAATAAAAATATTATCAACCATGAATAAGATGACCCACATGAAGTTTGGCCCTAGTTGCCAATTTTAACATTGGGGCATCTCACCATGTAACCCATGCAAAGATAGTTTTGTTTCATATAATCCTGGTGATTATGGTAGAGTGCATTTGGAGAATAATCATTTTTGCAGTATTGTTGGAGTGGGAGATGGCCAGATCAAGATGAAAGATGGACAAGATATATTGTTGAAACAGGTCAGGCATGTACCAGAAATGCGCATGAGTTTAATCTCTATGGGATGATTGGATGATGAAGACTATTTGACAAGCTTTGGAAAAGGAGGCTGGAAAATTAGCAAAGGTGCATTGGTCGTGGCCAAAGGACCCAAGACAGGAAAATTATACACATTGAAGACACTGATAGGAAAATCAGATTTGGCTGCTGTCACAAAAGAAGGAAATTCAGCAAATCTGTGGCATAAGTGTTTGGGTCACATGAGCGAGAAGGTCTTAAAAATACATGTTGGTAAAAATTTATTGCCAGGTTTGAAATCCTACAATCTTGATCTTTGTGAGCATTGTATATATGGTAGACAAAGAAGGATTTCTTTCCTTAGAGGTGGCCATGACAGAAAGAAAAATGTGTTAGAATTGGTACACTCAGATGTGTTTGGGCCTGTTAACATCAAATCATTAGGAGGAGCATCATATTTTGTAACATTTATAGATGATGCATCCAGGAAAGTTTGGGCATATCCTATGAAAAATAAAAGTGAAGTGTTTGGAATATTTCAAAAATTCCATGTTGCTGTTGAAAGAGAGACTAACAAATTGCTGAAGTGTTTAAGAATAGATAATAGTGGAGAATATAGCTCAAATGCATTTAAGGAATATTGTAACAGGTTTGGCATAAAGCATGAGAAGACTGTGCTCTGATACAACTTGTTAGAGTCACGATTGTCGTTACACCAAAACCTGCAGGTGTTAGTAGACAAACACATCGTTAGTGTTAAGCACATGCCACGAAATACACGGGGAGCGTTGGATTATCCTTCTACACTGCCATTAACAGGAAGCCCAACAATCTCCCCCCCCCCCCCCCAACCCAAGCTAGGTGTGTTTCGAACTCGAGACCTTTGGCTTTGATGCCATTTGTTAGAGTCACGATTGTCGTTACACCAAAACCCGCAGGTGTTAGTAAACATGCACATTGTTAGTGTTAAGCACATGCCACGAAACACACGGGGAGCGTTGGATTATCCTTCTACACCGCCATTAACAGGGAGCCCAACAATTTCGCCCCCCAACGCAAGCCAAGTGTGTTTCGAACTCGAAACTTCGCTTTGATACCACTTGTTGGAGACACGATTGCCGTTACACCAAAACCCGCAGGTGTTAGTAAACAAACACATCGCTAGATTTAAGTACATGCCATGAAACACACGGGGAGCGTTGGATTATTCTTCTACACCGCCATTAACGGGGAGCCCAACAATCTCCCCCTGCCAACGCAAGCCAAGTGTGTTTCGAACTCGAGACCTTTGGCTCTGGTACCACTTGTTAGAGTCATGATTGCCGTTACAACAAAACCCGCAGGTGTTAGTGAACAGACACATCGTTAATGTTAAGCACATGCCACGAAACACACGGGGAGCATTGGATTATCCTTCTACACTGCCATTAATGGGGAGCCCAACAAATAGGTCCAGTATCTAATTCTGAGTACCTTTTAGCATGTTAAGTGTGAATTTATGTGAATTCATTTATAGAGTTCACGACATAGACCCCCTTTGTGAGTTTGTGTCACTGATGTCATGACCCTTTCATAGTTGATTTTTGCTCAAAAGGAACCCTCCCAAGACCTTGCCTACTGAAATTCTGAGTGCCTTTTAGCATGCTAAGTGTGAATTTATGTGAATTCATTTATAGATTTCATGACACAGACCCCCTTTGTGAGTTTGTGTCACTGATGTCATGGCCCTTTCATAGTTGATATTTTCTCAAAAGCAACACTTATGAGACTCTGCCTATGGTATATCGACTGCTACCTATTCGACCTTTACCTCACTTGCATGACTCCTGTTTACTGTGAGTGCAATACCATGCAGGTATGTGACATGATCTTGCATGCAGAACTCTAAATCGCCTATATTTTCATGAGTCTTTGATTGGTGGTACATTATTATAATTTTTGTCATGCCGTGCAACCTTGTCTTGGTCGTTAGTGACAAGAATTGAAAGGAAAACGTAGAACAGAGATTGTTTTTTTCAATATTTCAAAATAGTTAAATAAGATTACATTAAAGTATAGTGAGATTGAACTAAATTCAACAAAATTGGACTAAACTAAAATGGACCGTGACACTTCAATGGACAAGTGATTGGAATTGGATTCCCTAATAGTTAGAGCTAAATATTAGAAAACAAAAGTGAAATGGGAAAGTAATGATTAATGGTTGCAGAACTTTAATTCAATTTTTTCCATGATTGTTTTAACTGTGTAAACTATTTTGACTTTTTGTCATGTTGCTCAATCTTTTCTGGCTATTTGTTAGACTTTTTGAGGATTTTTAGGTGTTTCATTTTTATCAAAATTGTGTATAATTTAGCCAAAATTGATTGGAATCACAAGTTTGAGTTGTGAGCTCTCTAGAATTCTAGTGCCCCAGGTGTTTTTGAAAATGCTGAATTCATATATGAAGTAAAAACAAAATTTAAACAATAAAAATGAAGATTATACAAAAACAAATTTGGCCTATATTTCCAAAAAAAAAAATAATTAAACACCAGATAATATAAATTAAAAAGAAAAATAATCATTAATAATTTTCCCATTAATAAAATTAAAAAGAGACATGATGATTAATAATTTTCTTATAAAAAAAAATAAAATAATTAATAATCATCTTTCTTTTTAATTTCTATTATCATGATTTAATAGAGATTAAAAGATTGATGATAATTAACGATTAAATTTTTTCATTATTCTATGTAAATCCCTCATCCCATTCCAATATATATCCTTATGGACGTAATTACTTTTTCATTGTTTTTAAATTTTTGAATTTACATTCTTGATTGGTTTTTATTGTCTAAGGTCGAGCACTACAGTTTCTTCTGCAAATAAATTTCACATAATCATCGCTTAGCTCCTAAAAGTTCCCTCACATATCTCTTCCGTTGGAATTTGAATATGCAGAGCGTATATGGCACCAGAGTATCTTAGGGGGGAGAAGTTATCTGCAAATGCAGATGTCTATAGCTTTGGCATTGTTCTCCTGGAACTTCTCACTGGAAGAAAGATATCATCTGATCCGAGGGAGCTTTTAGAATCGGTGAGATGCTCTGATAGTGTTGTTGTATTTTACTCAGGGGATATCTTTAGCCGAAGCATGAGATAACGGATTTCACTGATCTATTTTGATACGAATTCCTCATCTGTTGAAATGTATACTTATTTTATCAATAAACTAAATTAAAGCCAAAATTATCCATCTCTCTTTCATGTATATATTTTATGAAAAATGCAGGTGTGGAGTTCATACGAACCAGACAAACCAGACAATGTTTTGCGGACGATTGATCCAACAATAATTGAAACATGTGATAAGGAGAAAGCGTCGAGATGCATTCAGGTTGGTCTTTTGTGTACACAGGAGGATTCATTGCGTCGTCCACCAATGTCAGAAGTTACTGCGATGCTTTCAACTTCTCTGATACTACCAGTTCCAACAAATCCACCGGTATCACATTCTCCATCTAATCTATCATTTCTGACACTTTTGGTTACAAATATGAAATTTGATGGCTTTAGGCGAAGAGGGTTGGGCAAAAGGGAAAACTTAAAAAGGGTAAAGAAAACTAATAACTGTGAAAATTTAGTAATTCCGCCTATCTTTATCAGGTTTAGTTAAGAGTTTTGGTTTTACGGAGTAAAGCTTGGGGCAGTCATAAATTTAGGGATATATGCAGAATCTGTAGGCGAAGAGGGTTGGGCAAAAGGGAAAACTTAAAAAGGGTAAAGAAAACTAATAACTGTGAAAATTTAGTAATTCCGCCTATCTTTATCAGGTTTAGTTAAGAGTTTTGGTTTTACGGAGTAAAGCTTGGGGCAGTCATAAATTTAGGGATATATGCAGAATCTGCAGCAAATTTGTGTAGGGATTTTGCTTTTAAAAAACTAGTAGTTTAACCGGCAGATGATTTTGCTTTTAAAAAACTAGTAGTCTAACCAGCAGATTTTGCTTTTAAAAAACTAGTAGTCTAACCAGCAGATCATTTTGCCAGGGAAATAATAGAAATTTCATTATCAAAATTTTTTGATAAAATAAGGTTGAAATTTTTGGAATTACAACTGTTAAGTTTTAAGATTTTGGGTGACTATTTTTTGAAGGTGCTGAATCTATTTCTACTGTAAAAAACAATTCAAACACTCATAGATTTTTGAAAAAAAAAGACCACTATAAAACAGAATTGTCGCATGGTTATAAATTTAGCCAGGACTGCGAAAATTCACTGGCTATTTTTTATTTTTCCTAAAAAATTTGGCAGTAAGAATGTTTAAATCTTGTTTATTTTGCACCATCAAAAACCCTTGGGCACCCAAAATTTTGAAACTTCTGTTACGATTTCCAAAAACCTCACATTTATTTTAACAAAATACTTCCAGAATTTCCATTGTTTCCACAAGTAGGAGAAACTTCAGGCTTCAATGTAAACCTTATTCTCTCATGATAAAAATCGAATATATATTACTTAAATGGCTCTCGAGGTGAGATACCTGGAGAGTGTACAAACACTTATACACACACTCACGTCAATCACGAGAACGGCTTAATACCTATAGGCTTTCACACTAACAGGGTGGTTTCAACCACTCCCTAGATAGTAGGATCTGAGACCTAATCTTAGAGTCTCAATCCTATCCTTAAACAACTAAGTGTAACTTTTTCCATTAATTCTAACACTCCCCCTTAATAGAGAAAGGGCACTGAAAAATAACATATGCCCGTTGGTCTAGTCTCAACTAGGCTTACAATTAAAACATGAAAAAAACTTAACCGAGTTTTTATTTTAGTCTTCTTGCAGTAGAGCCCATACTTGTTCATTTTGAGTCGAGGCTTCATCTTTGCTTTCCTCGCCATGAGGTAGTGATATCTCTTCACCTCATTTCTTCCCAGTGATGGAAGGCTTGAATTCTTATTCTCGCCCTTCTCAAGATTATCACAGGCTGGATAGGAGAATTTTCCCTCTCACTATTTCTGGTGTCAATCATCTGAAATTCAGCTATGATGTCTCAATCATTCATTGATGTAAAATCTGCACACATAGAAATATTAATGAGATCATCACAATTTAAATTCTCTCTAGCTTTGTCTTTTTCTGCCATGTCTTTGCAATCAGCTTCATGTGGCTCGTCCCATTGCTCTTCAACACTTTGTTCCTCTTTACACCCTTCTTGAAGATCATCTCATGTGTCTTCAATCTCAAGATCTTGCACAACAGATTGTACCTCTTGATTCATGTGGTCATCAATAGAACCACATTGTTTTTTTGAAATTTCTTCTAACTCGAACTTACTGCCCATGCTAATGCTTCCAAATGCCCATATGAGAAAATCATTATCATCAGAATCAAAAATATCTAAAAATATAGACATGTTGTTAAAGTCCAGCTTATCTCGAGATTCTTTTTTGGCTCCACCCGGTCATCTAACGAGTTCCAACAACCCGGTTACCACGCAGGCAGGAAACTTCTCCCTTTGGCAGCTCTTCAATTGTAGAACCTTGCAGACTGTGGCTTCTGTGCCACGTAGGTTTTAGTGCCCTCAGCTCTGGCTATGAGCAACAAAACAACCACTGACAAGCTGGAAACATTCTTAATATCTAATTTTGATGCACATATTTTTGCAACTTGAGTTTCTGAAACAATTAAATTTCCAGGACAACTCTGCTAGATGACGCCCTGGAACATGAAGCTATGGAACAGGCTTGAACAACACGCTGCCTCCACGCAGCTTTCTTGCTCCACTGACTTCACTGGGAATCTGCTTTACTGGAGATGTTACTGCTGCAACGACACAAGAATGTGTTGAACTCATGAATAATCGAGATGCCTCCTCACCAACAGCGCCCTTCGACCTATCTTGGTCTCGCTTCTTTCTTAACTGTTAAAGACGAATCTGAAGGGAAAGTACACCACCTCGATCCACACCACGGCTGCAGATCTCAACGGCCACAGTGAGTAGGCACCCTTGCTCCAGCGGCAACCTCCACACAGGAAACACTACACATAAAACTCAACGAGATAGCAGCACCTCCGGGTAGATGGCACAGCCACACCACACCTCCACTGCACCAGATCCACCAACGATCTCCACGCCACTGCTGCAGTGCCCGCACATGCGACCTTCAACTCAGTCACAGCAGATCCACCACCACAAACCTCACACGTCACCTCGCACGGACCAGATCCGCTGCTCTCTATTAAGTTGCGTGGATCCACCAACAAACAACGGCTTAGATAGATTTTCGAAGCCACTCTCGATTGATTCAAATAGGTGCAGCTCGATTTCCTAAGATCGGTAGGATTGACCAACAAACGAGCAGATTCGATCCTCTCGCAGTACACCAGCAGCTTCGGCTCCGTTGGTCAACAAAGAAAAGCGCATTTTTGAGCCAAAAAAGAGCATTGATCAAGTAGAGAAAGATTTTCTGCAGAGTTTTTCCGTCCTCCTCACTAGGCCTTGCCTCTGCCTAACCAGTCCATGCTCGGTACAGTCGTGGGGGATCTTGGCAAGTGCCAAGCGAAATAAACAAAACACGCAGTCTATTTTTTCTTTTAGAGTAAGATCGACGCGTCTTAGCACCACGGACTCGCATCTGTACACTTGAAATCTGCAACGACTGACCAAAAAAAAAAAAAAAAAAGCGTAGTTCCACAATGGGATCGACGCGTTTAGCGCTCCAATCCAAACAACGATTTCGCCTCAGTGGCACTCTTCACTCAACTTATTTGGAGAGTGTATAAACACTCATACACACACTCACATCAATCAGGAGAACAACCTAGTACATTTAGGCTTTCACACTAACAAGGTGGTTTCAACCACTCCCTAGATAATAGAATCTGACATCTAATCTTGTTGGGTATTTTTGATGGGAAAAATACCAAAAACCAAGATTCAAACTAAACACAGAGACAATGCTCTGTTCTTTGACTCCAGGATCTTTTATGCACAGGGAGACTTAAAAAAATTTCACAGAGAAACAGAGTAATTCACCACCATTAAAACATTCTATTCATTAAAAACTGATACAAGCTTAATCCTCTTTTACTGAGAGGGATTTACCACTGTAAAATCATTTTCATATTCACTGCTGTGAAAAACAACTTACTGCTGTAACAAAAGTTTACATGAGTTTACTGCTGTAAAACAAAATTTACACAGGCTTACAAAATTCGCTCCACCATCTTCTTTATGCACTGCTGTGCAAAACCACACATGGTTTTTCGCTATGGCCAACACAAAAAAAATTACATCACTGGTTCCATTTCGCTGCTGCGAACACACACACATAAATTCCTCCCGTGTGCCATACAAAATAATACAGAGCACACTATATTTTTACTGCTCCATCGTTCCTCTTTCAAAAAGTCAAATGCACGAGCCCTTTTCATTTTTTGAAAACAAAATAAAAAAAACACACTTACTTTTACGTGCCGTAAAATATTTTTAACACCCATGCCTTTCTTTAAATGCGCCATACCTTTGATACATAAAAAAACATTAAAATTTAAATCACCTACCAATACTTCTACGGGCACATTAACTACATTATTATTGGCGGTCAACACAAAATTGAATTCACTCCACGCAAGGCTTTTAATATAGGCTCGTATGCATCTTCAATCAATCAACGGACGAAAATACGGGAGCAGATCCTACGGTGGAGAAAGATATCGGAAGCCCTCACTTGAGTGAACGATAGCTCCCGATATGTCAGAGTTGCTGATGTCAGGTGAGATCCACGCGTCTTCACCAAATCGCATCGGAGCCAAGAATACGGAAACAACTTTTCCGGAAAAGCGGTGCGATATGCTTCTGGGCAGTTTTGTGGTTTCGTTCGGTGGTTTTTGGGCTGCGTTGAAATTATAACTTCAACACTCCCCTTTAATTTCAACTGCTGGCCATTCGGTCATACCGAGACACTTTCTTAAAAATTCAAAGCTTCTCTGATCCAGCGGCTTTGTCAAGATGTCCGCAACCTGTTCTTGAGTCCTGCAATGTTCTAGGACAATTTCTCCATTGTTCACCAATTCTCTGATGTAGTGAAACCTTGTATCAATGTGTTTCGTTCTCTTATGAAACACTGAATTCTTTGACAATGCAATAGCTGAGCTATTGTCACAAAAGATCACTGTCGCTTTTGCCTGCTCTTGGCCTAAGCTTCTCAACATTCTTCTCATCCACACTGCTTGACATGCTGCTGCTGTAGCTGCCACATATTCAGCCTCTGCTGTAGACAATGCTACTATGGACTGCTTCTTAGAAGCCCATGAAATCGCTCCTGAACCCATATGAAACACATAACCGGGAGTGCTCTTCCGATCATCTACACTTACAGCCCAATCACTGTCAGTGTATCCAACCAAATCTGAATGTTCTGAGGCATGATATAGAATTCCAAACATTTTAGTGCCTTTGACATACCTCAAAATTCTCTTTGCTGCCTGCCAATGTGCCTCCTTTGGCCTCTCCATGAACCTGGAAATTAAACTAACAGCATACATTAAATCAGGCCTAGTAGTTGTTAAATACATAAGGCTGCCCACAATACTTTTGTACAAACTAGGATCAAAATCCTTGCTGTTGTCCTCTCTGCTGAGCTTTAATCCCATCACTGTGGGAGTGATTGCTGCCTTGCATTCTTCCATCTTAAATCTGCCCAAAACTTGATTTACATATCTTGCTTGAGATATAAAAATTCCTTTTTCATTTTGATCTACTTCTATGCCTAAGAAGTATCTCAACAAACCCATGTCAGTCATTTCAAATTCATCCTTCATGACTGATTTAAAATTCTCAATAAGATAAGTATCATTTCCAGTGAAAATAACATCATCTACATACAAGACAACAATTAAAATTTTACCATCCTTTTCCTTGATGTATACTGTGGGTTCTCCTTCACATTTGTCAAATTCATTATCTAATAGATATGAATCTATCCTGCTGTACCATGCTCTTGGCGCTTGCTTCAGCCCATAAAGAGCTTTCTTCAATTTGCACACTTTGTGCTCTTCACCTTTCTTCTCATATCCGAGAGGTTGTTCCACATAGACCTCTTCCATTAACACTCCATTTAGGAATGCTGATTTCACATCCATTTGGTAGACTTTCCATTTGTTTTGTGCTGCTATGGACAACACTGCTCTCACGGTTTCCATTCTTGCAACCGGTGCGAAAGTCTCCTCATAATCTCTTCCATATTGCTGCTTGTACCCTTTGACAACCAGCCTTGCCTTGTGCCTTTCTATCTTCCCTTCAGCATTGCTCTTGGTCTTATAGACCCATTTCACACCAATGACTTCTTTGCCTTTTGGTAACTCAACCAAATCCCATGTTTTGTTTCTCTCTATGGCATTCATCTCCTCATCCATAGCTTCTATCCATTTCCTATCTTTGATTGCATCTTCGAAATGAATAGGATCATCAACATGACAATACAAGGCAAATAAGGAATTCATTCCTTCATCATAAATGTCGCTTAGATTTCTAAATTTCTTACCTCTTTCACTTGGTGTGCAAGTGCTTGAAGATGCACTTGAATTTCCTCCTTGTGGTGTGCTTGGAGAAGCACTCTCATTGATCCTCAATGGTGTACCTTGCTGTCCTTGTGTTGTCCTCAATGGTGTCCCTTTCTGTCCTTGTGTTGGCGCTGTTGTTTGGGGATGTATTTCAGCCACCTCCTCATCATCTTCATCATGAGACAAACAGTTCTTGACATTCACTGTTTTCTCTATGCTTCCATCCCAAGATTCTTCTTCAATGAATTGAACATCCCTGCTTACAAAGAACTTCTTGGTAGATGGGATGTACAACCTGTAGGCTTTGGATTCATCACTGTATCCAATGAAGATGCATTTCTCCCCTTTGCTATCCAACTTCCTCCTTAGCTGATCTGGTATGTGTGCATAGGCCACACACCCAAAATCTCTCATGTGGGTGACTCCTTGCTTTCTCCCACTCCATGCCTCTTCTGGCACTTTGTTCATGACTGCTTTTGTAGGACACCTGTTCAGTATATAAACTGCACAATGTACAGCTTCAACCCAATACTCATTTGGCAAATGCTTTGCCTTCAACATGCTCCTCGCCATATCCATGATGGTCCTGTTCTTCCTTTCAGCAACTCCATTTTGCTATGGGGTGTACCGAGTTGTAAACTGTTTATGAATTCCATTTTCTCTACAGAATCTTAGGAATTCCTTGGAGATATACTCACCTCCTCTATCAGTTCTCAAAACTTTAATGTGCAGCCCGCTTTGGTTCTCCACAAGTGCTTTGAAATTTTGGAATTTCTCAAAGACTTCATTTTTGTTCTTGAGGAAATATATCCAAGTCTTTCTTGTAAAATCATCAATGAATGTCAAGAAATATAGGCTGCCTGCTAATGATGGAGCTTGCATTGGTCCACACAAATCTGAGTGGATAATCTCTAAGGGTGTCTTTGCCCTTATGCTTTTCCCTGATGGAAAACTTTCTCTGTGTTGTTTGCCCAATATACAACCTTCACAAAGGCTGTCCGGCTTCTCTATCAATGGTAATCCTCTTACCATTCCTTTTCTGCTCAACAAATTTAGACCTCCAAAATTAAGATGTCCAAATCTCAAGTGCCATAACCAATTCTCATCCTTTGGCACGCTTTGGAAGGCCTCTTGGGTAACTGCTGCAATTTCCTTCTTGTTCTTCAAGTCTGCCCTGATCCGGAGAGGGAACATCCTGTTCCTTGTCATCTTCACTTCAGCAATGCATCTTTTGCTCGGTGGTATATCCATGATGGTGCACACATCATTTTCAAAGTAAACATTGTAACCCTTTTGGATAAGTTGTCCAACACTCAATAGGTTACATCTCATTCCGGGGACATAGTAGACATCTGCTATGGTTTTCCTTTCTCCTTGTTTTGTAAATATTTTTACCTCCCCTTTTCCCATAACAGACACTTTACTATCAGTTCCTAGTGTGACCTCTGATTTCAAATTCTGATTTAAGGCTGAAAAGAGGGCTATATTCCCTGTCATATGGTTGCTGCAACCTGAGTCTAAAAACCATATGTCTTCACTATGTGTTTCAGCCATGTTACAAGCTAACAGTACATTTTCTTGACTGCTGTTTTCTCTTGTAACATTTGCATTTTGTCTGCTGTTCATATCATGTTGTTTCTTTCTACAATCACTAGCATAATGTCCATACTTTTTGCAATAATAACATTGAACATTAGATTTATCATACCTTTGTCCTTGAGCCTGATACTGATCTCTTTGTTGGCTGCTGCCTTGACCTTGGTTCTGATTTGGATTGCTGCCTCTTCCTTGTGCATTTGATGGGATGTTCCTCCCACCTCTGTTCTGGCTTCTGCCTCTTCCTCTTCGGTTTCCTCTTCCTTGACCTCTTCCTCTTCCAAAGGACATCTGGGTCTTGAAGGCTTGCTCAAGAGATGAGTTTTCATTCCTACTCAACCTCTGCTCATGTGTTATCAGTGATGCATGTAGCTCATCAACTGAATAGTTTGAGAGATCCTTTGTCTCTTCAATGGTGGTGACTATGGCATCAAATCTTGAGGGTAAGACCCTCAATATTTTCTCCACTATCCTTCTATCTTCAATGGTTTCTCCATGAGTTCTCATTTGTGTGATTACACCAATCACATGAGTGAAGAATGAGTCAATGTTATCTGACTCCTTCATGTTCAAGTTCTCAAAATCCTTTCTCAGCAATTGTAGTTTTGTTGTCTTCACTCTCTCCATGCCTTGATAGGCTGTCTTAAGGGTTTTCCATGCTTCATTTGATGTTTTAGCTGCTGCTATCCTTGGAAATATACTCTGGTCTACTGCTAGATGCAACAATAAAATGGCCTTTGCATCCTTCTTCCTATTGCTCTTCAGTTGATCCTTCTCTCCCTGAGTTAGTGCATTGAACTCATTTTCATCTGCTACTTCTTCAAAACCATCTTCAACTATTTCCCATAAATCTTGAGAGGCAAACAGGGCTCTCATAGTTATTGACCAGTAGTCATAGTTCTTCCCATTAAACTGTGGGAGCTGGGTGTTAAACAAACCCATACCAGTGCTTGTGCTGGCCATTCCTTGACTGTGTATTTAAAACACTGACTGCTTCTTTCAGCAGCAACACAAAGAAAAAAAACTTTGAGAAATACCTGAACCCTTCGTTGTCTGAATCTTCTAACTGCCTGAGAGGTTTTGTTGCAGCAACAACCTTCTCCCTTCAGCTTCTTGAACACCTTCAAGAGCCTAAGCCTGCTTTGATACCACTGTTGGGTATTTTTGATGGGAAAAATACCAAAAACCAAGATTCAAACTAAACACAGAGACAATGCTCTGTTCTTTGACTCCAGGATCTTTTATGCACAGGGAGACTTAAAAAAATTTCACAGAGAAACAGAGTAATTCACCACCATTAAAACATTCTATTCATTAAAAACTGATACAAGCTTAATCCTCTTTTACTGAGAGGGATTTACCACTGTAAAATCATTTTCATATTCACTGCTGTGAAAAACAACTTACTGCTGTAACAAAAGTTTACATGAGTTTACTGCTGTAAAACAAAATTTACACAGGCTTACAAAATTCGCTCCACCATCTTCTTTATGCACTGCTGTGCAAAACCACACATGGTTTTTCGCTATGACCAACACAAAAAAAATTACATCACTGGTTCCATTTCGTTGCTATGAACACACACACATAAATTCCTCCCGTGTGCCATACAAAATAATACAGAGCACACTATATTTTTACTGCTCCATCGTTTCTCTTTCAAAAAAGTCAAATGCACGAGCCCTTTTCATTTTTTGAAAACAAAATAAAAAAAACACACTTACTTTTACGTGCCGTAAAATATTTTTAACACCCATTCCTTTCTTTAAATGCGCCATACCTTTGATACATAAAAAAAACATTAAAATTTAAATCACCTACCAATACTTCTACGGGCACATTAACTACATTATTATTGGTGGTCAACACAAAATTGAATTCACTCCACGCAAGGCTTTTAATATAGGCTCGTATGCATCTTCAATCAATCAACAGACGAAAATACGGGAGCAGATCCTACGGTGGAGAAAGATATCGGAAGCCCTCACTTGAGTGAATGATAGCTCCCGATATGTCAGAGTTGCTGATGTCAGGTGAGATCCACGCGTCTTCACTAAATCGCATCGGAGCCAAGAATACGGAAACAACTTTTCCGGAAAAGCGGTGCGATATGCTTCTGGGCAGTTTTGTGGTTTCGTTCGGTGGTTTTTGGGCTGCGTTGAAATTATAACTTCAACAAATCTTAGAGTCTCAATCCTATCCTTAACAACTAACTGTAACTTTCTCCTTTAATTCTAACATCTCATACTGTTGCAGGTGAAATAGAGCTTGAAATAGCCAAAACAGCGGTGGCAACGAGTGGTCCAAAATTATATGGAACTACATTAAATATGTGTTCATCGTTGACATAAGTGGCCTATAACTATAAATATCCGAGCACAGATTTAAGAAGCATAAATTTATGATCACTAAGCAACTTTAGAATTCATCTGCTGAGCTTTTACATCTGCATTTAAATGCTTTTTCTCTTTTGAATGACGAATGCTTTTCTGTTCCGCTGTTGTCTTTGATTCTACAAGGAGAAATCTGTGCGTTCATGCTTGGATGGTTTATAGTATATACAAATACAATCATTTGAATGTTTTGAATCGTGATCTGATTTCTTTCACCTCCAAATGTTTGTAAATCCAGGGCTGTAATGTGCGAATTCCAGGGCTGTAATGTGCGAAGGAGAAAAGTGAACCCTGTGGATGGAGCCATGTGACAGCAAGGTGGTGGAAAACTGAAAGACTGAATTAAGACTGAAAGATCCAGGAGTGAAGGGTATACATGCAATAAAACTGAAGACATTCTGTTCGGGCTATTTTAGATGTTTAGGTAGCCCTCTATTTATTATTTGTTGATAGTGATTTTATTGAACGGACACATTATAGAAAATCTGAACCGTTTCGTGAAATGGTTACATTTTAACGGTCAATTTGGCGCGTTTACTTGCATAAAGCATTTTGTGGTTAGGTTTAAAATGTCTATCCAAGAAGAAGAGATTTTGGAACATACATACAATTTTAATTTAAATGCAAAATGGTTTTATATTAAATTATTTGGGTTAATTAGTTTAGATAAAATTAGAAAAGGTTTGCACGGAAAGGAAAAATGTTGCTCCATATCTCTAGGAGGTTAGATATGGAGGGTGGCATCTACTTTTAGCCTTAGCGTTTAGTCAATTCTTTACATGTTTGTTACTAGTTTAAAGCGTTTAGCTAATTCTTTACATGTTTGTTACTAGTTTACACTGTTTAGCTAATATAGAGAATGGTATGTTTGGTATTAGCCTTTAGCCAATCTAGAGAATGGCATGTTTGTTACTAATTTAAAGTGTTTAGTTAATATACAGAATGGTATGTTTGGTATTTGGTAATAGCGTTTAGTCAATATAGAGAATGGCATGTTTGTTACTAGTTTAAAGTGTTAGTCAATGTAGAGAATGGTATGTTTGGTATTAGTTTAAAGTGCTATTTTATTTTTTTCTCTTCCAGTGCATTAGTTATTGTAACTTTATAGATCTCCTTAATAATCGTAAAGTTAATTTTTTTTTCCCAAAAGTTTAGCCAATATAGAGAATGGCATGTTTGTTACTAGTTTAAAGTGTTTAGTCAATATAGAGAATGGTATGTTTGGTATTAGCGTTTAGCCAATATAGAGAATGGCATGTTTGTTACTAGTTTAAAGTGTTTAGCCAATGTAGAGAATGGTATGTTTGGTCTTAGTTTAAAGTGCTATTTTTATTTTTCTCTTCGAGTGCATCAGTTATTGTAACTTTATAGATATTCTCCTTAATAATCATAAAGTTTTTTTTTTTATTATTCCAATAGTTGTTTATAGCTTTCATATCTTCCAAAATTATTTTGGTTTTCAATAAAGCAAGTTTGTTTTATAAGGTCTCTACTTAGTTAAACTTATACCTGTGTTCATGGAATATTAAAAAATATCTCTAATTGCTCTAAATATTGATAAAAGCTTCCCAAAATCTTTTTGTTGGACCCTTTCCTAATACATGTCTCTAATAAAAATAACTCTTATTTTGAATGTATATTCCCTATTTTCACTGGATACCCATTTTTATAGCCTTTAATAATATATTGATTCTATTTTTCACAATTTAAAAACCCCCTTTATAATGAATGCGATAAGATATTGGTCAACAAGGTGAATCCCCTGTCGCCTTTAAAATTTATTGTAAAGTTGTTTTGAAGGGGGACCCTAATGAACTCCAACCCTCTCCACTTCACATGGTCAATGAAACTTTAGTGACATCTATTGCTATAACTAAGGACACAATAGAGCAAGCAACATTAAAAAAGATAATGGTTTGGTATGCAAATTCATTGTTCTTTGGTCTAAGCTTATGAACCTCTGTTAGTGGATTTTCTAGTGCTTTTACGCTCTTAGAAACTAAATATTAAGGAAGAAGCTTAGAATCTATCCTTGTGTTAAAGGCTTCGTCATAGTAATATTTGACCTAACAAAGGACAAATATAGGGTCATCAACTTTAGTCATTGGTTTTGGGGAAAATTTGAACTCTTTATGAAGCCTTGGACTCCAACATATGATCCCTCTTAGGACTCACTCTTTTCAATATCTATATGGGTAAAGATTATCTAACATTCCTTTATATTTTTAGGATTACTATTCCCTAAGTTATATTGGAAACACTCTACAAATTTCTTGTCTTAGAAGTGAAATAATAGAGCATTGACATATCACAAATATGTGGACATGGATTTTATTAAGGACTTTTTTGAAAAACAAAGCAAGTTATTTGTCAAAAATTATATAAAGACTCAAAATATGGTTATCGACTTGATGAGAACTATGACCTCAAAATGAGATTTGTAACTCTAAAATCCCTTACATGTGGGTCAAAAGTAGCAACATCAACATTTGAATGAAAAAATGGTGCTTCTAATAACACTGCCTTTTGTAACCATACTCCTACGAACTTCATATTCTCACCAACAAAGACATTAAAACCAACCGCTAAATAAAAATTCTACGCCAATAAAATCAAATTTTTTCTTTTTGAGGTCAAAATTACATATTTGAAAGGATAACAACAATTTGCACTGTTACGTCAAAAAGCTTAAAATCAACCCTAGAATCAAACAGTGGCACTCCAAAAAAAATTTCACATATTTGTCCATAATCAAAATTGCAACATTTTTGAGACCCACATACTTGATAACCAATACTTTTACAACAAAATATTAAAATCAACCCCTGAAAGGGAAAATTACACTACCAATAACAACTCCCTCTATTTTTTGAGCTTAAAATTACAAGAAATTTTAAACCATAACAGAGAAGCCTTAATTTTGTAAACAAAATCATAAAATGAAAAAGGGGATAAAGAACCTAAAATACATTTCAAATATTAAAAGAATATATATATATATATATATATATATTCCTTTGCTTCATTAAATTTCTTTTTTAAAATACAAAATAAATATAAAAACAATTATAATTTTAAAAGAAATATTAAATATTAATTATTTGATTAAAAAATGTCTAGGGACAATTTAATTGGCGATCACCATGATATGAAGTATTGTGTAAACTAAGGTATCCTTAGAGTAGTCTATGAAGAGGGGGATTGTCAAAGGCCTCATAGCTATATTTGTAGTGGTCGACAATGTCACATAGTTTGGGTTCAAGTTCAAGTTCGACAATGATTAGGTTCAGTTTGAGTGTGAGTTTTTTGATGAGGTTCAGATGAGGTTGGCATTAGGTTCGTCAATATATATAATGAATTATAGGATAAAATAGTAAAAGATCAACATCAGTAAAAATAAAAAATGTTATCACAGACATGGAAACTGCAAGGATAAATTACAAGCTTGAGTTGTGACATGAGGCTATGAGCTTTGATCTATGGACTTGGTTAATGGTTATGAGGTTTGTCGAACCTCAAACTTTTTCAAGGTTCGCCAAAATTCAAACCTCAAGATTAAAGTTCGACGAACCTTGTGACATAGGTGGTCGAAATCGACGTCATGTCACATGAGTATGAACCTGACCCAATTGTTAATTTCTGAGATAAAAAAATTACTAAATAATTAAAAAATCAAAATACGAATTAAAAAAAGGATGACTGAACATAGCCTTTCCACCCTCAAATGCCCCCATTTCATCCCACTCAAACTAAATTTGAATCTAACATGAACTAAAGTTTATATCAATCAAATTCAACATTTTAATGCATCGCAAAAATATATTGAATTTTTTAACGTGTTCCCACACACAGAACATGGGTGGGACTACTACAAATCGATTCCAAACACCAAAACTCTAGAGGCCGGAGTTGGTGATGGGACTTGCTTTAATATTGCTTGTATCCTCCTACACTATGGGCGTATGAGTGACGCCTCCAAAGGTATGGAGAATGAATTTAAATAAATAAAACATCTATATGATTTTATTTTGTGGCCATTTTTTTTGCCAATAAGTACAATACTAATGATTATTATGAAACAAATATCTATTTAAAAATAATTGTTATATATATATATATATATATATATATATATATATATATATATATATATATATATATATATATATTATAATGTTATAAAGAAATAATATTGTCTAATTAATAGACAATTAAGGTAAAGTTTGTTTGAAATTTAGCAAATATTGTTTAGAATTGTAACTTTGATTTGTGTAATCTATAAAATTTGAGTACTCTAACGAATTTTTAAAGATTTGAATCTATTTACATATTCTAAAATACATTTTGAATAATAAGAAATCACAATTTCACCTGAAATTACATTGCCATATTTTAATGGGAAAAAAATGTTTATTAATTAAACTATATGCAAAACAATAATTATGAAGGAATAATTCTCATAAAAAGCTAAGGCGTTGGTGAAAGGGTAATGCCAACCATCACACACAATGATTTAAGGCCAAAAAAATTAAAAAAAGGTGTCACAAGTAGCACCACGTTGTGATTTGAGTCGTAATTTTACGGTTTGGATCATAGTGACGTTCGTTGTCAAGGTCACTATATTAAACATGTTACAATTTTAACCTTTACATAAAAAAATGGGTGCGATTAGAAGCACCATTTTTTATTCATAGATCAATTTTAAGGTATTTGTTCACAATGGTACCAATTGTCAAGGCCACAATTTCAAACAACCTTGCAAAAAAATCAGTTGTTACTAGTAGCACTGCTTTTTGTCTTGGGGGTCGATTTAAGGTTTTTATTTTTTCAACTTTATAGATGATAGTTGCAAAATTTGGAAATTTTATGTTTGATAAAAAATGGTGCTACCATTAGCACCATTTTTTAAAATAGAGGTAAAAACATCCATCAAATCAACCTCTTAAAAACAAGAACTCTAGAGAGTTCTTGTTAAGTTGGTAACTATGTTTCAAAAGTTGGATTATGAACAAGTGACATTTAGATGCAAAGCATGATTTGAAATAGGGCACATCATTACTGATTGCGTCAATCTCTCAAAAACTGAGTGTTCAAGGAAATGTTATCGAAATACCACCTATTGGTTGGAGTAATAGAGGCATACCATTTGATTGGTAAGGACTCTCGATTGACCACACTAACCCTAGTCTATCAAGTAATCACATAGGTACCTCCTTTGCTAATGGCTCTTGCTTATGAAGAAGAAATATCTTAAGTGAACTCCATTTAAGGAAGAAGAATTTTTTTTTCCTCCATCTATGACACTCTAGGTCCAAACTCTTAAAGGAAAAGATGAAGACAAATCTACTCTAATCAATCCTCAATATAAGATGAGTTAGGCTGACTAGTAGCAGAAGAATAAATAACATTGGAGACTACAAAACCCCCATCCAAATCCAATGAAGGAAGAGATGAAAGAGGTCACTTAAAAGGAACAAGATCACATAGAAGCTATGACTCCACTGTAATCTCAAAAGGAGGACTAGATAGAAGAAGGAAAGAAGAAACAATGCAAGTCACCTCCGCTGATGGTGACATACCAAAGTCATAATTGAAACCAAAATCTCTTTTAGTGTTGTATTGGTTTTGTATTTAGTGATTTTCTTAATTTGTTTGTGTATACCCATGTAAGCTAAGATGTGGTTTTTTTTACTACTAAATTGGAAGATGAAGAGTAGAAATATAAAATTAACCCAAACTAACAATGAAGTGATAGGTTACAACATCAATAGGAAATAAAGGAACTAAAATACCATGAAATATTATACCTTTTTTGATGAGTGCAAGTTTCACTTGCTTCTTTAAGGGGGAAAACCCTAATGAGTATAGCTCTGATTACAATATACTTCACAAGACATCATATTGCATTGTTTATATTTCTTTATATAATATTATCCACCTCTTAGGAACATTCTAGACAAGGAAATTTTTAGTAGGCGAAACCTTATAAAAATCCCCGTTACAATTATTTCTTCCACTACTACATGGGTCTTATTTACTATAGATGGTCTCCATACATAGCAAACTATCTATTTGCTCAGGGGGTTGTGTTTGAACCTTAACATGCCACCCACTATAAAGTATCATTATCATCAGGGATCGAGATGAGAGAAACACTGAAGGATATTGATGCCAACCTAAGTCGACTTTACCCACGGCATGCATATAAAAAGCATAATCTCATTTGTCCAAGGAATTTCAATTACCCTGCCTAGTCAAACCTTCATAAATTAAGGTTTAAGGCCCCTTAATTAAATGTCATGCGGAAATGTTTTAATTGATTGTCCATAGTATTAACCTTAATTAATCCTTTTGAGTGGAACTTTATTCAACCCTTCTTAACCTTTGGTTAATTCTTAATATCTGCTCGTGTTAACCATACCATGGTTAGACTTTGGTAAAACCTGACTTAAACCATAATACCTTTCCGCCATTCCATGACCTTGCACATTTTCTGATGCTCACCTTTATCACATTTAGCCTCCACTGTTGATTTCACTCCATCAGATCAACGAATGTCACGTTGTATCGCCACTTAAACCCATTCATCCGCCGGAACTCAAATCACTTAACTCCCGTTGAAAAAATTCTCGGGTCCGCTCAGGCCCAAGCCTTATCGACTTCAATCTATGCTGTTGATCTCACCCTTCAATCCGACAGTTGATGATTCACTCGATCAATCAACCTAATCGGTGGTCCTCCACCGTTGATCAAGGTACTTTTGATCCAACGGTTAACAGCGATACCAAACGAGAATCTTGCGCAACGTTTAACCACCCTTATGGAGTCGATAAGGAATATAAATCCTTGATGTATAAATGTTCGGGTCTGATTTTGAAATTAAAGTTCGATCACTTTATGACCCGATATCCATTGGATATAAGAGGCCATCAAATCTATGGTTTGTGGGACTTCAACTAGCACACGGATTAAAATGGCCTTAACCCCCGCAGTTGACTGTGATCTAAGAGGTTGAATATGAGATCGACGGCTAGGAGTGAGTGCGGGACTTCAACCACGATCAAGGAAATCCGTACTCTCCTAACCCCGCAGTTGCTAATCACCGTCGATCTAACAGATCTGTTGATCTGAAGATCCAAATCTATTCCTCCACCATTCTTCTTCCACCATTAATATTCGTTGATCTAAATGATCTGATGGCTCCTGTGCACATTTAATTCCTTCCTTCGTGCCTTTACTTTCTTCGCCTTTACGTGGTTTCTCAAAGTTCTCTATGGTTTTGGGTTCCTCCAAGGTTTCTGGTCTTTGATTGTTTTGCAACACAACTCCCTCTTGATTTAACTCCGTGTACTTTTAAACACTGTCACTCCTAAACTTCACATTGATCCTTCAATCAGATTCAATGATCGGATCCGATCCTTCATCCTCACTTCTTCTCTATGTTCTGCCTAAACTGCACCTGCATACATATATTATGTAGAACCTTTAATTCACACACAATTTATCATTCAATTACTCAAACCACACACTTACACAATTTAAGAATTGAATATATATATAAATGATTACATAATGAGACTCTTTGTCTCTCTGGTCTGATTTTCTAATCAGTGGCCTCTGTTTTCCTACCTGCCGTAGGCTTACATTCAAACCTATCTAACTCTTGACCTGACTAACCAGCTAACCCCTGACTATGACTTTTAGGCTTACATTTATATATAAGGATTCTACAACCAATTCTTGGTTTAGATCCATGACCTTCTCAACAAAATGCTAAAATCTCTTCCTTATCTCTAAGGATCCTCTCTAATCCATAAAATCGTGAACTAACTCCTAATCTAAGTTTTACAATTAATTCTCAAATCTCTCAATCTCTTAACTATCCTGATTCTCTCATGTTCTCCTACATTCGAGAACATTTACAAATATGCCTCACTGTACTTAATTAAATCCCTATTCTAGCTTCTCTCATTAAAATCACTCAAAACCTTAATAATTACATTAATTCAAAACATAGGAAACCAACTTCCTTGGAAACACAAAACCCCCTATGTCTACTAAAATACAATGATATTGTTGAGCTGAATGCTCCTGCATCAGATCTCTTTAGTTCCTTTGGCATCCTTCGATGGTGTATCATTCCACTGTATCAAGATATTTTAGATAGTGCACTAGTAGAGATGGCACTCTCTTTTCTCAAGGATGGCATCTAGTGGTAACCAAATGAATCATTTTTCATCTAGTTTTCAAATGTTAGTTTGAATACGAAAATTAGTTTTGACACTTGCCTTAATTAGTATATGTGAAAGATAGGACGAATTTTATAGTTTCATGGAATTCTAATTCGTAATTCATTAGCCCAATACATTTGAGGACCTTATAGGTCCATAAAACTCAAGAGAAAGCTTGTGGTGGATATTTTCTTTGAGGGAGGTCTTCTTATAAAGTTGCAAATGAAACAAAACTTGATCCCCTACTTCAAAATGATGTTTGGAAGGAACAATGCTGATAAAACTATGATTTCATCCTCTTTGAGTCATGATCAAATTATCCTTGAGAGTGCAAAGAATGTTGGCCAAAGATATGATAGGTTGGTCTACCTCCTACATTGTAGATACTTTGGGTAAGAAAGAATGGGGTATTTTGCCCATAGACATCCTTAAAGGGGGTCATTTAAATGGAACTATAATAACTTGTATTGTAACATAATTGTACTGAAGATAACTATTGAACCCATTAGGATTGTTTTCCTAAAGTAAATCACCTCAAATATACTTCAAAGAAATTGTTTATAGCTTCAGTTTTACCATCAATGTGGGTGTGATAGGCCTAAGATTTAATTGAGGGCTCTAGAGTTGGAAACAAATTCTTGCTAGAAATTGGTAGTGAAAGTCGGGCCATGGTACTTCACAATATATTGTAGCATACCATTGAGCTTAAAGATATTATCTGTGAATACTTGAGCAATCATGGAGGCCTTCAAGAGGTGTTGTATATAAAAAAATAAGCATATTTTGAAAGGTGATCAACCATAGCCATGATGGCTTATTTATTTCCATATATGGGTAAATCCCATAATGAAGTCCATAGATATGTCAATCCACACACATGGTAGAATGGGTAAATGTTGTAGTTTTCTTATAGGTTTCATTGTCTCTCCCTTATGTTTTTGTCTAAGTGTTGGCCGGATAAATCGATCTTGCGGACAAGACCGATCTCCCTAGTATCAGAAGATAGTCTAGCAACAAACAGACAAACAAACCTATTTTTCTCTAGACATATGAGATTTATAAGTAAATACTACAAAGGTGTTAAGATCCTATCATATATCCAGTGCTTGTTTGAAGTAGTCATCCTCTAGTCGTTCGAGGAGTTTCTCCTGAAAAAGTACTAGAGAGTGACTAGTACCCCGAAGGAACAAAAGGACTGTTGTATAAAAATGTTCCGAGTGATTGGGAAAGCATAGATGACTGTCTTGACATGATTGGGAAAACATAGTCGTGAAAACTACTGCAACTTCTATTCAACCTACCAAACTTGTTTCTAGAGTATCTGTAGCTCCGGTTTCTACTATCCCTGCATCAATGCAAACTCCTCAAGTCTCTGTGCCACAGTCAGGACCTAAAGTTCAGACTTTGGTCCAGATGCCTGCACGACAAGCTGGTACAAGCACGATTGCCACAAGTCAACCACAATTCACCTATCAACCATACCAGGGATAGTATCAATTCGGTCCTATTGTACAAAACCCAGTTTATCAGTATCAACCATATCCTAGCTATTCTTATCAATAGCCTCAACAACCCTAGTTTGGTCCAATTAATCATGGTTTTCCAGGAGGTTATAACTTTCCTAATGCAAATCCGATTCTAGGTTATCCTGGATATCCTCCTCTTGGAACTGGTCTTATTACTCAAGGTTTTCGTGACCGTAACTGTCAGTTACTATTTATTGCAACTTTGGATTTACCTGATTTGTTGCGCCTTATGAACAATCTGATTTACTATCTTCCATATTGGCCGCCAATGCCTAGTAAGTTGCCTAGTGATATCCCGAAATTTGAGGGTAAGTCGGGAGAGGATCCGTCAAATCACATTATGACTTATCACCTTTGGTGTGCATCTAATTCAATCATTGATGATTCAATTCGATTGTGTCTTTTTCAACGAACTCTTATTGTCTTGCCGCCAAATGGTACATTGAGTTACCACGAGGCTCTTTTTATAATTTCAATAAGTTAGCCACTACTTTCTTAACTCATTTTCAGTTACCTGTCAGATACGACAATGGCATGGAATTGTTAACTTCACTAAAACAATCCACGTCCACATATATTTCTGATCATAATTATGAATGGTGACGTAGAAGGCGTTTAGTGAAAGTTTTCATTCCGGATCAAATTTTAGCGGAATGGTTCATTAAATCATTGTTACCCAAAATCACTGAAGATGTAGCTAAGGGAGGAGTTGTCACTAAAGAGCAAGTCATTGCTCAGGCTCAGTACCTTGACCTCGTCTATACGCAGTCAGATACTTTACATGAAAAAATCCCTGATATTCCAAAACACAGTCAAATAACTGCAGCTCCTTCAGGGTCTCATGTCGTTGATGGTATGATTGGTTTAGTTAGTACTAAAAGTAAGAAGAAATCTTCAAAGAATTATTCTCCTATAATAACTTTACCTGATTCCCCGAAAGGATATTCTTCCACTGAAGTTTCTGTTGACGTCCATGTCGTAGAATCATCTACGACCAAATCACAATCCGGTAGTGAGGAGAAGGGGAAGAAGAAAAACAAACAAAATTCAAAAGATAAAATGGATAAAAATGAATCTACTGATGAAAAGCGTAAACCTTGCTATCCTTATTTCATTTGCGATGAGGATCATTTACCAAAGAATTCCCACATCGAGTAGAGGTTTCGAAATTCGTTAAAGATTCTCAAACGCCTGCTATCTTGAAGGATCCTTTTCCTACTCAAGATAGTAAGATGATTGGTTCTTCCTCGAATGCCTGAGAAGAACCCATTATGATGATGTCTCATGTCAGGATTGCAACGTGATCGCAAGATTATGGTAGTAAAAATCTTGTTGATGGTAAAGAAGAAGAATATTCTAATTCAAACACATCAACTACACCTCCTCCTGGTTCTGATCCGCTACAGATCGAGAAACCCAACCCTGACTTAGTAATCAAACTGCCTGCTAAAGGTATACTTCGTAAATCAGCTTTCAATCCACATGCGAGAGCTGCTCAGAATTATAACATTGTTGAAGACTTAGCTATTTCCCCTTCAGCAATGTCGGCTTTGGAAGTGCTGCAATCGTGCCCAGCACAGCGTAAATTACTATTGTCTGCTATAGGAGCTGTCAATATTTAGGATTCGAACCTAATAATCTTTGATTTAGAGAATAGTACACCCCGCCTACCTCATCAAATGGCTTTCCAGATTCCAGTTTTAGTCAAAAAAAGACCTTGCTTTCGGACTGTGATTGATGAAGGGGCTTCTACATGTATTATGTCGATCCAGTGTTGGAGATCGCTTGGTTCTCCCACACTCAATCAGTCTTCGAAAATTATAAAGGCTTTTGATGGCCAAGGGTTCCATCCTTTTGGTATTTTGCAGGATTTACCTATAGGGGTCGAAGGCAAAACGATCAATCTAGATGTGTAAGTGGTTGATGCCCCTCTAGATTACAACCTTCTCCTGGGTCGCAGTTGGTCTTATGCTATGACTATTATTGTTTCATCGGTCTTTCGGCTTGTCAATTTTCCTCATAACGAAAAGATCGTTACGATAGACAAGCTGACCTATTTCTCATCCGACCTAGCCTCTACAGATAGTATTCAGCACATCGGTAAAACGACTATCCCTTACAAGGATGTTGGCGTAGGTTTGATTAAAGATTCTGGTTTACTGGGAACGTTTTCCTTCCCTCCTCCTAACGTATCACCTTCTATTGCAAATATTCATATGATTTCATCAAATACTGTTACTTTTGATGATCCTTGGGTCATACCTTCCGATTTTGAGGTGGATTCATTTGATGGCACGATGCCTTTAAGTCCCTTTGAAATTGCATATCAGGCTGTATATTCGTTTTCGGATTCCTGTTCAACCAAAACTGATTCAATGAATGTGGTCCATGGGGAATCACTTTCGATATCAATGTCGATGATAGTTTGATCTTGTCTCAACCTCGTTAAAAAAATGAAACAAGGATCATCAAGGATAGTTTGATCTTGTCTCAACCTCGTTAAAAAATGAAACAAGGATCATGGAGCATAGTTCCTTGTCTTGTGTCAAGCTCGTTAAAAAATGAAACAAGGAGTTGTGAGCATAGTTCCTTGTCTTGTGTCAAGCTCGTTAAAAAATGAATCAAGGGTTTTGAGGAAAGTTCTTGATCTTGAGTCAACCTCGTTAAAAAATGAAACAAGGGTTATGAGGATAGTTCTTTTACTGTGTCAACCTCATTAAAAAATAAAACAACTCCCTTTCCAAATCGAGTCTTTGATTAAGATCTTGTAAAATCCAAGTTGAGTCTTTCCAAGATCTCGAAAGTGAACTTTCATTCCATCCACCTTGTTGAATGCAATGAAGCTTGGGGGGCATGTACCTCGATTTGAGTCATTATGCTGGGGGCATGCGAACTTATAACAAGCATAGTTTTTCATTTCAAGCTTGTGTAAACATGAAACTGAATTCAATCAGAGTTCTCCATAGTTCAAGATTGTGTAAAAATGAACCCATACCCGTTTTACATCTTGTGATTGCCGTTTTTATCCACTAAATTCTGCTAGATGAGCCTTGGTTGTTTCATTCCATCGCCACCATCTCTTTGGCTAATCATATGCTTTCACTTGGTTGTTTTTCCTTTCCTGAGGGACCACAGCGATGAGTGGTTTTATTAGCCAGCCTCTTGACCATTACATGTTTTGAGTAGTTCCACCATTGTTGGAACCAGTTGCTACCCTTTATACCACTCGTTCCTCCAGGACGAGTCTTCTTTAAGCTCTTTTATGACTCGTAAAAGATGAAAAGATTGCTGAGTTTTTTCCTTTTTTAAGTCGTTAAATAGAATTAAAAAGGCGGTCCACTTTCAGCTCTTTTCTGACCACATAAACATGAAATGATCGCCGAACATTTGTAGTTTTAGGTTCGATACTGGTTACGAAATGATGTGTCTTCGATCACTTTTCTACTTTTTCGAATCAAGGCCACTAATTATGAAAAGTACTCCTTGATCGTAATGGTCAAGCGGTTCTATCGAGTATTATTTTATACTTTTTCGTGCTCGAGGGACACAAATTTACGAAAAAGTGAAACATTGGAGTCCTCTTTAAGCCCTTTTCAGACTCTCGAAAATTGAAAAGATTGCCAAGCACTTGATTGTTCGAACTCGTTAAAATAAATGAATAATCGTCCCTTCAGTATAAGTTTACCCCTTTTACAGACTGAAATGGACTATTTACGAAAAAGGTATACGTTGATTAATTACGGTCAATAGAGTCCTCTTTAAACTCTTTTCAGACTCGTTAAACATGAAAAGATTGTCGAGCACTTGTCCTTTCTAGCTCGTTAAATACCTGGAAATGTCATCCCTCCTGTATTATTTTATCCTTTTTCAGACCTGAGGGATTATTTTCGAAAAATTACCCCCATGGAGTTTTCTTAAGTTTTTCTTCTGACTCCCTAAAATTGAAAGTCCTTTCTAGCTCGTTAAATACCTGGAAATGTCATCCCTCCTGTATTATTTTATCCTTTTTCAGACCTGAGGGATTATTTTCGAAAAATTACCCCCATGGAGTTTTCTTAAGTTTTTCTTCTGACTCCCTAAAATTGAAAAACACCGAGTTTTTCCTATACTGGACTCGTTAAAATTTAACAGTAAAGGACTTGTTCAATTTTAAACAGGAACGAACCACTCCTTCTTAGGGTTCGAATTTTAAACTAAGTTGGACTCATCTGAAGGATGAACTTATAAACAAGCAAATGTTATCTTCCTCAAGCTTGTCAAAAATAAAGAGGTACTTGCCAGAACTGGTATGGGAAAAGAGAGAAAAATGAACCTGTTTGTTACACTTTGTTTTTTAGAAAAGCCGTTAACCACTCTTGAACACGACACTTTTTGTTCACCTGGGTTGGGAAATCCTTTGCCTAACAGTTAATCAAACCACATTGAAAGTCTTCAGCCGGTTTCTGGGTATTAGCTTTGGCTCAATTGTCACCAAGCCATCTGCAGTGTCGTTATGTGTCCAAGAGATCAGTTCAAACAAACCATTCATCCACAAAATATCTGTCATCCATTTTGACCATCCCTGAGTCAGTCCTTGTCGATATATTTCTTCAAAACTTGATCTTTGATTTCGTGTTGTGGGCTGGCCTATGACAGATCGCTTTCTATCAGCTTCAGCTCATTATCTAGGAAGTTGATCTAGAAATTGTCAGTACCTTGAAATCTGCGTGCCCTGATGGCAGGTTTCTCGCCTTTGACGATAGGTTGCATCATTGACCTTCGATCAAATGATTCTATGACGTGTTCGACCTTAGCTCATTTATTCACATTTCATGGATTGTATTGAGTACTTTGAGAGCCATTAACATTACTGGTGGTTTCTCTCACACTTGTTAACAGTCCACATCATTCACTGGTAATCAAGTGGTTTCTACCATGTTCGACTTCGACACAGTCATTCACATGGATAGAATCGTACTAGTTTGGGAAGCAGAAATCAAGACCCTGGATCTAGTTTCTACCATCCAGGCTGCAAGGAATTTTGTTATTCACTATACAGTGGACTACATAAATAGATGGCTATGCCCATACTGTGTCTACACATGTCTATACTCTTGATGTATTATAAAATCATTCCTGTATCAGAACAGTTTAGTCAGTTTTGATCTGAGTATGGGAATGCCTACCTCAGCGATGATATGTCTACATAATATATATATATATATATATATATATATAGATATATATACATACATATATATATATATATACATATATATATACATACATATATATATATATATATATATATATATATATATATATATATATATATATATATACATATATATATATATATATATATATATATATATATATATATATATATATTGCATTGAATGTTTTTACAAGTTCCGACTGGGGTGTCCACAAGATGATCCTTGAAATGATAAAGTACTTCACTCTTCATACATGATAGACTCTATCTCCATCTATTACAGACTTCGCACTTTAGGGGGTAATCTGTTGCATTTAAAATTGTCACCTTGAAATTATGTTATCTGTGTGAGTTCATTACCACTCATACTTTCCTCCTTTGAAAGTCTAAAACATCAGTTCCTCATATCAAGCCTTGAAAATAAGAGAAAAGCTCTCAAGAGTTTGTAAAACTCTGGTTTCGCACTTTCTATTTGTCTTACCTGCGGTCTCGCACCTAATGGTCATGTCTCCAGCGCACCTGACCGCACTGTCTCTGTGTTAAAGGTGCGGACCCCTGTAAAAGTTTAAAAGGTGCAAGTATATTCTGAAAAACTCACTTTCAGTTATTTCTAGAAGCTTCTGGAAGGAATCTTAAGGTGGCAAGTTCGCTCTTTTAAGGTTCATGTATCTCATACCTTAAGGAGCTAACCCCTTGATGCGAGGAGCTTATCCCTTTGAAGGAGGATTCTATCCCTTCATAGGTGGAACTGTAACCTCCTCCTCTGCACTATAAAAAGAAGCATTGGGCTGGTTAACAGAGAGTTAGAAGCTTACTATTTTTTGAGGGAAAATGTTGTTGGAACTTAGTCTTCTTTAGTTGAGTTTTTATGAGGAGAGATTACATACCTCTATGAATCTCATTTGGAAGAGTGCAAGACTTGTCAAAGTAAAGGAAATTCCTGTTTCAGACCCCAGGAAGAACTTGTTCAACATCAAGGCTGAAAAGGTTGTAAGGTTCTTCTACTATTCAAAGTTAATACAAATATATTTGTTTTTCTCAATAAGCTGTTAATTCATGGTTTATTTTATGGATTCCTTGATCACCATAATAGGCATGATTTATAATATTTGCTATGCAGGTGCTATTTAATGTTTGCTTGTTTGTGATTGCAGGTCTTCGAAGATGACTCCTTCGAACGACTGGAGGATGACTACTTTGAACAAGCACTGGATCTAAGGTAGGATCTTAACACATTTGTAGTATTTACTTATAAATCGCATATGTCTAGAGAAAGATAGGTTTGTTTGTCTGTTTGTTGCTAGACTATCTTCTGATACTAGGGAGATTGGTCTTGTCCGCAAGATCGATTTATCCGGCCAACACTAAGGTTTCATTTTTCCACAATGGTGCATATGTTCTTTGTCATTCCTTCCTAAGAAAATTAATGTTTAATTCTTTCATATGTTCAATGAAACTTTGAATGACTTGTTGTTAGAGAGTCATGGAGTTCAAATAATACCATTTATTTAAATTTTGTTTTCTTGCTAAAAAAACGTGCCCTCTATATCAAAGTTCTTGATTTTTCCAAGTGCATCGTTGTCATGCATAGGGTTCCATTTGAATTTGTATCATGCAGGCAATATTTCGATCTATTAACCATTCTTTGTAGATGTCATTTAACTACTCTATGACTGTAAAGGACAGTGAAAAGAGTGACCCATACCCTCCATACTTTTAAGAAAGAACATATGCTAGCATATTATCCTTTCCCCTCTTATGAGTAATCTCATAATTATATTCCAACATTTTAGTGAACCATTTTTATTGCTTAGGGGATGAAATCCTTCTCTCTAGGAAGTACTTTATGTTGGCTATGTGTTATATTCTTTGCACGACTACCTCAACATGTAATTCGTTGCATTAGGCACAATGGAGGGGTCACAAGGGGGTGGAAATCCCCTTTCCCATAAATTCAAAGGCAATTCTCTAATAAAACAAATTTGGTAGTTTTTTTTTTGTCCATTTTTAGTGGTTTTCGAAACATAATTTTTACTTCAGTGATTTTGTGGCACTGGTGGTTTCATCCCATGATTTTGAAATTCTTGTTAAGGAAATACAATTGTATTATAATCTAGGGTAAATGGATTGGAAGTTCATGGGTTCCACGAGATATACATATTGTAAAGAAAAAATATACTAAAAATTATTTTTGGTTTTCCTAGTTTGCGTTTCTATGGTAAAATCTCTATGTTAATAAGTGTGTGCACCTGTTGGAGGCTAGAAATTTTTGTTAAAGTTTTGCTAATTAGGTGACCACACAGAAGAATAGTGGAGTGTGGAAGAGAATCATATCGTTCACAACAGAGGCAGTAGGCATAGGAGGAAGGGACGCAAAACAGGGAGGCACCACATAGGGGAGAATATGGCAACACCTAGAGAGAGAAGGCTGAGTGTGAATAAGATCAGGCAGTTAGGATTTTGTAGCTTATGGGAAGAGAGGAGAGGGATGTCATGACTAGGGAGGTTAGATATATTTATAGGTAGAGAATGGTCGGTGTAGTGGAGTAAACAAGAAGAATATATTTTTAGTGGATGGTTAAGGTGACCTATGCCAGCTAAGGGGTAATGTCAGAAAATATCCTAATGGCCAGTTAGCTGATAGGACAATTGCACGAGTGGAAGAACATTCCAAGAATATTTGAAGATTCATCAAGGATAGATAAAAGAAGATGCTCGAGACAAATCATAGGCTAGAAGGTTTGTCAAGAGACAAATGACTAGACAACAGGATGATGAATGCTCAGACTATAGCTACTGAAGATGAGAGTCTTTCTATGCACATATCTTCCTTTCTGTGTCAATAGTCTTAAGTGTCAATAGTCTTAAGTGTCAGTGTATGAGTTTTTAGTTGCTCAGCAATGCCACTTGTAAAGGAAATGATTTATAGTAAGGGTGTATGCTTATGTGATATTTTTTCTTTCCTTTTTGTACTATGATCAGGGATTGATGGCTGGTGATACGAATTACATAATATTTGAATTGTAGCACTTGGTGCCTTTACTTATTTATAGTGAGGTACTAGAATGGATTGTTGGGTTGTCCCTGATATCTTGTCTAATGCATGTATGTGTTTCTCTGGTTATGTTGTGCTGGTTCAATATATGTATAATGTCATATTATATCTCTAAGTATGTTTGAAAGACTCGAATGGTCATGCTAGTTGAAGGTCTGGTATCAAATGAATATTTTATAGTGTCTGATGATGTTACTGTCGTCCCCAATGCCGAGAAGTGTAAGTCAGGTCAGCCTTTAGTGTACTTTCACTTGTGACTTGCATGTTAACTAGTGAACATAAGAGTTTAGAGTTCTTGTATCGTGAGCAATCCCATGATGATGGTTAAATGTGTAACCAGTAGGTGTTTGAGTTGCACGTTGTAGGTTTAAGTTTAGTGCCTTAGGATCTTAACAATCCCGTCAAGTTTTCGAAACCTGGTTCTGACAGTCACCCATTAACATCTCGAGTGACACCTCACCCATTCTGTGGGTGTTGTCAAAAGGGTCGATGTTGAGCGGATTTTTTGGCTAATTGTGCAAGAAATCATGGGTCTGTTAGAATCCCACGTGCCAACAACACTGTTGCATATTTTATGTTTTATTAAGAATATATTTGCATAAATTAATTATATAGGTTTAAAACCTATAATTGGTATTAGAGCAATTTTTTCTCGAAGAGGAAACTTTTGTGGCCAAGGGGTTTTTCTCAGGCCTATGGTAAACCTTGTTCCAATGGGAGATCTATGAAATTTATTTTTTTTGGGAAAGGAAATAGAAATTAGTTCAAAGATATAGATCCAAAAGTTAAATTGATAGAGTTTTGACTTGTGGAAGCTCAAAACGAAATATTTGGTGGTGGAAAAAGAATTGTTCATTGTGGATTTAGGTATTACATTGATGGGGATGTTGACAGAAGATTTGACTGTGTTAGATTGAAAGGAAAAGAGCACAATATGATTGTGTCTCTCAAATTCAATATTAATGAATATTTTAGGAGAAGCTACAATGAATGGATTGTGGAACAAGTTAGGGTCTTTCAATTGGTCTATGTCCCCGATGAACAAATTATTCCTATAGAAAAAAATGTATAAAGTGAGGATGAAGAATGGAGACTTGGTGATAGAGCATGTGAACACCTTCAACACTAGTTAAGTCAATGACTATTGATTGATATTAAGATTTCATACGAAGATAAGTATATTAGTTTGCTACGTTCTTTACTAGAATTGTGGGTTGGTCTAGTTGTTGCCATAGGTGGTAATGTAACTACTTTAGGTGTTGAAAAACTTGTCTTATCCTTGTTATTCGAGTAGAAGAGATACAAAAATATGGAAAGTGATAACATAGATGCCTTGATTGACACTCCCAAAAAAAAAAAAAATCCTCAAGTGGGAGATCTAAATACAGAGGACTATCTAAATCTCCAGGAAAATTCGTAAAGGTATGTTGGAGATGTCGAAAAGAAGGACATTACAAGAAAGAATGATTCAAAATTATTAAGAAAGGGAAGGGATTTGGTGATGCTCTTTCTAGAGAGGAAAAAATATCCTAAGATGAAGGGGATGTGTACTCAACTTCTTTAAGTACATATGTAGATAATGAGGAATGGTTCATCAAATTAGGTGTATCTTTTCATATGACTCCTCACAAGGAGTGGTTTTGCGAGTATAAAATATATGGTCACAATGATGTATTCCTAGGTGATGACTTGACAGTAATAATCATAGGATTAGGAAAAATCAAGTTGAAGCCCATGGGTGGAAGGATTAGAACACCCCCTTGTATTTTTCACATCTTATGATTGGCCAGAAATCTAGTTTATGTAAGAAAGGTGAGTGATCACTAGTAGAAAATGGGGAAATTAGTGACTAGGTGACTAAAAATGTTAGTCAAGGCAACTTTTCCAAGTGAAATAATACTAAAAATGAGCAATATTAAGTGACCCAACTAAAAACAACTAACATGAATGACTAATTTAGTGTCGGGTTGAAATATATGACTAGCTAGTAATAATACAACTAAAAATGACTAATGTGAATGACTAATTCAGTATAGGAACAAAAATACAACTACCTAACAAGTACTACAATAATACACATTAGTTGTTTGTGTTAGTCATTTTAATGTTACTTCAACAATCTAAACTTACAAGTGGTAACGAATTCAAAAGTTGTTATATATTGGTTGAAATGTTATACTTACTTAAACACCTTTTTATTGGTTCAGTATATGATTAGAGTTGTGGATCTAATTAGAATCTTCAAGGTTATACCCTTTGACCACATTCACAAAGAATTAAATTCAAAGGCTAACAAATAATCCAAATGGGAGTGGCCCAACATCTCCTTTTGCAATGAAACATAACTATGGTCTATATGTGTTTTAAAAACCTTTCCATCTTATTTAGTGGTTTCACATCTATTTCACATTTCTTCTTTGTCTTGCAAAGTGGTAGTTCCAAGGAGAGGGTATCAACTTCGATCAAGGAATATTCACATATTACCACTACCAAGTTTCCTTTGTGCAGCCTATCAAATGTCTTAATTTCCTTCACAACTTCTCATGGTTCTTAACTTACTTGTCTACACATCTAAGTGAGACTACGACCCCCCAACCTCTTCAAGCCTTGTTAGAGTCTTCTTAAACATGCACTCATGCCTCAAGCAGAACATGAAACTAGCATCCTAAATGTGCATGCTTGTTCCCTTTTTTAATACCTTGTTGAAAGCACATTATCACAATGTTTAAAATAAAATGTTCACATCTTAATGCAAAGCACCTACTTTGCTTATGAAAGCCTAAACTATTTGAGTGACTACAAGAGGAATCCATTTTCTCAGGATAACAACATATGGACTGACAACCTCATTCATGTAACAATTTTAATATATTTAAACTAAAGAAGGATATGTACCTTACTCCTTCCAAATTTGACATATGACTTTTAGGAAACTAATACTTGTTTCTAACTATTAAATGCACCTCCTATATACTCTATTTTGTTTGCACCCACCTAATATACAAGAAAACCCAAATGTTTTCAATACAACCAAGTTAAGAGCACTTTCTTCCTTTCTACATCTATAAAATTTAATAAAAAAAAACATTTCATAGAAACCATAACATTAAAATTAATTTATTATTATTATTAAGAAAGAATGGTATGTTTGATATTAGTTTAAAGTGATATTTTTATTTTTTTTTCTCTTCCAGTGCATTAGTTATTGTAACTTTATAGATTATCTCCTTAATAATAGTAAAGTTGTTTTTATTATTCCAAAAGTTGTTTATAACTTTCATATCATCCAAAATTATTTTGATTATCAATAAAACAAGTTTGTTTTATAAGGTCTCTACTTAGTTAAATTTACACTTGTGTTCATGGAATATTAAAAAATATCTCTAATTGCACTAAATATTGATAAAAGATTCCCGAAATATTTTTGTTGGACCCTTTCCTAATACACGTCTCTAATAAAAATAACTCTTATTTTGAATGTATATTCCCTATTTTCACTGGATACCCATTTTTATAGCCTTTGATAATATATTGATTCTATTTTTCACAATTTAAAAACCCCCTTTATAAATGAATGCGATAAGATATTGTTCAACAAGGTGAAGCCCCCGTGGCCTTTAAAATTTATTGTAAAGTTGTTTTGAAGGGGGACCCTAATGAACTCCAACCCTCTCCACTTCACATGGTCAATGAAACTTTAGTCCTATCTATTGCTATAACTAAGGACCAATAGAGCAAACAACATTATAAAGAGATATTAGTTTCATATGCAAATTTAATGGTCTTTGGTCTAAGCTTACAAACCTCCGTTAGTGGATTTTTTAGTGATTTTATGCTCTTAGAAACTAAATATTAAGGAATAATCTCAGAATCTATCCTTCTGTTAAAGGCTTCATCACAGTAATATTTGACCTAACAAAGGATAGAGATAGGGCCATCAACTTTAGTCATTGGTTTTGGGGAAAATTTGAACTCTGTATGAAGCCTTGGACTCCAACATGATCCCTCTTAGGACTCACTCTTTTCAACATCTATATGGATAAATATTATCTAACATTCCTTTATATTTATAGGATTATTATTCCCTAAGTTATATTGGAAACACTCTAGGAATTTTTTGTCTTAGAAGTGAAATAATAGAGCATTGACATATCACAAATATGTGGAAATGGATTTTACTAAGGACTTTTTGGAAAAACGAAGCAATTTATTTCTCAAAAACTATATAAAGACTTAAAATATGGTTATCAACTTGATGAGAACTATGATCTCAAAATGAGATTTGTAACTCTAAAATCCCTTAAGTTTGGGTCAAAAGTAGTTACATCAACATGCGAATGAAATAATGGTGCTTCTAATAACACCACCTTTTGCAACCATACTCCTACGAACTTCATATTATCACCAACAAAGACATTAAAACCAACTGCTAAATAAATTTTTTTACACCAATAAAATCACATTTTTCTTTTTGAGGTCAAAATTACATATTTGAAAGGATAACCTTAAAAAATTACACTGTTATGTCAAAAATCTTAAAATCAACCCTAGAATCAAACAGTGGCACTCCAAACAGATTTTCACATATTTTTCCATCATCAAAATTGCAACATTTTTGAGACCCACATACTTGATAACCAATACTTTTACAAAAAAATATTAAAATCAACCTTTGAAATGGAAAATTGCACTACCATTAACACCTCCCTCTATTTTTTGAACTTAAAATTACAACAAATTTTAAACCATAACATAGAACCCTTAATTTTGTAAACAAAATCATAAAAAGAAAAAGGGGAAAAAGAACATAAAATACATTAGAAATATTAAAAGAATATATATATATATATATATATATATATATATATATATATATATATATATATATATATATATATATATATATATATATATATATATATATATATATGCCTTTGCTTCATGAAATTTCTTTTTTAAAAAACAAAATAAATATAAAAAAAATTATAATTAAAAAAAAATATATATATTAATTATTTGATTAAAAAATGTCTGGGGGGAGTTTAATTGGCGATCACCATGATATGAATTATTGTGTAAACTAAGATATCCAAGATTCAAATCCCCCTAGAGTAGTCTACGAAGAGGGGGATTGTCAAAGGCCCCATAGCTATATTTGTAGTGGTCAGTAATGTCAAATGGTTTAGGTTCGAGTTCAGGTTCGACAATCATTAGGTTCAGTCTGAGTTTGAACTTGTTGATGAGGTTCAGATGAGATTGGCATTAGGTTTTTCTATATATATAATGAATTATAGGATTAAATAGTAAAAGATCACCATCAATAAGAATAAAAAAATGTTATCACAGACATGGAAACTGCAAGGATAATTTACAAGCTTGAGTTGTGACATGAGGCTATGAGTTTTGATCTATGGATTTGGTCAATGGTTATGAGGTTCGATGAGTTTTTTCGAACCTTCAATTTTTTTCAAGGTTCTCCAAAATTCAAACCTCAAAGTTAAGGTTCGATGAACCTTGTGACATAGGTGGTGGAAATTGACCTCATGTCTCGTGAATATGAACCTGAACCAATTGTTAATTTTTGAAATAAAAAAATTACTCAATAATTAAAAAATCAAAATACAAATTAAAAAAAGACAATTGAACATAGCCTTTCCACCATTGAACACCCCCATTTCATCCCACTCAACTAAATTTGAATCTAACATGAGCTAAATTTTATATCAATCAAATTCAACATTTTAATGCATCTGTTATGAAACCAGCTCACAAAAAGATAGAAAAGACAGATCAACACCTTAGAAATAAGCCTCTTCGAGGGGGCAACCTCCTTTACATTACACAAATGAATAATTCTTGGATGATACAAATGACAATACCTCCTTTCTATATATAGGAGTCTAAGGGGCCATAATATAATTAGAGCTAACATAACAATAATAATGTAAGGGCACAATAATAACAATAGTGGGCTTCTATGGGGCACAATAATAACAATATGGGGACTACATGGGCACAACAATATAATAAGGGGGTTGCACTAATAACAATAAGGGGTTACACTAGTATTATAGGGACCTAACATGCCCCTCTCCTTCAAAAAATGTTGTCCTCAATGATTGAGTAGTTCTGGATGCTTCTGTATAAAATTATTGTCCTCCCATGTGGAATCTTCAGTGGGTAAGTTCTTCCACTTGATGAGATACTCTGAAGTTTATTGATTTCGTAGCTGTCAAGTTCTTGTTTTTGTGACTGCTCTAGGTTCCAATATGATTTTTCCTTCCTCGTCAAGTTTTGGAAATATTGTTTGAACTGAGATCTTTTCATTATGTAAGGTCGCCATTTCTTACGTGCATGTAGTCTTGCCAACATTTCCTTCTCATAAATAGCTTTGTGTAAATACTTTCCTTCGATTGGACAACTTTCGAAAGCAATGGGTCTTTCTTCTTCTGTTAAAACATCACCAATTCCATTTCTTGATGCATCATATTCCACAATAAAGGTTTTTGTGAAGTCTGGTGTAGCTAAGACCGGTGCTTGGCACATTGCCTCTTTAATATGTTCAAAGGCTTTCATTGCTTCTGGAGTCCATGAAAATGCATATTTCTTCAATAATGTTGTTTTCAGAATGTCTTCAGTCTTCATTCTTATTTGATGATATCTTGAACGAAGATCCAACTTGGTGAAGTAAATTATTCCATGCAATTCATCCAATAATTCATCAATGACAGGAATGGGAAATTTATATTTAATAGTGAGTTTGTTGAGTTCTCTATAATCCAGGCACATGCTCCATGACCCATCCTTCTTGTGCATCAATACTACTGGAGCAGAGAAAGAACTTTGACTAGGTTGAATTATACAATTCTCTAGCATTTCTGCAACCATATGTTTAATTTCACTCTTTTGGGCATACAAATATCTGTAAGGCCTGATGTTTGGAGGAACACTTCCTGGAATCAAATGAATAGAATGATCATGATCACGAATAGGTGGGAAGCCTTTGGGAGTATCCAATACTTTGGAATGATTATTCAAGACTTTTTTAAGATATGGAGAAATAGATGATTTTGATGTGGGAACCTCTAGCGAACATAATTGTGAAATTACACCTTGTTTTTATTTCTTGACGTGATCTTTCACTTCTTGAACCTTTTTCTTCTTGATATGTCCTTCTATCTTGAGAGTTTGAGGAGTGGTAATTCTTGCCAATTCTTTACAAGATATGGTCGGATTCATTTCTTCTTTCTCTGGGGTTGGTTCTTGGTGTATATCCTCTTCTTTTGATGTTTCTTGATCCTTTTCTTACTCCTCTTCATAATCTATGTAAAATAATTTCTTCTCAGCACACTTATGACCTTTAGTGTATTTGCTATCACAATTGTAACAAAGCCCTTTTTCTCTTTCTTCTTCCAATTGTTGTGGTGTAAAACTTGCAGGTTGTGGAAGGCTAGGAGAAAATCACTTCCATAATTATAGTTGTGAGTGGTGGAATTCCTTGTTTCCATAATTTGACTTTCAATTTTTCTTTCCCACCTGAATGCCTTCTCCAATGAATTAGGTTCCCAAAGACGAACCTCATGTTGAATGCTATCCTTTAAAGTACCTATGAAGACATCAATCCTTTTCTTCTCTAGAATATCATTTACCCTTATATTTAATTTTTGAAAGTCCTCAATGTGCTTTGTCATTGAACCCTTTTGTTTGAGATTTATCAATTGGATAAAGAGCGTGTTTCTCTTTGTATCCTCATAATGTGCTATCATTTCCTCTATGAAAATTGACCACGTGACAAGTGGTTTACGAGAACAAAGGCCTTCACACCATAAAAATTGATTCGGTTCTAAATATAAAGATGCAATACGCACCTTTTGTAACAGTTGCACTTCATGTAGATCAAAATATTGCACTATCTGTAGTATCCAATTTACCAAATCCTTGCCATCAAACTTCCTCATATTGCCTTTTCTTGATTTTAGGAGCTCAATCTTGAAACGAATGTAACTTTGTGATTTTGGATCTCCCAGTTCTGAAATTGCGACCTGTGGTAGCAATTTGTGTCCTCTTTCCAATTCCACCAGTTTGCTCGAAATTTGATTATCCAAGAAAGAGTTATGCGCAATCTCCCAAGATGACATGATTATATACCTTTTTAGAAGATCGAACTTGTATGAAATTCCATGTGTCACTAGTTCAACCTTCGGATCTGAAAAAGATACAAAGAAAGCTACAATCCTTCCTCTTTCTGTAACTTCTTACAAAATTGAAATCTGATGCTCAGAGAGATAGTTATCACAATTTTCCCCAGGTCACTTGTTTGGGATGTAATTCGGGAGCCTGCAGACACCCTAAATGTCTTGGACTTTATCTCCAAAAATATAGCGAAACAAGATCTAAAGTTAGGGCCCAACCTTCACCAAGTTTCCAGCTCAAACGGGTTTTAATTTCAGAATCTAAAACTTCATAGAAAAACCATTATAGCAAAAATGTCACGATGACCTGTTTGAGATGGAATTGTGGAGCTTACCAAAACCCTATCTTCCTAAGACCATATCTCCGAAAATATAGTGATACAAGATCTAAAATTTGGACCTGAGGTTCACTGAGATTTCACCTCAAATGTGTTTTGTTTTTAGCTTCTGAAACGTCGCTGAAAAAACATTACAATGAAAATTTTATAATGACCTATTTGGAGCAGTGAAACCCTAGAATCCAAAGCTTTGATACCAAATGTTATGAAACCAGCTCACAAAAAGATAGAAAAGATAGATCAACACCTTAGAAATAAGCCTCTTCGAGGGGGCAACCTCCTTTACATTACACAAATGAATAATTCTTGGATGATACAAATGACAATACCTCCTTTCTATATATAGGAGTCTAAGGGGCCATAATATAATCAGAGCTGACATAACAATAATAATGTAAGGGCACAATAATAACAATAGTGGGCTTCTATGGGGCACAATAATAACAATATGGGGACTACATGGGCACAACAATATAATAAGGGGGTTGCACTAATAACAATAAGGGGTTACACTAGTAGTATAGGGACCTAACAACATCACACACACATATTGACTTTTTTAACGCGTGCTCACACACACATAGGTATGGGGAATGAATTTAAATAAATAAAACATTTATATGATTTTATTTTGTGGCCATATTTTTTTCCAATGAGTGCAATAATAATGATTATTATGAAATAAATATCTATTTGAAAATAATGGTTATATTTATTTTTTATAATTTTATAAAGAAATAATATAGTCTAATTAATAAAAATTTAAAGTTTGTTTGAAATTTAGTAAATATATTTTAAAATTGTAAGTTTGATTTGTGTAATCTATGAAATTTGAGTACTTTCATGAATTTTTAAAGCTTAGAATTTATTTACATATTCTAAAATATATTTTGAATAATAAGAAATTACAATTTCACGTGAAATTACATTGCCATATTTTAAAGGGGAAAAAAAACAAAAAACATTTATTAATTAAACTATATGCAAAACAATAATTATGAAGGAATAATTCTCATAAAAAGGTAAGGCGTTGGTGAAAGGGTAATGTCAACCATCACACAAAGCAATTTAAGGCTGAAAACATTAAAAAAAAAGGTGTCACAAGTAGCACCACATTGTGATTTGAGTCGTAATTTTAAAGTTTGGATCATAGTGGCATTGATTGTCAAGGTCACTATATTAAACATGTTACAATTTTAACCTTGAAATAAAAAAGGGTGCGATTAGGAGCACTATTTTTTAATTCATATATCAATTTTAAGGTATTTGTTCACAATGGTACCAATTGTCAAGGCCACAATTTCAAACAACCTTGCAAAAAAGCGAGTTGTTACTAGTAGCACTACTTTTTGTCTTGGGGGTCAATTTAAGGTTTTTAATTTTTCAATGTTATAGATGATAGTTGAAAAATTTGGAAATTTATGTTTGATAAAAAATGGTGCTACCATTAGCACCATTTTTTAAAATAGAGGTAAAAACATCCATCAAATGCAACCTCTTAAAAACAATAACTCTAGAGAGTTCTTGTTAAGTTGGTAACTATGTTTCAAAAGTTAGATTATGAACAAGTAACATTTAGATGCAAATCATGATTTGAAATAGGTCACATAATTATTGATTGCGTCAATCTCTCAAGCACTAAGTGTTCAAGGAATGTTATCGAAATGCCACGTAGTGGGTCAGAGTAATAGAGGCATACCATTTGATTGGTAAGGTCTCTTGATTTCCCACGCTAGCCCTAGTCTATCAAGTAATCACATAGGTACGTCCTTTGCTAATGGCTCTTGCTTATGAAGAAGAAATCTATTAAGTGAACTCCATTTAAGGAAGAAGAAAGATTTTTCCTCCGTCTATGACACTCTAGGTCCAAACTCTTGAAGCAAAAGATGAAGACAAACCTACTCTAATAACTCCTCAATATAAGATGAGTTAGGCTGACTAGTAGTAGAAGAATAAATAACATTGGAGACTACAAAACTCCCATTCAAATCCAATGAAGGAAGAGATGAAATAGGTCACTTAAAAGGAACAAGATCACATAAAAGCTATGACTCCACTGTAATCTCAAAAGGAGGACTCGATAGAAGAAGGAAAGAAGAAAAAGTGCAACTCACCTCCATTGATGGTGACATACCAAAGTCATATTTGAAACCAAAATCTCTTTTGGCAATGTATTGGTTTTGTATTTAGTGATTTTCTTAATTTGTTTGTGTATACCCATGTAAGCTAATATGTGGTGGCTTTTACTACTAAATTGGAAGATGCAGAGTAGAAATATAAAATTAACCCAAAATGACAATGAAGTGATAGGTTACAACATCAGTAGGAAATAAAGGAACTAAAATACCACAAAATATTATACCTTTATTGATGAGTGAAATTTTCACGTGCTTCTTTAAAGGGGAAACCTCTAATGAGTATAGCTTTGATTACAATCTACTTCACAAGACATCATATTACATTGTTTATATTTCTTTATATAGTATTATCCACCTCCTAGAAACATTCTAGACAAGGAAATTTTTAGTAGGCAAAACTTTATAAAAATCACCTTTACAATTATTTCTCTCAATACTACATGGGCCTTATTTACTATCAAGGTCTCGATACATAGAAAACTATCTATCTGCTTAGGGGGTTGGGTTTGAACCTTAACATGCCACCCACTATAAAGTAGCATTGTCGTCAAGGATCAAGATGAGAGAAACATTGAAGGATCTCTTTAGTTCCTTTGGCATCCTTAGATGGTGTATCATTCTACTATATCAAAATATTTTAGATAGTGCACTAGTAGAGATGGAACTCTCTTTTTTCAAGGATGGAATCTAGTGGTAACCAAATGAAACATTTTTCATCTAGTTTTTAAATGTTAGTTTGAATACGACAATTGGTTTTAACACTTGCCTTAATTAGTATATGTGAAAGATTAGACGAATTTTATAGTTTCATGGAATTCTAATTTGTAAGTCATTAGCCCAATATATTTGAGGACCTTATAGGGTCCATAAAACTCGAGAGCAAGCCTGTGGTGGATTGATGAGCCTCATCATTGGGTAATTATATGGACCTTAATACATCTCCAAGCTTACTAAAATAAACTCTTCTCATAATTCCTTACATGTTTTAATTATATTTTTCTTATTGAGATGAGTAAAAGTAAGATGTTATGTCTTGTGGTCTAATGTGCATTGATTGTAGGTTTGTAGGAGAAAATCATGGCAATTTTGGCTAATTAAGGGTAGGAACTCGAATGAGACAAGGAGGAGAGATTATAGGAGATAGATACCCCTCATTAAATCAAACTATCTCGGAGTTGCAAGCATCCGAGTCATGGAGATCATGGGCAGCCGAGCCAATGACAGTTAAGAACTAGTTCATCTTGAGTTTGGGAGCCAAGCCTCCCTAGATTTAAGGAAGTTGTTGGAGACTTCAGTGGTGTTAAACACACACATGGCAACAACAACATATGAAAGATAAACATGAGAGTGCATTTATTATTAACAAAACATATACATTTATAGTACATGGTGTGACCGTTGGGTTCCACATCCCAAGGTATCTTGGACTTCCTTTGTCTATTCGGCGTCCACACTAACCTTTAGAGGATTAGGTGTCCAACATTCCCCCCCTTAATTCGAAGGGTTATGTATGAGTCCAAGAAGAGAGCTATAATACAAAATGTGAAAAAATGTATGGCAACACTAGGCTGAATGTGCTCTCTGAAATGTTGGTATAAAGGGTGATGGTTTAAGGATGACCACTAACACTGGAATGCTTAGTGCAGTTCCCAGAACTCTTCCAATTCTGGCATGAAGCTCAAGTCTTTTGCTAGAGGAAGTGTTCCTGATGTTTTGAAGAGGGAAACCTTCAACCATGAAAGGGAGGTCTCACCCCACATAAAAGGGAGAACTTCAACTTGAAAAGGGAAGTCTCAACCTATGATGGTTTAAGGATGACCAACAACTCTGGAATGCTTAATGCAATTCCTGGAACTCTTCCAAAACTGGCAAGAAGTTGAAGTCTTCTTCTAGAGGAAGTTCCCCAAATTACCAAATGAAGGCATGCTCAGGGGCATCTTTGTCTCTGGATGCAACTCTGAAACTGGTGTGGCAGGTTGTGGCTCAGGCTTGCTTGATGTGACTTTGAAGCTTGTAGATGACCATCATTTCCCCCCCTGTTAGATACAAGGTGAGATGATGGAGAAAACTCAACTGCAAGACTGTTCAATACTCTTGAACAAGTTCTGACATGTGACTGAAATATCTTCTTGGCTGTTGATGCCCATTGCCAAGAAGCGATCCATCCAAGATGAATCTTTGTTCTTGCAGGAGGTTTGTTTCTGAAGCATCTGTTTGAAGAATGACTAGTTTTATGATAGTGCTTACATGGATGAAGATAAAAAAAATGATCTTTTAGATGGCCAACTCAGTCACAATGTTGGAATTGCACAATCTGTTGTGGCTGCTGTGGAAGAGAACCAGAATCTGAAACAGCTGAAGGTGAATTGTCATGAGGAGTAGGTGAAGGTGAACCGTCCTGAAGAAATCCAGCACTTTGAAATTGGATTGGTTTGGAGTAGTCTGAAATATGAAAGGATAGGTCCTTGTCATATCCAAGACCAGTTCTATGCTTGTTGTGGACAAGCTCTTCCCAAGGTCTGATGACCAACTTGGGAAGTACAGACTGAATTTCTACATCTGCATGTACAACTGCTACTTCATTGGGTACTAAATCTGAATGAATTGTAACAGTATTGACTTGCTGACTTGCTGGTTGTTGATAGGATCCCATTTCAAAGTCATATAAGAGATTGTTTTGAAAAAGTTCAGAAGGATGTCTTTTCTGTTGTAACTCTTCTTGCTATAGCTTTGTCTCAAGCTGCAAAAGCTCAATATTGTCTTGTACATTTTGCAAGAAATTTTGACTGTTAAAAAGTGTTTCCTTACTGACTTTAACCATCCCATCAATAGTGGAAAATATTAGACTATTCAATAACTGTAATGCATCATCAATTTGCTCCATTTAATGACAATGTTGCACGGATATCTCACACAATGCCAAATAACTGCAACTTTAAAGAATATAAACAACCCCCAATGCTTATGAACATTGAACTCTGTCGTTCCAATTAATCCTCCAACATATTCACTTTCAAAGTAGAAATGATGGCTATCAAAACTTCAACAACTATAGCACCATGTCATGGACAAGACTTGAATGCTCATATATATAAATGCTTTGAATAGGGTATGAACCAATATTCTCTGATCTTGCCACTTTCTTCAAAGAAAACAATCTGCCCTCAATACTCATATATCACACAGAATTTATGGAGAGCTAACAATGCATATGCCGCAGATACAATTGACTGACTTTCATATAAATTAATTGTATGGACCGACTCTCAACTTCATGTATGAATAGTTTGAATCATGTATATATGAATGGACCCTCAAAATGATTTAAGGCATATATAAATGGTTTTATCTTCAAAGCACATGTCTAAATGGTTCAACATAAGAATTGAACGTCCCTCAAAGCAGAGACACCAATATACCAATATAAGCAATCAACTCTTCAATGCAAATGTATCACTACTCAAGCATACAATACAATACATTCAACATAATATACTAAATATTGCATATGCTCCAACGTAATACATTCAACGCACCATTCATCACACAAAGACCATCATACTTCAATGGAGACCAGGAGTTACGCATGGACTCAACTCTCCATTTAGGAATTGTAACCCAGATACAGGAATCGAAGGGCCTGAACTACTGAGAGGTCTGTACTCGGAGATGGGATTTGAGAAGTCGAGCAAGATCCAAGCAATAATTCTTCCAATGATTCTTATTCCACCTTACCAAAATCTGATTGCTCAGGCTCATAATGGGTCTGGAAAGAAATTCAACAGCCTTCAACTTATCAACAACGTTAATGTATATAACCTAGAGCAGCCTTCTTTGCAGCTGGCTTCTTTGCTGGGGCAGCTGGTTTAGCAGCCTTGGCTGGCTTGGCAGCAGGAGCCTTCGTAGACTTGATGGATGGAGCAGCGTGATACCAACAACTTATCAACCAATAGTGTGAGCGTTTTGGATGAATGACGACCCTCTAGTTCACCGTGGAGCAGCGTTCAATGGATACCAACATAGGACACCAGCATAGGAGCAACGCACCAATGAAAGGATTATTCCGGGAACTGCATCAAGGGACCATCATTTTTTTCTTCTCGTTGTTCAAGTATACTATGACTGCCATTGTTAACCCAAAAAGACTTCCATCAAAATCAACAGCTGCTACTTTTGGAAAGGAATCACAGTCGTTTCAGTCACAGGCTTTGCCAAATCCATTGGAATAAACTTGAAACCCCATTGCTACATTCCAGCATCGGGCACTTCTAACACTAAGTTTTGGATCTGTTGGGAGTATCCACAGAAACACGTCATACATACAACAACCGATTCATGCCTATTTCTACTCCCACTCCTACTCCGAGCATATTATTTTTCTATCTCCTCCGCAATCCGACAAACTCAAAATCAAAATCTCAAATACACAAAACTTGTGATATCTCATTTAAACTGCGATATCATCGATTCGGGTTGGTTTGGACATCGTAATGGTGATATCGGTGTCTTCACTTCAACATTTACACCCATGAAAAATACAATATCACGTCGTCCTGAAAAGACAGTTATGAAGCTCGTCGTGGATTGTGAGACTGACAAAGTTCTTGGGGCATCAATGTGTGGTCTAGATGCTTCTAAAATTATGCAGGGCATTGCTATTGCTTGAAGTGTGGGGCTACAAAGGAAAAGTTTGACTCAACTATTGATATCCGCCATCAGTTGTAGAAGAGTTTGTTATTATGCGTACTATTACCAGGCGTATTGCTGCTGGTAGTCAAGTAAAGAAAAGTGAATAAATTTATAATACGAGACATATATCTCATCACTTTTCCTGATAGACAGATTCGTTGGTTAATGGATTTATTTTCTCTACCATATATTTGTCACATTGGGAGAAGAGCGATATATGGTAGGGAGCAGCGTTCAGCGTGACAGAGGGAGGAGGCTGAGTGGGCTACCTAAACAATCCAACTAGAAGCAAAGCGTTAATTCTGAATGCATGAATGCTTGAGTTATCATTTGGCACTTCTGTACGGTGATAACTACTTATTTATGCTTAATGTATGAGTAGCTTATTATGCGATATGTTTTTCACAACTGTTTCGTCTAACTTTTTGTACGAAGTGGTTTATCTCTATTGAATTCTTTTCTCATAACAGTTGAATGATCTTTATTACCAATTGTTATTTGAAATCATTTTAGATCGCATAACGGAAAGATTTCATCCCGGGTTAGTGTAGAATTAGATATTTTTGTTTATTAGAATAAAATTGCATGTTATTAGATCAGAGTTAGAATAGAAGCATTTCACTTAGGAACTGTTAGAAAGGAAATATCAATTCTCAACACACACACACATAAATTGGGAAACTGGTCCCATATCCCCAGTCGGACCCACTATACCAAATGGAAAAGTAGCTGCTAACCAAGGTCCAGACTGGGTGGGTATCCCCCTTGTTGTAGACCCGATTTTCAGGGCTTCAACAGGAACTCAATCGTTTCATGTGCATGTTGAAGATGCACTTGAATGTCAGCAAGAGTGGTTTTGTTGATGTGCACCATGTCGTCGACTGATGATAACATTAAATTGTGAAGAATTTGGGACAACTTAATGTATGTCGCCATGTTGTCTTGCTTACTTTGAAGTCAGGCTCACTTGGTGTAGAAGTCATTATTGAAAATTGCGCACTTGAGTTGATCAATGAAATGACAGGATTGCTTGTATTATTTGCTGATTGTTGATGCTTTAAACACTTTCTTGAATTGTTGACTTGACACTTGCTTGATGACGATCGCTTTGCTTGAAAGGAACTTTATGAATGTTGTAATGAACTTTACGCAGGCTCGCTTGTTGTGCATTGAACTGTCGCACTTGATTTGGTTACTTGACACACTCACTTGCTTTGATTGTTTGAATGACACGCTCGCTTGATTTATTGCTTATTGCTCACTTGAAGAATAGAATACACTTGTTTGATGATGATTGCTTGCTAGATTATTTTATGAACACGCTCACTTGATGCTTGTAGGATTTGCACTTTCTTGAACTCACACTCTTGATTGATCAAAAGAAGGGTTTCGAATACTATTGAAAATGCACCCAAGAGAAATGATAAATTCAATGTTCCAGTAACAACTGACTTGACTTAATGATTCACTTTAACAAATCAAATGAGGGTGTCACTTACAACCGAAAATGTACTCGGACAATTCAGTTAAAACATTGCAAGTGATACAGAAATTGTTCATAATGTTGATGTCGTTTGGACTTGAAATGCTTGAGTTGTAGCATACTTAACTTGATGGCATGACTTAGCTATTGTGAAATGTTGTTGCAGAAGATTGCTTTTATCAAGTCGATGATGTGACACTTTGTGTTTATGAACTTAAGTGATTACAAGAGTGTTGATTTCAAGAGCTTGATCGAGCATCTTTATACTTAAGAGTTTCTTATGCCCATTTAGTTTGTGTAAACAGATGAAAAAGAAAGCAATTAATGAACACAAGACAAACAACAATGTAAACTTTGAAACCGGAACTGATACTGTTACCCGTTTCGTAGAGATAGCAAAAAAGTGACCTGATTTTGAAAATGGGTGATGAAGAACACACATGTTTTTTTTAGAGCATAGTTTTTGGCACTTTAATTTTTTTTATGTACATCACGTTTTAGAATGGTAGTGATTTTCATGCTGATTTAAAAAAGTGAGCATTTTGCATCACACTCCTTTTTTAAAATCCCTGTTTTTTGGCTTTAAATTTTTTAATGTATAAAATGTAAATAATTATTTAGTAAATTTGATAATTTTTGAAGTGGTCGTTTTCTTCACATTTTCTTGTTTTTTATTTAAATTTTAAATTTTTTTCGTGAGGTTTTTATTGTTTTGCATTTTTAAATTAGAAGGTCGATATTTAGACTTTTTGATATTCTACATATTTATACATCCTTAATTAATTTTTCAATCCACATGAAATAATTGTTTCTAAAAAACAATATTTTTTAACAATGGACATAAAAATAACCATTTTTAACATAAATATAACTAAAAAACTACACGATTTGATAATTTTTTGCTAGAATTGACATGTCAAAATCACAATTTTTATACGATAATTTTAACTAAAAATGGTTAAATAATAGCTTTTTCTATGAATTTCATGTCAAAAAAATAATAAAAATCACTTTTTTTTCTCAAAAAATAATGATTAACTTAAAAATCAATGCAAAAATCACATATTACCAATATTGAACGTATAACAACCCTAATTGAGTGTTTATTCTTCTCATAAAATGTCAAAGTCAAAACATTGCAAATCTTGATTTACAAGCATAACTTAAATTTAATCAACAATGTCACGTAATCCAAACTCTTCGTCCTCTAGAGTTTCATCATTGTCTTCTTCCACAATATTTTCTGTTTCATTTTGCTCATTTTCCTCTTCTAATGGGTCTTTGATGTCTGCGAAACTCCCAATGTATGTCTTTCCAAAAATTCCATGTAATGGTGGTTGGGGTTCCTTTGCCTTTTTTGCCACACGTGATTCACTAAAGTCCCCTTTCTTCAACCCAATTTCTTGCATTGCATCTGGAAGAAATTGAAGAGCATTAATTCTTTGCTGAATGAAATTGCACTGTACTGTATCTTTTTCAATTGCAATGCAATTTCTTCCTTTTTGAAGGCAACATGCTAGTGTTGTACCTAATTATCAAGCACAAAAGAAATAATGAACTAAATTAGTACAATGACATATTAATTAAAAAAATAACATATTGAAATTCAATTCCATATAATAAAACTTACCTGAACCAGAAAATAAATCCAAAACCCAATCTCCTTCATTTGAACAAATGCTTATAAGATAGTTAATCAATAATTGTGGTTTTTGATAAATGTTAACTATCTCTCCTTTTTCTTCTTTGTCTTCATATGTTAGTTTTCTCACAGCAGCATCATAAGTCAGTATTTGGCTATGACTCTTTCTGTCTACTCGATTAAAAATCATAGACATATGGCTATCATCTTTTGCCCAACTATCAATATGAATGAACTCACAATAATTTATAAATTGTTGATCTTCATTGTGAAGAAGATTTGACTTTTCCCTGTAATATGAAATAGTAAAAGTTCAATTAACTTGTACATAAATAAATTTTTCAACATTAATCAAATATACATTTTAAACGTCTTGCCATTTAAGCTGCATCCTTGAATTTGTTTTCCCCTTGAAGCTTGACAATATCATTGCCAATTGTGTGTCTGAATGAAATGTCACAAATCTTCATAATGGTTATGACGTGACTTCTACAAATCCCTTAACCACTTTACTAAAAGCTTGATAAGTATAAGGGTCACTATCATAGTCAATGTTTGGAATATTGAAACCATGGGGAATATCTGCAATGACTAGGGCATAATCCCTTTTAGGTATGAGTTTAGCAATGTCTTCACAATCGCTTTGTATTACTTGATATTGAATATTGTCTAGCCCTTTCCAAATGAAATGATTAAGAGTTGGATCAAGTTGAATATCCTTAATACGTGTCTTCCTCAGTCTTTCGATCTTTATTTTTTCAATAAAGGTTTTGAAACTATTTGGCACTCCATTATCATCTTTCCTCATCTTTTATAAAATAAACAAATATATGTGTAAGTTATAAATTAAAAATAGTACACACGTGAATAAAAATGAATGTATAAATCAAGATACCTTTTTAAATGCAAGATAAAAAGCTTTTAATGTTGATGTAGAACTTGAATCTGGATATTTGCATACGACATCATCCCAACTATCTTCATTCAACAATCTAACCATTTGTTCTTGAATTTTCATCTAAACTTTGTGACTGCATAGATAAAGTAACAAAAAGTTAATATAATGATATGTATAACAAATACTACCAAGAACAACATGTTTTATTTAAAATATAATTGTAATCTAGAAATAAATAAAAATATTTCAACAAACTTACTTTTGAAATTCTTCAGACATTTCCTCCAATGATAATTCCCCTGACCTCACACAAGATAATATTGTTTTGACAATTTTTTCATCTTTCACTCCTTGCATCGCCCTCCAAGGTGTGATAGTCATATCGTCTGGAAGATGCTTCATTTCAGGAGCTAATTTACTGTTGCCACATATGAATGGCTTAGAATTTTTGACCTTCTGGTTTTTAATGGCAATGTCTTCCCACATGCTAAAAATCTCATCAATCAACCTCCAAACATCTCCAGTTCTAAATGCCAATTGGAAAATGTTATCAACACCTCTGAATAAATCACTATGTTTGGTGCCTTTTCCACCTTTTGAATTGGTTTTCTCTTCAATTTGATATCCTATTTCCATACAACATTCCTTTCGGAAATTTGCAATAACTTTTGTCCTATCCCCACCACATTTTTCTTCAAATTCACTATGAATAAATCTAACCCTTTGGATGAAAGTCATAGGCATCCTATATTCATTATCTGAATTATGATCCCATGCCACTAACTTTGCTTCTCTATCAGATAAACCAGTGTAAATGATACATTTCATTGTTTCAAAACGTGGGTTATTAGGATATTCCTCCATCAATTGTCTTTGAGCTTCTATAGAATGGTTCCCCCCAAGCACATAATAATTGTATTCAAAACATTTTGACTTATCAAATGCTTCTTTGTTGGGAACTTAAAGTGGATCAACAAGAAGCACATAACTAACCACATGAGCATATGGATTGTACCTCATCAATGTCTTCAAGTTGTGAACATGCAGATGATATGGCTTTCTAACTTGATATTGACATTGTCCTTCACTTGCTTTATAGGTTTGCCTGACATTAAGATGAAATGTGCGACCACCATCAATTAAGTTTCTCTTTGTCAAATTCTCTCGAATGACATTTTGTTTTGTTTTGATAATGCCATCTTCTAAATCAGCTCCTGGTGTAATGATTTCTCTGCTTTCTTTTGAAGTTTCACTAGGTTCTTGACTGCTGGTAATGACTACTTCAAAATCATCAACTTTATTTTTCTTGGTCATAACATTCCCAACAGAGTTATTCTTGGGCATTGTTACTTTTGGATTTTTATGGCTCCTCTCAGTTCCAATGTCATCTTCAGTAATGACAACATATGTTTCATTGTCAATTTCAACTTCATCGTTCTCAAAAGTAACTTGTTTACCCTTGCTAGATTTATCCACCAGAGACATTTTTTTCTGATTCTTTGGATGTAGTTTTGTAGCATTATCAATTACTTCATTTTGCCTATTTTCCATATCTTCTTCTGACACTGAGTAAAAACTGCTGACAACTTTCATGATATCATTCTCAATGAAATGAATGCCTCCCAACCTAATTGAACAACTTTCAATGAAATTCTGCCAAACAAAATATCATATGTCAATAAAAAACAAAGTTAAAAAATATAGCGAGACACTTCCAAAAACGCAAAATACAAATATAAATAACAATATTTACGATGTTTTCTGTCATCTCATTTACGATTTGACTACACAACTTTGTAGATACCTCTCTCGTGTCATACAATGAATATGATAGTTGGTATTTAACCCTTTCATGTGACTTGGGAGCTTTTGTAAGTATGTAAACAACTTCAGTGTCCGGTACCGAACACATATCTACGACTCTTCCCATCACCTCAAAAATTCCATTATCATTCGGTATATCGATATATAGATATATATTCACATTTGTGCTTTCTCTTTCTTTCACATACCACATTCTTGATGGAAATTTCACCTCTTTCGAATTCTTCCAGTCTGAAATCATCTTCTTATCACTTGAGGCACTTGAAAGATTTGTAGTCATGAGCTCAGGTGGAGTTCGTTCACCAATGTTTCTTTTAGATGCACCTTTATGAGTCTTTGGTCCAGAAAGATTCACTGAAATTCTCTTTGATGCCATTTTCCTGAAAAATAGAAACACATAAATCAGTAAATAATAAAAACATATTAACTTAAATTAACAACGAAAATATATCATAAATTTTAATCAACAATCGCCCCACCCACCGCCCCTCATATTCCAAAAGAACATGCATTAACATTCCAGTGTAAAAAAAGTAAATCATGAATAAATCATTTTGCTCGGGCGCCCTCACCCAACCCCCCCCGCATGGCACGGGCACCCTCACCCACTCACCCCCCCAAGCATCCCAACCCCCCCACCTCGGCGGCCCGGGCGCCCCGGCCCAACCCCCACAACCCTCCCCGGCCCGGGTGCCCTCACCCACACTCCCCAACCCTTCCTACTCCCCCCCCGCCCACACCCGCTCGCCCGGCTGGCACGGGCGCCCTCACCCGCCACACCCTGCCCAGTGCCCTCACCCACCCGCCCGACCGCCCGACCGCCCTCACCCGCCCGCCCCACCCCTCCGGGCACCCTCCCTACCTCTCCCCCAACCCGCCCGACCCCCTCCCCCTCACCCACCCGCACCACACCCCCTCACCCACCCGCCCCAACCCTCCCAGCACCCTCACCCCTCCGAGTGCCCTTGCGCGCCGACCCGCCCCACCCCTTCGAGCGCCCTCACCCGCCCCCCCGCCCGGTGCCCTCACTAACCCGCCCGCCTCACCCGAACCCCCCTCCGCCCTCGGCCCCACGAGTGGGGCTCGGGCATGGGCCACCCGGGCCGCCCGGGCCCCCGCCCAACAAGCACAGGGCGATTCCGGGAATCGCCCTGCCTGCCAGGTGGCCCCTGCACGAGGGCGCCCTCGTGCAGGCACCACCCGGGCAGCCCGCACCCCCGCTCGGCAGGCAAGGCGATTCCCGGAATCGCCCTGCGCCTACCGAGCGGGGGCGCTGGCGGCCTGGGTGGTGCCTGCACAAGGGCACCCTGTGCAGGCGCCACCCTGGCCGCCCGCGCCCCTGCCTGGCAGGCGCAGAGCGATTCTGGGAATCGCCCTGCCTGCCGGGTGGGGGCGCGGGCGGCCCGGGTGGCGCCTGCATGAGCTCGTGTGCCTGCCACCCGAGCCGCCCTCGCCCTCGTCCGGCAGGCAGGCCAATTCCGGGAATCACCTTGCCTGTCGGGCAGGGGCGCGGGCGGCCTGGGTGGTGACCACCCGGGCTGCATGCGCCCCTGCCCGGCAGGCAGGGCGATTTCCAGAATTGCCCTACCTGCCAGGCGGGTGCGCGGGCAGCCCGGATAGCTCTTGCAGGCGCCACCTGGGTGGCGCCTGCACGAGGAGGGGCGATTCCCGGAATCGCCTTACCTGCCGGGGGGCGGGGGGGGGGGCGCGGGCAGCCCGGGTGGCACCTGTCGCCTTGCCTGCCGGGCAGGGGCGCGGGCGGCCCGGGTGGCGCCTGCATGAGGAGCTCGTGCAGGCGCCACCTAGGCCGCTCGCGCCCTCGCCCGGTAGGCAAGGCGATTCTGGGAATTGCCCTGCCTGCCGGGCGGGGGCGCGGGCGGCCCGGGTGGCTCCTGCACGAATCGCCCTGCCTACCGAGCGAGGGTGCGGCTGGCGCCTATACGAGGAGCTCGTGCAAGCGCCACCCGGGCCGCCTGTACGAGGAGCTCGTGCAAGCGCCACCCGGGTCGCCTGTGCCCCCTCCCTCGTGCAGGCACCACCCGGGCCGCCCACACCCCCGCTCAGCAGGCAGGGCAATTCCGGGAATCGCCTTGCGCCTGCTAGGCGCGGGTGCGGGCGGCCCGGGTGGTGCCTGCACGGGGCGCCCTCATGCAGGGTGGCACTTGCACGAGGGCACCCTCATGCAGGCGCCACCCGGGCCGCCCGCGCCCTCGCCCGGCAGTCAAGGCTATTCCGGGAATCGCCCTGCCTGCCGGGCGGGGGCGCGGGCGGCCCGGGTAGCTCATGCAGGTGCCACCAGGGCCGCTCGGAATCGCCTTGCCTGCCGGGCGGGGGTGCGGGCGGCCTGGGTAGCTCGTGCAGGAGCCACCTGGGCCGCCCGCGCCACCGCCCGGCAAGCAGGGCGATTCCCGGAATCGCCCCGCCCGAAGGGCGGGGGCACGGGTGACCCGGGTGGCCCCTGCACAAGCCCCGCTCGTGGGGCCGAGGGCAAAGGGTGGGTGGGTGGGTGGGCGCCCGGGCGGAGGGGGGTTTGGGTGAGGCGGGCAGGTAGGTGAGGGCGCCGGGGGGGGGGGGCGGGTGAGGGCGCCCGAAGGGGTAGGCCGGGCGCCCGGGCGGGTGGTTGAGGGCGCCCGGGCCGGGCGGGCGGGTGAGGGGGGGCGTGGGTGGGGCGAGTGGGTGAGCGGGGGGTAGGTAGGGCGCCCGAAGGGGTGGGGTGGCCGGGTGAGGGCGCCGGGACGGGTGGCAGGTGAGGGCACCCACGGCGAGAGAGCGGGTGAGGGGGGCGTGGGTGGGTCGCCCGGAGGGGTCGGGCGGGTGGGTGAGGGCGCCCGGGCCGGGCGGGCGGGTGACGGGGGGGGGTAGTGGGGCGGGCGGGTGAGGGCGCCCGGTGGGGCAAGCGAGCAGGCGGGCGGGTGAGTGGGGGGGTGGGTGGGGCGGGCGGGTGAGTGGGGGGGTGGGTGGGGCGGGCGGGTGAGGGCGCCCAGTGGGGCAAACGAGCAAGCGGGCGGGTGAGGGGGGTGGGGTGCACCCACGGGTATTAAGAAAATGAGGTTGACCGGGCCCATCATGCTCACAATGGATGTAATTGTTATTTTGGCTCAGGAAAGTTATTAATTTAAAAAAATATATATATTTTTCATTAAACTAATTTAATATAAAAGTTTTCAAGGAAAAAAATTTAACTTACCTTTTAATTGCGAGAATTCTTCGTTGAATATGTTGTTGATAGCGATTTAGCTGCTCCACAAATTCACCAGTCTTTCAACGATTTTTAGAAAACCTGGTTGTGATGTGAGTAATAGTGATAATGAAATTTTAATATATAAGTGAAGTTACGGAGATGTTTTACTGTACGGTTAATATGTGATAATTTGTTTTAAAATATTATAAAGTGAATATTGTAGTATTGGAAAGCGAATATTATATGGTTTAACTACTATAATAATTAATGTAGAAGTTGTAGTGTACAATTTTAATTATGATTTCATAAAAAAAATTAGTTTACATTTTTCAACAAATTGTAGAACAAAGCAATGAAGGTAAATAAATTTAACAGTTTTTGGAGGGAAATATTTTCGCAAAACTTTTTAGAGGGAAATATTTTCGCGAAATTTTTTGGAGGGAAAATTTCATTCTTTAAGCTATATAATATCTTTAGGAGACTCTCCATTTGTATCATTCAACATCTTCTATTTGAAAGGGATGGATTGTTCTAATAGTGAAGTTTCGATTTATACACCATCAACTTCTTCATCGCGTAACAACTCTATTCATATTGATGAATATAGCGGGAATTCTTCCACTATGAATAGAAAGTCAATTCTTCCACTTAGTCCTGATTCTAAGGACTATGAGAGCAGCACTGATGAAAGAGGGGATGGAGAATTTCAAATAAATAAAGAGTCACAGATTCCACTTAGTCCTACTTCTAAGGACGATGAAAGCCGCAGTGATGAAGAACATGATGGTGAAGTTCAAAAGAACAGAGTCCCACGATGTCCACTTAGTCCTAATTCTAAGGACTATGAGAGCAACAGTTTTGAAGAGCATGATGGTGAAGTTCAAAAGAATGGAGGGTCACAGTGTCCACTTAGTCCTAATTCTGAGGACTATGAGAGCAGCAGTTTTGAAGAGCATGATGGTGAAGTTCAAAAGAATGGAGTGTCACAGTGTCCACTTAGTCCTAATTCCGAGGACTATGAGAGCAGCAGTTTTGAAGAGAATAATGGTGAAATTCAAAAGAAGGGAGTGTCACGGTGTCCACTTAGTACTAATTCTGAGGACTATGAGAGGAGCAGTTTTGAAGAGCATGATGGTAAAGTTCAAAAGAATGGAGTGTCACAGCGTCCACTTAGTCCTAATTCTGAGGACTATGAGAGCAGCAGTTTTGAAGCGCATGATGGAAAATTTCAAAAGAATGGAGTGTCACGGTTTCCACTTAGTCCTAATTCTGAAGACTATGAGAGCAGCAGTGATGAAAATCATGATGTTGATTTTCAAAAGTATGGAGTGTCAAAGTGTCCACTTAGTCCTAATTCTAAGGACTATGAGAGAAGTAGTGATGAAAAGCATGATATTGATTTTCAAAAGTATGGAGTGTCACGGTGTCCAGTTAGTCCAAATTCTAAGGAATATGAGAGCAGTAGTGATGAAGAGTGGGATGATGAATTTCAAAAGATTGGAGTACCACAGTGTCCACTTAGTCCTAATTCTGCGGACTATGAGAGCAATAGTTATGAAGAGCATGATGATGAATTTCAAAAGAATGGAGTGTCATTGTGTCCTCTTATTCCTAATTCTAAGGACTATGAGAGCAGCAATGATGAAGGATAGGATGATGCACTTAGTCCTAATTCTAATGAGTATAAAGGTAGCAGTGACAAAGGACGGGATGTAGCATCTTCAATAAGTAAACAGTCACATTTTCAACGTAGTCCTAATTCTATGAACTATGAGAGTAGCACTGGCAATGCATATGAGGAAGAATATCCATTAAACATCGAGTCAGATTTTCCATTCAGTCCGAATTCTAAGGACTACGACAGTAGCACTGAAGAAGCGGAAGATGAAGAATATCTTCCAAGTCAATATTTGAAAAGCAGAGCTGATCATAGTGTGGATAACATTCCTCTTAATGATGATGAAAAGCCTTATACAAATGATGATCAAATGATGGAGATGTTGCCAAGAAATATTGTATCAAGGAGTAGGAGCAGACCTTTTCGTATCAATGCAAGTTGTTCTAGTTATACAATGGGTAGAGCAGAATATCTGACAAGAAGAAGTTCTATCAGTGCTCTCATTTCAAGTGAATGTTGCCAAAAAGATTGCTTGAAACATATGGATTTCAAATTTGCATTAGAAAGCAGGAAGAGATATTTGTCAATGAATAAAAGCATGCAAAATTCATATTTAGTTGGGTGCATGCAATCTACATTGTCAGGTTATGATTATCATATTGCGACTTTTTTTATCTGTAGAAAAGGTTTCAAAATGTTTCATTCGATTGGGAATTTTCGTCTCTCGAGAATTCAAGAAAAATTGGAAAATGATCCCACATTTTATTCAGAAGTACGTCATAAAAGACAGTTTGGTCCATTATCAAATACTGCAATGTCATGGATGAAAGATTTCTTTTCAAAGCATGGAGAGTGTATGCCAAATAGAGAGACAATACATATTCTAGATAATTTTTCAAGACGAGAAATCTACAACTTATACAAAGAATATGCAGAAGGTGCTGAGGGACATGGCAAGTTTATTACATATCAATATTTTGTGAAGGTATGGAAGAAAGAATTCAACAATTTCTATATTCCTAAGAAGACAAGGATGGGGATTTGCAGTACATGTGCTTCTCTTAAATCAAAAAGGGACAAATGTGAAGGCTCAAAAAGAGGTAAGCATTCATAACTTTAACTTTTAAAATTGTATAGTCATCAACTATGAAAACATATTTCTTAATGAATCTCTTTTATGTTATGTAGATTTAATTGTCAAACAACTTCAGGAGCATCGCGAACAACAAACAAACGAAAGGAAGAAGTTGTACAAGCATCGAAAGAAGTGTTATGATAATCCGAATAAATATTTGGGTTTGATAATTGATGGTATGGACCAGAAGAAAACACTTTTACCACATTTTGTTCGCACACCCAAAAATTTACAGGAGGAAAACTTTATTCAATTTCACTTGGTCGGTTGTATGGTCTTCAATGGGAAAACGTTGCCAAGGGTGTACTTCACAGCTCCAAATATTCATAATAATGCAAATCTGACCATAACCATAATTCATGATGTGATTTCTCATTGGTCTGGTAATCTTCCTGAAGTTTTGTATCTACAATTGGACAACACTTGCCGTGAAAACAAAAATCAGGTTGTTTTTGGATATCTAAACATGCTTGTTCAATTGGGAATTTTTCAAAAGGTAAAGGTTGGTTTCCTTCTTTTTGGGCACACTCATGACCATATTGATCAGATGTTGTGTCGTTTTTCAGTCACATTGAGGAGGAAGGAAGTTGGGAGCTTGCCATCACTAATTGAATTTATTAAGAAATCATACATGCCAGAGCCTACTTTTGATGTGTTGGAAGAAACTGTTGACATGCGAAGGTTTATTCTGGGATCATATGGTGAGGGGAAATGCATTGAACAACTTAATGACATTAGCTTCCAACATCAATTTCGTATCAAAAAAATTGATGGGAAAACACTAATATGGGGCAAGAAGTATTCAACTACTACAGAATGGGCACCATCATCAGGATTGCAATTTTTGAAGTTCATTCCAGATCATCCAATATTTGCTTCAAAAATATTGTTATTACAATCAGTTGGTGAAGTTCAGAATGCACGTAGACAGAACAGGGCTATAAATTATTCTGATTGCCTGGAAGAAATTAAAAAATGTATTAGATATACATATGAGTACTTTGACATTTCTGATTCAGTTTGGTGGGAGTCATTTTTCAATAATCAAAGTGATATCATTTCGACAACAATAAATGAAGATATACCTTTGAAAAATCCATTTATTTGGCCACAAAATGTGTTGAATGAACATGAGGAAGTAAACATTGTTGAACAGCAACAATCTCAAGGTATTATTAATTCTTCACAGGCAGCAGAAAGAGAGATGTATATTGGTTCCAGAAGATCTCGTGCACAACGTGAAGCCATGGAAGACCTTTATAGGGGTTCAGTATAGGATATTAAGGAGGGTTGCATGATTGCAGTGCTAGCAGATGGAGATCCTAATGGCTATCCATTTTGGTTTGCTAAAGTTATAAAGGTCTTTACAGAAAATGAGGATGTTACAAGTGTTGAAGTACATTGGTATGCCACAAATACACACCCATTCAATGGTGTGTATAAGCCAGAGATGGTAGTTGACAAAAAAAATGGTGGAAAAAGAAAAAGAAAGGGTACAAATGTAAATCGTCGCCGCACAAACATATTAAAATTGGAGGATGTAGACATACTTGTTTATGACTTCAATTTAACAAAGAGAGGAACTCTTTGCTTCAAGACGATAGAGATTCTGAAAAGGTTGTTACCAGAAGGAATAGTGTTGACATGTGAGTCACCTGAAACCAGTCGTAGATCTAGAAGAATTTTGAAACCTGAAATGTTGGGCATGCATGTGGACTCAGATGGGGCACTAGTTGATGAAAGAGAAGAATATGGAACATCTTCGTCAGCATCCAGTCACTCATCTGAAGATGTGAATTCTGATGGTGTGCCAAAAAACATGAGTGATTTTGAATATTTGTTTAAAACAGTTTATATATCTGATGTATGAATCGTATCTTCAAATAAAATTAATGTTTTCCATATGGTGTTAAATGAGAAGTTATGAGACATTTTTATGTTGTTGGATTATATGTCTTAATTATGATAAATTTTATTGTTTAAAATATCTACAATGCAATATTAAATTAGAGATATAAAATATGTTTTATTCAATATACAAATAATGACTTTTGAATGCATTTAGTGATGTAATTTGTTCATAATGTCATGGTTTTTTAATTTTATAGTTGAAAAAATTTCATTTTTTTTTTGTATCTAGCATGTTATGGTTGAAAACATGTTCAATTTATACTTAGGAAAGAAAAATGATATTCTACCAAAAACATTAGTGTGTTTTTTCCCTCATAAACAACTTTGTTTGATACATAAAAATTTGGTTTTATTAGCATTTTTTAAAAATTTTGAAAATTGACCCTAAAAAAAAATTCATTGTTCCAGTGTCATCACTTTCATTTTGAAGCTATATTTTGCACGAAAATTTCATAGTAAACTTTGTAGTCACTGCCAATTTTAAAACATGTTCAAAATTGACGCCTAAAAAATAAAAACAACGTTCCAGTATACACACTTTTCGTTTTGAACACTGTTTTTGATGTTTTTTTGGGGTTTTTTGGCCAGAGTTCCCGTTTCAAAGTTTACATTGTTAAACCATGAAAACACATTCACGACACATAGTGTACCTATGATCCCCTTATTCAATTTCGGGCAGATCTAGGACACAAACACCACAAAAAAAAAATATGTTTTTATTAACCTTCAAGATACATCATCATGACAATGTCCTCAGTGAGGCATCTCAAGCATAGACGGAGAACTCCTTCGCATCAAATTGTCTTCAAAAAACTACCTGTAGTGACTTAATCACTCTCAAAGTAAAAGGTTACTTTGGATTACAATAATGTCTTTCACCCAAAAAAATTCACTTATCGCTCCAAATTTACAAAATATGCACCTTATGACTCCACAAAATCACTTATTACTCCATTACAAGAAAAACTTTACTTCTCACTCCAAAATATTAAAGCATACCCTTATTACTCCAAAAACATCAATTTAGAAAAGCCAGTTCGAAGGTGCCAAACTGGTCACCTCTGAATCTGATTTCGCGTGCAGTTTTCTTTCTAACAATGTAAACTTTGAAACGGGAACTCATACTATTACCTGTTTTGTAGAGATAGCAAAAAAGTGACCTGATTTTGAAAAGGGGTGATGCAGAACACACATATGTTTTTTAGAGCTTAGTTTTTGGCACTATAAATTTTTTTATGTACATTGTGTTTTAGAATGGTAGTGTTTTTTATGCTGATTTAAAAACATGGTAATTCTACACTAGGCCCTTTTTTTAAAAGGCTTTTTTTTTAATGTATGAAATGTAAATAATTATTTTGTAAATTTAATAATTTTTGAAGTGGTCTTTTTCTTCATATTTTCTTGTTTTTATTTTAATTTTATTTTTTTGTAGTGAGGTTTTTATTGTTTTGCATATTTAAAGAAGAAGGTCGATATTTTGAATTTTCGATATTCTACATATTTATACATCGTTAATTAATTTTTCAATCCACAAGAAATAATTGTTTCTAAAAAACAATATTTTTTAACAATGGACATAAAAATAGCCATTTTTAACATAAATATAACTAAAAAACTACACGTTTTGATAATTTTTTGCTACAATTGACATGCGAAAATCAAAATTTTTATACGAAAATTTTAACTAAAAATAGTTAAATAATAGTTTTTTTTATGAATTTCATGTCAAAAAAATAATAATAATCACTTTTTTCTTCAAAAAATAATGATTAACTTAAAAATTAATGCAAAAATCACATATTACAAATATTGAACGCATAACAACCTTAATTGAGTGTATATTCTTCTCATAAAATGTCAAAGTCAAAACATTGCAAGTATAACTACTTAATAGTTACAAAAAATGAGGTTGATTTCCAAGCATAACTTAAATTTAATCAACAATGTCACGTAATCCAAATTCTTCATCCTGTAGAGTTTCATCATTATCTTCTTCCACAATATTTTCTGCTTCTTTTTGCTCATTTTCGTCTTCTAATGGATCTTTGATGTCTGCGAATCTCCCAATGTATGTCTTTCCAAACATCCCATGTAATGGTGGTTGAGGTTCCTTTGCCTTTTTTGCCACACGTGATTCATTAAAGTCCCCTTTCTTCAACCCAATTTCTCGCATTGCATCTGGAAGAAATTGAAGAGCATTAATTCTTTGCTAAATGAAATTGCACTCTAATGGATCTTTTTCAATTGCAATGAAATTCTTCCTTTTTGAAGGAAGCATGCTAGTGTTGTACCTAATTATCAAGCACAGAAGAAATAATGAAGTAAATTAGTAAAATGACATATTAATTAAAAAATAACATATTGAAATTCAATTCCATATAATAAAACTTACCTGAGCCAGAAAATAAATCCAGAACCCAATCTCCTTCATTTGAACATATCTCTATAAAATAGTTAATCAATAATTGTGGTTTTTGATAAATCTTAACAATCTCTCCTTTTGCTTCTATGTCTTCATATGTTAGTTTTCTCACAACAGCATCATAAGTCAATATTTGGCTATGACTCTTTCTGTCTACCCAATTAAAAATCATAGACATATAGCTATCATCTTTTTCCCAACTATCAATATGAATGAACTCACAATCGCTTATAAATACTTGATCTTCACGGTTAAGAAGATTTGACTTTTGTGATCTGTAACATGAAATAGTAAAAGTTCAATGAACTTGTACATAAATGAATTTTTCAACATTAATCAAATATACATTTTAAACATCTTACCATGTAAGCTGCATCCTTGAATTTGTTTTCCCCTTGAAGCTTGACAATATCATTGCCAATTGTGTGTTTGAATGAAATGTCACAAATCTCCATAATGGTGATGACGTGACTTCTACAAATCCCGCAACCACTTTACTAAGAGCTTGATAAGTATAAGGGTCACTATCATAGTCAATGTTTGGAATATTGAAACCATGGAGAATATCTACAATAACTATGGCATACTCCCTTTTAGGTACGATTTTAGCAATGTCTTCACAGTCGCCTTGTATGACTTGATATTGAATAGTGTCTAGCCCATTCCAAATGAAATGAGTAAGAGTTGGATCAAGTTCAACATTCTTTATACGTTGTTTCCTTAGTCTTTCGATCTTTATTTTTTCAATAAAGGTTCTGAAGCTAGTTGGCGCTCCATTATCATCCTTCATCTTTTATAAAATAAACAAATATATGTGTAAGTTATAAATTAAAAATAGTACATAGATGAATAAAAATGAATGTGTAAATCAAGATACCTTTTTAAATGCAAGATAAAAATCTTTTAATGTTGATGTAGAACTTGAATCTGGATAGTTGCGTACAACATCATCACAACTATCTTCATTCAACAATTTAACCATTTGTTCTTGAGTTTTCATGTAAACTTTGTGACTGCATAGATAAAGTGACAGAAAGTTAATATAATCATATGTATAACAAATACTACCAAGAACGACATGTTTTATTTAAAAGAAAATTATAATCTAGAAATAAATAAAAATAATTCAACAAACTTACTTTTGAAATTCCTCAGACATTTCCTCCAATGATAATTCCCCTAATTTCACACGAGATAATATTGTTTTGACAATTTTTCATCTTTCACTCCTAGCATTGCTCTCCAAGGTGTGATAGTCATATCTTCTGGAATCTGCTTCAATTCAGGCGTTGATTTACTGCCGCCACATATCAATGTCTTAGACTTTTTGACCTTATGGTTTTTAATGCCAATGTTTTCCCACATGCTAAAAATCTCATCAATCAACTTCCAAACATCTCCAATTCTAAATGCCAATTGGAAAATGTTATCAACACCTCTGAATATATCACTAGGAAGGTTACGTTTTCCACCTTTTGAATTGGGTTTCTCTTCAATTTGATAGCCTATTTCCATACAACATTCCCTTCAGAAATCTGCAGTAACATTTATCCTATCCCCACCACATTTTTCTTGAAATTCACTATGAATAAATCTAACCCTTTGGATGAAAGTCATAGACATCCTATATTCATTATTTGAATTATGATCCCATGCCACTAACTTTGCTTCTGTATCTGATAAACCAGCATAAATGATACATTTCATTGTTTCAAAACGTGGGTTATTGGGATATTCCTCCATCAATTGTCTTTGAGCTTCTACAGAATGGTTTCCCCCAAGCACATAATAATTGTATTCAAAACTTATCAAATGCTTCTTTGTTGGGAACTTGAACTGGATCAACAAGAAGCACTTAATTTTCCACATGAGCATATGGATTGTACCTCATCAATGTCTTCAAGTTGTGAACATGCAGATGGTGTGGCTTTCTGACTTCATATTAACATTGTCCTTCACTTGCCTTATAGGTTTGTTTGACATTAAGCTGAAATGTGTGACCACCATCAATTAAGTTTCTCTTTGTCAAATTCTGTCAAATGGCATTTTGTTTTGTTTTGATAATACAATCCTTTAAATCAGCTCCTAGTGTAACGATTTCTCTACTTTCTTTTGAAGTTTCACTAGGTTCTTGACTGCTAGTAATGACTACTTCAAAATCTTCAACTTTACTTTTCTTCGTCATAACATTCTCAACAGATTTATTCTTGGGCATTGTTACTTTTGGTATTTTACGGTTCTTCTCAGTTCCAATGTCATCTTCAGTAATGGCAACATATGCTTCACTGCCAGTTTCAACTTCATCGTTCTCAAAAGTAACTTGTCTACCCTTGCTAGATTTATCCACTAGAGGCCTTTTTTTCTCATCCTTCGGATGTAGTTTTGTAGCATCATCAATTACAGTCTACATTTTTCTTGTTTTCCATATCTTCTTCTAACACTTAGTAAAAACTGCTGACAACTTTCATGATATCATGCTCTATGAAATGAATGCCTCCCAACCTAATTGAACAACTTTCAACAAAATTCTGCCAAATAAAATATCATATGTCAATAAAAACAGAGTTAAAAAAATATAGCGAGACACTTTCAAGAACGCAAAATGAAAATATAAATAACAATACTTACGATGTTTTGTTTCATCTCATTTACAATTTGTTTACACAACTTTGTAGATACCTCTCTCGTGTCATACAATGAATATGATATTCGATATTTAATCCTTTCATGTGACTTGGGAGCTTTTGTAAATATGTAAATAACTTCAGTGTCTGGTACCGAACACATATCTATGACTCTTCCCATCAGCTCAAAAATTCCATTATCATTCGGTATATCAATATATAGATATATATTCACATTTTGGCTTTCTCTTTCTTTCACATACCAGATTCTTGATGGGAATTCACTTCTTTTGAATTCTTCTAGTCTAAAATCATCTTCTTATCATTTGAGGCACTTGAAAGATTTGTAGCCATCAGCTCAGGTGGAGTTCGTTCACCAATGTTTTTTGAAGATGCACCTTCAAGAGTCTTTGGTCCATTTCACAAAAATATTCTTTGATGCCATTTTCCTGAAAAATAGAAACACATAAATTAGTAAATAACGAAAACATATTAACTTAAATCCACAACGAAAATATATCATAAATTTTTAATTTGTATAATCAAATAATTGAAATTAAAAAAATATTAACACTAAGAAATGGCAGAAGCCCACCGACACCACCCCATCCATCCACGGAGTGGCGGGCGATTCCGAGAATCGCGCAACCTCCGCAGGCGGACGGGCGGGCCGCCATGGTGGCGCAGGATGGGGTTGCGGCAGCTCCTCACCGCACCACCCAGGTGGCCCGCCTGCCCCTTCCACCCCCACACCCCCTCCCTACACGCCCACCCCTCCCCCCCCTACACGCCCCCTTCCCCCACCCCCTCACACCCTCCCCTTCCACCCCCGCCCCCCACTCCTCACCCCCCTCCCGTCCGCCCCTTTGTCAACTCCCCACATCCCTCACCCTACCTGCCTCCTCCCCCGACCCTCTCACCCGCCCCTTTACCCTCTGCCACCTCTCCCCCCCCCCCGCCCCTCATGCCCGCCCCTTCCACCCCCTGCACCCCTCACGCCTGCCCCTTCCCACCTCCCCACTCCCGCCCCTTCGCACCACCCTCCACCCACCCTACCCGCCCCCCTCTCCCCACACTCCCCTCCCCACCCCCTCACGCCCCACACGGCGCCCCTCACCCCTCACGCCTGCCCCTTCCCACCTCCCCACTCCCCCCACACTACCCGCCCCCTCCCCACCCCCTAATGCCCCACCTGGCACCGCGCCCGCCCACACCACCCCACCCGCCAGCCACCTACCCCCCAGCCACTCTCCCCCCCTCTTCACGCCCCTCTGACCCACCGCACCCCACCCCACCTCGCAATCGACCGGCCACCCACCCCACCATTACCCCCCTTCCACCCCTTCCCCCGACCCCCCACACACCCACCTCTTACCCCCCCCCACCCCCCTCCCCACTTCCCGCCTACCCCCCACGCCCACCTCCCCCATCCCATGCCCCCCAAACCCCATCCCACGCCACCCCTACCCCATTCCCCCCCACGCGCCCCCCCCCCCCAACCCTCTGCCCCCCAACCCCCCTACCACCCCACCCCTTCCCCCCACGCACACGCGCCCCCCAACCTCCCTCCCACCCCACCAACCTCCCTCCCACGCCACCCCTGCCCCCCACACCCCCCCAACCCCTACCCCCCTTTCTCCCATCCCACCCAACCACCCATCGCTACCCCCTCCCTCACGCCCCCTCCACTGACCCCACCCCCTCCCTCGCCCACCCCTATCCCTACCCTCCCCCCACTTCGCCCACCCCTACCCCCGCCCTCGCCCACCCCCGCTCCACCCCACCCCATCCCACCCCACTCACTGCCCTCCCCCACCTCCGCCCCCCTCCCCCACCGCTGCCCCCCTCCCCCACCCTTCCCTCGCCCACCCCTACCCCCGACCTCCACCCCCCTCCACCCCCTCCCTGTTCCACCCTGGCGGCTCGCCCGCCCGCCCTCCCGGGTGGCTGTTCGATTCTCGCACCCCACGCCACGCCACTCCAGTGACACGCCCACCCGCCTGGGTTACCGTCCGATTCCCGAAATCGAAAGACAACCCAGGCGGGCGGGCAAGCCACCGGGGTGGCGCAGGGTGGGGCACGGCCGCCCACCATGCGCCACCCTGGCGGCCCGCCCGCCCGCTCGAGTGGCCGCCCACCCCGTGCCACCCCGGCAGCCCGCCCACCCACCCGGGGTGGCTGTCCAATTCCGAGAATCGAAGAGCCACCTAGGCTGGCGAGCGAGCCGCCGAGGTGGGGTGGGGTGGGCGGCCCTCCCCGCGCCACCCTGGCGGCCCTCCCGCCCGCCCGGGTGGTCGTCCGATTCCGGAAATCGGACTGCCTGCCCGGAATCTGACGGCCACCCGGGCAGGCAGGCGGGCCGCCAGGGTGGCACGGGGTGGGCAGTCGCACCGCACCACGCGCCACCCCGGCGGCCTGCACGCCCGCCCAGGTGGTCGGGCCATCGGGGTGGCATGGGGTGGGGGCATCACCGCCCACCCTGCACCACCCCGGCAGCCCACCCGCCCGCCCGAGTTGCCATCTAATTCCCGGGGTGGTGCACCGTCGCCCACCCCGCGCCACCCCCGCGGCCCACCCGCCCGTCCGGGTGGTCGTTCGATTCTGGAATAGGACGGCCACCCGAGCGGGCGGGCGAGCCGCTGGGGTGGCATGGGGTTGGGCGCGGCCACCTAGGCGGGCGAGCAGGCTGCCGGGGTGGCGCAGGGTGGGTAGCCGCTGCCCACCCCGCGCCACCCTGGCGGCCTGCCCGCCCGCCCGAGTGGCTATCCGATTCCAACCACCCACCCCACGCCATCCCAGCGGCCCGCCCGCCTGTCTGGGTGGCCTTCCGATTCCGGCTGCCCACCCCGGCAGCCCGCCTGCCCACCTAAGTGGTTGTCCGATTCTGGGGAATCGAACGGCCACCCAGGCGGGCAGGCAGGTCGCCAGGTTGGCGCGGGGGAATCAGACGGACACCTGGGTGGGCGGGCAGGCCATCGTGGTGGCACGCGGTGGGCGGCCACGCCCACCCCGCGCCACCACGACGGCCTGCCCGCCCACCCGGGTGTCCGTCCGATTCCCCTGCGCCAACCTAGCGGCCCTCCCACCCGCCCGGGTGGCTGTCCGATTCGGGGAATCGGATGACCACTTGGGCGAGCGGGCAGGCCGCCGGGGTGGCGCGGGGCGTCCCCCCACCCCTCCCTCACCCACCCCTACCCCCGCCCTCCGCCCCCTCCCTGCGCAACTCGGGCGGCCCGCCCGCCCACCCGGGTACCCGTCTGATTGCGGCCGCCCACCCCGCGCCACGCCGGCGGCCCGCCCGCCCTCCCAGGTGGTCGTCCGATTGCGGCCGCCCACCCTGCGCCACCCCGGTAGCCCGCCCGCCTACTCAGGTGGTCATCCAATTTAGAATCGGACAACCACCCGGGCAGGCGGGCGAGCCGCCGGGGTGGCGCGGGGTGGGCGGCCACAATCAGACGGCCACCCGGGCGGGAAGCGGGCAGTCGGGGTTGCGTGGGGAGGGAGAGGAGGGTGGGGGTAGGGGTGGGTGAGGGAGGGGTGGGGGGAGGTGGGGGTTAGGGTGGTTGGTTGGGTGGGGTGGGGGAACGGGCGGCAGAGGGTGGCGTGGGGTGGAGCAGGGGGAAGGGGGAGGAGGGCGAGGGTAGGGGTGGCCGGGGGGGGTGAGGTGGGGTGGGGGGGAGGGCGAGGGAGGGGGTGCGGTCGGTGGAGGGGAGCGTGAGGGAGGGGGTAGGCGTGGGTGGTTAGGTGGAGTGGGGGAAGGGGGGGCATGGGGGGTAGGGGGGCAAGGGGGGTAGGGGTGGGGCGGAATGGGGGTTGGGGGGCGGGGGGTAGCGGGGGGCGTGGGGGGCCGGAGGGTAGGGGTGGGCATGCGGGGGAAGTGGGGTAGGCTGGGGGCGTGGGGGGAAGGGGGGTAGGAGTGGGGTGGGATGGGTTTGGGCGACGGCGGGTAGGGGAGGGCGTGGGGGGTAGGGGGAAGGGGGGTAGGAGTGGGGTAGGGGGAAGAGGTGGAAGGGGCATAAGGGTGCGGTGGGGTGGCTGGTCGATTGTGCAGTGGGGTGGGGTGGGGTGGGGTGGGATGGGGTTGGTCGGAGGGGCGTGAGTGGGGGGGTACGTGGGGTGGGCGAAAGGGGGTAGGGGGAAGCGGTGGGAGAGGTGGGGGTGAGGTGGGTAGGGGGACAGGGTGGGGGAGTTTGGGGAGGGGGTCGGTAGGGTGTGCGGAGGGGGCGGATGGCTGGCCAATTGCAGGATGGGGGTGCCCAACTTTGTTGGGCCCACCATGCTCACAACGGAAATATTGGTTAATTTGGCTGACAAAAAGTATTAATCTTAAAAAAAAAAATCTACTTCATTAAACTAATTTAATATGAAAATTTTCAAGGAAAAAAATTTAACTGGCCTTTCAATTGTGAGAATTCTTCGTTGAATATGTTTTTGATAGCAATGTAGCTGCTCCACAAATTCACTCCAAATCTTTCAACGAACCTTAGAAAAACTTGATGTAATGTGAGTAATAGTGATAATGGAATTTAGTATATAGGTGAAATTGCGGAGATGTTTTACCGTACGATGAATGCGAGATTAATTAGTTTTAAAAAAAATTTAACATGTTAATTTTTTTATGGCGATGAAGGAAAATATGATAAAGTGAATATTATGAAATTTTTTTACAGCAGAGTGAATGTGGGATTAATTTGTTTCATAATGTATTATAAAAATTTAAAAAAAAGACATTCAATTGTTTAGTAAATATTATATACTTTGACTATTAAAATAATTTAGGTAGAAGTTGTAGTTTACAATTTTAACTTTAATGATTTATTTCATAAAAAAATTTAGTTTACATTTTTCATTAAATTGTAGAATAAAATAATGAAGAGAAATAAATCTCACAAACTTTTAGGAGGGAAATATTTTCACGAAACTTTTTGGTGGGGGGGGGGGGGAGATTTTTGGAGGGAAAATTTCATTCTCTAAGCTATATAATATCTTTAGGAGACTCTCCATTTGTATCATTCAACATCTTCTATTTGAAAGGGATGGATTGTCCTGATAGTGAAGTTTCGATTTATACAGCATCAACATCTTCATCGCATAACAACTCTATTCATATGGATGAATATAGCGGGAATTCTTCCACTATGAATAGAAAGTCAATTCTTCCACTTAGTCCTGATCCTAAGGACTATGAGAGTAGCACTGATGAAAGAGGGGATGGAGAATTTCAAATAAATAAAGAGTCACAGATTCTACTTAATCCGAATTTGAAGGACTATGAAAGCAGCAGTGATGATGAGCTTGATGACAAATTTCAAAAGAATGGAGTGTCACGGTGTCCACTTAGTCCTAATTTTAAGGACTATGAGAGCAACAGTGATGAAGAGCATGATGGTGAATTTCAAATGAATGGAGTGTCACGGTGTCCACTTAGTCCTAATTCTAAGGACTATGAGAGAAACAGTGTTGAAGAGCATGATGACGAATTTCAAAAGAATGGAGTGTCACAGTGTCCACTTAGTCCTAATTCTAAGGACTATGAGAGCAGCAGTGATGAAGAGCGTGATAACGAATTTGAAAAGAATGGAGTGTCAAAGTGTCCACTTAGTCCTAATTCTAAGGACTATGAGAGCAACAGTGATGAAGAGCATGGTGATGAATTTCAAAAGTATGGAGTGTCACGGTGTCCAGTTAGTCCTAATTCTAAGGAATATGAGAGCAACTTTGATGAAGAGCGGGATGATGAATTTCAAAAGTATGGAGTGTCACGGTGTCCAGTTAGTCCTAATTCTAAGGACTATGACAACAGCAGTGATGAAGAGCGGGATGATGAATTTCAAAAGAATAGAGTGTCACAGTGTCCACTTAGTCCTAATTCTAAGGACTGAGAGCAACAGTGATGAAGAGCGTGATGATGAATTTCAAAAGAATGGAGTGTCACAATGTCTTCTTAGTCCTAATTCTAAGGACTATGAGAGCAGCATTGATGAAGGAAAGGATGATGCACTTAGTCCTAATTCTAATGAGTATAAAGGTAGCAGTGATGAAGGACAGGATGATGCACTTAGTCCTAATTCAATGGACTATGAGAGCAGAACTGAAAATGCACGAGGAAGAATATCCAATAAACATCGAGTCAAAATTTCCATTGAGTCCGTATTCTAAGGGCTATGACAGTAGCATTGAAGAAGGGGAAGATGAAGAATATCCTCCAAGTCAGTATTTGAAAAGCACAGCGGATCATAGTGTGGATAACATTCCTCTTAATGATGATGAAAATCCTTATACAAATCATGATCCAATGATGGAGATGCTACCAAGAAATATTGTATCGAGGAGTAGGAGCAAACCTTTTCGTATCAATGCAAGATGTTCTAGTTATACAAGGGGTAGATCAGAATATCTGATGAGAAGAAGTTCTATCAACGCACTCATTTCAAGTGAATGTTGCCAAAAAGATTGCTTGAAACATATGGATTTCAAATTTGCATTAGAGAGCAGGAATAGATATTTGTCAATGAATAAAAGCATGCAAAATTCATATTTAGTTGGGTGCATGCAATCTACATTGTTAGGTTATGATTATCATATTAGGACTTTATTTATCTATAGAAAAGCTTTCAAAATGTTTCATTCGATTGGGAATTTTCACCTCTCGGGAATTCAAGAAAATTTGGAAAAGGATCCCACATTTTATTCTGAAGTACATCATAAAAGATAGTTCGGGCCATTATCAAATACTGCAATGTCATGGATGAAAGATTTTTTTTCAAAGCATGGAGAGTGTATGCCAAATAGAGAGACAATACATATTCCAGATAGTTTTTCAAGATGAGAAATCTACAACTTATACAAAAAATATGCAGAAGGTGCTGAGGGACATGGCTAGTTTATTGCATATCAATATTTTGTGAAGGTATGGCAGAAAGAAGTCAACAATGTCCGTATTCCTAAGAAGACAAGGATGGGGATTTGCAGTACATGTGCTTCTCTTAAATAAAAAAGGGACAAATGTGAAGGGTCAGAAAGAGATAAGCATTCATAACTTTAACTTTTAAAATTGTATATTCATCAAGTATGAAAACATATTTCTTAATGGCTTTCTTTTATGTTGTGTAGATTCAATTGTCAAAGAACTTCAGGAGCATCGTGAACAACAAACAAATGAAAGGAAAAAGTTGTACAAGCATTGAAAGAAGTGTTATGATAATCTGAATAAATATTTGGGTTTGATAATTGATGGTATAGACCAGAAGAAAATACTTTTACCATATTTTTTTCGCACACCCAAAAATTTACAGGAGGAAAATTTTATTCAGTATCACTTGGTTGATTGTATGGTCTTCAATGGGAAAATGTTGCCAAAGGTGTACTTCACAGCTCCAAATATTCATAATGATGCAAATCTGACCATAACCATAATTCATGATGTGCTTTCTCATTGGTCTGGTAATCTTCCTGAAGTTTTGTATCTACAATTGGACAACACTTGCCATGAAAACAAAAATCAGGTTGTTTTTGGATATCTAAACATGCTTGTTGAATTGAGAATTTTTCAGAAGGTAAAGGTTGGTTTCCTTCTTGTTGGGCACACTCATGACCATATTGATCAGATGTTCAGTCATTTTTTAGTCACATTGAGGAGGAAGGAAGTTGGGAGCTTGCCATCATTAATTGAATGTATTAAGAAATCATACATGCCAGAGCCTACTTTTGATGTGTTGGAAGAAATTGTTGACATGCGAAGGTTTATTATGGGATCATATAGTGAGGGGAAATACATTGAACAACTTAATGACATTAGCTTCCCACATCAATTTCGTATCAAAAAAATTGATGGGAAAACACAAATATGGGGCAAGAAGTATTCAACTACTACAGAATGGGCACCGTCATCAGGTTTGCAATTTTTGAAGTTCATTCCATATCATCCAATATTTGCATCAAAAATATTGTTATTACAATCAATTGGTGAAGTTCATAATGCACGTAAACAAAATAGAGATATAAATTATTCTGATTGCCTAGAAGAAATTAAAAAATGTATTAGATATACATATGAGTACTTTGACATTGTTGATTCAGTTCGGTGGGAGTCATTTTTCAATAATCAAAGTGATATCATTTCAACAACAACAAATGAAGATGTACCTTTGAAAAATCCATTTATTTGGCCACAAAATTTGTCGAATGCACATGAGGAAATAAACATTGTTGAACAACAACAATCTCAAGGTATTAGTAATTCTTCACAAGCAGAGGAAAGAGAGATGTATATTGGTTCTAGAAGATCTCGTGCACAACGTGAAGCCATGGAAGACCTTTACAGGGGTTCAGTACAGGATGCTAAGGAGGGTTGCATGATCGCAGTGCTAGTAGATGGAGATCCCAATGGCTATCCATTCTGGGTTGCTAAAGTTATAAAGGTCTTTACAGAAAATGAGGATGTTAGAAGTGTTTAAGTACATTGGTATGCCACAAATACACACCCATTCAATGGTGTGTATAAGCCAGAGATGGTAGTTGACAAAAAAAATGGCGGAAAGAGAAAAACAAAGGGTACGAATATAAATCATCGCCGCACAGACATATTAAAATTGGAGGATGTTGACATACTTGTTTATGACTTCAATTTAACAAAGAGAGGAACTCTTCGCTTCAAGACAATAGAGATTCTGAAAATGTTGTTACCAGAAGGAACAGTGTTGAGATGGGAGTCTGCTAAAACTAGTCGTAGATCTAGAAGAATTTTGAAACCTGAAATGATGGGCATGCATGTGGACTCAGATGGGGCACTAGTTGATGAAAGAGAAGAATATGGAACATCTTCGTCAGCATCCAGTCACTCATCTGAAGATGTGAATTCTGATGGTGTGCAAGAAAATATGAGTGATTTTGAATAATTGTTTAAGACAGTTTATCTGACTAATGTATGCATCGTATCTTGAAATAAAATTCTTGATTTCCATATGGTGTTAAATGAGAAGTTATGAGTCATTTTTATTTTGTTGGATCATTTTACTAGCATTCTTTTAAATTTTGAAGATTGACCCTAAAAAAAAAAATCATCGTTCCAGTATAATCACTTTTTCATTTTCAAGTTGTATTTTGCACGAAAATTTTGTTTTCACTGCCATTTTTAAAACATCTTCAAAATTGTCCCTAAAAATAAAACCATCGTTCCAGTATACACACTTTTCGTTTTTAGCACTGCTTTTGATGTTTTTTTGGCTTTTTTTGGCCAGAGTTCCCGTTTTGAGTTTATAGTTCCCGTTTCAAAGTTTACATTGTTTTCTCCTCACAAACACACAAGCCTCTGCTCTATGCTTGCAATATATGATAAATCGACCAATTGAAGAAATATTACAATACCAATATCAAAAATTCAGCTCAATACAATGCTGGTACCACCATATGACCAGCAGCAAATCTATAAGAAAACCCAAGAGACAGAATCCTTAAACAAATCCTTCTCTCCAAATTTCCATATCAAAATCTCGGCTCAAACCGATGTTAATACCACCTCATATTTCCTATCTCGCACAACAAAATGAATAGATGGCAGGCACACTTCAACAAGACTGCACTCAACAACTGCACTTATCTAAGAGCGCCTTCAATGATAGTGAGTCTAAGATAGGTTTGCTCGGTGTTCACATTGCGAGACAGCGTAGGGGTTTGATTATCAGAGTGCTGATAAGCGATGGAGAAGATCACTGTAAAGTGGGGGCGGGGAAGGCCAAGGAAACATCCATTAGAAAATGGTTCAGCTTCGAGTTTCGATAAATTCATTAGTCAAGAGAATAATATCTTTGGAGTCGATAAGGACCTGAAGAAAAATGAAAAGTGAGCGGTCTTTGGAATCTCCTCTACGGAGAAGTTCGTGATATACTTTATCATCACCTCATACTTTGAGTAATGTAATCAGACAGAATGCGATTACAGATTCAGTGGCTGATGATGTCAAGGGTTCTCCATTCATGAATGCAGTAGTTAAAGTTTTCTGTGTTCATACAAAACCGAATTTTTCACTTCCATGGCAGTGCAAGTGTCAATTTAGCTCGAATAGCAGTGGGTTTATTATTGATAGATGCAAAGTGCTGACAAATGTCCATTCGGTAGAAATAGAAATCTGGATCTTAATTAAAAAGAAGAGCGATAACAGTTTTATTACAATTGATGGCAAACATCTAAGCTAAATTTCTTCTGCCATTAATTTGAAAGGAAACTGCACCTTAATTTGAAATTTCATCTCAGATCATTGATGAAGAATTTGTGGTGACCTGTCGTTCTTACTTTGTTGAAGTAGCTTATGTGCCAATGGCTTCTGGAGAACTCGATGGCTATCAATTTCATCATTAATTCATCGTGATCTTAATAATCGCCCGCTCTTCCATCCTTCTCAGTCTCCTCTGCGAAATATTAATAGGCTACTGCCCTACAATTTAAGGGCGCTTTCAAATGATGAAGGAGTCCCACTACGCTGGAAGTCACCGATTCTGTTGGCCACCATCATTATGGCCTTTGCCTTATCTACCGAGACATTGTAAACGTTCATTGTTCCGGTGTAGAAGATTATGAGCTGGGCACATAGGGGTTGCTCGGCACCGACCTTGGGAGAACTATATATATCAAGATTTGGAGAATATGGAAATGGGCAGAACTGATATCCCGGTGCAGCGAATCGACCTCCACGCTGATAAGGGGAGGACTCTATTCCCATCAACCACCAAGGTGGTAATAGGGAAAGATCTAAATTGGGCAGTTCACAAATATCAATTTTATCAGTTTTATCGTCTGCGTCTACACCTTCAACTTAGCACAACTCCACTCCCTGTGGCATGGATATGGATCTGATTACTTCATCCCTGATGCCTGTGGCCATTAGCCAACCCCAATCTCCCGAGAAAATAAAATCCGCGGCTCTTCAAATCACTAAGAAAAGTTGTATACAGAGGTTTTTTCACCGAGACTCACCGATGGACCCCCTTGTCACTCAGCAACAATGTAGTCAACGCAAACAGAATTAATTGTAGTGGCATCAAGAGCTGCGGCTCTCTTTTGATTATTGATGGCACAACTCGTTCACTTCTGCTCAGCAAATTTCCAGAAGAAAAATGGGAATTCAAATGAATTAATGAGATGTCAGTAGCTCCTTTGTAGCAGGTTGTAGCACCAAAAACACACGGGCCAATGTCAGCGTATGCTGGATTGTTTACAAGTTCACAAGCAACAATTGCACTATTTTTTGCTCCTGAGCATTGCGTCTATCTGACATAAGAAGCACACAATGCCAAGCTACACCGATTCTATTGAATAAAATAGACCACAACCTGATATACACAACTCCATTCGATAGCCTTCAAGATGTCGATCGATCCAAATCACGCAGCTACTCATGCAATTGTCGAATGATGGCGAATCTCGACCAGTCCTCAAGAAATAAGAAAATAAACAGATCTGGACCTTGCTGGCTCTGATACCACATGAAGAAGAATCACACAACCATATAACTATATGCACAGCAAATTAATTCACAAACAATAAACTGGCAGAAAAGGAAGAGAGCCATCATGTGGTCTCTCATGCTCATATAATTCTCTCTTATTCAAATAATTTAATAATACATTTAAATACATGAGTAAGTGGTCTTAAGATAGTGTGTCTATCTTAAACTCACTTGGTTGAGACAATTTCTCAACTTACACACTAATTTAGGAGAGCTAGTTGGAGAGAATCTCTCATCCAAACTAGAATCCTTGGTTTGAGGAATTCTCATGAACTTATTTATTTAATTTAATAATTGGATTTATTATTGATCTTTAAGAGAGTGAGGCTAACAAGAAGAAAATTAAATAATAGAAATTTTACATATTAAAAATTTTGATTTTTTTTGTCATTTTTAATAAATTTTAATTTTAATTTTTAGTGAATTTAAATTTAAAATAAATATAAACTAGTATTATTTAATTTGTTACTTAAATTTTTTATTTTTATAAATTAAAATAAAATAAAAAATTATTTAAAATTGTGTAAGAGGAAAAGATTCCATAAAATCTAAATATGAAGTATGATTGATTTTAATTTTGGAATTTACAAGTCCAATATCATATATAGATTTTAGATATAGTGTAATGTTTGATTTTAAATTTTCCTTATAATGATGATGATGATGACGACTAAGACCAATGTGGTCTATTGGACCTCAAGAAAAGAGAGTCTAATTGTCATTCTTCAAAATCTTGTTTCTGTGATCAAAGAGTAGGGAAAGAAGCGTTCCAAGATCACTATAGTTGGGTTGGCTTAATAAGTCAAGAATATTGGAGGTGTGGTTGATGATAGGGAATTGAGAGTGGATGTGGGCAAGAGTCAGACAGTCTAAAAGGAAGTGTTTTTCATCTTCCACCTTCTTAGTATCACAAATATGACAAATTTTATCGTCCTAGGGAGTCTTGGGAGTAGACCACCGTCTCGTCTCACTCTAAAGCTCATGAGAGTTAGTTCTAATACTAGCGATGTTCATTTTCTGCTTGGTGCTAGTCAACATAGAGAGATAATTCTAGTTATCGAGGGTGGGGTTGATCACCTCCTTATATTACCTTAGCCTCTTTTTACCCTCCAATTCCTTAGCATCCCACATCTTGTCCTTAAAACTAGAGGTAATAGTATCTTTGATAGAGTCCTTGCTTCCCACGATGATCTCCTCCTTAATTCCCCAAAGGTTGAGCCAAGACTAAGCATCCTGATACCACCCGCGCTTGAGGTGTAGGTGGGGGTTTTGACTAAAGTTAGAATCAATTTTTGGGAGCCTTTTGGAATCCATATTGTGAAGCTTCTTCTTATACATCACATATCTAAACATAGCCGCACTTTCAATGGGGGACAAGCCAACTTCGATCAAGAGGATAGGATAGGGAGTATTTTCCTTGATCTTGAGGTTATAGGTTATGAATTGCTTTTGGATCATCTCTTTCTTTCTCCACGACTCCCTATATTGGACCCACAAACTTCACATCTATATAAGATAACAGGGGTGACGAGAATCTCAAAGAGGAACCTTTTTTTACTCCAAATGTAAAGATCAACTAACTTACAATTGTTTTCAAGCTCATAATAAGCTTTCCAACCTCAAATAATTAGTTTCTCGATGCTATAATTCCAGTTGAGCTGATGAGGAAAGTCAATACACAAATATTTATAAGAACACATTCCAGTTGAGCTAATGAGGAAAGTCAATACCCAAAAATTTATAAGAAGAAACCTGCTCAAGACAATAGTTATCATAGACGAAACTACCATGGGCAATCTTTTTGGATTTAATGATCATGACTTTAATGCATGTGGTGACATTTTAATATAAATATAAATCAATAATATTGAATCTATATTTTGATGTTTTTAATGCATGTGGTGATATTTTAATATAAATATAAATCAATAATATTGAATCTATATTTTAATGTTGGAGATTACAAGTTGAACATCATTTACTAATTTTGTGTAATTTAATATTTAATTTTCCTTTTTTCTTATATTGATAATAATATAAATTAATATTATTTAACATATATTTTATAAATAAATAAATAAATAACATTTTAAAATTAATATTAGAGTGTTAAATATGAAAAATACCTTTTTTTAATTGTCTAGTTCTTACTTACTTTTATTTTAGTTTTCAATTTTTTTACTACATTACTGACTAAAGAAAAAAGAAAAATAAAAAATTAATTAATTTTATTTTTTTACTCATTAACCATATTAATTTTAGTAAATATTAATCATTATCATTATTATATTTTAATTTTTTTAATAAATAAAATAATAATTATTTTAATAAATAAAATAATATTTTTTATTTTAAAATTCAGTGCAAATAGTACATATTGTAAAATTAATATTAAAGTGTTAAATATGAAAAATACCTTTTTTAATGGTCTAGTTCTTACTTACATCTATTTTATTTTTCAATTTTTTTACTATATTTTTGACCAAAAAAACAGAAAAATAAAAAAATAATTGATTTTATTTTTTTTACTCATAAACCATATTAATTTTAATAGATATTAATCATTATCATTATTATATTTTATTTTTTTTAATAAATAAAATAATAATTATTTTAATAAATAAAATAATATTTTTTTCATCTTAAATTCAGTACAAATTGTACATATTGAAAAACAAGTGCTAAAACAATAACAAATCCACGAGGTGGAAGCTTCCGAGGAAAGAGCGAACATTCATTTTGTCGGTGCCTTCCCCTCCACATCCAGAGAAATGCAAAGCATCCAATCCATACCAAAAAGCGAATGTTGTCCCTTTTTTTCCTTTCAATCCATTAAAAAAAACAAATGGTGTCCTTTTTTATCCCTTTCGTGAAGGGTGAACAAAGTTTCGATCATACTTTTTATTATAGTTTTTTTTGGGTCACAAAGACCATAAACTTTTTAATACTTCATACCTTTTCCCAAAGTTTGTAAAAGGTTATATATATATATATATATATATATATATATATATATATATATATATATATATATATATATATATATATATATACCCTTTGCGAAGTTTCGATGATACTTTTTATTATAGTTTTTTTGGTCACAAAGACCATTAAACTTTTTAATACTCTATACCTTTTCCCAATGTTTGTAAACGGATATATATATATATATAGATTTGTAAAATGCAGCTTTATATATATATAAAATTTGATTAAGTTAATCTTTATGTAAGATATATTTGTTAATTAATAAATTTAATTATGAATATAAATATTTTAAAATGGTATATTATTTATTTATTTATTTTGTTTTTAGAAAATACATTATTTTATATATGTAATATGTACTAAAATATAATAAATGAGGTGTATATAAGTTGGTTTGTGTGTGGTTTAGTTCATATTGATTCATGAGATTAAATTTTATGGGGAGGAGTTGAGAGTGGAAGTCAATTATGTGGGTTGCATTGCATTGTCTTAACGGGCATCCAAGTTCGATTGAGTTTCTCATAGTCTTAGCAACGACAACCCTCTATTGGGCAGAGCATTCTTCCATCCAACCTGTGGGTTGACTCTAGCCTCAACTCAGCCTAGATTTGGAAAAAAAATAAGATGAAGTGTATAACAATGTATTAAATAATTTTAAGAAGTGACTCCATGTTTACCACCTTATCACTTATTTAGCAAAAAATAAATTATGAATGAGACACATATTATTCAAGCAACCACTTTCAAATAACCTCTTGTAATGGTAGACACGTTTATTTCTTCTAAAGTGTGATATGTTTGTCCCTCTAGAAAAGATAAAGCTATTTGTTCATCCACTTTTTCTTTTCTCTTAGTTGTTCAAGTTGAATGGTAGGGGAGGATGTATATGCATAGAGCTTGAAGAAATGACGTAAAGGGGAGGATGCTTACATGCATAGCTTAAATATTTAAATGGAAGGGACAATGCATACATGCATAACTTGAAAATATGAACAAAGGGGGATGATGCATATATGCAGAGATTGAAGATCCAAACAAAAGGGAAGGATACATACTTGTATAGGAAAAAAACCTAATACTTAAAAGGGGAGGATGCTTACATGCATAGCTCAAAGATCTGAATGGAAGGGCCAATGCATACATGTATAGCTTGAAAATATGAACGAAAGGGGATGATGCATATGTGCAGAGATTCAAGAACTAGACAAAAGGGAAGGATATATACTTGTAGAGGAAAAAAGGCCTAATACTTAAAAGGGGAGGAAGCTTACATGCATAGCTTAAAGATCTGAATGGCAGGGGACAATGCATACATGCATAGCTTGAAAATATGAACAAAAAGGGACAATGCATGTGTGTAGAGATTGAAGATCCAGACAAAAGGGAATGATACATACTTGTAGAGGAAAAAAAGCTATCACTCAATTAATATTTTTTTGTAAGCTTGGTAGGATCACATCTTCATCATGTCCAACTTTTCAGCCCGAGCGGGGGGATAACACAAGATTTGAACCCAAGACTTTTGGATCAGTGAGACTTCATTTCCACGGCCATTGTCAATTGAGCTACCCCAAGTGGACTCTAACACTCAATTATGAATAGGTAGATTGTGATTAATTGATAATTGATAATTTGAAATTATGGATGTCTACTTGTCCTACTTTAATTTACTCCAAGTTTAAATTCATTATGGAATTTTTATTGCTTATTGACATCTCCAAGGTTCACTCTACTTGAACAAATTTCCCATTTTGCACTGGTTTCCCTTAGTTTTAGAAAAACCTCTTTCAACATATGCTTGATTTCCATTGTTTGAATTATCAAAATTGATCCAGGTGGCTCCAGAAATGCTTAGAATTCAGAAGTAGCTTTGAAAAGGCTCAAAAATATTTCCCTTACTTTTAGAAAAACCTCTTTCTACATATACTTGATTTCCATTGTTTGAATTATCAAAATTGATTTAGGTGGCTCCAAAAATGCTTAGAATTCATAAATGGCTTTGAAAAGGCTAAAAACAAAGTCCTTGGATTGTAATGAAACCATAGTAAAATCAAATATATCATCGCAATCTTTCCAATGGCACAAATGAAACTGAAATTCGAGTCTGTATGAGAAAGTTATTGTAGTATGAAGTTTGTACAAAACAATAAAAAAGTCAAAGTCAAAATTCAATGAGAGGGTGCCACTTGGCAATCCTACAGGTTGCCACATGGAAACCCAATCAGTAGACTAGGTTGACCACAACGGCTGATGTAGCAATATCACAAGTCGACACATGGCATGTAGGTGACAAAAGTGGCATATGACCAATGAGAGTCTGTCACATAGCCCAATCACATGGTGCCACATGGCACCTCAAATTACACCCAAGTGGCCTTGTCATGGTGAAACCTTTATTTTTGTCTTATTCTCATGGTTTTGAGAATCGTTACAATATGGACATACAATTTCCATATATTATATGGTTTGAAAACTATATTAAAACCAAAATTAAGCTCTAAAACCATATTAAAGAAAAAATTGGGAGTCCATGGCTTTTGAACCCAAAACCTCCTAAAAACAAGTAACTTAATACAAGTATGCCAACCATTAATCCAACCACACACTTTGTCTTATTCACCCTCACACTTTGTTATAAAATGTCATTCAAATGGTTCATAGGGAACCATGGAGAACGATGGAGAATACATGAGAGATGAGGGTGCAAGCAGGCCAATGAAGTCATGAATCTCAAGAAGATTCTAAGAATATTGTTAGAGCATATGTTAGGGAATATTTCAAAGACTATTCTCTATGAGGAATCTTTAAGATTCCTTGGGGGAAGAATTTTAAAGGTGTTAGAACTATGTCGAGTTTATACTCAAATGAACCAATTTTTTTCTAGGAGTCTAATGGCGTAGTCCATTTCTTCATTTGAGCCGCATAGTTTTTTCTCGTGTCCAAGAAGAGAATCTTTTGAGAAATCTCTGAGGTTCCTGAGGAGCCCAAATTTGACCAAGTCAGAAAGGGTTCAAGTTTACAGTCAGATTTCATGATTTTTCACTAGGAATTCAATCATGAAGTTTGTTTCTTCAGAAGAGGTGTGCATTTTCAGGCCATTCTCATATGTGGAGGTATAAGATGCACTAATGTCATGCCTTATTTTTATTTTTGTTGAGATGATGCTTTTATGTTGAGATCCTTGTTTGCTACTATGTTGGAGGATCCTTGTATGCCACTTCATGTGAGAGTTCAGTATCTTGTCATGTTGATGGAAAGCTTTTATGAGTGAGAATTGTTATAGAAGAGCATCTTGTGGATAAACATGTCACTCTAGTTAAGGGAGTTATTTCTTGAATTGACAAAGAACACCTCATGTATTCATCATCATCTTGCAAAAATTAATGAAGCAGGCTCCTCACTCTTGACAGTGGGCCCAGAGACGTAGCCCACAATGGGTGAACTTCGTTATCAAGTTGTTTTGTGCCTTTGTTTTCTCATGGTTGCATTTTATTTATGCTCCTTTTATCTGATATGTTTTCATGGTTACATGCTCTTTTATATGCAATTTTGTATGCATCTCTGAAGTGAAACGATTTGGATCAAGTTTGGTATCAAAGTGGGTCTTCTGTTGATGTGAATTGCAAGTTTATGATAACTAGGGGAAAGCTACAAAGAGGTGAAGGAAAACTTATGTCCTTTTACCAATAAGCATGCCGTGCAGAATGAAAATCGAAAATGGCATATGAAGATGCTTGGTTGGAGGAATAGTGGAATTATCGCAAGGCCTTCTATGTCATGGGAGAAAAAGTCGACTAATTGTTTTTAAAATATGAGAAGACAATGAAGCAAGAGAAGGAAGAACCAAATGATCATGCCTCGGTAAATCATGAAGGTGGAGGAGAAGAGACCCCTCCCTCTCTGTCCTCAAGTGAAATTTCTTCTTCTTCCTCTTCTCATCATTCTAACAAGAATCATAGGAAGGCATCTAAAAAGCCATTTTTTAAGTTAGATGTTATGTTTGATTTGCCTATGTTTAGTGCAGAATCTAATGCAGAAAAGCTAGATAACTAAATCAGACAGGTTGAAGTATATTTTTGCGTACAACGAATCAAAGAGGATGAAGCTAAGATCCAATTGGCATCCCTTCGATTGAGTGGCACTACTCTCATCTAGTGGGAAGGAAAACTGCAGAACGGTGGTAAGAGTAATAGTAAACTTCTTTCATCTTGGTCTAAGCTCGTTTATGCTTTAGGAGGACAATTTTACCCATTGGGTTATAAACAGAAGGCCATGGCGGAATGGAAAAATTTGAAACAAAGTAAAGCTCAAACTATTTAGAAGTTTACATAGGAGTTTAGGAAACAAGAATTAGCATGGAATGTTCCACTAGACACTTCTTATATTTTGATGAAATATATTGGCTATTTACATAGTATTTGTGTCATTCATTGTTATTATTTGAACCTAAAAATCTTGATGAAGCCAGTGTGAAGGTTGTACCTCTTGAAATCAGGGGGGAGCATGAGCAAGAAGACTGCCCAAAGAGGACAACAACAACTCAGAGAAAGGAAGCAAATCCCTCTTGTACTCATTGTTAGAAAGAAGGGCATGATGAGGAACATTGTTGGAAACTGCTTCTGGAATTGAGGCCTAAGAGGAACGACAGAAAAGAGAAGCAGAAGGTAGTTGCAACTGTGCAACAAGACCAAGAATAAGAATCAGAGAATGATGAAAAGATCACAATTGCAGGATTTGTAGGTGTTGGACTAATTGCCCTGGGATCGAACTCAGGTGATGAAATGAAGATTGCAACTCTTAGGATTGCAGAAAGTGGACCTATTGACTTAGGTTCTAATTCAGGCAATGAGACAAAGATTTCAACAGACATTGTGCCAAAGGTGAGAAGGGAACCAAAGACTGCATGGCTCCAAGAACTTGAAGAGATCAAATACATAATTTGAGAAGATAATTCTAAACTAAAGAGACTCCTACAAAAAGCAGAGGTGGAGAAACAAAGGTTGCAACATCAGTTACAAGTCAAGGAAGAGGCCTTGGAAAAGTTGCAGAGTAACAAGCCTGAGGTAAAAAGTGATTGTTCAATTTCATGTTATTTTTATGATGACGATTTCACTGCTTTTGAGAAACATACTACAGGAATTGGATCAAAATTGTTGAAAAAAATGGGGTATCAAGTAAAAGGTCTCGACATTAATGGTTAAGGCATTGTGAATCCCATCAAACTGGAGGAATTGCCTCATTATGTAGGACTTAAATATGTCATAAAAGAACCCGGATGCGGGTGTCATTACGTGCAATTAAGCCAAGCGCTCGCTTCAACACTTGTGACAAGGCCGAGAGGACAGATAGGCATGCACAAGCGATGGATGAAGGTTATAAATCAATGCTCCTGGCAGGTGATGGCAAGTTAGTTCAGAACAGGAGGGACGGCGCATTCAAGCCAAGCGAGGCAGCTCTGGACTCGATGCGCTCAAGGATGATGGATCCTCGCCCTCTGCCTGCGATGATTACTGCGAATTCGCTATATAATGGGAATGCCCAGACATTTCATGAACAGAGCAAGCCATTCGATGCTAGAAATTGGCAAGGGGATACTCTGGCGTGCCGAATCAGGGTGGTCGAACAGCGCTTCAAAGCCCTTGCGTTAGGAGACATGCCGCGTAGCAGAGGGGTGCCTCGACAAGGCGAAAGATCAGGAATTCATATTGCTAATGAAGTTGAAGAGCCGAATCCAATTGCTCCTATGGCTGCTTTGCCTCCCTCGTCCTCCAGTTCTGAGCAGGAGTTTCTGGTTTTGCAGGATACATACCAGACATTCCGCCTCAGAATTCCCATCAGACTCATTCGGTCAGATGTGATTGTCAATTTCTCGGTCTATCTCTCGGAGGAGGCACCTGGAGATCCCTCCTCGTCCTCCCCTGCTTCTGCAAGCATCCAGGGCAGCGACATACTCCTGGGGGACATGAATGGCATGGTATATCGTACTCCCCGTCCCCAGGATGCCATGACGCAAAATGTCCAGCCTCAGCAAGTCCTGGCTCAGGAGGGCTCGGCTCAAGCCGCGTCAGTGCAAGAAATTCTGCCGCCTTTCAATTGTGCTTTGGGCAAGGAAGAGGGCCGTGACTCCATTCAGCATGGCTCAGAAGGGTAGCTTCAGAATGGTGATGAGCTCGTCATCTGGCTCGACTCGCCCAGTCCGAAGAAGGGGAAGCCACCAGCGTCGCCCAACCATCCAGCTTAAGCCTCCACGGGTGCTCTTCTTAAGTCTTTTGAAAAGTTGTCAATGTCTTTGTTGGTGTCTATTTCTGTTTTTTTCAGTCCTAGTTCTCAGCCTTACCATGGCTGCATGTCTCTGGTCAATACAGTAAGCCTGTTAAATGTTAGAGTCACTGAAGTAAACAATGTCTGTATTTTTGTCTGTCCATGTTCAAAATGTCTGCTGTCCAAGTAAAATCCAAATGGACAAGGTTTTGTAAATCTGTTTCAGCGGATCGATAGTCAGTTCCAGTCGCTACTGTTAGAGGACTAGCCTCGGCCTCCTCGGATGATGTAAACCATGTAGATATTTTTCTTTCCTTAATATAGAAGTAGACTTTACCTAGAAAAAAAAAAATATGTCATAAAAGAGGTTTGGGAACGCTCCAAGATAGCCAGTGACCAACCAACGATAGATGACGCCAGTACTTCATCACCTTCCATTGATAGTGAGGATTCCACGGAAACTTATCAGAGGCACACCAAGAATAAGTGTTCCAAGTAGATCCTAAAAGTTTGGAGGAGAAAGAATCATTGTAGTTATTGCAACGAGGATGGACACCAGAGAGCCACATGTTGGGAGCTTCATCCAAAGGAGTGTATCAATAAGGACAAAACACCTATTCAAGAACCAGTTGGTAAAGTTTCTCAACAAGTGAATCAACTCCAGAATGATGACCCATTCACTTTGATGAGTGAGAGATGGTTTCATTAGAGACAGTAGTTTTTCATAGCCAAATTTTTTAAATAACATGTTGTGAAACGATTGTAAAAGTGATGATATGTTTTCCATCACTTATGAAAGAAACATGATAATGTTTTGGCCTCTTTTTTTGATAGCTAGGGTATTAGGTTCTATTATGATTTTGATGTAAAATTGACCAAAGAGTGTGTTATAAGCTCTTGGAAAGTATGGGGCTTTTCTTGGGTCATGTTTCGTCTGGTAGAAGAGCATGTATTTTGCAAAGATTGTACCACAAGTTTTAATAGGATGTAGTGTTGGTTCATCACTTATGGCTCTGAAGAATAAAGTTGAAGGTGAAGGAAGTGTGGTTTGTCAAGGAACTTGTTTTGCATATAAGATACTACAATAGATTGCAGATTATGTTCATTCTTTTGGAGGACCAAAAGCTCCTCAGTGGGGAGGAATAATCGAGGTGGCTCTAGAAATGCTCAAAATTCATAAATGACTTTGAAAAGACTCAAAAATAAAATTCCTTAGATTAACATGAAACCATAATTGAATCGAAGATATCATCGCAAGCTTTCCAATGGCGCAAACGACATTGAAATCTCAGTTCATATGACAAGCAGTTTGAAGTTTGTACCCAAAAAAAAATTCAATGTCAAAATTCAACCAAAGGGTGCCACGTGGCACTCCCACAGGCTGCCACATGGAAACCCAATCAGCAGACCAAGTTGACCACCAAAAGTGATGTGGCGATATCACAAGTTGACACATGGCATGTATGTGACAGAAGTGACATATGATGTGGACCAATGAGAGCCTATCACATGATCCATCACATGGTACCACATGGCACCTCAAATGAAGCCCAAGTGGCTTTGGCATGGTGCAACCTCCGTTTTTGTCTTATTCTCATGGTTTTGGGAGTCGTTACAATATGGACATACAATTTCCATATACTATATGGTTTGAAAACTATATTAAAACCAAAATTAGGCTCTAAAACCATATTAAAGAAATAATTGGGAGTCCATGGGGTTTGAAACCAAAACCTCCCTAATGACAAGTAACTTAATATGACTATGTCAAATATTAATCCAACCACACACTTTGTCTTATTCACCCTCACACTTTATTATAAAATGTCATTCAAATGGTTCAAAGGGAACCATGGAGAACGATGGAGAATACATGATACATGAGGGTGCAAGCAAGTCAATGAAGTCATGAATCTCAAGAAGATTCTAGGAATATTGTTAGAGAATATCTTAGGGAATATTTCAAAGAATATTCTCTATGAAGAATATTTTAGGAATCTTTAAGATTCTCTAGGGGCATAACTTTGAAGGTGTCAGAATTATGCCGAGTTTATACTCAAATGAACCAATTTTTTGCTAGGAGTCTAATGACACAGTCCATTTCTTCATCTGAACAACATAATTTTTCCCGTGCCAAGAATAGAATCTTTTGAGGAATCTTTGAGATTCCTGAGGAGCCCAAATTTCACTGAGTTAGAAAGGGGTCAAGTTTACAATCAAATTTCATGATTTTTCACCAGGAATTCCATCATGCAGTCTATTTCTTCAATAGAGGTGTGCATTTTCAGGCCATCCCCGGATGTGGAGGTATAAGATGCACTGGTATCATGTCTTATTTTGATTTTTGTTGAGATGATGCTTTGATGTTGAGATCCTTGTTTGCTACTATGTTGGAGGATCCTTGTATGCCACTTCATGTGAGAGTTCGATATCTTGTCATGCTAATGGAGAGATTTTATGAGTGAGAGTTCTTATAGAAGATTGTCTTGTGGAGAGACACACCACTCTAGTTAAGGGAGTTCTTCCTTATATTCACAAAGAAAACATCTTGTATTCATCATCATCTTTCAACAATTAGTGAAGTGGCCTCCCCATTATTGACACCGGCCCAGAGACGTAACCAACACTGGGTGAAATCTGTTATCAAGTTGTTTTGTGCCTTTGTTTTCTCATGGTTGCATTTTATTTCCCCTCCTTTTTTGTGATATGATTTCATGGTTACATGCTATTTTATATGCAATTTTGTATGCATCTCTGAAGTGAAAAGATCTGGATCAAAAATATACATGACCATATTTCTAAGGAAATGATGATATTTCGATGCATAAAGTGTTTTACCTAATTTCTTATTGAAGACTTATTTGATTTATGAAATTATGACATAAATCAAAGTGTGTCCCTTTTGAATATTTATTTGATCTATGAATTTATGGCATAAATAAAAAGTGTTAATGAAAGACTTACTATAACTTTTATGTTTTCTTCCACTTTTTGATTTGTCTATTATTCTTATCGTTATTCAATTTGGAAAGAACCATGTTTGCATAATTTACGATGTTTTCACAATTTACCCATTATTATGTCATTGTCAATGACATCAAGTGGCAGTGTTTGGCTAATTTTCCCTCCTGTACCACTTGATTTTCTTCATTTGCTAAGTTCGACTTTAGTTTCAAATGGATTTTTGGGAGCTGACGTAGGGCCGCCGACAACGCCAGGGCTACAGAGCCCGAGGCCATACATCAACTCTTAAGGCATGAGGTTCAAAAGTATTCGGCTGGGTTGTGTTTTAATGACACTCTTCTTGTAAGATTTGTCTCTGATTGTATTTTTAGAATCAACTCTGAGGTGAGTAAAGAGGTCATTTGAATGTACTTATTCTTGCTCATCATAAAATTTTCCCTTACCTCCTCACCTGTACCTATCAAGGGCCTCTATTTCCTCACAAGAAAATGATTAATTTAAATAATTTTTAAGCGTAATCACAATAACAACAAGACAACTAGGTTGTTTTTTTAATGACCCTCGTCTTACCGGTAAGATCTACCTCTGATTGTATTTAAGTGGAAAGCATGAGTGAGTCACTGTGATTTTATGCGTTGTTAGGTCCTTACATTATGTATTTCTATTTCATTAAATAATTTGATTGGACTATGATTTGTAACCATATAAATTATAATATATTATTGTCGTGGAAAACCATTATGTTACCCTTGTTTCATCTAACCAATAAAAAGGCCTCATGAATAGTTATAGGTTTCTAAGGTCTGCCAAGTTTAATAAGAAAATGGTGACACCATGTAAAATACAAACCTATTATTTTGTACTAATAAATGCCACGTAATATTGATCTCATTCTGTAAACCTTTGTCCGCACAAAACACCTCCATATGATGTAATGTGTATGTGTGCACCAATGGCAGTAAGTAAAGGAATATATGCACGCATAAAGGATTGTTCTTGTCAGTCATAAAATTTCCCTTGCTTCCACACTTGTAACCTATCTTTTCTAATGCAGTTTGGCTCTTACAATGTTGTTTCCCATGCGAATTTACAATTCGTTTACTCTGGGATAAGAGGACATTAACACATCGATCTGTCATGTTGATTTCATATTGCAGGATGACCTGTCATGCTAGTTTCATTTAGGTACCATTAAGACAAGGCATACAAGTAGTTGATTGTAATTTTTAGTGGAAAATTTCCATATGAAACAATGGCATGGCAGGATCGACTTGGGTGGTCTATACTTTCTCATGTTGTATATCTTTTGTAGTGATCTTGGTTTTTTTCCCATTTGACATGTGGTTGGATTGAATGAAAAGCAGTTCATTGTATTTTTATTAATTGTGCTACTTTGGTTTTCCCTGGTTCTTTGCAATTTTCATTTTGTTATTACTTCTTTCACTGGCAGTATTTGTTAGAAAAAAAAATAATAAAAAATTTGTGGTTTCAACACAGTTGTGTCTGGAACAAGAACTAGGAAGGCAGGGGTTGTGGATAGGATTCATGGTGAAGCTGTAGTTTCTGCTTTTTAATAAGTATCGAAAACTAGTTGTTGTGGGATGCAATAGTGTATTGCAAAGCTTTTAGATACTTATCTTTTAATAAACAATGATTGTGTTCGTGGGAGAACAGTGTTGTCAATCTTTATGTTTTGATACATTCATTCTGTAATTAGTTTTTTAAATTTACATGTTACATACAATAAGAATATCATATAGCTGCTTCTTCTTCTTCTTATTATTATTATTATTATTATTATTATGATTAATGTTTTTCTAAGAGTTTTGTTTAATTTTGAATCTTATGATGAACAATATGATAGAGTTGTAAATGATCATGTTAATACCTTGGCAAACATATAACATAGACTTGCATATTAAAGATTAGTAAAATTTCTCAAAATTTCTACACTTTAAAAATAAATTCCATCCTAAAGTGATTAAAAAATCATGCTCCATAAATTTATTAAATCATGCTTCCATAACCAAATTTATATCATTTTTCGTATATAAATTTACCATTTCCAGTGTAGCTTCCTCTTATTTATCTTCATCTTTGCCTTGTAGTTCTGTCTTTGTTACGTTATTTATGTGTTTGAGGAGTTTGATATGAAAATCCAGTTACTTCTCAAATTTCCATATTAAAATTCCAATTATAAGTGGATTTGTTTCGATTTGAAATTCTGCACTGTGTTTTTCAAATGTATTAAGGTATTTTTCATAAAGGAGTTTGTCTGGATTTATGGGTTTTGATTCAAGATGCAGGAGAGTCACCCAAATGAGGATCTGCTGCTTCAAGAGGCTTTCAGTGTGTTTGACAAGGGTTTCACATTCACACAGTGTACTAGTTTGGGAAGATTTCAGTGTGTTTGACAAGGGTTGCACATTCACACAGTGTACTAGTTTGGGAAGATTTCAGTGTGTTTGACGAGGGTTGCACATTCACATAGTGTACTAGTTTGGGAAGATTTCATCGCATTTGCATTCGATCAGAGATTTGACTATGGAGAATGGTTTACTCTTCACAACTGTATTAAAGGTTTTTTCCAATAGGTAACTTAGAATACTCCTGAAAGCTTCACGTTTGTGGGGTCACCATTAGCAAACATACAATCTACCAATTTAATAATCTCATTTAGTCATTTTTAACATTATTATTTTTAAGTTTGATTAACCACTGATTTATAACATTTTATTATTATTTCTAATTAACCTAGTTTTTATCAATTTAAAAAAAAAATAGTAAATGGTGAATGTTTCAAATATATCTTATTATCTGTGCCGCAAGGTAGTGGATATTGCAATGGGTTTTTGGTTAAACCAATATTAGTTTAGGTTTGACCAAAAAAATTTACAAAAAAAATCTATAGTATAACATTACACATTGAAATATATGATTTTCTAAAAATAATTTAATTTATTTATGTTTAATTTGATTGGTTATCAAATTGAACATGTTATTTCCCTTTGCCTCTATTAATGTGCCCATTACCTCTATTAATTAACAAGTAATTAACCAGAAGTACATAGATTACATCAAGGTGTAGGATGGGAATTTATGATGCAATTTGTTTTGAGAAGGTGATAAAATTATTGTCAATGAGTATAATGATTTTATATTCCTATTTATAAAAATGGCTAATGATTAATATAATGTAATAAAAAAAAATATTATCTAAAATTACATATACAATTTAAAATGATCATTTAAAATCATATATGTAATTTAAAAACATTCATGGTATGCGAGATATATATTTTTATTTTTACATTATATTTTTAAGGGGTAGAGATCACTTGGTTTTTTTGCAAACTTAACCATATATGATAGATTTTACACTATTAATGAATGAATAGATTTTACACTATTAATGATAGATTTTAGATTATATTTTTAAGGGGTAGAGATCACTTGGTTTTTGTGCAAACTTAACCATATATGATAGATTTTACCAAAAAGCGAATGTTGTCCCTTTCTTTCCCTTTCAATCCATTAGAAAAAAACAAATGGTGTCCTTTTTTATCGCTTTTGCGAAGGGTGAACAAACTTTCGATCATACTTTTTATTATAGTTTTTTTGGTCACAAAGACCATAAACTTTTTAATACTTCATACCTTTTCCCAAAGTTTCTAAAAGGTTATATATATATATATACCCCTTCGCAAAGTTTCGATAATACTTTTTATTATAGTTTTTTTGGTCACAAAGACCATTAAACTTTTTAATACTCGATACCTTTTCGCAAAGTTTGTAAAAGGTTATATATATATATATATATATATATATATATATATATATATATATTAATTTGTAAAATGCAACTTTTTATATTATGTTTAGTTTCAATTTTATAATTTGATTAAGTAAATCTTTATGTAAGATATATTTGTTAATTAATAAATTTAATTATGAATATAAATATTTAAAAATGGTATATTATTTATTTAATTTTTTTTGTTTTTAGAAAATACATTACATTATATATATATATATATATATATATATATATATATATATATATATATATATATATATATATATATATATTAAAATATAATAAATGAGGTGTATATGAGTTGGTTTGTGCGTGGTTTAGTTCATATTGATTCATGAGATTAAATCTTATGGGGAGGAGTTGAGAGTGGAAGTCAATTATGTGGGTTGCATTGCATTGTCTTAATAGGCATCTAAGTTCGATTGAGTTTCTCATAGTCTTAGCGACGACAACACTCTATTGGGCAGAGCATTCTTCCATCCAACCTGTGGGTTGACTCTAGCCTCAACTCAGCCTAGATTTGGAAAAAATATAAGATGAAATGTATAACAATGTATTAAATAATTTTAAGAAGTCACTCCATGTTTACCACCTTATCACTTATTTAGCAAAAAATAAATTATGAATGAGACACATATTATTCAAGAAACCACTTTCAAATAACCTCTTGTAATGGTAGACACGTTTATTTCTTCTAAAGTGTGATATGTTTGTCCCTCTAGAAAAGATAAAGCTATTTGTTCATCCACTTTTTCTTTTCTCTTAGTTGTTCAAGCTGAATGGTAGGGAAGGATGTATATGCATAGAGCTTGAAGAAATGACGTCAAGGGGAGGATGCTTACATGCATAGCTTAAATATTTAAATGGAAGTGACAATGCATACATGCATAACTTCAAAATATGAACAAATGGGGATGATGCATATATGCAGAGACTGAAGATCCAAACAAAAGGGAAGGATACATACTTGTAGAGGAAAAAAACCTAATACTCAAAAGGGGAGGATGCTTACATGCATAGCTCAATGATTTGAATGGAAGGGGCAATGCATACATGTATAGCTTGAAAATATGAACGAAAGGGGATGATGCATATGTGCAGAGATTGAAGATCCAGACAAAAGGGAAGGATATATACTTGCAGAGGAAAAAAACCTAATACTTAAAAGGGGAGGAAGCTTACATGCATAGCTTAAAGATGTGAATGGCAGGGGACAATGCATACATGCATAGCTTGAAAATATGAACAAAAAGGGATGATGCATGTGTGTAAAGATTGAAGATCCAGACGAAAGGGAACGATACATACTTGTAGAGGAAAAAAATCTATCACTCAATTAATATTTTTTTGTGAGCTTGGTAGGATTACATCTTCATCATGTCCAAATTTTCACCCCGATCGGGGGGATAACGCAAGATTTGAACCCAAGACTTCTGGTTCAATGAGACTTCATTTCCACGGCCATTATCAATTGAGCTACCCCAAGTGGACTCTAACACTCAATTATGAATAGGAAGATTGTGATTAATTGATAATTGATAAGCTGAAATTATGGATGTCTCCTTATCCTACTTTAATTTACTCCAAGTTTAAATTCATTATGGATTTTTATTGCTTATTGACATTTCCAAGGATCACTCTACTCGAACAAATTTCCCATTTTGCACTGATTCCCTTAGTTTTAGAAAAACCTCTTTCTACATATGTTTGATTTCCATTGTTTGAATTATCAAAATTGATCTAGGTGGCTCCAGAAATGCTTAGAATTCAGAAGTAGCTTTGGAAAGGCTCAAAAATATTTCCCTTAGTTTTAGAAAAACCCCTTTCTACATATACTTGATTTCCATTGTTTGAATTATCAAAATTGATCTAGGTGGCTCCAGAAATGCTTAGAATTCAGAAGTGGCTTTGAAAAGGCTCAAAAATAAAAGTCCTTGGATTGTAATGAAACCATAGTAAAATCAAATATATCATCGCAATCTTTCCAATGACACAAACGAAACTGAAATTCGAGTCCATATGAGAAAGTTATTGCAATATGAAGTTTGTATAAAACAATAAAAAAGTCAAAGTCAAAAGTCAATGAGAGGGTGCCACGTGGAAATCCCATAGGTTGCCACATGGAAACCCAATCAGTAGACTAGGTTGACCACTGCAACGGATGTAGCAATATCACAAGTCGACACATGGCATGTAGGTGACAAAAGTGGCATATGACCAATGAGAGTCTCTCACATAGCCCAATCACATGGTGCCACATGGCACCTCAAATTACGCCCAAGTGGCCTTGTCGTGGTGAAACCTCTATTTTTTTCTTATTCTCACGGTTTTGAGAATCGTTACAATATGGACATACGATTTCCATATATTATATGGTCTAAAAACTATATTAAAACCAAAATTAAGCTCTAAAACCATATTAAAGAAAAAATTGGGAGTCCATGGCTTTTGAACCCAAAACCTTCCTAAAAACAAGTAACTTAATACAACTATGCCAACCATTAATCCAACCACACACTTTGTCTTATTCACCCTCACACTTTGTTATAAAATGTCATTTAAATGGTTCATAGGGAACCATGGAGAACAATGGAAACTATATGAGAGATGACGATGCAAGCAGGCCAATGAAGTCATGAATCTCAAGAAGATTATAAGAATATTGTTAGAGCATATGTTAGGGAATATTTCAAAGACTATTCTCTATGAGGAATCTTTAAGATTCCTTGGGGGCATAATTTTAAAGGTGTTAGAACTATGTCGAGTTTATACTCAAATGAACCAATTTTTTTCTAGGAGTCTAATGGCGTAGTCCATTTCTTCGTTTGAGCCGCATAATCTTTTCTTGTGTCCAAGAAGAGAATCTTTTGAGGAATCTTTGAGGTTCCTGAGGAGTCAAAATTTGACCAAGTCAGGAAGGGTTCAAGTTTACAATCAGATTTCATGATTTTTCACTAGGAATTCAATCATGAAGTTTGTTTCTTCAGAAGAGGTGTGCATTTTTAGGCCATTCTTATATGTGGAGCTATAATATGCACTAATGTCATGTCTTATTTTTATTTTTGTTGAGATGATGCTTTTATGTTGAGATCCTTGTTTGCTACTATGTTGGAGGATCCTTGTATGCCACTTCATGTGAGAGTTCAGTATCTTGTCATGTTGATGGAAAGCTTTTATGAGTGAGAGTTTTTATAGAAGAGCATCTTGTGGATAGACATGTCACTCTAGTTAAGGGAGTTATTTCTTGAATTAACAAAGAACAACTCATGTATTCATCATCATCTTGCAACAATTAATGAAGCGGGCTCCCCACTCTTGACACTGGGCCCCACAATGGGTGAACTTCGTTATCAAGTTGTTTTTTTCCTTTGTTTTCTCGTGGTTGCATTTTATTTATGCTTCTTTTATCTGATATGCTTTCATGGTTACATGCTCTTTTATATGCAATTTTGTATGCATCTCTGAAGTGAAACAATTTGGATCAAGTTTGGTATCAGAGTGGGTCTTCTGTTAATGTGAATTGCAAGTTTATGATAACTAGGGGAAAGCTCCAAAGAGGTGAAGGAAAAATTATGTCCTTTTACTAATAAGCATGCCGTGTAGAACGAAGATGTAAAATGGCATATGAAGATGCTTGGTTGGAGGAAGATCGGAATTATCACAAGGCCTTCTATGTCATGGGAGAAAAAGTCGACTAATTGTTTGCAAAATATGAGAAGACAATGAAGCAAGAGATGAAAGAACCAAATGATCATGCCTCAGTAAATCATGAAGGTGGAGGAGAAGAGACCCCTCCCTCTCTGTCCTCAGGTGAAATTTCTTCTTCTTCCTCTTCTCATCATTCTAACAAGAATCATAGGAAGGCATCTAAAAAGCCATTTTTTAAGTTAGATGTTTTGTTTGATTTGCCCATGTTTAGTGCAAAATCTAATGCAGAAAAGCTAGATAACTAAATCAGACATGTTGAAGTATATTTCCTCATACAACAAATCAAAGAGGATGAAGCTAAGATCCAATTAGCATCCCTTCGATTGAGTGGCACTGCTCTCATCTAGTGGGAAGGAAAACTGCAGAAAGGTGGTAAGAGTAATAGTAAACTTCTTTCATCTTGGTCTAACCTCGTTTATGCTCTAGGAGGACAATTTTACCCATTGGGTTACAGACAGAAGGCCATGGTGGAATGGAAAAATTTGAAACAAAGTAAAGCTCAAACTATTTAGAATTTTACATAGGAGTTTAGGAAACAAGAATTATCATTGAATGTTCCACTAGACACTTCTTAGATTTTGATGAAATATATTGGTTATTTGCATAGTATTCGTGTCATTCATTGTTATTATTTGAACCTAAAAATCTTGATGAAGCTAGTGTGAAGGTTGTACGTCTTGAAAGCAAGGGGGAGCATGAGCAAGAAGACTGCCCAAAGAGGACAAAAACAACTTAGAGAAATGAAGCAAAGACCTCTTGTACTCATTGTTAGAAAGAAGGGCATAATGAGGAACATTGTTGGAAACTGCTTCTGGAATTGAGGCCTAAGAGGAACGACAAAAAAGAGAAGCAGAATCAGTTGCAATTGTGCAACAAGACCAAGAATAAGAATCATAGAATGATGAAAAGATCATAGTTGCAGGATTTTTAGGTGTTGGCCTAATTGACTTGGGATCGAACTCAGATGATGAAATGAAGATTGCAGCTCTTGGGATTGCAAAAAGTGGACCTATTGACTTAGGTTCTAATTCAGGTGATGAGACAAAGATTTCAACAGACATTGTGCCAAAGGTGAGAAGGGAACCAAAGACTGCATGGGTACAAGAACTTGAAGAGATCAACTACATAATTCGAGAAGATAATTCTAAACTAAAGAGACTCCTACCAAAAGCAGAGGTGGAGAAACAAAGGTTGCAACATTAGTTACAACTCAAGGAGGAGGCCTTGGAAAAGTTGCAGAATAACAAGCCTAAGGTAAAAAGTGATTGTTCAATTTCATGTTATTTTTATGATGATGATTTCATTGCTTTTGAGAAACATACTATAGGAATTGGATCAAAATTGTTGAAAAAAATGGGGTATCAAGGAAAGGGTCTCGACATTAATGGATAAGGCATTGTGAATCCCATCAAAGTGGAGGAATTGCCTCATTATGTAGGACTTAAATATGTCATAAAAGAGGTTTGCGAATGCTCCAAGATACCCAGTGACCAACCAACGATAGATGATGGCAATACTTCATCACATTCCATTGATAGTGAGGATTCCACAGAAACTTATTAGAGGCACACCAAGAATAAGTGTTCCAAGACGATCCTAAAAGTTTGGAGGAGAAAGAATCATTGTAGTTACTGCAATGAGGATGGACACCAGAGAGCCACATGTTGGGAGCTCCATCCAAAGCAATGTCTCAATAAGGACAAAACACCTATTCAAGAACCAGTTGGTAAAGTTTCTCAACAAGTGAATCAACTCTAGAATGATGACCCATTCACTTTGATGAGTGAGAGATGGTTTCATTAGAGACAATAGTTTGTCATGGCCAAATTTTTTAAATAACATGTTGTGAAATGATTGTAAAAGTGATGATATGTTTTCCATCACTTATGAAAGCAACATGATAATGTTTTGGCCTCTTTTGTTGATAGCTGAGGTATTAGGTTCTATTATGATTTTGACGTAAAATTGACCAAAGAGTGTGTTATAAACTCTTGGAAAGTATGGGGATTTTCTTGGGTCATGTTTCGTCTGGTAGAAGAGCATGTATTTTGCAAATATTGTACCACAAGTTTGAATAGGATGTAGTGTTGGTTCATCACTTATGGCTCTGAAGAACAAAGGTGAAGGTGAAGGAAGTGTGGTATGTCAAGGAACTTGTTTTGCATATAAGAGAGTACAATAGATTACAGATTATGTTCATGCTTTTGGAGGACCAAAAGCTCCTCAGTGGGGAGGAATGATCGAGGTGGCTCTAAAAATGCTCAAAATTCATAAATGACTTTGAAAAGACTAAAAAATAAAATTCCTTAGATTAACATGAAACCATAATTGAATCGAAGATTTCGTCGCAAGCTTTCCAATGGCGCAAATGACATTGAAATCCCAGTTCATATGAGAATCAATTTGAACTTTGTACCCCAAAAAAAAAATTCAATGTCAAAAGTCAACCAAAGGGTGCCACGTGGCACTCCCACAGGCTACCACATGGAAACCCAATCAGTAAACGAGGTTGACCACCAGAAGTGATGTGGCAATATCACAAGTTGACACATGGCATGTAGGTGAAAAAAGTGACATATGATGTGGACCAATGAGAGCCTGTCACATGACCCAATCACATGGTGCCACATGGCACCTCAAATGAAGCCCAAGTGGATTTGGCATGGTGCAGCCTCCATTTTTTTCTTATTCTCGTGGTTTTGGGAGTCGTTACAATATGGATATACAATTTCCATATATTATATGGTTTGAAAACTATATTAAAACCAAAATTAGGCTGTAAAACCATATTAAAGGAAAAATTGGGAGTCCATGGGGTTTGAAACCAAAACCTCCCTAATGACAAGTAACTTAATATGACTATGTCAAATATTAATCCAACCACACACTTTGTCTTATTCACCCTCACACTTTATAAAATGTCATTCAAACGGTTCAAAGGGAACCATGGAGAACGATGGAGAATAAATGAGACATGAGGGTGCAAGCAAGTCAATGAAGTCATGAATCTCAAGAAGATTCTAGGAATATTGTTAGAGAATATCTTAGGGAATATTTCAAAGAATATTATCTATGAAGAATCTTGTAGGAATCTTTAAGATTCTCTAGGGGCATAACTTTGAAGGTGTCAGAACTATGCCGAGTTTATACTCAAATAAACCAATTTTTTGCTAGGAGTCTAATGACACAGTTCATTTCTTCATATAAACAACATAATTTTTTCCTGTGTCCAAGAATAGAATCTTTTAAGGAATCTTTGAGATTCCCGAGGAGCCCAAATTTTACCGAGTCGGAAAGGGATCAAGTTTACAGTCAAATTTCACTATTTTTCACCAGGAATTCAATCATGAAGTCTATTTCTTCAATAGAGGTGTGCATTTTCAGGCCATCCCCAGATGTGGAGGTATAAGATGCACTAGTGTCATGTCTTATTTTGATTTTTGTTGAGATGATGCTTTGATGTTGAGATCCTTGTTTGCTACTATGTTGGAGGATCCTTGTATGCCACTTCATGTGAGAGTTTGATATCTTGTCATGCTAATGGAGAGATTTTATGAGTGAGAGTTCTTATAGAATATTTTCTTGTGGAGAGACACACCACTCTAGTTAAGGGAGTTCTTCCTTATATTCACAAAGAAAACATCTTGTATTCATCATCATCTTTCAACAATTAATGAAGTGGCCTCCCCACTATTGACACCGGCCCAGAGACATAACCCACACTGGGTAAAATCCGTTATCAAGTTGTTTTGTGCCTTTGTTTTCTCATGGTTGCATTTTATTTTTGCTCCTTTTATGTGATATGCTTTCATGGTTACATGCTCTTTTATATGCAATTTTGTATGCATCTTTGAAGTGAAAAAATCTGGATCAAAAATATACATGACCATATTTCTAAGGAAATGGTAATATTTCAATGCATAAAGTGTTTTTCCTACTTTCTTATTGAAGACTTATTTGATTTATGAAATTATGACATAAATCAAAGTGTGTCCCTATTGAATATTTATTTGATCTATGAATTTATGGCATAAATAAAAAGTGTTAATGAAAGACTTACTATAACTTTTATGTTTTATTCCATGTTTTGATTTGTATATTACTCTTATCATTATTCAATTTGGCAAGAACCATGTTTGCATAATTTACGATGTTTCACAATTTACCCATTATTATGTCATTGTCAGTGACATCAAGTGGCAGTGTTTGGCTAATTTTCCCTCCTGTACCACTTGATTTTCTTCATTTGCTAAGTTCAACTTTAGTTTCAAATGGATTTTTGGGAGCTGACGTAGGTCCGCTGACAACACCAGGGCTACAGAGCCCAAGGCCATACATCAACTCTTAAGGCATGAGGCTCAAAAGTATTTGGCTAGGTTGTGTTTTAATGACACTCTCCTTGTAAGATTTGTCTTTGATTGTATTTTTAGAATCAACGCTAAGGTGAGTAAAGAGGTCATTTGAATGTACTTATTCTTGCTCATCATAAAATTTTCCCTTACCTCCTCACCTGTACCTATCAACGGCCTCTATTTCCTCACAAGCAAATGATTAATTTAAATACCTTTTAAGCATAATAATAATAACGACAAGACAACTAGGTTGCTTTTTTAATGACCCTCATCCTGCCAGTAAGATCTACCTTTGATTGTATTTAAGTGGAAAGCATGAGTGAGTCACTGTGATTTTACGCGTTATTAGGTCCTTACATTATGTATTTCTATTTAATTAAATAATTTGATTGGACTATGGTTTGTAACCATATAAATTAGTATATATTGTTTTCGTGGAAAACCATTGTGTTACCCTTGTTTCACCTAACCAATAAAAAGGCCTCATGAATAATTACAGGTTTCTAAGGTCTGCCAAGTTTAATAAGAAAATGGTGATACCATGTAAAATACAAACCTATTATTTTGTACTAATAAATGCCACGTAATATTGATCTCATTCTATAAAACTTTGTCCACACAAAACACCTCCATATGATGTAATGTGTATGTGTGCACTGATGGCACTAAGTAAAGGAATAGATGCACGCATAAAGCTTGTCTAGGATTGTTCTTGTCAGTGATAAAATTTGCCCTTGCCTCCACACTTGTAGCCTATCTTTTCCAGTACATTTTGGCTCTTGCATTGTTGTTTCCTGTGTGAATTTACAATTCATTTACTTTGGGATAAGTGGACATTAAGACAATGATCTGTCATGTTGATTTCATATTGCAGGATGACCTGTCGTGCTGGTTTCATTTAGGTGCCATTAAGACAGCGTCTACAAGTGGTTGATTGTAATTTTCAGTGGAAAAATTCCATATGAAACAATGTCATGGCAGGATCAACTTGGGCGGTATAGACTTTCTCATGTTGTCTATCTTTTGCAGTGATCTTGGTTATTTTCCCATTTGACATGTGGTTGGCTTGAATGAAAAGCAGTTCACTATATTTTTATTTACGGGTCAGTTAATTGTGCTACTTTGTTTTTCCCTGGTTCTTTGTAGTTTTCATTTTGTTATTCCTTCTTTAATTGGCAGTATTTGTTAGAAAAAAAATAATAAAAAAAATGTGGTTTCAATGCAAGTGTGTCTGGAACAAGAACTAGGAAGATAGGGTTGTGGATAGGATTCATGGTGAAACTGCAGTTTCTGCTTTCGGTAAGTATCAAAAACTAGTCACTGTGGGATGCGATAGTGTAATGCAAAGCTTTTAAATATCTATCTTTTAGTAAATAGTCATTGTGTTCGTGGAAGAACAGTATTGTCAATATTTATGTTTTGATACATTCCCTCTGTAATTAGGTTTTTAAATTTACATGTTACCTACAATAAGAATATCATATTGTTGTTGTTGTTATTATTATTATTATTATTATTATTAATGTTTTTCTAAGAGTTTTGTTTGATTTTGAATCTTATGATGAACAATATGATAGAGTTGATTTTAATACCTTGACAAACATATAACATAAACTTGCATATTAAATATTAGTAAAATTTCTCAAAATTTCTACACTTTAAAAATAAATTCCATCATAAAGTGATTAAAAAGTCATGCTTCCATAACCAAATTTATATCGTTTTCCATATATAAATTTACCATTTCCATTGTAGCTTCCTCTTATTTATCTTCATCTTTGCCCTCTAGTTCTATCTTTGTTACGTTATTTATGTGTTTGAGGAGTTTGATATGAAAATCCAGTTACTTCTCAAATTTCCATATTAAAATTCTGATTATAAGTGGAGTTGTTTCGATTTGAAATTCTGCACTGTTTTTTCAAATGTATTAAGGTATTTTTCACAAAGGAGTTTGTCTGGATTTATAAGTATTTGTCTGGTTTTATGGGTTTTGATTCAATGATGCAGCAGAGTCCCCTGAATGAGGATATGCTGCTTCCAAAGGCTTTCAGTGTGTTTGACAAGGGCTGCACATTCACACAGTGTACTAGTTTGGAAGATTTCATCGCATTTGCATTCGATAAAAGATTTGACTATGGAGAATGGTTTGGTTTTTTCCAACAGGTAACTTAGAATACTCCTGAAATCTTCACGTTTGTGGGGTCACCGTTAGCAGACATACAATATACTAATTTAATAATCTAATTTAGTATTCTAAATCATTTTTAAGTTTGATTAACCACTCATTTATAATATTTTTTATTATTTTTAATTAACCTAGTTTTTATCAATTTAGGAAAAAAAATTAGTAAATGGCGAATGTTTCAAATCTAACTTATTATCCATGCCGCGAGGTCGTGGATATTGCAATGGTTTTTGGTCAAACCCATATTAGTTTAGGTTTGACTAAAAAAATTTGCAAAAAAAAAATCTATAGTATAACATTACACATTGAAATATATGATTTTTTAAAAATAATTTAATTTATTTATGTTTAATTTGATTGGTTATCAAATTGATCATGTTATTTCCCTTTGCCTCTATTAATGTGCCCATTACCTCTATTAATTAACAAGTAGTTAACCAGAAATACATAGATCACATCAAGGTGTCGGATGGGAATTTATGATACAATTTGTTTTGGGAAGGTGATAAAATTATTGTTAATGAGTATAATGATTTTATATTCCTATTTATAAAAATGGCTAATGATTAATATAATCTAATAAAAAAATTATTATTTAAAATTACATATACAATTTAAAATGATTATTTAAAAACATTCATGGTATGTGAGATATATATTTTTATATTTACATTATGTTTTTAAGAGGTAGAAGTCATTTGGTTTTTGTGCGAACTTAACCATATATGATAGATTTTACACTATTAATGAATGAATGATATTAAAAATAATAAGATGTTTGTAATACGAATTAAATATAAAATTTCTCATATTCACAAACCAAGGTATAATAGAAAGTTATGATAGGACCTCTATACCAAGGTCTAATTATAAAATTTTCATAAGACCATATCCACAAACTATAAAAAGCCAAATGTAAACTATTAATAATTGTTTCTATGTTGCAATACAAATAATCTTAATTTACAAAATTTAACTATAATGCATTTAATTACAATTTAAAATTAATCTAATTATAACATTTTAAAATTTTAAATTTCAAATCTTGGTATTTTTATTGTTTTCTATTTTAATTTAGCTATATTTAAACTAAACGACAAAAACTAACTATTATATAACCGTTGTGAAAATATGAAAGTGAAAAATCATTACAAGATAAAAAAATTATATATGATTCTTTGTTCGAGTTCCTAAGTCAACATTTGTGAAACATTTATACAATGTCATAAATTAAAACGGCGGTATGATTTTGACTGTTCTTGGTTCATCCACCATGTTTTAAACCATTAAGAGGAAATTTCTAATATTTCTAGCTTTGAACGATACGTGTTGTGGAGAATTATTACGGCATGTTCGGCACCACTTTGAAATGTATCCAGCAAGGTCTCGAACAAAGTAAACACGTAAAATCTGAACCATCGATGCATTAAATGCCATTTGGAAATATTGATTGATTATGTTGTGAACACTCCTTTGGTTTGGCAGTTGGCCACTTGGTAAGCGAGACTATTGTACGGGAACATCGATCAAATCATTGTGGTTCATGAATCCTATACATGCTCGCTCATCAATAACGATGATGTATGAGCATGTGGTGTTCATAAATAAAAGACATGACATTGTGATGATGGATTGTCACAGGACCACTATTATTAATATATTTAAATTTTCCAAAATGTTATATATATATATATATATATATATATATATATATATATATATATAATATAATATAATATAATATAATATAATATGTTTTTGAAATTTTTTTGTGCATATGAGTTTTCCTTAGGTTGTCCAAATGTTATTTCTTATTATTTGATTATTGAAAATGTGGCATCACTACAAGAAATATGGTGATTAGAATTACAAAAATGTTTTGCATTCTTGAAGTTGTGAATTCTATGTGACTTTTAACATAAGTAATGAGTAATGTTATAAAACAATTTAATGAAAATAAAAGTATTTAATGTCAAAGGCATCGAATAACTTAAGGTGAGAATTAATCACTTGGTCACATCACGAATACTACTTTATCTACATCTATGGTATAGGCCACTGCACAGCAGATTCTCAGGCCACAATAGTCAATCTACCCGGCCCACTCATACTCAATAAATTCAATGGTACAATCAACGGCATGATAGATTCTCTAGGTAAAATGCACCAATTTTGCACACAATAGTTAACAGATTTGTCCCATTATATATTTATTATTTCTTACTTTAATTTAACTATATTTGAACTAAGTGGCAAGGATCGCCAAGTACGTGGCCTTTTTACTATAATACACAAGTTAATCTCAAATCTTTATAAATTAAAGTGATGATTGGGTTGGATAATTAGAAGTGTTTTCCTTCGGATTTAAACTTAACCAACAACAAGATGATGATGGAGTCCACTCAATCTTCAATATTTATTACTTCTCATATTGTTGTAGGAAAATGTTTTTTAAACAGAAAATGTTATAAAAATTTGAGTGGTGAAAGGAATAGTTTAAATGGTAGTTTAAATTTTTATCTTTTATATTTTGATATATTTTTAAGTTATTTTTTATTTAAGAATTTTAGATAAAAATTTATTGAAATTACATATTTGAATGATATGAAGTCAGAAAGGTGTTTTTTTAAAACGATCTGCCTAATTAAAATAACTCATTTTATATTTATGCATAGTTTTATTGAATGCAAAATTTTAATATCATGCATCAATTAAATTATATTAAATTTATGAGTTTATTAGTCCAGCAATATTATTCTCTGGAATATTCTGACCTAGATATCTTTTTATTTTATAAATATAAAATTACAAAAATATTAATACTTTCAAAATAATAATATATTATAATTAATGTAATTTAAATTTAAAATTAATTATATATATATATATATATATATATATATATATATATAACTTAATATCCAAATATGTTAGAATTAATGGAGATTAGGTAATTATTGTTACGTAGTTATGATTGTGCTTTTCTTGGACATTCAGTTTCTATCATTCAGGGATTTGATTTACTATCCCTAACTAAGTGTATCTATTTATTATAGGAGTTTAATGTGAAGCCCAAGTGGCGTATTTGCTTGTAGGAGCTCTTGGTGATTCGCACCTGTGAACTCCTCTAGTGTTGTTTGCCAATTCATGTCTTCCATATGCAACTGTTGACATGGTATCAGAGCTGCAAGAAGGAGAGGCATGTACGTTGAGTTGAGGAACACGATGTCGTCGCGGGGAGATGAAGAGTAATCAACGACGATACTCTTGAGGACTACGCTCGATTTCAATTTGGTGCATCGTCGCTGGATTTTGGTGTACATCAACGACTAGTCATGGCGAATCATCACAGGATTTTGGTGTACCTCGGTGACTAGTCGCGGATCCGAGGAAAATAACTGCGACGATTATGCTGGCTGTATGTGCCTGAAAGCTGTGTGGAAAATGGTGGACTATGTTTTCTTTTGAGGAGGCTGCCTATAGAAGGGGGAGATCACCCCAGCCTTGCCACACGAAGAGCCTAGCCTTGCTGTGTGAAGGATCCGGTGGGCATGGTGGACAACAGTGCCTGTTGTGTAGTCTGCCAGAGTGAAAGGAGCTCGCACCAGCATAGGAGGCCTGCATCGAGAAAGAGGAAGAGAGGTCAATACAACGCCAGTGGATTTGTAAGGAAGAGTAGGCTGCAGCAACATTCAGAAGGCCACGAGACAAAGAGGAGTTCGCCCAGCATTGCTGCATGGGCTGTGTGGGCTGGACCTATCGTTTAGACAGTTGCTACATTGAAGGGGCTACGCGTGGAGACTGCGGGTGCTCTGTCGTTTGCGCAGAGGAAGTGTATTGACCGAGAGAAGCTCGGTGACTGTGGCAGCGTCGAGTGAGAGGTTTGTTGTTCCTCCTCCTCCCCACGGTGGTGAAGAAATAATCATCCCTCAGACAATTAATTTTTTTTTTTAATTGAAGTTTTTTTTCAAAGCTTTAATTTAAAAAAAAAAAATCTGTGGATTTTTTGTTAATTGGAGGGCTCCTTATTTTTTTTTAAAGAAAGGGGGTGCGTATTTCTTATGAGAATTTTGGAGTGATCTTAATAAAAAAAGAAAAAGATATGGAATTGAAATTTGAGGAATTAGTATTATTCAGGGCAATTTTTTTGCAAAGAAAATTCTCAGTGATCAGGGTATTTTTTTAACATTTGAGGGTTGCTTAAATTGTTGAAGATTTTATTCATTCAAGATGAATAATCAAATCGTTGAAGCTTATCTCAATGAGAGTAATAAGCTTGATGGTTCCAATTACACAAATTGGAAATTTAAGCTCCAGATTCTGCTTAAGGGACAGAATGCCTATGGCATTGCCACTGGTGATGAAGTCAAGCCAACTACTGCAATTGGTGGATCAAATACAACAATTCAAGACTGGAAGAAAAGGGAGATGAAGACAAAGGTGATACTTAAGTTATCAGTCAAGGATTGCATCATCCTTCACATTCGGGATTGCAAGATAGCGAATGACATCTGGACAATTCTTAAAGAGATGTATGAGATCAAGAACACCAGTCGAACCTTGTACCTCAGGAAGAAGATTCTCTCAATCAAGATGGAGGAGAATGAGTCTGTTTCTTCATTCATATCCCGGATAAAGGAAGTTAAAGATAAACTAACTGATATTGGTCAGACCATGGCAAATGATGATCTGGTGACAATTACCATGAACGGCATGACGGATGATTATTAGATGTTTATAACAGGATTGAATGCAAGAGAAAAGCCTCCAGGCTTTGAAGAGCTCACTGGGATTTTGCTACAAGAAGAGGAAAGGAGGTTGTCTCTCAAACCTCAAAATCCAGATCTTGCATTGATGACAAAGTTCAAGCCAAAGGGGAAAGTAGTGGTTGATCACAGGAGAGGCAGCGCATCAAGAAAAAGGACACCACAAGGTATGACCTCGCATAAACATGACTCTACTCCTAAATGCTTTTATTGTGGTAAGATAGGCCATATTGCTAAATTTTGCCATAAGAAAAATGCAGATGGGGAGAGGTACAAGCAGAGCTGACATGCATGTCATTTGGCTGATGTAGATGCAGATCAGAATCAGGATGTCAGATTGTTTATGGCTGAATCTGAGACTACTTTAGCTACTGAGGAGGATGAATCAGATATTTGGTTCGTAGATTCTGGAGCCTCCTCACATATGACAGGTAAAAAGCAATGGTTCAGAAATTTTAGAGAATCCAACACTGGAGTAAAAGTATACCTTGGATATAATAGAGGGTATGAGATCAAGGGACATGGAGATGTCCTTGTTACTCTACCTGATGGAAAGATCAGGAATGTATCTGATGTGTGGTATGTTCCTGATATTAAGAAGAACCTGATTTCTGTATCAAAGATTATAGATCAGGATCTCAAGATAGAATTCTTTAAATATCAATTGTATTATTAAAGACTTGTTGGACTAGATGAAACCCATTGCTACAGGTATTCGCATAGGAGGACTCTACAAACTGGATGTGAAAAGTACACCACAGAAAGCATTGATGTCATCGGATAAGTCTACTGAAAATTTGTGGCATCAGCGACTTGGGCATATCAATTTCAGTGACCTTCTTCTGTTGCAGAACAAAGGTATGGTAGATGGTCTTCCTATTTTGAAAAAGTTGCATATTGATTGTGAAGCATGTGCATTCGGTAAACAACATAGAGATGAATTTCCTACTATTAAAGATAGGAAACAGAGGGATATACTCGAACTTGTACACACTAATTTATGTGGCCCGATGCAGACAAGATCATTAGGTGGGGCCTACTATTTTTTAATCTTTGTTGATGACTGTACAAGATTCACATGGGTATATTTTCTTAAACAGAAGAGTCATGCTTTTGAATATTTCAAGCAATTCAGAAACATGATTGAGAAGCAGACAGGAAAGTTCATCAGGATTCTTCGATCAGATCAAGGTGGAGAATTCAAGAAAGGGGTTTTCATCAAATACTACAAAGAGAATGGGATACAACAGCAGTTTACAACACCTTACACTCCTCAGTAGAATGGAGTAGCTGAGAGGAAAAATAGAACACTGGTGGAGTGTGCTCGCAGTATGTTGAAAGGTAAGAATCTAACTAATGGTTTTTGGGTAGAAGCTGTTAATACTGCAGCATATTTGAAGAATAGGAATCCTACTAAAAGTCTTGATTTTAGAACTCCTTTTGAAGCATTGTTTGGCTTCAAGCCTGCAGTAAGTCACCTTAGAGTATTTGGTTGCAAAGCTTGTGCGCATGTTCCCAAAGAGAATAGGAAGAAGTTAGATTCAAAGGCCATTAAATGTACCTTCATTGGATACTGCAATGAGTATAAGGCTTATAAAATGTTTGATCCTTCTACTCACAAGGTGTTTGTTAGTAGAGACGTAGTATTCCATGAACAAGTTGATGATGGAAATCTTGTTCAAAACAATGAAGAATGGCATGTACCCTTACTTTCAGATGAGGATATTGAAACAGGGACCAATCAACAACAGCAGGAACAACAACAACAGCAACAACAGGATAAAGAGGAAGAAATTGAGTTCAGTCCACAAAGAGAAGAACACAGTAGAATAGTTGAACCCTCACCACTCAGGAGATCGAGCAGGCTGAAACAGTTACCAGCTCGATATAGGGATTGTGCGCTCATGACTAGTATGTTAAACATTGTAGAACCTTCTAATTTTTATGAAGCTAGTAAGGGTTCTGAATGGAAGGAAGCAATGCAAGAGGAATATGAATCTATTATTAAGAACAATACTTGGGATCTAGTAAAACTTCCTAATGATAAACAACCCATAGGTTGTAGATGGTTATTTAAGTTGAAATTTAAAGCAGATGGGTCTATTGATAAGCATAAAGCAAGGTTGGTGGCAAAGGGGTATTCCCAGAAAGAAGGTATTGATTTTGAGGAAACATTTGTCCCTATTGCAAAACTAAATACCATTAGATTGATTATTGCTTTAGCCACTAAGCATCATTGGAAAATACATCAATTAGATGTTAAATCTACTTTCTTAAATGGTGATTTAAAAGAAGAAGTATACTTAGTGTAGCCTGAGGGGTTTGTTAAGAAGGGAGAAGAGCACTTAGTATGTAGATTAAAGAAAGCTTTATATGGTTTAAAGCAGGCTCCTAGATCTTGGTACAAAAAAATTGATTCATTTTTCCTCATGCATGGTTATAAACGAAGAAAAAATGATCCCAATTTGTATACTGTGTTTAATGATGAGGGATAGATAGTGTTGATTTCTTTATATGTAGATGATCTGATCATGAGAGGGAGTGCAGACAATCTCATTGAAGAAATCAAGCAACAATTATCACAGAAATTTGAGATGAAGGACCTTGGAGAAATGCATTATTGTTTGGGTCTAGAAGTTTGGAGAGATTCAAACCAAACTTTCTTGTCCCAGGGTAAGTATGCTAAGAGTTTGTTGACTAAATTTAAAATGGATGAGTGCAAGGTTGCATTTGTTCCTTTACAGCAGAACAACAAACTTCAGGTGGATGATGGTTCGAAATATGAAGATGCAACCTTGTACAGACAGTTGGTTGGTATTCTTATCTATTTGACTACAATGAGACCAGATCTAGCCTATGCAGTGAGTGTTTTAAGTCAGTTCATGTCTCGACCTCATGAGAACCATTGGATTGCAGCGAAAGGAGTTCTGAGGTATCTGCAAGGAACTTCAGACTTTGGTATTTTGTATTCTGACTCATTTGATGTTAGTTTGACAGGTTATACAGACTCTGATTGGGCAAGAAATTTAGATGATAGAAGACCAATTACAGGTTACGTCTTCAGCATTAGGTCTGGGGTCATCTCTTGGTGCAGCAAGAAGCAACATACTATTGCCTTAACCTCAGCAGAAGCAAAATATCAAGCTATGTGTGTAGCAGCATGTGAGGCAATTTGGTTGCACAACCTTCTCCAAAATGTAGGAGAAGAACAGATAGAAGCTACGGTTATCAATTGCGATAATCAAAGTTCCATCAAACTGGCCTACACTCCTGTGTTTCATAAAAACACTAAGCACATAGACACTCAATTTCATTTTGTCAGGAAGAAGGTGCAGTCCAAAGAGATTTGTGTTGAATATTGTAATTCTTGTGATAATATGGCTGATATATTTACTAAGCCTCTGGGAAGACTGAAGTTTTATTTGTTTAGGGACACATCAGGTGTGTTTAATAACCCTTTCTCCATTAACGGGGAGTGTTAGAATTAATGGATATTAGGTAATTATTGTTATGTAGTTATGATTGTGCTTTTCTTGGACATTCAGTTTCTATCATTCAAGGATTTGATTTACTATCCCTAACTAAGTGTATCTATTTATTATGGGAGTTTAATGTGAAGCCCAAGTGGCGTATTTGCTTGTAGAAGCTCCTGGTGATCTGCACCTGTGAGCTCCTCTAGTGTTGTTTGCCAATTCATGTCTTCCATATGAAACTATTGACAAAATATAAATGATTATGCCAAAACCTTAATTGACTTGTAGGTCAAGATTCCAATGTATATATATGTATAACATGAAAATGTATAAATATGAAAAATGTTTAATACACTTGTGAAAGTCAACTGTAGGTATTTAGATACATTCATATCTTTCCTAACTTGTCAACGAGGGATAAGACATAAAAACATGAAGTTGTAAAAGCTTGTTATTAAGAATAGTAACATGATAGATCTTAAAAGTTAAAACCCTTTTTAAAAGCCTCTTGAAAAAACGGATTTTTTTTCTTTTTTCTTAAAGTTCTTGGAAGGATTATAAGGGTATCTTAGAGGTTGTACTTGTAACATTTATGCCACTTAACTTCAACTTGGAAAAAACTCGAACTTCTAGTTTCCAATATAAAAACAATCTTTCATGGAAAACTCATAAAACAAATTGGATAGGTTCAATTTCTTTGGCTTCACATTCAGCTCCATGTATTTTTAGTATTAAATGTTCCATGTATTTTTAGTATTAAATTTTTTTGAGTTGGTTTATTAAACAAAATCCACGTGGCACCAATGTCTAAAAACAAATGCCAATGGCATTGCTATCGTGTGGCTCTTGTTGAATAAGTGACATATACAATACAAAGAAGACAAATATAAACCAAACAATTTTGGGGTTGTACTTATATTGCAAATTCATGTTGTAATTGGACTTTGTTATGATAAAAAAACCAACTCATAATGGAAAGAGATTATAAAGATAGTTGAAGATTGGAATGAATAATTATTTCTTGAGTCAACAATGTAGTCATTCATTGTTACCAGCATATTATTATTATTATCATTCATTGTTACCATCATATTATTATTATTATTATCATTTGTTTTTATTTAATGCATACATTTTTTTATAATTCTCATGTTCATTGAATAGTTGCAAAGTGTGTAAATATATACTTGGTATTAAAAGTTTACCATCACCCAATACTTTAGCATGAAAATTTTGCTAAAATGGAAATTGTAACACCAAACATTCCACTATAATACCAAACATTTTTCCAATTCAGTATTTATCATAAAAGGCAACCTTACCAAAGAACAAATTTACTAATATCCATGTAAAAATAACATATAAAAAATATCAACTAAAAAGTATTCTATTAAGAATATAAACTAAGAATCCCACATTAGCAATGCAAAGACTAGACAAATTTACAAATCACAATATATGAAAGTGGATCCATATCACTAAAACTAATTTCAAAATAGCCCAATTATTCAAAAATAAAAATAGGAAAGTTATAGATACCTCTCATATCTATGAAAACATAATTCTTTAATCAATGCTCTTTATTTATAATTGTTTATGATTTGTCATTGCTAAGAGATCTTGTATTAGCTCTCAGAATGGTACTTTACTTTATTTTAAAGGGTGCCTTCTCAGGTTCATATGGCTAATCTTGGATTCCCAACATGAAGATTTAAAACAAGAAAGATGAAAGGGTTTGGAAAAGAACATATGTAATGTGTTTACCAAGGAAGTTTTTATGCTTCGTTGGATTCCCAACATGAAGATTTAAAAAAAAAAAGATGAAAGGGTTTGGAAAAAACATATGTAATGTGTTTACCAGGGAAGTTTTTATGCTTTGTTGTTAGAACTTTCGAATTTTAATGATTTGCTATAGTCAAATGCCTATAATTAAGTTACAACCATTTATAACATTTGTTTACATTGAAACAAAGGAAAACTATTTATAGCAGATTTGTACAACAAAATGAAGGAAGACTGCTTACAAAGATGAAATAAAAATTAAAATAGTGATATGAAATTTATGTATAGTGATGAAAATCAATATATTGAAATTAAAACAAATTAACAATAGAGTAATGGATTAATTTTTAGGAATATTCTTTAAAAAATCATACCTTACTAGCCACAAGACTGCACAAGTATGTTTATACAATCTAATATAAATCAAATAATAATTTCAACTGTTATTGTTAGAAAAATATGCCCTAAAAAATAAAAAATATAAAGCAAACTCATTAGAGAAAATATGTAAAAAATATTAGCCATCAAAACACATATTTTATTAATAAAAATGAGAGCAACATAATATTTTGATCGAATTCTATGAAAATTAGGACCATAAATCACTTTAAAATGTCTAAGATGTAACAAAATTCATACATAGACACCAAGAATGGCAAATAATTAAGCAAAGTGAAATGTTGGGGAACATGGACTCTTTTGATAAGATTGGAACAACAATGTTTTTTGCAAAAAGTGTACTAGTTACCACTAATATGATGAAACATCAGACATTCTAACAACACGAATTAATGCAACAAATGAACAACAATTTTTAAGACTCTTTCAATAAGATTGGAACAACAATGTTTTTTGCAAAAAGTGTACCAGTTACCACTAATATGATGAAACATTAGACATTATAACAACACTAATTAATGCAGTAAATGAACAACAATTTTTAAGAAAGAAGCAGAAATTTGAGCTCACTTTCTCCTTTTCACTCTTGAAAGGATTTTTGTTGCCCCCAAAATAGTTAAGCCTTACTACTCTAGAATAAATGAATCATAGGAGAAATGACAACTTTGAAAACTTATGCATACCTCTCCTCACTCGCATTTTCCATCCTCCCTCCGGTGCCTTCTATTTAGTTTTATACCTCCCTTAGGTAGTTGGTGGGCAAAATTGTCTCCTATGTAAAGATTGTGTTATATTAAGCTTCTCATTTTTTTTGGGAGAAGGAATTTAGGAGGGATCTTTTTAATAAATTAATTTATTAATCTTATAAAGTAGGTTGGTCCATGATTGTGTCAATAAAGTATTTATATTAACCATGTAGCTCCATGTCAAAACATATAAAATTTGACCTGATAGAGAATACCACCATCAATGAAAATCACATGTATAAAGCTAGCTAACATCCATATGTTGGAAAATGTAATTAGGTCCGGTCTTCATAATTATAATTGTAATTGTATCAATTTATATTTTTTTGTAAAAATAAATGAATAAAATTATATTATTATTATTTTTATTAGTCAAAACATGTTCTCCATGCTTGTAGGGTTATTTGAGTTAAAAGAAAATTTGTCATGAGTCAAGCAAATGTATTTGAGACAAAGTCCCATTTGGACTTGTTGTAAGAAAATGATTTTTTATTTTTATTTCAGTCAAAAGAGTCTAAAATGTCACAACAAGACCAAGTCGACCCTCCTTGGGAACAATTTGGCCTAGGCTCCAAGAGCCACCTACTCGACCTCCTATATGTATATATACAGAGAGAAACTTGACCATTTTGGAAACCATTCATTCACTCATCATGTAGATTGACTTTTGTGCCAAGATAAGAAGGAAAACCAACAAAATTAAAGGAGAAAGGAGGTAAAAAGAAAGAGAAGATGAAGAAATTTTAGCCCTAGTTCCAGAAATATCTTCTAAGAAATTACAAGCCCAATTTTCTAGGGGTTGAAATCTTAAGAAGTAAAAAAAAACCAGAACTGAAATTTTAAGAATTAACCAGATTTCATTAATTTAACCAACATTGACTTTTGTTGATTTTAACCTATTATGAAAGCATAAAGGAGGACTGTCTTAGGATCTTGGCACAAAAACCCTCTACAAGTGCTTGGAGTCGCAGGGGAATCCACACTAATGGAGTCGCCAGGAAATCCACACTACTCTAATGAATGTATATCATGTGTGTTTTTCATCACGCTCACCAATTACATGGGCATCAATTGATCATCCATGACATGTTCCACTGATGAAATCTTTCATTGTCACTTATACCAGGAAGAAGTTAAATTTAGATTAGATAAAATTTGTTTTTGTGTAAATTCTTTAATATGGAAGAATTAATATATAACGAAAAATTAAATAATAGAAATTTTACATATTAAAATTTTTTATTTCTTTCATTTTTAATAAATTTTAATTTTTAATGAGTTTAAATTTAAAATAAATATAATTTATATAGTATTTTTTTTTATAAATTAAATTAAAATAAAATAAATTATTTAAAACTGTGTGAGAGGAAAAGATTCCATAAAATCTAAATATGAAGTATGATTGATGTTAATTTTGGAGTTTACAAATCCAATATCATAACATTTGATTTTAATTTTTCATTATAATATGGATGTGGTAATATTTTAATATAAATATAAATTAATCATATTGAATAAATGTTTTAATGGTGGAAATTATAAGTTGAACATTATATATTAATTTTGTGTAATTTAATATTTAATTATTTTTTATCTAGATACCATGAGCACCATTTTAAACATTCTTATTAAGGATGATATTTTGTTTTTTGGAAGACGTTGAGTCTGGGATTAATAAGTTTGCTAATGGGAAAGCCAAAGATATTGAAGGTTACCAAGTTGAGATCTTTAAAATGGGAAAACCTTCCTCATTCTTCATCTCCACAAGCTTCTTAATTTGGTTGTAAAACATGGCTTCCCTAAGCTTTGGACACAAAGCCTTATTGTCCCTATCTTCAAAAATGGGGACAAAAGCGTTCCCTCTAACTACAAGACCATCGACCACCTTGTCACCCTTAGAATCATCACAGAGGAATGTCGCAATAGTAAAACCAATCTATTATGTTGTTTTGTGGACTTTAGAAAAGCTTTTGACATTGTCCCCCGAGATACGCTCTGGGAGAGGCTTGAAGATATCATGGTTCCACCTGAACTGAGGATTGATGTGATCCGCCTCTACGAGACTATCATTGCCAAGCTTAAGACCAACGAAGGATGGTCTAAACATATTAAATCTAATATTGGGGTTAAGCAAGGTTGTCCTCTTTCCCCTACCCTTTTTGGTATTTACATCGATAAATTAGAGGAGTGTCTGGAAACTGTGAGTTACAAAGGCACTGAGCTTGCTAGTATTATCATTACTCCTCTCCTTTATGCTCATGATATCGTTCTTCTAGCAAGGAGCCATGATGACCTATACGAGCAACTTAAGACTCTTCATGTCTACTGCTCCAAGATGGGTATGTGATTCAGGTGGATCTTGGCAGCCACCTGCCAAGTCCACCTGGACCCCCACCGTTGTTTCTCTCAGCATTTTCAGTTTCCTTAATTGTAGCACAACTTACTATTTTTAGCAGTTTTTCGGGTCATGAACTTCCGGAGCCGTTTTGAGGCCCTAAACGACGTTTTTTGGGAAATCTACCGCAAACGATTATTTTGTCAAAAAATCGTCTTTTCTGTCGTAGTCCTCGGAGAGATCTTTCCAACAGGCTATCATGTGCGTCAAACGAAGATAATATGACCAATTCACGACCCCGGAAAGTTGGCTCTCCAACTCACCCCAAAACGGGGCCCACAATTTGGCGTTTCATCTTCTAGGGTTAGGTTTTGGGATGTGAAGGGTTTTCCATTGTTTCTCAATAATAAATAGGCCTTCGAGCCTCATTGTAACACAATTCAGAACAGTTCAGAGGCATGTAGCCACCACATCTCTTCTCAGAGATAAGCTACCATCACCCTAGCTAGTTTATTTCCATTACTGTTTGTAAGCACATTTCAATATTTTACATTAATGAAAGAAAGTATGACTGTAAATACCGACAAGACTAAAGTCATGATCATTAAATCCAAAAAGATTACCCATGGTAGTTTTGTCTATGATAACCATTGCCTTGAGCAAGTTTCTTCTTATAAATATTTGGGTATTGACTTTCCTCATCAGCTCAACTGGAATTACAACATCAAGAAAATAATTATTGGAGGTTTGAAAGCTTATTATGAGCTTGAAAACAATTGTAAGTCAGTCGACCTGTACATTTGGAGTAAAAAAAGGTTCCTCTTTGAGACTCTCGTCACCCCTGTTATCTTATATGAATGTGAAGTTTGGGGGTGCAATATATCTAGGGAGTCGTAGAGAAAGATTGAGATGATCCAAACCTAATTCATACCCTATAACCTCAAAATCAAGGGAAATACTCCATATCTTATCCTCTTGATCGGAGTTGGTTTGTCCCCCATTGAAGGTGTGCCTATGTTTAGATATTTGATGTATAAGAAGAAGCTTCAAAATATGGAATCCACAAGGCTCCCAAAAATTGCTTCTAACTTTAGTCAAAACTCCCACCTGCGCCTCAAGCGCAGGTGGCATCACGATACTCAGTCTGGAATCACGATACTCAGTCTTGCCTCAACCTTTGGGGGATAAAGGAGGAGATCATCATGGGAAACAAGGACACTATCAAAGATACTATTACCTCCAGTTTTAAGGACAAGACATGGAACGCTAAGGAGCTCGAGGGTAAAAGGAAGCTAAGGTACTATAAGGAGGCGATCAACCCCACCCTTTATAACCAGAATTATCTCTCTATGTTGACTAGCACTAAGAAGAAAATGAACATCGCTAGGATTAGAGCTAACTCTCATGAGCTTCGGAGTGAGATTGGGCAGTGGTCTACTCCCAAGACTCCCTTAGACAATAGAATTTGTCAGATTTCTAATACTAAGAAGGTGGAAGATGAAAAGCACTTCCTTTAAGACTGTCTGGCTCTTGCCCACATCTGCTCTCATTTCCCTATCATCAACCGCACCTCCAATCTCCTTGACTTATTAAAGCCAACCCAACTATAGCGATGTTGGAAAGCTTCTTTTCCTGCTTCTTGATCACATAAACAAGATTTTGAAGAATGACAATTAGACTCTCTTTTCTTGAGGTCCGTTAGGTCACATTGGTCCTTAGTGAATATTAATCATCATCATCATCATCATCAACATCATTTTATAAATATAAAATATATGTTTTATTTTAAAATTAATATTAGAATATTAATGATAAAAAGTATTTTCTTTTGAATTGTTTAATTCTTACCTCCATTTTAATTTTCAATTTTTTTGTTACACTACAATTTTTTTTACTAATTTTTTTTTAACTAAAATTTAAAAAAATCAACTATCTCTTACTTTTTTAACTCCTAAACCATATTGATTTTAATAAATATTAATAATTATCATTATTATATTTTAAATTTTATAATAAATAAAATAATAATTTTATTTATTTTTTAAATTCAGTACAAATGTACACGTTGAAAACAATAATAACAAATCCACTGAAGTGGAAGCTTCATGAAAGAGGGAACATTCATTTTGTCGGTGCCTTCCTCTCCACGCCAAGAGAAATGCAAGCATCCAATCCATACCAAAAACAAATGGTGTCCTTCTTTCCCTTTCGCGAAGGGAGAACGAAGTTTCGATGATGTTTTTTATTATAGTTTTTGGATCTCAAAGACCATAAACTTTTTAATACTTTATACCTTTTTCCCAAAGTTTGTAAAAGGTCAAACATATATATATGTATATATTAATTTGTAAAATGCTTTTTAATACTTTATACCTTTTTCCCAAAGTTTGTAAAAGGTCAAACATATATATATGTATATATTAATTTGTAAAATGCAGATTTTTTATATTATGTTTGGTTTAAATTTTATGATTTGATTAAGTTAATCTCTATGTAAGGTATATTTTTCCATTAATAAATTTAATTATAATTATAATTATAAATATAAATATTTAAAAAATTTATATTATTTTGTTGTTTTTAGAAAATACATCATTATTAATATATATAAATGTATTAAAATGTAACAAATGAGGTGTATATAAGTTGGTTTGTATGTGGTTCAATTCACATTGATTTATGAGATTAAATTTTATGGGGAAGAGTTGAGAGTGGAAGCTAACTATGTGGGTTGCAATGTCTTAAGGGGTATCCAAACTCGATTGAGTTTCGCATAATTTTAGTGACAACAATCCTCTATTGGGCAAAGCATTCTTCCATCCGACATGTCGGTTGACTCTAGCCTAAGCTCAACCTAGAATTGGAAAAAAAATATAAAGTGCATAACATTGTATTAAATAATTTTAAGAAGTGACTCCATGTTTACCACCTTATCACCTCTGCACACTCTATTTAATCAAGCTAAACCAGATCAGTTCTTCAACTTGTCCTGACGATGAACCACACTGGTTGGTTCGAAACACGTCGACAAACGATTGATTATGTGATTTTGCCGAAGATTATCTAAACCTTATCACCTATTTAGCAAAAAATAAATTATGAATGAGACACATATTATTCAAGCAAACACTTTCAAATAATCTCTTGTTATGGGAGACACGTTCATTTCTTCTAAAGTGTGATATGTTCATCCCTCTAGAAAAGATAAAGCTCCTTGTTCGTCCACTTTTTATTTTCTCTTAGTTGTTCAACTTAATGGTTGGGGAGGATGCATATGCATAAAGCTTGAAGAAATGACATAAAGGGGAGGATGCATATGCATAAAGCTTGAAGAAATGACATAAAGGGGAGGATGCTTACATGCATACCTTCAAGATATAAATGGAAGGGGACAATGCATAGCTTGAAAATATGAACAAAAGGGGATGATGCATATATGTAGAGATTGAAGATCCAAACAAAAGGGAAGGATACATACTTGTAGAGGCAAAAAGCCTAATACTTAAAAGGGGAGGATGCTTACATGCATAGCTCAAAGATCTGAATGGAAAGGGAAAATGCATATATGCATAGCTTTAAAATATGAACAAAAGGGGATGATGCATATGTGCAGAGATTGAAGATCCAGACAATCATAGTGACGAAGCCTGATTTGGAAATTAACAATGACACACACTCGAAATCAAGGGAGGAAATACTGATGGCGATGTCATCCCCTTGACCAAACAGGGGAACCTTTGAAACTCCCGCTTCTTCCCACAATGCCCACACCACAGACACCAATATTCACACATATGCAGAATGCCCAACGAACACCCCCGCCACCCTCCATAACATTCAAACACTCGCCACCACCCTCGAGACCCAAGGCGACATGAAACCTCACATGCTAGAATTTACTCTCTCCCATACTCAAGGTGTTATGGGAGGGCAGGGAGGCTAGCCTGCCCACCTAAGGCCACATGCCTAACATTAACACTCTTGCATTCCCTCAGGAATACCATCCTCTCTGCTTCTCACCCCCATCGGGGAGGCCTCTTCCAAGGCCACAATCCTACTGAGATCCTCAAGAGTTTCATCCTACAGGGGTGGGGGCCAGTCCCTAATGATTTCCTGGTCCGGATGATCACTACCCCAATTTTCTAACTTGTCTTCCACTTTATTGCCCTCTTGGTCAACATGCTCGGTGATTACATATTTGAAAGAAGATAACCTTGAGAGAATATGTTCACCGATAAGTTCTAGCCTCCAACTCTTAATCACCTAGTCCGGGGGGACCCATTTATCAATTTATGCAACATGGTGATCGCTATTTGAGAATCTCTCGTGACCTGCAACTTAGTTACCCCAATTTCTGCTGTAGCTTGTAATCGTTTTTCCAACGCCCAAAACTTGGCCACGTTGTTGGTGGTGTTGCCGCATGAGGCTGCATAAACTTTCACTGCTTTCCCTTTGTCATTCTGGAGTAATCCCCCGAGGCCAGCTAGACTCGGGTTTCCCTTGGAGGCTCCATCGAAGTTAAATTTGAGGAAGCCCCAAGGCGGGAAACTAAAATAATTGTCAGAGCGGACTTTCATTAAACTTGGCCCTACAAGCCTAGAGGTGGAAGAGTTCGGGTTAATATCTAGCGAGAGAAATATTTCCCTTTCCCTGTTTGTCGCCTTCCAATCCTCATCCGACCAACAAGAGATTAAAATAGTTTCCTTGATGTTGCTCATCATCGTTTTCCAGACCTGGTCAATCTAGATGCTCTCTGAGTGGAATATTGTCTTGTTTCTAGTTTTCCAAATGTTCTAGAGGACAAATACCTATGAGATACACCATGCTCTATTAACAATGGGTTTCTTGAAGAGTATTCATAATCATTGTTCTAATGATTCCTTTAGATTGTTGTCCTACCGGTCACTTACCCCGAATAGTGAAGCATGCCAGTCCCAAATCTCATGAGATTTGGAACAAAATTTTAGTAAGTGGTTGGTTGATTCCTCCTCTCTTGTGCACAAGGGGCACTAAGAGGGGCCACAAAATCCTTTTTTCCTGATTTAATCCCATGTAAGGAGCTATCAAAGCTCGATGAGCCAAAGAAAAAATGAAATCCTTGGCCACAACTTTGAGTACCAGATCCATTTCCATAATGGGTCAGAAACCTGGGTAGATGAGGTAGAAAGAATTGAATAAGCTTCTTTAAGAGAGAACATATCTTTTGTAAGGTGCCCCCAACATAGCTTGTCTGGTTTTTCTTTGTTCAGAATAGGATGCTGACACAAGATCAGGGTGAGGAACTCCCAATCCAGGGGTGGGTCCCACACTAGCCAATGATCCAGAGACTTACAAACTCTCCACTTTGTCAATGCACTGGAGTCTTGCCAAAAGTCTCTTTCTCTGTACACAGATGGGTGGTAAAGGTTTGAATATCGCATAGAATTTCCTCCAAATTAAGTCTGGGGTGCTGCATCCATGCCTCCTCCCAAAAATTTGCTTTACTACCATTTCCTATCTCCCAGAAACCATGGTCCTGAATTAGTACCTGATTGTCTTTGGCCCTATTCCAGATGGAGGATCCACTCGACAAGTTGATATGAGCTTTTAGGGGGTCTTGCCAAGCATCCGTGCCATATTTAAAGGGCCACACTAGCTTCTAGATCTCCTGTTTGTCTTGAAATCACTGCCACCAGACCTTAGTGCTGAGAGTTTGGGACAAAATTTTCGGATCCTTTAGACCAAGTCCATCATAGACCTTCAGTCTGCATAATTTGTCCCATGCTACTAGGGCCCATTTTCGGCCGATCTGTGGACCAGCCCATAGGAAATTCCAAAATTTTGCTTTAAGATCTTTGTATATACTACGAGGAGCCCGAAGGGCAGAGAGCTAATAAATCAAGATAGGCTGGAGAACAACTTTAAGAAAAACTAACTGCCCTGGATAATATAAGACTCGCAAGGTCTAGCTGGAGAGCTTCTGATCGATACATCTTAACAGATCCTTCCAGTGCGAGACTTTCAAAGAGTTATCCACCAAAGGGACTCTGAGATAAGTGCTTGGAAGAGATCCAATTTTGAAACCAAGAGATCAAGCCAGGTGACTCTGCACACGAGGGTGAGTGTTGAAAACGAAAACATCAGATTTTTTGCCATTGATCAATGTCCCAGATGCTTGTTGAAAGTCCTCCAGAATAGATCCATATTTTTTGGCTTCCCTTAGGGTTAGCTTTCCAAACAACATGTTATCGTCAAAAAATTGTTGGTGAGTGATTGGAGGTGCTGCTCGGGAGAGTTTTAGAGCTTGAAGGGATCGAGACTCCACCGCTTCCTTTATAAGGTTGCTCAAGCCTTCTGCTACGATGATGGAAAGGAAGGGGGAGATAGGGTCCCCTTGTCTCAGACCCTGAAATACTCTAAAGGGGAGTGAAGGAACCTCGTTCATGATAATGGAGTAGAAAGGGGTTTCAATCATGGACTTAACCCAGTTAATCCATGAGGAGGAGAATCCAAAAGCTTCCAGGATTGACAAAAGATATCTCCAATTCAGGCGATCATAAGCTTTTGATAGATCTAATTTAATCAACATTCCTTGGGATTTCTAAGTGGATAAGGAGTGAACAACTTGGTGCACAACTAGGATGCCATCCATTATCTAACGACCCTCCACAAAACCTGACTACTCTAGCTTGATGATCTCTTTAAGGAGAGTCTTTAGCTGCCAGACTAGAATACCTGAGATAATTTTGTATATCATGTTGTAGAGGGCGATAGGATGGAACACCCTAGGATCCATGGATGCACCTTTCTTTGGGATAAGTGTGAGAAATGTAGCATTGAGCCCCAACCAAAGCTTTTGAGAGTGACGCGAGTCTTCTACCAACGCATGGATTTCTGGACCGAGGAAGTGCCAACCTGCTTTGAAGAAATCAGAAGTGAACCCATCCGGGCTTGGAGCCTTGTTCGAGGGGAGAGCCCAGACTACTTCCTCCACTTCAGCATAGGAAACCTCTCCCATGAGGGCCTCATTCTGATCCTCTAAGATTAATTTCATGATGCATTGCTTGAAGCAATCAATGGAATCGCTTATGTCGATGACCAACTTCATAAACAGGTTTTCAAAATACCTGATCAACTCATCCATTATCTCCTCCTGCTACACAAGTCTCCTTCCATGAGATCCATGAGATAAAAGATCTTGTTGAACTATCTATGTTTAATCATATTTCTATGAAATATTTTTTTATTGTGCTACCCCGCCTTGAGCCATTGAACCTTGGATTTTTTCATCCACAAGATTTCCTCCTGGTTTTTTCATTATTCAAGGTCATTTAGAAACTCCTCCTCTTGGGAAGCCAGGTTCTCCGAGCACCTTTCTTGAATGATTCATTGTTGGATTGACCGCATGGAGTTTTACAACCTTGCTTTTTCCTGGTGTATATTACCAAGATCTAGGCAATTCCATTCCTTAATTTTCCCTTTTAGTTCCTTCAGTTTGAGTTGGAAAGTTTCCTTTAAATTCCTTACCCTTACTCTAATTTATTTCCACCATGCTTCCATTTTAGTCATGAAATCCAGCCTATCCAACCAAAAGGACTAGAATCAAAAAGGATGATTATCAGGGGCCATTCGTAAATCGATCTCCAGACAAATAGGCCAATGATCTAATCTAAGATAGGGGAGGATTGAGGCTTGGAAAAAGAGATCATGCTGAAGAATATAATATGAAATGAGAAAATGATCCAGTCGCGGAGCAATCTAATGCTTACTTCCTCTCCTATTGTTCCATGTATAGGTTCCATTCACAAAGTTTGCATCCTCGATGCCCATATCTTGGATTGTCTCTTGGAAAGATAAGGAGATTTGGTCCAACCTTCTGAATCCTCCCTTCTTTTCTTCGAGTTCCCTGATCAAGTTGAAATCGCCACTAGAATCTAACTATCCCTTCCCAACAGATCTTTTAGGTACCTCAAGTTTCCTAAGAAACCCATCTTTGCCCCTAGCATCGTCAGGTCATAAACACCAGTAAGTCATATTTTTTCAGCAGAGCTGATGGATTCAAACTAACCTGAAAGGGCATTATGGGAGGCCATCTAGTTCTGGAAGGAAATAAATATTGAATCCCAGAGGATTCCCAGATCGCCCACACAACCCCTTGCATCTAATGCCATACATTCCGTTGTGGGCCAGGTTTTGCTTGTGATTTCGCTAAGCTTTTCCCATGTTACTTTCATTTCCTGAAGTATGATGATATCTCGTTTCTCTTTCTGGATCCGATCTTTCAAGTACCTCAACTTACCCTTAGAGTTGAGGCCTCTTATGTTCCAAGAGACTAACTTCATTGAGGAAGGGATGGGATAGAGCGTTGGTAGTACTCTGTCAAGATGTTGGCCTATCCTAAGTTGACTAAGATCACCCCTACTTCCCGAATCACCTCGTTAGTGAGTTGCCTCCCTTTCTTCCTAGAATTCGACCCAGATTCCACCCTTTTGCTAGATGCATCACCTTCCCAGATGGAAAGGATCGTCTGGGGAGGGGATCCAGTTGAGATTGGCACTGCTCCCAGTCCTTGTAGATTTGGTGGAATTCATCCAGCTCGTCCTGGGGAATTTATTCTAATGCATCATTAGCCCAACTGCGAAGATAGGCAACCATTACCCGTTCATCAGATTTGAGTTGGTCCAATTTTACATCATGCTCCAAGGCATGGAGAACTTGGGCGAGGACCTGCTATATTTCTTTGCTTGTTATTTGCGCATTCAGGGACTTACGTTTAGTTGGCTACTTTTGCTTAGGGTTTTCTAGACCAACCTCAATGTCCATTGCTGCTTGGGGTGGACATACTTCTATAAGTGATGTTGGTTGCTCTTTCATGCTCGGATCAACTAATGTGAAAAAGAGGTTGCTAGTTGGGCCTGATGGCGCATGGGAAGGAGGTCCTTTTCCGGATGGAGGATGTCGCCTAGGGACTTCCTTAAAGCCATCAGGAGATGGAATTAAGGCAGATCGATGACTTGGTGGGGGAAATCATGAAACAGGTGTCCATACTCGTGATATAGTTTGCATTCGAAGGAAACATGCTCATAGTCTAGAGGTTGAGACTAGATTTCATCTTGGTACTTTATTTCTACAGATTTTGGAAGGGGTTGGGATATATTAATGTACAAGTAGATGCAGGTGTAAGAAGAGAACCTATGATGTCGAGTGATCTTTGAGACTTGAACAAAATCATCGATTGAGTTTCTGATTGATTCCAGAATGTCCATTTCCTAGAAGTCCTCTGGCAAATAATACAATCGCACCCAAATGGGAGCTGCAAGGAACTATTCCTTTTCTGGGTTATAATAGGGTTCCCAATGACACATAAAGAGGCCATTACTATTCATAAAATAAGGCCCATTGTCCAGAATGTGCTTGTGGTCCTCCAGGTATTCAAAGATGACTATATAGAAGCCCTTTGCTTAGATGCAGAGGTCAAATGGGGCTTTCGGCTGCCATTGGAGTTGGATCCAACAGAGTATGTCTACTTCTCAGGGCCAAATTCCCATGAATTTGCAAATGATGGAATGATCTTGCATGAACTACCTAGATTTCTCTAGACGATGATTCATGATCACTACTCGGGGATTTTTTGTGGCCTTAGTGAGGCATTGACCTTTCAAGCACATTTGCCATTGGGTTCCCAACACCGATGATTTAGGTTGTTTTCCTTTAGCATTTTATGTGCTTGTTGAGGAACCTGCATTCGAGTAATGGACACTGGTTAAAATGGAACTGAAGGAGGGGGTTGATCCCCCTCCCCTGGGAGGGCTTCACATGGGACTGGAAAATCAAAAGGCGACATCAGGGAAAGCAGCAGAGATGTGTGCGAGCAAGAAACTAGAAACTGTAGAACACAGGCAGCAGGTACGAACCCTTGCACAACATAACCCTAGTGTAGTGAAACCATAACAGAGCTATATTCACTTTCATATTAAAGATTAGTAAAATTTGTCAAAATTTCTACACTTTAAAAATAAATTCCATCCTAAAGTGATTAAAAAAACATGTTTCCATAACCAAATTTATATCGTTTTTCATATATAAATTACCATTTCCCTTACAAATTCCCCTTATGTATATTTGTCTTTTCCCTATAGTTATGTCTTTGTTATATTATTTATGTGTTTTAGGAGTTTGATATAAAAATCCAGTTACTTCTCAAATTTCCATATTAAAATTCCAATTATAAATGGAGTTGCTTGGATTTGAAATTCTGCACTATTTTTTTCAAATGTATTAAGGTATTTTTCATAAAGGAGTCTATCTGGATTTATAACTATCTGTATGGATTTATGGGTTTTTATTCAATAAAAAACCACTGTGAATTTCCAGATATAAACAACCACTGTGAATTGTGAGGGGTTGCCCATGTGACGTCAACCAAAACAGGGAGTGGGGGAGGGTCCACAATCATGGTTCCAACTCGAAGTTCTAGTTGATTAATTAAACAACATAGAATCCCTGGTGTAATCCCACAACTCTTGTGAATTTCAAGGGGGCTCCCTCTATAACACTAGTGAAAGGGTGGGACTGCAATGCATATAGATTGTTAATCGAATCAACAATTTCTACTCATTAGAGCCTTTGGTCAATCGCACACTCTAAAGTATTCCTTATGGAATGGTAAAGCACTTACACAATGATACACACTTGATCCTTTCTTTGTGTCCTGACAAATCGCTCGTACAATGATCCTCACTTGAACTCTTCTTGTCTGGGGACACTTGCAGGCTTGCCTTTGTGGTTGGGTTTCAATATGGCATGAATGCTTGGTGCACATGCTTAGATGTAGTTGACGTGATCTGTATTCCAATTCTTGTGCTACAAAACTATAATCAAAACTAATTTGCAGCCACAATGCCTATGTTTGGGTTCCTACAAAAGAGAACTAAGATCCATCGAAATAAACCAATTGTAGAAATACATCTATAATCACAACCCAAACATGACACCTAGATAATCACTAGTATCTTAATAAGAACTTATTTTCAATTGTCATTCATTAAACATTAATAACAATGAGGATTGCATAGTTTATTCACACTGTGCAGGAGCTCTCATGTTCCTTCTTGAGCTCTGTGTATTCTATTCTCCCATACTACCTCTTATTTTTTGCTCCTAAAAACCCCTCCTACCACCGCACATATATTACACATGCATACTTTGTATATATTAGAAAATATTTAGATAAAAGAAAAAATAGTGTTTGGGCATCTATCCCAACACTACAGACACATCAACCTAACACTTATAGTTTTGACAAAGTACTAGCTCACCAAAAAAAACTAACCACCCAGATTATTCTAGAATATGGACACTTTCATTTACATCAAATTGCCTAATTTTGTACAAATTATATTCGAGGGAAATGTTTTTCCCTTTCAAGATTACATGACCCCCTTAGGCCTAATCAAAATGGATTTTCTGGTGTTGATTCTCCTACATTAGACTCCCTAGGTGGAAATTTAATGTCCTCCTAGTCATATGTCGTCATATTTGTTGTAGTATTATTGGATACCATACTTTGTGTTGTTCCTAGTCATGGGCTTGTTCTAATTATTATGTTGTTATCTTTAATGTTATAGGTTCTCATACCATGTTTTGTTGTGGTATTGTCACTTTGTTTGAGAAATCTTTTACATTTATCTCTATTCTTCTATTTTTTACCTCCTTCCCTTGGAGTATTATGACCTTTTCTTTGGTCATCATTGTTCCCATTCTGCCACCATTATATAAAGGTTGTTTTTTAACCAAAACATAATATACCCAATTTGCTACTAATTTATGCTCTTCCATATGTTTTACAAAAATGATATCAACTATGATTTTAGTTTTACAACTCATGGGACCTTGGAAAATCATCATTGTCACATATTCTTTTCACAAAAACTTCACTGTGATTATGCACCATTGATTGGATGCTCCTTCACTGCCATTTTCCTAAACTGTCCTTTCTTGTTTGATAAGTTGTATGTTTGCTTCAATGTAGGGGTTCACATCCTCTTTTAGGACCCTATATGCTTTGCACCAATTCAGGTTGCCTTCAAATGGTTGTTCTCTTTCTAAAGTCTTCTCTCTGCCCTTCTCTTTAATTGTCCTTCCTTAGATTGTTTCTTCCTTCAATATGCCAATGAAATAATCTTCTACCATATCTAATGCCTTCTTCCTCCTTTCCTTATGGAGTTGACTTTTGTTCCTCCCTCTTTGAATATTTTCTTGCTTCATGTAAATTTGTAAAATATTTATTTCCCCATCAATTATGTAGCTGCATTGTTTCCTCCAGATTTCCTTTTCACCAATTAGGGTACTAGGGGAAAACCATGTTGGGCTTGAGAAATATGTCTCATTGATCTTTCTATATAGAATTGTTAGGCCATCTTTGTCAAATGGAAGAAGTCGCACAATTAACATAACTCCACAAGAACAAACCTTAGCTAATGTACCAACATATCCCTTATGGATAAAATCCTCAAGTGCCATAGAAATTGGTTTTCCACCAATCATGTGCAAGAGTCCATCTTCCATTAATTGTTGGGGTAAGGCACTTAATCCAAAATCTAATATTTTCAGGTTTCCCTGTGAATTGAGGAGAATATTCCCAAGCTTTAAATCCATATGGTAAACACCCTTACTATAAAAATAATCAACATCATCAATAATTTGTTGGAAATACTTGTGTGCCTCAGTTTCACTGATCTGTTGTTGATGAAAAAATTGCCAAATAGTTCATCTCTAGTGACAAAATTCCAAATAACATAGGTCTTTTTCTGACTCATCAATACCTCCTGCGTCAGTGTTATATTTGGCTTATTATCATATGAATTTTCCTATGTAGGAACTTTCTCAATTGAAATTTTTGTGCCTCTTTGGAAAAACCATAATATGCACTCGATGCTCCTTTACCATGTTCATTATTTGGGTTTGAAATGTTGATGAAGGCTTCCTTAACCTTATTTTCTTATTGAGCTCCGTTGTTCTCATAAGAGACAACCTTTTACTCCCCACCTGTCAAGATACTTTCCTATTCATCAACCAAAGTCTTATCTACTAAAGGTAAACCCATTACCTTAGCATATGCAACTTCCTTCATTGCATGTTCACTGGGAATCACATTCCCTTTCATTATCACAAATCTATTTCCCTTCATTTCATTCACTCAATCCTCCTTGGCTTTGTCTCTTAGAGACAAGTCTACCTTATCTTCTTATTTTGTGACAACCTTTAATGAGTTTCCTCCTTCATTACTAACAAAACCTGCATTCACAAAAACCTTGTCAAATTTAAAATCACAAGGTTCTCTAGTGCCATCCTCTATCATTAGCTTTTTCTATTGTTTTGCATTTTTCACACAATCCATGAGACATTCCATCAATCTCCTCTGCTCATCTTCACCATCATTTTCACCCAAGAATGCTCCTTGTTCTGGTTCACAGAGGCACACATTCACTCCCTCATACTCAATTTTCCTGAGTTCTTTATTTTCTAATGAGACACTCAAGCTGTGCTTTAGCTTCTCTTGCAAAATAATTCATTTGACCTTTTTCCTCCTTAACACCCAGCCATGTCTCTGGTCTCCTTCAATTTCTTGTAGCAACTACATCACTATGCTAAGCCTTTCCTTTAACTCAACAAATTCATTGTAAAATTCCTCTTGATTCATCCTTCCCCTTATGCCATGTGCTTTGGCATCTTCTTTTTCTCTATTGTGGCATGCACTTGAACCTTTGTAAAGACCATCGATAGCCATTTTTATTCCTTATCTATGAACTTCCTGTGGTTCATCGTGAGTCGCAATCAAATCCCGGTAACAAGTATTCTCCATTAGCCTGTTATCCCAATACCTCACCAAGCCTTCCCTATAGCTTAGCCTTTTAGTATTCATGTAGTTCTCTCCTCTAGATCCTCCTAAGCACTCCTTTATCTTATGGGATTCTACACCTACTACTCACCTCTTGAGAAATTCACTTGTCCTCCTCCTTTCCAATCTCAGTTGGATCTTGTTAATGTTATTTTCCATGATCCTTAATAACATCACTTGTTCTCTATTATATCTCTTCTAATTGTAGTCAATGCCACCATACTTTCTTCCACTGATTCTACTTGCAGTTGTCAACTTCTTCACTAGGTTAAAATAAAACCAAAATACCAAGTTTCCTTGTCAAGTCTCCTCAACACTGAAATCCACTATTTTTATTCATTTAGTGCTCTATTATGCTTGGGATGCTCTCCTCCAAATCTTCTTATTGCTTGGCTAGGAATATCCTTAATCTGCATTATTACACTTCCTCTGGATTTTGGTTCTTTCCCCAATCCCCATTCTAAGGTTCTAATTCCTTTTTCTGCTTGTAATGTTATAATACTACCAACAATCTTCGCTTGCCATAAACTCCCTTAGTATGTGGTTACAGGAAATTAAAAATTCCTATAACTAATAACACAAAGCATTTCTTGTTATACTCAACTATAATTTATCACACAAACTACATTTCTAGTTGTTACTCATGCAAATATATGATAGGCTCATCATCCTATCACATGATAGACTCTAATACACTTAGATTCATTCTGAATTTGGACCTTGACTTCATTAAAGAAGAGGCCCGCTTACATGATTTAAGAACAAGTAACTAAATCTCAAAACACCTACCTTTAAGTATTGAATTTATCATACAAGCAACATATATAGTTTAAATTACAGAGATTGAAATTGTGAGGTTGTTTATTCAACAACTCAATCAAAATTTTCACCATTTGACTACATACTAAATCACCATTCTAACAAAGTTTGTTCAGTGGTTAACTTACCAGCCATCTCAGAATCTAAGTTTAGCAATTTTTACCCCTTTAACGATTTTAACCATGAGTTGGGCACATTCTTTGACTCCTCCACAAGTAGTCTCTTTAATCTCGCTCATTGGCTCACTCTCTCCTCCACGAGGAATTTATTCAAATATTTTGGCTAGTTTCAATTTCTCTCTAGTCACTTCTCAATCCCCAAAGGGTGTTACTGCAAAAGAGAATTAATATCCATGGATAAACCATTGGCAAAGATACATTTGTAATCATGACCCAAACATGATACCAAGAGAATCACTTGTTCTTAATACGAACTCAGTTTCAATTCTCAGTCATTAAACATTAATAACATTGAGGATTTTATAGTTTACATTCACACTATGTAGGGGTTCTTGTGCTCCTCCTTGAGCTTTGTGTGCTCTATTCTCCCCTACTAACTCTTATTTTCTTTGCACCTAAAATCCCCTCCTACAACTACACATATATTACACTTGTATACTTCTTACAAATGAGAAAATATATTAACATAACCAAATGTTTAGACATCTATACCAACTCTACAGGCACATCAACCTAACACTTGTAATTTTGACAAAGGCCCATTTGGACGAAACACCAACTCACCAAAACAACTTAACCACCCAGATTATTCTAGAATTTGGACACTTGTGTTTACATCAAATTTCCTAATTTTGTATATATTAGATTGGAGAGAAATGTTTTTCTCTTTAGATATCACATGACCCCCTTAGGCCTAATCAAAATGGATGACATGGGATTGATGCTTATGCATCAATTTTCTTCTCATCCCCCTCAACAACATCAAACATCATAGAATTCCATGGATAAACCATCAACTAGCACATAATGAAAAATAAAAATTTGGATCAATATTGCCAATATCAATTACTAAATCTATAAGGGACATACTATAATGCCAAGCTATATGAAAATTAATAGATTTATGTTCTAGGGGTTTCTTAGTTCTATTAACAAGTGATGAAACTTATTATGTGATAAAAATGACTTTGGATATGTGTGATGTAGGTAGAAAATTTAACACATGCATTAATGATACGGTTACAGAATCAAGATGTATATGAGAGTGTAGTTGACCACTTTGATTGCAATTTGGCTAAGGGATTTGCTCCTTATCTCGGTTCCTGGTGGATTTTCAACATTCCACACTCCTTAATTGTTTGGTATGGGCCACCACATGGGATTTGTTGACAAAATGGATCCATATTCTTTGGCTTGTATTTTATTACATTTTGAGTATATGAAATAAATCTATGCCCCTTATCATGGTTGGGAAATGGAAACTTGGTTGGAAATATCCCAAGGGAAGGATAATACCTACTTTGAATGACATTCCTTCTTAATTGAAGGGGTGACACATACATTGAAATTGTTATAGCGCCATGCTTTATGAATGTGGAATCATTGATCCAAGGGGATTTGGGTGTTCAACAAATTGGTCAAGGAAATAGGGTCTTACATTTTCTCAATAGTTTCTAAGGGGATAACACTCTCCTAATCATTTCCTCCTTGTGTCTCTATGCATGCGAGCATTAATATAACTATAGACTTGCATTTAGTAGAGAGCCTCTTACCTATGTAGCCATACCAATCCTTAAATTGGTGTAACCAGGTAACCCCATGAATTATTTTCTAGCTTCCTAGCCTTATTTCCAATTTCCATCTCTCTAACCCTATTCATAATCCATTAAGTAACATTAGTGAATGACCAATTGAGCATATTGATTCAAAATCCATCAAGTAACGTTAATCTATCAACAAACAACCAATTAAACATATCAATGGATTGATTGTAACATCAAATATAGGAACAATGGAAGACCTTCATTACATGGTTTCATATAGTAGTTGTACCTATATCATTATTTTATATCAATTCTATGTATTTTAGAAGAATGCTAGCTTCTTTATATTAATATTAGTTGCTTCATATTAATTCTATGTACTTTAGGAGAATATTTGTTATCTCATATACATATAAATTATTAAAACCACATCATTTTCCATCAACATTTCCTTATTATGTGTTGTTTTTGAAAAAAAAGTGTTTCAATGGCAACTTTGAAGCTAATTGTCAAGTAAGGGTAGACCGAGTGGTTGAGGTGGACTGCTAACACCCCGAAATGACATGCTTAACCTGTATTGATTAGGCTCAAAAAGTAGGCGACCCCAGGGAATTTTCACTCTGTCCATGGTCAAAACGGGACATCTCGCCTCTTACTCCCAATATGAAGTAATTCAATGACATAGCATATTTTTGTGAATGCAGTTTATTTAGAAATGATCCCAAAAACCTAATTCGTAAAACCTTTCATGTGAATACATAGCTATTAGTCAAATGACACGTGTGGCATAGGAGATCATGCAACCATCCTCATGATTATCACATAAACTCTGTTTCAATCAATATATAACATCACATGGATCTTTTTCGAAGACCAATCTTTCCTTTTTACTTTTTTTTTGAGTTTTTAGGTTGATAGCCCAGCCGCTAATGATCAAGCTCCAAAAGCACCCTTGAAATTATCCGTAAATTGTCGTGGATATTCCACTGGATAGTTCGTCACAACAGATCTGATAATATTATATTAAAAATATGAGATTCTACACTATTACAGTTTTATTTAATTTCTAGATCTGTAAAACTAACTGTAATTAGTGCATGCATGTAAAAGTAAATCAAGCAGAAAAGTAGAGAATGAAAAAATAATCCCACACACAAATAATACACAAGATATGCTCTCTAGGAAACCCTTTCGGGAGAAAACTCAGCTGGAAGGTGAGGCCGCTTCTCTCTCTTTCTCTGTCTGGAAATATGGTTGTAGATATAAAGAAGTAATGGGCTACTACAGTGCACATGTCCTCTCTGTGTTCTTAGCCTCCTATCTCTCGTGGCTATCTTTTCTCAACTATGGAACAAAATACTCTTGAAAGAATGGAATGCCTCTTCCTCCTAATGACCCAGTTATAACACAGCCTGATAGCCTACTAGTGGTTAAGCTTGACTACATCAAATTTTAACTAGAGTTACAAAATTTACTCTTCTAGAGTCTTTTACATCACAAACATGTGGCTAGACCCTTTTCCATGAATAATGGGGGCTGACGCGACATCTTCCCGAACTATAGCTGTGAAAACAGGAAGGTCAACTCCTAAGTGGCATAAATTTTGCATACAGACTCTGATTGACGCGATTCTTGTGCTGTTGGAAAAATTTCTATGTGTAGAATATCTTGAAAAGGTGCTACATTTAAGAAGAAAAGTTTTACCCCCAAAAAACGTTGTTTGATGCCTCAAAACGCTCCCGGAAGGTTTCAGACCCCGTTTCGCCAAACTAGGTCCCGCCAGTAAAAATGGTCCCGTGAGCTGATTCCTCCACTTTTTCCACTCCAAATGCATTGAGATGGATGAAAAAAAATATAATGATCCAATTAAGATCATGAAATTAAGGTATCATTTGTAGAGCTAATACAAGATATATTGAGACTAAGATTGGAAAGCCGAAAACATTTTGAAAATGAGAAGCATGGCTTAAATAATTAGGTTGTGATTGGATGTGAGAGATATTTCCAGATTTCCTATTTTTATTTTTGAATATTTGAACACTTTGGTAGATCAGTTTCACTAGTATGGATCCATTCTCATATATATATATATATATCCCAACTTCCAAGTTTGTTTAGTTTTTGCATTACATATGTTGTTTTCTCCTCATACTTCTTATTAGTTGATATTTATTCTATAATATTTCTACATTCATTATTTTAAATTTATTATCCCCAACCAATTTGTTTTTTTATTTTTTAATAAAAAATAGATCAGTTAAATATTTGCTTTTATAATAACTGTTCTAGTAGAATTTTCTTCTTAACATTTTGGGTGATTGCAAACTTTAATACCTAGTATATATATTTAACAGTTTGGGTGATTGCAAACTTTAATACCAAATATATATTTACCAACTTTTTAAGTGTTCAATTATAATGATAATTATGAGGTATGTATACATTAAATAAAATCAAATGTAAATATAAAAATTGAGAAGTTTGTAAATAATGAATGTCTATAGTGTTATTCTAAAAGAAAGAAAATTGTTCATTACAATCTAACTATTTTTTTTTTCCTTTGTGAGTTTGTTTATTTTCATGGCAAAGGCCCCATTATAACAGGGTCAATTTGCTATGTAAATAAAACATCAAAAATGTTTATGTTTTTTTTTTTTTTTTTAAACTATCTTCCTTAAATTGTTTAGGGGCTAGGGGAGATATGTTGAAAAATATGGGGTGGTGGGAGATAGTATGCAAGGGGTGATGAGGGATATTATGCAAAACAAATATTTTTCACACAATATCTCTCTCCACCTCATGTTTTTCATCATATATCTTGCACCCGCGAACTTGAGGTGGGGTGTGAGGAGATATTAATGCGAAACATGGGGTACAAGGATTTATTATACAAAACAAATATGCTTTGTATAATATTTTCCCTCGCCCCAACCCATATGAGGGTAGGGGCAGGGTGAGATATTATCAAGATATTATACAAAACAAATATGTTTTGCACAATATCCCCCCCCATCCCATGTAGTGCATAATATCTTCCACCAACCCCATCCTCGTATTCTGCCCTCATATTATGAGGGTTGGGTTGGGGGGAAGATATAATGTGAAACATATTTGTTTTGCATAATATTTCCCCCTACCTCCACCTTCACCCTCATCCTCATATTATGAGGATGGGGTGGTGGGAGACATTAAGCGAAACATTTTTGTTTTGCATGATATCTTTGCCACCCAACCCATTACTAATGGGTAATTTGCATAGATGTTGTTCTTGCTAAATTGAATTAAGTGATAAGAATAATACAGGGATCAAAGCATGGAAGTAAACCTAAAGTTTTAGTAAATCTTTTTAGCAATTTTGATTTATGCAATGAAATTCATAAATTAAATAAATGTTCATAAGAAAGCGTAAAACAACACATATGAATTGATATATCATCACATCTATGGGAATATGCACATACATATTTTGATCATTCAAACAATCAAAATCAAGCATACGTAGAAATACATTTTTCTAAACCTGAGGGGAATTAGTGCAATGTGGGCTATGGATTCTAGTAGAGTACCCCTTGGAGATGCGGAAATGCAACCAAAACACACTTTGCATTCATGAATCAACATGTCCTTGGGCACATGGACATGTATCTTTTGATTGCTCAAAGAATGAGAATCAAATATATGCAAAAATAAATAAATAAATTCTACAGCTAAGGGAAATTAGTGTAAAATGTGAAATTCGTTGTAGCTAAGAAACCCTTGGAGATGTGGATATGCAACAAAAATTCTAGAATCAACACAGACACCCATAAATGTACCACCCATTCTCAATGTCAAATCGGAAATTATTGTTTAAATCTTAATTTACCTCTCTAAAGTTGATTATCATGTTGGTTGATGCATTCTCCCCTTTCTTTCTTGGATCTTCAAGCTATATATGTGTGCATCATCCTCTTTTTTCATATCTTCAAGCTCTATACATAGGCATCCTCCCTTTTGATTTAAATTTTTAAACTCTATATGTATCCATCCTCCTTTTCTATTCACATTCAAAACTAAGAGCAAAGACAATTGGACAAGAAAATTGCTTTTGTAGATAGATGCCCATACCACTCTTAAGAAGAAATGAAATACCACTTGTTAGAAAATTATATATTACAAAGAAATGGAACACATAAAATATTGAAGAAATATAAACACATAAAACACATAAAACAAGAGAGACACATATATACGTGGTTCACCCTATTTGGGCTATGTCCATAGAGAAACAACCAATCCTTCCTTTTATATTATCCAACAAAATGAAGAGATACAAGCTACAACAAATCCGCTGTAATTCCCTCTTCGCTCTCACACAATTTCCTCTCTCTTTCTCGCTTAGAAAACACACCTATACATACGCAATACAATTCCCTCAAATATAGCAAGGGGTTGCCTTCTAGGGCAAAAAACCCTAAATTAAACATAATTTCCACTGTCAGATTTCCGCCTAATTAACGACCCAGATTGACTACGAAATTACAACATTTTACAAGGCAATTTTACATTTATTTTTAGCTCTGGGGGCATTGCCCCCAATCCCCCGCTGTCGCCCCCCCTGGACCCCTTTGGCGGCGCACATTTACAACGTCGCCACATTATGAATTGGGGTCCAATGCAACCATACCTCTGAATAAATAAGATAATCAAGCTCCACACCCAACACCACTCCTCAAAATGCTATTTTAAAATAGTTAATGGTATACTATATATGTTTTTAATAATTCAATATTTATTAAATATATAATGAGCTAAATAATGCATAAAGTTGTATCTTAAAACTAGATTAGATCCATCTTAATTTTAGATCTACCAAGCCTAGAGAGTGACTAAATCTCTGCTCACTTTAAAAGAAGTTTGCACCTCAGATTCGATCTCTCCCATGTCTTGGTTGATCTCTCTCATATCTTGGTAGATCTCACTAGGACTACATCTTCATCATGTCTAACTTCTCACCCAGGGATAGCACAAGATTTGACCCCAAAACTTCCTCTCCCAAGTCTTGGTTGATTTCTCTCATATCTTGGTAGATCTCACTAGGACTACATCTTCATCATGTCTAACTTCTCACCCAGGGATAGCACAAGATTTGACCCCAAAACTTCCTGTGAGATTTCATTTCCACGGCCATTGCCAATTAAGCTACCCCAAACAAAAATATATTTATATTTATAATTAAATTAATTAATTTCATAAATACAAGTGAACAAATAGTTATATTTATAATTAAATTAGTTAATTTCATAAATATATTTTCACGCCTAAATTAATAAAATAATATAATCAATCATACATTTCCAATCATAATATAACACCATACATTTTTAATTAATAAAAAATAGTTTAAAAAATTTCCCAACTTTTGAAGAGAGGAGAGAGTATTATAAAGTTTGTGGACTTTCTGACCAAAACAAATATGATGAAAAAACATCTTGATAGTTTGCTTCGCGTCCATGAAAGACAGAGCGCACACCATTACTGTTTGAGGATGGATGAGATGCTTTGCCATGTGGAGATATTAATCATGTGAGTTAACTGAACGAGAAGGCATCCACAAAATGAACGAATGCTTTTCAGTGGAACGAATGACCGACCCTTTAAAATTATAATTTTAAATTATTAAATTTGTATAATGTATACATTAAAAATAATAATTTAAATGACAAAAATCTAATCAAAATCCAATCACTGAAATATGACAGAAATGGCCAAAAACTCACCTAAGACTGAAATTGCTTAGGACCCTTGTTTGGTTTAAGACCATTCTTTTTAGGATACAACTTCTTAGGATTCTTTGAATTTGGTGGCTGGTGGGCGGCTAAAGCTTTCTTAGAAGAGTTTCCAAGATTAAGAAGACCAAGGTGTAAGAGTTTTTCTTGTTCTCTTATTAAAGAATCATAAAAGGCATCAAAAGAAGGGGACTTGTAGTCTTGTCCTTGACAAATGAAGGCTTCTCTTGTAGAATTGGAAGGTGGAAACAAACACAGAGTACGTTTGTCCCAACTTACTAAGAATGGAATATATAAGGTTACCATCTTCTTTCTTGACCTTAACACCTTCCAAGAGAAGTCTAGGGGTCTTGAACTTGGACAAAAAATCTTCAATGGAAGAAAAGTTATTGGGGTCCAATGTAAGCAACTCATTTTCGAGTTGATGGGCTCTAAGTTCATTTTTAATTCCAAAAACTTTAGTGATTTGTTTTATTGCTTCATTAGGAGTATCAAGTTCTGTGATATGGAATCTAAGGTCTGGAGAAATAAACATCCCTATCAATCCACGTGCTTGATCTTGCCTATTTTCCCATTTGGCTGCCTTATCTTCATCTTCCGGTTTGATTTCTTGGCTTGAAGCTATTCTGTAAAGACATTTACTTCGAAGTAAATCCACAATGTAGGACCACCATTGGAAGTAGTTGGTGTTGTCAAGAATAACTTGGTATGGACTTTCCATTTTAACAGAAACGGAAGCTATAGATGTTGAAACTAAGTATTCCAATGGAAAGATCTCGAAAAATTAGGCTGATTAAAAAAAATGGCTCTGAAAACGGCTTCCGGATGAAGAAGTTATGGCTTTTTGAATAAAAGTTGTTGAAGATGCCAACGAAGTGCGTGAATGTGCAGAAATGAATGATAATGTAATAGAAAAAATCCCCCCTTTTCCAAAATTAACCTAATTAGCTCAACAAAAAGAAAGGCTTGAACTCAAGACCTTTATTCTCATAAAGTAGCTTTGGACCAAGTGAGCTAGATTAAAAGGTTAGTAATTTTTGGAAAAGAGAAAGGTTTTTTTTTTTTTAGTCACTGAAGCTTTGGGGTGCGTGCTTACTTGAGAAAGATTTTTTTTTCTACAAAACAAAAAACACAAAACCCAACACGGACATACAAAAAAAAACAAACCTTATGGCTTGAAGTTAGCTTTAGCCGGAAACTAAATATTTTCCTCAATGTTTCTGATTTTCCGAGATCACACTAAGGCGTGGGGGAAAAGAGCATACACATGAGAAAAAAAAAACTTCCTTTCTGTTTCTGATTTGCCCATATCGCACAAAGTCGCGGGGCAAAGAGCATACACATAAATGAAAGGTGTAGATCTGGTAATAAAAAACAAAGAGATAAATAAACCGAAATAAACAGAGAGAAAATAACTAGAAACTGCAAATAAACATTGTATACCTCCAGATCTTAAAAATGACGTAGCTAGGGCTACCAGAAACCTTTTCGCATGAAACGAAAGGGGTTCCTCACTGGAACAGATGCTCCTAACACAATAGAGCAGTCCTGTCAAGCCGAAAGCAATCAGAAACAATAGATCTAGGAAATGGCAGTCAGATGCAGTTCTACCGACTTCATATTTGGATCACCAACAGATGCAGCCCTCAACTTCGCTATGATACCATGTAGGAATTTACAGGGTAAGTTCCTCAAACAGAACACCAAAGGACACCACTCACAAACAGATCACAAATCAATACACCAGTATTCTTGACGTGGTTAAAACCCTCAAAGAGGGAAACAATCCACAGCTTGAGCTAACGTGGCCACTTCAGGCAAGTTATTAATAAAAGAATGAAAATTTACATAAGCTTCTCTCTTGAATGGTTACACTACAAATGACCCTCCATGCTCTTTAAATAGAGATCATGGACCAATTGGGTGTTAAGCCACGGATCAAGTGTCGGTAATACCGAGGAGAGAATGAACCATCGGATTGTAAGTTACAAAAGTACATAGTAAAGAAACACACTTTACCTAACTCTACACTAGACGAAGTTATACTTAACTATTTCCTATGTGTCGAAATATCCTAACATATTGAATTGAGTTTTCTGAGAAGAATCGTCGGAAATCGAAAATGGCTCGAAGATGAATGGAAAGTTATTGCCTTAAACTATAGTGTTCTCGGCTCTTGTAGAGTAAGATCTGCATTCTCCCGTCGTGACTTCCACTGGGTATCCCAATATCGCTTCCTCGGGAAGATCCAGAGCATCTCCTTCTGATCCAAAAATGTCGTTGGGAGATCCACGCTATGACTTCCACGCTCCAAGATATGAGATGATTCCAGGGACGCCTTAGGTCTTGAGAAAATTTAAATTGAAGTCAACAGTTTTGAATCTAGTGAAGAAAATTTAAATTGTCGTGCAGTTCTTGAGAGACTTGGGATTCCCAGAGGACCGGGTTCCTCCCATTCCACCGTTTTCAGCAAGTCTCCATACTTACGCAGTACCACAAGCACGCTCCTCGCCAAAATAGATTCGGTTACACAATATCATAGTTCAAAATCATTGGCTCTGATACCACATGAAGGAGATTCAATCAACTAATAAAATAAACAGCAGACATATACACAAATCAAACATGGCGGAAAAGTCCTGAGAGCCTCACTGTATTCCTCACACTCTCCAAGTAATGTTTATGATACACATATAAATACATGAGGAGAATTTGTCTCAAGATAATACGTCTATCTTGGACACTATGGTTGAGCAAATCTCTCAACCAAACACTAATCTAGGAGACTAACTAGTTGGATAGAATCTCTCAACCAAATAAGCCTAAACTGACTCCTAACCATGAGGAACAAACTCAATCTAGAAAGGTAGGATTAAATCCAACTTTCTTGATTTTAATTAATTTAATTGTTTTGGACTTATAATTGTTTTCATCACATGAGAGTGAAGCTAACAACTATCACCTCCAGTTTTAAGGACAAGATGTGGAACGCTAAGGAGCTAGAGGGTAAAAGGAATCTAAGGTACTATAAGGAGGTGATCAACCCCACCCTTGATAAACTGAATTAACTCTCTATGTTGACTAGCACTAAGAAGAAAATGAACATCGCTAGGATTAGAACTAACTCTCATGAGCTTCGGAGTGAGACCAAGCAGTGGTCTACTCCCGAGACTCCCTGGGACAATAGCGTTTGTCAGATTTGTGATACTAAGAAGGTGGAAGACGAAAAGCAGTTCCTTTTAGACTGTCTGGCTCTTGCCCACATCCGCTCTCATTTCCCTATCATCAGCCACACCTCCAATCTTCTTGACTTATTAAGCCAACCCAACTATAGCGATGTTGGAAAGCTTCTTTCCCCGCGCCTTGATCACAGAAACAAGATTTTGAAGAATGACAATTAGACTCTCTTTTCTTGAGATCCGATAGACCACATTGGTCTTAGTGGATGTTAATCATCATCAATTTATAAATATGAAAAATGTATTTTATTTTAAAATTAATATAAAAATATTAAAGATGAAAATAATTTTCAATTTTTTTGCTACACTACCAAATTTCTTAACTAAAATTAAAAAAAAAAAAAAAATCAATTAATCTCTTTTTTTTTAACTCATAAACCATATTAATTTTAATAAATATTAATCATTATCATTATTATATTTTATTTTTTTTTTAATAAATAATATATATATTTTAATATTTTAAAATCCAGGTCAAATGGTACATATTGAAAACAATAATAACAAATCCATGAAGTGGAAGCTTCAGATGAAAAAGCGAACATTCATTTTGTCGGTACCTTCCGCCCCACGCCAAGAGAAATGCAAGCCTCCAACCCATATCAAAAAAGAAATGCAAGCATCCAGTCCATACCAAAAAGCGAATGTTGTCCTTTTTCTTTTTTTTTACCCTTTTCAATCCATAAAATAAAAACAAGTGGTGTCCTTTTTTATCCCTTTGGCGAAGGGAGAACGAAGTTTCGATGGTGCTTTTTATTATAGTTTCTTGGATCACAAAGACCATAAACTTTTTAATACTTTATACCTTTTTCCCAAAGTTTGTAAAAGGTTAAACATATATATTAATTTGTAAAATGCAGATTTTTTATATTATGTTTGGTTTAAATTTTATGATTTGATTAATTTGATTAAGTTAATTTTTATGTAAGATATATTTGTTAATTAATAAATTTAATTATAAATATAAATATTTAAAAAATGTATATCAGCTATATTATTTTGTTGTTTCTAGAAAATATATCACTGTTAATACATATAAATGTATTAATATGTAACAAATGAGGTGTATACAAGTTGGGTTGTGTGTGGTTTAGTTCACATTGATTCATATGATTAAATTTTATGGGGAAGAGTTGAGAGTGGAAGTCAATTATATGGGTTGCATTGTTCCAAGGGGCATCCAAGCTCGATTGAGCTTCGCATAATCTTAGTGACAACAATCTTCTATTGGGAAAAGCATTCTTCCATCCAACACGTGGGTTGACTCTAGCCCAAGCTCGGCCTAGAATTGGAAAAAAAAAATAAAGTGCATAACAATGTATTAAATAATTTTAAGAAGTGACTCCATGTTTATCACCTTATCACCTATTTAGCAAAAAATAAATTATGAATGAGATACATATTATTCAAGAAAACACTTTTAGATAACCTCTTGTAATGAGAGACCCAAAGATTTCTTCTAAAGTGTGATATGTCCATCCCTCTAGAAAAGATAAAGCTACTTGTTCGTCCACTTTTTATTTTCTCTTAGTTGCTCAACTTAATGGTTGGGGAGGATGCATACGCATAAAGCTTGAAGAAATGACGTAAAGGGGAGGATGCTTGCATGCATAGCTTCAAGATATAAATGGATGGGGATAATGCATACATGCATAGCTTGAAAATATGAACAAAAGGGGATGATGCATATATGTAGAGATTGAAGATCCAAACAAAAGGGAAGGATACATACTTGTAGAGGCAAAAAGCCTAATACTTAAAAGGGGAGGATGCTTACATGCATAGCTCAAAGATCTGAATGGAAGGGGACAATGCATACATGCATAGCTTGAAAATATGAACAAAGGGGAATGATGCCTATGTGCAGAGAGGATTGAAGATCCAAACAAAAGGGAAGGATACATACTTGTAGAGGCAAAAAGCCTAATACTTAAAAGGGGAGGATGCTTACATGCATAGCTCAAAGATCTGAATGGAAGGGGACAATGCATACATGCATAGCTTGAAAATATGAACAAAAGGGAATGATGCCTATGTGCAGAGATTGAAGATCCATACAAAAGGGAAGGATACATACTTGTAGAGGCAAAAAACCTAATACTTAAAAGGGGAGGATGCTTAGATGCATAGCTCAAAGATCTCAATGGAAGGGGACAATGCATACATGCATAACTTGAAAATATGAATAAAAGGGGATGATGCATATTTTTAGAGATTGAAGATCCAAACAAAAGGGAATGATACATACTTGTAGAGGCATAAAATCTAACACTCAATTATGAATAGGTAGATTATGATTAATTTCTAATTTCTAATTTGAAATTATGGATGTCTCCTTATCTCGCTTTGATTTACTCCAAGTTTAAATTCATTATGGAATTTCTGTTGCATATTGACATTTCCAAGGATCACTCTACTGGAACAAATTTCCCATTTTGCACTAGTTTCCCTTAGTTTTAGAAAAACCTCTTTCTACATAAGCATGATTTCCATTGTTTGAATGATCAAAATATACATGTCAATATTTCTAAAGACATGGTGATATATCAATGCATAGAGTGTTTTCACACTTTCTTATTGAAGGCTTATTTGATTTATGAAATTTAGGACATAAAACAAAGTGTGTCCCTATTGAATATTTATTTGATATATGAATTTATGGCATAAATTAAAAGTGTTAATGAAAGACTTACTATAACTTTTATGTTTTCTTCCATGTTTTGATTTGTCTATTATTCTTATCGTTATTTAATTTGGTAAGAACGATGTTTTCACAATTTACCCATTATTATGTCATTGTCAGTGACATCTAATGGCAGTGTTGGGCCAATTTTACCTCCCGCACCGCTTGATTTTCCTTATTCTCTAAGGTCAACTTTAGTTTCATATTGATTTTTGGGAGCTGACATAGGCCCCTCGGTAACACCAAGGCTACAGAGCTCGAGGCTATATGTGAATTCTAAAGGCGTGTTCGAAAGTATTCACCTGGGTCGTGTTTTAATGATTCTCGTCCTATAAGATCTGCCTCTAATTGTATTTTCAAAATCATCGCTGAGGTGAGTAAAGAGGTCATTTGAATCCACTTGTTCTTGCTCGTCATAAATTTTTCCCTTGCCTCCCCGCCTGTCCCTGTCAAGGGCCTCAATCTTCTCACAAGAAGACAATTAATTTAAAGACTTCATAAGCATAATCATAATAACAACAAGACGACTAGGTTGTTTTTTAATGACCCTCATCCTATCGGTAAGATCTGCCTCTAATTGTATTTAAGTGGAAAGCATGAGTGAGTGACTTGTGATTTTATGGGTTGTTAGGTCCTTACATTACATATCTCTATTTAATTAAATAATTTGATTGGACTATGATTTGTGACCATCTAAATTAGTAGAAATTGTTGTCGTGGAAAACCACTGTGTTACCCTTGTTTCATCTAAGCAATAGAAAGGCCTCATGAATAGTTACAGGTTTCTAAGGTCCACCCAATTTAAAAAGAAAATGGTGACACCGTGTAAAATACAAACCTATTATTTTTTACTAATAAATGCCACGTAATATTGATCTCATTCTATAAAACTTTGTCCACACAAAACACCTCCATATGATGTAGGTAAAGGAATATATGCGTAGGTAAAGCTTGTCTGGGATTTTTCTTACTGGTCATAAAATTTTCCCTTCACTCTACACCTGTAACCTATCTTTCTAAGTCCATTTTGGCTCTTGCATTGCTGCTTCCCATGCAAATTTACAATTCATTTACTTTGGTATAAGCAGGCTTTAAGACACCAATCTGTCATGATGATTGCATATCGCAGGATGATCTGTCATGCTTGTTTCATTTAGGTGCCATTAAGACAGGGTGTACAAGTGGTTGATTGCAATTTTCAGTGGAGAAATTCCATATGAAACAATGACATGGCAGGATCGACTTAGGTGATCTCGACTTTCTCATGTTGTCTTTCTTTTGCAGTGATCTTGGTTTTTTTCCCATTCGACGTGTGGATGGCTTGAATGAAAAGAGGTTCATTGTAATTTGATTCAGGGGTCAGGTAATTGTGCTACTTTGTTTTTCCCTAGTTCTCTGCAGTTTTCATTTTTCTATTCCTGCTTTCGTTGGCAGTATTTGTTAGAAAAAAAAAATAATAATAAAAAATATTGTGGTTTCAATGCAGGTGTGTCTCGAACAAGAACTAGGAAAGTAGGGGTTGTGGACAGGATTCGTGGTGATTCTACAACTTCTGTTGTCATTAAGTATCAAAAACTGGTTGTTGTTGTTGGATGTGATAGTGCAATGCAAAGCTTTCGCATACCTATTTTTTAATAAACAATCGTTGTGTTCGTGGGAGATACATTGTTGTCAATCTTTATGTTTTGATACATTCCCTCTGTAATTAGTTTTTTAAATTTACATGTTACATACAATAAGAATATCATATAGTCTTTTTTTATTTTTATTATGAATGTTTTTCTAAGAGTTTTGTTTGATTTTGAATCTTATGATGAACAATATGATAGAGTTGCAAATGCCCATTTTAATACCTTGGAAAACATATAACATAGACTTGCATATATTTTTTTTGTAAGCCAATATTTTATTCATGGTTCCAAAAAGAGGTACATCAGAAGAAAAACGCAGGTAGTCTCACCCTGACTAGGTTTGTTGACTATCGCTGAAAGTAGATGACAGTGAAACAAAAAACCATAAAGAGACACAATCCACAACTTAAGAGGCCATAGGCACCAGTAAATAGACAGAACATATAAAACACATGTATCCATGCTAGTCGTCAGAAGTGATGGAGGTTGGGTTGTCTGAGGTTGTTCCAGGAGGCGGCAGAGGATGAAAAGAGCATTGGACATGCTCCTCAAAATGGGCCATCCAGGCCTCCAGCTTCTCAACCTTCTCCAATAACAAATTCTGGCCTCACTAAACCACCACTACACACTCCCAGACATGCACTAGAAGTAATGCATTTTTTTCAAAGTTGCTATCAATTCAGTGTGCTCCTCCTATCGAACCCACTCCGAAGTCTCCAGACGCTCCAAAATTGACTGAATCAATTCCTGACATTTCTCAACACAACAAAATTGTCGCTCACCAATACCACCATGATGTGTTGGCACACAACGCCCAGAAATACCACGATGATCTTATCCCCTCATTGCTGGATAGGAAAATTGTGGCTACCCCGACTTAACACCGAGCTCCCACGCCTACCACCCTGAGCAGTAGGCCCTATGTGCCCGAAGCGCCTTGACCGCCCACCTCCTATACCCCCTGATGTCGCGCAGCTCAAGCAACAACCACTCTCACCACCCTGAACCAGGCCGCCAGTGCCACTCACCATCTTGAGCTTAGACATGGATGTGTTTGCGTCATAGCTTCCCGAATTAGGTTGCACCTGGACGAAGGAACACCGCAAGCGAGGAGCAGGGTGCACGGTTGGCTTCTCGACACCATTGGAATGAACGAAGGACCACCCGCTTGAACTTCCCGCATAAAAGGAGACAGAACCAGCCCCAGCTGAACCTCCATGTAACAACCTCCTCCCACATTTACCCAAGTAACAGGCCAACAGGGATAAGCATGTGACGATAGGCTACTATGATTAGATTCAAACTCCTATGTGACCTTAAGGAAGTGGAATCAGTAGAAACACAAGATACAAACCTTCCACATCAACTACAAGACTCCTAGGAGCCATCCCAACCAGTTTGGTAGCAACCCCCTAGGTCCCACTGAGGTTTTAGACCACTTGACCTCTGGACGCTCCCATCTTATGGGCTTGACAACGTCCAAGAGGCTTTGGACGCTCCCATGCTATGGGTCTGACAGCGTCCAGGAGGCTTTGGATACTCTCATGACAAGGCATGCCAACATCCAAGGACTATTTTTCTCATTGTTGTGCCAGCGTCCCTAGGAATTGAGCCACTTTTTCAGGCCCAGAGCCCAGGTCACTACCCAGAATTGAATGAAACCTTCAGAACAAAAAGATAACAAGGAAATAATGATGCAAATGAAAATAATTGAATAAGCCCTTAACCAGAACCTTACTAGCCATGACAGGAAATTCATCAAATATATCGCAAATATGTAATCTACAAGTGTAAACAACCTATTTAAGCATAGCAGTCTCATACTTATTTGAGAATCGCTATGAAGCATTGTTCCCTTATATCATTTGTTGCATAATCATCTACTAGGTCATAGATACATTGTTCGTTCATTTACAAGTAAAAACATGATGAGAGCCATACATAGCCACTTTCATAAAACATATACATAACCAACATAATAGTAACAGAAATACCAAGGAAATCACATCCATATGATCCACATATAAACCAGTACATTTACACATGAAAAATGAAGGGAATGAATTTCTCATTAATGAATGTAGAAACCAATCAGGGATGAGACTACCACGTTTGACCTGACCATAGATTGGTTGAGCTAAATCTCTCTTTAGCCAATCACCCCTGTGCCATATTCCAAGCATGAATGTGGGACTCATAACCAACCAAAAAGAACCAAACATACATGGATGCTACCGGATTTTTCCACCTACACCGTGAGGAATTTTAATGCCTCCTTTTCTTTCACTCTTTACAGTAATCCACAGTCCGATCCAGGGATCACTAAGCCCTACACTGAGACCCACTCTCCAAGTTTTACTGTACATCCCATCGCAGGACTACTATGCCCAATGGAGAGAAATTCACCTCTTGGATTTACCGTATATCCTGCCATTCACTGGCAAGGATTCCTAGGCCCACCGAGGCAAATAATCATGGATTTACCACAACCCAAATTCTGGCTCAAGGGTTACTAGGTCAGTGGCTTTACAATGATCCACGGTTTGGTTCAGGGAGTCCCACTAGGCCATGTGTTAGTCATTTCAAAGATCCACCTCACTCAACTTCGAATCCATCTAGAAATCTAGTTCAATTGAAGTATGAGAACCCATCTCATCAAGGCTATCCAAAAATGGCAAGGCTAGGCTGAAAACACGATCACACCTGGAAAAACCCACGCCATGATAGAAAAGAACCACATGCAATACCATGCATTCCAAATCTAGCAAGGAAATCACACATGAAAATCAATACCTGCAAAGGATCCAGTTGTAGCTACTTGATCCTGCACTTCCTTGCTTGCTCCTTTCTTTCTCTTGCCTTCTTTTCCTTTCTTGCTCCAATGCCAAAGTGCTCCAAGAAAACTCTAAGTGTCCCAGAGTATAAGAGAGAGAGAGAGAGAGAGAGAGAGAGAGAGAATAATGAGAGAGCTCCAAAATCGAACTGACAAAAGGTTACAAACCGATCTTCAGAAGCCTTTTTATCAAGTAGACCTCAATTTTCTTCATTTTCCATTATTTTCCTTCATTTTCCTCCTCACATGCAACATGTGACCTTTCACCTTCATTTTTTTCGTAATTTCCATTATTTTCATAATTAAATGTGCCAAAAATGCCATTTTGGCTTTCCAAAGCCTTAGCCATTGCCTTTGCCATTTTCCTTAGCCATAATAGACCAATGAACACCCACACTAGGATGTCTTGCCCAACATTCAACTTGGAATAAGTGTCCCATCAACCGTGGTTACTATTTTTCCTTTATTAACTTTTATTACATGGAAATTTCACCACGGATTTTACAGAACCCTCCCCCTTGGGGGACACCGTCCTTGGTGTTCAACCACACATATACCTCAGGAAAAATGCTAAAAAGAAAACATACTGCCCATGGATATTTATAACATAGCTTGATGCAATATTTACAATGATCACCCTGCTGAGAAGCAAACCAACATGACAAAAATAACGACATGAAACCCATACCACTTATTGGAGCTTTATAACATAGCTCATGGCGGTATTTACATCCATATACATATGTACATATACCAAAACATCATAAAAACTGTACCAAAACATATATCAAAACACCATAGCCAAATTGTTTTCCTTAACCGACAAAAAATGAAGGATACATAGCCCACATCTGATCCGTCATCTCCCATGTAGCTTCACCGGGCCCAAAGTGCTTCCTCTGCTCTTTAACCTGCTCGATTGCTCGGTTCCGGAGCATGAGAACCTTTTTCTGCAATATACAGTGAGGCTCCGACTCGAATTCTTGATCTGGTTCCACCTGCAATATAGACTAGTCAATCACATGATCACCATCGTTAACATACTTCTTAATCAATGATACATGGAAAACATCATGGACTTTCACTCTCAGGGGAAATGCAATTTGATAGGCTACTGGCCCAATCCTCTCAATAATATTGAAGGGTCCACAAAATGGTGGTGTCATCTTGGCACATGATCCAATCCGTAAGGAGCTCTTCTTTGGTTTGATATGCAAGTACACATGTTCCCCAACCTGGAACTCCTTGAAGAACCTATTCTAATCTGCATAGCTCTTCTGCCTATCCTGTACCGCCTTTAGATTCTTATTTATAACCTGCATTTCCTGTTCCATGTCTGCCAACATGTCTGGTCCAATGAACACCCTGTTAACTAGATCACTCCAACTGGTGGGAGTATTGCAACTCCACCATACAACACCTCAAATAGACTCATGTTCAAAGATTCCTGATACCCATTATTGTAAGTGAACTCTACTAGTGGAATATATTCTTCCCAATTTCATTTTTGATGCATCACGTACATCCTCAACATGTCCTCCAATATCTCGTTGACCCTCTCTGTCTGTTCATTTGTCTGTGGATGATAAGTTGTACTGAAGGCTAATTTTGTGCCCAAACCTGTAAACAACTCCTTCCAAAACTTAGAAGTGAACTTTGCATCCCCGTTTGACACAATATTATTTTGAACTCCATGCAATCTAGCCACATCTCTAATGAATACCTGTGCTACATCACTAGTTGAGAATGTAGACTTCACTGGAATGAAGTGCACTACCCTTGCCAACCTATCCGCCACTACCATGATGGAATCATGTTGTCTCACTGTCCTTAGAAAACCTGTGATAAAGTCCATGAAAATGACCACCCATTTCCACTTTCGAATCACAATCGGTTGTAGCAATCCACCTGTATGCTTACACTTTTCCTTCACATATTGACAATCAAAACACTTAGCCACAAACTCTGCTACATCCTTATTCAGATTCAGCCAATAATAAAATTTCTTCATCGTAGTCAATGTCTTCTAATAGCATGGGTAACTTGAATATGGTTTCACGTGAAACTCGCTCAAGATCACCTTCTTGAGCTCACTATTTTCTAGTATGTATATACTTATACCTGTACTCTGCTACAAACTATGCATAATCGCCATATACCTCTCATCGTCTTGACTTGCCTACAAGATCCTATCCTGTAAATTTGTCCCATAGGAGCTAATAGTTTCTAAGTGATTTACCTGTATTTGCCTACTAAGAGCATCTACCACCTTGTTCTCCTTTCCTTTGATGTACCTGATCTCAAAGTCAAACTCATTGATCGTGGCCAACCATCTAGCTTGTCAGGCATTCAGATTTGGTTGGTCAAACAAATACCTCAACCCAGTGTGATCACTCATTAGCACAAACCTCCTGCCAAGAAGATAGTGCCTCCACATCTTCAATGCATATATGGTCATTGGTAACTCAAGATCATGTGTTAGGTAGTTCTCCTCATGATTTTTTAGTTTTCGTGACTCATATCATACCACCTATCTATCCGGCATAAGGACCCCACCAAGTCCTATATTGCAAGAATTTGTGCATACAACAAACTCTTTGTCTAGATCTGCAATATTTAACACTGGAGCATGTGTCAACAACTGCTTAAGCTTCTCAAAATTGGCCTCACATTCCTATGTCCATTCAAGCTTCTTACATTTTCTCTACAATGATGCAATAAGATAAGAAATCTACAAGAAGTTCCTGATGAACCTTATGTAATAGCCTCCCAACCCCATGAAATATCTCACCTCATCCACATTCCTTGGAGCTACCCACTCCATGATGTCCCTTATCTTTTGTGGATCCATTGCTATTCCATCCTTAGAAACAACATGTCCAAAGTAGTGTACCTCATTATGAAATAAACTACACTTGCTGAGCTTAGCATACAACTGATGCTCTCTCAACAACCTCAACATTGCTTCCAAATTCTCGTCATGCTCTTCCTCATTTTTAGAATATACCAATATTTCATCAAGAACGCAATAACAAACTTATCCAAATACGGATGCAACACACTATTCATCAAGCACATAAATGTAGTTGGGGCATTAGTAAAACCAAATGGAACTACAACAAACTCGTATTTCACATACCTAGTCTGGAAAGTTGTCTTGTAAATGTACCCCTCTTTGATGCACACTTGGTGGTATCCTGATCTCAAATCAATCTTCGAGAACATTGTTTCTCCCTTCAACTAATTGAACAAGTCATCAATCCTCAGTAATGGATATATGTTCTTGATAGTCACTTTGTTCAACTTCCTATAATCAATGCATAATATGATATAACCATCATTCTTCTTCTTCAAAAAAATACTAGTGCGGCCCAAGGTGATACACCTGGCCTAATGTATCCCTTGTCCAACATTTCCTTCAACTACAACTTCAACTCTACCAATTTAGGTGTGCTCATCCTGTAAGGTTCTTTTGATGCTGGAGATTCCCCTGGCACTAACTCAATAGAAAAGTATACCTTCCTGTGAGGTGGCAACTCTGAAATGTTCTCAGGAAATACATCCTGAAATTTTTGTGGAACTAGGTACCTTCTCAAAACATCTCCATCCTCAACTTCCTTACCTTTGTCACTAGAAATGTGCATTGTGAATAACATACACCCTTTTTTGTGACTACGTTTTTCCTGCATAGTTGTCACCGTCCTAACTAATGTGGCTTTTGTTTTTCCCTATAAGACTCTCGGTTCCCCATTTCCATCCACACACACAATGGTTTTGTCATAACAATCCACCTTGGTCCTATGAAGGTACAAACAATCCATGCGAAACAACATATTGTATGATCCCAATGGTAACACGTTGAAATGTTTTGCGGTAGGCATACCATTCAAATCAAATGCACAAGCTCTTACCCAATGATGAACTTGCTTCTTTGTACATGTAGCCAACTGCACTAGCCAATATTCTACATGAATTTCCTTACTCAAACCACACTTATCCACCAAGTCAGGACTAACATAGCGATAATTAGATCCAGGGTTAATCAAAATAGAAATAACTTGATCACAAGTCTTACCATCCATCTCAATGATAGATGCTTGGTGCTCTACCTATTTGTTGTCCAGAACTGCATAACTATGAGGAACTTTCTTCTGAACATCCCCAACAATCTGCGCCTCTTGTGCACTATATATCTTAGGCCAACCACCTTGATTCTGCAGACAATCTATCCTAAGGTGTTCCTCACTACATGTCCAACACTCCAATCGTCCAGTACCATTACCTCTATGCTGCTGTTGCAATCCATGTCCCTGTCTAGCTGCGTTAAACTTCTTTTGAGGTGCCACATTTTCTTTCTCCTCTACATTTTGAGGCCTTGCTCTCTTAGGCTGCCATTTACCTTTACCTTTTCCTTTCTCTTTCCAACCTTGATGAGATTCATTCTTATGCTTTGATTGTTCATAGCAATGCTTCAATTTCCCAATGACTTCCTCAAGTGACCGAGGCTCATCATACTCAATCCGATCCCTAAATTCTAATGGAAAACCACTGACAAATCGCTAAAATTTAGCCTTCTCATATTTAAGATATGATACATACCTCCAGAAACTTGGTTGTGTACTTTTCATCTGTCATTGACCCCATCTTTAGCCCATAAAATTCTCTGGCCTTACTGTTGTAGTACCTTTCTGACAAGTATTTATTCATGAAAATCCTATTGAACTCATGCCAACTCAAGTCCTTTGTCCTGATGTGTCTAACCTGCTTCACATATTCCCACCAGATGTCTTCTTTACCTTTCAGGCTAAAGATAGCGATTCTGGCCTTCGTATTATCTGTGTACTTATGCAACTCAAAGAATTTTTTCATCCCAAGTATCCAAGCCTTTGCATCTTTTGGTTTCTTCATGTCTCCATCAAAATAGGTGGTTTTTATTTCTTAAACTCATCAGGCAAGTATCCCCTATCACTTCTCCTATACGGATGATAACGATTACGATCATGATGTCTATCCAAACCAGAACTAGAAGAGTACCTGTACTCATTTCCCCTCCTATCTAGAGTGTCCAATAATCTGCCATTTCTAACCATGTCGGCTCTATATGACATGTGTCTACCAAGAGACCTACTTCCATATGCCCCATTAATTTTGTTCTCTTGTCCATGGCCGATATGAAGTGGCCCCTGTCGCTGCAATTCTGACAAGCTTTAAAGAAGTATTGTATTAACCTCTGCTTGGTTCTCTTGTGCCTGCATGATCCTGTCATTGTCAGCCTTACAACTCCTTATTTCTTCCTTCAAGCTTCTCAATGTGTCTGCCAATTAATCAGAAGAGTGCCCACCACGATGCTCATCTGATTCATAGGGAGAGTTTTTGTATCTACCATCTTTCTATTCATTTTGATCTATTTCTCCTGCAAGGCTTAATATGCCAGCTAAATTAAATCACAATAAACCAACATACCTTAGCATAATTTGGGGAGGATATCTCATCTACAAGATCAACCAATCATCATACTACATGTATAACATAATCATGAGAGCATATATACATCTAATACATAAGCACATAACCAAGTAACCATCAGTCTAGCTAGAGTCCGTTCATCAATGCATGACCATATTAATTACACATACCATGACCTCATGTGTGACAACACAACCATAGAAATGTACACCGACAATACACAAGCATAAACAATATGTAGCAAATCATACAGTCATGACGACACACTTTACAAAAACAACATTCTCTTTCACATGATGACATCACTACAACCATGACTGACACCATGCATATGAAACAAGCACATAGACATGAGAATGATTAACACACATGCAAACAACATGAATGCATGACCAACACACCACCCATCTAGTCTGAGGGGTGAACCATGCTCTAATACCACTCTATAACACCCTCCTCCACATCTACCTAAGTAACCAGCCAACCAGGGTAAGTATGTGATGAGAGGCTACTATGATTGGATTCAACCTCCTATGTGACCTTAAGGAAGTGGAATCGACAGAAACACAACATACAGACCTTCCACATCAGCTACATGACTCCGAGGAGCCATCCCAACCACTTAGGTAGCTAGTTCCTGGGTCCCACTAGGGTTTTAAACCACTTGACCTCTGGGCACTCCCATGCTATGGGTCTAACAACGTCCAGGAGGCTTTGGACGGTCTCATGACAAGGCATGCTAGCAGCCAGAGATTATTTTTCTCAGTTTTGTGCCAGCGTCCCTGGGATTTGAGCCACTTTTTCAGGCCTAGAGCCTAGGTCACTACCCAGAATTGAATGACACCTCCATAATAGAAAGATAACATGGAAACAATGATGCAAATGCAAATACTTGAACAAGCCCTTAATTGAACCCCTACTAGCCATGACAAAAATTTCGTCAAACATATCACAAATATGTAATCTACAGGTGTAAGCAACAGATTTAGGCATAGCGGTCCCGATCCACTCATACTCACAATAGTCAATCTACCCGGTCCACTCATACTCAATAAATTCAATGGTACAGTTAACTGCATGATAGATTCTCTGGGTAAAATGCACCAATTTTCACGCAATAGTTAACGGCTTTGTCCCATTATATATTTATTATTTTTTACTTTAATTTAAATATATTTGAACTAAGCGGCAGGGATCGCCAGCCATGCAACCTTGCTACTATAATACATAAATTAATCTCAAATCTTTATAAATTAAAGTGATGGTTGGGCTGGATAATTATAAGTGTTTTCTTTCGGATTTAAACTTAACCAACAAGAAGATGATGATGGAGTCCACTGAATTTTCAATATTTATTACTTCTCATATGGTTGTATGAAAATGTTTTTTAAACATAAAATGTTTAAAAAATTGAGTGGTGAAAGGCATATTTTAAATGGTAGTTTAAATTTTTATCTTATAATTTTAAGTTATTTTTATTTTAAAAAATTAAATAAATTTTTATTGAAATTACATATTTGAATGATATGAAGTGAGAAAAGTGTTTTTTTTTAAAACGATCCCCCTAATTAAGATAACTCATTTTATATTTATGCATAGTTTTATTGAATGCAAAATTTAATATCATGCATCAATTAATAATTTTTTATTTTATAAATAGAAAACTATAAAGAAAATTAATAAAAAAATAAAAAAATATATTATAGTTAATGTAATTTAAATTTAAAATTATATACATATGAAAAACTTAATATCCTAACATAAATGATTATGCCAAAAGCTTAATTGACTTGTAGGCCAAGATTCCAATGTATATATATGTATAACATGAAAATGTATAAATATGAAAAATGTTTAATACAATTTGTGAAAGTTAATGATAGGTATATAGATACACTCGTATCTTTCCTAACTTGTCAACGAGGGGTAAGACATAAAAACATGAAGTTATACAAGCTTGTTATTAAGAATAGTAACAAGGTAGATTTTAAAAGTTAAAATCTTGTTGAAAAAGCGGAATTTTTTTCTTTTTTCTTAAAGTGTTTGGAAGGCCTATGAGGGTATTTTAGAGGTTGTACTTGTAACATTTATGCTACTTAACTTCAAATTGGCAAAAACTCAAACTTCTAGTTTCCAATATAAAAGCAATCTTTTATGGAAAACTTATAAAACAAATTGAATAGGATCAATTTCTTTGGTTTCACATTCAACTCCATGTATTTTTAGTATTAAATGCTCCATGTATTTTTAGTATTAAATTTTGTTGAATTGGTTTATTAAACAAAGTTCACGTGGCGCCAATGTTTAAAAACAAATGGCAGTGACATTGCCATCACGTGACTCTTGTTGAATAAGTGACGTATACATGACAAAAAAAACAAATATAAACCAAATAATTTTGAGGTTGTACGTATATTGCCAATTCATATTGTAATTGGACTTTGTTATGATAAAAAAACAACTCATAATGGAAAGAGATTATAAAGAGAGATTATAAATATAGTTGAAGATTGGAATGAATAATTACTTCTTGAGTCAACAATGTAGGCATTCATTGTTACCATCATATTATTATTATCATTTGTTTTTATTTAATGTATACATTTTTTTATAATTCTCATATTCATTGTATAGTTACAAAGTGTGTAAATATATACTTGGTATTAAAAGTTTACAATCACCCGATACTTTAGCATGAAAGTTTTGCTAGAATGGAAATTGTAACATCAAACATTTTTCCAATTCAGTCTTTTTCATACAAGGAAACCCTACCAAAAAACAAATTTACTAATATCAATGTAAAAACAACATATAAATAATATCAACTAAGAAGTATTTTATTATGAATAAAGAATAAAAAGTCCTTTACTAAGAGGAGAAACAACATTAGCAATGCAAAGGCTAGACAAGTTTACAAATTACAATATATGAGAGTGGATCCATATTACTAAAACTAATTTCAAAATAGCCCAAATATTCAAAAATAAAAATAGGAAAGATATAGATACCTGTCATATCCAATGGAAACATAATTCTTTAATCAATGCTCTTTATTTATAATTGTTTATGGTTTGTCATTCCTAAGAGATCTTATATTAGCTCTGAGAATGGTACTTTATTTTAAAGGGTGCTTTCTGAGGTTCATATGGTTAATCTTGGGTTCCCAACATGAAAAAAAAAAAGAAAAAAGATGAAAGGGTTTGGAAAAAAATATATGTAATGTGTTGACGAGGGAAGTTTTTATGCTTTGTTGTTAGCACTCCTGAATCTCAATGGTTTGGGATAGTTGCATTAGACTCGAGGTTTAATGCCCATAATTAAGTTACATCTATTTATAACAATTTTTTATATTGAAATAAAGGAAAACTATTTATAGTAGATTTGTATAATAAAATGAAGGAAGACTGCTTACAATGATGAAATAAAAATTAAAATAATTATATAAAAATTATGTACATTGATGAAAATCAATTTACTGAAATTAAAACAAATTAACAGCAAACTAATAGATTAATTTTTAGGAATATTCTTTAAAAAATCATATCCTACTAGCCACAGGATTGCACAAGTATGTTTATACAATCTAATATAAATCAAATAATAATTTCAACTCTTATTATTAGAAAAATATGCTCTAAAAAATTAAAAATATAAAACAAACTCATTGGAGAAAATATGTAAAAAAATATTAGCCATTAAAACACAGATTTTATTAATAAAAATGAGAGTACAACATGATATTTTGATCGAATTCTGTGGAAATTAGGACCATAAATCACTTTAAAATGTCTAAGTTGTAACAAAATTCATACATAGACACCAAGAATGGACTCTTTCGATAAGATTGGAACAACAATGTTTTTTGCAAAAAGTGTACCAATTAGCACTAATATGACGAAATATCAGACCTTCTAACAACACTAATTAATGCAATAAATGAAGAACAATTTTTAAGAAAGAGGCAGAAATTTGATGAGCTCACTTTCTCCTTGTCACTCTTGAATGGATTTTTGTTGCCACCAAAACAGGTAAGCCTTACTACTCTAGAATAAATGAATCATAGGACAAATGACAACTTTCAAAACTTATGCATACCTCTCCTCATTCGCATTTTCCATCCTCCCTCCTGTGCCTTCCGTTTAGTTTTATACCTTCCTTAGATAGTTGGTGGGCAAAACTGTCTCCTATGTAATGATTGTGTTATGTTAAACTTCTCATTTTTTTATTTTATTTGGGAGAAGGAATTTAGAAGGGATCTTTTTAATAAATTAATTTATTAATCTTATAAAGTAGGTTGGTCCACGATTGTGTTAATAAAGTATTTATATTAACCATGTAGCTCCATGTTAAAACATATAAAATCTGACATGATAGAGAATACCACCATCAATGAAAATCGCATGTATAAAGCTAGCTGACATCTATATGTTGGAAAATGTAACTAGGTATGATCTTCATAATTATCATTGTACTTGTATTAATTTATATTTTTTGTAAAAATAAATGAACAAAAAGATATTATTATTAATTTTATTAGTCAAAGCATGTTCTTCATGCTTGTAGGGTTATTTGAGTCAAAAGAAAATTTGTCATGAGTCAAGCAAAACTATTTGAGTCAAAGTCTCATTTGGACTTGTTGTAAGAAAGGAAAAATATTTTATTTTGAGTCAAAAGAGTCTAAAATGTCACAATAAGACCAAGTCGACCCTCCGTGGGAACAATTTGGCCTAGATTCCCAAAGGCACATATTCAACCTCCTATATGTGTATATATAGAAAGCAACTCTACTATTTTGGAGACCATTCATTTACTCATTATCTACATGGATTTTTGTGCCAAAATAAAAAGGAAAACCAACAAAATTGAAGGAGAAAAGAGGTAAAAAGAGAGAGAAGATAAGAAATTTTAGCCCTAATTCTAGGAATATTTTCTGAAAAATTGCAAGCCCAAAATTTTAAGGGCCGAAATCTTAGGAAGTCAAAAAAGGCCAGAGCTAAAACTTTAAAAATTAAGCAGATTTCAATAGTTTGAGCAACATTGACTTTTGTTAATTTTGACCGATTATGAAAACATAAGAGGCCTGACTTGGATCTTGGCACAAAAACCCTCTGCAAGTGCTTGGAGTCGGGGGAATCCACGCTACTGGAGCCGCCGGGAAATCCACACGACTCTAATGAATAAACTAGTGCATAATGAGAAAATAAATATGTTGGTGAATGTGCTCACCAATTACATGGCATCAATTCATCATCCATGACGACATGTTCCACCCATCAATTCATCAAATCTTTCATTTTCACTTATCCAAGGAAGAAGTTAAATTCGGATGAAATCTAAGAAGTTAAATTTAGATTAGATAAAATTTGTTTAAGTGTAAATTCTTTTAACATAGAAGAATTAATATATAACAATAAAATTAATAGCAATTTTACATATTAAAAAATTTTGATTTTTTTTTTTCATTTTTAATAAATTTTAATTTTAATTTTAATGAATTTTAATTTAAAATAAATATAATTTATATAGTATTATTATTAATTTTTTTTATAAATTAAAATAAAATAAAATAAAAAATTATTTAACACTGTATGAGAGGAAAAGATTCCATAAACTCTAAATATGAAGTATGATTGATGTTAATTTTGGAAATTACAAGTTTAATATCATAATATTTGATTTTAATTTTTCATTATAATATGGCTCTGGTGATATTTTAATATAAATATAGATAAATAATATTGAATATATATTTTAATGGTGGAAATTACAAGTTAAATATTATATACTAATTCTATGTAATTTAATATCTAATTATTTTTTTAAATATTAATATAAATTAATATTATTTAACATAAGATAATCATTCTGTCTCTTAGAAAATTGAGATGACTATCTTAAGAAGTTGTATGACTCTCTGGACACCATGAGCACCATCTTAAACACTTGTATTAAGGATGATATTTTTTCTATGGAAGACATTGAGTTTGGGATTAATAAGCTCGCTAATGGGAAAGCAAAAAATATTGAAGGTTACCAAGCTGAGATCTTTAAAATGAGAAAATCTATCCTCATTCTTCATCTCCACAAGCTTCTCAATTTTGCTATAAAGCATGGCCTCCCTAAGCTTTGGACACAAAACCTTATTGTGCCTATCTTCAAAACTGGGGACAAAAGCATTCTCTCTAACTATAGGACCATTATGATTAGCCACATCCTAGCCAAGCTGTATGGGCTCATTCTGGAAAAAAAGCTTAGCCTTTGGCTTCAGAGCCAGGGTAAAAGAGCTAAAGGGAAAGTTGGTTTTCAGAGACATCACTCGACCATCAACCACCTTGTCACCCTTAGAATCATCGCAAAGGAATGTTGTAATAGTAAAACCGATATCTTCTGCTGTTTTGTGGACATTAGAAAAGCTTTCGACACTGTCCCCTGAGATAAGCTCTGGGAGAGGCTTGAAGAGATCATGGTTCCTCCTGAACTGAGGATTGTTATGATCTACCTCTACGAGATTGTCATTGCCAAGATTAAGACCAATGAAGGATGGTCTAAACATATTAAATGTAATATTGGGGTTAAGCAAGGTTGTCCCCTTTCCCCTATCCTTTTTGGTATTTACATCGATAAATTAGAGGAGTGTCTCGAAACTGTGAGCTGCAAAGGCACCGAGCTTGCTGGTATTATCATTACTCTTCTCCTTTATGCTGATGATATCGTTCTTCTTGCAATGAGCCATGATGACCTAAACGAGCAACTTAAGACTCTTCATGTCTACTGCTCCAAGATGGGTATGACTGTAAATACCGACAAGACTAAAGTCATGATCATTAAATCCAAAAAAATTACCCATGGTAGTGTCATCTATGATAACCAATGTCTTGAGCAGGTTTCTTCTTATAAATATTTGGGTATTGACTTTCCTCTTCATCTCAACTAGAATTACAACATCAAGAAAATAATTATTGGAGGTTAGAAAGCTTATCATGAGCTTGAAAAAAATTGTAAGTCAGCTGACCTATACATTTGGAGTAAAAAAAGTTTCCTCTTTGAGACTCTCATCACCCCTGTTATCTTATACGAATGTGACGTTTGGGGGTACGATATATCTAGGAAGTCGTGGAGAAATATTGAGATGATCCAAAAGCAATTCATAACCTATAACCTCAAGATCAAGTGAAATAATCCCTATCCCATCCTCTTGATCGAAGTTGGCTTGTCCCCCATTGAAAGTGCGCCTATGTTTAGATATCTAATGTATAAGAAGAAGCTTCAAAATATGTAATCCAAGAGGCTTCCAAAAATTGCTTCTAACTTTAGTCAAAACTCCCACCTACGCCTCAAGCGCGGGTGGCATGACGATGCTCAGTCTTGCCTTAACCTTTGGGGGATTAAGAAGGAGATCATCATGGGAAGAAAGGACACTATCAAAGAAATTATTACGTCTAGCTTTAAGGACACTATGTGGAACGCTAAGGAGCTGGAAGGTAAAAGGAAGCTAAGGTACTATAAGGATGTGATCAACCCCACCCTTGATAATCAGAATTATCTCTCTATGTTGACTAGCACTAAGAAGAAAATGAACATCGCTAGGATTAGAACTAACTCTCATGAGCTTCGGAGTGAGATCGGGTGGTGGTCTACTCCCAAGATTCCCTGGGACGATAGAATTTGTTAGATTTGTGATACTAAGAAGGTGGAAAATGAAAAGAACTTCCTTTTAAACTGCCCGGCTCTTGCACACATTCGCTCACATTTCCCTATCATCAGTCACACCTCCAATCTTCGTGACTTATTAAGCCAACCCAACTATAGCGATGTTGGAAAGCTGTTTTACCTGCTCCTTGATCACATAAACAAGTTTTTGAAGAATGACAATTATACTCTCTTTTCTCGAGGTCCGATAGACCACATTTGTCACGTCCCCAATTCTTTTTTCCTTAAATTGGTCGGGTGCGGCACCGCCTAAGTTAATAACTTTATCCACCGTTAATTAAATTTACGAACTATGCCTTCAACAATTCATAATAATCACGAATTAACATTATTAATGTGCGGAATCCATCAATAATACAAGAACAATAATAACCCAACAAGAATATAGAAGATATAATCTTTGTTTTATTATGTAGGAGAAATTTTACAATGACCAGGAGCCGCGCTCCACCGGCGTTCATAAACAAAGCGGGCGCCCGCCCGTGCAAGAGCGCACAACGCTCTGCCTCAACCTTAACTGGATATAGAATACAACATACACAAGTTCTTTCGTTGAATGGGCGAGTGCACCCGTGCACGACCCGTGCCCAACCCAAACCAAACTTCCATGTATACCTTGGCGGGTGGGTGCCCTTGCGCACCACCGTTTCACACTACAACCGCGCTGCACAACTCCGTCGCCCGTCTCGGCGGGCACATACCTTATGCGACCTGCGGTAGACTTCGCTCTTCCTTTTGTGCACACTTCCAAATGTGCGAAGGAGAGATGCCAAGAAGTGTTGTCCAAATGATCACATACTCTATGTGTATATACGCTCCAAACATGAACGTCGTCCATCATCCAGCCGACCTCACCATCGTGTAGCCAGCACCCCGAACAGTCATCCAAATGCCCCTCCAACGCGTCGGCCTACCCTTGTTCGCTTTACCCAGCCTACACTATAAAAATGGAGCGCCAACCCATCGCACTATATACTTGCGCTTTGTTGGAGCTCGCATTTCTGTTTTCGTTTAGTTTCGTGATGGAGTGAACGCGCGCGCTCGTCTATCCGTCGCACCGCACAATGCTTGCCCGTGCACGCGCTCTCAGTCGCCCAGTGCTCGCCCATCGCATCACAACGAAGGTCTTACATTCTCCTCCACTTGAAGTCGTTGTCGTCCTCGACAACATAGCATCCTCCAAGCGTCAATATCCATGATGTCAACTCCTCCACATACTACTACCATCATCGCAACATATGTAGAACCACCATCTCCGTCATGTCTCATCTTAGCAACCAACTGTCACCAAGATACTCCATACCAATGTATTTCATACCTCATATGTCCATGATCATCGACCACCTTGTCACAATCTCCCCATGTTGTTCCCCACCATGGAAGGTTGATCCCTCCAACTCAAGCTACATGTCCAACACAACAATGTGTCAAACTCCATCATGTCATCACCACCATGTGAAAAACTGCCCATGATATGTCAACAAGTGCTAACACACCTCAAACATGTGCCAACATCTCATCTCAACAATATGTCATATATCAGAAGTCATCTCTTCCATTATCATCAGCCACCATGTCACAATCTCCACATGCTGCTCCATCGTGGAAGGCTGGTCCCTCCATCTCAAGCTACATGCTCAGTGCAACATATCGTGTCGACCTCATCATGTGTCGTCCTCATGTGAACTGCTGCCATGATACTCCAACACAATGCCAACATATCTCTGTACACTACTAGTCCTTATGTTTGAACTAGTCGGGTGATCAATCCAACTGTCACGCTCAAACCATGAGAATGCACATCCTCATGCCACCATCAGTCGGTTCTCAAAACATCCTGTCACATCCTGAACTCGATCAAGAATCCATCCATATAAGTAAACCATGCTCAGGTCCATGAAGTAGTCCTCATCTCATCTGCAACATGTTGTCCATGATGTTTGGTGTCAATGTGCTACATGAAATTAGCCACATTTATCCCAACATCATCCATATGTGTGTCTCCTCCATATGAAGAGACCATCTCATCAAACTCCAACTCTCGGTATGCCACATCCAAGTCCATGAAGCTACCTCCATCACATCTGCAATGTGTCAACCCTCAAGTCTCCATAGAAACAAGTATCCATCTGCCTCATCTATCCATGTGCTGCCCATGACCATAGATCAATCAGCTCCCATGTGTAAAATATAGTTGAGTCTCGGCTCAACTCATGCCCAAGTGTTGCCACCAAGGCATCATCATCATCGTAACTCCATCACTCCAAAGTGTCTCATATCGATCCTCTACATCAAGTCACTCTTCCAAGTCATTACCATACATGTACTTGAAAGTATGCACCCCATTCTACATCAAAGTCTCTGACCTCAGCTCCTCAATGCATCAGATCCTCTAAGTCCACCATATATGAAGTCCCCAAAAGTCACAATAATCTCATGTCATCATGAGCTCCATAAGTCATCCCCAACCAACACTCTAGCAAGCATACAAGTCTCGGCCCAAAGGTCTCTACAAGATGCCTCAGCGCGCCATGTAGTAAGAATGCCCCATAGTCTGCTCACAACTCCATCCAAGTCCATGGTCTTGTTGCACAAGAGTGTACAACCTCTCCATAGGCTCATAAGTAATAGTCGCCATGTCACACTAGCAAATCCATCTGCACATCATCCCTGCTTTGGCACTCCTCATTGGATGCCCATAAGTGACACCTCTACAAGTGCTCCACATAATGTCCCTTCATAAGACTGCCATGCTTCATGTCTCCAACCTGATGTTCATGACTATGTTGCCCATGTAATCCAACCAAGTAGACCCATCACAACAATCGATCATCCTCATCCAAGTCTTCAATCTTCGGTCTAGTGAACTCGGTCACCCAACCATATCATCATCACATGAGTCTCTCCATCATAGCTCCTCCACCAAAGGTTCCACCAAGATCATCTCTTGGTCTCGGCCATGAAAAGTCCAGCCAAGCAACTCAAGTGTGTGCCCTTCAACCTGTCCATGTGTCATGCCGGGCACTTAGCCAATTCTCCATATGGCTAAAGCATGACCCAATCCTCCACAACGATCATCATGTGCCTCCCTTGTCACGGGCCTTTGTACCTTCTACCATAAGGTCACAAACAACCCCAACAAGTCCTGCAATAATAAAAAATCCTTGCCTCTCCATACAGTGTCTCATCATGAACATCCATGGTAAGATGTTCCCTAGCATTGGCAAACTAGCTTTGCCCTTCCCTGCATACGGTCCACCCACCAAATACTTACTTCATCATCATGAGGCTCTTCCTCATTCATCCATGTTCGCAAACTGCACGATCCTGGTCCAACTTGATCATTCTCAAGCTCGTCCTCCATCATAATCATGTCTGCAACATCTTTGACTATCACGGCTTCCTCTTCCTTGTCTGCACAATCTGCAACTTCACCTTGCTCCATTGTCCATCCAAGTTGAAGAAGTTCGTCTCCAACATTCTTTTCCAAGACTTCAAGTTCCTTTCGAATCCGGGGGTTCTTTTCTTTCAACCTCCTCAACCTGTATAAGGTAAGCAAGAGCTTCCCTTCACATTCTTCCAAACCTGCCATGCCTTGTACTTCGTCTTCCCTGGTTCGTACTTCGTTCGGTCCACAGACGCCCAAACCGTGTATACCTGCCCACACGCAGTCCCACTTGCCCACTTGACAAGTGCCCAAATCGTATGACCAGCACATAGTACCACCTGCCCAACTCTACGACACCCAGTTCCAACACTTACCAGCTTCACCAAGTTCCCTGCAACCTTGAACCGGCCCTTGTTCCACTTGTATGTGAAACTAGCTTCCTTCACCTGCAAGTACCTGCTTCCACTGTCACGAGCAACCTTGCTCAAATATCAACTGTCAAGTGTATATGAACCTGCTTCACCCAGCTTCCTGCAAGACTCCTCTAAGTCTTCAGACTAGCTCTGATATCAACTTCACTTCGGTGAAGTTGTGTAGCAGCTTCAACCTTCAATACCCTGAATCAGCTGCTCTGATACCAACTGTCAAGGTTGGTATCAGCTTTTCGTCAAGCTTCTTCAACCCTGAATCTGCTCTGATACCAACTGTCACGATAGTGCAGTGGGATCAGCACTTCATCATCAACCCGAACACGAGCTCTGATACCAACTTTACTTTGGTGAAGTTGTGTAGCAACTTCAACCTTCAATACCCTGAATCAGCTGCTCTGATACCAACTGTCACGCCCCCAATTCTTTTTTCCTTAAATTGGCCGGGTGCGGCACCGCCTAAGTTAATAACTTTATCCACTGTTAATTAACTTTACGAACTATGCCTTCAACAATTCATAATAATCATGAATTAACATTATTAATGTGCGGAATCCATCAATAATACAAGAACAATAATAACCCAACAAGAATATACAAGATATAATCTTTGTTTTATTATGTAGGAGAAATTTTACAATGACCGAGAGCCGCGCTCCACCGGTGTTCATAAACAAAGTGGGCACCCGCCCGTGCAAGAGCGCACGGCAGTATGCCTCAACCTTAACCGGATATAGAATACAACATACACAAGTTCTTTCGTTGAATGGGCAGGCGCACCCGTGCACGACCCGTGCCCAACACAAACCAAACTTCCGTGTATACCTTGGCGGGTGGGCGCCCTTGTGCACCACCATTTCACACTCTAACCGCGCTGCACAACTCCGTCGCCCGTCTCGGCGGGCACATACCTTATGCGACCTGCGGTAGACTTCGCTCTTCCTTTTGTGCGCACTTCCAAATGTGCGAAGGAGAGATGCCAAGAAGTGTTGTCCAAATGAGCGCATACTCTATGTGTATATACGCTCCAAACATGAGCGTCGTCCATCATCCAGCCGACCTCACCATCGTGTAGCCAGCGCCCCGAACAGTCATCCAAACGCCCCTCCAACACGTCGACCTACCCTTGTTCGCTTTGCCCAGCCTACACTATAAAAACGGAGCGCCAACCCATCGCACTATATACTTGCGCTTTGTTGGAGCTCGCATTTCTGTTTTCGTTTAGTTTCGCGATGGAGTGAACGCGCGCGCTCGTCTATCCGTCGCACCGCACAATGCTTGCCCGTGCACGCGCTCTCGGTCGCCCGGCGCTCGCCCATCGCATCACAACGAAGATCTTACAACATTGGTCGTAGTGGATGTTAATCATCATCATCATTATCATCATTTTATAAATATGAAAAACATATTTTATTTTAAAAATAATATTAGAGTATTAAAGATGAAAAATATTTTCTTTTGAATTGTTTAATTCTTACATCCATTTTAACTTTCAATTTTTTTTGCTACACTACCAAATTTCTTAACTAAAATTAAAAAAAAAATTAATTAATCTCTTATCTTTTTTACTCATAAACCATATTGATTTTAGTAAATATTAATAATTATCATTATTATATTTTAAATTTTTTTAATAAATAAAATGATATATGATTCACAAATGGTACCTATTGAAAACAATAATAACAAATCCACAAAGTGGAAGGTACATATGGAAAACAATAATAACAAATTCATCAAATGGAAGCTTAGGATGAAAGAGCAAACATTCATTTTGTCGGTGTCTTCCTCCCCACGCCAAGAGAAATTCAAGCATCCAATCCATACCAAAAACCGAATGTTGTCCTTTTTTTACCCTTTCGCGAAGGGAGAACGAAGTTTCGATGATGCTTTTTATTATAGTTTTTGGATCACAAAGACTATAAGATTTTTAATACTTTATACCTTTTTCCAAAAGTTTGTAAAAGGTTATATATATATATATTAAAATGCAGATCAAAATTTTTAATACTTTATTACTTTTTAAAGTTGGTAAAAGGTTATATATATATATATATATATATATATTAAAATGCAGATTTTTTATATTATGTTTGGTTTAAATTTCATGATTTGATTAATTTATTAGATAGATTTGTTAATTAATAAATTTAATTATAAATATAAATATTCAAAAAATTATATCATTTATATTATTTTGTTGTTTTTAGAAAATATATTACTATTAATATATATAGATGTATTAAAATGTAACAATTGAGGTGTATACAAGTTTACTTGTGTAGTTCAGTTCATATTAATTTATGAGATTAAATCTTATGGGGAAGAGTTGAGAGTGGAAGTCATTTATGTGGGTTGCAATGTCTTAAGGGGCATTTAAGCTCGATTGAGTTTTGCATAATCTTAGTGACAACAACCCTTTATTGGGCAAAGCATTCTTCAATCCGACATGTGGGTTGGCTCTAGCCTAAGCTCAGCCTAGAATTGGGAAAAAAATATAGAGTGCATAACAATGTATTAAATAATTTTAAGAAGTGACTCCATGTTTACCACCTTATCACCTATTTAGAAAAAAATAAATGATGAATGAGACACATATTATTCAAGCAAACACTTTCAGATAACCTCTTGTAATGGGAGACATAGTGATTTCTTCTAAAGTGTGATATGTTCATCCCTCTAGAAAAGATAAAGCTACCTATTCATCCACTTTTTATTTTCTCTTAGTTGTTCAACTTAATGGTTGGGGAGGATGCATATGTATAAAACTTGAAGAAATGACGTAAAGGGGAGGATGCTTACATGCATAGCTTCAAGATATAAATGGAAGGGGACAATGCATACATGTATAGCTTGAAAATATGAACAAAAGGGGATGATGCATATATGTAGATATTGAAGATCCAAACAAAAGGGAAGGATACATACTTGTAGAGGCAAAAAGCCTAATACTTAAAAGGGGAGGATGCTTACATGCATAGCTCAAAGATCTAAATGGAAGGGGACAATGCATACATGCATAGCTTTAAAATATGAACAAAAGGGGATGATGCATATGTGCAGAGATTGAAGATCCAGACAAGAGGGAAGGTTACATACTTCTAGAGGCAAAAATCCTAATACTTAAAAGGGGAGGATGCTTACATGCATAGTGCAAAGATCTTAATGGAAGGGGACAATGCATACATGCATAACTTGAAAATATGAACAAAAGGGGATGATGCATATTTTTAGAGATTGAAGATCCAAACAAAAGGGAATGATACATACTTGTAGAGGCAAAAAATCTAACACTCAATTATGAATAGGTAGATTATGATTAATTTCTAATTTCTAATTTAAAATTATGGATTTCTCCTTATCCTGCTTTGATTTACTCCATGTTTAAATTCATTGTGAAATTTCTGTTGCATAATGACATTTCCAAGGATCACTCTACTGGAACAAATTTCCCATTTTGCACTAGTTTCCCTTAGTTTTAGAAAAACCTCTTTTTACATATGCATGATTTCCATTGTTTGAGTGATCAAAATATACATGTCAATATTTCTAAAGACATGTTGATATTTCAATGCACAGAGTGTTTTCACACTTTCTTATTGAAGGCTTATTTGATTTATGAAATTTAGGACATAAAACAAAGTGTGTCCCTATTGATTATTTATTTGATCTATGAATTTATGGCATAAATTAAAAGTGTTAATGAAAGACTTACTATAAATTTTATGTTTTCTTCCATGTTTTGATTTGTCTATTATTCTTATCGTTATTTAATTTGGTAAGAATGATGTTTGCACAATTTACCCATTATTATGTCACTGCTAGTGACATCTAGTGGCAATGTTGGGCCAATTTTACCTCTCGCACCGCTTGATTTTCCTCATTTTATAAGGTTGAATTTAGATTCAAATGGATTTTTGGGAGCTGACGTAGGCTCGCCAACAGCACCAGGGCTACAGAGCCCGAGGCTATACATCAATTCTGAAGGCGTGAGGTTCGAAAGTATTCACCTGGGTGGTGTTTAATGACCCTCGTCCTATAATATCTGCCTCTGATTGTATTTTCATAATCATCCTTGAGGTGAGTAAAGAGGTCATTTGAATCCACTTGTTCTTACTCGTCATAAAATTTTCCCTTGCCTCCCCGCCTGTACCTGTCAAGGGCCTCAACTTTCTCACAAGAAGAAAATTAATTTAAATACTTTATAAGCATAATCATAATGAGTACATTTACACATGAAAAACCAAGGGAATGAATTTATCATTAATGAATGTATAAACCAACCGGGGATGGGACTACCACGTTCCACCCGACCATAGATTGGCTGAGCCAAATCTCTCTTCAGCCAATCACCCCATGCCATATTCCAAGCATGAACGTGGGACTTATAACCAAGAAAAAAGAACCAAAGAAGCATGGATGCTACCAGAGCTCTCCACCTACATCATGAGGAATTTTAGTGCCTCCTAGTCTCTCATGCTTTACCGTAATCCACAGTCCAATGCAAGGATCACTAGGCCCTATACCGAGACTCACTCTCTAGGCTTTACCGTACATCCCATCCCAGGAATACTAGTCCCAACGAAGAGAAATCCACCTCTTGGCTTTACCGTATATCCCACCATTCATCGGCAAGGATTCATAGGCCCACTGAGGCACACAATCTTGGGTTTACCACAACCATAGTATGGCTCAGGGGTTACTAGGCTAGTGGCTTTATCGTGATCCACAGTTCGGTTCAGGGACCACTAGGCCATGTGTTTGTCATTTAGGATATCCACCTCACTCAGCTTGAAATCCATCTAACAATCTAGCCCAATCGAAGTATGAGAACCCATCTCATCAAGGCTATCTAGAAATGGGAAGGCTAGGCTGAAAACACTATCACACCTTGAAAAACCCATGCCATGACAGAAAATAACCACATGCAATACCATGCATTCCAAATCTAGCAAGGCAATCACACATGAAAATAAATACCTACAAAGAATCTTGTTGTAGCTTCTTGATCTTGCTCTTCCTTGCTTGCTCCTTCGTTCCTCTTTACTTCTTTGCCTTTCTTGCTCCAATGCAAAAGTGCTCCAAGAAACTCTAAGCGTCCAAGAGTATGAGAGAGAGAGATAGAGAATAATGAGAGAGCTCCAAAACTGAACTAACAAAAGGTTACAAGCTGGTCCTCAGAAGCCTTTTTATTAATTAGGTCTATATTTTCTTCATTTTCCATTATTTTCCTTCATTTTCCTCCTCACATGCAACTTGTGACATTTCACCTTCCTTTTCTCCTAATTTCCATTATTTTCATAATTAAATGTACCAAAAATGCCATTTTTCCTTTCCAAAGCCTTAGCCATTGCCTTTTCCAATTTCCTTAGCCATAATAAACCAATGAACACCCACACTAGGATGTCTTGCCCAACATTCATCTTGGAATAAGTGTCCCATCAACCGTGGTTATTATTTTTCCTTTATTAACTTTTATTACATGAAATTTGCACCAGGGTTGTTACACTCCACACCCCATGGCGCCAAGAACATGCAATACACAAAACAACCACCCACTGTGAGCCAAAAATATGCACCTCCCCTGAAGTGACCACCCATAAGCCCCACTAACTAGAGCCTGAGATTGTCACTCCAATGGCTCCACCCAACAACTCAGAAGCCTGTAAATGGACTGAAGAGGACTGCTACTACTCGCCCATTCTAGAAAAAACTAGTTCCCACTCAACCCAGATTGAAATTGCGCAAGATGAAACAAAAATAATAGAATACCACCCTAAACAAACAATCGTGCCATGATTTCCTTGAACACTCACAGTGACGAAGCCCAATTCGGAAATTAACAATGACGCACACTCGAAATCAAGGGAGGAAATACTGATGGCGATGTCATCCCCTCGACTGAACAGGGCAACCTTTGCAACTCCCACTTCTTCCCACAATGCTCACACCACAGACACAAATATTCACACATATGCAGAATGCCCAATGAACACCCATACCACCCTCCATAACGTTCAAACACTCACCACCACCCTTGAGACCCTAGGCGACATGAAACCTCACACGCCGGAATTTTCTCTCTCCCATACTTAAGGTGTTATGGGAGGGCAGGGAGGCTAGCCCGCCCACTTGAGGCCACATGCCTAATATGAATGCCCACGCATTCCCTTAGGAATGCCATCCTCTCTGCTTCTCACCCCAATTGGGGAGGCCTCTTCCAAGGAGACAATCCTACTGAGATCCTCAAGAGTTTCATCCTACAGGGGTGGAGGCCAGTCCCTAATGATTTCTTGGTCCAGATGATCACTGCCCCAATTTGCTAAATTGTCTTCCACTTTATTTCCCTCTCAGTCAACATGCTCGGTGATTACATATTCGAAAGAAGATAACCTCGAGAGAATATGTTCACAGATAAGTTCTAGCCTCCAACTCTTAATCACCTAGTCTGGGGGGGACCCATTTATCAATTTATGCAGCATGGCTATCGCTATTTGAGAATCTCCCATGACCTGCAACTTAGTTACCCCCAGTTTCGCTGCAACTTGTAACCGTTTTTCCAATCCCAGAAACTTGGCCACGTTGTTGATGGTGTTGCCACATGAGGCTACATAAACTTTCACTGCTTTCCCTTTGTCATTCCGGAGTAATCCCGCGAGGCTAGCCGGACCTGGGTTTCCCTTGGAGGCTCCATCGAAGTTCAATTTGAGGAAGCCCCATGGCGGGAAACTGAAATAATTGCCAGAGTGGACTTTCATTAAACTTGGCCCTGCAAGACTAGAGGTGGAAGAGTTCGGGTTAATATCTAGTGAGAGAAATATTTCCCTTTCCCTGTCTTCCGCCTTCCAATCCTCATTCGACCAACGAGAGATTAAAATAGTTTCCTTGATGTTTCTCATCATCGTTTTCCTGACTTGGTCAATCTGGATGCTCTCTGAGTGGAATATTGCCCTATTTCTAGTTTTCCAAATGTTCTAGAGGACAAATACCTATGAGATACACCATGCTATGTTAACAATGGGTTTCCTGAAGAGTTTTCATCGCCATTGTTCTAATGATTCCTTCAGACTACTGTCCTATCGGTCACTTACCCCGAACATTGAAGCATGCCAATCCCAAATCTCATGAGATTTGGAACAAAAGTTTAGTAAGTGGTCCATTGATTCCTCCTCTCTTGTGCACAAGGGGCACTGGGAGGGGCCATAAAATCCTTTTTTTCTGATTTAATCCCACGTAAGGAGCTATCCAAGCTCGATAAGCCAAAGAAAAAATGAAATCTTGGGCCACAACTTTGAGTACCAAATCCATTTCCATAATGGGTCAGGAACCCGGTTAGATGAGGCAGAAAGAATCGAATAAAATTCTTTAAGAGAGAACATACCTTTTGTAAGGTTCACCACAGAGCTTGTTTGGTTTTCCATTATTCATAAGAGGACGCTGATGCAGGATCAGGGTGAGGAATTCCCAATCTAGGGGTGGGTCCCGCACTAGCCAATGATTCAGAGACTTACAAACTCTCCACTTTGTCAATGCATTGGAGTCTTTCCAAAAGTCTCTAACTTTCTCTGTACCCAGATGGGTGGTAAAGGTTTGAATATTGCATAGAATTTCCTCCAAATTATGTCTGGGGTGCTGCATCTATGCCTCCTCCCAAAATCTAGCTTTACTACCATTTCTGGTCTCCCAGAAACCATGGTCCTCAATCAGTGCCCAATTGTCTTTGGCCCTATTCCAGATGGAGGATCCACTTGACAAGTTGATATGAGATTTTAGGGGGGTCCTGCCAAGCATCCGTGCCATATTTAAAGGACCACACTAGCTTCTAGATCTCTTGTTTGTCTTGCAACCACCGCCACTAGACCTTAACGCTGGGAGTTTGGGACAAAATTTTCAGATCCTTTAGACCAAGTCCATCATACACCTTTAGTATGCATAATTTTTCCAATGCTACCAGGGCCCATTTTCAACTGATCTGTGGACCAGTCCACAGGAAATTCCAGAATTTTGCTTTGATATCTTTGTATATACTACGTGGAGCCAGAAGGGCAGAGAGCTAATAAATGAGGATAGCTTGGAGAACAACTTTGAGAAGAACTAACTGCCCAGGAGAATATAAGACTTGCAAGGTCCAACTGGAGAGCTTTCGGTCAATACATCTTAACAGATCCTTTCAATGCGATACTTTCAAAGAGTTATCCACCAAAGAGACTCCGAGATAAGTGCTTAGAAGAGATCCAATTTTGAAACCAAGAGAATGAGCCAGGTGACTTTGCACATGAGGGCAAGTGTTGATAAAGAAAATATCAGATTTTTCCCCATTGATCAATGTCCTAAATGCTTGTTGAAAGTCCTCCATAATAGATCCATATTTTTTGGCTTCCCTTAGGGTTGGCTTTCCAAACAACATGTTGTCGTCAACAAATTGTTCGTGAGTGATTGGAGGTGCTGCCCGAGAGAGTTTTAGCGCTCGAAGGGATTGGGACTCCACCACTTCCTTTATAAGTCTGCTCAAGCCTTCTGCTGCAATGATGGAAAGTAAGGGGGAGATATGGTTCCCCTGTCTCAAACCCCAAAATCCTCTAAAGGGGCATAAAGGAACCCCGTTCATGATAATGGAGTAAAAAGGGGTTTCATTCATGGACCTAACCCAGTTAATCCACAAGGAGGAGAATCCAAAAGCTTCTAGGATTAACAAAAGATAGCTCCAATTCAGGTGATCATAAGCTTTTGATATATATAATTTAATCAACATGCCTTGGGATTTTTAAGTGGACAAGGAGTGAACGGCTTGGTGCGCAACCAGGATGCCATCCATTATCTGACGACCCTCCACAAAACCTGACTGCTCTAGCTTTATGATCTCTTTTAGGAGAGTCTTTAGCCATCAGACTAGAATACTTGAGATAATTTTGTATATCATGTTGCACGGGGCGATAGGACAGAACACCCTGGGATCCATGGACGCACCTTTGTTTGGGATAAGTGTGATAAATGTAGCAGTGAGCCCCAACCAGATCTTTTGAGAGTGACGTGAGTCTTCTCCCAACGCATGGATTTCTAGACCGTAGAAGTGCCAACCTACTTTGAAGGAATTAGAAGTGAACCCATCCAGGCTTGGAGCCTTGTTCAAGGGGAGAGCCCAGAGTACTTCCTCCACTTCAGCGTAGGAAACCTCTCACATGAGGGCCTCATTCTGATCCTCTGAGATTAATTTCATGATGCATTGCTTGATGTGATCCATGGAATCACTTATGTCGATGACCGACTTCATAAACAGGTTTTGAAAATACCCAATCAACTCGTCCGTTATCTCCTTGTGCTACACAAGTCTCCTTCCATGAGATCTATGAGAGAAAATATCTGGTTGAACTATCTATGTTTAATCATATTTCTATGAAATAATTTTTTCCCCACCTTGAGCCATTGAACCTTGGATTTTTCATCCACAGGATTTCCTCCTGCTTTTGTCGTTGTTCAAGGTCATTTAGAAACTCCCCCTCTTGGGAAGCCAGGTCCTTCGAGCACCTTTCTTGAATGATTCGTTGTTGGATTGACCACATGGAGTTTTACAACCTTGTTTTTTCCTGATCTATATTACCAAATTCTAGGCAATTTGTTGTGGGGAAAAATGCCTATGCAGGACGATCCTATCCACCTAAGGTGTGACAGTGCCTTAGCAACAAACAGAAACATCTATTCTAGTATTCTTCCTTTATGAATTAAGAATGAAGAGAGATGGATGGACTAACCGGTGTCTTCCGTTTGTCCCTCGATCCGGTTTCTCTTCTCTTTGGGAGTTCCCAGCTACTTGCCTTCTCGCTCGCCCAGCTTCAAGAGGTTTCTGCAAGATCACAAGAAGAGAAAACTACACAAAGACATAGATTCATATTCATAACTAGTTCAGGATTAGAAATAAACTAAACATACTAATGCAATCATACATCAAAGATACACCAGTATATAGGAGAAACCAAGATAGCTTTATTGATGAATAACAAGGTTCAGGAAGAGATACAACCCAGAGGGCTCCAATCCATCATCTCCTTCCCAACAAATGAAATTCCTATCTTCACCTTCCCTCAAAGCATTAAGCACCCAATGATTCCAATCTCAAACCAACAACAATTCTTTGCAATAACAAAATTCCAGCCTCTAGATCTCATGGAGGAGAGATCCATATATAGATGTTTGGAGAGAGGATGAGTCTGCTTGAGATCTGACTAGTGTCCTCTCCCTCTATTAGTTCATGATTCCACTTGGAGGTTCTTGCTTCCACTTGGAGATTGGGAACCTCTTACTCATCACTAGTCGAATTCACTGAGGCAAGTGTCATTGAGGAAGATTTTGGAAGCTTCCTGGGTCTTGACACCTCTTGGAATGAACTTTCCATTTGTCAATTCCCGCTCAGCGCACCCTGGTAGTGTTTCTACCTGCGTTGCAGTGCAGGTAGCCAGTGTTGACTTTGCATTTCAGCACAGACAGCTAGTGAAGCCACTGAATTGATCCTGAATTGACTTGTTTTTGAGCAGTTTCTGGTGGAGAACTTCTGTGAATTGCTGTGGTTTGTTAGCCTTGTTCCCCTAGGGGTAGGAACAACATGTTTAGGGACTTTGGATCCCTTACATTATGGACATTTCATGCTCAATGCTGTAAGGCACAAAAATGTCTATAAAAGTTGCCCCCTAAAGTATGAGGTCTTTTATCGGGTGAAATGCTTTATCAGGAGGATCCGAAGTTCATTCATTGCTGGGAGGAGACCTGTAATAAGATACAATACAATACATTATTTTTCATACTACTTTCATGATCTAGCTGAGGCGGGCATTCCCATGCTCAGCTTTATAAATTCATTTTCTTGTACATAGAACAGACAATCGTCTGATGGTAGACCGATAATTTTGATGAAATTATCATCCTTTGGGTAGGATGATTATCTGCTGCAATGATGTACATGTCAATGTCTTTATCTTTCCTGAATATATATCGCAGCCCGGATGGATGAAACTAGATCCGGGGTCTTCAAACGCGTTCGATCTTCACTCTACGTACAATTCGATCCATGTGAGAAATGTTCTGAAGTCGAACATGGAAAGACATTGCTTGATTACCGGTCAATGAGGTAAACCGTTAACAAGCGCGAGAGGAATCACCGATAATGATAATGACCCTCAAGGTACTGCAGTACAATTCACGTGGTGTGAATAAAGGACTTGGCGTCGAACACCACGCAAAATCTTTCGGTCGAAGGTCATTGATGTATACCTGTCGCCGGAAGTGAGAAACTTGCCATTGAGGCATGCAAGCTTCAAAGTACTGAAGGGGTTGTTCCTAGATCAACTTCTTGGATAATGAGCTGATGTCGACAAGAAGCGATCCGTCAAAGGAGGGCCTTAATGAATCCCACATCAATGACACGGAACGAAGCTAATGATTTTGATGGAGGTGAAAACGATCTGTGACATATGATTCAGGGTGGCGGTCATGAAAGGATGAAGGATAATGTACGACAGTGGATGGGACACGGTTGACTTTTCTAAACGACTTCTCTTGAACATATGGCGACACTGATGCGATGGATTGGTAGCATTACCCCAAATATGGATGGTATGGCGAGAACATGGTGATGTGACCGGTGAATGAAACAACCCAACCCGATTGTGGTACGGAGGAAACGTGTCATGTTCAAGAGCGACTTGCTACCATCAAAGTTTTCTTGAGTTTCTCCCAATTTTTCCCCAGTCATTGCTGACCAGTACCTCTTTATTTTTGTCAAGCTTGAGGAGGATAACATATGCTTGTTCTATAACCTGCCCTTCGGGCAAGCCCATCGCTATATTTTAACGAGCCTAGCGATAGTGAAACTCGTTCTCGTCTAAAGACAAGTTTGTCACTATTTAATGATTTGAACGAGTCTAACGACAAAGATAACTCGGTCCTTTTCATTTTTAGAGAGTCTGAAAAGGTACATAAAGTTAACTCCAAAAGTCCTTTTTCGTCATCTAATCCCTTAAGTCCAGAAAAGTATAAAACTATACAGAAGGGATGAATTTTCGATATCTTTAACGAGCCGAATAAAACAAGCGCTCGATCTTTTTGTGCAATAATCCCTCAGGTCCAAAAAGATTAAAATCTAGAGGAGGGATAGCACTTCCTATCCCTTTAACGAGCTGGAAGGCCAAGGACTCGGCAATCTTTTCATATTTTACGAGTCAGATGAAAAGAGCTTAAAGGAGACTCGTCTTTTGAGGAACGAGTGATAAAATGGGTTAGCAGTTGATTCCAGGTACAGGTTGGAATTTCCCAATCACGGCAGTGTCACAAGGATGGCTAGTGAAATCACTCTTCGCAGCTGTTCCTCAAAATGGGTAAACAAACATATGGAGGTGAACAATCGGCCAATGGAAAAGTGGAGGTGACGGGCAAACATGACCAAGGCTTTAACGGCTGATGATATTACATTCACTGTGGTTATTTACCGAGATAGTTCATTTTTTAACGAGCTTAAACACGGGTGGAAACATTTGCTCGGTCTTATGTTTATTTTTTAACGAGCATGAACTATGTGCTAAAACTGCTCGGATCTTGCGTTTATTTTTTAACGAGCATGAACTGTGTGCTAAAACTGCTCGATTACCCAGTCATATGATCAGAATGTCTCATTAAGATTCTATTTTTTATGGAGCTTCATCTTACAAAGCTATGCCCTGCATCCTTTCGTTATGCAAGTTCGGAAACGGCTAATCCTACGAGTTTAAAGGGTTAGACCTACAGGTTTAAAGGGAGGACCTAAAAATTTAAAAAATAAATAGTCGCCCCTTGCCTGCACTCTGAAAGGTTTGCATGCCCCTAGGTATAAAATAGAGTTTCAAGGTTACCCCTACTTTAGTTCGGAAAAACAATTGTTTTACCGAGAGAGGCCTACCTCTTTTAGGTTACCCAAAGATTGCTCCATTCGCGGCCACGAATAGAACACTTCCTCGGCGATGTCTATCGAAATAGACAACGGTGAGCGATGATGCCCGCCAACTCACATAACTTTGACAAAAGAATCTTATTCTAGAACAACCCCTCTTCCACTCACGGACGGGGTACAAACTAGTCATATTCTCCCGCGGAAACCTACCCTATGCCCAAAGTTTTCCTGCGGAAGCAGACCAGAACGCATGCCCCCTGGGTTCCGGTCATATCCTCCCGGATTACTCGCGCTCATTAGGAGGACGGACCGTGGGTTGAGACATTTCTTGCGTGAAGAGACCATTTAGGGATGGTATATGACTATTTGCGATGCGTGATCCGGGAAATGAAAGCTGGTCCACGAGCTTGACCACTCTTCCTTCGTGCGGAAAACACATCACTCTAAAGAGTTAGGAGACGATGGCTCCCATGCAATATATATAGTCTCGTCCAAGGAGTAGGTTATAATCCAAGGGTCCTTGAACGACCATCACGTTCATTTGAACGGTCTTCCCTTTCAATGTTATGGGCACATTGGGGAGGATCCCTAAAGGTCGACTGGTTCCTTTATAAAAGCCTGATAGATTTCTCATTTCAGGCAAAAGCGCTGGCGAACCAAGTGCTTTCTAAGCAATAGAGGAAAGGATACTCACAGATGCCCCCTCATCAATGATAGTGCCATCCATTACCATTCTGTATATTTGAACGATAATCCTGAATGGTATGCTCGCTGGCAAACGAGGTCTGCCTAGTTGGTTCTAGTCGAACGAGACAACTAGGTTGCTTGGTGGTGGGACCGAATAGATGGCCGGGTATGACTCCGATGAAGTTCCTTCCTGCGACAAAGGAATGGGCATATTGCCCCCTTGTTCGTCGGAGTCTGTGTTGATGAAGAAAATTTGGACGGTGTCGTCTTTATTCTCCTCTGTGATGGTATCATTCGAAGATAGAGCCTCTAAAGGCAAAACCGGGTCAACTGCCGCCTCAACCTTTTGACTTTCGACAGGTATGGATTTAGACGGTTCATCTTCAATGATAGGTGCTTCGGCTGACCACCTGGGTGGGCCAGCCGGGTTCTCAACTAGTGAAGGACTTGGCAGGAGTTTTTGATATCCAGGAGGAAGTTGCACTGGTAAAATCGGGCGGTCTTCCAAAACTCTTTTAGCCTCGTCTAAGAAGGGACAACGGTGGATGGCATGGTCGCCTTCGCACAGTTTGCAGGGAAATCTAGCTTTCCCTCTCTGTCCTGTGACTTCACTTTCACTAGTTGACGGTGAGCTGTCAACATGGCTATCAGAGGTTGACGCCACCGAATTGTGCAAACGGGGAGACCAGTCCCTTAGTATCCGAGGGATGCAGGGACAATCTCTGTGGAAGTGGTCTCCCTTGCATATGACACATGGCGATTTAGGCCTAGTCAGTGCTGTGTGTGGATTTTTGTCAGACGCCACTGGTTTGCCCCTAGTCGCTTTTGGCTCCTTCTTCTTCTTCTCTTTCTTCTTCTTTTCCTTCTTCTCGTTAGGAACTTGGTTTTTTTTTTACCAGTTCCGTCAAGCGAAGAGGAAGGAGGAGAGGAAGAATTAGATGAAGTAGAAGGCTGGTGGGTAACTCTGGTCTGGTCTAACTGTTGATTCGACTGTTTAGGAATAGTGGTGTTTTGAACAACATTGGTTGAGAAGAGCCAGACCGGCAGGCCGATTGTCAGTCCTGGAAGCGATAATGTGGCCATGTGGGGCGCTCCAACATCTCCCCAAGAGGAGAAGGGACTAGGATTTCCACCAAGGGGAATTCCTTGGTTGGTGTGCTCCATTTTCTCAACCTAAAGATCAACGCAGGAATAGGGGTGATTGTTCCTTTTAAAATAAATTTTAACGACGCTTTAGACACAACTTGCTTTTTCAATTTTAAAGAGTCGAGAAAAAGCTAAAGATGACTCTAGTCTCCTTCGATGTTTTAACGAGCCCGAAGTGACAAATGCTCGGATGGAATTTTTCCGTTATAGAGTCTGAAAAAGGCCAAAAGGAACTGCTCTGGAGATTTAGGTAGAGGGTGTGCCAAACTTTTCGCAAAACCGCAGAATACGTTTTAAGGTACGGGCAGTCGATCTTCCTGAATGCTGTGTTCAGTGCATTGCGATCAGTAGGGCGGCCGACACGGCTTCCTAAGGATAAAGGTTTTATCCCTATAGGGGTCTCCCAATATATACGCGACGGTACGTGGGAGCACAATCCGTACTGGCGCTATCGTCCCTCAGGAGGAATCACCCACCATCAACGAGATCGACAGTCACTAGGCTTTACGACGCCGGAACACATCTCTAGCCTAGACCTCTATGTTGTGCGTTATGTTGCAAAGCGTTGTTAAGTTCATTCAATTTATTTTAGGTTGATCTTTTTAGAAGTTTGCCTTTTGAGGTTCACCACGAGATGTATGATACCATTCCTAAATGCAGTCTAAAGATGATAAGCAAGCTTTATATCTTTTCAACTTATGAAAATCCTAGCTACAAAGGGAAAAGAAAGACACCATCTTTTCTCAAAGAGCAATCAACACACTCTAATGCACTTTTCCTAAATCAAACATGCAAACTATCAAGATGCAAATGCACAATGCAGGTGTTTGTTTTCCGCTTTCTTAGTATTGATGCGTACAAAGAAAGCTTTTTGTACAACTTTGAATTTGCTTTTAAATGACAAATACAAACAAGTTTACTTTTTCGAAATCAGAGAGGGTAGAAGAGATTACAACACTTAACGATTTCCGAAATGAATACTTGTTTCGACACTTAAAAGAGACAAACTCAAACCGAATGCAAAAGTAAATGTATAATCAACTGTAAACAACCAATGAACTCTCTCCTAAGATCACAATCAACATATTTGAATCAATGGCTACAGGATGACTATTTAACTCTTGCAAAGGAAAACTGTAAATGACGCCACAAACACATAAAAACACTCACAGTATTTTCGTACAAAAGGAGGCGGAATCTAAGCAGAGAAAAGGGGCTATCAGACAGGTACCTATGCTGGTTACAGGCTGCAAAAAACAGAGATCAAAACAAGGCAAAACAGAGCAGAGAACCCCAGCTGCACAAGGCCTAACTGGATCAGCGCACCCTCAACACAGGGGTTTTGACATTCAGCGCAGGTAGCCTTCACGGGACCTACGTTGAAATGCAGAACCTCTTCACAGGGTCTGCGCTGAAGGAGAAACGAGAGTTTCTCACTGGGTTCTGGGTCACAGTTTGCTATTTAATCCACATTTTCAGGCCAAATCAAAGCAACAAGCAAGGTACAATCAAAGGGATGCTTTGAGGAAGGGCTAAGATCTATCACAAAGGATCATCAAATCATTTGTGAGTCCATTGTTCAGATCATAGACAAATCCAGTGATTGGATCAAAGCAGCAGCTGTCTACTTTGCATCTGAGAATAGCAGATGCAGTTCGATTGTTGCTGTTGAGTCTATGAAACAAACAATGGTAGAAACACAAATGAAATGACTAAACAGATGTCCCCAGCAGAGTCGCCAATTTGTTGTGGGGAAAAATGCCTATGCAGGACGATCCTATCCACCTAAGGTGTGACAGTGCCTTAGCAACAAACAGAAACAGCTATTCTAGTATTCTTCCTTTATGAATTAAGAATGAAGAGAGATGGATGGACTAACTGGTGTCTTCCGTTTGTCCCTCAATCCGGTTTCTCTTCTCTTTGGGAGTTCCCAGCTACTTGCCTTCTCGCTCGCCCAGCTTCAAGAGGTTTCTGCAAGATCACAAGAAGAGAACACTACACAAAGACATAGATTCATATTCATAACTAGTTCAGGATTAGAAATAAACTAAACATACTAATGCAATCATACATCAAAGATACACCAGTATATAGGAGAAACCAAGATAGCTTTATTGATGAATAACAAGGTTCAGGAAGAGATACAACCCAGAGGGCTCCAATCCAACATCTCCTTCCAAGCAAATGAAATTCCTATCTTCACCTTCCCTCAAAGCATTAAGCACCCAATGATTCTAATCTCAAACCAACATCAATTCTTTGCAATAACAAAATTCCAGCCTCTAGATCTCATGGAGGAGAGATCCATATATAGATGTTTGGAGAGAGGATGAGTCAGCTTGAGATCTGACTAGTGTCCTCTCCCTCTGTCAGTTCTTGATTCCACTTGGAGGTTCTTGCTTCCACTTGGAGATTGGGAACCTCTTACTCATCACTAGTCGAATTCACTGAGGCAAGTGTCATTGAGGAAGATTTTGGAAGCTTCCTGGGTCTTGACACCTCTTGGAATGAACTTGCCATTTGTCAATTCCCGCTCAGCGCACCCTGGTAGTGCTTCTACCTGCGTTGCAGTGTAGGTAGCCAGTGTTGACTTTGCATTTCAGCGCAGACAGCTAGTGGAGCCACTGAATTGATCCTGAATTGACTTGTTTTTGAGCAGTTTCTGGTGGAGAACTTCTGTGAATTGCTGTGGTTTGTTAGCCTTGTTCCCCTAGGGGTAGGAACAACATGTTTAGGGACTTTGGATCCCTTAGATTATGGACATTTCATGCTCAATGCTGTAAGGCACAAAAATGTCTATAACACAATTCCATTCCTTGATTTTCCCTTTTAGTTCCTTCAGTTTGAGTTGTGAAGTTTCCTTTAAATTCCTTCCTCTTACTCTAATTTATTTCCACAATTCTTCCATTTTAGTCATGAAATCCAGCCTATCCAACCAAAAGGACTCGAATCAGAAAGGATGATTACGAGGGGCCATTCATAAATCAATCTCCAAACAAATAGGCCAGTGATCTGATCCAAGATAGGGGAGGATTGAGGCTTGGAAAAAGAGATCATGCTGAAGAATATCATCAAAAAGGAGAAAATGATCCAGTTGCGAAGCAATATAGTGCTTAATTCCCCGCCGATTGTTCCATGTGTAGGTTCCATTCACAAAGTTTGCGTCCTTAATGCCCAAATCTTGGATTGTCTCTTGGAAAGATAAGGAGATTTGGTCCAGCCTTCTGAATCCTCCCTTCTTTTCTTCGAGGTCCTTGATCAAGTTGAAATCACCACTAGAATCCAACTAGCACTGCCCAACAGATCTTTTAGGTACCTCAAGTTTCCTAAGAAACCCATCTTTGCCCCTGGCAGCGTCAGGCCATAAACGTCAGTAAGTCATATTTTGTTAGCAGAGCTGATGCATTCAAACTGACCTCAAAGGGCATTGTGGGAGGCCATCTAGTTCTGAAAGGAAATAAATATGGAATCCAGAGGATTCCCAGATCGCCAACACAACCCCTTGCATCTAATGCCAAAAATTCCACCGTGGGCTAGGTTTTTCTTGTGATTTCACTAAGATTTTCCCATGTTACTTTTGTTTCCTGAAGTATGATGATATCTGGTTTTTGTTTCTAGATCTGATCTTCAAAGTAACTCAACTTACCCTTAGAGTTGAGTCCTCTTATGTTCCAAGAGACTAACTTCATTGAGGAAGGGATGGGATAGAGCGTTGGTAGTACTCTATCAGGATGTTGGCCTATCCTAAGTTGACTAAGATCGCCCCTACTTCCTGAATCACCTCGCTAGTGAGTTGCCTCCCTTTCTTCCTAGAATTCGACCCAGATTTCACCCTTCTGCTAGATGCATCACCTTCCCGGATGGAAATGGTCGTCTAAGGGGTGGGATCCAGTTGAGATTGGCATTGCTCCCAATCCTTGTATATTTGGTGGAATTGATCTAGCTAGTCCTAGGGAATTTATGCTAATGCATCATTAGCCCAACTACAAAGATGGGAAACCATTACCCGCTCATCAGATTTGAGTTGGTCCAATTTTACATCATGCTCCAATGCATAGAGAACTTTGGCGAGGACCTGCTATATTTCTTTGCCTGTTGTTTGCGCATTCGGGGACTTACGTTTAGTTGGCTGCTTCTACTTAGGGTTTTCTTGACCAACCTCAACCTCCATTACTACTTGGGGTGGACGTACTTCTATAAGTGATGTTGGCTGCTCTTTCATGCTCGGACCAGCTAATGTGGAGAAGCGGTTGCTAGGGGGGTGATTAGGGGTTGACACCGAAGGTACCAATGAGTTCTGAGCTGGGCCTGATGACACTTGGGAAGGAGGTCCTTTTCCGGGTGGAGGATGTTGCCTAGGGACTTCCTTAAAGCCATCATGGGAGGGAATCGGGGTAGATCAACGACTTGGTGGGGGAAATCCTGAAACAGGTGTCCATACTCATGATATAGTCTACATTTGAAGGGAACATGCTCATAGTCTAAAGGTTGAGACTAGATTTCATCTTGGTACTTTATTTCTATAGATTCTGGTAGGGGTTGGGATATATTAATGTACACGTAGATGCAGGCATAAGAAGAGAACCTCTGATGCTGAGTGATCTTTGAGACTTGAACAAAATCATTGATTGAGTTTCCAATCGATTCCAGAATGTCCATTTCCTAGAAGTCCTCTTGCAGATAATACAGTCGCACCCAAGTGGGAGCCGCATAAAGAGGCCATAACTATTCATAAAAGAAGGCCCATTGTCTAGAATGTGCTTGTGGGCCTCCAGGTCTTCAAAGATGACTATATAGAAGCCCTTTGCTTAGAGGTGGAGTTCAAATGGAGCTTTCAACTGCCATTGGAGTTGGATCCAACAGAGTATGTCTACTTCTCAGGGCCAAATTCCCATGAATTTGCAAATGATGGAATGAACTTTCATGAACTACCTAGATTTCTTTAGGCGATGATTCATGATCACTACTCGGGGATTTTTTGTGGCCTTAGTGAGACATTGACCTTTCAAGCACGTTTGCCATTGGGTTCCCAACACCGATGATTGAGGTTGTTTGCCTTTAGCATTTTATGTGCTTGTTGAGGAACCTGCATTTGAGTAATGGACACTGGTTAAAATGGCATTGAAGGAGGGGGCTGATCACCCTCCCCTGGGAGGGCTTCACATGGGACCGAAAAATCAAAAGGAAATGTCAGGGAAAGCGACAGAGTTGTGTGCGAGCAAGAAACTGGGCACTGTAGAACGTGGGCAGCAGGTACAGACCCGTGCACAACGTAACCCTAGCACAATGAAACCCTAATAAACCTATATTTACTTGCATATTAAATATTAGTAAAATTTGTCAAAATTTCTACACTTTAAAAATAAATTCCATCCTAAAGTGATTAAAAAAACATGTTTCCATAACCAAATTTGTATTGTTTTCCATGTATAAATTTACCATTTCCCCTACAACTTCCTATTATGTATATCTATTTTTTCCCTGTAGTTATGTATTTGTTATGTTATTTATGTGTTTGAGGAGTTTGATATAAAAATCCGGTTACTTCTCAAATTTCCATATTAAAATTCCAATTATAAATGGAGTAGTTTGGATTTGAAATTCTGCACTGGTTTTTTTAAATGTATTAAGGTATTTTTAGTAAAGAAGTCTATATGGATTTATAAGTACCTATATGGATTTATGGGTTTTTTATTCAATAAAAAACCATTGTGAATTTCTAGATATAAACAACGACTGTGAATTGCGAGGGGTTGCCATGTGACATCAACCAAAACAGGGAGTGGGGGAGGGTCCACAATCATGGTTCCAACTCAAAGTTCTAGTTGATTAATTGAACAACATAAAATCCCTGGTATAATCCCACAACTCTTGTGAATTTCAAGGGGGCTCCCTCTATAACATTAGTGAAAGGGGGGGTCTGCAATGGATATAAGTTGTCAATCGAATCAACAATTTCTACTCATTAGAGCCTTTGATCAATCGTACACTCCAAAGTATTCCTCATGGAATGGTAAAACACTTACGCAGTGATACACACTTGATCCTTTCCTTGCATCATGACAAATCGCTTGTACAATGATCCTCACTTGAACTCTTCTTATATGGGGATACTTACAACCCTGCCTTTGTGGTTGGGTTTCAATATGGCACGAATGCTTGGTGTACATGCTTGGATGTAGTTGACGTGATTTGTATTCCAATTCTTGTGCTACAAAACTATAATCAAAACTAATCTACAACCACAATGCCTATGTTTGGGTTCCTACAAAAGAGAACTAAGATACATCGAAATAAACCAATGGTAGAAATACATCTACAATCACAACCCAAACATGATACCCAGATAATCACTAGTATCTTAATAAGAGCTTATTTTCAATTGCCATTCATTAAACATTAATAACAATGAGGATTGCATAGTTTTTTCACAATATGTAGGAGCTCTCATGTTCCTCCTTGAGCTCTGTGTGCTCTATTCTCTCGTACTACCTCTTATTTTCTGCTCATAAAAACCCCTCCTACCACCACACATATATTACACATGCATACTTTGTATATATTAGAAAATATCTAGATAGAAGAAAAAAAATGTTTTGGCATCTATCCCAACACTACAGACACATCAACCTAACACTTATCATTTTGACAAAGTACTAGCTCACCAAAACAAACTAACCACCCAGATTCTTCTAGAATATGGACACTTTCATTTACATCAAATTTCCTAATTTTGTACAAATTAAATTGGAGGGAAATGTTTTTCCCTTTCAAGATTACACGACCCCCTTGGGCCTAATCAAAATGGATTGTCTGGTGTTGATTCTCCTACATTAGACTCCCTAGGTGGAAATTTAATGACCTCTTGGTCATATGTCGTCATATTTGTTGTAGTATTATTGGATACCATACTTTGTGTTGTTCCTAGTCATGGGCTTGTTCCAATTATTATGTTGTTATCTTTAATGTTCTAGGTTCACATACCACGTTTGTCGTGGTATTGTCACTTTGTTTGATAAATGCTTTACATATATCTCTATTCTTCTATTTTTTACCTCCTTCCCTTGGAGTATTATGACCTTTTCTTCGGTCATTATTGTTCCCACTCTGCCACCATTATATAAAGGTTGTTTTTTAACCAAGACATAATATATCCAATCTACTACTAATTTATGCTCTTCCATATGTTTTAAAAAAATTATATCAACTATGATTTTAGTTTTACAACTCATGGGACCTTGGAAAAGCATCATTGTCACATATTCTTTTTGCAAAAACTTCACTGTGATTATGCACCATTGATTGGGTGCTCCTTCACTGCCATTTTCCTAAACTGTCCTTTCTTGTTTGATAAGTTGTATGTTTGCCTCAATGTAGGGGTTCACATCCTCTTTTAGGACCCTGTATGTTTTGCACCAGTTCAGGTTGCCTTCAAATGGTTGTCTATTTCTAAAGTCTTCTCTCTGCCCTTCTCTTTAATTGTCCTTCCTTAGATTGTTTCTTCCTTCAATATGCCAATGAAAGAATATTCTACCATATCTAATGCCTTCTTCCTCATTTCCTTAGGGAGTTGGACTTTTGTTCCTCCCTCTTTGAATATTTTCTTGCTTCATGTAAATTTTTAAAATGTTTATTTCCCCATCAATTATGTAGCTGCATTGTTTCCTCTAGATTTCCTTTTCACCAATCAGGGTACTAGGGGAAAACCATGTTGGGCTTGAGAAATATGTCTCAGTGATATTTCTATATAGACTTGTTAGGCCATCTTTGTCAAATGGAAGAAGTCACACAAATAACATAACTCCACAAGAACAAACCTTAGCTAATGTACCATCATATCCCTTATGGCTAAAAGCCTCAAGTGCCATAGAATTTGGTTTTCCACCAATAATGTGCAAGAGTCCATCTTCCATTAATTGTTGGGGTAAGGCACTTAATCCAAAATCTAATATTTTCAAGTTTCCCTGTGAATTGAGGAGAATATTCTCAAGATTTAAATCCATATGGTAAACACCCTTACTATAAAAGTAATCAACATCATCAATAAGTTGTTGGAAATATCTGTGTGCCTCAGTTTCACTGATCCATTGTTGACGAAAAAATTATCAAATAGTTTATCTCTAGTGACAAAATGCCAAATAACATAGGTCCTTTCCTGACTCATCAATACCTCCTGCTTCAGTATTATATTTGGTTTATTATCATATGAATTTTCCTATGTTGGAACTTTCTCAATTGGAAGTTTTGTGTCTCTTTGGAAAAAACATAATATGCACTCGATGCTCCTTTACCATGTTCATAATTTGGGTTTGAAATGTTGGTGAAGGCTTCCTTAAACTTGTTTTCTTATTGAGCTCTGTTGTTGTCATACGAGATAAGCTTTTACTCCCCACCCGTCAACATACTTCATTATTCATCAAGCAAAGACTTATCTACTAAAGGTAAACCCATTACCTTAGCATCTACAACTTCCTTCCTTGCATGTTCACTAGGAATCACATTCCCTTTCACTATCACAAATCTACTGCCCTTCATTTCATTCACTCAATCCTCCTTTGCTTTGTCTCTTAGAGACAATTCTACCTTATCTTCTTCTTTTGTGATAACCTTTAATGAATTTCCTCCTTCATTATTAACAAAGCCTGCATTCACAAAAACCTTGTCAAATTTAAAATCGCAAGGTTGTCTAGTGTCATCCTCTATCAATAGCTTTTTCTATTGTTCTGCATTTTTCACACAATCCATGAGATATTCCATCAATCACCTCTGCTCATCTTCACCATCATTTTCACCCAGAAATGATCCTTGTTCTGGTTCATAGAGACACTCAAACTATGCTTTAGCTTCTCTTGCAAAATAATCCATTTGACATTTTTCCTCCTTAACACCCAACCATGTCTCTGGTCTCCTTCAATTTATTGTAGCAACTACATCATTATGCTAAGCCTTTCCTTTAACTCAACAAATTCATTGTCAAATTCCTCTTGATTCATCCTTCCCCTTATGCCATGTGCTTTGGTGTCTTATTTTCCCCTGTTGTGGCATGCACTTGAACCTTTGTAAACGCCATTGGTAACCATTTTTATTCCTCATCTGTGAACTTCCCATGGCTCACCGTGAGTCGCAATCAAGTTCTGGTAACAAGTATTCTCCATTAACCTGTTACCCAATACCTCACCAAGCCTTCCCTATAGCTTAGCTTTTTAGTATTCATGTAGTTATCTCCTCTAGAACCTCCTAATCACTTCTTTATCTTATGGGATTCTACACCTACTACCCACCTCTTGAGAAATTCACTTGTCCTCCTCCTTTCCAACCTCATTTGGAACTTGTTAATGTTATTTTCCATGATCCTTAATAACATCACTTGTTCTCTATTATATCTCTTCTAATTGTAGTCAATGACACCATATTTTCTTCCACTATTGCTACCTACAGTTGTCAACTTCTTCACTAGGTTAAAATAAAACCAAAAGACCAAGTTTCCTTGTCAAGTCTCCTCAACACTGAAATCCACGATTCTTATTCATTTAGTGCTCTATTATGCTTGGGTGCACTCCTCCAAATCTTCTTATTGCTTGGCTAGGAATATCCTTAATTTGCATTTTTCCACTTCCTCTGGATTTTGGTTCTTTCCCCAATCCCCATTCTAAGGTTCTAATTCCTTTTTCTGCTTGTAATGTTATAATACTACCAACAACCTTCGCTTGCCATAAACTCCCTTAGTATGTGGTGACAGGAAATTAAAAATTCCTATAACTAATAACACAAAGCATTTCTTGTTATACTCAACTATAATTTATCACACAAACTACATTTCCAGTTGTTACTCATGCAAATATATGACAAGGTCATCATCCTATCACATGATAGACTCTAATACACTTAGATTCATTCCAAATTTGGACCTTGACTTCGTTAAATAAGAGGTTTGCTTACATTATTTAAGAACATGTAACTAAATCTCAAAACTACTACCTTTAAGTATTGAATTTATCATATGAGTGACATATATAGTTTAAATTACAGAGATTGAAATTGTGAGGTTGTTTATTCAACAACTCAATCAAAATTTTCACCATTTGACTACATACTAAATCACCATTCTAACAAAGTTTGTTCAATGGTTAACTTACCAGCCATCTCAGGATCTAAGTGTAGCAATTTTTACCTCTTTACCGATTTTAACCATGAGATGGGCACATTCTTTGACTCCTCCACAAGTAGTCTCTTTAATCTCGCTCCTTGGATCACTCTCTCCTTGATGAGGAATTTATTCAAATATTTTGGCTGGTTTCAATTTCTCTCTAGTCACTTCTCAATCCCCTAAGGGTGTTACTGCAAAAGAGAATTAATATCCATGGATAAACCATTGGCAAAGATACATTTGTAATCATAACCCAAACATGATACCAAGAGAATCACTCATTCTTGATACGAACTTAGTTTCAATTATCATTCATTAAACATTAATAACATTAAGGATTACATAGTTTACATTCACATTATGTAGGGGTTCTTGTGCTCCTCCTCGAGCTTTATGTGCTCTATTCTCCCCTACTAACTCTCAATTTCTCTGCACCTAAAATCCCCTCCTACAACTACACATATATTACACTTGTATACTTTTTACAAACGAGAAAATATATTAACAGAACCAAATGTTCAGACATCTATACCAACTCTACAGACACATCAACCTAACACTTGTAATTTTGACAAAGGCCCATTTGGACGAAACACCAACTCACCAAAACAACCTAACCAACCAGATTATTCTAGAATATGGACACTTGTGTTTACATCAAATTTCCTAATTTTGTACAAATCAGATTGGAGGGAAATGTTTCTATCTTTAGATATCACATGACCCCCTTAGGCCTAATCAAAATGGATGACTTGGGATTGATGCTCCTACATCAATTTTCTTCTCATCCTCCTCAACAACGTCAAACATCATAGAATTCCATGGATAAAACCTCAACTAGCACATAATGAAAAATAAAAATTGGATCAATATTGTCAATATCAATTACTAAATCTTTAAGGGACATACTATAATGCCAAGCTATATGAAAATTAATAGATTTATGTTCTAGGGGTTTCCTAGTTCTATTAACAAGTGATGAAGCTTATTAAGTGATAAAAATGACTATGGATATGTGTGATGTAGGTAGAAAATTTAAAACATGCACTAATGATAAGGTTACAGAATCAAGATATATATGAGAGTGTAGTTGACCACTTTGATTGCAATTTGGCTAAGGGATTTGCTCCTTATCTCGGTTCCTGGTGGATTTTCAACATTTCAAACTCCTTAATTGTTTGGTATGGGCCACCACATGGGACTTGTCGACAAAATGTATCCATATTCTTTGGCTTGTATTTTATTACATTTTGAGTATATGAAATAAATCTATGCCCCTTATCATGGTTGGGAAATGGAAACTTAGTTGGAAATACCCCAAGAGAAGGATAATACCTATTTTGAATGAAATTCCTTCTTAATTGAAGGGGTGACACATACATTGAAATTGTTATAGTGCCATGATTTATGAATGTAGAATCATTGATCCAAGGGGATTTGGGTGTTCAAAAAATTGGTCAAGGAAATCAGGTTTTACATTATCTCAATAGTTTCTAAGGGGATAACGCTCTCCTAATAATTTCCTCCTTGTGTCTCTATGCATGCGAGCATTAATATAATTATAGCCTTGCATTTAGTAGAGAGCCTCTTACCTATGTAGCCATACCAATCCTTAAATTGGTGTAACCAGGTAACCCCATGAATTATTTTCTAGCTTCCTAGCCTTATTTCCAATTTCCATCTCTCTAACCCTATTCATAATCCATTAAGTAACATTAATGAATGACCAATTGAACATATTGATTCAAAATCCATCAAGTAACATTAGTCTATCAACAAACAACCAATTAAACATATCAATGGATTGATTGTAACATCAAATATAGGAACAATGGAAGACCTTCATTGTGATTTCCCATAGTAGTTGTATCGATATCATTATTTTATATCAATTCTATGTATTTTAGAAGAATACTAGTTGCTTTATATTAATATTAGTTGCTTCATATTAATTCCATGTACTTTAGGAGAATATTGGTTAGCTGATGTCCATATAAATTATTAAAACCACATCATTTTTCCATCAACATTTCCTTATTATGTATTGTTTTTGAAAAAAAAGTGTTTCAATGGCAACTTTGAAGCTAATTGTCAAGTAAGGGTAGACTGAGTGGTTGAGGTGGACTGTTAACTCCCCGAAATGACATGCTTAGCCTATATTGATTAGGCTCAAAGAGTAGGTGGCCCCAGGGAATTTTCACTCCGTCCATGGTCAATACGTGACATCTCGCCTCTTACTCCCAATATGAAGTAATTCACTGACGTAACATATTTTTGTGAATGCACTTTATTTAGAAATGATCCTAAAAACTTAATTCGTAAAACCTTTCATGTGAATCCATAGCTATTAGTAAAATAACACATGTGGCATAGGAGATCATGCAACCATCCTCGTGATTATCACATAAACTCGATTTCAATCAATAGATAACATCACATGGATCTTTTTCGAAGACCAATATTTCCTTTTTACTATTTTTTGAGTTTTTAGGTTGATAGCCCAGCCACTAATCATCAAGCTCAAAAAGCACCCTTGAAATGATCCGTAAATTGTCGTGGATATTCCACTGCACAGTTCGTCACAAAGGATCTGAAAATATTATATTAAAAATATGAGATTCTACACTATTACAGTTTTATTTAATTTCTAGATCTGTAAAATTAATTGTAATTAGTGCATGCATGCAAACGTAAATCAAGCAGAAAAGTAGAAAATGACAAAATAAGCCAACACACACATAATACACAATATATGCTCTCTAGGAAACCCTTTCGGAAGAAAACCCAGCTGGAAGGTGAGGTCGCTTCGCTCCCTTTCTCTGTCTGGAAATATGGTTGCAGATACAAAGAAGTAATGTCTGTGGCCCGGGGGCTACTACAGTGCACATATCCTCTCTATGTTCTCAGCCTCCTATCTCTCGTGGCTATCTTTTCTCAACTATGGAACAAAATACTCTCGAAAGAATGGAATGCCTCTTCCTCCTAATGACTCGGTTATAATACAACTCGATAGCCTACTAGTGGTTAAGTTTGACTACATCAACTCTTAACTAGAGTTACAAAATAGACTCTTATAGATTCTTTTACATCAAAAACACGTGGTTAGCCCCTTTTCCATGAATAATGGGGGCTAACACGACATCTTCCCGAACTATAGTTGTGAAAATAGGAAGGTCAACTTCTGAGTGGCATAACTTTTGCATACAGACTCCGATTGACGTGATTCTTGCGCCATTGGAAAAATTTCTCTGTGTACAATAGCATTAAAAGGTGCTACATTTAAGAAGAACATTTTTATCCCTAAAAAACGTCTTTTGATGCCTCAAAACGCTCCAGGAAGGTTTCGAACCCAGTTTCGCCAAACTGGATCCCGCTAGTAGAAACGGTCTTGTGAGCTGATTCTTCCACCTTTTCCACTCCAAATGCATCGAGATGGATGAAAAATATATAATGATCCAATTAAGATCATGAAATTAAGGTACCATTTGGAGATCTAATACAAGATATATTGAGATTGGGATTGGAAAGCCGAAAACATTTTGAAAATGAGAAGCATGGCTTAAAGCATTAGGTTGCGATTGGATGTGAGAGATATTTCCAGATTTCTTGATTTTATTTTTGAATATTTGAACTCTTTGGTAGATCAATTTCACTAGTATGGATCCATTCTCATATATATCCCAACTTGCAAGTTTGTTTATTTTTTGCATTACATATGTTGTTTTCTCCTCGTACTTCTTATTAGTTGATATTTATTCTATGATATTTCTACATTCATTATACTAAATTTATTATCCCCAACTGGTTTGCTTTTTAATTTTTTTATAAAAAATAAATTAGTTAAATTTTTGCTTTTACAATAATTGTTCTAGTAGAATTTTCTTCTTAACATTTTGGGTGATTGCAAACTTTAATACCTAGTATATATATTTAATAGTTTGGGTGATTGCAAACTTTAATACCAAATATATATTTACCAGCTTTTTAAGTGTTCAATTATAACGATAATTATGGGGTACGTATACATTAAATAAAATCAAATGTAAATATAAAAATTGAGAAGTTTGTAAACAATGAATGTCTATAGTGTTATTCTAAAAGAAAGAAAATTGTTCATTACAATCTAACTATTTTTATTTTATTTTTCCTTTGTGAGTTTGTTTATTTTCATTTCAAAGGCCCCATTATAACAGGGTCAATTTTCTATGTAAATAAAACATAAACAATGTTTTGTTTATAACTATCTTCCTTGAATTGTTTAGGGGCTAGGGGATATATGATGAAAAATATGGGGTGGTGGGCGATATTATGCAAGGGATGATGAGGGATATTATGCAAAACAAATACTTTTCACACAATATCTCTCTCCACCCATGTTTTTCATCATATATCTTACACCCTCGAACGTGAGGTGGGGTGTGAGGAGATATTAAGAGAAACATGGGTAACAAGGATTTATTATACAAAACAAATATGCTTTGTATAATATTTTCCCCCACCCCAACCCATATGAAGGTAGGGGCAGGGTGAGATATTATCAAGATATTATACAAAACAAATATGTTTTGCACAATATCTCCTCCCATCCCATGTAGTGCATGATATCTTCCACCAACCCCACCCTCGTATTCTGCCCTCATATTATGAGGGTTGGGTTGGGGGGAAAATATTATGTGAAACATATTTGTTTTGCATAATATTTCCCCCTACCTCCACCTTCACCCTCATCCTCATATTATGAGGATGGGGTGGTGGGAGACATTAAGCGAAACATATTTGTTTTGCATGATATCTTTGCCACCCAACCCATTACTAATGGGTAATTTGCATAGATGTTGTTCTTGCTAAATTGAATTAAGTGATAAGAATACTAAAGGGATCAAAGCATGGAAGTAAACATAATTTTTTAGTAAATCCTTTTAGCAATTTTGGTTTATGCAATGAATTTCATAAATTAAATAAATTTTCATAAGAAAGTGTAAAACAACACATATGAATTGATATATCATCACATCTACGTGAATATGCACATACACATTTTGATCATTCAAACAATCGAAATCAAGCATACGTAGAAATATATTTTTCTAAACTTGAGGGAAATTAGTGCAATGTGGGATATGGATTCTAGTCGAGTACCCCTTGGACATGCGGAAATGCAACCAGAACACGCTCTGCATTCATGAATCAACATGTCTTTGGGCATATGGACATGTATCTTTTGATTGCTCAAAGAATGGAAATCAAGTATATGCAAAAATAAATAAATAAATTCTATAGCTAAGGGAAATTATTGTAAAATGGGAATTTCATTGTAGCTGAGAAACCCTTGGAGATGTGGATATGCAACAAAATTCCAGAATCAACTCAAACATGTAACAAATTAGAGCAAGACAAGGAGACACCCATAAATGTACCACCCATTCTCAATGTCAAATAAGATATTATTGATTAAATCTTAATCTACCTCTCTAAAATTGAGTATCAGGTTGGTTGACACTGTAAATATGCATTCCCCCCTTTCTTTCTTAGATCTTCAATCTATATGTGTGTGCATCATCCTCTTTTTTCATATCTTCAAGCTCTATACATTTGCATCCTCCCTTTTGATTTAAATTTTCAAACTCTATATGTATCCATCGTCCTTTTCTGTTCACATTTAAAAACTAAGAGCAGAGACAACTAGACAAGAAAATTGCATTTGTAGAGAGATGCCCATACCACTTTTAAGAAGAATTGAAATACCACTTGTTAGAAAATTATATATTACAAAGCAATGGAACACATAAAATATTGCAGAAATGTAAACACAAAAAACACATAAAACAAGAGAGACACATATATACGTGGTTCACCCAATTTGGGCTACGTCCACGGAGAACAACCAATCCTTCCTTTTATATTATCCAGCAAAATGAAGAGATACAAGCTACAACAGCTCTGTTGTAATTCCCTCTTCGCTCTCACACAATCTCCTCTCTCTTTCTCGCCCAGAAAACACATCTACACAGATGCAATACAATTCGCTCATATATAGCGAGGCGTTTGCCTTCTAGGGAAAAAAACTCTAAATTAAACATAATTTCTACCATCATATTTTCGCCTAATGAATGACCCAGGTTGACTATGAAATTACAACATTTTACAAGGCAATTTTACATTTGTTTTTAGCTTTAGGGGCGTTGCCTCTGATCCCCCGGTGTCGCCCCCCTTGGACCCCCCTGGCGGCGCACATTTACAGGCGGCGTTTCCGCCACATTACGAACTAGGGTCCAATGCAGCGATACCTTTGAATAAAGAAGATAATGAGGCTCCACACCCAACACCACTCCTCAAAAGGCTATTTTAAAATAGTTAATGGTATACTATATATGTTTTTAATAATTCAATATTTATTAAATATATAATGAGCTAAATAATGCATAAAGTTGTATCTTAAAACTAGATTAGATCCATCTTAATTTTAGATCTACCAAGCCTAGAGAGTGACTAAATCTCTTCTCACTTTAAAAGAAGTTTGCACCTCAGATTTGATCTCTCCCATGTCTTGGTTGATCTCTCTCATATCTTGGTAGATCTCACTAGGACTACCCCAAAACTTCGTGTGAGATTTCATTTCCACAACCATTGTCAATGAAGCTACCCCAAACAGAAAAACATTTATATTTATAATTAAATTAATTAAATTCATAAATACAAGTGAACAAATATTTATATTTATAATTAAATTAGTTAATTTCATAAATATATTTTCACGCCTAAATTAATAAAATAATATAATCAATCATACATTTCCAATCATAATATAACACCATACATTTTTCAAATTAATAAAAAATAGTTTTAAAAATTTCCCAACTTTTGAAGAGAGGAGAAAGTATTATAAAGTTTGTAGACTTTCTCACCAAGACAACTCTGATGAAAAAACATCTTGATACTTTGCTTCGCGTCCACGAAAGAAAGAGCGCACACCTTTACAGTTTGAGGATGGATGAGATGCTTTGCCACGTGGAGATATTAATCATGTGAGTTAGGTGAAGGAGAAGGCATCCAAAATGAACGAATGATTGAGACTGTCTAGAAAATTATAATTTTAAATTATTAAATTTGTATAATGTATACATTAAAAATAATAATTTAAATGACAAAAATCTAATCAGAATCCAATCACTGAAATATGACAGAAATGGCCAAAAACTCACCTAAGACCATCCAATTTTAAAATATTTAAAAGTTAAATATAATTAAATTAAAAAATTAAAAATAATAAAGTTTACTTTATAAATTTATTTTAGTTTACAAAGATGTATTAGAGTCAAGGAATTTCCAAAGGATGAAGACCAAACAACATTTTCTCTTTTTTTTTTTTAGCAGCACACCGGAAGCTTCCTCATGTCTAGTGAACTCACTTATTGGTGCCTGGCACTCATGGATTCAAAGCAGAATTGAACTCGCTTAGTTTGGCACAAGGCTTCAACCCACTGGACTACTCATCGAACTAATAATCTCAGACTGATTGTTATATTTCTCTACCTTGTAAAATCCCAAAAAAAAGAACTGAGACTCTCTCTGCATTGTTATTTTCTCTTACAAAAGTAGTTTTTTTCAGTGGAGGTGGATTCCCCTGTGACTCCAAGTATTTTTTCAGTGGAGGTGGATTCCCCTGTGACTCCAAGTACTTAAAGAGGGCTTGTGCCAAGCAGCCGCAGTGGTTTGGGGATTTACGATTCCCAGTCAAATTGGGAATCTCTGAGAGTCCGGAGGCATGGCAGAATACGAAGATTCGAAGCATCCTATAATCCAGGTGTTTTGAAAAAACAAACTATTTCATTCTGTATAGAATAAATTTCATGCTCGTAGATCTGCGCTTCATAGGGATCTGTTTGGGAGTTAATGGCATTTTTTCAATCGTCGTATTTCCTTTGTGCAGACTTGGACTCTGAAGATTTACTGTTCGTGCGTGGGATGCCAGAAAAAGGTCAAGAGAGTTCTCCGGGACATCGATGGTAAGAATCGTTGCGATACCGCATGTTTGCACATAATTAGTTTTGTCTTCTTTAGTGCAGGTCGCGTGTTCGAATCTGGTTATGAATATTTACTAACCATATGGCTCGTTGTTGCAGGTGTGCACACCGTCAGTATCGATCCTGGCGAGCAGAAGGCGACTGTTACAGGAACACTGGTGTCTGCTGATGTCTTGTTGAAGAAGTTGCAGAAGAAATGTGGGAAGTATACAGAGTTGTGGCCAGTGACTCAGAATAAACAGAAGAACGAGTCCAAGACACAGATTCAATGCAGAGAGCAGAATTCAGGCAAAGATGTCGGTGCTGATAAGAAAGAACATACAGCGATGGCTGAGAGAGAAATGCAGAGGAACGAGGCCAAGATACAAAATCAACTCACAGAGCACAATTCAGGCAAAGATGTCGGTCGTGATAAGAAAGAACATACAACGATGGCTGAGAGAGAAATGCAGAGGAACGAGGCCAAGACACAAAATCAACACAGAGAGCAGAATTCAGTCAAAGATGTCGGTGGTTATAAGAAAGAACAGACAGCGTTGGCTCAGAGAGAAATGCAGGGGAAGAAGCCCAACGATCCGAAGCAACAGACAGAGCAAAAACTGGGTAACGGTGGAGCTGGTAATGCGAGTAACGCTGGAGGTGGTAAGGCGAATGAAAATGCACCAGTGGCACAGAGCAAAATGCAGAACAAGACGCTGAAGACACAGAGAGAGCAGAATTCGGGCCGACACGAAGGTAAAAAAATACTTCTCACACAGCTGAAAAGGAGTTACTAAGTAATAGGGAAATAGAGTCTAGTACACAGCATTCCTCCCAGCATTATAATGGAGAAAAGATTTTCAGAGAATCTTGTTATTAGGATGATGATAAGATTAATATGGTTTATAGGATTTTAAGTAGGTAAAATATTAATGGGGATTTTTTAATAATTGAATTATTTTTATGTTTTAAAAGAAGTCAGAGAAGTTTTATTGTAAGAATTATTGTAAGAATTATGGTGAAGTTAAGAATGTTGGTAGCGGTAAATATTTTGAAATTTAAAATGGATGACAAATAAAAATGCAGTAGTTTAATAAGACTGTTTTTTACTTTGAAAGTCATGGAAATTTGGATCATATTTTGAGAAAATTTGGTAAGGATTTTTGTAAATCCAGGTTATAGTTCTTAAATTTCAAAATTTTAGGTGCCCTAAATGTTTTTAATGGTGCTGAATCTATTTCCACCATAAAAATATGATTCAAACACTGCCTCTACAATTTTTTTTTGATTTTTTTTATCCTGATTCCTGCCACTTTTGACTGCTAAGGCAATTCCTCAGCCTCCATTGACTACTCCAATAAAAAATGAACAATCCAACAAAAAAGACTTTTCATCTTCAATCTTCTTTATTTAATATGGCATAAATAAAAAATTCTTTCCTCCCATGACATTTTGGGATTTAACTTCATTTTCACTTTAAAACCCATTTGAATTAGTTCTTATCTTAGCTTTTTGAACAAATAAATAATTCTGGTTTTCAAAATTAAAGTTAATGAGAGATCCCATTGCACACCAATTACAATCAATCTACTCATTACCAATTACAATCAATCTACTCATTGACCCTAATTAGATCTAATCAAACCAGTAATAATCTATCTTTTCCCTACTCCCTGCGGTGAAATTACCAAAAGCCATTACTCTAAATTGGCACACAAAACCAAACGATGGCGTTCAACCCAGTTACAATACCTTCTGTCTTGTCTGCGCAGCAGTTCTGGGCGTATGGCTCCTCTGAGCAATACAATCCCTTGCCCAGTTACACAGAGAAGCTGGTCTCTTTATATACAAAGATCGAAACTAGTTACTGACCTAAATTCCTCAACATAAATGCATTATACCACTCAGTTTAGGCTAGTTCGAATGACATTATACCCCTATGTATAGGGATAGTTGGAATGACAACAGGAACATCCTAAATTCCTTCGGAAATACATTGAACCTCTAAATTTATGGCTAGTTGGATTGACAACTCTAACATGGAAGCTGCGTCGATGTTGGGTATTGGAGACTGGCCACAATCGCATCGTATTCTTGGCCTCGCTGATATTGGTCTTCACACCTCTTGGCATCAAAATCGGCATTTTGTTTCTTATAATGAGCAGATCCAACTCTCAAAAATCTCAGATTTGGGAATATCTTGAAATTCAAAATTTCAGACTTGAGAATATCCTAAAAATCTGATGGTCAAGAGAAAGGGAAATCAATATAAATTCACAGTATTCTGCTTTACAGTCAGAACATGGATATATGCCATCAATATAAATTCACAGCATTCTGCTTTACAGTCAGAACATGGATATCGCATATGACTATTGTCTAATTATATGAATTAAGTTTAAATATTCAGGTGCATATGATTACAGTTAGGTTTAGATAATATGTTTGAGTAACCATAAACCCCTACAGTTAGGTTTAGATAATATGTTTTAGTAACCATAAACCCCTATTTTATTAGGTAGGGTTCATATCCAATTTTTTATTAACATTTTTTATACTTATTTATATTTTCTATTAACTAATTTTTATACTTGTCAATATAAAAAATTTTAATCTCTATTATATGGTCAATATATTACGTCATTTTTTCCTCAATATATATCCCTAATATGAATGCATTTGGTATGCTCCTCTAGTATCACCATTGTGAGTGTTGTCTCTAGTTACAGCCAGGTTTAGATGATATGCCTCAATAACCATATTCTGGGCATTCTGTAAAATGATATTGTCTGAAACTATTAGTAAGTAAAGCAATTTTTGGTAAAATAATAGTGTTTTGTTATTTAAAATGTGTTTTTTTTTGAATATATACACATAAATTTAACACCCTGAAAATTCTTGAATTAACCACTCAAATTTATCATCTAACAAATCTCTATCCTATTTTAGACAAATTCAAATGAAAAATATACCCCAAAACTTTCATATACCCCAAAACTCTTAAATTAGGCAGACTACGGCCAGTAGAATTAATATACTGTTACATACTACGGCCTGTAGAATTAATACACTGTTACATGGGCGTACACAGAGTTGATTATATCACCCCAGTCCTTTTGGGGCTGTGGAATGGATCTCATTTATCTGGGACATAAAAATATAAACGATGAATCATCGCAGGTACAATACAGTAGATATTCAGGTTAGAATAATGGATACTCTGTTCGTTTTGGAGAACGGAACTTTACAGTGTTCTAAAAGAGATTTACCAAATGATTACAGATTCAAGTTAGAGCAGTTGAATGAATGATTATTTATACAATAAATTTTTGAACAAAATAAAAGCACACTGTTATATCAAAAATGTTTTCACCTAAATTGAAACGTCTTTGAAATAACTAAAACTCAAAACAAAAATATGTTTCTTACTTCATAAAGCGTATAATGTCTTCAAAAACTTCTGCCCCCATCTTTTCTGATGTAATTGTATATTTCATTGTATCGAACAGATAATGGGCAAGTGGTCGAAGACGCATTATTCACTATTTGTCCAATAGTGTTTACGATGGAAGCACTGGTAGCTGCTACTAAGAATTTTGACATTGATAACAAGATTGGAGAGGGAGGATTTGGACCTGTATACAAGGTAACACAGGCTAGCACAAGGCTTCTACTGGTTTACATATAAAACGGGCATATAATATAATTAAGCTTTATTTTACAAAATCTTTCATACTGAGCATTTGTCTGAATCTCTCAGGGAACTACCCAAGACGGAAAACAAATAGCTGTGAAGAAGCTGTCGTCAAATTCTAGGCAAGGAAGGAAGGAATTTATGAATGAAAAGCTGCTTGCAAAAATTCAGCATCGGAATGTAGTGAATCTACTCGGCTGCTGTGCACAGGGATCAGAAAAGTTCCTTGTTTACGAGTACTTACCGAATAAGAGCCTTGATAAATGGCTATCGGGTGAGTCACTTGCACTTAATATGTATCGATCTAGATAGTTCGGTGTTGAATTGGTCTCTTATGCATGGATACAGATCCGGAGAAACGCAAAGAACTTGATTGGCGCAAACGCTATACGATTATCCTGGGAACAGCTAGTGGGCTTCGCTATCTTCACGAAGATTCTCAACTGCGGATTGTTCATCGAGATATTAAAACCAGTAATATTTTGTTGGACGAGAAACTAATTCCTAAGATAGCAGATTTCGGCACTGCTAAAGTTTTCCCTGAAGATAGGACTGCTGTCAGCACAGGGATTGTTGGAACCCCGTAAGTTTTTAATACAATTCTCAAGAGAACAGACAGGCAAAAGCTAATTTCAATTAGAATGCATGCATCTGGAAAATGTTCACATTTTAAACTACCTGTACATATAAGGGAAATAGTTAATGGCTAATAAATGCTAATAGGACCAGTATCTAATTCTGAGTACCTTTTAGAATGCTAAGTGTGAATTTATGTGAATTCATTTATAGAGTTCGCGACACAGACCCCCTTTGTGAGCCTGTGTCACTGATGTCATGACCCTTTCATAGTTGATTTTTGCTCAAAAGGAACCCTCCCAAGACCTTGCCTACTGTAATTCTGAGTGCCTTTTAGCATGCTAAGTGTGAATTTATGTGAATTCATTTATAGATTTCATGACACAGACCCCCTTTGTGAGTTTGTGTCACTGATGTCATGGCCCTTTCATGGTTGATTTTTTCTCAAAAGCAACCCTTATGAGACACTGCCCATTGTATATCGACTGCTACCTGTTCGACCTTTACCTCACTTGCATGACTCTTGTTTACTGTCAGTGCAATACCATGCAGGTATGTGACATGATCTTGCATTCAGAACTCTAATTCGCCTATATTTTCACGAGTCTTTGATTGCTGGTTCATTATTATAACTTTTGTCACGCAATTTTTTTAGTTGTAAGTGACAAAAATCGAAAAGAAAAAGTGGAATGGTGATTGTTCTTTTCAATATTCCAAAACAGTGAAATAAGATTATATGGGAGATATCAGTTATAAATGACTATAGTAAGACTGAACTGAGCTCAACTTAATTAGAATAAACTAAAACAGACTGTGACACTTGTTAAAGTTAGATAGAGAAAACAAAAGTGAAATGGGAAAGTGGTGATCAATGGTGGGAGAATTTTAATTTGATTTTTTCCATGATTCTTTGATTGCTGGTACACTATTTTGACTGTTTGTTATGCTGTGTGTTAAATCAGATAAGTAAGATTAGACTTTTTGAGGACTTTAAGGTACTTATTTTTTAATCAAATTTGTCCATAATTTAGTCTGGATTTGTTGGAATCACAAATTTGAGTAGTGAACTCTCCAGAATTATAGTTCCTATAGATTTTTAAAGATGCTGAATTCATATATGTTGTCAAAAACAAAATTTAAACAATAAAAATGAAGATTTGAAAAATACAAGTTTGACAAAAAATAGTTAAACATCACGTAATAAAAATTAAAAAGAAAAATAGCAATTAATAGTTTTCCTATCATGTATATAAAAAATAGATAATTTAATAATTATAAAATCATAATAATTAAATAAAATGATTAATAATAATTTTTTTCATAATATTATCAAAAAAATGATAATTAATATTGTTTTATGATTCAATAGAGATTAAATGACCGATGATATTTAAAGATTAAATTTTCTCATTATTCTATGTAAACCTCTCTCCAATTTCAATATATAGCCTTCATCCCATTCCAATATAGATGCTTATGGACGTAATTACTTTTTCATTGTTGTTAAATTTTTGAATTTCCATTCTTGATTAGTTTTTAACTTCTAAGATCAAGCATTACATTTTCTTCTGCAATTAAATTTCACATAATCATCGCTGAACTCCTAAAAGTTCCCTCACAGATCTCTTCCATTGGAATTTGAATATGCAGAGGGTATATGGCACCAGAGTATGTTATGGAAGGGCAGTTATCTGCAAATACAGATGTCTATAGCTTTGGCATTGTTCTCCTGGAACTTCTCACGGGAAAAAAGATATCATCTGAACCGAGGGAGCTTTTAGGATGGGTGAGATGCTCTGATAATGTTGTTGTATTTTCCTCAGGGGATATCTTTAGCCGAAGCATGAGATAACGGATTTCACTGATCTATTTTGATACGAATTCCTGATTCCTCATCTGTTGAAATGTATACTTATTTTATCAATAAACTAAAATTAAGCCAAAATTATCCATATCTCTCTTTCATGTATATATTTTATGAAAAATGCAGGTGTGGAGTTCATACAAACCAGGCAAACCACACAATGTTTTGCGGACGATTGATCCAACAATAATTAAAACATGTGATAAGGAGAAGGCCTCGAGATGCATTCAGGTTGGTCTTTTGTGTACACAGGAGGATTCATTGCGTCGTCCACCAATGTCAGAAGTTATTGCGATGCTTTCAACTTCTTTGATACTACCAGTTCCAACAAATCCACCGGTATCACATTCTCCATCTAATCTATCATTTCTGACTCTTTTGGTTACAAATATCATTTCTGACTCTTTTGGTTACAAATATGAAATTTGATGGGTTATATTTATGTTTAAGAAAGCAAAGATAAAGATAATTTTCCTCGGACACCGATGGAGTTTTATTTACAGGGGTTGTTGTTTTTTTTTTCCTTAAAAGAAAGGAGTATGTTGTCAAGTGTGGAGTTAGCTGGAACTTTAATATGGGTAATTATTTTTTAAATTAGTTATGATCAAATTTACTGATTAAAACTTATAACTTCATACCCCAATTCAAACTTATAATTTATTTTTACAATTTTTATATCTGTAATAACATTTTTAATATTTACTAATCATTTATCTTTACAATTTTTATATGTAATAACATTTTTAATATTTACTAATATTAATTTCTTATTATTTTATTCTATAATTCATTTTATATATATATATATAAAACACTCATCAAAACCCCATAAAAAAATTTGAACTTAATCATTGCCCAACTCAAAACCCTAACGATGTGACATTGTGAAAGTGTATTTCATTGTTTTGTGTTTCCCACAACAGTCAAAATGGTGATAACACTGCGTTTTAACGAATTATCAGTTTCAAGCTTTTGGCGAAGGGGTTGGGCAAAAGGTAAAACTTAAGAGGGGTAAATAAAAGTAATAACTCTAAAAATTTAGTAATTCCGCATATCTTTATCAGGTTTAGTTAAGAGTTTTGGTTTTACGCAGTAAAGCATGGAGCAGTCATAAATTTAGGGATATATGCTGAATCTGTAGCAAATTTGTGTAGAGATTTTGCTTTTAAAAAACTAGTGGTCTAACCAGCAGATGATTTTGCTTTTAAAATACTAGTAGTCTAACCAGCAGATGATTTTTACCAGGAAAGCCATAGAAATTTCATTATGATTTTTGAAAAAATAAGGTTGGAATTTTTGGAATTAAGTTCTAAGATTTTGGGCAGTTATTTTTTAATGGTGCTGCATTTATTTCTAAGGTAAAAAGCAATTCAAACAATCATGGATTTTTGAAAAAAAATACTATTATAAAACAGAATTGTCACATGCTTAGTAAATTTAGCTAGAATTGCTTAAATTTATTAGCTCTTTTTTATTTTTCCTAAAAAATTTGATAGTAAAAATGTTTAAATCTTATTTATTTTACACCATCAAAAACCTTTGAGCACCCAAAATTTTGAAACTTCTATTACTATTTCCAAAAACTTCACATATATTTTAACAAAATACTTCCAGAATTTCCATGGTTTCCGGGCAAAAACTATCCTGGGTTAGAATACAGCTTTATAAAATATTTAAAGGTTTGCTGGTGTCCTCATAAATGAGGTTAATGAAGAACCAAAACGGCGGGAAGTTGTGAATGTCTACCACATGCAGGAGAAACTCCAGGCTTCAATGCAAACCCTGTTCTCTCATAGCCTTGCAGGTGAAATAAATTTATGATCACCAAGCAACTTTAGAATTCATCTGTTGAGCTTTTACATCTGCATTTTAATGCTTTTTCTCTTTTGAATGAAGAATGCTTTTCCGTTCCGCTGTTGTCATTGATTCTACAAGGAGAACTCTGTGCGTTCATGCTTGGATGGTTTATGGTTTGAATGGTGATCTGATTTCTTTCACCTCCAAATGTTTGTAAATCCAGGGCTCTAATGTGCGAAGGAGAAAAGTGAAGCGCTCTAATGTGCGAAGCAGAAAAGTGAACCCTGTGGATGGAGGCATGTGACAGCAAGGTGGTGGAAAATGGCGAGCCTAGAATGTGAAAATTGATGCTGTGTAATTGAATTAAGACTGAAAGATCCAGGAGTGAAGAGAATAAATGCAATTACATAAAACTGAACACTTCTGTTCAGGCTATTTTAGATGTTTACGAAGCCCTCTATTTATTATTTGTTGATAGTGATTTTATTGAACGGGCACGTTATAGAAAATCTGAACAGTTTCGTGAAATGGTTACATTTTAACGGTCGATTTCGTGCGTTTATTTGCATAAAGCATTTTATGGTTAGGTCTAAAATGTCTATCCAAGAAGAAGAGATTTTGGAACATACATATAATTTTAATTTAAATGCAAAATGGTGGTATATTAAGTTATTTGGGTTAATAGTTTAGATAAAATGAGAAAAGGTTTGCATAGGAAAAGAAAAATGTTGCTCCATATCTCTAGGAGGTTAGATATGGAGGGTGGCATTTACGGTTAGCTTTAGCGTTTAGTCAATTCTTTACATGTTTGTTACTAGTTTAAAGTGTTTAGCTAATATAGAGAATGGTATAGTTAATATAGAGAATGGTATGTTTGGTATTAGTGTTTAGCCAATATAGAGAATGACATGTTTGTTACTAGTTTAAAGTGTTTAGTTAATATAGAGAATGGTATGTTTAGTATTAACATTTAGGCAATATAGAGAATGGCATGTTTGTTACTAGTTTAAAGTGTTAGCCAAGGTAGAGAATGTATGTTTGGTATTAGTTTAAAGTGCTATTTTATTTTTTTCTCTCTCAGTGCATTAGTTATTGTAACTTTATAGATCTCCTTAATAATCGTAAAGTTGTTTTTTTTTATTCCAAAAGTTTAGCCAATATAGAGAATGGCATGTTTGTTACTAGTTTAAAGTGTTTAGTCAATATAGAGAATGGTATGTTTGGTATTAGCGTTTAGCCAATATAGAGAATGACATGTTTGTTACTTGTTTAAAGTCTTTAGCCAATGTAGAGAATGGTATGTTTGGTATTAGTTTAAAGTGCTATTTTTATTTTTTTCTCTTCTAGTGCATTACTTATTGTAGCTTTATAGATAATCTCCTTAATAATCATAAAGTTGTTTTTTAATTCCAAAAGTTGTTTATAGCTTTCATATCATCCAAAATTATTTTGGTTATCAATAAAGCAACTTTGTTTTATAAGGTCTCTACTTAGTTAAACTTATACCTGTGTTCATAGAATATTAAAAAGTATCTCTAATCGCTCTAAATATTGATAAAAGCTTCCCAAAATCTTTTTGTTGGACCCTTTCCTAATACATGTCTTTAATAAAAATAACTCTTGTTTTGAATGTATATTCCCTATTTTCACTGGATACCCATTTTTATAGCCTTTGATAATATATTGATTCTATTTTGCACAATTTAAAAACCCCCTTTATAAATGAATGCAATAAGATATTGGTCAACAAGGTGAAGCCCCTGTGGCGTTTAAAATTTATTGTAAAGTTGTTTTGAAGGGGGACCCTAATGAACTCCAACCCTCTCCACTTCACATGGTCAATGAAACTTTAGTGACATCTATTGCTATAACTAAGGACACAATAGAGCAAGCAACATTATAAAGAGATAATGGTTTGATATGCAAATTCATTGTTCTTTGGTCTAAGCTTACGGACCTTTGTTAGTGGATTTTCTAGTCCTTTTATGCTCTTAGAAACTAAATATTAAGGAAGAAGCTTAGAATCTATCCTTTTGTTAAGGGCTTCGTCATAGTAATATTTGACCTAACAAAGGATAGAGATAGGGTCATCAACTTTAGTCATTGATTTTAGGGAAAATTTGAACTCTATATGAAGCCTTGGACTCTGATCCCTCTTAGGACTCACTCTTTTCAACATCTATATGGGTAAAGATTATCTAACATTCCTTTATATTTTTAGGATTACTATTCCCTAAGTTATATGGGAAACACTCTAGAAATTTTTTGTCTTAGAAGTGATATAATAGAGCATTGACATATCACAAATATGTGGACATGGATTTTACTAAGGACTTTTTGGAAAAAAAAAAGCAAGTTATTTGTCAAAAACTACTCAAAATATGGTTATCAACTTGATGAGAACTATGACCTCAAAACGAGATTTATAACTCTAAAATCCCTTATGTTTGGGTCAAAAGTAGCAACATGAACATTTGAATGAAAAAATGGTGCTTCTAATAACACCACCTTTTGCAACCATACTCCTATGAACTTCATATTATCACCAACAAAGACATTAAAACCAACCGCTAAATAAAAATTCTACGCCAAAAAAATCACATTTTTTCTTTTTGAGGTCAAAATTACATATTTGAATGGATAACAACAACTTGCAGTGTAACATCAAAAACTTAAAATCAACCCTAGAATCAAACAGTGGCACTTCAAACAATTTTTCACATATTTTTCCATCATCAAAATTGCAACACTTTTGAGACCCACATACTTGATAACCAATACTTTTACAACAGAATATTAAAATCAACCGCTGAAATGGAAAATTACACTACCAATAACACCTCCCTCTATTTTTTGAGCTTAAAATTACAACAAATTTTAAACCATAGCATAGAAGCCTTAATTTTGTAAACAAAATCATAAAAAGAAAAAGGGGAAAAAGAACATAAAATACATTTCAAATATTAAAAGAATAAAAAGATATATATATATATATATGAATGACATATTCCTTTGCTTCATTGAATTTCTTTTTTAAAATACAAAATAAATATAAAAACAATTATAATTTTAAAAGAAATATTAAATATAATTATTTGATTAAAAAATTCTAGGGGTAGTTTAATTGGTGATCACCATGATATGAAGTATTGTGTAAACTAAGATATCCAAGATTCAAATCCCCCCTAGAGTAGTCTATGAAGAGGGGGATTGTCAAAGGCCTCATAGCTATATTTGTAGTGGTTGGCAATGTCACATGGATTGGGTTCGAGTTCAGGTTGGACAATGATTAGATTCAATTTGAGTTTGAGATTTTTGATGAGGTTCAGATGAGATTGGCATTAAGTTTGTCTATTTATATAATGAATTATAGGATAAAATAGTAAAATATCAACATCAGTAAAAATAAAAAATGTTATCACAGACATGGAAACTCCATGTCTCTCAGGATAAATTACAAGCTTGAGTTGTGACATGAGGCTATGAGTTTTGATCTATGGACTTGGTCAATGGTTATGAGGTTCGTCGAACCTCAAAATTTTTTCAAGGTTCGCCAAAATTCAAACCTCAAGGTTAAAGTTCGATGAACCTTGTGACATAGGTGGTCGGAATCAACATCATGTCACGTGAGTATGAACCTGACCCAATTGTTAATTTCTGAGATTAAAAAATTACTAAATAATTAAAAAATCAAAATACAAATTAAAAAAAAGACGACTGAACATAGCCTTTCCACCCTCGAACTCACCCATTTCATCCCACTGAACTAAATTTGAATCTAACATGAGCTAAAGTTTATATCAATCAAATTCAACATTTTAATGCATTACAAACATATATTGACTTTTTTAACGTGTTCTCACACACACAGAACATGGGTGAGACTATTACAATTCGATTCCAAACACCAAAACTCCAGAGGCCGGAGTTGGTGATGGGACTTGCTTTAATATTGCTTGTATCCTCCTACACTATGGGCAAATGAGTGACGCCTCAAAAGGTATTGGGAATGAATTTAAATAAATAAAACATATATATGATTTTATTTTGTGGCCATATTTTTTCCCAATAAGTACAATAATAATGATTATTATGAAACAAATATCTATTTAAAAATAATTGTTATATATATATATATATATATATAAAATAATGCTATAAAGAAATAGTATTGTCTAATTAATAGACATTTAAGGTAAAGTTTGTTTGAAATTTAGTAAATATTGTTTAGCATTGTAAGTTTGATTTGTGTAATCTACGAAATTTGAGTACTCTAACAAATTTTTAAAGCTCTGAATCTGTTTACATATTCTAAAATACATTATTCAGAATTTCTAAAATACATTATCCAGAATTTTTAAAGCTTTGAAACGATTTACATATTTTAAATACATTTTTCATTTTTAATAATAAGAAATCATAATTTCACCTGAAATTACATTGCCATATTTTCATGGGAAAAAAACAAAAATGTTTATTAATTAAACTATATGCAAAACAATAATTATGAAGGAATAATTCTCATAAAAAAGTAAGGCGTTGGTGAAAGGGTGATGTCAACCATCACACACAACGATTTAAGGCCGAAAACATTAAAAAGGGTGTCACAAGTAGCACCACGTTGTGATTTGAGTTGTAATTTTAAGGTTTGTATCATAGTGGCATTCGTTGTCAAGGTCACTATATTAAACATGTTACAATTTTAACCTTGAAATAAAAAAGTGGGTGTGATTAGAAGCACTATTTTTTTTATTCATAGATCAATTTTAAGGTATTTGTTCATAATGGTACCAATTGTCAAAGCCACAATTTCAAACAACCTTGCAAAAAAATGAGTTGTTACTAGTAGCACTGCTTTTTGTCTTGGGGGTCGATGTAAGGTTTTTATTTTTTCAACGTTATAGATGATAGTGCAAAATTTGGAGATTTTATGTTTGATAAAAAATGGTGCTACCTTTAGCACCATTTTTTAAAATAGAGGTAAAAACATCCATCAAATCAACCTCTTAAAAACAAGAACTCTAGAGAGTTCATGTTAAGTTGGTAACTATGTTTCAAAAGTTGGATTATGAACAAGTAACATTTAGATGCAAAGCATGATTTGAAATAGGGCACATCATTACTGATTGCGTCAATCTCTCAAACACTAAGTTTTCAAGGGAACATTATCGAAATACCACCTAGTGGTTGGAGTAATAGAGGCATACCATTTGATTGGCAAGGACTCTCGATTGACCACACTAACCCTAGTCTATCAAGTAATCACATAGGTACCTCCTTTGCTAATAGCTCTTTCTTATGAAGAAGAAAGATCTTAAGGAAGAAGATCTTAAGGAAGAAAGATCTTAAGGAAGAAGAAATTTTTTTCCTCCATCTGTGACACTCTAGGTCCAAACTCTTAAAGAAAAAGATGAAGACAAACCTACTCTAATCACTCCTCAATATAAGATGAGTTAGGCTGACTAGTAGCAGAAGAATAAATAACATTGGAGACTACAAAAGCCCCATCCAAATCCAATGAAGGAAGAGATGAAAGAGGTCATTTAAGAGAAACAAGATCACATAGAAGCTACGACTCCACTATAATCTCAAAAGGAGGACTGGATAGAAGAAGGAAAGAAGAAAAAATGCAAGTCACCTCCACTGATGGTGACATACCAAAGTCATAATTGAAACCAAAATCTCGTTTAGCGTTGTATTGGTTTTGTATTTAGTGATTTTCTTAATTTGTTTGTGTATACCCATGCAAGCTAAGATGTGGTGGTTTTTACTACTAAATTGGAAGATGCAGGGTAGAAATATAAAATTAACCCAAACTTTACAACATCAATAGGAAATAAAGGAACTAAAATACCACAAAATATTATACCTTTATTGATGAGTGCAATTTTCACTTGCTTCTTTAAGGGGGAAACCTCTAATGAGTATAACTCTGATTACAGTATACTTCAAAAGACATCATATTACATTTTGTATATTTCTTTATATAGTATTATCCACCTCTTAGGAACATTCTAGACAAGGAAATTTTTAGTAGGCGAATCCTTATAAAAATCCCCTTTACAATTATTTCTTTCACTACTACATGGGCCTTATTTACTATAGATGGTCTCCATACATAGCAAACTATCTATCTGCTTAGGGGGTTGGGTTTGAACCTTAACATGCCACCCACTATAAAGTGTCATTGTCATCAAGGATCAAGATGAGAGAAACATTGAAGGATCTCTTTAGTTCCTTTGGCATCCTTAGATGGTGTATCATTCCACTGTATCAAGATATTTTAGAAAGTGCACTAGTAGAGACGGCACTCTCTTTTCTCAAGTATGGCATCTAGTGGTAACCAAATGAAACAATTTTCATATAATTTTCAAATGTTAGTTTGAATATGAAAATTAGTTTTGACACTTGCCTTAATTAGTATATGTGAGAGATTGGATGAATTTTATAGTTTCATGGAATTCTAATTTGTAATTCATTAGCCCAATACATTTGAGGACCTTATAGGTCCATAAAACTCAAGAGCAAGCTTGTGGTGGATATTTTCTTTGAGGGAGGTCTTCTTATAAAGTTGCAAATGAAAGAAAACTTGATCCCCTACTTCAAAATGATGTTTGGAAGAAACAATGCTGATAAAACTGTGATTTCATCCTATTTGAGTCATGATCAAATTATCCTTGAGAGTGCAAAGAATGTTGGCCAAAGATATGACAGTTTTGTCTACCTTCTACATTGTAGATACTTTGTCTAAGAAAGAATGGGGTATTTTGGCCATAGACAACCTTAAAGGGGGTCATTTAAGTGGAACTATAATAACTTGTATTATACCATCATTGTACTAAAGATAACTATTGAACCCATTAGGATTGTTTTCCTAAAGTAAATCACCTCAAATATGCTTCAAAGATATTGTTTATAGCTTCAGTTTTACCATCAATGTAGGGGTGATAGGCCTAAGATTTAATTGAGGGCTCTAGAGTCGGAAACAAATTCTTGCCAGAAATTGGTAGTGAAAGTCGGGCCATGGTACTTCACAATATATTGTAGCATACTATGGAGCTTAAAGATATTATCTGTGAATACTTGAGCAATCATGGAGGCCTTCAATAGGTGTTGTATAGAAAAAAAATAAGCATATTTTGGATGGTGATCAACCATAGCCATGATGGATTATTTATTTCCATATATGGGTAAATCCCATAATGAAGTCCATAGATATGTCAATCCACACACATGGTAGAATGGGTAAATGTTGTAGTTTTCTTATAGGTTTCATTGTCTCTCCCTTATATTTTTGTCTAAGGTTGCATTTTTCCACAATGGTGCATATGTTCTTTGTCATTCCTTCCTAAGAAAATGAATGTTTAATTCTTTCATATGTTCAATGAAATTTTGAATGACTTGTTGTTGGAGAGTCATGGAGTTCAAATAATACCATTTATTTAAATTTTGTTTTCTTGCTAAGAAAACATGCCCTCTATATCAAAGTTCTTTATTTTTCCAAGTGCATCGTTGACATGCATAGGGTTCCATTTGAATTTGTATCGTGCAGGCAATATTTCAATCTATTAACCATTCTTTGTAGATGTCATTTAATTAGTCTATGACAACAAAGGAGAGTGAAAAGAGTGACCCATACCCTTCATACTTTTAAGCAAGAACATATGCTAGCATATTCTCCTTTCCCCTCTTATAAATAATCTCATAATTATATTCCAACATTTTAGTGAACCATTTTTATTGCTTAGGGGATGTAATCCTTCTCTCTAGGAAGTATTTTATGTTGGCTATGTGTTATATTCTTTGCACGACTACCTCAACATGAAATTTGTTGCATTAGGCACAATGGAGGTGTCACAAGGGGGTGGAAATCCCCTTTCCCATAAATTCAAAGGAAATTCTCTAAAAAAACAAATTTGGTAGTTTTTTGTGTCCATTTTTAGTGGTTTTCGAAACATGATTTTTACTTTGGCGATTTTGTGGCACTGGTGGTTTCATCCCATGGTTTTGAAATTCTTGTTAATGAAATACAAAGTTATTCTAATCTAGGGTAAATGGATTGGAAGTTCATGGATGCCACGGGATATACATATTGTAAAGAAAAAATATACTAAAAAATATTTTTGGTTTTCCTAGTTTGAGTTTCTATGGTAAAATCTCTATGTTAATAAGTGTGTGCACTTGTTGGAGGCTAGAAATTTTTGTAAAACTTTTGCTAAGTAGGTGACCACATAGAAGGATAGTGGAGTGTGGAAGAGAATCATATCGTTCACAACAAAGGGAGTAGGCATAGGAGGAAGAGACACAACACAAGGAGGCACCACATAAGGGAGAATATGGCAACATCTAGAGAGAGAAGGATGAGTTTGAATAAGATACGGTAGTTAGGATTTTGTAGCTTATGGTGAGAGAGGAGAGGGATGTCATCACTAGGGAGGTTAGATATATTTATAGGTAGAGAAAGGTCGACGTAGTGGAGTAAACAAGCAGAAGATATTTTCAGTGGATGGTTAAGGCAACCTATGCCAGCTAAGGGGTAATGTCAGAAAACATCCTAATGGCCAGTTAGCTGAGAGGACAATTGCATGAGTGGAAGAAAATTCCAAGAATATTTGAAGATTCATCGAGGATAGATAAAAGGAGATGCTCGAGACAGATCATAGGTTAGAAGGTTTGTCAAGAGACAAGATGACTAGACAACATGATGATGAATACTCAAACTATAGCTACTGAATATGAGAGTCTTTCTATGCACATATATTCCTTTTTTTGTCAGTAGTCTTAAGTGTCAGTGTATGAGTTTTTAGTTGCTCAACAACCCCACATGTAAAGGAAACCATTTATAGTAAGGGTGTATGCTTATGTGATATATTTTCTTTCCTTTTTGTACTATGATTAGGGATTGATGGATGGTGAGCCAAATTACATAATATTTGCATTGTAGCGCTTGGTGCCTTTACTTATTTATATTGAAGTACTAGAATGGATTGTTGGGTTGTCCCTGATATCTTGTTTAACGCATGTATGTGTTTCTATGGTTACGTTGTCTTGGTTCAATATATGTATAATGTCAAATTATATATCTAAGTATGTTTGAATGGATCGAATGATCATGCTAGTTGAAGGTCTGGTAACAAATGAAAAATTTATAGTGTCTGATGATGTTACTATCATCCCCAATGCTGAGAAGTGTAAGTCAAGTCAGCCTTTAGTGTACTTTCACTTGTGACTTGCATGTTAACTAGTGAACATAAGAGTTTAGAGTTCCTGTGTCATGAGCAGTCCCATGATGATGGTTAAATGTGTAATTAGTAGGTGTTTGAGTTGCATGTTGCAGGCTTAATTTTAGTGCCTTAGGATCTTAACAATCCCGTCAAGTTTGCGAAACCTGGTTCTGACAATCACCCATTAGCATCTCGGGTGACACCTCACCCACTTCGTCGGTGTTGCCAAAAGGGTCAATGTTGAGCGGATTTTTTGGCCAATTGTGCAAGAAATCATGGGTTCGTTAGAATCCCACGCGCCAACAACACCATTGCATATTTTATGTTTTATTAAGAATATATTTGCATAAATGAATTATATAGGTTTAGAACCTATAATTGGTATTAGAGAAATTTTTGCTCGACGAGGAAACTTTTGTGGCTAAGGTGTTTTTCTCAGGCCTATGGTAAACCTTGTTACAATGGGAGATCTATGAAATTTAATTATTTTGGGAAAGGAAATAGAAAGTAGTTCAAAGATAGAGATCCAAAAGTTAAATTGGTAGAGTTTTGACTTGTGTAAGCTCAAAACGAAATATTTGTTGGTGGAAAAACATGAATTGTTCATTGTGGATTTAGGTATTACATCGACGGGGATGTTGACAGAAGATTTAACCGTGTTGGATTGAAAGGAAAAGAGCACAATATGTTTGTGTCTCTCAAATTCAATATTAATGAATATTTTAGGAGAAGATACAATGAATGGATTTTGGAACAAGTTAGGGTCTTTCAATTGGTCTATGTCCCCAATGAAAAAAATATTCCTATAAAAAAAATGTATAAAGTGAGGATGAAGAATGGAGACTTGGTGATAGAGCATCCGAACACCTTCAACACTAGTTAAGTCAACTATTATTGATTGATATTAAGATTTCATACGAAGATAGGTATATTAGTTTGCTACGTTCTTTACTAGAATTGTGGGTTGGTCTAGTTGTTGCCATAGGTGGTAATGTAACTACTTTAGGTGTTGAAAAACTAGTCTTATCCTTGTTATTGGAGTAGAAGAGATACAAAAACATGGAAAGTGATAACATAGATTCCTTGATTGACACTCCCAAAAAAAATAAAAAAATTCGTCAAGTGGGAGATCTAAGTATAGAGGACTATCTAAATCTCCAGGAAAATTCATAAAGGTATGTTGGATATGTCGAAAAGAAGCACATTACAAGAAAGAATGATCCAAAATTATTGAGAAAGGGAATGGATTTTATGACGCTCTTTTCAGAGAAGAAAAAATATCCTAAGATGAAGGAGGGAATGTGTACTCAACTTCTTTAAGTACACATGTAGATAATGATGATTGATTCATCAAATTAGGTGTATCTTTTCATATGAGTCTATGACTCCTCACAAGGAGTTGTTTTGCGAGTATAAAAGATATGATCACGATGATCTATTCCTAGGTGATGACTCGACAGTCATAATCATAGGATTAGGAAAAATCAAGTTGAAGCTCATGGGTGGAAGGATTAGAACACTCCCTAGTATTTTGCACATCTTATGATTGGCCAAAAATCTCGTTTAAGTACGAAAGATAAGTGATCACTAGTAGAAAATGGGGAAATTAGTGACTAGGTAACTAAAAGCATTAGTCAAGGCAACTTTTCCAAGTGAAATACTACTAAAAATGAGCAATCTTAAGTGACTTAACTAAAAACAACTAACATGAATGACTAATTTAATGTCGGGTTGAAATATATGACTAGCTAGTAATAATACAACTAAAAATGACTAATGTGAATGACTAATTTAGTATAGGAACAAAAATACGACTACCTAACAAGTACTACAATAATACACATTAGTTGTTTGTGTTAGTTATTTTAATGTTACTTCAACAATCTAAACTTACAAGTGGTAACGAATTCAAAAGTTGTTATATATTGGTTGAAATGTTATACTTACTTAAACACTTATTTATTTGTTCAGTATATGATTAGAGTTGTGGAGCTAATTAGAATCTTCAAGGTTATATCCTTTGACCACATTCACAGAGAATTAAATTCACAGGCTAACAAATAATCCAAATGGGAGTGGGCCAACATCTCCTTTTGCAACGAAACATAACCACCTATATATGTTTTAAAAAGCTTTCCAACTTATTTAGTGGGTTTCACATCTATTTCAGATTTATTCTTTGTCTTGCAAAGTGGTAGTGCCAAGGAGAGGGTATTAACTTCGATCAAGGAATATTCACGTAGTACCACTACCAAGTTTCCTTTGTGCATCCTATAAAATGTCTTAAGTTTCCTTCACAAATTCTCATGGTGCTTAACTTACTTGTCTACACATCTAAGTGAGACTACGACCCCCCAACCTCTCTAACTATTCAACCTCTTCAAGCCTGTTAGTGTCTTCTTAGACATGCACGCATGCCTCAAGCAGAACATGAAACTAGCATCCCAAATGTGCATGCTTGTTCCCTCTTTTAATACCTTGTTGAAGCCACATTATCACAATATTTAAAATAAAATGTTCACATATTAATGCAAAGCACATACTTTGCTTATGAAAGCCTAAACTATCTTAGTGACTACGAGAGGACTCCTTTTTCTCAAGATAAAAACACATGGTCTCACAACCCCATTCACGTAACAATTCGAATATATTTAACCTAGAGAAGGATATGTACCTTACTCCTTCCAAATTTTACATATGACTTTTAGGAAACTAACACTTATTTCTAACTATTAAATGCACCTACTATATACTCTATTTTGTTTGCACCCACCTAATATACAAGAAACCCCAAATGTTTTCAATACAACCAAGTTATGAGCACTTGCTTCCTTTCTACATCTACAAAATTTAATAAAAAAATCATTGCATAGAAACCGTAACATTAAAATTAAATTATTATTATTATTATTAAGAAAGAATGATATGTTTGATATTAGTTTAAAGTGATATTTTTATTTTTTTTCTCTTCCAGTGCATTAGTTATTGTAACTTTATAGATCATCTCCTTAATAATATTAAAGTTTTTTTTTTATTCCAAAAGTTGTTTAGCTTTCATATCATCCAAAATTATTTTGGTTATCAATAAAGAAAGTTTGTTTTATAAGGTCTCAACTTAGTTAAACTTACACTTGTGTTCATGGAATATTAAAAAATATCTCTAATCGCACTAAATATTGATAAAAGCTTCCCAAAATATTTTTGTTGGACCCTTTCCTAATACATGTCTCTAATAAAAATAACTCTTATTTTGAATGTATATTCCCTATTTTCACTGGATACCCATTTTTATAGTCTTTGATAATATATTGATTCTATTTTTCACAATTTAAAAACCCCCTTTATCAATGAATGTGATAAGATATTGGTCAACAAGGTGAAGCCCCCGTGGCCTTTAAAATTTATTGTAAAATTGTTTTGAAGGGGGGACCTAATGAACTCCAACCCTCTCCACTTCACATGGTCAATGAAACTTTAGTCCTATCTATTGCTATAACTAAGGACCAATAGAGCAAGCAACATTATAAAGAGATATTGGTTTCATATGCAAATTCATTGGTCTTTGGTCTAAGCTTACAAATCGCCATTAGTGGATATTTTAGTGATTTTATTCTTTTAGAAGCTAAATATTAAGGAATAATCTTAGAATCTATCCTTCTGTTAAAGGCTTCGTCATAGTAATAATTGACCTAACAAAGGATAAAGATAGGGTCATCAACTTTAGTCATTGGTTTTGGGGAAAATTTGAACTCTGTATGAAGCCTTGGACTCCAACATATGATCCCTCTTAGGACTCACTATTTTCAACATCTATATGGATAAAGATTATCTAACATTCCTTTATATTTATAGGATTATTATTCCCTAAGTTATATTGGAAACGCTCTAGGAATTTTTTGTCTTAGAAGTGAAATAATAGAGCATTGACATATCACAAATATGTGGACATGGATTTTACTAAGGACTTTTTGGAAAAACAAAGCAATTTATTTGTCAAAAACTATATAAAGATTCAAAATGTGGTTATTGACTTGATGAGAACTATGACCTCAAAATGAGATTTGTAACTCTAAAATCCCTTAAGTTTGGGTCAAAAGTAGCGACTTCAACATTCAAATGAAATAATGGTGCTTCTAATAACACCACCTTTTGCAACCATACTCCTACGAACTTCATATTATCACCAACAAAGACATTAAAACCAACCGCTAAATAAAAATTTTACACCAATAAAATCACATTTTTCTTTTTGAGGTCAAAATTACATATTTGAAAGGATAACCTTAAAAACTTGCACTGTTATGTCAAAAAGCTTAAAATCAACCCTAGAATCAAACAATGGCACTCCAAACAGTTTTTCACATATTTGTCCATCATCAAAATTGTAACATTTTTGAGACCCGCATACTTGATACCAATACTTTTACAACAAAATATTAAAATCAACCATTGAAATGGAAAATTGCACTACCAATAACACCTCCCTCTATTTTTTGAACTTAAAATTACAACAAATTTTAAACCATAACATAGAAGCCTTAATTTTGTAAACAAAATCATAAAAAGAAAAAGGGGAAAAAGAACATAAAATACATTTCAAATATAAAAAGTATATATATATATATATATATATATATATATATATATATATATATATATATATATATATATATATATATATCCCTTTGCTTCATGCAATTTCTTTTTTATAAAACAAAATAAATAAATAAAAAATTATAATTAAAAAAAATAATTTAAATACTAATTATTTGATTAAAAAATGTCGAGGAAAGGTTTAATTGGCGATCACCATGATATGAATTATTGTGTAAACTACAATATCCAAGATTCAAATCCCCCCTAGAGTAGTTTACGAAGAGGGGGATTGTCAAAGGCCCCATAGCTATATTTGTAGTGGTCAGTAATGTCAAATGGTTTAGGTTCAAGTTCAGGTTCGACAATGATTAGGTTCAGTCTGAGTTTGAATTTTTGGATGAGGTTCAGATGAGGTTGGCATTAGGTTTGTCTATATATATGATGAATTATAGGATTAAATAGTAAAACATCACCATCAATAAAAATAAAAATTGTTATCACAGACATGGAAACTGCAAGGATAAATTACAAGCTTGAGTTGTGACATGAGGCTATGAGTTTTGATCTATGGACTTGGTCAATGGTTATGACGTTCGATGAGGTTTGTCGAACCTTCAATTTTTTCAAGGTTCGCCAAAATTCAAACCTCAAAGTTAAGGTTCGACGAACCTTGTGACATAGGTGGTTGATATCGACCTCATGTCTCGTGAATATGAACCTGACCCAATTGTTAATTTTTGAAATAAACAAATTACTCAATAATTAAAAAATCAAAATACAAATGAAAAAAAGACAACTGAACATAACCTTTCCACCATCGAACACCCCCATTTCATCCCACTCAACTAAACTTGAATCTAACATGAGCTAAAGTTTATATCAATAAAATTCAACATTTTAATGCATGTGTTATGAAACCAGCTCACAAAAAGATAGAAAATATATATCAACGCCTCAAAAATAATCCTCTTCAAGGGGGCAACCTCCTTTACATTACACACAAGAACAATTCTTGGATGATACAAATGACAATACCTCCTTTCTATATATAGGAGTCTAAGAGGCCATAATATAATTAGAGCCGACATAACAATAATAGTGTAAGGGCACAATAATAACAATATGGGGACTACATGGGCACAAAAATATAATAAGGGGGTTGCACTAATAACAATAAGGGGTTACGCTAGTAGTATAGGGACCTAACATGCCCCTCTCCTTCAAAAAGTGTTTTCCTCAATGATTGAGTAGTTCTCGATGCTTCTGTATAAAATTATTGTCCTCCCATGTGGAACCTTCAGCGGGTAAGTTATTCCACTTGATGAGATACGCTGAAATTGATTGATTTCGTAGATGTTCGGTTCTTGTTTCTATGATTGCTCCGAGTTCCAATATGATTTTTCCTTCCTCGTCAAGTTCTGGCAATATTTTTTGAACTGAGATCTTTTCATTATGTAAGGTCACCATTTCTTAAGTGCATGTAGTCTTGCCAACATTTCCTTCTCATAAATAGCTTTGTGTAAATACTTTCCTTTGATTGGACGACTTTCGAAAGCAATGGGTCTTTCTTCTTCCATTAAAACATCACCAATTCCGTTTCCTGATGCGTCATATTCCACAATAAAGGTTTTTGTGAAGTCTGGCGTAGCTAAGATCAGTGCTTGGCACATTGTCTCTTTAAGATGTTCAAAGGCCTTCGTTGCTTCCGGAGTCCATGAAAATGCATCTTTCTTCAATAATGTTGTTTTCAGAATGTCTTCAGTCTTCATTCTTATTTTATAATATCCTGAACGAAGATCGAACTTGGTGATGTAAATTAATCCATGCAATTCATCCAATCATTCATCAATGACAAGAATGGGAAATTTATCTTTAATAGTGAGTTTGTTGAGCTCTCTATAATCCAGACACATGCTCCATGACCAATCCTTCTTCTACATCAATACTACTGGAGTAGAGAAAGAAATTTGACTAGGTTGAATTATACTAGCCTCCAACATTTTTGCAACCATACGTTTAATTTCACTCTTTTGGGCATGGGGATATCTGTAAGGCCTGATATTTGGAGGAACACTTCCTGGAATCAAATGAATAGAATGATCATGATCACAAATAGGTGGGAGGCCTTTAGGAGTCTCCAATACCTTGGAATGATTGTTCAAGGCCTTTTGCAGATTTGGAGAAATAAATGATTTCAATGTGGGAACCTCTGGCGAACATAATTGTGAAATTATGCCTCATTTTTCTTTCTTGATGTGATATTTCACTTCTTTAACCTTTTTCTTCTTGGTATTTACTTCTATCTTGAGAGTTTGAGGAGTGGTAATTCTTGCCAATGGTTTACAAGATATGGTTGGATTCATTTCTTCTTTCTCTGGGGTTGGTTCCTAGTGTATATCCTATTCTTTTGATGTTTGTTGATCCTTTTCTTACTCCTCTTTATAATCTATGTAAAATAATTTCTTCTCAGCACACTTATGACCTTTAGTGCATTTGCTATCACAATTGTAACAAAGCCCTTTTTCTCTTTCTTCTTCCAATTGTTTTGGTGTAAACCTTGTAGGTTGTGGAAGGCTAGGAGAAAAAACACTTCCATAATTATAGTCTTGAGTGGTGGGATTCCTTGTTTCCATAATTTCGCTTTTAATTTTTTCTTCCCACCTGAATGCCTTCTCCAATGAATTAGGTTCCCAAAGAAAAACCTCATGTTGAATGTTATCCTTTAAAGTACCTATGAAGACATCAATCCATTGCCTCTCTGGAATATCATTTACCCTTATATTCAATTTTTGAAAGTCCTCAATGTGCTATGTCATTGAACCCTTTTGTTTGAGATTTTTCAATTAGCTAAAGAGGGTGTTTCTCTTTGTATCCTCATAATGTGCTATCATTTCCTCTATGAAAATTGGCCACGTGACAAGTGGTTTACAAGAACAAAGCCCTTCATACCATAAAAATTGATTCGATTCTAAATATAACGATGCAATACGTACCTTTTGTAACAGGTGCACCTCATGTAGATCAAAATATTGCTCCATCTGTAGTATCCAATTTACAGGATCCTTGCCATCAAAATTCCTCATATTGCCTTTTATTGATTTTAGGAGATCGATCTTGAAACAAATGTAACTCTGTAATTTTGGATCTCCCAGTTCTGAAATTTCGACCTGCGGTAGCACTCTATGTCCTCTTTCCAATTCCACTAGTCTTCTTGAAATTTGATTCTCCAAGAAAAGGTTATGCACAATGTTATAGACATTTTTGTGCCTTACAGCTCTAAGCATGAAATGTCCATAAACCAAGGGATCCTAAGTCCCTAAAAGTGTTGTTCCATCTCCTAAAGAAACAAGATCAACAAATTACAGCTTCTCCCAGAAGTTTTCCACCAGAAACTGCTCAGAACTAGTCAAATCAGGATCATTTCAGCTGCTCCACTAGCTAGCTGCGTTGCAAAGCACCCAAATACACTAGCTAGGTGCGTTGAAACGCACCTAAATGTGCTACCAAGGTGCGTTGAGCGGGAAATGACAAGTGGCAGAGTCATTCCACGAGGTGGAGAGACAATGGAAGCTTCCAGAATCTTCCCCAATGACACTTGCCTCACTGAATTCGACCAGTGATGAGTAAGAGGCTCTCAGTCTCCAAGTGGAAGCAAGAACTGACAGAGAGAAGCCACTAATCAATTCATGAGCTGACTCATCCTCTTTGCATACATCTATATATGGATCCCTCACCAAGAGATCCAGAGGCTGGAATTTTGTACATTGCAGAGAATTGCTGTTGGTTTTGAGATAGATATCAGAGTATTGGGTGATTTATGCTTTGTTGGAGGTGAAGAGGGGATTCTATGCTGGGAGGTTGATGCTGGATCAGGAATCATCGGTTGTAACTCCTCCTGGATCTTCTTGTTTTATCAATAAAACTATTTGAGTTTCTCCTACATGCTTGTGTATCATTGATGTTTGTTACATTTGTATGTTTAGCTTAAATCTGATCCTAAGCTATTTATGAATATAAATCCATGTCTTTGTGTAGTTTCCTTCTTCTGTGATCTTGCAGGAACTTGGTGACGCTGGGCAAGTAAGGGAGCAGGTAGCTAGAAGCTGTCAAAGAGGAGAGAGATTGGATCAAAGGACTAGCGCAAGACACAGGTTGGTTCATCCTATTCCTCTTCGTTTATAGTTCATAAAGAAGAATACGAAAGTAGTTTTCCCTGTTTTTTTCTGAGGTCACTGTCACACCTCAGTGGGATAGGGTCGTTCTGAATAGACACTTTTCCCGTTAACAAAATGGCGACTCCGCTGGGGATCGTGTCTAGTTAGTTTGTTTGTGTTTCTCTTGTTGTGTGTTTCATAAACTTAGAAGTAGCGAATCGAACTGAATTTGCCTTTAACAAATGCAAAGTAGACATCTGCTGCTTCAATCCATTCACTAGATTTGTTTATGATTTGAACAGGTGATTCACAAATGATCTGATTACCCTTTGTGATAGCTCTTAAACCTCTTTTAAATCAACCCTCTGATTGTGCATTACTGATTGCTTTTACTCGGCCAAAAACCATAGATTAAACTGCAAACCGTGACCCGGAACCCAGATAGAATTCTCGTTTCTGCCCCAGCGCAGGTGCTGTGAAGAGTTCCTGCATTTTAGCGCAGTTCCCGAGAGGGCAACCTGTGTTGCAATCCAGTTTCTCTGTGTAGCAGGTGCGTTGATCAGCCTAGCCTTGTGTAGCTGAGGTTCTTTGCTTAATTTTTTCAATTTTGTCTCCGATTTTTGCAGCCTGTGATCAGTGTGTGTGTCTGTTTAAAAGCCCCTTTTCTTTGCCTTAATTCCGCCTCAGTTGTATAAAAGACACTGTATATCTTTTTGTGTGTTTTTTGCGTCATTTACAGTTTCCCATTGCAAAATTAGAATAGCCATACTATCGTCCTTTGATTTAGATATGTCGTAAGTGTCGATTTTGATCTTAGGAGAAAGTTTATTTGCTGTTGACAGTTGATTATGCTTTTACTTTTGCCTTTGGCTTGAATTTGTGAATTTCTAGTGTCGAAACAAGTGTTTATTTCAAAATCATAAAGTTTCGTAATCGTCTCTACCTTTTGATTTCGAAAAGAAGCTTGTTTGTGTTTTTCACCTGAAAACGAATTCAAATTTGTACAACAACTTTCTTTTTAGGCATCAATATTAAGAAAGTGAAAAACAAATACATGCACATGTGCATTTGCATATTGACAGTCTCTTTGGCTTGATTTAGGAAAAGTGCATTTACAGTGTGCTCTTTGCTCTTTGAGAAACGATTGTGTCTTTCTTTTCCCCTTGTAGCTAGGATTTTCATTGCTGAAAAGAGATAAAAGCTTGCTTATCATCTTTAGATTTCATTTTAGGAATTACATCTACATCTCGTGGTGAACCCAAAAGGCAAACTTCATAAGAAAGATCAACCTAAAATAAATTCAATGAACTTAACAACGCTTTGTAACTTAACACACAACATTTAGAGGTCTAGGCTAGAGACGTATTCTGGCGTCGTAAAGCCTGGTAACTGTTGTCCTCACTGATGGTTGGGTGATTCCTCCACTTTGAGACGATAAGTGCCAGTACGGACTTGTGCTCCCATGTACCGTCGAGTATATATTGGGAGACCCCTATAGGTATAAAACCTTTATCCATAGAAAGCCGTGTCGGCCGCCCTACTGATCGCAATGCACCGAACATAGCATTCGGGAAGGTTGACTGCCGTACCGTAAAAAGTATTCTGCAGTTTTGCGATTGGTTTGGTACTCCCTCTACCTAGACCTCTAGAGCAGTCCCTTTCGTTCCTTTTCAGACTCCTTAACGGAAAAGGTCCATCTGAGCACTTGTCACTTCAGGCTCATTAAAAATCGAAGGAGACTAGAGTCATCTTTTGTTTTTTCTCGACTCTTTAAAACTGAAAAAACAAGTTGTGTCAAAGCGTGTTAAAATTTATTTTAAACGGAATATTCATCCCCTTTTCCTACGTTGATCTTTGGGTTGAGAAAATGGAGCCTACCAACCAAGGAATTCCCCTTGGTAGAAATCCTAGTCCCTTCTCCTCTTGGGGAGATGTTGGTGCGCCCCATATGGCCACATTGTCGCTTCCAGGACTGACAATTGGCTTGCCAGTATGGCTCTTCTCAACCAATGTCGTTCAGAACACCACTATTCCTGAACAATCGAATCAGCAATTAGACGAGTCCAGAGTTACCCACCAGCCTTCTACCTCGTCTAATTCTTCCTCTCCTCCTTCCTCTTCGCTTGACGGGATTGGGAAAACTAAAAGCCAAGTTCCTAAGGAGAAGAAGGAAAAGAAGAAGAAAGAGAAAAAGAAGAAGGAGCCAAAGGCGAATGGGGGAAAACAAGTGTCGTCTAATGAAAATCCACACACAGCACCGACCAAGCCTAAATTTCCATGTGTCATTTGTACAGGATACCACTTTCACAGAGATTGTCCTTGCATCCCTCAGATACTAAGGGACTGGTCTCCTCGTTTGCACAATCCGGTGTCATCAACCTCTGGAGATCATGTTGAAAGCACACCGTCAACTAGTGAAAGTGAAGCCCCAGGATGAAAAGGGAAAGTTAGATTTCCTTGTAAACTGTGCGAAGGTGACCATGCCCTCCACCGTTGTCCCTTCTTAGACAAGGCTAAAAGAGTTTTGGATGATCGTCCGGTTTCACCATTACGACTTCCTCCTGGATATAAAAAACTCTTGCCGAGTCCGTCACTAGTTGAGAACCCAGCTGGCCCGCTCAGGTGGTCGGCTGAAGCGCCTGTCATTGAAGATAAACCAACTGAATCCATACCAGACGAAAGTCAAACGGTCGAGGCGGAAGTTGACCCGGTCTTGCCTTCAGAGGTTTTATCTTCGGATGATACAGTCACTGAAGAGAACAAGGATGACACCGTCCAAATTCTCTTCATCAACGCAGACTCTGACGAACATGGGGGCAATCAACCCATTCCTTTATCGCAGGAAGGAAGTTCGTCAGAGCCATACTCGGCCGTCTACTCGGTCCCACCTCCAAGCAACATAGTTGTATCCTTCGACTGGAATCAACTAGGCAGACCCTGTTTGCCAGCAAGCATACCATTCCGAATTATCGTTCAAATATATAGAATGGTCATGGCTGGTACCATCATAGATGAGGGGGCTTCTGTGAGTATCCTTTCCTCCATTGCTTGGAAAGTGCTTGGTTCGCCATCGCTGTTGCCTGAAATGAGAAATCTGACAGGCTTTGATAAAGGAACCAGTCGACCTTTAGGGATCCTTCCCGATGTGCCCATAACATTGAGAGGGAAGACAGTTCGAATGAACGCCATGATAGTTCAAGGACCCTTGGATTATAACCTACTCCTTGGACGAGACTATATTTATTACATGGGAGCCATCGTCTCCTCACTCTTTAGAGTAATGTGTTTTCCGCACGAAGGAAGAGTGGTCAAGCTCGTGGGCCAGCTTTCATTTCCCGGATCACGCATAACAAATAGTCATATACCGTCCCTAAATGGTCTCTTCGCGCAAGAAATGTCTCAATACCCAGTCCGTCCTCCCAATGAGCGCGAGTAATTCGGAGGGATACGACTGAAACCCAGGGGGCATGCGTCCTGGTCTGCTTCGGCAGGAAAACTTCGGGTATAGGGTAGGTTTCCGTGGGAGAATATGACTAGTCTGTACCCCGTCCGTGGTTGGAAGAGGGGTTATTCTGGAATAAGATTCTCTTGTCAAGGTTATGTGAGTTGGTGGGCATCGTCGCTCACCTTTGTTTATTTCGAGAAACATCGCCGAAGAAGTTTTTTGTTTACGCCGTGAATAGAACAATCTTTGGGTAACCTGTAAGAGGTATACTCTTCCTGATAAAACAAATGTTTTGTTAGCTCGAATAGAGGGTGACCTTGAAACTCTGTTTTATACTTGGGGGCATGCAAACCTTTGGAGTGCAAGCAAAGAGCGATTATTTATTTGTTTTTTGGATTAGTTGTTTCCTAACTTGCATAAAGAAAGGATGTGGGGCAACACTCGAAAAGTTGCCATTTTTTATATGAGATATTCTTATCATATGACTGGATTAATCGAGCAGTTTTAGCGCATAGTTCAAGCTCGTTAAAAAATAAACATAAGACCGAGCAAATGTTTCCACCCGTGTTTAAGCTCGTTAAAAAATGAACTATCCCCCAGTAAATAACCACCGTGAATGAAGCATTTTTAGCCATTAAAGCCTTGGTCGTGTTTGCACCGTCACCTCCACTTTTCCATTGGCCGATCATTCACCTCCATTTGATTGTTTACCCATTTTGAGGAATAGCTGCGAAGAGTGATTTCACTAGCCATCCTTGTGACACTGCCGTGATTGAAAAATTCCAAACCTTACCTGGAATCAACTGCTACCCATTTTATCACTCGTTCCTCAAAAGACGAGTCTTCTTTAAGTTCTTTTCAACTGACTCATAAAATATGAAAAGATTGCCGAGTTTTGGCCTTCCAGCTCGTTAAAGCGACCAGAAGTGCTATCCCTCCTCTAGATTTTAATCTTTTTGGACCTGAGGGATTATTGCACAAAAAGATCGAGCGCTTGTTTTGTTCGGCTCGTTAAAGCTAATCGAAAATTCATCCCTTCTGTATTGTTTTATACTTTTTCGGACTTAAGGGATTAGATGACGAAAAAGGAATTTTGGAGTTACCTTTACGTACCTTTTCAGACTCTCTAAAAATGAAAAGGACCAAGTTATCTTTGTCGTTAGATACATTAAAAACATTAATAGCGACAAACTTGTCTTTAGACGAGAACGAGTTTCATTATCGCTAGGCTCGTTGAAACATAGCGATGGGTTTGCCCGAAGGGAAAATTATAGAACAAGAATATGTTATCCTCCTCAAGCTTGACAAAAATAAAGAGGTACTGGTCAGCAATGACTGGGGAAAAATTGGGAAGAAAACTCAAAGAAACTTTATTGGTAGCAATTCGCTCTTGAACATGACACTTCCACTCCATGCCTGAGTCGGGTTGGGTTGTTTCATTCACCGGTCACATCACCATGGTCACGCCACACCATCCATATTTGGGGTAAATGCTACCAATCCATCACATAAGTGTCGCCGACATGTTCAAGAGAAGTCATCCAAAGAAGTCACCTGTGTCCCATCCACTACCATACATTAGACTTCATTCTTTCATGACCGCCACCCTGAACCATATATCATCAGATCGTTTTCACCTCCATAAAAATCATTTGCTCCGTTCCGTGTCATTGATGTGGGATTCATTAAGGCCCTCCTTTGACGGATCGCTTCTTGTCGACATCAGCTCATTATCCAAGAAGTTGATCTAGGAACACTCCATTCAGTACTTTGAAGCTTGCATGCCTCAATGGCAAGTTTCTCACTTCCGGCGACAGGTATACATCAATGACCTTCGACCGAAAGATTTTTCGTGGTGTTCGACGCCAAGTCCTTTATTCACACCACGTGAATTGTACTGCAGTACCTTGAGGGTCATTATCATTATCGGTGATTCCTCTCGCGCTTGTTAACAATTTACATCATTTACTGGTAATCAAGCGATGTCTTTCCATGTTCGACTTCAAAACATTTCTCACATGGATCGACTTGTACTTCGAGTGAAAATTGGACGAGATTGAAGACCCTGGATCTAGTTTCATCCATCCGGGCTGCGATATATATTTAGGAAAAATAAAGACATTGAAATGTACAACATTGCAGCACAGATAATCATCCTACCAAAAGGATGATGACTCCATCAGAATCATCAGTCTACCATCAGACGATTGTCTGTCCTATGTACATGAAAATGAATTTATAAAGCTGAGCATGGGAATGCCCGCCTCAGCTAGATCATGAAAACAGTATGAAGATATTGTATTGTATTGTATCTTATTACAGGTCTCCTCCCAGCATTGAAAGAACTTCGGATCCTCCTAATAAAGCATTTCACCCGATAAACGGCCTCATACTTTAGGGGGCAACTGTTATAGACATTTTTGTGCCTTACAGCTCTAAGCATGAAATGTCCATAAACCAAGGGATCCTAAGTCCCTAAAAGTGTTGTTCCAGCTCCTAAAGAAACAAGGTCAACAAATTACAGCTTCTCCCAGAAGTTCTCCACTAGAAACTGCTCAGAACTAGTCAAATCAGGATCATTTCAGCTGCTCCACTAGCTAGCTGCGTTGCAAAGCACCCAAATACACTAGCTAGGTGCGTTGCAATGCACCTAAATGCACTACCAAGGTGCGTTGAGCGGGAAATGACAAGTGGCAAAGTCATTCCACGAGGTGGAGAGACAATGGAAGCTTCCAGAATCTTCCCCAATGACACTTGCCTCACTGAATTTGACCAGTGATGAGTAAGAGGCTCTCAGTCTCCAAGTGGAAGCAATAACTGACAGAGAGAAGCCACTAATCAATTCATGAGTTGACTCATCGTCTTTGCATACATCTATATATGGATCCCTCACCAAGAGATCCAGAGGCTGGAATTTTGTACATTGCATAGAATTGTTGTTGGTTTTGAGATAGATATCAGAGTATTGGGTGATTTATGCTTTGTTGGAGGTGAAGAGGGGATTCTATGCTGGGAGGTTGATGTTGGATCAGGAATCATCGGCTGTAACTCCTCCTGGATCTTCTTGTTTTATCAATAAAACTATTTGAGTTTCTCCTACATGCTTGTGTATCATTGATGTTTGTTACATTTGTATGTTTAGCTTAAATCTGATCCTAAGCTATTTATGAATATAAATCCATGTCTTTGTGTAGTTTCCTTCTTCGGTGATCTTGCAGGAACTTGGTGACGCTGGGCAAGTAAGGGAGCAGGTAGCTGGAAGCTGTCAAAGAGGAGAGAGATTGGATCAAAGGACTAGCGCAAGACACAGGTTGGTTCGTCCTATTCCTCTTCGTTTATAGTTCATAAAGAAGAATACGAAAGTAGTTTTCCCTGTTTGTTTCTGAGGTCACTGTCACACCTCAGTGGGATAGGGTCGTTCTGAATAGACACTTTTCCCGTTAACACACAATCTCCCAAGGTGACATGATTATATACCTTTTTATAAGATCAAACTTGTACGAAATTCCTCATGTCACTAGCTCAACCTTCAGATCTGAAAAAGATACAAAGAAAATTACAATTTGTCCTCTTTCTGTAACTTCTTACGAAATTGAAATCTGATGCTCAGAGAGACAGTTATCACGATTTTCCCCAGGTCACCTGTTTGGGATGTAATTCGAGAGCCTATGGACACCCTAAATGTCTTGGACTGTATCTCTGAAAATATAGTGAAAAAATATCTGAAATTAGGGCCCAACCTTCACCAAGTTTCTGGCTCAAACGGGTTTTAATTTCAGAGTCTGAAACTTTGTAGAAAAACCATTATAGCGAAAATTTCATGATGACCTGTTTGTGATGGAATTATGGATCTTACCAAAACCCTAACTTCCTAAGACCATATATCCGAAAATATAGCAAGACAAGATCTAAAATCCGGACCCGAGGTTCACCGAGATTTCGCCTCAAACGGTTTTTGTTTTTAGCTTTTGAAACATCGCCGAAAAAATGTTATAGTCAAAATTCCACAATGACATATTTGGAGTAGTGAAACCCTCAAATCCAAAGCTCTGATACCAAATGTTATGAAACCAGCTCACAAAAAGATAGAAAATATAGATCAACGCCTTAGAAATAAGCCTCTTCGAGGGGGCAACCTCCTTTACATTACACAAAAGAACAATTCTTGGATGATACAAATGACAATACCTCCTTTCTATATATAAGAGTCTAATGGGTCATAAAGTAATCAGAGCCGACATAACAATAATAATGTAAGGGCACAATAATAACAATAGTGGGCTTCTATGGGGCACAATAATAACAATATGGGGACTGCAAGGCACAACAATATAATAAAGGCATTGCATTAATAACAATAAGGGGTTACACTAGTAGTATAGGGACCTAACATCATCACACACATATATTGAATTTTTTAACGCGTGCCCACACACAGAGGTATGGGGAATGAATTTAAATAAATAAAACATCTATATGATTTTATTTTGTGGCCATATTTTTTTTTCCAACGAGTACAATAATAATGATTATTATGAAATAAATATCTATTTAAAAATAATGGTTATATTTCTTTTTTATAATTTTATAAAGAAATAATATAGCCTAATTAATAGACATTTAAAGTTTGTTTGAAATTTAGCAAATATTTTTTAAAATTGTAAACTTGATTTGTGTAATCTATGAAATTTGAGTACTTTAATGAATTTTTGAATATTAGAATTTATTTACATATTCTAAAATACATTTTGAATAATACGAAATTACAATTTCACGTGACATTACATTGCCATATTTTAAAGGGAAAGAAAACAAAAACATTTATTAATTAAACCATATGCAAAACAATAATTATGAATGAATAATTCTCATAAAAAAGTAAGGCGTTGGTGAAAGGGTAATGTCAACCATCATACAAAACAATTTAAGTCTGAAAACATAAAAAAGAAAAAGGTGTCACAAGTAGCATCACATTGTGATTTGAGTTGTAATTTAAAGTTTGGATCATAGTGGCATTGGTTGTCAAGGTTATTATATTAAACATGTTACAATTTTAACCTTGAAATAAAAAAGTGGGTGCGATTAGGAGCACTATTTTTTTATTCATACATCAATTTTAAGGTATTTTCTCACAATGGTACCAATTGTCAAGGCCACAATTTCAAACAACCTTGCAAAAAAAACGAGTTGTTACTAGTTGCATTGCTTTTTGTCTTGGGGCGTCGATTTAAGGTTTTTAATTTTTCAACGTTATAGATGATAGTTGCAAAATTTGGAAATTTATGTTTGATAAAAAATGGTGCTACCATTAGCACCATTTTTTAAAATAGAGGTAAAAAGATCCATCAAATGCAATGTCTTAAAAACAATAACTCTAGAGAGTTCTTGTTAAGTTGGTAACTATGTTTCAAAAGTTGGATTATGAACAAGTAACATTTAGATGCAAAGCATGATTTGAAATAGGTCACATCATTATTGATTGCATCAATCTCTCAAACACTAAGTGTTCAAGGAATGTTATCAAAATTCCACCTAGTGGGTTGGAGTAATGGAGGCATACCATTTGATTGGCAAGGACTCTCGATTGACCACACTAGCCCTAGTCTATCAAGCAATCACATAGGTACCTCCTTTGCTAATGGCTCTTGCTTAAAGTGAACTCCATTTAAGGAAGAAGAAAAAATTTCCCTCCATCTATGACACTCTAGGTCTAAACTCTTAAAGCAAAAGATGAAGACAAACCTACTCTAATCACTCCTCAATATAAGACGAGTTAGGCTGACTAGTAGTAGAAGAATAAATAACATTGGAGACTACAAAACCCCCATTCAAATCCAATTAAGGAAGTGATTAAATAGGTCACTTAAAAGGAACAAGATCACATAGAAGCTATGACTCCACTGTAATCTCAAAAGGAGGACTCGATAGAAGAAGGAAAGAAGAAAAAGTGCAATTCACCTCCACTGATGGTGACATACCAAAGTCATAATTGAAACCAAAATATCTTTTGGCATTGTATTGGTTTTGCATTTAGTGAATTTCTTAATTTGTTTGTGTATACCCATGTAAGCTAAGATGTGGTGGCTTTTACTACTAAATTGGAAGATGCAGAGTAGAAATATAAAATTAACCCAAAATAACAATGAAGTGATAGATTACAACATCAGTAGGAAATAAAGGAACTAAAATACCAGAAAATATTATACCTTTATTGATGAGTGAAATTTTCACGTGCTTCTTTAAAGGGGAAACCTCTAATGAGCATAGATTTGATTACAATCTACTTCACTAGACATCATATTACATTTTTATATTTCTTTATATAGTATTATCCACCTCCTAGGAACATTCTAGACAAGGAAATTTTTAGTAGGCAAAACTTTATAAAAATCCCCTTTACAATTATTTCTTTCAGTATTACATGGGCCTTATTTACTATCAAGGTCTCGATACATAGTAAGCTATCTATCTGCTTAGGGGGTTGGTTTGAACCTTAACATGCCACCCACTATAAAGTAGCATTGTTGTCAAGGATCAAGATGAGAGAAACACTTAAGGATCTCTTTAGTTCCTTTGGCATCCTTAGATGGTGTATCATTCTGCTATATCAAGATATTTTAGATAGTGCACTAGTAGAGATGGAACTCTCTTTTTCAAGGATGGAATCTAGTGGTAACCAAATGAAACATTTTTCATCTAGTTTTCAAATGTTAGTTTGAATACGAAAATTAGTTTTGACACTTGACTTAATTAGTATATGTGAAAGATTGAAAGAATTTTATAGTTTCATGGAATTCTAATTTGTATGTCATTAGCCCAATACATTTGAGGACCTTATAGGGTCCATAAAACTCGAGAGCAAGCTTGTGGTGGATTTATGAGCCTCATCATTGGGTAACTATATGGACCTTAATACATCTCCAAGCTTAATAAAATAAAATATTCTCATAATTCCTTACATATTTTAATTATATTTTTCTTATTGAGATGAGTAAAAGTAAGATGTTATGTCTTGTGGTCTAATGTGCATTGATTGTAGGTTTTTAGGAGAAAATCGTGGCAATTTTGGCTAGTTAAGGGTAGGAACTCGAATGAGACAAGGAGGAGAGATTATAGGAGATAGATACTCCTCATTAAATCCTCACTCATTCAAATATTCCTCAGTCAAATCACATTAGCTTGGAGTTGCAAGCATCTGAGTCATGGAGATCATGGGCAACTGAGCCAATAACAGTTAAGAACCAATTCATCTTGAGTTTGGGAGCCAAGCCTCCCTATATTTAAGGAAGTTGTTAGAGACTTCAGTGGTATAAATAAGGAGGCCTAAAGCCTCATTAGGATTCATATTTTTTATTTAAGAGCATTGTTGGGGAAAATTATAGACTTATAATTTGATAGACATAAATTATCAACCAGGGGTAGGTAAGCTTGTGAGATGCTGTGAAAAATATATGCAGGCTAATACCGTAAGTGTTGTTCTAAGTAAAATCACACACACACAACTTCAAGAACTCTTTTCTTTATCAACACTTAGCAGCAAAGGATATGGAGTAGATAATTCATCTCTATACAACACCTAGAATTACTGATGGAGATCCAAAAAGATACAAACCCAAACAACAGAAATTAACTCAATTCCTTCAAGAACTCTTTTATTCATCAACAATTAGCAGCAATGGATATGGAGTAGATAACTCATCTCTCTACATCACCTAGAATTGCTGATGCAGGTCCAAAAAAGATACAAACCCAAACAACAACAATTAACTCAATTCACACTTTGCATAATAGAAATGAAATCATATTCAACAATTCCAAATCATTTATCAAATGAGCTCACTTTTAACCATCATTCACAAGCCGTTAGAAATTAGAAAATATAACTGCAAAATGTGTACTAATTCTAGTAATGCATGAAAAAAATAAAAAAAAATTTGCAGCTACAGGAGTTGTGAGGGCCCCTTACTCACAACCCCTTCAACTATGAAAAGAGTTACTCAATGAAATTCAACAGACATAAAGTATTATATTAATCTAGAAATATACAGTCATACAGGTCTGATATATTCAATCTGTCCTTCTTCTCTCCAAATCCTCTCCCCCCATCCAAATAAACATAAAGTTCTTTTATACAAGTACATGGGCATAAATTTCCTCAAGCTAGAAAATATAACACCCTACAACTAATAACTAACAATAGATGATAAAGATAGCAAAAATAAGCATGATGAGGTCGATCCATGACTGAAAGTATGGATCGAACAGATTTCGTGAAGCTGTAAGAATTGCCTCTTAATACGGCCATCTGAAAATAGAATTAAGATATGGGAAGTTTCAATGGCAGTTCTGAGGTGACCAATAGGACAACATCCATATTAGTGTCTTTGTCAACAAAACCCATGTCTTCATTCTCCTTGAGGCTGACCGGAACATGCTCAACCATGGATATCGCTGCAGGAAATCAAGGTGGTTACAGGAAATCTCTGCGTCTACAAGAAATCGGTGAACTTTGTGAAAATATTTGTATTTACAGGAAACCAGTGACTATAGGAAATCGGGGAGTGGTTGCATGAATCTTGGAACCGTTTCAAAAAATGGTTGATCTGCACAAGATGTGGTCAACTTCTTTTAAATTGTAGGTGATTCGATTAGATAACATTTTGACTTCAAAAATACTTAGGAATTAAAGTAAAATGATACATTTTAGAATAATTTTCATACTTTCAAGTTCACAACAGCCTCTTGGTCAAAACACACAAAATGTAGTAAAAGAGGGTTTTTAAGGATAATAAGGGTTTAAAATAAGGGGGTTAAGGCCTTAGAAATATTATAAAAAATGAGAAAAATTGGGACTCAACATCTCCCCTACACCTAGCTTCTTGCATGTCCCTTATGCAAGCAAAAAAAGTTCCTCGTGAGGAAAATTCAGTCCTTGTTCTGGGCCGCAGCTACTGCAACAAGATGGTATAGGTGTGCCTTGCTAGATTCTTATTTCTGTACCCTATTCGAATACTCTTCATTCTTCTTCTGCGAATGACCAATCTAAACATGATGTTTCTTCATAATACGACATGCGTTATGATGTTTTTGCTTTCCATTCTTCCACCTCTTTCTGCAATCACAAGCTATTCTCCTTCAAGTTTTTTTTATTTTCCTTTTTTCTAGAGCACTCGTTCAGAAATGATGAGCTCATTAATTCCTTAGAGGTCCCCTCATCATCGTGCTATCCCTAGGAGAAATGTGGAAGACTTGGTTCCTCAATCTTGATGGCTTGTGCCCTTTCCTGTGAAGGTTATTTAATCACCATCCTTACTGCCTAGATCCTCGTAAAGTGTTCAACAGGTGCGAGGGTGCCCTTTCGGCTTCAGGTTTCACCCAACAGTTTCCCCTGTTACTAAAACTAGGTGGAAATAATTCGAACCAAATGAAAACAAGAAGGTTTAATTCGAAAATATTCGGGAGTAATGGGAAAATTTGAGTTATGGGGGAATGCGATCATTATTGTCATCATGATCCGTTCTACCAAATAAACATTAGGAAGATAACATCGTGAAAATCAGATAATAGGCGGGAATGGGAATTTGTGTAAGATAACAATGGTCAAGGACGTCTTTTCCACAAAGGTATCCATGACTTAAATTCATGCAAATTTAAAAAATTTAGTACCATTACTTTTACTACCCTAAGTATTCTGATGTCAAAACATACCTTCGATCTTACCTTACAACTGTTAATACATTTGATGACGCCTGTACTTAGTTTGAAATTATGAACCACTTTGAAATCATATTATATGGAAGATCATATAGCTACGTGGCCTCAAATAACAATGATTATAATTGATACTAATTAAAATTTTGTAGAATATGCTCTGCTTGAAATTCGTTCTTTAGGAAATAATTATTTTTTCTGCAGAAATGTTGCTACTAGAGTGCTCTAGAGGAAGTCGATCTGTAAGAAACCATATTCTCCCCCTCTTGTACAGTTCACTACAAGTGGACTCGGTGGATTACCAGCCCTTAAGGTCAGTTGTTAACCAATGTGAGGCCCATCACCGATGATGAGAGTGAGGACCAAGGTACATCTGATGCATCCTATCAGGTGTGAAAGTATGAGCTGATGTTGAACCCTCTGTTGGATCCGGGAGTCAAGGAGCCATAGTGATTCTCCATTGCTGCTGGCGAGATAGCCTTTCATTAGGGCATACAAGCTTCAAGGCATCATAAGACTTTGATCTTGCACCCAGATAACTTGCTGATATCGATGGTCCAAGATTGTTGGAAGGAGGGCCTTAAGAAATCCCACATCAGTCCAGCACGAGAAATCCAAGATTAACTGAAAACAAAATTTATTGAAAGGATGCTAAAGGACCTACTGACATGTAATTTTAACGAGCCTAGGGAAGTCCATGTTCACCAGATTTCAATTTTAGAAAGTTTGAAACACTTGTAAAGGAAGACTTTGGGGGGTCTCCTTTTCCATAATTAGTCTGTTGGGTCTGGAAAAAAGAATAAATCTGCACCCAATAGACGTTTCTCTCATGGTTTAATGAGCAGAAGAAGGAACAAAGTAAGCTCAGTTTATTGTAGCAGAAAATCAAGAAGAGGTAGTGAAAGGAATGACCCCCTTTCCCACCATTTCCAACTCTTTCTTCTTCAAAATCACTTCGATTTTTGTTGGGTCAACTTTAATTCTTGAAGTAGAAACATGATGATCTAAGACAATGCCTTCAGTCATGATTATAAAATATTTTTCAGTACTTTATGAAATATTAGTCTCTTTACATATTTTCAAAACCTTCCTAAGATTAAGTAAAGCATCTTCAAAAGTATCACCCACCACCATAAGATCATTCATATAAACCTCTATGCAATAATATAAAAGATCAGGGAATATACCAAGCATCATATCTGTATCTGCATATTCCCAAGCAAATGTTTCTGAAAAATATTTCAATATCTGAGTTAATTGATTTCCCTATTAATCAGTTAGGGATGAATTGATAATTAAAATTTTTCTGGGAAATATCTCAATTATGTTACTTCCACCTTCAGTCGTTGATTTTGTAGGAAATACAGATAGGAGCGATGAATTTAATTCAACTACTATACTATGGTCTTGGAAGTTATGCTCAGCAATGACATTTATCTCGTGACTTGAATGCCCCTCTAAGTGCTAGAAAAAATCAGGGTTTGAAATAGAGAAATCAACTAAATTATCCCCAGTGTTTCCCTTAAGGCCCATAGCTTGGAATATTGTCAAAAATAGTTGAATAATTTCTGAATTAAGTTCTTCCTTAGCGTAATGAATCTTTTCTGATTTCAAGAGGGGTTTAGGAGGGGGATATAGATTGATATGCTTAATTTCATCCTTATGAGTGATGGTCATGTTCCCCGACCTACACTTAATGAAGGCATCCATTGTGGCCAACCAAGGTATCCCTAAGATCAAAGGGCACCTCCCTAAATTAGTCTTAAGCTAAAGAACATCAGGGTCTGCATATTTTCCAATGGAAAAATCTGGTAGACACAAGGCTTACAATTTCCCCACCTACTTGAATTGTAGAGGGTTCTTTCTTTTGTCTCCCCAGCTTTTTGATACAGAGTTCCATAACTATTTTACCATAGATTTGAATATTCCTAATCTCTTGTTGTAAAGGAAACTTGATGCATAAATTTCTTAACTTGGATACTATATAAAATTCAGGCTGTTTTGTCATTTCTTCCACCCCCAACATCTCAAGAAAAGGAGGTTGGACAATTTGATATAAGGAAGGTTCTTGTGATCTTAGAATGTTTTGTTCTACTGTTTCTTGTACATTTCCTATTTTAGGTGTATCATGGGTTTCTTCCTCTATAATTCTTCAATATTTTCTGGTTGGGTCACCACTTTTCCTAACCTTAGTTTAATGTCCTGCAGAGGCGCAAGAAACTCCTGCAACAAAGGTACAAAAATTTCCTGCAGAGGCCGAGGTGAAATGTAATCGGTAGGTAGGTGGGATAAATTACAATTCCAATATTCTGAGTAGATTGGATGGATTTATTGTTGAGATTTGATATTGGATGGGCAGGAAGTTGTTTCCGTACCATTTGCTGTAAATAAAAATTTTGAGGGGAATAATTTGGTGCAGCGGGGTAAGGGAAATTCCCTTGTCAAGACTAGGGCTGCCAAGGCATTAGAATGTTCCACATCCAATTTTGGGCATAAGGAAATTGAAAATGTTGTTGTAACATACCTGTAGGACATGGTTTCCATGGCCTTTGAGGTGCCATTGCAAATTCTGAATGAGAAGCAACAGAGGATTTTCTAGTAGAGGAAGTTGTTGTGGGATTATTAGTCCACTTATGATCAACTATCAAACTCTGCTGTAAACCTCTTGTTGGATTCCTCTGTTTCCTTTGCCTTGTTCTTTACAAACTTCCTCTCCCTTACTAGTTTATTACTGGATGAAGTGGTGCTCACATCATTGTTGGGAACAGGTTCCCCCAAGAGCATTTTTGGGGCTAAAAACCCATGTTTTGGGGCAATTTTGTAATAAAGTTGTAAAGTCTCCACATTTTGTGGTCGTGGAGTGTGAAGGTGTCAAGAGTCATAAAGGGTTGTCCAATCTTATTTTGTAAAGTGTTATGTGAGCTTTAGGAGATCTACACATGGTCCACAGACCATGGGATTGTATAAAAATAGCTAAGTAAGTAAGCTCTAAGTAGCTTTTGGGGTGAAGTATGGATAGATTTTGGATGTAAGGAGTCTGTGAGAGCTAAGAATGAGGGTCTTAGCATAGGGGAAAGGCTCCGCAGTTGAGTGCGTATAGGTGTACCCCTGCAACTGTGTGCGCAAGGTGGTTGGAGTCTGTATTACACTGAAGATATAAATAAAGAGAAGTATTCTGCAAATTACTTTGTATTTAGTCTCTGTTAATGCATCTGATTCTGTTGTGTTATGATTTGGGTTTATATTATGATGTTTTTATGCGTGAATGTATGTAATTATATCTATTGATGGAATGCAAGTAGCGATATTTGTTTACACAACAATAATTGTAATCGACTGTAGGATAAGTAATGACTAAGATAACTAAGGAACTTATATAATATATCGTCATAGAGTCACGAAAGTAGAGGAACCACGGGTTAAGGCTTCGTGAAGGTCAGTCACATACCTTCACAAAGGGATTGGAGGATGGGATAAGAGGTAGATTGACATAACCTAAGGGCTTAGTGACCTGTGCGAGGGCAGGGATAAGAACTATAAAATGACATCATGACCATCTCAGGGTGTGGAAAATTGGTTCCAGAATCCTCCCATACTGTTTCGAGTGAGACTTCGGTTGGTGCTCCACGGGCTGATGCTGAAAGGGCCAATAGTGTAGGGATTTGTTTGGCTGACTAATGCTGAACCCGGGTGAGGGCCCACAAAGCCAACAAATGGTTTTGTTGCTGGGACCAGGATCTGCATAAAATATGTGTGATGTCATATCACTGGAATCCAACTAAGAAAGAGATCGAAGGCTGGTTGGATAGAAGGATCTTCAAATTCATGGCGCAAGAGAATAGAAATCCATGACTGACAAAGGAACAGTGGCTAGACAGGTACCTATATACAGAAATCCATGAGATCTCTTTCTGCTCCTTCCTAGTTGAGTTATACGAGTGGATCGCAAAGCTAGTGGATAGCCAAGGAAAGTGGAGGCTCGACAGTCCTATTATCTGGACCCTAGAGTGAGTATGACGACTGGAAGCCTCTAAGGATAAGATCTCCTGCACTGTCGATCATTGGCTTAATCGTATCCTAGGAGGGTTTGTGACTAAATTCATGGTCAACACCTCAGTCAGTTACAGCGAGTCAGAGTGACGCTTCTTCTAGGGCCCATGAGGTAAGTAGTTGAAGTCTTTAAATACTTGGATTAAGACGTTGTTGTGTGAAAAGCGGGTTATGCAGTTACCTTGACGTTGGGAGTTATGCTAAGTGGAAAAACTTATTGGAACGAAGGAAGAAGGGGTCTTGAATATAGCCCATTGATTTCACCTCCTCTGATCGACAATGAAGGGGTAGCACAGGCTTCTCCACGAAGTGCAGTTCAGTTAATAAAATAGGGGTTCCTGCGAATACCACCTCCACCTACACCACCTCTGCCCTCACCACCGACGCCTGCGACTTCACCCACACCACCACTGCCTCCACTGCATTTCAACATGAAAATTCAGTAAAGGTGTCATTGTTTAAGGGATTAGTGAATGAGGACCTGGACCAATTCTGGTTCATCATAAAAGCTGTACGGGAAGCTCAAGGCGTCACGGATGATCACATGAAGAAGGTGATGTTGGTTAGTTCTTTGCAAGATCACGTGCTAACCTAGTACATCAAGTACTCTAGTGATAACCCAAACACCGAGTTGGCCGAAGTCTAGACAACACTAAATAAAGAGTTCAGTAGGCCTAAATCCAAGGCGCAGTCGATTATAGGATTCAAGGAAATCGTGATGAAACTAAGTGAGACACCTTGGGAGTTGGATCAGAGATTAAAATGTATGATCCACGAAGCTAACATGAATTTAACAGATGGGTAGCACCGCAAATGGTTCATGGCTTCGCTCATACCTCACTTAAGGGTGGCGTTGTCACAACAAAAGATTACAATTAGGCAGAGGCCTTGGAAATTTCAATAAGAATGAATGAAACACCAATGCAAGATCTGAGTCTGTGGGTTCAATAGATCCATGCAGAGTTGAGAAACATTTACCTAGAGATGCAGAGTTCGAAGCAGGAAAGAACAGTTCTGCCTGAGGTGCACGAGGAGTTATGATGCCTGAAATATAAAGGTCAGGGGCATGACAAAGACCACTACCCGATCTTTGCGAAAAATATTGCAGGAGGAGGATTGATGCCTTTAAGACTAGAAGCCCAAGCAAGACCGAGTGCGGGGCCTGCATTATGGTGCACTATATGTCAGGTAGCAGGGAAAGATATGACTGATAATTATCATCTGCTGCAGAAGTTTGTACAAACATCGCAACAACTATTCTGCAACTTTTGTAAGTCGGTAGGGCATGATGAGCACAATTGCAGGAGTTACGAATTGATGATGGATAGAACATCTGCCTATAGAGTTCAAGCAAAAACGCGACCTCCTGACCAGGCTGTGGAGATGGTGTGGACAGGATTTTAGGGGCGCGGATGAGGCCGAGGTGGAGGAGGACCTGGCAGAGGTCGGGGACAACTGATTTGTTACAATTGTGGGGACCAGGGCACTATGCCCGCGAGTGCACTAACCCAATGCATTTGTTATGAAAATATTGTGCTCACTTTGATCATGGGACTGAGGAATACCCCACATTGATAGCAAGGATATGCGACAAAGGGGTGCTACCTTCGACGCCGACTCAAAACCTATAGATGATGAGGGCTGAGCCTCGCGAAGAAAATCCGAATGTGAATATAGTGCTACAAAGTGGAATTTCAATAGGCGACAATAAGGGGAAACAACCTTAGGATAGTGCGGGGTTCATAAAGATCCAGAGAAGGGTGCTAGATTTGATTTGGAGTGTGTGTGCAAAACGTTCATGGAAGCAAAGAAGAACTTTTTTGAGGCCTCTACTTCAGGAAGCCAGGATAACCCTGTTAAAGAAGTGTACCCTTCTATGCTTACGACCTTTCTAGAAACCTGCCTAAAGCTCTTGTGCGATAGCAAGGCTATAAAGGGGTTACATGAACTCATAAATAGATGTGCTAGAAGTACTCCCGGTGAACCATGTCTCGTACAGAAGATTGGTAAGCATAAGGCAAGGACAGGATGTGAGATGAGACTCACTACATAGATAGGAGACTACGAAATGGATCAAGTTATTCTGGATTTGGGGTCAGACGCGAATTTCCTGCCAAAGCAGCCTTGGGAGCAGATGGGGAGACCTATGCTACAGTGGTGTCCAATTCAGTTAAGGATGGCGAACCAACAGAAGATCATCGCCATGGGATGGTTGTAGGGAGTAACTATAGATATTGAAGGCGTGAGCACATTGGTTGATTTTGAAGTAATAGAAATTGTGGATGACAACAACCCCTACCCTGCGCTCCTTGGCATTGATTAGGCTACTAACATGAATGGGGTAATCAACCTGAAGAATCAGAAGATGACATTTGAAAAGAAATCGCTTCACATAGTAGTACCCATAGATCCTGCGGAAGGATCGCGCTATACAGAACCAGTTCACGATTAAAAAAGCGATGACGATTTGGACTGCATATATAAGATAACAACGTGAGACCAAGACAGGGTGAATCCAATGGCTGATGGATGAATTACATGGGATCGCAAGAGTTCCTGCACCTGAGACTTTGATGAAGAATTAAAGCGCTGGTAGAATTGGTAACATGAAGTAAACACGCTGAGATGTAACATGATGACCAAGTCGCTACGCTGTGTGTTGTTGGAAATAAGAAATATGCCCATGCATGATGGCTTGAACAATGTGGATGTCTTTCTGGATGCATTTGAGAGGGAAGTACTAGAGAAGCAGCTCTTCTAGGCTTTGGACTAGGTACTGTGCGCGACGCCTGTGAGATGTTGGGGTACGCACAAGGGTAGTTTTGATGACTGGAGTGAATATAGAAGGATGATGAGAACACACTTTGGGAAGCTGAAGGTACGAATGACATACAAGTATGACAGGAAAGATGATCCGTGCGAACATCTGGCCAAATGGGCTAAGGCTTATGGAGTGAAGCCCCAACCTAAATGGGTGAACTTGTTCTGTCACACCCTGGATGTCATCCTGATGAATTGGTACTTAGAGACAGAGCTCCGCCACGACATAGGAGAATGAAGGGTTTATAATGATGTTTAGCTTCGAAGACAGCTTTGATTGTATTGAAGAAGCACTACAAGAAGTTAAAGCAACGATCTTTAGGGTACCACATGATCCTTTATGTTTGATTCAACCCGATTGGACTACTTAGCTGAGTCGTGCACTCAAATGCTATAATGTGACTCTTGAAGAAGAAGATGAGGATCCCCGAAAGATTAAAATTCCTGAAACCGAGGGACACCACGAGGTCAAGGGACCGTCGATCGAGAATCCTGATATAACCGTGCCGCTAAAGACTAAACAGATAAATATTGGCACAACAACTTAGCCCAAATTCACGAAGATTGGAGATTACTGGGATGACACGACAGTAGATAAGGTCGCCGAATTGCTCCGTGAGTACCATGATTTGTTCCCTACCAAGTTTACAGAGTTAAAGGGGATAATAGGAGAGTTGAGTGTTATGAAGATCATGCTAAAACCTGACACGAAGCCAGTTAAGAAAAGACCTTACCATCTCAATCCGAAGTATAAGGAGAAGGTCAACTTGGAGTTAGATAAGATGCTCGCAGCACACATCATTGAGCCCATAGAGGAATCTGATTGGGTGAGCCTAATGGTGGTACAGGAAAAGAAGCAGTAGGATGAAGTAAGGATATGTGTAGATCTCAGGGAGTTGAATGACGCTTGTGTGCATGATCCTTTCCTAACTCCTTTCACTGATGAGGTATTGGATAATGTAGGTGGTCAGGAAGTGTACTCCTTCACTAATGGGTTCTATGGGTACCATCAGATCAAAATCATGCCTGAAGATAGAAGTAAGACGACCTTCGTGACAGAATGGGGATGTTTCCAGTACACCGTAATTCCTTTCAGATTAAAAATTCGCCTGCGATTTTTTCGCGCGTAGTCATTGCTGCATTCAAAGAATTCATTCATAAGTTTCTAGAGGTTGAATTTGATGACTGGACTATATTTGGATTGGTAAAACACCATTTGGCAAGTTTACGCTTGATGCTAGATACCTGTCGGAGGTACCAGATTGCGCTCAATCTGAAAAAATGTTTGTTTTATTTCCCTTTTGGTATATTGCTAGGTCATGTAGTATGCAAACAGGGATTGATGGTAGACCCCATGAAGATCACAATGATAATTAACCTGGAGGCACCAAGGAGCGCGAAACAGCTGTGCGCAACACTAGGCATACTCGGTACTATAGGAAGTTTATCAAGGGCTATGCCCAGATCACCGTGCCTATGGAGAAGTTGTTGCAAAAGGATGTCACATTCTGTTTGAATGAGGAATGTCAAAAGAGCTTGGATGTGCTGAAAGGAAAAATGGTCATTGCGCTGATTCTAGTCTTCCCAGATTGGGGGAAGGAGTTTCATGTACATGTAGACGTGTCATGTATAGCATTGGGAGTAGTACCGATACAGGCTCGCGAAGGAGAATTGGACCATCCTATTGCATTCTCAAGTAGGAAGCTATCCAAGGCTGAGAAGAACTATTCCACCACCGAACGCGAAGGATTAGCCATGGTATACGTGCTCCAGAATTTTAGGAACTACTTGCCGGGTGGATGGTTTAAGATGTAAATAGATCATTCTGCATTGAAGTACCTAGTCAATAAGCCTATGTTGGGGGGGAGAATCTGCAGGTGGTTGTTATTATTCTAGAAGTATGATTTTGAAGTTATTGTGAAGCCTAAATGACTGAACGCGGGACCAGATCATCTGTCGCACATCGAAACGGGGGAAGAGCCCATGAATTTGGAGGAAGGATTGTCTAACGCGTAGCTATTTGTGGTGCATGTCGCGGATGGTCATTTGAAGACATCATACACTTCCTCATGACAGGAACTTCCCCTGAAGGATATACCACCCAACGAAAAAGGAGTTAGTGGTGCACGCTACAGAATTTTATGTCATTGCCAGACATCTGTACAAATTGGGGTCTGATGAAGTATTGTAGCGATATGTACCAGAGTTTGAAATAAGAAGTATCCTCACAGATTCTCACGGGGGTGCTTCAGGAGGGCATTACGCAGGTAAGGCGACCACGCAGAAGATTCTACATGCAGGGTTGTGGTGGCCAACCCTCCACAAGGATTCAAAAGCCTATTGCAGGGCCTGCGACGCGTGTTAAAGGACTAGCAGGCCCTCACAATGAGATGAGCTACCTCTGAACCCGTAGATGACGTTATAACCTTTTGAGAAATGGGCAATAGATTTTGAGGGACCCATTCAGCCTCAACAAAAGAAGACAGGTGCACGATACATTATCACTGCGACGATGTATTTAACTTGATGGGCAGAGGCACAAACTATGAAGGACTGCACAGGTGCGACATCTGTGAATTTTCTCCTTGAGTATGTACTAACGCGATTTGGGTGTCCAAAGGTTTTGATGAGTGATCACGGTACACACTTTCTAAATGAAATGATCAGTGTGCTGATAGAGGAATTCCAGGTATATCACCAGAAAATCATGCCTTATCACCCACAGGCTAATGGTATGGTGGAAGCATTCAATAAGGTACTGGAGAATGCGCTGACCAAGCTTTGCAACGCTTAGTGAAATTATTGGGACCTACACATACCCAGAGTACTATGAGCCTATCAAACGACATGCAAAACGTTGACTAGACAGACACCCTTCAGGGTTGTATATGGTGTCGAAGCAGTGATGCCGCTAGAATACATTGTGCCTAGTCTGCGCATTGCGGCATTCACAGGTATGGAGGATCATGGAGCCATGGAAGAGAGGCTCGTGCAGCTTGATGAGCTTGAGGAAGAAAGGTTTCTAGCTGGATCTCACCAACAGGTGCAAAAGAAGCGCGAAAAAGAATGGCATGATCGACACATTAAAATATGCACCTTTAAGGTAAATGATCTGGTTTTGTTATATGACAACAAGTTGGATAAATTTCCAGGGAAATTTAGGATGCATTGGTTGGGGCCCTATGTCATCAAAGAGATTATCGATGGTGGAGCAGTCCAATTGGTTAAATTGAATGGAGATCCCTTCCTCGGAAAGGTGAATGGCAGCCGATTGAAATCATACACCAATGATTCGGCCAGGTGACTATATGAAGGTAGCATAGTATTAGTGCTCCAGGCAGCTGAAAGGAGGCATGGGACTATAAACTACACTGCTTGGGTTTGGGAACTGCACGATTGGGGGACTGCATAGAATGAAAAGGTGTCACAGGGTTCGCAACATCGTAGAGTGAGCTGCGCTACCTAGGTAAAAATCACGCAGGTCAGCTGGAAAGTGACTGTTAAAGTCATTTTTCATGATTTGATGATAGGAATGCGGCCAAATGGAGCGGGCGATCGGCATTTAAGACAAAATTTATGGGTAAGATCCTCATAAATATGCCGCCAATTCGGAACTAGTGAACCAAATGTGGGGGGGACGGTCGGATTTGAATTCAAAATGGCCTATAAATTACAGGTGGTTGTCCAACGAGAAACACTTGCAATTTTGAGTATTGCATTGGTGAGCTCTCAGTCATGCATGAATTGCGCATTCTTTGAAGAACTGCTTGATAGCCCAGTGTTCGATCGATTTCCAAAATGTAACCGTAATCTCTTCCATGACATTATTCGAGGATTAGGAGCTATGGACGCCGAAGTAGTGACAGCCGAGGGGGTTGTACCAGAGGTTGTTATGGAGGTAGAGGAAGCTACTCCAGAGGTTGCCGAGGTATTAGATGAAGTCCCCAAGCCACCAAGGATGCCTAGACCGAAGCCTACCCCGACCAAGGAGAGTGCGAAGGATAAGAAGGGCAAATAGGATATGATACCAGCGCGCGCGTCGCATAAAAGAAATCCATTGAAGGATAAGCCCACCGCATAGGAAATGGGAAAAGCCATTAACTTGGAGCCGAAGGAGGAAGAGATTGAGGACATCCCGAAGGATGATGAGGAATTGGGGGTGGAAGTGTAGGACGTTGAAGTTGACGGATCTGATCCTGTCACTAAGTTGCCCAAATACGTCCCTCCATGCAAAGGAAAGACCAAGGTGCCAAAAGACATCGATGAAAGCAAGGTCGCCCTGCACATACCTCTACTGTCAGACGAGATTGTTTTTGAAGGACCACGCTTGGGGCAGGTTCCGCTGTTGAAACTCGAAGATTGGGACTTAGTTGACACTGAGAAGTTCCTACACTTGGTGATAGAATAGCTGATACACCACGTTGTTCACACAACTACCGGGATGACAATATTAGAACCGCGGAAGTGGCTCAGAGGAGTAGACAAGGTCAGTCTACTCAACCTACTATGGGCGTCGCACTATAATCGCACACCCATTACATTGTTGGTAATCAAGACGCTGCTATGCTTGGTGCACGATGGGTGCCTATGACTGGAGGAGCCGATACCCATCACAGACATGTTGATCCATCAAATCACACAACTCCCATATACAGTGGAAAATTTGGCCATGGTGCTTGGCGGAAAAGGGGGCGAGCAAACCCTCACGGAGACCATGAAGGAGAAATTCAAGCTCGCGAAGAAGCTACGAGGATATGCCATCTCCAGTATCTGTGACCCTGTGGTCAAGGTGGCCACATAGATCTTAGTAGGGAAAGTTATGCGGAAGTGTCGCACAGATGAAGTGTCGACACCTATCATTACTCTAGCGGCCCAATGCACAGAAGGAGATAAGTTTAATTGGGCACGCTATCTATGTAGTGAGTTCCTCACGAAATTTCGTGAGGCGCAGGAGCTCAGCAAGACCTTCCACTATGTTTGGCTCTTTCTGTCTATTATGTTGGTATCCTAGGAGCTGCCTGAAGATAGTCAATTCCCCTCAATTGCGCTGGACTTGCTAGAAGAAGTGAAGTACGCTTCGCTATGGGTGACCAAGGATGCTCACCAGATCAAGGATGGCAAGATCTTTTGGATCTTGATGCAGATGAATATCTGCATGGCCATCAACCACAAACCACGATTCTCACCTACGGTGTTTGAAAACCTGCAGGAGTACGTAGAGTTCAAAGCATATTTTCACCGCGTATCGATCAGGGCATGGAAGGACGCTGAGCAGAAGTGGCATGACTTGCCTTATTTGACAACCGATGACGTGATTGATGCATTTCTAGATCGCTTGCTGACAGAATGGCGCACTGCCTTAGACTCGACGGTGGGCTCAAGCAAGTCCGTCACGTAATGCAAAGAGGAGGAGGCCAAGATCAAGATGGTGCCGCTAGCTGAGAAGAGAAGGAAGGAGGCAGATGACAAGGCCCAGGTGGAGCACGATGTTGCACAACAGGTGAAAAAGAAGACAGGTGGAACAAGGCACGACTCTGATGAAGGTGCGCGATCACCTTAGCTAGAAATAGAGAAAGAAAGAGACAAGAAGATAGAGCAGCATGGAATGGACTTGCAGACGACGTTGCACCACATCAAACGCCCAAGAGAACATGAAAAAGTGGGGCTATGAAAGAAATCCAAGGTAGGTAAGATGTTGCTGGACCCAATCACTCTCACAAAGGAAGATTCGGATGACATCAGGGATACTGTGCGGGATGCCACCGCGGAGGTCCTATAGCAGTTCGAATAGCAACAACGAAAAGCATTGGGGGCCATCCAGACAAGTCTGCAGGAGCTGCAGATCCGCGCATCACAGGCTGGCATGTTGTCCACTAGCCTCGCTATTGGTACCTCATAAGCTTCCGAGATGCTGTGTGAGAAGGACTCCTGAGTGATAATGCTGTCGGAAGGCGCACTGGCCACAAAGAAAGATGCTGACAGGCCCGCTGTTAGCGCCCTCAAGGGAGTAAGGCTGAACTTGGCTGCACTTCCTGCCGAGGCACTTCACCTATTGCACGATGGGGTGGTTGCGGAGTTGAGGGCTCGCGAACAACGAGCTTTACAGGTAATCAGTGAGTAGAAGATTAATAATGTATAAATGGCCCTGCAGTGAGACACATCCATCACTTCCATGGTGGAACTTACTAACACAAATATGTGCATGGGTGCGGTCATGAAGGAAGCTTGCTGAATGGTCTCCGAATTGGCCATTCCTGAGGATGCGAAGGTAGATAAACATGTTTGTAAACTTGCTACGGGGGTGCGTGACACTCGCATAGAGTTGGCTAAGGTTCAGTTGGAGATAAACCTCCAAATTTCAGAGTTACAGTTGAAGGCCTAGCCTTCAACTCTACCCGAAGTCAAGGAGAAATGCGTAACCACTATCACAGAGGCGATAGCGGCAGTAGACAGTGTAGTAGCAGACTGCACACGGCTTTTTGAACAATCCTTCAAGGTCTTGATGAGTCTGCAGGAGGATCCTAATGTAAAAATGCTGGAGACAGAGGCGTGAGAACTGCAGCAGCGCTATGACGAGGTGAAAGGAACAACGCACACTGTCGCTCTCACATAGAGACTAGCGAAGCTGCAAGAGGCCAAAACATTGAAGGAACAGGTAAATACAACGCAACACAAAGAGGTAGTTCGATGAAGCTTATTTAATCATGACCTCCATTGAAGGCAAGCTTTCTAGTTTGGAAGCAACTCAACAGAAGCTTTAGGCTGACAGTTCAGGACCAGCGATAGAGCAATTGGTTGAAGAAGTGAAGAAGGCAGCTGCGCAGTGCACAGCCGACGTTGTTATCATACAGGTCAAGCTGGGAGGTCTTCGCACCAAGATCTCCATGCCCATAGAGTGACTCGAGGGCGAGTCACCATGTTTTTGTTGGGGGCCTATTGGGAATGGGTTCCCCCAAGAGAAGTTTTGGGGCTAAAAACCCATGTTTTGGGCAATTTTTTAATAAAGTTCTAAAGTCTTTGCATTTTGTGGTCACGGAGTGTGAAGGTGTCAAGAGTCATAAAGGGTTGTCCACCCTTATTTTGTAAAGTGTTATGTCAGCTTTAGAAGATCTACCCATAGTCTGCAGACCATGGGATTGTATAAAAAGAGCTAAGTAAGTAAGCTCTAAGTAGCTTTTGGGGTGTAGTCTGGATAGATTTTGGATGTAAGGAGTCTGTGAGAGCTAAGAGTGATAGTCTTAGCTTAGGGGAAAGGCTTTGTAGCTGAGTGCGTAGAGGGCTAGAGTTGAAGTCCACAGCTAAGTGCACGGGCCCCTGCAGCTGTGTGTGCAGGGTGGATAGAGTTTATATTACACTGAATATATCAATAAAGAGAAGTATTCTACAAATTATTGTGTATTTAGTCTCTATTAATGCATCTGATTTTGTTGTGTTATGATCTGAGTTTATATTATGATGTTTTGATGCACGAATGTATGTAATTATATCTGTTGATGGAATGTAAGTAGAAATATCTATTTACGCAACAATAATTGTAATCTGCTGTAGGATAAGTAACAACTAAGATAACTAAGGAAATTATACAATATATTGTCATAGAGCTGCGAAAGTAGAGGAATTGTGAGTTAAGGTTGCGCGAAGGTCAGTCGCATACCTTCGTGAAGGGACTGAAGGATGGTATAAGAGGTAGATTAACAGAACCGAAGGGCTTAGCGACATGCGTGAATGAAGGGGTAAGAACTATAAAATGACATCACGACCATCTCAGGGTGTGGAAACTTGGTTCCAACATCCTCCCATACTGATTTGGGTGATACTTCGGTCCTTGCTTCGCAGGTTGATGCCGAAAGGGCCAGTAGTGTAGGTATTTTTTTGACTGACTAATGGTGAACCTGGGTCAGGGCCCATAAAGCCAATAATAACCACTAAAAATATTTGAAAATATTGGACCATATTCATATATTATGCAAAAAATTTAAAAACTTCTACTTACCAAACAATCAGGGCACGACTTTGGCGAATTCTGATCTCTGCAGGTGCATAGGTGTTATAGACATTTTTGGGCACTGCAACCCCAATCATAAATGTCCATAAACCAAGGGCTCCTAAGTCCCTAAAAGTTTTGTTCCAACCCCTAAAAGAACAAGGTCAGCTGATTACATCATCTCCCGGAAGTTCTACATAAAAAACTACTCAGAACTGGTCAAAACTGGACCATCTCACCTACTCCATGGTCAAAGTGCGATGCATCCCACCTAATTTACACGGGAGGTGTGATGCATACTGAAAATCCCTTCTATAGGGTGCGATGGACGAGAATAGACAAGTGGCGGAGACAATTTTCGAGGTGGATGATCATGGAATCTTCCAGAAACTTCTCTTGTGACACTTGCCTCTCAGAATTGCCTAAGGATGAGTAAGAGATCAATGAGATCTCTAATTGGAATCAAGAAATATTAGAGAGAACACACTAATCAAAAACCCAGAGCTGACTCACACCTCTGCAAATATCTATATATAGATCTCTCATCCCAGAGATCCAGAGGTTAGAGGCTAGAATTTTGTATCTTATAAGGAAGTGTTACTGGTTTCTTGGTGTAACATCATAGTGTTGGGTGATCTAAGCTTTTCATGAGGTGAAGAAGGGCTTTCTTGCGGAGAGGATGACGCTGGGTCAGAAAAATTGGTTGTAATCCTCTTTGCTATTCTTGATTATTAATAAAGCTATTCGAGTTTTCCTCCACATTCTTGTATGATTTATGATATATGCATTTGTGTGGTCAATATATATCTGGTCCTATGTTTTTATGATAGTAGATCTTTGTTCTTGGATAGTGTTATATTGCTTTGATTCTACAGGTACTCTTTGAAGCTGGGTAAACGAGGAAGCAAGTGGCAAAGATCTACCAGAAGGGAGAGGAATCAAGCAAGGAACCAAGCGCAAGACAGATGTTGGTCTCCTTCTTTCCCCTCTCATCTATCTCTCATAAAGGAAAACAAAAGTGGTTTTAGTTTGTTTGTTTCTAAGGTAGCTACCAGCCTTAGTGGGACTAGCAGCTCTGCATAGACACTAGATTTCCCGATAACAAAATGGTGACTCTGCTAGGGAGCGAATAGATTTTTTGTTTGTCTATATTTGTTTGCTTTATAAACTTACAGACAGAGCCTGAAGTCAAGCCAGCTAGCCTTCGAACTACATTTTCTATGCAAGTGCAAAGTAGATCAATGCTACTTCAGTCTATCTCCGGGTTTTGTTTATGAACTGAACAATCGATTTACAAGCTCTCTAATTGCCCTTGTGGTGGCTCTAGTAACCTCCTTAGATCTACCCCTGTGATTTATTTACTGATTATCACTTGCTCGACCAAAATCCCTGAACTGTGCTGCAAACTTTGATCAAGAACTGGATCAAAAGTCTCACACTGTACCATCGCACCCTCCCTTCACAGTTATCAGCATGCATCGCAATTCCCATGTGCTGTAGGTGGGATGCATACTGAAATCCTTGTGTAATAGGTGCGCTGATCGGAAAGGGCTAATTTTGCCTTCAGACTTTGGTTTTTCACTCTTTTTAGCTCTATTCAGAAGTTTTGTTGTCTGTAGTCAGTATACCTCTGTTGGAAACCCCCTTCCTTGCCATTATTCTACCTCCATTTTGCAAAGAACTGTAAATATTTTTATGTATTATGAGCCATTTTCAGTTCTCTTTTACAAAGAAGTAGCGTAATTGAACTGTCGTTTCTTGATTTGGAAGTGTCGCAAGTGTCGTTTTCAGTCATAGAAGAGAATCAGATTGTTCTTGATAGTCGATTACGGTTACTCTTGTATTTGATTTGAATTAATAGTTTTTCAAGTGTCGAAAGCAAGTTTTCAAATCCAAATCACAAAGTGTCGTCATTGTCTTCATTTTGTCTTGAAAAGAAATTTGTTAGTAATGTCGCTTTGAAAAATAATTCAAATTTGCGCTTAGCTTTCTTTTTATCACTCATACATTAAGAAGGCTGAAAAAAAATACATGCATGTGCATTTCCATTTAGACTGTTTGTTGGTTTGATTTAGGACAGTGCATATAGTGTGTGATCTCTGCTCTATGTTGAAAGAATATCATCTCTCTTTCCTTAGTAGCTAGGATTTTCATTGCAAAAAGAAGATTAAACGATTGTTTATCATCTTAGATTGCATTTTGTGAATTGTATATCTACATCACGTGGTGAACCTGAAAGGCAAATTTCTTAAGCAAGATCAACAGTAAAATAAATCTAATGAGTCTAAAAACGCTTTGGAACCTAACACACAACATTTAGAAGTCTAGGCTAGAGACGTATTCCAGCGTCGTAAAGCCTGGTAACTGTTGTTCTCATTGTTGGTTGGGTGATTCCTCCACTTTGAGATGACAAGTGCCAGTACAGACTTGTGCTCCCACATACCATCGAGTATATATTGGGAGACCACAATAGGCTATATCCTTTATCCATAGGAAGCCGTGTCTTCCGCCCTATTGATCGCAATGCACTGAACATAGCATTCGGGAAGATTGACTGTCGTACCGTAAAAAGTATTCTGCAGTTTTGCGATTGGTTTGGTAATCCCTCTGTTTAGATTTCCAGAGTAATCTCTTTCGTTCCTTTTCAGACTCCTTAAAGGAAAAGGTCCATCTGAGCACTTGTCACTTCAAGCTCATTAAAAATCGAAGGCGACTAGAGTCATCTTTTGTTTTTTCTCGACTCTTAAAAATTGAAAAAACAAGTTGTGTCAAAGCGTCTAAAATTCATTTAATTCGAAAACAGATTTCCCCTTTATTTTGAGTTGATCGAGTAATCCTCAATCGAGGAAGAAAGTCAATCAAAATCGCTAGAAAATCTTTTGGATAGACTAGATATGTCTGAACAATCGTCGACATCCAGGACTATGTCATCTGATGCAGCAGCGGCAGAGCCTCCTGCTGCTACTCCAACGATGTTCGTCAGTATACCATCTGTCCTGGCAAGTTATCAACAACAAGCCAGAGTCCAATCAGGGACTGTTTCGACGACATGGTCAGTTCCTATTTCTTCATCCAGATTATCATCTGGTATTTCTTATGTTGAAACTCAACAAATTGATCCAATATGTATTCAAAGGCCAATCTACCCTTTAAGTACTGGATTGCCACCATATGGAGGGGAGTATGCCTTTTCATTGTTCCCTCCCAGAGAACAACCATATGAGAGTTTACAACAAAGTTCAGGTCAAAATGGAATTACATCCAGCGGTTGGGTACCAATACTGCCTCAGCAACCAAGGGTTGTATGTTCAATGCAACCAGTCCACCCTGTGTCGAATATTCCCACTATACTTGCTATACTGACTGCATCGCAAGTACAAGCGTTGCCTATTGTATGCAAACCTCAGGTTTCTCAGGTTGTAATGCAACAACCTCTTGTCCCTACGACTCAACCACAATCGCCAACTAGTGGAATGACACAAGCCCAAACGGGTACAATTACCCCTCATCTTGGTCAAACAGCCAGTATTGGACAACAGCACATGGCTTCACAACCATGGCTGGTGTAATATCAACAACCGCAATTCCAACAAGTTTACCAAGTATCTGAGCAACAAATCTTTGCAAATGATGGGTAGTCGTATATTCAAAACAGTCAAAATCAACCATTCTACAATGGTTATGCCCATCAACCTTACCAAAGTTACCAGCATCAAATGCATTATGCTGATATGAAAAGATCAACTGCTCAGGCAATTCCATCTTATCCTGGGTATGCTTCACCAAACCTGAATCAACAATTACCCTTCGTGGCAACTTTAGAGTTACGGATCTAAATCGGCTAACGAGCAATCCAATTGCTTACGCCCCTTGGTGGCCAGCGATTCCGCATAAAATTACGTCAGATATTCCTAAATTTAATGGAAATCTGGGTGAAGACCCGTCGAATCATGTGATGACCTTTCATTTGTGGTGTTCATCAAACACCCTAAATGATGATTCGATTAGGCTTCGCCTTTTTGAGAGAAAGTTAACTGGTTCGGCAGCAAAATAGTATATCAAACTACGTAGAGTTTCATTTGATAACTTCAGTACCCTAGCCACAACCTTTTTAACCCATTTTCAGTTACCCATAAGGTACGAAACAGGAACAGAACTCCTTACCAATTTCAAACAAACGACGGCCACTCACATATCCGATCATATTCATGAGTGGCGACGTCATCGTAGAATGGTAAAAACGTATGTTCCTGATCAGCTTTTAGCTGAATGGTTTATTAAGTCATTATTACCTTCCATTACAGAAGATGTGGCAAAAGGAGGAGTCGTCACCGAAGAGCAAGTTATTGCTCGTGTGCAATATTTAGACTTGATTTATACTCAGTTTGGCACGCTCTACGATAAAATCCCTGACACTCCTAGACCGGAATTTTCCGTTCCTCCCCCTCCTAAATCAAACAATGACTCTCATGCTGGCGATGGCGTGATTGGTACGACAAACACGAAATCAACAAAGGCTACATCTAAAAATGCCTGTAATATTTCTAGTCAAAATGCAAAAGAAGAACTTCTCGCCTCGGAAGTAAATGCCGTCTCAACTGATAAAGGCAAAGAAACCAAGCAACCAGGAGGCAAGAATAAAAACAAAGGGAAGAAGAAGAAAAACGAGGAATCATCACCCGAAAAACCTTCTGCAAACCCTTCTGGGCAAAGGAAACCCCCTGCGGGGTGTCAGATATGCGATGAGGATCATCGGACGAGAGATTGTCCACATAAAGTTGAAGTTATGAAACTCTTTAAGAGTTCAAAAACCTCAGCAGTATTGACTGATCTGTTTCCAAACCTGGGAACCAAATTGGTTGCTAATCAAAATGCTTCCCGATCCCAAGTGCTTATGTTGTCTATCTCAAAGCAGCAAAATGATGCTTTTACAAGGAATAAAGATTACGGTAATCCACAACTGTTGAATAACAAGGCTAATGAACAACCTAGTAGTTCGACAACAACTTTGACCAAAGTTGTGCCACCCATCATTCCTAAACCAATGAGAAAGCCGACAAAGGGAGTAGTACACAAATCGACATTTAATCCTCGTGCCAAAGTAGCACAAAATTATAATATAGTAGAGGACCTGGCCCAATCGCCGTCTGCTATGTCGACACTTGAGGTACCGCAAAATTGCCCCTCCCAAAAGCGGGATCTATTATCAGTAATAGGTGGGATTGACCCAAAGGATTCCAATCTTGTATCCTTTAATCACAAAGGATATGACCCTCAGTTACCAGCTCAACTAGCTTTCCTTATTCAAGTGAAAGCCCTCAAAAAAACTGTTCATCGAACAATTATTGATGAGGGGGCATCTATATGTACTATGTCGATGAGTTGCTGGAAAAATTTAGGCTCACCACCCTTGTCGCGATCGTCAACGATGTTAAAAGCATTTGATGGACGATCATACACTCCATACGAGATTTTAAGTAACTTGCAAGTTGAACTTGGGGGCAAAACAGTAGAAATTGATGTTGAAGTAATCGACGAAAACCTCAATTACAACATCCTACTGGGAAGACCCTGGATATATGTCATGGCCGCAGTTGTGTCGACCTACTTCAGGAAGATTGCATTTCCCTTCCAAGGAGGAATTATAATCGTCGACAAACAAACATTTCTCCCCAACAGTTCACAAGTTACGAGAAGCATTCTAATGATCCATGGAAGCATTCGCTTCAAAATATTGGAGTAGGCCTCCTAAAACGCCCTGCCTTAATGGGTACTTTTGCCCTACCGCCTCCGAGTAATCTAGCAGAAGTGGCCACAGTGGAAACCTGCAATATGAAATCCTCTATATCTAATGGATTCGGAAGATTCCTAAACATTTTGATAGCATGTATCATCGCCATTTTAGAAATATTGTAGCAATCAATTTTCTTGGCCTGGGGGGCAAACCCAAATCAACGCTCATCGAGTGTTTGGATAGATAGGTCTAAGGAATATGGCACCTCTTCAGATCCTTGGTCGCATGTACATTCTACAGACGAAGGAATCATTCAATCAATGATGATAGGAGAGGCACCATGGGAAGATTACCACCATCGCTCCCATCTTCCGGATTACCATGAAGATTATTCCAGCAACCTTAATCATCCTTCAGTTTTTGATTTTCTATCAAATACTGTAAATATGGTGGATTTCGAGGATGGTTCTTATCTCGTGTCGACCTCGTTAAAAAATGAAACAAGGAGTCATGAGGATAGTTCTTTTACTATGTCAACCTCATTAAAAAATGAAACGACTCCCTTTCCAAATCGAGTCTTTGATTACGATCTCGTAAAATCAAAGTCGAGTCTTTCGAAGATCTCGAAGGTAAACCTTCATTCCAACCACCGAGATGAATTTAATGAAGCTTGGAGGTCATGCACCTCAATTTGCATTATTATGCTGGGGGCATGCAAAATTATCACGAGCAATGTTACTGTAGGGTTCAAGCTCGTTAAAAAATAAACCTGCATCGAGCAGTTTTAACGCTGAATTCAAGCTCGTTAAAAAATAAACATAAGCAATGAGCAAATGTTCCCCCAGAGTTTAAGCTCATTAAAAAATGAACCAATTTCCAGTAAATAACCATCGTGAATGTATTATCATCAGCCTTTGAAGCCTTGGTCGTGTTCTCATCATCACCTCCACTCTATTTTGGCCGATCATTCACCTCCATTTGATTGTTTACCCTTTTTGAGGAATAGATGCGAAGAGTGATCCTGTTAGCCATCCTTGTGACACTGTTATGATTGGAAAATTCCAAACCTTACCTGGAATTATCTGCTACCCAAATTTATCACTCATTCCTCAAAAAACGAGTCTTCTTTAAGCTCTTTTCAACTGACTCGTAAAATATGAAAATATTTCTAAGTAATTGGCCTCTCTAGCTCGTTAAAATGACCGGAAATGCTATCCCTCCTTTAGATTTTAATCTTTTTCGACTTGAGGGATTATTACACAAAAAGATCGAGTGCTTGTTTTGTTCGGCTCGTTAAAAGTATCGAAAATTCATCCCTTTCATATTGTTTTATACTTTTTCGGACTCAAGGGATTATATGACGAAAAAGGATTATTGGAGTTTTCTTTACGTCCCTTTTCAGACTCTCTAAAGAGAAATGACCAAGTTATCTTTGTTGTTAAACTCGTTAAAACCGAAAAGCGACAAACTTATCCATCAGACAAGAACAAGTTTCACTATCACTAGGTAAGTTAAAACATAGCGATGGGTTTGCCCGAAGGGTAAATTATAGAACAAGCATATGTTTTCCTCCTCAAGCTTGACAAAAATAAAGAGGTACTGGTCAGTATGACTGGGGAAAAATTGGGAAGAAAACTTGAAAAAATTTATGGTAGCAAGTCGCTCTTGAACATGACACTTTCACTCCGCATCCGAGTCAGGTTGAGTTGTTCCGTTCACTGGTCATATCACCATGGGTCCGTCACACCATCCACATTTGGGGTTAACACTACCAATCCATCATGTCAGTGTCGCCGATATGTTCAAGAGAAGTTGCTCAGAGAATTCACCTGTGTCTCATCCACTACAATACATTTACACTCCATTCTTTCATGACCGCCACCCTGAACCTTATATCATCAAATCGTTTTCACCTCCATTAAAATCATTTGCTCTGTTCTGTGTCGTAGATGTGGGATTCATTAAGGCCCTCCTATGATGGATCGCTTCTTGTCGACATTAGCTCATCATCCAAGAAGTGTATCTAGGAACACCCCTTTCAATACTTTGAAGCTTGCATGCCTCAATGGCAAGTTTCTCACTTCCGGCAACAGGTTTACATCAATGGCCTTCAAACGAAAGATTTTGCGTGGTGTTCGGCGCCAAGTCCCTTATTCACACCACGTGAATTGTACTGTAGTACCTTGAGGGTAATCATCATTATCGGTGATTCCTCTCACGACTGTTAACAACTTACATCATTGGTTGGTAATCAGGCAATGTCTTTCCATGTTCGACTCCAGAACATCTCTCACATGGATCGACTTGTACTTTGAGTGAAGATCGAACGAGATTGAAGACCCTGGATCTAGTTTCATCCATCCGGACTGCGATATATATTCAGGAAAATAAATACATCAAATGTACATCATTACTGCACAAATAATCATCCAATCCAAGGGATGATGGCTCTACCAGAATCATCAGTCTGCACCCAGATGATTGTCTGTCTTATATACATGAAAATGAATTTATAAAGCTGAGCATGGGAATGCCCGCCTTAGCTAGATCATGAAAATATTATGAAGATAATGTATTGTATTGTATCTTATTACAGGTCGCCTTCCAGCTTGAAAAAACTTCGGATCCTCATGATAAAGCATTTCACCTGACATCAAAAGATTAACGACATCATTCTTTAGGGGGCAACTGTTATAGACATTTTTGGTCACTGCAACCCCAATCATAAATGTCCATAAACCAAGGGCTCCTAAGTCCCTAAAAGTGTTGTTCCAACCCCTAAAAGAACAAGGTCAGCTGATTACATCATCTCCCAGAAGTTCTCCATAAACAACTACTCAGAACTGGTCAAAACTGGACCATCTCATCTGCTCCATGGTCAGAGTGCGATGCATCCCACCTAATGCACACGGGAGGTGCGATTCATACTAAAAATCCCTTCTATAGGGTGCGATGGACGAGAATAGACAAGTGGCGGAGACAATTTGCGAGGTGGATGATCATGGAATCTTCCAGAAACTTCTCCTGTGACACTTGCCTCTCAGAATCGCCCAAGGATGAGTAAGAGATCAATGAGATATCCAAGTGGAATCAAGAACTATCAGAGAGAAGACACTAATCAAAAACCCGGAGCTGACTCACATCTCTGCAAATATCTATATATAGATCTCTCATCCCAGAGATCCAGAGATTAGAGGCTGGAATTTTGTATCTTGTAAGGAAGTGCTGCTGGTTTCTTGGTGTAACATCATAGTGTTGGGTGATCTAAGCTTTTCATGAGGTGAAGAAGGGCTTTCTTGGGGAGAGGATGATGCTGGGCCAGAACAATTGGTTGTAATCCTCTTTGCTATTCTTGATTATTAATAAAGCTATTCAAGTTTTCCTCCACATTCATGTATGATTGATGATATATGCATTTGTGTGGTCAATATATATCTGGTCCTATATTATTTATGATAGTAGATATCTATTCTTGGATAGTGTTATTCTGATTTGATTCTACGGGTACTCTTTGAAGTTGGGTAAACGAGGAAGCAAGTGGAAAAGATCTACCAGAAGGGAGAGGAATCAAGCAAGGAACCAAGCGCAAGACAGAGGTTGGTCTCCTTCTTTCCCCTCTCATCTATCTCTCATAAAGGAAAACGAAATTAGTTTTAGTTTGTTTGTTTCTAAGGTAGCTACCAGCCTTAGTGGGACTAGCAGCTCTGCATAGACACTAGATTTCTCGATAACAATAGGCATTACCCCACATCTTACCACTTCGACTCCATCAGTCCTGAAAAATTAAAACAAAAGAAATCATACTAAAAAACTTCTAGTATCATCCCTTAGAACCTCTCTGGCAATGATGCCAAAATGTTGGGGCAAATTATAGACCTATAAATTGACAGACATATATTATCAACTAGGGGTAGGTAACATTGTGAGATGTTGTGCAAAATATATGCAGGCTAATACCGTAAGTGTTTTTCTAAGTAAAGTCACACACATAGAGCTTCAAGAACTCTTTTCATTATAAACACTTAGCAACAAAGGATATGGAGTAGATAATTCATCTCTCTACAACACCTAAAATTGCTGATGGAGATCTAGAAAAGATACAAACTCAAACAACAACAATTAACTCAATTCCTTCAAGAAATCTTTTCTTCATCAACGCTTAGCAGCAATGGATATGGAGTAGATAACTCATCTGTCTACATCACCTAGAATTGTTGATGCAGATCCAGAAAAGATACAAACCCAAACAACAACAATTAACTCAATTCACACTTTGCATAATAGAAATGAAAGCATATTCAAAATTCCAAATCCTTCATCAAATGAGCTCACTTTTAACCATCATTCACAAGCTGTTACAAATTAGAAAAGAGAACTGCAAACTGTGTACTAATTCTAGTAATGCATGAAAAAATAAATAAAAATAAAATAAATCTGCAGCTACAAGAGTTGTGAGTAAAGGGGGCCCTTCCTTACTCACAACCCCTTCAACTACGAAAAGAGTTACTCAATGAAATTCAGCAAAACATAAAGTATGATATTAATATGGAAAATATACAGTCATACAGGTCTAATATATTCAATCTATCCTTCTTCTCTCCAGATCCTCTCCCCCCCATCCGAATAAACATAAAGTTCTTTTACACAAATACATGGGCATAACTTGCCTCAAGTTAGAAAATCTAACACCCTACAACTAATAAGAATGATGAGGTAGACCAATGAATGAAAGCATGGATCGAACAGATTTCGTAAAGCTACAGGAACTGCCTCTTAATACGACCATATAAAAAGGGAATGAAGATATGGGAAGTTTCAATGGCAGTTATGAGGTGACCAATAGGACAACATCCATAGTAGTGTCTTTCTCTACAAAACCCATGTCTTCATTCTCCTCGAGGCTAACCGAAACATGCACAACCATGGATATCACTGCAGGAAATCGGGGTGGTTACAGGAAATCTCGACGTCTATAGGAAATCCGCAAAGTTGCCAGAAATTGTGAAGCAGTTGCAAGAAATCGGGGCGGTTACAGGAAATCTCAGCATCTATAGGAAAATGGTGAACTTTGCAGAAATATTCGTATTTATAGGAAATTGGCTACCGCAGGAAATCGTGGAGTAGTTGCAGGAATATTGGAATTGCTTTAGAAAATGGTTGTTTCGCACAAGATGTGGTCAACTTCTTTGACATCGTAGGTGATTCGATTAGATAACATTTTAACTTCAAAAATACTTAGGAATTAAAGTAAAATTATACATTTTAGAATAATTTTCATTCTTTCGAGTTCACAACACCCTCTTGGTCAAAACACACATAATGTAATAAAAGAGGGTTTTTAAGGATAAGAAGGTTTCAAAATAAGGGGGTTAAGGCCTCATAAATATTATAAAAAATGAGAAAAAATAGGACTCAACAAACACTAAGCATTTTAGAATCAAAGTTGTGTGGAAAAACACTGTTATCTAATTTTTTATATGATAATAAGAATGAGCATTTCCTTGATCCAACACTAAGTTGACTTGGAGGGCTTAAGCTCTTGGGTTAGGGCCCAACCCTAGCAGAAAAGGCTCCTCTTTTTGTACTTGTATGCTTAGGTTATTTCATAGATTAATTTTTGAATTGATTTTAGCATTGTTTCATTGCAAATAGTGGTGAAGTTAATTAGTTTGCTTCCATTTGAGAATAGATTTAGCAATAGCTTTAGAGAGATAAAAGAATACTAAAAGGGGTGATAGCAGGTGGATTTGGGCTCACTCCTCCCTTCAGGGACCATGGTTTGAGGAAAAAATCCTATTCAACCCCAAAAAGACAGAATTGTGATTTCTTATGGAATTTATGGTTTCTGCTACTTAGGTCAACATCTGTTTAGTTTTCAAGAATAGGTTTCAGTTGTTATTTATGATATTTCCAACTTTGTATTAGATCTCATGGTGTTTCACAATATTCTTCAAGTATTTCCATGCATGAACTAGTCAACTAAATATTGGAATTCTATTTCTTATGTTGATTAGAAATCTTCCTTGTTTGACATGATTCATGGGTAAATGCCAGTGATGTATGTATTACAGGAACCTTGAATAATGCAAGGAGATCTCATGTCAGCAGCCTCAACCTATCTATCCATGATCACCAAAAGCCACTAAGTCCATCAACCAATTGATCATTCCATAAGAACAACATTCCAGGTTTGTTGAGCAAATCTAACCATCTTACAAATTGTGGTTTGAGCTCTGAGGAAGTCCTAGCCACTCCCTTGCCTTATTTATTCCATCATTAACCTTCCCTAGGCCCTATACCACCTTCCAAATCAGTCCTATTTCTCTCGGTCGGATCTTGTAGGAGCATTAGGACTCCAGTAGGAAGCATTAGGACATCATGTAGGATGACCTGTAGTGGCCGGTTTGAGGCCGATTTGTGGAAAAACCATACAGGAAGATAGGAGAAGACCCTCACTTTCCTCCTAAGCCATCTGAACTTTCACAACCATCTCTAACCCACCTGCGATATCCCCAAGAATATTTAGCATTCACATTTTCACAAAAAAAAAAGGACATAAAGGAAAAAAAGAGTTATTGTGTTCATTCATATGCACAACAGTAAAATTTTTTGCTATTTCAGATTGCATGCCTAGGATAGTTAGGATTACACACATGTTAGCTTAGAATTCTTCTAAAGCAAGATATCTTAACAAATATTTAGATGAATGGTGTGTTTAAAGCATTTATTTTAGTATTTCATTACTGCAGTAGACAATATACCCATTCTTCCAATTAGGGTAAAATTCCCCTTTCGTCATTGGTAATCAAACTTCTTCTGAATCAATAGAAGGTTGGTTTGAGAAACCATAGTGGTCTATTGCCAGCTCAGAAGTGACAAAGAGTGGACCCATCCCATCTTCTTGTGTATACAACACTGTCACCTCCAAGTTTGTACGAACCTCGGGTTTATAAAGTAAAGTTGGTAGCCCAGGAGTTGCAACATTCTTGCTGCAATACTGGTGCTCATCACTTTTTGGCACCGTTGCTGGGGAGGTGTCTGAGTAAGATGTGATTTCTTCTTTCTTTCTTCCATTTATTATCTCTTTCATTCACTATTAGCTTCATTTTTGCAAAAGTAATTGTAAGTTGGTTTGCTTTCCTTTCAATTCTGCAAGTAAGATTTCACTCACCAATTAGTTTCCATTCAGTTTGTTATTTCAATTATGCAATTAGTCTTAAAGCTTGAAAAACAAAACAAAACAAAAACACTTCTTTCATGCCTTGTAGGAATAGGGATAACTTAGGGAAATTTCTACCAAATACCCCCACCACTTCAAACAACCAACATTCCCTCTTCTTCAGTGGCTGTGAATTGGAGGACCCGTTAGGCGAACAACCAGAGATTTTTGAAGAGTCTACAGGGGGAGAAGAAGAAGGAGAACCCATTCCAACTGACCTAATGGCTGAAAATAGAAATGATAGAGGAGATAGAGAAAGAATTGAGGGTGCTTTTCCCATTAAAGAAACCAATGGGGATGCCAAGATCAAAAACATACGCCACTTTTCTCTTCCTCACTTCCATGGCATGACCTTAGAAGATCCAGATACTTTCTTGTTTGTGCATACAACAAACTCCTTGTCCGGATTCGCAATATTTAACACTAGATCATGTGTCAACAACTGCTTAAGCTTCTCAAAATTGGCCTCACATTCCTATGTCCATTCAAGCTTCTTACATTTTCTCTACAATGATGCAATAAGATAAGAAATCTGCGAGAAGTTCCTAATGAACCTTTTGTAATAGCCTCCCAACCCCATGAAATATCTCACCTCATCCACATTCCTGGGAGCTGCCCACTCCATGGTGTCCCTTATCTTTTCTAGATCCACTGCTATGCCATCCTTGGAAACAACATGTCCAAAGTAGTGTACCTCATTATGAAATAAACTACACTTGTTGAGCTTAGCATACAACTGATGCTCTCTCAACAGCCTCAACATTTCTTCCAAATTCTCATCGTGCTCTTCCTCATTTTTAGAATATACCAATATGCCATCAATGAATACAATAACAAGCTTATCCAAATACGGATGCAACACACTATTCATCAAGCACATAAATGTAGTTGGGGCATTAGTAAAACCGAATGGAACTACAACAAACTCATATTGCACATACCTAGTCTGGAAAGTTGTCTTGTAAATGTACCCCTCTTTGATGCACACTCAGTGGTATCCTGATCTCAAATCAATCTTCGAGAACATTGTTGCTCCCTTCAACTGATCGAACAAGTCATCAATCCTCAGAAATGGATATATGTTCTTGATAGTCACTTTGTTCAACTTCCTATAGTCAATGCATAATATGATATAACCATTGTTCTTCTTCAAAAAAAATACCAGTGCAGCCCAAGGTGATACACTTTGCCTAATGTATCCCTTGTCCAACATTTCCTTCAATTGCAACTTCAACTCTACCAATTTAGGTGTGCTCATCCGGTAAGGTGCTTTTGATGTTGGAGATGCCCTTGGCACTAACTCAATAGAATAGTATACCTCCCTGTGAGGTGGAAACTCTGAAATGTTCTCAGGAAATACATCCTAAAATTTTTGTGGAACTAGCTACCTTCTCAAAACATCTGCATCCTCAACTTCCTTACCTTGGTCACTAGAAATGTGCATTCTGAATAACATACACCCTTTTTTGCGACTACGTTTTTCCTGCATAGTTGTCACCATCCTAACTAATGTGGATTTTGTTTTTCCCTAAAAGATTCTCGGTTCCCCATTTCCATCCACACACTCAATGGTTTTGTCATAACAATCCACCTTGGTCCTATGAAGGTACAAACAATCCATGCGAAATAACATATTGTATGATCCTGATGGTAACAGATTGAAATGTTTTGCGGTAGGCATACCATTCAAATCAAATGCACAAGCTCTTACCCAATGATGAACTCACTTCTTTGTACCTATAGCCAACTGCACTAGCCAATATTCTACATGAATTTCCTTACTCAAACCACACTTATCCACCAAGTTAGGACTAACATAGCTATAATTAGATCCAGGGTTAATCAAAATAGAAATAACTTGATCACAAGTCTTACCATCCATCTCAATGATAGATGCTTGGTGATGTGCCTATTTGTTGTCCAGAACTGCATAACTATGAGGAACTTTCTTCCCAACATCCCCAACAGTCTGCGCCTCCTATGCACTATATATCTTAGGCCAACCACCTTGATTCTACATACAATCAATACTAAGTTGTTCCTCACTACATGTCCAACACTCCAACTGTCCAGTACCATTACCTCTATGCTGCTGTTGCGATCCATGTCCCTGTCTAGTTGCATTAAACTTCCTTTGAGGTGCCACATTTTCTTTCTCCTCTACATTTTGAGGCCTTGTTCTCTTAGGCTGCCATTTACCTTTACCTTTTACTTTCTCTTTCCAACCTTGATGAGATTCATTCCTACGCTTTGATTGTTCATGGAAATGCTTCAATTTGCCAATGACTTCCTCAAGTGACCGAGGCTCATCATACTCAATCCGATCTCTAAATTCTGTTAGAAAATTATATATTACGGAGCAATGGACCACATAAAATATTGCAGAAATATAAACACAGAAAACGCATAAAACAAGAGAGACACAGATATACGTGGTTCACCTAGTTTGGGCTACGTCCACCCCGAACAGCCAGCCCTTCCTTTTTATTATCCAGCAAAATGAAGAGACACAACCTACAGCAAATCTGTTGTAATATCCTCTGTTTTCTCTCACAGTCTCACCTCTCTGTTTCTCACTCAGAGAATACACATCTATCTCATAGCCTCAAATACAATACCCTCATACAAAGAGAGGGGTTACCTTCTAGGGCAAAAAACCCTAAACTAAACATAAGTTCTACCGTCAGATCATCCACCTAATGAATGGCCCAGATTGACTAGAAATTACTATACTTTTACAAGGCAATTTTACATCTGTTTTTAGCTTCGGAGGCGTTGCCCCCGAAACCCCCCACCAGGGGGGGCTCCCAAAGGTTACAACTGCCCCCCCGTGGACCCCCCCTGAAGCGAATATTTTACGGGTGGCGTTGTCGCCCCCATTTCAAACTTGGGTCCAATGTGGCGATACATTTGAATATAGAAGATAATCAGGCTACACACCCAATAATCTCCCACTTGGAGACTCATTGTAGCAACTCCACCGCTGCTCCATTTGCTGGACAATGACTCCTCTTTGGACCTGGCTATTTCTCATCTTCATCATCATCCTTGAAGACCAATTGAAACTGAGCATATTCTCAGTTTCTCCCTGGTTACAACTTTTGTTAGCATATCTGTAGGGTTCTGGCTAGTGTGTATCTTTTCCAGCTTCAACTCTCCATCTTCCAACACTGATCGTATGAAATGGTACTTGAGCTGTATGTGTTTAGTCCTGGAATGAAATTCTGAGTTCTTTGCAAGATGAATTGCACTTTGACTATCACTGTATAATGTTCCCATATCATGCTCCTTACCCAATTCACCCATAAACCTTTGTAACCAAATAATTTCTTTACTAGCCTTTGTAGCAATAACATACTCTGCTTCTATTGTTGAAAGTGCAACAACACTTTGGATTTTTGAAACCCAACTAACAGTTGTTCCACCAACAGTAAATACATATCCTGTAGTGCTCCTCTTGTTATCTCTGTCACCTGCCATATTTGCATCAACATATCCCTGTAGAGAAATGTTTGAACCACCAAAGCATAATGCTTGATTTGTGGTACCTTTCAAATATTTGAGAATCCAATTCACTGCCATCCAATTTTCCTTTCCTGGATTGTTCATGTACCTGCTTACAACTCCCACTGCATGTGCAATATCAGGCCTTGTGCAGACCATTGCATACATTAAGCTTCCAACTGCTGATGCATATGGAACTTTAGACATATAATCCATGTCTTCTTGGGTCTTTGGGCACATTTCCTTACTAAGTTTGAAATGGCTAGCAAAAGGTGTACTAACTGGTTTTGCATTGTGCATATTAAATCTTTTCAACACCTTTTGTATGTACTCATTCTGAGACAATGTTAATTTGCGATTTTTCCTGTCTCTAGTTATTCTCATACCAAGGATTTGTTTTGCAGCTCCCAAATCCTTCATTGCAAATGAATTTGCAAATTTTCTTTTGAGCACATTTATTTCCTACATGTTATACCCTGCAACAAGCATGTCATCTACATACAATAACAATATAATATAGTTGCCATCATTTTTCTTTTTCAGATAAAAACAATGATCAGAGTGACATCTAGTATAACCTTGTTCAAACATAAACTTGTCAAATTTTAGATGCCACTGCCTTGGAGCCTGTTTTAAGCCATACAAGCTCTTCTTCAACCTGCACACTAGTTTCTCCTTCCCTTTCACCTCATATCCTTGTGGCTGCTGCATATATATCTCTTCCTCCAAATCCCCATGGAGAAAGGTTGTCTTTACATCTAACTGCTCAAGATGCAAATCTTCAACTGCTACAAGACTTAAAATAGTTCTGATTGAAGTCATTTTAACGACAGGAGAAAATATTTCATCAAAATCATTACCTTTCTTCTGTGCAAAACCCTTCACCAAAAGCCTAGCTTTGTACCTCTGTTTTCCTCCATATTCTTCCTTCAGCCTGTAAACCCATTTATTCTTCAATGTAGTTTTTCCTGCAGGCAACCTGACTAAATCCCAAGTCTGGTTATGCATTAAGGAGTCCATCTCTTCTTCCATGGCTACCTCCCACTTCTTCCTGCTTTCAACCTGCATTGCTTCTTCATAACATTCGGGTTCACCGGAATCAGTCAACAATAAATAATATAATGAAGGAGAGTATCGTTCAGGGGGTCTACTTATCCTGGTAGATCTTCTAACACCACTTTCAGGGGTTTGGGGTGCCTGTTGTTGTTGTTGTGGTTGTTGATTATTATTATTTTCAGGCACCTTTACTTTTTTAGTGATTTCATCAAGAACTGCGTATTCCTTGTTTTCCTTTTCCTGTTTCTTTTCCTGCAACTGATTCTTATACAAGACCTTTTCATTGAATATTACATCTCTGCTCCTAATGCTTTTGTGATTTTCGTAATCATATAAGCGATAACCAAAATCATTAACACCATATCCAATAAAGGTACATTTCTTTGACTTTGCCTCAAGCTTTGTCCTATTTTCTTTATCAATATGGACAAAGGCCTCACAACCAAAAGGCTTTAAAATAGAGTAGTTTACCTTTTTACCTGTCCATGCTTCCTCTGGAACACCACCATCCAAGGAACTTGAAGGCCCTCTGTTTATTAGATAAACAGTAGTATCTATAGCATCTGCCCAAAACTGTAAAGGCAATCCTGCATGCAATCTCATGCACCTTGCACGCTCCATGATTGTTCTGTTCATCCTTTCTGACACACCATTTTCTTGTGGTGTTCTTGGAACTGTCTTCTCTCTGCGAATTCCATGCTCTGAACAATACCTATCAAACTCTTTGCTGCAATATTCACCTCCATTTTCTGATCTAAGACACTTCAATTTCTTTCCTGTCTCAATCTCAACCAAAGCTTTCCATTTCTTGAAAGTATCAAATACATCAGATTTATTCTTAATACAATAAATCCAAGTTTTTCTAGTTGCATCATCAATAAAGGTAACATAATAACGAGAGCCACCGAGAGATGATACCTGCGCAGGTCCCCATATGTCTGTATGCACAAGCTCTAATTTTTCGCTCTTCTTTTCTTTCCCAACTCTGAGAAATCTGACTCTCTTTTGTTTTCCATAAATGCAGTTCTCATAGAAGTCCAAATCAACATTCTTCAAACCTGGCAACAAATTCCTTGAGTGAAGAATCTTCATCCCCTTTTCACTCATGTGTCCGAGCCTATGATTCCATAACGCTACATTTTCTCCTTTGGAAGTTAAAGCATTAACAGAGTTAGAAATACCATTGCATAAATACAATGTACCAACCTTTTCGCCTTTTGCTATTACCAAGGCTCCTTTGGTGACCTTCCAAGCTTTATCTGTGAAAGCTGTCACACAACCTTCACCGCCTAACTGCCCTATTGAAATCAGATTTTTCTTTAGATCTAGAACATGCCTTACCTCCTTTAGTAGCCATTGGTTTCCATTCTGCTGTTTTACAAGAACTTTACCCATTCCAACAATTTTACAGGGTTTATCATCACCCAGACAAACTTGTCCAAAATCTCCTTGAACATAGTCATGAAAGTATTTCTTATCAGGTGTGGCATGGAATGAGGCCCCTGAATCTACCACCCAGGAATCAGTAATATTTTCTAAAGAAAGAATCAAAGCATCTTGTAACACCTCACCTGTCACATTTGCTTCATGATTTTTTTCTTGTTGTGCATCTCCTTCTTTTCCCTTCCGAGATCTACAGTCTTTCTTTAGGTGTCCTTTCTTTCCACATTTCCAGCACACTATCCCCAATCTAGACTTGGATCTGCCTTTCCTTGATTTACTGCGATATCCTGAGCTCTTTCCTCTTCTCATTTTTCTTCCCCTAGACTCTTCACTCAAAGCATTACCCGATGTCTCACTGGAGCTTTTCCGTTGCATTTCCTCGCTAAGGATAGCACCAACAACATCATCAAACTTTAAAGTACTAGATCCAGAGACAGAGTTACTAATTGCCATTACTAAACCGTTCCAACTTTCTGGCAATGAGCACAAGAATAACAGAGCTCTAACTTCATCTTCAAAGTTTACCCCTACAAAACTTAACTAACTTGTAACTATATTAAAATCATTTAAATGATCTGCAACAGATCCACCTTCCGACATCTTCATATTAAATAATCGTTTCATAAGAAATACCTTGTTTGAGGCTGAGGGTTTTTCATATAGTTTCGACAACACCTGAATCAAACCCTCTGTCATTGTTTCCTTTGAAATGTTGAAGGCGACTGACACAACGAGGCACAACCGTATCGTTCCGAGTGCCTTTCTATCGAGAAGGTTCCATTCTTCATCTGTTATAGTCGTCGGCTTCTTTGTTTTTCCGCTCAATGGTAGGTACAGATCTTTCTGATATAGATAATCTTCCATCTGCATCTTCCATAGCAAGAAGTTTTGGCCGTTAAATTTCCTGACCCTAAACTTACCATCTTCCGCCATTGCTCCCACTCGAACAAGGAACCCTTCTTTCCTGCGAGTTTATCAGCCAAATAGACCTTCGGCTCTGATACCAGTTGTTAGAAAATTATATACTACTGAGCAATGGAACACATAAAGTATTGCAGAAATATAAACATAGAAAACGAATAAAACAAGAGAGACACAGATATACGTGTTTCACCCAGTTTGGGCTACGTCCACCCCGAACAGCCAATCCTTCCTTTCTATTATCTAGCAAAATGAAGAGACACAACCTACATCAAATCTGTTGTAATATCCTCTGTTTTCTCTCACAGTCTCACCTCTCTGTTTCTCGCTCAGAGAATACACATCTATCTCACAGCCTCAAATACAATACCCTCATACAAAGAGAGGGGTTGCCTTCTAGGGCAAAAAACCCTAAACTAAACATAAGTTCTACCGTCAGATCATCCGCCTAATAAACGGCCCAGATTGACTAGAAATTACTATACTTTTACAAGGCATTTTACATCTGTTTTTAACTTCGGGAATATTTCAAACTGGGGTCCAATGTGGTGGTACATTTGAATATAGAAGATAATCATGCTCCACACCCAACAAATTCTAATGGAAAACCACTAACAAATCACTAAAATTTAGCCTTCTCATATTCAAGATACGTTACATACCTCAATAGTTCCAGAAACTTGGTCATGTACTTTTCATCTGTCATTGACCCCATATTTAGCTCATAAAATTATTTGGCCTTATTGTCATAGTACCTTTCTGACAAGTATTTATTCATGAAAATCGTATTGAACTCATGCCAACTCAAGTCCTTTGTCTTGATGTCTCTAACCTGCTTCACATCTTCCCACCAAATGTCTTCTTTACCTTTCAGGCTGAAGATAGTGATTCTGGCCTTCGTACTATCTGTGTACTTATGCAACTAAAATAATTTTTTCATCCCAATTATCCAAGCCTTAGCATCTTCTGGTTTCTTCACATCTCCATCAAAGTAGGTGGTTTTTCTTTCTTAAACTCATCAAGCAAGTATCCCCTATCACTTCTCCTATATGGATGATAATGATTACGATCATGATGTCTATCCAAACCAAAACTAGAAGAATACCTCTACTCATTGCCCCTCCTATCTAGAGTGTCCAACAATCTGCCAGTCTGCCATCTCTAACCATGTCAGCTCTATATGACATTTGTCTACCAAGAGGCCTACTTCCATATGCCCCATTAATTTTGTCCTCTTGTCCATGACTGATTTGAAGTGGCCCTTGTCATTGCAATTCTAACAAGCTTTGAAGAAGTATTGCATTAACCTCTGCTTGGTTCTCTTGTGCCTGCAGGATCCTGTCATTATCTGCCTTACAACTCCTTATTTTTTCCTTCAAGCTTCTCAATGTGCCTGCCAGTTAATCAGAAGAGTGCCCACCACGATGCTCATCTGATTCATAGGGAGAGTTTTTGTATCTACCATATTTCTATTCATTTTGATCTATTTCTTCTGCAAGGCTTAATATGTCAGCTAAACTAAATCACAATAAACCAACATACCTTAGCATAATTCGGGGAGGATATCTCATCTGCAAGATCAACCAATCATCGTACTACATGTATATAACATAATCATGAGAGCATATATACATCTAATACATAAGCACATAACCATGTAACCATCAATCTAGCTAGAGTCCATTCATTAATGTATGACCATATTAACTACACATACCATGACCTCATGCGTGACAACACAACCATAGAAATGTACACCGATAGTACACAAGCATGAAAAATATGTAGCAAATCATTCAATCATGAAGACACACTTTACAACAACAACATTCTCTTTCAGATGATGACATCACTACAACCATGACTGGCACCATGCATATGAAACAAGCACATAGATCACGAGAATGATTAACACACGTGCAAACAACATGAATGCATGACCAACACACTACCCATCTAGTCTGAGGGGTGAACCATGCTCTAATACCACTCTGTAACACCCTCCTCCACATCTACATAAGTAACCGGCCAACCGGGGTAAGCATGTGATGAGAGGCTACTATGATTGGATTCAACCTCCTATGTGACCTTAAGGAAGTGGAATCGACAGAAACACAACATACAGACCTTCCACATCAACTACATGACTCCAAGGAGCCATCCCATCCACTTAGGTAGCTAGTGCCTGGGTCCCACTAAGGTTTTAAACCACTTGACCTCTGGATGCTCCCATGCTATGGGCTTAACAACGTCCAGGAGGCTCTGGACGGTCTCATGACAAGGCATGCCAACATCCAGAGATTATTTTTCTCAGTGTTGTGCCAACGTCCCTGGGATTTGAGCCACTTTTTCAGGCCTAAAGCCCAGGTTACTACCCAGAATTGAATGACACCTTCATAATAGAAAGATAACATGGAAACAATGATGTAAATGCAAATACTTGAACAAGCCGTTAATTGAACCCCTACTAGCCATGATAGACATTTCGTCAAACATATCACAAATATGTAATCTACAGGTGTAAACAACAAATTTAAGCATAGGGGTCTCGATCCACTCATATTCACAATAGTCAATCTACTCGGTCCACTCATACTCAATAAATTCAATGGTACAGTTAACTGCATGACACATTCTCTGGGTAAAATGCACCAATTTTGCACGCAATAGTTAACGGCTTTGTCCCATTATATATTTATTATTTTTTACTTTAATTTAAATATATTTGAACGAAGCGTCAGGGATCGTCACCCATGCATCCTTGCTACTATAATACACAAGTTAATCTCAAATCTTTATAAATTAAAGTGATGTTTGGGTTGGATAATTAAAAGTGTTTTCTTTCGGATTTAAACTTAACCAACAAAAATATGATGATGGATTTTGCTGAATTTTCAATATTTATTACTTCTCATATGGTTGTATGAAAATGTTTTTTAAACAAAAAAATGTTATAAAAATTTGAGTGGTGAAAGGCATATTTTAAATGGTAGTATAAATTTTTATCCTTTTATATTTTGATATAACTTTAAGTTATTTTTATTTAAAAAAATTAAATAAAACTTTATTGAAATTACATATTTGAATGATATGAAGTGAGAAAGGTGTTTTTTTTAAAACGATCCATCCTAATTAAAATAACTCATTTTATATTTATGCATAGTTTTATTGAATGCAAAATTTAATATCATGCATCAATTAATAATTTTTTATTTTATAAATACAAAATTATAAAAAATTAATATTTTCAAAATAAAAATATATTATAGTTAATATAATTTAAATTTACTAATATCAAGGAAACCCTACCAAAGAACAAATTTACTAATATCAATGTAAAAACAACATATAAATAATATCAACTAAAAAGTATTTTATTATGAATAAAAAATAAAAAGTCCTTTACTAAGAGGAGAAACAACATTAGCAATGCAAAGACTAGACAAGTTTACAAATTACAATATATGAGAGTGGATCCATATTACTAAAACTAATTTCAAAATAGCCCAAATATTCAAAAATAAAAATAGGAAAGTTATAGATACCTCTCATATCCAATGGAAACATAATTCTTTAATCAATGCTTTTTATTTCTAATTGTTTATGGTGTGTCATTCTTAAGAGGTCTTGTATTAGCTCTCAGAATGGTACTTTATTTTAAAGGTTGCTTTCTTGAGGTTCATATGGTTAATCTTGGGTTCCCAACATGAAAATTTAAAAAAAAAAAGATGAAAGGGTTTGGAAAAAATTATATGTAATGTGTTGATGAGGGAAATTTTTATGCTTTGTTGTTAGCACTTCTGAATCTCAATGGTTTGGATAGTTGCATCAGGCTCAAGGTTTAATGCCCATAATCAAGTTACATTTATTTATAACAATTTTTTATATTGAAACAAAGGAAAACTATTTATAGCAGATTTGTATAATAAAATGAAAGAAGACTCCTTACAATGTTGAAATAAAAATTAAAACAGTCATATAAAATTTATGTACATTGATGAAAATCAATTTACTGAAAATAAAACAAATTAACAGTAAATTAATGGATTAATTTTTAGGAATATTCTTTAAAAAATCATACCCTACTAGCCACAGGATTGCACAAGTATGTTTATACAATCTAATATAAATCAAATAATAATTTCAATTGTTATTATTAGAAAAATATGCTCTAAAAAATAAAAAATATAAAACAAACTCATTGGAGAAAATATGTTAAAAAATATTAGCCATCAAAACACAGATTTATTAATAAAAATGAGAGTACAACATGATATTTTGATCGAATTTGTGAAAATTAGGACCATAAATCACTTTAAAATGTCTAAGTTGAAACAAAATTCATACATAGACACCAAGAATAGACTCTTTCGATAAGATTGGAACAACAATGTTTTTTGCAAAAAGTGTACCAATTAGCACTAATATGACGAAATATCAAACCTTCTAACAACACTAATTAATGCAATAAATGAAGAACAATTTTTAATAAAGAAGCTGAAATTTGATGAGCTCACTTTCTCCTTGTCACTCTTGAATGGATTTTTGTTGCCACCAAAACAGGTAAGCCTTACTATTCTAGAATAAATGAATCATAGGACAAATACAACTTTCAAAACTTATGCATGCCTCTCCTCACTCGCATTTTCCATCCTCCCTCCTGTGCCTTCTGTTTAGTTTTATACCTCCCTTAGATAGTTGGTGGGCAAAACTGTCTCCTATGTAATGATTGTGTTATGTTAAACTTCTCTTTTTTTATGTATTTTTCATTTGGGAGAAGGAATTTAGAAGGGATCTTTTTAATAAATTAATTTATTAATCTTATAAAGTAGGTTGGTCCATGATTGTGTTAATAAAGTATTTATATTAACCATGTAGCTCCATGTTAAAACATATAAAAGCTGACATGATAGAGAATACCACCATCAAAGAAAATTGCATGTATAAAGCTAGCTGACATTTATATGTTGGAAAATGTAACTAGGCATGATCTTCATAATTATCATTGTACTTGTATCAATTTATATTTTTTGTAAAAATAAATGAAGAAAAAGATATTATTATTATTATTATTATTAGTGAAAGCATGTTCTTCATGCTTGTAGGGTTATTTGAGTCAAAAGAAAATTTGTCTTGAGTCAAGCAAATGTATTTGAGTCAAAGTCTCATTTGGACTTGTTGTAAGAAAGGAAAAATATTTTATTTTGAGTCAAAAGAATCTAAAATGTCAGAATAAGACTAAGTGGGCCCTCCTTGAGAACAATTTGGCCTAGGTTCCCAAAGCCACCTATTCAACCTCCTATATGTGTATATATAGAGAGCAACTCTACCATTTTGGAGACCATTCATTTACTCATTCTCTACATGGATTTTTGTGCCAAGATAAGAAGGAAAACCAACAAAATTGAAGGAAAAAAGAGAGAAGATGAAGAAATTTTAGCCCTAATTCGAGGAATATTTTCTGAAAAATTGCAAGCCCAAAATTTTAAGGGCCGAAATCTTAGGAAGTCAAAAAACTGCCAGAGCTAAAATTTTAAAAATTAACATTGACACAAAAACCCTCTGCAAGTGGTTGGAGTCGGGGGAATCCACAATACTGGAACCGCCGGGAAATGTTGGTGAATGAATATGTTGGTGAATGTGGTCACCAATTACATGGGCATCAATTCATCAAATCTTTCATTTTCACTTATCCAAGGCAGAAGTTAAATTCGGATGAAATCTAAGAAGTTAAATTTAGATTAGATAAAATTTGTTTAAGTGTAAATTCTTTTAACATAGAAGAATTAATATATAACAATAAAATTAATAGGAATTTTACATATTAAAAATTTTGATTTTTTTAAAATAAATTTTAATTTTAATGAATTTAAATTTAAAATAAATATAATTTATATAGTATTATTATTAATTTTTTTTATAAATTAAAATAAAATAAAATTTTTTTATTTAACATTGTGTGAGAGGAAAAGATTCCATAAAATCTAAATATGAAGTATGATTGAAGTTAATTTTCGAAATTACAAGTTTAATATCATAACATTTGATTTTAATTTTTCATTATAATATGGCTGTGGTGATATTTTAATATAAATATAGATAAATAATATTGAATATATATTTTAATGGTGGAAATTACAAGTTAAATATTATATACTAATTCTATGTAATTTAATATCTAATTTTTTTTAAATATTAATATAAATTAATATTATTTAACATAAGATAATCATTCTATCTCTTAGAAAATTGAGATGACTATCTTAAGAAGTTGTATGACTCTCTGGACACCATGGGCACCATCTTAAACACTCGTATTAAGGATGATATTTTTTCTATGGAAGACATTGAGTTTGGGATTAATAAGCTCGCTAATGGGAAAGCCAAAGATATTGAAGGTTACCAAGCTGAGATCTTTAAAATGAGAAAATCTATCATCATTCTTCATCTCCACAAGCTTCTCATTTTTGCTGTAAAGCATGGCCTCCCTAAGCTTTGGACACAAAGCCTTATTGTGCCTATCTTCAAAAAAGGGGACAAAAGCATTCTCTCTAACTATACGACCATTATGATTAGCCACATCCTAGCCAAGCTTTATGGGCTCATTCTAGAAAAAAAGCTTAGCCTTTGGCTTCAGAACCAGGGTAAAAGAGCTAAAGGGCAAGTTGGTTTTCAGAGACATCACTCGACCGTCGACCACCTTGTCACCCTTAGAATTATCGCAAAGGAATGTTGTAATAGTAAAACCAATATCTTCTGTTGTTTTGTGGACATTAGAAAAGCTTTGGACACTGTCCCCCGAGATACGCTCTGGGAGAGGCTTGAAGAGATCATGGTTCCTCCTGAACTGAGGATTGTTATAGCTGCCTCTACGAGATTGTCATTGCCAAGATTAAGACCAATGAAGGATGGTCTAAACATATTAAATGTAATATTGGGGTTAAGCAAGGTTGTCCCCTTTCCCCTACCCTTTTTGGTATTTACATCGATAAATTAGAGGAGTGTCTCGAAACTGTGAGCTGCAAAGGCACCGAGCTTGCTGGTATTATCATTACTCTTCTCCTTTATGCTGATGATATCGTTCTTCTTGCAATGAGCCATGATGACCTAAACGAGCAACTTAAGACTCTTCATGTCTACTGCTCCAAGATGGGTATGACTGTAAATACAAACAAGACTAAAGTCATGATCATTAAATCCAAAAAAATTACCCATGGTAGTGTCATCTATGATAACCAATGTCTTGAGTAGGTTTCTTCTTATAAATATTTGGGTATTGACTTTCCTCTTCATCTCAACTGGAATTACAACATCAAGAAAATAATTATTGGAGGTTGGAAAGCTTATCATGAGCTTGAAAATAATTGTAAGTCAGCTGACCTATACATTTGGAGTAAAAAATGTTTCCTCTTTGAGACTCTCATCACCCCTGTTATCTTATACGAATGTGACGTTTAGGGGTGCAATATATCTAGGGAGTCGTGGAGAAATATTGAGATGATCCAAAAGCAATTCATAACCTATAACCTCAAGATCAAGTGAAATAATCCCTATCCCATCCTCTTGATCGAAGTTGGCTTGTCCCCCATTGAAAGTGCGCCTATGTTTAGATATCTGATGTATAAGAAGAAGCTTCAAAATATGTAATCCAAGAGGCTCCCAAAAATTGCTTCTAACTTTAGTCAAAACTCCCACCTACGCCTCAAGCGCGGGTGGCATGACGATGCTCAGTCTTGCCTTAACCTTTGGGGGATTAAGGAGGAGATCATCATGGGAAGAAAGGACACTATCAAAGAAATTATTACGTCTAGCTCTAAGGACAATATGTGGAACGCTAAGGAGCTGGAGGGTAAAAGGAAGCTAATGTACTATAAGGATGTGATCAACCCCACCCTTGATAATCAGAATTATCTCTCTATGTTGACTAGCACTAAGAAGAAAATGAACATCGCTAGGATTAGAACTAACTCTCATGAGCTTCGGAGTGAGATCGGGTGGTGGTCTACTCCCAAGATTCCCTGGGACGATAGAATTTGTTAGATTTGTGATACTAAGAAGGTGGAAGATGAAAAGCACTTCCTTTTAGACTGCCTGGCTCTTGCTCACATTCGCTCACATTTCCCTATCATCAGCCACACCTCCAATCTTAGTGACTTATTAAGCCAACCCAACTATAGCGATGTTGGAAAGCTGTTTTCCCTGCTCCTTGATCACATAAACAAGATTTTGAAGAATGACAATTATACTCTCTTTTCTTCAGGTTCGATAGACCACATTTGTCACACCCCCAATTCTTTTTTCCTTAAATTGGCTGGGTGCGGCACCTCCTAAGTTAATAACTTTATCCACCGTTAATTAACTTTACGAACTACGCCTTCAACAATTCATAATAACCATGAATTAACATTATTAATGTGTGGAATCCATCAATAATACAAGAACAATAATAACCCAACAAGAATATACAAGATATAATCTTTGTTTTATTATGTAGGAGAAATTTTACAATGACCGGGAGCCACGCTCCACCGGCATTCATAAACAAAGCGGGCGCCCACCCGTGCAAGAGCGCACGGCGGTCTGCCTCAACCTTAACTGGATATAGAATACAACATACACAAGTTCTTTCGTTGAATGGGCGAGCGCACCCGTGCACGACCCGTGCCCAACCCAAACCAAACTTCCATGTATACCTTGGCGGGTGGGCACCCTTGCGCACCACCGTTTCACACTACAACCGCGCTGCACAACTCCGTCGCCCGTCTCGGCGGGCACATACCTTATGCGACCTGCGGTAGACTTCGCTCTTCCTTTTGTGCGCACTTCCAAATGTGCGAAGGAGAGATGCCAAGAAGTGTTGTCCAAATGAGCGCATACTCTATGTGTATATACGCTCCAAACATGAACGTCGTCCATCATCCAGCCGACCTCACCATCGTGTAGCAAGCACCCAGAAAAGTCCTCCAAACGCCCCTCCAACGCGTCGGTCTGCCCTTGTTCGCTTTGTCCAGCCTACACTATAAAAACGGAGCGCCAACCCATCGCTCTATATACTTGCGCTTTGTTAGAGCTCGCATTTTTGTTTTCGTTTAGTTTCGTGATGGAGTGAACGCGAGCGCTCGTCTATCCGTCGCACCGCACAATGCTTGCCCGTGCACGCGCTCTCAGTCGCCCAGCGCTCGCCCATCGCATCACAACGAAGGTCTTACATTCTCCTCCACCTGAAGTCATTTTCGTCCTTGACAACATAACATCCTCCAAGCGTCAATATCCATGATGTCAACTCCTCCACATACTGCTACCATCATCGCAACATATGTAGAACCACCGTCTCCATCATGTCTCATCTTAGCAACCAACTATCACCAAGATACTCCATACCAATGTATTTCATACCTCAGATGTCCATGATCATCGACCACCTTGTCACAATCTCCCCATGCTGTTCCCCACCATGGAAGGTTGATCCCTCCAACTCAAGCTACATGTCCACCACAACAATGTGTCAAACTCCATCATGTCATCACCACCATGTGCAAAACTAACCATGATATGTCAACAAGTGCTAACACACCTCAACCATGTGCCAAAATCTCATCTCAACAATATGTCATATATCGGAAGTCATCTTAATCCATGATCATCAACCACCATGTCACAATCTCCACATGCTGCTCCATCGTGGAAGGCTGGTCCCTCCATCTCAAGCTACATGCTTAGTGCAACATATCGTGTCGACCTCATCATGTGTCGTCCTCATTGGAACTGCTGCCATGATACTCCGACACAATGCCAACATATCTCTGTACACTACTAGTCCCCATGTTTGAACTAGTCGAGTGATCAATCCAACTATCACACTCAAACCATGAGAATGCACATCCTCATGCCACCATCAGTCGGTTCTCAAAACATCCTGTCACATCCTGAACTCGATCAAGAATCCATCCATATAAGTAAACCATGCTCAGGTCCATGAAGTAGTCCCCATCTCATCTGCAACATGTTGTCCATGATGTTTGGTGTCAGTGTGCTACATGAAATTAGCCACATTTATCCCAACATCATCCATATGTGTGTCTCCTCCATATGAAGAGACCATCTCATCAAACTCCAACTTTCGGTATGCCACATCCAAGTCCATGAAGCTACCTCCATCACATCTGCAATGTGTCAACCCTCAAGTCTCCGTAGAAACAAGTATACATCTGCCTCATCTATCCATGTGCTGCCCATGACCATAGATCAATCAGCTCCCATGTGTAAAATATAGTTGAGTCTCGGCTCAACTCATGCCCAAGTGTTGCCACCAAGGCATCATCATCATCGTAACTCCATCACTCCAAAGTGTCTCATATCGATCCTCTAGATCCAGTCACTCTTCCAAGCCATTCCCATACATGTACTTGAAAGTATGCACCCCATTCTACATCAAAGTCTCTGACCTCAGCTCCTCAATGCATCAGATCCTCTAAGTCCACCATATATGAAGTCCCCAAAAGTCACAATAATCTCATGTCATCATGAGCTCCATAAGTCATCCCCAACCAACACTCTAGCAAGCATACAAGTCTCGGCCCAAAGGTCTCTACAAGATGCCTCAGCTCTCCATGTAGTAAGAATGCCCCATAGTCTGCTCACAACTCCATCCAAGTCCATGGCCTTGTTGCACAAGAGTGTACAACCTCTCCATAGGCTCATAAGTAATAGTCTCCATGTCACACTAGCAAATCCATCTGCACATCATCCCTGCTTTGGCACTCCTCATTGGATGCCCATAAGTGACACCTCTACAAGTGCTCCACATAATGTACCTGCATAAGGCTGCCATGCTTCATGTCTCCAACCTGATGTCCATGACTATGTTGCCCATGTAATCCAACCAAGTAGACCCATCACAACAATCAATCATCCTCATCCAAGTCTTCAATCTTCGGTCTAGTGAACTCGATCACCCAACCATATCATCATCACATGAGTCTCTCCATCATAGCTCCTCCACCAAAGGTTCCACCAAGATCATCTCTTGGTCTCGGCCATGAAAAGTCCACCCAAGCAACTCAAGTGTGTGCCCTTGAACCTGTCCATGTGTCATGCCGGGCACTTAACCAATTCTCCATATGGCTAAAGCATGACCCAATCCTCCACAACGATCATCATGTGCCTCCCTTGTCACGGGCCTTTGTACCTTCTACCATAAGGTCAGAAACAACCCCAACAAGTCCTGCAAAAATCAACAATCCTTGCCTCTCCATACAGGGTCTCATCATGAACATCCATGGTAAGATGTTCCCTAGCATCGACAAACTAGCTTTGCCCTTCCCTGCATACGGTCCACCCACCAAATACTTACTTCATCATCATAAGGCTCTTCCTCATTCATCCATGTCCGCAAACTGCACGATCCTGGTCTAACTTGATCATTCTCAAGCTCGTCCTCCATCATGATCATGTCTGCAACATCTTCGACTATCATGGCTTCCTCTTCCTTGTCTGCACAATCTGCAACTTCACCTTGCTCCATTGTCCATCCAAGTTGAAGAAGTTTGTCTCCAACATTCTTTTCCAAGACTTCAAGTTCCTTTCGAATCCGGGGGTTCTCTTCTTTCAACCTCCTCAACCTGTATAAGGTAAGCAAGAGCTTCCCTTCACATTCTTCCAAACCTGCCATGCCTTGTACTTCGTATTCCCTGGTTCGTACTTCATTCGGTCCACAGACGCCCAAACCGTGTATACCTGCCCACACGCAGTCCCACTTGCCCACCTAACAAGTGCCCAAATCGTATGACCAGTACGTAGTACCGCCTGCCCAACTCTACGACACCCAGTTCCAACCCTTACCAGCTTCACCAAGTTCCCTGCAACCCTAAACCGGCCCTTGTTCCACTTGTATGTGAAACTAGCTTCCTTCACCTGCAAGTACCTGCTTCCACTGTCACGAGCAACCTTGCTCAAATATCAACTGTCAAGTGTATATGCACCTGCTTCACCCAGATTCCTGCAAGACTCCTCCAAGTCTTCAAACTAGCTCTAATACCAACTTCACCTCAGTGAAGTTGTGTAGAAGCTTCAACCTTCAATACCCTGAATCAGCTGCTTTGATACCAACTGTCAAGGTTGGTATCAACTTTTCGTCAAGCTTCTTCAACCCTGAATCTGCTCTGATACCAACTGTCACGATAGTGCAGTGGGACCAGCACTTCATCATCAACCCGAACACGAGCTCTGATACCAACTTTACTTTGGTGAAGTTGTGTAGCAGCTTCAACCTTCAATACCCTGAATCAGCTACTCTGATACCAACTGTCACGCCCCCAATTCTTTTTTCCTTAAATTGGCCGGGTGTGGCACCGCCTAAGTTAATAACTTTATCCACCGTTAATTAACTTTATGAACTACGCCTTCAACAATTCATAATAATCATGAATTAACATTATTAATGTGCGGAATCCATCAATAATACAAGAACAATAATAACCCAACAAGAATATACAAGATATAATCTTTGTTTTATTATGTAGGAGAAATTTTACAATGACCGGGAGCCGCGCTCCACCGGCGTTCATAAACAAAGTGGGCGCCCACCCGTGCAAGAGTGCACGGCGGTCTGCCTCAACCTTAACCGGATATAGAATACAACATACACAAGTTCTTTCATTGAATGGGCGGGCGCACCCGTGCACGACCCGTGCCCAACCCAAACCAAACTTCCGTGTATACCTTGGCGGGTGGGCGCCCTTGCGCACCACCATTTCACACTATAACCGCGCTGCACAACTCCGTCGCCTGTCTCGGCGGGCACATACCTTATGCGACCTGCGGTAGACTTCGCTCTTCCTTTTGTGTGCACTTCCAAATGTGCGAAGGAGAGATGCCAAGAAGTGTTGTCCAAATGAGCGCATACTCTATGTGTATATACGCTCCAAACATGAACGTCGTCCATCATCCAGCCGACCTCACCATCGTGTAGCCAGCACCCAGAAAAGTCCTCCAAACGCCCCTCCAACGCGTCGGTCTGCCCTTGTTCGCTTTGTCCAGCCTACACTATAAAAACGGAGCGCCAACCCATCGCTCTATATACTTGCGCTTTGTTAGAGCTCGCATTTTTGTTTTCGTTTAGTTTCGTGATGGAGTGAACGCGAGCGCTCGTTTATCCATCGCACCGCACAATGCTTGCCCGTGCACGCGCTCTCAGTCGCCCAGCGCTCGCCCATCGCATCACAACGAAGGTCTTACATTCTCCTCCACCTGAAGTCGTTTTCGTCCTTGACAACATAACATCCCCCAAGCGTCAATATCCATGATGTCAACTCCTCCACATACTGCTACCATCATCGCAACATATGTAGAACCACCGTCTCCATCATGTCTCATCTTAGCAACCAACTATCACCAAGATACTCCATACCAATGTATTTCATACCTCAGATGTCCATGATCATCGACCACCTTGTCACAATCTCCCCATGCTGTTCCCCACCATGTAAGGTTGATCCCTCCAACTCAAGCTACATGTCCACCACAACAATGTGTCAAACTCCATCATGTCATCACCACCATGTGCAAAACTACCCATGATATGTCAACAAGTGCTAACACACCTCAACCATGTGCCAAAATCTCATCTCAACAATATGTCATATATCGGAAGTCATCTCAATCCATGATCATCAACCACCATGTCACAATCTCCACATGCTGCTCCATTGTGGAAGGCTGGTCCCTCCATCTCAAGCTACATGCTTAGTGCAACATATCGTGTCGACCTCATCATGTGTCGTCCTCATTGGAACTGCTGCCATGATACTCCGACACAATGCCAACATATCTCTGTACACTACTAGTCCCCATGTTTGAAATAGTCGGGTGATCAATCCAACTATCACGCTCAAACCATGAGAATACACATCCTCATGCCACCATCAGTCGGTTCTCAAAACATCCTGTCACATCCTGAACTCGATCAAGAATCCATCCATATAAGTAAACCATGCTCAGGTCCATGAAGTAGTCCCCATCTCATCTGCAACATGTTGTCCATGATGTTTGGTGTCAATGTGCTACATGAAATTAGCCACATTTATCCCAACATCATCCATATGTGTGTCTCCTCCATATGAAGAGACCATCTCATCAAACTCCAACTTTCGGTATGCCACATCCAAGTCCATGAAGCTACCTCCATCACATCTGCAATGTGTCAACCCTCAAGTCTCCATAGAAACAAGTATACATCTGCCTCATCTATCCATGTGCTGCCCATGACCATAGATCAATCGGCTCCCATGTGTAAAAGATAGTTGAGTCTCGGCTCAACTCATGCCCAAGTGTTGCCACCAAGGCATCATCATCATCGTAACTCCATCACTCCAAAGTGTCTCATATCGATCCTCTAGATCCAGTCACTCTTCCAAGCCATTCCCATACATGTACTTGAAAGTATGCACCCCATTCTACATCAAAGTCTCTGACCTCAGCTCCTCAATGCATCAGATCCTCTAAGTCCACCATATATGAAGTCCCCAAAAGTCACAATAATCTCATGTCATCATGAGCTCCATAAGTCATCCCCAACCAACACTCTAGCAAGCATACAAGTCTCGGCCCAAAGGTCTCTACAAGATGCCTCAGCTCTCCATGTAGTAAGAATGCCCCATAGTCTGCTCACAACTCCATCCAAGTCCATGGTCTTGTTGCACAAGAGTGTACAACCTCTCCATAGGCTCATAAGTAATAGTCTCCATGTCACACTAGCAAATCCATCTGCACATCATCCCTGCTTTGGCACTCCTCATTGGATGCCCATAAGTGACACCTCTACAAGTGCTCCACATAATGTCCCTGCATAAGGCTGCCATGCTTCATGTCTCCAACCTGATGTCCATGACTATGTTGTCCATGTAATCCAACCAAGTAGACCCATCACAACAATCAATCATCCTCATCCAAGTCTTCAATCTTCGGTCTAGTGAACTCGATCACCCAACCATATCATCATCACATGAGTCTCTCCATCATAGCTCCTCCACCAAAGGTTCCACCAAGATCATCTCTTGGTCTCGGCCATGAAAATTCCACCCAAGCAACTCAAGTGTGTGCCCTTCAACCTGTCCATGTGTCATGTCGGGCACTTAACCAATTCTCCATATGGCTAAAGCATGACCCAATCCTCCACAACGATCATCATGTGCCTCCCTTGTCACGGGCCTTTGTACCTTCTACCATAAGGTCAGAAACAACCCCAACAAGTCCTGCAAAAATCAACAATCCTTGCCTCTCCATACAGGGTCTCATCATGAACATCCATGGTAAGATGTTCCCTAGCATCGACAAACTGGCTTTACCCTTCCCTGCATACGGTCCACCCACCAAATACTTACTTCATCATCATAAGGCTCTTCCTCATTCATTCATGTCCGCAAACTGCACGATCCTGGTCCAACTTGATCATTCTCAAGCTCGTCCTCCATCATGATCATGTCTGCAACATCTTCGACTATCATGGCTTCCTCTTCCTTGTCTGCACAATCTGCAACTTCACCTTGCTCCATTGTCCATCCAAGTTGAAGAAGTTTGTCTCCAACATTCTTTTCCAAGACTTCAAGTTCCTTTCGAATCCGGGGGTTCTCTTCTTTCAACCTCCTCAACCTGTATAAGGTAAGCAAGAGCTTCCCTTCACATTCTTCCAAACCTGCCATGCCTTGTACTTCGTCTTCCCTGGTTCATACTTCATTCGGTCCACAGACGCCCAAACCGTGTATACCTACCCACACGCAGTCCCACTTGCCCACCTGACAAGTGCCCAAATCGTATGACCAGTACGTAGTACCGCCTGCCCAACTCTACGACACCCAGTTCCAACCCTTACCAGCTTCACCAAGTTCCCTGCAACCCTAAACCGGCCCTTGTTCCACTTGTATGTGAAACTAGCTTCCTTCACCTGCAAGTACCTGCTTCCACTGTCACGAGCAACCTTGCTCAAATATCAACTGTCAAGTGTATATGCACCTGCTTCACCCAGCTTCCTGCAAGACTCCTCCAAGTCTTCAAACTAGCTCTAATACCAACTTCACCTCGGTGAAGTTGTGTAGAAGCTTCAACCTTCAATACCCTGAATCAGCTGCTTTGATACCAACTGTCAAGGTTGGTATCAACTTTTCGTCAAGCTTCTTCAACCCTGAATCTGCTCTGATACCAACTGTCACGATAGTGCAGTGGGATCAACACTTCATCATCAACCCGAACACGAGCTCTGATACCAACTTTACTTTGGTGAAGTTGTGTAGCAGCTTCAACCTTCAATACCCTGAATCAGCTACTCTGATACCAACTGTCACGCCCCCAATTCTTTTTTCCTTAAATTGGCCGGGTGTGGCACCGCCTAAGTTAATAACTTTATCCACCGTTAATTAACTTTATGAATTACGCCTTCAACAATTCATAATAATCATGAATTAACATTATTAATGTGCGGAATCCATCAATAATACAAGAACAATAATAACCCAACAAGAATATACAAGATATAATCTTTGTTTTATTATGTAGGAGAAATTTTACAATGACCGGGAGCCGTGCTCCACCGGCGTTCATAAACAAAGTGGGCGCCCACCCGTGCAAGAGCGCACGGCGGTCTGCCTCAACCTTAACCGGATATAGAATACAACATACACAAGTTCTTTCATTGAATGGGCGGGCACACCCGTGCACGACCCGTGCCCAACCCAAACCAAACTTCCGTGTATACCTTGGCGGGTGGGCGCCCTTGCGCACCACCATTTCACACTACAACCGCGCTGCACAACTCCGTCGCCTGTCTCGGCGGGCACATACCTTATGCGACCTGCGGTAGACTTCGCTCTTCCTTTTGTGCGCACTTCCAAATGTGCGAAGGAGAGATGCCAAGAAGTGTTGTCCAAATGAGCGCATACTCTATGTGTATATACGCTCCAAACATGAACGTCGTCCATCATCCAGCCGACCTCACCATCGTGTAGCCAGCGCCCCGAACAGTCATCCAAACGCCCCTCCAACGCGTCGGCCTGCCCTTGTTCGCTTTGCCCAGCCTACACTATAAAAACGGAGCGCCAACCCATCACACTATATACTTGCGCTTTGTTGGAGCTCACATTTCTGTTTTCGTTTAGTTTCGCGATGGAGTGAACGCACGCTCGTCTATCCGTCACACCGCACAATGCTTGCCCGTGCATGCGCTCTCGGTCACCCGACGCTCACCCATCGCATCACAACGAAGGTCTTACAACATTGGTCGTAGTGGATGTTAATCATCATCATCATCATTATCATCATTTTATAAATATGAAAAACATATTTTATTTTAAAAATAATATTAGAGTATTAAAGATGAAAAATATTTTCTTTTGAATTGTTTAATTCTTACATCCATTTTAATTTTCAATTTTTTTTGTTACACTACCAAATTTATTAATTAAAATTAAAAAAAAAAATTAATTAATCTCTTACTTTTTTTACTCATAAACCATATTGATTTTAGTAAATATTAATAATTATCATTATTATATTTTAATTTTTTTTTAATAAATAAAATAATATATATATATATATATATTTATTTTAAGATTCAGTACAAGCTATTGAAAACAATAATAACAAATTCATCAAATGGAAGCTTAGGATGAAAGAGCAAACATTCATTTTGTCGGTGTCTTCCTCCCCACGCCCAGAGAAATTCAAGCATCCAATCCATACCAAAAACCGAATGTTGTCCTTTTTTACCCTTTCGCGAAGGGAGAACGAAGTTTCGATGATGCTTTTTATTATAGTTTTTGGATCACAAAGACTATAAGCTTTTTAATACTTCATAACTTTTTCCAAAAGTTTGTAAAAGGTGATATATATATATTAAAACGCAGATTAAAATTTTTAATACTTTATTACTTTTTTAATTGTGTAAAAGGTTATATATATAGATATTAATATTAAAATGCAGATTTTTTATATTATGTTTGGTTTAAATTTCATGATTTGATTAATTTATTAGATAGACTTGTTAATTAATAAATTTAATTATAAATATAAATATTCAAAAAATTATATCATTTATATTATTTTGTTGTCTTTAGAAAATATATTACTATTAATATATATAGATGTATTAAAATGTAACAAATGAGGTGTATACAAGTTGACTTGTGTAGTTCAGTTCATATTAATTTATGAGATTAAATCTTATGGGGAAGAGTTGAGAATGGAAGTCATTTATGTGGGTTGCAATGTCTTAAGGGGCATTTAAGCTCGATTGAGTTTTGCATAATCTTAGTGACAACAACCCTTTATTGGGCAAAGCATTCTTCAATCCGACATGTGGGTTGGCTCTAGCCTAAGCTCAGCCTAGAATTGGGAAAAAAATATAAAGTGCATAACAATGTATTAAATAATTTTAAGAAGTGACTCCATGTTTACCACCTTATCACCTATTTGGAAAAAAATAAATGATGAATGAGACACATATTATTCAAGCAAACGCTTTCAGATAACCTCTTGTAATGGGAGACAGTGATTTCTTCTAAAGTGTGATATGTTCATCCCTCTAGAAAAGATAAAGCTACCTATTCATCCACTTTTTATTTTCTCTTAGTTGTTCAACTTAATGGTTGGGGAGGATGCATATGTATAAAACTTGAAGAAATGACGTAAAGGGGAGGATGCTTACATGCATAGCTTCAAGATATAAATGGAAGGGGACAATGCATACATGCATAGCTTGAAAATATGAACAAAAGGGGATGATGCATATATGTAGAGATTGAAGATCCAAACAAAAGGGAAGGATACATACTTGTAGAGGCAAAAAGCCTAATACTTAAAAGGGGAGGATGCTTACATGCATAGCTCAAAGATCTAAATGGAAGGGGACAATGCATACACGCATAGCTTTAAAATATGAACAAAAGGGGATGATGCATATGTGCAGAGATTGAAGATCCAGACAAGAGGGAAGGTTACATACTTGTAGAGGCAAAAAGCCTAATACTTAAAAGGGGAGGATGCTTACATGCATAGCGCAAAGATCTTAATGTAAGGGGACAATGCATACATGCATAACTTGAAAATATGAACAAAAGGGGATGATGCATATTTTTAGAGATTGAAGATCCAAAAAAAGGGAATGATACATACTTGTAGAGGCAAAAAATCTAACACTCAATTATGAATAGGTAGATTATGATTAATTTCTAATTTCTAATTTAAAATTATGGATTTCTCCTTATCCCGCTTTGATTTACTCCAAGTTTAAATTCATTGTGAAATTTCTGTTGCATATTGACATTTCCAAGGATCACTCTACTGGAACAAATTTCCCATTTTGCACTAGTTTCCCTTAGTTTTAGAAAAACCTCTTTTTACATATGCATGATTTCCATTGTTTGAGTGATCAAAATATACATGTCAATATTTCTAAAGACATGTTGATATATAAATGCACAGAGTGTTTTCACACTTTCTTATTGAAGGCTTATTTGATTTATGAAATTTAGGACATAAAACAAAGTGTGTCCCTATTGATTATTTATTTGATCTATGAATTTATGGCATAAATTAAAAGTGTTAATGAAAGACTTACTATAACTTTTATGTTTTCTTCCATGTTTTGATTTGTCTATTATTCTTATCGTTATTTAATTTGGTAAGAATGATGTTTGCACAATTTACCCATTATTATGTCACTGCTAGTGGCAATGTTGGGCCAATTTTACCTCTCGCACCGCTTGATTTTCCTCATTTTATAAGGTTGACTTTAGATTCAAATGGATTTTTGGGAGCTGAAGTAGGCTCGCCGATAGCACCAAGGCTACAGAGCCTGAGGCTATACGTCAATTCTGAAGGCGTGAGGTTCGAAATTATTCACCTGGGTGGTGTTTAATGACCCTCATCCTATAATATCTGCCTTTGACTGTATTTTCATAATCATCCTTGAGGTGAAAGAGGTCATTTGAATCCACTTGTTCTTACTCGTCATAAAATTTTCCCTTGCCTCCCCGCTTGTACCTGTCAAGGGCCTCAACTTTCTCACAAGAAGAAAATTAATTTAAATACTTTATAAGCATAATCATAATGAGTACATTTACACATGAAAAATCAATGGAATGAATTTATCATTAATGAATGTATAAACCAACCGGGGATGGGACTACCACGTTCCACCCGACCATAGATTGGCTGAGCCAAATCTCTCTTCAGCCAATCACCCCATGCCATATTCCAAGCATGAATGTGGGACTTATAACCAAGAAAAAAGAACCAAACAAGCATGGATGCTACCAGAGCTCTCCACCTACATCACGAGGAATTTTAGTGCCTCCTAGTCTCTCATGCTTTACCGTAATCCACAGTCCAATGCAAGGATCACTAGGCCCTATACCGAGACTCACTCTCTAGGCTTTACCGTACATCCCATCCCAGGAATACTAGTCCCAACGAAGAGAAATCCACCTCTTGGCTTTACCGTATATCCCACCATTCATCAGCAAGGATTCCTAGGCCCATTGAGGCACACAATCTTGGGTTTACCACAACCATAGTCTGGCTCAGAGGTTACTAGGCTAGTGGCTTTATCGTGATCCACAGTTCGGTTCAGGGACCACTAGGCCATGTGTTTGTCATTTAGGATATCCACCTCACTCAGCTTGAAATCCATCTAACAATCTAGCCCAATCGAAGTATGAGAACCCATCTCATCAAGGCTATCTATAAATGGGAAGGCTAGGCTGAAAACACTATCACACCTCGAAAAACCCATGCCATGACAGAAAATAACCACATGCAATACCATGCATTCCAAATCTAGCAAGGCAATCACACATGAAAATAAATACCTACAAAGAATCCTGTTGTAGCTTCTTGATCTTGCCCTTCCTTGCTTGCTCCTTTGTTCCTCTTTACTTCTTTGCCTTTCTTGCTCCAATGCAAAAGTGCTCCAAGAAACTCTAAGTGTCCAAGAGTATGAGAGAGAGAGAGATAGAGAATAATGAGAGAGCTCCAAAACTGAACTAAAAAAAGGTTACAAGCTGTTCCTCAGAAGCCGTTTTATTAATTAGGTCTATATTTTCTTCATTTTCCATTATTTTCCTTCATTTTCCTCCTCACATGCAACTTGTGACATTTCACCTTCCTTTTCTCCTAATTTCCATTATTTTCATAATTAAATGTACCAACAATGCCATTTTTCCTTTCCAAAGCCTTAGCCATTGCCTTTTCCAATTTCCTTAGCCATAATAAACCAATAAACACCCACACTAGGATGTCTTGCCCAACATTCATCTTGGAATAAGTGTCCCACCAACCGTGGTTATTATTTTTCCTTTATTAACTTTTATTACATGCAAATTGCACCAGGGTTGTTACACTCCACACCCCATGGCGCCAAGAACATGCAATACACAAAACAACCACCCACTGTGAGCCAAAAATATGCACCTCCCCTGAAGTGACCACCCATAAGCCCCACTAACTAGAGCCTGAGATTGTCACTCCAATGACTCCACACAACAACTCAGAAGCCTGTAAATGGACTGAAGAGGACTGCTACTACTCGCCCATTCTAGGAAAAACTAGTTCCCACTCAACCCAGATTGAAATTGCGCAAGATGAAACAAAAATAATAGAATACCACCCTAAACAAACAACCGTGCCATGATTTCCTTGAACACTCACAGTGACGAAGCCCAATTCGGAAATTAACAATGACGCACACTCGAAATCAAGGGAGGAAATACTGATGGCGATGTCATCCCCTCGACTGAACAGGGGAACCTTTGCAACTCCCACTTCTTCCCACAATGCTCACACCACAGACACAAATATTCACACATATGCAGAATGCCCAATGAACACCCATACCACCCTCCGTAACGTTCAAACACTCACCACTACCCTTGAGACCCTAGGCGACATGAAACCTCACACACCGGAATTTACTCTCTCCCATACTCAAGGTGTTATGGGAGGGCAGGGAGGCTAGCCCGCCCACCTGAGGCCACATGCCTAATATGAATGCCCATGCATTCCCTTAGGAATGCCATCCTCTCTGCTTCTCACCCCCATCGGGGAGGCCTCTTCCAAGGCCACAATCCTACTGAGATCCTCAAGAGTTTCATTTTACAGGGGTGGAGGCTAGTCCCTAATGATTTCCCGGTCCAGATGATCACTGCCCCAATTTGCTAAATTGTCTTCCACTTTATTTCCCTCTCAGTCAACATGCTCGGTGATTACATATTCGAAAGAAGATAACCTCGAGAGAATATGTTCACAGATAAGTTCTAGCCTCCAACTCTTAATCACCTAGTCTGGGGGGGACCCATTTATCAATTTATGCAGCATGGCTATCGCTATTTGAGAATCTCCCATGACCTACAACTTAGTTACCACTAGTTTCGCTGCAACTTGCAACCATTTTTCCAATGCCAGAAACTTGGCCACGTTGTTGATGGTGTTGCCACATGAGGCTACATAAACTTTCACTGCTTTCCATTTGTCATTCTGGAGTAATCCCCCGAGGCTAGCCGGACCCGGGTTTCCCTTGGAGGCTCCATCGAAGTTCAATTTGAGGAAGCCCCATGGCGGGAAACTGAAATAATTGCCAGAGTGGACTTTCATTAAACTTGGCCCTGCAAGACTAGAGGTGGAAGAGTTCGGGTTAATATCTAGTGAGAGAATTATTTCCCTTTCCCTGTCTTCTGCCTTCCAATCCTCATTCGACCAATGAGAGATTAAAATAGTTTCCTTGATGTTTCTCATCATCGTTTTCCAGACCTTGTCAATCTGGATGCTCTCTGAGTCGAATATTGCCTTATTTCTAGTTTTCCAAATGTTCTAGAGGACAAATACCTATGAGATACACCATGCTCTGTTAACAATGGGTTTCCTCAAGAGTTTTCATCGCCATTGTTCTAATGATTCCTTCAGACTACTGTCCTATCGGTCACTTACCCCGAACATTGAAGCATGCCAATCCCAAATCTCATGAGATTTGGAACAAAAGTTTAGTAAGTGGTCCATTGATTCCTCCTCTCTTGTGCACAAGGGGCACTGAGAGGGGCCATAAAATCCTTTTTTTCTGATTTAATCCCACGTAAGGAGCTATCCAAGCTCGATAAGCCAAAGAAAAAATGAAATCTTGGGCCACAACTTTGAGTACCAAATCCATTTCCATAATGGGTCAGGAACCCGGTTAGATGAGGCAGAAAGAATCGAATAAAATTCTTTAAGAGAGGACATACCTTTTGTAAGGTTCACCACAGAGCTTGTTTGGTTTTCCGTTGTTCAGAAGAGGACGCTGATGCAGGATCAGGGTGAGGAATTCCCAATCTAGGGGTGGGTCCCGCACTGGCCAATGATCCAGAGACTTACAAACTCTCCACTTTGTTAATGAATTGGAGTCTTTCCAAAAGTCTCTAACTTTCTCTGTACCCAGATGGGTGGTAAAGGTTTGAATATTGCATAGAATTTCCTCCAAATTATGTCTAGGGTGTTGCATCTATGCCTCCTCCCAAAATCTAGCTTTACTACCATTTCTGGTCTCCTAGAAACCATGGTCCTAAATCAGTGTCCGATTGCCTTTGGCCCTATTCCAGATGGAGGATCCACTTGACAAGTTGATATGAGATTTTAGGGGGTCTTGCCAAGCATCCGTGCCATATTTAAAGGACCACACTAGCTTCTAGATCTCCTGTTTGTCTTGCAACCACCGCCACTAGACCTTAACGCTGAGAGTTTGGGACAAAATTTTCAGATCCTTTAGATCAAGTCCATCATACACCTTTAGTATGCATAATTTTTCCGATGCTACCAGGGCCCATTTTCAACTGATCTGTGGACCAGTCCACAGGAAATTCCAGAATTTTGCTTTGATATCTTTGTATATACTATGTGGAGCCAGAAGGGTAGAGAGCTAATAAATGAGGATAGCTTGGAGAACAACTTTCAGAAGAACTAACCACCCAGGAGAATATAAGACTTGCAAGGTCCAACTGGAGAGCTTTTGGTCGATACATCTTAATAGATCCTTTCAATGCGATACTTTCAAAGAGTTATCCACCAAAGAGACTCTGAGATAAGTGCTTAGAAGAGATCCAATTTTGAAACCAAGAGATCGAGCCAGGTGACTCTGCACACGAGGGCGAGTGTTGATAAAGAAAATATTCGATTTGTCCTCATTGATCAATGTCCTAAATTCTTGTTGAAAGTCCTCCATAATAGATCCATATTTTTTGGCTTCCCTTAGGGTTGGCTTTCCAAACAACATGCTGTCGTCAACAAATTGTTCGTGAGTGATTGGAGGTGCTGCCCAAGAGAGTTTTAGAGCTCGAAGGGATTGGGACTCCACCGCTTCCTTTATAAGTCTGCTCAAGCCCTCTGCTGCAATGATGGAAAGTAAGGGGGAGATATGGTCCCCCTGTCTCAAACCCAAAAATCCTCTAAAGGGGCGTAAAGGAACCCCGTTCATGATAATGGAGTAGAAAGGGGTTTCATTCATGGACCTAACCCAGTTAATCCACAAGGAGGAGAATCCAAAAGCTTACAGGATTAACAAAAGATAGCTCCAATTCAGGTGATCATAAGCTTTTGATATATATAATTTAATCAACATGCCTTGGGATTTTTAAGTGGACAAGGAGTGAACGGCTTGGTGCACAACTAGGATGCCATCCATTATCTGACGACCCTCCACAAAACCTGACTGCTCTAGCTTTATGATCTCTTTTAGGAGAGTCTTTAGCCATCAGACCAGAATACTTGAGATAATTTTGTATATCATGTTGCACGGGGCGATAGGACGGAACACCCTGGGATCCATGGACGCGCCTTTCTTTGGGATAAGTGTGATAAATGTTGTAGTGAGCCCCAACCAGATCTTTTGAGAGTGACGTGAGTCTTCTCCCAACGCATGGATTTCTAGACCGTAGAAGTGCCAACCTACTTTGAAGGAATTAGAAGTGAACCCATCCAGGCTTGGAGCCTTGTTTAAGGGGAGAGCCCAGAGTACTTCCTCCACTTCAGCGTAGGAAACCTCTCACATGAGGGCCTCATTCTGATCTTTTTAGATTAATTTCATGATGCATTGCTTGATGTGATCCATGGAATCACTTATGTCGATGACCGACTTCATAAACGGGTTTTGAAAATACCCAATCAACTCGTCCGTTATCTCCTTGTGCTACACAAGTCTCCTTCCATGAGATCTATGAGAGAAAATATCTAGTTGAACTATCTATGTTTAATCATATTTCTATGAAATAATTTTTTCCCCACCTTGAGCCATTGAACCTTGGATTTTTCATCCACAGGATTTCCTCCTGCTTTTGTCGTTGTTCAAGGTCATTTAGAAACTCCCCCTCTTGGGAAACCAGGTCCTTCGAGCACCTTTCTTGAATGATTCGTTGTTGGATTGATGGCATGGAGTTTTACAACCTTGTTTTTTCCTGATTTATATTACCAAATTCTAGGCAATTCCATTCCTTGATTTTCCCTTTTAGTTCCTTTAGTTTGAGTTGTGAAGTTTCCTTTAAATTACTTCCTCTTACTCTAATTTATTTCCACAATTCTTCCATTTTAGTTATGAAATCTAGCCTATCCAACCAAAACGACTCGAATCAAAAAGGATGATTACGAGGGGCCATTCGTAAATCGATCTCCAAACAAATAGGCCAGTGATCTGATCCAAGATAGGGGAGGATTGAGGCTTGGAAAAAGAGATCATGCTGAAGAATATCATCAAAAAGGAGAAAATGATCTAGTTGTGAAGCAATATAGTGCTTACTTCCCCGCCGATTGTTCCATGTGTAGGTTCCATTCACAAAGTTTGCATCCTTAATGCCCAAATATTGGATTGTCTCTTGGAAAGATAAGGAGATTTGGTCCAGCCTTTTGAATCCTCCCTTCTTTTCTTCGAGGTCCTTGATCAAGTTGAAATCGCCGCTAGAATCCAACTAGCACTTCCCAACAGATCTTTTAGGTACCTCAAGTTTCCTAAGAAACCCATCTTTGCCCCTGGCAGCATCAGGCCATAAACATCAGTAAGTCATATTTTGTCAGCAGAGCCGATGCGTTCAAACTGACCTCAAAGGGCGTTGTGGGAGGCCATATAGTTCTGGAAGGAAATAAATATGGAATCCAGAGGATTCCCAGATCGTCGACACAACCCCTTGCATCTAATGCCAAACATTCCACCATGGGCTATGTTTTTCTTGTGATTTCACTAAGATTTTCCCATGTTACTTTCGTTTCCTGAAGTATGATGATATCTGGTTTTTTTTTCTGGATCTGATCTTCAAAGTAACTCAACTTACCCTTAGAGTTGAGTCCTCTTATGTTCCAAGAGACTAACTTCATTGAGGAAGGGATGGGATAGAGCGTTGGTAGTACTCTGTCAGGATGTTGGCCTATCCTAAGTTGACTCAGATCACCCCTACTTCCTGAATCACCTCGCTAGTGAGTTGCCTCCCTTTCTTCCTAGAGTTCGACCCAGATTTCACCCTTCTGCTAGATGCATCACCTTCCCGAATGGAAAGGGTCGTCTAAGGGGGGGGATCCAGTTGAGATTGGCATCGCTCCCATTCCTTGTATATTTGGTGGAATTGATCCAGCTAGTCCCGGGGAATTTATGCTAATGCATCATTAGCCCAACTACGAATATAGGAAACCATTACCCGTTCATTAGATTTGAGCTGGTCCAATTTTACATCATGCTCCAATGCATAGAGAACTTTGGCGAGGACCTGCTATATTTCTTTTCCTGTTGTTTGCGCATTCGGGGACTTACGTTTAGTTGGCTGCTTCTACTTAGGGTTTTCTGGACCAACCTCAACCTCCATTACTACTTGGGGTGGACGTACTTCTACAAGTGATGTTGGCTGCTCTTTCATGCTCGGACCAGCTAATGTGGAGAAGCGGTTGCTAGGGGGGCGATTAGGGGTCGACACCGAATGTACCAATGTGTTCTGAGCTGGGCCTGATGGCACTTGGGAAGGAGGTCATTTTCCGGGTGGAGGATGTTGCCTAGGGACTTCCTTAAAGCCATCATGGGAGGGAATCGGGGCAGATCAACGACTTGGTGGGGGAAATCGTGAAACAGGTGTCCATACTCGTGATATAGTCTACATTTGAAGGGAACATGCTCATAGTCTAAAGGTTGAGACTAGATTTCATCTTGGTACTTTATTTCTATAGATTCTGGTAGGGGTTGGGATATATTAATGTACACGTAGATGCAGGCATAAGAAGAGAACCTCTGATGCTGAGTGATCTTTGAGACTTGAACAAAATCATTGATTGAGTTTCCAATCGATTCTAGAATGTCCATTTCCTAGAAGTCCTCTCACAGATAATACAGTCGCACCCAAGTGGGAGCCGCATAAAGAGGCCATAACTATTCATAAAATAAGGCCCATTGTCTAGAATGTGCTTGTGGTCCTCCAGGTCTTCAAAGATGACTATATAGAAGCCCTTTGCTTAGAGGTGGAGTTCAAATGGGGCTTTCAACTGCCATTGGTGTTGGATCCAACAGAGTATGTCTACTTCTCAGGGCCAAATTCCCATGAATTTGCAAATGATGGAATGATCTTGCATGAACTACCTAGATTTCTCTAGGCGATGATTCATGATCACTACTTGGGGATTTTTTGTGGCCTTAGTGAGACATTGACCTTTCAAGCACGTTTGCCATTGGGTTCCCAACACCGATGATTGAGGTTGTTTGCCTTTAGCATTTTATGTTCTTGTTGAGGAACCTGCATTTGAGTAATGGACACTAGTTAAAATGGCATTGAAGGAGCGGGCTAATCACCCTCCCCTGGAAGGGCTTCACATGGGACCAAAAAATCAAAAGGTGATGTCAGGGAAAGCGACAGAGATGTGTGCGAGCAAGAAACTGGGCACTGTAGAACGTGGGCAGCAGGTACAGACCCGTGCACAACATAACCCTAGCACAATGAAACCCTAATAGACCTATATTTACTTGCATATTAAATATTAGTAAAATTTGTCAAAATTTCTACACTTTAAAAATAAATTCCATCCTAAAGTGATTAAAAAAACATGTTTCCATAACCAAATCTTTATTGTTTTCCATGTATAAATTCACCATTTCCCCTACAACTTCCTATTATGTATATCTATTTTTTCCCTGTAGTTATGTATTTGTTATGTTATTTATGTGTTTGAGGAGTTTGATATAAAAATCCAGTTACTTCTCAAATTTCCATATTAAAATTCCAATTATAAATGGAGTAGTTTGGATTTGAAATTCTGCACTGTTTTTTTTAAATGTATTAAGGTATTTTTAGTAAAGGAGTCTATATGGATTTATAAGTACCTATATGGATTTATGGGTTTTTTATTCAATAAAAACCATTGTGAATTGCCAGATATAAACAACGACTGTGAATTGCGAGGGGTTGCCATGTGACATCAACAAAAACAGGGAATGGGGAGGGTCCACAATCATGGTTCCAACTCGAAGTTCTAGTTGATTAATTGAACAACATAGAATCCCTGGTATAATCTCACAACTCTTGTGAATTTCAAGGGGGCTCCCTTTGTAACATTAGTGAAAGGGGGGGTGTGCAATGGATATAAGTTGTTAATCGAATCAACAATTTCTACTCATTAGAGCCTTTGATCAATCGTACACTCCAAAGTATTCCTCATGGAATGGTAAAACACTTATGCAGTGATACACACTTGATCCTTTCCTTGCGTCATGACAAATCGCTTGTACAATGATCCTCACTTGAACTCTTCTTATATGGGGATACTTACAACCCTGCCTTTGTGGTTGGGTTTCAATATGGCACGAATGCTTGGTGTACATGCTTGGATGTAGTTGACGTGATTTGTATTCCAATTCTTGTGCTACAAAACTATAATCAAAACTAATATACAACCACAATGCCTATGTTTGGGTTCCTACAAAAGAGAACTAAGATCCATCGAAATAAACCAATGGTAGAAATACATCTACAATCACAACCCAAACATGATACCCAGATAATCACTAGTATCTTAATAAGAGCTTATTTTCAATTTTCATTCATTAAACATTAATAACAATGAGGATTGCATAGTATATTCACAACGTGTAGGAGCTCTCATGTTCCTCCTTGAGCTCTGTGTGCTCTATTCTCCCGTACTACCTCTTCTTTTCTGCTCCTAAAAACCCCTCCTACCACCACACATATATTACACATGCATACTTTGTATATATTAGAAAATATCCAGATAGAAGAAAAAAAAATGTTTGGGCATCTATCCCAACACTACAGACACATCAACCTAACACTTATCATTTTGACAAAGTACTAGCTCACCAAAAAAAACTAACCACCTAGATTCTTCTAGAATATGGACACTTTCATTTACATCAAATTTCCTAATTTTGTACAAATTAAATTGGAGGGAAATGTTTTTACCTTTCAAGATTACACGACCCCCTTGGGCCTAATCAAAATGGATTGTCTGGTGTTGATTCTCCTACATTAGACTCCCTAGGTGGAAATTTAACGACCTCTTGGTCATATGTCGTCATATTTGTTGTAGTATTATTGGATACCATACTTTGTGTTGTTCCTAGTCATGGGCTTGTTCCAATTATTATGTTGTTATCTTTAATGTTATAGGTTCGCATACCATGTTTTGTCGTGGTATTGTCACTTTGTTTGATAAATCCTTTACATATATCTCTATTCTTCTATTTTTTACCTCCTTCCCTTGGAGTATTATGACCTTTTCTTTGGTCATTATTGTTCCCACTCTGCCACCATTATATAAAGGTTGTTTTTAACCAAAACATAATATATCCAATCTACTACTAATTTATGCTCTTCCATATGTATGGGGGATTACGCAGTGCATTATATTAGATATCATTTTTGGGATGCAAGTCATTCAAGACCATTTCCATGAGAGGTAGTCGTAACTGACTAATTTCTCATGATTCACTTAGCACTCATTGCATCGGGTGATGCTCACAGGGGTGAAGAAGTGGGATTGAAACTAGTGAAATGTGGAGAACGAATCACATAGCATCAATCATCACTTCCGGGGCTTGCACCCGGTAACCAGGACTTCCCAGGAGGTCACCCATCCCAGAACTCCTCTGGCTCAAGCGCGCTTAACTGTGGAGTTTTTCCCACAGTCAAGCCCACTTAGCTTGCTACCCCATTTGCAAAACCTTAGCAAGTATTGTGCCTCATGAACCATTCAAGTAGAGATCCCTTGACTCTTTTTGAATTTAAGTATGGGGGATTACGCAGTGCATTATATTAGATATCATTTTTGGGATTCAACTGCGTTAAGCAAGTCATTCAAACGTATGACCATTTCCATGAGAGGTAGTCGTAACTGACTAATTTCTCATGATTTTTGAATAGTTCACTTAGCACTCATTGCATCGGGTCATGCTCATAGGGGTGAAGAAATGGGATTGAAACTAGTGAAATGTGGAGAACGAATCACATAGCATCAATCATCACTTCCGGGGCTTGCACCCGGTAACCAGGACTTCCCAGGAGGTCACCCATCCCAGAACTCCTCTGGCTCAAGCGCGCTTAACTGTGGAGTTTTTCCCACAGTCAAGCCCACTTAGCTTGCTACCCCATTTGCAAAACCTTAGCAAGTATTGTGCCTCATGAACCATTCAAGTAGAGATCCCTTGACTCTTTTTGAATTTAAGTATGGGGGATTACGCAGTGCATTATATTAGATATCATTTTTGGGATTCAACTGCGTTAAGCAAGTCATTCAAACGTATGACCATTTCCATGAGAGGTAGTCGTAACTGACTAATTTCTCATGATTTTTGAATAGTTCACTTAGCACTCATTGCATCGGGTGATGCTCACAGGGGTGAAGAAGTGGGATTGAAACTAGTGAAATGTGGAGAACGAATCACATAGCATCAATCATCACTTCCGGGGCTCTTCCATATGTTTTAAAAAAATTATATCAACTATGATTTTAGTTTTACAACTCATGGGACCTTGGAAAAGCATCATTATCACATATTCTTTTTGCAAAAACTTCACTGTGATTATGCACCATTGATTGGGTGCTCCTTCACTGCCATTTTCCTAAACTCTCCTTTCTTGTTTGATAAGTTGTATGTTTGCTTCAATGTAGGGGTTCAAATCCTCTTTTAGGACCCTGTATGTTTTGCACCAGTTCAGGTTGCCTTCAAATGGTTGTTCTATTTCTAAAGTCTTCTCTCTACCCTTCTCTTTAATTGTCCTTCCTTAGATTGTTTCTTCCTTCAATATGCCAATGAAAGAATATTCTACCATATCTAATGCCTTCTTCCTCGTTTCCTTAGGGAGTTGGACTTTTGTTCCTCCCTCTTTGAATATTTTCTTGCTTCATGTAAATTTTTAAAATGTTTATTTCCCCATCAATTATGTCGTTGCATTGTTTCCTCCAGATTTCCTTTTCACCAATCAGGGTACTATGGGAAAACCATGTTGCTCTTGAGAAATATGTCTCAGTGATCTTTCTATATAGACTTGTTAGGCCATCTTTGTCAAATGGAAGAAGTCACACAATTAACATAACTCCACAAGAACAAACCTTAGCTAATGTACCATCATATCCCTTATGGCTAAAAGCCTCAAGTGCCATAGAATTTGGTTTTCCACCAATAATGTGCAAGAGTCCATCTTCCATTAATTGTTGGGGTAAGGCACTTAATCCAAAATCTAATATTTTCAAGTTTCCCTGTGAATTGAGGAGAATATTCTCAAGATTTAAATCCTTATGGTAAACACCCTTACTATAAAAGTAATCAACATCATTAATAAGTTGTTGGAAATATATGTGTGCCTCAGTTTCACTGATTCATTGTTGATGAAAAAATTATCAAATAGTTCATCTCTAGTGACAAAATTCCAAATAACATAGGTCTTTTCCTGGCTCATCAATACCTCCTGCTTCAGTATTATATTTGGTTTATTATCATATGAATTTTCCTATGTGGGAACTTTCTCAATTGAAAGTTTTGTGCCTCTTTGGAAAAAACATAATACGCACTCGATGCTCCTTTACCATGTTCATAATTTGGGTTTGAAATGTTGGTGAAGGCTTCCTTAACCTTGTTTTCTTATTGAGCTCTGTTGTTGTCATACGAGATAAGCTTTTACTCCCCACCTGTCAACATACTTCATTATTCATCAAGCAAAGTCTTATCTACTAAAGGTAAACCCATTACCTTAGCATCTACAACTTCCTTCCTTGCATGTTCACTGGGAATCACATTCCCTTTCACTATCACAAATCTTCTGCCCTTCATTTCATTCACTCAATCCTCCTTGGCCTTGTCTCTTAGAGACAATTCTACCTTATCTTCTTCTTCTGTGACAACATTTAATGAATTTCCTCCTTCATTATTAACAAAGCCTGCATTCACAAAAACCTTGTCAAATTTAAAATCGCAAGGTTGTCTAGTGTCATCCTCTATCAATAGCTTTTTCTATTGTTCTGCATTTTTCACACAATCCATGAGATATTCCATCAATCCCCTCTGCTCATCTTCACCATCATTTTCACCCAGAAATGCTCCTTGTTCTGGTTCACAGAGGCACACATTCGAAACCTCATACTCAATTTTCCTGAGTTCTTTATTTTCTAATGAGACACTCAAACTGTGCTTTAGCTTCTCTTGCAAAATAATCCATTTGACCTTTTTCCTCCTTAACACCCAACCATGTCTCTGGTCCCCTTCAATTTCTTGTAGCAACTACATCACTATGCTAAGCCTTTCCTTTAACTCAACAAATTCATTGTCAAATTACTCTTGATTCATCCTTCCCCTTATGCCATGTGCTTTGGTGTCTTATTTTCCTTTGTTGTGGCATGCACTTGAACCTTTGTAAACACCATTGATAACCATTTTTATTCCTCATCTGTGAACTTCCCATGGCTCACCGTGAGTCGCAATCAAGTTTCGGTAACAAGTATTCTCCATTAACCTGTTACCCCAATACCTCACCAAGCCTTCCCTGTAGCTTAGCTTTTTAGTATTCATGTAGTTATCTCCTCTAGAACCTCCTAATCACTCCTTTATCTTATGGGATTCTACACCTACTACCCACCTCTTGAGAAATTCACTTGTCCTCCTCCTTTGCAACCTCATTTGGAACTTGTTAATGTTATTTTCCATGATCCTTAATAACATCACTTGTTCTCTATTATATCTCTTCTAATTGTAGTCAATGCCACCATATTTTCTTCCACTATTGCTACCTGCAGTTGTCAACTTCTTCACTAGGTTAAAATAAAACCAAAAGACCAGGTTTCCTTGTCAAGTCTCCTCAACACTGAAATCCACGATTCTTATTCATTTAGTGCTCTATTATGCTTGGGATGCACTCCTCCAAATCTTCTTATTGCTTGGCTAGGAATATCCTTAATTTGCGTTTTTCCACTTCCTTTGGATTTTGGTTCTTTCCCCAATCCCCATTCTAAGGTTCTAATTCCTTTTTTTGCTTGTAATGTTATAATACTACCAACAACCTTCGCTTGCCATAAACTCCCTTAGTATGTGGTGACAGGAAATTAAAAATTCCTATAACTAATAACACAAAGCATTTCTTGTTATACTCAACTATAATTTATCACACAAACTACATTTCCAGTTGTTACTCATGCAAATATATGACAGGGTCATCATCCTATCACATGATAGACTCTAATACACTTAGATTCATTCTGAATTTGGACCTTGACTTCGTTAAATAAGAGGTTTTCTTACATGATTTAAGAACATGTAACTAAATATTAAAACTCCTACCTTTAAGTATTGAATTTATCATATAAGCGACATATATAGTTTAAATTACAGAGATTGAAATTGTGAGGTTGTTTATTCAACAACTCAATCAAAATTTTCACCATTTGACTACATACTAATCACCATTCTAACAAAGTTTGTTCAATGGTTAACCTACCAGGCATCTCAGGATCTAAGTGTAGCAATTTTTACCTCTTTACCGATTTTAACCATGAGATGGGCACATTCTTTGACTCCTCCACAAGTAGTCTCTTTAATCTCGCTCCTTGGATCACTGTCTCCTCCACGAGGAATTTATTCAAATATTTTGGCTGGTTTCAATTTCTCTCTAGTCACTTCTCAATCCCCTAAGGGTGTTACTGCAAAAGAGAATTAATATCCATGGATAAACCATTGGCAAAGATACATTTGTAATCATAACCCAAACATGATACCAAGAGAACCACTCGTTCTTGATATGAACTCAGTTTCAATTATCATTCATTAAACATTAATAACATTAAGGATTACATAGTTTACATTCACATTATGTAGGGGTTCTTGTGCTCCTCCTCGAGCTTTGTGTGCTCTATTCTCCCCTACTAACTCTTATTTTCTCTGCACCTCAAATCCTCTCCTACAACTACACATATATTACACTTGTATACTTTTTACAAACGAGAAAATATATTAACAGAACCAAATGTTCAGACATCTATAGCAACTCTACAGACACATCAACCTAACACTTGTAATTTTGACAAAGGCACATTTGGATGAAACACCAACTCACCAAAACAACCTAACCAACCAGATTATTCTAGAATATGGACACTTGTGTTTACATCAAATTTCCTAATTTTGTACAAATCAGATTGGAGGGAAATGTTTCTATCTTTAGATATCACATGACCCCCTTAGGCCTAATCAAAATGGATGACTTGGGATTGATGCTCCTGTATCAATTTTCTTCTCATCCTCCTCAACAACGTCAAACATCATAGAATTCCATGGATAAACCCTCAACTAGCACATAATGAAAAACAAAAATTGGATCAATATTGTCAATATCAATTACTAAATCTTTAAGGGACATACTATAATGCCAAGCTATATGAAAATTAATAGTTTTATGTTCTAGGGGTTTCCTAGTTCTATTAACAAGTGATGAAGCTTATTATGTGATAAAAATGACTTTGGATATGTGTGATGTAAGTAGAAAATTTAAAACATGCACTAATGATAAGGTTACAGAATCAAGATGTATATGAGAGTGTAGTTGACCACTTTGATTGCAATTTGGCTAAGGGATTTGCTCCTTATCTCGGTTCCTCGTGGATTTTCAACATTTCAAACTCCTTAATTGTTTGGTATGGGCCACCACATGGGACTTGTTGACAAAATGGATCCATATTCTTTGGATTGTATTTTATTACATTTTAAGTATATGAAATAAATCTATGCCCCTTATCATGGTTGGGAAATGGAAAATTTGTTGGAAATACCCCAAGGGAAGGATAATACCTATTTTGAATGACATTCCTTCTTAATTGAAGGGGTGACACATACATTGAAATTGTTATAGTGCCATGATTTATGAATGTAGAATCATTGATCCAATGGGATTTGGGTGTTCAAAAAATTGGTCAAGGAAATCAGGTTTTACATTATCTCAATAGTTTCTAAGGGGATAACACTCTCCTAATAATTTCCTCCTTGTGTCTCTATGCATGCGAGCATTAATATAATTATAGCCTTGCATTTAGTAGAGATCCTCTTACCTATGTAGCCATACCAATCCTTAAATTCATGTAACCAGGTAACCCCATGAATTATTTTCTAGCTTCCTAGCCTTATTTCCAATTTCCATCTCTCTAACCCTATTCATAATCCATTAAGTAACATTAATGAATGACCAATTGAACATATTGATTCAAAATCCATCAAGTAACATTAGTCTATCAACAAACAACCAATTAAACATATCAATGGATTGATTGTAACATCAAATATAGGAACAATGGAAGACATTCATTGTGATTTCCCATAGTAGTTGTATCGATATCATTATTTTATATCAATTCTATGTATTTTAGAAGAATACTAGTTGCTTTATATTAATATTAGTTGCTTCATATTAATTCCATGTACTTTAGGAGAATATTGGTTAGATCATGTCCATATAAATTATTAAAACCACATCATTTTTCCATCAACATTTCCTTATTATGTGTTGTTTTTGAAAAAAAAGTGTTTCGATGGCAACTTTGAAGCTAATTGTCAAGTAAGGGTAGACCGAGTGGTTGAGGTGGACTGTTAACTCCCCGAAATGACATGCTTAGCCTATATTGATTAGGCTCAAAGAGTAGGTGGCCCTAGGGAATTTTCACTCCGTCCATGGTCAATACGGGACATCTCGCCTCTTACTCCCAATATGAAGTAGTTCACTGACGTAGCATATTTTTTTGAATGCACTTTATTTAGAAATGATCCTAAAAACCTAATTCCTAAACCTTTCATGTGAATACATAGCTATTAGTAAAATAACACATGTGGCATAGGAGATCATGCAACCATCCTCGTGATTATCACATAAAATCGATTTCAATCAATAGATAACATCACATGGATCTTTTTCGAAGACCAATCTTTCCTTTTTACTATTTTTTGAGTTTTTAGGTTGATAGCCCAACCACTAATCATCAAGCTCAAAAAGCACCCTTGAAATGATCCGTAAACTGTCGTGGATATTCCACTGCATAGTTCGTCACAAAGGATCTGAAAATATTATATTAAAAATATGAGATTCTACACTATTACAGTTTTATTTAATTTCTAGATCTGTAAAATTAACTGTAATTAGTGCATACATGTAAACATAAATCAAGCAGAAAAGTAGAGAACGACAAAATAAGCCAACACACACATAATACACAATATATGCTCTCTAGGAAACCCTTTCGGAAGAAAACCCAGCTGGAAGGTGAGGTCGCTTCGCTCCCTTTCTCTGTCTGGAAATATGGTTGCAGATACAAAGAAGTAATGTCTGTGGCCCGTGGGCTACTACAGTGCACATATCCTCTCTATGTTCTCAGCCTCCTATATCTCGTGGCTATCTTTTCTCAACTGTGGAACAAAATACTCTCGAAAGAATGGAATGCCTCTTCCTCCTAATGACTTGGTTATAATACAACCCGATAGCCTACTAGTGGTTAAGTTTGACTACATCAACTCTTAACTAGAGTTACAAAATAGACTCTTATAGATTCTTTTACATCAAAAACACGTGGCTAGCCCCTTTTCCATGAATAATGGGGGCTAACACGACATCTTCCCGAACTATAGTTGTGAAAATAGGAAGGTCAAATTCTGAGTGGCATAACTTTTGCATACAGACTCTGATTGACGTGATTCTTGCGCCATTGGAAACATTTCTCTGTGTACAATAGCATGAAAAGGTGCTACATTTAAGAAGAACATTTTTACCCCTAAAAAACGTCGTTTTATGCCTCAAAACGCTCCAAGAAGGTTTCAAACCCAGTTTCGCCAAACTGGGTCCCGCTAGTAAAAACGGTCTTGTGAGTTGATTCTTCCACCTTTTCCACTCCAAATGCATCGAGATGGATGAAAAAAAATATAATGATCCAATTAAGATCATGAAATTAAGGTAGCATTTGGAGAGCTAATACAAGATATATTGAGATTGTGATTGGAAAACCGAAAACATTTTGAAATGAGAAGCATGGCTTAAAGAATTAGGTTGCGATTGGATGTGAGCGATATTTCCAGATTTCTTGATTTTATTTTTGAATATTTGAACTCTTTGGTAGATCAATTTCACTAGTATGGATCCATTCTCATATATATCCCAACTTGCAAGTTTGTTTATTTTTTGCATTACATATGTTGTTTTCTCCTCGTACTTCTTATTAGTTGATATTTATTCTATGATATTTATACATTCATTATACTAAATTTATTATCCCCAACTGGTTTGTTTTTTAATTTTTTTATAAAAAATAAATTAGTTAAATTTTTGCTTTTACAATAATTGTTCCAGTAGAATTTTCTTCTTAGCATTTTGGGTGATTGCAAACTTTAATACCTAGTATATATATTTAACAGTTTGGATGATTGCAAACTTTAATACCAAATATATATTTACCAACTTTTTAAGTGTTCAATTATAATGATAATTATGGGGTATGTATACATTAAATAAAATCAAATGTAAATATAAAAATTGAGAAGTTTGTAAACAATGAATGTCTATAGTGTTATTCTAAAAGAAAGAAAATTGTTCATTACAATCTAACTATTTTTATTTTATTTTTCCTTTGTGAGTTTGTTTATTTTAATTTCAAAGGCCCCATTATAACAGGGTCAATTTTCTATGTAAATAAAACATAAACAATGTTTTGTTTATAACTATCTTCCTTGAATTGTTTAGGGGCTAGGGGAGATATGATGAAAAATATGGGTTGGTGGGCGATATTATGCAAGGGATGATGAGGGATATTATGCAAAACAAATACTTTTCACACAATATCTCTCTCCACCCATGTTTTTCATCATATATCTTGCACCCTCGAACGTGAGGTGGGGTGTGGGGAGATATTAAGAGAAACATGGGGTACAAGGATTTATTATACAAAACAAATATGCTTTGTATAATATTTTCCCCCACCCCAACCCATATGAAGGTAGGGGCAGGGTGAGATATTATCAAGATATTATGCAAAACAAATATGTTTTGCACAATATCTCCCCCCATCCCATGTAGTGCATGATATCTTCCACCAACCCCACCCTCGTATTCTGCCCTCATATTATGAGGGTTGGGTTGGGGGGAAAATATTATGTGAAACATATTTGTTTTGCATAATATTTCCCCCTACCTCCACCTTCACCCTCATCCTCATATTATGAGGATGGGGTGGTGGGAGACATTAAGCGAAACATATTTGTTTTGCATGATATCTTTGCCACGCAACCCATTACCAATGGGTAATTTGCATAGATGTTGTTCTTGCTAAATTGAATTAAGTGATAAGAATACTAAAGGGATCAAAGCATGGAAGTAAACATAATTTTTTAGTAAATCCTTTTAGCAATTTTGATTTATGCAATGAATTTCATAAATTAAATAAATGTTCATAAGAAAGTGTAAAACAACACATATGAATTGATATATCATCACATCTACGGGAATATGCACATACACATTTTGATCATTCAAACAATCGAAATCAAGCATACGTAGAAATATATTTTTCTAAACTTGAGGGAAATTAGTGCAATGTGGGATATGGATTCTAGTAGAGTACCCCTTGGACATGCAGAAATGCAACCAGAACACACTCTGCATTCATGAATCAACATGTCTTTGGGCATATGGACATGTATCTTTTGATTGCTCAAAGAATGGAAATCAAGTATATGCAAAAATAAATAAATAAATTCTATAGCTAAGGGAAATTAGTGTAAAATGGGAATTTCATTGTAGCTGAGAAACCCTTGGAGATGTGGATATGCAACAAAATTCCAGAATCAACTCAAACATGTAACAAATCAGAGCAAGACAAGGAGACACCCATAAATGTACCACCCATTCTCATTGTCAAATCGGATATTATTGATTAAATCTTAATCTACCTCTCTAAAATTGAGTATCAGGTTGGTTGACACTGTAAATATGCATTCCCCCCTTTCTTTCTTAGATCTTCAATCTATATGTGTGTGCATCATCCTCTTTTTTCATATCTTCAAGCTCTATACATTTGCATCCTCCCTTTTGATTTAAATTTTCAAACTCTATATGTATCCATCCTCCTTTTCTGTTCACATTTAAAAACTAAGAGCAGAGGCAACTAGACAAGAAAATTGCATATGTAGAGAGATGCCCATACCACTCTTAAGAAGAATCGAAATACCACTTGTTAGAAAATTATATATTACAAAGCAATGGAGCACATAAAATATTGCAGAAATGTAAACACAAAAAACACATAAAACAAGAGAAACACATATATACGTGGTTCACCCAATTTGGGCTACGTCCACGGAGAACAACCAATCCTTCCTTTTATATTATCGAGCAAAATGAAGAGATACAAGCTACAACAGCTCTGTTGTAATTCCCTCTTCGCTCTCACACAATCTCCTCTCTCTTTCTCGCCCAGAAAACACATCTACACAGATGCAATACAATTCGCTCATATATAGCGAGGTGTTTGCCTTCTAGGGCAAAAAACTCTAAATTAAACATAATTTCTACCATCATATTTTCGCCTAATGAATGACTCAGGTTGACTACGAAATTACAACATTTTACAAGGCAATTTTATATTTATTTTTAGCTTTAGGGGCATTGCGTTCGATCCCCAGGTGTCGCCGCCCTTGGACCCCCCTGGCAGCGCACATTTATAGGCGGCGTTGCCACCACATTACAAATTGGGGTCCAATGCAGCGATACCTTTGAATAAAGAAGACAATGAGGCTCCACACCCAACACCACTCCTCAAAAGGCTATTTTAAAATAGTTAATGGTATTATGTTTTTAATAATTCAATATTTATTAAATATATAATGAGCTAAATAATGCATAAAGTTGTATCTTAAAACTAGATTAGATCCATCTTAATTTTAGATCTACCAAGCCTAGAGAGTGACTAAATCTCTTCTCACTTTAAAAGAAGTTTGCACCTCAGATTTGATCTCTGTGATGTCTTGGTTGATCTCTCTCATATCTTGGTAGATCTCACTAGGACTACCCCAAAGCTTCGTGTGAGATTTCATTTCCACGGCCATTGCCAATTAAACTACCCCAAACAGAAAAACATTTATATTTATAATTAAATTAATTAAATTCATAAATACAAGTGAACAAACATTTATATTTATAATTAAATTAGTTAATTTCATAAATATATTTTCACGCCTAAATTAATAAAATAATATAATCAATCATACATTTCCAATCATAATATAACACCATACATTTTTCAAATTAATAAAAAATAGTTTTAAAAATTTCCCAACTTTTGAAGAGAGGAGAAAGTATTATAAAGTTTGTAGACTTTCTCACCAAGACAACTCTGATGAAAAAACATCTTGATACTTTGCTTCGCGTCCACGAAAGAAAGAGCGCACACCTTTACAGTTTGAGGATGGATGAGATGCTTTGCCACGTGGAGATATTAATCATGTGAGTTAGGTGAAGGAGAAGGCATCCAAAATGAACGAATGATTGAGACTGTAGAAAATTATAATTTTAAATTATTAAATTTGTATAATGTATACATTAAAAATAACAATTTAAATGACAAAAATCTAATCAGAATCCAATCACTGAAATATGACAGAAATGGCCAAAAACTCACCTAAGACCATCCAATTTTAAAATATTTAAAAGTTAAATATAATTAAATTAAAAAATTAAAAATAATAAAGTTTACTTTATAAATTTATTTTAGTTTACAAAGATGTATTAGAGTCAAGGAATTTCCAAAGGATGAAGACCAAACAACATTTTCTCTTTTTGTTTTTTAGCAGCACACCGGAAGCTTCCTCATGTCTAGTGAACTCACTTATTGGTGCCTGCCCTTCATGGATTCAAAGCACAATTGAACTCGCTTAGTTTGGCACAGGGCTTCAACCTACTGGACTACTCATCGAACTAATGATCTCAGACTGATTGTTATATTTCTCTACCTTGTAAAATCCAAAAAAATATAACTGAGACTCTCTCTGCATTGTTATTTTCTCTTACATAGTAGTTTTTTCCAGTGGAGGTGGATTCCCTTGTGACTCCAAGTACTTAAAGAGGGCTTGTGCCAAGCAGCCGCAGTGGTTTGGGGATCTACGATTCCCAGTCAAATTGGGAATCTCTGAGAGTCCGGAGGCATGGCAGAATACAAAGATTTGAAGCATCCTATAATCCAGGTGTTTTGAAAAAAAAATATTTCATTCTGTATAGAATAAATTTCATGCTCGTAGTTTTGCGCTGCATAGGGATCTGTTTGGGAGTTAATGGCATTTTTTCAATAGTCGTATTTCCTTTGTGCAGACTTGGACTCTGAAGATTTACTGTTCGTGCGTGGGATGCCAGAAAAAGGTCACGAAAGTTCTCGGGGACATCGATGGTAAGAATCGTTGCGATACCGCATGTTTGCACATAATTAGTTTTGTCTTCTTTAGTGCAGGTCGCGTGTTCGAATCTGGTTATGAATATTTACTAACCATATGGCTTGTTGTTGCAGGTGTGCACACCGTCAGTATCGATCCTGGCGAGCAGAAGGCGACTGTTACGGGAACACTGGTGTCTGCTGATGTCTTGTTGAAGAAGTTGCAGAAGAAATGTGGGAAGTATACAGAGTTGTGGCCAGTGACTCAGAATAAACAGAAGAACGAGTCCAAGACACAGATTCAATGCAGAGAGCAGAATTCAGGCAAAGATGTCGGTGCTGATAAGAAAGAACATACAGCGATGGCTGAGAGAGAAATGCAGAGGAACGAGGCCAAGACACAAAATCGACACAGAGAGCAGAGTTCAGTCAAAGATGTCGGTGGTGATAAGAAAGAACATACAGCGTTGGCTCAGAGAGAAATGCAGGGGAAGAAGCCCAACGATCCGAAGCAACAGACAGAGCAAAAACTGGGTAACGGTGGAGCTGGTAATGCGAGTAACGCTGGAGGTGGTAAGGCGAATGAAAATGCACCAGTGGCACAGAGCAAAATGCAGATCAAGACGCTGAAGACACAGAGAGAGCAGAATTCGGGCCGACACGAAGGTAAAAAATACTTCTCACACAGCTGAAAAGGAGTTTCTAAGTAATAGGGAAATAGAGTCTAGTACACAGCATTCCTCCCAGCATTATAATGGAGAAAAGATTTTCAGAGAATCTTGTTATTAGGATGATTATAAGATTAATATGGTTTATAGGATTTTAAGTAGGTAAAATATTAATGGGGATTTTTTAATAATTGAATTATTTTTATATTTTAAAAGAAGTGAGAGAAGTTTTATTGTAAGAATTATGGTGAAGTTAAGAATGTTGGTAGTGTGGTAAATATTTTGAAATTTAAAATGGATGACAATAAAAATGCAGTAGTTTAACAAGATTGTTTTTTACCTTGAAAGTCATGGAAATTTGGATCATATTTTGAGAAAATTTGGCAAGGATTTTTGTAAATCCAAGTTATAGTACTTAAATTTCAAAATTTTAGGTGCCCTAAATGTTTTTAATGGTGCTGAATCCATTTCCACCATAAAAAATATGATTCAAACACTGCCTCTACAGGTTTTTTTGTTTTTTTTATCCTGATTCCTGCCACTTTTGACTGCTAGGGCAATTCCTCAGCGTCCATTGACTACTCCAATAAAAAATGAACAATCCAACAGAAAAGACTTTTCATCTTCAACCTTCTTTATTTAATACGGCATAAATAAAAAATTCTTTCCTCCCATGACATTTTGGGAATTAATTTCATTTTCACTTTGAAACCGATTTGAATTAGTTCTTATCTTAGCTTTTTGAACAAATAAATAATTCTGGTTTTCAAAATTAAAGTTAATGAGACATCCCATTGCACACCAATTACAATCAATCTACTCATTGACCCTAATTAGATCTAATCAAACCAGTAATAATCTATCTTTTCCCTACTCCCCTGGGTGAAATGCAGTTGTTTATAGCGCGACTTTTTAAAGCTTTTCCCGCAGTAATTTATTGGAATCCCAAGTTTGATAGCTAGTTTCTTCACAATGAAAGAGTCCCAGGGGTTTTTCAGGGTGCTGAATCCAAATATGCAGTTAAAAAACCATTTTAACTGCAACAAATCAAAGATTTAACCTCAATTTCTTCAGCTAGATTCCGTCACCAGAATCTCCAAAAAATCGCATTATAGACAACTCCCGGTGAAATTACAAAAAACCATTATTCTAAATTGACACACAAAACCAAACGATGGCGTTCAACCCAGTTACAATACCTTCTGTCATGTCTGCGCAGCAGTTCTGGGCGTATGGCTCCTCTAAGCAATACAATCCCTTGCCCAGTTACACAGAGAAGCTGGTCTCTTTATATACAAAGATCGAAACTAGTTACTGACCTAAATTCCTCAACATAAATGCATTATACCACTCATTTTAGGCTAGTTCGAATGACATTATACCCCTATGTATAGGGATAGTTGGAATGACAAGAGGAACATCCTAAATTCCTTCGGAAATACATTGAACCTCTAAATTTATGGCTAGTTGGATTGACAACTCTAACATGGAAGCTGTGTCGATGTTGGGTATTGGAGACTGGCCACAATCGCATCGTATTCTTGGCCTCGCTGATATTGGTCTTCACGCCTCTTGGCATCAAAATCGGCATTTTGTTTCTTATAATGAGCAGATCCAACTCTGAAAAATCTCAGATTGGGGAATATCTTGAAATTCAAAATTTCAGACTTGAGAATATCCTAAAAATCTGATGGTCAAGAGAAAGGGAAATCAATATAAATTCACAGTATTCTGCTTTACAGTCAGAACATGGATATATGCCATCAATATAAATTCACAGCATTCTGCTTTACAGTCAGAACATGGATATCGCATATGACTATTGTCTAATTATATGAATTAAGGTTAAATATTCAGGTGCATATGATTACAGTTAGGTTTACATAATATGTTTGAGTAACCATAAACCCTTATTTTATTAGGTATGGTTGATATCTAATTTTTTATTAACATTTTTTATATTTATTTATATTTTCCATTAACTAATTTTTATACTTGCTAATATAAAAATTCTTAATCTCTATTATATGGTCAATATATTTTTTTCTCAATATATATCCTCCAATATGAATGCATTTGGTATGCTCCTCTAGTATCGCCATTGTGAGTGTTGTCTCTAGTTACAGCCAGGTTTAGATGATATGCCTCAGTTAACCATATTCTAAGCATTCTGTAAAATGGTATTGTCTGAAACTTTTAGTAAGTAAAGCAATTTTTGGTAAAATAATAATATTTTGTTATTTAAAATGTATTTTTTGAATATATATATACATAAATTTAACACCCTGAAAAATCTTCATTAAGAACTCAAATTTATCATCTAACAAATCTCTATCCTATTTTAGACAAATTCAAATGAAAAATATACCCCAAAACTTTCATATACCCCAAAACTCTTAAATTAGGCAGACTACGGCCAGTAGAATTACTATACCGTTACATACTACGGCCTGTAGAATTAATACACTGTGACATGGGCGTACACAGAGTTGATTATATCACCCCAGTCCTTTTGGGGCTGTGGAATAGATCTCATTTATCTGGGACATAAAAATATAAACGATGAATCATCGCAGCTACAATACAGTAGATATTCAGGTTAGAATAATGGATACTCTGTTCATTTTGGAGAACGGAACTTTACAGTGTTCTAAAAGAGATTTACCAAATGATTACAGATTCAAGTTAGAGCAGTTGAATGAATGATTATTTATACAATAAATTTTTGAACAAAATAAAAGCACACTGTTATATCAAAAATGTTTTCACCTAAATTGAAACGTCTTTGAAATAACTAAAACTCATAACAAAAAAATGTTTCTTACTTCATAAAGCGTATAATGTCTTCAAAAACTGCTTACTTCATAAAGCGTATATTTCATTGTATCGAACAGATAATGGGCAAGTGGATGAAGACGCATTATTCACTATTTGTCCAATAGTGTTTACGATGGAAGCACTGGTAGCTGCTACTGACAATTTTGATAACAAGATTGGAGAGGGAGGATTTGGACCTGTATACAAGGTAACACAGGCTAGCACAAGGCTTCTACTGGTTTACATAGAAAACGGGCATATAATATATATATTAAGATTTATTTTACAAAATCTTTCATACTGAGCATTTGTCTGAATCTCTCAGGGAACTACCCAAGACGGAAAACAAATAGCTGTGAAGAAGCTGTCGTCAAAATCTAGGCAAGGAAGGAAGGAATTTATGAATGAAAAGCTGCTTGCAAAAATTCAGCATCGGAATGTAGTGAATCTACTCGGCTGCTGTGCACAGGGATCAGAAAAGTTCCTTGTTTACGAGTACTTACCGAATAAGAGCCTTGATACATGGCTATCCGGTGAGTCACTTGCACTTAATATATCAAGATAAAAACCAGTAATGTATCAATCTAGATAGTTCGGTGTTGAATTGGCCTCTTATGCATGGATACAGATCCGGAGAAACGCAAAGAACTTGATTGGAAGAAGCGGTACAACATCATCCTGGGGGTAGCTCGTGGGCTATCCTATATTCACGAGGATTCTCAACCCCGAATTGTTCATCGAGATATTAAAACCAGTAATATTTTGTTGGACGAGAAACTAATTCCTAAGATAGCAGATTTCGGCACTGCTAAAGTTTTCCCTGAAGATAGGACTGCTGTCAGCACAGGGATTGTTGGAACCCCGTAAGTTTTTAATACAATTCTCAAGAGAACACACAGGCAAAAGCTAATAACAATTAGAATGCATGCATCTGGAAAATGTTCACATTTTAAACTACCTGTACATATAAGGTAAATAGTTAATGGCTAATAAATGCTAATAGGACCAGTATCTAATTCTGAGTACCTTTTAGAATGCTAAGTGTGAATTTATGTGAATTCATTTATAGAGTTCGCGACACAGACCCCCTTTGTGAGCCTGTGTCACTGATGTCATGACCCTTTCATAGTTGATTTTTGCTCAAAAGGAACCCTCCCAAGACCTTGCCTACTGTAATTCTGAGTGCCTTTTAGCATGCTAAGTGTGAATTTATGTGAATTCATTTATAGATTTCATGACACAGACCGCCTTTGTGAGTTTGTGTCACTGATGTCATGGCCCTTTCATGGTTGATTTTTTCTCAAAAGCAACCCTTATGAGACACTGCCCATCGTATATCGACTCCTACCTGTTCGACCTTTACCTCACTTGCATGACTCTTGTTTACTGTCAGTGCAATACCATGCAGGTATGTGACATGATCTCGCATTCAGAACTCTAATTCGCCTATATTTTCACGAGTCTTTGATTGCTGGTTCATTATTATAACTTTTGTCACGCAATTTTTTTAGTTGTAAGTGAAAAAAATTGAAAAGAAAAAGTGGAATAGTGATTGTTCTTTTCAATATTCCAAAACAGTGAAATAAGATTATATGGGAGATATCAGTAATAAATGACTATAGTAAGACTGAACTGAGCTCAACTTAATTAGACTAAACTAAAACAGACTGTGACACTTGTTGGAGTTAGATAGAGAAAACAAAAGTGAAATGGGAAAGTGGTGATCAATGGTTGCAGAACTTTAATTTGATTTTTTCCATGATTCTTTGATTGCTGGTACACTATTTTGACTGTTTGTTATGCTGTGCAATCTTTTCTAGGCCATTAGTGTTAAATCAGATAAGTAACTTATTTGTTAGACTTTTTGAAGATTTTCAGGTACTTATTTTTAATCAAATTTGTCCATAATTTAGTCCAAATTTGTTGGAATCACAAATTTGAGTAGTGAACTCTCCAGAATTGCAGTTCCTATAGGTTTTTAAAGATGCTGAATTCATATATATTCTCAAAAACAAAATTTAAACAATAAAAATGAAGATTTGAAAAATACAAGTTTGACAAAAAAAAAATAGTTAAACATTACCTAATAAAAATTAAAAAAAAAAAAAAAATTAATAATTTTCCTATCATGTATATAAAAAATAGATAATTTAATAATTATAAAATCATAATAATTAATAATAATTTTTTTATAATATTATAAAAAATGATAATTAATATTGTTTTATGATTCAATAGAGATTAAATGACCGATGATATTTAAAGATTATATTTTCTCATTATTCTATGTAAACCTCTCTCCAATTTCAATATATAGCCTTCATCCCATTCGAATATAGATGCTTATGGACGTAATTACTTTTTCATTGTTGTTAAATTTTTGAATTTCCATTCTTGATTAGTTTTTAACTTCTAAGATCAAGCACTACATTTTCTTCTGCAATTAAATTTCACATAATCATCGCTGAACTCCTAAAAGTTCCCTCACATATCTCTTCCATTGGAATTTGAATATGCAGAGGGTATATGGCACCAGAGTATGTTATGGAAGGGCAGTTATCTGCAAATACAGATGTCTATAGCTTTGGCATTGTTCTCCTGGAACTTCTCACGGGAAAAAAGATATCATCTGAACCGAGGGAGCTTTTAGGATGGGTGAGATGCTCTGATAGTGTTGTTGTATTTTCCTCAGGGGATATCTTTAGCCGAACCATGAGATAACGGATTTCACTGATCTATTTTGATACGAATTCCTCATCTGTTGAAATGTATACTTATTTTATCAATAAACTAAATGTATACTTATTTTATCAATAAACTAAATTAAATGAAAAATGCAGGTGTGGAGTTCATACAAACCAGGCAAACCACACAATGTTTTGCGGACGATTGATCCAACAATAATTAAAACATGTGATAAGGAGAAGGCCTCGAGATGCATTCAGGTTGGTCTTTTGTGTACACAGGAGGATTCATTGCGTCGTCCACCAATGTCAGAAGTTACTGCGATGCTTTCAACTTCTCTGATACTACCAGTTCCAACAAATCCACCGGTATCACATTCTCCATCTAATCTATCATTTCTGACTCTTTTGGTTACACATATGAAATTTGATGGGTTATATTTATGTTTAAGAAAGCAAAGATAGAGATAATTTTCCTCGGACACCAATGGAGTTTTATTTATAGGGGTATGTTGTTTTTTTTGTTGGGGATTTTTCTGGTAAAATCTCAAAAACAAAAAAAATCAAACATACACAGAGTCAATGCTCTGTTTTCTTCTGCCACAGGATCTTTTGCACACGGAAGTTTTTAATAAAAATTCTCATAACAGAGTATTACATAGCCATAAAAACATTTCTATTCATTAAAACAAAATGCCTGTTACAAACTTCATTCTCTTGCTAAGAGGGATTCACAAAAAATAATTCATTCAAAACTCTGTCTCCACCTGAGATTTTACTGTGCTGGGTTTACTGCTGTAAAACCCCTTTTTACATTTAGTGGTGTAAAAAGTATTTTTACACATAGTACTATAAAAGACAAATTACATAGGCTGCAAGAAAAATTATGTGTTGCTCACCCGACACATGGGATTTATGCTTATTTCATTACATAATGCACTGCTGTGCAAAACACACAATTATCCCCTGTTCTCTTCACTCGCACTGCTGTGCATACATTTTCACTCTCACACTACTTCTACGCACTGCTGTGCGATATTCGCTCCTTGCATTATACAATGCTCATCTGTGTTTTGTTTTTCATTCACTTCACAAAAAGTCAACCAAAACAATTACATAATGCACGAGCTCCTATATTTTTGGATATTACATTGCGTGAGTATAATAACAAAATGACCATGCCTTTCTTTAAATTCACCAGACCTTCGTGCCTATAAAAAAAAATTTAAAATTAAAGACTCTTATCTATTCTCTACGGTAACAATTAATGCATTAAGTTATTATCGGCAGTCAACCAAACTTCAGCTTTACTCCACGCAAGGCTTTAAACGCTGGCTCGTATGCAAGTTGAAACGATGGACGGCGGAGATCGATGAGCTGCATCGGACGGTGGACGGAGATATCGGGAACCATTACATGACTGAACAATAGCACCCGAGAATGTCAGACTTGCTTACGTATGGTGAGAGCCACGTGGCAGCACTATATTATATCGGGCTCAAAATTACGGAAACCACTTTCACGCAAAAGTGGTCCGATAGCCCTCAAGGTGGTTTTTGGTTTTGCTCCGGCGGTTTTGGGTGCTGCCGTATTGTCCACGTCCGCCTGCACGGTGTTTGCAACCTGCAGTTGGAATTAACATTCCAACACTCCCCTTTAATTTCAACTGCTGGGCATTCAATCATACCCAAACACTTCCTCACATAGAGGGATTCACCAACACTGCTGTTACAAATACATCTTCCTCACATAGAGGGATTCACCAACTGCTGTTACAAAAATATCTTCCTCATATAGAGGGATTCACCAACACTGCTTCACTTGCAGTTCCACAAACAACAAAATAGTCTTCCTCTTAATAGAGGGTTTCACGTGTGATTGTGCTAAAGAGCACCTTCCTCATGACAGAGGGATTCACTTGAGATTGTGCTGAAGAGCACCTTCCTCATGATAGAGGGATTCACCGGTGTATGCTAAAAAGCATCTTCCTCTTGACAGAGGGATTTACCACACTATGCTGAAAAGCATCTTCCTCTTGACTGAGGGATTCACCATGACATTGTGCTGAAAAGCACCTTCCTCTTTATCAGAGGGTTTCACCAAATGACTGCTTCAAGTTCCAAAACAAAACATTCATTTCACTGTTGTGCATACCCAGTACATTGTTCTTTTATGCTGCTGCATATTCTCTGCTGCACTGTTGTGCCATCTTATTTGCTGCGTCTACCCCACACTGCTGTGTCTGCTCCACGCTACTGCGTCTACACCTGCACTGCTGTGCGTTTCAATACTTGTTATTGTGTTGCTGCACTTCACTTACATTTCTTTGCAAACTCTGCATTGTTGTGCGTTAATAAAAAATTCTTACATATGCGTTGCTGCGCCTTCCCTTTCTCTTCATGGTTGCCCTTTTCACTGCTGTGTAAAAACACATTTCTTCATTCTCTCTTAGCTTTGGCTTCATTTTCTTCACACTATTGTGCTTCTCCTTCTTGCCATCACGCTGCTGCCTTTTTCTTATTCACTGTTGTCCATACCCATAACCATAGAGTATGTCTCCCCTGAGTTTTTACTCGCTGTTGCGTTGCCTCTGCAATTGATTACAATCGTACTTATGCTGTGTCTCACTTGCATTTCTGATGCAAACAACACACTCACTACACTTACAATTACTGCTGTAAAGAAAAATTTCTTTTACATGCGCTGCTGCCCATTACATTTCGTTTTTTTTAACAAAAAAATTTTTCATGCTGCTGCATTTTTCATATTCAATGCTGCCCCTTTTTCTTCTCCGCACTTCTGTGCATATTGCATTGCATATGCGATAAAAAAAAATTCCAACACCGCTGCGTATTACATTTCAGAGGGATTAACAACAAACAAAAAAAAGTTTCATTTGCGCTCTGCTGCGCTACAATACATCCTCCACGCAGTCTCCATGCCCTGCAGACTTTTCTTCTCTGCTTTTATGGAAGATTTAATTCCATATCTCTCCCCTATAACAAGATCTTCATCAAAGAATGATTGTTAAAACAGTTCAGCAATTATGATAAAAAATTACAGGCTCCCCTTTAATGTATGCATTGTCTTTTTTCAGCAAAGTTTTCTCAAAAGAAACTTAGATCAACTAGGGAGCTCAAGGGGCTTTCAGACTGTATTTCTTTCCTTCTCCATACTTGTGTAACTTTCTTCTTTTGTGTGGGTCTAGCTTGCATAGGAGCCCATCTTAAGTTACAGTCACGTGCCATATGCCCAATGTTATGACACTTAAAACATTCTACATTGTTCATGAATAAGAATTCATGATTTCTTCTCATAAAGTTATTTCTTGGAGATTGTCGGAGACTACAACATCTATCTCTATGAAATACTCTACAGTCTTTTGCCATATGACCAAATTTTGAACAAGAGTAACAATAACCATAAAATGAACTTTGGTACCTGGGAGATGGAGGTTTCCTTGATGTACTTCTGAAGCCTTGCTGCCTTGAGATCCTTTGATGATAACCATTACCTCTTACCTCTTTGACATCAGCTACATTTCTTCTTGGAGCTGATTTTCTGCTTGGAGTAGGATTTCTTCTATTGTACCCATGATCATTCTCCTTGCCTTTGCTGGAACTAGGAGCATCACCATTTCTTTCTGGCTTCTTCACATCTCCTTTGCTTAAACATTTTCATTCTTGTTTGATGGTTCACCTACATACCCAAGTCCTGATTTATCAGATGGGGATCTGTGATAGCTGAGCATGTCATCCAAGGCTTGAGAGCTCTTCATGATTTTGTTCATCCCTTCAACCTTTTTCCCGAGGAGGACAATCTCTTCTTCCAATCTTTCACACTCATTATTCTTCTTTGTAAGTTGTTCATCAGTTTCTTCCTTGCTACGAGTAGCTTCAGCTGCTACTATTTTAAGGGAGATAATTTCTGACTTCATTTTGGAGATTTCTGCTTGACTGCACTCCATTTTTTTTCAACTCCTTGTGCCTGCTTCCTGGCTTCTTGTAATTCAGACTTAAGGGAGGAGACCTCTACCTTGTACTGTCCAATCTCTTCTACAAGCTTGTTCACTCTCTTGTGCCTTTGTTCAAGTTGACTTGACAAGGCGTCTTCCTGCTTCTTTGCTTCATTCAGCTGATTTGTCATGGATATGACTTCTTCATGATGTTTCCTCTTGCATTGATCAAGCTCCTTCTTAAGCTTGGCAAGCTCTTCATCCCTTTCTTTTACTTGAAGCTTGATGAGGTCAACCTTCTCACATTCAGTTTCTATGATGGGTTCAGAATTTTCTTCTTGACTGATTGTCATGGTCAGTGCTCCCTTTGCATGAAGGTCATGCAGTCTGTCCCATATATCCTTTGCTGATGAATATTTTCCTAGATTCTTTTTTACAGAATCAGGCAGTCCATCCAAGATAGTCTTTGCTCCATGTGCATCATACGCCATGGATTCTTTATCCTTCTTGCTATCATCAACCACTGATTCCCAGATTTCAATCCCTTGAGACTGTAAGACAACCCTCATTTTTATTTCCCACATATCAAAATTTCCATTAAACTTTGAAGCCTCAAATAGAATTCTTTCAAATAGATTGTCTTCTATTTTAATAGAAGAGGGAGACACAACCTTAGGGGATTTGGACACTTTCTTCCTTGACCTTGCCATTCTTAACTATAGTCCAAAATACTTAACTATGTTTTTAAAATGACTCACTGTTTCTTCAACAACAACACAGAAAAAAAACTTTGAGGAATACCTGGGTTCTTTTGCCTGAGACTTCACACTGCTGGAGAAGTTTTACTGCTGCTGCAACAAGAGTCTTTCCTTCAGCTTCTTTGACACTTCAAAGAGCCTGAACCTACTATGTCACCATCAAAGAGCCTGGACCAGCTTTGATACCACTGTTGGGGATTTTTCTGGTAAAATCCCAAAAACAAAAAAAATCAAACACACACACAGAGGCAATGCTCTGTTTCCTTCTGCCACAGGATCTTTTGCACAGGGAAGCCTTTTAATAAAAATTCTCAGAACAGAGTATTACATAGCCATAAAAACATTTCTATTCATTAAAACAAAATGCCTGTTACAAACTTCATCCTCTTTGCTGAGAGGGATTCACCAAAAATAATTCATTCAAAACTCTATCTCCACCTGAGATTTTACTGTGTTGGGTTTACTGCTGTAAAACTCCTTTTTACATTTACTGGTGTAAAAAGTATTTTTACACATACTACTGTAAAAGACAAATTACATACGCTGCAAGAAAAATTGTGTTGCTCACCCGACACATGGGATTTATGCTTGTTTTATTACATAATGCATTGCTGTGCAAAACACACAATTTTCTTCACACAAAAAAAAACTCATCCAACATATGCGCTCCCCTGTTCTCTTCACGAACTCGCACTGCTGTGCATACATTTTCACTCTCACACTACTTCTACGCACTGCTGTGCGATATTCGCTCCTTGCATTATACAATGCTCATCTCTGTTTTGTTTTTTCATTCAAGTATTGCACTACCGTGCAAACCTCGAGTCACTTCACAAAAAGTTAACCAAAACAATTACATAATGCACGAGGTCCTATATTTTTGAATATTACATTGCGTGAGTATAATAACAAAATGACCATGCCTTTCTTTAAATTCACCATACCTTCGTGCGTATAAAAAAATAAAAATTAAAGACTCTTATCTATTCTCTAAGGTAACAATTAATGCATTAAGTTATTATGGGCAGTCAACCAAACTTCAGCTTTACTCCACGAAAGGCTTTAAATGCTGGCTCGTATGCAAGTTGAAACGATGGACGGCGGAGATCGATGAGCTGCATCGGACGTGGACAGAGATATCGGGAACCATTACATGACTGAACAATAGCACCCGAGAATGTCAGACTTGCTTACGTATGGTGAGAGCCACGCGACAACACTATATTATATCGGGCTCAAAAATACGGAAACCACTTTCACGCGAAAGCGGTCCGATATCCCTCAAGGTGGTTTTTGGTTTTGCTCCGGCGGTTTTGGGTGCTGCCGTATTGTCCACCTCCGCCTGCACGGTGTTTGCAACCTGCAGTTGGAATTAACATTCCAACATTTTTTCCTTAAAGAAAGGAGTATGTTGTCAAGTGAGGATTAGCTGGAACTTTAATCTTGAGGTTTTAATATGGGTAATTTTTTTTTAAATTAGTTATGATCAAATTTACCCATTAAAACTTATAACTTCATACCACAATTCAAACTTATAATTTATTTCAAACTTATAATTTATCTTTACAATTTTTATATCTGTAATAATATTTTTAATATTTACTAATAATTTATCTTTACAATTTTTATGTCTATAATAACATTTTTAGTATTTACTAATATTGATTTCTTATTATTTTATTCTATAATTCATTAATTATATCTATATCTATATCTATATATATATATAAAAACACTCATCAAAACCCCATAAAAAAATTTAAACTTAATCATTGCCCCACTCAAAACCCTAACGATGTGACATTGTGAAACTGTATTTGATTGTTTTGTGTTTCCCACAGTCAAAATGGTGATAACACTGCGTTTTAACGAATTATCAGTTTCGAGCTTTTGGCGAAGAGGGTTGGGCAAAAGGTAAAACTTAAGAGGGGTAAATAAAAGTAATAACTCTGAAAATTTAGTAATTCCGCATATCTTTATCAGGTTTAGTTAAGAGTTTTGGTTTTACGCAGTAAAGCATGGAGCAGTCATAAATTTAGGGATATATGCTGAATCTGTAGCAAATTTGTGTAGAGATTTTGCTTTTAAAAAACTAGTAGTCTAACCAGCAGATGATTTTGCTTTTAAAAAACTAGTAGTCTAACCAGCAGATGATTTTTACCAGGAAAGCAATAGAAATTTCATTATGATTTTTGAAAAAATAAGGTTGGAATTTTTGGAATTACAACTGTAAGTTTTAAAATTTTGGGTAGTTATTATAAATTTAGGGATATATGCTGAATCTGTAGCAAATTTGTGTAGAGATTTTGCTTTTAAAAAACTAGTAGTCTAACCAGCAGATGATTTTTACCAGGAAAGCAATAGAAATTTCATTATGATTTTTGAAAAAATAAGGTTGGAATTTTTGGAATTACAACTGTAAGTTTTAAAATTTTGGGTAGTTATTTTTTGATGATGTTGAATTTATTTCTAAGGTAAAAATTAATTCAAACATTTATGGATTTTTGAAAAAAAATACTACTATAAAACAGAATTTTCACATGGTTAGTAAATTCAGAATTGTCACATGGTTAGTAAATTTAGCTAGCTCTTTTTTATTTTTCCTAAAAAATTTGATAGTAAAAATGTTTAAATCTTATTTATTTTACACCATCAAAAACCCTTGGGCACCCAAAATTTTGAAACTTCTATTCCTATTTCCAAAAACTTCACATATATTTTAATAAAATACTTCCAGAATTTCCATGGTTTCGGGGCAAAAACTATCCTGGGTTAGAATACAGCTTTATAAAATATTTAAAGGTTTGCTGGTGTCCTCATAAATGAGGTTAATGAAGAACCAAAACGGCGGGAAGTTGTGAATGTCTACCACATGCAGGAGAAACTCCAGGCTTCAATGCAAACCCTGTTCTCTCATAGCCTTGCAGGTGAAATAAATTTATGATCACCAAGCAACTTTAGAATTCATCTGTTAAGCTTTTACATCTGCATTTTAATGCTTTTTCTCTTTTCCGTTCCGCTGTTGTCACTGATTCTACAAGGAGAACTCTGTGCGTTCATGCTTGGATGGTTTATACAAATACAATCATTTGAATGGTGATCTGATTTCTTTCACCTCCAAATGTTTGTAAATCCAGGGCTCTAATGTGCGAAGGAGAAAAGTGAAGCGCTCTAATGTGCGAAGCAGAAAAGTGAACCCTGTGGATGGAGCCATGTGACAGCAAGGTGGTGGAAAATGGCGAGCCTAGAATGTGAAAATTGATGCTGTGTAATTCAATTAAGACTGAAAGATCCAGGAGTGGAGTATAAATGCAATTACATAAAACTGAACACTTCTGTTTACGCAGCCCTCTATTTATTATTTGTTGATAGTGATTTTATTGAACGGGCACGTTATAGAAAATCTGAACAGTTTCGTGAAATGGTTACATTTTAGCGGTCGATTTCGTGCGTTTATTTGCACAAAGCATTTTGTGGTTAGGTTTAAAATGTCTATCCAAGAAGAAGAGATTTTGGAACATACATATAATTTTAATTTAAATGCAAAATGGTGGTATATTAAGTTATTTGGTTTAATTAGTTTAGATAAAATGAGAAAAGGTTTGGATAGGAAAAGAAAAATGTTGCTCCATATCTCTAGGAGGTTAGATAGGGAGGGTGGCATTTACGGTTAGCCTTAGCGTTTAGTCAATTCTTTACATGTTTGTTACTAGTTTAAAGTGTTTAGCTAATATAGACAATGGTATAGTTAATATAGAGAATGGTATGTTTGGTATTAGCTTTTAGTCAATATAGAGAATGGCATGTTTGTTACTAGTTTAAGGTGTTTAGTTAATATAGAGAATGGTATGTTTGGTATTAGCGTTTAGCCAATATAGAGAATGGCATGTTTGTTACTAGTTTAAAGTGTTAGCCAAGGTAGAGAATGGTATGTTTGGTATTAGTTTAAAGTGCTATATTATTTTTTCTCTCTGAGTGCATTAGTTATTGTAACTTTATAGATCTCCTTAATAATCGTAAAGTTGTTTTTTTTATTCCAAAAGTTTAGCCAATATAGAGAATGGCATGTTTGTTACTAGTTTAAAGTGTTTAGTCAATATAGAGAATGGTATGTTTGGTATTAGCTTTTAGCCAATATAGAAAATGACATGTTTGTTACTCATTTAAAGTGTTTAGCCAATGTAGAGAATGGTATGTGTGGTATTAGTTTAAAGTGCTATTTTTATTTTTTTCTCTTCTAGTGCATTAGTTATTGTAACTTTATAGATAATCTCCTTAATAATCATAAAGTTGTTTTTTAATTCCAAAAGTTGTTTATAGCTTTCATATCATCCAAAATTATTTTGGTTTTTTTTTTTCCACAGGAAAAAGCGAACCATCCATTAATAAAAATAGAGAGTTACAAAGTATATGCAGAGCATTCCGAAAGACTCGTTCTTTGCCTTAAAAAAGGTAGAAGAAAAGAGTCTCAGCTGGTTAACAAAGACCAGCTCAACATCCTCAACTGGTTGACGAAGAACCAGCACAACAGCCTCAGCTGGAGGACAAGAAAAAATAGAAGAGATAGATAAGAGAAAGAGACCGAAAGAAATAATACACAAAGAGGGAGGGAAATTATGATTTTCTCCCCTTTTTCTTCTCAACCTTTCGCCACTCCCCTTGAGTTGGAGAGGATGAAATAAGGACAAGAGAGGAATCCTCCACAATACAAGGAGCATCCTTATCTGAATCGAAGTGTTCTGGAGCCCCGCTATTGTCCTCAAGAACTGGATTTTTCTTCGACAAAGAGGCCAGCATTCCTTGAGCTGCCATTTTATCGGATTCTGGCGACATGTGAACTTGATTAGTTGTTATGGGGGAGGAAGCTGTGGCTTCGCCCCCAATTGGATCATCGTCATGACCAGGTGAGGGTTATCTGCCTCCTCGTCTTCTGTTTCTTCTTCTGGGTTCTCTGTGTGTTGCCAGCCTCTTGGTTTTTTTGCTTGTTTCTTATTCCTTCTGTTTTCTCTTTTGACTTGAGGACAATTATTACGGAGGTGACCTGTCTGTTGACAGCCTCGGCACTTGAAGGCCATGTTTTCGTAATCTAGTGGTTGTTTCCACTGGGAGTTGTTATGGATCAGAATGATGCTGTCAGGTAGCCCTTGACTGAGGTCAACTTCGACACAGATTCTGGCAAAAGTATGTATGCATCTAGCAATTCTTTCCACATCTTGCTTGATGTATTTGCCTATTGCATTCCCCATTGCTTCAAAAACTTTGGGAAGCTAAAAATGAAGCGGGAAGTTATGTAACCTAACCCAGACCGACATTTTGGAGACCACCGTAGAGGAGGGGTCAAAACCCGGGAATCAGGGGGTCGTGAAGAGCCCTGCATTGCCCGAGAACCATGGCCCCTCATGGAGAACATGGTCTTTTTCCTCATCTGAGTCGAATTTTATAATAAAAAATCCTTTGGAGCATAAATGGATGTCACAGTTTGCTGACCATGTGGAAACGATCCAATGCCATAAAGCATATGTTTTAGGCCAAAAGCCATTGAATCTGCAAATGACTGCCAAAGAAGAGAAATCAGCATGAAAGTTGTTTACCTCAGGCATATTGATTGTCAAAACTGGTGTCTGCTTACTTTGCTCCACTATATAAGGACCAGGCAGATCTTGTGGTGGTGCTGGCTTGTTGGTGGCTTCCCCTTTTCCTTTGACAGCATCCTTGAATGAACCTGTGCCCTTTGAGCTAGATCCGAAACTTCCACCTCTCAGCCTCATGCTCAGAAAAATAGTTGAATCTCTCACTACTCCATAGTGCTGCACTGTAAATTTTTCCTGTAAAATGTGTCCTGCATAAACCAAGCTCAGCAGGCTTGCTGATATGCCTAATAATTCTTGTATTTCGTCCTTTAAGTTTTTTATCAGCATCCCTGTTCTTATTTGCTTGCAGATCGTATTCCCTGACAGGGTTCTGATGAAGATTTGTATCGCTTCAAGACCAGAATCCTTTATTGCTAATTTTGTTTTTTGCCTGGATCCTTCTGCTAGTTGATTCTCCAGTACAAGAAGGGGAGCTGGCTTGCCATGGTCGATTCTCCGACATTCATTTAAAGGATCTGGAGGCCCTGTAAGAGTCAGGGGGACCCAGACCTATCGACGAAAGGAGATCTTGGAAAGGGGAGTCCAGAGCAAAAATTTCTTCGCTGTCGAGATGGCAACCGCCCAAATTTGCGTGAAGGTGAACAGAGGAGCCTCAAACTACTGAGAACCCAGAACCAAGCTCCCACTCCATACTTGGTCTTTAACCAAACTTTTAAAATACTGCCAGAAAGCGGCAGATCGGGCCCGCGGCATACCGAATGGGGGCAGAGGAACAATCAGCCACATCTTTTTCCTATAGACGCAGACAAAGCTGCCTAGCCAGGGCGAAACACCCGCGGAGGAGAGCGCAACTACCCGAAACTGGGTAAGGTCCGGTTGATTTGAACCAAAACGCCCAGGGCAATGAGGAAAGGTGCCCAGATCCGCCCTGAGAAAAACGACCTGAGCCAAGAAGGGAGAGAAAACCTCCGGTCTCTGTTTGCTTTGATTCGAACCATGATACTCCTTTCCAGCAAAGGATCCGGGCCGAAACCAAAGGGGAGAATCGAGCTCTGTGAACCCAGCGGCCAGGCACCAAGCCGTTCCAAAACAAAGCTGATCTTTGGGAGCAGCGGAGGCACATAAAGGACCTTCCGAAACCCTAATCACTCGAACACCCACCATCACTCCTTTCCGTATATGAACCAGTATCGAAAAATGGATCCCAAAATTATTTTGGTTATCAATAAAGCAAGTTTGTTTTATAAGGTCTCTACTTAGTTAAACTTATACTTGTGTTCATGGAATATTAAAAAATATCTCTAATTGCTCTAAATATTGATAAAAGCTTCCCAAAATCTTTTTATTGTACCCTTTCCTAATACATGTCTCTAATAAAAATAACTCTTATTTTGAATGTATATTCCCTATTTTCACTGGATACCCATTTTTATAGCCTTTGATAATATATTGATTCTATTTTTTACAATTTAAAAACCTCCTTTATAAATGAATGCGATAAGATATTGGTCAACAAGGTGAAGCCCCTGTGGCCTTTAAAATTTATTGTAAAGTTGTTTTGAAGAACAGGGGACCCTAATGAACTCCAAAACTCTCCACTTCACATGGTCAATGAAACTTTAGTGACATCTATTGCTATAACTAAAGAGATAATAGAGCAAGAAACATTATAAAGAGATAATGGTTTGACATGCAAATTCATTGTTCTTTCGTCTATGCTTACGAACCTCTGTTAGTGGATTTTCTAGTGCTTTTATGCTCTTAGAAACTAAATATGAAGGAAGAAGCTTAGAATCTATCCTTGTGTTAAAGGCTTCGTCATAGTAATATTTGACCTAACAATGGATAGAGATAGGGTCATCAACTTTAGTCATTGGTTTTGGGGAAATTTGAACTCTGTATGAAGCCTTGGACTCCAACATATGATCCCTCTTAGGACTCACTCTTTTCAACATCTATATGGGTAAAGATTATCTAACATTCCTTTATATTTCTAGGATTACTATTCCCTAAGTTATATTGGAAACACTCTAGAAATTTTTTGTCTTAGAAGTGAAATAATAGAGCATTGACATATCGCAAATATGTGGACATGGATTTTACTAAGGACTTTTTGGGAAAACAAAGCAAGTTATTTGTCAAAAAATATATAAAGACTCAAAATATGGTTATCGACTTGATGAGAACTATGACCTCAAAACGAGATTTGTAACTCTAAAATCCCTTACGTTTGGATCAAAAGTAGCAACATCAACATTTGAATGAAAAAATGGTGCTTCTAATAACGCTGCCTTTTGCAACCATACTCCTACGAACTTCATATTATCACCAACAAAGACATTAAAACCAACTGCTAAATAAAAGTTCTACACCAATAAAATCACTTTTTTTCTTTTTGAGGTCAAAATTACATATTTGAAAGGATAACAACAACTTGCATTGTTACATCAAAAACTTAAAATCAACCCTAGAATCAAACAGTGGCACTTCAAACAAATTTTCACATATTTTTCCATCATCAAAATTGCAACACTTTTGAGACCCACGTACTTGATAACCAATACTTTTACAACAAAATATTAAAATGAACCCATGAAATGGAAAATTACACCACCAATAACACCTCCCTCTGTTTTTTGAGCTTAAAATTACAACAAAATTTAAACCATAACATAGAAGCCTTAATTTTGTAAACAAAATCATAAAAAGAGAAAGGGGAAAAAGAACATAAAATACATTTCAAATATTAAAAGAATAAAAAGAGATATATATGAATGACATATTCCTTTGCTTCATTAAATTTCCTTTTTAAAATACAAAATAAATATCAAAACAATTATAATTTTAAAAGAAATATTAAATATTAATTATTTGATTAAAAAATGTCTAGGGGCAATTTAATTGGCAATCACCATGATATGAAGTATCATGTAAACTAATATATCCAAGATTCAAATCCCCTTAGAGTAGTCTATGAAGAGGGGGATTGTCAAAGGCCTCATAGCTATATTTGTAGTGGTCAACAATGTCACATGGTTTGGGTTCGAGTTCAGGTTCGACAATGATTAGATTCAGTTTGAGTTTGAGATTTTTGATGAGGTTCAGATGAGGTTGGCATTAGGTTTGTCTATATATATAATGAATTATAGGATAAAATAGTAAAATATCAACATCAGTAAAAATAAAAAATGTTATCATAGACATGGGAACTGTTAGGATAAATTACAAGCTTGAGTTGTGACATGAGGCTATGATTTTTGATCTATGGACTTGGTCAATGGTTATGAGGTTCGTTGAACCTCAAAAATTTTTCAAGGTTCACCAAAATTCAAACCTCAAGGTTAAAGTTCGACGAACCTTGTGACATAGGTGGTCGGAATCGACGTCATGTCACGTGAGTATGAACCTGACCCAATTGTTAATTTTTGAGATTAAAAAATTACTAAATAATTAAAAAATCAAAATACAAATTAAAAAAAAGACGACTGAACATAGCCTTTCCACCCTCGAACGCACCCATTTCATCCCACTCTACTAAATTTGAATCTAACATGAACTAAAGTTTATATCAATCAAATTCAACATTTTAATGCATCACAAACATATATTGACTTTTTTAACATGTTCCCACACACACAGAACATGGGTGACAATTCGATTCCAAACACCAAAACTCCAGAGGCCGGAGTTGGTAATGGGACTTTCTTTAATATTTCTTGTATCCTCCTACACTATGGGCAAATGAGTGACGCCTCCAAATGGTATGGGGAATGAATTTAAATAAATAAAACATATATATGATTTTATTTTTTGGCCATATTTTTTCCCAACAAGTACAATAATAATGATTATTATGAAACAAATATCTATTTAAAAATAATTGTTATATATATATTATAATGTTATAAAGAAATAATATTGTCTAATTAATAGACATTTAAGGTAAAGTTTGTTTGAAATTTAGTAAATATTGTTTAGAATTGTAAGTTTGATTTGTGTAATCTATGAAATTTGAGTACTCTAACGAATTTTTAAAGCTTTGAATCTATTTACATACTCTAAAATACATTTTGAATAATAAGAAATCATAATTTCACCTGAAATTACATTGCCATATTTTAATGGGAAAAAAAATGTTTATTAATTAAACTATATGCAAAACAATAACTATGAAGGAATAATTTTCATAAAAAAGTAAGGCGTTGGTGAAAGAAAGGGTAATGTCAACCATCACACACAATGATTTAAGGCTGAAAACATAAAAAAAAGGGTGTTACAAGTAGCACCACATTGTGATTTGAGTTGTAATTTTAAGGTTTGGATCATAGTGGCATTCGTTGTCAAGGTCACTATATTAAACATGTTACAATTTTAACCTTGAAATAAAAAAGTGGGTGTGATTAGAAGCACCATTTTTTTATTCATAGATCAATTTTGAGGTATTTATAGATCAATTTTGAGGTATTTTTTCACAATGGTACCAATTGTCAAGGCCACACTTTCAAACAACCTTGCAAAAAAACGAGTCGTTACTAGTAGCACTGCTTTTTGTCTTGGGGGTCGATTTAAGGTTTTTATTTTTTCAACGTTATAGATGATAGGGAAAAATTTTGGAATTTTATGTTTGATAAAAAATGGTTAAAATAGAGGTAAAAACATCCATCAAATCAACCTCTTAAAAACAAGAACTCTAGAGAGTTTGTGTTAAGTTGGTAACTATGTTTCAAAAGTTGGATTATGAACAAGTAACATTTAGATGCAAAGCATGATTTGAAATAGGGCACATCATTACTGATTATGTCAATCTCTTAAACACTAAGTGTTCAAGGAAATGTTATCGAAATACCACCTAGTGGTTGGAGTAATAGAGGCATACCATTTGATTAGCAAGGACTCTCGATTGATCACACTAACCCTAGTCTATCAAGTAATCACATAGGTATCTCCTTTGCTAATGGCTCTTGCTTATGAAGAAGAAAGATCTGAAGTGAACTCCATTTAAGGAAGAAGAAATTTTTTTCCTCCATCTACGACACTCTAGGTCCAAAATCTTAAAGAAAAAGATTAAGACAAACCTACTCTAATCACTCCTCAATATAAGATGAGTTAGGCTGACTAGTAGCAGAAGAATAAATAACATTGGAGGCTACAAAATCCCCATCCAAATACAATGAAGGAAGAGATGAAAGAGTTCACTTAAAAGAAACACGATCACATAGAAGCTACGACTCCACTATAATCTCAAAAGGAGGACTGGATAGAAGAAGGAAAGAAGAAAAAATGCAAGTCACCTCCACTAATGGTGACATACAAAAGTCATAATTGAAACCAAAATCTCTTTTAGCATTGTTTTGGTTTTTTATTTAGTGATTTTCTTAATTTGTTTGTGTATACCTATGTAAGCTAAGATGTGGTGGTTTTTACTACTAAATTGGAAGATGTAGAGTAGAAATATAAAATTAACCCAAACTAACAATGAAGTGATAGGTTACAACATCAATAGGAAATAAAGGAAATAAAATACCACAAAATATTATACCTTTATTGATGAGTGCAATTTTCACTTGCTTCTTTAAGGGGGAAACCTCTAATGAGTATAGATCTGATTACAATATACTTCAAAAGACATCATATTACATTTTTTATATTTCTTTATATAGTATTATCCACCTCTTAGGAACATTCTAGACAAGGAAATTTTTTTAGTAGGCGAAACCTTATAAAAATCCCCCTTACAATTATTTCTTTCACTACTACATGGGCCTTATTTACTATAGATGGTATCCATACATAACAAACTATCTACTTGCTTAGGGGGTTGGGTTTAAACCTTAACATGCCACCCACTATAAAGTGTCATTGTCATCAAGGATCGAGATGAGAGAAACACTAAAGGATCTCTTTAGTTCCTGTGGCATCCTTAGATGGTGTATCATTCCACTGTATCAAGATATTTTAGATAGTGCACTAGTAGAGATGGCTCTCTCTTTTCTCAAGGATGGCATCTAGTGGTAACCAAATGAAACATTTTTCATCTAGTTTTCAAATGTTAGTTTGAATACGAAAATTAGTTTTGACACTTGCCTTAATTAGTATATGCGAAAGATTGGACGAATTTTATAGTTTCATGGAATTCTAATTTGTAATTCATTAGCCCAATACATTTGAGGGCCTTATAGGTCCATAAAACTCAAGAGCAAGCTTGTGGTGGATATTTTATTTAAGGGAGGTCTTCTTATAAAGTTTCAAATGAAAGAAAACTTGATCCCCTACTTCAAAATGATGTTTGGAAGGAACAATGCTGATAAAACTGTGATTTCATCCTATTCGAGTCATGATCAAATTATCCTTGAGAGTGCAAAGAATGTTGGCCAAATATATGATAGTTTTGTCTGCCTCCTACATTGTAGATACTTTGTGTAAGAAAGAATGGGGTATTTTGGCCATAGACAACCTTAAAGGGGGTCATTTAAGTGGAACTATAATAACTTGTATTGTACCATCATTGTACTAAAGATAAATATTGAACCCATTAGGATTGTTTTCCTAAAGTAAATCACCTCAAATATGCTTCAGAGAAATTGTTTATAGCTTCAGTTTTACCATCAATGTAGGGGTGATAGGCATAAGATTTAATTGAGGGCTCTAGAGTCAGAAACAAATTCTTGCTAGAAATTGGTAGCGAAAGTCGGGCCATGGTACTTGTCAGGCCAGGTAATAACTCCTCAAAGCAAAATTGATTCGTATGCCTATTCCTTCAGGTTGGTATTCATTATATACATGAGGGAGACATTGTTCACTTCATCTCCCGAGGACTGTTCACATTACTTATTTATTTATTTACATTATGTTCACCCAATCCTGATGATTAGGTGTCAACATTCCCCCACTTAATCTGAGGGGATGTTGGTGAGTCCAAGCATCATTCTGAATTGTTCAAGTTTTTCTCGTCCAAGCGCTTTGGTGAAGATGTCTGCAATTTGCTCATTAGTGGAATAATGACAGAGATGGATTGTTTTGGCCTCAACATGATGTCAAATCAGATGATATTTAGTATTGATGTGCTTCGTTCAATCATGGAACTTTGGGTTCTTGGCCAACTTTATTGCAGAGGTATTGTCAATCATGAGTGGAGTTGATTGTACTTGTTTTATTTGCAAATCTTCAAGAATTTTCCTGAGCCACACAATTTCTTTTATTGCTTCAGCTGCTGCCACGTATTCTGCTTTTGTTGTGGAATATGCTGGAACTGATTGTTTGCGTGATCTCCAGGAGACAGCTCCTGATCCAAGACTCATAGCATATCCTGAAGTAGATACCCCGGTTTCTTTGTCTCCATCGAAGTTTCAATCAAAGTATCCAATCAAGCTAAAGTCGTCCACTTGTGTATACTTGATTCCAAAATCTTGAGTTCCCTTCAAGTACTTTAGAACTCTTTTTGCAGCAAACTAATGTCCCTCACAAGGCTTTTGCATAAACCTAGAGAGGATTCCATCAACAAACGAAATGTCTGGTCTACTAGTAGTTAGCTAGTTGAGACTTCCTATAAGCTGTCTATACTTTATTGCATCCTCAAATTCTTTTCCTTCAATAGATGTGAGCTTTAAGTTTTGTTCCATTGGAGTGGTAAGAGGATTGCATTTTGTCATGCCAAACCTGTTCAACAGATCTCCAATGTATTTCTTTTCAGAAAGAAATATGGACTTCGGATGTTGGGTTACTTCAATACCAAGATAGCAATGAACATAAACCAAATTAGTCATTTCAAAACTTTTCCCCAATTCCTTCTTTATGGATGCAATTTAGCTTGCATTGTTCCCTGTCATCAAAAGATAATCTACATATATCACAAGATATACAACTATTTTACCAACTTTCTTGACAAATAAAGTTGCAACATCAAGATCATAATGTTTGAAATTGAGTTTCAGAAGATGCTCGGTTAGTTTTTCATACCAGGCTCGGAGTGCTTGGTTGAGGCCATACAAGGAATTCACAAGTTTGCATACTTTATGTTCATGTCCTTTCACAGCAAATCCTTCAGGCTAGGACACAAAAGCATTCTATTTTAGATCTCCATTCAAGAAGCAGTTTTTACATCCATTTGATGGACTTTCCAACCGTTCTAGGCTGCTAGAGCAAAGAGTGTCTGGATGGTAGCCAATTTTGCTATGGGGGAAAAAGTCTCCTCATAATCAACCCCTTCCTTCTGTGCAAAACCTTTTGCCACAAGCCTAGCTTTGTGCTTGTGAAGTGAGCCATCAGCGTTATACTTGTTGGTGTAGACCCACTTCCAGCCAATTGGTTTGGTTCCTAATGGAGGCCAACCAACTTCCAAGTGTCGTTCTTTATGAGGGCATCATACTCCTTTTGCATCGCTTATTTCCATTCATCATGAGAAGCAACTTCTTTGAAGGAAGTTGGTTCAAAATCTGTAGACAAGTTCAATTCACAATCATAAGAAACATCCATATCAACAGGTGAATTAGAGTCATCCACATCACCTCCATTCTGCCGGTTTGAATTTCTAGTTCCTATCTTTCCAACTTCATCAGGATGAACACTTTCAAGTGTCTTTGTCAGCCACTTTGGGGGACCTTTTTCAGATGGTCGAGGCTGCTCCGCTGATTGAGTTTGGACTGAATCAAGATTGAGTCTCCCAATTCTATCAATCACATCACTTAAAGCATCATCCGTTGTTGGAGTTTCATGCAGGGGAGGGTGTTCTTCAGAAGAAGATTCCACATGTTGGTTTAGTGTAGGAATCCCCCCTTCAAGACGTGGACTCTGATTATAAAATTCTTGAAGTGATTTTTCTTTTGTGAATCTATCCAAGCGATCAAGTTGCCGCTCAACAACATTGTCATTTTTGGATGATTCAAGAAAAATTACATCTCTAGATACAACAAACTTTTTATTTACTTCATCATAGAGACGATATGCTTTAGAGGTGTTTGAGTACCCTAGGAAGATACAATTCTGACTTCTTGCACCAAGTTTGTTTCTATGTGCCTTTGGTATCAAGGCATAATAGGTGGAACTAAAGACCCTGAGATGATTTATTGAAGGAACTTGTCCATACCACATTTCATACGGAGTCTTGTTTCTAATAGCATTAGATGGACAACTATTCTTTATATATGCAGCACATAGAAAAGCATCAGCCCAAAACATTATCTTTACATTTTTGAAGAAAAGCATGGATCGTACCATATTTATTATTGTCCTATTCATTCTTTCAGCTACATCATTCTGTTGGGGATTATAAGGTACAATTGTTTGATGTTTGATCCCATGTTGGCGAAGATAGTTTTCAAATTCATTTGATGTGTATTCTTTTCCATTATCAATGCGAATAGACCCAATATGAGATTGTGCATCATTTTCAATCCATTTATGAAAATTCTTGAATGTTTGAAAAACATCAGATTTGTTCTTCAATAAATAAACCCAACACATTCTGGTGTAGTCATCAATAAATGTCATCATATATTTATTTCCATTTGCAGAAGGAACAGGCATTGGACCACATAAATATGAATGAATGAGTTCAAGTTTTCTATGTGCTCTTGAATGTGAATCATGAAAAGACTGTTTGCTATGCTTTCCTAGAATACAAGCATCACATTGCTTAAATTTCCTAGGAATTTTAGGCAAACTAGCAACACCATTTTTCTTCAACAAGCGGAGGCCATCATAGTTCAAATGTTCAAATCTAGCATGCCATAATAAACTTGATGAAAGTGTGCCTTCTTCATGATGAGAATTGTATGAGAAATGTTATGCATGAGCAGAGGTTCCTTACAGCTTGAGAAGCCTTTCTTCTTCTATTCCCCTCATGACAAGTGAGTGGTCAGATGCTTTTCTTACCTGAAGCTTGCCATCAAACATATGAATCGAGTGACCTTGCAGGCAGATGTGGACCAAGGACAACAAGTTTCTCTTAAGCTGTGGGAGATATAGAACATGATGCGGGAGAAAGTATGGAAGACCAGGCAGTTTAAGCTTGATTGTGCCAAGCCCTGATGGCTTGATTTTTTATTGGTCTGCAAAGTATATTGCTCCATTAACATTTTCAGTGAAATTTTCAAAAAAATCTTTTCTATGAGTCATGTGGCAGGTTGCTTCTGAATCAAGCAAAAAATCATTTTTCCAAGAAGCAAGTGAAGCATTAAATAAATCTTCATTTACTCCAATGTTACATTGTGCCACAACATAGTGAGCGGATTTAGGTGCTTTACCTTTGTCTGAATCATCAGTTTTACCTTTTTGTTGGTTTCTTTTCTGCTCAATTTTGTCCCATGGTAGTTTGCATGTAGTGGCATCATGTGATCCATTTCTTTTGTAGCGAATGCAGTGCAAATCTGCCTTTTCTCCTTGAGAGTGTTTGCCCCCCTGCCTCTGAAATATATTCCTCTTCCTCTTCGACCACCTATTCCCCTGAAGACTCTTGAGTAGGATGCTTTTCTTTATGAGAAAGGCACACAACCTCTTCAGAAGATTCATGGGCTGTTTTCTTTCCAAAAGCTTTCTCCATTTCATAAAACTTTTTCATAAGAGAGTCAAAGGTGATATCTTCAAGATTTCCATTTGCTTGCAATGACTCAAGATAATTGGAGTAAGTAGGATAAAATGCCTTGAAAAAAGTGATAAGAGGAATATCTAATTCAACTTTAGTGGATTTAATATCATGCATTATAGACTTTACTTCAAATGCAAGAGAAAGAGGATCATTATTTTGTAGTTCAAGAGTGAAGAGTTTAATCATGAGTTGAACAACTTCAAGTGTAGAATGTGAGTCATAGAGTTCTTTCAGCTTTTGTAAGGCTTCAAAGGCAGTTGAAAATGGCGAAATATGGCGACTCACCTCTTCATTTATAGATGCTGTAATTAATGCATAAGCTTTGCTGTTCTTGTTTTCCCAAATGATGAACTCTTTGTTTGAGGTAGGATGTTCTGGTTCATTGTCTCCATCTTCGACACACACTCCTTTCCACAACACATTGAAAATGAGGGTGTGTTTTATCATCCAGGACCACTCAAGATAGTTCTCCTTTCCAGTGAGAACTATTCCCACAATAGATATGATTGAATGCATACTGTAAAAAACACTTCTGCTGGAAAAAATTTGTGTATTGTAAAAATACTTCTGCTGATAGAAAGTACCTCTTCCAATATACAATAAAATTGTACTTCTGGTGGTAAATTTTCTTTTTCTTTTTTAAATTACAATTCAAAGAGGCATTGGTATGACAGTAGTATATTGAAATATAGTACTATAATGAAAACATTAGAGTATTCAAACTATATTGAAAGATAGTACTATTGTTCACATGGTCGCACATGGTCTCACGCATAGCCATTTAACATATTTTACATGGCTTACCAATGTAAAATATTCCAAGAACTACCACAAACTTCAAGCCAGCGTTAATACCACAAACTTCAGGTGCGAGCGTAGATTTTCATTGATTTAAAATAATACCACAAAGTTAACCAAGCCAACAGTGTGAAGCAAATCAAAGTCGTAGAGAGAAATATCGCAAATCAAATCGAAGATGTAGAGAGAAACAACACAATCTTTTTGATAGCAAAAGGCCTGGAAAATGATCCCAATGATGACTCCTTGTCTGATGCTGCACTATTAGCATCATATTATATTCCAAAAAATATTATCATCACTGTATGTTAAAAAAATCAAGACTTTTAGCTTCGATGTTTCAATACAAAAAAAACAAATGAAAAGTTCTGAACAACCTTACTCCACTTGCACATTAATCACATTCTTGACCTCCTCTTTTGTAATCTTGGGAACCGTTATCAATCAGGTTGTTCCCCACAAGCTATGAGAAAAGGGAATACGGCCGAGGTAACCACTAACCAATCTTTTGGATGCAGATTCTAGCCAATCTGCAGCTAGAGAGGGCTCTCTCTTTATATTTTAGCTTTGTTTTGTTATATGTTAGGCTAGTTATGAAGCACAAGTGTTTGTTTGATTTTTTGGATGGTGATATTTCAATAGAACAGGGGTGCAAAGTATGAGAAGTTCAGACCATTGGGTTAATGGAGTCAATGAAAATAAACTTCTGGGTATGGTTTCTTTGACAAAAGGAGGAACTACAAAGCAAGATAATTAATCATGGAACAACTTTCAAGCTGGAATTAGGTGAAATGGAGTCAGGGGATGAAAGGAAATTAAGGATCTTTCATCATGCTAACAGAGGGAAAGTGGGTAAATATTACCAAGGAGCAATTGAGAATTCCTTGATTATATTCTGGGTGTACAACTAGGGAGACAGGAGCAGTTAAGAATTCCTGCCTATGCTAGTCCTGAAGAAAATATAAAAAATGACAGGAATTGAACACAGAGTACAATTAAGTAAATTCTGGGCTATTCTTTCTTCCTGCAATTTAGAATATGATATATAAAACACAGAAATAGTAAAACAAGAGTTAAAAAGACTTACTGGTCCATGAGATAATTCAAGAATTCTGCAACATGGGCTTCTGCCATCAATTCCATAACCAGAGAGTTCATCAGCAAAGCATTCCAGCAATATTTTGTTCAAAAGAGTTCTCAAGTTTACAACTTAGTTCTAGAATGATATTCACCAACCCCTAATACTTAGATTGGGGAGGTATTTGTATAAAAGTTTTACAAAATATCTCAAAGGAGATAATAACTTGCAATAACTTCTTTCACCTACTCTATAGAAGGAGTAAAAGCTCTTGGGAATAGAAAGAAATGAATGCAGAAGTAAGAAATGTTGTGCTGGCCATTTTGTTGGTGAAATGCATTGATTGTTTGCCAAGCGCGATTTTTTACTTGCTATTTTCTTCACTTTATGGCATCTGTTATGTTCTGAAAAGATAAACAAAACTTTTGAAATCCACCTATAGAATTTCCAGCATACTCTGCCACCATTGTTCATCTGGTAACTGGTGTCTGCGCATTTTAATTAGAGTTTCATCTGCATCTGTGTACCTGAAAAAAGTGGGCTGGACTGTGAAAAGATGCCTCACTTCATGTTCAATAAAAAACAAATTCTCCAAATTGTCATATAGGCTCTGTCCAGATGGGAGTGCCTTCTCTCCTGCAGAACTTGATGATGCTGTGGCTTGGCTATCCACATATGTATTTAATCTGTGTACATAGGTTGCATGTGACATTAGTCTGTAGTCATCAGTTAACAAACTGGGCAGACCCTTTTCCTCCAAAACTCTAAATTTCTGTGTGAAAGCATTTATCTCCATTTGCATTTCCTGGCACTTCCTTTCCAGATTTTGTATGAAATTCCTCATGGTCATGACCCTTTTAATTATTAAAATAGTGCTTGTCCTGTCCCTGATATCCAGTTATGCCAGATATTGTTTGGTGTGGGTGTTCAAGAAATGAATCAGCATATTGGCCTGTTCGGGCATGTTTCCCAATGAATCCATGGCCTTTTGAATTTCTTCTTGAGCTGCCACTACCAAATCAATCTGCTCACGAATTATCTGTATTGATTTCCACATATCAATGATGGATTGGCCAACATTGGCCCAAAGAATGCTCCTAATTTCTAGCAGAGGTTTGTCTAGTAAGAGATCCTTTTCCAATGCCTTTACTTTATTCTCCAATGCTTTCACCTCCCTTGTTTTTTCTACCACTGTCATTTTAGATTTATCATAAATAATTTCCAACCTGGCCAATTGCTCTTTGGCATCCTTTAATTCAGATACTTGGAGTTTTAAATCCTCCATAGCCTTTATCAGTTACTTAGTAGTCATGGTAGTGCTACTGCCTGTTGTTGTTGTTGTTGAAGTGCTTGGTTCTGTTGATGCCGAGACAGTAGGAGGGACTGCTGTTGTGACTGTAGAAGGAGGAGTTGTAACTATTGGAGCTGTTTGTGATGGCTGAGAGGTCAACTCTCCCTGTTTTCCTTGTAGTGCTTCCTCCAATGCCTTCTCTGTTTCTACCAATATTTCATTCATTTTTATCAGAAGTTCCATTGCATGTTCCTGTGATTTTTTCTCAACAATCTCTATAGTTTTGGGATGCATGGTAATGGGTAGCTTGAGCTGCTTCCTCAGAGCTGCAATGTCTTCTTCTTTCTTCCTTATTAATGCTTGGAGGCCTTTGGGATCCTTGGGATCATGTCCCAGCTCTATAATAATCTCTTCTAAGGATTTAATTCTGTTATCCTTAGCCAAAGAGGAAGCCTTTTCCAATTCCAATTGGGCAGAGGTATTATTTAGAGAATTCTGCAATTTGTGGGCCATCAATGCCTTATTTGCCAATGTAGAGTATACCATTTCTCCGATTTGCTTATGTAATTCAATTTGGTCCATTGGTTGGATATCCTTAGCTAATACTTCTAGATTGGTCCTGATGTAATCAGCAGCTGACTGTGGCTGCAACATTTTGGGCTTGAAGTGACTCAGGATTATCTTTCCTTCTTGGATGTCATATGCTGACATCAACCTTTGTTGATTTGTGGGTGCCATATTCAGCAAGTGATTGTAAAGTTGAATCCTTATTGGCTCATTCTTTGCTTTTATTTCAGTGAATGTTCTCTTAAGGTTTGAACCTTGTCTACTTTTCTGCTTGGCAGAAGAGAATTCCACATTATGTTGTCTTCCAATCTCCTACCTGTGTGAACTGGCCGATGTTTCTGTGACTGGAGATGTATCCTGGCTGACTACTCTTTCTTCCCTTGGACTGTCTGTGATTTCCTGAATGAATTCGTCCTCTGAATGGGGGTTCAATCTCTGCCTTTTCTCCCCTGGTTTCTCTTCAGGACCACTGATCGGTGTGTCTTCTTGCCTGTCCCTTTTCTTGCCTCTCTCCTCATTTAGAGGAGTTTGTAGTATAGGGATTTCTGGGGCCTTTGTTTGTGCTGGGGGGACCTGCCCTTGGCCTTGTTCCTTTGATGTAGCTGGCTGGTTTGTCATTATATTTTGCTTTGAACCTATTACCTCCTTGCCCTTGGCTGACCCTGTGCTGGCTTTTTGTGTGGGTTGCTGAGAAATCCCTGCGAAAGATGTATCACCTCTTGTGTGCCAGGGCAGCTTGAAGGATACCTGTCCAAAAGAGTCCAGGTCAAGCGTTATTTCAAGCTCTTTCATGGCTTTTTCCAATTTTTCTTCTTCAGTAATCTCTTCAACTAATGTGCCTTCTACCCATTCTTGTTGGTTAGCATATTGTTGAATTTTAGGGATTTTGTGGTGAACATATGCTGTAAGCTTGTTTTTCACTTTCCTATAACTTATGAAATGTTCAGGGTCATATGGTGCCCAATAAAAGCTTTGTTTCAGCATAAGTTGCTCCCTTAAAATCTTATCATCTTCTTCCCAGGCTTCCCTTTTATTGAAGATAAAAGGTCCCAATTGATTTCTTACTTTGAGTTGTGCTTTTTTCCTAGCACCATAGAAATGAGTCAAATCTGAACTAATAAATTGCCTGAATTATTCCAGGGAAAACAGTCTCATAGGGACATACTTTGGCAGCTTGTAGGGGCATAATTCATAGCCATAAAGCCTGATCACTGTGTGATTTTGGTAAAAGTACTAGTCACCTATACTGTAGTCTTTTGAGAGATGTAAAATTTTCTGCATTTCAGCAGAGAGCCTGGCAGGAGGAGCTGTAATCAATAAAGAAGTGTCTAGATATATGAACAGGTCAATGAACTCACAATATGTGTAGGGGGAGTTATGGACTTCATGGAATACTGAGGTCCAGAATATCACAAACCTCTTTTCTCCTTTGAGGTCCAACTTTCTAAGAGGAATTTGAAAACTATCAGGTTGATTGTACAACAGCAAATGATATATGTATGATGTGTATTTGAACACTCTTTCTCTGTCCAGGCTCATGAATTTCTCATGGATCTTATTAGCTATGAAGGTGGCATAATCATATCGGACAGCAGGGGGCTATCGTGGAGTAAACATGGACATCAAAACTAAGACAATCTCATTAATATATTCACTGGTTTTAAATCCCAAGATATAAGAAATCATGTCAGTAATGAATGTTCTAGCTTCATTGAACCAGACCTCATTAAAAGGAGGTGGTTTCCTGGGCTGGCGATCTGGTTTCATGAATAATTGAGCTATTCTGGTTATCTCTGAACTGGGCAGTTTGGCGCCTTGGTCAAGAAAGAATTCCATGGTGAGAGGAGCCAGAGGCTGAGTTGGCTTAATGTTCAACATCTCATTTATGTATTGAGGAGTAATATAAAAGAGGACAGTCCCAGATGGAGCCATAACTGCTCTTTGTGTGGGGTCATAATTGGCACAACATAAATGGATGATATCAAGGAGCACATTTACTGAAGGGAGGTAGTAGATGGGCATGTTGGACTCCAAAATTCCAAAGACATCAGTATTGCTTCGGTAGCTATTCCTAATTTCACAAAAAGCTTGAACGTGAGACTTGTCACCCATCATATCCTTAATTTGGAAATCCCTATCAGCAAGGGGCATCCATTCCAATTCTCTATGTGGTGCATTCAAGGGTGCAACATTCAGGACCACTGGAGCCTCCATTATATAGTCTTTTGTGACCTTTCAATCTAAAATTTGGGCTTTATGTAACCACAATAGGTAAAATGACAGTTTGGGTCTCTTCTGCGGAAATTGCAGGCCAAAATGAGCTTGAATTTAGCTTAATGGGTAAATTTGCAGTGGGAGATGGGATTTGTTGGAAAAAATGGATAAAAAGAGTGGCTATGATGCAGAGGTTTGAAGGTAGCACCGTGATTTTAATTCGAATTTCGGTTCTCAGGGCAATTTTACAAAGAAAGCTAGAAAAGTAGGGTTTATGAGCAGGCTTCGGGTAAATACGTGTTTTATGGATTCCCTGTGAAAAATGCAGGTGGTAGACCAAGTTGAGGGGCCGTGCTGTGGAGTAAATTTGTTTGGGTGGCGGACTATGCAGTGGAAATGCCGTTTTGAACATTAAAAACCATGCAAAATTTGCACAGGATAAACAAACAGAAACAAACAGAAATGAACAAGCAACGGCATTTTACGCATTTTTTAACACAAATTTGATTTTGGCGCGCTTTGGTCGGGTGATGTCAGCATGACGTAAACTTTGTTCATAACGGGGGTAGGGAAGTTGACTTGGCGATGACTTGGCAGACACAGCGGATGATACAGTGATGAGTTGGGAGCCGGTGTGGGCAACGACATCAATAGTGGGAAGCGGGGCGGTATATGGTATTATCGCACCGCTTTTGCATAACGGCGGTTTCAGGCGGAGCGGGCGCGAAAAAACGAGGTGGCGACACGTGTTTTTTGTATGACGGTGAAACCGCCAATTTCCGAAGGCTATCATTCGGTCATCAGAGGGGTTCCGATATCGACGTGGATCGTTCGATGGGAAAGCCCAGATCGGACGGTTGACGAATGGGTGGAGTTGGCGGAGGTGTATGGTGTGGTGTCCCACCATAATATTTAACGGTTTGTAATGTTTTTGCGGGGTTTTTACAATGTAATTCAACTTTAGGTTTGGGCAGGTATGGCTATTTATTCAATCAGATGTTAAATAAAACCCAATGTTATATGCGCACACGGGGGGAAGGGTTGTTCACAAGGTTTTGGGTAAAGATTGGACCCCCTATAACGTTAACATATGGCTTTATTTAAGCCCATGGTGGAGTATTAAAACTTTGGGGTTTTGTGTAATAATAGGAGCAGGGAAAACTTTACATAGGAGTTATGATGTTAATATGAGAAATGTTTTCAAACAAAGCACTAAGTAAAAGGTGAAACTTAGGCTTAGGGAATAAAGGGATCCAAGTCACGAACTTGGAGAACTTAGCAAAAATAGAAGAAAAACATTTTTACACAAGAAATGTGGCTTCCTTTGCCTAAGTAAACACAAATTTTTACTTAGTATTCTCATAAAATGAAGTGAATTAGCACCACTGAGCAGATCTCAATGTCTTGGAGGGGAAATTAGTAAATGTTCTTGAAGAAATGAGAGGGGAAATTAGTGATGCTTCAACTGTTTTGCAGCCACCTTGCTATGGCACTTGTGATATCCATGAGACAGATCATATTCAAAAAGACAAAACTGATCACAAACTTGCTTCAGCAACACCAAACTACCTACCTAGCTTAATACACCTAACATTTTTTCTTCCTTTTGATTGGGTGCATTTGAATTAGCAAACCCTTTCTCTCTTGTTTTCTTTTAACTGTCCTCCTATCTAAGTCTGCCCTTATCTCTTCCAGGGGCTCAGATTTAACTATTGAGCACCCTTGTTTCTCTACCTAACTACTGATTTGCCAAGCTTGAACTGTTTGGACAACATTCACTGTCTATTTCTAAAACAAGAAATTTAAACATGGACTAACCAAGGTTAAGTTGTTTGGCCACCCATCAAGTGTGACAGAAGTCACTGATTGCACAATTTGAACTTCTTTGCAAAAAATAGGATAGTAGTGGCATTTTGACTAGCACACTTTCCTGGTCTTTTCTTTGGGGTTCATTTTTTTTGTTTTTTGACCAATTCATTCTTTTTGCCCTTTGATTTTTCTTTTAGGGCATACACTCTTTTCATTTTTAAAAGTTTTGATTTTTTGAAAATATGGAACCTTTGCAGCATGGAAAGGATGATCATATTTGGCATTTCAACAGTCAATCATGAAATATGACACCTATTGGTATAGGAACCTAACAGTGGCTCCACTTGGGGATGGCTTTTCCAGGTGAAAAGCCAAGAACAGCAGGTCAGATAGCCTTATATTCAACTCTTGCTGCAATCTGAAATTTCCTTTTGCTGTAGACAAACAAAACTGTATCTCTGCAACATATATACATTTCTTATGAGCTGATTTGACCAATTACAACTCTGTCTCTGATAGTTTGTCTGAGTGTTTTCCATCAGATTTTTAGCTCCCAAGTCTTCTTCTTTAATTTCTCTGATAAACTCAAAATATAATACAAAAAGGTGGCACAATTCCTTGATTTTTTCTCAAAATTTGCTGCATCTTATTCCCTATCTCATTACTGTAATAAATTGCCAAAAATAGACACTGTTATGTACAAATCACAGTGTTGTCATCTCAACGAAGTGGATCAAAATAATGCTTGAGCATTCGACCATTGACTGGCCCATCCTTTGCTTCTGTACCATCCAGGCTTCTCAAAAAGTAGGTGTTGTTTCCTTGTACAGCCTAAATAGCAAAAGGTCCTTTCCATAGGAAGTCAAACTTCCCATGTTTTCCTTTATCTTCCCTTCTGGAATCCCATTTCAGCACTTTGTCACCTATGAAAAAATCCTCTACCTTTGTTCTCTTGTCAAATATCTTCTTATTTTTCTCTTGTAGGATCTGAGATCTTTGATACACTTCTTCTCTAGTCTGTTGTAAGTGAATTGTTTGATTGATTATCCTTTGAATATCATTTGGTTCTTCCTGTATTTCTTGCAGTAATTTTATCACAAGGATTCCCAAGGATGAAGGTAATACAACCTCCATGCCATAAACCAACTCATAGAGGCTTGTTCCAATGGATCTCTTTGTAGTCAACCTGTCTTCCCAAAGTGCATTAAAAAGCTTTTTGTGACAATTCTTCTTGTTTTCCTCCAATATTTTCTTTATGATGTTGATCAGGCTTTTATTGGATGATTCAACTAAATCATTACCTTGAGGGTAATAGGTTGTGGAATGGACTAAGATAATGTGGTATTTGTAGCAAAAATTGATCATTCTTTTGGATTTAAATGCAGCAGCATTGTGAGTTATAATCTTGTCTGGACAGCCAAATCTAGATAGGATATTGGTTTCTAGGAATAGCATGATGATTGAGTCATTGGCTTGATTACAAGGGATGGCCTCTATCCACTTGGTGAAGTAGTCTATGGATGTCAAAATCCACATATGTTGGCCAGAAGAGGGAGGGTGAATCTCCCCAATGAAATCTAAACCCCATTGTTGAAATGGTCTTTCGGTGGAAATTGGTTTTAGGGGTAGAGGCAACACTTTTTTCTTGCCTTCAAAGATTTGACATTTATGGCAAGAAAATACAAATTTATTTACATCAACAAACAGGGAGGGCCAATAAAAACCAGCTCTTAAGATTTTATCAGTTGTTGACTTCCAATACAAATGTCCACCACAATCCCCTGCATGAAATTCTTTAAGCACTTCATCAGTTTCATCCTTTTTTAAGCAATTCAACAAAATGCCTTCATGATTTTTCCAAAATAAAATGTTGTCTACAATATAGAACTTTGAAGCTTTCATTTTCAAGAATCTCTTTTAAGTCCTGGATAACCCTGGAGGAGCCCGTAGGTTTAACAATACATAAATTATATCAGCATACCAAGGTGATTGTAAGAAGGCTGGATTGATCTGTGGAGTCGCCATCTCCTGTTCGTTATCCAGTTCATTGATGTCAAGGGCTTGAAAGTTGGTTTTAGTCATGAACTTAGCTAATCCTTGTCCTTTTATCAGCTTTGTTGGTTTAATTTCAATGTCATATTCCAAAATGTTAGCTATCCATTTGCCTCGTTTGCCTTCAATTCCTTCTTGAGTTAGAATGTCTTTGACCACGACATTTGGCACATAAGTTATTACATGAGAGTACAAGATATAAATTCTGAAATCCTTGATATCTTTTACAAGGGCATAAGCTTGTTTTTCCATGATTTGATATTTGAGTGGTGCATCTCTAAGTGCTTTGCTGAAGAAAGCAATGGGCTTCTCACATCCTTGAACATCCTTTTGCAATAGGACAACAACAATAGTATGCACAGATGCAAAGGAAAAGATTATGAAGTCTCTATCAAATTTTGGGTTTGTGAGGACTGGTGTTTTGGTTAAAGCTATTTTGATTTCCTCAAAGGCTTGTTTAGCTTCTACTGTCCATTTTACTTTGGAATCTTTCTTCAGCATGTTATTCAACAATCTTATCAGTTCAGCCAAGTTAGGTATGAATCTTCTTAGAAAATTGATTTTTCCTAGAAAAGCTTGTAGTTCTTTGATATTTCTTGGGTGAGGAACTTGGAGAATGGCTTGTATTATGTCCGGGTCAATTCTAATACCATCTTTTGAGATTATGTGACCTAACAATTTGCCCTCTTCTAGGCCAAATAATGACTTCTTTGGGTTCAATGATATGCCATATTTTCTTCAAATTAGGAACACTTGTCTTAAATGCTCTAAATGTTATTTGTCTAATTTGGAAAAAGCAGTGAGATCATCAAGATATATGACTAGAAAATCATGGATTTCTTTTACAAAGGCTATGTCCATTGCTCGTTGAAATTTGGCCCCTGCATTTTTAAGTCCAAAAGGCATTTTTACATACTTGAAAGTTCCCAAAGGTGTTGTAAAAGCAGTTTTATCTTGATCATCCAGGTGAATTAAGATCTGATTAAATCCTGAGAATCCATCTAACAGTGAAATTCTAGAAGCTGCCACTACCCTTTGTAAAATGTGGTCCATCTTGGGTAAGGGATAGTGATCCTTAAGAGAAAATTTATTCAGATTTCTTAAGTCAACACACAGTCTTATCTCTCCCGTTTTCTTCCTAGTGGGTACTAGATTTGAAATCCATTCTGAAAATATAATAGGCGCAATTATTTCAGCTTCATACATTCTTTTGACCTCTTTTTCAATGAGAGGAAGAAGAATAGGATTGACTCTTCTCAGCTTTTGTTTAAAAGGTTTCTGATTTTATTTCAACGGTATAGTATGCTGGATTATAGAAGTATCATAAGACTTGAGGTCCTCATAGCTCCACGCAAATATATCTTGAAATTCTTTAAACAGTTCAATGTATTTCAGTTTTTGGTCGGGAGGCAAGTCTTTGGACAATTTTATCATTTTAGTGTCCTCTGCAGTTCCTATATTACAGTCCTCAATTTCCGCGTCTAATGGCTGCATTTTTGGCTTTCTTGGAATATCATTTGAGTCAAATATATCTTCCAGACGAGTCAAGCCTGTAGGTAAAAAATTATCCTTGAAATCAATTACTTCAAACTCTCCCTCAACAATTTCATCAAAGTCCATTTGCTTCAGCTCTTGTAAATTTTTGCTGGTAAAAATTGTTGGGTGTAAAATCTGATCTGTTGTTTCAACTGATATATGTTTTTCAATTTTGTCTATTTGCTGTTCTTCACAAATGGTGCTTGTGTCTATGTTTGTACTTGAAAATTCCTCTTTCAAAGTCAGGAAATTGTTGATTTGTGTATCATTGTCAAATACCTACCAATTTTTAACATTGTCTGGAACAACAGGTCTGTGTTTAATTTCAACATTATAGTGGTGGTTAGGCTCAAATGGCAACTTACAAGTGATAGAAAATGTTGCCAAACTGTGAGCATGTAAATAATGATTCCTTGGAATTTTGGTGAGCCGTGACTCTAGAAATGTATTGAGTATTTCTATTGCTGCCCCTCTATAAGCTCTTAACCTGAGATCATTTGTAACAAAGTTTCCTTTCATCTGTTGAATAATCAGATCAAAGTCTCCCAAAATTGAAATCCTAGCTGCCCCTAAACTTTTAGTCAATTTGAGACCTAGCAGAAGGGCTTCATATTCAACCATATTATTTGTACAACTAAAATTCAGCCTATATGCATGTCCTTCAGTATGATCATTTTTCATATTATGTACCCAAATGCCTACCCCTTCTCCTATTTTATTCACTAACCCATCAAATTCTAAGCACCATAGGATTTCTTGATTACAACTAGTATCAGGAGTTTTGGAAACTGTCTTAGTGGGCAGATTTGGATTTTGTAACTCATATGGTTTTCCTTGTGTGTTTGTTGCATCAACCACTTCAACAATTTTTTTATCTTGAGGAGTGGATTCTTCATTAATGCTTGTTCCTTGTGCTGGTTCTAAAAGCTTGTGATCAGTTTTGGGACACATTTCAGCATTGTATAAGATGAAATAATCCATATCAGAATGCATGGAATAAATGGGGAAATTTTGGGGTTTGTCTTGACTGCTGACCACATATTTCATCAAAGTTTCCTGGTACAACCTCTTTGGCTGGCCAAAGACTGAAATGGTGGCATAGGAAATGTCTAGCTACAAAGATCCTTGGAGTTTCGCACCCCAAGATCTGGATAAAAGCATTCCATATTTTGGTGGTATATCAGCTACCACTACATCCATCAAAATTGTCTTAGCAGGGTATTGTACTAGAGATACACACAAATCTTTGATTAGGCCTAGGCACATGACCTAGCTAGAATCAAATGAAAACAAGTCTTTATATGGCCTTGTGATATCTAGGTCCAATCTTTCCATCACCGACTTAGGCATTAGATTATGGGAAGCTCTCGAATCAAACATTGCATTGTGAAGTAATTTGTCATGAATGTTTAGCCTCACATAGAATGGAGGAACTCCTCCATCTACTGATTTACCATTTACTTCAGGGCCAAAAATCAATTCTGGTTGGTCATCTAAGACATTCACTGCGTCTCTGTTTTCGGAAATTTGAAGTGACCTGCTAATTTGTTCTCTATAAACCTCATGTTTAGCCAATTCGGACAGTGGAATGGCTATTTTTAACTTGCCTATTTTTGTTTCTAGGTTGAAAGGTTTTTCCACTTGAATTTTTGCATTCTGAGCAGCAAGGTTTTCCTTTTCTGCTGTGTTTTCAGTGGTTTTTTCTCTATCAGAAGTGTTGTTATGAACTGCATCCGCTTTTAGGAGATTTATTTGCATTTTCTTTTGGAGGAAAGGAGGTAGATGGCTGATTGTTTGATGGCTGTAAATCTGATATGTCCTCAACCATGGGCTCTTTTAGGTTGAGGTCTGTTTTAGCAGGGAGTTCTGTAGGAGAAGTTTTATCCTTTGCTTTTTTAGGCTGCTTGGTATCTTTCAGCTTGTTGGGTTCAGGAACATCTATCGTTCTACTTCTTAATTTGTATTGTTTATGAACCTCGTAGACAGCTACATCATACCCCTATTTGAAATCAAATGATTCTCTGGATTTGGTTTGAAATTGGTTGAAAGTGTGAGCCTCTTGGTCATCTTGGGTTAAAAAAATTTGCTGTTCACTGTTTAGACCCATTAGGTTGATTTAAGTATCGTCTGTTGGCTCACTAGAGGTTGAAGCTTCGGCATAGTTTTCTTGGAATGGAGGTCTAATGTTCTAGTCGGGACCAGCCTTCCCAGTATTAAGATTTTGATTTTTCCTAAAGTTTGGATTTCTTATGGTGTTACTTGGTTGACCTTCCCAAGAAGTTTTCCTTTCAATAGTTTCTACTCTGTCACCCAATCTATCCATTCCTTTGATGATTGCATCTAGTTTTTCCTCAAATGTAGAAGGCTCTTCTTTGAAGGGAGTCCTTCTTTTAGCGCTAGTTCGTGCTCTGTTAGAGATCAGATTGGCCTCAACACTAACAGCTATGCCCTGCATGTCTTCTAAGCTTGGAGGAGCTCTTTCCCTTAGCTGATATTCCATGTCAGAATCAAATCCATCAGGGAATTTTATCAAGGCTAAGTCAGGTGGAGGTCTGATCCGGGTTTAAACAGGAACGCAACAAATTACAGAGATAACCATATACACAAAGATGCAGCGGAAATAATACTTCATTTCATTAATGGAAAATACTGAAATATGCTTACAAACAGAAATGGAAATAAACTAGCTAGGGCGATGGTAGCTTATCTCTGAGAAGAGATGTGATGGCTACATGCCTCTGAACTGTATTACAATGAGGCTCGAAGGCCTATTTATTGTTGAGAAACAATGGAAAAACCCTTAACATTCCAAAACCTAACCCTAGGAGATGAAACGCCAAACCGTGGGCCCCGTTTGGGGGTAAGTTGGTACATCAACTTCCCGGGGTCATAACTTTGGCATATGATCTCCGTTTGACGCGTACAATAGCTCATTAGAAAGATCTATCCGAGCACTATCATTGTTGGAACGACCCCAAAAAACGTCGTTTAGGGCCTCAAAACGGCTCCGAAAGTTCAGGACCCGAAAAACTACTAAAAATAGTAAGTTGTGCTACAATTAAGGAAACTGAAAATGCTGAGAAAGACAATGGTGGGGGTCCAGGTGGACTTGGCAGGTGGCCACCAATATCCACCTGGATCATTCCTCCCCCCTTAGGAAGCAATGGTCCCCATTGCGTTGAGCTCCTCCATGAGATGAGGAAACTTCTGCTGAACTTGTTCCCTGGTGAGCCACTTGCCCTGCTGAAGGAGTTGGCCCGCTTTGACAACTCGATACAGTTGGATATTCTGTTGGCGAGTGTTCTTGATATGTGTGTCCATGATCCGATCAGTTGCAGCTTGTTCCATGCAATCTAGATTTAATTCTGTGGGTTTGAGCTGTTCTGCAATGTCGGATGTGTCTAGCAATGGTGGAAAGTATGGCCGAAGGCGGTCCACATTGAATACTGGGTGCAGGCCAAGGAATGGGGGAATGCTGAGCTCAAATGCATTGTCTCCCATAGCCTTAGTAATGGTGTAAGGACCATATCAGAGTGGTCTCAATTTCCGATAGGCTCTAGTAAGACGTTCCTTTTGCAAATGCAACCAGACTTTGTCGCCCACCTGAAACTTGTGTGGCACCCGATGTTGATCATGTCGCTGCTTGTACTTGGCATTTGATTTCTCAAGAATGTCATGGACCTGCTGGCGAATATGTTGGATGCGCTCAATGAAGCTGGTGGCCTTATCTGTTTCGGACTGGACATGAGCTGAATTCATGTGAGTAGCTGCAAGTGGCATGGCCACATCAATGGGGCATAGTGGCTGGAATCCCAAACCCACCTGAAAAGGGCTATGGCCAGTGGAGCTGTGAAGAGCTCGATTGTAGCTGTGCTGAACGTAGGGGAGGCTCTCGTCCCATGTGCGTGGATGCTTTGAGTTATACATGCGCAGAATGTGCACAATCATCCTATTGACAACCTCTGTCTGGCCATCAGTTTGAGGATGGAAGGCTGTGGACTTCGTGAGTTTGGTGTCCAGCATTGACCAGAGACTGGACCAAAAGGTGCTGAGAAACCGACTGTCCCGATCTGAGATGATAGACTGTGGGATCCCAAAGTGCACCCACACTCGTTCAAAGAAGAGTTTAGCAGTGGCTTCTGCTGTGATATTCTTCTTGCAGGCCATCATAATGGCCATCTTTGAGAACCTGTCGACGACCACAAAAACACAGTCATTTCCATGCTTAGTGGAAGGAAGGCCTGACATGTAATCCATGGAGATGGATTCCCAAGGTCGACTAGGGGTAGGCAACGGGGTATAGAGGCCTTGCTTCTTAATGGTCGGTTTGGCAATGGCACAGGCAGTACATGATCGGATGTACTTCCCAACATCCTGTCGAAGATTCGGCCAATAGAAATAGTTTTGCAGTACTGCCACTGTTTTCTCGACCCCGAAATGCCCAGCAGCCCGACTATAGTGTGCTTCCCAAATCATCTTGGCACGCTCGCTTGAAGGAACACAAAGGTGACCGAGGTGGCATAATAGGGCATCCTGGAGGTGAAAATCTGCAACCTGCCGACCCTCCAAGAGTGTCTGGTATGTGTGGCCGAATTCTGGGTCGCTTTTGTAGAGAAGTGGCCAATCAGAAGTCTCGTGCCCGCAAGAGTTGAGCACGGTGGTTAGCGCCATGATCGGTGGTCGACTGAGGCAATCTGCAACATTATTGGTGCTGCCCTTTTTATACTTGATATTCAAGTGAAACTGTTGCAGGTATGTAGACCACTTTTGATGGCGATCATTCTGCAATTTCCCTTGGGTCTGTATGAACTGCAGAGGTCGGTGGTCTGTGTGGATGACCGATTCCTTCCCCAAAATGTAATGCTTCCATTGTCGGCAGGCCTGTACAATGGAATACATCTCTTTATCATAAGTGGGGTACTTCCGGACTGTGTCTGAAAGTGTTTCACTGTGATATGCCACTGGATGTCCATGTTGAGTAAGGACTGCCCCAATAGCATAGTCAGAGGCATCTGTCTCGACCTCAAATGGTTGTTGTAAATCTGGTAACGCGAGCAGTGGTGCCATGCAGAGGCGATCCTTCAACTCCCTGAATGCCTTCTGTTGAGATTCAGACCAAAAGAATTTTTCTTTCGCCCCGCCCTTGGTGACTTGACGCAAGGGCCAAGAAATATGAGAAAATCCCAACACAAACCTGCGGTAGAAATTGGCAAGACCTAGAAAGCTGCAGAGCTCTGTTAGAGTGGGTTGAGAGGGCCAATCCCGAATGACTTGGACCTTGGCTGGATCGACATGCACCCCCTGTTCATCAATGATGTATCCCAGATACTGAACCTCGGTCATGCCAAAAGTGCATTTCTCCAAATTGGCACATAGCTTGTGTTGCCGCAGTGTTTGGAGAACCTCTCGGATGTGGTGGAGGTGCTCTTCCCAACTCTGGCTGAAGATCAGAATGTCATCCAAGTATACTACTACAAAGGAGTTGGTGAATGGCCGCAAGATGTCATCCATTAGCCTCATAAAGGTTGCAGGAGCATTCGTCAATCCGAAAGGCATGACCAACCATTCGAAGAGGCCCTCCTTGGATTTGAAGGCAGTCTTCCACACATCTGAGGGTTCAATTGGTACCAGGTGATATCCTGACTTCAGATCGATCTTGCTGAAATATTTCGCCCCCTTTAGTTGGTCTAGGAGGTCATCAATCCGCGGGATCGGGTACCTATTACGAACAGTGACCTTGTTCAGCGCCCGATAGTCAATACAGAGTCTCCACGTCCCATCCTTCTTCTGTACCAACACTATCGGGCTCCCACAAGGAGAAGAACTCGGACGGATGTGACCTTTCTGCAGGAGCTCCTGAATCTGCCTCTTGATTTCATTGTTCTCCAGAACGGAGCGCCGATAAATTGGTCCATTGGGTAGCGGCGCACCTGGGGTCAGATCGATGGAGTGCTTGACTTGACAGTGCAGAGGAACCCCTGCCGGGGAGGTGAAGATTTCTTCGTACTCCTCCACAATCTTGTCCATCTGTAGCTGCCGTGCAGAGGGACCCCGTTTGGAGGCCGCGGCCACTGTCTTCTTCTTCCCTTGAGGGCGTATCATCAGGAAAACAAATTTCCTGGTTTTGGAAATGATCTTACTGCATTGTTTTGCAGTAATCAAAGAGATGGCGGCAGGTGGTGCTACCTCTGGTATCCTGAACAACTTATTTCCCAATGTAAAAATAACAGCACGGGGCCTTGATTCATACACAGCATGTCGCTTCCACAAGTATGGTTGTCCTAGTAATACATCACAAACTTCAAGGGGAGCAATGTCACACAATACCTCATCCGTGAAGGGCTTGATGTTGTATGGAAGGCGACACTGCTGGCTCACGCGAAGATCTCGCCCTTGGTGAAGCCACCCAATGGTGTATGGTTGTGTTGTGGTCGGTAAGCCCAACCGCTTCACGACCTCTGCCGAAATGAGGTTCTTTTGACTCCCGCTATCAACAATGAACTGTATCGGGGAGCCCTTTACCCACATCTGGGAGTGGAAGAGACGCTCCTCCTCCTCTGGATCTTCGGGTTCATTTTTCTGGATCTTTGCGGTAGCAATAGTGGCGCTGGGATCCGCATCAATGATCTGCTTCCCTTTTTCATACCCCTTATCGGGTTCTGACTCAGAGTCGGAACATGCATCTGATTCTGAAACCTTTAGCTCAGCCACCAGTGACTGCTTGGCCCGACACTCACTTGTGTTGTGAGTGGAGCTCTTATGGAACTCGCACCATTTTCCAGTGTCCTTTCTCGGCTTCGCGGCGTTGCTCTTTGCTTGCAGCTTCGGCTGGTTGTCTTGGGCTGTCCCGCCTTGGCTTTGTCCTTTGTTCTGTGGTTTAGGGGCACCTTTCCCCTGCTTTGGATTCGCAGATCCAAAGTCTCGCTTCTTTTGTTTAAACTTCTGCTCGACCTTGACGGCATACCGGTATGCTGCGCCAAGCGAGGGGATGTTTAGGAACTGTATTTCTTCCTGGATGTACTTGTGCAGGCAGCCACGGTATTTGAGTATCAAATGTTGCTCCGAATCCTTGATACCCAACTTTGTGCGAAGGGTATGGAAAAGATTGGTGAACTCCGGCACGTCTTGGTCCCTTCCCTGCCGCAGCGTGGTCCACTTTATGTATTCATCCTCATAGCTTCCGACAGGGTAGTACTGCTCCTTGATGGCATCCCGGAACGAATCCCAGGTGGGTGCGGCTGAAAATAGTGAGCCAGTACTTTCATCCTTCTGCTCGCAGTAGGTTTCCCACCAGTCCTTGACGTGGGGGGCTGCTTTGAGAAGAGCAAAAACAATCTTTTCCCGACTCGAAAATTCATGAACAGAAAAATAACCCTCTAGCAGATTTAACCATTTATCTACGGCATCGGCGTCTATCTGACCCTCGAATATGGGGATTTCAAAATTAACTTGTACCTTAAAGGGTGTGGCATTTCCAGAGGAGCTGCTGGAAGCCGATGCGCCGCTTCTGGGTAGCCGCTGAAGGATCTGCGCAAAGCTGTCCATCATCGCGTTCCGTTGTCGCTCGAGCGCTTCTTCGAGCAAGATTTTGATGGGATCTCCTGCCCCCTCGTCTTTCTTCTCGTCGCCATGGGAGGCTGTCGGGATTTGCGAGGCTGGTCTTGCAAAGGTTCAACCAGTTCAAGCCCTAACTCCTTATATCCCGACCTTGTTGGGGACATGCAAAGAAAAACAGAGAAAAAGCAGACCGCTCTGATACCACTGATCCGGGTTTAAACAGGAACGCAACAAATTACAGAGATAACCATATACACAAAGATGCAGCGGAAATAATACTTCATTTCATTAATGGAAAATACTGAAATATGCTTACAAACAGAAATGGAAATAAACTAGCTAGGGCGATGGTAGCTTATCTCTGAGAAGAGATGTGATGGCTACATGCCTCTGAACTGTATTACAATGAGGCTCGAAGGCCTATTTATTGTTGAGAAACAATGGAAAAACCCTTAACATTCCAAAACCTAACCCTAGGAGATGAAACGCCAAACTGTGGGCCCCGTTTGGGGGTAAGTTGGTACATCAACTTCCCGGGGTCGTAACTTTGGCATATGATCTCCGTTTGACGCGTACAATAGCTCATTAGAAAGATCTATCCGAGCACTATCATTGTTGGAACGGGCAACACCAGTCCATTCCATGGACTCGTGTTGCCCCCGGATTCCCCAAAAAACGTCGTTTAGGGCCTCAAAACGGCTCTGGAAGTTCAGGACCCGAAAAACTACTAAAAATAGTAAGTTGTGCTACAATTAAGGAAACTGAAAATGCTGAGAAAGACAATGGTGGGGGTCCAGGTGGACTTGGCAGGTGGCCACCAATATCCACCTGGATCAAGGTCTAAGGTTTTGAGGAATAGCATTGTACACATTATTGAATCTGGCACAGTAGTCTTGGACAGTTTCTTGTGGGCCCCTTTTCAAACTTTCATATTCCGATAGAATATGTAATGGGTCCTTCTTCTTTTCCCATATGTTCAAAAAGGTTTGGTAAAGGACATCTAGATCAACAATTGTGTTTACAGGGAGTGCCCTAAACCAGGTCCTTACATCACCGGTTAAGCTTTGAACAAAAAATTTCATTCTAACATCATTATCATCAATTTCATAGTTCTCAAAATAGTCCATCATTTTTTAGTATATTGTTGTGCTGTGTAGGTGCCCGTACCATCAAAATAGGTTATTTTCTTTGATAATCTTGAGGCATAGCCCCTAGATTTGCAGGCAATTGCAGAGGAGCATATCGGTTTTCCATATTTGCAGGTATAAATGGGACAGCTGGAAGCACAACGATAACAACTGAGATAAGTGCTGTGGATGGGGGAGTGGAGAAGATGCTTTGAAGTGATGACGATGAACTAGAAGTAGCTACAACAATAGTAGAAAGGACTACTGCTTTTCTGTGGGTAAGCTCAGATTGGGTAGGGTTTTGCTGAAGTGTATCAAGGTTAAAATCAACAGAATTTTCTAGACTTTCTTGTCTTCTAAGATTTTTAGAGATCAAATTAGGATTTTCAAAAATAGCTGGAGGATTCGGATCTGGATTTGATCTAGTGTAACAGGTTTTCTTCTTTGGAGCCAGCTTCTAAATCTGTTTTTGGTATTTTCTGGAAGTTTTTGAAGAATACAAGTTTTGAAGATATCTTCCTAGGAAATTATGAATTATAAGAACTTTGAAATTTCCTGAAGATATTTTGAAATCAAAGGAAACTGATCAAATTTTTGAGACAACTGTTTAAAGCCTAAAGCTAGAATGGAGATAGACTGAAGCAGCTTTTATTTACTCCTGAACAGCATAGAAAAACAGTTTCAAAGGCTGCCTAGCTAACTTCAGGCTCCATCTGTAGCTTTAGAAACTAGACAACAGTAACAAACAGTCATTCAGAGGTCCCTAGTGGAGTCACCAATGATGTTATCACTCAGGTTGTTCCCCACAAGCTGTGAGAAAAGGTAATACGGCCGAGGTAATCACTAACCAATCTTTTGGATGCAGATTCTAGCCAATTTGTAGCTAGAGAGGGCTCTCTCTTTATATTCTAGCTTTGTTTTGTTATATGTTAGGCTAGTTATGAAGCACAAGTGTTTGTTTGATTTTTTGGATGGTGATATTTTAATAGAACAGGGGTGCAAAGTATAAGAAGTTCAGACCATTGGGTTAATTGAGTTAATAAAAATAAACTTCTGGGTATGGTTTCTTTGACAAAAGGGGGAACTACAGAGCAAGATAATTAATCATGGAACAATTTTCAAGCTGGAATCAGGTGAAATGGAGTCAGGGGATGAAATGAAATTAAGGATATTTCATCATGCTAACAGAGGGAAAGTGGGTAAATATTACCAAGGAGCAACTGAGAATTCCTTGATTATATTCAGGGTGTAGAACCAGGGAGAGAGGAGCAGTTAAGAATTCCTGCCTATGCTAGTCCTGAAGAAAACATAAAAAATGACAGGAATTGAACACAAAGTACAGTTAAGTAAATTATAGGCTATTCTTTCTTCCTGCAATTTAGAATATGATATATAGATGATATATAAAACACAGAAAAAGTAAAACAAGAGTTAAAAAGACTTATTGGTCCATGAGATAATTCAAGAATTCTGCAACATGGGCTTCTGCCATCAATTCCATAACCAGAGAGTTCATCAGCAAAGCATTCCAACAATATTTTATTCAAAAGAGTTCTCAAGTTTACAACGCAATTCCAGAATGATATTCACCAACCCCTAATACTTAGATTTGGGAGGTATTTGTACAAAATGTTTATAAAATATCTCAAAGGAGATAATATCTTGCAATAACTTCTTTCACCTACTCTATAGAAGGATTAAAAGCTCTTGGGAACAGAGAGAAATGAATGCAGAAGTAAGAAATGTTGTGTTGGCCATTTTTTTGGTGAAATGCATTGATTGTTTTCCCATCACGATTTTTTACCTGCTCTTTTCTTCACTTTATGGCATCTGTTATGTTCTGAAAAGATAAACAAAAATTTTGAAATCCGCCTACAGAATTTCCAGCATACTCTGCCACCATTTGCCATCTGGTAATTGGTGTCTGCGCATTTTAATTATATTTTCATCTGCATTTGTGTACCTGAAAAAAGTGGGTTGGACTATGAAAAGATGCCTTGCTTCATGTTCAATAAAAAACAAATTCTCCAAATTGTCATATAGGCTCTGTCCAGATGGGAGTACCTTCTCTCCTGCAGAACTTGATGATGCTGTGGCTTGGCTATCCACATATGTATTTAATCTGTGTACATAGGCTGCATGTGACATTAGTTTGTAGTCATCAGTTAACAAACTGGGCAGACCATTTTCCTCCAAAACTCTAAATTTTTGTGTGAAAGCATTTATCTTCATTTGCATTTCCTGGCACTTTCTTGCCAGATTTTGTATGAAATTCCTCATGATCGGGACCCTTTTAATTATTAAAATAATGCTTGTCTTGTCCTTGATATCCAGTTTTTCCAGATCTTCTTTGATGTGGGTGTTCAAGAAATGAATTAGCCTATTGGCGTGTTCGGGCATGTTTCCCAATGAATCCCTGGCCTTTTGAATTTCTTCTTGAGTTTCCGCTACCAAATCAATCTGCTCATGAATTATCTGTATTGATTTCCACATATCAGTGATGGATTGGCCAACATTGGCCCACATAATGATCCTAATTTCTGCCAGAGGTTTGTCTAGTAAGAGGTCATTTTCCAATGCCTTTACTTTATTCTCCAATTCTTTCACCTCGTTTTTTCTGCCACTTTCATTTTAGTTTTATCATAACTAATTTCCAACTTGGCCAATTGCTCTTTGGCATCCTTTAATTTAGATACTTGGAGTTTTAAATCATCCATAGCCTTTATCATTTGCTTAGTAGTCATGGTAGTGTTGCTGCCTGTTGTTGTTGTTGTTGAAGTGCTTGGTTCTGTTGATGCCGGGACAGTAGGAGGGACTGCTGTTGTGATTGTAGAAGGAAGAGTTGTAACTATTGGAGCTGTTTGTGATGGCTGAGAGCCCAACTCTCCATGTTTCCTTGTAGTGCTTCCTCCTATGCCTTCGCTGTTTCTGCCAATATTTGATTCATTTTTATCAGCAGTTCCATTGCATCTTCCTATAATTTTTTCTCAACAATCTCTGTAGTTTTGGGATGCATGGTAATGGGTAGCTTGAGCTGCTTCCTGAGAGCTGGAATGCCTTCTTCTTTCTTCCTTATTAATGCTTGGATGCCTTTGGGATCCTTGGGATCATGTCCCAACTCTATGATAATCTCTTCTAAGGATTTAATTCTGTTATCCTTAGCCAAAGAGGAAGCCTTTTCCAATTCCAATTGGGAAGAGGTATTATTTAAAGAATTCTGCAATTTGTGGGCTAGTAATGCCTTATTTTCCAATGTAGAGTATACTATTTCTCCAGTTTGCTTATGTAATTCAATTTGGTCCATTGGCTGGATATCCTTGGCTAATACTTCTGGATTGGTCTTGATGTAATCAGCAGCTGACTGTGGCTGCAGCATTTTGGGCTTGAAGTGACTTAGGATCATCTTTCCTTATTGGATGTCATATGCTGACATCAACCTTTGTTGATTTGTGGGTGCCATCTTCAGCAAGTGATTGTAAAGTTGAATCCTTATTGGCTCATTCTTTACTTTTATTTTAGTGAATGTTCTCTTAAGGTCTAAGCCTTGTTTACTTTGCTGCTTGGAAGAAGAGAATTCCACACTATGTTGTCTTCCAATCTCCTGCCTGTGTGAACTGGCCGATGTTTTTGTGACTGGAGATGTATCATCGCTGACTGCTCTTTCTTCCCTTGGACTCTTTGTGATTTCTTGAATGAATTCCTCCTCTGAATGAGGGTTCAATCTCTGCCTTTTCTCCCCTAGTTTCTCTTCAGGACCGCTGATCGGTGTGTCTTCTTGCCTATCCCTTTTCTTGCCTCTCTCCTCATTTAGAGGAGTTTGTAGTATAGGGATTTCTGGGGCTTTTGTTTGTGATGGGGGGACCTGCCCTTGGCCTTGTTCCTTTGATGTAGCTGGCTAGTCTGTCATTATATCTTGCTCTGAACCTATTACCTCCTTGCCCTTTGCTGACCCTGTGCTGGCTTTTTGTGTGGGTTGCTGAGAAGTCCCTGCAAAAGATGTATCACCTCCTGTGTGCTGGGGCAGCTTGAAGGATACCTATCCAAAAGAGTCCAGGTCAAGAGTTTTTTCAAGCTCTTTCATGGCCTTTCCAATTTTTCTTCTTCAGTAATCTCTTCAACTAATGTGCCTTCTACCCATTCTTGTTGGTTAGCATATTGTTGAATTTCAGGAATTTTGTGGTGGACATATGTTGTAAGCTTGTTTTTCACTTTCCTATAACTTATGAAATGTTCAGGGTCATATGGTGCCCAATAAAAGCTTTGTTTCAGCATAAGTTGCTCCCTTAAAATCTTATTAGCTTCTTCCCAGGCTTCCCTTTTATTGAAGATAAAAGGGCCCAATTGATTTCTTATTTTGAGTTGTGTTTTTTTCCTAGCACCATAGAAATGAGTCAAATCTGAACTAATAAATTGCCTGAAGTATTCCAGGGAAAACAGTCTCATAGGGACATACTTTGGCAGCTTGTAGGGGCATAATTCATAGCCATAAATCTTGATCACTGTGTGATTCTGGTAAAAGTACCAGTCACCTATACTGTGGTCTTTTGAGAGATGTAAAATTTTCTGCATTTCAGCAGAGAGCCGGTAGGAGGAGTTGTAATCAATAAAGAAGTGGCTGGATATATGAATAGGTCAATGAACTCAAAATATGTGTAGGGGGAGTTATGGACTTCATGGAATACTGAGGTCCAGAATATCACAGACCTCCTTTCTCCTTTGAGGTCCAGCTTTCTAAGAGGAATTTGAAAACTATCAGGTTGATTGTACAACAACAAATGATATATGTATGATGTGTATTTGGACACTCTTGCTTTGTCCAAGATCATGAATTGCTCATGGATATTATTAGCTATGAAGGTGGCATAATCATATCAGACAGCAGGGGGATGTCGTGGAGTAAATATGGACATAAAAACTTAGATAGTCTCATCAATATGCTCACTGGTTTTAAATCCCAAGATATAAAAAATCATGTCAGTAATGAATGTTCCAGCTTCATTGAACCAGACCTGATTAAAAGGAGGTGGCTGTCTGGGCTGGCGATCTAGTTTCATGAATAATTGATTTATTCTGGTTATCTCTAAATTGGGCAGTTCTGCACCTTGGTCAAGCAGGAATTCCATGGTGAAAGGAGCCAGAGGCTGAGTTGGCTTAAAGTGTAGCATCTCATTTATGGATTGAGGAGTAATATAAAAGAGGACAATCCTGGATGGAGCCATAACTGCTCTTTGTGTGGGGTCATAATTGGCACAACATAAATGGATGATATCAGGGAGCACATTTACTGAAGGGAGGTAGTAGATGGGCATGTTGGACTCCCAAATTCCAAAGACATCAGTATTGCTTCGGTAGCTATTCCTAATTTCACAAAAAGCTTGAAGGTGAGACTTGTCACCCATCATATCCTTAATTTGGAAATCCCTGTCAGCAAGGGGCATCCATTCCAATTCTTTATGTGGTGCATTCAAGGGGGCAACATTCAGGGCCACTGGAGCCTCCATTATAGAGTCTTTGGTGACCTTTCAATCTCAAATTTGGGCTTTATGTAACCACAATAGGTAAAATGACAATTTGGGTCTCTTCTATGGAAATTGCAGGCCGAAACGAGCTTGAATTTAGCTTAATGGGAAAATTTGCAGGGGGAGATGGGATTTGTTCGAAAAAATGGATAAAAAGAGTGGCTATGATGCAGAGGTTTGAAGGTAGCACCGTGATTTTAATTCAGATTTCGGTTCTCGTGGCAATTTTACAGAGAAAGCTAGAAAAACAGGGTTTATGAGCAGGATTCAGTTAAATACCTGTTTATGGACGCCCTGTGCAAAATGCAGGTGGCAGACTGAGCTGAGGGGCCGCACTGTGAAGTCAATTTCTCTGGGTGGCGGACTGTGCAGTGGAAATTCTATTTTTAACGTTAAAAACCATGCAAAAGTCGCACAGGATAAACAAACAAAAACAAATAGAAATCAACAAACAACAATTTTTTACGCATTTTTTAACAATTTTTTTTTTGGCTGGTTTTTGGCGCGCTTTGATCGGGTGACGTCAGCATGACGTAAACTTTGTCGCGTAGCGGGGGTACGGAGGCTGACTTGGCGGTGACGTGGCAGACACAGCAGACGATACAGTGATGAGGTGGGAGCCGACGTGGATGCTGACGTCAACGATGGAAGTGGGGGAAGTATATGGTATTATCACACCGCTTTTGCATAACGACAGTTTTGGGCGGACCGGACGTGATAAAACGAGGTGGCAACACATGTTTTTTGTACGATGACAAAACCGCCAATTTCCTGGAGGCTATCGTTCGGTCATCGAAGGGGTTCCGATATCGACGTGGATCGTCCGATGGGAAAGCCCGGATCAGATGGTTGATAGATGGGTGGATTTGGTGGAGGCATATTGTTTGGTGGCCCACCATAATATTTAACGGTTTGTAATGTTTTTGAGGGGTTTTTACAATGTAATTGAACTTTAGGTTTGGGCGGGTATGGCTATTTATTCAACCGGATGTTAAATAAAACCCAGTGTTATATGCGCGCGCGGGGAAGGGTTGTCCACAAGGTTTCGGGTAAACCTTGGACCCCCTATAACGTTAACATATGGCTTTATTTAAGCCTGGGGCGAAGTATTAAAACTTTGGGGTTTTGTGTATTTTATATATAATAGGGGCAAGGAAAACTTTACATAGGAGTTATATAATAGAGTTAGGATGTTAATATGAGAAATGTTTTCAAACAAATCACTAAGCAAAAGGTGAAACTTAGGCTTAGGGAATAAAGGGATCCAAGTCATGAACTTGGAGAACTTAGAAAAAATAGAAGAAAAACATTTTTACACAAGAAATGTGGCTTCCTTTGCCTAAGTAAACACAAAGTTTTACTTAGTCTTTCTCATAAAATGAAGTGAATTAGGACCACTAAGCAGATCTCAATGTCTTGGAAGGGAAATTAGTAAATGTTCTTGGAGAAATGAGAGGGGAAATTAGTGATGCTTCAACTGTTTTGCAGCTGCCTTGCTATGGCACTTGTGATATCCATGAGACAGATCATATTCAAAAAGAAAAATCTAATCACAAACGTGCTTCAGCAACACCAAATTGCCTACCCATCTTAATACACCTAACATTTTTTCTTCCTTTTGATTGGGTGCATTTGAACTAGCAAACCCTTTCTCTCTTATTTTATTTTAATTTTCCTCCTATCTGAGTCTGCCCTTATCTCTTCTAGGGGCTCAGATTTAGCTGTTGAGCACCCTTGTTTCTCTACCTAGCTACTGATTTGCCAAGCTTGAACTATTTGGACAGCGTTCACTCTCTATTTCTAAAACAGGAAATTTAAACATGGACTAACCAAGGTTAAGCTGTTTGGCCACCCATCAAGTGTGACAGAAGTCACTGATTGTACAATTTGAACTTCTTTGCAAAAAATAGGATAGTAGTGGCATTTTGAATCGCACACTTTCCTGGTCTTTTCTTTGGGGTTCATTTTCTTTTCTTTTTCACCAATTCATTCTTTTTGCCCTTTGATTTTTCTTTTAGGGCATACCCTATTTTCATTTTTTAAATTTTTGATTTTTTGAAAATATGGAACCTTTGCAGCATGTAAAGGATGATCATATTTGGCATTTCAACAGTCAATCATGAAATATGACACCTATTGGTATAGGAACCTAACAGGAACAATGACTTTCAGGACGACATTATTCATCATACCATTTAACTTACAACATTTAAAATAGTTCAATATTCAACGCACTTCAAAACAATTCAATGGACCAGCGTTCAAAACAGACCAGCGTTCAAAACAGTTCAATACATACCATTTAACTTCATAAACCAATGAACAGTCTCTGGTATACAAGCGTGGTATTCAGCGTATGGCAAAAAAACACAATGCAGCTACGCAGTAAACTCTCCAGCGTGATCCGGAGGCGAGGCTCTACCAGAAACCAATTGACTGTTATTTCGAATCCTCATGCAGTTGCACAATAGACTTTCCAACGTGGTCTAGAGGCGAGGCTCTACCAGAAATTATGGCAGGTCAAAGGATTTAGAATTAATTATGGTAGACAAGCACACAGGGGCAATGGAAAGAGAGAAGTAGGCAGAAGGGAGTTACATCTATTTTGGGAGCTGGCTCTAACACCATGTCAGGCCAGGCAATAACTCCTCAAAGCAAAATTGATTCGTATGTCTATTCCTTTAGGTTGTTCTTCATTATATACATGAGGGAGAGACTGTTCACTTCATCTCCCAATGATTGTTCACATTACTTATTTATTTATTTACATTATTTTCACCCAATCCTGATGATTTGGTGTCAACAGTACTTCACAATATATTGTAGCATACCATGGAGCTTAAAGATATTATCTATGAATATTTGAGAAATCATGGAGGCCTTCAAGGGGTGTTGTATAGAAAAAAAAAGCATATTTTGAAAGGTGATCAACCATAGCCATGATGGCTTATTTATTTCCATATATGGGTAAATCCCATAATGAAGTCCATAGATATGTCAATCCACACACATAGAATGGGTAAATGTTGTAGTTTTCTTATAGGTTTCATTGTCTCTCCCTTATGTTTTTGTCTAAGGTTGCATTTTTCCATAATGGTTCATATGTTCTTTGTTGTTCCTTCCTAAGAAAATAAATGTTTAATTCTTTCATATGTTCAATGAAACTTTGAATGACTTGTTGTTGGAGAGTCATGGAGTTCAAATAATACCATTTATTTAAATTTTTTTTGCTTGCTAAAAAAACATGCCCTTTATATCAAAGTTCTTTATTTTTCTAAGTGCATCGTTGACATTCATAGGGTTCCATTTGAATTTATATCATGCAGTCAATATTTCGATCTCTTAACCATTCTTTGTAGATGTCATTTAACTAGTCTATGACTGTAAAGGAGAGTGAAAAGAGTGACCCATACCCTTCATACTTTTAAGCAAGAACATATGCTAGCATATTATCCTTTCCCCTCTTATAAATAATCTCATAATTATATTCCAACATTTTAGTGAACCATTTTTATTGCTTAGGGGATGAAATCCTTCTCTCTAGGAAGTATTTTATGTTGGCTATGTGTTATATTCTTTGCACGACTACCTCAACATGCAATTCGTTGCATTAGGCACAATGGAGGGGTCACAAGGGGGTGGAAATCCCCTTTCCCATAAATTCAAAGGCAATTCTCTAAAAAAACAAATTTGGTAGTTTTTTGTGTCCATTTTTAGTGGTTTTCGAAACATGATTTTTACTTTGGCGATTTTGTGGCACTGGTGGTTTCATCCCATGGTTTTGAATTTCTTGTTAAGGAAATAAAATTGTTTTCTAATCTAGGGTAAATAGATTGGAAGTTCATGGATGCCATGAGATATACATATTGTAAAGAAAAAATATACCAAAAAATATTTTTGGTTTTCCTAGTTTGAGTTTCTATGGAAAAATCTCTATGTTAATAAGTGTGTGCACTTGTTGGAGGCTAGAAATTTTTGAAAACATTTTGCTAAGTAGGTGACCACACAGAAGGATAGTCAAGTGTGGAAGAGAATCATATCGTTCACAACAAAGGGAGTAGGCATAGGAGGAAGAGACACAACATAGGGAGGCACCACATAGGGGAGAATATGGCAACATCTAGAGAGAGAAGGATAAGTGTTAATAAGATAAGGTAGTTAGGATTTTGTAGCTTATGGTGAGAGAGGAGAGGGATGTCATGACTAGGGAGGTTAGATATATTTATAGGTAGAGAAAGGTCGGCGTCGTGGAGTAAACAAGCAGAAGATATTTTCAGTGGACGGTTAAGGCAACCTATGCCAGCTAAGGGGTAATGTCAGAAAATATCCTAATGGCCAGTTAGCTGAGAGGAAAATTGCATGAGTGGAAGAACATTCCAAGAATATTTAAAGATTCATCGAGGATAGATAAAAGGAGATGCTTGAGACAGATCATTGGTTATATGGTTTGTCAAGAGACGAGATGACTAGACAACATGATGATGAATGCTCAGAATATAGCTACTGAAGATGAGATTCTTTCTATGCACATATCTTCCTTTTTTTGTCAGTAGTCTTAAGTGTCAGTGTATGATTTTTTAGTTGCTCAACAACCCCACATGTAAAGGAAATCATTTATAGTAAGGGTGTATGCTTATGTGATATCTTTTCTTTCCTTTTTGTACTATGATCAGGGATTGATGGCTAGTGAGCCGAATTACATAATATTTGCATTGTAGCGCTTGGTGCCTTTACTTATTTAAAGTGAAGTACTAGAATGGATTGTTGGGATGTCCCTGATATCTTGTTTAATGCATGTATGCAATTTTATGGTTATGTTGTGTTGGTTCAATATATGTATAATGTCATATTATATCTCTAAGTATGTTTGAATGGATCGAATGATCATGCTAGTTGAAGGTCTAGTAACAAATGAATAATTTATAGTGTCTGATGATGTTACTGTTGTCCCCAATGCCGAGAAGTGTAAGTCAGGTCAGCCTTTAGTGTACTTTCACTTGTGACTTGCATGTTAACTAGTGAACATAAGAGTTTAGAGTTCCTGTGTCGTGAGCAGTCCCTTGATGATGGTTAAATGTGTAACTAGTAGGTGATTGAGTTGCACATTGTAGGTTTAAGTTTAGTGCCTTAGGATCTTAACAATCCCATCAATTTTTCAAAACCTGGTTCTGACAATCACCCATTAGCATCTCAGGTGACACCTCACCCACTTCGTCAGTGTTGCCAAAAGGGTCGATGTTGAGAAATTTTTTTGGCCAATTGTGCAAGAAATCATGGGTTCGTTAGAATCCCACACGCCAACAACGCCATTGCATATTTTATGTTTTATTAAGAATATATTTGCATAAATGAATTATATAGGTTTAGAATTATAATTGGTATTAGCGAAATTTTTGTTTGAAGAGGAAACTTTTGTGGCTAAGGTGTTTTTCTTAGGCCTATGGTAATCCTTGTTACAATGGGAGATCTATGAAATTTATTTTTTTTTGGAAAGGAAATAGAAAGTAGTTCAAAGATAGAGTTCCAAAAGTTAAATTGGTAGAGGTTTGACTTGTGGAAGCTCAAAACGAAATATTTGTTGGTGGAAAAACATGAATTTTTCATTGTGGATTTAGGTATTACATCGATGGGGATGTTGACAGAAGATTCGATCGTGTTGGATTGAAAGGAAAAGAGCAAAATATGATTGTGTCTCTCAAATTCAATATTAATGAATATTTTAGGAGAAGATACAACGAATGTATTGTGGAACAAGTTAGGGTCTTTCAATTGGTCTATGTCCGCGATGAATAAAATATTCCTATAGAAAAAAATGTATAAAGTGAGGATGAAGAATGGAGACTTGGTGATAGAGCATTTGAACACCTTCAACACTAGTTAAGTCAACCATTATTGATTGATATTAAGATTTCATAGGAAGATAAGTATATTAGTTTGCTACGTTCTTTACTAGAATTGTGGGTTGGTCTAGTTGTTGCCATAGGTGGTAATGTAACTACTTTAGGTGTTGAAAAACTAGTCTTATGCTTGTTACTGGAGTAGAAGAGATACAAAAACATGGAAAGTGATAACATAGATTCCTTGATTGACACTCCAAAAAAAAAAAAAAATTCCTCAAGTGGGAGATCTAAATATAGAGGACTATCTAAATCTCCAGGAAAATTCATAAAGGTATGTTGGAGATGTCGAAAAGAAGCAAATTATAAGAAAGAATGATCCAAAATTATTGAGAAAGGGAAGGGATTTTATGATGCTCTTTCTAGAGAAGAAAAAAATATCCTAAGATGAAGGAGGGGATGTGTACTCAACTTCTTTAAGTACACATGTAGATAATGAGGATTGGTTCATCAAATTAGGTGTATCTTTTCATATGACTCCTCATAAGGAGTGGTTTTGCGAGTATAAAAGATATGATCACGATGATCTATTCCTAGGTGATGACTCGACAATCATAATCATAGGATTAGGAAAAATCAAGTTGAAGCTCATGGGTGGAAGTATTAGAACACTCCCTAGTATTTTGCACATCTTATGATTGGCCAAAATCTAGTTTAAGTAAGAAAGGTGAGTGATTAGTAGTAGAAAATGGGGAAATTAGTGACTAGGTGACTAAAAGCATTAGTCAAGGCAACTTCTCCAAGTGAAATACTACTAAAAATGAGCAATCTTAAGTGACCCAACCAAAAACAACTAACATGAATGACTAATTTAGTGTCAGGTTGAAATATATGACTAGCTAGTAATAATACAACTAAAAATGACTAATGTGAATGAATAATTTAGTATAGGAACAAAAATACGACTACCTAACAAGTACTACAATAATACACATTAGTTGTTTGTGTTAGTCATTTTAATGTTACTTCAACAATCTAAACTTACAAGTGGTAAATAATTCAAAAGTTGTTATATATTGGTTGAAATGTTATACTTACTTAAACACTTATTTATTTGTTCAGTATATGATTAGAGTTGTGGAGCTAATTATAATCTTCAATGTTATATCCTTTGACCACATTCATAGGAAATTAAATTCAAAGGCTAACAAATAATCCAAATGGGAGTGGGCCAACATCTCCTTTTGCAACGCAACATAACCACCTATATATGTTTTAAAAACCTTTCCAACTTATTTAGTGGGTTTCACATCTATTTCAGATTTCTTCTTTGTCTTGCGAAGTGGTAGTGCCAAGGAGAGGGTATTAACTTCAATCAAGGAATATTCACGTAGTACCACTACCAAGTTTCCTTTGTGCAGCCTATCAAATGTCTTAAGTTTCCATCACAACTTCTCATGGTGCTCAACTTACTTGTCTACACATCTAAGTGAGACTACGACTGCCCAACCTCTCTAACTATTCAACATATTCAAGCCTGTTAGAGTCTTCTTAGACATGCACTCATGCCTCAAGCAGAACATGAGACTAGCATCCCAAATGTGCATGCTTGTTCCCTCTTTTAATACCTTGTTGAAACCACATTATCACAATGTTTAAAGTAAAATGTTCTCATATTAACACAAAGCACCTACTTTGCTTATGAAAGCCTAAACTATCTGAGTGACTATGAGAGGACTCCATTTTCTCAGGATAAAAAAATATGGTCTCACAACCCCATTCACGTAACAATTCGAATATATTTAACCTAAAGAAGGATATATACCTTACTCCTTCCAAATTTGACATATGACTTTTAGGAAACTAACACTTGTTTCTAACTATTAAATGCACCTACTATATACTATATTTTGTTTGCGCCCACATAATATACAAGAAAACCCAAATGTTTTCAATACAACCAAGTTAAGAGCACTTGCTTCCTTTCTACATCTACAAAATTTAATAAAAAAATCATTGCATAGAAACCGTAACATTAGAATTAAATTATTATTAAGAAAGAATGGTATGTTTGATATTAGTTTAAAGTGATATTTTTATTTTTTTCTCTTCTAGTGCATTAGTTATTGTAACTTTATAGATCATCTCCTTAATAATAGAAAAGTTGTTTATTTATTTATTTCAAAAGTTGTTTATAGCTTTCATATCATCCAAAATTATTTTGGTTATCAATAGAGCAAGTTTGTTTTATAAGGTCTCTACTTAGTTAAACTTACACTTGTGTTCATGGAATATTAAAAAATATCTCTAATCGCACTAAATATTGATAAAATCTTCCCAAAATATTTTTGTTGGACCCTTTCCTAATACATGTCTCTAATAAAAATAACTCTTATTTTTGAATGTATATTCCCTATTTTCACTGGATGCCCATTTTTATAGCCTTTGATAATATATTGTTTCTATTTTTCACAATTTAAAAACCCCCTTTATAAATGAATGTGATAAGATATTGGTCAACAAGGTGAAGCCCCCGTGGGGTTTAAAATTTATTGTAAAGTTGTTTTGAAGGGGGGACCTAATGAACTCCAACCCTCTCCACTTCACATGGTCAATGAAAATTTAGTCCTATCTATTGCTATAACTAAGGACCAATTGAGCAAGCAACATTATAAAGAGATATTGGTTTCATAAGCAAATTCATTGGTCTTTGGTCTAAGCTTACAAACCCCTGTTAGTGGATTTTTGAGTGATTTTATGCTCTTAGAAACTAAATATTAGGGAATAATCTTAGAATCTATCCTTCTGTTAAAGGCTTCGTCATAGTAATATTTGATATAACAAAGGATAAAGATAGGGTTATCAACTTTAGTCATTGGTTTTGGGGAAAATTTTAACTCTGTATGAAGCCTTGGACTCCAACATATGATCCCTCTTAGGACTCACTCTTTTCAACATCTATATGGATAAAGATTATCTAACATTCCTTTTTACTTATAGGATTATTATTCCCTAAGTTATATTGGAAACGATCTAGGAAATTTTTGTCTTAGAAGTGAAATAATAGAGCATTGACATATCACAAATATGTGGACATGGATTTTATTAAGGACTTTTGGAAAAACAAAGCAATTTATTTGTCAAAAACTATATAAAGACTCAAAATATGGTTATCGACTTGATGAGAACTATGACCTCAAAACGAGATTTGTAACTCTAAAATCCCTTAAGTTTGGGTCAAAAGTAGCAAATTCAAAATTCGAATGAAATAATGATGCTTCTAATAACACCACCTTTTGCAACCATACTCCTACAAACTTCGTATTATCACCAACAAAGAAATTAAAACCAACCACTAAATAAAAATTTTACACCAATAAAATCACATTTTTCTTTTTGAGGTCAAAATTACATATTTGAAAGGATAACCTTAAAAACTTGCACTGTTATGACAAAAAGCTTAAAATCAACCCTAGAATCAAATAGTGGCACTCCAAACAATTTTTCACATATTTGTCCATCATCAAAATTGCAACATTTTTGAGATCCACATACTTGATAATCAATACTTTTACAACAAAATATTAATTATTTGATTAAAAAATGTCGAGGGGAAGTTTAATTGGCAATCACCATGATATGAATTATTGTGTAAACTACGATATCCAAGATTCAAATCCCCCTAGAGTAGTCTACGAAGAGGGGTATTGTCAAAGGCCCCATAGCTATATTTGTAGTGGTCGATAATGTCAAATGGTTTGGGTTCGAGTTCAGGTTCGGAAATGATTAGGTTCAGTCTGAGTTTGAATTTTTTGATGAGGTTCAGATGAGGTTGGCATTAGGTTCATCTATATATATAATGAATTATAGGATTAAATAGTAAAAGATCACCATCACTAAAAATAAAAATTGTTATCACAGACATGGAAACTACAAGGATAAATTACAAGCTTGAGTTGTGACATGAGGCTATGAGTTTCGATCTATGGACTTGGTCAATGGTTATGACGTTCGATGAGGTTTGTCGAACATTCAATTTTTTTCAAGGTTCGCCAAAATTCAAACCTCAAAGTTAAGGTTTGACGAACCTTGTGACATAGGTGGTCGAAATCGACCTCATGTCTCGTGAATATGAACTTGACCCAATTGTTAATTTCTAAAATAAACAAATTACTCAATAATTAAAAAATCAAAATACAAATGAAAAAAAGACAACTGAACCTAGCCTTTCCACCATTGAACACCCCCATTCCATCCCACTCAACTAAATTTGAATCTATTATGAGCTAAAGTTTATAGCAATCAAATTCAACATTTTAATGCATTCGTTATGAAACCAGCTCACAAAAGATAGAAAAGATATATCAACGCCTCAGAAATAATGCTCTTTGAGGGGGAAACCTCCTTTACATTACACACATGAAAAATTCTTGGATGATAAAAATGAAAATACCTCCTTTATATATATAGGAGTCTAAGGGGCCATAATATAATCAGAGCTGGCATAACAATAATAATTTAAGGGCATAATAATAACAATAGTGGGCTTCTATGGGGCACAATAATAACAATATGGTGACTACATGGACACAAAAGTATAATAAGGGGGTTGCACTAATAACAATAAGGGGTTACACTAGTAGTATAGGGACATAACATGCCCCTCTCCTTTGAAAAGTGTTGTCCTCAATGATTGAGTAGTTCTGGATGCTTTTGTATAAAATTATTGTCCTCCCATGTGGAATCTTCAGTGGGTAAGTTCTTCCACTTGATGAGATACTCTGAAATTGATTGATTTCGTAGCTATTCGGTTCTTGTTTCTGTGACTACTCTAGTTTCCAATATGATTTTCCCTTCCTCATCAAGCTCTGGCAATATTGTTTGAATTGGCATCTTTTCATTATGTAATGTCGCCATTTCTTAAGTGCATGTAGTCTTGCCAACATTTCCTTCTCATAAATAGCTTTGTGTAAATACTTTCCTTTGATTGGACGACTTTCGAAAGAAATGGGTCTTTCTTCTTCCATTAAAACATCACCAATTCCATTTCCTAATGCATCATATTCCACAATAAAGGTTTTTGTGAGGTCTAGCATAGCTAAGATCGGTGCTTGGCACATTGCCTCTTTAAGATGTTTAAAGGCCTTCGTTGCTTTTGGAGTCCATGAAAATGCATCATTCTTCAATAATGTTGCTTTCAGAATGTTTTCAGTCTTCATTCTTATTTGATGATATCCTGAACGAAGATCCAACTTGGTGAAGTAAATTAATCCATGCAATTCATCCAATAATTCATCAATGACAAGAATGGGAAATTTATCTTTAATAGTGATTTTGTTGAGCTCTCTATAATCCAGACACATGCTCCATGACCCATCCTTCTTGTGCATCAATACTACTAGAGTAGAGAAAGAACTTTGACTAGGTTGAATTATACCAGCCTCTAGCATTTCTGCAACTATACTTTTAATTTCACTCTTTTGGGCATAGGGATATCTGTAAGGCCTGATATTTGGAGGAAAACTTCCTAGAATCAAATGAATAGAATGATCATGATCACGAATACGTGGGAGGCCTTTGGGAGTCTCCAATACCTTGGAATGATTGTTCAAGAATTTTTAGAGATCTGGAGAAATAGATGATTTCGATGTGGGAACCACTGGTGAACATAATTGTGAAATTACGCCTCGTTTTTCTTTCTTGATGCGATATTTCACTTCTTGAACCTTTTTCTTCTTGGTATGTACTTCTATCTTGAGAGTTTGAGGAGTGGTAATTATTGCCAATGGTTTATAAGATATGGTTGGATTCATTTCTTCTTTCTCTAGGGTTGTTTCCTGGTGTATATCCTCTTCTTTTGATGTTTCTTGATCCTTTTCTTACTCCTCTTCATAATCTATGTAAAATAATTTCTTCTCAGCACACTTATGACCTTTAGTGCATTTGCTATCACAATTGTAACAAAACCCTTTTTCTCTTTCTTCTTCCAATTTTTGTGGTGTAAACCTTGTAGGTTGTGGAAAGCTAGGAGAAAAAAAACTTCCATAATTATAGTCGTGAGTGGTGGGATTCTTTGTTTCCATAATTTCACTTATAATTTTTCTTTCCCACCTGAATCCCTTCTCTAATGAATTAGGTTCCCAAAGACAAACCTCATGTTGAATTTATCCTTTAAAGTACCTATGAAGACATCAATCCTTTGCCTCTTTGGAATATCATTTACCCTTATATTCAATTTTTGAAAGTCCTCAATGTGCTATGTCATTGAACCCTTTTGTTTGAAATTTATCAATTGGCTAAAGAGGGTGTTTCTCTTTGTATCCTCATAATGTGCTATCATTTCCTCTGTGAAAATTGACCACATGACAAGTGACTTATGAGAACAAAGCCCTTGATACCATAAAAATTGATTCGGTTCTAAATATAAAGATGCAATACGTACCTTTTGTAACAGGTGCACCTCATGTAGATCAAAATATTGCTCCATCTGTAGTATCCAATTTACCGGATCCTTGCCATCAAACTTTCTCATATCGCCTTTTCTTGATTTTAGGAGATCGATCTTGAAATGAATGTAACTTTGTAATTTCAGATCTCCTAGTTCTGAAATTGCGACATGCAGTAGCACTCTGCGTCCTCTTTCCAATTCCACTAGTCTTCTTGAAATTTGATTCTCTAAGAAAAAGTTATGCACAATCTCCCAAGGTGACCTGATTATATACCTTTTTATAAGATCGAACTTGTATGAAATTCCACGTGTCACTAGTTTGACCTTCATATCTGAAAAGGATACAAAGAAAATTACAATCCGTCCTCTTTCTGTAACTTCTTACGAAATTGAAATCTGATGCTCAGAGAGACAGTTATCACGATTTTCCCAAGGTCACTTGTTTGGGATGTAATTCGGGAGCCTGTAGACACCCTAAATGTCTTGGATTATATCTCCAAAAATATAGTGAAAAAAGATCTGAAATTAGGGCCCAACCTTCACCAAGTTTCCGGCTCAAACAGGTTTTAATTTCAAAGTCTGAAACTTCGTAGAAAAACGATCAAGGATAATTTTAGGGGCGAATGTTCGCCCTTTGGTGAAATTAAGGGGTTTTAATTTTTAGTGGGCGAATATTTTGTATCATAGTACATTTTTACAAATCACCTCAAATAGCCCACCTTATTTTAAGGGAGAGGGTAAAAAAGGTAAATTTAGCCCTTGAAACTAGGACTTACAACCTTCCATTCGCCCATTTTCAACAATAGGTTTTATTTAAGTGAATCCATTCGCCCATTTTCAAGAATAGGTTTTATTTAAGTGAATCCTATGGGCCAAATACCATATTTATAAAAGAGGTATGGTAAATTAATAAAAATATAAATAAATGAGAGGTATGGTAAATAAATAAAACATTTTTTATTTACTCCATAAGTCACCTTATATACATGTAAGAGTGTAAACAAATAAAAATATAAGTAAAGTGGAGGTATGGTAAATAAATAAAACGTCTTTTTATACTTACTAAAAAGGTATGGTAAATAAATAAAAATATAAATACTCAAAAGGTATGGTAAATAAATAAAAATATAAATAAACTAGACGTATCGTAAATAAATAAAACCTCTTTTTATATTTAGTCCATAACCCTCATTCTATTTATGAAGGTTCTAGACGTATCATAAATAAATAAAACCTCTTTTTATATTTAGTCCATAACCCTCGTTCTATTTATGAAGGCTCAAGAAAGAGGTTTTGTTTAAGTGAATCCTATGGGCCCAATACCATATTTGTAAAAGAGGTATGGTAAATTAATAAAAATATAAATAAACGAGAGGTATGGTAAACAAATAAAACATTTTTTTATATTTACTCCATAAGTCACCTTATATTTACGAACACTCAAAAAATGGGTTATATTTAGGTGAAACTTATGGCCAAAATACTATGGGACAAATACCATGGACTAGATTGTTATTAATACCATGCAAAAAACCATTATTAACCCTAATATTAGAATTAATAAAAATAAAAATGGCACATGGTATTGACCCATGGTATTCACCAAAATGGCACATGGTATTGACCCAGGGTATTCACCTGGAATGTAGCCTATTTAAATGGGGGAATTAAACCAGCATGTAGCCTATGCTAAGATTCACTAGGACTTTACAAAGTTTTATTATTTAGTGAAAGACTCGCTAAGATCTTACAAGATTTTATAATTGAGTAAAATATTCGCCATGCCTGGTGAGAGATTCGCCAAAAAAATTATATATACATATTATATTATTGATAAAATCACCTTCCATTTTTCCTATATACCATGGAGATTTGCCCATTTATTATATTTATAAATTTAGGGGGGGTTCTTAAAATTTTCCCTAAAAACGATTATAGCGAAAATGTCACGATGACTTGTTTGAGATGGAATTATGGATCTTACCAAAACCATAACTTCCTAAGACCATATATCCGAAAATATAGCGAGACAAGATCTAAAATTCAGAGCCGCAGTTCACCGAGATTTCGCCTCAAATGGTTTTTGTTTTTAGCTTCTGAAACATCGCCGAAAAAAACGTTATAGTCAAAATTCCACAATGACCTATTTGGAGTAGTGAAACCCTCGAATCCAAAGCTCTGATACCAAATGTTATGAAACTAGCTCACAAAATGATAGAAAATATAGATCAACGCCTTAGAAATAAGCCTCTTCGAGGTGGCAACCTCCTTTACATTACACAAAAGAACAATTCTTGGATGATACAAATGACAATACCTCCTTTCTATATATAGCAGTCTAATGGGTCATAATATAATCAAAGCCGACATAACAATAATAATGTAAGGGCACAATAATAACAATATTGGGCTTCTATGGGGCACAATAATAACAATATGGGGGCTACATGGGTACAACAATATAATAAAGGCGTTGCACTAATAACAATAAGGGGTTACACTAGTAATATAAGGACTTAACATCATCACACACATATACTGACTTTTTTAACGCGTGGCCACACACATAGAGGTATGGGGAATGAATTTAAATAAATAAAACATCTATATGATTTTTTTTGTGGCCATACTTATTTTCAAATGAGTACAATAATAATGATTATTATGAAATAAATATCTATTTAAAAATAATGGTTATATTTCTTTTTTTATAAATTTATAAAGAAATAATATAGTCTAATAATAGACATTTAAAGTTTGTTTGAAATTTAGTAAATTTTTTTTAAAATTGTAAGTTTGATTTGTGTAATCTATGAAATTTGAGTACTTTAGTGAATTTTTGAGTCTTAGAATTAATTTACATATTCTAAAATACATTTTGAATAATAAGAAATTACAATTTCACGTGAAATTACATTGCCATATTTTAAAGGGAAAAAAAAAAAATTATTAATTAAACTATATGCAAAACAATAATTATGAATGAATAATTCTCATAAAAAAGTAAGGCATTGGTGAAAGGGTAATGTCAACCATCACAGAAAACAATTTAAGGCTGAAAACATTAAAAAGAAAAAGGTGTCACAAGTAGCATCACGTTGTGATTTGAGTCGTAATTTTAAAGTTTGGATCATAGTGGCATTGGTTGTCAAGGTCACTATATTAAACATGTTACAATTTTAACCTTGAAGTAAAAAAGTGGGTGCAATTAGGAGCACCATTTTTTTATTCATAGATCAATTTTAAGGTATTTTTTCACAATGGTACCAATTGTCAAGGCCACAACTTCAAACAACCTTGCAAAAAAAACAGTTGTTACTAGTTGCACTGCTTTTTGTCTTGGGGTGTCGATTTAAGGTTTTTAATTTTTCAACATTATAGATGATAGTTAAAAAATTTGGAAATTTATGTTTGATAAAAAATGTGCTGCCATTAGCACCATCTTTTAAAATAGAGGTAAAAAGATCCATCAAATGCAATGTATTAAAAACAATAACTCTAGAGAGTTCTTGTTAAGTTGGTAACTATGTTTCAAAAGTTGGATTATGAACATGTAACATTTAGATGCAAAGCATGATTCGAAATAGGTCACATCATTATTGATTGCATCAATCTCTAAAACACTAAGTGTTCAAGGAATGTTATCAAAATGCCACCTAGTGGGTTGGAGTAATAGAGGCATACCATTTGACCATTTGATTGGTAAGGTCTCTTGATTTCCCACACTAGCCCTAGTCTATAAAGTAATCACATAGGTACCTCCTTTGCTAATGGCTCTTGATTAAAGTAAACTCCATTTAAGGAAGAAGAAAAAATTTCCCTCCATCTATGACACTCTAGGTCCAAATTCTTAAAGCAAAATATGAAGACAAACCTACTCTAATCACTCCTCAATATAAGACGAGTTAGGTAGACTAGTAGTAGAAGAATAAATAACATTGGAGACTATAAAACCCCCATTCAAATTCAATGAAGGAAGTGATGAAATAGGTCACTTGAAAGGAACAAGATCACATAGAAGCTATGACTCCACTGTAATCTCAAAAGGAGGACTCGATAGAAGAAGGAAAGAAGAAAAAGTGCAGCTCACCTCCACTGATGGTGACATACCAAAGTCATAATTGAAACGAAAATCTCTTTTGGCTTTGTATTGGTTTTGTATTTATTGATTTTCTTAATTTGTTTGTGTATACCCATGTAAGCTAAGATGTGGTGACTTTTACTACTAAATTGGAAGATGCAGAGTAGAAATATAAAATTAACCCAAAATAACAATGAAGTGATAGGTTACAACATCAGTAGGAAATAAAGGAACTAAAATACCACAAAATATTATACCTTTATTGATGAGTGAAATTTTCATGTGCTTCTTTAAAGGGGAAACCTCTAATGAGTATAGCTTTGATTACAATCTACTTCACAAGACATCATATTACATTTTTATATTTCTTTATATAGTATTATCTACCTCCTAGGAACATTCTAGACAAGGAAATTTTTAGTAGGCAAAAATTTATAAAAATCCCCTTTACAATTATTTCTTTCAGCACTACATGGGCCTTATTTACTATCAAGGTCTCGATACATAGCAAGCTATCTATTTTCTTAGGGGGTTGGGATTGAACCTTAACATGCCACCCACTATAAAGTAGCATTGTCGTCAAGGATCGAGATGAGAGAAACACTGAAGGATCTCTTTAGTTCCTTTGGCATCCTTAGATGGTGTATCATTTTGCTATATCAAGATATTTTAGATAGTTCATTAGTAGAGATGTAACTCTCTTTTTCAAGGATGGAATCTAGTGGTAACCAAATGAAACATTTTTCATCTAGTTTTCAAATGTTAGTTTGAATACGAAAATTAGTTTTGACACTTGACTTAATTAGTATATGTGAAATATTGGAATAATTTTATAGTTTCATGGAATTCTAATTTGTACATCATTAGCCCAATACATTTGACGACCTTATAGATTCCATAAAACTCGAGAGCAAGCTTGTGGTGGATTGATGAGCCTCATCATTGGGTAACTATATGGACCTTAATACATCTCCAAGCTTACTAAAATAAACTCTTCTCATAATTCCTTACATGTTTTAATTATATTTTTCTTATTGAGATGAGTAAACGTAAGATGTTATATCTTGTGGGCTAATGTGCATTGATTGTAGGTTTTTAGGAGAAAATCATGGCAATTTTGGCTAGTTAAGGGTAGGAACTCGAATGAGACAAGGAGGAGAGATTATAGGAGATAGATACTCCTCATTAAATCCTCACTCATTCAAATATTCCTCAATCAAATCACATTAGCTCGGAGTTGCAAGCATCTGAGTCATGGAGATCATGGGCAGCCGAGCCAGCGACAGTTAAGAACCAATTCATCTTGAGTTTGGGAGCCAAGCCTCCCTATTTAAGGAAGTTGTTGGAGACTTCAGTGGTATAAATAAGGAGGCCTAGAGCCTCATTAGGATTCATATTTTTTTATGTAAGAGCATTGTTGGGGAAAATTATAGACTTATAATTTGATAGACATAAATTATCAACCAGGGGTAGGTAAGCTTGTGAGATGCTGTGAAAAATATATGCAGGATAATACCATAAGTTTTGTTCTAAGTAAAATCACACACATGCAGCTTCAAGAACTCTTTTCTTTATCAACACTTAGCAGCAAAGGATATGGAGTAGATAATTCATCTCTCTACAACACCTAGAATTGCTGATGGAGATCCAAAAAATATGCAAACCCAAACAACAACAATTAAATCAGTTCCTTCAAGAGCTCTTTTCTTCATCAACGATTAGTAGCAATGGATATGGAATAGATAACTCATCTCTCTACATCACCTAGAATTGCTGATGTAGATCCAAAAAAGATACAAACCCAAACAACAACAATTAACTCAATTCACACTTTGCATAATAGAAACGAAAGCATATTCAACAATTCCAAATCATTCATCAAATGAGCTCACTTTTAACCATCATTCACAAGCTGTTAGAAAATAGAAAAGAGAACTACAAACTGTGTACTAATTCTAGTAATGCATGACAAAAATAAAAAAAAATAAAACAAATTTGCAGCTACAGGAGTTGTGAGTAAAGGGGGCCCTCCCTTACTCACAACCCCTTCAACTATGAAAAGAGTTACTCAATGAAATGCAGCAGAACATAAAGTATTATATTAATTTAGAAAATATACAGTCATACAGGTCTGATATATTCAATCTGTCCTTCTTCTCTCGAGATCCTCTCCCCCCATCCAAATAAACATAAAGTTCTTTTATACAAATACATGGGCATAAATTGCCTCAAGTTAGAAAATCTAACACCCTACAACTAATAACTAACAATAGATGATAAAGATAGCAGAAATAAGCATGATGAGGTCGATCCATGGTTGAAAGCATGGATCGAACAGATTTCGTGAAGCTGCAAGAACTGCCTCTTAATACGGCCATCTGAAAAAAGAATTAAGATATGGGAAGTTTCAGTGGCAGTTCTTAGGCGACCAATAGGAAAACATTCATATTAGTGTCTTTTGCCAACAAAACCCATGTCTTCATTCTCCTTGAGGCTAACCGGAACATGATCAACCATGGATATCGCTGCAGGAAATCGGGGTGGTTACAAGAAATCTCCGCATCTACAAGAAATTGGTGAACTTTGTGAAAATATTTGTATTTACAGGAAATCAGTGACTGTAGGAAATCGGGGAGTAGTTGTAGGAATCTTGGAATCTTTTCATAAAATGGTTGATCTGCACAAGATGTGGTCAACTTCTTTGACACTGTAGGTGATTCGATTAGATAACATTTTAACTTCAAAAATACTTAGGAATTAAAGTAAAATGATACATTTTAGAATAATTTTCATTCTTTCAAGTTCACAGCACCCTCTTGGTAAAAACACACAAAATGTAGTAAAAGAGGGCTTTTAAGGATAAGAAGGGTTCAAAATAAGGGGGTTAAGGCCTCAGAAATATTATAAAAAATGAGAAAAATTGGGACTCAACATCTCCCCTACACCTAGCTTCTTGCATGTCCCTTATGCAAACAAAAATATTCCTCTAGGAGGAAAATTTAGTCCTTGTTCTGGGCCACAGCTACTGCAACAAGATGGTATAGGTGTGCCTTGCTAGATTCTTCTTTCTGTACCTTGTTCCAATACTCTTCATTCTTCTTCTGCGAATGACCAATCTAAACTTGATGTTTCTTCATAATACGACATGCCTTATGACGTTTTTTCTTTCCATTCTTCCACCTCTTTTTGCAATCACAAGCTATTCTCCTTCAAGTTTTTTTATTTTATTTTTGTCTGGAGCACCCGTTCAGAAAAGATGAGCTCATTAATTCCTTAGAGCTCCCCTCATCATCATGCTATTCCTAGGAGAAATGTGGCAGACTTGGTTCCTCAATGTTGACGGCATGTGCCCTTTCCTGTGAAGGTTATTTAATCACCAGCTTTGGAGCCTGGATCCTCATAAAGTGTTCAACATGTGCAAGGGTGCCCTTTTGGCTTCGGGTTTCGCCCAACAATTTCCCCTGTTACTAAAACTAGGCAGAAATAATTCGAACCAAATGAAGACAAGAAGGTTTAATTCAAAAAGACTTGGGATTAATGGGAAAATTTGAGTTATGGGGGAATGTGATCATTATTGTCATCATGATCTGTTCTGCTAGATAAAAATTAGGAAGATAACATCATGCAAATCAGATAATAGGTGGGAACGAGAATTTGTGTAAGATACCAATGGTCAAGGACGTCTTTTCCACAAAGGTAGCCATGACTTAAATTCATGCAAATTTAAAAATTTTAGTACCATTACTTTTCTTACCCTAAGTATTCTGACGTCAAAACATACCTTCGATCTTACCTTACAACTGTCAATACATTTGATGACGCTTGTACTTACATCAAAATTATGAATCACTTTGAAATCATATTATATGGAAGATCATATAGCTACGTGGCCTCAAATAACAATGATGATGATTGATATTTTTCAGATTTTGTAGAATATGCTCTGCTTGAAATTCGTTCTTCAGGAAATAATTATTTTTTCTACAGAAATGTTGCTACTGGAATGTTCTAGAGTAATTTGATCTGTAAGAAACCATATTCTCCCCCTCTTGTACAATTCAATACACACGAATAAATGTTCCAAGGTTGAATGTGTAGTGGACTCGTTGGATTACCAGCCATTAAGGTTAGTTGTTAACCAACGTGAGGCCCATCACTAATGATGAGAGCGAGGACCAAGGTACATCTGATGCATCCTATCAGGTGTGAAATTATGAGCTGATGTTGAACCCTCTGTAGGATCCAACAGTCAAGGAGCCACAGTGATTTCCCATTGTTGCTGGCGAGATAGCCTTTCATTAGGGCATACAAGCTTCAATGCATCATAAGACTCTAATCTTGCACCCAAATAACTTGCTAATATAGATGAGCCAAGATTGTTGGAAGGAGGGCCTTAAGAAATCCCACATCAATCCAACATGAGAAATCCAAGATTAACTGAAAATAAAATTTATTGAAAGGATGCTAAAGGACCTACTGACCTGTAATTTTAACGAGCCTAGGGAAGTCCATTCTCACCAGATTTCAATTTTAGAGAGTTTGAAACACTTGGAAAGGAAGACTTTGGGGGGGCTCCTTTTCCATAATTAGTCCATTGGGCTTGCAAAAAGGAATAAATCTTCACCCAATAGACGTTCTTCTCATGGTTTAATGAGCACAAGAAGGAACAAAGTAAGCTCAGTTTATTGTAGTAGAAGATCAAGAAGAGGTAGTGAAAGGAATGACCCCCTTTCCCACCATTTCCAACTCTTTCTTCTTCAAAATCACTTCAATTTTTGTTGGGTCAACTTTAATTCTTGAAGCAAAAACATGATGATCCAAGACAATGCCTTCAGTCATGATTATAAAACATTTTTCAGTACTTTATGAAATATTAGTCTCTTTATAGCTTTGCAAAACCTTCCTAAGATTAAGTAAAGCCTCTTCAAAAGTATCATTCACCACCATAAGATCATTCATATAAACCTCTATGCAATCATATAAAAGATTAGAGAATATACCAAGCATCATGTTAGAAAATTACATATTACGGAGCAATGGAACACATAAAATATTGCAGAAATATAAACACAGAAAACGCACAAAACAAGAGAGACACAGATATACGTGGTTCACCCAGTTTGGGCTATGTCCACCTCGAACAGCCAGTCCTACCTTTTTATTATCCAGCAAAATGAAGAGACACAACCTACAACAAATCCGCTGTAATATCCTCTGTTTTCTCTCACAGTCTCACCTCTCTATTTCTCGCTCACACTGAATACACATCTATCACACAGCCTCAAATACAATACCCTCATACAAAGAGAGGGGTTTCCTTCTAGGGAAAAAAACCCTAAACAAACATAAGTTCTACCATTAGATCATCCGCCTAATGAACGACCCAGATTGACTAGAAATTACTATACTTTTACAAGGCAATTTTACATTTATTTTTGGCTGCCGGGGCGCTGCCCCCGAGCCCCTACTGGGGGACCGCTGGCCCCCCAGCCGGGGGGGATGGGCCCCCCCGGACCCCCGCGGGGGGGACAAGTCCCCCCCGCACACCCCCGCGTGGAGGGGTGTACAAAACGTCCTGGGGTATACATCCGGCTGAAACAAAGACCTCTGAAAAATCATGCTCCACACACAACAATCTCCTACTTGGAGAATGATTGTAGCAACTCCACCACTGCTTCATTTGCTAGACAATGGCTCCTCTTTGGACCTGGTTGTTTCTCATCTTCATCGTCATCATTGAAGACCAATTGAAACTGAGAATGTTCTCAGTTTCTCCCTGGTTACAACTTTTGTTAGCATATCTGCAGGATTCTGGCTAGTGTGTATCTTTTCCAGCTTCAACTCTCCATCTTCCAACACTGATCGTATGAAATGATACTTGAGCTGTATGTGTTTAGTCCTGGAATGAAATGTTGAGTTCTTTGCAAGATGAATGGCACTTTGGCTATCACTGTATAACGTGCCGATATCATGCTTCTTACCCAACTCACCAATAAACCTTTGTAACCAAATCATTTCTTTACTAGCCTCTGTAGCAGCAACATACTCTGCTTCTGTTGTTGAAAGTGCAACAACACTTTGGATTTTTGAAACCCAACTGACAGTTGTTCCTCCAACAGTAAATACATATCCTGTAGTGCTCCTCCTGTTATCTCTGTCACCTGCCATATCTGCATCAACATATCCTTGTAGGGAGATGTTTGAACCACCAAAGCATAATGCTTGATTTGTGGTACCTTTCAAATATCTGAGAATCCATTTCACTGCCATCCAATGTTCCTTTCCTAGATTGTTCATGTACCTGCTTACAACTCCCACTACATGTGCAATATCAGGCCTTGTGCAGACCATTGCATACATTAAGCTTCCAACTGCTGATGCATATGGAACTTTAGACATATAATCCATGTCTTCTTGGGTCTTTGGGCACATTTCCTTGCTAAGTTTGAAATGGCTAGCAAAAGGTGTACTAACTGGTTTTGCATTGTGCATGTTAAATCTTTTCAACACCTTTTGTATGTACTCATTCTGAGACAATGTTAATTTACGATTTTTCCTGTCTCTAGTTATTCTCATACCAAGGATTTGTTTTGCAGCTCCCAAATCCTTCATTGCAAATGAATTTTCCAATTTTCTTTTGAGCACATTTATTTCCTGCATGTTAGATCCTGCAACAAGCATGTCATCTACATACAATAACAATATAATATAGCTGCCATCATTTTGCTATTTCAAATAAACACAATGATCAGAGTGACATCTAGTATAACCTTGTTCAGACATAAACTTGTCGAATTTTAGATACCACTGCCTTGGAGCTTGTTTTAAGCCATACAAGCTCTTCTTCAACCTGCACACTAGTTTCTCCTTACCTTTCACCTCATATCCTTGTGGCTGCTGCATATATATCTCTTCCTCCAAATCCCCATGGAGAAAGGCTGTCTTTACATCTAACTACTCAAGATGAAAATCCTCAGCTGCTACAAGACTTAAAATAGTTTTGATTGAAGTCATTTTAACAACAGGAGAAAATATTTCATCAAAATCAATACCTTTCTTCTGTGCAAACCCCTTCACCACAAGTCTAGCTTTATACCTCTGTTTTCCTCTATCTTCTTCCTTCAGCCTGTAAACCCATTTATTCTGCAATGTTGTTTTACCTGTAGGCAACCTGACTAAGTCCCAATTCTGGTTATGTGCTAAGGAGTCCATCTCTTCTTTCATGGCTTGCTCCCACTTCTTCCTGGTTTCTACCTGCACTGCTTCTTCATAACATTTGGGTTCACCAGAATCAGTCACAATAAATAATATAATGAAGGAGAGTATCGTTCAGGGGGTCTACTTATCCTGGTAGATCTTCTAACACCACTTTCAGGTGTTTGGGGTGTCTGTTGCTGTTGTGGTGGTTTGTGTTGTTGATTATTATTATTTTCAGGAACCTTTACCTTTTCAGTGATGTCATTAAGAACTGCATATTCCTTGTTTTCGTTTTCTTTCTTCTTTTCCTGCAACTGATTCTTATACAAGACCTTTTCATTGAATATTACATCTCTGCTCCTAATGATTTTGTGATTTTCATAATCATATAAGCAATAACCAAAATCATTAACACCATATCCAATAAAGGTACATTTCTTTGACTTTGCCTCAAGCTTTGTTCTATTTTCTTTATCAATATGGACAAAGGCCTCACAACCAAAAGGCTTTAAAAAAGAGTAGTTTACCTTTTTACCCGTCCATGCTTCCTCCGGAACACCACCATCCAAGGAACTTGAAGGCCCTCTGTTTATTAGATAAATAGCAGTATCTACAGCATCTGCCCAAAATTGTAAAGGCAATCCTGCATGCAATCTCATGCACCTTGCACGCTCCATGATTGTTCTATTCATACTTTCTGACACACCATTTTCTTGTGGTGTTCTTGGAACTGTCTTCTCTCTGCGAATTCCATGCTCTGAACAGTACCTATCAAACTCTTTGCTGCAATATTCACCTCCATTTTCTGATCTAAGACACTTCAATTTCTTTCGTGTCTCAATCTCAACCAAATCTTTCCATTTCTTGAAAGTATCAAATACATCAGATTTATTCTTAATACAATAAATCCAAGTTTTTCTAGTTGCATCATCAATAAAGGTAACATAATAACGAGAGCCACCAAGAGATGATACCTGAGCAGGTCCCCATACGTCTGTATGCACAAGCTCTAATTTTTCGTTCTTCTTTTCTTTCCCAACTTTGAGAAATCTGACTCTCTTCTGTTTTCCATAAATGCAGTTCTCACAAAAGTCCAAATCAACATTCTTCAAACCCGACAACAAATTCCTTGAGTGAAGAATCTTCATCCCCTTTTCACTCATGTGTCCGAGCCTATGATGCCATAATGCTACATCTGCTCCTTTGGAAGTTAAAGCATTAATAGAGTTAGAAATACCATTGCATAAATACAATGTACCAACCTTTTCGCCTTTTGCTATTACCAGGGCTCCTTTGGTGACCTTCCAAGCTTTATCTGTGAAAGTTGTCACACAACCTTCACCGCCTAACTGCCTTGTTGAAATCAGATTTTTCTTTAGATCTGGAACATGCCTTACCTCCTTTAATAGCCATTGGTTTCCATTTTGCTGTTTTACAAGAACCTTACCCATTCCAACGATTTTACAGGGTTTATCATCACCCAGACGAACTTTTCCAAAATCTCCTTGAACATAGTCATGAAAGTATTTCTTATCAGGTGTGGCATGGAATGAAGCCCCTGAATCTACCACCCAGGAATCAGTAATATTTTCGAAAGAAAGAATCAAAGCATCTTGTAACACCTCACCTGTCACATTTGATTCATGATTGTTTTCTTGCTGTGCATCTCCTTCTTTTCCCTTCCGAGATCTACAGTCTTTCTTTAGGTGTCCTTTCTTTCCACATTTCCAGCACACTATTCCCGATCTGGCCTTGGATCTGCCTTTCCTTGATTTACTGCGATATCCTGAGCCCTTTCCTCTTTCCATTTTTCTTCCTCTAGACTCTGGATTCAAAGCATTTCCCAATGTCTCACTGGAGCTTTTCCATCGCATTTCCTCGCTAAGGATAGCACCAACAACATCATCAAACTTTAAAGTACTAGATCCAGAAACGGAGTTACTAATGGCCATTACCAAACCATTCCAACTTTCTGGTAATGAGCACAAGAATAACAGAGCTCTAACTTCGTCATCAAATTTTACCCCTACAGAACTTAACTGACTTGTAACTGTATTAAAATCATTTAAATGGTTTGCAACAGATCCACCTTCTGACATATTCATATTAAATAACCGTTTCATAAGAAATACCCTGTTTGAGGCCGAGGGTTTTTCATATAGTTACGACAATGCCTGCATCAAACCCTCTGTCGTGGTTTCCTTCGAAATGTTGAAGGTGACTGATGCAGCAAGGCACAACTGTATTGTTCCGAGTGCCTTTCTGTCGAGAAGGTTCCATTCTTCGTCTTTCATACTCGTCGACATCTTTGTTTTTCCACCCAATGGTAGGTATAGATCTTTCTGATACAGATAATCTTCCATCTGCATCTTCCACAGCGAGATGTTTTGGCCATTAAATTTCTTGACCCTAAACTTACCATATTTCGCCATTGCTCCCACTCGAACCAGGAACCCTTCTTTCCTGGGAGTTTATTAGCCAAATAGACCTTCGGCTCTGATACCAGTTGTTAGAAAATTACATATTACGGAGCAATGGAACACATAAAATATTGCAGAAATATAAACACAGAAAATGCACAAAACAAGAGAGACACAGATATACGTGGTTCACCCAGTTTGGGCTACGTCCACTTTGAACAGCCAGTCCTTCCTTTCTATTATCCAGCAAAATGAAGAGACACAACCTACAACAAATCTGCTGTAATATCCTCTGTTTTCTCTCACAGTCTCACCTCTCTGTTTCTCTCTCACACTGAATACACATCTATCACACAGCCTCAAATACAATACCCTCATACAAAGAGAGGGGTTGCCTTCAGGGCAAAAAACCCTAAACAAACATAAGTTTTACCGTCAGATCAGCCGCCTAATGAACGGCCCAGATTGACTAGAAATTACTATACTTTTACAAGGCAATTTTACATTTATTTTTGGCTTCGGGGGCGCTGCCCCCGAACCCCCGTCGGGGGACCGCTAGCCCCCCAGAACCCTCGCAGGGGGGACAAGTCCCCCCCGCACCCCCCCGCTTGGAGGGGTGTACAAAACATCCTGGGGTATACATTCGGCTGAAACAAAGACCTTTGAACAATCATGCTCCACACACAACACATCATATCCGTATCTGCATATTCCCAAGCAAATGTTTCTGAAAAATCTTTCAATATATGAGTTAATCGATTTCCCTATTCATAAGTTAGGGATGAATTGATAATTAATTTTTTTCTGGGAAATATCTCAATTACCTTGCTTCCACCTTCAGTCATTGATTTTGAAAGAAATACAGAAAGGAGGGATGAATTTAATTCAACTACTATACTATGGTATTGGAATTTATGCTTAGCGATGACATTTATCTCATGACTTGAATGCCCCTCTAAGTGCTAGAAAAAATCAGGGTTTGAAATAGAGAAATTAATTAAATTATCCCCAGTGATTCCCTTAAGGCCCATAGCTTGGGATATTGTCAAAACTAGTTGAATAATTTCTGAATTAAGTTCTTCCTTAGCGCAATGAATCTTTTCTGATTTGAAGAGGGGTTTAGGAGGGGGATATTGATTGATATGCTTAATTTCAGCCTTATGAGTGATGGTCATGTTCCCCAACCTACACTTAATGAAGGCATCCATTGTGGCCAACCATGTTCTCCCTAAGATCAGTTATGGTATGTTCTATGCTTCTAACAATTTACTTCTTTTTCTTATTATATTCCACCGGTTAGCAATCAACTGTACATAAAGTAAAGTGCAAATAGAACATTAAACGATCAACAGAAAACAAGCCAAGACAAGAGACACAAGATGTGGCGGCTAGCCAGGGACAAACCCCACAATGTGTGGGGAAACCCTTTGATCAAATCTTCTTTTATCTTCAATAATTCAGGAGAGAGAAATAGTACAATAAATTTGATTCATATCAGCAGTAGCAAACCCTAGATCAGTAGCATCAGCATTAGCGGCTTCATTATCAAACTAGGGCAGACCATATCTCACAAACCGACAGTCGGATTGACTTCATTCCACCACCAAAAGTTTCGGCTTCCAGAGGAGGTTCAGATGAACCTACAACATAGTTCAGATGAGGAGATCTTCTAGGCCACGCAAGTCAATCTTTACTTCTGTAGTTGCAGCTTCAAATTCAATAGCTTCCGGCTTCACATGTGTGAGAGAGAGAGACTCATTTCAGCGCAGTAGAGAAGAGACTCATATCTGCGTAGTAGAGAGAGAGAGATGTGATGAGATGAGTGAGTCTAAATGAGCAAAAGTCCTCTTATATTTATACACAACGTTGGTGGGTGAATAGATGCGACTGTTGGGCTTCTGAGCCTACATGAGTTGTAGGTTGGCTTGATAATAATTCCATAATCAAAATAAATTCATATCTCCATGAATACTTATCAGAATTGGATGATCTTTATATCAATCCTACACCTCTCGACGAGAGGAATCTAATAAAAATATTTTTAGCCATAAATAAGATGACCCACATGAAGTTTTGCCCTGGTTGCCAATTTTAACACTCCCTCTCAACCATGGAGAACTTCATCTGCAATCTGTCTATCGGTCGTTACTATTCATCCATCAAACGCACTGCCTTGTATAGCCTTACCCTTGCCCTGCTCTGCTCTATTTTTCCTGTTCTGCTTTGTCTTGTTCTACCCTGCACTGATCTGTACTGTTTTGTTTTGTTCTGCTCTGCTCTTGCATTGTTCTGTTCTACTCTGCTTTTGTCTGAATTATGAAGAAGAAGAAATGATCGAGGATGTATCATACTGACTCAAAGTCAGTCTCAGAGTATGTACCATTGGTCCGAGACCAGTCTCAACCAACCCAAATTCAGCGTCATAGTGAGTACAAATCCAATGGTCCCAGACCAATATCATCCTCCACTGACTCAAAGTCAGTCTCAGAGTATGTACCACTGATCCCAGACCAGTCTCAACCGACCCGAAGTCAGCATCATAGTATGGTACAACTCCTACCACTGGTCCCAGACTAGTATCATTGATTCCAGATCAATGGAGGTCATCCTAGCGTAGGGAGTACGGTAGTTAGAATGATGCGTCCATCGGTACTACTATGGTCCCTAACTTCATTTCCCTGCTCATTGATCAGATGAGAGGTACTTCCCGTGAGTCCCAGACTGAATGGGTAGGATGCCTCGACAGGAGAACTAATCAATCATGTCCTCACAGGAGAACACATCAATCCTGCTACAATCGCCATGGAGAACACATCAATCCAGGCCTCACAGGAGAACTAATCATCCTGCTACACAGGAGAGCGAATCATCTTGTTCCACAAGAGAGCGAATCATCTTGTCACACAAGAAAGCGAATCATCTTGTTCCAGTGTGCACCACCAGGGGAGGGTGAGTCACCTTGTGGTCGTATGTTGCTCCAATAATAACCACAAGCCCTCAGAGCTCCCAGAGCTCAATGTATGCAACATGCAGGACCCTTGTACAAGGGTTTCTTACCGACTCCAAGTCGTTTGGGAAAATCACAGATTAGATCTTTCCTCGGGGCTTTGAAAAGGTGTATCAACCTGTACATCATCTTAATGCAATGGAGCCTCCTTGCTCATGAACTTACCATATCCAAGATGATGTCTATCTGCTGGAGCAATAGACAAATACGAGATTCCTCAATAATCGAATTCCACCTCTGGTTGTTATAGAGAATCACAACGGTATCGAATGTAAATCCAAACAGCCCACTGAAGAGCTTTTGCAACCAGACTACCTCACACGAGGTTATGCTAGCAACAATATATCCTGCTTCGGCAGTGCTCAAAGCCATCGACTTCTGCTTCCTGCTCATCGAGGATATCGAAGCAGATCCCAAGGTGAAACAGCGCCTAGAAATGCTCTTAGGGTCCACCACACTGCCTACCCAATCAACATCAGTATATCCAAGTAGTCTCACATCTCGGCAGTGGATCTTAATCCATGAGAGATTGTGTCCTGAAGACATCTCAGAAGATTCCTGGCATCAATCCAGTGAGGCTCAACCAAATATGAGCTCACAATGCTAACCTGCAAAAAATATGTTCGGACGAAGGTTCACCAAGAACATCAATGAGAATGAGTTTATGAAACTTAGAGGTATTTCCCAAATCTGGTCTGACATCACTACCATATAACTTCTAAAAGTTAAGATCCTTGAGGTAGTCATAGGATTAGAGTCCATCATACTAAATCTTTCCAATATCTTTACCACATATTTCCCTCAAGATAGGAAAATTTCCCTTGGCTTCTGCCATACTTCAAGTACTAGGAAGTAGTGCATCAGTCCTAGGTCTTTCATTTCAAATTCAGAGGCCAACTCCCTCTTGCATTTGTGAATGAGAGGGTCTGCACCTGTTAGAAAGAGGTCATCCACATACAATACCAGTATGAGAGGCTTGTCATCTTCAACCTTAAAGTAAAGGTTAGGATCGACTTCACTACTAGTGAATCCCAGCTTCATCAAGTAGCTATCGATCCTCTCATACCATGCTCGGGGTGCTTGCTTCAGCCCATAGAGAGCTTTCTTCAACCTGCATACATGAGATTTTCGATCATAAATCTCAAATCCTTTGGGTTGCTCCACGTAGACCTCTTCTTTGATCGAGCCATGCAAGAACGCAGTCTTGACATCCATCTGATGTAGGTTCCATCCTTGTGAAGCGGCAAGGGCTATGATCGAGCGAATGGTCGTATATCTGGAAATAGGTGCAAATATCTCATCATAGTCTATACCTTCCTTTTGGGAGAAACCTCGAGCAACAAAATGAGCCTTATACTTTTCTGTACTTCCATCTGCTGCATGCTTTATCTTGTAAAGCCATTTTGAAGTAACAATTGTCTTGTCCAGGGTCTGGGACTACTTCCCAGACATCATTCTCCATAATAGAATCATATTCTACGGTCATAGCATCCTTCCATACTTGATGCTTGACGGCATCTGAGAATGACGAAGGCTCATTTTGTATGATCGTGCTCATGATGGTCAGGTATCCTTGATACCTATTAAGTTTCTTACTTTGACGGAAGGTTCCTCAAGGTGCAACATGTCCTTTAGCATCATCAAGTATCCCCCTAAGCCATGAAGGCCTCTTCCTAGAAGAGGAAGGCTCATGTGGATGAGAATCTATCAGATCCATGGGTTCTTATACATCAGGCATTGATTCATCATCCTTTTCTTTCGGTTCCCTGGTGTTGGCTTCTTGAGAGACCCTCAAAGTCGAAAGATTGGTCACCTTGTGGTGAACTTTTCTTTAGGAGTCTTGGAACCCAATGCTTGATGAGGGCATCAATTTTGTACATATACGACGGTGATTGTAGTTTCAGCCCATAGAAACATCAAAAGTCTTTGATCATGTAGCATGGCCCAGACAACTTCCATCATCGTGCAGTTCTTCCTTCCCACCACACCATTCTGCTCAGGAGTATGTGGCGTAGTAGTCTCCCTCTTAATGCCAACCTCAGGTATGCCTGAGTGAACCAATTGTAATATATCAGAGGTCTTGCTTTGGCTTGAAGGGAATGGTCCCCTTTTGAGATTTCCTTCAGCACATCCTGGACATACACCTTCATTCTCTATTCAGAATTCGGGCATCCCTATCACCATTTGTCTTACACCGAGTATAGCTTTATAATGAAGGGGGGAAAACCTCTAATGCCAAAGTTCGGACTGAAGAGATGTGTCATAAGACATGACACCTAGCAGACTTCCATCGACCTGATATAATGAATCAACACTAAACCCAAGAGTAAAGGCATCTTTAACATTATTTTTCCATATACATACCTTGCCATCGCTGAAGGTTACCTTGTAGCCTTTGTCTTCCATTCCCGAGATGGACACTAGGTTCTTTTTGAGGTCAGGTGCATTTAATACATCCTGGAATTTCTGGCCTTCTTGAATGCTTGTCCTCTTCCTTGATTCCCAGCTCTCCTCTTACCTTTGCTGTTGAATTTGTCATTCCTTTGATTTCCATTAGAGGGATTTTGATCATCATCCTAGAGTGAGTCCTTTCTATCAGGGAACTCCCTTGCATAGTGACTTGATTTATCGCAAATGTAACATCGTCATTTTATTCTAGCCTTAGGTCCAGCCTTTCCTTTTGATTTAGTCCCGGAATTATTTCTTTTCTTTGCATGAAAAGAAAAGGCAGTAGGAGGACCTTTAGGCATGGGCATTTTTTACACTTCTTCCCTTGTTTCTTCTTGAATGCATCTAGCCATTAATTCCTCGAAACCAGGAATTACATTATAGTTCAGAAGAGTAGTCCTGAACACATACCATTCAAATGGTAATCCTTCAAGAGTTGTGAGTGCCATTTCTCTGTCAGTAATAGTTTCCCCAATAGATAGGAGATCGTTCTTGATCTCGGTGATTCTTAAGAAGTATGCTTGCATACTTTCATCTTTACCCTTTTTGATTTCCCTCAGCTTATTTCTAAGAAACAAAACTTGATTTGCATCATTAACTTTAAATAAACTCACCAGCCTGTCGTAGATTTCCTTGGAGGTGTCTAGATCAGAGATGTAGGCCACCAAGCGCTTGTCGATAGAGTCCCGGATGATCTTCTTTGTTTTGACTTCTCCAGTTTTCCATTTTTTCCAGGCAGTAGCAGATGCATTTGATGAAGGCTCAACAATATTGCATCTTACATGGTCTAGCACTCCTTGATCTTCAAGGGTTAAATCGATAGACATCTTTCATCCGTGATAGTCAGCTTTCTCACAGAGCTTGTCTTCTGCAGGAAAGAGTGTTGAGGACCCCATAGTTCTTTTAGGATAGCCTTTCCAATCTTCTCTTCAATGATTGCTCTTGCTCTTGCTCAGGCTTTGTCTTCACCTCAGCTTTGATACCATGTTAAGTTATGGTATGTTCTATGCTTATAACAGTTTACTTCTTTCTCTTATTATATTCCACCGATTAGCAATCACATGTACATAAAGTAAAGTGCAGATAGAACATTAAACAATCGACAGAAAACAAGCCAAGACAAGAGACACAAGATGTGGCGGCTATCCAGGGACAAACCCCACAATGTGTGTGGAAACCCTTTGATCAAATCTTCTTTTATCTTCAATAATTCAGCAGAGAGAAATAGTACAATAAATCTGATTCATATCAGCAGTAGCAAACCCTAGATCAATAGCATCAGCATTAGCAACTTCATTATCAAACTAGGGCAGACCATATCTCACAAACCGACAGTCGGATTGACTTCATTCCACCACCAAAAGTTTCGACTTCCAGAGGAGGTTCAGATGAACCTACAGTGCAGTTCAGATGAGGAGATCTTCTAGGCCATGCAAGTCAATCTTTACTTCTGTAGTTGCAGCTTCAAATCCAATAGCTTCCTGCTTCACATGTGTGAGAGTGAGAGACCCATTTCAGCGCAGTAGAGAAGAGACTCATATCTGCGCAGTAGAGAGAGAGAGAGAGATGTGATGAGATGAGTGAGTATAAATGAGGAAAAGTCCTCTTATATTTATACACAACGTTGGTTGGTGAATAGATGCGACTGTTGGGCTTCTGAGCCTACATGAGTTGTAGGTCGGCTTGATAATAATTCCATAATGAAAATAAATTCATATCTCCATGAATACTTATCGGAATTGGATGATATTTATATCAATCCTACACCTCTCGACGAGAGGAATCTAATAAAAATATTATTAGCCATGAATAATATGACCCACATGAAGTTTTTCCCTGGTTGCCAATTTTAACAAAGGGCGCCTCCCTAAATTATTCCTAGGCTAAAGAACATCAGGGTCTGGATATTTTCCAATGGTAAAATTCGGTAGACACAAGGATTACAATTTCCCCACCTACTTTAATTGTAGAGGGTTCTTTCTTTTGTCTCCAAAGCTTTTTGATACAGAGTTCCCTAACTATTTTAGCATAGGTTAGGATATTCCTAATCTCTTGCAGTAAAGGAAACTTGATGCATAAATTTCTTAACTTGGGTACTAGATCAAATTCAGGATGTTTTGTCATTTTTTCCTGTTAGCTCTGCTTTAAGACGAAGTTTTTTCTAAGGAAAAAATGGGCTTGGCCATGTGTTATGCTTAGAAAGGAGCCCACAGCAGTCTGTCTCCTCCTCCTCCTTCATTTTTCCTACACTCTTATAACTCCCGGTACCTCTATTTTCCTCCAATTTACCTCTAAAACGCTGTGAAAGTCTATGTTCTTTCAGCCCCCGAGCGCTAAGTTTGAATCGTCATGTAACCAAAATCACCTGACCGTGTGATTTTCCCCACCACCACAGCGTTTTCCCGCACGCTAAACCTCGTTTATCTCCCCACCGTTCGACCGTTTGTTGTGCGATCCGATGGCATTCGCACCTCCTGTGCCTATAAGCTACACACACTTTAACTCGGGGGAAAGCGGTTTTCCACCTGTCCCATTCACCATGTGTGGCATGATGATTGTGATTGCGTGGCCGTGTACGATTACCGCCATCCTCCGAAAGTAGTGTGGGGAATACCGCTTACTGCCCGTACACCCGTCCCCACTGGTTAACCTCCGCATATCTTTGCCGCCCGATGACTGTCAGATCCACTACATCCAGATCCAATGGCTCACGACCGCCCGCTCCCGCTTCTTCACGATAGCTCCTGCAAATCAATCTTTGCCGTCCATTTGCAAGATTCGATGGCTCACAATCATTTTCGCCTCCATTTCCTCCTGACGCCTCCCGCTGATAGATCTTTGCCGTCCATCCATGTGATCCAATGGCTAACATTTATTTCCTGCCCTCCATTCATTCCCCATGTAGTTTTCATGTCTTTGGCTCGTCCCGTACATCTAAAGGAAGAAGGCGGCCAGTATTCGACACTCTGCGAATTTAATCCTCAACCTCTGCATTCAAGAGCAGTATGGCCGAAGGACGAGAAGGACAACCTCAAGCAGATAAACACATTTACCATTTATGGAACTTCTTCCATACGTCATTCCACCTGCTTGAGGAGTACAACAGAGTACCAGAGAATGTCAAATTCATTCATTGAAGCAGCAGATTGCAGAAGAGGCCCATTTTAGATAGTCAATGTGGTTGCTGGTCCATTTTGACCCCTCCACGCATAGAACAACAGAGCATTTTTGTAAACAAACTCTATATATACCTAGAAATGAGATGTAATCAGGGTTGATGGTTGTAGTTTTGATGTAAGGTTCAACTTCTGGAGACTGTAACTATTGTGATACTTGCAGCGTCTGGTCTTCATTTTTAGCTAATACAAGCTTCTTTTGCTGTTAATTTCTCACTTTCCATTTCTACTCTGTTCTAGGTTGTGCCTGTTATGTATTTTTCATGTGCTCTTGATGTTTAGCATTAGAGGGGCTATCATCCCACCTCTGTGTTAGAATCTAGTATGTATCATTGAATGTGCTATGCAGGTTTCTATTTACTTAGTGCCAAAGAGCTGTCATCTTGTTTGTGCATTAGGAAATAGATTTGCAGACCTCTTTACTGGTTGCAGCCAACCATCACATGGTCTTGTGCATCCGCTGGTGTGGTCAATATTCTCCATGTTCACCTAATCCTCAAACTGTGAGTAATTGCTGGTCTAAAGCCTTGTAGTCTGGGGGTGTTAACCCATGTCTAGGGTTAAGCATAGTATAAGTGGTTATCTGGCTTGAATATGCATCATTCCTTCCATTCATCCATTTCCAACATTTTGTTGAGTTTGTAATGTTCCCGAGCATCTTTGAGATACAACCTAGGAGAGTTTCTTTGGGAGATAACACTTCCATCCCTAAGAAATCCTCGAAGAAATCCTCATAAATCACCAGCTGAACCAGTGCCTGACCCTGAGAAGATCGTTAAGCAGAAGAAAACATCACAAAAAGGAGCATCAGGATCAGGTAAGCCTAAGAAAACTTATTCATCTCTGAAAGATAAGGCTATAGTTGAGAATATAAAATTTGAAGATATTGAGCCTAGTGTTGCTACTGAGAAACTTCCTTCAGAGATTCATACAACTCCTTGTTTAGTTAGTTACCCTTTGAATCTCAGTCCAAAGAGAGCTTCCCATACAGTCCATAGCATCCCTTTGTCTCTGTCATCCATTTCATTGTTTCATACTGCTCAATCTGCTAGTGTTCTTTCACATACCCTAGTCATGGCATGCCAGCAAGCACCTACGAAGATAGAAAGAATTGTAGCTGCCAGGTATGGACCTCTGGTCTTGCCCGTTCCTTTGAACGCTATGCTTGCAGGAGAATATAAAAAATATATGCCCCAGTTCACTGGCACAAATGGAGTAACAACTGAAGAACAACTTGAGGCTTTTTATAGTTATGCTAATAACTTAGATATAAGTGAAAATGATGTGTGGATGAGAGTTTTTGTCTGGAGCCTTGATGGAGAGGCCAGAAAGTGGTTCAGAGAACTAGCCCCTAGATCTATTACTAATATTGAAGCCTTAGATGATTCATTTTTGAAGCACTGGGGAGATAAAAAAGACTTGCTATATTACCATACTGAGTTTGGTAACCTGAAGAGAGAAAATGGGGAATCATTTCCTGATTTTAATAAAAGATTCAACCGTATGTATAGTAAGATACTAGTTGAGGTAAAGCCTACCCCCACCTCTGCCAAAATCACTTATCCCAATGCTTTTGACTCTGATTTCTGCCTACTATTAAGAGAAAGAAGATGTGCTACTTTGGTAGAAATGCAGGATGCAGCCCTAGAAGTAGAGTCTAATATCATGGCTGCAGAAAAGCTCGAAAGTCAAGCCGATAAAAGGAGGTAGAGAGGTCAAGCTTCTACTTCCTCTACATCATCTTCCGATCCCAAGTTTGATAAAATGACTAGAATGATAGAGTCATTGGCTGCTAAGATATCCAAGCTGGAGGTTGAGCAGAACTCAGGAAAGACAAAGCAGCAGAACACATTTTCTCCAAGAAACTAAAATCCTTTCAGAAGAGAAAATGAGCAATTACAAATCATTCAGAGGGGCGAAGAACCCAAAGAAGAACAAAAAGTTAAGGCTCATTTCTAGAATTTAGTCATGGAGGAGGAACAGTTTGAAGATGAGGATGATATTCGCTGCATGGAAGATAAAGGCAGTGTTGCATTTTTGACATTGGATGCATATGAATAATCATTGCTGTAGGAACAAGACAGTCAGGAGTGGGACAGAGAAGCTGTTCTACAAACTGAGGAGCAACGAAGATATAATCTGAGGTCAAATGAAAAAAGTGTCAGAGAGAATCTTGCCCAAAGAGCTTCTATCCAAACAGAGGTACAAAATATCAGACAGAGAAGACCAGCAGCTGACCCAGTCATCCTCAAAGCCCCAGTTCAAGAGGTAAGAGGTTCTGACAAGCTACCTTCCTCTTTCAGCTTAGAGTCAGAAGTCCAAAAATTAAAAATATCTGTGCCTTTGGTAGAATTGGTAAAGAGTGAAGTATTTAGAAAGCCTATCCTTGAAGCCCTTGAGGTGGAAACCACACAAACCTCCACCGACTCTATTAATTTGTAATATGACAAGCCTGCCATTGTGCTTAGCCCCATGATTGAACCTGCTGATAATAATTCTCCATCTTTTTATGTCTCCTTGACCATTCATGACAAAATCCTCCACCACTGCCTGCTAGATACAGGGGCCAGCCACAATTTGATGCGTAAAGCTGTCATGGAAGAGTTAAGCCTTGACATCACAAGACCATATTATGATTTATTCTATTTTGATTCAAGAAAGGTGAAATGTATGGGGTTGATTAAAGACTTAGCCATTACCCTAACTCAGTTGCCCATGAAGAGTATGATGATGGATATTGTGGTAGCAGATGTCCCTCCTAAGTTTGGCATGCTGTTGTCTAGAGGATGGATTAAAAGACTAGGTGGGACATTACAGAATGATCTATCTTATGCCACTATCCCAGTTTTTGGAGGAGAAAGAAAGAGATTGTACGGAGAAGCAGAATTGGCATACATAATCAGTGATGAGAAGAATCCTACTAATCATCCCATATATGCCGTGGACACTCATTTTGGAGCATGTATTCTCCAAATAGAAGAATCTCAGAAGGCCTCAATGCAGATCAGGAAACCCGTGAATCAGGCTGAGGGAGAGCAAGGAGGTCAGGTTTGGGAGATGTTTTTTGATGGAGCATGTTCCAAGGAGATTGCAAGAGCAGGGGTGGTGCTGGTATCTCCAGAACAAGAAAGCACTCAACTGTCTTTTAAGCTGGTTTTCCAGGTCACTAATAATATAGCAGAGTATGAGGCTCTGTTATTGGGCCTAAGCGCAGCAAAAGACAGAGGAATCAGGAACATAAAGGTGTTTGGAGACGTTGATTTGATCATTCAACAAGTAAACAAAACATTTCAAGCAAAGCACCCAAGGCTGAAAGCATATAGAGATGAGGTATGGAGACTCAAAGATTCCTTTGATTATTTCTATATTTCATATATCCCTAGAGCAAAAAATCAGCTTGTTGATTCTCTTGCTATGTTTGCTAGCTTGTTTATCCCTCCCATGCCTCCTAGACTAGTATATGAAGTCCAAATGAAATATAGACCATCCTTGCCTGATAATGTCCACCATTGGAAAGTTTTTGATGATGATGAGGAATTGAATAGGTTCTTGCAAGTCATTGGTGAATTCTCTGAAATGCAAATTGACCAAGAAAATGAAGCCTTGGAAGAAAGCCCCCAATCCCAGCTTAGGAATAGAATTGGCAAAAATAGCATTGTCTAGCTTCCCAACAATCATATTCCTAAGGGTTTAATTCCTTTAGAAAGACTGTTTGACCAAAATGATGTGTCTTACAAGGCTGCCCAGAAAGAAGACCAATCTACAGTCTGTAAGCATGACATATGGAGTCCAGGTTAGCCTAGATACATAAATCTATCTTCCCATCTGTCTGCTGACCAAAGTTCTGAATATTGCAATTTAATGAAGCAATTTGCTGATGTCTTTGCCTGGGAGTATAGTGACCTGAAAACCTATGATAAAAAGATTATTTAGCATAAAATCCCTCTGGAGAAAGATACCATTCCTTTCAAGTAGAAGCTGAGACCAATAAATCCTTTGCTCCTTCTTTTAATTGAAAAAGAAATTAAAAAGTTGTTGGCTGCCAAGATCATAGTCCCTCTCAGATATTCAAAATGGGTAGCCAATCTGGTGGTAGTGAGGAAGAAAAGTGGAGAAATCAGACCGCGTTAATTTCAGAAATTTAAATAAATGCCCTAAGAAAGACAATTATCCCTTACCCAAGATGGAGCACTTGTTGCAGAAGGTCTCAGGAGCCAAAGTAATGTCTTTCTTGGATGGATTTTCAGAGTTTAACTAGAACAATGTAAACTTTGAAACGGGAACTATAAACTCAAAACGGGAACTCTGGCCAAAAAACCCCGAAAAAACATCAAAAATAGTGCTAAAAGTGAAAAGTGTTGATGCTGGAATAACACCTTTTATTTTCTTGGGTAAATTTTCAACATGTTTTAAAAATGGCGGTGAAAACCAATTTTTTGCCCAAAAATTATCCAAAAAACTCCCTCAAAATGAAAAGGGTTGATTCTGGAAGAAGACCTTTTTTTTTCAAAAGTTAAATCTCAACATCTCGAAATAATGGCATGAAATATTTTATCATGACCCCGAAAAAACATGAAATTTAAAAAATTAATGAAAACATTAAAAAAAAAAAAAAAAAAACATAGATTAAAATATCTATTAAAAGAAAAATATAAAACAAAAATAAAAAATGAAAAAAAAATCAATCATAAAATGTAAAAAGAACGAAATTAATGATCAGAACTAAAAAAAATAAAATTTATAAACAATTAAATAGTAAAAAAACTATTTAAAAAAAATGGGGAAAAAAATGAGTAATCTTGTAAACCAAAAAAAATTGGCAAAATAAAATATATATGAAAAAAAAAAACATTTAAAAGAAACAAAAAATTAAGTGGGTGAAAAAAAAAAAAAAAAAAAAAAAAAAAACAGAAAAACAAGAAAACAAAAAAATTAAAAATTAAAATTAAAACAAACTAAATTTCAAAAAAAAAAGAAAATTAAATTAAAATTAAAAGCTACTAAAATTAAGATTAAAATGTTGATTACTTAAAAAACAAATATAAAAATATATATAAAAGACAAAAATTAAAAAACAAAAAATGTTAAAAAAAATTATCTCACAACCAATAAAAGAATTTGGAAGACAAAAAAACAAAATTATATATATATATATATATATATATATATATATATAAAGTATGTAAAAATAGAGAAATTAAAAAAAAAAAAACATTAGAAAAAACTAGGAAAAAAAAATAAAAATAAAAACAAACCAGTTTAAAAAAAAATAGAAATTAATGAAAAAAATTTAAAAACTAATAAAATTAATATTAAAAAAAAACAAAAAAAATTCAAATTATAAAAAAAAAACAAAAAAAAAGTGTATTTTTTATTTAAAAAAAATGTAATTAATTTTTATTAAACATAGATATTTTGTTTAAAAAAAAATCAATTTAAAAAAAAAAAAAAAAAAAAAAAAAAAAACGTTTTTTATTATTAAAAACAAATTTTACTTTTATTTCTATTTTTTATTTAAAAATAAAATTACTCAACATATCTTTTATATTTAAAAAAAATAAACCTATATTTTATATTTAAAAAAAAAAATCTATATTAAATTTTTTTTTTACAATGTTTAAAAAAAAAATGATTTTTTTTTTTTTTTTAACAATAAATTTTTTTAAACCATTTTTTTTGTTATAATTAAGAATAGTTTTTTTTAAGCATACATCTGGAAAATCTGCGCAAGCTAAAAGAAATAACAGGAGTCGATATTGTCCGGGGAACCAAGGGGATAAACCACTCTCTCTTCGCTGATGATACTCTTCTAATTGGAGGTGCTTCCAGCCTCATGGCTCGGAGGTTCAAGAGAACATTGGAACTCTTCCTTGAAGCCTCTGGAGGTAGACTAAATAATAACAAGTGTATGATATATACATGGAATGTTCCCAGACATATCACTCAGAGAATCTCAATAATCTTGGACATACCTGCTCAAAGGAACTGGACACATTTCATGTACCTGGGGTTACCCTTAGCCAAGGAAACGATCAAAAATGAAATCTGGGTTAAGCTAATTGAGAAGCTGAGAGGGAAGCTTCAGAGCTGGGGAGTGACTTGGCTCAACTTGACGGGCAGAACAATTCTCATCAAGGCCATCCTTTCAGCTCTTCCAATCTATCAGTTTGCGACTACTCTCGCCCCGGCCAGCATCCATAAACACATGGAACTAATCATCAGAAGCTTCTTGTGGCAAGGAGGAAGGCAAGACTCCAAAAAGTTCAGGCTGGTAAAATGGGACTAGGTCATCCTTCCCTTTGAGAAAGGAGGTCTTGGAATAAGAATCCCAAGACTAGCCAATATGGCCGTGGGTTTTAAATTGATATGGAGAATCCTCAATGAGAAAGGAGCTTGGTGGACAGAGGTCATCAAAAAGAAATACCTGAATGGGGCCAACTCCAATATCCTTTCAGAAATCATTATCGACAGGCAATGCACCTCAGCTTGGAAGCTTATCAAAAAACCTCTCCCTCAATTCAGAGCATGTATATCAAGAGTCCCGGGCAATGGCAGAAACATCAGCGTTTGGACGGACAGAATAATGGGCTCAGAAGCAAGGGAAGATCTTCCTAACCTCAGGCCTTTGCAAAGGTGGATGACAGAGGGAAACCTCAAGACACTTTATGACATCTCTTCCTGAGATCATGAAAGTTGGATAGGCTGGAAGTCTATTCCCCTTCCCAACGACCTCCAGAATCTTTGGGCGGATCTCAAGATATCACTCATAGGCTCAGCTCCCATCAACAGAATGTCAGAAGATAAATATGTATGGGACTCCAACGGTGGCAGCGACACGGTCAAAGAGGGTTACAAAACTCTTCAAAATGCTCTAGCAGTAAACAACTGGCCTCTACACAAAGTGGCTTGGAAAATCGAATGCCTTCCCAAGGTAAAATTCTTCAATTGGACCCTCCTTAACAGCAAAGTTCTCACTGCGGAAAATTTAAGGAAGAAGGATATACATGGCCCATCAATCTGCTGCATGTGTAGGGCAGCGGAAGAAAGCAGTAACCACCTCTTTATAGAATGCTCCTTTGCGAGAACTTGCTGGAAACTCATCACTAGCCCGCTGACCACAGGCGATCTCCCCAACCAGATCACTCTCCTTCAGAAGAATTGGGGGAAAACCTACCCTCACCTCAAAAAAGGAAAGACCCTGGCTAAAAGGCTGTGGAACAACATTCCCCCAAATCTCTGCTGGCAGATATGGAACGCGAGAAACAAATGCATTTTCAATAATGAGACTCCCAGCATCTTCAGTACCTTGGCAAAAGCAATTGCGCTCATCTCAGAGACCATTGGAACGAATGGAATAGCCCATGTGGACTCGGAACCGGGAGACCTAAGAGAGAAAGAGTGGATGAGTAAATTCAGCCTTGAAGCAGGAACCCAAAAAACAATAAGCACAGGAAGAGGAAACTCTGACTGGAAGCTGAGAGGGACCAAAGAGGAAATCAGAGATTGGATGCAACACCAAAGGAGGCCCTCCCTTCATTTCGACGGGGCCTCAAAAAACAACCCGGGTCAAGCTGGAGCTGGAGGAATCATCAGAGACCCCCAAGGAAAAATCATAGTGACCTATGAATGGGGATTGGGATCTATGTCCAATAACAAGGCTGAGGCCTATAGTCTCCTTCTGGGAACCTCTATAGCAAGAAAACTCGGCCTCCAAAACCTGCTAATTATGGGAGACTCTGCTATTATTATAGCAGCCATGATTTCTGGGAAGGATTTCAAGCAGATGGCCCTGAACAACATCAAATGCAGGATTTTGGAAAATACCAGGGGAATAAGCGGGATTATCTTCAAGCATGTTCTAAGAGGAAACAATGCGGAGGCAGATGAACAGGCTAACAAGGCTACAAGCAGGCAGACAGGTCAGGTCAGAGAGAATGATGAAGTCTATAACAAACCCATACCTTAAGCAATCCCACCCCATCCCCTCATTTCAAAATCCGAGTCACCTCAGGTATCATTCCCCTCGAAATTTGCTCTTCATCAAATCCCCATATCCCCTCCAAAATCTCCTCGACTGCGTAGATTTGTACCTTAAAAGCCAAATCCGCCCCCCTGACTCGGTTCACATCATTTCACTCCGCCTCATCACAGATTATTATATGTTTACAATAGACATATTATGGATATGCGTTCGGGTCCATATCCTCTGTACGCTCTTCGCACGCAGCAAAATCTTCCCAGGGGATCTCAATCCTTTCAAGAGCCGCCCCTTTCAGTATCAGTTCAAGCACCCGAGGAACCTCCCTATCCCTTTATATAGCAGCGAGGGCCTCAGCGATCCCACATTCTGCAGCGCTGCAAGGCATCTCCATCGCGCTCTCATCAAGCATACGCTTCCTCCTGAAGCAGCTCGTATTCACTGGGAACCAGACCTGCGTTCCTTGACAGTGGTAATTGCTAGTTTACTTAACGCTGTTTTAAATTTTGCTAACGTGTGGCTTCTTGGTTGTAGCAGCGCTCCCCGAACTCCCCTGCTCCCTAGTTTTCCCCTTCCTCCCCGTGTCTCTCCGCCCCTTCCTTCTCTGAACTATCTACTCCCCCATACCGCCTCCCTCCCAGGAACCTCCTTCCTCCCAGGCGTTTGTCTGTTTCCCCTTTCTACAGGCTCTTTTACCCTGTCCATCAAGATGGCGGATCAACAAGACCAGCCGAATCCTCAGGAGCTTGCAAATAATCCTATAGACAGGATCTTCAACAATGAGTGCACTTTGTGCAAATCGCATACATTCATGATCAATAGATTTGTCAAGCATTTCAATGAATTAAAGGACAACTATCAGGCTGATAGCAGATCGAAGCGGAAGAAGCTGGAGAAGCGAAAAGCAGAAATTGAAGCCTTGAAGGAGAGGTGCAGCCATCTGGAGGAAGCCATAGAGCAAATCAGAACTCTCACACAGAGTTTCCAAGTGGAGGCCTCAACTAAAGCCAGCGCCAGGAAGGATCCCTTCCCCGATGACTCGGTCACTCAGAAACTCCCCTAGATGCTATGGATTGTAAATTTTGTTGGTTAGGTGGTTCTTTTGTTCGGCAATATAGCCGTTACTTCTTTACTTTCAGTTATCATAGAGGTAGCAATGAGGAAAAAGGGTCTGCGCACCCGGTTTTGATCCTCATCGCCCAAACTTATCATGTCTATGTACTAGAACTTTGTATCTGAGGTTTTTATAATATACAAGTAGCCGATTCTGTTAAAAAAAAAAAATTAAGAATAAGTTTTTTTTTAAACCATTTTAATTTTTTTTTATTTAAAATTTTAAAAATTATTAAAAAAAAAATAAAAATTTTAAAAATGAAATTGGTTTTTTTTTTTTTTTTTTTTTAAATTAAAAATTCAAAAAATTAAAAATTTAAAAAATTAAATAAAATTTTAAAAATTAAATAAAATTTTAAAAAATTAAAAATTTTAAAAAATTAATATCGTTTTTTTTTTTAATTAAAAATTTTAAAATTAAAAATTTTAAAAATTAAATGTTTTTTTTTATTAATTAAAAAGAAAAAAAAATTGGCGCCCCCCAGCCACCCGTGGTGGCGCTCCCGGGGGCGGAGCGGCCTGCGCGCAAGCCCTCCGCCCCCGTCAGCGCCACTACGGGCGGCCGGGGGGCGCCAATTTTTTTTTTCTTTTTAATTAATAAAAAAAACATTTAATTTTTAAAATTTAAAATTTTTAATTTAAAAAAAAATGATATTAATTTTTTAAAATTTTATTTAATTTTTAAAATTTAAAATTTTTAATTTAAAAAAAAAAAAAACCGATTTCATTTTTAAAATTTTTTATTTTTTTTTAATAATTTTTAAAATTTTAAATAAAAAAAAAATTAAAATGGTTTAAAAAAAACTATTCTTAATTATAACAAAAAAAATGGTTTAAAAAAAATAATTGTTAAAAAAAAAAAAAATTTAATTTTCATTTTTTTTTTAAACATTGTTTAAAAAAAAAGAGTTTAATGTAAATTTTTTTTAAATATAAAATATAGGTTTATTTTTTTTTTAAATATAAAATATTTGTTGGATAATTTTTTTTTTTAAATAAAAAATAGAAATAGAAATTAAATTTGTTTTTAATAATAAAAGAGATTGTTTAAAAAAAAAATTAAATTTGATTTTTTTTTAAACAAAATATCTATGTTTAATAAAAAATAATTACATTTTTTTTTTAATAAAAAATACACATTTTTTTTGGTTATTTTTTTTTTTTTTTTTTTTATAATTTTTTTTTTTTTTTTTTTTTTTTTTTTTAATATTAATTTTATTAGTTTTTAAATTTTTTTCATTAATTTCTATTTTTTTTTTCCCGGTTTTTTCTAATGTTTTTTTTTTTTTATTTCTCTATTTCTCTATCTTAAAAATTGAAGGTCCTGTCCTCATCCCCCACATCCACAAGCTTTTCAATCAAGCAGTCAAGCAAGGGTTCCCTAAACCTTGGACTGAGAGCCTCATTATCCCTGTTTTTAAAAGTGGGGATACAAATAACCCCTCTAATTATCGAACAATTATGATCAACCCTCTCTTAGTCAAGTTATATGGTAGTATTTTGGAAAAAAAAGTTAAGCATATGGCTTGAAAGTGAAGGTAAGCGGGCTAAAGGCCAAACAGGTTTCAGAAGGCATCACTCAACAATAGACCATCTTGTTACGCTTAGGATCATTGCGGAGGAATGTTGTAATGATAAATCCAATTTATTTTGTTGCTTTGTGGTCTTTAGAAAGGCTTTCGATACGGCTCCTAGATCCAACCTTTGGAATAGATTAGAAGAGCTAAAGGTTCCTCTCGAGTTGAGAGATGCTGCTATAAGGTTATACGAGAATGTAATTGCCAAGCTAAAGAGCAATGAAGGGTGGTCGAAAGATATTAAGTGTAACATCGGAGTTAAACAAGGTTGCCCCCTCTCCCCTACCCTATTTGGCATTTACATCGATAAGCTCGAAGGCTATTTAGAGGAAGCAGGATGTGATGGCACGATCTTAGCTGGGATAGTCGTCATCCTTCTTCTTTATGCTGACGATATTGTTCTTTTGGCAAGGTGCCCATCTGATCTTAATAAGCAACTCAGGCTTCTTAAGGATTTCTGCTCTACCATGGGTATGACTGTTAACACTGACAAAACAAAAGTTATGATTATCAAATCCAATAAGGACACTTACGCTAATTTTATGTATGACAATAATAACTTGGAGGAAGTGTATTCTTACAAGTACCTAGGAATTGATATTCATCACAAGCTCAACTGGAACCATAACATTGAGAAAAGGATTAATGGGGGGTGGAAAGCTTACTATGGTCTTGAAAATAATTGTAAAATTGCAAACCTTGTAATGTGGGATAAAAAGAAGTTCCTCATTGAAACTTTAGTCACTCCTGTTATCTTATATGGCTGTGAGGTTTGGGGTTGCATCATCTCTAGAAAATCATGGAGAAAGATTGAGCAAATCCAGAAACGTTTTATAACTTATAACTTGAAAATTAAAAGTAATACACCCTATCCTATTCTCCTTATAGAAGCAGGTCTTTCCCCTATTAAGAGCTTAGCTATGCTTAGGTTTCTGTTGTACAAGCACAAAATCAGTAACATAAACGATCATAGACTTCCTAAGCTAGCTTTAAATTCTAGCCAAAACCACCTAAGGCTCAATCGAGGGTGGCATAAAGACACAAGGGCCTGGTTAAACTATTGGGAGATCAACGAAAGTGATGCATTGCAAAACATAAATAGCATTAAAGATATTGTGGTGTGAGAAAGACTTAGAGGCTGAAAGAAAATTAAGTTATTATAAGAAGGTCATCAACCCCACCCTAGAAGATCAAAAGTATCTCTCTATTTTAACTAGCTCAAAGAAGAAAATTAATATAGCAAAGATTAGAATGAATTCTCATGAGCTCCATAGTGAAACAAGTCGTTGGGCAGTTCCTAAAACGCCATGGACGGAAAGGATCTGCCATATATGTAAGAATATGAACATCGAGGATGAAAACCACTTCCTCTTACGGTGCCCCGCGTATAACCACATTAGATCTCAGTTTCACAATCTTTGTTACAATACTGACCTTCCTAGCCTTTTACAATGTCAAAATTATAGTGAGCTCGGGAGGTTTCCCTCCAAGCTTTTTGAGCATAGGAATAAAATCTTAAATCAAAATAGATAATTTGTTTCTTTAGGTCCGATAGACCATTATTTGGTCTCAGCGGACGTTAACCATCATCATCATCATCATCATCATATATATATATATATTTTAATTTTGTGTTTTTTTTTGTTTTCCAAATCCTTTTATGGTTTGTGAGATAATTTTTTTAACATTTTTTTATTTAAATACTAATTTTACTATTTTTTAAATTTTTTTCATTAATTTTTTTTTTTTTTTAGTTAGTTTGTTTTTAATTTTTTTCCCCTAGTTTTTGCTCATGTTTTTTTTTCCCTCAATTTTTACTGACTTATATATATCTATATTAATTTTGTTTTTTATTTCCAAATTGTTTTATGGTTTATAAGATATTTTTCTTAACATTTTTTATTTTTTATTTTTGTCTTTTTTTTATATATAATTTTTTATTTGTTTTTTAGAGAGAATTATTTCATTTGGATTGAAAATTTAATTAACGATGTATAAATATGTAAAATATCGAAAATGAAAAATATCGACCTTCTTCTTTAAATATGCAAATCAATAAAAACCTTACTACAAAAAAAATAAAAATAAAAATAAAAACAAAAAACTATGAAGAGGAAGACCACTTCCAAAATTATTAAATTTACAAAATAATTATTTACATTTCATACATTAGAAAAGTTAAAGTCAAGAAAACAGGCTTTTTAAAAAAAGGGTCTGATGCAGAATAACCACTTTTTTAAATCGGCATGAAAATCACTACCATTCTAAAATGCAATGTACATAACAAGAATTTAAAAAAATTAAAGTGCCAAAAACTATGCTCTAAAAAAAACATGTGTGTTCTGCATCACCCATTTTCAAAATCGGGTCACTTTTCTTCTATCTCTACAAAACGGGTAACAGTATCAGTTCCCGTTTCAAAGTTTACATTGTTATAGATGGGTGTGCATCCAGATGATCAAGATAAGACTGCATTCACCACTCCTTGGGGCACTTTTATATATGCCAAGATGCCTTTTGGGTTGATGAATGCTGGAGCAACCTTTCAGAGAGCTATGGATATAACATTTGTAGGAGAGAAGGATAAATTTGTCCTCATCTACCTAGATGATATAACAATATACTCCAGCAACCATCAAGATCATCTGAAACATTTGAAGAAGGTGTTCCTGAAATGCAGAAGGTTTGGGATTCTAGTCAATCCTAAAAAGTCACAGTTTTCTTTAGAAGAAGGCAAGTTGTTAGGACATGTTGTTTCTGCTGCAGGTGTCCGAATTGACCCAAAAAGAGTAAAAGCAATACAGACCCTGTCTGTCTTGAGATCAAAGAAGGATATTCAGTCCTTTCTGGGCAAGATTAATTTTGTGAGGAGGTTTATACCAAAATTTTCAGAATTAGTGAAGCATATTACCTCCATGTTGAAGAAGGGGTCAGAGATCAAATGGAATGATATAGCAAGAGGATCTTTTGAGTTCATTAAGAAAGCTATTATGGAGACTCCCACTTTAATAAGTCCAGATTACAGCAAGGAGTTCCATATATTTTCATTTGCCTCCAAAGACACCTTTGCAGTAGTTTTATTGCAAGCAGATGAAGAAGGGTCAGAGCATCTGGTGGCATTTTTCAGCAAAAACTTAAGGGATGCTGAACTGAGGTATGATATTATTGAAAAACAAGCATATTCTCTTATCAAATCCTTGAAAGCTTTCAGAGTTTACATTCTGCATTCCAAGATAATTGCATATGTACCCTCTGCTGCAATAAAAGATGTCTTGACACAATCTGATGCTGATGGAAGAAGGGCTAAATGGATTCCAAAGCTAATTGAATTTAATATATAACTAAAGCCCACCAAACTTGTCATAAGTCAAGGTCTTGCCAGGTTGTTAGCTGAAGAAAATTGCAGAACATTGGACATACATTTCATGGGCACAATTGCTGAAACTGGTCAGGCATAAGAAGAGGAAGCAGCTGAACCAAAGAGAAGGCAGCTAGTGGCACAAAATCTAGCTTCTTGTGATTGGTATTCTGCAATAGTTAAATTCTTACTGAAGCTAGAAATCTCTCCAGGCTTAAGCACAAGTCAAGCTAGGACTATAAAGCTTAGGGCAGCTAAATATTGCATTAATGAAAATCTGCTCTACTGGAGGGATCCATTTGGAGTGCTTTTGAGGTGTCCAGACAAAGAAAAGTCAATAGAAGTCATGCAGTAGTTTCATTCCAGCGTGTGTGGAGGGAACCATTATTTGAAGACTACAGCCCATAAAATCCTCAGAGCTGGATATTACTGGCCCTCCTTATTTTCTGATGTATTTTCATTTGTTAAATCTTGTGACAGACGCCAAAGATTTGAAGGAAAGAAACATTTGAAGTCCCTGCCCTTAAAACCAATACATGCAAAAGGAGCTTTTCAGCAGTGGGGCTTGGATTTCATTGGAGAGGTCAATCCACATTCCAGTGGCCAGCATAGATGGATATTAGTAGCAAATGATTATTTTACTAAGTGGATTGAAGCAATCCCTACCAGAAAGGCTGATCATAATGTGGTCATGAAGTTTTTGACAGAAAATATCTTTACCAGATTTGGTTGTCCACATAAATTAGTCACAGACAATGCAACAACCTTCAGGGAAAAAGAATTGGTGGATATGTGTGATTCAATGGGTATTAAACTGGTTCATTCCACCTCATATTATCCTCAAGGAAATGGTCTAGTAGAATCCTCTAATAAAAGCCTGATAAGGATAATTAAGAAGCTCCTGGAGGTCAATAAAAATAATTGGGATTCTAAGCTTAAATATGCACTGTGGGCTGACAGAGTATCTGTTAGGAAATCCACAGGGAATTGCCCTTTAAAGCTATTATATGGCACTGAAGTTGTATTCCCAGTTTAGTTCTCTTTCTGTGGCAAAATTCCTTAAAGAAGAGCAGAACGAGGAAGAATACATGGCAAAAAGGATCACTGATTTAGCAGAGGTACACCAAATCAAGGAACAACTGGTTGAAAATGCTGTAGCACATCAGAAAAAGATCAAGGAAGCCTTTGACAAGAAGGCAAAAACAGATAATTTTCAGGTTGGAGACTTGGTTCTGAAGTGGGATGCATTGAAGGAAAAGAAAGACAATCATGGGAAGTTTGATGCTTTCTGGATAGGGCCTTTCATCATTTCTTAGATTCAAGGGAACAATACCTTCATGCTAAAAAGCATGGGAGGAGAACCATTTTTTGATGGCCTAGTTAATGGCAAAAAGGATCACTGATTTAGCAGAGGTACACCAAATCAAGGAACAACTGGTTGAAAAGGCTGTAGCACATCAAAAAAAGATCAAGGAAGCCTTTGACAAGAAGGCAAAAACAGATAATTTTCAGGTTGGAGACTTGGTTCTGAAGTGGGATGCATTGAAGGAAAAGAAAGACGATCATGGGAAGTTTGATGCTTTCTAGATAGGACCTTTCATCATTTCTTAGATTCAAGGGAACAATACCTTCATGCTAAAAAGCATGGGAGGAGAACCAGTTTTTGATGGCCTAGTTAATGGGCGTTTTCTGAAAATTTATGCGATTTAAGGTCTTTTGGCCTTAAAGTTGTAAATATGTTGTTTTATCAGTTTTAGTCAGACTCCATGCCCAATGGAACACTAGGAATTTTGCTAATTTTTTTTCATTTGAAAGGCATTGATCTGCATGTTCTTGAGACCTCACAGGGAGGATCTCATCCCCAGAAGGAGCCAGTGTTAGCTCTGCTTTAAGACGAAGTTTTTTCTAAGGACAGAATAGGCTTCACCGTATGTTGTGCTTAGAATGGAGCCCGCAGCAGGCCGTCTCCTCCTCCTCCTTCATTTTTCCTACACTCTTATAACTCTCTTTACCTCTATTTTCCTCTAGTTTACCTCTAAAATATTGTGAAAGTCTATGTTCTTTTGGTCCCCTAGCGCTAAGTTTGAATTGTCATGTAACCACAATCACTTGACCGTGGGATTTTCCCCACCACCACAGCCTTTTCCCGTGCACTAAACCTCGTTTATCTCCCCACTGTCCGATCATTTGCCGTGCGATCTAATGACATTCGCACCTCCCGCGTCCGTAAGCTGCACGTGCTTTAACTCGCAGGGAAAGTGGTTTTCCGCCTGTCCCATCCGCCACGTGTCGCGCAATGATTGTCATCGTGCGACCGTGTACGATTACCACCATCCTTCGAAAGCAGTGTGGGGAATACTGCTTACCGCCCGTACACCCATTCCCACCGGTTAACCTCCACATATCTTTTTGGCCTGATGACCGTCAGATCCGCTGTGTCCAGATCCAACGGCTCATGACCGCCCGTTCCCGCTTCTTCCCGATAGCTCCTGCAAATCAATCTCCGCTGTCCATCTGCAAGATCCAATGGCTCACAATCATTTTTGCCTCCATTTCCTCCCGATGCCTCCCGCCAATAGATCTTTTCCATCCATCCATGTGATCTAGCGACTAACATTTATTTCGTACCCTGCATTCATTTTCCATGCAGTTTTCATGTCTTTGGCTCATCCCGTGCATCTAAAGGAAGAAGGTGGCTAGTATTCGGCACTCTGCGAAGTTAATCCTCAACCTCTGCATTCAAGAGTAGTATGGTCGGAGGACGAGAAGGGCAGCCTCGAGCAGATAAACACATTTACCAGTTATGGAACTTATTCCATACGACATTCCACCTACTCGAGGCGTACACCAGAGTACCAGAGAATGTAAAATTCATTCATTGAAGAAACAGATCGCAACAGAGGCCCATTTTAGATACTTGATGTGGTTGATGGTCCATTATGACCCCTCCACGCATAGAACAACAGAGCATTTTTGTAAACAAATTCTATATATACCTAGAAATGAGATGTAATTAGGGTTGATGGTTGTAGTTTTGATGTAAGGTTCAACTTTTGGAGACTGTAAATACTGTGATACTTGCAGCGTCTGGTCTTCATTTTCAGCTAATAAAAGCTTCTTTTGCTATTAATTGCTCACTTTCCATTTCTACTCTGTTCTAGGCTATGCCTGTTATGTATTTTTCATGTGTTCTTGATGTTTAGCATTAGAGGGGCTGTTATCCCACCTCTGTGTTAGAATCTAGTATGTATCATTGAATGTGCTATGCAGGTTTTTGTTTATCTAGTGCCAGAGAGTTGTCATCCTGTATGTGCATTAGGAAATAGATTTGTAGACCTCTTTACTGGTTGCAGCCGGCCATCACATGGTCTTGTGCATCTGCTGGTGTGGTCAGTATTCTCCATGTTCACCTAATCCTCAAACTGTGAGTAATTGGTGGTCTAAAGCCTTGTAGTCTCGGGGTGTTCACCCATGTTTGGGTTTAAGCATAGTAGAAGTGGTTATCTAGCTTGAATATGCATCATTCCTTCCATTCATCCATTTCCAACATTTTTTGGAGTTTGTAATGTTCTCGAGCATCTTTGAGATACAACCTAGGATAGTTTCTTGCGGAGATAACACTTCCACCCCCAACATCTCAAGAAAAGGAGGTTGGAAAATTTGATATAAGGAAGGTTCTTGTGATCTTAGAATGTTTTGTTCTATTGTTTCTTGTACATTTCCTATTTTAGGTGTATCAGGGGTTTCTTCCTCTATAATTTCTTCAATATTTTCTGGTTGGGTCACCACTTTTCCTAACCTTAGTTTAATATCCTGCAAAGGCGCGAGAAACTCCTGCAACAAAGGTACAAAAATTTCCTGCAGAGGCTGAGGTGAAATGTAATCGGTAGGATAGGTGGGATAAATTACCATTCCAATATTGTGAGTAGATTGGATGGATTTATTGTTGAGATTTGATACTGGATGGGCAGGAAGTTGTTTCTGTACCATTTGTTGTAAATAAAAGTTTTGAGGGGAATAATTTGGTGCAGCAGGGTAAGGGAAATTCCATTGTCAAGACTAGGGCTACCAAGGCATTAGAATGTTCCACATCCGATTCTGGGCATAAGGAAATTGAAAATGTTGTTGTAACATACCTACAAGACATGGTTTCCATGGCCTTTGAGGTGCCATTGCAAATTTTGAATGAGAAGCAATAGAGGATTTTCTGGTAGAGGAAGTTGTGGGATTATTAGTCCACTTATGATCAACTATCAAACCCTGTTGTAAACCTCCTATTGGATTCCTCTGTTTCCTTTGCCTTGTTCCTTACAAACTTCCTCTCCCTTACTAGTTTATTAGTAGATGAAGTGGTGCTCACATCATTTTTGGGAACAGGTTCCCCCAAGAGCAGTTTTGGGGCTGAAAGCCCATGTTTTGCGGCAATTTTGTAATAAAGTTGTAAAGTCTCTGCATTTTGCGGTCGTGGAGTGTGAAGGTGTCAAGAGTCATAAAGGGTTGTTTGCTCTTATTTTGTAAAGTGTTATGTCGGCTTTAGGAGATCTACCCATGGTCCACGGACCATGGGATTGTATAAGAAGAGCTATGTAAGTAAGCTCTAAGTAGCTTTTGGGGTGAAGTATGGATAGATTTTGGATGTAAGGAGTCTGTGAGAGCTAAGAGTGAGGGTCTTAGCATAAGGGAAAGGCTCCGCAACTAAGTGGGCAAAGGTGTACCCCTGCAACTGTGTGCGTAGGGTGGTTAGAGTCTGTATTAGACTAAAGATATCAATAAAGAGAAGTATTCTGTAAATTACTGTGTATTTAGTATCTATTAATGCATCTGATTCTGTTGTGTTATGATCTGAGTTCATATTATGATGTTTTGATGTGTGAATGTATGTAATTATATCTATTGATGGAATGGAAGTAGCAATATCTATTTACACAACAATAACTGTAATCGACTATAGGATAAGTAACGACTAAGATAACTAAGGAACTTATACAATATATCATCATAGAATTGCAAAAGTAGAGGAACCGCAGGGTATGGTTGCGTGAAGGTAAGTGGCATACCTTCAAAAAGGGACTGAAGGACGAGATAAGAGGTAGATTGACAGAACCCAAGGGCTTAGCGACCTGCGCGAAGGTAGGGATAAGAACTATAAAATGACATCATGACCATCTCAGGGTGTAGAAAATTGGTTCCAGAATCCTCCCATACTGCTTCGGGTGAGACTTCAATCTGCACTCCGCAGGTTGATGCTGAAAGGGCCAATAGTGTAGGGATATGTTTTGCTAATTAATGCTAAACCTAGATCAGGGCCCACAAAGCCAACAAATGGTTTCATTGTTGGGACCAGGATCTGCATAAAAGATGTGATGTTGTATCACTGAAATCCAACTAAGAAAGAGATCGAAGGTTGGTTGGATAGAAGGATCCACAAATTCATGGCGCAAGAGAATAGAAATCCACGACTAACAAAGGAACAGTGGCTAGATAGGTACCTATATATAGAAATCCATGAGATCTTTTTCTGCTCCTTCCCAGTTGAGTTATACGAGTGGATTGCGAAGCTAGTGGATAGCTAAGGAAAGTGGAGGCTCGACGGTCATATTGTTTGGACCCTAGAGTTAGTATCACGACTGGAAGCCTCTGAGGATAAGATCTCCTGTGCTGTTGATCATTGGCTTAATTGTATCCTAGGAGGGTTTGTGACTGAATTCATGGTCAACACCTTAGTCAGTTACAGTGAGGCGGAGCAACGCTTCTTCTAGGGCCCACGAGGTAAGTACTTGAAGTCTTTAAATACTTGGATTAAGACATTGTTGTGTGAAAAGTGGGTTATGCAGTTACCTTGATGTTGGGAGCTACGCAAAGTGGAAAAACTTATGGGAATGAAGGAAGAAGGGGTCTTGAATATAGCCCATTGATTTCACCTCCTTTGATCACCGATGAAGGAATAGCACAGGCTTCTCAACGAAGTGTAGTTCAATTAATAAAATAGTGTTTCTTGCAAATACCACCTCCACCTACACCACCTCCACCCTCACCACCGACGCCTCTGACTTCACCCACACCACCACCGCCTCCACCACAGTTCAACAAGGAAAATTCAGTAAAGGTTCCATTGTTTAAGGACTTAGTGAATGAGGACTCGGACCAATTCTAGTTCATCATAAAAGCTGTACGGGAAGCTCAGGGTGTCACAGATGATCACATGAAGAAGGCGATGTTGGTTAGTACTTTTCAAGATCACGTGCTAACCTGGTACATCAAGTACTCTAGTGATAACCCAAACACCGAGTTGGCTGAAGTCTAGAAAACACTGAATAAAGAGTTCAATAGGCCTAAATCCAAGGCGCAGTCGATTATAGGATTCAAGGAAATCGCGATGAAACTAGGTGAGACACCTTGGGAGTTGGATCAAAGTTTAGAATGTATGATCCATGAACCTAACATGAATTTAACAGATGGGTAGCACCGCAAATGGTTCGTGACTTCGCTCATACCTCACCTAAGGGTGGCGTTGTCACAACATAAGATTACAATTCAGGCAGAGGCCTTGGAAATTTAAATAATACTGCATGAAACACTAATGCAAGATCCGAGTCTGGGGTTTCAGTAGATCCATGAAGAGTTTAAAAACCTTTACCTAGAGATGCAAAGTCTGAAGCAGGAAAGAAAAATTCTGCCTGAGGTGCACGAGGAGTTATGATTCCTGAAATGTAAAGGTCAGGGGCATGACAAAGACCATTGCTCGATCTTTGCAAAAACTATTGCAGGAGGAGGACTGATGCATTTAAGACTAGAAGCCCAAGTAGGACCGAGTGCGGGGCCTATGTTAGGGTGCACCATATGTCAGGTAGTAGGGGAACATACGACTGATAATTGTCATATGCTGCAGAATTTTGTATAAACACTGCAACAACTGTTTTGCAACTTTTGTAAGTCGGTAGGGCATGATGATCACAATTACTGAAGTTACGAATTGATGATGGATAGAACACCTGCCTATAGAGTTTAGGAAAAAATGCGACCTACTAACCAGGTTGTGGGGTTGGCGTGGACAGGATTTCAGGGAGTGGATGAGGCCGAGGTGGAGGAGGACCTGGCAGAGGTTGGGGACAATTGATTTGTTACAATTGTGGGGGACCAGGGCACTATGCCCGTGAGTGTACTAACCCAACACGTTTGTTGTGAAAATATTGTACTCACTTTGATCATGAGACTGAGGACTACCCCACATTGATAACAAGGATATGCGACAAAGGGGTGCTACCTCCGAAGCTAACACAGAACCTGCATATGATGAGGGCTGAGCCTTGTGAAAAAGATCCGAACGTGAATATAGTGCTACAAAGTGAAATTGCAACAAGCGACGATAAGGGGAAACAACCTTAGGATAGTGCGTGGGTTCAAAGAGCTCCAGAGAAGGAGGTTGGATTTGATTTGGAGTGTGTGTGAAAAACGTTCATGGAAGCAAAGAAGAACTTCACTGAGGCCTCTACTTCAGGAAGCTAGGATAACCCTGTTAAAGAAGTGTACCCTTTTATGCTTACAACCTTTCTAGAAACTTGCATGAAGCTCTTCTATGATAGAAAGGTTGTAAAGGGGTTACAGGAACTGATAAATAGATGTGCTAGAAGTAATCCATGTCAACCACGCGTGGTACGAAAGATTGGTAAGCATAAGGCAAGGACAGGATGTGAGATGAGACTCACTACGCAGATAGGAGACTAGGAAATGGATCAAGTTATTCTGGATTTGAGGTCAGACATGAATTTCCTGCCAGAGTAGCCTTGGGAGTAGATGGGGAGACCCGTGCTACAGTGGTTTCCAATTCAGTTAAGCATGGGAAACCAATAGAAGATCATTACCATGGGATGGTTGTAGGGAGTAACTGTAGATATTGAAGGCATGAGCATATTGGTTGATTTTGAAGTAATAGAAATTGTGGACGACAACAACCCCTACCCTGCACTCCTTGGCATTGACTAGGCTACTGACATGAATGGGGTAATCAACCTGAAGAAGTGGAAGATGACATTTGAAAAGAAATCACTTCACGTAGTAGTACCCCTAGATCCTACGGAAGGATCGCGCTATATGGAACCAGTTCACGATTACAAAAGCGATGATGATTTGGAATACATATATAAGATAACAACATGATACCAAGACAGGGTGAGTCCAATGGCTGATGGATGAATTACATGGGATTGCAAGAGTTCCTGAACCTTAGACTTTGATGAAGAATTAAAGCACTGGAAAAATTGGCTACATGAAGTAACCACACTCAGCTGTAACATGATGACCAAGTCGCTACGCTGTGTGTTGTCGGAAATAAGAAATCTACCCACGTATGATGGCTTGAATGATGTGGATGTCTTTCTGGATGAATTTGAGAGGGAAGTGCTAGAGAAGCAACGCTTCCAGGCTCTGGACTAGGTACTGTATGCTATGCCTGTGAGATGGTGGGGTACGCACAAGGCTAGTTTTGATGACTGGAGCGAATATAGAAGGATGATGAGAACACACTTTGGGAAGCCAAAGGTACGAATGACATACAAGTATGACAGGAAGGATGATCCACATGAACATTTGGCCAAATGGGCTAAGGCTTATGGAGTGAAGCCCCAACCTAAATGGGTGCACTTGTTCTATCACACCCTGGATTTCATCCCGATGAACTGGTACTTGGAGACAAAGCTATGCCACGACAGAGGAGAATGAAGGGTTCACAATGATCAGCTTCGATGATGGCTTTGATTGTATTGATGAAGCGCTACAAGAAGTTAAAGCAACGATCTCTAGGGTACCGCAGGATCCTTTAGGTTTGATTCAACCCGATTGGACTACTCAGCTAAGCCGCAAGCTCGAATGCTATAACGTGATTGTTGAAGAAGAAGATGAGGACCCCTGAAAGATTAAAATTCTTGAAACCGAGGGACACCACGAGGTCAAGGGACCACCGATCGAGAATCCTGATATAACCGAGCTGCTGAAGACTAAAGAAATAAATATTGGCACAACAATGGAGCCCAAATTCGCGAAGATTGGAGATTACTGGGATGACGCGATGATAGATAAGGTCACCGAATTGCTCCGTGAGTACCATGATTTGTTCCCTACCAAGTTTACAAAGTTAAAGGGGATAATAGGAGACTTGGGCGTTATGAAGATCATGCTAAAACTTGACACGAAGCCAGTTAAGAAAAGGCCTTACCATCTCAATCCGAAGTATAAGGAGAAGGTCCACTTGGAGTTACATAAGATGCTTGCGACACACATCATTGAGCCCATAGAGGAATCTGATTGGGTGAGCCCAATGTTGGTACAAGAAAAGAAGTAGCAGGATGAAATAAGGATATGCATAGATCTCAGGGAGTTGAATGATGCTTGCGTGCATAATCCTTTCCTGACTCCTTTCACTGATGAGGTATTGGATAATGTAGGTGGTCAGGAAGTGTACTCCTTCACTAATGGGTTCTCTAGGTACCATCAGATCAAAATCATGCCTGACGATAGAAGCAAGACGACCTTCGAGATAGAATGGGGATGTTTCCAGTACACCGTAATTCCTTTCGGATTAAAAAATGTGCCTACGATTTTTTCACATGTAGTCATTGCTGAATTCAAAGACTTCATTCATAAGTTTCTAGATGTGTACTTTGATGACTGGAATGTATTTGGATTGCTAAAACACCATTTGACAAGTTTACGCTTGATGCTAGATACCTGTCGGAGGTACTAGATTGCGCTCAATCTGAAGAAATGTTTGTTTTCTGTCCCTTTTGGGATATTACTTGGTCATGTATTATGTAGACAGGGATTGATGGTAGACCCCATGAAGATCGCAATGATAATTAACCTGGAGGCACCAAGGAGCACGAAACAGCTGCACGCAACACTAGGGCATACAGGGTACTATAGGAAGTTTATCAAGGGCTATGCCCATATCACCGTGCCTATGGAGAAGTTGTTGAAAAAGGATGTCACATTTTGTTTGAAGGAGGAATGTCAAAAGAGCTTGGATGTGCTGAAAGGAAAAATAGTCGTCGCGCTGATTCTAGTCTTCCTAGATTGGGGGAAGGAGTTTCATGTACATGTAGATGCGTCATGTATAGCATTGGGAGTAGTATTGACACAGGCTCACGAAAGAGAATTGGACCATCCTATTGCATTCTCAAGTAGGAAGTTACCAAAGGCTGAGAAGAACTATTCCACCAACGAGCACGAAGGATTAGCCATGGTATACGTGCTCCAGAACTTTAAGCACTACTTGTTGGGTGGATGATTTAATATGTATACAGATCATTATGCATTGAAGTACCTAGTCAATAAGCCTGTGTTGGGGGGGAGAATCTGCAGGTGCTTGTTATTATTCTAGCAGTATGATTTTGAAGTTATTGTGAAGCCTAGATGACTGAATGCAGGACCAGATCATCTATTATGCATCGAAATGGGGAAAGAGCCCACGAATTTGGAGGAAGGATTGCCTGACGCACAACTATTTGTGGTGCACGTCGCGGATGGTCACTTTGAAGACATCATACACTTCCTCATGACAAGAGCTTCCCCTGAAGGATATACCACCCAGCAGAAAAAGGAGTTAGTGGTGCGTGCGACAGACTTTTATGTCATTGCCAGACATCTGTACAAATTAGGGTTTGATGAAGTATTGTAGCGATATGTACCAGAGTTTAAAATAAGTAGTATCCTCACAGATTCTCACGGGGGTGCTGCAAGAGGGCATTACGCACATAAGGCGACCACGCAGAAGATTCTATGTGCAGGGTTGTGATGGCCAACCCTCCACAAGGATTCAAAAGCCTACTGTAGGGCGTGCAACGTGTGTTAAAGGACTAGCAGGCCCTCACAAAGAGATGAGATTCCTCTGAACTCGTAGATGGCATTACAACCTTTTGAGAAATGGGCAATAGATTTTGTGGGACCCATTCAGCCTCAACGAAAGAAGACAGGTGTGCGGTACATTATCATTGTGACGGTGTATTCAACTTGATGGTCAGAGGCACAACCTATGAAGGACTGCACAGGCATGACAAATGCGGATTTTCTCTTTGAGTATGTACTGACGCGATTTGGGTTTCCAAAGGTTTTGATGAGTGATCACGGTACGCACTTTCTGAAAGAAATGATCAGCGCGTTGACAGAGGAATTCCAAGTATATCACCAGAAAATCATGCCTTATCACCCACAGGCTAAAGGTATGGTGGAAGCATTCAATAAGGTACTGGAGAATGCGTTGACCAAGGTTTACAATGCTCAGTGAAATGATTGGGACCTACACATACCCACAGTACTATGGGCCTATCGAACGACATGCAAAATGTTGACTAGACAGACACACTTCAGGCTTGTATATGGTGTTGAAGTAGTGATGTCGCTGGAATACATTGTGCCTAGTATTTGCATCGTGGAATTCATAGGCATGGAGGATCATGGAGCCATGGAAGAGAGGCTCGTGCAGCTTGATGAGCTTGAGGAAGAAAGGTTTCTGGCTGCATCTCACCAACAAGTGCAGAAGAAGCGCGAAAAAGATTGGTATGATCAACACATTAAACTTTGCACCTTTAAGGTAAATGATTTGGTTTTGTTATATGACAACAAGTTGGATAAATTTCCAGGGAAATTTAGGATGCATTAGCTAGGGCCCTATGTCATCAAAGTGATTATCGACGGTGGAGCAGTTTAATTGGTTAAATTGAATGGAGATCCCTTCCTCGGAAAGGTGAATGGCAGCCGATTGAAGTCATACATTGGTGATTCGACTAGGTGACTATATGAAGGTAGCATAGTATTAGCACTCCAGGCAGCTGAAAGGAGGCATGGGACTATAAACTACGCTGCCCAGGTTTCGAAACTGCACGAATGGGGGACAGTGCGGAATAAAGAGGTGTCACAGGGTTCATGACAAAGCGGAGTGAGCTGCGCTACCCAGGTAAAAATCGTGTAGGTCAACCGGAAAGTGATCGTTAAAGTCATTGTTCATGATTTGATGATAGGAATGTGGCCAAATGGAGTAGGTGACCAACATTTAAGACAAAATTTATGGGTAAGATCCTCAGAAATATGCCGCCAATTCGGAATTAGTGAACCAAATGTGGAGGGGACGGTCGGATTTGAATTCAAAATGGCCTATTAAATTATAGGTGGCTGTCCAACGAGAAACACTTGGCATTTTGAGTATTGCATTGGTGAGCTCCCAGTTGTGCATGAATTGCACATTCTTTGACGAACTGCTTGATAACCCAGTGTTCGATCGATTTCCAAAATATAACCATAATCTCTTCCATGACATTATTCGAGGATTTGGAGCTATGGATGCTGAAGCAGTGACAGCCGAGGGGGCTATGCCAGAAGTTGTTATGGAGGTAAAGGAAGCTACTCTAGAGGTTGCCGAGGTATTAGCTGAAGTCCCCAAGCCACCATGGATGCCTAGACCGAAGCCTACCCCAACCAAGGAGAGTGTGAAGGATAAGAAGGGAAAGTAGGCTATGATACCAGTGCACACATCACCTAGAAGAAACCCATCGAAGGATAAACCCATCGCATAGGAAAAGGGAAAGGCCATTAACTTGGAGCCGGAGGAGGAAGAGATTGAGGACATCCCTAAGGATGATGAGGAATTGGGGGTGGAAGTGTAGGATGTTGAAGTCGACGGATCTGATCCTATCACTAAGTTGCCTGAATACATCCCTCCATGCAAAGGAAAGACCAAGGTGCCAAAAGAAATTGATGAAAGCAAGGCCACCCTGCACATACCTTTGTTGTTAGACGAGATTGTTTTTGAAGGACCGTGCTTGGGGTGGGTCCGCTCTTGAAACTCGAAGATTGGGACTTAGCTGACACTGAGAAGTTCTCGCACTTGGTGACATAATAGCTGATGCACCACGTTGTTCACACAACCACTGGGATGACAATATTAGAACCGCGGAAGTGGCTTAGGGGAGTAGACAAGGTTAGTTTGCTCAACCTACTATGGGTGTTGCACTATAATCACACACCCATTACATTGGTGGTAATCAAGCAGCTGCTATGCTTGGTGCACAATGGGTGCCTATGACTGGAGGAGCTGATACCCATCATAGACATGTTGATCCATCAGATCACACAACTCCTATATACAAGGGAAAATCCGGCCATGGTGTTTGGTGGAAAAGGGGGTGAGAAAACCCTCGCGGGGACCATGAAGGAGAAATTCAAGCTCACGAAGAGGCCACAAGGATATACCATCTCCAGTATCTGTGACCCTGTGGTCAAGGTGGCCGCACAGATCTTGGCAGGGAAAGTTATGCGGAAGTGTCACACAGATGAAGCGCCGACACCTGTCATTACTCTAGTGGCCCAATGTGCAGAAGGAGTTAAGTTTAATTGGGTGCGCTATCTCTGCGGTGAGTTCCTCGCGAACTTTCGCGAGGCATAGGAGCTTAGCAAGACCTTCCACTATGCGTGGCTCTTGTTGTCTATTGTGCTGGTATCCTAGGAGCTGCCTGAAGATAGTCAATCCCCTCAATCGTGCCGGACCTGCTAGAAGAAGCGAAGTATGCTTTGTTGTGGGTGACCAAGGATGCTCACCGGATCAAGGATAGCAAGATCTCTTGGATCTTGATGCAGATGAATATCTGTATGGCTATCAAACACAAGCCGTGATTCTCACCTATGGTGTTTGAAAACCTGTAGGAGTACGTAGAGTTCAAAGCAGATTTTCATTGCGTATCGATCAGGGCATGGAAGGACACTGAGCAGAAGTGGCATGATTTTCCTTATTTGGCAACCGATGACGTGATCAATGCATTTCCGGATCGCTTTTCGGTAGAATGTCGCACTACCTCAGACCTCACGGTGGGCTCAAGCAAGTCCATTGCGCAACAAAAAAAGGCAGAGGCCAAGCTCAAGATGCCGCAGCTAGCCGAGAAGAGAAGGAAGGAGGTAGATGACGAGGCCCAGTTGGAGCACAATGCCGCACAATAGGTGGAAAGGAAGACATGTGGAACAGGGTGCGACTCTGATGAAGGTGCGCGATCACCTTAGCCAGAAATAGAGGAAGAAACAGACAAGTAGACAGAGCAGCATGGAATGGAATCGCAGACAACATCGCACCACATCAAACATCCAAGAGAACATGAAAAAGTGGGGCTACAAAAGAAATCGAAGGAAGGTAAGATGTTGTTGGACCCAATCACCCTCACAGAGGGAGATTTGGATGACATCGGGGATATTGTGTGGGATGCCACCGTAGAGGTCCTACAACAGTTCGAACAGCAACAACAACAAGCATTGGGGGCCATCCAGACAAGTCTGTAGGAGTTGCAAATCTGCGCATCATAGGCTGGCACATTGTCCACTAGCCTCGTTATTGGTACCTCTGAAGCTTCCAAGATGCTGTGTGCGAAGGACTCCTGAGTGATAATGCTGTCGGATGGCGCACTGGCCACAAAGAAAGATGTTGAAAAGCCCGCTGTTAGCGCCCTCAAGGGAGTAAGGCTGAACTTGGCAACACTTCCTACCGAGGCACTTCACCTATTGCACGATAGGGTTGTTGCGGAGCTGAGGGCTCGCGAACAATGTGCTTTACAGGTAATTAGTGAGTAGAAGATTAATAATGTATAGATGGCCCTGCAGTGAGACACCTCCCTCAATTCCATGGTGGAACTTACTAACACAAATATGTGCATGGGTGCGGCCATGAAGGAAGCTTGCCGAATGGTCCTCGAATTGGCCATTCCTGAGGATGCGGAGGTAAACTCAACTGGAGATAAACTTCAGATTTCAGAGTTACAATTGAATGCCTAGCCTTCAACTCTACTCAAAGTCAAGGAGAAATGTGTAACCGTTGTCACAGAGGCGATAACGATAGTAGACAGTGCAGTAGTAGACTGCACACAACTTTTTGAACAATCGTTCGAGGTCCTGATGAGTCTGCAGGAGGATCCTAATGTACAACAGCTGGAGACAGAGGCGTGAGAATTGCAGCAGCACTATGACGAGGTGAAAGGAACGACGCACACTATCGCTCTCACATAGAGATTGGCGAAGCTGCAAGAGGCAAAAACAATGAAGGAATAGGTAAATACAACGCAACACAAAGAGGCAGTTGGATGAAGCTTATTGGATCACAACCTCCATTGAAGGCAAGCTTTCTAGTTTGGAAGCAACTCATCAAAAGCTTCAAGCTGACAGTTCAGGACCAGCAATAGAGCAATTGGTTGAAGAAGTGAAGAAGGTAGCTGCACACTGCACCGTCGGCGTTGTTATCATACAGGTCGAGCTAAGAGGTCTTCGCGCCAAGATCTCCATACCTGCAGAGTGACTCGAGGGCGAGTCACCATGTTTGTGTTGGGGGCATGTTGGGAACGAGCTCCCCCAAGAGAAGTTTTGGGGCTAAAAGCCCATGTTTTGGGGCAATTTTTTAATAAAGTTGTAAAGTCTCTGCATTTTGTGGTTGCGAAATGCGAAGGTGTCAAGAGTCATAAAGGGTTGTCTGCCCTTATTTTGTAAAGTGTTATGTCAGCTTTAGGAGATCTACCCATGGTTTGCAGACCATGGGATTGTATAAAAAGAGCTAAGTAAGTAAGCTCTAAGTAGCTTTTGGGGTGCAGTCTGGATAGGTTTTGGATGTAAGGAGTCTATGAGAGCTAAGAGTGGGAGTCTTAGCATAGGGGAAAGGCTTTGTAGCTGAGTGCGCAGAGGCCTAGAGTAGAAGTCCACAGCTGAGTGCACAGACCCCTGCAGCTGTGTGTGTAGGGTGGATAGAGTCTATATTACACTAAAGATATCAATAAAGAGAAGTATTATGAAAATCACTGTGTATTTAGTCTCTATTAGTGCATCTGATTTTGTTGTGTTATGATCTAGGTTTATATTATGATGTTTTGATGCACGAATGTATGTAATTATATCTATATATGGAATGTAAGTAGCAATATCTATTTACACAACAATAATTGTAATCCGTTGTAGTATAAGTAATGACTAAGATAACTAAGGAAATTATACAGTATATCATCATAAAGCCGCGAAAGTAGAGGAACCGTGGGTTAAGGCTGCACGAATGTTAGTCGCATACCTTCGTGAAGGGACTGAAGGACATGATAAGAGGTAGATTTACAGAACCCAAGGGCTTAGAGACATCCGCAAAGGTAGGGGTAAGAACTATAAAATGACATCACTACCATCTTAGGGTGCGGAAACTTGGTTCCAACATCCTCCCATACTGCTTTGGGTGATACTTCGGTCGTTGCTCTACGGGTTGATGACGAAAGGGCTAGTAGTGTAGGTATTTGTTTGGCTGACTAACGCTGAACCTAGGTTAGGGCCAATAAAGCTAATAATCACCACTAAAAATATTTGAAAATATTGGACCCTATTCATATATTATGTAGAAAATTTAAAAACTTCTACCTACGAAACAATCAGGACACGACTCTGGCGAATTCTGATCTCTGCAGGTGCGTAGGCATTACCCCACATCTTACCACTTCGAATCCACCAGTCCTGAAAAATTAAAACAAAAGAAATCATACTAAAACACTTCTAGTATCATCCCTTAGAACCTCCCCTACAATGATGCCAAAATTTTGGGGAAATTTATAGACTTATAATTTGACAAACATAAATTATCAACTAGGGGTAGGTAACCTTGTGAGATGTTGTTCAAAATATATGCAAGCTAATACCGTAAGTTTTGTTCTAAGTAAAGTCACACACACAGAGCTTCAAGAACTCTTTTCATTATCAACACTTAGCAGCAAAGGATATGGAGTAGATAATTCATCTCTCTACAACACCTAAAATTGTTGATGGAGATCTAGAAAAGATACAAACCCAAACAACAACAATTGACTCAATTCCTTCAAGAACTCTTTTCTTCATCAACGCTTAGTAGCAATGGATATGGAGTAGATAACTCATCTCTCTACATCACCTAGAATTGTTGATGTAGATCTAGAAAAGATACAAACCCAAACAACAACAATTAACTCAATTCACATTTTGCATAACAGAAATGAAAGAATATTCAAAATTCTAAATCCTTCATCAAATGAGCTCACTTTTAACCATCATTCACAAGTTGTTACAATTAGAAAAGAGAACTATAGACTGTGTACTAATTCTAGTAATGCATGAAAAAAAAAAAAAGAAATCTGCAGCTACAAGAGTTGTGAGTAAAGGTGGCCCTTCCTTACTCACAACCCCTTCAACTACGAAATGAGTTACTCAATGAAATTCAACAGAACATAAAGTATTATATTAATCTGGAAAATATACAGTCATACAGGTCTAATATATTCAATCTATCCTTCTTCTCTCCAGATCCTCTCCCCCCCAATCCGAATAAGCATAAAGTTCTTTTATACAAATACATGGGCATAACTTGCCTCAAGTTAGAAAATCTAACACCCTATAACTAATAAGCATGATGAGGTCGACCCATGACTGAAAGCATGGATTGAACAGATTTCGTAAAGCTACAGGAACTACCTCTTAATACGACCATATAAAAAAGGAATGAAGGCATGGGAAGTTTCAATGGCAGTTCTGAGGTGACCAATAAGACAACATCCATATCAATGTCTTTCTCTACAAAACCCATGTCTTCATTCTCCTCGAGACTGATCAGAACATGCTCAACCATGGATATCACTACAGGAAATTGGGGTGGTTACGGGAAATCTCCACGTCTATAGGAAATTGGCGAACTTGCCAGAAATTGTGAAGCAGTTGCAGGAAATCGGGGTGGTTACAGGAAATCTCCGCATATATAGGAAATTGGTGAGCTTTGTAGAAATATCCATATTTACAGGAAATCAACGACTGCAGGAAATCGCGGAGTAGTTGCAGGAATCTTGGAACCACTTCAGAAAACGGTTGTTCTGCACAAGATGTGGTCAAATTCTTTAACATTGTAGGCGATTCAATTAGATAACATTTTAACTTAAAAAATACTTAGGAATTAAAGTAAAATTATACATTTTAGAATAATTTGCATTCTTTCAAGTTCACAACACCCTCTTGGTCAAAACACACATAATGTAATAAAAGAGGGTTTCTAAGGATAAGAAGGTTTCAAAATAAGGAGGTTAAGGCCTCATAAATATTATAAAAAATGAGCAAAATTAGGACTCAACTAACACTGTTAAAGTTGTGTGGAAAAACAATGTTATCTAATTTTTGATATGATAATGAGAATGAGCATTTCCTTGATCCAACACTAAGTTGACTCAGAGGGCTTAAGCTCTTGGGTTAGGGTCCAACCCTAGCAGCAAAGGCTCATCTTTTTGTACTTGAATAATTAGGTTATTTCATAGATTAATTTTTGAATTGATTTTAGCATTGTTTCATTGCAAATAGTGGTGAAGTTAATTCGTTTGCTTCCATTTGAGCATAGCTTTAGAAATAGATTTAGAGAGATAAAAGAATACTAAAAGGGGTGATAGCAGGTGGATTTGGGCTCACTCCTCCCTTTAGGGACCATGGTTTGAGGAAAAAATCCTATTCAACCCCAAAAGACAAAATTGTGATTTCCTATGGAATTTAGGGTTTCTACTACTTAGGCCAACATCTGTTTAGTTTTCAAGAATAGGTTTCAGTTGTTATTTATGATATTTCCAACTTTGTATTAGATCTCATGGTGTTTCACAATATTTTGCAAGTATTTCCATGCATGAACTAGGCAACTAAATAATGGAATTCTATTTCTTATGTTGATTAGAAATCTTCCTTGTTTGACATGATTCATGGGTAAATGACAGTGATGTAAGTATTACAGGAACCTTGAATAATGCAGGGAGATCTCATGTCACCATCCTCAGCCTATCTATCCATGATCACCAAAATCCACTAAGTCCATCAACCAATTCATCATTCCATAAGAACAACATTCCAGGTTTGTTGAGCAAATCCAACCATCTTACAAACTGTGGTTTGAGCTCTGAGGAAGTCCTAACCACTCCCTTGCCTTATTTCTTCCATCATTAACCTTCCCTAGGCCCTATACCACCTTCCAAATCACTCCTATTTCTCTCGAACAGATCCTGTATGAATACAAGGGATCGTGTAGGAGCATTAGGACATCCACTAGGAAGCATTAGGACATCCTGTAGGATGACCTGTAGTGGCCAGTTTGAGGCCAATTTGTGGAAAAGACATACAGGAAGATAGGAGACGACCCCCACTTGACTCCTAAGCCATCTGACCTTTCATAACCATCTCTAACCCACCTACGATATCCCCAAGAATATTTAGCATTCACATTTTCACAAAAAAAGGAAAAAAAGGAAAAAAGAGTTATTATATTCATTCATATGCACAACAATAAAATGTTTGGTTATTTCAGATTGCATGCCTAGGATAGTTAGGATTAAACACATGTTAGCTTAGAATTCTTCTAAAGCAAGATATCTTAACAAATATTTAGATGAGTGGTGTGTTTAAAGCATTTATTTCAGTATTTCATTACTGCAGTAGACAATATATCCATTCTTTCAATTAGGGTAAAATTCCCCTTTCTTCATTGGTAATCAAACTTCTTCTGAATCAATAGAAGGTTGGTTTGAGAAACCATAGTGGTCTATCGCCAGCTTAGAAGTGACAAAGAGTGGACCCATCCCATCTTCTTGTGTATACAACACTGTCACCTCCAAATTTGTACGAACCTAGGGTTGATAAGGTAAAGTTGGTAGCCGAGGAGTTGCAACATTCTTGTTGCAATACTGGTGCTCATCACTTTTTGGTGCCATTGCCGGGGAGGTGTCTGAGTAAGATGTGATTTCTGCTTTCTTTCTTCCATTTCTTTTCTCTTTCATTCCGCTCTTAGCTTCATTTTTGCAAAAGTAATTGTAAGTTGATTTGCTTTCCTTTCAATTCTGCAAGTAAGATTTCATTCACCAATTAGTTTCCATTCAGTTTGTTATTTCAATTATGCAATTAGTCTTAAATCTTGAAAAAAAAACAAAACAAAAACACTTTTTTCATGCCTCGCATGAATAGGGATAACTTAGGGAAATTTCTACCAAATACCCCCACCACTTCAAATAACCAACCTTCCCTCTTCTTCGGTGGCTGTGAATTGGAGGACCCATTAGGCGAACAACCAGAGATTTTTGAAGAGTCTACAGGGGGAGAAGAAGAAGGAGAACCCATTCCAATTGACCTAATGGCTAAAAATAAAAATGATAGAGGAGATAGAGAAAGAATTGAGGGTGATTTTCCCATCAAAGAAACCAATGGGGATGCCAAGATGAAAAAAATACGCCACTTTTCTCTTCCTCACTTCCATGGCATGACCTTAGAAAATCCAGATACTTTCTTGTTTGAGTTCGTTGTCATATGGTGAACTTATAATTACCACACTGATGATTAGAATTTCAAATTATTTCCCTCCATTCTCAAGGATGCAGCTCTGCGATGGTTCGTGGATTTACTTGGGGATAACATCACAACCCGGGCTCAGATGCAGCAAACCTTCAAAAAAAAGTATCAGGACTATCGTAGGTCCAGAAACACTAAAGAGGAAATTTTTAGAATGACCTTGGGGCATTGTTGGGTACCAAATTGGGCCATCTTTCTGCCTACTTCCATTACCCTTTTTGACCCTTTTTCACTCATTTACCCATGTTGTTATGTTAAACTTACAAGGTAAATTCCCCCTTACTTGTCGTATTGGTATATTTTAATTAATGAAGTAAAACGCACGGAGTCTATCTATTTGCGGTACTAAACTGTGTGTTTGATCACAGCATGAGAATAGGAACCCTCAACTCAGCATATTGTAACAGAACTAACAACGGCCGATCAGCAGGAGGTCACGCAGCTCGGGGAACAGGCTCCCTAAATTATTCTTAGGCCTTTTTGCTATCTCAGACATCTAAGGCTGATGCCATTTCAACCGATGGATATCTTTGTATCTGCAGTTGCTATGTTTTCGGGAGATCTGTTAATCTCCCTTGCTATGTATAAAATGCAAGTTGATCCTGTGAATGGGGGTTCACCCATCAGTATTGTAAACTTCCATTACCAAGCAATAAAAGATCATTCATTATGCAGTTCCAATTTCTTCTATGGCTAACGCAACCCTGATTAGAGAGCTGGGCCCACTCTTCTGATCAGGTGCTGCATCTTTGTGTGTATGTGATTTATCAGTTTGAGTTGTTGTTACAGTTATTTATTGTTTATGGTTATTTCTACAGTTCTGTAACTTGTTAATCTTGCATTTATGTTTTGAGTCTTAACCCACAAACCCTTGGTTGGGAAAGATTACGCTTTGCCCCTGCATATACCTTGCATGTTGCCTTGAAAGGATATGCACCCGGATTGATAAGATTAATGTCGGAATAAGGTAGATAAATCACCCCTACCTAGACACCAACAATTTGGCACCGTTTCCGGGGAGGCTACAAGGTGCAACAACGATCTGGACCAACCAGAGGGTTAATCTCTCATCCTGGGGAGAGAGCAATTTTTCTCACTATGCTTCAGGTCCTGAGCATATGAACTCTTCTTGTTTGTCTAACTTTTTTTATTATTTTGGGCCGTTCTCTGGTCCTGGGGGGGGAGGAGTCCTTTGACGCCCTGCTCCAGGACTTGAGCTAGAATTGTTTTTCTTAACCTGTGTGTGATTTCTTTTCGGGAAACCCCTAGTTTTTACCCTGGGGAGGGGCCCTTTTTTTACACCCTGCTTCAGATTTGGAAAAAATTAGGGCTTCCTGTAGTTTTTGATTGTTTTGGTTCTTGTCCCGGGGAGGGTGGAGTCCTTTGACGCCCTGCTCCTAGCTTGAAACCCTAGATTTTTTTTGCTATAGCTGCCATTCTTTTTGTGAGTTTTTTTTTCATCCTTGGGAAGGAATGGCCTTTTGACACCTTAATCTAGGGTTGAAGCATTGTAGGTTCATACAGAAACCCCCCCATCAATCCACCTTTTGTATGAACAAAGAACCCAATAAAAGGGGCAGAGGGAGAGCCCCAAGGAGGGGAAGACCAGACATGGGAAGGAAAACCTATATACAAGAGATCATAGCAAAGGCTGAATCCAAAGCATCCTCTCGCGTAGCTGTGAGACTAGGAGCAAGAAGGGTGAAGTCAGAAGGACAATCAGTGGAACAGCCAGTATCAGCTGCAGTATTCTGTGGTGATTCAACACAGCAGGTCCCTCGCACCATGGAGGAAGCATTTAGAAGTGGACTTGATTTAGAGAATCTTGAGCTGGTGTTAGCAGAGGAGGAAGTTGTAAGTAGAGCATCAGTAGGATCAGATTGTTCTAGTAAAGGAAAGGGAGTTGCAGCCGAAGGATCAAGCCATCAGGCCATAAGGGAAAGAGACGAGGAGATATTTACATCACCAAGAGACCAGGGAAGTGCTACTAAAGTGGCTCGAATCCCGGTAACAAAGAACACTCAACCACCCTCTGCAGAGCCTATTGAAATTCCTAGTGATTATTGGAAAATATTCATGGCTCCTACAAACTCCACCATCGATTTCCCCATTGGAGATCTGGGAACTGGTGCGCCTACAAAGCCTATTTCATTGGCATCTTTACCAAATTTCCATGGGCTTATCTCTGAAGACCTCGACACATTTCTATTTGAGTTTGATATAGTGTGCCGGGGGTGTGACTACACAATAGATGCCCAGAAGCTTAAAATTTTCCCTTCCACTCTAAAAGGGATGGCTCTGCAATGGTTCATGGGCCTTGGAGGAAAATCCATTTCTACATGGGAAGATATGCAGATGAATTTCTTGGAGAAATACCAGGATTACTGTAAATCCCGAAACATTAAGGAGTAACTCTTCAAGTTCACACATAAAGAAGATGAAAGTTTGGAAGATTGTGTGGAAAGGTTCAACTATACCTTGCAAAGGTCAGGTCATTCTGACTTGGATAAGGAAATATTAAAAATTATCCTCCTTCGATCCCTTCGAGAAGACTCGATGGAGTTATTGAATATTTTAGGAAAGGGAGATATCTCCAAGGAGAAGTTCGAAGACATTTGTAAATTATGTATTCAGTGCTCAAGGGGGCTTGCGAGAAATAAGCAGGCGGTCCATTCAGTAAAGGGATCTGGCGAGGGAATTACAAAAGAAGAAATTGGAAACTTGCTAGATAACTTGAGAACAAATATTCTCAGTACCTTTTCAGCACAGATGGACACCTTGCAAGTAAAACAAAAGCAGTTAGAGTTGGACAGGACTATGGCTGTATTCTGCCCGAAGTGTAGAAAGAAGCATCTGAAGAGGGAATGTCCACTAAATTCCATAGAGGAATGTGCGATTTGCAAGCTCAATCATGCGACAAGATCATGCCCTTCCTTACCAGGCTTGAAAGTAGTATTTCAAGGAACGGGGGAGGACACAGAACAACTGTACCTCATGGGATCTTGGAAGCCATGGCTGCTTCTACCACCAATGGGAAATCAAGGTATGTATCTGGATCCATCTTAGTATTTTAATAATTGTAATATGAATCCCCAGACCATGCCTTACCCACCCATGTGGCCGCAATATCAGTACCCAACTTGGAAATAGTGGAATCCCCAAGCCAGTATGAGCTCTTCGTGGGCACCAAACTAATGGGGGTCCACTCCTTGTCCGTTTCCTCTGCAGATGCCACAGCATATGCCCTAGCAGTAGCTCCAACTACCCTCCAATGTGCCTCCTCGTAACCAGCTTGCCCGTCCTCAGTTCCCCATGCAACCTAACCCTAACCTTAACAATAAGGGAGCTCATCAAGCTGATGTTCTTAACCTACCTTCATATAGTATGTCCACTGCAGAGCTATATGAAATGAATCTGCAATCAGGTTGGACAGTTAATGCCCAACCGCCTCTAGTTATCATTGAACAGCTTGATAGTGAAGATAAGCAGATGGAACCAATTAGTAAAGAGCCAAAGCAAATCAATAGAACCCAGATGCCTCCTGTTAACCAGCATCAATCTGAACCACCTTACCTAGAGAGATTAATCATGAGCAAACTAGGTCCTCAATCTAAATTTGATTTATTAGGAGAATTGCAGAACTTATTTGTTAAAATTCCCTTATTGCAAGCTATGAAGGATGTGCCAATCTATGCAAAGACTCTTAGGGAATATTGTTCCAAGAAACCTACCAAGAAAATTAAATATTCCCTGACTATACATGTTATGGAAAAGTTGTCGGATTTTATGATGGGAAAGTCAATGCTAGTGAAATATGGAGATTTAGGGAACCCGATCTTGACAGTACAGATTAATGGGGTAGAGATTCCAAATGTGTTGGTAGACCTGGGAGCTACCATCAATGTCATCACTACTGAAACCATGCATGCGCTAGGACTTCGTAATTTAAAGCATACACCTACAATATTGGAATTAGCAGATAGATCTACAGTCAAACCTGTATGAAATCTGGAAGATGTAACAATTTCAGTGGATTCATGGCATTACCCCATAGAATTCCTGGTATTACATACACAGTCTTCAGTAGGTGGTCATCCCCTAATTATGGGTAGGCCATGGCTGGCCACTACAAACACTTACATTGGGTGCTGCTCAGGGAATATGGTCATTTCTAATGGGCATAACACTAATAATTTAGCGTTATATCCACCTGCAGAACCAAATTCACCTATAAAGCTAGTAGGTGGAAAGAAGGCTATATCTGCGGTGGAGGATGTAATGGAAGAGGAAGAAGTGAGACCCTTCCTTACTATCAGACAGGCTCTGCAATTGAAAATGGAGTCAGAAGATGATGTAATCACTTATTCCATGGACGATCCTTGTTCCATCTCGGAATCAAACCAGCAGATCCTAGAATCTATCCTAAGTTGTGAGACTTAGGAAACTATGGAAATAGAAGAAGGATTAGAGGAAACACCTGCTGATGCACCTCATGAAAGTATACAAGTGGAATTGGAAGTTGGGAAAACCTGGAACATTAATCAGAACCTGTTAGACTCTCAGAAGGAGCAGCTTATAGATGTTCTGTAGAAACATAAAGAGGCCTTCACGTTGGATTATGTGGATATGAAGCGGATCCTGGCTAGCTTATGCACCCATCACATATACATCAAGGAAGATTGTCATCCTATAAGACAACCTCATAGAAGAATGAACCCTGCATTAAAGAATGTGGTGAAAGAAGAACTTCAAAAAATACTGGATGTAGGTTTCATATACCCAATCTCAGATAACCAATGGGTCTCACCGTTGGTAATGGTTCACAAAAAGAATGGAAAATGGCGGATCTGTGTAGATTATCAGGAGTTGAATAAGGCGATGCAGAAAGACCACTTTCCCTTGTTGTTTATTGATTAAGTGTTGTACACATTGGCTGGTAAGAAGTATTTTTCTTTTCTAGATGGGTTTAGTGGATATAACCAAATCCAGATTTCTCCGAAGAACCATGACAAGACCAGGTTCACATGCCCCTGGGGGACATTTACATACCGGGTCCTTCCTTTTGGCCTGTGTAATGCTCCTACAACATTCGAGAGGGCAATTATGGGAATCTTCTTACATTTGATAAATGACAATGTTGAGATCTATATGGATGACTTTACTCCATATGGGGACTCGTTCAGGGTGGGATTGGAAAATCTGGAAAAAGTTCTTGCAAGGTGTATACAAGCACATGTCTCTCTGAGTAAAGTGAAATGTCACATGATGATGGAAGAGGGAATCATTCTGGGAAATTTGATCTCAGCTGAAGGAATCTGGATGGATCCAACAAAGATACAGGTAATTCTGCACTTCCCAACACCTAAAACGATCACACAGGTACGCAGTTTCATTGGTTGTGCTGGTTATTATAGACATTTCATAGAAAATTTTGCAAAAGTAGCACACACACTATTTCAATTACTAATGAAAGATTCAGAATTTGTGTGGAAAAATGACTATGATGTAACATTTACAAAAATTAAGGAGTTAGTTTGCAGTGCTCCGATCCTTAGGGGACCTAACTGGGCATTACTGTTCCACATTCATACGGATGCCTCTCAGACAAGAATTGGTGCAGTATTGGGACAACAGGAGGATAAAGTACTTTACGCAATCTACTATGTTAGTAAAAATTTGGCTCCTGCTGAATTAAACTACACAATGACTAAGAAAGAATTTCTTATTTTTGTTTATGCCATCAACAAGTTTTGGCACTACATTACTGGGTATCCTACTTTTGTGCACACTGATCATGCCGCCATTAGGTATTTAATGAATAAACTTGTTACCCCTGGTAGAATTACAAGATGGTTGTTCTACTACAGGAATTTGATATCACTATAGTAGATAAACCAAGTAAAGATAATGTGGCCACAGATTTTTTATCTAGGATAGAACATGATGGTAATGAAACACCAGTTGAAGATGATTTTCCGGATGAGCATCTTTTTGCAGTTTCTGCTAACACTCCGTGGGATGCAGATATTGCTAATTATTTGGCTACAAGTAAAGTGCCTCGTCATTTGTCCTATAAGGAGAAAAGGAATATCATTCACGAAAGTACCCAATATTCATGGATGGTAGGATATCTCTTCCATACGGGGGCAGATCAGCAGATTTGGTGGTGTGTAGTAGGAGATGATATTTTCGAGATATTGAAAGTTGCACACGGAGGACCCTATGGGGGACACTTTGCAAAAAAAAGAATAGGTCATAAAGTACTGCAAATGGGATATTACTGGCCCTCCATCTTTCATGACACTCAGGATTATGTGCGGAGGTGTGATAGCTGTCAACGGATGGGACAACCTGGGAAAGCAGATGAAATGCCCCTGCAGCCCCAGATAGTCCTTGAACCATTCGAAAAATGGGCCATTGATTTCGTTGGTTCCTTCAACCCACCTTTACATCAAAAGGTTTACATCTTGGTCTGCACCAACTATGTAACTAAATGGGTGGAAGCTAGGGCGGTCACAAGAGCAACAGAGCAAGTGGTGGCAGACTTCCTTTTTGAAGAAATCTTTGCTAGGTATGGGACTCCAAGAGAAATTGTATTAGATGGTGGATCACAGTTTACATCTCATATGATAGAAAAGCTAATGCAGAAATATGGGGTCAAACATAGAGTGATAACCCCCTATCATCCCCAGGCGAATGGACAGGTAGAAAGCGAAAATAATCTATTGGAAAATATCTTGACAAAGACAGTAGCAAGCCATCGCCGGGACTGGGCACAGAAACTTCCAAAAGCTCTATGGGCATACAAAACAACATGGTGGAATACAACAAGGTTTTCTCCATATGAATTAGTCTACGGAAAATACCCCTTGTTTCTGGTCGAATTTGAGATAAGTACTCTTAGAACAGCTCTGGAAGTATGCCTAGATTTATCAGAAGCCCAGAAACACCAACTGGTATAGTTGAATGAGTTGGACGAGATTTGAGCAGTGGTTGTCCAGAGAACTACTGCTGTTCAATAGCAGTGAATGAAATGGCACGATAAATTCATCAAAACTACGGTGTTTCAGGTGGGGGATTGGGTGTTATTGTATGACTCCAGGTTTAAGGATTTCAAAGGCAAGCTCTGCACTCGCTGGATGGGCCCATATCAAGTGGACACAATGTTAGACAATGGAATGGTTAGACTAGGTACAATAGATCAAAATCATACTTCGTTCTTGGTAAATGGACACCGTCTTAAATTATATCACCATCCAGCCTCTACAGATGCTTTTGTTAAAAATATTTCTGCTTCATCTGATTTAATGGTGATTGGAAAACAAGACACCCTCACTCTGCTCTAAAATCATATATATATATATATATATATATATATATATATATATAGATATATATATATATATATATATATATATATATATATATAGATATATATATATATATATATATATATATATATATAGATATATATATATATATATATATATATATATATATATATATATATATATATATATATTACTTGTTTATCTTTTGTAGGAACAACAAAGAAATATGGCGAGGAGAAATGTAACACCTAGCGTTGTCATTATAACTGCTATTACACTGTAGCTACTATTACTCCATAACTGTTGTTACATTGTAGCTGCTGTTACTCCATAACTGTTGTTACACCATAGTTGTTGTCACTCCATAACTGCTGCTACACCGTAGCTGTTGTTACTCTATAACTACTATTACACCATAGCTGATATTACTTTATAACTGCTGTTACACCATAGCTGTTGTTACTCCATAACTACTATTACACTGTAGCTGCTGTTACTCCGCAACTGCTGCTACACTATAGCTACTATTACTCCGCAACTGTCGTTACACCGTAGCTGCCGTTACTCTGCAACTACCATTACACCGTAGTTGCCGTTACTTCGCAACTTCCGCTACATTGTAGCTACCATTACTCCAAAACTACCATTACACCGTAGCTGTTGTTACTCCGTAACCGCTGTTACACAGTAACTGCTGTTACTCCGCAACTGTTGTTACTCACTATTGTTGCTACTCACTATTTCGCTACTTCAGAGTAACTGTTACTCATTTTTGTTGTTACTCACTGTGTTGCCACTCAAGTTGCTGCTACACGCTATTTTGCCACTTCGTTAGGTAAGTCCGCACACACGTATCTTTCATTTTATGGATTTAATTAAATATTCCAAAAAGGACAAATAAACATGCCGAGGACAGACATCATTAAAGTTGGGGGGGGGGGGGGGAACCGTCATAAGAAATGACAGTATACCATGAAAAACATTTAATGCACATAATCCCACTCAACCGAATATAATGATTTCAGTACGCCGTAATCATATTTTAAAAAAAGCGTTGGGATGCGGATTCGTACGCACCAGGTCATATCGGTCATCCTCCCCACGCATTGCATTTAATTTTCAAAACAAATCTCAATACCATATTAACTTACAATGATGTCTGAGCATACTAGTACTGGATTTGTCATTACTCCCATAAGTACCAGTACTATTTGTCCCATCTTTCCCAAATCAGCCATGACATTATTTCAACCTCCAATAGTTTGGAGACCTATCAGTTTCCCTTGCCAACGAACTATAGTAGACGTGCTAATTCTGCCTTCGCCATGATGGGTGGCCGATCAATTCAACATGAACCTGAGAGCACAAGGGCAGTTCGAAGTAATCAGGAAGTATGGAAGATTTTTCAAAACACAGGATGGGATGCATATTTTCACAGGTTGAGGGGGTTTAATGAAGAATTGACAGTGGAATTCACATTCAACTTGGGGGAAGAAGACTCGCAGGTTCACGGAGTAGTGATCCCTGTAACAGAAGAAATCATTGCGGAAGTCACTGGGCTTCCGCAAGTTGGGGAACGATGGTTTGTGAGAAGAACTACCCTTCCGGAATTCCCTGAGGCCTTCCTTCAAGCTGGAGAGAGTATAGCACAGAAAGGAAGGGGGTATGACAGAAATTCGCTACCATATCCATGGGGAGAAGTAGCAGAATTCGTCATCAAATATATGACATGCGAGGGAAGATACTCCACAATCTTCAGATATCACCTCCGAATATTAGCCCATCTGTGATTCCCAAAGGCAAAGGCTTTCTCCATGAATGTGCCTTACTTCCTACTAAGGAGCCTTCATCTGATAGGACATTTGGCTCAGGCGGCTCAACAGGTATTGGTGGTCATCACCCATCATGGGTTGGTGCGACTACTGATAATGAATGCCATTGAATAGATTTCGATTCCACGGGAAGTGTTTCAGGACTCCACGAAGGAATAGATAGCAGTTGTTATGGCCACTAGGGTAGAAGAATCCAAAGCTATAGAGGAGGATCCTGTCGAAGATGACTATTTCAATCAGGAGGAACCAGAGGAAATGGAAATGGAAACAGAGGAATTGGGGGATGAGGTAGCTCCCCAAGATCAAGCAGAAAGTATGGAGGTAATGGTAGACATAGGGGCTGATGCAGAAAGGCCTCCTAGTACCACGGATGAGGCTATACCAAAAGAACTAGATTCACCCGTGGAATTAGCAGAGCAAGAGGACACTACGACAGCCATGGGAGCAGACCCACAACAGTCCAGCGTGGATGAAGCAGTTGATATGGTGACAAAAGGAACTCCACAGGGATCTCCTGCCACCATGGAAATAATGGAGGAAGATAATCCAGTTGAAGAGGAGGTTGTGACCACTCCAACCATGGAACTCAGAGAGGAGGAAGGAGAAAGACAAGAAGGGCCTAGAGTTGAGGAAACTATGGGACCCGTCGAGGAAGCAACAAAAGAGCCAAGGCACGAGGTTGACACTGAACTACAAGAACCAGTGTCAACTTCGGGGCCAATTGTAGAAGATGCACTCCAGTCCCCTCTCTCTGCATTAATTCCAAGAGGAGCGAGGGTAACTCGTTCCCTTTGACGGGGAGAAAAAGAAGATCTTTTAATTCTGGTGGCTCTGAATTTGTTGCAGAGGCCACAAGCTCACAATGTGGAAGCCACTCAGGTGGCGGGTGCCTTGGAGTAGGAGAGGAGAAAAGAATGTCTGGAGGCTAGATAACTCGGAGGAATTCCAGCAGACACAACAACGGGAGAATGTCTTGCCAGCACATCGCCAGTCATGGTGCGTGTGCACGAAGAGGAGATCATTGTTGGTGAAAAGGAGGGACCAAGTGAAACGGTCCCGACGACTGAGCCAACGATACAACTAGGCAAGAAGGATGTTGAGCATGAAATAAGTGGAGAAGAGCGAGTAGGGGAGGAAAATCCCCCAATCAACACAGCAGAAGATGTTTCGAGGGATTTGCCTCCGGTGGAGGAAATATTAGTTAAGTAAGAGTGGATAGAGCTGTGTGAATAGCGAAGGCTTCCTGATCAAACAAAAGTATCAGCAGTAGTTCAAGGAAAAGATGCGACTCAAAATGGAAGTGAGGAAGCTGAGAAAGAAGGTGAATAAAATGCAGAAACAATTAAGGAAGCACAAACGGCAAGCCAGAAAGGCCAAAACTATCCGGGTTGACGCAGAAACTGATCGAGGTGGATGTTGGTGGCCACCCACCTATCCCATTTGGACCCCCACAACTGTCTCTTTCAGTTTTTCACTTTCCTTAATTATAGCGTATTTTACTATTTTTAGCAGTTTTTTTGGGTCCTAAACTTCCGGAGCCATTTTGAGGCCCTAAACGACGTTTTTTGGGAAATTCACTGTCAACGATTTTTCTGATAAAAATCATCTTTTCCGTCTTAGTCCTCGGAGAGATCTTTCCAACGGGCTATCATGCGCGTCAAACGGAGATAATACGACCAATTTGCGACCCCGAGAAGTTGGTTGTCCAACTCACCCCAAAACGGGGCCCACAATTTGGCGTTTCATCTTCTAGGGTTAGGTTTTGGAATGTGAATGGTTTTCCATTGTTTCTCAATAATAAATAGGCCTTCGAGCCTCATTGTAAACACAGGTCGGAACAGTTCAGAGGCATGTAGCCGACACATCTCTTCTCAGAGATAAGCTACCATCGCCCTAGTTGGGTTATTTATATTTCTATTTGTAAGCATATTTCAGTATTTTACAATAATGAAATGAAGTACTATTTCCACTGCATATCTGTCTTTATGGTTATCGCATCTCTGTGTTTATGATTATCTCTGTAATTTATTGCGTTCCTATCTAAATCCGGATCAGAAACCCAAGTAGATTGGGTAGTCATGACATCCTTGGACACTTAGATAGACCTGATCGACCAGTTGTTTGAAGATCAGGAGTTTTCCCTAGCAGCTGAAATTCAGTCCTGGAAATCTACTGTGGCCCAATATAAAAACGAGATTAGAAGGACTGAGGAGAGGGATTCCACAACAATTTTTGGATATGTGGAGCGTATGGATGTGATGAGGTTACGACATGAAAAACAACAACTCAAGACGGAGCAGCTAGAGAAGAAAGTGGCAAAGTTGAATGCCGACAAGGAGCAGATGTTTGAGCTGGTGCAAGATGTTATGGTATGTCATCCCCTTGCTTCTTGTTATTCCTTTTTTTTGTATGAGCGTGTCCTTTTATTCTGCATGGAAAGTATTAAGAATGAGGTCAACTATGAGATGGAGGATGGTGTGCAATTCCTCCAGATTTTGAGGAGTCACGATTTACCAACGCAACATCTAATGTGTGAGTTTTACTTGCACAGGTACCTACTGCAGCTGGATAGATATTTTAATCCAGTCCCGTATGTGGGGGACATTCATTTAAGGGCCCTCATCCCTTACGCTTTTAATCAGATTCACCGGCAGAAGGGTAGTAACACTTTTGAATCCAATCAAGTTACGAAGACCATTTATAGTAAGAGGAGAGCATGAGAGGTTAGACACAATGTTCAATAAGCACAGGACCTTTCTAGGGATTGGGAAAAATAGAGATAGAATGGTGAGGATATTTCAAAAAGAGGCCCTTAATTGTTGTTAGAGGAAGTGGATGATGTCACCAACAGCCGTCCGGGAGAGAGAACCTTTTGGGGCACCAAATTTTGCACGTGTACTTACTAGGGTGCCCAGGTATGTGGCATGTGTCCAGACATGTGGGTCCCGGTGGATGGGGCTCTGGTTTCAGTTCCCTGTTCTCTGGTTGCCTACTGAAGATTATACTCCAGCTTATGATGTCCCGACGGATTGGTGGAAGGAAGTTGTCCTCTCGGATGGATTTAAAGTTCCAGGGACAGAAATGGCCGAGGAATATGATCTTGCCCAGCTTCATGAAACCTACAGTTTACGGAACCCAGATTTGTGAAAGCAGAGGACTGCATGAGGACATGCAGTAGGCTGGTTGGGGGGAGATGTTGGGTACCAAATTGGGCCATCTTTCTGCCTATTTCCATTACCCTTTTTGACCCTTTTTCACTCATTTACCCATGTTGTTATGTTAAACTTACAAGGTAAATTCCCCCTTACTTGTCCTATTGGTATATTTTAATTAATGAAGTAAAACGCACGGAGTCTATCTATTTGCGGTACTAAATTGTGTGTTTGACCACAACATGAGAACAAGAACCCTCAACTCAGTGTATTGCAATAGAACTAGAAACGATCGATCAGCAAGAGGTCGCGTAGCTCTGGGAATAGCCTCCCTGAACTATTCTTAGGCCTTCTTGCTATCTCAAACATCTAAGGTTGATGCCGTTTCAACCGATGGATATCTTTGTATCTGCAGTTGCTATGTTTTCAGGAGATCTGTTAATCTCCCTTGCTGTGTATAAAATGTAGGTTGATCCTGTGAATGGGGGTTCACCCATCAGTATTGTAAACTTCCATTACCGATTAATAAAAGATCATTCAGTTTACAGTTCTAATTTCTTCCGTGGCTAACACATCCCTGATCAGAGATCTAGGCCTGCTCTTCTCATGAGGTGCTATGTCTTTGTGTGTATGTGATTTATCAGTTTGTGTTGTTGTTACAGTTCTTTACTGTTTATGGTTATTTCTGTAGTTCTGTAACTTGTTAATCTTGCATTTATGTTTTGAGTCTTAACCACAAACCCTTGGTTGGGAAAGATTACATGTTTCCCCTACATATACCTTGCACATTGCCTTGAAAGGATACACACCTGGATTGATAAGATTAATGTCGAAATAAGGTAGATAAATCACCCCTAACTGGACACCAATAGGCATGATGAGTCCTTACAAGATTATGACGAAAGATTCTATCTTAGCTACAAAAGGGCCAGGTGCACACTTGATCGTGAGTCACTGAATCAAGTCCTACTTAGGAGGGTCAGGGAGGGTCTTTTGGATACCCTAAACCTACTAGCATGAGGGGACATCTACTAGCTACCCTATGAAGATACCAAGAAAGTCTTTAAGAACCATTCTAGGGAAACTAGGGAAAAGGGTAGGGGTAGTCAACCAACAACCAACTCATCCTCTTCCAACACATCCGTAAAAGGTGAAACTGGAAATATGCTTGAAGATTTCAAAAGTGAAATGTTACAAATCCTTTCCCTACAGATGGACACTATGCACATCAAGAGAATGCAAGAGGAAGAAAAGACATCATTAGCCATCTTTTGCCCTAGATGCACAAGAAGGCACCCTAGGAATGAATGTCCACCAAACCTTATAGAAATCTACTCGGTTTGTGAAGAAAACCACTCCACAGACAAATGCCCTTCTCTACCTAGACTAAAAGCTGTGTATCAGGGAACTGAAGGGGTGACTGAAAAGCTCTTCTACATAAATAAAAGTAGAGCTCATAGACCTCGATCATACAAGGAAGGCATGCAAGGGTCATTCTATGCATATTACAACCCTAACCAAAACACATCTATTCCCTCTTGGCCCCCCTGCCCATCCCTCCTGGTCTACACCTTCTCCTTGGTATTTTGCACCTCAGTACCATTCCCAGTCAACCAACCAGCTATTTCAGCCATATACTCCTCCACAGCCTCAGTGGAATGCACCACCCCACTGGTGGAGGCCCCCATACAACAATGCTACAGCTTTATTGCCTTTACCTCCTACTCAACCATAACTTTTACACCCTGCTCCACCTAAACAAACTCATATGCATAACCAACCAAATCCAAACCTGAACAACAAATAGGCACAACAAGTATACAGTGGAGAGACATCCTACCTTGCTTATGTTGTGGAAATTCAGGAAATCAACCTGAGCTCTGGGAGAGTACTCCTGAACATCCAACCTCCATCTCCACCAAGGGAGAGTGAGGAGGAAAGAGAGGAAATTATACCTAGGGTGAATCCACCAACCTTTCTTGAAATATTAACTCATCTAGTCCAGCCTACCCCAGAAGAGAATGAACTCTAGGTGAATTGAAAAACCTATGCATTAAAATTCCACTTCTCCAAGCCATTAAGGTTGTACCTATTTATAATAAATTGATTAAAGAGAAGTGTTTCAAACATCCAGGGAGGAAAAAGAGAGACACCTCTACCATTAATGTCATTGGACAACTGTCTGACTTATATCAAAGAAGAGTGCAAACCACTCTGAAAACCCCAAAGGAGAATGAATCTATCTCTCAAGGATATAGTCAAAGGAGAACTGCAAAAGTTGTTGGATGCGGGATTCATTTACCCTATCTCAGATAGTGAGTGGGTTTCTCCTTTGGTGTTGGTTCCAAATAAAAATGGGAAGTGGAGGATTTGTGTTGATTACAAGGAGTTAAACAAAGCAACAAAGAAGGACCATTTCCCTCTACCTTTCATCGACCAAGTGTTAGATGGCCTGGTAGGGATTTTTTTCTTTGTTAGATGGTTTCAACAGGTACAATCAAATCCAAATTAGCCCAAAATACTAGAATAAAACCACCTTCACCCATCCATGGGGTAATTTCACTTATAGGGTTCTTCCTTTTGGTCTATGCAATGCCCCTGCCACTTTCCAAAGGGCAGTCCTGAGTATCTTTTCCGAGCTAGTCCATGATGCAGTGGAAATTTATATGGATGATTTTATGCCCTATGGGTGTGATTTCCAGGAGGCTCTCTCCAACTTGCGTAAGGTGCTGAACAAATGCATTGAAATTAACTTGTCCCTTAGTCCCAAAAAATGTGAGTTCTTGATGATTGTAGGGATTGTTCTAAGTCATTCAATATCCCAGAAAGGACTGCAGGTAGACCCAAATAAGATAGCCATAATCCAAAGAGTCCCAACTCTACAAAAACAAAGGATGTCAGAAGTTTTCTAGGTTTAGTTGGATACTATAGGAGATTTATAAAAGACTTCAGCAAGTTGGATTCTGCTTTATCTAGGTTATTGGCTGAAGACTGCAATTTTTTATGGTTTGAAAGTTTTCAAGAGGCCTTGGACACCCTAAATGACAAGTTGAATACTGCACCTATTCTTTGAGGCCCAAATTGGGCTCTTCCTTTCCATATACATATCAACACCTCTCACAAAGCCATAGGAGTAGCCCTAGGCTAGATAGATGAAAAGCTACCTTATGCCATTTACTTCATCAGTAAGAATCTGTCAAAAGCCAAACTAAACCACACAGTGACTGAAAAGGAGCTCCTAGTTGTTGTGGATTCATTGAACAAATTTAGGCATTACATTATAGGTTACCAAACATTTGTACATAGTGACCATGCTGCAATTAAATACTTGATGTAAATGCCCAGATTATTAGATGGTTACTTTTATTGCAACATTTTGATTCAACTATTATTGATAAGCCTAGTAAGGAGAATTTTGTTGCAGATTTTTTTAACCAAATTGAGTTTTCCTCCAAGGGAGGAAGGAATGGTTGATGATCAGTTACCAGATGAACACTTATTCACCATTTCAGTTCTCTCTCCATGATTTTCTTACATATAAAATTACTTGGTGTCTCCATAGTTTCCACCAAATTTGTCCTCCAAGGAAAAGAGCAAGATTTTAAGGAAGAGCACCCCATTCACTTGGCTTTGAGGAAACCTCTTCAAACTAGGCCCGGATCAAATTTTGAGAAGATGTGTCAGGGAGAAGGAAGTCTTTGACATCCTTCCGACCTGTCATGATGGGCCTTGTGGAGGTCACTTTGCAGCGAAAATGATAGCATTCAAGGTACTACAAGCTAGTTATTATTGGCCCACTCTTCACCAAGATGTGAGGAGGTATACTAGTCAGTATGATTGATGTCAAAGGATGGGGAAACCTACCCCAAGGGATGAAATGTCTCTGCAACCTAAAGTGACTTTCGAGCCATTTGACAAGTGGGGCATGGATTTCATTGGACCCATTGACCCTCCATCCAGGAAAAAGTAGTACATCATTGTTTTCATTGACTATTTAACCAAGTGGGCTAAAGCCAAGGCCATCAAAGCAGCAACATAGGAGAAAGTGGTTGAATTCTTAAGGGAAAATGTATTTTATAAGTTTGGGTACCCTAGAGAACTGGTCACTAATCAAGGCAATCAGTTTACATCTAACATGATTGAAAATTTGTTAAGCCAGCACAAGATCAAGCATAGAACCTCCACTCCTTACCACCCACAAGCTAATGGGAAAGTGGAGCTAAACAACAGAGCACTGGAAGACATATTGACCAAAGTAATTAGTAGCAGTAGAAAGGATTGGGCAGATAGATTCGTTGAAGCCACTTGGGCCTACAATACCACCTAGAAGACCACCACTGGATTCACTCCTTATGAGTTGGTCTATGGGAAGAAGGCCCAGTTGTCCATTGAAATTGAATACAACACCTTAGGAATGGAAGCACAACTGGGTCTATATCTCACCAAGGCACATCAAGGAATATTGCTCCAGCTGAATGGGTTAGTTGAATTTAGGATGCAGGCCCTCCTACACACAGAGGTGACTCAAGTTCAAAGGAATATTTGGCATGACAAGAACACAAAGGCAAAACAGTTTCAAGAAGGTGATTGGGCATTATTGTATGATTCTAGATACATGGATTTTAAATGCAAGTTAAGGACTAGATGGTTAGGGCCTTATGTCATAGAAAAATGTCATGATAATGGTTCTGTACAAATAAGAACCATTGATGCAAAGGCTATCCCTTTACTTGTCAATGGGTATAGATTGAAGGTCTACAAGAAACCCTTGTCAAAGAAAGAATTAATTAATGGCATTAGCAAGACAGTGATGGTTGTGGAACAAGTCTCAGCTTCCACCCCATCAAGTCCCTAAAAAAAAGAAAAAAGAAAAAGAAAGAGAAAAAAGAAGAAAAAAATAAAGATACTCAGGTGAAAACCTCCATGAGGGTCATGCATCCCATTGTTGGGTTGAGAACCTCTTGGTGCGGCCCAATGGTGTTAAAAAAAGAAAAATAAAAAGATCTATGGGTGAAAACCTCTTTTGAGGTACCTAGGGCAAGCAAATAGGATGAAAACCTCCTTGGAGGCAAACTAGTTGTTTAAAAAAAAGAGAAAAGAGAAAAAAATAAAAAATAACAAGAGAGAAAAGAATTTATTTTGGAAATGTTGTTTGCAGGTCAGCAAGAGGAGGATCAACACAACTTGAGAGGAATAGAAGGACCTACAAAATCCATATTTTAATCCCTCCATCTCAGATTCTTCATTATTTTATCCATCCTTCCATTTATGGACTCCTCCAGCTTAGTTTACACAATCTTTGTGTTTTCTATAGGATTACCTTAAAACCTACGGGAGTTTCCTCTAGGAATTACAATGGTTTTGAAATCCCAAGAAAAGTGATCCTAGAGAAAAGGGGATGACAAGCTTGTGTCAAAAAATAAAACATTCACTCCACCTCTTCATCCCCATGACTTTCAAAACCATGATACCCCTACATTCACCCAATAAGTCAATTAAGAAAATATACAATTTTCAAAAAGAAAAAAGCAAATAGAAGAAGGTGAGAACATAGGACAGAGGGACATTATCTGAAGGCTATACCTCTCACCTACCATTCACTAGAACCCTTCTCTATTCATGTCAACGATCCTCATGCTCCAAAAGTGAAAAAAATTATGAAATTTTAGGGGAGAGGCAACTACAGGACATCCTCTAGGTTTCCTGTAGGAAATCCTATAGTAGCCTATCCCACAAAGGAAACTTCTCAAGGTTGCATCCATCTTCAACACAAAGATTACAAGGTTGAGGAAGCTCCTCCAGAGCTCAACAACAGTAGCAAGATCACCACATCACTCTCAAGAACCTGCACATCAAAAGAAACTAACATCAAAAGAGGGCAATACAAAGAAGGATGTAAAACAAATACACAACATTGGAAATCATTCTCTAGCATGCATCATCATCAAAGCATCTTACCCACAGGTATGTCATCTTACTCATGCTCTCTCGTTAGCATGATATAATAAAAAATGTAGGATTATGTAAGAGTTGGTTTTATAAGCAAAGGTGGCCAGTTAACATGGCCACCTTCAACTAGTCGATGAGGAGAAAATAGTTAGACCACTTCACATGTGGCAGCAGTGAAATCAGAAGAAAAAGGAGATAAGGACAAAAATAGTTAATTTATGGAGGAATGAAGTGGAAGATGATTACGAGGTAAGGTGGAATGATGGACTAATAGTGGGACCAATGGTCCAAAAGGAGGTACTCATACTTAGACAGCCAGCACATCAACCCATGCGATCAACCATATAAGGAAATAAAACATTGATTCCCATGCAAAGAGATCATTAGCAATCTCGAGAATTCATCGAAAAGAGGTTTCTCGTGACCTTCTTGAAACAACACCTATAGTAGGTAGTTAGCATTTTGCATCACAGGAGACCTACAAGATCCTACAAGAAAACCTACAGGATCCTACAGGAAAACCTACAAGATCCTACAAGAAAACCTATAGGATACAGAGCAGTCAATCTACAAGATTATCAGTGAGCACTAAGGGAGGAGAAATCAAAGGTTTTCCTCAACAGAACATAACTAGTGAAGTAGGAGCTATACCTTCCATGTTTCCTTGTTAAAAAGAAGAAAAATCATCATTTGATTAAGGACGTTGTAGTCTAGGAGAATTGTATTGCAGAGTTAACACTCCATCCTCTCTCACTCACCAGAATTCTTGATTTTTATTCATCCAAGCCTCCACAATTACCAGGGAAATATGACAGGATGTTTTAACAAGAGAGAACCACAAACACAGTGAGAATTCACTAGCATCCTCCTATAGTAGAAATCTTCACAAGGCACCAATGGATGGGGTTCTTTGAGAGGATGAGAGGATACGATGATGAGGTGGACAAGGACTTTTCTCTCTCACTCATACCCCTCACTAGGATCCATGCCACTACTATGGTGAAATCCCTATTGGTAGAAATCACACCTGAAGTTATAAGAAGAATCACTACACTCCCTTTAGGGTTACCTTGGAGAAAATAAGATAAGGGAAACATCACCCTTGCAAAGAATAAATTATTTTTGGAAGTGGAGGAGCCAAAGGAAGAACAAAATGGGGTCAGAAGAGGAAGCATTCCATACCCTTGGAATGAAGTTAGTTACCACCTCATTAAATACATATCATGTGAAGGGAGATATAGTGTTGTGTATGGATACCACTTCAAACTCCTCTAAGAATTGAGATTTGCAGCAGAGACACCTCCTCAATGTTAGAAAACTATATATTACAAAGCAATGGAACAGATAAAATATTGCAGAAATATAAACACAGAAAATGCATAAAATAAGAGAGACACAAATATACGTGGTTCACCCAGTTTGGGCTACATCCATGGAGAAACAACTAGTCCTTCTTCTATTACATTATCCATCAAATTGAAGAGATACAACCTACAGAAGATCCGCTGTAACTCCCTCTTCGCTCTCAATCTCCTCCCTTTTCCTCACTCAGAATACAGATCTATATAGATGTAATACAGTTCCCTCATATATAGTGAGGGGTTGCCTTCTAGGGCAAAAAACCCTAAATTAAACATAAATTCTATCTTCAGATCATCCACCTAATGAACAACCCAGATTGACTAGAAATTACTATACTTTTACAAGGCAATTTTACATCTATTTTTAGCTTCGGGGGTATTGCCCCTGATCCCTCACTGTCGCGATGTTGCCGCCACATTACGAACTGGGGTCAAATGCAGTGATACCTTTGAATACAAAAGATAATCAGGCTCCACACCCAACAATATCCCACTTGGAGACAAAAGATAATCAAGCTCCACACCCAACACTCAAAAAAGATTAAGTATACCCTACTTTCTTCTTTAATCACTGATAGATATGAGCATCAAAGTGCAGGAGGAAAAACATCAACAACTAGCCCATCATGGGTTTATCAAACTTATACTAGAAGATTCTTTACAAAACCTAAGACTCCCTATCACATGGAAAAATTCTAAAGACCTGCAGGTAGAGGGAGAAATTCAAGCTCTAGAATATGACAAAAACCCCACTGCTAGTGAGAGGGATAAAGAAACAGAAGGAGAAAATGAAGAGAAAAAGAGGAAGAAAAGGAGGAGGAAAATGAAGAAGATACAGAAGAAGAAACAAAAGAAGAGATAGATGAGCAGAGTGACAAACTAGAGGAAGAAGAGAAAGAGAAAGACAAGGATAAGAAGGAGAATGGGAAAGAGGAAACATAATAGAAGGAATAACATAGGTCTACAGTTCAAGGCAGAGAAAGGGAAGAATCACCAAGGGTATCTCAAAAAACCATAGAGAAAGAGGCAATAATTTATCTTACTTCCCTAAGTACAGCTATCAAGTCAAAAAGGAAGAGGCAAAGACAAACCCCACTATACTTCATAATAAGGAAGAGCACAAGGATTAGGCAGGGAGGACCTCAAACCCCCACAAAAACTCCTATTTTCATTGAAGACTCACCAAAGCAACAAGAAAAGGCAGCTCCTCTAGAGAAAAGTCAAGGAGAAGGATCATCAAGACAAGCCTCTCCCAAATCTCCCATCACTTATGTTAGGAGGCTTGTCACAAGGTCAACCTCATGAAAGGGAAAAGGCATCCTACACGAGACAAAGGAAGACCTATATGAAGCAGAGGCCATCCTATAGGAAAACCTGTGAAACCTACATGATGTGCAGAAAAGGGACCAAGAAGGTGTCACTCCACAAGAGCCAAAGGAAGAAGACCAAGAACTGAGGGAACCTAGTCCACAGCCCAACCTCAGCTCCTACCACAGATTCATTAAAAGAGGTAGGGCAATCCCACAAAATTTTTCCATTCCCTTATTCTTTGAGCTTGAAAGAGAGAGGGCAAGGACTCACAGATGGATGAAAATTTCCAATTCAAAAGGAGTGGAGGATGTAGGCCACATGGAGGAAAAGTTGAAAGAGACGGGAAGAGAGATGAGAAACATAAGTGGCAAAGAGGCAATGGTGAAATCTCAGTTAGAAGTAGAGAATGCATGGCTAATATGACAACTACAGGAAAGGGAAAGTGAGTTGGCAACTATGGCTAGTTTATCCTTGGAGGAAATCTAGTGCAAGATGCCAGCAAAGTCTTATGCCTTGTATCTCAAGGAACAATGGCTACAATTCCAAATCAAGAATTTAGCATAGAGAGACATTATGCCCTTCCAAGACTATAGACAATTCACTGATCTGTGTGATCAAAGCACCTTGGAAGATAGAGAAAAAATCTCTGAGTTTTATCTACACAACTTGGCATTGACAGATTTGAATGTGTGGGACCCAAATTCAAAACTAGGAGACTTGCAATTGATGGCCTTAGCATCATAAATGAATCATGAGGAGGCAAGACATACAAAGATGAAAAAGGTAATGACAAGAGAAGAGACAAAACCCCTCATGATCATGGTTGAACAATCAAATCCAATGTCTGTCATCAACACCCAAAACCTTATTACAAATGATCTTAAGCTTGCACCTAGGTACCTTGCTACACCAGAACAAGCAGTCACACACTTTGAATGTTAGAAAATTATATATTAAAGAGGAATGGAACACATAAAATATTGCATAAATATAAATACAGAAAACGAATAAAACAAGAGAGACACAAATATACGTGGTTCACCTAGTTTGGGCTATGTCCATGGAGAAACAACCAGTTCTTTGATTTATATTATCTAGCAAACTGAAGAGATACAACCTACAACATATCCGTTGTAATTCCCTCTTCGCTCTCAATCTCATCTCTCTTCCTCACTCAAAATATAGATCTACATAGACGTAATACAATTCCCTCATATAGCGAGGGGTTGCCTTCTAGGGCAAAAGATCCTAAATTAAACATAACTTCTACTGTCAGATCTCCGCCTAATGAACGACCCATATTGACTACGAAATTACAACATTTTACAAGGCAATTTTATAGCTATTCTTAGCTTCGAGGGCGTTGCCCCTGATCCCCCATCGTCGCACCCCCCTAGACCCCCCTGGCGGCACACATTTACGGGCAGCGTTGCCGCCACATTACGAACTAGGGTGCCATGCAGCGATACCTTTGAATACAGAAGATAATCAGGCTTCACACCCAATAATCTCCCACTTGGAGACTGATTATAGCAACTCCACTGCTCCTTCATTTGCTAGAAAATGGCTCCACTTTGGACCTGGCTGTTTCTCATCTTCTTCATCATACTTGAAGGCCAACTGAAATTGAACAGATTCTTAGTTTCTCCCTGGTTGCAACTTTTGTTAACATATCTGCAGGATTCTCGCTGGTGTGTATCTTTTCCAGCTTCAACTGTCCATCTTCCAATGCTGACCATATGAAATGGTGCTTGAGCTGTATATATGTTTAGTTTTGAAATGAAATGGGGAGTTTTTTGCAAGATGTATAGCACTCTGGCTGTCACTGTATAACCTACCCAACTCCTGCTTCTTACCCAATTCATCCAGAAACCTTTGTAACCAAATCATTTTTTACTAGCCTCTGTAGCAACAACATACTCTGCTTCTGTTGTTGAGAGTGCAACAACACTTTGCAGTTTTGAGAACCAACCGACAGTTGTTCCACCTACAGCAAACACATACCCTATTGTGCTCCTCCGATTATATCTATCACCCACCATATCTGCATCAACATATCCCTGTAGAGAAATGTTTGAACCACCAAAGCATAATGCTTGATTTGTGGTACCTCTCAAATTCCTGAGAATCCACTTCACTGCCATCCAATGTTCTTTTCCTGGATTGTTCATGTACCTACTTACAAATTCCACGGCATGTGCAATATCACGCCTTGTGCAGACCATTGCATACATTAAGCTTCCAACTGCTGATGCATATGCAACTTTAGACATATGAGACATTTCTTCCTTAGTCTTGGGACACTCCTCCTTACTTAAATTGAAATGGCTAGCCAAAGGTTTACTAACTGGTTTTGCATTCTGCATATTAAACCTTTTCAACACCTTTTCTATGTTCTCACTTTGAGACAATGTTAATTTGTGATTCTTCCTGTCTCTAGTTATTCTCATACCAAGGATTTATTTTGTAGCACCCAAATCCTTCATTGCAAATGAGTTTTCCAATTTTCTTTTGAGCACATTTATTTCCTGCATGTTAGAACTTGCAACAAGCATGTCATCTACATACAATAAGAATATAATATAGCTACCATCATTTTTCCTTTTGAGATAAACACAATGTTCAGAGTGACATCTAGTATAACCTTCTTCAGAGATAAACCTGTCAAATTTTAGATACCATTGCCTTGGAGCCTATTTTAAGCCATACAAGCTCTTCTTCAATCTACACACTAGTTTCTGCTTCCCTTTTACCTCATAACCTTGTGGCTGCTACATATATATCTCTTCCTTCAAATCCCCATGGAGAAAGGTTGTCTTACATCTAATTTCTCAAGATGCAAATCTTCAACTGCTACTAGACTAAAATAGTTCTGATAGAAGTTAGTTTAACAATAGGAGAAAATATCTCATCAAAATATATACCTGTTTTCTGTGCAAACCCTTTCACCACAAGTCTAGCTTTATACCTTTTTCTACCTCCATATTCTTCCTTCAACTTGTAAACCCATTTATTCTGCAATGTTGTTTTACCTATAGGCAACATGACTAAGTCCCAAGTCTGGTTATATGCTAAGGAGTCCATCTCTTCTTTCATGGCTTGCTCCCACTTCTTCCTGATTTCTACCTGTACTGTTTTTTCATAACATTATGGTTCACTAGAATTAGTCAACAATACATAATATAATGAAGGAGAGTATCGTTCAAGGGGTCTACTTATCCTAGTAGATCTTCTAACACCACCTTCAGGTGTTTGAGGTGCTTGTTTCTATTGTGGTTTTTGTTCTAGATGTTGATCATTATTCTTTTCAGGCACCATCACTTTTTCTATGATCTCGTCAAGCACTGTGTATTCTCTGTTTTCTTTTTCCTGTTTCTTTTCCTGCAGCTGATCCTTATACAAAACCTTTTCATTGAATATGACATCTCTGCTCCTAATGATTTTTTGTTTTTCATAATCATAAAAGTGATAACCAAAACCATTAACACCATATCCACAAAAGGTACATTTATTTGATTTTTCCTCAAGCTTTGTTCTATTTTCTTTATTAATGTGGACAAAGGCTTCACAACCAAAAGCCTTTAAAAAAGAGTAGTTTACCTTTTTACCTGTTCATGCCTCCTTTGGAATACCACCATCCAAGGAGCTTGAAGGCCCTTTGTTTATTAGATAAACAATAGTATCTACAACATCTGCCTAAAATTGTAAAGGCAATCCTGCATGTAATCTTATCCACCTTGCATGCTCCATGATTGTCCTGTTCATCCTTTTTGACACACCATTTTCTTGTGGTGTTCCTCGAACTGTCTTCTCCCTGCGAATTCCATTTTCAGAACAATACCTATCAAACTCTTTGCTGTAATATTCACCTCCATTGTCTAATCTGAGACACTTCAACCTTTTTCCTGTCACATTTTTAACCAAAGCTTTCCATTTCTTGAAAGTATCAAATACATCATATTTATTTTGAATACAATAAATCCAAGTTTTTATGGCTGCATCATCAATAAAAGTAACATAATAACGAGATCCACCAAGAGATGATACCAGAGCAGGTCCCCATACATCTATATGCACAAGCTCTAATTTTTTGCTCTTCTTTTCTTTCCCAACTCTGAGGAATCTGACTCTCTTCTATTTTCCATAAACACAATTCTCACAGAATTTTAAATCAACATGCTTCAAACCTAATTTCTTGAGTGAAGAATCTGCATCCCCTTCTCACTCATGTGCCCGAGCCTATGATTCCACAATGTCGTATCTTCTCTTGTAGAGGTTAAAGCATTAACAAAATTAGAAATACCATTGCATAAATGCAATGTACCAACCTTTTCTCATTTTTCTATTACCAGAGATCCTTTTGTGACCTTTTAGGTTTTATCTATAAAAGTAGTCACACAGCCTTCACCTCCCAACTGCCCTGTTGAAATCAAATTTTTCTTTAGATCTAGGACATGCCTTACCTTCTTTAATAGCCATTGATTTCCATAATGTTGTTTTATGAAAATTGTACCCATTCCAACAATTTTACAGGGTTTATCATCGCCCAATCGAACCTGTCCAAAATATCCTTGAACATAATCATGAAAATGTTTCCTATCAGGTGTGGCATGGAATGAGGCCCCTGAATCTACCACCCATGCATCAATTATATTTTCTAAAGAAAGAATCAAAGCATCTTGCAACACATCACCTGTCACATTCGCTTCATGATTGTTTTCTTTTTGTGTGTCTCCTTCTTTTCCCTTCCGAGACTTGTAATCTCTCTTCAGGTGTCCTTTCTTTTAGCATTTCCAGCAAACTATCCCCAATTTGGACTTGGATCTACCTTTTCTTGACTTACTGCGATATCCTGGGCTCTTTCCTCTTTCCATTTTTCTTCTCCTAGTCTCTGCAGTCAAAGCATTACCTGATGGCTCACCGGAGCTTTTCCATTGCATTTCCTCGCTAAGGATTGCACCGACAACATCATCAAACTTTAAAGTACTAGATCCAAAGATAGAGTTACTAATGGCCATAACTAAACCATTCCAACTTTCTAGCAATGAGCACAGAAATAATAGAGCCCTAACTTCATCATAAAAAGTTAACCCTACAGAACTTAACTGACTGGTAACTGTATTAAATTCATTTAAATGATCAGCAATAGATCCACCTTCTAACATCTTCATATTAAATAAATGCTTAATAAGAAATACCTTGTTTGAGGGTGAGGGTTTTTCATATAGTTTGACCAATGTTGACATTAAACCCTCTATTGTTGTTTCCTTTGAAATATTGAACGCTACCGATGTTGCTAGGCATAGCCGTATTGTTCCAAGTGCCTTTCTATTGAGAATATCCCATTCTATGTCTGTCATACTCGTCGGCTTCTTTGTCTGTTAGCTCAACAGTTGGTACAAATTGCTAGAAAAACTATATATATGACAAAGAAATGCAAGACGTATAATATGCGAAAAAACACAAACACATAAAACTAGAGAGACACAGATATACGTGGTTCACTTAGTTTGGGATACGCCCACCCCAAATACCCAGTCTTTCCTTTCTATTATCCAACAAAATGAAGAGACACAACCTACAGCAGATCTGTTGTAATATCCTCTGTTTTCTCTCACAGTCTCACCTCTTTGTTTCTCGCTTGGAGAATACACATATATTACACAGCCTCAATACAATGCCCTCATACAAAGAGAGGGGTTGTCTTCTAGGGAAAAAAACCCTAAACTGAACATAAGTTCTACTATCATATCATCCGCCTAATTAGCGGCCCAGATTGACTAGAAATTACTATTCCTTTACAAGGAAATTTTACATCTATTTTTAGCTTCGAGAGCACTTCCCCTGAAATCCCCGTCGGGGGAGCGCTGGCCCCCGGACCCCCCATCTAGGGGGATTAGCCCCCCCGGACCCCTGTGGGGGGGTCAAGTCCCCCCTGCACCCCCCCACTTGGAGGGGTGTACAATCTTCCTGGGGTATACATCCAATTGAAAACAAAGACCTCTAAATAATCATGCTCCACACCCAAAAATATCCCACTTGGAGAATGATTGTAGCAACTCCACCATTGCTTCATTTGCTAGACAATGACTCCTCTTTGCACTTGGATGTTTCCCATATTCATCGTCATCCTTGAAGACCAATTGAAATCGAGCATATTCTCAGTTTCTCCCTGGTTACAACTTTTGTTAGCATATTTGTAGGATTCTAGCTAGTGTGTATCTTTTCCAGCTTCAACTCTCCATCTTCCAACACTGATCGTAGGAAATGGTACTTGAGTTGTATGTGTTTAGGCCTAGAATGAAATGCTGAGTTCTTTGTAAGATGTATGGCACTTTGGCTATCACTCTATAATGTGCCCATATCATGCTTGTTACCTAATTCATCCATAAACCTTTGTAACCAAATCATTTCTTTACTAGCCTCTGTAGCAACCTCATACTCTGCTTCTGTTGTTGAAAGTGCAACAACACTTTGGATATTTGAAACCCAACTGACAGCTATTCCACCTATGGTAAATATATATCCTGTAGTGCTCCTCCTGTTATCTCTATCACCTGCCATATCTGCATCAACATATCCTTGTAGAGAAATGTTTGAACCACCAAAGCATAATGCCTGATTTGTGGTACCTCTCAAATATCTGAGAATCCATTTCACTGCCATCCGATGTTCTTTTCCTGGATTGTTCATGTACCTGATTACAACTCCCACTACATGTGCAATATCAGGCCTTCTGTAGGCCACTGCATACATTAAGCTTCCAACTACTAATGCATATGGAACTTTAGACATATAATCCATGTCATCATGGGTCTTTGGGCACATCTCCTTACTAAGTTTGAAATGGCTAGAAAAAGGTGTACTAACTAGTTTTGCATTGTGCATATTAAATCTTTTCAATACATTTTGTATGTACTCATTCTGAGATAATGTTAATTTGTGATTTTTCCTGTCTCTAGTTATTCTCATACCAAGGATTTGTTCTGCAGCTCCCAAATGCTTCATTGCGAATGAATTTGCTAATTTTATTTTCAGCACATTTATTTCCTTAATGTTAGACCCTGCAACAAGCATGTCATCTACATAAAATAACAATATAATATATCTGCCATCATTTTGCTTTTTCAGATAAACACAATGATTAGAGTGACATCTAGTATAACCTTGTTCAGACATAAACTTGTCAAATTTTAGATACCACTGCCTTGGAGCCTGTTTTAAGCCATACAAGCTCTTCTTCAACCTACACACTAGTTTCTCCTTCCCTTTTACCTCATATCCTTGTGGTTGCTGCATATATATCTCTTCCTCCAAATCCCCATGGAGAAAGGTTGTCTTGACATCTAACTGCTCAAGATGAAAATCTTCAACTGCTACTAGACTTAAAATAGTTCTGATTGAAGTCATTCTAACAACAGGAGAAAATATTTCATCAAAATTAATACCTTTCTTCTTTGCAAACCCCTTCACCACAAGTCTAGATTTGTACCTCTACTTTCCTCCATATTCTTCCTTCAGCCTGTAAACCCATTTATTCTGCAATGTAGTTTTACCTGCAGGCAACGTGACTAAGTCTCAAGTTTTGTTATGAATTAAGGAGTCCATCTCTTCTTCCATGGCTAGCTCCCACTTCTTCCTGCTTTCAACCTGCATTACTTCTTCATAACATTCGAGTTCACCAGAATCAGTCAACAATAAATAATATAATGAAGGAGAGTATCATTCGGGGGGTATACTTATCCCAGTAGATCTTCTAACACCACTTTCAGGTGTTTGGGGTGCCTATTGCTATTGTGGTGGTTGCTGTTATTGTGGTTGTTGATTATTATTATTTTTAGGCACCTTTACTTTTTCAGTGATCTCATCAAGAACTGTGTATTCCTTGTTTTATTTTTCCTGTTTCTTTTCCTGCAACTGATTCTTATACAATACCTTTTCATTGAATATTACATCTCTTCTCCTAATGATTTTGTGATTTTCATAATCATATAAGCGATAACCAAAATCATTAACACCATATCCAATAAAGGTACATTTCTTTGATTTTTCCTCAAGCTTTGTTCTATTTTCTTTATTAATATGGACAAAGGCCTCACAACCAAAAGGCTTTAAAAAAGAGTAGTTTACCTTTTAACCTATCCATGCTTCCTCTGGAACACCACCATCCAAGGAACTTGAAGGCCCTCTGTTTATTAGATGAACAATAGTATCTATAGCATCTGCCCAAAATTGTAAAGGCAATCCTGCATGCAATCTCATGCACCTTGCACGCTCCATGATTGTTTTGTTCATCCTTTCTGACGCACCATTTTTTTGTGGTGTTCTTGGAACTGTCTTCTCTCTGCAAATTCCATGCTTTGAACAATACCTATCAAACTCTTTGATGCAATATTCACCTCCATTGTTTGATCTGAGACACTTCAATTTCTTTCCTGTCTCAATCTCAGCCAAAGCTTTCCATTTCTTGAAAGTATCAAATACATCAGATTTATTTTGAATACAATAAATCCAAGTTTTTCTAGTTGCATCATCAATAAAAGAAACATAATAACGAGAACCACTGAGAGATGATACCTAAGCAGGTCCCCGAACATATGTATGCACAAGCTCTAATTTTTCGCACTTCTTTTCTTTCCCAACTCTGAGAAATCTGACTCTCTTATGTTTTCCATAAATGCAATTCTCACAGAAGTCCAAATAAACATTCTTCAAACCCGGAAACAAATTCCTTGAGTGAATAATATTCATCCCCTTCTCACTCATGTGTCTGAGCCTATGATACCATAATGCTGCATCTGCTCCTTTGGAAGTTAAAGCATTAAGAGAGTTAGAAATACCATTGCATAAATACAATGTACCAACCTTTTCGCCTTTTTCTATTACCAGGGCTCCTTTGGTGACCTTCCAAGCTTTATCTGTGAAAGTTGTCACACAATCTTCACTGCCTAACTTCCCTGTTAAAATCAGATTTTTCTTCAGATCTGGAACATGCCTTACCTCCTTTAGTAGCCATTGGTTTCCATTCTATTGTTTTACAAGAACCTTACCCATTTCAACAATTTTATAGGGTTTATCATCACCGAAATGAACTTGTCCAAAATCTGCTTGAACATAGTCATGAAAATATTTCTTATCAGGTGTGGCATGGAATGAGGCCCCTGAATCTACCACCCAGGAATCAGTAGCTCACCTGTCACATTTGCCTCATGATTGTTTTCTTGCTATGAATCTCCTTCTTTTCCCTTCCGAGATCTATATCTTTCTTTAGGTGTCATTTCTTCGCATTTCCAGCACACTATCCTGATCTGGAATTGGATCTTCCTTTCCTTAATTTACTGCGATATCCTGAGCTCTTTCCTCTTTCCATTCTTCTTCCCCTAGACTTTGCACTCAAAGCATTACCCGATGTCTCACCGGAGCTTTTCCATCACATTTCCTCGCTAAGGATAGTACCAACAACATCATCAAACTTTAAAGTACTAGATCTAGAAACAAAGTTACTAATGGCCATTACTAAACCATTCCAACTTTCTGGCAATGAGCACAAGAATAACAAAGCTCTAACTTCATCATCAAAGTTTACCCCTATAGAACTTAACTGACTTGTAACTGTATTAAAATAATTTAAATGGTCTGTAACAGATCCACCTTTTGACATCTTCATATTAAATAATCGTTTCATAAGAAATACCTTGTTTGAGGCCGAGGGTTTTTCATATAGTTTCACCAACGCCCGAGTCAAACCCTTTGTCATTGTTTCCTTTGAAATGTTGAAGGCGATTGATGCTGCGAGGCACAACCGTATTGTTCTGAGTGCCTTTCTATTGAGAATGTTCCATTTTGCATCTGTCATAGCCATCGGCTTCTTTGATTTTCCCCTCAATGGCAGGTACAGATCTTTCTGATACAGATAATCTTCGATCTGCATCTTCCACAGTGGGAAGTTTTGGCTGTTAAACTTCTCGAACCTCAACTTACCATCTTCCGCCATTTCTCCCACTCGAACGAGGAACCCTTCTTTCTTGCGAGTTTATCAGCCAAATATACCTTCAGCTCTGATACCAGTTGTTAGAAAAATTATATATATGACAGAGAAATGCAAGACATATAATATGCGGAAAAACAAAAACACATAAAAATAGAGAGACACAGATATACGTGGTTCACCCAGTTTGGGCTACGTCCACCCCGAAAATCCAGTCCTTCCTTTCTATTATCCACCAAAATGAAGAGACAAAACCTAGAACAGATCCGTTGTAATATCCTCTGTTTTATCTCACAGTCTCACCTCTCTGTTTCTCGCTCGGAGAATACACATCTATTACACAGCCTCAATACAATGCTCTCATACAAAGAGAGGGGTTGCCTTCTAGGGAAAAAAACCCTAAACTGAACATAATTTCTACCATTAGATCATCCGCCTAATGAACGGCCCAGATTGATTAGAAATTACTATACCTTTATAAGGCAATTTTACATCCATTTTTAGCTTCGGGGGTGCTACCCCCGAAACCCCCGCTAAGGGGACGCTAGCCCTTAGACCCTCGCGTGGGGGCGGGGGGAAGGGGGGGGCGGGGCAAGTCCCCTCTACAATCCCCCGCGTGGAGGGGTGTACAATCTTCCTGGGGTATACATCCGGCTGAAAAAAAAATACCTCTAAATAATCATGCTCCACACCTAACACAAATCTCTCTGATACAGATAATCTTCCATCTGCATCTTCCACAACTGGTAGATTTTGCAATTGAATTTTTCGACCCTAAACCTACCATCTTCCACCATTTCTCCCACTCGAACTAGGAACCCTTCTCTCTTGCGAGTTTTTTAGCCAAATAGACCTTCGGCTCTGATACTAATTGTTAGAAAATTATATATTACAAAGCAATGGAACAAATAAAATATTGCAGAAATATAAACACAGAAAATGCATAAAACAAGAGAGACACAGATATACATGGTTCACCCAGTTTGGGCTACGTCCACGGAGAAACAACCAGTCCTTCAATTTATATTATCCAATAAACTGAAGAGATACAACCTACATCATATCTGTTGTAATTCCCTCTTCACTCTCAATCTCCTCTCTCTTCCTCACTCAGAATACAGATCTACATAGACGCAATACAATTCCGACATATAGCGAGGGGTTTCCTTTTAGGGAAGAAACCCTAAATTAAATATAACTTCTACCGTTAGATATCCACCTAATGAACAGCCTAGATTGAATACGAAATTACAACATTTTACAAGGCAATTTTACATCTATTCTTAGCTTTGGGGATGCTACACCCCCCTAGACCCCCCCCCTACAGCGAATATTTTACGAGCGGCAAACTAGGGTCCAATGCAGCGATACCTTTGAATACAGAAGATAATTAGGCTCCACACCCAACATTGAAGATATGTTCAGATTTCTAGAAGATGGCAGCATGCAAGCTTCCTAAATAAGGTGGAACACCTTGCCTCACAACCTGAAAATCAGAGAATACCATTCTCCTCAGAGAATGAGAGAGGCAATTAATAGAACACCCATGTATAAGCAAGCCCTACAAAAGCTCAAAGTCAATTAGATTGGATTGAGACTTAGTCCATCACTGCTTTTATGAATGTTAGAAGGGAGGAGAGAAGAAGAAGAAATAAAGTAGTGGGAAGAGATAGAGAAGAAGGCAAGATTTTATTCCCAGGAGGAAGAAGCTACAACAGTAGCATGGGATGTCAAGGAGGCCACTAGAGAAATGAAAGATATGGATATAGATTAAGTTTCTCAGAGGATGAGAAACACATTCAGTAGGGGGGTGATGATGAGCCTCATCATTGGGTAACTATATGGACCATAATGCACCTCCAAGCTTACTAAAATCAACTCATCTCATAATTCCTTACATGTTTTAATTATATTTTGCTTAATGAGATGAGTAAAAGTAAATATGGTATGTCTTGTGGTCTAATGTGCATTGATTGCAGGTTTTTGGGAGAAAATCATGGCAATTTTGGCTAATTAACGACAAGAACTCGAATGAGACAAGGAGGAGAGATTACAGGAGATAGATCCTCCTCATTAAATCCCCACTCATTCGAATATTCCTCAATCAAATCACACTAGCTCAGAGTTGCAAGTAGCTCAGTCATGGAGATCATGGGTAGCCGAGCGAGTGACAATTAATAACTAGTTCATCTTGAGTTTGGGAGCCAAGGTTCCCTAGATTTAAGAAATTTGTTGGAGAGTTCAGTGGTATAAATAAGGAGGCCTAGAGCCTCATTAGGATTCAGATTTTTTATGTAAGAGCACTAAGTATTTTCGAGTTAAAGCTGTGTGGAAAAACACTGTTATGTAATTTTTGATATGATAATAAGAATGAGAATGTCCTTGATTTAGCACTGAGTTGAATCAGAGGGATGAAGCTCTTGGGTTAGGGCCCAACCCTAGTAGAAAAGTCTCCTCTTCTTATATTTGTATCCTTAGGTTATTTCATATATTAATTGTTGAATTGATTTTAGCATTGTTTCATTGCAAATAGTGGTGAAGTTAATTAGTTTGCTTCCATTTGTGCATAGATTTAACAATAGATTTAGAGAGCTGAAAGAATAATAAAAAGGCTGATAGTAGGTGGATTTGGCCTCACTCCTCCCTTCAAGGACCACGGTTTGAGGAAAAAACTCCTATTTAGTGCCAAAAAGACAAAATTTTGATTTCTTATGGAATTTAGGGTTTCTGCTACTTAGGCCAACATCTGTTTAGTTTCAAGAATATGTTTGAGTTGTTATTTCTGATATTTCTAGCCTTGTATTGGATATCATGGTGTTTCACAATATTCTGCAAGTATTTCCATGCATGAACTAGGCAACTGAATAATGGAATTATGTTTGTTATGTTGATTAGAAATCTTCCTTGTTTGACATGATTCATGGGTAAATGCCAGTAATGTATGTGTTGCAGGATATTTCAATAGTGCAGGGAGGTCTCATGTCAGTAGCCTCAGCCTAATCTCATCCATCCATGATCATCAAAAGCCACTAAGTCCATCAACCAATTCATCATTCCATAAGAACAACTTTCCAGGTTTGTTGAGCAAATCCAACCATCTTGCAAACTGTCGTTTGAGATTTGAGGAAGTCCTAGCCACTCCCTTGCCTTATTTCTTCCATCATTCACCTTCCTTAGGCGCTATACCACCTTCCAAATCACTCCTATTTCTCTCGGACGGATCTTGTAGGAACATAGGGGATCCTGTAGGAGAATTAGGACATCCAGTAGGAAGCATTAGGACATCCTGTAGGATGACTTGCAGTGGCCAGTTTGAGGCTGATTTGTGGAAAAAGCATACAGGAAGATAGAAGAAGACCCCCACTTGCCTCCCAAGCCATCTGACCTTTCACAACCATCATTAACCCTACTTCCCTATCACCAAGAAGATTTAGCATTCACATTTTCACAAAAAAAAGGACAAAAATGAAAAAAAGAGTTATTGTGTTCATTCATATGCACAACAGTAAAATGTTTGGTTATTTCAAATTGCATGACTAGGATAGTTAGGATTACAAAAATGTTACCTTATAATTATTCTAAAGAAAGATATCTTATTAAATAGTTAGATGAGTGGTGTGTTTAAAGCATTTATCTCAGTCTTTCATTACTGCAGTAGACAATATTTCCATTCTTCCAATTAGGGTAAAATTCCCCTTTCTTCTTTGGTAATCAAAATTATTCTGAATCAATAGAAGGCTAGTTTGAGAAACCATAGTGGTCTATTGCCAGTTCAGCAGAGACAAAGAGAGGAACCATCATATCTGCTCTTGTATACAAGATTGTCACCTCCAAGTTTGTATGAACCCCGGGTTGATAAAGTAAAGTTGGTAGCCCAGGAGTTGTAACATTCTTGCTACAATACTAGTGCTCATCATGGATATTTTATTTGAGGGAGGACTTAGAAATTTGCAAGTGAAAGAAAACTTGATCCCCTGCTTCAAAATGATGTTTGGAAGGAACAATGCTAATAAACCTATGATTTCATCCTATTTGAGTCATGATCAAATTATTCTTGAGAGTGCAAAGAATGTTGGCCAAAGCTATGATAGTTTTTTCTACCTCATACATTGTAGATAATTTGGGTAAGAAGGATATTACTAATGGGGTATTTTTGCCATAGAAAACCTTAAATGGGGTCATTTAAGTGGAACCATAATAACTTGTATTATACCGTTATTGTACTAAAGATAACTATTGAACCCATTAGGATTGTTTTCCTAAAGTAAATCACCTTAAATATGCTTCAAAGAAATTGTTTATAGCTTCAGTTTTACCATCAATGTGGGGGTGATAGACCTAATGTTTAATTGAGGGCTCTAGGGTCGGAAAAAATTCTTGTGAGAAGTTGGTAGTGAAAGTCGGGCCATGGTACTTCAAAATATATTGTGGCATACCATGGAGCTTAAATATATTATCTGTGAATACTTGAGCAATCATGAAGGCCTTAAAGAGGTGTTGTATAGAACAAAAATAAGCATATTAAGAATGGGTAAATGTTTTAGTATTATTATAGGTTTCATTGTCTCTCCATTATCTTGTTGTCTAAGTTTGCATTTTTCCACAATGGTGCATATGTTATTTTTCATTCCTTCCTAAGAAAATGAATGTTTAACTCTTTCATATGTTCAATGAAATTTTGAATGACTTGTTGTTGGAGAGTCATGGAGTTCAAATAATATCATTTATTTAAATTTTGATTGCTTGCCAATAAAACGTGCCCTCTATATCAAAGTTATTGATTTTTCCAAGTGCATCCTTCACATGCATAGGGTTCCATTTGAATTTGTATCATGCAGACGATATTTAAATCTATTAACCATTCGTTTTAGATGTAATTTAACTAGTCTATGACTCCAAAGGAGATTGAAAATAGTGACCCATACTCTTCATACTTTTAAGCAAGAAAATATTCTAGCATATTCTCCTTTCCCTTAATATAAATAATCTCATAATCATATTCCAACATTTAAGTGAACCATTTTTATTGCTTAGGGGATGAAATCCTTCTCTCTAGGAAGTATTTTATGTTGGCTATGTGTTATATTGTTTGCATGACTACCTCAACATGCAATTCATTTCATCAGGCACAATGGAGGGGTCACAAGGGGTTGGAAATCCCCTTTCCAATAAATTCAAAGGCAATGCTCTAAAAAAACAATTTTGGTAGTTTTTTGTGTCCATTTTTAGTGGTTTTCGAAACATGATTTTTACTTTGACAGTTTTGTGACACATGGTGGTTTCATCCCATGGTTTTGCAATTCTTGTTAAGGAACTAAAATTTTATTCTAATCTAGGGTAAATGGATTGGAAGTTCATGGATGCCACAAGATATATATATTGCAAAGAAAAAATATACTAAGAAATATTTTTGGTTTTCCTAGTTTGGGTTTTTAGGGTAAAATCTCTATGTTAATAATTGTGTGCACCTATTGGAGGCTAGAAATTTTATTTAAACCTTTTGCTAATTATGTGACTGCACAGAAGGATAGTGGAGTGTGGAAGAGAAGCAAATGGTTCATGATAGAGGGAATTGGCATAGGAGGGAGAGATGTAACATGGGGAGGCACCGCACAGGGGAGAATATGGTAACATCTAGAGAGAGAAGGATGAGTGCAAATAAGATCAAGTAGTTAGAATTTTGTAGCTTATGGTGAGAGAGGAGGGGGTTTTCATGGCTAGTGAGGTTAGATATATTTACAGGTAGACAAAGTTTGACATAGTGGAGTAAACAAGCAGACGATATTTTTAGTGGACAGTTAAGCCGACCTATGCCAGGTAAGGGGGAATGTCAGAAAATATCCTAATTGCCAGTTAGCTGAGAGGGAAATTGCACAAGTGGAAGAAAATTCCAAGAATATTTGAATATTTGTAGAGGATAGATAAAAGGAGATACTCATGAAAAATCATACGTTAGAATGTTTCTTAAGAGACGAGACGACTAGATAACATGACGATGAATGCTCAGACTATAGCTACTGAAGATGACAGTATTTCTATGCACATATCTTCCTTTTTGTGTTAGTAGTCTTAACTGTAAGTGTATGAGTTTTTAGTTACTCAACAATGAAATATGTTAAGGAAATCATCTATAGTAAGGGTGTATGCTTCTGTGTTGTATATGCTTTCCTTCTTGTACTATGATCAAGGATTGATGGCACGTGAGCCGAATTACATAATATTTGCATTGTAGCGCTTGGTACCTTTACTTATTTATAGTGAAGTACTAGAATGGATTATTGGGTTGTCCCTGATATCTTGTTTAATGCATGTATGTGTTTCTCTAGTTATGGTGTGTTAGTTCAATATATGTATAATGTCATATTATAGCTCTAAGTATGTTTGAATGGATTGAATGATCATTCTAGTTGAAGGTATGGTAACGAATGAATACCTTATAGTGTTTGATGATGCTAATGTTGTCCCCAATTCCAAGAAGCATAAGCCAGGTCAAAATTTAGCGTACTATCACCTACGGCTTGCATGTTAACCAGTGAACATAAGAGTCTAGAGTTCTTGTGTCATTAGTAGTCCCAAAATGATGGCTAAATGTGTAACCAATAGGTGTTTGAGTTGCACATTGTAGGTTTAAGTTTAGTGCCTTAGGATATTAACAATCCCATCAAGTTGCATAAACCTAGTTCTAACAATCACCCATTAGCATCTCGGGTGACACCTCACCCACTCTATGGGTTTTGCTGAAAGGGTTGTTGTTGAGTGTTTTTTTGGTGAATTGTGCAATAAATCTTGGTTCTCTTGGAATACCATGCGCCAAAAACACCATTTAATCTTTTATGTTTTATTAAGAATATATTTGCATATATGAACTATACAGGTTTAGATGCTATAATTGGCATTAGAGAAATTTTGGCTCGAAGAGGAAACTTTTGTGGCCAAGGGTTTTTTCTCAGGCCTATGGTAAACCTTGTTACAATGGGAGATCTATGAAATTGATTTTTGTTGTGAAAGGAAATAGAAAGTAGTTCAAAGATAAAGATCCAAAAGTTAAATTGGTAGAGTTTTGACTTGTGGAAGCTCAAAATAAAATACTTTTTGGTGGAAAAAGATGAATTGTTCATTGTGGATTTAGGTATCACATCGATGGGGATGTTGATAAACGATTTGACCATGTTGGATTGAATGGAAAAGAGCACAATATGATTGTGTCCCTCAAGTTCAATATTAATGAATATTTTAGGAGAAGATACAATTAATGGATTGTGGAACAAGCTAGGGTATTTCAATTAGTCTATGTCCCCAATTAACAAATTATTCCTATAAAAAAAAGGTATAAAGTGAGGATGAAGAATGGAGACTTGGTGATAGAGGATTTGAACGCCTTCAACACTAATTAAATAAACTATTATTTGTTGATATTAAGATTTAATATGAAGATAAGTATATTAATGTGTTGTGCTCTTTACTAGAATTGTGGGTTGGTTTAGTTGTTGCCATAGGTGGTAATGTAACTACTTTAGGCGTTTAAAAACTAGTCTTATCCTTGTTATTGGAGTAGAGGAGATACAAAAACATGGAAAGTGATAACATGGATGCCTTGATTGACACTCCCAAAAAAAAATTCCTCAAGTTGGAAATCTAAATATAGAGGATGATCTAAATCTCTAGGAAAATTCGTAAAGGTATGTTGGAGATGTGGAAAAGAAGGACTTTACACGAAAGAATGATCCAAAATTATTGAGAAAGGGAAGGGATCTGATGATGCTCTTCCTACAAAAGAAAAAATATCCTAAGATGGAGGGGATGTGTATTTGACTTCTTTTAGTACAAATCTAGATAATGAGGAATGGTTCATCAAATTAGATGTATCTTTTCATATGACTCCTCATAAGGAGTGGTTTTGCGAGTATAAAAGATATGATCACGATATTCCTAGGTGATGACTCGAAAATTATAATCATGGGATTAGGAAAAATCAAGTTGAAGCTCATGGGTGGAAGGATGTTGGGATAGGGTCCCTAGGGTCAAGTCGAGTCAACTTTTGGTTACATTTTGTAATCTTCTTTTGTAAGTATGTAAAGTCTCCGTGAAATGGGGAAGTGGAGCATGCAGCTAGTATGAGTCAAAGGGGCTTTAGTTCCCTAGGGGAGTAGGTGATAGGAGGTTTTTGAGACTCGCCTGTTACAGGGAAAAGTGTCTACTCAGAACTGCTTATCCCACTAAGGTGTGACAGCTACCTTAGAAACAAACAGAGTAAAGCTACTTTCATTTTTCCTTTATGAATTATAGATAGAGAGGAACAGAAAGACCAACCTCTGTCTTGCGCTAATCTCTTGATTTGATTCCTCTCTTCCTTGATAGTCTTTCGCTACTTGTTCCCTTGCACGCCCAGCTTCACAAAGTACCTGTAAGATCACAGTAGCATAGCACTATACAAAAACATGGATCTATAATCATAAACAATATAGGATCAGATGTAAATTGACCATACAAATGCAACAAATATCAATGACACAAGAGTATGGAGGAAAACTTGAATAGCTTTTATTTACAAACAAGAAAGAGCCAAGAGGAGTTACAACCAGTTGTTCTGACCCAACATCAACCTCTCAGCAAGGAAGCCCCTCTTCACCTCATACAAAGCTTAGATCACCCAACAATCTGATGTTTGTCTCAAGAAACCAACAGAAATTCCTTACAATATGCAAAATTCCAGCCTCTGGATCTCTGGGATGAGGGATCCATATATAGATATCTGTAATGGAGATGAGTCAGCTTATGATTTGATTAGTGTCTTCCCTCTAATAGTTCTTGCTTCCACTTGGAGATTGATGATCTCTTACTCATCCTTGGTCGAATTCAGAGAGGCAAGTGTCACAGGAGAAGTTTCTGGAAGCTTCCATTGCCTCTCCACCTCGCCGAATGACACTGCCATTTGTCATTTCTCGCCCATCGCACACCATAGAAGGGCTTTCTGAAATGCAACGCACCCACATAGTGTACTTAGATGTGATGCAACGCACTTGGCTAGTGGAGCAGCTGAAATGATCGTATTTTGACCAGTTCTGAGCAGTTTTTCATGGAGAACTTCTGGGAGAAGCTGTAATCTGTTGACCTTGTTCCTTTAGGGGTTAGAACAACACTTTTAGGGACTTAGGAGCCCTTGGTTTATGGAAATTTCATGCTTGGGGTTGTAGGGCCCAAAAATGTCTATAACAGTTGCCCCCTAAAGCATGAGGTCGTTAATCTTTTGATGTCGGGTGAAATGCTTTATTATGAGGATCCGAAGTTCTTTCAAGCTGGGAGGAGACCTGCAATAAGATACAATACAATACATTATCTTCGTAATATTTTCATGATCTAGGTAAGGCGGGCATTCCCATGCTCAGCTTTATAAATTCATTTTCATGTACGTAGGACAGACAATCATCTGAGTGTAGACTGATGATTCTGGTAGAGCCATCATCCCTTTGATTGGATGATTATCTATGCAACAATGATGTACATTTGATGTCTTTATTTCCCTGAATATATATCACAGCCCGGATGGATGAAACTAGATCTGGGGTCTTCAATCTCATTCGATCTTCACTCGAAGTACAAGTCGATCCATGTGAAAGATGTTCTGGAGTTGAACATGGAAAGACATCGCCTGATTACCAGCCAATGATGTAAGCTGTTAAGAGGCGCGATAGGAATCACTGATAATGATAATGACCCTCAAGATACTGCAGTACAATTCACGTGGTGTGAATAAAGGACTTGGCGTCGAACACCATGCAAAATCTTTTAGTCGAAGGCCATTGATGTAAACCTGTCGCCGGAAGTGAGAAACTTGCCATTGAGGCATGCAAGCTTCAAAGTACTGAATGGGGTGTTCCTAGATCGACTTATTGGATAATGAGCTGATGTCGACAAGAAGCGATCCATCATAGGAGGGCCTTAATGAATCCCACATCAATGACACGGAACGGAGCAAATGATTTTAATGGAGGTGAAAACGATCAGGTGATATAAGGTTCAGGGTGGCGGTCATGAAAGAATGGAGTATAAATGTATGGTAGTGGGTGAGACACAGGTGAATTCGCTGAATGACTTCTCTTGAACATATCGGCGACACTGACGTGATGGATTGATAGCATTAACCCCAAATGTGGATAGTATGATGGGACCATGGTGATGTGACCGGTGAATGAAACAACCTAACCCGACTTGGATGCGGAGTGAAAGTGTCATGTTCAAGAGCGACTTGCTACCAACAAAGTTTCTTCAAGTTTTCTTCCCAATTTTCCCCAGTCATTGCTGACCAGTACCTCTTTATTTTTATCAAGCTTGAGGAGGATAACATATGCTTGTTCTATAATTTTCCCTTCGGGCAAACCCATCTCTATGTTTTAACGAGCCTAGCGATAGTGAAACTCATTCTCATCTGTAGACAAGTTTGTCGCTATTAAAATTTTAACGAGTTTAACGACAAAGATAACTTGGTCCTTTTCAATTTTAGAGAGTCTGAAAAGGAACGTAAAGGAAACTCCAAAATTCCTTTTTCGTCATCTAATCCCTTAAGTCCGAAAAAGTATAAAACAATACAAAAGGGATGAATTTTCGATACTTTTAACGAGCTGAACAAAACAAGTGATCGATCTTTTTGTGTAATAATCCCTCAAGTCCAAAAAGATTAAAATTTAGAGGAGAGATAGCACTTCCGATCCCTTTAAAGAGCTGGAGAGGCCAATGGCTCGACAATCTTTTCATATTTTATGAGTCAGTTGAAAAGAGCTTAAAGGAGACTTGTATTTTGAGGAACGAGTGATAAAATGGGTAGCAACTGATTCCAGGTAAGGTTTGGAATTTTCCAATCACGGCAGTGTTACAAGGATGGCTAGTGAGATCACTCTTCGCAACTGTTCCTCAAAATGGGTAAACAATCAAATGGAGGTGAATGATCGGCCAATGCAAAAATGAAGGTGACGGTGCAAACACGACCAAGGCTTTAATGGCTGAAGTACTACATTCACTTTGGTTATTTGCCGGGGAATAGTTCATTTTTTCATGAGCTTAAACGCAGGGGGAAACATTTGATCATGGCTTATGTTTATTTTTTAACGAGCTTGAACTATGTGCTAAAACTACTCGATCAAATGGTCTCTTTTTTATTTTACCACAGATAGCTTTGTTCTTTCAAAGATCGTACTGTATTTCAATTGCTTCATCAAACTAGTCAGAAATGAACAATATATGCTTGAAAAATAAGTTAGAACACTAATATTTTACTTTGAACTACGTAAAAAGTAATGGAAAGTGCTTTTACCTCTCATTTTACCATTTCATTTGAACTTTGGTTTGTTGGAGCTTTGGGGGTGCTTTCCCCCTTTGATTTTCATTAGCTGATTTCGGGAGATTATGTGGACGATTCTCGGCGCCGTCTGGACCAGGTAGGAGCTAAACTTGAGCTCTTTCATTTCATGCTTTCCTTTTGCATTCTGAGCTTGATTCCTAATTTTTCTGAGCCTATGGGGTTTGAAAAACTCGTTCTGCCTTCAGCACACCCTTCGTGTATCGAAAGGTGCATTGTATGTTGGTTTTTTCAATGGCCATCTGACATGCAACGCACCCAAAGCACTACTGTAGGTGCGATGGGCACAGAGAAGGAATTTTATGCACAGTTTTTGATGGAAATTTTGCCTGTTTCTTACCAAAATCAGGATCTAACTCTTCTCTTGTTTTTTTTTTAGAGATCTTTGGAGTAAGATGACTATTACATGGCGAGAACGTGAGCATGAAGAAGAGGACATGCTTTCCCTACATGATCCGGTTACAGTAAACGCACTGCGAAACTGTGGCTTGCTGAAGTTTTTCCGCATTTCTAGCATGAGACAACAGATCAACTTACTGCAGTATTTGCTCTATGCTTGGGATCCTACCAACTAGGTTTTCCAGATCAGGGGCAAATCCATCCCCTTGACTGTAGTAGACATATATTTCTTGACTGGCTTGTCGAGGCGGGGTGCCCCCATCTATTTATCAGGTTCGGCCCGAGGAGGTGAATCTGTGAGAGATTATGTTCGCCGGTATTGCAAAGAGGGATCTCAGCCGAGTAAAGATGGCAAGATCATCATCCGTGATGTCATGGATAGGTCCCTCAGGACTATTCTATTTACTTTTGGTAGGATGGCTGGTGGTGCGGCTCTTCATGTAGCCAATCGATCTTGTATGCAGTATGCCTTGGAATGCCTCCAACCGAAGGTGTTCAACTGGTGTGACGCAATACTTCTTGTGATGAAAGAACAATTGTCCAAGGTAAAGAGCGGGAGGTTGAAGAACTTTGGGTATGGTTCTATTTTGACCGCCTTTACCTTGGAAAAGATACCACTGATGCAGCCGCAGTATATTGCACTCGATTTACCTTCACCTACTGAACCACATATGCAGAGATGGGTTGACCATATGTCTAGGCACGCTGGTCAATCTCAGATTTCATTTTCTGATACCTTCTTCAGGTGGTTTGATCATCAGGAAATGGTTTATTCCGAGTATCCATATGCTGGCATGGACTTCCGGGGTGATCCAGATTTAGTACTGCCAGATTGCGAACAGTGGGGCACCATTGGTAAATTCTTTGACCATATTCCTGTTTATCGTTTTTCATTTATAATGTCCTTGTTCTTTATTCTATCAAGACTTTAATCAAACTCATGTGTTCATGCAGATGTTAGTCCTGTCCGGCTAGTAGCACGCCTGAGAGTGCCAACTGCCGCCCCAGCAGGAGAGGTTGTTGGAAGGGCTATCCTTCGCGACCTCGATGTGGCCGAGACTCTCACAAAATTACAGGAGCAGGTTGAGGGCCTCACTCTTGGTATTCCAGATGTGAGGAATTACGAGCTACCCTTGAGGTTGCAGTGGCATACTACTGGTGTGCCAAGACGATGGACTCATCTCTTACGCATGATCGCACAGGCTGTGACTTGCTATCATGAGCATCATTAGACTAGGGTGCCCCCTAGCATTTTGAGTTTTTTGATCATTTGACCAATTTTTTCTTGGTTATAGAACATTATATGTAAACCATAAACAATTATATATATTTTTGATTTTCAGAGTTTTGTTTTGGTTAAGTTACATGATCCAAATGAAAACATTGATGGTATGCTTCTTTTTATAAATGTTGTAAATGTCTATCTAACACATAATTTGCCAATGAGTCAGTTAATGTGTTTAAGTTTCTGGAAATATGTTGATATTGAATAAAATCAAATTGTCTTTCCAAAATCTTAACCCTTAGGAACATGCGATAAATAGCTGGATTTCGGACAGAGTAGATACCAGTGGGTTGTAGTATGACAAGTTGTGAGTCTAGCCTGACAATTAGTCGGCGTATACCATGTGTGATGGCATCAGAGAGAAGTTCTATCAACGCGCTATATTCAGCAATGTTATTTGTTGATCGACCAATACATACCCCTCTGAAACTTACTAACTCGCCGCTTGGATAAAAAATGGCCCAGGCCGCGGAAGATAGGTTCCGCGAACTACGACTCGCTCCGTCGGCATATCCAACACATGACTCCAATAGGTTTGACATCTACAATAAATGTAAAAAGTGGATTACTTGACCAAAATAAACACTTTAGCGAAAACAAAAACATAACAAAAGCATACAGGTTACCATTACACATAGTAACGCTTGAGGTACAACCCGTTACGAGGTTGCGCCAGTGGAATTCCGTCATAATCCATTAACTCGTAGGCTCCTTTTTCTAACACTTGCTTAACAATATAGGGGCCCATCCATAAAGACTTAAATTTACCTGCTCCCAATTTATCGGATTCTTGGTCATAAAGCAAGACCAAGTCACCTTCTGAGAAGACACGGGGTTTGACATTTTTGTTGAACTGCACTTTGACTCGTTTCTTATGGGCTTCGTTAGCCAAAGTGGCATCACGATGGATTTCATCCAATTGGATTAGTTCCAGTAAACGAGCTTCTTCTTCTGAAGTTCCGGGGAGGAGATCAATTGCAAGTTTGAGAGACGAGATTTCGCACTGGATCGGTAAGACTGCTTTCAGGCCATATACCAGTTGGAAAGGTGTAAACCCGGTTGCATTCCTTACCGATGTTCGGTAAGCCCACAAAGCTGAGTACAAGATTAGGTGCCATATTCTTTTTTGAACTCCAATCATCCTTTGCAGCATGCGTTTCAGGACCTTGTTGATTGCTTCAACTTGTCCGTTGGCTTGCGGATAATATGGAGTAGAGATGTCGTGAGACAACCCTAGTTTGACAGCTAATTCGACCATCATGTGATTGAAAAAATGCGATCCATGATCTGTGACTATAGCTTGTGGTATGCCGAAGCTGGCGACTACATGATTGAAAAAGAAGAGGGCAGTTGTTTCACCAGTATTATCTAATGTAGGCATCGCCTTGGCCCATTTGCTAAAATAGTCAACTGCGACTATGATATACCCATGCCCCTCGGTCAGGTGGGGTTACATGTCATGAAATTGATGCCCCATTTGGCGAATGGCCCAACAACAACTATTGGCTGTAGAGGTGCGGGTGGTTTTTGCTATTGAAAATTTGACAAGCATGGCAACTTCTGACTGCATTTATGCAATCTTTAAACATTGTTGGCCAGAAGTATCCTGCTCGTAAGATTTTTTTCACTGTAGCATAACCGGATTGATGCCCCCCACATGTGCCTGAATGACAATCATTCAGGACTTTTTCGGCCTCCTCATGCGTGGGACACCTTCTCAGAACTATATGATACCGACGATCATGTAGTCTTTTGATTGGTATCGAATACATTTTTGTTCGGAGTGGGAGGCATTTGGCCTATATTTTTGGGTTTGGAGATAAATTATTATATCTCCATACCACTCATTGCTTGAAGATATCAGAAACAAACTTTCGCCCACGATTGTTTCTTCGAGGTTTCATCGTTGGACGACGATGGGAGATCGCATAATAATTCTGTGAAAACTAGAGCTTTCTTTGACTTGGATTTTACAAATTCCAGATCAAACTCTTGTAGGATTGCTATCCATTTTGAATATTTTCCCCCTAGCAACTTTCGTGACAATATATAAGTCATGGGGTTGCAATCTGACAGAATGGTAGTTTTTCGAAAGAGGACATAGTGTCGAAATCTCTGTATCGCTTGAACAGCTGCAAGTGCTAGCTTTTCAACGTAAGAATATTTGCTTTATGTATCATTTAAGTTTTTACTTAAATAATATATAGGATGTTCGATTCCGTCGTCTTCTTGAACTAAAACCATTGCGATGGTCGTATCTGCTGCAGCCAGATATAGGTTAAAATCTTTTTGATAATCAGGAGCGTACATTAATGATGCTTTCATTAGGGATTCTTTTAAAGCATCAAAAGAAGCGTGCGCAACCTGATCCCAGACAAAGGGTACTTCCTTTTTCAAAAGACGCGTATAACCTTTAGCAAGTTCGGGGTAATTTGGAATGAACCTCCTCAGAAAGTTTGCTTTCCCTTGGAGTTTCTGAATCTGAAGCAAATTCGAAGGTGGAGGCAAATTTATGATTGCCTGAACCTTACATGGGTCGAGATGAATCCCGTCCTTTGAAACTACAAAGCCAAGTAAATGACCAGAACTGATGCAAAATACACATTTGTGTGGATTGAGTCATATCTTGTAGTGTCGGCAACATAGAAATATTGCTCTTAAATGCTGCGGGTGATCAGTCTGCTTTCGCGAATGAGCCGAAAGGTCGTCGAGGTATGGTTGAACGATGTTTTTGATGTCATGGAAGGCATAATTCATTGCCCTCTGAAAAGTTGCCCCTGCGTTCTTTTAACCAAAGGGTAATTTTCGATATGCGAATGTGCCCCATGGACAAATAAATGCAGTCTTTGATTGGTCCTGTGGGCGGATATTTATTTGATTATACCCTGAGAATCCATCCATGAATGAAAAGATTTCGCATTCGGCGCATTCATCAATTATCTAGTCGATGAAGGGTGTAGGGTAGTTGTCTTTTGGACAAGCTTGATTTACATCCCTATAATCGACGCACACTCTAATTGTTCCTTGTTTTTTCATAACAGGGACAATATTCGATACCCAATCGGTTAGAGGAACCGGGTAAATGAAACCAGCATGGAGAAGTTTTTCAACTTCTGCCTTAATTGCAGCGGCTTTCATGGGGTGCACCTACCTTAGCCGTTGTCGTACTAGTTTGACATCCGGATACATCTTAATTTCGTGTTCAATGATACTCGAGTCAATGCCTGGCATTTCACTATATGACCAAGCAAAGACATCTCTGAATTCGCGAAAAAGAGCATCATATATTTCCAGTTCTGAAGGAGAACAACATTTGCCAACATAAATATTCTCTACAACATCTGTTTTGGTCGAGATATTTATGGCGATAGTCTCTTCAATGTTGGACAAGTTTCGCTCGGAATCCACCGTGTTTACAGTATTTGATAGAAAATCAAAAACTGAAGGATGATAAAGGTCATCAGGAGTATCTTCTCCACAATCCGGAAGAAGGGAACGATGGTGGGAATCATTCCATGGTGCTCCTTCAATTACCATTGATTGAAAAATTCCTTCGTCGGTGTCATGCACTCGCGACCAAGGATCTGAAGGGGTACCATATTCCTTAGACCTATCTATCCAAACGCTTGATGAGCATTGATTTGGGTTTGCCATCCATGCCAGGAACATTGATTGCTACAATATTTATGTTGGGCTTGGAGGCAAAACCATTGCATGATCCATGTCGATATCGTTTTCTGAGATCTTTTTAGAAGATATCATATTGCAGGTCTCTACCAACGCTACTTCCGCCAGATGGATTGGAGGTGGAAGGGCGAAAGTCCCATTAATATAGGATCTTTTAGTAGGCCTACTCCGATATTTTGAAGTGAATGGGGGCTTCCATGGATCATAGGAATGCTTCCTGTAACTTGAGAACCATTGGGGGAAGTTTTGTTGATCGACAATTGTAATCCCTCCTTGGAAGGGAAATGCAATCTTCCTAAAATAGGTCGACACAACGACAGCCATGGCATACATCCATGGTCTTCCCAGCAGGATGTTGTAATCGAGATCTCCATTGATTATTTCAACATCTATTTCTACTGTTTTCCCTACTAATTCAACCTTCAAGTTACTTAAAATACCATATGGGGTATATGTTCTTCCGTCGAATGCTTTTAATGTCGTCGAAGATCTCGACAAGGTTGGAGATCCTAAAGTTTTCTAGCAACTCATCGACAAAATGCATGTAGATGCCCCCTCATCAATAATTGTTTGGTGAACAGTTTTGTTGAGGGCTTTCACTTGAACAAGGAAAGCTAGTTGAGCTGGAAATTGAGGATCATATCCTTTATGATCAAAGGATACAAGATTGGAATCCTTTGGGTCTATCCCACCAATGGCTAATAATAAAGCCTGCTTTTGGGATGGGCAATTTTGTAGTACTTCAAGAGTCGACATAGCGGATGGCGATTGGGCCAAATCTTCCACTATATTATAATGTTGTGCCGCTCTATCGCGGGGATTAAACGTCGACTTGTGTACTACTCCCCTTGGCGGTTTTATTGTCAATTCAGGAATGATGGGTAGTGCAACTTCTGTCGAAGTTGTTGTCGAACTACTAGGTTGATCTTTATCCTTGTTGTTCGATAGCTGTGGATTCCCATAATCTTTGTTCCTTCTCGATATCAAAGCATCATTTTTCTGTTTTGAAACCGACAACATTAGCACTTGAGATGGGGAAGCATTTCCACTTTCAACCAGATTTGTTCTTGGATTTGGAAACGGATCAGTTAACACTGCGGAGGTTTTTGATTTCTTGAAGAATTTTTTAAGCTCAGCTCTGTGTGGACAATCTGCGGTCCAATGATCCTCATCGCATATCATGCATGGAAATTTTAGTTTCCTATTTCCAAGAGTGTTTGCAGAAGATTTTTCAAGTGATGATTCTTCCTGTTTCTTCTTCTTCCCTTTTCCTTTCTTCTTGCCCCCTGGTTGATTGGTTTCTTTGCCTTTATCTGTCGATACGGCATTTACTACCGAGGCAAGAAGTTCATATTTTGCATTTTGACCTGAAATCTTACGGCCCTTTTTGGATGTAGTCTTTGTCGATTTCGTGTTTGTTGCGCCAATCACGCCATTTCTGGCATGAGATTCATTGTTTGATTTAGGAGGAGGAGGAAATGAGAATTCTGGTCTAGGGGCGTCAGGTATTTTATCGTAGAGCGTGCCGGACTGAGTGTAAATCAAGTCCAAATATTGCGCATGAGTGATAACTTGCTCTTCTGTTACAACCCCCCCCCCCTTTGCCACATCTTTCGTGATGGAATGCAGTAATGACTTGATAAACCATTCAGCTAAGAGTTGATCGGGAACATACGTTTTTACCATTCTACGACGACGTCGCCACTCATGTATATGATCAGATATGTGAGTAGTCGTCATCTGTTTGAAGTTGGTAAGGAGTTTCGTTCCCGTTTCGTACCTTATTGGTAATTGAAAATGGGTTAAAAAGGTTGTGGTTAAGGTACTGAAGTTGTCGAATGAAGCTCTAGGCAATTCGATGTACCATTTTGCCGCCAGACCAATTAACGTCCTCTGAAAAAGGCGAAGCCTTATCGAATCATCATTTAGGGTGTTTGATGAACACCACATATGAAAGGTCATCACATGATTTGATGGATCTTCACCCGAATTTCCATTAAATTTAGGAATATCTGATGGAAGTTTATGCGGAATCGCTGGCCACCAAGGGGCATAAGCGATTGGATCGTTTGTTAACCGATTTAAATCAGGTAACTCTAAAGTTGCCACAAAGGGTAACTGCTGATTCAGGTTAGGTGAAGCATACCCAGGATAAGATGGGATTGCCTGAGCAGTTGGTCTTTGCATACCGACATAACGGATTTGATGCTCGTAACTTTGGTAAGTTTGGTGGGCATGACCATTGTAAAATGGTTGATTTTGACCGTTTTGAATATACGGTTGTCCACTATTTGCAAAGATTTGTTGCTCAGAACCTTGGTATACTTGTTGGAATTGCGGTTGTTGGTATTGTACTAGCCATGGTTGTGAAGCCATGTGCTGTTGCCCAATACTAACAGTTTGACCAAGATGAGGGGTAATTGTACCCGTCTGAACCTGTGTCATTCCACCAGTCGGCGATTGTGGTTGAGTCGCAGGGTCAAGGGGCTGTTGCATTACAACCTGAGAACCCTGAGGTTGGCATACAACAGGCAGCGCTTAAACTTGTGAAACCGTCACAATAGCTGGCGTAGTTGGTATATTTGACATAGGTAATAATTGTTGCATCGAGTATACAACTCTTGGTTGTTGAGGTAGTATTGGTACCCAACCACTAGAAGTAATTACAACATAACCTGAATTTTGTTGTAAACTCCCATATGGCTGTCCTCCCGGAGGGGATAATGAAAGGGCATACTGCCCCCCATACGGTGGTAATCCAGAACTCAAGGGAATGGTTTACCCTTGAGGGCCGGACTGCCCAAATTGACCTCCAAATGGATCAATTTGTTGAGACTCAACATAAGAGTTCCCAGATATTATTCTGGATGAACAAACAGGAACAGACCATACCGTCGAAATGGCGCCTGAGTGGACTCCTTCTAGCGATTGAGAGCTAGTTGGGATGGATGGTATACCGGCGAACATTGTTGGAGTGATAGCAGGGGGTTCTGCCATCGCTGTGTCAGACGACACAGTCCTAGATGTTGGCGGTTGTTCAGACATTTCTAGTCTATCCAAAAGATTAGCTAGCGATACTACAAGAGCTTCTGCTGGCGCTAGACTAACTTCTGATGAAGAAGGATACAGAGTGATCCCGACTCCAAATTGCGATGGAGTACTAGTTGGAGGATCTTCCACAATCTCTTCTATGGCAATCTGACCAGGTGGAAGGGGTAGACTGTCAGGTCCGTAGAATATTTGTGGTGCCGAAGAAGGTATGGAATCGGCAGCGACAGATGTTTGAGGAGCAAAACTCTCCGAACCGGTTGTAAATGGAACTGGTTCAGTAACACAAGTGTTTACCCTCATACTAGCATCAGTACTACTGTCCTTTTGTGGCTTCTGAACTTCTTCTGTAGGGGCAGGGATTCCAGAAATGTTTGGAGTAACCGGAATCTCTGATGATGTTGGAACACTTGTTCTAACTTTAACAGGAGATTTGGAACCGGTTAAACGAGTTCGCTTTGTCCGTACTAGCTTCGATTCCGGAGACAAAGACGGTTGACTCGTAAGCCTCCGCAAACGATGGGGTTTCAATTGACTTTCTTCCACGATTGCGGATTACTCGATCAACTAAAAATAAAGGGGAAGTATGTTTCCGAATTAAATGAATTTTAGACACTTTGACACAACTTGTTTTTTCAATTTTTAAGAGTCGAGAAAAAACAAAAGATGACTCTAGTCTCCTTCAATTTTTAATGAGCCCAAAGTGACAAGTGCTCAGATGGACCTTTTCTGTTAAAGAGTCTGAAAAGGAACGAAAGGGACTGCTCTGGAAATCTAGGTAGAGGGATTACCAAACCAATCGCAAAACTGCAGAATACTTTTTATGGTACAGTAGTCAATCTTCCCGAATGCTGTGTTCAGTGCATTGTGGTCGATGGGGTGCCAGACACGGCTTCCTATGGATAAAGGATTAATCCCATAGGGGTCTCCCAAAATATACTCGACGGTACGTGGGAGCACAAGTCCGTACTAAAACTTATCATCTCAAAGTGGAGGAATCACCCAACCATCAGTGAAAACAACAATTACCAGGCTTTACGACGCCGGAATACGTCTCTAGCCTAGACTTCTAAATGTTGTGCGTTAAGTTCCAAAGCGTTGTTAGATTCATTGAATTTATTTTATAGTTGATCTTGTTTATGAAGTTTGCCTTTCAGGTTCACCGTGAGATGTAGATGTAATTCCTAAAATGCAATCTAAGATGATAAACAATATTTTTATCTTCTTTGTGCAATGAAAATCCTAGCTACTAAGGAAAGAAAGACAGAATCTTTTCACAAAAAGCAAAGAGCACACTCTAAATGCACTTTCCTAAATCAAACCAATCAGACTATCTATATGCAAATGCACATGCATGTATTTGTTTTCGACTTTCTTAGTATATGAATGCTAAAAAATAAAGTTGATGCACAAATCTGAATTTCTTTTCAAGCGACAAATATCAACAAGTTTCTTTTCGAAATAAAAAATGGAGACAATCACAACACCTTATGATTTTGAAATGGATACTTGTTTTCGACACTAGAAAATTTACAAATTCAGACCAAAAACAATAGTAACAGGATAATCGACCATCAACAGCAATCAAACTCTTTCCTATAATTGAAATCGACACTTGCGACAGTTTTAAATCAAAGGACGACAGTATGATTATGCTACTTTTGCAAAGGAGAACTGAAAATGACTCAACAAACACACAAAAGCATTTACAGTTCTTTTGTACAAAGGAGGCGGAATAACAGCAAGGAAAAGGGGTTTCAAACAGACATATATTGATCACAGGCAGCAAAATTCAGGAATAGAAATGGAAAGAATGAATCACAGAAACCAAAACTGCATAAAGCCTAGTCTGATCAGTGCACCTGTAACACAGGGAATTTGAAATGCAGTGCACCTTCTCCACTCGGGAAGTGCGCTGAAGTTCAGATTCTCTGAACAATACCTGTGCTGGGCTAGAAACGAGACTTTGTTTGGGTTCTGGGTCACAGTTTGCAGTTCAGTTCATGGGTTTTGGCCAAGCAAAAGGTAATCAGTAACTCAACAATCAGGGGTAGATCTAAGGAGGATCTAAGAGCTATCACAAGGGCAATCATAGAGTTTGTGAATCAGTTGTTTAAATCATAAACAGATCTCGTAGATGGACTGAAGTAGCATTTATCTACTTTGCATTTGCTATGACAAATGCAGTTCGAATGCTACCTGTAAGTTTATTAAATAGACAACAAGGAAGATAAACAAACAAACTAATTCGTCCCCAGTGGAGTCGCCATTTTGTTACAGGGAAAAGTGTCTACTCAGAACTGCTTATCCCACTAAGGTGTGATAGCTGCCTTAGAAAAAAACAGAGTAAAGCTACTTTCATTTTTCCTTTATGAATTATAGATAGAGAGGAACATAAAGACCAACCTCTGTCTTGCGCTAATCTCTTGATTTGATTCCTCTCTTCCTTGATAGTCTTTCGCTACTTGTTCCCTTGCACGCCCAGCTTCACAAAGTACCTGTAAGATCACAGTAGCATAGCACTGTACAAAGACATGGATCTATAATCATAAACAATCTAGGATCAGATTTAAATTGACCATACAAATGCAACAAATATCAATGACACAAGAGTATGGAGGAAAACTTGAATAGCTTTTATTTACAAACAAGAAAGAGCCAAGAGGAGTTACAACCAGTTGTTCTGACCCAGCATCAACCTCTCAGCAAGGAAGCCCCTCTTCACCTCATACAAAGCTTAGATCACCCAACAATCTGATGTTTGTCTCAAGAAACCAACAACAATTCCTTACAATATGCAAAATTCCAGCCTCTGGATCTCTGGGATGAGGGATCCATATATAGATATCTGTAATGGAGATGAGTCAGCTTATGATTTGATTAGTGTCTTCCCTCTGATAGTTCTTGCTTCCACTTGGAAATTGATGATCTCTTACTCATCCTTGGTCGAATTCAGAGAGGCAAGTGTCACAAGAGAAGTTTCTGGAAGCTTCCATTGCCTCTCCACCTTGCGGAATGACACTGCCATTTGTCATTTCTCGCCCATCGCACCCCATAGAAGGGCTTTCTGAAATGCAATGCACCCACATAGTGTACTTAGATGCGATGCAATGCACTTGGCTAGTGGAGCAGCTGAAATGATCCTGTTTTGACCAGTTATGAGCAGTTTTTCATGGAGAACTTCTAGGAGAAGCTGTAATCTGTTGACCTTGTTCCTTTAGGGGTTAGAACAACACTTTTAGGGACTTAGGAGCCCTTGGTTTATGGAAATTTCATGCTTGGGGTTATAAGGCCCAAAAATTTCTATAACATCGCCCATGGTCCGCAGACCATGGTATTATAAGAAAAATTCTATATATAGATGAGTCATAATGATTCTAAACAAGTAACGTTTTGGTAAGAATATTTACAAGTGCAAGAGGCTAAGGTAGGAAAGGCATGTTTCTTGTACTAAGGCGAAAGGGGAAGGCTCCTGCAATTGAGTGTGTGGAGACCCTGGTAAGTCCGCAGGATGAGTGTGTGAGGCCCTACAACTGAGTGCGTAGGGAAAATAAGTTTGTAATTGAACAATCATACTTAATAAAGACAATTTTGAGCCAATTCTAATGTATCTGAGTCTTATTTACTACTTCTGCCAGTCTTGGTATCTTCGCTCTATGTTGTAATTTATATGAATCGATACTTAATTGCTATGCGGAATTAATATATATGTAATCTTTATGCATGTTAAGACTAATTAAGAACCTTCACAAAGATTTGGAAGTTGATCAAGTGAAATTACAGTAAGTATCTATTCGAAAGGATTAAGGGTGTGTGAAAGTAGATCTAAACCGTAAGGACTACAAGACCCTATCACACAGGCCTCTAGATGCACAGACCGAGTTTTTTCATCCCCTAATACTACTTCGAGTGAGACTACATCTTGTGCTACGCAAGTTGTTGCCGAAAGGGAAAATAGTTAGGGTTTTGTTGGTTGGCACAGATAAAGCTCAACATGGGTCAGGCCCCATAAAACCAACAAATGGTTCCATTGTTGGGACCAGGACCTGTCTGAGGAATGTGTGATGTCGAATAAGTGGTTCCCTACTAAGAAAGAAATTGAAAAGTGGATCAATCGGAAGTTGCACGAGTTTGCAGCTTAGGAGAACAGAAACCTATGGATATTCAAGGAACAATGGATGAATAGATACCTATAAAAAGACGAGACTGAAGCCTTCTTGTGTTTCTTTCCTTGCGAACTGCATGAGTGGTGGTCCAAATTAGCAGATAATCAGGGTACGTGGAGGCTGGACGACCCTATTGTGTGGACTCGAGAACTAGTGAGGCACTTGGAAGCTTCAGAAAATAACATCACACAAGCCGTTGATCACTGGATTAATCGTTTCTTGGGAGGATTCATTACTGAGCTCACGACCAGTACAACCATCCGCTATAGTGAAGCAGAGAATAGGTTCTTCAAGGGACCAAGAGGTAAGTACTTAAACTCTCTGAAAAATTGGATTAATATGTTGTTGTGTGAGAAACGGGTTATGCCATCACATTCATGTGTCGGACTACGCGAAGTCGAAAACTATTCAGAAGGAACGATGAATCAGGGTTTGAATACAGTCTATTGTTAGGATCTTCTGATAGCAACGACGAAGGAAATATTCCGAGAACATCGCGAAGTGCGCTGCAGATAGTAAGCTAGGGTTTCCAGGGAATACCCCATCCATCCACTCCACTGCCACCTCCACCTCTGCCACATACAACTACACTTCCACCTCCACATCAACCATTCAACATGGCGAACATGATCAAAATGTCGATATTTAAAGGGGTAGGAAGCGAAGACCCCAAGAAATTCTGGTTCATCGCGGATGTTGTGTGGAAATCACAATAGGTTACTGACGGTAATATGAAGAAAGCATAGATGGTCACAATGCTACAAAATAGGGCATTGGCACGGTATATCAAGTTCTATATAGATCAACCCAACGCGACAATGGGAGAGACTCAACAGGTACTAAACAGTGAGTTTAAGAAGCCTATGTCTCTGGTGCAGTCTGTAACAGAGTTTAAGGAAATATAGCAAAGGGTGAATGAGTCTGCATGGGACTTTGATCAAAGGCTAAAGTGCTTGATCCGAGAGGCTAATATGAAGATCATAGATGATCAATATAGAGACTGGTATATCACTTCACTATTGCCTCATATGAGATTTCCATTATCACAGAAGAAGATAAGAATGCAAGCAGAGGTTGTGGAGATCACGATGAGGTTGGAAGCCTTACTAGTGCAGGACACGAATATTGGAGTATAATAGATTCAGTCATGTTGCGGTCACCAACAACCCCCCTCTTTGTTTAGTATTAGCAATAATATCAAGCAAAGGGGGACCCTTAACAAAAAATCTCAAAAATATTTTTATCAAGATTTTTGTATTTAACTCCCTAAGAGCTATATTGCATCGCAAAGAGAAAGTGAAGCGTTTTTCCTATGCGCGTAAGTAAGTTGCGATAAAGCGACGCGACGTTCATCGCATCGCATATTCTGAAAGCGCCCTTAAAAAGAAAAGCCTAAGGAATCGCCGATGGCCGATATGCGATGTCGCATATCGCAACATCGCCTAAACAACACACAATGAGCAAATGAAAATTGCGATATTGCGATTTGCGATCTGTGATCCTACAAACTGCGATTTTGCGATTTGCGATCTGCGATGAATGAGACTATTAATTGCTGTGATACGAATCGCAGAAACCACTCATCGCAAAGTTTCTTCGGCATGATCTGTAAACCCAAAATCAAGGGCACACCTTAAGGGAAATTAATGATTGCACGCCTGAGTATCCAAAGATGATCGTGTTGCGTTTTTCGAAGAGTCAAGTCATTATGAGTGTCATGATTATGGATTCATTAGAGTTTAAAGCTTTCATGTCAATATTTTCATCATGTCTCTTTTCCTTTGCGTAAACTGTAAGGCAGTAACTAATATAAATCTATATGCAGGAAACATCCAAGGAAAAGGGGAAAGCGCCAATACTTGAAGAACAGAGAGGAGATGCCTTCGCAAATGAATGCCGCATGCAGCAGAGCCGCAGATTCCAGGGTATCACTCCACAGACATTGATGAAAATAGACTATCCAAGACTCAGAGTCAAAGGCGCACAAAAGCAGCATGTTTGCAAAAGATCCTGAAGCTCAGATTGGATAAAACAAAAAGAAAAACGCTGAAAAGGGATGATGCTTCAGAAAAGCCTGGAACAAAGAATGGAAGCAATTTCCAATATGTAAGATTGTTCAGGCAACGAAATCCATAACTCATTGAGTCATTCACACGGCTGGAAACCGAAATAGAAACAACACAATCAGTTTGAAAGAAATCTGGGTTATACTAAGTATACGCACAGCAAAAAACACCCAGTCAGAGGAAGATTTTCAAAAATATCTTCTAGTTTGTCAGAAAGAGGTGCCAGCTTTTGTTATTTCTACTTTCATCGCTCGAGCAAAAGGAAAATACAACCAGCCAACTCTTTCTAGGCGAACCTCACATTGCTTACAGCACTAAGGAGCAGATACAGAAACGGTTAGAAATTAGATTCAATTTTTAGAAATAAATTTTCTTTAGTAAAAGGGCGGTCATTTGAAGCCGTTCCCTAAATTTGTGTAATTAAGATTAGTTATTTAGTAGTATTTAACCCTTCTCATGGCATTTGGAGAAGGGTCCGGAAATTTGTCAAAAAACTTGTCCTCAGAACATGCACTTTTGCACCCTCGGAGGGGGTTTTTGATGAATGGATGGATCGAGATTTATTTATGTTTACATTTTAATGTCTGCTACTGATGTTGCACTTCTGTGCTCTTAGTAGATGTTAGAATTAAGTAGAGATAAATCATTATTGCTTGAAGTTTGTGAGTGAAAATCAGTCATAAATGGTACTTTTATCTCTTGATTAATTTCTGCTCATATTCTTAGAGTGATATACAGCTGATTTGTTTATATGTTAATGTATGAATGTCTGGATTACCATTTGGCACTTTTGTACGGTGGAATCATTTGTTTTTGCTTGACATATGAATAACTGATTATGCGATATGTTGTTCACAACTGTTTTGCCTAAATTCTTATGCAGAATGGTTCATCTTAATTGATTTATATTCTTATGATAGCTGAATGATCTTTATTACCAGTTGTTGTATGAAATCTTTTTAGATCGCATAATGAAAGAATCTTACCCCGGGTTAGTATAGATTAGATGTGATGTTTTTGCTAGATTACAGTAGCATAGAGTCAATTTAGAGTCTAGAATTAAATTAGTTTAAAATTACCTTTAGATTAGTATCTTCAATATCTACACACACACACATCTTTTAGATTGGGAAGCTGGTCCCATCATCCCCAGTCGGACCCGCTACACCAAACGGGCACGGAGCCGCCAACCAGGTTCCCGACTGGTGGGTATCCCCCTTGTTTTTGACCCGATTTCGGGGCCCTCAACAAGTCACAACTGGAAAGCCTACACATGGAATTGCAAAGCTTGAAGATAGGGATGGAAGCTCAGTCTGAGGTGAGTGCAGAAGTGTGGTGCATAAAATGTAAAGGCAAGGGACATGATAAGGATCAATGCCCTATTTTTCAAAATTACCTAATTGGAGGAGGTCATGTTCCTTTGAAGCCTGAGAAAATTGCAAGACCGAGCATAGGAGTAGCCTTATGGTGCGCTATCTACCAGGTAGATGGGAAGCACACAACTAACCATTGCCACCTCTTGAAAAAGTTTGTGCAGACTCCATAACAGTGGTTTTTTACCTTCTGTAATTCAGTTGGGCATGATCATAGAAACTACCAAAGCTACGAATTAATGATGGAGCGAACCCGTACATATTGAATGCAAGCAGAAAATCAGCCTCAAGATCAGGGCACAGGTGCATCATACGGCAGATTCTAGGGTCGCGGAAGAGGAAGAGGAGGGGCTCAATAAGGTCATGGAAAAGTTATTTTCTACAACTGTGGAGAATCAGGTCACTTTACGCGTGACTATCAGAACCCAACACATCCATATAGTCAGTATTATAGATAGTTTGACCACGTGATATAAGATTGCCCGGTGTTGATAGCAAAGATGTAGGAGAAAAATACGCAACAACCCACGCAAAAAATATAGATGTTGAGGGCGGAGCCTTGCGAAGAGGACCATAGCATCAATATAGTGATGTGAAGTGGTATTTCCAAGGGAGAGGATAAAGGAAAGTAGTTAGAAACTGAAGGCTGGGTACGTAAGGCTGCCGAAAAAGAGGCCGGATTTGATCTCAACAAGGCTAAAGAAACATTATGCAGGCCAAGAAGAACTTCATTGATGATTCTACATTAGGAAGTCAGGACAAACTGGCTGCCAACAATGAAGCACAGGACGTGGATCCCTTGCTATTAGCTACTTTTCTGAAAAATTGTATGAAGCTGTTGTGGGATCAGAAGGTAGTGGAAGGGCTCTAGGAGCTAATTGACAATTGTATGGGTAAAATCAAGACTCCTCCTAAACAGTGCACTGTGAGGAAATTGGGTAAACACAAGAAGTAGACAGGGCACGAAATGAGGGTGACCGCGCATATTGGAGAGTATGAATTGGATCAAGTCATCCTAGATTTAGGGTCTGATGCGAACGTGATGCCAAAGAAGACATGGGAAAGAATGGGGACACATGCGCTACAATGGTCTCCTATACAGCTACGCATGGCCAATCAATAGAAAATCATTCTTATGGGGCACCTATACGAGGTAACAATCAAAACTGAGGGAGCAACCACTTTGTATGACTTTGAAGTAATTGAAATAGTGGATGACAACAAGCCTTCCCTTGCGCTATTGGGAATTGATTGGGCCTTCGACATGGATACTGTAATTAACTTGAAGAAGTGAAGGATGACATTTGAGAGGAAGGCGTTGTGAGTTATCATACCATTGGATCCTCTTGAGGGAGCGTGCTACACTGAACCATTCTGCGACTATGAAGAGGACAATGATCTGGATCAAATATACAAGATTATTGTGTGCGATGAAGATTGGATTAATCCCACTGCAAATGGGTGAATTACATGGGATAAAGATAACAACTGTACCTTGGATTGTGATGAAGAACTCAAGTATTAGCATAATAGGTTTCCCAAAGTTTCAACATTATGTTGTAATATGATGACAAAATCACTTCAGTTTGTATCCACATAGGTAAGAAATCTTCTTCATTATGATGGCTTAGATGATGTTAGTTTGTTTCTAGATAAGTTTGAAAGGGAGGCACCAAATGAGCATCAGTTCCAAGCTCTTGATCTGGCATTGCACGCTACACTTGCCTGTTGGTGGGGTACGCATAAAGATAGCTTTACACAATGGAAAGAGTACAAGTGAATGATGAAGCTAAGGTGCGGGTACGTGAATACCCACCTGAAAGAAAGATACTCAGGAAAGGATGATCCGCGTGAGAATTTGGCACGATGGACTAAAGCTTGGGGGGAGGAACCTCAACCAGAATGGGCACATATATTTTGTCACACCTTAGATACTATTGCGATGAACTGGTACTAGGAAACAGAGCTATGCCATGGGACAGTCGAATGGGATATCTTGAGGGAAATTTTCTTGTTAATTTTCAGATTTGAGGATGGATTTGAGTATATTGGTGAAGCTCTCTAGGAAATCAAGGCCACAATCTTCACGACGCTTGAGGAGCCAGTAGAATGGGTTCAACCAAACTGGATCACACAGCTGCACCATGTGTTGGATTATTACAACATGACTGTAGAAGTCGAAGAAGAGGATCCACGAAATATCAACATTACAGAAACTGAGGGACAACGCGAGGTTGAACGGCTAAAATCCACGAACCCTAATATAATTGAACCTATGAAGACCAGGAAAGTAAACATTAGATCCGACGCACAACCTAACTTTGCAAAGATAGGTGATTATTGGGATGAATATACAATCAATAAAGTTGTGGAACTACTACACGAGTATCAGGACTTGCTTCCTGCCAAGTTCTTAGATCTGAAGGGAATAATAGGGAATCTGGGTGTAATGAAGATCACTCTAAAGCCCAATGTAGATCCCATGAAATAGAGGCGCTACCATCTAAATCCAAAATACAAGGAGAAGGTGTGAAAAGAGCTAGACAAAATGTTGGAGGCTGGAATCATTGAGCCAATGGAAGAGTCTGACTTGGTAAGCCCTATGGTTTTCTAGGAAAAGAAGCAACAAGATGAAATAAGGATATGTGTCAACCTGAGAAAGCTCAATGATGTGTGCATACATGAGCCATTTCCAACGCCATTTACAGATGAAGTTTTGGAGAATATTGGAGGGCTGGAAGAATATTCATTCATTGTTGGGTTCTCAAGGTAGGTTGTGACAGAGGATCGCTGTAAATCTACCTTAGCGATAGAGTAGGGATGTTTCTAGTACAAAGTGATACCATTTGGGATGAAGAATGTTCCCACGATCTTCTAAAGGGTTGTAATTGAAGATTTTAAGGAGTTTATCCATAAATTATTAGAAGTGTATTTTGATGAATGGACTATGTTTGGATTGGTAAAGTGCCACGTTGCAAGTTTGCGCCTTACACTGGATACTGGTCGAAGATACCAAATTGCCCTAAATTTGAAGAATATATTTTGTGTGCCTTATGGGATATTGTTGTTTCATGTGGTATGCAAGCAAGGATTAATAGTAGACCCCGCAAAGATAGCTATTATTATCAATTTAGAGGCTCCCAAGAATGTAAAGCAGTTGAGTGCAACCATGGGCCACACCGGCTACTATAGGAGGTTTATCAAAGCATATGCACAAATAATTGCACCAATGGAGAAATTACTAAAGAAGGACATGAATTTCAGCTGGGATGAGGATTGTTAGCATAATTTGGATGTGTTAAAGGAAAAGATGGTGGTTGTGCCCATTTTAGTGTTCCCAAACTAGAAGAAAGAATTTCATGTTCATGTGGATTCCTCCTATATTGCTCTAGGTGTGGTATTGACCCAACAAGGCGAAGGCAAGATTTATCATCCTATAGCCTTCATGAGAAGGAATCTATCCAAGGCAGATAAGAACTACTCAACTACAGAGAGCGAAGGGTCGGCAATGATGTACGTGCTACAAAAATTTGGACACTACCTATTGGGGGCACACTTCAAAATGTACACAAATCACTCTGCTCTTAAGTACCTGGTCAACAAGCTTGTGTTGGGGGGGAAGATCTATAGGTGGTTATTTCTATTTCAGGAATATGATTTTGAGGTGATTGTGAAGCCTGGTCGATTGAATGTGGGACCAGATCATCTATCCAGAATTGAGACAGGCGAAGAACCCACTAGTTTGAAAGAAGGACTGTTGGATGCAAAAATATTTGTTGTAAGTGTCACAAATGATCACATTGCTGACATAATCCAGTTTTTAACCACTAGCACAACCCCCGAGGGATATTCTACATAGCAAAAAAAGGAATTAGCAGTCTACTCAGCTGTTTTTTCCGTAATAGCTGGACACTTGTATAAGATGGGCACTGATGAAATACTTTGTCAATATGTTCTGGAGTTTGAACGATCTAGCATTCTCACTAGAGCACATGGAAGAGTGGCGGGAGGACATTATGCAGGCAGAGCAACTGCACAGAAGATTCTGCGCACAGGATTGTGGTGGCCAACGATGCATAAGGATTCTAAGGCGTATTGCAAGGCATGTGACGTTTGTCAGAGGACAAGGAAGCCATCGTGAAGGGATGAAGTACCCTTGAACTCGCAGATCTCTTTGTAGGTGTTTGAAAAATGGGCGATTGACTTTGTAGGTCCGATGCAATCCCTTGGGAAAAATATGGGCACATTACTGCAACTGAGTATTTGACAAAATGGGTGAAGGCACAACCAATCAAACACTGTAGCACTGCTACAATTGATAATTTCCACTTTTAGTTTGTCTTGACGTGGTTTGGATGTCCTAAGATATTGATGAGTGATAGAGGTATGCATTTCTTAAATGAAACAATTACCGTGATGCTCAAATAATTCCAAGTTTATCATAAAAAGTGTACACCCTATCATCCTCAAGCCAATGGTATGGTTGAAGCATTCAATAAGATCCTAGAGATCACATTGATGAAGGTCTGCAACATGAAAAGGAATGATTGGGATGTACGCATACCAGTGGTCCTATGGGCATATATGAGGACGTGTAAAAATTTGACAGGCCAAACTCCGTTCAGGTTTGTCTATGGGATAGAGGCAGTGATGCACATGGGGTATATTATGTTGAGTCTTAGGATTGCAGCATTGACTGATACGGTGGATTGCGAGACTATGGAGGAGTGCCTCACGTAGTTGCTGGAATTAGAAGAAGACTGTTTTTTAGCAGGGTTTCACCAACAGCTGCCATAGGAGCGCGAGAAGGCCTGACACGATCGACATATTAAGCTGTGCACCTTCAAGGTGAATTATTTAGTGTTACTTTATGATAGTAAATTCATCAAATTTCCTGGGATGTTTCAAATGTGTTGGCTAGGTCCCTATGTCATTAAGGAAATTACATATGGTGGTGTAATCCAGATCACGAAGCTAAATGGGGAATTGTTTCTGGGTCGAGTCAATGGTAGTTGATTGAATTTGTATAAAGGGGATCCTAGCCCTATGCAATGACTATATGATGACAGGATAGTCTTATTACTCTAGGTAGTTAGAAGGAGGTACGAGCCTATAAACTACACTGCTCGAGAAGTGGAAAAACGAAGTAAGGGGTTTCACCATGCAAGTTGGTGCTGCGTAGTAGGGTTGAAAAATAGTCGTTGGGTGCACTGTAGGAAATTGGATGGTGAAATTTCCATTAAAAGGAGTGGATAGGCTGCATTTATGGTGCAAAGCTTTGGAAATATACTACCAAATATTCGTTTATGATAGAAATATGAAGGGAAAAGTCAGATTTAAATTTGAAATCGCCTATAAATCTGGCATGCTTCCCTGCATTAGAAAACTTTGTTCTTTGAAAATTGCTTGTGAGCTTTCTTTCCTTAAGTTGATGAACGTCTCTGATTGGGAAGAACGTTTTAAGCACCCATGGCTAGCTAACATGTCTGAAACGTTTTGTAAGGCCTTCTTAGGCAGAATGACATCCACTAACCCCGCAGAAGCCGTAAGTTCTGAAGCCACATTGATCCAAAATGGATCCTAAAAATCCTCTAAGTCTTCAATACTTAAAACTATCACAAAGGATAGACCTTCAAGAATGGCAGAAATCACTATTGGACAAGAAAAAAATGAAGAAATGGTGAAAACAGAGTCTATCGGAGGCTAAAACAATATTGCACAGGAGTCATCGGATCTGGCCGATCAACGGTCTAGATCTAATCGGCATATCACAATCGGAGGTGGCAAGCGGAGTCAATCAGGGGTGGCCTTATGGAAATCATGATAGCGATCAACGCAATTAAGCAAGGGCTGTTGATCAAGCACGCAGATCAACGATCCAGATCTACTCGCAATATCGCATCTCAGCTATGTAAGGGGTGATGCCAACTGGCCAGCGACCATGCGATACGCCGATGCGCCGATAGCTGATAAGGCTGATCAGAGCAATCGACGATCGGGGGTCAAGAAGGAGATGTGACCATGCGATATGCCGATGCGCCGATAGCCGATAAGGCTAGACCCGACAGGGTTATGAATGGGATATGATTAAATTTGAAGTCCGATATGGAGCAATTTGTTGGGTTTTCCTGTGTATTTGGGGTTTTTCACTATAAACCCCAATACAAAGGAAACCACGACTAGTGACTTGCAATAGGAATACAAAGGTGGACCCGATGGAGTCTAGGGTGGAATTGACAATATTTGAAGTCCGATAAAAGGCATTTTGGCGAATTTTTCAGCATTTTCTGTGTATTTCTCTATGTAAACAGAGAATTTTTTTTTAGGATTTCAACGTACCAGTGGTCCTTTCCATTGCAAAATAGGTGGCCACCATACCTGAAGACATTCAACAATTATTGTTTAACACCCACAGAGGATTTGAGCGGACAGAGGCCAGGAGCCAGAGAGCTCGAAAGAGAAAATGAACATACAAGCGCCGATAGGCTTAAAAGCCACTCAGTGTTAGAGACATAGGCAGGTAGTGCTGAGACAGAGAGAAAACAGAGACAGAGAGTGAGAGGGAGAGTCTATGTACTCAGAAAGACTTGAGGGATTCAAGTAAAGCCCTGTTATTTGTTCCTGTTGTGTTGAGACTCAATTTTAGCTCACATTTGTAAAAACTCTGCTCTTGAAGACATAATAGAGAGGTCACCACTAAAAGTTGGACTAGGAGATGTAGCCCAAGAGTTGTGAGTGAACTCCTTGATTATTTGTTGTGTTATGTGTGTGTGTTTGCTATGTTTCTCTAACTGCTCATTGTCTATATTATTCGCAATATTTTCGATCTGTTGCACTAAGTAATATAGGAAATCCTGCACATGAGTCTGTAATACCTTAATATTAATCTATGATCTCATTTTCAGATCAAGTGGTATCAAAGCTTTTGGTTTTTCGTTTCTTAAGGTTAGACAAGCTTGTGCTGGATTTTTTTTAATGCTAACTAGGTCAAAGCTCAAACTGGGAAAAGGAGAACTTGTTGAGGCCAATCCATAAATAAAAAGAGTTTATCCTCGAAGGAAAATGGCAGAAGAAACTCCCTTGGGAGTAGAATCTCAATTTATGGAAGGTTTTAAGGCACTTCATGCCATGGTGGAAGAGATGTATCTGGAATTTAAGAAGGGTTGAGGTGAAAGCACATTGACACCTAAAACAGACAAAGGAGTGGAGGAGCCTTTTCTATTTACCCCTCCAGAAGACAAAGGAAAAGAAGAAATGCCTTCTCCACCATCTACTCCATCATCACCTTCATCATCCTCATCATCTTCTTCACATAAACCTAGCCCTGGTAAGAAAAAGAAGAAAACTTCTTTGATTAAATTAGATGTAAAGTTTGATTTGCCGATTTATGATGGAGAACTAAATGCAGAAAAGCTAGAAAACTGGATAAGACAGATTGATGTATATTGTAGGGTGCTGAACATTGATTCAGAAGGGAGAAAGATTCAGCTGGCTAGCCTTCGCCTTGGAGGAACTGCCCCAGTGTGCTGGGAAGGCAAGACACAAGCTGATCTGAAGAAACATGGTAAAATTCTTTCTACCTAGAACGAATTTGTTTCTACCATTAAAAAACAATTCTATCCTCTAGCTTATATGTAGCAAGCAATGATGAGTTGGCAAACTCTTCGCCAATTAAAGGGCCAAAGTGTAAAAAGTTATACCCAGGAATTTAGAAAAAGAGTTTTAACTCTAGGCATATCTCTAGACTCACCTAAAACTTTGTTGAAGTATATAGGTGGTCTGCATAGCTATTTGAAGCAAACATTCTCATGTTTAATCCCACTAGCCTAGATGATGTATTAGTTCAGGCTATACATCTAGAAGCTAAAGGGAAGAATGTGAACCCAGAGGTTAGGGGATCATCAAAACCCTCTGCAAGAAAGAACAAGGAAAAGAAGAACCTGAGATGGAAGGAGAGGAAGACAAATGCTATACAGAAAGACAAACCTTCATGCACTCTTTGCAAGAAGGATGGACACGATGATGCACACTGCTAGTCTTTGCATCCGGAGTTGAAACCTAAAACGTTTGGTGGTAAGAAGAAGACGATTGTTGCTACTATTCAGAAAGACTTGGGGTCAGACTCAGGTGATGAAACAACAGTCACAGCCACATGTATAAAAGGTAAAAATTTAGAAGCATCTACAAGTAATTCTACACAATCTAATGATAATGAAGATAATGAGAGGAAAGGACATGAGCTTTTTCATATTGGAGTTATTTGCAAGCACCAAAATATTGATACTTTATTTGATAGTGGATCACAATTAAACTTGATTTATGAAACAATTGTAAAGAAGTTGGGATTACTAACAACACTTCACAATAGGCCATATCCATTAGGTCGGGTATGTGATAAAGCAAAGCTACAAGTGACAAGATGATGTAAACTTAGGTTTGCTATTGGGTCAACATTTGTAGATGAGGTTGAGTTAGATAGAGTTCCCCTGGAGATATCTGGTATTGTTTTAGGAAGTCCTTACTTGTATGATAGAAAAGTCATTTTATATAGAGCTGAAAATAAGCATCAACTCACTAAAGATGGAATAGAATATATTTTAAGAGCTCATAAACTCAAAAATAACTATTCTCTCATAAACTCAGGGCAAATGAAAATAATTTTAAATTCATGCAAGAAATTTTTACTAATGGTTGTAAAGGAAAAGAACCCTGATAAAACCAATGTATTCGAAGGTTGTGATGCTAAATAGAAAGATGATTTAGTTATAGTTGTTTACAAATATGATATCCTATTTCAAGAACCAAAAGGTTTTCCACCCAAAAGGGAAATAGTACATGATATTCATTTGTAGCAAGATGCTCCATTACCTAACATCGGAATGTGTAGGTTATCCGCTTTAGAGAATGCAGAGATTAAGAAGCAGGTACAGGAGCTGCTCGATAAAGGGTTCATAAGACCAAGCACATCACCATGTGGATCTCCAATTGTGTTGGTGAGAAAGAAATATGGTTCGTGGAGGATGTGCATTGATTATAGAGAACTGAATAAAATAACGATCTGTTGGGTGTGGAGCCTAATTATCTTTTGTATTCAAAGGTTTCAGCCGGATGTATACCCCAGGAAGATTGTACACCCCTCCATGCAAGGGTGACTTGTCCCCCTCATGGAGGTCCCGGGACCAGTGGTCCCCTAGCGGGGGTTCGGGGGCAGCGCCCTCGAAGCTAAAAATAGATGTAAAATTGCCTTGTAAAATTCTAGTAATTTCTAGTCAATTTGGGCCATTCATTAGGCGGATGATCTAAAGGTAGAAGTTATGCTTAATTTAGGGTTTTTTCGCCCTATAAGGCAACCCCACATTATATATAAATGAATTGTATTGCATCTATGTAGATCTATATTCTGAGTGAGGAAGAGAGAGGAGATTGAGAGCAAAGAGGGTGTTACAGCGGATCTGCTGTAGGTTGTATCTCTTCAGTTTGGTGGATAATATAAAAGGAAGGACGGGTTGTTTCTCCATGGACGTAGTCCAAAATGGGTGAACCACGTATATCTGTGTCTCTCTTATTTTATGCATTTTCTATGTTTATATTTATGCAATATTTCATGTGTTCCATTGCTCTGTAATATATAATTTTATAATAACTGGTATCAGAGCCAAATGTCTATTTGGCTGATAAAATCGCAGGAGAGAAGGGTTCCTCATTTGAGTGGGAGCAATGGTAGAAGATGGTAGGTTTAGGGTCGAAAAATTCAATGGCCAAAACTACTAGTTGTGGAAGATGTAGATGGAAGATTATTTGTATTAGAGAGATCTGTACCTACCATTGAGCGGAAAGACAAAGAAGTCGATGAGTATGACAGACACATAATGGGATATTCTCGATAGAAAGGCACTTGGAACAATATGGGTGTGCCTAGCGGCGTCGGTAGCATTCAATATTTCAAAGGAAATGATTACACAGGGTTTAATGTTGGAATTGGACAAATTGTATGAAAAACACTCGGCCTCAAATAAGGTATTTCTTATGAAGCATTTATTTAATATGAAGATGTCAGAAGGTGGATTTGTTGTAGATCATTTAAATGATTTTAATACAGTTACAAGTCAGTTAAGTTCTGTAGGGGTAAATTTTGATAATGAAGTTAGGGCTCTATTATTTCTGTGCTCATTGCCAGAAAGTTGGAATGGTTCAGTTATGGCCGTTAGTAACTCTATCTCTGGATCTAGTACTTTAAAGTTTGATGATGTTGTTGGTGCAATCCTTAGTGAGGAAATGCGACGGAAAAGCTCTGGTGAGACATCAGGTAATGCTTTGACTGCAGAGACTAGGGGAAGAAAACCGGAAAGAGGAAAGAGCCCAGGATATCGCAGTAAGTCAAGATAAGGCATATCCAAGTCCAGATCGGGGAGAGTGTGCTGGAAATGCGGGAAGAAAAGACACCTGAAGAAAGACTGCAATTCTTGGAAGGGAAAAGAATGAGATGCACAACAAGAAACTAATCATGAAGCGAATGTAACAAGTGATGTGTTGCAAGATGTTTTGATTATTTCATTAGAAAATATTATTGATGCCTGGGTGATAGATTCAGGGACCTCATTCCATGCCACACCTAATAAGAAACATTTTCATGATTTTGTTCAAGGAGATTTTGGACAAGTTCGATTGGGTGATGATAAACCCTGTAAAATCGTTGGAATGGGTACAGTTTTCATACAACAACAAAATGGAAATCAGTGGCTATTGAAGAAGGTAAGGCATGTTCCATATTTGAAGAAAAATATGTAATTAATAGGGCAGTTGGGAGGTTAAGGTTGAGTAACTACTTTCACATATAAAACCTGGAAGGTCACTAAAGGATCCCTGGTAATAGTAAAAGGAGAAAAGGTTGGTACATTGTATTTATGCAATGGTATTTCTAATTTTGTTAATGCTTTAACCGCTATAGGAGAAGATACGGCATTGTGGCATCATAGGCTCGGGCACATGAGTGAGAAGGGGATGCAAATTCTTCACTCAAGAAATTTGTTGCCAGGTTTGAAGCATGTTGATTTAAAATTATGTGAGAATTGTGTTTATGGAAAACAGAAGAGAGTCAGATTCCTTAAAGTTGGGAAAGAAAAGAAGAGCGAAAAATTAGAGCTTGTGCATACAGATGTATGGGGACCTGCTCAAGGATCATCTCTTGGTGGCTCTCATTATTATGTTACTTTTATTGATGATGCAACCAGAAAAACCTGGATTTATTGTATTCAAAATAAATCTGATGTATTTGATACTTTCAAGAAATGGAAAGCTTTGGTTGAAAATGAGACAGGGAAAAGGTGAAGTGTCTCAGATCAGATAATAGAGGTGAATATTGCAGCAAAGAGTTTGAGAGGTACTGTTCAAAGAATGGAATTCACAGAGAGAAGACAGTTCTAGGAACACCACAAGAAAATGGTGTGTCAGAAAGGATGGACAGGACAATCATGGAGCGTTCAAGGTGCATGAGATTTCATGCAGGACTGCCTTTACAATTTTTGGCAGATGCTGTAGATAATGTTGTTTATCTAATAAATAGAGGGCCTTCAAGTTCCTTGGATGGTGGTATTCGAGAGGAGGCATGGACAGGTAAAAAGGTAAACTACTCTTTTTTAAAGACTTTTGGTTGTGAAGCCTTTGTCCACATTAACAAAGAAAATAGAACAAAACTTGAGGAAAAGTCAAAGAAATGTACCTTTATTGGATATGGTGTTAATGATTTTGGTTATCGCTTATATTATTATGAAAATCAAAAAATCATTAGGAGCATAGATGTAATATTCAATGAAAAGGTCTTGTATAAGAATCAGTTGCAGGAAAAGAAAGAAGAAAAAGAAAACTGAGAATACACAGTGCTTGACGATATCACAGGAAAAGTGATGGTGCCTGAAAATCATAATGATCAACATCCAGAACAACAACCACAACAGCAACGAGCACTTCAAACACCTAAAAGTGGTGTTAGAAGATCTACCAAGATAAGTAGACTCCTGAACGATACTCTCCTTCATTTTATTATGTATTTTTGACTGATTCTGGTGAACCAGAATGTTATGAAGAAGCAGTCCAGGTAGAAACCAGGAAGAAGTGGGAGTAAGCCATGAAAGAAGAGATGGACTCCTTAGCACATAACCAGACTTGGGACTTAGTCAGGTTGCCTGTAGGTAAAACAACATTTCATAATAAATGGGTTTACAGGCTGAAGGAATAAGATGGAGGAAAACAGAGGTACAAAGCTAGACTTGTGGTGAAGGGGTTTACACAGAAGAAAGGTATTGATTTTGATGAAATATTTTCTCCTGTTGTTAAAATGACTTCAATAAGAACTATTTTAAGTCTAGTAACAGTTGAAGATTTTCATCTTGAGCAATTAGATGTAAAGACAGCCTTTCTCCATGGGGATTTGGAGGAAGAGATATATATGCAACAACCATAAAGATATGAGGTAAAAGGGAAGGAGAAACTAGTGTGCAGGTTGAGGAACAATTTATAGGCTCCAAGGTAGTGGTATCTAAAATTTGATAGGTTTATGTCTGAACAAGGTTATACTAGATGTCACTCTGATCATTGTATTTATCTCAAAAGGAAAAATGATGGTAGCCATATTATATTGTTATTGTATGTAGATGACATGCTTGTTGCAGGTTCTAACATGCAGGAGATAAATGTGCTCAAAAGAAAATTGGCAAACTCATTTGCAATGAAGGATTTGGGTGCTGCAAAACAAATCCTTGGTATGAGAATGACTAGAGATAGGAAGAATCGCAAATTAGCATTGTCTCAAAGTGAGTATATAGAAAAGGTGTTGAAAAGGTTTAATATGTAGAATGAAAAACCAGTTGGTATACCTTTGGCTAGCCATTTCAAATTAAGTAAGGAGGCGTGTCCCAAGACTTAGGAAGAAATGGTTAATATGTCTAAAGTTCCATATGGATCAACAGTTGGAATCTTAATGTATGCAATGGTTTGCACAAGGTCTGATATTGAACATGCAGTGTGAGTTGTAAGTAGGTACATGAACAGTTCAGGAAAAGAACATTGGATGGCAGTGAAGTGGATTCTCAGGTATTTGAGAGGTACCACAAATCAAGCATTATGCTTTGGTGGTTCAAACATTGCTTTATAGGGATATGTTGATGTAGATATGGCAGGTGACAGAGATAACAGGAGGAGCACTACATGATATTTATTTACTATAGGTGGAACAGCTGTCCGTTGGGTTTCAAAAATCCAAAGTGTTGTTGCACTTTCAACAATAGAAGCAGAGTATGTTGCTGCTACAGAGGCTAGTAAAGAAATGATTTGGTTACAAAGGTTTCTGGATGAATTGCGCAAGAAGCAGGAGTTGGGTAGGTTATACAGTGACAACTAGAGTGCCATACATCTTGCAAAGAACTCTGCATTTCATTCCAAGACTAAACATAGACAACTCAAGTACCATTTCATATGGTCAGCATTGGAAGATGGAAAGTTGAAGTTGGAAAAGATACACACTAGCCAGAATCCTGCAAATATGTTAACAAAAGTTGTAACCAAGGAGAAACTGAGAATCTAGTTAGTTTCAATTGGTCTTCAAGTATGATGAAGAAGATGAGAAACAACCAGGTCCAAAGTGGATTCATTATCTAGCAAATGAAGCAGCGGTGGAGTTGCTATAATCAGTCTCCAAGTGGGAGATTGTTGGGTGTGGAGCCTGATTATCTTCTGTATTCAAAGGTTTCAGCTGGATGTATACCCCAGGAAGACTGTACACCCCTCTATGCGGGGGGACTTGTCCCCCGCGGGGGCTAATCCCCCTTGCAAAATTCTAGTAATTTCTAGTCAATCTGGGCCGTTCATTAGGCGGATGATCTGACGGTAGAAGTTATTCTTAAATTAGGTTTTTTTTTTCCCTAGAAGGCAACCCCTCACTATATATGAGGGAATTGTATTGCGTCTATGTATATCTGTATTCTAAGTGAGGAAGAGAGAGGAGATTAAGAGCAAAAACGGTGTTACAACGGATCTGTTGTAGGTTTTATCTCTTTAGTTTGTTGGATAATATAAAAGGAAGGACTAGTTATTTCTCCGTGGACGTAGCCCAAACTAGGTGAACCACGTATATCTATGTCTCTCTTGTTTTATGCATTTTCTGTGTTTATATTTCTGTAATATTTCATTTGTTCCATTGCTCTGTAACATATAATTTTCTAACATGATCAAGAATCGTTATCCTCTTTCTTGCATTGATGATCTATTAGATCAGTTGAAAGAAGCAGTTTATTTTTCCAGGCTAGACTTGCGTAGTGGCTATCATTAGGTCAGAGTTGTAGAACAAGATGTATGGAAGACTGCTTTCAAGACAAAGTAAGGGTTGTATGAATGGCTGGTTATGTCTTTTGGCTTAACTAATGCTCCTGCCACTTTCATGAGTGTTATGAATGATGTACTCAGACCTTTTTTTGATGATTTTGTAATTGTATATTTAGATGACATTCTTGTTTTCAGTAAAACATGGGAAGACCATTTGAAGCATGTAAAGAAGGCTTTAGATGTTTTGAAAAGAGAAAATCTCTATGTGAAGTTATCAAAATGTGAATTTGGCAAAACATCTTTAAATTATTTGGGTCATATTGTAGGGGGTGGTGAATTGAAGATAGATCCCTCTAAGGTTGAAGTCATTGTGAACTGGCCTAAACCCAAATCTGCTACAGAAGTTAGAAGTTTCCTAGGAGCAACACAATATTGGAGAAAGTTTATTGCTAACTTTTCCTTGATTGCAGCTCCCTTACATGCTTTAATAGGATTGAACAAGGTGTTTTAGTGGGGAGGCAAATAGTAGAAAGCCTTCAACACGTTAAAAGAAAAAATTAGTACAGCACCAGTACTAGCACTGCCAGATCTTCAATGTCCATTTGAGATTGAAACATATGCCAGTGACTATGCCACGGGAGCAGTGTTGATGCAACATTTTAAACCCATATGCTAACATTCTGAGACATTTAATTCTGCAGTAGTTAATTATCCCACATATGGTAAAGAATTGTATGCATTAGTACAGAGTGTGAAAAAGTGGAAACATTACCTAATGGTAAAAGAAACAATCATACATACAGATCATCAAGCACTTCAAAATTTTCACTCACAAACTAAATTGCAGCAATCAAGGCATTATAGGTGGATGGGTTTCATACAACAATTTCATCTTGTCATCATATATAAGAAAGGCATACACAATAAGGTTACAGAAATGCTATCAAGACCAATCATAAATGCATCTACTATACTTAAGCATAACTCAGTAATGCATGAAAGCTACATTAAACAATATGCTCAAGATGTAGATTTTAAAGATGTATATGCAACTTTAAGTCATGGAAAGCAAGTAGAAGAATTTGATTATTATGTTAAGGAACAAGTCTTATATCATTTGGCAAAGTTATGCATTCCACAAACTGAAAGAGTTAACATAATCTGAGAAGCACATACTTCTCTCATATCAGGTCATTTTGATGTAAGTAAAACAGTTGCATAGCTGCAACGGTTCTGTTATTGGCCAAGAATGCATGAAACAGTTTATAGATATATTAAAGGGTGTACTATGTGTGCTAAAAGCAAGCCTAGTAATAGAAAATTAGGCTTATACACTCCACTTTCAATTCCTTCTCGACCTTGGCAAAGTGTTTCCATGGACTTTGTTGTGGGATTGCCAAAATATAGAAAAGGTCATGATTATTTATATGTTATTATGGATAGGTTCAACAAAATGTGTAATTTGATACCTTGTAACAAGCAGGTTACAGCTAAACAAACAACGAAGTTGTTCTTTCAGCATGTATGGGTTCATTTTGAGTTACCCACTTCTATTGTATCTAATCGATATTCCCAATTTGTTGGGAATTTTTGGTCAAGTCTATTGGATTTGATGGACACCAGATTGAAGAAGAGCACAACATTTCATCCACAAATAGATGGTCAAACATAGGTGGTCAACAGGACAGTGATCCAGTTGCTCAGAAGCTATTGTAGTAAGCATCTCAAGCTTTGGGATGAACATTTGTGTTATGTGCAACATGCTTACAACCATGCCAAGCACTCTTCTACTGAGAGATATCCTTTTGAGACTTGTTTTAGTTTTATACCAAAGTCTCCCTTGGATTTTGTCTTTGGTAAAGACATAGTAGTTGATGGACACAGTGATGTGGAAAAAGCAACCAAGTTCATTGAACAGATCCAAGAAATTCACCAGGCAGTGCAGGAATAGCTGGAAAGAAGCTAGGCCAAGTACAAGGCAATGCATGACAAGCATCGAATTGAGCATAGTTTCCAAGTTGGTCATCAAGTCTGGTTGTACATTAGCAAAAATAGAATGTAAGGTGAAGTTAAGAAGCTGAAAACAATAAGGTATAGACCTTTCAAGATACTTGAGAAAATTGGTGAAAACACTTTTTGCATTGATTTGCCAGCTTATATTCATATCTATTCAGTCGTTAATGCAAAAAACCTGAGATTGTATGAACCTTCATTGATTGAAGATCCCAAAGAGCAAAGTGAGTTGCCTTATATTGATGCTCTGTTGCCTGAATATCTCAATGAGTTGTAGGAAGACACGGTTCTGGACAGGAAGGTGAGAACTACGCATAAAGGGTATGTTGAGTACTTGAGAATCAGACTCAAAGGTTCAAAACCAAGCAGTGCATGATGGATAGAAATTGGGCAAGTGAGGAAGTTGTATCCTCACTTGATCGATGGTTAAAAACCAACTTTTGGTGGTCCAAGAGCTTTTCGGTGGGAAGGCATGATCCAAAATGGATCCTAAAAACCCTCTAAGTCTTCAATACTTAAAACTATCTCAAAGGATAGACCTTCAAGAATTGCAGAAAACACTATTGGATGAGAAAAACATGAAGAAATGGTGAAAACAAAGTCTATCGGAGGCTACAACAATAATGCACAGGAGCCATCGGATCTGGTCGATCAACGGTCCAGATCTAATTGGCATATCAAATCGGAGGTGGCAACCAGAGTCAATCGAAGGCTGACTTATTGAAATCATGATAGCAATCAACATGATTAAACAAGGGCCGTTGATCAAGCACATAGATCAACGGTCTAGATCTACTCGCAATATCGCATTGCAGCTATGTAAGGGGTGATGCCAGTTGGCCAGAAACCATGTGATATGCCGATGCACCGATAGCCGATAAGGCCGATCGAAGCAATCGACAATTGGGGGTCAAGAAGGAGATGCGACCATGTGATATGCCAATAGCCGATAAGGCCGATCGGAGCAAACAGTGATCAGAAGCCAAAATGGGTATGCAACATGCGATATAGCTGGACCCGATAGGGTTATGAATGTAATATGATAAAAATTGAAGTCTAATATGGAGCAATTTGTCAGGTTTTCCTGTGTATTTGGGGTTTTTCGCTATAAACCCAAATACGAATGAAACCACGACTAGCAATTTGCGATAGCAATACAAAGGCAGACCCGATGAAGTCTAGGGAAGAATTGATAATATTTGAAGTCTAATAAAAGGCATTTTGGCGAGTTTTTCAGCGTTTTCCATGTATTTCTCTGTGTAAACAAAGAAATGAATTTTTTAGGATTTTCAACGTGTCAGTGGTCCTTTCCATTGCAAAATAGGTGGAAACCATACCTGATGACATTTAACAGTGATTGTTTAATGCTTAGAGGGGATTTGAGCGGACAGAGGCCGGGAGCCAGAGAGCCTGAAAGGGAAAATGAATAGACAAGCATCGATAGGCTTAAAAGCCACTCAATGTCAGAGACAGAGGCAAGTAGTGATGAGACAGAGAGAAAATAGAGACAAAGAGTGAGAGGGAGAGTCTGTGTACTCATAAAGACTTGAGGGATTCAAGTAAATCCCTATTGTTTGTTCCTTTTGTGTTGAGACTCAATTTGAGATCAGATTTGTAAAAAATTTGCTCTTGAAGATATAATAGATAGGTCACCACTGAAAGTTGGACCAGGAGACATAGCCCAAGAGTTGTGGGTGAACTCCTTGATTATTTGTTGTGTTATGTGTGTGTGTCTATTATGTTTCTCTAACTTCTCATTGTCTATATTATTTGCTATATTTTCAATCCATTGCACTAAGTAATATAGGTAATCCTGCACATGATCTTGTAATACCTTAATATTAATCTAAGATCTCATTTTCAGATAACACAGCCCCTGAAGTCATACAAGAAATGGAAGAAACACCCTCTGTACCTACAGTGCCAAGGTCACCTAGGCCTAAGTTTTCTGTTTCTAATAAGAAACAAAAGAAACCACAACAATTTCTGGTGTGTCAATCGCCGAGAAAAAAACCCACAAGAGATTCACCAAAAAGGGAAAATGGATAATTCCAAGCAACCGCATGAACCCCTGGATCTTGATGAAGAAGAGCTTCGCAGAGGAATTGAGGAGATGGAAGTTGAAGAGGGTGAGGCTATGACTCAAATCGTAAAGTATATCTCACTATGACAAGGCAAAGAGAAGGTACCGAAAGATCCAGATATCGACAAGTTTATTGTTTCTACACCACTGCTACCGAAGAAGGTGGTATTTGAAGGCCCACTCTTAGGGTGCATTCCTGTGCTCAAAATGGAAGATTGGGATTTGGTGGATCATGATAAATTTCCCTAGCCGGTGCTGAATAAGTGTTTGGCGAAGATCTACTATGAGGAGACTGGAGTAACATGACTAGAACCAATGAAATGGGTCGCGAGGGTTGAAAAGGCAAGATTTCTGAATACGCTATATGTGCCGCATTTTAGTAAAATAGCCATCAACAAAGTCTGTGTTTGACAATTTCTTATCCTGGTCCATGATGGCTGTCTCTAGTTGGGAGAACCTATCCCTATTATGGATATGCTGATCCATCAGATCACTATTTTTCCCCGTCAAGGAGTGGATCCAATAGAGGCGTTTGGAGGAAAAACCAAAGAAAAACAACTCGCAGACCACATTAAGAGCGAATTTGGCTTGGTGAAGAAGTCATGTGGATATTCCATCCCCGCGCCATTACAGACAAGGTGGTGTAGTTTTCCACGCGGATCTTGGCCTGCAAGATCATGAGGAAATGTCACACGGGCAAGGTTCTGGCGTCGATAATCTCGCTAGCTACGAAATGTGTTAAGGGTGTGTAGTATAACTGGGCGCAGTACCTCTGCAAGGATTTTTTGGCAAACTGTCAGGAGGCCCAAGATAATGAAAACGACTTTCACTGTGCAAGTTGGCTGCTACTATTGATTGTGCTAGTCGCGTGGACACTACCAGAAGACAGTCAATTCCCTCCATAGGAAGTTGACTTACTAGAAGCCACGAAGTTCACTTTGTTCTGGGAGATGAAGGACCTTGCAAGAGTCATGGAAAATAAGATGTTCTGGGTGCTGGTCGATATGGACCTTTGTATGGTGATCAACCAAAGGTCTCTGCTGTCACCAACTCTATATGAATAGCTAGCCACTTATGTAGAATTCAAGGCGACCTTTAACAATGTGTCTAAACATGTGCGATGGGACCTAGAGGAGGCATGGTACAAGTTACCCTACATGTTCAATAAGGCAGATGCATAGGAGGTCATTGGGAAATGGCTAAGGAAGTGGCTGCACCCTTCAGATGTGGGTGCGGGTACTAGCAAAGGCCACAACAACGCAGAAGCCAAAGGAGGGTGAGGAGGTCGTAGCTCGAGAGAAAGTTGCACAACAGAAGAAGGAAGATGCTCCCAAAGCAGTTGCTACTAATTCAACTACTGAGAAATATTGGGTGGCTAAGGAGACCACCATTAATGTTAAGGAGTCTACTTCTTGGCACACTAATGAAAAAGGGGAGACTGATGTTGAAGGAGGTGGGGGCGAGGAGAAAAGCACTCCCTTTAAACTGCAGAAGTGGACCAAGGAGACCACTTCTGGACCTATAAAGAAGCATAAATATGACGAGAACACACATGTTGATCCAATGGTCCTCACTGAGGCGAACTTGGATGAAATCAGAGACAAGGTCTGCGACACCATGATGAAAATGTGGATACAATTCGAATAGCAGTACTAGTAGGCACTAGGAATGTGCAGAAGGATCTGCGCAACTTGCAGATTCATACGGGTCGGCTACAATTGAGCATTGGTCAGGTGAGCGGGATTCAAGTGAGCTTGTAGCAAGAAGCACGATTGTGTTGGATACTGATCAGACTCTAGATCTTAGAGTCATTCCACTACTAGAAGGGTCCTTGCACGTACAATTAGAGGAAGGAAACACTCAGTTGGCACAACTCAAGGAGTTGGGTGTCAATCTCTCGGCACTTCCTATTTAGACCCTCCATGAATCACATCAAGCAGTATGTGACAAATTACGAGCCCAAGAGCTGTGCGTAATGCTAGTAATCAGCGAAGTCAAGACCAACAACAAGCAAATATTCACAGAAAAGGCTAAGGAACTCAAAGAAAAGGAAGAAATGGCCACGTGCATCCAAAAATCAGAGACAACCATTACATAGGTATGTAATGCGCTACCAGAACTCAACATTCTCGAAGATGCTACATTAGCAACAAATATTCGGAAGTTGGCTGCAGTGTCAAGGAATCAAAGGAGGAAATCGGCTGAGTCTGATTCAAGTTACAAATGAAAATATCCGAGTTGTAGTTGAATTTGGAGCTGACCACTGTGCCATAAGTTTGGGAGCAGTGTGGAGCAGTGATTAAAGAGGGAATGGCCATGTTGGAGATGGTAATGAAGGATTGCACAAATATCTCTGAACAGGCCATGGAAATTTGGACATCTCTGTAGGAGGACCCCACTCTCCAGAAGATTGGCACAGATATCAGGTAGAAGCAGCAGTAGTTTGACGAAATAAGGTCGACTGCGTGCACTTTGGCGGGATTCTAGCGCTTCTCTCAGCTACAAGAGGGATAAAAACTACAGATAGTGATTGAAGAAATGCAATGAAAAGAGGCCATCTTGATTGTCAGGGCACAACCATGGATAGAGGAAGCATGCCGGCTCACTTTGTTGGGTTAGGAAAAAATTGAAGACCATCTGGTAGACACAAAGGATGATGGGCCTTGTGGTGGAAGGCCCTGCTATAGAGAAGTTGGTCGAAGAAGTACAATATGCCATAGTGCATGGTATTGCTGATTTATAGGTACTAAAGGTGGATTTCCGGGAACTCCAGGAGAATATTGTTGCGCCAGTCGAGTGACTCGAGGGTGAGTCACCCAATCTATGTTAGGTTCCTGTTGGTATAGGGTCCCGTGGGTCAAGTTGAGTCAAATTTTGTATTCTTGTTTTGTAAGCATGTAAATTCTTTGCGAAATGGGGAAGTGGAGCACGAAGCTAGTATGAGCCAAACAGAATTTAGTCACTTAGGTGGGTAGGTTATAAGATATTTTTGAGACTCGCCCATGGTATTGTAAGAAAAATGATATATATAGATGATTCATAATGAGTATAAAGAAGTATCTTTTTGGTAAGAATATTTGCAAGGGCAAGAGACTAAGGCAGGAAATGTCTGTTTCTTGTACTTAGGAAAAAGGGGAAGAATCCTGCAGCTGAGTCTGCAAAGACCTTGGTAAGTCCACAGATTGAGTGCACAAGCCCCTGCAGCTAAGTCCATAGGAAAAAGAAGTCTGTAATTGAACGTTCAGACTTAATAAAGATAGTTTTGAGCCAATTCTGATGCATCTGAATCTTATTTACTACTTCTACTAGTCTTGGTATCTTCTCTCTATGTTATGATTTATATGAATTAATGCTTAATTTCTGTGCAAAATTAGGATATATGTAATATTTATGCATGTTAAGACTAATTAAAAAGCTTCACAAAGATTTGGGAGTTGTTCAAGTGCAATTAAAATAAGTGTATGTTCGAAAGGGTTAAGGGTGCACGAAAGTAGATCTAAGCTGTAAGGATTGTGTTAGCCTCCTATACCAATAAGTGCTCATCTCTCATGATTGACAGTGGAAGTACCAAAAATGCTCACCTTCCATACCACTAAGGTTCCATTTTTGTGAAGAAAGCAGACAGTTAAAAAATGTAAAGAGGGTATGCCTTAAAAGAAAAATCAAAGGGCAAGAAAATGAATTGGTCAAAGAAAAAATAAAAGAAATGAACCCCAAACAAAGACCATGAAAGTGGCTAGTTCAAATTGCCACTACTACTTTGATGGGTGGCCCAACAGCTCAAGCTGGGCCTCACCATGTTTTAAATTGCATGTTGTAGACTAGAGAGGAAGTACCTGTTCAAACAGTTCAAGCTTGACAGATGACTAGGTGAATAGAGAAAGAAGGGAGCCCAACTACTTAATTTGGGCCCTTGGAAGTCATAAGGGTAGACTTAGATAGGAGGGCAGCAAAAAGAAAAGAGAATTATCAGGGTTTGCGAGGCTAAGTGCACCCATACAAAGGAAGAAAAAATGTTAGGCATAATAGGCAGGGTAGGCAGTTGAAGGTTGCAGAAAGAAAGATCCAAGCATATCACTTGGAATAAATCACAAAGTGGTCATCAGTAGGAGAAAAGGCAAGAGAAATGGCCTATTTGGCAAACTACTAAACCATCACTAACTTCCCTCATCCCCTTCAAAAGTTTTTACTAACCTCCCCATGAGCTCTGCAGGATCTGCCTGATCAATGCTCCTCTTATTCCTCATTTGTGAAAATTTCATGTCATAAATGACTTCTCTCTTTGATAAGAAGCCACATTTCTTGTGTAAAATTCTTTTCATTTTGATCTACTTCTAACTAAGTTTGATTCCTAAAAAGCTTAGTAACTATCATTTCCCATTCTCATTCCCCTCCAAGTACTAACTACTAACTCTATCTACACTAAATCCCCTATGTTCCCCTTTCCATATTATTATAACACCATGGTGTATAAACCCCTAACAATGTATAAATATCCCCCCTTTAGCATTATAGCTGAATAGTAGGTCTATGGGAGACATTAGTCCACCAGGGACTATAGTCAACCCTGCTTTGGGAATTACTCTAACCCCTGGTTAGACTAATAGCCCACCCTTAACCTTCATCTATACCCCTTTTTCCGAAAAAATTCATAAACCACCCATGCAAACCCTTTCCCCCCACTCAAACCTAAGTCTAACCATCTGTTGAACCCCCGACAGATTAATCCATACCCCAAAAAACCCACAAAAAATCCCTTAACCAATGTTCTGACCCCGACATATTAAAATAAATATTTTAATCCGCCGGCGGGTCCCCCCAACATGCACGATGGGTCGGGGCGCCCGCCAGCCGTCCATCTCCCGCCCCCCTTCATCCAACGGTGGGCGGGCGTTTTGAAATCTCAACGTGTCTCCCTTTAACGTCCGGGGAGAGGGTGGTTTTGGCCCCCGTACACGGGACGCGTGGCTGCCGGCGGAGGTGTTCGGAGCCTCCCTCCCCGATACCGCCTTCTCCCAAAAGCGGTGCGGGGAGACCGCTTACCACCCTACCCGATACTGCCCCTCTGATGGCGCGTCACCTCCATGTCATCATGACGTCACGTCACCGACCCCCTCCCCCGCGCCTCGTAGCCCTCCACGTAACCTTGCCACCCCGCACTGCCCGCCACCGTGTCCCGCCACGTTGGCCTCCAGCTCAGCGCCCGCGTCACCCTCCGTAGCCCAGGCCCGCCATGACGTCATGCTGATGTCATCGACGGAAAAGCGCCAATGTCCCATTGTGTCCAAATTTATCGTTAAAACGCGCGTTTTCGGCCGTTTTATGTCATTTTCGTTTGAAATAGTCGCCAGAGACGTTGTAAGCTGTCCAAGTGCGAAATTCACCTCCAAGTGCCAAATTCAAAGTTGCAGACGCCGCCAATCACCAATTAACCTGCATTATTCACCCACGGTTCGACCCGAAGGTTTTCCACACCGTTCACCCAGGTATTCACCGCAATTCTCTTATTTTGCCACTATGCATGTCATTTCTCTGCAAATTCTCCATTAAGCACCTGGTAATTCCCAATTTAAAGAAGGTCTCTTAGTCAATTCTTGACTAAAACAACCTGCATTGCCCTCTGCTCCAAAAATTTGATATTGAAACGATAATTCACGGTCTAAATTGACAAATTATCATCCAAATCGCCCGGCATTGTTCCCTTTTTCCGGGTACATATTTGAAAAAACCGAATTTTACTAAGTTGTAATCCTACCCCCTCCTCTGCAATTCACCCCCATTGATTCACAATCCCTGTGAATTTACCCAAGCAGAGCAGAGGCAGTCTTGCATAGCCTGCCTATTCCATTTTGAAGAAAATTTCTATCACTATCTGCATTCAGTCTGTCACTTCAGCTTTAAAAAGCCTTGCAAGCTATTGCACTTACCTTGTTCAATTCAGAAACTACATAATGGCTGCTCCTACACCCACAGCTCTCAGTGTTGCCCCCATAAATGCACCAAATAAAGACCTGGAGTCCTTACCTCTTGCTGACAGAGATTTTCTCATCCAAGACTTTGTAGGTGATAGGAATCACTTGCAGACTTTCAGGGAATTGAGAGATGACTACTTAAACAACAATGACATATATGGGATATGGGAATCCAATCTCCCTTACTACTTCCTCCCCTCTGTCAATATCTTTCCAGAGATTATTCACCTTTGTGCTGAGAATTATGATGCCAGTCAAAGAGCTGTCAAGTCTCCATCTGGGAGCATCCTTTTTCACATTAATGCTGAGTCCATCAACCAGATGCTCAACTTCAAACAAACTCAGCTGCTGTTCCCTTTCTCCATGAACTATCTGCTGGATACAGGTGCCAAGATGTCCACTGCTGACATTCAGAAAATCACCCAGACATTTATGAGGCCTGACCGCCAACCCACAGGGCCACCTCCCTATTTGTATGTGCACTTTACTGAGGTAGGCAAGCTCCTGTTGGACATGATTGCTTATGTGTTGGGGTCTAAAACCAGCGAGTTTGTTGATGAGACAGTGCTGGTGTTACTAGCTGCCTATAGCCCAGGCCAACCTCCTGCCTACAAATACAATTTTGCCAAGTTCATAGCCAACAGAATACATGAGCAGCTTTTCAAAGTGGACAGGGAGGGCATCTTCAAGTATTCATCTTATATATACCACCTGTTCATGTACTATCAGTCTGAGGCTTTTCCATGCCACATTAAAAAGTTGGATTTCAAAGGAGAAAGAAGATCTGTTATCTTCTGGACATCTGTCTTCCACCAAGTGCAAAATTCACCCTATTCATATTGTGAATTCATTGATCAATTTGTTTACCCAGTCTCTTGCTTGTTGATGAGGTCCCCTCCTCCCAGAGTGTCATTTCAAATGTAGAAAATCCTGCAGCTCTCCAAGAATTTTAAAATAGGTGATTGGTACCTATACCAGGATCATACAGTCATCAGAATCTATGGCTGTGAGCTCTGTCGATACATGCTCCCAAAATATGTGCCCATGAGACTGTTTTCCTTGGAGTATTATAGGCAGCTCATTCACTCTGACCTCACTCACTTTAACAGCTCCAAAATGAAAGCCCATCTCAAGTTCGAGCACCACCTGGGCCCCTTCATTATGAATAAGAAAGAGGGATGGCAAGATGCTGAACTAATCCTCAATGATAAGTACAAGCTCTCAAAAAGCTTCCGGTGGGTCCCTTATGACCCTGAAGGTTTCATCACTGCTAGAAGAGTCAAGTACAGGCTGCTAGGCTATGAGCATTGCAAATATCCACACATTGAACAGTATGCCAATCAGCAAGAATGGAAACCAGATACATTAATTGAAAAATTGACTGAGGAAGAGATAATGCAAAAGAATGTCAAGGATTTGGAAAAGACTCTTGACTTAGATTCTGTGCAGCAGGTATCCTTCAAGCGACCGCACCCAGTAGGAGAAGGGACCTCGGCCACAACAACTGCACCAACCACACAGGCACCTTCTACAGCAGCACCAGGTACAGATAAAGGTAAAGGAATAATGGGTGCTGAAGAGGAAGCACTAAAAGAACAGCCTGCCCCCTCAAGTGGGCAGCAACAAGAGCAGATCCCCCCTCTACAAACTGAGCCACCAGTAGTGCCAATCTTGCAGACTCCAGCACATGAGGAGAGGGGTAAGAAAAGAGACAGAGAAGAGTCCACTCCTGCAAGTGGATCCTCCCAGCAACCGGAGGCCAAGAGGCAAAGGGTTGACTCCCCAGAGATAGAAGAAATTAGTGAAGAAGTCCTTGACAACCCAAGGAAAGATGGGGAAGGCAGCCAGCAAACGGGTACAAGCTCCTTTCAGCAGGAGCAAGGAGTGCAGCTTGGCTTGGAGGTGTCATCCTCCACTCAGCAGAGCAAGAAGCCTACAAGCACTAAGGCTTCTTTCAAACAAATAAAGGCACAAAATGACTTGCTAAGGGTAGAAGTGTATAAACAGTTTCTAAATGCAACTCCATCCCAGCAAGAAAGGCTAATGTCTGTATATGACCTTCAAGAGGAGAAAATGATCCTCAGTCACTTTAAACCTAAGGTGTCGCAGCCTAAATTAGCTGCAGATTTTGTAAGGACAAGGGTGGAGGTCATGGCAAAGGACATTCACCCCATGGACCAAATAGAACTCCACAAGCAAATTGGAGAAATGGTCTATGCCACCTTGGTGGACAGGGCAACCATGGCCCATGAATTAAAGGAATCACTGAAAAATACCAACATTCAGTTGGATTTTGAGAGAATGTCCTCCATGGCCAAGGACAACAGAATAAAATCACTGGAGGACATCATCGTCGACTTGGGACATGATCCTAAGGATCCAAAGGGCATAAGGGCCCTCCTGAAGAAAAAATAAGATGACCTTAATGCACTAAAGAAAAGGTTAAAGCTGCTGCCCACAAAGCACCCTCAAACAGCAGAATTACAGAAGGAAAAGGAGGCCGATGAGCAACTGGACCTTATAATGCAGCTCAACCAGAAGGTCCTTGATTTGGAGAAGGAACTTGAAGGAGCACTACAAGATAAGCAGGGAGAATCCACATCTCAAGCTCCTCCAACTACTCCAACCACTGCAACCACAACAGAGGCAGTAGTAGCCCCTGTGACAACCACAGCCACAACAGAAGCAGCAACAACAACAACAACTCCAGACTCCAGTACAAGCATGGAAGAATTGACTGAGGCTATTAAAGAAATGGAGCTCCAGGCCACTGAGATAAAACAAGCCAAGGAAAAGCTGGCAGAGCTAGAGACCAAATATGACAAATCTAAGATGACTGTGGCAGAGCAAGGAAGAGAAATAAAGGCCCTCAAAGAAAAGATAAAGGCCTTGGAGAAAGAGCTCAAGCTAGAAGAAAGTGCTATGGCTGAAATAAAAAGAATTCTATGGGCCAGAATTGACCAATCCATCATTAGAAAATGGAAGTCAATTAAAACTGTGCATGAACAAATGGATTTAATTAGCCAAGCACAGATAGAGATTCAGAATGCCAAAACAGTGCTGGGAAACAGGCCTGAGCAGGCCAATAGAATGATAGATTTTTTTAACAACCAGACTAAGGAGGAACTGGCAACCATCAACATTGTCAACAGAACAGAGGCTGTCCTTACAACTAAAAAGGTGCTGACTCTCAGGAATTTTGTACAAACCGTGGAGAGGAAATGCTATGAAATACAGGCTGAGGTGGATGAGTACAAACTCAAAATGGGAGCACTGCAACAAAAGGGACTGCCCAGCCTACTAAACAGCTCAGGGAGACTGATCCCCCGTGAGCAATATGCCACCAGAATGTTGAATTATATTGAAAATCAAATCACTGCATCTGGCAGTACTTCTGAGGAAACAGGGCCTCCAACAGGGCAGAGCCTATATAATAAACTTGAAGCTCTATATTTCATTGAAAATGAGGTAAATCACCTTTTTGAGATTCCTCCAAATTTTTATAGATATACAGAGGCAGACGAAACTTTAGCGAAGATTCGAAGACACCAAATGCCTAAGGAAGATTGGTGGCAGGCAATGCTTCAAATTTTGCCATAATAGCCTCAGTAGCTCGGTCATTGCCAGCTCCAACTCAGCAAAAGTCAAACAACAGAATAAAGACAGCATTTAAGGTAGCCGAAAGGTGACTCGGCATATAGACAACGACAGCAAGCCAAGAGATTAATACGCAATTTTGGACAGCATATCCTCAGCCGACTCCAACAGCCACAAATTCAACACTTTCTGACCATTTGGACAACTAAGGCACTGAAGAGTTATTACAGCATTCACTTTCTCAGCTACAATGCTCCAGGAGTTGGCCCGATATTAATGGAACATTTACTCATCAGCTAGATATTTTCTTATGTAAATTATGTATATATACCTCCCCTGGCAACATATAAGGGGTTGGTGATTTTCATTCTGAGGCAAATGTATTGTATATTTTCAGATTATCTAATACAAAGGGCTGGAAAAGCTCACCGGCTCCCTGAATTTTTGATGGCTTGGTGATGTTATGCATGCTGTTGCAGAATTCCTGTGCTATCTGATGGAACAATAAGTTTTCTCAATCTACGTTTTGTTTTCTTATGTTTATCTAAATCATTTACATGTTTCACTAATCTAGCAGTAGGGAAAAGGAATAGTATAGGAAATGTTTGATTACACCTTGTGCTCAATCTCTATTGCCGAAGATGTTTTCCTCAGAACTGATTATGAACATGAATTCTTAATTGCTCATGTATACATTAATTCTATAAATATGAATGTTATGTAGAAATTCTTCACTGCTTCTAAATAATATTCTCACTGTTTCTCCATGCCAGTTTGTTGAAAGATCCTTAATTGCCTTTCATACCCTGGTTACATCACACTTAAATCACAGATTCAAAGAATTGTTTCTCAGACACCTATCTGGCTCTGCAGCATCACTATGGTAACAACACAGACATATCAAGCAGATCAAGCACCACTGACTCCATGCCCAATGGCCTAGAACACCCTGGTAAGCACATATATATCTTGACTGAAGTCACCATCCAGCAAATTCCTAAACAAAACCTTGAGCATCATAACTAGCCTAAAATCTTATACAAACAAAGTTAAATCATAAAGAGAGAGCCCTCTCTAGTCACAGGTAGGCTAGAACCTGTGACCAAAAGATTGGTTAGTGGTTACCTCGGCCGTATTCCCTTGGGAGTCAAAGGGAACAACCTGAGTGATAACAGATTGCAGGACCCTATCACATAGGCCTCTAGATGTAGAAACCTGGTTCTGTCATCCCCCAATACTACTTCGGGTAAGACTACAGCCTATGCTACACAGGCTGTTGCCGAAAGGGCCAGTAGTTAGGGTTTTGTTGGTTGGCGCAGATAAAGCTAAACCTGGGTTAGGTCCCATCAAGCCAACAAAGGATTAGAACACTCCCTAGTGTTTTGTACATCTTATGATTGGCCAAAAATCTTATTTATGTAAGAAAGGTGAGTGATCACTAGTAGAAAATGGGGAAATTAATGACTTGGTGACTAAAAACGTTATTCAAGGCAACTTTTCCAAGTGAAATACTACTAAAAATGAGAAATCTTAAGTGACCCAACTAAAAACAACTAACATAAATGACTAATTTAGTGTCGGGTTGAAATATATGACTAGATAGTAAATAATACAACTAAAAATGACTAATGTGAATGACTAATTTAGTCTAGGAACAAAAGTAAGACTACCCAACAAGTACTACAATAATAAAAATTAGTTGTTTGTGTTAGTAATTTTAATGTTACTTCAACAATCTAAAGTTACAAGTGGTAGTGAATTCAAAGGTTGTTATATATTGGTTGAAATATTATATTTACTTAAATACTTATTTATTTGTTCAATGTATGATTAGAGTTGTGGAGCTAATTATAATCTTTAGGGTTATATCCTTTGAACACATTCACAGAGAATTAAATTCAAAGGCTAGCAAATAATCCAAAATGGGAGTGGGCCAACATCTCCTTTTGCAACACAACATAACCACCTATAGTTGTTTTAAAAATATTTCCAACTTCTTTAGTGGGTTTCACATCAATTTCACATTTCTTCTTTGTCTTGAAAAGTGGTAGTGCCAAGGAGAAGGTATCAACTTAGATCAGGAAATATTCACGCAGTACCACTACCAAGTTTCCTTTATGCAGCTTGTCAAATGTTTTAAGTTTCCTTCACAACTTCTCATGGTGCTTAACTTACTTGTCTACACCTCTAAGTGAGACTACGACCCCCCAACCTATCTAACTATTCAACCTCTTCAAGCCTTGTTAGAGTCTTCTTAGACATGCATTCATGCCTCAAGCAGAACATGAAACTGGCATCCCAAATGTGCATGCTTGTTCCTTCTTTTAATACCTCATTGAAACCACATTATCACAATGTTTAAAACAAAATGTTCACATCTTAATGCAAATCACTTAGTTTTGTTATGAAAACCTAAACTATCTGAGTGACTATGAGAGGACTCCATTTAATCAAGGTAAAAACATATGGTCTCACAACCCCATTCACGCAATAATTTGAATGTATTTAACCTAAAGAAGGATATGTAACTTACTCCTTCCAAATTTGACATATGAATTTTAGGAAGCTTGTTTTCCACTATTAAATCCACCTACTATATACTCTATTTTGTTTGCACCCACCTAATATACAAGAAAACCCAAATGTTTTCAACACAACCTAGTTAAGAGCACCTGTTTCCGTTCTATAGCTATAAAATTTAATAGAAAAATCATTGCATAGAAACCGTAACATTAAAATTAAATTATTATTATTATCGTAATAAATGCTAAATTATTATTATTTTTATGATAAATTCTATCTAATATGAAAAAATTGTTACCACACCAACAAAAACACGTAAGAGCTAGTTGGTTTCTCAAATACAACTAAAATCTTATATAAGTGAAAATATAATATTTGTATCCAATATTTTTTACAAACGAAAATCTAAGTATGTTTTAAAAATTTAAGCTTTAATTTTCCTTTACAAACCCCTCCCAATCAGAGATATCATAAACTTGTGAATTATACATTTATTTGTAGTAGAACAGATTTGAAATGCCATCATCGGATCTTTTGTCTATTGATAGTGCCAAGGTATGTTCGATTTTTGGCTTAATGAATTCCACCCCACAACCAGTCTTCTTCTAAACAAAGAGGAGTACACACACCTAAGGTCTCTTTTTAAAATCTTATTTTTTACAACCACCTTTGTATGTTTAGGCTTTAATCTCTGTGCTACGTTCCATTACTATTTGCAAGGATGGGGTTGGCATTTTATGATCTCGGGTGGCCATTTATCATAATAAAGGAGCAAGGGCATAATACCCGAATAATAAGCTTAGATGCTCATAAGGCCAACATTGCAACTGTGAGGGATATTGTGAGAATGCTCCAAACCTCACTCAGGCCCAAGGGAATGGATAAGATGCTCTAAAGCCCCGACCATAGCAAAAAAAATGTAAAAAAATCAAGAGGCAAGATGGATGTATGTTAAACATTTTAACTTTAGAGGGTTATCAATTGGAGGCAAAGCTAAGACACAATCCCAATGAAACTTATACATGAAAAATTACAGAGCCTACAGTTCTTGGATATTTGATGGTTTTGGATATTAATCATTTCTGCTAAAACATTCTCTGACAAATTCTGTACAATGATAGTTTCAATGACCTTTTAAACGAGGTAGAACTAAGGGATTCTAGGTTATCAAAAGTGCAACTTTCAGCGATCTATCGCGCTTCCCCATATTCGAGAATTTATTTATTAAAGATGTTCTTTAGTGGCTGCTACCTTCGCCACCATTAACACTACCACAAGTCCTCACGATCTCAACAAATCCTTCGAGGTATCCATTTATTTTTTCCATTATTTCCTCCTATAAATATGAAGTACGTCACAACCTCCAAAAATATGCCTAATGTACAATTCCTTGGTTTTGAGCATATTATAAACTCTCTCTATTACATTCAAAGTCTGCACCATGTTTTAGTGTAGTTTACTTAGGTTGGATTTTATTTCTCAAGGTTAATTGGTCCCTACCTCAAGGTGCCCTAAGATCACTCTAAGGTGCTAGGTAAAGCCTTCGAGAATGGAACTTAGGTCAATGGTGTCAACCTCCCACTCCACAAGCCTTAAGGGGAACATTAAGCTGGGCTAGGGTATGTAATATGAAATCTGCGCCATAAGTTTAACTTCTATCTCCATGTACCCTCATGATTGTCTGGTAAAGCATTCACGAATGGAACTTTGGCTAATGGTGTTGAGGTCTTTGCTTCCCAAGCTTCAAAGAGAAGTTCAAATTAAGGGGTGGGATTGAGATTGTAATATATGCACTTCGTATTCATCTCCATGTGTCATAAGTTCAACGTCTACTTCCAAGTGCCCCCACAGATGCCTGGTAAAGCCCTTGGGAATGGAACCTTGGCCAATGATTTAAAATCACTGATCCTTAAACGTTAAGGAGAACATGAGTTGGGTTTGGATTATAAGATGAGCACTAAATATTCATCTATGGGAGCCAAAAGTCCAACCCCTACCTCCATGTGCCCCATGGATATTTTGGGATAACAAGCAAGGGCCATCAACCCCAAACCCATTGGGATTCTTGGCATTCATATTTTATATAACAACCAATTTCATTATGTCCATGTAGATATATTATAGGTAATAATGCTCAAAAATCTCTTTGACCTCCAAAAGTCTATACATTGTATTTATTTTTGTTATTATATGTTGGTATTTTATGCATGGGCCATGTTATACCATTTTACTGGTAATCTATTGCAGAATAGTGTTACATCATCTTCATGAATCAGGTAACACAATAAGATGATTATCTTCGATTTTTCTTTTTTCAATTTGCACAACCCCCAAATGATAGTATAACAAGCCTCTCTTTCAGTCTAAAATCTAGTTATTTGGTGGCCACTTCTTGGGATAATCAAGTTTGTTTTTGACTATATCCATTTACCATTTACTGAAATGAGGCTATTATTACGAATGTAATGATAAATTGTGGGACCAATAACAAGATCGGATTTATATTTACCTCATTGTAAACATTTTAGACTGTGTCATTATGGGGTATTGGTTAGATGGTAAATAAGGGTGCTTCATAGTCATCAGTATGGTTCAAATCCCCTAGGGACACATTTTTCCCCTTCAGGGCCATCTTTGTTGTGAAAGTGGGTTTTCTTCAGTGGTTGCTGCTCAGTTCAAGTCTTAGTTGACTTTGGCACAACAAATAATCCTCAACCATGACTTCTCAGCTGAAGGGATATTACTAGAGTGTTCTAATCTGATTACATTGCATAATGATATTCTCATATTGGGCAAGGGAATGCTTGCCTCATAGTGATAATGGGAAGTGTCTTGCCAAAATAATTTATTTGAGAAACATTCTAGCTTGATTTGGTGTTGTGGCTATTATACATTTACCTACAAACATAAAATAAGGTTTTATATGAGATGAATTAGGCCCTTTATATTGGAGGTTAGTGGCCCTTGGGAAATATTTTTGGTGAATTAACAAATAAGTGGATAATAGTGGATAATCCACCCTACTTCACAAACCCAAATGATATTATATTTTTCAAGACATTTTAGAATTTTCCCCTTTTCAATGTTACAAACCCCCCTGCTATTGAAATTCAACATAACTCACACTCATTTAGGACAATATCTTACTGACATGTAAACAATCATTTTGAAATGCACTATTGGGAGTATGGCTACACATTTTCTTCATTGATCTCAAAGAAAGTTAATGATTCTAGCTCATGTGACTCTAAGTGTTGTTTTCATTCTAAAATGGAGTTTAACTTCTCATAAGCTTGGGATATGTAAAGAGTGATTGTTTGTTGAGTCATTTTTACCATTAGTGAAGATTGCGGTAGTTTCTATCCTTGTACATATATGATTTGTTCACACTTTATGCCTTTCTTCCCATTATGGTAGACAAAGATGTTGAGTGGGTTATTAACTTATTTTTGATGTTTAAAAAATAGTGTACTACAATAACTCAGCAAGGATTTGAAAAATAAGAATTCAAGAAAAGAATGGGAAAAAATGACAAAATTCTGCAAAAACTAAGAAATGTTTTTTGTTTTTTGTTTTTTGTTTTTTATTTATTTATTTATTTTTTTTTATTTATTTATTTCTTTTTTTATTTTTTTTTTATTTTATTTTTTTTCTGAATCACCAGTGATAACACTAGTTATTATCAGGTCTTACTTTTTGTTGTGTAAGGTAAAAATCCTTTGACTTGTCATAATTCCATGTCTATGCAAAAAAAATTCTTTGTGAGACAAAAATAGATTTTCTCCTCTCATTGATAGTGGAGGATGAGGTCTTAGCCATCACACCATGGATCCTTTTATTTCTTTGATGTGTCTCATGAAACATTGTTTGGAGCAAGCAAGTTGTTTGGGCTCCAAGCAAGTTGTTTGGAAAAATTCCTTGACTTGAGGCTACTTGGAGTTCCAGTTGTAATAGCCTTGAATAGTCATAGATAAGTTGAAGGCCATGCCCTTACTCTAGTACATTTTCTTAATATTGAGTCTAAAATTCAATCTTAGGGAGAAGTGTTAATAGATATAGTTGTATCCTTTCACGTTGTTGCATTAAACAACGATTTTGTGATGTTGTGTTTGGTGTCCTGGTAACTAAGTCATGAACCCCAAGTTTTGGCATGAAACAACAAATTTCTGATAGTATTTGTTGAATAATATTCTATGCCCTCACAATATTATATATTCACAAGTCAATTTATTGAATATTGATGCCAAATAACATTACAAATAAGGAGGTAACTGTTATCACCCCAAGAAACTATCCTAGGTTGTATCTTAGAGATGCTTGGGAACATTATAAGCTCAACAAAACTGTTGGAAAAATGGTGGATGAATGAAAGAAATGCTGCATATTCAAGCCAGATAACTACTTCTACTATGCTTGACCCCAGACATGGGTGAACACCCCAGACTACAAGACTTTAGACCACCAATTACTTATAGTTTAAAGAAAATGTGATGATGGAGAAGATTGATCACTCCAGCAGATGCACAGGACCCTGTGATGGCCCTCTGCAACCAGTTAAAAGGTCTGTAAATCTATTTCCTAATGCACAGACAGGATGACAACTCTTTGGCATTAAAACAACAGAAACATGCATACAAATTCAATGATACATGCTAGATCCAAACACAGAGGTGGGATGATAGCCCCTCTAATGCTAAAAATCTACAACACATGAATAAATGCATAACAGGCACAGCCTGGAACAAAGAAGAAGAAGTGGAAAGTGAGCAATTAATAGCAAAAGAAGCTTGCATTAGCTGAAAATGAAGACCAGACGCTGCAAGTGTCACAGTAGTTATAATCTCCAGAAGTTGAAGCTTACAACAAAAATAACATTCATCCACCTATTACATTTTGTCTTCTCAGTATATATGGAGGTTGAATACAAAAAAAATATCTCTACTAACCTATGCATGGAGGGGTCATAATTGACCACCAATCACATTTACAATCTGAAATGGGCCTCTGCTGCACTTTGACTGCTTTAATAAACAAAATTGACCTTTTCTGCTATACAGTGGTCCTTCTCTGAGTAGGTGGAATATAATGTGGAACATGCTCCATCACTGATAAATGCTTGAACTACTCAAGGATGGTCCTTTTTGTCCTTCGACCATTCTGAGTTGAATGCAGTAGTTGAGGCTTAACTACACATAGCCGGATTTTGGCCTCCTTCTTCGTTCAGGAACATGATACAAGTTGGGAGCATGGAGACTTGATGGTGGACGAGGAGCAAGACAAAGACAGATAAAAACCGTTGGATCGTAGAGATCAACGGAAAAGATCGCTGGTGGGAGGAATCGAGAAGAAATAGGTGGAGTGAATATTGTTGGACACCTAATCCTTAATGGGTTAGTGTGGAAGCCGAATAGACCAAAGCAGTCCAAGAGACCTTGGGATGTGAAACCCAACGGTCACCACATGTACTATAAATGTATATCTCTTGTGAATAAAAATTGTACTTGGATGTTTTATCTTTCATATTTCTGGTTGCCCATGTGTGTTTAACATGGTATCGGAGCCAGGTTCCTTCCTGACCTACTCAAATCTTGTGTGAGCCACAAGTTTTGTGGCATTTGTGTGCATTTCATCTCTCCCATCTATTACTTTACTGCCATTCTCAGCCTGGCATGAAAAACGCTTAGAGCGGCATGTGAATTCGTGCATTTCCATTCGTGACCCATCGATTCAACGCATGATAATCTATATTCCTTTGAAATAGAGTTGTGACTCCCAAGGGGAGATTGTTTCCTCTTGTTCCCATAATATGTGAAGTACAATACAACTGTTAATGCCAGTGCAAATCCTCCACTGGAGCAACCTATTATTATAATGGCCGACTTCTTTAGACCGTGGGAAAAATGTTTGCTACGAGGTCCATTGTTGCATTAACATACCAACGGCTCATCTGAAACATTGTAACCGCATATCCCTCCACTCGCAGCCAAATATTAAATCCACCAGACATCGAAGTCTGATCATATTCTGTCTTTGGAGAGCACAATTCGTTCGAGGAAGCACGTCCGTCTAGAATTTCAAGATTCATTGTCTCCCTAGTTCTTTGCCACCTCTTCATCTTTGTCCACTGGGGTGAACTGCCTTTTCTACGCAGATGACAAAATGAAAGGCTTTTGCTCGAAAAAATTGCTATTCTGGTCCCTAACAATAAAGAACTTGTTGGTATGACAAGAGAACTTCAATATTGTGTAATTCTCATCATGAATCGTAATGGCAGAAGTGTCCTCAGACACGTAATTTTATTAATCAGAAAAAAACAATTACATAATTGATTTTGCAAGAGTTTAGCCCCGAACAACCAAACACTCTTGCAATGAGCTATTTATAAGCTCCATGTCCTAACTACCTCTAATTATGGATCACTTATTAAATAACAAGTGTCCATTTACAATAAATGCTATTCAAACCAACTAGCTAACTAATCTCCTAAAATAGAGCCTAAGATACGACACATTTGGAGAGTCATATCTAGTTACAACAATATGCTAATTCTAAAAGTCTCCATTAAATAATTAAACATTCTAGAATAATAATTATTAATTTAATATCTTAAATTAATAATTATTTTATTCTAATTTTATAACCTATGATAAAATTGTATTTTTGGATCATCTAACATTCCCCCCTATGATCCAAAGATACATTACAACAGATACCAAGTTCATCCCTGAACTTAGTAAATTTTATTCTGCCAAGCGGTTTCGTGAAAATGTCGGAGATCTGATCTTCGGAAGGACAATAAACTGGTTTGAGGACATCTTTGGCAATGAGAGACCTGATATGATGATACTTGGTGTCCACATGCTTTGTCTTTGAATGAAAAACTGGGTTCTTGGCAAGTTTGATGGCTAACTGGCTGTCAATGAATAATGATGTAGCTTCTGCCTGAGAAATGCCCAAGTCCTGCAAAATTCTGCGCAACCAAAGAATTTCACATGTTGCTTCCCACGCTGAAATGTACTCTGCTTCTGCTGAAGAAGTGGCCACTGTAGCTTGTTTCTTACAACTCCAAGATACTGCTGCTGATCCCATGTTCATTAAATAACCTGATGTTGATGCTCGATCATCAATACTCCCAGCAAAGTCGGCATCAGAATATCCACCAAGTACAAAATTTTTAGTCTTTGTGTAAAGAAGACCAAAATCTTTTGTTCCTTGGATATATCGAAGAACTCTTTTGGCTGCATTCCAGTGGTTGTCTCGTCGTTCCTGCATAAAACGTGAAAGAATACTAACTGCATAAGATAGATCAGGACGAGTATTTGTCAAATAAATGAAGTTGCCAATCAACTATCTGTAAGTTGTACTGTCCACCTTTTCCCCCCTTCAACTTTTGAAAGTTTCAAGTTTTGCTCCATGGGGGTGAGAACGGGCTTGCAATCTTGCATGCCAAATCGCTGAAGAACCTCTGCGGCATACTTACTCTGAGAAATGAAAATATGATGTGGACATTGGAAGACTTCAACTCCAAGATAGTAGTGAAGTAATCCCAAATCTGTCATCTTAAAACCTGCATGTAACTCCTTTTTCACTTGTGTAATATGATCATCATGATTGCCAGTGATGATCAAATCATCTACATACATAACAAGAATTACCAAATATTTTCCCTGTTGTCGCACACACAAAGTATCATCAGATTCACTTCGTTGAAAACCAACTTTCTTAAGGTATTCATCCATCTTTGCATACCAAGCTCGGGGAGCTTGTTTTAATCCATATAAAGCCTTGATCAATTTGCAGACTTTATGTTCTTTTCCTTCAACTTCAAAACCTGGTGGTTGGGTCATATACACTTCCTCCTGTAAATCCGCGTTGAGAAAAGCACTTTTCACATCCATTTGATGAACTTTCCATCCTTTTTGAGCGGCCAATGCAAGTGTTAATCGAATGGTGTTCCATTTAGCTGTTGGAGCAAAAGTTTCTTCATAATCAATGCCTTCCTGCTGTGCAAAACCTTTTGCGACAAGTCGTGCTTTATACTTGTCAAGTTCACCCTTCTGATTATACTTAATTCTGTAAACCCATTTACATCCTATGGGTTTAACATTTGTTGGACAATCAACAAGTTTCCAAGTGTTGTTATCAATTACTGCTTGATATTCTTCAACCATAGCCTGTTGCCATTCTTTATGTTTTACTGCCTCTTTGTATGTGGAAGGTTCAATAAAATCATTTTCTATCAAGGCAAAATTGCCTTCACTTCTATGTGCCCTTCTGGTGCCAGTTTTATTCTGTTCATCAGGCTTGACATCTTTCAAAAGTTGAACTGCCCATTTCGGAAGTTGGTGCTCACTTGTTTGCGCTTCTGTAAAGTCCCCATCATTGTAAAGAGGATTAATATAAACTGATGTTCGTCGTTCAGGTGAAGAATGTGGAGAATCACTGTCAGAAGAACTGTTGCTGCTTGGAGATGCGGATGAACTGCTAGAAGACCCAAATGATGTTGTTGATGTAGATGGACTGGATGACTCATCGTCAGAGGAAGGAAAATCAAGTTCATACCAATTTGGTGAAGTTGGTTGACTTTGCATTTTTCCATTTCTTTTACTTCCCTTAGTTTCTAATTTGGGAAGAAGATTTTCAATTTCTTCAGCACTCTTACTCTCTGTTTCATCAAAAATGACATCCCTGCTCACAATGAATTTTCCATTGGTCAAAAGACGATACCCTTTCTTCTCATCAGAATAGCCAATCATTGTGCATTTTAAACTTCTTGAGTCAATCTTAGTTCGTTTTTCTTTCAGAACTAAGGCATAACACACTGACCCAAAAACTCTAAGATGTTTAACTCAAGGTTTGAAATCAAACCAAGCTTCATAAGGTGTGATTCCGTCTAAAGAAGCAGTTGGAGATCTGTTTCTTAAGTAGACAACTGTATGTATTGCTTCCGCCCAATATGTTGGACTTAACCTCTTGAATGTTAACATGGATCTCGCCATTCCTAACAAAGTGCTATTCATTCTTTCGACTACTCCATTTTGTTGTGGAGTGTAAACATTAGTGAGATGTCGTCTTATGCCATTTTCACTACAATAAGTTCTGAATTCATTTGAAGTGAATTATCCCCCAATCCGTCCTGAGAGTACCTATCTTTTCTTTGACTTCATTTTCAACAAGTTGGCGAAAAAGTTTAAACTTATCAAATGCTTCTGACTTGTTCTTCAAGAAGTAAACCCAAGTCATTCTACTGAAATCATCAAAGAATAGTAAGAAATATTTGCAACCACCAAATGAAGTTTGTAGTGGTCCAAAAACATCACTGTGAACTAGTTGTAGCCGCCCATTTGCACGCCATGAACTTGTTGGAAAACTTTCTCGATTTTGTTTGCCATAAATGCAAGCTTCACATTTTGCATTTTCCCTTTTGAATGTGGGAAGTCCTTTAACCATTCCTTGTTTCTGCAATTGAGAAAAACTGTCAAAATTCAAATGTCCATATCTTACATGCCATAGTCTCATAGGTGAAATACCTGTAGTCACTACCCCTGCAAAATCAGAATGCCTTGGAATAACTGTCCCTTTCATCCGTAACAGTTTTCCATCTTCATAACCTGTCATGACTGTTTTCAAGTTTTGTTTCACTGAATTAATCTTCACTAAACCATCTTCCATAATCACCTGATGTCCTACTTGTCGAATCGTGACTAAAGAGAGAAAATTTTTCTTGAAACTGGGTACATACCATACATTGGAAATCATTTTTTCTCCAATGTCAGGGAGAAAAACTTTTACTACTCCTTTTCCATAAGGAGTATGTTTTGTATCATCAGCAAGAAAAATGGAATTAAGTTGGCATTCTTGAAAATTCCAAAAAAAATCACGTCGACAAGTCATGTGCTGAGTTGCCCCGGAATCCAAGATCCAGGCATCTTCATAGTCACTTCTAAGATGGGATGAAATTTGTGATGTTGGTGAGGAAGTAAAAACATATTCCGAGTTATCTTCATCTTGATCATTTGCAAATTGTGCTGAATGCTGCTGAAACTTGGGAATTTTATTAAGTGAAGTTCGACAATCTTCAGCATAATGGCCAACTTTGTTACATCTTCGACACACAATTTGACTTAAGTCTCTTCCTCGTCCTGAAGATTATCCTCTGCCTCTACTTTGACCTCTATTTTGAGATTGTCCTCTACCTTGATTATTATATCCTTGTCCTTGAAAATTGCCTCTTCCTTGGTTGTTTCCTCTACCTTGAAAATTATTTCTTCCTCTTCTGTTAAAATTGTTTCCTCTGCTTTGGCTTCAACCTCGATTATGTGCTGCTTGATTCTGATTCCATCTGCCTCTTCCTCGAGAACTATCTGTTGATGACTTACTAGTGCTGGTCTCTGTGAGAAAAACATCTTCACCAACTTTCTTCTTCTTCCCAAAATTTTTATCATGTTGACTCAACATTTCACAAAGTTCATCAAACTTTAGTTTTTCTAATTTCCCAGTTACTTGTAAAGTTTCTAAAAAATGCGTATAGGAAGAAGGAAGCCCAACAATTACAATTGTGACCATAAAGCTATCATCAATTGCGGGAAAACCAGCATTAATAATTTCCTGCCTAATATTCTTAAGTCTGGAGATATATTCAGGAATATCACCATCTTCAGTTAATTTTTGTTGCAACAATTTTAATTGTAAATCGACTTTCTTTGATTCAGGCTGAGTATCAAAGAGGTCTTTAAAATTTTTCAAGGCATTCCATGCATCTAAAGCATTTTCTATATGGACATAGATTTCATCATTCACAGACGATTTAATAAGAGCTAGGTCTTTAGCATTCTTGATTTCCCATTTTGCCAGTGCATCTGCATCTGTGGGTTTATTCGGCTTAACATCTCCATCACATATTCCCTGCCATAATTCATTGTAAATGAGTGTGCTTTCGATGAGACGATGCCATGTTTTATAAGATTTGGTGCCTTCAAGTTTGTCAGAATCAGAAAACAAATTAATCAACTTAGACATTTTAGCGTTGTAGCGTCACACCAAGAATCAGAACAGAAATGACAAGATAGTCAACACAAAACGCAAAAAAAACACGATCTATCGGGGCTTGGCCTTGACCCTCGAATAGTCGTCAAAACAGGAGACAATTGACTGATCTTTGCACTTGGCTCTAGTCAATTTCTCAAATTTTTACAGGGCAACTTTCAAAATTTTACTTTTTACAATGGTGCATTTGCACAATATGGTAAAAAAAAATTTACCCCCCCTCAAAGTAAAAAATACTTTGAGTTACAATGTGATGATCCCAAAAAACTTCTTAAAAACAAATTACCCAACACACCTTATCTCCCCAATTTACAAATTACAAATAAAAATCCTTATTACTCCAAATACAAAATAAAACACTTATATCTCCACAAAATATTCTTCAAATTTACAAAATGTGCTTGCCCCTGGCTTCTGGGCATTTTTTGAACGGTAGGCATGGGACTAGCTGAGGCTGCAGTGGATGATGCATAGCTCTAAAGATAGACACCAGTAAAGGCATCATTCAGTGAGGATGGAGAAGATGAAAGCCGAGGGATTCAGACTGGAAAGTGCTTATTGCGTACTCTTGCACTCGTCTTCAGTTGCGTTGCATCGTTGTTTCATCAGTGGCCTACACGGGGCTCCTCAACGTAATTGAATTTGCTGGGCTTTCCATTCCACGTGCTCTTATCAATAGCCAGGAACTATTTGTGATCATAGCTTCTGCAATCACGCTTTTCTTCATGGGTTCATATTACAGGTGACGATGTATGTATGTTAGGCAACGAAGTTCTTTCTGAAACAACAGTGCTCCTTTGCCTGTTCACTTGTCTTCTGTTTATTCTCGAGGAATTAGAGTTTAGCATGAGTATAAATAGCATTCAATGTGCCGGTATCAAGTTAAAGGTTTTGCAGTGCTTGGGAAATTTTTGAAGCACGATTCAGAGACTGAGAAAATAAAATGAAGGGAAGAAGCCATAAAGGGTACACGAAATGAAGAGTCCTGGCTTAAACTTCTCGGCAAAAAGTGGTGATCAGAGATTTGATAGCGTTGTAAATGATTTTGCACTACTGTTGGTGAGAATTGCTGCGCTGCAGCGGTGCTATGTCCTATGCAAATTGTCCATGCCTTCCAGGCAATCGTAGACTAGAGGTCTTTTAAAAAGGCGGCAGAGTTTCTTGACACTAAGGTAACCCCATAACAGAGAAACGCCAGAGACAGAATTAAGAGTTTCTATGAGCAGAACATGGCCCAGGTTAATTTGAAACAATATAGGTTCAGATCTAGCTCGGCGCTCAGAAAAAATATGAAATATAATTCATTATATATATATATTACTTGCCCACATGTAGTCCTAGGCTAATATGCAGCTTCAGGCTTCTATGCAGCTTTTTTTTTTTAAATGATTTTAGAATTGGCAGATCTAAAATCAATAAAAAAAATTGTTGCAAATTTCATACCAATCTTTTGCTGATCACTTCAACGGAGTTGAGTTTTTCCACGATCTGATAGAGATGGAATCTCCTCCTCAAATCAACTGCTGGAATCTCTTCCTCAAATCAACTGCAACATTACTGGAGCTCTGATACCACAATAATGGCAGAAGTGTCCTCAGACGCGTAATTTTATTAATCAGAAAAAAAACAATTACATAATTGATTTTGCAAGAGTTTACACCCGAACAACCAAACACTCTTGCAATGAGCTATTTATAAGCTCCATGTCCTAACTACCTCTAATTATGGATCACTTATTAAATAACAAGTGTCCATTTACAATAAATGCTATTCAAACCAACTAGCTAACTAATCTCCTAAAATAGAGCCTAAGATACGACACATTTGGAGAGTCATATCTAGTTACAACAATATGCTAATTCTAAAAGTCTCCATTAAATAATTAAACATTATAGAATAATAATTATTAATTTAATATCTTAAATTAATAATTATTTTATTCTAATTTTATAACCTATGATAAAATTGTATTTTTGGATCATCTAACAAATCGCAATTACTGGACTTGAGTTATGTTTACAGTAAATCTGAAAGTAGGGGAGACCGACCGCATCCATGATTCCCTATACTGAAAGGATACCAGATAGTCTTGGTGACATTGGCGCAGCGGAAGCATGGAGACCAAGCAGTGAACATGAAACAGTTTGAAAGTTGTGGAGGATTGAATGATGGTGCACTTAGGAGTGATTGTCGAAGGCTCAAAATAAGGTAATATCGCTCCTCCTATGAGCATGGATTACACATTGTTGTCCTGACTGTGTTTTGGAAAACCATCATTGTTCTGGCATTGTGGCATCAAACCACCATACCACCCATCGTGGCTCCATCGAACAGTTTCTACCAGTCTACAGTTTACATAACCCCAATACGTTACTCTTTGTACCTGTCAGATTGCAGGACCTAAATACTGGTATATACGTTGGATTTCTCTGTGCGTTATACATTGGCTATTGTCAAATCTCATCATTAGTTGAATTAGGCATTACTTTCGCCTGATGCAGACAGTCGCTTGAGGCATTCATATCCTTTTTGAACCCTCTTCTGCTCGAAATACTCTGTTTGTTACGGACCAGGGTCCATCTCAAAACCCGTGGACGTAATTCACACTCGCACCATTTTGTGTGACTTGAGTTCCAGACTATGTAAGACCTAAAGAACATAGGCCAATTTTTTGACTGTCAAAGTCATCCAACGAAGCAATAAATTCCTCACGCAGCACCTCTGTTCGACCGAAGTCATTCCGGGGAGAGCTGAACATCTGTTACGACATTATCAACACCAGTGCCAACCAAAACGGCATCGGCGAGACCTGAGTTAAATTCTGGGTAGAGTTTAACATCTGTTACGACATTATCAGCACCAGTGCCAACCAAAACAGCATCAGCGAGACCTGAGTCAAACCCGACTCCCAAATCCAGGCCCGCTAATTTCTGCAAAGATGCCGCCATAGTTGGATCCGAAGTCGAGACTGCCTTTCTAACGACCATATCACATACGAACTCCTTACATAACCTCCATTCTCAGGTTCAGTATAGCACCATGTACAGCGATGAAAATAAAACAAAACAAAATCTTCGCAGGTAAGCATCGTATTAAAATCATGTTTGTACTCCTCACTAGTAGGTCGTAGGTTCAACAAATGTCGCTATTTTCTACATATCACAATATGATAGCAGGTATCTCATCAATATGCTTTGTGTGGCAAACGTGCATGTTCCATGATATGTTGAATGCAAAGTTGAATAGTTGAACGCAATATGTTGGTTATATGGTATGAATACCTGCATTGAATGATCAAACCTGCTCTTTTAATCTATGTGCATTGGTCGTTGAGTATGTATGTTAGTTTGGCATAAGCGTTGGTTGGAGAAATATTGGTGGACACGCAGGTATAGTTTTTCTTAGAATTTGTTATCTTGGATTCAAATTCTCTCTGAGCGTGAATACGTAGCGTCCATAACGCATTGAATCGTTGGCTCCCAGTGTTGTTCGAAGAATGATGGCTTAATTCATTTGATACACAAACCCTTATCTTCGATGTATTGATATTGAGCTGGTCTCCAAGATTTGTCATAAAAAGGATGTATTGGTTTGTATAGATTGTACTTTTGCAACGCTTGTTAACCAGAAAGCGTTAGCACTCGGCGCAGATATTGTATTGCATTCGGTAACTAAATATATTGCAGGTCATAATGATGTTCTTAGAGGCAGTTTGAGTGGTACAAACAAGGTTATTGGCACAGTACGTGCTTTGCACAATGTCTTGGGAGGTGTATTAAGTCCAAATGCAGCGTACTTGTTTCTTCGTGGCATAAAGACCCTGAATCTTCGTGTACAGCAACAAAATTCAACAAATTTAAGGATTGCCCACACTTTAGATGCACATCCAAAGGTTTCTCATGTCCATTGGTATTTCGAGGATTTCCATCCTCATCCATTCCATCAAAGAACTGAGAAATTTCTATTAATGTGGTCTGAGCTGTTAAAAGGGCACCCTCATCAATTGGACGATTAATTGGAACAACAGAGTTCAATGTTCATAAGCATTGAGGGCTATCTATATTCTTTAAAGTTGCGGTTATTTGGCATTGTGTGAGATATTTGTGCAACATTGTCATTAAATGGAGCAAATTGATGATGCATTACAGTTATTAAATAGTCTAATCTTTTCCACTGTTGATGAGACAGTCAAAATCAGTAAGGATTTTCACTCAGAAATTTAGACATGTCTACAAAATGCACAGGAAAAGATTGATTTTTTGCAGCTTGAATCACAGCTACAGCAAGAAGAGCTACATCAAAATAGACATCATTCTAAACCTGTTTTTGTTCAGAACATTGATACAACCACCCATCCACAACAAGTCAATAATGTTACTGTTCATTCAAATAAAGCAGCAGTTGTACATGCAGATGTAGAAACTCAGTCTGCACTTCCCAAGCCCATCATCAGACCTTGGGAATAGCTTGTCCACAACAAGCACAGAACTGGTCTTGGATATGACAAGGACTTGTCCTTTCATATTCCAGACTACTCAAAGCCCATTCAGTTTTAGAGTGTTGGATTCATTCATGACAGTTCACCTGCTCCTCATGACAGTTCAGCTTCAACTGTTCCAGACTCTACCCCTCTTCCACAACAACAACAACAGATCATAAAATGCCAACACTGTGACCGAGTTGGCCATTTGAAAGATCATTGTTTTGATCTTCATCCATGTAAGCACTATCATAAAACCAACCATTCTTCACACATATGCTTCAGTAACAAACACCCTGCAAGAACAAAGATTCATCTTGGATGGATCGCTTCTTGGCAATGGGCATCAACAGCCAAGAAGATATTCCAAACACATGTCAGAACTTGTTCCAGAGTATTGAAAAGTCTTGCAGTTGAGTTTCCTCCATCATCTCACCTTGTATCTGACAAGGGGGGAAATGATGGTCATCTACAAGCTTCAAAGTCACATCAAGCGAGCCTGAGCCACAACCTGCCACACTAGTTTCAGAGGTGTAGCCAGAGACAAAGATGCCCGTGAACATGCCTTCAGTTGGCAATCTGGGACACTTCCTCTAGCAGAAGACTTCAGCTTCTTGCTAGTTTTGGAAGAATTCCAGGAACAAAATTGAGAACACTTCCTCTAGCAGAAGACTCTAGCTTCTTTCCAGTTTTGGAAGAGTTCCAGGAATTGCATTAAGCATTCCAGAGTTGTTGGTCATCCTTAAATCATCACAGGTTGAGACTTCCCTTTTCAAGTTGAAGTTTTACCTTTTATGCGGGGTGAGACCTCCCTTTTATGGTTGAAGGTTTCCCTCTTTAAAACAATAGGATCACTTCCTCTAGCAGAAAACTTCAGTTTCTTGCCAGTTTTGGAAGAGTTCCGGGAACTGTACTAAGTGTTCCAATGTTGGTGGTCATCCTTAAACCACCACCCTTTATACCAACATTTCATAGAGCACATTCAGCCTAGTGTTGCCATGCATATTTGCACATTTTGTATTACAACTCTCTTCTTGGACTCATACATAACCCTTCGGATTAAGGGGGAGAATGTTGGACACCTAATCCTTAATGGGTTAGTGTGGAAGCCGAATAGATCAAAGTAGTCCAAGATACCATGGGATGTGAAACCCAATGGTCACCACATGTACTATAAATGTATATCTCTTGTGAATAAAAATTGTACTTGGATTTTTTATCTTTCATATTTCTGGTTGCCCATGTGTGTTTAACAAATATGAGCCGTTGTATCGCAAAGATCAATGGCGGAGATTTGATCAGAGGGGCTACCGAGAGGCGGACAGCGAAGACAATCGTTAGTCGTTGGATCGCTGTGAGGAAATTCTGACAGAGATTGATCGCGAAAGGTGTGTGCGCGTTAAACGACTGGGAGACAGTTTTTGCGGGTGGGCAATATTCCCTGCACCACTTTTGATGCAACGGTGGTATCCATATAACAATGCGTGATCCAGTTAAAACATGACATGTGGCATACGAAAACCACCCCCTCCCCCCCCCCCCCCCAGGTTGACGCGTGCATACGTTGTGCGATCGGGGAAAGCGTCAGCCGTCCGATCTCACGATAGACGCGATCAACGGCGGGGAGGTGCACGATATTTAACACGCGGGAAAAGGCCGAAAAGGGTTATGGAGGGGCAGATCACGTGGGTGCGGGCTGATAAGTTTAGTGCCCAGGGCTTAAATAAAAGGGGTTATGCAGAATTTATACAAAAAAAAAAATGCAGCGGGGTAAAGGAATTGAGCGGGAAATAGGTAAAGGCGAGGGATTGGAGGGGTTTTTGAAAGAAACAGAGACAACTGAGTGTGAGGAAACTTGAAGGAGCAGAAAGGGAAATGACGGTTGCGAGGCCCTTTCGGCACAAACTCACCATCAAACCTGAAAATGACCTTCAAAGCACTGAATTTTATAGTAGAGCTAACACTGGCTCCTTCTGGGGATGAGATCCTCCCTGTGAGGTCTCAAGAACCTGCAGACCAATGCCTTCATATAAAACTCAGCTTTAAAAACATTTCCTGGTATCCATTGGGCATGGAGTCAACTAAGCCTACAATAGAAACCTGTAAAAGAACATGATTACAATCACTAAGGCTTGAAAGCCTTAAACAACATAAATATTCAAAAACTGGCCAACTGATGGGCCATCAAAATTGTTTCTCCTGCTCTCGACCCCTTCATCATAGAGCTGCAAAATAGGATTTATTTGATCCTCTACCTCAAACAGTTTAGGACATTTGAGCTTGATAGGTAGATATGGATCAAATTTCATCTCCCTTCAGTGTGCTTTTTTCCTTGGATGTTCTTCTTGGGAGCCTCTGTACACCTACTGAATAACCATGAATGTTGTGTGCTTATCTTTGTCACCTGTGGCCTGCACAACTAATATGAAAGATGCACCACTGTATTCTTGTGTAGGGGACATAGGGACATTATCTGCCCCTTTATTTTTCTTTGGAAAATCCTCATCCAAGGATGAGTCCCGTAACTGTACATCCTCTTCCTATGTCATCTGATAAGCTGCCATTTTAATCTATGTGGAGGATAATTGGGCAGGCATCAGAGTATCAAGATTGAGGTGATCAGTCTCAACCTTGGGCATTGAATTTCATTCTGCCTCAGTGTTCAAGGGGAAACTATGAGGGATTTTTTTTGAGCAGACAGAGGAACAAAAGATGATGGGGAGGTTTCTTCTCCCTTATTGATCACAGTGCTCGGAATGATAACAGGCTGGCTAATTTGCAGATCTGCATAGCCATGTGAAGATGAGCTGTCTTCGGGCACAAATTCTTGGAGGATGAAGGTGCCTTTTGTTGATTGTTGCTGCTGATAAGCTTGTTGTTCTGCAGCTACAACAAACTGACCAGTAGTGCCTCTTGATAATGCTTTTTCATATGCAGCTCTGGTTAGGAAAGGAGCACCTTCCAAACCATGGACCTCCTCTTCTTCTTTAGGCTACTCTTCTTCCATGATTGAATTCTGCAAAAGGGTCTTGACCCCTTTATCTTCATTTGTAACTTTATTTCTTTGCAGAATCTGCAAATGTTCATGTTTTCCTCTACATGGATTTGGAGTTGGAAAATAAATGGGAGAATGAGCTCCTACTTCATCAAAATGCTGCTCAGCCTTTAGCTTGGAAACTTCAGAGGCCAAAAAATCAATCATCCTAGCTAATTCATCTAGCTCAGGCTCTGAGGATGATGAGGATTCATCTCCCTGTCTTCTCCTTTCAACATCACCTTCGAGTCTTTCTGCAACAATAATATTTGCTTCTACTTCAAAGGCTACAGTTTGCATATCAGCCAAAGAAGCACATTTTCTTTCTCTTAACAACAAACAGAACTGAGAACTGAAAGCACTAGCATAAGTAAGCATAGCAAAAGTAGGGGTAGGTCTTACTTCAGCTGGAATTCTGCTATACATATGATTGAATCTGATGTTAAATTCAGATAGTAGCTCACCATCTTCTCTCTGCAAGTTCCCAAAATCATCATGATAAAAGAGCAGATCTTTATTATTCCCCCACTGCTTTAAAAATACATCATCTAGGGCCTCAATATCTGCAATAGACCTAGGGGGTAAATTTCTGAACCATTTTCTAGCTTCCCCATCTAGTCTTTGAACAAAAACCCTCATCCAGACATCCTCTTCATTAATATCTAGATTATCAGCATAACAATAAAAATATTCGAGGTGCTCTTCTAGATACTCCTTCTTTACCGGTAAACTTTGGCATAAACTCTTGATAATCTCTTGTAGGCATGGCATTCAAAGGGGTAGGCAAGACTAAGGGTCCATACCTAGCAGCAACTATTCTTTCTATCTTTGTGAGGGCTTGTTGTCCTGCCATGACTGAGGTATACGGAAGGGATACTCGTGGATTGAGTGGAATGAATCAATGAAAAGAATGATAGAAACAGAGGAATATGATGGACAACATGGATGCTTCTTTGAATTGAGGTGTGAAAGGGAAATGAATGACTAAGGAGCTAAATGAATCTCTGAGGGTGACATTCACTAACAGAGATACATGGAACTTTTAAGGTTTACCTGATCTTGGTGCTCCTTACTACGATATTTTCTTCTATTGAATGTTCTTCTCAGGATCAGGCACTAGCTCAGCTGATAATTTCTAAGGATTTCTGCGAGCATGCCTCGACATCTGTGCCATAACTGCAATGTGGAGTCGCCAAATGATGGTCTTCCTCCAATGGAGTCACTAGATAGATGATTACAACCAAATTATGTTCCTAGACCTTGTCTATCATCAAAATCTGGAACTGTGTCGTTATCCCAGGGAAGCTGAGCTTCAATCTCCTCTCCCCAGCAACGACGCAGTTAATGTTATCACCCTAAGAAACTCTCCTAGGTTGTATCTCAGAGATGCTCGGGAACATTATAAACTCAACAAAACTGTTGGAAAAATGGTGGATGAATGAAGGAAATGCTGCATATTCAAGCCAAATAACCACTTCTACTATGCTTGACCCCAAACATGGGTGAACACCCCTAGACTACAAGGCTTTAGACCACAAATTACTCACAGTTTAAAGAAAATGTGATGATGGATAAGACTGACCGCACCAGAAGATGCACAGGACCCTGTGATGGCCGGCTGCAACCAGTTAAAAGGTCTGTAAATCTATTTCCTAATGCACAGACAGGATGACAGCTCTCCGGCATTAAAACAATAGAAACCTACATACAAATTCAATGATACATACTAAATCCAAACACAGAGGTGGGATGACAGCCCCTCTAATGCTAAACATCTACAACACATGAATAAATTCATAACAGGCACAACCTAGAACAAAGAAGAAGAAGTGGAAAGTGAGCTATTAACAACAAAAGAAGCTTGCATTAGTTGAAAATGAAGACCAGATGTTGCAGGTATCATAGTAGTTATAGTCTCCAGAAGTTGAAGCTTACAAAAAAATAACATTCATCCACCTATTACATTTTGTCTTCTCAGTATATATGGAGGTTGAATACAAAAAAAAAATATCTACTAACCTATGCGTGGAGGGGTCATAACTGACCACCAACTGCATTTACAATCTGAAATGGGCCTCTACTACACTTTGTCTGCTTTAATAAACAAAATCGACCTTTTCTGCTGCACAACAGTCCTTCTCTGAGCAGGTGGAATATAATATGGAACATGCTCCATCACTGATAAATGCTTGAACTGCTCGAGGATGGTCCTTTTTGTCCTTCAACCATTCTGAGTTGAATGCAGTAGTTGAGGCTTAAGTGCGCATAGCCAGATTCTGGCCTCCTTCTTCCTTCAGGAACATGATACAAGTTAGGAGCATGGAGACTTCATGGCAGATGAGGAGCAAGACAAAGACAGATAACAACCATTGGATCGCAGAGATCAATGGCAAAGATCGCTGGCGGGAGGAATTGGGAAGAAATAGGCAAAGTGAATATGAGTCGTTGAATCGAAGAGATCAACGATAGAGATTTGATCAGAGGGGCTATAGGGAGGTGGACGGCGAAGACAATTGTCAGTCGTCAGATCGCTATCAAGAAGATCCGATGGCGATCGGGCATGAAAGTTTTGCGCACGTTAAATGGCGGGGAGGCAGTTTTTGCGGGTTCGGCGCAACGGTGGTATCTGTATAACAATGTGCGATCCATTTAAAACATGACGCGTGGTATACGAAAACCACCACCCCCACGGGTTAACGCACGCATAGGTCGCGCGGTCGGGGAAAGTGTCAGCCGTCCTATCTCGTGATAGATGCGATCAACGGTGGGGAGGTGCACGATATTTAACACGCGGGAAAAGACCGAAAAAGGTTATGGAGGGGTGGGTCATGTGGGCGCGGGCTAATAAGTTTAGCGCCCGGTGCTTAAATAAAAGGGGTTATGCAGAATTTATACAGAAAAAACAAAGGCAGTGGGGTAAAGGAATTGAGCGGGAAATAGGTAAAGGCGAGGGATTGAAGGGGTTTTTGAAAGAAACAGAGACAATGGAGTGTGAGGAAACTTGAAGGAGTAGAAAGGGAAACGACTGCTGCGAGGCCCTTTCGGCACAAACCCACCATCAAATCTAAAAATTACCTTCAAAGCACTGAAGTTTATAGCAGAGCTAATAGTAACTTGTTGACAATTACAAATAGGGAGGCATCTTTTGTATGTTATTTTCAATTTAGATGATCATTTTCTTCTCTATGGTAGGCACAATGTTAACTACATAGTAAACATTCTAGGTTGGCATATGCAGATGCATCAATATTCTAAGGGTGATCTTGATGGGAATACTCTTATGCTTGTTTGGGGGACTAACAATAATGTTCAAGATGTTAATCAAGTAGTTCAACATTTTATTAAGAATTATAGAGTATGATCCCTTAGATCTTGAGGGAAAATACATGCGGATTTTAGAGCAAGTCATATTTGTTTGTTCTCTTATTTTTAATCGTTCTCCACTTATTAACATGTTTTACATGTAGTTATTATTTGGTTGGATACCTTGTATATTGTGTTGACCGTAGTTAGTTTGTGATCCTTGCAGACAATGGAAGTAGAAGTCGATTCTTTGAACTTTGATGCAATGAACATCTTGGATCATGATGACAACCTTTATGGGAAAATGGTTAGATAACCCCTTTAATTTCTTACTATTTTTGATATAGTTTTGATGTATGTTGTTATTCTCCTTAAAATGTTGTGGAAGAAGGACATATAGGTAGGCAGACTGCAATCCTCTCAAGTTTCATGTGTCAAGCCTATATCTCATTTTCAACTTATTGTTTCATTTGCACAGTGCTTTCATATTGACCACCCCATAAAATTGTATAAAAAAATTATGTTTATTTACATAAATTCTTTTGTATTCAGGAAAGAATATTCAATCTCAAAGATGCAGTTAACATGCAAGATTTGAATCACTCAGGTAGGATTTGGTGACCAGTGCATTTTTTTCTATGTTATCTACATCTCTTTAGACATTTTTTCCAATGCCCCTTTTTGGTAGAAACTAATCCTAACTTGTGTTGCCTTTGTAATATAGATATTGAGAAAATGGTTTCAGTGAGAGGGATGATTATATGATGCAACTCAATAATTCCAGAAATCAAAGAGGTATTTTTTAGATGCCTTGTTTGTGGCTATGCTCCACCACTAATGCCCATTGATAGATGTATTCCGTCTGCTCGAAAAAAAAATTGTTTCGTAGTTATAGATTTTGACTGTAGCCTACAATCCTTAATTATGATACAGTTGTTTGCATAGAATAGAGTTTATAATGAAGGGAAAATAATTTGATTTTAGAGTGATGCATCAATGTTCATGATTTATTCATGTGATTGGAAATAGTTCTCAACCTCTCTTAGTGAATACTGCTTGTTGCCTATGAAAATGGTTGTCTCAAAAGAGGTTCAAAAATGTATTTGGAAACCCATTTTTTTTACTCATAGTGTGTCTACCAGGTTGAATTGACATACTTACTCGATGTGGAAGGCCAGAATGTGCTGCTATGAACTCCATGAATTTGGTTCATAATAGATGCAGGTATTTATCAATATAGTTGAGTTAAATAGTAATCTAGTTATTGAAAACAACATTCTCATTTTCATTTATTTTGGGGTCATTTTTTTTGACAAGTAGATCATAAGGCTGCAAGAAACCCCCAATTCCATTCCAAAGGGGGAAACCTCACATACAGTCAGCTTGTTAATGCATGAAAATCTAGTAGATGCTGCCAAGCTTGGTGATAGAGTTGACGTAGAGAGTGATTTCCAGAATTATTTTTTGTAGAAAAAATATTGTTGTGAAAGGTGTTTTGATCATGGCTTGTGAATCTTTTGCAAGTAACTAAAATCATTGCGGACATGAGTGTTAGACTAGGACAAAATGAGAGGATAGTAAAATCCCCTTTTAGGGTATAATCATGTCCCAAAGTTTCTTTTGCATGTGCTTGGAGATTTGTTCTTCTTACTCTGCATTATAAATGAAATATTTAAATTTTGTTTGTTTGTAGACTTACATCGACTACCTTCACTTAAATAAGGAAGACAAGGCACAACTACAAGCTGAAGATCCAATGGAGCGTGATGCCACTAGTGATAGCTTTGCTTCTTTTCAAGAAGGTGATATTTCAACTGCTTTGTATGAAGCCAAGGTATAAATTTACTCTTATCTTTACCTTTTTGCTAAAGTAATGGATTTACTAAATTCACTAACATGTTTTTCTAATATTTAGGTTGAGAATTTGAAAGGGATATCATGGCATCTTGTATATCTGATTTGCAGATTGAGAAGTTCAAAGAGCTATCATGGAAACCTAATATCTATGAGAAGTTAACCAACTCGTTGGCTCCAGGTATATGGGCGCTGAAAGATGTGAAAAAACTTTTATGTTAGTTAATACTACCTAAAACCTTTTTGTCTGTCATTTCTAGTAATTTATTATACCTCTACTGTGATCCAACCCTTGAAGTGGCTATTGTTGCTAAAAACAACTTTTTAGGGGAAAGCCACTAAACTTAGCCATAGTTGTCTCTTTCCATGGTGACAGCAACATTTTTCTTGTTGGGGACCCAAGTATGAGGTAATTATCAACTACTTCAGTATGTACATAAGTTGGCTGCTCGAGGTATTTATACAAGTGGTTGAGGAAGCTTTGCAATTGGTTTGATTGTTTATGTGTCAAAGGATTGTGAAACTAGTGAAACTATATGTTTAAAAACTGTGATGTTGCATCATTGAATCTTTTAATAAGAAGCAATGGAATTGTCACATCCATTGAAATTCTAGATTATTAATTAGTTTTCAAATTTAATAGGCATTGAAAAGTGGAGCACTAGTACTAAGTGACAGAGTATTTTGTTGCATAGATGAGTTTGACAAGATGTTAGATAATGCTTGAAGCATACTACATGAGGTGGGATTTCCATCTTCAAATTAGTTGACTATATATTGTGCATTCGATGGTTTTCTCTTGATCAAGCTTACCCACATTCTATTGTATTTCTACACGTTTTTATCACTTCTTAATGTGTTATATTATTTGAGGCAGGTGATGGAACAACATATCGTGTCAATTGCAAAGGTTGGGGTCATAACATCACTTAATTCCATAAAGTCTATGTTAGCTTGTGCCAACCCTAGTGGTTCAAGCTACAATGTGAGACTTTTAGTCATTGACAATATACAACTTCCTCCAATATTTCTCTCCAGGTAAATTTTAGTTAGTGTTTTGGACATGGTATGAGTCCTTACGAGGTTTGATAACTTTTCAAATCCACAAAATTAAGGGTTTGCTCCTAAAATTTTGATTTTATTTACCTGGTTCTTGAAAACATCGATGATTAAACTCATTTGGGCCTTGCGAGGCATTTTGTTGCATTACATTATGAAGAGCTTGGGGTATGGAATTATGTCTATTTCTTGGGATGGATTCATATGGTACTTGATGGACATTATTCTAGTTTACATGACTGCAATTATATCATTTATCGTTACAGGACGTAAGAGTGGACACATTGGATGTGTGAACCCTAACTTTATATATAATTTATGCAAGACCACACATACATCCAAAGATATCTGATGAGGCTACAAAGGATATTACCCATGGTTATGTTGAAATGCTCCGGAGGGGAAACTTTCTTAAAAATAGTAAAAATCTTAGTTGCACATGTGTCCAAAATATTCACTGAAAATAGAGTCAAACATAATGTTTGACCTCTCTCTTTCTCTCTCTCTCCCTTCCACATCATATTTATATACAAATAAAATTCTGCATGCTGTGCTAATTCAATTTTGGTCCCTTGGAAAAATTTGTAGGTTATCACCACAACACCTAGACAAATTGCGAGCTTAATTAGAATTAGTGAATCACATGCTCGTATTTTATTCTCTGAGTGGGTAAGAAGCCAACCTAAACTACAATAGAAGTTGTGCATATACCTATCTTCCTAGGTAAATCAAAGTGCATATGTGACTGTAAAATTTTATATATATATATATATATATGGCCATGACAATTGAATTATACAAATCTTGCTTAATAGTGGTGGTCTGTGCAAGTTGAAAGGTGTGATGTGGCTAAAGCATTCATAATACTTGAAGTTTCCCTTCAAAAATCCATTGTTGATCATGTTACTGGTAAATTATACAACTTTCTTGATAAAAGGTGGTTAATTTTCTCGGGTTTACAAGTCTCTTATTATATAGTCTTGAAACATGTCAGTGTCACTCGTATGGATGGAACGATGCCTTAGTTTTATTTATATCCATTTATTCCAGATCTAAGGTATATAGTATAAAAAAATGATTTCAATGAATACATTATGTCATGGTGATAGGGACTATTGACATGGATCTCATTACAACAAGAGTTTCTGCCAATAAAAGAATAAGGCGGGCTAATCTAGTTACAACAGTCAGGAATATTGCCATGGAAAAGGTGCAGGCTAGAGGACCATCTACTTGAACATCAGACATGACATATTCTCGACTGTTATAGATAAGCTATCATTGTACTAATTTTTGTTTGCATTAAAATCCTGCCCTATGATATATGGATGAATTGCTAGCTTTTGGATGAGATGCCCAAGAAAGGATTAGTTGATGTTCATCTTCATGATATAAGGATGTCCTCTTTGTATTTGAAATTCAATCATGACTACATATGCTAATTGAAATAATTGATTGTTTGAATGTTGTGGTTGAAATGATTGTCTTTATTAGTTGGTTGCATTGGTATGCTCACATGGTTAAATGGTTTTTCTTTAGGTTTCTTTCAGATTCACAATGCTCTTAGAATCCTCATGACCAAGGGATTTGTAGTTGTTCATGGAGACAATTTCAAGAGAATATAAGACACAAAGTAGTCTCCCTAGAAAGTGGAAAAGTTGTATTTCACATACCCATTCCATCTCTTCTGCTGATGTCTTTTGTGTGATCCTCTTTTGAAGTTGATTGGTAATATTTCTAGGTACTTTATTTGATATAATTGTCAGCCACCTTGAAACTGTTGTACTCCTTAATGGAAGCTTCCCTTATGAAATCAAACAAGTACCAAAAGGGATGAAAAATGAAAGTTAAGAAAATAAGTCTTGAGAATGGTTGTGCCAAACAAATGTAACTTTAGAAATATTTATTCCTTTTGAAGCCTTGATTTATGAGCTTTGACTAGAATATGAAAATGGGTATATCACGAGTCAAAGGTGCGAACCCTTATATTATTCCTTCTTATGTAACCAACAATACAAAAAAATTCTCTTTCAATTGATTTCGTAATCCTAAATTCCTTGAATTATTCAATTGTCCAGTTAAAATTTTATGAAGTAATTGTTTGATTTTAGGGGACATAACTGTTGAAGTTGTAAAATGTGTCATTAAAGTCTACCATGATATTAAAAATTGCATCCATTTATGCCACCAATTGTACATTGATCATTAATTTACTTAGATATCCATTCAAAATTGCATTTATTTCCCCTGTTAGTTTGATTTATGAGGATGGTTTGTATTGCTTAAGATATATGATATTCTGGTTAATTACAAGTGAGGTTGTTAGAGAATCTTGTATAATTTATTCATCTCCAACATTAAATTCACTTCAAAAATCAATCAATAATAGTAAGGAGAAAAAAAAGATAACAAATCATAATAAGAGACATAGATGTTTAGGTAAGAGACTAGGGAAAAAACTCACAAGGGGGAAAAACCCAAAACAAGGATTCCTTTCTTAGAGAGATATTCAACAATATATCAAGATAATCACTATAATGACCTAAGAACATGTCCACAAGTGCATAGGTTTCCTTTGTCAATGTCTCAATAATGTTACGTAAGAGATGAAATTTTGCATCATATGCAGAAGATAAGACTACACTAGATGAAGGGCTATGATGGAAGCATATACCCCAATCATTTGATAGAACCTTAGATCTCAACCACCTTCCCATCGTGTAATGAAACATATTTTCCAGGCATGGAGAGGAGTGTTGCATTCTTCACCTTTTTGTATCATCAAGGAAGACCTCCAGATTCCTCCTGATAGTCCATTATTTGGGACAACATCTCCAAGACAACTTGAGTCTTAGATCTAGCGGTCGAGCCACAACATCCATGTAAATCTAAAGTACTTGGAGGCTAGGAAAAAATTTGAGCAATGAAGCATGGTAAGAGGCTTTTCCCTTAAGATGCATTGGCAAACATTATTCATAAGAATTCAAAAGTGAGTTTATGGTTGGAACACCTGGGCTATTGATGTTGTCTATGTGATTTGGTACATTTCTATGCAACACAATCCCATATTTGATTTCTTTAAGGTGTAGAAAATTAATTTGGATGTTAAATGTGTACATGGTCCACATGACATGTGTAGGGGTCAAATTCAAAAATAAGCGTGGATTCATTAATTCTGGAACTATAGAGATTTGGTAGATCTATACATGAAAGTCCAAAAAGGTGGCCTAAATATTCCTAAAGACTACACGCATGTTATTCTTCTAGCCTTTTTTGAGATAAAAAAGAAGCAGTCAAAATATGACTCTGTAGGTGACTTCTAGTTAAGATATACTTTTAGTTTAAGCATGTACTTTATAATTTTCTCTAACAATTGTTAAATTTTGTTTCAAGTATGTACAATATTCTTCTATGATATGTAGCCCAGTTGTTGAGATAGTGTGCAAATTGAAGTTTACACCTAATGGTAACCAATGATGTAGATGTATGTAATAATATTTTGCCAGGTTAATATGATCGTGAACATTTACATGTAATATAGAAAATTACCTCTCTATATGTGGCACATAAAAGTGTATTTACTTATTTTCACAATTCTAATCTTATTCAATTTGAACTAGCTTTTGTAATCCATGCTTACACTAATTTGGAAAAATGTAGTTTGATTTGGATAAGATTCATGAGTCTTGGCTAAGACTTGCTCTTGAAACTCGCTAGTTTGCTAAGATTCGTGAGTCTTGCCTAAGACTTTCTCTTGATACTTGCTACTAGACAGAGTCTTTGTTGAATATTTCCCAAATTATTGAGTCATGCTGAGTCCCAGTCCAGATGAGTCTTTATTGAGTATGAGTTTGTGAGAACATTTATTTCTAAACCATTGATGCTTGTGCATTTTTCTTGAAAACTCATTGGGAATTCTGTCTTGCTAGCTTCTTTCATTATAATGGAATTCATCCTTTTTTTTTAAATAACAGTTTTGATATTGTTATTTGGATTCTTGAACATCTTTATCTTTCTGTGTGATTCTCATTCACATTTACTTGGTTTTTTCATTGATTCTTGGTGTTGTATATTATTTTTTAAATGATAACTTCTTATAATTGACATGCTCCCCTAAATGTGTTCAGTTCCTTGAATGGAAAATCATAAAATTCCATGTAGCCAACCTGCAAAAATAAATGTCCTATTCTCATACAGTTCTAGGATAGAATCTTGCAACAGGGGGGTTCATATTGGGTCAAAGTCTTTCAGGTAATATTTCCTTTATATGTGGTCCCAACCTCTATAATCATGCTCTTGGATAGTAAAATATTTTTTGATGGCCCCACATGCCCTATCCTCATCCACAGATTGTGACCTTATGTGGGATGTTGTATGTTATTCATGTAGGACTAATTTTGGCTTGTAGGTTTCATATCTTTCTACATAATTTGCCACTGACTATTATTTCTTATTACTAGAAGGCCCATCAACTGGAAAGTGCATATGCTTTTCTTGAACTTGGATATGGACATAAGCTTGCTACAAGCTATAATGATTACGATTTGAATGTTTCTCCATCAAGGATTAGAATTAGAAGGCCTCTCTCTCCCTTGTCAAGGATGGGAGTTGGAAAACCTTCCCCTCTGCTCTTAAAGTTAAGAGTTGGAAGGGTTTACTCTCCACCAAGAGTTGGAATTGGAAGAGATCCTTCTCTATCAAGTGTTGGAGGCAAGAGTGCTCCTTTGGCATCATCAAGAATTGGAGTTGTAAGAACTCCTCCATCAAGGATGTTGGAAGGCTGAATGACAGGAAAGCAGAGTGGGATAATGGGTGGGAAAGGCATTGGGGTGGGAAAGGTGATGGAGATTTCCTCAGGAAACTTGACACCACTAATACAAGTGTAGCATATGGTTTAAGGAATGGCTATTATTGGAGGCATCAACCAATACATGGTACTCTGATTGATGCCTATGGAAATTACATGGGCCAAATATATTCACGTGGACTACTTTCACATGTACAAATGCCTCAAGAAATTGATATAATAAGCAGTAGAATGGTGTCTAGAAACTAGTGAAATTTAGAGGAAGAAGAATATTTTGAGAGGATATGAGCCCAAGATTGGAGAATCATGGTAAAGGAGGTGATAACTCAAGGAAATATGATTATTTTCCCGGTGACCTAAAGAAGTGGTCAGGCTTAGAGAGAGAGAAAAGAATGGGTCTGGAACCTGCTCTTCCTGACAGTGATTGGTAGATGCATGGACCCTTGTCTCATATGGATAGACCTATGATGAGTGAGGAGAGATGACCACCTAGAAGAATAGGATTCATTTATCCCTGTTATCCTTTTTGATCTAATTAGTTTGTTGAACAAATATCCCCCATTTCCTTTTTTCCTTCTTGGTTTTTAAGTGACTTCCTTAGCATGTAAAGATAAAGGATGCCTGACAAAATTATATTTTTCTTAATGTAGGAGTTTGAAGAGCACTAATCATCTTCTCTTTTGCAATATGGTATTGTGTCTCAAAATATCAGAGATACTTTTACTGAGACATTGTCTTTGCTGAAAGATAGTCAAGGTGAATTAGGAAATTGATCTGGAATGGGTTAGCCTTCTCACCTAACACATCAAAATGATAGCCCAAATTCACAATCAAGGCTGAGAACACTTTAAATTTTTGTTCTTGGCCACAAAAATTCAAGTTCTCACTTGTCATCTTCATTCACTTCAACTCATTCTGTTGGTCACCCTGTGACTTAAGTGAATGACTCTAGGTCATCAGGTACACAAATTCCATTAGGAATGGTACGAAAATATCAGGCCAATGTGGGTTCTTCCCTTCACTCTAATCCACCTAGCTTTGAATTCCTTTCACCTATGACACCATCATCGAACAACATTCCTTTCTCACAAAGGAAACAATCACAAAGACTCACTTATGTGTCTTCTATCACACAATCTATACAAACTTCTATGCAAACTCTACCACCTCCACCTCCATCTACACCACCCCTTTAACACCAACAATTTCAACATCTAAATCATCAACATCAGACTAATTTCATGAAGCCTAGACAAACACAAGTTCAACTTCCTTCTATTTGTTCCGAAGGTCATTCTTCATATCCCTTTCAACAATATCCACTTCAATCGCAACATGTTCAATAAATTCCTCAAAAACTACCACAATTACAATAGTTAGAATCTGTGGGAGCTTCATTTGAAGTTTCTGAAGAGAATGAATAGGTAAGCAGTTTTAAAGGCCATCTAATTTTTCTTTTCATTTCCTTTTTTCTATTTACTATTTTTGATGTTTATTATAACATGTATTCAGAGTATATAAAAAATATCATGCAATGTTGTTATAAATATATTTTGGGGAACATGATCATATTAATACTTCCCTTGAAAGTATAATTATGTGCTTGAACTTTTTCTCTCCTTAGTCTCCTCTGTGCAAAATGATTTGAGCTGTTGTTCTATGTCTTCCTATGCATTATCTTGGATCAACAAGGTTTGGTTTTGGTTTTTTTCTCTAAGATGATATTTTACCTATTCTAGCCCTATACATTTTAGTCACTTGTTGCATTTACAAATAGTGTATTAATGTTTCTTTTATCATTTCTTGATTTTTTGTCTTGGATCATGAAGTCTTGACACTAACAGGTATTCTATGATATTTTTCTTGTAAATTTTGACAATGTCTAGAAATACCACATTTATGCTTTCCTTTTTCTCATTTTCTTGTAAGTTTGCTTGGATCATGAAGAAACTGGTTGTTAATGGGAATGAATATTTTTATGCGAATGAAGACTTCCAGTCTGGAATCTTGTCTTTTGTGAACTATTTTGACTTTTACAAATATATTTATATTAAGTCATTGCTTTCTTTTAGTGTATTGTGCCTTCAAATGTATTTGACATTACATAACATGTCTAACAACATATAATGTTATTGGTAAGAGTAATCATTAACATGGAGGATTCGAGGTGGGATTTTATTTTTTATTTTTTAATTATTCAACAGTAGATACTTATGCACAGTCACATGTCTTTAAGCTCTATTCTTAAATATTACATGAAATTACATGGAACTTTTGATTTGTGGATTTGACGATGAATACTCTAGCCATTTTTTTAAATTTTCCAATAACTATCAAAGCTTGGAGAACAAGCCTTGAGGAACTAGACATGCATGAGGTAAGGGAAACCACATACTGGATTACTCTCTTATGGGCCTGGAATTACGGTTGATTAGTTTTGCTCAAAGGAAAACCTAACAAGTTAGAAATAAACTGATTTTTGATGACATGGAACCAACTCACTAAATCATAGCCCAAGTAGTTTCCCTTCTAAGATAGTTGTTAATTTTTTTTTTTAAAGGAATAGATAGGTATGTATTCTCTAAAGAATTCAAATGCATGATTGGCTCCAAGGTTCCAGGGCTTGGGTATTCCATGTCCCTTTAGAGAAATTTGTTAAAATCCAATTTTTAATGGGGAGAAACAAGTTTGTGGAATATGAAGCCTGCAAATGTGAGATTGGCTCCAAAGCCCCACAACTTTCGATCTCTCCTGTCCCTCCAATTAGTCATTTTATCCTTACCCTTAAGGAAATGATTTTGGATGGAAGGTCGAAGGGGTACATAGGACCTTCACATAGTAGGGGCACCAATTGCAACCTATCTGGAAATTCCATCCATAATTTATATTGAGGATGATAGAGGACAATAAACAAAATTGCCGAACCTATTTCTATGTTCTAAGGGCTTGTCCTTTTCCAAAAGCTCAACAAAAAGCATATTAACTATGTGTGAGATTCTCTACCGATTGTCTCCACCCTTTAAAGTGTCTCAGTAAGAAAACTTTGTGTGTGGACAATGAGGATTATGACACTTTTGTAATCCTTTGAGGGTTTAGCATGATGCAAGTTACAACAAAAAATAAAATTGGGAGGCTTATTTAACAATGAATGAAGGAATTCTATCTAGGTAAAGGATTTATAAGGACTGAATGGTGGTATAGGTAAAAATGTATCCTTCCGCTTCCATGAATTCATTGGGAAATCTTAGTAGATGGAAGAGACAGAGTGGGTGTTCACACCCCTTACTAAGAACAATAGAGGGAGCACACAGCCCTATGAGGATAAAAGGCAAATTTTCCCATGATTACATCATGTGATCAACATGATAAGACATGGGAAAACTAAAGAAGATACATCCATAACCAATTCTAGTCTCCCTATTGTTCCATCCATTAAGGTGTGTTACATGACTTGCCTAGATCGTGATCAATATTTCCATCAAATCCACTTAGCAATACCTAAGTATTCCCATATGGAGGTCCAGCACCATTTTGATGGAAGAGGGTTTCTTAGAGAACTTGTCCCCATGGATTTAGATTGTGAAGGTAATTATCCATTAAAGAGTCCACACTAAAGGGTTGATGGAAAAAATTATATATAAATCACCACCTTATCCCTCCTCGAACATTATTCTCGCTGAATATTCCTTTGCTCGAGGCTTGTATATATTATTCTATTGGAGAAACTAATGGCTGTGAATAGTTAACTCACATGCTTAGTTGGACAATGTGAAAAGGGAAGATAGAGGCCCTTTGGTATAGACTCTTTAGTATATTGTTTCACTAAATGGGAAAACACAGCAGACTATGCCCATCACTTAAAATACTTTCAATTGTGTTACAATTATCAACAGAAAACAACCATTAGGTAGTGGCCTTTAGATAGATAAAATAAAAAATATGGATGGGGCAGAGGATCATGTGTGGTGGTTGGATCAACATTTCCTTCCTATTCCTTCCCCATGTGTTATTCTCAATGAATATTACTCTCTCTGAGGTCATATTTATTACTCAATTGTAAGAAAAAGTCCTTGAAATACGTAACATACTTGCCCATCCAGATCCACTAATAAAAAAAGCATAGTGGTAATTACCCATAGACTCTTTATAGTTGAAGGTGAACATTGTTTCCTCAAGGGAAAAGTAGAGAAGACTGCAACCATCACCCAAGTTGCTTCCAATGGTATTAAGGTTTTCACATTAGGTGGAAGTCTTCTACTAGATAAACTTGGGGCCCGGTGGGTTGGGGGATGATATGTAGTAGTAGCTAGACTAGTGTCTATGTGAAGTCACCCACCATATCCTATGCTTTGAACATTACCTAGATAGGAGGATAAGTGAATAAAATTATCTTATCTTTTAAATTTCAAACACATTTTTTGCAAGGGATGAGTTTATTGTAATTGAAACCCCAAGGAGCATCAACTTTGATTAAGAATCTTCCCATGGAAGTAGCACTGTGAGACCACACAAGGAGATGAATAAGGTAACAGACCCGGAAGACTTGTTAGGTCCCTATACTACTAGTGTAACCCCTTATTGTTATTAGTGAAACCCCCTTATTATATTGTTGCACCCATGTAGTCCCCATATTGTTATTATTGTGCCCCATAAAAGCCCACCATTGTTATTGTTGTTCCCTTACATTATTATTATTATGTCGACTCTGATTATATTATGACCCCTTAGACTACTACATATAAAAAGGAGATATTTTCATTTGTATCATTCAAGAATTGTTGATTTGTGTAATGTAAAGGAGGTTTCCCCCTCGAAGAGGATGATTTTAAGTCGTTAATCTATATTTCTATCTTTTTGTGAGCTGGTTTCATAAAATTTGGTATCAGAGCTTTGGATTCTAGGGTTTCGTTGCTCCAAACAATTAATCGTGTAATTTTCGATATAACTTTGTTTACACGATGTTTCAAAAGCTAAAACGAAAACCCATTTGATTCAATATCGTTCTAAACCTTGGATCCAAATTTCAAATCTTGTCACACTATAGTTTTAGAGATATGCTCTGAGGACGTTAGGGTTTTTGCAGATTCCCAAATTTCAACTCAAACAGGTCATTGTGGTATTTTCGCTATAATTTGTTTTCGATGAAGCTTCAAACTCCAAAATTAAAACCCTTTTGAGAAGAAATATTTGTGAATCTTGGACCCGAATTTCATATTGTTTTTCTCTATATTTTCAGAGATATAGTCCAAGACATTTAGGGTTTCTGCAGGCTCCCGAATTACATCTCAAATAGGCAACCTCGGGAAAATCATCATAACTTTCTATCTCAGCTATTGAAAAGTGTGCAACAAGAAATGTAAATTTAGAAATTGCTAAAAAAAGAACTCCTAAAAATAGCACTTCTAAAGTAGCAGTTTTGCCAATGAGCATTTTGGCCACCTTGGGTGAGAGGTGAAACTACTAAAAATAACATCTTCTAGAAATAACATTTCTGGGTCCCTTCCTATTTATAGCAGTCCCTGGTCTATCTATAGGAAATAAATTCGAATTTGGTCTTACAAGAAGTTTGGAATATTAATTAATTAATTCTCCATGAGTTAATTAGTTAAGGAAAAGAAAACTCGAAGTCTTTGTGAGAACATGCAATTATTTCTCCACTAATTGGGGAATGTGTCCTTGATTTACTCCACTGATTGAGGAATTAAGGATGAGTTCTATATTGAGAGGATTAGTTGACTTATTTTAACTTAGTCAAGTTTAGTTAGATTAATTTCACAAGTTGTTAAATTAATGAGATATAGTTTGTTGATGCTTGCATGCATGTGACAACTATTATTTCCAGATAACTGTGTATTCACTCATGGATAACTGATGCATGTCAGTTCTGTTAGAGACCCAATTGAGATAAGAGAAGGGACAGTGTACTATCAGTTGGACGAATATTTTTCCTATAAAGGAAGCTCATCCATGATGAGGATTTATCTCCTTCAGGTTTGTGTAATTAGACCAAAGGTTAGTGAGTGTGTGAAGAGGCCAATTCACATAGGTGGTAGCACTGGACCTCAAGGAAACTGCACAAGGAAATAGGAGGCTTGGAGGGCAGAGGAGAAGGTTTGTGAGAAGCCTTTGACTATCTATGAGTAGCAGAGGGATTGTGCTGAGAGCTGGATAGCTTCTGAGCTTAGGCTTTGTGTAATCTGGACTATATTTCCACTTGTATGATAATACAAAGATGGGGTTTTAGGCAGGTGCTTTCCCCGGGTAAATTGTTTTGTGTTATGTGTGATTGATTCCTTATTATCAGTTATATGTGTTCTTATTGATGTTTCTCATGGTTGATTAAGCTTCCGCTAAATTTTTTGTAGAAGTAGATCATGTGTTTTGCTTTAGTACATTTCATTACTAGGTTGATCTACAATGGGAATTTCTACATGGAATCATAGCTATCTGATTTGTAGAAAAAGTTCTACATGGTATCAAAGCTATCTGATTTGTAGGAAAAATTCTACAAAATTCTACATGAGCATCATATTGAAATTTCGTAAGAAGCTACAGAAAGAGGACATAATTTAATTTTCTTTGTATTGTTTTCAAGCCCGAAGGTTGAAACAGTAACACGTGGAACTTCGTACAAGTTCTCTCTACTGAAAAAGTATATAAGCAGGTTATCTTGGGAGATTGCGCATAGCTATTTCTTGGAGAATACAATTTCGATTAGACTAGTGGAATTTGAAAGTGGAAGTAGAGGGCTACCGCAGGTTCCAATGTAAAACCTTGGAGATCCAAATTTTCAAATATACAACATATTCAAGATTGATCTGGTAAAAGCAAGAAAAAGAATGACTTGAATCAAGAAAATAGAAACACCTAGTAAGCAAAAATCGATGGAGGATTTGAAGAATGCAATCAAAGATAAGATAAATAGTTTTATATGTGTCATGGAAGCTAATATCAATGGTAGGGAAGCCAATTTTAAGAAAGGCATGGAAGTTTTGAAGAAATACATAGAAGGTTTGAAGGAAGGTGGGACAAAACTACTACAATAAAGGCCTTGTAATGATGAAAAGGTAGTAGAGGAAACTCATGATGAGGAAAAAAAAAATCTTAATCATGATTTCATAGAATCTAACATTGGATTGAAGACCCACCATATTCCAAATATCGATATGAGGAATTTTGATGGAAAGGATCCCATAACATTGATACTACAGATGAAGAAATATTTTGATCTACATGATATGCAACTGTTACAAAAGGTACATATTGCATCTTTATATTTAGAACTGAATCAAATTTTATGGTATAAAGGGGCTTGTTCTCGTAAACCATTTGTCACCTTGTCAATTTTCATTGAGGAAATAATAGCACATTATGATGATACACAAAGCAATACCTTCTTTAGCCAATTGATAAATCTCAAACAAACGGGTTCAATGGTAGAGCACATTGAGGACTTCCAAAAATTGAATATAAGGAAAAATGATATTCTAAAGAAGTGGAGGATTGATGTCTTCATAGGGAATTTAGAGGATACCATTCAAAATGAGGTTTGCCTTTAGGAACTTGATTCATTTGAGAAGGCATAAAGGTTGGCAAGAAAAAATGAAAGCAAAATTATGGAAATAAGGAAGCCTACCACTCATAACTATAAAGATGGAAGTGTTGTTGCTCCTAGCCTTTCACCAACTACAACGTTGAGACCAAAATAGTTGCAAGAAAAAATAGCAAAAGGGATTTGTTACAATTGTGACAGAAAATAAACTAAAGGTCATAAGTGTGCCGAGAAGAAATTAATTTACATATATGGGGAAGAGGAGCAAGAAAAGGAACAAGAAACGTCAAAATAAGAGGATATACATTAGGAACCAATCCTAGAGAAACAAGAAATTAATCTAACAATATCTTGTAATGCATTGACAGGAATTACCACTCAAACTCTGAAGATAGAAGGGCATATCAAGAATAAAAAGGTAACAATGTTGATTGATTCGGGTAGTACCCATAATTTAATTCATTGTAAGATAGCTAAGGAATTGAATTGCTTCCTATATCCAGCACTAGAGTGTCAAGTAATGGTTGCAAATGGAGGAACCATAAATTTCTCTAGAAAGTGCCATAATATCAAGCTATCCATCAAATAATATGTCTTGAATAGTCCAACGCTTTCCATTCCAATGGGTGGTGCGGATGTTGTACTAGGAGTTCAATGGCTACAATATTTGGGTACAATAGATTTTAATTTTCAACAACTTTTCTTGAATTTTTTTGGAAGGAAAGGAGGTTGAATTAAGGGGTATCACAAGGAAACCAAGAAAGATAATCATCTTTAACATGATGAAAAAGCTTCTAAAGAAATAACAACATGGTGAAATTGCACAATTATGTTCACTAGAGGTACCCACATCGAAATCATCTATTTCTCTAGATCTCAAAAAAGTTATGGACAATCATTCCAAGGTATTTGAGACTTCCAAAGGCCTCCCACCTATTCATGATCAGGATCATGCTATTCATTTGATTCTAGGAAGTGTTCCCCTAAACATCAGGCCTTACAAATATCCATATATCCAAAAGAGTGAAATTGAACATATGGTTGCAGAAATGCTAAAGGTTGGTATAATTCAACCTAGTCAAAGTTATTTCTCTACTCTAGTGGTATTGGTACACAAGAACGATGGATCGTGGCGCATGTGTCTGGATTATAGGAAGCTCAACAAGCTTACTATTAAAGATAAATTTCCCATTCCTGTCATTGATGAATTATTGGATGAATTACATGGAAAAATTTACTTCACCAAGTTGGATCTTTGTTCAGGATATCATCAAATCAGAATGAAGATTGAGTACCTTCCAAAAACAACATTTAGAACTCATTGTCGAGTGATAAAAAGGTGTCTTTTTAACTCCTAATTACCTTCACATTAATTGTCAACCCAGGGATGACTTTTTATTTCAAGAGTGTACTCAGTCTGAGGCGGCTATTTATTCAAGAGTAATGTTTTGAAGTATAGTGCTTAAAATCCAAAAGTAAATGAATGCTTGAAAAAGAAATCTAACAACAATATAAATTCAAATGCTCTGAAATCCAACTATTCTCTCAACAAACATCAATTGAGGATACATTAGCAATAACTCATTCCTCTAGAGATTGATGCAATTGAAATCAAACTAGAACAAGACAATCAATCTGGGAATGAGGAAGCAATAACCAATGTTCTCTACAGTTGACAGTCCTGCTTTAAAGCAATTAAAAGGAAATAGAAATTGAACTAAAGCTTCCATTGAAAGTAAACTAGGAAAACTCTTTAAAAGAAAACTATTGTAATTAATCAACAGAAATGAACAACAAAGTAAATGGAAAGTAAACTGTAATTAAAGGAATCGAATAACCAACAGTCTATAATGAATATCAAGGTTTGGAATGAACAACGAAGGTTTAAATTTGAAATGAACAACATAACAATATACATTGAGAAGGATGATAACCTCTGTCATGATGGAAAAGAACATCCACACGATTCAATCTCAGCTTGTGCAATAAAACAATTTCATAAAATATTATAAGAGCTCACTGCAAAAACATGAAACTATAAGGCAATACAATTCAAAGAAATAAGAATTAAGTCAAACCATCACAGTAGCAGCGTAATCCACCAATGGCTGGGCCCTTAGCTGCCAGCGGATGCTGCTAGGCTACTTCAGATGAGAAGAGTGAACAACAACCATTTTATTTATTCATCATCAAACTGTGAAATTATTACAACAGCTAAAGCTTTGAGAATTACAGTAGAAATGCAACAATCTCCTTTCCTCCTATTCTATCCTATCCCATCATCATTCTTGAATCTCTAATTCTGAATCCTCAATTCCCCATCATTTTTCCATCCCCCTCTCAGATCTTTGTTTTCATTTAAATAGAGAGAGATCAGAGAGAAGTTACAACAGAGATAATTACAACATGATTTCTCTTACAAAATTAGATTGTTTCCAACCAATTGACCAACAAGAAGATATATTTCCATCCATCTTTCAACAAGAGCAAGGCGAATATGGCTTTGCAACTGAGATTTGGAAAACGGCTACACAGCGAATCTGAGAAAATTGTGCTCAAAGAACCCTGCGTTTCTCTCAATACAAGCTGAATTTGAGCAAACCGTTCTTTAAAAAAGTTAGTTTGGTCCGTTCTGGACAAAACCCATGTTCTAGATTTTCCAGATTCATCTTCATTTGCTCCGAATCTCAACCGAAAAAACTGTCACTTCTTATTCCAGCGCATTTCTGAGTTGGCACTTTTAATGATCAAATCTTCAATCTGGAAATTATCTTGGAGACTAAAAATGGTGAATAATGTTATAACCAATTTATTAAACTTTCATTGATAAAATCATGCATAATCATCAATTTATTAGAAATAAAGGAGAATAAATAATATTTTTACATAAGAGCATAAATCATTGTATTATATGATAAATTATGATAAATGACGTGATGAAGAATGGTAGAAATGGGTAGAATAAGCGTTCAAAGGTGACAATAATAATGGTATATTAATAGCCCAACATACCCCCACACTCAATATGTTGCATGTCCTCATGCAACCCAAAGACAAAACCCATGTGTTAACCAAGCAATAAAAATTTGTTCATCCTAGCTCATGAAATGGATAGAACAAATGAATTCTTCCTTAATTAATGAATATTCAATTTTAGCAATCTTGATGAAGGAATAACAATTTTTACATTGACATTCAACTATATGTATGAATTTGCAACAAAATATGATATAGATAACAGCAAACTTCATTAACCATTTTCCCAAAAACAACAAACCAGCTTTTGTTGAAATGTTGCAAGTAAATTTGTAATATATGAATGTCTCTATGATCAAAAAATCATATCGTTTTGATGCACAGATCATGAAATATAAACAAAATGGGTGTAGGTGAGAGTGCATGGTTTCTGAATGAACCAATTTATCTTGAAATTATCTGGGTATGTGTATTTTAATGATACATCTGTATTATCCAGAAATCACAAGAATTGAGTTCATAGTTTTAAAAGTATTATGGAAATCAATTTCTGCATTGTGTAAAAATGAAATTGTATGCCTTAAATGAGGAAGAAAGTAGAAAACATCCATCATGCGTAGCAATTCGTCCCCCTCTCTGAATAATTAGCATGTCTTCATGCAATGCTAGAAGACAAATAGAGGTGGTTGCTACCAGTTGTTGAAGTCTATGCCTGGTGTAAAACAACATGGAATAAGGGAGGTGTTGAGAAGGAATAATAATAGCAATGGATGATAAAGAATATGAATGACATGGTCATAAGAAAAAAAAAATGAATTAAAGGAACACTCCCCCAAACTGAAAGATGATATGCCGTTGAAAAATGTGGGAAGTGGTAAAGATGTGGAATGAAGGATGATAAATAATGCTCAAAATGGATTTTCATTAAATTTTCCTAAATTCGTAATAAATTAGAAAATTATGCTATTTTATCTCAAGTTTTACCTCCAAAAAGAAATATGTGGAATGACATATATGGACTGGCAGTTTTTGAAGCTGATGTAGGCAGAGTTGGTGCTGAAAGTGATGCAAAAGGTGGAATCCAGGTAAGCACATCATGTCTGAAGAATTTTTCACGTTCACGAGCTGCTCGAGCCTCTTCTGTTAGTTGCAATAGTGTGGTCATGCTGTGAATAGAATTCTGCCCATACTTGTTGTTCTCCTGTAAACAAAGCACTATTTTGCATACAATGTTCTTGAATCCACAGTGTTAGCTTTGAATAGCAACAGATAAGATGCATGCAAAATTTCAATTAGAAAAAATTATGTATACATGCAATACTAATATGTTGTCAAATCAAGAAGTAATGACAGAGTGCAGTAATCATATCGCATGCAATCCCATAATGCATACATTCCCCCCTCCAATTGGAAAAGGGATCCCATGACCATAAAGCATATGAAAGGTGTTGTGTTGATGACAAATCAAGGGAATGAACAATACAACAGTAAATGAAGCAGAGTACACATATCAATGATAGGACAATGGGAGTTATGGTTATAATGAGAGTAGAGTGTATAAAGCTAGTTATGAATAAGAGATAGGACGCTTTGGATTGATGATAAGTTATGAAAAAGAGAAAAGGAATGACAATACGCCAAAAAGATGCTTTATTGATGGTATTCTAGTTGAAAAATGATGTGATTGATCAGAAAACAATTTCTCATTTGTAAAGGTTCAAAATAGGGAAAAAAAAATTAAGGAAATAACTTCTCCGATAAAAAGAAAAAATAAGAAAAGGGTATTATAGTGATAATTGACGATAAAATATAACTTCAATACCATAAGCAGAGCCTCTGCTACCAGCAGGCGTCCATAGCCTCGGTAGGGTTGCTTTTTAACCCATATGAGCCAGGATCCTTAATTTATAAATGGAGAGTTCCAGTGTTGTTCTACAAAAGAGATCAGTGTGCTGCCGTGGTAACCAGATAACCACACTGCCATTGACTAGAATGTAGCAAAAGTGATCAGGACAGCTCGTGATGAGACCTCCTGTTCCAAGGATAATTTGGCTATCCAATGGATCATAACCCTGGTGTGGTGGCCATAATGGGAATGTCACTTTGTTACAGCCTTATGAACATGGTAGGCTGGCTCGTAATGAGACCCCCTATCCTCCATATGTGAACAAAATTTTGTTGTTATTACACATTTTTATGATAAAAAAGAGGGAGGCTCAGTACTCCTTAAGAGCAGGGATGGTGGAAGAAGTTGAACATGTCAATAGAAAAAATATACCCATAATCTCATTTATTACAGACAGAGAAGATTATAACCAGGAAGGGTGGAACCAACATGGTATTAAGATGATCAATCAGTATCATGTACAACAGAAAACAATGTAGTAAAGTAGTATATAAATAATTGTGTCCATTTTGAAAATAAGCTATCATCAAGGAGTTGTCCTGTTAAAGATCATAACGTGAATGATATTAACTCGCTTCAATAGAATCCATAATTCTTGTCCTCATAAAAGTAGTGTACTTCATGCATGAAAGGGAATGAGTAAAATGTGGTTGAGATGAACTAGGAATAATCCCACAAGAGGAAGAAAGGGTTGCTCTCAAAAATACTTCCAAAGTGTTGTTTCTTTGAAGGAATAGCAAAAACACTCAAAAAGTGGTGTTCCGTGTAGGGAACAGCAAAGAAAATGCACACCAAAAAGCAAAAATACACATAAAAAAGTGTGAAAATGCAAATGTCGTTCCTTTGGAAAAAGGAACAACAAAAACTAAAAGGTGTCGTTCCTTTAGAAAAGGAACAGAAAAAATGAAAAGTGTTGTTCCTTTGGAAAAGGAACAACAAAAACACAAGTGTTGTTCCTTTGGAAAAGGAACAGCAAAAACAAAAAGTGTCGTTCCTTTGGAAAATGAACAACAAAAATGAAAAGTGTCGTTCCTTTGGAAAACGAACAACAAATTTGGAAAAGGAACAGCAAAAATGAAAAGTGTCGTTCCTTTGGAAAAGGAACATCAAAAACACAAGTGTCGTTCCTTTGGAAAAGGAACAACAAAAATGAAAAGTGTCGTTCCTTTGGAAAAGGAATAGCAAAAACGCAAGTGTCGTTCCTTTGGAAAAGGAACAGCAAAATGAACCGCGAAAAAAGAACAGCAAAATGAACCGTGGAAAAGGAACGACAAAATGAACCGTGGAAAAGGAACGGCAAAATGAACCGTGGAAAATGAACAGCAAAATGAATCGTGAAAAAAGAACAGCAAAATGAAAGTGAAAAAGGAACAAAAAATTGAATTGTTGACCCAAAAGGTGTTGTTCCTTTGGAAAAGGAACAACAAAACGAAAATGTTGTCCTTTTGAAAAATGTTTTATATGTGATATATGTATTTTTCTGTAATTTGTGTGAGTTAATCTCATTCTTCATCATGTGGTATCAGAGCCAGTTTAGCTGGTTTGTTGTGAGAGGCGTGTGTTGTGAGCCATAGCTCCACCGTGGATTTATTGAGCGCTTTGCTGGAAAAGAAGCATGGTTGTGGCGATCTGCCGAGATTCGGTGTCAATTGAAGGTTTACAGTAGGAGGTAGAGTTGCTTCGACGTGAAAAGTCTGCAGTGGATGAAGCTGCTGCACGTGCTACACAGAAGCCAAGCTCGGGTGGAGTTTGGAGTTGGATTGCAGGAACTCGGATGGTTCCAAGCGTAATTCCAAGCGTGCATGCCATTTTCGTATCTGTGGATCGCTCAATTCAAGGCGGAATATCTCGGACGAGACTCCCAATCTCTCTGAATCTCCTTGCGCAGATAGACCCTTATCAGTCAAAATTTCACGTGTTGCTGTAAGCTCACCTTCATTATGGATCATACTTTCGATAGATTGACTGTTACTTGAAAAACTCTGGATAAAGGCATTACGATCTTCCACCAAGCCACGTCCAAATATTCTCTTCATAAGATCTGTCAAGTCTGTTGCTTATTTCTCACTCTTTCCTTCCTCAACTTTGCACTCATACTGGATATCCACATAGGCATGAAATGAGAGGGCGTTCAGCCACACATCAATTTTCAGGCCTTTGTAGCCATAGATCTTCCCATGTTCCCCAACAAAATGTTGCATATATTCTGGGTTGAATGATAAGCTTTGATCCTCCACTCCCTCTGAATCTCGCATTTCCTCTGGGGTGCTCACAAGATGAAGTGATATGCAGTCATTTGCTTCAATTCTTGTGTCTATGGCGCACGCTACTTTCCGGCGCTTCGGCTTGCCTTCGTTTTCTCTGGTTCGATCCTCTTGACGGGAGCCATTATTTCTTATCAGAGATTTGAAGGCCGATAAAATGTCTGATATTTATCTGTTATTTATATATTTGTCTGATATTTATCTGTTATTTATATATCGAGGCGCAAGGGGTGACGAGGGCGCGTCAGGGCGCTACTAATAATCGATTGAATTGAGAGACGGTCGAGGGATTTGCCCAAGTTCCCACGGCCACGTTCTTGCTCACGTTGGCCCCCATCTGGTCACTGTATAGCACAGGGTCTTCCATCACTCGCTTACCGAGGGGCTCTTGAAGCTCCGGTCCGAGATCGAAAGCAGGAAGTTATTTATATATTTTTCTGCGTTAATTTCATTTTTATCGCTGTCACGTTTTTCCTGTCAGTGGGCGACTGTTATAACCAATTTATTAAACTTTCATTGATAAAATCATGCATAATCATCAATTTATTAGAAATAAAGTAGAATAAATAATATTTTTACATAAGAGCATAAATCATTGTAAAATAGAATTATATGATAAATTATGATAAATGACGTGATGAAGAATGGTAGAAATGGGTGGAACAAGCGTTCAAAGGTGACAATAATAATGGTATATTAACGGCCCAACACTCATGAGAGTCATTATGATTTGTTCATGCCTTTTGGCCTTACCAATGCACCTTATACATTTCAAGGTTTGATGAATTCCATTTTCAAACCCTTACTTAGAAAATGTGTCTTAGTATTTCTTGATAATATACTAATCTACATAAAGTCTTGTGAGGATCATGTTCAATGGGTTGACAGGGTGCTCAAAATATTAGAGGACAAACAATTATATGGAAAAAGCTGCAATTGTTTATTTGGAGTATAAGAGGTAGAATATTTGGGTACTCAATTAGCTCATAGCTCATCTTACCATCTTGAATCTGATGGGAAAACTGTGATAGTGAACAAATGTTTGGAAGTGTATATTCGTTGCTTTATATATGATAAATAGACACAATGGGTCAAGTGGTTTCCTCTAGCTGAATGGTGGTATAACGATTCCTTCCATATGGCAGCAAAAAGGAATTTCAGAACATATCGGAAAAATCGTTAAAGAAACTCAAAACTTGGAACGCTGGAAAGGTCATAAATCATCGAAGCGCTAGAGTTAAAAGGCTCACTTCAAATATCGTGCATAAGACTGCGATCATGTGCATGCTGTTGAAAAGGTACGTGCTGGAATTACATGGATGAATGTAAAGTTTAAACAAATACAACCGTAATTTACTTTTGATAAAGTGACTTTAAAACCATTAAAGTGTTTTATGGACCTAAAAAAAGGAGTATATTTTGTAATGAAGCGTGGTAATTTTTAATATATGATGAGAGATAGTAAGTGGAATGTGAGAGAATGAGTGGGGTGAGAATGATGTTTAACCCTTAATGTTTCATGAACTTTAATGGGTTAGAGTTAGTGGAGATTTTATTATGTTTGAGTTTTAAGAGGGCATGACTTAGTTAAAGTGCTTTTTGGAGAGATAAGGAGTGGATGATATTTTTCAAATTTTTGTAATGAGGTATCCTGTTTAATGTGTAAAAATGTTTTTTTTGGAGTGCTTTGGGGAGATATAAGGAGTGACATAAGAAATAAGATGAGTGGATAAGGTGCATTACATTTTGTAAATTTGGAAAATATTTTGTGGAGATATAAGGGATTTTGTATTTGGAGTGATAAGGGAAAGTTGTAATTCAAAGTATTGTCGTGTCATTATCCATTCAAATTTTGAAGGCGAGTTGTTTTAAGCATTTGTCAGCTTGGCATTATCATTGCTTCAGATGTACTTCATGATTAATAAAGATATCATTTTTTGGTGTTGATGTGTCCTAGATCCGCCCGAAATTGAATAAGGGGATCTTAGGTACACGAAGAGTGTGTTGATGATGGTGCATACTTCATGTTTTTTGCTTATGATTTGTGTCTAGTTTTGACACATAAATGATCTCATTTCATGCACACATAAAATACAAAGAGCAAGTACAACACCTATATCGAAATAATTGCAAGGAAGGATAATTAAGCTCCACACATACAACAACTCATCAAAGTTTTCAACATCGACATTCTACTTCAACAAGCAAATTCAATCAAGTTAATGAATTTGTAAACTTCAGTGTTTCAAAGCAAAGTCTACATCAACATTATTGCAAACAAATTTAAGAACTTGTGAATCAAATTCCAATTGAATTGTACGGGTGCATTCTCGGTTGAAACCGACACCCACGTTTTGATTTGTTCATAAGTCAAGCACGTTCATTCTCTTCAACTTAGTCAAATTAAGACAAGTGAATTCCTTGTTTTCTGTGAGTCATTAAACCCATTGTAAGCTTTTTTGGGTGCATTTTCGACAGTGTTCGACACCCTTCTTTTAAGCAGACTCTATTGAATGCACGAATTTTCATTCTAAAGCAAATAAGAAACAAGTTCACATCTCCTGCAAGCGAGCGTGAATTCCAGAAATTTCTAGCAAGTGTTCTCAGCCGGTACAATAAGCAACAAATCAAGCGAGCGTGCCATTCAAGCAAGCGAGCCTGTCATCCAAGTAACAAAATCAAGTGCAACAGTTCAAAGCACGACATCTTCAACAAGAGAGCCTGATTTCAAGTGAGCAAGTTCAGATGGCGCAGCATATCCAGTTGTTAAACATTCTTCACAGTTTGATCATCTCCAGTGATGAAGACATGGTGCACGCCAGCAAAGAAACTCTTGCTAATATTTCACGGCATCTACAGCAAACGCATGAAACCATTGAGTTTCTTCAACTTGAGTCCCAACTTCAAAGGAATGAATTGCAAGAAAAGAGTGATACTTTCAAGTCTTTAAACCATCCAGATGATAAGTCATTCATCCCAACAACTTCAAGTGTCAAAGTTGTTAATGATCAAATTCCAATTTCTTCCAAACCCATCATCAAGCCTTGGGAAGAAATTCAAAATAACAAGAATAAACGAGGCTTGGGATATGTCACTGATGACACCAACTTACAAATCCCAAATTATTCCAAGCCAATTAAGTTTGTGAGTGCAGGATTTCTTGAACCACTCACCTCAGCAGGTTCTGAGAAAGTTGCAGTCAAACAGAATTGCATGCAACCTGAAGTTCATGTTCAACCGAAATGCTCTCATTGTCAAAGAGCCGGTCATATGGAAGATCAGTGTTTTGATCTCCATCCGTGTTGCCATTGTGGCAAGCACAATCATTCCTCAGAAAAATGTCGCAACCAACAAAAATCAAGCAGATTGAAGATACATTATGAATGGATTGATCCTTGGGAATGGTCATCCACAGTCAAACGGTTGTCTCAGTTCTACAACCGACTACATTCACACATAGTGCAGCGAGCAGTGAATCGATGATGGTACTCTCATACTGTTGAATGAGGGAGTACGACAGTGAAACTCTCCTACACCTGAAGGGGGGGAGTTCAAATATATTTTGGAGAAGATTGTCTCTCCTTTCAACTGACAAAGGGGGGAAAATGTCAATGAAATTGACAAGTGGTTGTCAGACTGAAAGTCTCGACAACATCAGCAAAGTAGCCAGTGGGCATCTTCATCAGCCAGTGGGCGTTTGTCATCAGCAGTGAGCGTCAGCAAATTCGCCATTGGGCGATCGACAGCCAAAGCAGCAGTGAGCAGCTTTCATCCTCGCAAAAGCAACATTGAGTTGTTTTTCGACATCTTCAGCTAGTGGGCAATCATCATCAAATTGTGTCAGTGGACACCGGATGCTGTTTTCAAGCAAAGGACAGTTGGATCCTTTTGCGGCTTGGCACATGATGGAGTTGTCAAGCGTCCTTCAGAGATGAATCAAGCATGCAGCTGATTCATGTTCTCTTCAAATTTGAGTTTTTTCCAGCATCCAGTTTTGGCGGTTTTTTCAGGTAATGTTTTTGAGGATCAACATGAGAACTTGGAAGATGGTTCTCGTTTTTGGATTTATCATTGAGGGGGGGAATGTTAGACTCTCTCATAAAACAATAATAAATCCAAAATAAATTAATTAATTAAATATTCCAAGTTAGGAATTTGTGCCTAACTCTTGGGTTGTTCCTCTAAGATAGGAGTTAGTTTAGGTAACTCCTATATTGGTGTGTCTGGTGAGAAATTATCTCAACCAAAGGAGAAATTATCTCAACCAAAGGTGTCTAAGATAGCACGCACTATATTTTTTTTCTCGATAAAACTGAGCTAATTATATTACAAAAATGCCAAAATTACAGCAAAAATTTACATCTGGGCCGAGGCCCTGTTCCTTCAGAGAGATTTTCCCCATGAATTACCAATCATAGCAAAACTGGCACTGAGAGAGACCAGTTTACCTTCCTTCTGACATATCCGACATTTAGAAATAACATGGTGGACATATGGGTTGACACAGTGGATACATAATTCAACACGGTGGATACATAATTCGACACGGTGGATACATAATTCAACACTGTGGACATGTAGACTGACACTGTGGTGATATGGACCGACACGGTAGACATAAACCCAGTAACAAACATACAAAGTGAGCAAAATGAAATAGTCAGAGAGATGCGTTCCTTGCCGCGAAGACAGAGCGTCTGCAAAGTTAGTCTTCATCCGTGGTATGAGGCTCGTCCATTGCTGGACCCTTAAGCTTCTTCGAATCTTCCGCGTCCGAGCGCAAGCTCCGCTGAACAGGTTCACTAGGGCCGGCATCATCCTCCTGAATTGGTCGCCTGAAGTCGACATTGGGAGCTTCCATATCAACCCTCGGCACCGTCAGATTTTCCAGACGCCCCCGTAAATTGCTGCAATGCTCCACGGTGACCGAAACGATGAGGGTATTGTTCGCCAATGTGCAGGGGATTCGGTATCGAATGGCCGGGTGTTCCGTGTGACCACACTCCTGAATTCCCCCGCTGCCTCTTACATTGCTGCGTCCGGCAAGCCTGCTCGGAGGCCTATTTTGCTCTGAGGTGATCTCCACTGAAGAGGAAGGCGAAATGTCAGGCCTCTGTGAGGCTGAACGACCCCTTGAACCTCCTCTGCGGCTGCTCATCCTGAGCCGTTCTCTGGTCATCCAACAATTGCCTCCCAAAACAGAATTCCCCTGAGAAACCTTACACCGGGCCAGAGAATGTTCTGCCTCTGCCAACACCCACTCAAATTGCTTGAAGGAATGCGGAAGAGTGGTTTGGGATTCAAACTTAATAACATCCATATTCCTCGAATGCTGCAGCGCATTGAATGGCGCCTGCACTGGACTGGACATTCCAACGACATCACCCTCCGCGAAAAATGGCGTCCGAACCTTACCTTTCGAGCCCATTGCTTCACCTTCCGGCGAATTTAAGGAGCCTGCGTACTGGTGTGGCGTGGCTCGTCCGGGCTGACAGCTGCCCATGTGACGAGCCACATGCCCCTCACGCGTCATTAACACCCGCATCCGGGAGAGGGAGGTCTTTTTGCACCAGAGAGATGCAATCTTTCTTGAGTTGATCATTTTCAACCATATCCAATGAACCCGAGAAATAAGGTATCGACTGAGTCACTCCTTGATTTGCCAACCGATCTGCCACCTGGTTCGCTGTTCTTCTTACATGATGGAAGGTTATATTGTGGGGATTGAGGAGCTTTTCCTCCAGGGATTCCAGACGACTTAGCAACCTCCAACTTTTTGCAATCTTGACAGCTCTGGCTCCAGCTTGTATTCTTTTGGCTGCCTCTAATAGTATGAGCGAGTCACCTTCAACTTCAAGGGGGGAGAGGTTATACTGTTCAGCTAAACAGATTCCTTTCCATAGTCCTTCCAGCTCTGCGGCGTTGTTGGTATTTTTGCCTATTGTACCAAAATACAAGAGTATTACTTCTCCTGAATGTTGTCTAATGACCCCGCCGAAGCCTGCAGGGCCAGGGTTGCCTTTGGCAGCTCCGTCGAAGTTCAGCTTGTAGGAGTTGAAGGCAGGAGGGGACCAGGAGGAAGGAGAGGCGGATTTGAAGCAAGGGGTGGTTTTTACCTTGACTAGGGACTTGAGATCAAGATTCCATTCCTTCAGAATACTGCGTTCTTGCGGGGTCTCGGGCATATCAGTATCATTCCAGACTCTGATGGCCAAGGTTTCCTGTATATTTTGTTTGAGGATGAGCCAGAGATCATCCGTGGATCGGTAAGAGTTGTTGAAAATTCGATGGTTGCGCTCTTTCCATAGAGTCCAGTACAGGAAGCCGGGAATGATGTTCCACAGAGAGTTAAGAATCTGGCATTTGAACGGATTTTTGGCCCAGTTCCTTATATTTTCCGTGACGTCCGCCTGTCTGGGGTTTGCTCTCATATTGCATTTTTCCACTTTCTTCCATATTTGTTTCGCTAGGGGGCATTCTTCCATTAGATGACTGATAGTTTCATTACTAATGTTGCAGTTTGGGCATCTGGAGGGCCCAATGAATCCTCTTTTTATTAGGTTGTCCCAAGTGAGAATGCGCTTTTTGCTTAATAGCCATATGAAGGTGGAGATCTTGGGCCATAGCCCTGTGTGCCAGACTTTCTCCCAAATTTGATCTTTCTCCTCCTGGAGATTGGAATATCGCAGATGATGAGCTTCTTTAGTGGTGAAAGTGCCCCTGGTTGTGTAACCCCATCGTAGTTTATCCTGCTGATTGGAATGGCGGATTCTCCTTTCTTTGAGTTCCTGGTCAATATCTGTATATGTTTCTCCCTGCCAATCTATTTGCCATTGTTGCGCCGGTTTCCATGTCTGAAAATCGTGATGTGGAGAAGGCTGCCAGAACTGGTGTACCTGGGTGATACTTGCTTGCTTCATATGAGCCTGCCAAAGAGGTTTGTGGAACAAATTTGCGAGTTTAGGGAGCTGCTGCCAAGAGTCCTCCCAGAATCTAGCGGCAGTTCCTGAGTGTATTTCCCAAAAGCTATGTTCTTGAATGAAGCTGCTTTGCGTTTTTGCATTGTTCCAGATGAGCGAACCTTGCGCTGTGGGATTAATTCTGATGAGGTCGCTCCAGCAGCTGCCTCTGGCATATTTTGCTTGCCATAATTGAGCCCATGGGGTGTTTGGCTTGGAGACCCAGTTCCACCATATTCTAGCTCCCATTGTGTTATTGCTTTGAAGCGGATCCCGGAGTCCTAACCCTCCCTCTGATTTGGTCTTGCAAACCTCTGTCCATTTGACAAGAGCCCATTTCCTATTTAGGGCAGTGGATCCCCAGAGGAAGTTGCGTTGAAGAGTGCGGATAGCCTTCAGAACCCCTTTTGGAGCTGCCAAGATGGAGAAAAGATAGAGCGGCATTGCTTGTAGTACTGATTTAATGAGGACGAGCCTGCCAGCTAAATTTAGAGCCCTGAAAGTCCAGGAGGAAAGCTTTGATTCAAGTTTGTCCAGAAGTGACCTCCAGGACACTTGCTTGATTGCTGAATCGGAGAGGGGGGCTCCTAGATATTTAGAAGGCAAGTGGGAGATTGTGAATCCCAAAATTCTGGCAATGTTCCTTTGCGTGGAGGGGGGAGTATTGAAAAAAAAGAGTTGGGATTTTGCGAAGCTTCAGCAAAGAGAGATAGAAGAGATTTGAAGACGGAGGCTTCTTTTGCAGAGGGATGCCCGAAGAGCAGAGTATCATCAACGAATTGTTGATGAGTCTGAGGGGTTCGGCCGTGGAGGGTTAATCCTTTGAGAGCTTGGGAGGAGACTACTGATTTGAGGAGCCTACTTAATCCTTCAGCCATTAAAACGAAGAGAAATGGCGAAAGAGGATCCCCTTGCCTAATGCCACGTGAGGGTTTGAAGGGAGGTGAGGGAGATCCGTTCAGTAAGACAGAGAAACTTGGAGAAGTTATAAGGTTCATGATCCATCTGGTCCAGGTTGCATTAAAACCAAAAGCTAAGAGCATTTTATGAATAAAATTCCAGCTAAGTTTGTCGAAGGCTTTGAAAAGGTCTAGCTTGAGAAGCATACCTGGTTTTTTGAGAAGCTTTAGAGAATGTATGACTTCATTTGAGAGAATTATTCCATCCATGATCTGCCGTCCCTCGACATACCCCGTCTGTTCTGGAGAGATGAGCATTGGGAGTAGCGGTTTGAGTCGGTTTGCAATAACCTTGGAAATGAGTTTGTATATCACATTGCATAACGCTATTGGTCTGTACTTCTCAGGCTTGCTGGAGGCTGCTTCTTTTGGTACCAAGGCTATGAAAGTTGAGTTGAGGGCAGGGAGGACCCAGTGCATGCTGCGGGATTCTTCCACTAGATTCCATACTTCAACTTTAATGAGCTCCCAAAATTCATGAAAGAAGTTGGCCGTAAATCCATCTGGCCCTGGAGCTTTGCCATCTTTGAGTTGGGCCATGGCTTCTTCTACTTCCTTTGGTGTAACAGGTTGGAGTAGTTGATTGTTGTGGTCCTCATTGATAATTTTAGGAATGTGCTGCGTGATGGCTCGGATTGCCTCATCCCGATTGACTTCAGGTTCCTTTAGAATGTCCTTGAAGTAGCCTGTAAATTCTTTTTCCATTTCTTCATGAACCTCTATTCTTTCACCCTGTTGATTATTGACAAAGGTGATTTTGTTGTGCATGCGCCTTTGTATGGTAGTTTTGTGGAAGAATTTTGTGTTTTTCTCTCCTTCTTTCAGCCAGCTTATTCGAGATTTTTGCTTCCATAAAATTTCCTCTTGTTTTTGGCGCTCTTCTATCTGACTCCAAAGGCTCTGCTCCTGTTGAATTTGTTCTTCTGTGCGTCCTTCCAGAATGAATTTTTGTTGAAGTTCTTTCATTTGCTGCTCCAGCTTTTGTCTGCTCTCCTGTATGTTGCCAAAATGAGTGCGATTCCATATTTTTAGAACTTGTTTCAGATGTTTTAACTTTTGTTGAAACTGATACATCTTGGCTCCCGCTGGTGGTGAGTATGATGTCCAGGCTTGAGTAACTACATCCTTGAGTTTACTGTTTGTGAGCCAGAAGGCTTCAAATCGAAAGGGTCGATTGCAGCCATTACCTGGTCTTGACCAATGAAGCAGAATTGGCCAGTGATCTGAGCCGCTTTGAGGAATGATTGAGGTGCTGAAGTCTCCTCCGAGGTGGATCGCATTGTCTGAAATTAAAAATCGATCCAGCCTTGAGGCAATTTGGTGAGCTCCTTTGCGCTTGTTGGACCAGGTAAAAATGCCATTGGAGGTGGGGATGTCCATGAGCTGATTGTTCTGTATGAATTGCTTGAAGCCACTGCTGTTGCTATCGAGCCGGACTCTACCCCCTTGTTTTTCCTCCATTGATTTTATGATATTGAAATCGCCTCCTCCAATCCACAAGGGGAAGAGTCTATTTGCATTAAGGAGGGAGATCGTATCCAGGAGGTCCAATTTTTGCTGAATCGACTGTGGGAAATATACATTGGTGAGGTGCCCATGAATGTTGGTGCCTATAAGATGGAAGGTGGCTTGAATAAGATGAAGAGTGGCATGGAAATTGTCCAACGTAACAATCTGCGGGTTCCATAAAATGGCCAAACCGCCTGACGCCCCTGAAGCGTCTACTGATATTGACCTACTACCTGCCCATATTTTGTTGCTGAGCTTGTCTATCATTGTGCTACTGCCTTTTGTTTCTTGAAGAAAGACTACTGCTGGTTTTTCTTGCATAATCAAGTTTTTTATCATTCTGTGTTTAGAGGGACTGTTGAGTCCTCTTACATTCCAGGATATGAGCTTCATGGAGATTGAGTTTTGGGTTTGTAGAACTTTGTCAGCTTGGGGAATAGCCCCGAATCCATAAGTATTTCCCCAACTGTTATTGTTCTCTGAAGGTCTGTTTTTCTGCCTCGTTTCTTTGTTTCTTTAAGGATCTTTTTTCCATCCCAGTGACTGCCTCCTTGAATGCCCAGGCTTTTATGGTGATGTACTCTCGACAGAACTCCTTCAAGTTTATCTATTTGCCAGGGGGGGATTGAGTCATACTCTTTTTGCTTGCATGCGGTCTCCAGTTTGGAGATGTCAAGCTTAGAGATGTCAAACTCTTCCAGATTTACATCTACCCTGTCTTCCTCCATAATAATAGGAATGTTGTGTTCCATTTCCTCTGCATTATCATGAAGACTCAAGGCTAGTGCTGCGTCAAGATCCATATCTGATGCTATTTGATTTTCATTCATCATGATTTTCCCCTTGGAAGGGAATGGGGGTTCGAGATCTGAGACAGATTTGGTTTTCTCCAATGAGGGTATATCTGCGGATTTGGAGGAGGCTGGGTCCGAGGATATTAAGGTGATGGAGCGGTTGGAGAGGGGCTCGGTGGGGATCGGTTGATCTGGGGATTCAGAGAGGGGATGGTTTGGAGAATCTTGTGAGGCTAGGACAGAGAAACGGTTCTGGGGGTTCACCTTGGGGCCTAGGTCTGGAATAGCTTGGTTTTTCTTGGCATGCCGGCGGCGGGTGGGGACTTTGGTGTAACCATCTTGGTCCTTAGATGCTTCATTGGAAGGAGCCAGGGGCTGAACATTTAAGGGGCAGTCACGGAAGAGATGGCCGTGCTCATGACATTTTCTGCAGCGAAAAGGGATGTGCTCATAATCTAAGGACTGCTTCCATTCATAGTCATCGTGATAGAGACTTACCGTGTCTGCAAGGGTCTTGGTTAGGTGCATCTTGACGCAGATCCTGGCATAGGAGGTGTATTTGCGTGTTTTTGTTTCGGTTGCAACTTTGATGAAGGTCCCCAGCTTGTTGCCAATGTCAGCCAGCGTTTCTTCTTTCCAGTATTCCACAGGAAGTGAGTACATTCTTATCCATACAGGGGCCCAGCTGAAGTCTTCTTTGTCCGGGTTGAATCGTGGCTTCCATTCCGTTAGATACAAACCTGAGGAGTTAAAGAAGTACGGGCCGCCTTCAAATACCCTTGTTTTGTCTTCGAGACAGTTGAAGATGGCTGTGAAGAAGCCCTTTGGGCCAAGCTGCAACGTCACTTGTCCTTTTGGCTTCCATTTTGAGGCTATCCAGCCTTGTAAGGCTTTCTCTGTGGGCCAGAATCCCAGAAACTTTCCGATGAGAGCGTAATCCTGCATGTATTGGATTTCTCTATTGATGCGGTGGCTTGGCAGTTCCACCTTGATCGATTCTGCCGCTTTTGGTATACAGGTGGCTGAGGTCGCTTTTGTCTTAGATGGTTCCGCATTGGTGTGCTTATCATTGCTTTCTGTATCCTCTTCATTCTGAGCTGAGTGCATCTTTTCTTTCTGCGTCCTTTGCTGGTCTTTTTCAGATTCCGGATCTGTGTCTGCGAAGGGCAGAGTCACAGGCTTTCGCTTGTTGTCAGATGGGGGCATGTCCTTTGGAGGGGAGGCTGAGCTCTCCCCTCCTGCAGCTGGTACCATGGGCGGCCGTCAGTGGAGAAACCTGCAGCAGCTATGGCAGGTCCGTGTAGCGGCGGCTAGGTTATTTGTCGTTCACTGTCGAATCGCTTCAGAGCGCATTTTTTCTGGAGCACGCACTATCTTAAGAACACTATCTCTCATCTATTTATTTGTAACATTATATTCAATTATTTCGGTAAGAATGAGAGTGAGAGAGAATACATGAGGCTTCAGCCTTTTTCCGTCAATATTGTCTTTCTGGTTTTTATGTGTGATTTATATATTTCTATGCGTTAATGTCATTTTCATCAAAAAAGGAACAGTAGAAACAACAAAAGTGCACACAAATGTTGTCCCTTCAGAAAAGGAACAGCAAAATGCACAAGCATAAAATGCAAGCACGCAAAGAATGAATTAGTTGTTCACTGTATTGATGTTGAGGATGAGTTACAGTTTGAATGAAGAAACACCTGAAACACAAAATATAAGAGAAATTAGGAAAGAAACAACATTTTATTTAAAAACAGTATGTAAATAAATAAATTAAGTTACAATAGCTATGATGTTATGTCAAAAAAATGATTTATTCGAAAAATGTTTTGGCAACAAAGGCATGACATGAATCTTCAAATGGAAATCAATTCTTCATTTCTTCTATTATGAATCCATTGGGTAATTAGTTGGATGAAATTCCTTTGTTTTATTTAAAATTTCTTTCAAGAATCACTCGTCCATAAATTGACATTCTTTTTCTCCTAGGACCTGCAAAAAACGAGTGTTTACCTGCAATAAAACATTAAATCATGGAGAAAGAGAGGTACACAACTCCCCTAATCCAAGAAATATGCAAAAAACTAACAAATAGCTACTCTGTAGAACAAATCCACGGAGAAAATAACAAAGTAAAATTTATTTGTCACTTGCGGGAGAGCAATGGCCAATCATGCTAACCTGCAGTGTTTTGATCACAACTTCTTTGGTTTTCGTCCAAATTGAGTGATTCCAAAGCCAAATGAGAGCTAATTCAAAGGTTTATCTCCAGTAGCAACAGGTTTTAAAAATTCAATGATATGATATTTCAATTTTAGTTAGAACAACCTGCATAACAGAGTCATTTTCAATTACCCAGCTTAGACCAACAGTTGAAACTTCAAGCATAAATTTTTCGTTTGATGTCGGATTCGAATGATTCAAATTGGAAATAAAAGTAGATTCATTTATTTATCTCCAATAGAAATAGTTTTTGAACACAAGAAGAATTGATAGGTCAAATACTATAAGGAACAACCGGAAAGACATAGTTTTAAGGGTGTTGATTTACAATAGACAGTCAGTATTTTGATCATAAATTCCCCATACGATATCAAAAATGAGCGATTCCAATTGCAATGTAAACTAGATTCATAGGGAAATATACCATAGAAACAGGTTTTAAAAATTCATTCATTTAGGCCTCCAAAAACTGACTGTCCCAACTCTGTTCCTAAGCTGCCCGCTAGACACCCTGTCAATGTTTTGGTTCGAACTTTTTCGTCTCAAATCCAAATTGTGTTGGAAAGTAAACATCAAGGGCTACTTAGGATAGAAACAGGTTTTAAAAATATTGCATTTTGGTCCCTCAAAACATGACTGTCCTGACTGTTTTTCAGAAATTTCATCAAGCCCGCAAGCCAAAAAAAATGTGATATTCAAGCATTTTTTCAAATTGGTGATAAAAATGAATATAAGTGTTTGTAGAACTATTATTTCCATTTTAATTCATCTACATACACAAGTGCATTAAAAATATTATCACCAATGTTGATTTCCATAGCATGTTGCAACAAAAAACAACTAGCTTTACAAAAATAAAAATAAAAAAAGATGTGTCTGTTTTATTTTTTTATTTATTTTATTTTCTCCACTATCCTACTCTTCTTTGAGAATAGAATATGTTTATGTATAAGAGTATTTCCAGTGGAACCATTTTAGAAATAAGGCTTTACGTATGCACATACCCAAATTTGAAAAATGCATGTTGATAAAAAGTAGGGTATGAGAAGCCAACTCCCCTTGAAAAGATGGTATCAAAAATTTTTGAAGTATGGAGTGATGATGTAAACACGTGATGGAGTGAAACCAATCTTCAATATATCCGTTACTTTCTTGATTTCCCATCATACCATGAAGTTCTTGAGCTTTTAAAATGGTTTGTTGGTGCAACCTAAAAGAAACCTCATTTTCTAACATAGCTTCTACAATTTTTGAATTTGAAACATTCTGAATCTCATTGTAAGTTTTCTCTAATGGCACATGTGAGATAGAATGGGTGGGAAGGTTGGGTAAATTTGGAAGTTCAACACTGTAAGCATGTTGTACTGGTTTATTATGGTGAGGGTGTGGAATTAGTTGAGCAGGAAATTCAAAAGTAAAAATGTTGGGCAATTTCTTACCATAACAGAAGATGTTCTTCATGTGTTCCTTCGAAGCTCCTTCTTCCAATGTTCCTGTCAATTAGTTAGTGAAATGGGTGGTGCTTACATCACCACTTGAGTGAAATCATGTGATTCATTTTTCAAAATTTCTATTTTTTCCTAGTCATTTACACAAAAATTCAAACATCTACTCTAAGTTCTTTAACAGTTTTGTTGAAAAGCGGGCGGGGGAGCAGGGCTTTTACATGCTCCGTACGTAGGTTCTTACCTTCCGTTTTTAATACCCAATTCTTTCCTAATAGACACTCATCGGATGCACACTACTCTTTTAAGAATGGCTACACTCTCCCCGACAAGGTGCCAAAATGCCGAGCGATAAAAAGGTGTCTTTTAACTCCTAATTACCTTCACATTAATTGTCAACCCAGGGACGACTTTTTATTTCAAGAGTGTACTCAATTTGAGGCGGCTATTTATTGAAGAGTAATGTTTTGCAGTATAGTGCTTAAAATGCCAAAGTAAATGAATGCTTGAAAAAGAAATCTAACAATAACATAAACTCAAATGCTCTGAAATCCAACTATTCACTCAGCAAACATCAATTGAGGATATAGTAGCAATAACTCATTCCTCTAGAGATTGATGCAATTGAAATCAAACTAGAACAAGACAATCAATCTGGGAATGAGGAAGCAATAACCAATGTTCTCTACAGTTGACAATCTTGCTTTAAAGCAATTGAAAGGAAATAGAAATTGAACTAAAGTTGCCATTAAAAGTAAACTAGGAAAACTCTTTAAAAGCAAACTATTGCAATTATTCAACAGAAATGAACAACAAAGTAAATGGACAGCAAACTGTAATTAAAGGAATCGAATAACCAATAGTTTATAATGAATATCAAGGTCTGGAATGAACAACGAAGCTTTACATTTGAAATGAACATCATAACAATATACATTGAGAAGGATGATAACCTCTGTCATGATGGAATAGAACAACCATGCGATTCAATCTCAGCTTGTATAATAAAACAATTTCATAAAATATTATAACAGCTCATTGCAAAAACATGAAACTGTAAGGCAATACGATTCAAAGAAATAAGAATTAAATCAAACCATCACACGACGGAAATTGGAAAGATATAATACACAGCAGCAGCATAATCCACCAGTGGTTGGGCCCTTAGCCGCCAGCAGATGCTGCTAGGCTACTTCAGATGAGAAGAGTGAACAACAACCCTTTTATTTATTCATCATCAAACTGTGAAATTATTACAACAACTAAAGATTTGAGAATTACAATGGCAATGCAACAATCTCCTTTTCCTCCTATTCTATTCTATCCCATCATCATTCTTGAATCTCTAATTCTGAATCCTTAATTCCCCATCATTTTTCCATCCCCCTCTCAGATCTCCGTTTTCATTTAAATAGAGAGAGATCAGAGAGAAGTTACAACAGAGATAATTACAACATGATTTCTCTTACAAAATTAGATTGTTTTCAACCAATTGATCAACAAGAAGATATATTTCCATCCATCTTTTAACAAGAGCAAGGCGAATTTGGCTTTGCAGCTGAGATTTGGAAAACGGCCACACAGCAAATCTGAGAAAATCGTGCTCAAAGAACCCGGTGTTTCTCTCAATACAAGCTGAATTTGGGCAAACCGTTCTATATAAAAGTTAATTTGGTCCGTTCTGGACAAAACCCATATTCTAAATTTTCCAGATTCATCTTCATTTGCTCAGAATCTCAACCGCAAAACTGTCACTTCTTATTCCAGCGCATTTCTGAGTTGGCACTTTTAATGATCAAATCTTCAATCTGGAAATTATCTTGGAGGCTAAAAATGGTGAATAATGTTATAACCAATTTATTAAACTTTCATTGATAAAATCATGCATAATCATCAATTTATTAGAAATAAAGTAGAATAAATAATATTTTTACATAAGAGCATAAATCATTGTAAAATAGAATTATATGATAAATTATGATAAATGACGTGATGAAGAATGGTAGAAATGGGTGGAACAAGCGTTCAAAGGTGACAATAATAATGGTATATTAACGGCCCAACACTCATGAGAGTCATTATGATTTGTTCATGCCTTTTGGCCTTACCAATGCACCTTATACATTTCAAGGTTTGATGAATTCCATTTTCAAACCCTTACTTAGAAAATATGTCTTAGTATTTTTTGATAATATACTAATCTACATAAAGTCTTGTAAGGATCATGTTCAATGGGTTGACAGGGTGCTCAAAATATTAGAGGACAAACAATTATATGGAAAAAGCTACAATTGTTTATTTGGAGTATAAGAGGTAGAATATTTGGGTACTCAATTAGCTCATAGCTCATCTTACCATCTTGAATCTGATGGGAAAACTGTGATAGTGAACAAATGTTTGGAAGTGTATATTCGTTGCTTTATATATGATAAATAGACACAATGGGTCAAGTGGTTTCCTCTAGCTGAATGGTGGTATAACGATTCCTTCCATATGGCGGCAAAAATGACCCCATTTATGGCACTTTATGGATATCATCCACCATCCATCACATCATCTTTAAAAGAAAATTCTAAGGTTCAAGCAGTGGAGGATCACATCAAGCATCAACAACAAGTTCTCAAAATCTTAAAGGATAACCTCACTTTGGCACAAAATGGAATGAAACAACATGAAGATCAACATCGTAGCGAAAGAAGTTTTGATGTAGGTGAGAGGATATTTCTATGACTACAACTATACAAATAAATGTACCTCAAGCAAGCTAAGAAGAACAATAAATTATCGCCAAAGTATTATGGTCCGTATAAGGTGTTACAAAACATTGGTACTATTACATACAAATTGGAGCTTCCTGCATTTTCCTGAGTGCACCCAATTTTCCATGTTTCCTACTTAAATAAGGATATAGGTAAGAAGATCCTAGTTCAAACAATATTGTCAGAACTTGATGAGGAAGGAAAAATCATATTGGAATCTGAAGCAGTCATGGAAACAAGAACCCGATAGCTATGAAATCGATCAAATTCAGAGTCTCATCAAGTGGAAGAGCTTAACTGTTGAAGATTCCACATGGGAGGATGAGAATTTTATAAAGAAGCATCCATAACTACTCAAGCATTGAGGACAACACTTTTTTAAAGAGAGGGGCATGTTAGGTCCCTATATTACTAGTGTAACCCCTTATTGTTATTAGTGCAAACCCCTTATTATATTGTTGCACCCATGTAGTCCCCATATTGTTATTATTGTGCCCTTAAATTATTATTGTTATGTCCACTCTAATTATATTATGACCCCTTAGAATCCTATATATAGAAAGGAGGCATTGTCATTTGTATCATTCAAGAATTGTTCATTTGTGTATTGTAAAGGAGGTTTCCCCCTCGAAGCGGCTGATTTTTAATTCGTTGATCTATCTTTTTGTGATTTGGTTTCATAACAAGACCATATCAAGAAATGAACAAATAAGTAGAATTATGAATGTATAGGCCTAATGGGAATACTTAGATGCTCTCTGTTATCAGATGTTTTATGTTCTGACGCATTTGGAGTTCTTCAGGTACATATGAATGTTGGTGGTCTAAATTTCTAAGCAAGATGGTGTTCAGTCATCTATTTTTGCATTGTATATCACAATTTCTTAAAAGCTAACATAATTCCTTGTTTAAACTATGTATGTGTGTGTGTGTGATCGTAGGTTTAAATGAGATGCGATAGGAAGGATGGAGGAGAAAGAGGAAAAATCCCTTGCAACAAATAGCCTATGGAGGATGATCAAACTAGAAGGGCTCGAGCAGTAAGTAATGCATACCAAATACATCATTTCTCTTTCCTTAGAAGATTGGATAAAATTTCCGATCAAGCCTACGTAATTATTCTATCATTTGGAGAGAACTAGTCTTAGCGTTCCCCATTGCATAAAATTGGCTATGTTGGAACGTTGGAAATGGCAGAAGTATTTGATTTGAGTATAGAGTCATGGTAGGATGTAATGGCCAACAAAGATTGTCAGAATATTTGATTTAGTATCTGAGGCAAGTTGCAATAAGATATTATAATCTTAGCAGATGTAGATACTAATAGTTCTAGGTCATAATTAATTATGGTAGCATTGTGGGAATAATGAGGGATTTTTGGACTTAGAGACATAAAGTTGAGCAATGGAATCTCTTCATTCATTAATTTTAGAGGAGTTTTATGAGGTTGAGTATGAAAAAAGATACATTTACATGGTCCAAAATTCCTACTAAAGGAGACTACACATCCAACGCGATATATTCAATAGGTTTTTTAGAATAGTAAGGAGAAGTTTGTTGGTGGTGGTCCAAGGCACTGTTAAATCTGCATGGCACATTTTGATGGATTTCTCTTCCATTAAAGAAGTATGGGAAAACAATTGTTAGCTTATTTGGAAGTAAGTGGAAATGGGAATAATCATCTCTGCTTACTTATGTATGTATGAATCATTAAGAATGTCAATCTCTATGAAGGGAAGTCTTTCTCACCACTAGAAATTAATTGTCATAAAATTAAATATGTTGATGATGTTAAGTCATCTCCAAATCCAAAACCTGTGAGAAAAAATAATCATTAGAGATAATTGGGTTGCTTTGATGGTCCTAGCTAATGGATATATCTGGAGGTGTAGTGCTAGAGTCGCCCTATTTCTTTCAGGTTCTTATAATCTTTCTTTTAAACTGGGCCTTGGGAGAGGTTATAATAATTGGGAAAAGTTAAAATTTATGGTATCTTTGACTAGGATTGCAATGGAAAAGGGTATAGTACTGTCTCCAATTAGTGTCTCTCAAATAATTTTCAACATGACTGTTATGATAGATCAAATATTTTTTTTCCTTTAATAAAGAGGCTATATAATTTTGGCCATAGGGGGAGAAACGCATTGACCCGTAATTTGTGGAAGTTGATATTCTTCTTGAGAGCTCAAGAACTCCATAGCTTGGAAATTGTGCTATAAATTTCTTTATCATGTTTGTCTTCGTAAAGAGAGGCATTTTGCATTAGGGTTGCCTTAGGGATGGAATTGAAGATTTTAACTTCCGAGACTTCTAAAATTTTCCTCACAAAGCAATCATTATTATGTGTAGGATGAGATCCATGTGATGAGACCTCATTATGAGGGCTGGGATCACCAATGCTTTCATGTTCAATAATTAAATCTATTGTTGTTAGGATATTCCGACACATAGGAAATAGTTAAGTATAACTTGGTTTAGTGTAGAGTTAGGTAAAGTGTGTTTCTCTACTATGTACTTTTGTAACTTACAATCTGACGGTCACGATATGTTGTGATTCGATGGTTCATTCTCTCCTCAGTATTACCAACACTTGATCCCTGGCTTAACACCCGAATGGTCTATGATCTATATTTAAAGATCATGGAGGGTCATTTGTAGGGTAACCGTCCATGAGAGAAGCTTATGTAAATTTTCATTCTTTTATTAATAAATTGCTTGAAGTGGCCGCGTTGGCCCAGGCCATGGACTATTTCCCTCTTTAAGGGTTTTAACCATGTCAAGAATATTGGTGTATTGATCTATGATGTGAGCGGTTTCCTTTGGTGTTATGTCTGAGGAACTTACCCTGTAAATTCCTACATGGTATGATATTTCGACATAGGAAATAGTTAAGTATAACTTGGTCTAGTCTAGAGTTAGGTAAAGTGTGTTTCTTTACTATGCAATTTTGTAACTTACAATATGACGATCATGCTATGTAGTGATCCAACGGTTCATTCTATCATGGGTATTACCGACACTTGATCTGTGGCTTAACACCCAATAGGTCCATGATCTCTATTTAAAGAGCATGGAGGGTCATTTGTAGGGTAACCGTTCATGAGAGAAGCTTATGTAAATTTCCATTCTTTTATTAATAAATTGCCTGAAGTGGCCACGTTGGCTCAGGCCGTACACTATTTCCTTCTTTGAGGGTTTTAACCATGTCAAGGATACTGGTGTGTTGATCTGTGATCTGTTTGTGAGCGGTGTCATTTTGTGTTCTTTCTGAGGAACTTTCCATGTAAATTACTACATGGTATGATATTCTGACACACAGGAAATATTTAAGTATAACTTGGTCTAGTGTAGAGTTAGGTAAAGTGTTTTTCTTTACTATGTACTTTTGTAACTTAAATCCGACGGTCACAATATGTAGTCATCTGATGGTTCATTCTCTCCTCGGTATTACTGACACTTGATCCGTGGCTTAACACTCGATTGGTCCATGATATCTATTTAAAGAGCATGGAGGGTCATTTGTAGGGTAACCGTTCATGAGAGAAGCTTATGTAAATTTTCATTCTTTTATTAATAAATTTCCTGAAGTGGTTGTGTTGGCTCAGGTCGTGGACTGTTTACCTCTTTGAGGGTTTTAACCACGTCAAGAATACTGGTGTATTGATTTGTGATCTGTTTGTGAGCGGTGTCCTTTGGTGTTCTATCTGAGGAACTTACCCCGTAAATTCCTACATGGTATCAGAGCTATTTGAGGGCCACATCCGTTGGTGATCCAAATCTGAAGCCGGTACAACTGCAGTCGACTTTCGTTTCCTAGATCTACTATTTCTGATTGCTTTCGAGCCGATAGGACTACTCTATTGTGTTAGGAGCATCTGTTCCAGTGAGGAACCACTTTCATTTCACGCGAAAAGGTTTATGGTAGTGCTAGCTATGTCTTTTTTAAGATCCGGAGGTATATAGTCTTTAGTTGTAGCTCTAGATATTCATCTCTCTGTTTATTTCGGTTTATTAGCTCCCTTTTTTTATTACCGGATCTATACCTTTCTTTTCTACGTATTCTCTTTGCCCCGCAACTCTGTGTGATCCAGGCAAATTAGAAACAAAAAGGAAGGATTTTTCTCATGCATATGCTCTTTTCCGTTGCGCCTTAGTGTGATCCTGGAAAATCAGAAACTTTGAGGAAAATATTTAGTTTCCGACTAAAGCTAACTTCAAGCTGTAAGGTTTGTTTTTTTTTTGTATGTTCATGTTGGGTTTTGTGGTTTTTGTTTTGTAGGCCAAAAAAGAGCTTCTTCAGCTAATCACGCACCCCAAAGCTTCAATGACTACAAAAAAAAACCCCTTCCTATTTTCCAAAAAATTACTAACCTTTTAAACTAGCTCACGTTGTCTAAAGTTACTTTATGAGAATAGAGGTCTTGAATTCAAGTGTTTCTTTTTGTTGAGTTACTTTTTCAAAAGGCAAATTTAACTTATGTTTTAAATTTACGTTATGTAAAAGTGTTCTCACCCATTATAAAAAGTGAGTCACTTACAATTCTAAAGTCTCTTTACCTTTTATTTAAGTTACTATTTAGTGGGTAGGTCATAAAGTACCATTCTAAAAGTGACTTTCTTTTATTTATAAAAGTGAGTCACATAATTTTTTTTTTAAGTGAGCTAAATAGATTAAGTTTAGAAGGATTTTTTTAAATATAACATTATCATTCATTTCCGCACATTCACGCACTTCGTTGGCATCTTCAACAACTTTTCTTCAAAAATCCATAAATTCTTCATCTGGAAGCCATTTTCAGAGCCGTTTTTTTAATCAACCTAATTTTTCGAGATATTTCCATTGTAACACTTAGTTTCGGCATCTACAACTTCAGTTTCTGTTAAAATGGAAAGTTCATACCAAGTTATTCTTGACAGCACCAACTACTTCCAATGGTGGCCCTACATTGTGGATTTCCTTAGAAGTAAAGGTCTTTACAGAATAGCCTCAGGCCGAGAAACCAAACTTCAAGATGAAGATAATGCAGTGAAATGGGAAAATAGGCAAGATCAAGCACGTGGGTTGATAGGGATGTCTATTTCTCCAGACCTTAGATTCCATATCGCAGAACTTGATACTCCTAATGAAGCAATGAAATAACTCACTAAAGTTTTTGGAATTAAAAATGAAACTAGAGCCCATCAACTCGAAAATGAGTTGCTTACAGTGGACCCCAATATTTTTTCTTCATTGAAGATTTTTTGTCCAAGTTCAAGACCCTTAGACTTATCTTATAAGGTGTTAAGGTTAAGAAAGAAGATGATAGCCTTATCTATTCCATTCTTACTAATTTGGGACTAGCCTACTCTGGGTTCATTTCCACCTTCCATTCTACTATAGAAGCCTTTATTTCTCAAGAACATGACTACAAGTCCTCTTCTTTTGATTCCTTTTGTGATTCTTTAATAAGAGAACAAGAAAAGCTCTTATATCTTGGTCTTCTTAATCTTGGAAACTCTTATAATAAAGCCTTAGCTGCTCAGCAACAACCAAATGCAAAGAATCCTAAGAAGCAATATCCTAAAAAGAATGGTCTTAAACCAAACAAGGGTCCTAAGCAATTTCAGCCTCAAAATGAAAAATCATTTCAACAAAGTGATAAGGCAACTAAAAACAAAGGGAAGAAGACTGATAGACATTGCCACTTTTGTAATCGAGATGGCCACTTAGAATCCAAATGATTTAAGAAGATGGAAGCATTGGAAGCAACAATGAAGAAGCATAAAATCCATTTGGAGCACTCTTCAACTTCAACTTCATCTTCATGAATAACACTTTCTGCATGTGGTTGCCAAGTATCTCGGTCTGGTTATGCACTAAATGTATCTTCTTCTTCTCATTCTCATGAGTGGCTCATTCATTTTGGAGCTTCGTATCACATGGCCAAAAAAAGCCATGTTTTTTCTTTAAATGATTATAACACCAAACAGATATATGTTGGTGATGATAGATCTCTTAGTGTTGTAGGGACTGGAACTATTCATCTAGACAATGGTCAATTTAATGATGTATTATGTGTTCCAACCTTATCCTGCAACCTTCTATCTGTATATCAGATAACTCATTCAAGTGAAGGTAAAATTGTTTAATTTTCACCTCATGATGTTGTAATTAAGGACCTAAGAGATCCTAGATAGATTTTAGCTACTGGAATTGCTAATGATTCTACAAGGTTGTATAATTTTAACAACCTTGGGTAACCAACTCTTCCCTCAGTATTTGTTTCTCATAATGATGAAGTGAGCAACTTTGGCATGAGCGATTTGGTCACTTAAACTATCACTCCCTTCAAAATCTATGTAAAGAAAATATGGTGACAGGTCTTCCTATGGTATCTTTCAGAGATGGTGTTTTTTCTAGATGTGTACTTGGAAAACATCATCGAGATAGTTCTGAAAAACATGCCTCTTGGCATGCCCCATCCCCATTACAACTTGTGTATAGTGATTCATGTGGTCCACTTCCAGTTGTTTCATTCTCTGGCTACACGTATTTCTTAACTTTCATTGATGATTTCTCTAGATTCACTTGGGTATACTTCTTAAAACTCAAGAGTGAAGTATTTAACATGTTCCTTTCCTTTAAGGCCTTTGTTGAAAAAAAATCTAGACATCAAATTCTTAAGCTAATATATGATAATGGCGGAGAATATGTTAACAACAAATTCATCAACTTTTGCCTTGAGAATGGAATTCAAATGCAACATACTATTCCATATACTCCACAACAAAATGGTGTTGCTGAAAGGAAGAATCGCACCTTAAAGGAAATGGCTAATTGTATGCTTCAATCTAAAGGAGTTAGTCTTAATTTTTGGGCAGAAGCAATTAACTGTGCAAATTACATAGTAAATCACACTCCTACGAAGGTTTTAAAGAATATCACTCTAGAAGAAGCATGGAGCTCAATTAAACCATATGTAAGTCACTTTTGTGTTTTTGGAAGTGAAGCATGGGCCCATATTCTAGATGAGAAACATAAAGATTTAGAACCTAAGAGTGAAAAAAGTATTTTTGTTGGATATTATGAAGATGTTAAAGGATATAAACTTATTCCACTTAAGTCCAAAAATTTTATCATTAGAACAGATGTAAAGTTTGCTGAAAATATATCGGCTTACGAGACTGGTTCAGTGGATGTGCCACCTCTCTCTATCCCTTCTACTTCTGAAAGCATTTATTCTTTAGATGATGACAGTGAGGATGAAAATCCTCCCCCACCTTCTCAGGATCCTCCTTCAGCTCCTCAGCTTCCAAAATGGGTTTGTGCTACTTGGGATGCAACAGGTGCTCTTGCAGGTGATCCTACAGATCAACGAGGTACACATTCTCAGTTTGATAGAGCCTCTTCTTTATTGGCTCAAGCTTTGGTAAATTGTGATCCTGACACCTTTGCAGAAGCTTCAGGCCATCCAGATTGGGATGCAGCTATGAATGAAGAATATCATTCATTATTGGCAAATTATAAATGGGATCTTGTTCCTCTTCCAAAGGGACAAAAACTTGTTAGATGCAAATGGGTTTACAGAACCAAGTATGGACCAGATGGAAAATTTGATAAACATAAAGCTTGTCTTGTTGCTATGGTTTTTTCAAAAGTTGAAGGCATTGGCTATACTAAAACTTTCCCCCCTGTTTCCAAAATTGACTCTATCCGCCTTGTTCTTTCCCTCGCTGCCTCTTTCAAATGGGAAGTCCATTAGATCGATGCTAAATCCGCCTTCTTGCATGGGGACTTGTACGAAGAAATATATATGAAACAACCTACTAGCTTTATACAAATAGACTCCATCCTTGTATGTTGGCTTAAGAAATCCCTTTATGGTCTCAAGCAAGCCCCTTGAGCTTGGTATGCCAAAATGGATAGCTTTCTTTTAGAAATTGGCTTTTCTAGGTGTCATTATGATAGTATTGTCTACACCAAGAAAGTGGGAAATTCTCTTATCATTCTTGTTCTTTATGTTGATGATCTTATCCTTACTCATAGTGATCCCAACCTTATAAACCATGTGAAGTCCAACCTTAAAAAGAATTTTGAAATGACAGACTTAGGACACTTGCATTATTTTCTTGGTCTTCAAGTCTTGCAATCCAAGGAAGGTATTTCCCTTTCCCAATCCAAGTATGCTTGTGATCTTCTACACCATTTTCACATGGAAGATTGTAAGCCACCCCCTTCTCCCTTTCAGTCTGGAGCCAAAATTTCAGTCACTTGTACTTCCCCTAAAGTTGATGCTACCTTATACCATCAACTTGTAGGAAAAATTTTGTATCTGACCCATAATCATCCTGACCTTTCCTTTGTTGTTGGCCTTATTGCTCGGTTTATGCAAAACCCGCATGAAAGTCATTAGAAAGAAACTAAAATAATACTTCATTATGTTCAATGTACAATCCAGTTTGGGATTCATTACAATGTAGAAGCATCTCCTCTATTGGTTGGTTTCATTGATTCCGATTGGGCTAGTGACCTTGATGACCAGAAGTCTATAGCAGGTTATGTGTTCACTCTTGGTTAAGGACCTATTACATGGGCTTGCAATAAACAAAGTGCCATTCCTCTTTCTTCAGCAGAAGTAGAGTATCATGGCACTGTAGAAGCTAGTAAGGAAGCCCTATGGCTTCGTCAGATCCTATCAGAGTTTGGCTTTCAATAGTAGCATCTGACTACACTTTGGTGTGATAATCAAAGTTCCATTCAACTATGCAAAGATCCAGTCCAAAATCAGCGTAACAAACACATTGAACTACACATGCACTTCATCAGAAAGCTCATTCATGGCCATGTTCTTGAAGTGCAATATTGTTCAACCGATGATCAAGTTGCAGACATCTTTACAAAGGCTCTCATAGAGGCAAAGTTTACTAAACTTCGATTTATGGTTGGAGTTCATGAAGTTTTCATTAAGAGAGGATAGGCTCTAATGCCTACTTCCTTCTCCTATTGTGTCATATTTGTATATCCTTGAATCCTATCCCAAGTTGTTCTTAAGGGGGGATGTTAGGATATTCCGACACATAGGAAATAGTTAAGTATAACTTGGTCTAATGTATATTTAGGTAAAGTGTGTTTCTTCACTATGTACTTTTGTAAATTACAATCCGAGGATGATGATATTTAGTGATCCAACGGTTCATTCACTCGGTATTACCGACACTTGATCCGTGGCTTAACACCTGATTGGTCCATGATCTCTATTTAAAGAGCATGGAGGGTCATTTGTAGAGTAACCGTTCATGAGAGAAGCTTATGTAAATTTTCATTCTTTTATTAATAAATTTCCTGAAGTGGTCGTGTTGGCTTAGGCCATGGATTGTTTCCCTTTTTGAGGGTTTTAACCACATCAAGAATAATGGTGTATTGAGATTCTGTGATCTATTTGTTAGTGTCCTTTGGTGTTCTGTTTGAGGAACTTAACCTGTAAATTCCTACAGTTTTAGATTCTAGGTGGTGACCAAAAAGTATTGGCTTGAGACTTGATCGTTGGTGTGAAAATCATAGCCACAGGTGGGACCTTGCCCTCTTTCCATCTAAATATTTTTAGTTTATTGATTCACATTCTTTGTTTTTTTCAAGTAAGATCTCACAAGAAAACCATCGAGTTCTTCCTTGCATTTCATAAATGGTATCCAACATAAACCTATTGGTGCTAATTGGGGTGCTTGATATAGTAGGAATATTAAGGCACACAACAAATGTAACCATCCTAAGTAATGGATCCTAATATTTCTTACATGAAGCTCAAAGCATTCAACCATTAGAGCAATGCACTGGGTTATTAATTCTTCTTTTTTATTCAAAAACATAATTACAAAATTCTTGAATCTTTATCAAGAGTGTAAGAAGGAACTATGGAAAGTGTAGATCAAGATTAAAGTCCTTTTTTGAAATGAATTATTTTTTGTTACAATGCCAAGTGGGCCTCATATTGCCAAGGGTAGATACATTCTGATGATTGAACATTGCACCTTGAATAACCTAGTAATGGAAAAAATTTCTTGTTCTCATATCTTCTGAAATGTCTCCTAAATTTTGAGATTCATCTTAGTGTTGATTCATCCATAGTCAGTGGCATGACTCAAAAATTTTTAGTCTATACTTCCAATGATATCCTCCTTAAAGAAATTTATGCTCTTAAGCCAAAAGTTTGATGGAGTTATGGTAAACTGGATTTTTACTACAGAGGGGTGCAAGGGTGGAATCTATGATTTTTTATTAGTTCCATAACCAATGGCATCACTCAAAATTTTCCAGTCTAAGCTTTTGATGATAACTTCCTTAAAAAAATTAAGCTCTTAATCTCAAACTTTAATCAAGTTATGGGGAACTAGATTTTCCTAGAAATAAGGGGCCAAGGTGGAATATACTTATGAATAGTTGTAATCATGTTTTATACAGTAGGAAATATTGATAAACAACAAAGAGCTTTTATATAATTTATTTGAATAAAATATCATGCAAAATTATTGAAGCACTTGTGTCTCATAGGGTCATTATTTACTTGTGTGAATTAATTTTTCTTTTTCAGGATAGTACTAGCTATCAAATATTACTGGTTCTTAATATTGAAGCATGATTGAAAACTAAACATGACAACCTTTCTAATGCCTTTCAAATGGATTCAATTGGTAGGAAATCTATTTTTAAAGAATTGGATATAGAAGGAATGTTGTTCTCAATTTATTTATGAACCATGATATCATCAATTTTCTTTTTGGTTTTATTAATTACAATCACATTCCATGCCTTAAATGTGATAGGAGCCAATTATCGTTAGAGCTTAAACCTCCCATAAAGGTCAATTTCATTGAAAGTGTGCTATCATTTTATAATATGCTTGTTGTGAGCTCAATATGTCACTTATGGAAATTGAAACTGGGTGGGAAGGATAACAATCATTCCTCACAACCATTAAAGATAAACCCAATTGAAAACTTTATTTGTGGAGCTAATAATTAATATCATGTTGACCACACAAATTTTTTTGTAGTAAATTCATTCTACTTTTTGAATAATTTAAAGCACATTATTTTAACAAGGCTAGGAGATAGGTATGGATAACCACGAAAGGAAGGTTTTGGATGGTTTGGGCCATTTCGATTCTCATCTTTCTATTTCACTTCTTTAGAAAAAAGTTATATTCAAACAAAAACTCAATTCAAATCAAACTAAAATAGAAAAGCCTAATTATGAAGATATTTTTCTCTCCACTGCCTTGCAGTGATGTTATCTGTTTTTAATTATACTTGAATTTCAAGGATAATAACCTGGATTTATATATTTCTTTTAACACCAAATTGACATCATGGTAAACATACAAATACATCATTAAGTATGACCTAAATATGGTTCAAAGAATCTCAACTTTAGCCCATGCACGTGGTAGAGTAATTTATGAGGTATGAAGTTTTATTAGAGGCACTATCTGTTTGTTTATTTTAGTTAGAAAAAAAGGATTGTTCTTGGTTTTATGTGACTTTCAATATATCAGTTGTAGCATGTCGAGAAATGGAAAAGACTAATGTGTGACATTTATCTTCCAGAAATTGATGTTGAATGAAAGGATATAGAGTTTAACCGAGCTACAGTCTACTTTGGTAAAGGTAGAAGAATATCTTAAAAAGCTACCTACGAATACACCATATACAAAGTTTGAACACAAGTAATATATGGATTTTTCTTTTAAAGATATGTTGTTTTTTCTAACCAATATATCACAACAAGAAAAATATTGACATTGTATGAATTGTTTGAGGACCTCATTAAGGGTGATTTTCCTGTTATCCTACTTGATTGATACATTCTCATGACAAGAAGGATTTAAATATGAATTAATATGTTTCTAAAACAAATCAGATTCAGATTTTATATATATAAAGATTAAAAAAATGTAAATGCATTCGTTTGGTTTCTACTTGACTTTGGTGTGGGCAGGTTATAGGAGATGGGATTGGAAAAAGGACAGGGTGACAATGCAGAGCATGTCCTAGATATGATTCATTTGTTGTTGGATATCCTTCTAGCACCTAAGTCATCGAATTTGGAAAGGTTTCTAGTAGGGGTTCCTATGGTTTTTAATGTTGTGATTCTTTCACCTCATGGTTATTATGGGCAAGCAAATGCTTTAGTAATGCTAGACAAGAAACTAGTGGATAGGTAAACACATTTCTTATAAATGCAATGCTCATTCCATGATATCCTCTGTTTATTGTTTGACTGTATTCTGAATGTTTCTTGTGATTTTTGATTTGTATTTTAACTATAAAATTGAAATTACTTGGTATCATGTCCATTTAAAAAACACCCAAGCCTGAAGATGATTTTATTATTACACGATACTAATTGAAATCCTTTTAGTTTTTTTTGTGTTAAAAATTTTCATGGCTATTAACAAAGTTTAATTTCATGTTGTTATTTGAGCACAAGTTGTCTATATACTTGACCAAGTTCATGCGTTAGAGAATGAAATTTTGTTGCAAATAAAATCACAAGGGTTAAACATCACACCTCAGATTATTTGTTTTAACAAGGTATCTACAACTTGAGTTTTTAACATGTAACTTAGTTGGCATGATTGTGCCTAAGCTTTCTCTTAAGGTTGAATATAACTAAATTACTAATGTGTTCTTTTCTATGATGATGTTTTATTTGCTTTGTTTATACAAGTCATATGGCCACATAATGGCCACTATCCCCAACTGAAGAAAACTTGTTCGAGTTTCTTGCTTTTATGGGGGAAAATGGCATTGACATTGTTGATGTTCAGGTATATGTTGTATAAATATTTTATAGTCTACTTTAGTTTATATTCAAGTGTTCATCGTATTTCATGTCTTATACTTCACATTATCTCTTCTTTCATTTTCAGGAGAGGAACTCAATATTGATGGTAAGAACCAGGAATTGAAGAAAGAGGAGAACAATAACACTAGAGCGAAAAATGCAAAATGAGAGAGGGAAGATAAATAGTCTAGTGATACCCTTAAAGCCAATATCATGCATAAGATACACGCATAGATACTAATGGTCAAGTCTTAAAAGTTGGTGAATTCACTTGCAATGCCTTGGTAACACAGTGATAATGTTTTGAAATGATGAAACAATATTTCATGTGTAAATTGTAGTCCAACCAATATTAAGTTGGAAACTCATATTGTAATACTTGACATTTTATATAATAAAATTTGTGGTTGAAATTATATTTATTTACACTTTATATTATTTAGTCTTGTAATTAACATATGTAAATTTGAGTTATCATATTAGATGAACATGCACATTGTATGAAATTTCTTTTAATTTAGTCACAAAATCATACTAATTAATTTATGTTGATTAATAATGAACACATAAAATCAATCTAAAACTACTAAATTAGTAGTTTATATTGATTAATGATGAACACAAATAAAATGAATATATGACTAAATTGATCGTTTATAATGATTATGAATCAAATTAAATGAAATTAATAGAAAATACTAAATCATTCGTTTATACAATCACCTCACATGTCTCCTAGAATACTTCTAGAATTAATACTTGTGGATTAAACTCTAGAATCACTAGAAACTGCAGCTTTGATAAAGAAATTGGAAGACATCTCCATTTCAGCAGAAAATCCTGAACCATATGAAGACTTTGAAGGAAGAATAACTTATATTTTTCAAGGAACTAGTGTTTCAACTTGGTCCCAAAGTGAAAAACTTGGCAACTTTCCATTTGAATTCCATTTCAGTCCCATCGAACGAAAACTAATACATTAGATTACCAAACATCTACTAGTGAGATTACCTCATTCTCTGATTCACCAACATCTCTGTTTCTTCCTTTTTCTCTATCATTCACTTCATCTATTTCCATTTCCTCTACACAAACAACTAGTGTTGCCTCAAGCAGTACTATCACAGCTATGAGTTCTTCTTTCATCACATCCACCTCTCCAGCTGTTTCAATGGCAGCCAGACCATGGTCCAATTTGAGAGCTGTTCAAATATTGGCATCACTTCATCCTCTACCAAAACATATTGATGATGTCTTACCTGTTGAAGAACACCCTCACAACTATATGTTAGCCATCAATCCTAATGGGGTAAATTAAGAAGATGTTGTTGTATATTATTCCTATACACTCTTACAGGATCAACAAGGTCTTGGTAATTTTCATTACCAACCAATTTTATTACTAGTTGGGATATTTTTGAAAAACAATTTTTTATTCAATTTGGTGATGATCGCTTAACCGCATCTCTTATCAATGACCTTTCTAATTTAAAAACAAATTCAGGGGAAAACATAAAGGATTTCAATTTTGGAAAAAGAGAGCACAACCTTTGGAAATGCGGGAGAAGAGCTAGGGTTTGAAGCAGAAGAGCAGGGTTAGGCACCATGGAGAGGCAAGAGGTGGGGAGCAACACTCCCTCCTATAGTCACCCAATATCTAACAGATTTAATAAACCTCTGGAAGCTTAAGAAAATGTTTCAGAAGAGAGGAAACAAATAAATAGAGGCATTCAGAGGTAAGATAATACACAGGAAAGAGCTAGTAAAGGAAAGCATATAGAAGGAGAGACCTTGTAAGCCTAAGGCAACTATCACACCCCAAGTGGTGTTAAGTGATCCAATGATACAAGCGCATCGGGAACACATGGCGAACTATGCATTAATTTGTAAATTCATGGGGTTATGGCCTACGGAGAAGGCTTTACAGGCATGGATGAAGAATCATTGGAAACCTAAGGGAGATATAGAGCTGCACCTTGGATCCAAGGGTTTCTTCACTATAGTTTTTACAAACATTGAGGATAAAGACAGGGTATTTAAAGGAGGGCCATACTTCTACGCAGCTACAGGCCTCTATATGCAGCCTTGGGTAATGAATTTTGTCCCAGAGCATGAAACATTCACATTGGTTCCGGTGTGGGTTAGGCTCTACTCCCTACCATTGGATTATTGGTAGCTGCAATCATTAAAATAAATAGGAGATAAACTATGGCATTTTGTTAAAATATCAGAGGCCACTATGAGTGGGAAGTATACTTCCTTTCCCGCATATGTGTAGAGATGGACCTCTTTGGAACGCTACCGGATGAAGTAGTTCTGGAAGTCTTTGATGAAGAATGGGTGCAAGTGGTGGACTATGAGCATGTCCCTTTCAGATGTAGAAAGTGTCATGAACATGGGGATCTATTCAGAGATTTCCCTTTAAATAGAATGGAAAACAGAACTAAAACCACCTCAGGTAAAGAAATTGAAAGCTTTAACAAAGTGGGAAACAAAGGCAAAGGAGTGAGGAGGTACCAAAAAAACTCAATGAGGAAAAGTAGCTGAATCAAAATAGGTACAATGTATTAGAAGAAGAAGAGGAGCAAGATAAAGCAAACCAGACTCTGGAGGACAGCCCGGTAGAGAAGGATAAGGAAGACAGCATGGAGGATACATAGGAAAACAACCAAAAAAATGAAGATCTGTTGAATACCATGGAACTAGACAGGGACCAAGAGATGACCCCTAATGAGGTGGGAACAGAGGACCATGAACTGCAAGATATTCTCGAAAGGGAGCATCTAGATCTGGTAAAGTTTCTGGAGCAAGGAACCACCAAAGGAATGGATTCACTACCTCAAGAGGAGTTCAATAGGTGCAACAACTATTCCAATGGAGAACCTAGACGAAGGGTGCAGGAGTCAAACGAAGCCATGATGGGCAGAATAATTAAGGAGTGAAAATAATGAAGGCAGCACTAGGATTATCTCCTCGGAACCCAAGCAGGAAAAGAGGTAGGAAAAAACAAAATGAGCTGCTACTAGAGTGTGGAAAACTCATTATTGACTCAGGTAAGATGAAAGACCTAACCAGTTACTCATTCACAAATCTTTCTCCATGAAGCTTACAACATGGAATATCAGGGGTCTAGGAAATAAAAGGAAACAAAGAAATCTCAGCAATAGAATGACAGAGGAAAAAACAGACATGATTTTCATCTAGGAAACAAAATGTTCAATTGGAAAAATAATGGAAATACACAACAAATGGCTGATCAAATATGAAGATCTAGAAGTTAAGGTAGATAAAACAACAGGAGGAATTATTACACTTTGGAACCCTCTCAAAATAGGATTCCATGATGCTGAAGCATAAAGAAACTACCTCCCAATGGTCATTCAACCATTGGGGGACAAGGAAGTTTATTTGATCACAAATGTTTATGGTCCACAGAAGCCTGAGAACAAACTTAGGCTTCTTACCGCACTTGAGGATCTAAGAAACAGATATGCGGGAATTCCCTAGATTTTGGGAGGGGACTTTAATATGATCAGATCCCTTTCAGAGAAAGAAGGTGGAACTAGATCTCTAGGCAAAGACTCCATAGAATTTCAAAATTTTATAAATAATATGAGGCTAGTAAACACAGAGGCAAGTAATGGCATCTTTACCTAGAATAATAAGAAGGGAGGTGAGTCTGAGATGGCTTCAAAACTCTACAGATTTATCATCTCGGAGGACCTTATCCTTACAGGTCTTGACTTGTCAGTAAGAATACTTCCTTTTGGTGGTTTCGATCATTGGCATGTTCAACTTGAAGCGTCCTTTATAGGAACTCCAAGAAACAAACCTTTTAGGTTTGAAAACATTTGGCTCACCCATCTAGACTTTATCAGCAATATTGAAAAATGGTGGAGAGAGGACATGCAGGTTCAGGGCACTAAAATGTACCTCCTACATAAAATATTGAAGCATATCAAACACAAGCTTAAAGAATGGAATAAGAATGAGTTTGGCAACATTTTTGAAACCAAAAAAGATGTTGAATGGAAGCTTCATGAGATCAACCAGATCCTCATTACAGATGGCTTCAACGAAGGAAGGAAGAAGCAAGTAGAACACCTTCAACATGAATGGGAAGAATTATGCGTGCAAGAGGAGATATTCTGGAAACATAAATCAAGGGTATAATAGTTAAAAGAAGGAGAAAGGAACAAAAGGTTTTTTCACAAATCTACCATGGATCATAGGTTTCATAACAGAATCTCAGTCACCAAAGATTCTCAAGGGAAACAACTCAATACCCAAAAAGAAATAGAAGCAGTGTTGGTTCAACATTTCCAAGGCAATGCTGAGGAGCCTCTCTTAGAAATATCATAGTTCATCAAGGACATAACTAAGCACATTCCGAAGCTTGTGAGAAAGGAAGATAATTACAATCTAAACAGGTCGGTGAATGAAGAAGAGGTCAGTGAAGTTATCAAAGAGATGCAAAATGGGAAGGCACCAGCCCAGATGGTTTCAATGTTGACTTCTTCAAAGCATGTTGGGGAATTATCAAGAAGGATATTCTTGATGTGGTGGAGGATTCAAGGAAAAACATAACGGTATTGAAGGCCCTCAATACCTCTGTCATTTCCTTGATTCCTAAGCAAGATAATGTTATAACACCAGATAGATTTAGACCAATAGCATTACGCAATGTGGTGTATAAAACTATATCCAAAATAATAGCCAATAGGCTTAAGCCCCTTCTTCCAACTCTTGTTTTTGTGGAACAAACGGGGTATGTGGAAGGTAGATAAATTATCGACAACATCGTTCAAGCTCACGAGGTGATTCACTCACTTAAAAGCAAGAGGCAAGTAGGTATGATCATGCAGCTGGACCTCGAAAAGGCTTATGATAAGTTAAGTTGGACTTACATCAGAAGTGTGCTTGTTGCTTATGGCTTTGACCATAATTGGGTACGATGGGTCATTGCCCTTGTAACTATCTCGAGCTTTTCAATCCTGGTAAATGGCTCTCCCTCCAAACCCTTTTTCCCTTCAAGAGGTCTCAGACAAGGGGATCCACTCTCACCTTTGCTCTTTATTCTCATGATGGAAGGGCTGGGAAAAGTTATTAATTCAATGAAAGCAGCAGGCAAGATCCAGGGTCTCAAACTCACCATGAATGGAGATGCTTTAACACGTCAACAATTTGTGGACGATACCATGCTGCAGGGTATACCTATGGTGAAGGAAGCTCTAGCATATAAACATATTCTGAAAGTCTTTGCAATGGCTGCAGGCACCGAGGTAAGCCTAACCAAATCAAAGATTTTCTTTTTTAACACTAAAATTTCTATTCAGAGAAACATATCTAGAATTTTAGGCTTTCAAAGAGATTTGTTACCATCCAAATATTTGGGAGTACTACTAATAGACAAACCTCTGAGCAAGACAATTTGGGAACCGATGACCAATAAGCTACAGGACAAAGTTCGGAAATGGACAAATAGGTCTTTGAACTTAGCTGGTAGGCTTGTGCTCACAAAATCTATCCTTCAAACTATCCCCATTTTTATGTTTTCAGCCCTTCCAACTCCTAAAGGAGTCATGCAGCAGTGCAGAAATATCCAAAGAGACTTTCTTTGGGGCAATGGGGAGGAAAAGAAAAAATGGGCCTTGGTGGCTTGGGAAAATATCTGTAAACCTAAGACCCATGGTGATTTGGGGTTGGATAACCCTGAAATTATAAACAAAGTTCTAGGGGCTAAGCTATGGTGGGGCCCAAATTTGGAAATAGAAATATGCAATCAATTGGCAAGACAAGGATCACATTAGAATGTATGGGCTCATTAAAGACTCCCACATATGGAACAAAGCTTGGGAAAATAGATCCGTTGTGCAAAAACATAGTTTCTGGGAAGTCAGAGATGGGAACCTATTATGGTTCTGGGAAGATAACTGGCAACCGGAACCTAAAATCTTAATAGAAGAGTTCGCCAATCTCAAGAATGACACTGACAACAAAGGGTTACACAGGGTAAAAGACTTCTGGGATCTAGAAAGAAGGCAAGACAATTGGAGATCATGGAAGAACCTGGTTTATAGTGAGGACTCCCTATTAAAGGCACAAGCAGTATCTTTATTGGAAATCCTGGAACAAAGAAATATTTTGACTTCAGCAGATTCAGATCAGCTGAGATGGGGCAATAATAATGAATGCAACTTCAACCTCAAAGAGGCCAAAAATATAGCCCTAGAACTTGACTGGCCAAACCCGGATGGGGTATGGAAGAACCTATGGCAAAACCAAAGTTGGATGAAAATCAAACTGTTCACATGGTTAGTGCAGCATAAAAAAAATTTGACCTGGGAGAATCTCAGGAAAAGAGGGGTATATGGTCCATCCAAATTCCATCTATATGAATCTCAAGAAGAAATTATGGACCACCTACTCAACATCTGCCCATTCACTTCCACTTTATGGGAAGGAGTAGCTGCAATATTCAGACAAACAGATAGGGACTTAGGCAGCATTACTGACACTCTACAGAAGTGGAGGAGAAATTTCTGTGACAATGAAATAATCAACAAAGCTTAGGCTTTAATTCCAGGCTTTCTGATATGGGAGTTCTGGAAAGAGCGCAACAATAGAATATTCAAGAACAGGAAAGATTCACCCCAGAAAATCATGGCTTAGATATTAAGACAACTCAAGGAGACAGTAGGGACCATCATTAAAAACCTCCCTGAGGACCAACCTAAAAATAAAGATTTGCAGATTCTTCTGCAACTAGGTCTTCAAGGGCTTACCCCACAAGGTAAAAATAGGAATGTAAGTCATATAATTTATGACAAGGATTTCTGGCAGCCTCCCCCTTAGGGATTCTTAAAATGAAATATTGATGGGGCCTCTAAAGGAAACCCAGGTATGGTGGGATATGGAGGAGTTATAAGAGATGAAAATGGTTACATAAAAACCCTCTTTCACAACCATTTGGGTAAAGCAAATAACAATATGGCAGAGCTTATGGCCGTTGAACAAAGTCTCAAAATCTTGAAGAACTCAAATTTCCAGAATACCATAATTGAAGTTGATTCCAAATTGATTATTAATTCAGTTAAGAGAATTTGCAATGGTTCTGCTCCAGATAAAGTCTCAAAACATTGGCGGTTTCTACAAGTTTATCAAAGAATTCATTCTCACTTGCAGAACATGAGAACTATAAGGTTTACTCATGTGCTTTTTACTGCCAACAAAGTAGCAGACTTACTGGCGAATGAGGGTGTGCGCTAGATGAAAAGTAATGAGATTTATGATTGGATGGAGATACCCCAAGGCAGATTGAGGGAAGAGTGTCTTAGACAGGTGAATTCGGACAGGGAACTCTATCAAAGCAAGGAAAGCTAAAAGTATGTCGACTAGAGGTAGCAAGGGAAGTTCGGTCTACTTTAGTGAAGCAATGCATGGTTATTGGGGCTGCGGTAGGGAACTTGTAACCAGAGCTCATCATACCCCAAGATATCGAGCGAAAGTAGTTTTACACCCTTCACTCTCCTTGAAAACTGAATTCTCTATCGAAGATTTAGCTCAACCAGGGGGTGCTTTAATGTACGTGTAGTTCAACATATTCATAGCTATCCGAGGAATTTCACGAGGCAACTTGCAAGGTGGTTACCTTGCATGTCGGACCTGACTAGAACCTAAATTTTGGCAGTTTTGTGTTCGGGTCCAGACACAAGGTTATCTTGTGTTCATGTCTTGCCTTGAGTTTGGAATCAGTGAATTTTGAGTGGTCTACATGTGCGAAGTTTATCCCCCAATTCGGACCCAAAATCAGATTAGTTTGGTATCTATTTCCTTATCGGGTCCGTTTTAAGAATCAAAGAATATACCCTTTTTTGCTCCAATATAGGTCTCATCTGTCGGATATTTGAGGATGGATTGGATAGTCTAGGCTTTTGTTTGTATTTGGAAGTTTTCAAAGTTAGGTCTATGGGCCCTCAGCCCATTGGTTAAGCCCTTGGGTCATTGTCCTAAGCCCTAAGAGGTTAATTTTCACTTTGGCCTTTGGGTGGTTTGTATTATATGTAAAAAAAAATTTCGGTTCCAACTGAATAAAAGGTATGACTCTTGCTTCAACCAAAAAAAAAAGGATTTCAATTCTATATTTAATAAATTGTTAAAGAAAATCCCAGCTACTTCTAGACGTGGTGTTGATGTACAAATTGAATGGTATATTTCATCTCTTCCTTCTAACATAGGAATTTTTGTAGACAGAGCTAATAAAAATACCTTGGTAGATAACATGAAAGAAGCTATGTCTGTAGAGAAGGGGATAAATGCACTAAAAAAGAAAAAAGATTAGGAAGAAAGAAAATTTAAAAGAGTTACATTTAAGGATGAAGCTAAAAAGAAAGCACCTAAAGATCCCTTTGATCTTGAAGGCTTACAACAAGTCCTTAAACTTTGTCTAATGAGATGGTAGAGATCAAAATACAAGTAGTTGAATCCTCTTCCAAAAAAACTTTTATACCATTAAGAAGAGATCAACCACCTAATCCAGAACCTCCAAACACGATCTCTAATGCAGAAACTGATGACGAAGATGCTGAAGAAGCAACATTTTCTGTTGATGAGTACCAAGATGAACAAATAGTTGAGTTAATTTGAATGTGGGATTTTATGCTTCCTATTTCTGATAGTGAAAATGAATATGAAACATTACCTGTTAGCACAAAAAGTAAAGGTTCAGTTGATGTCTAAACAATCAATTCAAAAACAAAAACCTTCAACTTCCACTGCTAAAGATAATGTTGTTGTTGAAAAATCCACTTCCACTTCTCCCCAAGAGATTCCATCTTTATCAAATTCTCCATCTTCACCCAGAACCTTAGTAGTTTCAGATACTATTGAATACAATATATTTGAGGATATGAAGAAACTTAAAGCAGACTTTTCCCTTCATGAACTCACTAAACTCAAACAACAACATAATTTTTTACTAAAAGAGCTTAATGTAGTACTTGCTTCTCCTCTTCCTACTGTTGTGGTATCCAAATCTTCTGACATAATGGCTAAACCTCCTATTCATCCACTATTTGATTCCTCTCATGATATTCTGATAGATGACGGGTCTAACTCACATACTCCTTCTCTTTTGACTTTTCAAATATTTAATAAAAATTTACATAACTGCTTGGTAGATTCAGGGGCTTCTTCGAATATCATGTCGTATTCAAATTGTCTGAAATTAAACATGTCACCCTAGAAAACCCCAGTTCACATTGTGCAACTCGAGAGGACAAAATTCAAATTCATTGGAGAAATTAATTCAGTTCTTATTAGATTATCTTTGAATCCTATTTTTTTTTCAAATAATTGATATGCTTGTTGCTGATATCCTAGATTTCTACGGTTTAATTCTTAGTAGAGATTGGTCACAAAAACTACACGTTTTTTTTTGCCACTGATTGGTCTCACTTATGGCTCCCATTTAATGGAAAGCTGAATCAAATCAGAATCAATCGAGAAAAACATGTGAAACATTCAGTAACAGATTTCGAAGGTGAAAATGAGGTAGTAGTATTTAATAACAACATTATTGGAAACTACTCTACCAAATCATTTTTTGATAATTTTAAAGCACAACGTCACCATTTTTGAGTAATTTTGTAACTCTCAAGTTGAAAATTTTTCATAGACAGAATTTTACAGATGTGTAAATATGCTAGAAAAACCATTAAACACATATTTCATTACTTTTGGAAATTTTTTTATTACAAGGATATCACTAAATTTGAGTTTTTTTGGTTATTATGAAATTATATATCTACCGTTTAATTCCAAATTTAATGAAATATGTGTTATTAGTTACTTCTTTGTTCTTGACATTGTATTTTGATGGGTCGAAATCAAGTGATGGTGCAGGAGCAGGTTGCATATTGGTTAATCCTGAAGGTGTGAAGATAATGCTGACTTGCAGATTGGAATTCGAATGCACAAATAATATTGCAGAATATGAGGCATTGGTCTAAGGTATGTATAAAGAAATTAGCCTTGACATTAAATACCTTCAACTTTATGGAGATTCAGAAATCATAGTAAAACAAATAAGAAACATGATGCATTATATCTCTACACACTTGAAGCATTATCAGTCATTGGTTTAGTCTCTCACTTCACAGTTTTTAGCATTTAACATTTATGCTATAACTAGGATTCAGAATTCCAACATTGACCTTCTTGCTAATGCTGCATCAAAATTGATCCCATCTGAAGATTACAGTCCCGATATATTTTATGTAGAATTAATCTTTAGGCCATCCATTCCTGATAATATCACCAACTAGAAGGTATTCAATGATGATGAAGACATTTTAAGCTTCTTAACTTCTGAAAAATCATATAATAACAAAATAATTGATGAGGATGAGCACAATGATCAATTAAAATAGAAAATTGAGGATAATCCCATACCTATATCTATATTTAAACTTGAGGATCTATATGATTTAAAAGACATATTTAAAAGAGTTACTAATTGAAAACTATAGAGTTCAACTCTGATATTTGAATTAATAAATCTTGGGACAGATCTTAATCCTCACAACATCAATTTAGGACTTGTTCTTTCCTCTGAAGAAAGATTATCCTTCATTAGTTTATTAAAAAAATATAAGGATGTATTTGCTTGGAGTTATGAATATCTAAAAACATTTGACACTTCTATCATTCAACATACAATCCCAATGGTATTAAACGATAAACCTATCGAGTAGAAATTAAGGAAAATTCACCCAAACTTAGAAAATCAAATCAAAACGGAGTTGAATAAACTTCTTAAGGATAAAATTATTTTTCTTGTTAGGCATTCAAGATGGGTTTCCAACTTGGTACTCGTTACGAAGAAAAATGGTGATATCCGAATTTGTATAGATTTTAGGAATCTTAATAAGGCCAGTCAAAAGGATAATTTCCCTCTATCCACTATGGAACATATTTTATGATCAGTTTCTAGTTCCCAACTTATATCTTTCCTTGATGGTTTCTCTGTATATAATCAAATTATGGTCCACCTAGATGATAGGCTAAAGACTACATTCAAGACCAAATGGGGAACTTATGCCTACCAAAAAATAAATGCAGGGGCCACTTTCCAACGAGCCATGGATATAACTTTCAAAGGTTTGTTAAATAAAACGATTTTTGTTTATCTCGATGACGTTACTGTTTATTCAAAGAACAAAAATAGACATTTACAGGACTTAAAACAAATTTTTGAATGTTGTAGAAAATATGGTATTTCAGTAAATCCGACAATAGTCTTTTTTCACTCGTAGTGAAGGGAAACTATTAGGATTTATTGTGTCAAAAAATGGAATTTACATTGACCCTTTTAGAATAAAAGAAATTTCAGAAATTTCTCCACCATATAACAAAAAAAGCATGTAATCATTTTTTGGACATATCAATTTTTTCAAAAGGTGTGTCCCTGATTTCTCACAAATCATTTTACCGTTACAACAAATGATTAAGAAAAACACAAATCTTAAATGGGGCCAGCATGAAAGGAAATCATTTGATTTAATTAAACAAGAAATTATCAACACTCCCTCTTTAAATACTCAAAATTTCTCCAATCATTTCATCTTATATACCTTTGCTTCTTTCACGTATTATGCTACTGTTTTGACACAAATTAATATTCAGAAAATTGAAGCACGCATCTGATTTTTCAGCTCAAATTTCTAGGGTGCTGAATTGAATTATTTAGAAGTAGAAAAGCAAGCATTTTCTGTATATAAATCTGTAAATCAGTTTAGACATTTTCTCTTAAAAACACACATGAAAGTAATTGTCACATTCCCAGCAATGAGGCAATTACTATTGCAGAAATAATTAGGAGAAAAGAGAGCAAATTGGGTAATAGCTCTGCAGGAATACTACATCGAAATAAAACTAGCAAAAATCATTATAGGGAAAGGTTTTGGCAAGGTTCTTACAGGAGAATCCAACATACCAACTGAAGGGGACATAGGTAACAATGAACACATTTATGAGGTAAGTGTAATTGATATTGATTCCCAATATGCTAATTTAATTTTTATTTAAAAAATGGATATGCTTCTCCCGAACTCAATTATAGAAGAAAAAGAGATTTACAATTGAAAGAAAAAAAATTATGAGATTGTTGATAATGTGTTATTTAGGAGAAACTATGATTCCATATTGTTAAGATGCTTAGAAAAGTCTGAAGCACAAATAGTTTTGCACGAACTTCACGATGGACAAGCAGGTGGACACTTTAGAGGAGACAATACAACACACAAAATATTACATGCTGGATACTACTAGCCCACTCTCTTCAAAGACACCTTCGCATATGTGAGGAAATGAAAAACATGCCAAACTGCTTTTGGAAGACAAAGGAAACCATATTTTCCTCTGCAACCAATCAACATCGATGAGCCATTGGAACAATGCGGATTGGATATCATATGTGAGATCATTCCTCATTCTTCTAAACATCATAGGTGTATTCTGTCTGCTGCAGATTACTTCACTAAGTGGGTGGAAGAAATTCCACTAAAGGTAATCAATTCTAAATATGTTATTCAATTTATCATTACAAGATTTGGTTTGCCTTCTGCACTTATATTTATCTTATTTTTCGGGTACCAATATGATTGAATTTGCAATTAGGAGAGGTTTTAAACTCAAATATTCTGCTAACTACTATCCCCATGGAAATGGTTTGGTAGAATCCACTAACAAAAATCTCCTTAGAACAATCAAAAGAAATGTATATAAAAATAAAAGAAAATGGCATAAAGCTTTAATATTTTCTCTATGGGCTGATAGGATAACTCAGAACGCCTCTATAGGGACTTCCCCATTTAACCTAGTCTATGCGAAAGAGGCCATTATCCCATCACATTTAGCTCTTACTTCATTAGCCCTAGTTCAATTTATTGAAGAAACACCTTCTTCTTCATTGCAATTGAGAAATTCACAAATCCTAAAACTAGAAAAAGAAAGGGAAAAAGACAAACTCGCACACACAAAACATCAACATATGGTGAAAGCTTCTTTTGATGCAAGTTTAGTCACACAAAGATCCTTCCAAGTTGGAGATCTAGTTCTCAAGTGGGACAAAGCACAAGAAGAAAAAGGGAAACATACCAAATTTCAGAAATTATGGCTTGGCCCATTTCAACTTCTTGAGCATAAGCCCATCTGCATTTATACTTGAAGGTTTATCAGGAAAGAGAGATTCTTTTCATGTAAATTGACTCATCTTAAAAAATTCTTTTCTTAATTTCTTTATATATATATAGATATATATATAGATATATATATAATAAAAAATAAAATATATAAAAAATCACTCCCATTGTACATCCCGCTACAATTTATTTTCCTTTTACAGATTTTGTTAAATAAATGTTAAATAGTACTCTATTAACTTTTCAAACATCTCTTGAAGTTATTTTTATTTTTCATTTTGAAGGTAGGAATTTTTAAGAAGTGGTTACCAAAATTGAAAATTAGATAAAATTATATAACCCTAAAAATCTTTTCCATTAAGTTGTAAAATATTTAAAAAACCTCAAAAAATTATATCCTTTTACTCTAGTTTCAGTAAAAAAGGTTATGCTTAAAAAGTAATGACTATCTTACGTCTTAAACTTTCAACTCGGATTTGTCATCCAAAACTCTTAAGGAGTCAATAGTCCTCTCCATCCATCAAAAAGGGAAATTTTTAGAGTGTATTCTAAAATATAATAAAATCTAAATAGATAAGAGGTGTCATCACGAGCCTTCTTACCATGTTCATAGGGAACCAATTAAACTAACATTACCACTCTGAACACCAAATCATGGTAATGGATTATGATTTTTAATTGTAGGACAACAGGTCTCATCACGAGCCAACATGTTCAATTTGATTGTTACGAGTGAATGACATTGTCATCATTTGGCCACCAAACCATGACAATGGATTTTTAACATCAAAAAAGAAAATAAAAGAAAAATAAAATTTACCTCTAATTATTGCACTATTAAATGGATGGGACACTAGATTTTTTTTGGTTAAAATGTAACCCTGTCGAGGCTATGAACGCCTCATCGCAACATTGGCTTTACCTATGACAAACAAGTATATTTTATAGCTAAGTCGTAAAAGGCCCCCAACTTTATTTTATAAACTGATTAATGGCTGATACAAGTAAATAGGTGTTTTTTATTCACAAAAGGTTTCTAAAAGAGATTGCAAGTTAATGATATTTATAGTTAGAGTAATTTCATTTATCTAGATGTTTCAAAAAGCAGTTTTCACTTCTTCAATTATTTTTACTGAATTTTTGGAAAATTTTCATTTATCAGAAATAATTGGTTCTTTGAGTGAATCGTCTTTTATAGTACTATTCAACAACCCAATTTTAATGTATTATAAATTTCCTATGAAATTTATTATATTAAAATAGGGACCCTTCAATTTTAGAAAAATATTATAATGAAATTTTAATACTTAGGCTTTTTAATTAAAACCCAAGTATTAAACCTTGATTATTCCAAAAAACCAAATTTTAATAGCCCCTAAGATCAAAACTATACTTAGGCTTCAAAAACCTTAAGTATTTAAAAATATGGTTTATTTAAAAAAAACCAGAGTTTTATTTCCCTAAAGTTCAAACCTTAAACAAACTCCGACTCATCACACTTCCTCGCATCACAAATAAACAAAGATCCAAAGGCTTAAGACCCATCTACCAAACTCCATTGCAATTGCGATTAAAATGGACCTGACAGGAAAATTACATCTCAATTTATAAGTGTCCGTGTCCATGGAAATCACAAAAGGTTCCAAAGATCTTAAGTCTAATCCTTAACCAATTGGGATTGCGATTAAACCAGACTCGGTGGAAAAATCCATTACAATTCATTGAAACCCCCCATCCGTGACTACTGTGGGTTCTGAAAAAAGGCTTAAGTCCATCCACTGATTGGGATATGTGATTAAGCCCAAACCGGCGGGATTATAAAATAAATTTCATTTAAATCCCACACCGGGAGTTATCGCAAGAACCATTTCCTTTGTTGATTGCGATACATGATAAGGCCCGAACCTTCCGAGATTACACATTGTGATTTATATTTATATCACGTCAGGGGACTATACTGCAATCGCAGAATTCTAGAAAAGTCATGCCTCATCCAAACGTTGGTTGCGATATGATGTAAATAATGACGTCATATTCACATCATCACAACGTCACCTTCCACGTCACTTGTCAGTCGCCACGTCATTTGTCGCGTCACCTGCCACATCATAGTGACGTCACTATGATGACATCCTTGACGTCACCCCGGGACCCCGCAATTGCAAGCTTCATAGGGACACAACTTATAATAAATCCTTCACCCGTGTCGATTTGCTATATGCAATATAACTAGACCCGACGGGATTATAAAATCCATTTTAGTAAAATCCCAAGTCCGAAACTATCGTAGTTTCAAAAGACTCCTGCCCATTTTGACAGTGATTAGACCGAATCCGATATAATTATATGCTACAATTCACTTAAATCTCCGCATCCGCGACTATCACAAATAACAAAAGAACATTATTTCTCTGTCTCCTGCCCATTCCATCTGCGATTGTGACTTTATTTGAGAAAGCCCCCTTTTTGGATTTTATATGAAATACTCCCGAGCTATACAGATTGCGATTGTTCTGAAGTCCTACCCCAAATCTCTGATTTTTAATAAGCCGTAAAGCTCCACCTCCTCACTCAACATTCCTCTCCATGAGGTCTGTTTCGGATTTATTGCACTCTACATTTTCTTGATTTCCTGCAAAAATGATTTATTTCAAATAAAAACTCACTTATTAGTCTCATTTATTTCCATCTTATTGGTTCTTGTTTTCCGTCTTCATGTTCATGATAGAGAAAGACAGTTGTGCTGCTCAGTGGAAGATGAGTTCAAATAGACAAACATACATCCAAATAATTCGATGGAAAAATGAAGCTAATGATGACAACAAACCATTTTCAAAAACTTCTACCAAAATATTTTTTTCCTTTAAGCATTGTTGAAGGGATCTGTTTAGTGCCCTCAATGCTCTGGACAATAGATTAGAGTTGTTTTATGCTATTTAAGCTTAATTGGTGTATCAAATAAAGGTCTTGAATTTTATGAAAAAAGGCTTACGAAAGCTAGCACTACTATACTTTCATCCTTTTCTCAATAGAATGACTGGAACACTGTTTAGTAATTTTCATAAAGAATTTTGAGAAGTTGCATTACTGTACTCCTGGAATCATCTTTGTGGGAAGGAATAAATTGCTGCTATTTCTTTTATGAGCTGAGTGAAGTGTATCTGGTATTTCTATCATTGAATCTCTATTTTTTTCATAAGTAAATAGTAAATTTATCTTTTCAAATTTCTTATTTGACATTTAAAGAATAATGTTACATGTATTCACTACTGATCATGCCGCCATTGACATTTTTATACATGTTAAGCAATTTACTGTGATTTTCAAAATGTGATATGAGTTTACACATTATTTTGATTAACTACTTAATCAAACTAATCATCTCGAAATAAGTTTCATTTCCATTAGTTTTTGAGAAATCTATATTGTCATTTACTAAGGAAAATCATTATAGATCACATCTAGATAAAATTTAAACAATCCTGGGTTATAGAATAGATTAATGAGATTATTTTTCCATTTGATTCATTGCTGCAAATTCATCTATTTGACTCCACTATAAGAATTACACATTCATTCAATCATATTTCATTGGGAAACTGATCCCATACAATCGAGTCAGAGTCACTATCTAAACAGAAAAGGAGTTGTCTTAAGGTCTGGACCAGGTGGTTTTCCCCTTGTGTTGAAGCAGCGATATTCAAGGCCTCAACAGAACCTAGAAATGAAAAAGGCCATATGTATAGAATATATGTGGTATTTAGAGAAATAAAAGGTGTTTCCAAAAAGGAATTCCAACCAAGGGAAGAAGAACTAGAGAATATAAATTTTAAACTGAAGAATGATGAATTAGACTCTACAAAAGAAGAGAAACTAGAAGAAGAAGAACCACATGCTCTAACATGAGGAGATCGACTCATGAAGAATACAACTAGAAAGGTATACTCCCCTTCGTTTTCTTTCAATTTTTGCATTGTTTATTACTGATGGTGATCCTCATGGTGTTAGGGATGTAGTGGGTTTAGGGAATGGAAAGTTTTGCAAAAGGGTCATGGTTGAAGAAATGGTAGCTTTTGAAAAAAATACAACTTGGGTTTTAATGGAGTTGTCAGTTGGAAGAAATCCCATTAGTAGCAAATGGGTATTTAAGAAGAAGGTGAATGCAAAAGGCAGAGTAGGGAAGCAAAAATATCAAATAGTAGCAAAATGTTACTCCTATGTAAAGGGCATTGAATTTGCTGAGTTTTTCTCTCTTGTTTACAGGTTAATACATATATTATATTTATTTTATCTATTTCTACTGATTTTGATTTTGATTTTGAACTGATGGACATGAAAACAACATTCATATATGGGGATTCAAAAGAAGAAAAATACATGAAGCAACGAGAAGGATTTTCTATGAAAGGAAATAAAGCGCTGGTATGTAGGGTAAGAAAACTCCCTGTATGGATTAAATTAATCACCAAGTGTGTGTTATAAAAAATTTGAAAATTATATATTTAGACTTGGCTTCACAAGGAACAAAGACGATCACTATCATGTGTATTTCTACTTATTTGATGCTTGTCTTATTTATTTGGTGTTATATGTTGTTGATTAAAAATGATAGGAAAATCATGTAGGAAGTGAAAACTCAATTGTCCTCTAAATTGACATGAAGGATCATGGTGCTACAAATTTAATTTAGGCATGGAGATTAAAAGGTATAAGGAAAATAGGAAAATATGGTTAAATCAAAGGATTTATTTTGAGACAATATTGTAGAGGTTTAACATGCAATAATTTAAACTAGTAAAGGTCCCTATTCCTATAGGTGTAAATTTATTTGCATATTCATGTCCTAATACACTTGAAGATGAAGAGGGCATGTCTAATGTTCGATATTTAAATGCAATTGACGTTTAATGCATGCAATGGTTTGTACTAATCCAAAAATTGCACATGTAGTCGAAGTACTAAGTAGATATATGCCAAAACTAAGGAAGGAACATTGAACAACAATAAATAAGGTTTTTGGGTATTTGTGTGGCACTACTGGTTATGGAATTTTCTACCAAGGAATATGAATATTGGAGAAAGTGTTAGACATATATGACTTTGTTGAGGCAGACTAGGCTAGATATTTGGATAAAAAAATATCTACAAGTGAGTATGCATTTAACCTATTTGGAGTAGAAATTAGTTGAGTGAGAAAGAGATAGTTTGCAACGGCACTCTCAATTATAGAAGTTGACGGCAACCACTCATGAAAGAAAGTAATTGATATGGTTACAAATATTGTGTTTAGGAATTGCACTTGTAAAGCAAGTTGTAAGGATAGATTGTGATAGTTAGAGAGAAATATTCCTAGTGAAGAACGTAGTTTATCATTCTAAGACAAAGCATATTGATGTTTAGTACCCTTTATGAGGCATATGATTGAATAAAGGAAGGCAATGGTAAATGCGAATACTTTAAGGATGTTACATATTATTTAACAAATTTATAAGCAATGATAAGTTCTATTGGTGTAGAGAAACAATGGGAAATACTACTATGAATTATTGATCATGTACTCCTGTGACCTCCTACTTACAAAGAAAAAAAAAAAGTGGGAGAATGTTGGGTATGTGTTATATTCTTTACATGACTACCCTACACATGATTCTTTGCATAGAGCACAACACCACTGCAAAAAAATTGAATTGTTTTTTACTCTCACCTTTTTCTTTTAACTATTTTGTGGTGCATGGTGGTTTCATCCCATGGTTTTGTTATTATAGTTAAGGAACTATAGTTCTACTATAATATGGGGTAAATTGTTGGTTTATGGAATCCCTAAGATTTACATATAATATTATATTAATATAAAGAAAAAAATCACTGATCTCCTTTCCTCATTGCCCTGGGCATTTTGTTTCAAATCAACCGGACCTTACCCAGTTCCGGGTAGATGCGCTCTCCTCCGCGGGTGTTTCACCTTGGCTAGGTAGCTTTGTCTGCGTCTATAGGAAAAAGATGTAGCTGACTTTTCCTCTACCCCCATTCGATATGCCGCGGGCCCGCTCTGCCGCTTTCTGGCAGCCTTTTAATGGTTTGGTTGAAGACCAAGTATGGGGCGGGAGCTTGGGTCTGGGTTCCCTGCGGTTAGAGGCTCCTCTGTTCACCTTCGCGCAGATTTGGGCGGTTGTCATCTCGGCAGCGAAGAAATCTATGCTCTGGACTCCCCTTTCCAAGATCTCCTTTCGTCGAGAGGTCCGGGTCTCCCTGACTCCTACAGGTCCTCCAGATACTTTAAATGAATGCCGGAGAATCGACCATGGCAAGCCAGCTCCCCTTCTTGTACTAGAGAATCAACTAGCAGAAGGATCCAGGCAAAAAAAAAAATTAGCAATAAAGGATTTCGGTCTTGAAGCGATACAAATATTCATCAGAACCCTGTCAAGGAATACAATCTGCAAGCAAATAAGAATAGGGATGCTGATAAAAAACTTGAAGGATGAAATACAAGAATTATTAGACATATCAGCAAGCCTGATGAGCTTGGTTTATGCAGGACACATTTTACAGGAAAAATTTGCAGTGCAACACTATGGAGTAGTGAGAGATTCAACTATTTTTCTGAGCATGAGGCTGAGAGGTGGAAGTTTCGGATCTAGCTCAAAGGGCATAGGTTTGTTCAAGGATGCTGTCAAAGGAAAAGGGGAAGCCACCAACAAGCCAGCACCACCACAAGATCTTCCTAGTCCTTATATAGTGGAGCAAAGTAAGCAGAAACCAGTTTTGACAATCAATATGCCAAAGGTAAACAACTTTCACGCTAATTTCTCTTCTTTGGCAGTCATTTGTAGATTCAATGGCTTTTGGCCTAAAACAGATGCTCTTCGGCATTGGATATTTTCCACATGGTCACCAAACTGTGACATCCATTTATGCTCCAAAGGATTTTTTATTGTAAAATTCGACTCAGTTGAGGAAAAAGACCATGTCCTCCATGAGGGGCCATGGTTTTGGGGCAATGCAGGGCTCTTCACGACCCCCTGGTTTCCGGGTTTTGACCCCTCCTCTATGGTGGTCTCCAAAATGTCGGTCTGGGTCAGGTTACATAATCTCCCGCTTCATTTTTGGCTCCCCAAAGTTTTTGAAGCAATGGGGAATGCAATAGGCAAATACATCAAGCAAGATGTGGAACGAATTGTTAGATGCATACATACTTTTTCCAAAATCTGTGTCGAAGTTGACCTTAGTCAAGGGCTACCTGACAGCATCATTCTGATCCATAACAACTCCCAGTGTAAACAACCACTAGATTACAAAAACACGGCCTTCAGGTGCCGAGGCTATCAACAGATAGGTCACCTTCGTAATAACTGTCCTCAAGTCAAAAGAGAAAACAGAAGGAACAAGAAACAAGCAAAAAAACCAAGAGGCTGGCAACACACAGAGAACCCAGAAGAAGAAACAGAAGACGAGGAGGCAGATAACCCTCCACCTGAACATGAAGATGATCCAATTGGGGGCGAAGCCACGATTTCCTCCCCCATAGCAACTAATCAAGTTCACATGTCTCCAGAATCCGAGAATTTGGTAGCTCAGGGAATGTTGGCCTCTTTGTCGAAGAAAAATCCAGTTCTTGAGGACACTAGTGGGGCTAAAAGACATCACTCTCCAGAACATTCCGATTCAAATAAGCACGTTCCTTGTATTGTGGAGGATTCCTCTCTTGTCATTATTTCATCCTCTCCAACTCAAGGGGAGTGGCGAAAGGTTGAGAAGAAAAAGGGGAGAAAATCATAATTTCCCTCCCCCTTTTGTGTATTTTTTCTTTTGGTCTCTTTCTCTTTTCTATCTCTTCTATTTTTTCTCATCCTCCAGCTGAGGCTATTGTGCTGGTTCTTCATCAACCAGTTGAGGATGTAGAGCTGGTCTTTGTTAACCAGCTGAGACTCTTTTCTTCTACCTTTTTTAAGGCAAAGAACGAGTCTTTCGGAATGCTTTGCATATACTTTGTAACTCTCTATTTTTATTAATGGATGGTTCGCTTTTTTCTGTGGAAAAAAAAGGTATGGATGCTAGATATCGATGGCATGCAATATAATTATCATTTCTTCTTCATAATTTTATTTTACCAAGTGCATGTCATAGAATTTTTTACTAGTAAATGCTAATGGGCATCTATATTGCATAAGTAATACTTTGATGCCTTTATTGAAGGTGTCACAATCCATGATAGAGGTCTTAAAATTGCCTGATAGAGTGAGTACTAGGGTTATATACAACATTCTTCAAATCATGGAATGTTTTCAAAGTTGCAAGGGGAGAATGTGATAACCTCGGTCATTTTTCCAATGGTGAAATGCATTGTAATATTTATGTAAAAATTTGATAAAAAAAAAGGAGTTGAATAGGGACATGGATTCTAGATACTTAGAATGGTGACTTGCTTGGGATGCTTCATTTATTTGCTGCATGAAGAACCCAACAGTTTTGGGACAAACCATGTAGTATGTTTGTTGTGTTTTAATGATCTGGTGTTTAATAGTTATGACCTGCAAATAAAAGGACTCAAGCCCATATTTTAATTGGAAAGAGGAACAATAAAAATGACACAAAATTTAATGGGATAGAGGATGTGTGAGTAGCTAGAAAAAAAAGGAAGGAGTGGATGTCAACAATGACATTGAGTAGCATGGAAAAAAGGAACAAAGGGGAAGAGAGCATCGCAACACAAGAGAGCAACGCAAGGGAGAAGAATGGAGTTGCTAAAAAACGTAGTAACAAAGAATTTGACTGGGAGGGGGGCAACACGAGAGAGAGAGAGAGGGGTCCAAACTACTGGGACAGTGAAACAACTAAGAAGTGAGAAATTGAATGGGTGCAACAAAAAAGGGAGACAAAGGTTCGAGCTACTTGGACAGTGCAACAATTGAGAAGTGAGAAATTGAACTTTTAGCATGGATGCAATTGACAAGAGGCAGTGGATATCAAGAATCCCTATGCCTGTTATTAACTGCAAATGAACTAGTGGACGAAGGACAAAGGACCTCTGGAGTCCATATTTTTACCAATAGTTTTTATTCAATGGCTTGAGCAACCATCTCAGTCTCGGGAATCTAGCTCAGGAGTGAGGGTTGCAAGAGAGACCTAGTTGCATCAGTTTACAGTTGGGTGGAGAGTTACAATTCCTAACTTAGTTTCCCATATTCAGTTGAATCCAAGATAAGTTCCTCCTATGTAATATCTACTATAAAATCATATTTAAGTTGTGGAACTGATTTTGTAGTTTCGATATGGAATTGCATGGCTTCCAGTGGTTAAAACAATGAATTCTTAAAATTGGTGCTTTGTTTTTATGATTTTTCATTTTGTTCTCTATGCAGACAATATATATACATGTATAAACACCTACCAGAATGCATCCTACACTCGTTGTCACAATTAACTTCAGGCTCATTAAAATGATTGTTCACACCAAAAGTCTAAATATAGGTGTTTATTCTATTCTTTGTTGCAGGAAGGATACTTAATCTTTATGAATTTAAAGGTATAGCAGTCCGAGGACTGGCTATTTGCTTGGATGTGGATATTTAAGCGTTGATGTTCCTTATGCCTAAATAACATACATACAAACACTTATGTGAAACTGTGCGCAGTGGTTATTATACCATTACATTAGGTACTATACAAATAAAATAATACTAACCCCCATTTACCTTGGATATTGAATAATGTATTGAAACCTCGATGATCCCAAGGCATAACAGACTTATATAAGAGAATTTGTGTTATTTTCACTGCACCGGTATATTAATGGCGTAACGGGTAGAATGAGGCATATAAACCTCGCTGAAGGGAAATTAACAATGCATGGAGGCTGTTAAATAGTCGTTGAAATTGAAAATAAGAAGACACCCTTAACCCAAAGAAATGTATAAATGTTTATAAATACACGTGAGCAATAACTGTCGACACTGGTATTAAAATCCTAGATTTAGGGCTTATTATACTGTCATAAATTCACACGCAACCGAATTTTGCTATGACTGTGGTGAAGGGATAAACTTTGTATTCCTAATGGCCGTATAATGCTACGAATTTTGTAGGTTGTGTTGGGCCGTCTCCCTATGCGTATGTATATCAACGCTATAGGGGCATTTGTTTCATTTAGAAAGGTATATATATATATACATATATTTTGCATTATATCATATATGTTGGGAATGCCAAGATTTAATATGGAATACATATAACTGCATACATTTACATAGAGTAAGTGTGTAGCTTGAGATGCTAAAGTTCACCACACATCACCTATATATATTGCATTATATCGTATATGTTGAGAACACCGAGATTTAACATGGAATACATATACCTTATAACTGCATACATATACATCGGGGTAAGTGTGTAGCTTGAGATGTTGTAGTTCACGGCACATCACCTATATTCCTTCACCATGACCATATGCATAGGTATCTGCAATGATGGTGGTGTAAGGGTAGTAAACCCATTTGTAATTGCATGTAGTGTTGTACTATTCTTCAGGCCGGTGCTAAGAAGTCTTTGGAAACACCTGGGCATTTTGTTTTATTTTAAAATGTTAATATATATGTATATAATATGCTCAGATCTGTAGTGGGGAAATGAGTATGTATCAGTAATGGAATGGTATCGTGGGACCTTAAATAACCCAGTTATTTAATCTCACTGCGCGCTAAATCACAATGGGATTTTGGTATGACACATTCCATACAACGCCACAATTGAATCCATCATCGTTTTACAACCATAAGTCTAGTGGTAATAAAATTTGCGTGAAGGCATGTTGTATGGGCCATTGTTCATTCAACGTAAGGAATATAGTTCCTAAGATGAGTCATATGTTTTTAACTTGTGGGCCGTAACAGAGCACGCAGATAACACAACACAAAACTTCGAATTTACATGACGAGAGAATGATTTTATACATCGTGATGAAGCTTCTTGATTCTGAATTGTCATTGATAGTGGCTTCTTGCTTCTTTGGGAGGCTATCTAAACTCTATAGAAGGTGGGAGATTTTTTTCTCAATTCTAGAGAAGACTTCCTACCTAACACAATTAATGTAGAATGCAGTTGGAATTAATGTTTTTCCAACACTCCCCCTTAATTCCAACCATAAGATAAACACATAAAATACCCTATAGCACAATACATAAGACACAAACATACTTGTAATTGACATGTCTGCTGGTCTAAGTCTCAACTAGGCTTACAACATAGTCTGGATTTTCTACAACACATTACTTGATAACACATCTTTCATTTTTGCCTTCTTGCTAAAAGGTCCATGCTTGTTCTTTTTCTCATGCCGTTTCATCTTCAACTTTATTGCTTTCCTTATGAGCTCCTTCAACTGCTCTTTCCTTATGTACTTAACATCAACAACCTCTTCTAGATTGGGATGTAAGGCAACATCCCCAACAATGAAAATAAGGTAATCCTATTCATGCTCTCTCCACTTTCCACCACAAAGAGCCTTGTAAACTATGTGACCAAGTTCTTCTTCTTCATCCACCAAAATGCACTCACCTTCAAACATGTGAGGCCTCTAAACAACATCCGTTGTTTTATTCTCCACTGTAGCAACCATCATAGAAGCAGATCCAATCACATTTCTAACAATTGGGTTCTGGGAGAAGCAAGTATTGCTGTGATTGATTGCAAGAATAAGTGTAATAGATATTCGTGGTCATCGATAAAACCATTTTGTTTATTGAATAATTCTTCTGACTCAAAAATGCTACCGAAATAAAAAATATTACCCACCAAAAAATACTTCAAAATAGACTCTCTAAAAAAAATCATAAAAATTATCACTATCAAACATTATCCCACAAATTGAACTCGTTGTACTCCAGTCAAATTGGTGGCCTTCTACGCGGCCCTCGACACATGGTGGCCGTCACATTCAGCTCCACACATGTCTCTTCCAACAACAATCGATCACACAAATCAAAGGTAAACCCTCGAATTAATGTGTAACATAGGTCTCCTCTCACCATCGAACAGATCCACTGCTCAACAATGGTGGTCATCCTCCACACAATAGGATATCGTTCTACCTCCTTGCCAACACTTTCCCACTAAGTTTCAGAACACGCCTCTTCCACTGTCTCTCTGTAGCACATCTGCACCTCAACACCAAGGCATGCCACACCAAACCTTCTGATGCACTCCCAGCTGTAGTTTCAACCTACAAACACTACTCTTCAACAATGCTACAAGACATCCACAGGTAATTTTCCACTCTCACACGGCCAACGGGTTCCATGACCTCTCCCAATAGTAATAAATCACATGGTTCACTCCAGCTCCCTTCAAGTGGCTCGTCCACTAGCATAGATCACAAAAGCAATTCCTCAATTACCCAAAAACCTCACAACATCACAACAACACATGGATTCACTCCTCCCTACCATTGATTTCTACCGCCTTTAATGATCCCCTTTCCTCACTATTCCTGTTTTATTCCAAAGCTGGAAAAAAAACTAATCTCCATATTTCACCCAACATGCTGAAGACGCAGCGAAGGACTCGATACGGGACTCAACTTGAACCCACAACCAGACTAGAAAGAAACAACAATGAGCCGAGATTTTGGGCCACAATCCCACTAGATTCGAGTTAAAACACCAACATAATACTTCTACAGAATCGAGAAAAAAAAAAACAAAGCACCACACTGGGTTACTCCTCAGTTTGTGCAGCCACAATGAAATTTCCATAGCTCATGAACTATAGATCATAGTAGCAGTGACAATTTTTCCCTAAACGACAACTTCATATACATGGGATAGATTACAACACAAGAACTAACAACCATCAAAACCCTAAATGGCTTCAAGCACATCTCCAAACAAATGGCAGACCTACAAACAATGAACTCCAAATGCTTTAAACGTTTCACACTGCACTAGTAAGCCAAAACACACAACAGTGCTTCTTAGGCCAATGCTTTATGGTCCTCAACTCCCACAATGGTCAATGCACAAAAACTCAACGACTCTACTCACTACTCAATCACACTTCGACACTTCAACGAAATCAGTTCAACATTAGTCATCCACAACACCACAAGCTATGATCTACACCACACACTGGCCACATTCAAGCTCGACGTTCCAACACTAATAAACCTCCAGAACTGCACTCTCCAAGACAGATTCAGCCTCAAGAAGACACTACTCGACCTCTCCTCACAGCTCACCTAAGCTCTGATACCATAATAGAGTACGCAGATAACACAACACAAAACTTTTAATTTACATGGCCAGAGAATGATTTTATACATTGTGATGAAGCTTCTTGATTCTGGATCGTCAATGACAGTGGCTTCCTTGGGAAGTTATCTGAACTCTCCATAAGGTGTGAGACTTCTTCCTAAACTCTCGAGAAAACTTCCTACGTAACATAATTAATGCAGAAGGTGGTTCGAATCACTGTTTTTCCAACAGACCGTACATCGCCACCACTTACATGGAGTTGAGGGCCGAAGCCGAATCCTTAAACCATACGGCAATGTCGCTTAATGCCAATTCATTATTGGCTCTTAAATAAAGACCTTGTGGTGAAACAAATGTAGTAAGGGAGATTGTCTATTTCCCTTACACTGCTCAACAATACCCTCATAATGTTGGGTGTACACAACAAGGTGATTGCCATATAATACTTCACCTATTGGATCAATGTTACTCCACAGAATCTTATGAGTGGCGACAATGTGTCTAATTGCTTGAATGGTAGAGACTAGTCTCAATGGATGAGAGTGATTAGATCTTAGAGATCGACGGTTAATAACATCGGTACAAGTATGGAAGGCATACTATGTTGATTAGTCTTCAAATGGTGTTACTCGACAATATGATTGTTGTATCGAGTGTGGGACATTAAAACATGTCGCGTAATACATGAAACATCATAATATTAATTCATTACGTGAAGTCACTATATATCTTAATATTTCGAGAAGAGATGCCAACTATAGCTAGATTTCCTCCTTGTGGCATCAACATAGAAAGGGGCAAGCCCCACCACATTTTAGACCATTAGATGGATTGCAGGGAATAGTACGCAGATATGTTGGCGAGGGACTTCCCCGGTGATGTCAACAGAGAGAGTCGAGCCCCGTGAGTCGTAAATCGACCTTTCGAAATTCAAACCATCAGATGTGTAGGGTGGTAGGTAGACCCCATTGAATGACCTCGAAACCTAGTGCTCACAATTCCATTTCCACTTTGTGTGTGGGATTGTGCTCTCCACCGATCCCTACACATAGTTTCATCTTTGGGAACCATAAAGTGATCATGATAGCCCAACAAGTTTTTTATTTTATTTTTATTTTTACAATTCTCCTCCCCTCGCCCAAGTGATCATGATGGCCCAACAAGCTTTTTTTTTTAATAATTCTCCTCCTCTTTTGCTCTTATGCCCAAGCTGGTGAGTGTCACATAGTTTTCCTTTTATTAATGAGTGTGGCATAGTTTTATTTTTATTAGTAACACAATTATTAGTTATATGAAATATGATATTGTCGAGTGTGGATTTATAGTCCGAGAGGATATTGTTTGGGAACTTTAGAATGTGATTTTCGGTGATTCCTCCCTGCAATGTTACAAGTGCCTTGATCCAAATGCCTAGAAAACCCTCTAAGTCTTCAAAACCCAAAAACTATCGCATAAGAAGAAGTTTTAGAAAAGTTGGATTACACTATCGGGAGGTAAAAACATGAAGAAAATAGTGAAAACAGGCTTATGAAAGGCTTAAAGAAAATTTGCATCGAAGCCGTCGGATCTAGCCGATCAATGGCCCAGATCCGATTGGAAAATCGCAATTGAAGGTGGAAAAGGGAGGCTATCGGCATAGACCATACGGAACTTGCGATAGCAATCAGCGGAGTTAACAAGGACCATCGATCAAGCGCGCAGATCGACGGCCCAAGTTGCATCGCAGTATTGCTATCGACAAATACAAAGGAGTGCTTACAACGGCCCGGGGTATGTGCGATATGTGATTGCGATCAATCACATCGCAATATCGTGTCGATACATTACAATGGAGCGGGACCGATATACACATGGCTTGCGACAGCCGAACCCAATGGAGTTATTGACTATATTATATATATTTTGAAATCCGAAAAGCAACAATTTCCTTTGTATTTCGCATTTCTGCCAAATGAATGGATTACAAAGGAAATGCGTCCGATGCGATATTACAGACCTGATGGAACTTATAGAAGCGATATTATAATATTTCAAGTCCGTCTAAAGCCATTTTTCGGGTTTTTTCAATGTTCAATGTATTTTTAAATATAAAAGGAAATAGGCAGGATTTTGGGAGGGCCAAAGGCGGTAAGTGGTTTCGGTTGTGCTCCGCCTGATCCCATACAATGGTGGCCACATGTCCAGGGTAAGGAGAGAGAAAAACACCCTTATCGGACAGTTAACCCCTGTACAAAAGATCCATCTGAAATGAACCACATTCGTTGGATCTGGATCTCCCATATCAACGGTGGAGATGTGATGATGGTATACAGGCGAACCCGATAGGAGTATAAAGCGGATATATGGATATTTGAAGTCTGATAAACAGTGTTTGGTGGACTTTTCCTGTGTTTGAATGTATTTCTCTATGTACACAGAGAACAACGATTTCGAAGGATTTCAAAGGCTTGATGACCCATTCTGTTACAGAACAGGTGGCCACCATCCCTGAAAGCGTTTAGCAATTATTGCTAACGCTCAGAAAGGGATCTGAGCGGACAGAGGTTAGGAAGCTATAGAGCCCGAGAAGGTGAAATGAACAGACAGCGCTGATTGGCTTTAAAGCCACAGACAAAGAGCAAACAAGGACAAGCAGTGCTGAGACAGAGCAACAGAGACAGAGAGTTAGTGAGGAGAGTCTGTGTACTCAAAAGAGACTTGGGGGATCCAAGTAAAGCCTTATTGTTTTTTATCTATTGTGTGAGGCTCAATTTGAGCTCACTGTTGTAAAACTCTATTTTTAAAGACATAATAGAGAGGTCACCACTGAAGGTTGGACTAGGGGACGTAGCCCAGGAGTGTTGGGTGAACTCCTTATTAAAATTATTGTGTTTATGTGTGTTGTCTATTATGCTCTTTAACTGCTTCATTGTCTAAGTATTTCACAATCTTATCGATCCGTTACACAAAGTAACATAGGCATATCCATGCACATGAGTCTGTAATACCTTAATAATTGTCTAAGATCATATATCAGATCAAGTGGTATCAGAGCTTTAAGTTTGCTAAGGTTAGACAAGCTTGTGTTGGATTGTTGAATGCTAACTAGGTCAAAGCTAAAACTAGAAGAAGGAGAACTTGTCAAGGCTAATCTAGAAATTGGAAGAGTATATCCTAGGAGGAGGATGGCAGAACAAACCTCATCAGAATCAGACTCTCAGTTCATGGACAGTTTCATGACCATGAGAGCCATGGTGGAAGAGATGTATAGAAAATTTAAGAAAGGGAGAGGTGAAAGCACTTCAGCATCTCAAACAGAAAAAGGAGTAGAGGAACCTCTTCTAGATGGCCATCCAGAAGGCAAAAAGAAAGAAGAGAAGCCCTCTTTACCATCTACTCCATCAGCACCATCCTCATCATCTTCTTCACATAAAACTAGCCCTGAAAAGGAAAAGAAGAAAGCTGATGTGATTAAATTAGATGTGAAATTTGATTTACCAATTTTTTATGGTGAATTAAATGCAAAAAAGCTAGATAACTGGATTAGATAGATTGATGTATATTTCAGGGTGCAAAACATCAATTCGTAAAGGAGAAAGATTTAGCTAGCTAGCCTTCACCTTGGAGGAACTGCCCTAGTGTGGTGGGAAGGCATGACACAAGTTGATTTGAAGAAGCATGGTAAAATTATTTCTACCTGGAATGAATTTGTTTTTGCCATTAGAAAACAATTCTATCCACTAGCTTATATGCAGCAAGCAATGATGAGTTGGCAAACTCTTCGCCAGTTAAAGGGCAAAAGTTAACAAAGCTATACCCAGGAATTTAGAAAAAGAGCTTTAATTCTAAGCATTTCTTTAGACTCACTTGAAACTTTGTTGAAGTATATAGGTGGTCTACACAGCTATTTGAGGCACACCATTCTCATGTTTAACCCTACTAGCATAGATGAGGTATCTGTCCAGGCTACACATCTAGAGGCTAGCGGCAAGAATGTGAACCCAAAGATTGGAGGATCATCAAAACCCACTGCAAGAAAGAACAAGGAAAAGAAGAAGCAAAAATGGAAGGAGAGGAAGACAAACATTGTACAAAAAGACAAACCTTCATGCACTCACTGCAAGAAGGATGGGCATGATGATGAACACTGTTGGTCTTTGCATCTGGAGCTGAAACCCAAGAAGTTCAGTGGTAAGAAGAAGAAAATTGTTGTTGTTGTTCAGAAAGATTTGGGGTTAGACTCAGGTGATGAAATAGCAGTCATAGCCACAGGTATAAAAGGTAAAAATTCTGAAGCATCTACTAGTAATTCTCCACAATCTAATGATAATGAAGACAATGAGAGGAAAAGACATGAGCTTTTTCATATTAGAGTTATTTCCAAGCATCAAAAGATTGATACTTTATTTGATAGTGGTTCACAAGTAAACTTGATTTTTGAAACAATTGTAAAGAAGTTGGGCTTACTAACAACACCTCACAAGAAGCCATATCCATTAGGTTGGGTTGGTCATAAAGCAAAGCTACAAGTGACTAGACAATGTAAGCCTAGGTTTTCTATTGGGTCAACTTTTGTAGATGAGGTTGAGTTAGATATAGTTCCCTTGGATATATGTGGTATTGTTTTAGGAAGTCCTTACTTGTATGATAGAAAAGCCATTTTCTATAGAACTGAAAATAAGTATCAACTCACAAAAGATGGAATAGAATATATTGTAAGAGCTCATCAACTCAAAAATAACTACACTCTCATAAACTTAGGGTAGATGAAAAGAATTGTAAATTCATGCAAGAAATTTTTACTAATGGTTGTAAAGGAAAAGACCCCTGATAAAAGAAATTCATTTGAAGGCTCTGATGCTAAACAGAAAGTTTATTTAGAAAAATTTGTTTCAGAATATGATATCCTATTTCAAGAACCTAAAGGTCTGCCACCCAAAAGGGAAATAGTACATGATATTCATTTGCAGCAAGATGCTCCATTGCCTAACATCGAAATGTACAGGTTATCTGCTTTAGAGAATGCAGAGATCAAGAAGCAGGTATAGGAGTTGCTCGACAAAGGGTTCATAAGGCCAAGCACATCACCATGTGGATCTCCAATTGTCTTGGTGAGAAAGAAAGATGGCTCATGGAGGATGTGCATTGATTACAGAGCACTGAATAAAATAACGATCAAGAATCGTTATCCTCTTCCTCGCATAAATGATCTATTGGATCAGCTGAAAGAAGTTGTTTACTTTTCCAAGTTGGACTTGTGTAGTGGCTACCATAAGGTCAGAGTAGCAGAACAAGATGCATGGAAGACTACTTTGAAAACAAAGCAAGGGATGTACGAATGGCTCGTTATGCCTTTTGGCTTAACTAATACTCCTGCCACTTTCATGAGAGTTATGAATGACGTACTCAGGCCTTTTATTCATGATTTTGTAATTGTATATTTAGATGACATTCTTGTTTTCAGTAAAACATGGGAAGAACATTTAAACAATGTAAAGCAGACTCTAGATGTTTTGAAAAGAAATAATCTCTATGTTAAGTTATCAAAATGTGAATTTGGCAAAACATCTTTGAATTATTTGGGTCATATTGTAGGGGGTGGTGAATTGAAGATAGATCCCTCTAAGGTTGAAGTCATTGTGAACTAGCCTAAACCCAAATCTGCTAGAGAAGTTAGGAGCTTCCTAGGAGCAACACAATATTGGAGAAAGTTTATTTCTAACTTTTCCTTGATTGCAGGTCCCGTACATGCTTTAACAAGATTTAACAAGGTGTTTCAGTGGGGAGGAAAACAGCAGGAAGCCTTCGACACCTTGAAAGAAAAGATTAGTACAACACTAGTACTAGCATTGCCAGACCTTCAAAGACCATTTGAGACTGAAATAGATGCCAGTGACTATGCCATGGGAGCAGTGTTGATGCAACATGGTAAACCCATATGTTATCATTCTGAGACATTTAATTCTGCAGTAATTAATTATCCCACATATGATAAGGAATTTTATGCATCCGTACAAAGTGTGGAAAAGTGGAAACATTACCTAATGGGCAAAGAAACAGTTATACATACTGATCATCAACCACTTCAATATTTACACTCACAAACTAAATTGTAGCAATCAAGACACTATAGGTGGATGGATTTTCTACAACAGTTTCATCTTGTCATCAGATATAAGAAATGCATACACAGTAAGGTTGTAGATATGTTATCCAAACCAATCATAAATGCATCTACTATACTTAATCATAACTCAGTATTGCATGAAAGCTACATTGAACAATATGCTCAAGATGTAGATTTTAAGGATGTATATGCAACTTTAAGTCATGGAAAACAAGTAGAAGAATTGGATTATCAAGTTAAGGACCAACTCTTGTATCATTTGGGAAAGTTATGCATTCCTCAAACTGAGAGAGTTAACATAATCCGAGAAGCACATACTTCTCTAATATCAGGTCATTTTGGTGTAAGTAAAACAGTTGCATAGCTGCAAAGATTTTGTTGTTGGCCAAGAATGCATGAAATAGTTTCTAGATATATTAAAGGGTGTACCATGTGTGCTAGAAGCAAGCCCAGCAATAGAAAACTAGGCTTGTACACTCCACTTCGAGTTCCTTCTCATCCTTGGGAAAGTGTTTCCATGGACTTTGTTGGGGGATTGCCAAAATCTACAAAAGCTCATGACTATTTATATGTTATTGTGGACAGGTTTAGAAAAATGTGTATTTTAATACCTTGTAACAAGCAGATTACAGTTGAACAAACATCAAAGTTGTTCTTTCAGCATGTATGGGTTCATTTTAGGTTACCCACTTCTATTTTATCTGATCGATATTCCCGATTTGTTGGGAAGTTTTGGTCTAGTCTATGGGAGCTAATGGACACCAGACTAAAGAAGAGCACAACCTTTCATCCACAAACAGATGGCCACACAGAGGTGGTCAACAAGACAGTGATCCAGTTGCTCATAGGCTATTGCAGCAAGCATCCCAAGCATTGGGATGAACATTTGTGTTACGTGCAACATGCTTACAACCATGCTAAACATTCTTCTACACAAAGATCTCCTTTTGAGACTTGTTTTGGTTTTACACCAAGGTCTCCCTTGGATTTTGTCTTTAGTAAAGACATAGCAGTTGATGTGCACAGTGATGTGGACAAAGAAACCAAGTTCATTGAACAGATCCAAGAAATTCACTAGGCAATGCAGGAACAACTGGAAAAGAGCAAAGCCAAGTACAAGGCAAGGCATGATAAGCATCGAATTGAGCATAGCTTCCAAGTTGGTGATCAAGTCTGGTTGTACATCAGCAAAGTAAAAATGCAAGGTGAAGGTAAGAAGCTGAAGCCAATAAGGTATGGGCCTTTCAAGATACTTGAGAAAATTGGTGAGAATCCTTTTCACCTTGATTTTCCAGCTTACATACACATCTATTCAATAGTTAATGCAAAGAACTTAAGACTATTTGAACCTTCATTGATTGAAGATCCCGAAGAGAGAAGTCAATTACCTTCTGTTGATGATCTGTTGATGATCTGTTGCATGAATATCTCAATGAGTTGCAGGAAGATACAGTGTTGGACAAGAAGGTGAGAACTACTTGCAGAAGGGATGTTGAGTACCTCAGAATTGGACTCAAAAGTTCAAAACCAACCAGTGCAAGATGGATAGAGATTGGACAAGTGAGGAAGTTGTATCCTCACTTGATTGATGCTTAAAAACCAACTTTTGGTGGTCCAAAAGCCTTTTTTAGTGGGAAGGCGTGATCCAAATGGATCCTAGAAAACCCTCTAAGTCTTTAAAACCCAAAAACTATAGCATAAGAAGAAGATTTAGAAAAGTCAGATTACACTATCGGGAGGCAAAAACATGAAGAAAATAGTGAAAATAGGCTTATCGGAGGCTTAAAGCAACTTTGCATCGGAGCTGTCGGATCTGGCCAATCAACGACCCAAATTCGATCGGCAAATCAAAATCGGCGGTGGCAAAGGGAGGCTATCTATGGAGACCATATGGAACTTGCGATAGCGATCAACGGAGTCAACGAGGATTGTCGATCAAGTGCATAGATCGATGGCCCAAGTTGCATCACAGTATCGCTATCAGAAAATACAAAGGAGCACTTACAACAGCCCAGGGTATGTGCGATATGTGATTGTGATCAATCGCATCACAATATCACATCAGCACATTACAATGGAGTGAGGCCGATATACACATGGCTTGCGACAGCCAAACCCGATGGAGTTATAGACGATATTCTATATATTTTGAAATCCGGAAAGCTACAATTTCCTTTGTATTTCGCATTTCCACCAAATGAATGGATTACAAAGGAAATGTGCTTGATGCAATCTTACAGACTCGATGGAACTTATAGATGCGATATTATAATATTTCAAGTTCGTCTAAAGCCATTTTTCGAGGTTTTTCAGTGTTTAATGTATTTTTAAATATAAAAGGAAACAGGCAGGATTTCGGGAGGGCCAAAGGCGGTAAGTGGTTTGGACTAGGCTCCGCCCGATCCCATATAATGGCTACCATGTGTCCAGGTTAAGGAGAGATAAAACCACCCTTATGGGGCGGTTAACCCCCATACGAAAGAGTCGCTCGAAATGAACTACAACCGTTGGATCTGGATCTCCCAAATCAACGGTGGAGATGCGATGACGGTATACAGGTGAACCCGATAGGAGTATAAGGTGGATTTATGGATATTTGAAGTCTGATAAACTGTGTTTGGTGGACTTTTCCTGTGTTTGAATGTATTTCTCTGTGTAAACATAGAACGGAAATTTTGAAGGATTTCAAAGGCCCGATGACCCATTCTGTTATAGAACAAGTGGCCACCTTCCCTGAAAGAATTTAGCAATGATTGCTAGTGCTCAGAAAGGGATCTGAGCGGACAAAGGTCGGGAAGCCAGAGAGCCTGAGAAGGTGAAATGAACAGACAACACCGATTCGCTTTAAAGCCACAGACAGAGAGCAAACAGGGACAGGCAGTGCTGAGATATAGCAACAGATACAGAGAATCAATGAGGAGAGTCTGTGTACTCGAAAGAGACTTGGGGGATCCAAGTACAGCCTTATTGTTTTGTATTTGTGGTGTGAGGCTCAATTTGAGCTCACTGTTGTAAAACTCTATTTTTGAAGACATAATAGAGAGGTCACCTCTGAAGGCTGGACCAGGAGATGTAGCGCATGAGTGTTGGGTGAACTCCTTATTAAACTTGTTGTGCTTATGTGTGTTGTCTATTATGTTCTTTAATTGCTTCATTGTGTATGTATTTCGCAATCTTATCGATCCATTGCACAAAGTAACATAGGCATATCCATGCACATGAGTCTGTAATACCTTAATAGTTGTCTAAGATCATATATCAGATCATGCCTGGAGAATTTCATGACGAAAATATAGTATTATGTGATACATTTTATTAATCAGAAACATCTATTTACACAAATAAACTTCAAGGGATACAATTATGTCTCAATAACTAGAAATATGGGAAATACCTAATCTATGTTCTAACTATGATTACATACATAATCCAAAAGGATTATTCAACACTCCCCCCTTAATCCAAAGGGACATATGACATTGCAAGTAAAGATCTAAAATTTTCAAACTTTTCACGTCCTAATGCTTTGGTAAAGATGTTTTCAATTTTTTTCTGAAGTTGGACAATGTGTCAGATGAATTGTTTTGGCCTCTACATGATGTCGAATCAAATGATACTTGGTGTTGATATTTTTGGTTTGATCATGAAACTTTTGATTGTTGCCCAATTGAATTGCAAAATAGTTTTGACAAATAGAGGAGTTGAAGCCTTTTGTTTGAGTCAGCAAATCTTCAATTATTTTGTGAAGCCAAATGATTTATTTTGTAGTTTGAGATGTTGCAACATATTCGGCTTCGGTGTTAGAATCAAAATGAATAGATTTATTGTGTAATCTCTAACTGATGACTGATGATCCAAGGTTCATCAAATAACCGGAGGTTGATATAACATGCTCCTTATAACCATAAAAATTTGAATATGAATAACCAGTAAGATGGAAGTTTGAAACTTTGGAATTTGATGCAATATGTAGTTGTTCCTTTTAAATATTTAAGATTTCTTTTTACTGCTACCCAATTCCATTCACAAGGTTAATGCTACAACAAAATTTATATCATGGCGAGTAGTAGAAAGATAAATCAAACTTCCAAAAAGTTGCATGTACTTTGTTGGATCTTCAAATGGTTTTCCTTCTTCTGAAGTGAGTTTAAAATTCTATTCCATTGGAGTAGAAACAAGACTACAATCCACCATACCATATTTGTTTAATAACTTTCCAACATATTTCTTCTGAGAGATAAAAATATGTAGAGACTTTTTATCAACTTCAATTCCAAGATAATAATGAAGTAAACCTAAATCTGTCATATCAAAAACCTTTCGCAACTCCTTCTTAATAGATGATATATAGTCATCATTTTTCTTTGTAATCCTTAAATCATCAACATAGACGACTAGATATACATATGATCTTCCAAATTTCTTAACAAAAAGAGTTACATCATCTAGGCCCAACATGCTTATAATTCAACTTAAGAAGTTCTTCAGTTAGTTTCTCATACCATGCATGTGGTGCTTGTTTCAAGCCATACAAAGACTTCATTAATTTGCATACCTTTCGTTCTTTCCTTTTGAAAGAAAAATCTTCTGGTTGAAACATGTAAACGTGTTACTTTAAATCTCCATTTAAGAAAGCAATTTTAACATCCATATGATGAATTTTCCATCCTTTTTGTGTTGCAATAGCAAACAAAGTTCTAATAGTGCCCCATTTAGCTGTAGGAGAAAATGTTTATGTATAATCAACACCCTCTTTTTCTGCATATCCCTTTGCTACAAGTCTTGCCTTGTGCTTATCAAGTGAACCATATACTTTATACTTAGTTTTATAAACCCATTTGTAACCAATAGGTTTGATGCTAATAGGAGGATCCACCAACCTCCAAGTTCAATTTTTTATGAGGGCATCATATGCCTTTTGCATAGCATATTTCCACTGATCATAACTAGCAACTTCTTTAAAATAGGTAGGCTCAAAATCAACAGAAAAATTAAATTCACGGTCATGAGAATAGTTACGTGAAGAACTCCTTGTCTGAAACTCATCATATTTCCTCACAAATTTTCTAGTATGAGTTGATCTTCGTACTTTTTGTGAAGGAATTTTCTTATCTTGTAAAACAAATTCTTCATTACTTTTGTACCACTTTATGTTCTTGTTGTCTCTGACCCTGCTGTTCTTGCAAAAACACTTTTATCATCCAATTTCGTTTCAACATAGAATTGTTATCACCATTTAGAGTCAATTTTGAAGGAAATTTCACAGACTGATCTAATATGGGAATCCCCCCTTCAAGGTGTGGAAGAATATTATCTTATTCATAATAAAACTTCTTAGACACAAACTTTTCTAATTGATTAAGTTTCCTATCAACAATGGGTGTATCTTTATCAGATTAAAGAAAAAATACATCTCTTGAAAAATTAAACTTCTTATTCTCTTCATCATACAATCTATATGCCTTACAAGTCATAGAATACCCCAAAAATATACATTTTTTTGCTTTATGCACTCAACTTTTTTCTTTTTTGTTTAGGAATCAAAGCATAACATTGAGGAAAAAAAATTAAATGTTGAAAAATAAGAAGACGATTATACCACATCTCATATGGAATTTTATTGTTGATGATAGAGGTAGGACACCAATTTATAATATAAGTTTCATAGAGTGCTTCTTCTCCCCAAAACATCAATTTTAAATTATTAAAAAACATCATTGATCTAACCATATTGAGCAGTGTTCTGTTCATTCATTCTGCAACACCATTTTTTGTGGATTATAAGATATCATGGTTTGGTGTTTGATTCCATTCTCTGGAAAATATCTTTCAAAAACATGTGATGTATATTCTCCCCCATTATCAGTTCTTATAGTACTTATTTTAAGTTGAGCTTCATTTGTAATGAAGAGATGAAATTTTTTAAACACAACAAGAACTTGTGATTTTTCTTTCAGAAGATAGACCCAATAGATCCTTGAATAATCATCAATAAAAGTCAGTATATATTTATTTCCATTAGGAGTGGCAATAGGCATAGGTCCACATAAACGTTAGTGTATGATACTTGATTTCCTTGAAGTTCTAGAAGTAGAGCTCTAAAAAGATTGTTTGTGATGCTTCCCCAATATACACGCATTACACGGAGTCAATTTTCTCATAACTCTTGGAAGTACCTTAATTCCATGTTGTCTCATAATTCTGATACTTTCATAATTAATATGACCAAAGTGAGCATGCCACAACAAACATGATGACGAAGTATCATTTTTTTGGATCGAATGATTAGTATTTAATGCAACAGATGACATACCATTCAACTATAATAATTTATCTTCTTGCACACCAATCATTACAGTATAATTGTTAGTTGCTCTTCGAATTGTCACTTTATCATCAAATATGTGTATGGAATGTCCCTGTTGTCTTATTTGGATAAGAGATAATAAATTCCTTTGAGACTGTGGAATGTAAAGAACATCATTTAAAGTATAATCTGCAAGTCCATTAACTTTTAATTGAATAGAACCAATACTTGATGGTTTTATTTGAGACTTATCAACAAAATGCACTACTCCATCAATATTATCATTGATTTTTTCAAACAAAACTCTTCTAAAGGTCATATTACAAGTGGAACATGTGTCTAAAATCCAATTGTGATGCCATGAAGAAAATAAGGTACTAAATATATCTTCCATATTAAAATTACAAGGTGCAACAACATAATTTTCATTCTCAAAGGTCTACCTTTTTTCTCGAATTAGTTGATCTTTATTTTTAAGAATTTGTTCTCTTCTTTCATTAATTTTCTCCAAGGGAATTCTACAATTTGCAATAGTATGTCCAATTTTACCGCATATAAAGCATTTTTATATTTTTTTATTAGAAATATGTATTTGTTTATCATTCTGATGTTTATCTCTCTAATTATCCCCCCCAACTTTATAATTCATCCCACCTCATCCTCTCCCACCCTTAGTATTTCTGACTGATTCTTCTTGAGGGTTTTTGTCTTTTTTAGCAAGACATACCGTTTTAGTATTATAATTTTGTAAAGTTTCTTTCTTGCCAAAAGACTTCTCCCTTTTTTCAAATTTTCATACAAATTTGTCAAAATCTAAATCTTTTAATTTCCCACTAGCTTGGAGAGATTCCAAGTAGTGTGAATAAACAGGGTAAAGGGATTTTATAAAGGTAGTAAGTTGTAGATCAACATTGAATCTAGTAGATTGAATTTAATGATTGTTGGATTTAATTTCAGAATCAAGTTTCAATGGAGCATTATCTTTCATTTCCAGATTAAATAACCTCAATAATAATTGGGTTATCTCCAATTGAGAATGTGAATCATAAAGCATCTTCAATTTCGTTATTGCATCATAGCTTGTTTTAATTTGAATGCTGTATCTACTTACCTCTTCTGAGATTGAAGTGGAAATTAAAGTATAGGCCTTTTTATCCTTACTTTCCCATATCGCAAATTATTTTTCCTCATCAGGTGGTTCTAGTGCATTGCCTCCTTTATCTTCACAAACTCCATCCCACATATCATTAAAAATAAGTGTATTTTTTATTTTTCTGTACCACTCCTGGTAATTTTCCTTCCCTGAAAGACTAAAGATACCAAAGAATTCATTTTTTCAAATAAAATTAGTAGTCAAAATTGTGATTATACTAAATTCTTTTTGAAAAAAATTCCTTTTCTCTTTCAATGAGACAATTTTTTTACTAAATACCAATAATAATTAACTGTAAAATAAACATATCATAATACAACCAATCTGACGAATGATGACAACATATCACAACCTTTCAACCTAGACAGGATAGGAATATCTTGCGAATGCCTTGCAACCATGAACAATGCCTGGTCATAGGCATAAATCACGTACAAAATCGACAACAAGAAACCAACTAAAATCAACAACGGGGATTCAACGGTAAAAAACAATTGACAAAAATCAGTGGTGTGTATTGATCGATGAGTGGTTCGAGGAGATTATTTCTTGCAAAACTCAACACAGGTTAATAGTATTGACTCACCTCCTAACATTCAACGGTAATTGACATCACTTCACCTACCAATTTTTAACATTGGTTGTGATCTCGGTGGTGGTTTACCAAAATTGTTCAACACTAAAAGTGTGGTTGTGATTCAATATAAAGCAACACACCAAATTTAAAAAAACAATAGTGTGTGGTGTTAGGTGGTTTCCAAAACCAACTCCACACATTCAATCAATGCTACTAGGTTAGTACGAGCATGTCTCTCGGTCACGTACTCTGTCAAGTCAAGACGAACAAATCCACCAGGTCACACTCCACCACTATACTCTATTGGTTTCACAACGAGTTGCAACTTCTGAAACAATGGCATTCGAACGAGACACCTCAACATTATTTAAAAACCTTACTCTGATACCCCTCTCACAAATTCCTGGAGAACTTCATGATGAAAAGATAGTATTCTGCTATACGTTTTATTAATAAAATGAATCTATTTATATAAATAAACTTGAAGAGAGACAAGTATATCTCCATAACTAGAAATGCAAGAAATAACTAATCTATGTTCTAACTATGATTACATGCATAATCCAGAAATATTATTCAACAAGCATTCATAATAATAGTTATGAATACTTATGTATCTGTATTTTTTTAATGGATTTCATTAGTTTAAATATTTTTTTTATTAAGATCAAACTAATGAAATCAAACATTAAATAACAAATCAGATTCATTGAAAGTAATATTAATACTTTCTTACGAAAGGTCATTCGTTAATATTTCAAACATATGAACCTAATGAAATTTACAAACAAACATAAAATGAAAGCTTACCAAAACAAAAGTGTACTTGCTAAACAATGGGGGCCCTTCCAAGGATTCACAAGCACATCAAAAGAGAAGTCAAATGTAGAAGATCAAAGAACCTCCATTTTATTTATCTTCAATTGCAAATTGCAACTACAAGTTCTACATCCCAAGAGGTTCTAAAATATCCATTACAATGATTCCAAATTCTAACTCCTCATTACAAACTTATAAGATCCTAAGTTCTAAATTCTAACTTCTCAATTCTAAATTCTAAATTCCAAATTACAAATGAAGGAGATAACACTCCTATTTATATAGTTATGATAACAAACTCATAAATGTGGATCCACTATTCCCTCTTCAGATCCACATATCTCTTAACCAATGGTGATACATAACCCTATCCTCCATGATCTTCTCCATGAGGTCCATGATCTTATCCATGAGGTCCGTGATCTCCTCAAATTCGAATTTGAACATAGAGTGTCACATAAGAGTGCCTTAGAATCTTCCTTTGTACCTACACATGTCAACAAACTCATTCTAATTGTTAGGTATAAGTATATGGATACTATTTTCTAAAGTTTAACCACAAATTCACTTAAAAATACTAAGAATTAATAATGTTTTGGAAAATACAATGGTAAACCATTTAATGATGAAAGTGAAGCTCATGTGGTGACATGGTGGTGGAATAGAGGTGAGAAAATGTGTGAATGGAGTGAAAGTGGATGTATTTTAAGGATAATTCTTAGGCCCAACATACCCCCAAACTGAAGGTATTGCATGTCCTCATGCAATCTATTACATTACTTTTTGATAATTGAGCTTTGGCTTAAGCTTTGCATGATATTATTTACTTAACATTTGCAAAGTGTTTCTGATGAATTGCAACTTGGTTGGTTCTTGTGTTTCAACCATATTTTGTTGCATTCAATTTTAATGTATGAACTTTTCATAATGATAATTTGATTTTTATTGCAAAGTATTTTTTTGGAATGCATCATGGTTGGTTCTTGTGTAATAACCATGATTGTGTGCATCCAATTAGCTTTTAAGTACTTTTTACAAAGCCATTTATATGCTCATGTAATAGTGAATATATTTTGAAGGTATGTGGGTTTTAGAATGTGATATATGAATATGGAAAAATATGAATGTGACAAAGTATGAATGTAAATGTATCTCCCCCCCCCCTCCCCACCCCCCCACAAACTAATGGTTTTGGCAATTTTATGAAATGAGGAAATGAAGTTGTTTCCAAAAATTATCATTCTAGCTTTCAAGGAATTAAATGGTTAAAAGCTAGAAAATATCATACCGCAACTTACCCTTTCAAAATGGATGAGAGTTGTGCATGTGTGGCTGCAAAATTCTGATCATAGTCTTCTTTACTTGGCTGTGAAAATGGTGGATGAAGTCGAAATTGTGAATCTTTTATTATTGTTGCATCTGTTGCTAAATCTGTTGTTGGATCTTCTATTTAATGTTCAGAATATGCTGCTGAATGTGGCTGAAAATGTATAAGGCTTGGAAGGTATACAAAATTTAGAATTACACTTCCCCCCCAGCCTTATTTATTGACTTGTCCTTAAGTCATTTACATCAAAAATGGAAAATTAATTCTGCTTCCTCTGCTACAAAGTGATTGGTCTTCAAGTCTTCAATGAAACCAACTCGTTGGCACAATTCTTGTTATGTGAATAAATGTTTCGGTGTTGAACATAACAAGGAATTTTTAACTTAGTGGCCTTTAATGCATGCTACTAGTCAACACAAGAGCTCCCATCTTTGATGTGGATGAGAGTCAAGATGCCTCAAACACATCTTTCTAAGTATGAATGAATTTGTTGTTGTCAAATACTTAGAACATCCGACGAACAAGGGACATTGATGTATTCCATTGTTTATTGGCCTGATAGCTTGCCCTTAAGGCATGTAAGCTTCAAGGTGTTTCTAGAAAAATATTAGACTCAAGGACTATGGACTCAATGGTGTATGGAAGCAAGGTTTTATTTGCAATGGTAGGGAAAAGGAAACTGACAATGAATATGTAACGTGGAACAAAAAGCTTGTAAATGAGCTTCATTGTTTTTATTGGTGGGTTAAGATTGATGAAAATGTAATGAAGTGTTTGTGGATAATGAGAAATGGATAATGACTATTGCTGGGAAAAAGTGAATTTTGGCATGCAAAATCTCAAAAATAGCAAATTTGCTCATTAATTTGGGAATTTCTACTAAAATAGCTGAGTTTGACCAGCGTTGACCAGCCACCTGTAGACTTCAAATTTATGAGTGGATAGGTATTTCACCATCCTTGGACATTTAGGAACAAACCCCAGACCTTCGAATTTGCTAATCTGTCATGCAACATGTCAACCATTAAGCTATTATAGGAAGTTGCAAGAACTTGTAATTTTATGGAAATTTTGTTTATGTTCATGGACTTGTTCTTTAGAATTTCTCATGAAATTAGTCTTTTGAAGACCAATTGTGTGCACAATTTGTTTCCTTAATGATCAGTTGATCATCCGAAATCTGCAATAAAAAAAAACTTGGCATAAAGAACATAAGTGTGTTAAAAAAGAAATGGCCATTCCCTTCCTGATTCTTAGCCAAAATGAAACAAATTAAGTAAAATCAAAAGCGTAATTTTAGTCCAATTCATGATGTTGATAACAATTCATTTTTAATAAATACCCATGAAAACTAAATTACTTCCTGTTTGTGTCAGATGGCTCATGGAATGTACATGGAAAAAAGCTTGGCATTAGAGATTTGTTGTGTCCTTCATATTAGTACGTTATATAAAAGCATACAACAAGAAGAAGTTTTGATTTTAATGCCAAAACAACATAATACTCCAAATATTTGATAAATCAGTCTTCAAATTCGCTTTCAAAGTCTGCCAATGTTCTGTGCCGAGAGCACTTGATGTCGAAACAAGACCTTCTAAGGCACAGATCCCTTAAGACATATAACCACCCACTTCGTTTCCAGAATACCAGCTTGTGCTGCAACATTAATGAAACCCAACACCTCTTCATCCTTAGGAACTGGTACTGAGCAAGTATAGGTTGACTGTGTAGTTGAGCTTTTCCATGGACAAAAAAAAAATCAAATAAATTAAAGTTTGATTTCGACAGCATTATTTTTCTATGCACATGCACATGGAGGCCATGAGGATATCCATTGAAGTAGGTGAAAAACGGAAATAGCGCAGAAGAAACGTGATAATACCAATATCATTTGAGCACAGTCAAACTGTAATGCTCACTGAGCTCCTCAAATGGTGACTTTCCTACAAAATGATATGGTTAATATGGCACGATTTTTAGATTTTGGAACAATAATTTTGAAGACCATGAATTGCCAATCCTTGCCATGCAATCATGGAACTAATGAATAAACGAAGGGATGGAATGAGGGTAATAGCGAAATAAACGTCCGAATCAATAAACGTGTGAGACTTCTTATGTTATCATTCACATAGCCAGCTTTTAATAGTGATGCTTTTCCTGGGAGTTGGAATCTGGCTGAATGAGTAGCGCATGCATCTGCCACCACTTGGCAATATCGATTACTGTTACCTTGGTATTGAAGTAGCAGGGTTGTTTCCTTCCTTCGAACATTTTCGCCAGATTGTTGTCCAACCAGAAGGCACCACTGAAGTATTTTGTGAAATTTGCATGGCAATATTCAGGAGCACCGATAGTGCTCGATCCAAGATCAATTTCCCACAGCTTAGCAATATCATCGCTAACAATAAGGTCAGAATCAATGTAAATGACTCTCTCCACACAGGTTTCCAGGATATCGCCCAGATAAGTCCAGGCATAATTCAGTGGCTGCTCCAAAGCCTACCTGATGGATGTCAATATGAGGCCTTTGACAAGCCCTTCATCGAAATAATCGCTTGCAGCTCGTGCTTGTTACCTGGAATTAGCCTGAAGGAAGAACTGGGATGAGCTACGTAATGAAGAGTATAACGTGCAGTTCATACCAAAATTCCTCTCCATACCATTCAAGATTGAATCTGGCTCCCCATTCCAACTCCTGAGGTTGGGGCTTGATCGGTCAGGGAATGTAATTGATATTTGCATGCAATCATTGAGAATCAGAAAATTGCTCAAATCGAGCCACAAAATCTGCATGCAAAATCGCTCAAATCACTCAAATGGATTCGTGCCAGATTTCTATTTTTGCACGTTAGGGTTGACCAATGACTCTTATCAAGGATTTAGCCATTTCTTTCTGTATGATACAAGTTTTTCGGTCCATCTAATCCAACTAGTGGTTCAAATGGCCTTTATAGTGGTTTAACACTCATTTTTATATGCCAGTTTAGCACATATTTGTCGATTGTAATAACCACTAGTGTTGTTGCGAGGTTTCGAATCACAAGCATGTAGTAGCACAGTATGGTTATAGCACACGTGGCTATTCAATCCGCGGTAGGAATCATCCAAGTAGAGTTGCTGAGTTCATGATACCTTGAATTGAAGCAGACAAGGGAAGTTCCCTCATAAGTCAATCTTGGTGTTTCCAACTAAATATAAATGCAACAAAACATAAATTCATTGAAGCATTACAAATTAGTTCAACACACTCAGTCATTCGATAAATTACAAGTCAACCTATCTGAGTTCCATAAATTTCAAACCAACCCCACTGAAGGAAGAAGTAAATAATATGCGACACTGCCACTCATGCCCATGCTTCAAATACCTTCTTTTCTTCTTGTTGTTGCAGTTGTACCTGAGATCCCATACACCCACATATTAGAATAAATAGAGAATTCTGAAATGACAAATTGGTTTTTTCTCATTGGAAAACATGGGCTAGTGAGCCTAAAATTCAAAGGCTTTTTCAAGACATAGTCTAAAGAAGAATTTTATGCAAATATTGTTGTGGTTGCAGGGGTCGATGTTATTGGAGTTGTTGCAAGAAATATTGTAGCTGCCACAATGAGTTCCATGCAGTTATATGCTAGTATTATTGCTGTTGGCACTAGTTGTTCTATGAGCGTCGTATATGTGGAGCAGTGTCATTGAGTTTGGGTGCTTTGTTTATAAAGAATTGATTCTAAAAGTTTTAGAACTTTTTACAAAAACATTTATTTGTTGCTTGTCTGCTTCAATTTCTTTATAATTGTTTTCAGTTTTAACTTGAAGTTGCGAGACAGAGGATAGAGTAATCATGTAAAACCTCCCTTGTCATGAAATAATTGGTTTCAAAAAGATTAAGAGAAAATATTTGTTTGCAATTAGATCAAGCCAAATGGATTTTTATTGCAAATTTCTTCCTTAAAGACTGACATTGAATTGTTTATATACATATTTGGCTTGTTTGAAGAAATGATCCCAGCACATCAAAGCAGAATATAATGAATATTTTTTACATCATGGAGCTGCAAATTGTGTTCTGTTAGTAGTAAATAAACATATGCAGAGAGTTTTAACATATTGATCAAATCACTAAACTACAGATTTAATTTTTAAATTTAGAATCGAAAATAAATGATTTTTTTTAAAGAAATGATTTTGATTTCTTATAATGTTGTAGTTTCAATGATTTGTGCAAATTTCAAGCAAGAGCTTTTTATTGATTTGTGAAAAATAAATCAATATATTTTTCTGATCTTTCCTAATCGCTTGAAGCACAGGAAGAGAGCATACTAACCTATTGATTTGTTTTTTATTATTTTTGGTAGGTTAGCGTGGATGAAGTGTAAATTTATTCATGAGAAATGATGATGTTTTTTTCAAAGAATAACAAGACTAAAAACTATAGCGAGAACTCGTTTTATTTTTCTAATATATTCTACCTTAACTTGCTTGAAAGATTTTTTTATTTCCTAGGTAAAAGAATGCTTCCAATGAAGCCACCTACGGACTAAGAATTCGGAAATGCTCACATCAAGATTTAAAAATTTTAGCTTATGATTTGCAAACATGTGAGTAACCTGTCTTATTCTTGGAGTTGGAACAAGGTTCTTTTGAAACCAACCTTTGATATTGTCCTTGCTCTGCAAGAAGTACCTGTTCAACATATTCAATTTTCTCATCCATAAATGGATTAGTAAGAAATGGGGGGGTTTTAAAAAGACTAAATTTGAAACTAACTAAGTATGAAAATAAAAAATGCTCAAACTTGAACTTCGTTATGAAGATCTTGTTGTCACCAGGTTTTACAAGTTAGTCCATAAAAAGAAATTGAAATAAAAATAACTTCCTAAGTCTATCTGCAAATGATCCTCCCTGACAACGGCGCTAAAATGTTGGGTCTAAAATGCAGATGCAAATTAGAGTTTCATTTACTATCAATCCGGGTGAGTAAACTTCGAGGATCATCCAATATATATGGGCTTAGAGACAAACTAAACTAAGCTAGGTGAAGAAATGCCAAAGCTCCCTTACAGGAGACCTTTCATTGGGATCTCCAACACCTATTTAGTCATTTAACAAAATGAAATCTAAAGACATTGTGACAAGTGTAACAAATATTAAAGCTCCCTTACAAGAGACTGTTCATTAATATTTCTAATCATCTTAATCAACAAACTATTTAAACTAATGAAATCAAACATTAAATAACAAATAAGATCCATTAAAAGTAACATTAATACTTTCTTATGAAAGGTCATTCGTTAATATTTCAAACATATGAACCGAATGAAATTTACAAACAAACATAAAATGAAAGCTTACCAAAACAAAAGTGTACTTGCTAAACAATGGGAGCCCTTCTAAGGATTCACAAGCACATCAAAAGAGAAGCCAAATGTAGAAGACCAAAGAAGCTCCATTTTATTTATCTTCAATCGCAAATTGCAATTGCAAGTTCTACATCCCAAGAGGTTCTAAAATCTCCATTACAATGATTCCAAATTCTAACTTCTCATTACAAACATACAAGATCCTAAGGTTCTAAATTATAACTTCTCAATTCTAAATTATAAATTCCAAATTACAAATGAAGGAGATAACACTCTTATTTATACAAAAGTTATGATAACAAACTCATAAATGTGGATCCACTATTTCCTCTTCAGATCCACATATCTCTCAACCAATGGTGACACATAACCCTATCCTCCATGATCTTCTCCATGAGGTCCATGATCTTATCCATGAGGTCCATGATATCCTCAAATTCGAATTTGAGAATATAGTGCCACATAAGGGTGGCTTAGAAGCTTCCTTTGTACCTACACATGTCAACAAACTCATTTTAATTGTTAGGTATAAGTATATGGATATTATTTTCTAAAGTTTAACCACAAATTCACTTAAAAATACTAAAAATTAATAATGTTTTGGAAAACACAATGGTAACCCATTTAATGATGAAAGTGAAGCTCATGTGTGACATGGTGCTGGAATAGAGGTGAGAAAATGTGTGAATGGAGTGAAAGTGGATGTATTTTAAGGATAATTCTTAGGCCCAACATATATTTATAGATTCAAATTAATATTAAACAACAAAAAATTACAATCTCAATATTATTTTTTTTACCACTATATTATAGCCCAAAACAACAAAACATAGACTACTTAGACAACTAACTATTCTATGTTCTTGTTTTTAGCTGCAATTTTGTAATACAATTTCCTTTGAGATTGTGGTTTGCTTATTTAAAATGCATTTTTGAATGGATGAATGGATTTAGTACCTAGGAAATCTTTGGAACAATCAAATTATGTACATAATTTGAGCATCCCAAGGGTTTTTGAGGATATTGAATCCATTTATGGATTCAAAAATGTATTTTAAAGTAAAAAAAATCACAATCTCATTCAAAAACATTAAACCAGTTGATTCTTGCGAAAAACTCCAAAACGTAGAATAATTAAACTAATTATTCTATGTTTTGGTTTTTTCGCTATAATATTGCAATATAATTTTTATTGAGATTATGATTTACTATTGAATAAAAAGTATTTTTGAATACATGAATGGATTTAGTACTGTCAAAAATCTTAGGAGTACTCATTACAATTTAAATTTACAATGCAAACAAATCCATAGAAATATATGGCAATAAAAACAAAAAACATAAAATAATAAAGAACAAAAAAAACCAAAACATTAAAAAGTTAAACTATATAAAAATAAAATCTAAATTTGATTATATATACGAAATTAGGTGCTTTTTCAAGAAATCATCAAACCACAAAATCCATTGTTTCATTCATCTCAAGCTATGGCCAATGCTACAATTCAGATAAAATGTTATAAATAAATGTTAAAGAATTGGAATTGAAAGAGAATTAGAGAAAGTGAAAGCAATTTTCCCATCAAACTGGAAAAAAATCAACCTCTTATGAAGCCCAAGAGTAAGTAGCACAATTCTCATTTCATTGAAATCCTACATAACACACACTTCAATTGGACAACAATTGTTGCATGTTTGTAACAACAAGATTATCATTGTTCCTTATTATATTATGCATGCATCTAGCAAAACCCTTACTAACCATAAACCCATTTTCTTTTCTTTTCATTTTTGTTTGTTAGGTTATGTGAGTCCTAATATGATTGACACACCTAACGTGTAGCTTAAGAAGTTGTCAAACACCCAGGGATTGCACACGACTAGGGTCACACCAGGGTCACACCAGCGCTTAGCATGGTTGGATTTTTTCCCATGGAGTTTCAAACCAATGACCTTTACACCATGATGTGCCTTAACACAACACCATGTCGCTCTAAACTCATTCACAAGTGCTGAATTGAATCAAAATTGAACCAAAACGCCTTTTTTCCTATCCATATTTTCCCACTCCACAATGGCTTTAGTTTAGCATGATGCTACCTTAACATATTCACTACTTTTTTAATTTTCTTAGTATTTACTATGGTGATATCCACATTTGTCTTGATGTATTCTTCATCAAACCAAGCTTATTTTTTTTCCAAATTTCTCTTTACTATACAACTTCAAATTTTCTTCTTCATATAGATTTATTTGGGAATGTGTTTTTTTTTCTCTAAATAACTACCTGATTCCCTTACATATGAATAATTGTTGATCATAAATGCTACCAAACATAAAACTTTCCACTAATCTTTAATCATTTAAAAAAACATTTTAATACATTATTCATAAATCTTATTCAACAAATCCTTGCTTAGTTATCCACTCACCATTCAACCACCTTTTGTTATTTTGAGACAATGTCTCATCTTAATTCAACCTCTCTTTCATCTACTTTAAAAATATGCTAGTAATATTACAATGTATAATTAAATATTACATGGAGTAGAAAACATAAAAAAAATTGTTCAACATATAATAAGGGAATTGTTTTTAGTGCAACTTTTTGGATGTTCCCGTGCCTGAATTTAACGGAAACATTTGAGGTGAAATCTTCATTTGTGTTATTTAAACTAGTTTTTGGACTATATATATGGATTCAGCACCCTTTGGCACCTTCGAAAACCCCTAGGGCACTTCAATTGTGCAGGAGTTACCTATCAAACTTGTGATTTCAATAAATTGCTACCTGATTTTAGAGAAAATAGATCAGAAAAACTTCCAAAAAATCACACTAAAAACAACTCATATAATTAGACGAAATTATAAAACAACTCATATAATTAGACAAAGTTATAAGTTGACCACATATAAATGGACATGGGCTTTAACATAAACTTTGATTTGATGGGATGGTCATGTGCCTGCATGATACCTTTTATCATGTGATTGTCTCGGTGAAGGCAAAAGAAAACACATTTTCTACATTGCCTATGATTACAACATTTGGAAAGTGGCATGCGCCGTTCAACGTAATATATTATGATTAGGACTAAACGTCATTTTCATTTTTCGGTGACCGTATTCATCACAAAACAGGCATGATTTGCTATTTGATTATAATTATTTTTAATAGCATAGGAACAAACATGTTTTAAATTTTTAATAATAATTAAAATTTAAAAACTTTTGGAGCAGGAAAATCGAAATAATTTTATATATCAAAGTAAATGATTTGAGAGTAATTATAGAGAAGTCTTCTTCAGGTGAGTAACCAGAGTAGTAGGGAAGTAGGTACACTGAAATTAAACTAAGGAATTTACATTAGAGGAGTGTCCTCCTACCCTAACATTGAAGGATGTTTATAGTTTTCTTGTTTGGTATCTTTATTATTATCCAATTATAATTAGTTAGTTACAAAACATTTTATTACAGTTAAATTTCCTATTTGTCGAGGATTGGTTTTAGATAGACTCGGTTTTAAAGGTGGGTTTGATAGTATTATTGAATTGTGTTTTTAATTTAATTAAAAAGGTAAAATAATTAAGTTTTTAGGTGGGGTTTTTTTTAAATAGTTTTTTTATAATTTTAATTTAAATATTTAGTCTTAAGCGTTAATTTAAGCGGTCTAGAACGAGATGTGAAGTGCTTTGATATTTCTGCTAGTTGTTTCTAATAATGTGTCTGCTTCTCTTCGACTCCCTTGGGTTTTACCATCCACAAAATCTCTTGTTTGCAAAGAAAAATTTCAAGTGGATGGTAGAGATTTGACCTCCATGAAATATGCTAGAATAATCATAATAATATATAAAGGGTTAAGATTTATCTCCAATTTTTATGTTTTTTTAGTTAATTTATCTCAAATAATTAATTAAAGAAAATGTCATATCAACATAGCGTATTGGGCATGTCGTATTGATAAGCCATGGTATTGGCAGTGGTATAGTAAGAAGAGCTATTTATAAATTAAGAATTTCCATGGTAAAGTGGGGGTGAATCTCCATAGTTAATATTACTATTACAATTTTTTTTAAATGTATATATGTTTAGCTCATATATTAATTCTAATAATAATTTAAAATAAATTTATAACTTAGTTAACTTTTACAATTTTTTTTATTTGGCCAATGTGAGATGTACAATAGGGTAAGTGTTTTGATGGAATATTCCGAGAGCAGAACACCTTAGCATATTTCCTCTCCAAGCTTTGGTCCTCCGTTCATCTTGGGTATATACATTTTGATTGTCTAATGCAGGGTTTTGTGACCAGTTTTGGACACTTCATTTTTGCTTGATGCTCTGTCTTCCCTTGATTTGGTGTTGTTTGGGGACTCTGTCTCTTTGATGGTTCTTCTCTTTCATATGCAGTCATATTTCTATGTCTATGTGTCTGTTATATGTTGGATGAGGCTTTTTTCTAGTGCTATCTCATATACATTGTTGCTGAATTAGTTGGTTTGTTTAGTCATTACTTCTAAATTAGTTGGTATGTTTAGTCATATCGCAGGGTTTGTTTCTTGGATAGATATATAGCACATCGCTTGATGCAACGACTTCATTTATTAATGCAAAGTCTGTTGTTTTTTCTCCGTGAAAAAAAAATGTTTTGATGGTTATCATGGATTGATATATATCTACATTTACCAACCATTTAATTTATATGGTTGCACCAATTTATTATATAAACAATTGTGTAAGTTGATTTTAAATATTTTTCTTGTTCTCAATTTTACTAGTTGTATATTTTTCTCGTATTACATTTTATTTTTTATTTTTAATATTTATCTCTATTAGATTTAGAATAAGGAAAAATATATGGTATACATATTTTAAGATTAAAATAATTAGTGTAATCGTATAAATTAAATGATTAGTAAATGTAAATACGCATGTGTCCATCATAGTCATCAAAATACTTAACTCATAATACATCCAACATAGTAAAAAAAACATGTAATTTTTAACCGTGAAGATTCTTAACTTGTAAATATAATTTGTTACAATATCATGCACAAATACCATCACTCATTAATACCACATGCCCAAAAAACATAACCCATTTCACAATCAAAATATCTTTTATATATTTTAACTTAATTTAATTTTATAACATTTTTCAATTACATTGAAAAGAAAAAGGGGCATAACTACTTTCAAGATAAATCTCAACCCTCTATCATGACTACTACTAAAAATATTCCATGGATATTCCATAGAGATTAAATAAAAATTCTTGAATTCCTATTACAAAATAGACACATCTATCAATGTAAATATAGAAATAAAAATTAGCCTCTGAATCACTAAATGAGAATCAGCCCTACCTTTCCTCATCAAAGGAGATCAATCTTTCCTTCTTAGTATCTACATCTTAGAAATCAAGAATTGGAACTCTAGTTGAAGGAAGTCTAGCTCAAGCCCACAAAAACCCCAAGTATGAAGTAACCTCGTTTAAAGTAGGGGAGAATATTTTGTATGAGGAACCATGCCCTCATAAGAAAGTTTATGGGTCTCTATCCTTCTAAGAAGGATCTTGTCCAACATATAACATTCAAGTGGAAGAGTAAAGGTCAAAATACTAATGGCTAGATGGAACTAAAATTAAGCTCGAAGGGTTTTTTATAGCCATTTTTCAGTGTACATTGAATAGGGAAAATGTATTTAAGGAAGGTCTTATTTCTTCAGCTTTGCAAGCATGCACCTCAGGTATTGGATAGAGAGATTTTATCCTAAGAATGAAACATTTACCTCAGTGTTAGTTTGGATATGGTTATATTCACTCCCCCAAGAGTTTTGGGACGAAGAGATGCTCGAAGGAATGGGAAATGTTCCTTGTTGCTTCGTTAAGATCTCAAATATTACAAAAGTGAGCAAGTATACTTCCTATGCTAGACTATGTGTGTACATAGATGTTCCAACTAGTAAATGTCTATTCACTTGGAATAGTCAAAGAGGAGGGACTCATTAGATTGTTGTTAGATTGGATCAATTATTGGTCTTTAAATCTTTCTTTTAATCATACAAAGTGATCGTGATTGAAATCCTCCCCTTATCTCGATTGTACCATTGATTTGTTATGTTAATGTGGGAAGATGGAGTATAACAAAGATCCCACCCTTTCCAATTTGATAAGTTTTATCTAGAGCACCCAAAATTCATGCCATGTGTGGCCCGACGGTGGAGTGAAATCATAACCATTTTTAGGACTAAAATGTATTAGATTCAATAGTTCCTAAAGTATGTTAAGGGAATCATAAAAAAAGGAATAAAAAATGCTAAACAAACTTTTTTGAAGAAAATTGAAGTTGGAATAAGATCCAAAATTTTCTAATCCAAGAAGGAATCATTGATGCCCTTCTCAAATGATAAGAATATTTAAGACAAGAACTACATAAATATGAAATTCAAGAAGAAGCCCTATGGAGGCAGAAATTAAGAATTAGATGATTGAAAGGAGGAGACAAGAATACTAGTTTATTCCGTAATTCTCTCCTTCAACATAGAAGCTCCAACTGCATTTTTTCTTAAAAATAAATCAAGGGCTCAAAATTGAGAAGCATAGGGCATAGAAAATGAATTACTCACACTTTTATTCTTTCTTTAGGAACCTGACGTGGATTTCTCCTTCGCCACGCAAATATTATGGAATCCATTCCTCTTATGGTCGCAATAGAATATAATAGTAATATAATGCAACCAATATCTTTTGAAGAGGTCGAGAATGTAATCAAAGATGTCGCTTTAGACAAATCTCTAGGCTCTAACGACTTCACCACAAATTTCTTCCAAGCTTGTTGGCACATCATTGAAAAAATATATGGAAAGCAGTGGAGGGGTATATGTAGTCAAGTCCAAGGCTTCAAGTCTTTAACTCAACGTTCCTTGCTATCATACCGAAGGTTCAAGAGGCCAATACTGCATATACGTTTTGTCCCATCTTTCTATATAATGTTTTCTATAAGATAATTACTAAACTCATAGCTAGTAATCTAAAACTGCTTCTCAAATCCATTATATCATTCGAATAGGGTGGATTCATGTTAGGTCACCAAATCCTAGATGGAATTATTCTTTCCCATGAACTCATTGATTCGTTAGAAATGTATAAATACCCTAGGATGCTTAAAAAATTAAAAATGTATCTAAGCTATAATTTTCATTCGAAAAGCCTTCAAGCCTTTGGATTCTACAAGGAATGGATATCATGGATTCTTAATTTGATTTATTCTACCTTATACTCTATCTTCGTTGATGGATATCTGTCTAAGACCTTCAATCCTTGCTAAGCTATTCATCAAGGGGAACCTATCTCTCCCTTCTTGTACATCATTTTGTTAAATTATTGGACCATTTTATCAAATGAGAAGTCTCTACCAACTACATTCAAGGAATCTAGAGTCTTTCTCCTATCATGGACCCTCTCTCCCACCTCCAATTTATGGAAAAAAACCCTCTTATTGGGGATCCCAATGGTGAGGGAAGATAAATCCTTTAAAGCAATCTTAGAAACTATTTTCATTTGGATAAATAATCAATAAATACAAGACCCAAATATTCTTTTTTAATAACCATGTGATCATTCAAAGGAACATAACTCATTTCATGGGTTTTCAATGAGCATCCCTTCTATCTAAATACCTCAAAGCCCCCATTGGATAGAACCTTGAGAAATACCTCTTGGGAAGATATTCCCCTTTAACTTGAAGCTATACTTTCATGTTGGACCTTCCATTTCATGTCTCTTCCTAGCCAAATATTGTTAATTAAATCGATTTTCCATTTAATGCCCTTGTATTTATTCTTCGTTTTGCCACGCTCCATGAATGTGACCAAAAGAATAAAGAATATACAATGATATTTGATCTATGGAGACACCCAAAAATAAAGGAAATGGGCATTAGTATCCTGAGACAAGTAATGTTTTCCAAAGAAAGAACATTGCCTAATATAAGAGACCTCGTCCCAATGAGAAATGCATCAGCAACAAAACTTTAGTGGTGATGGCTAAAGAGTAAAATGGAACATTAGGAAAACATATGGCATGCCAAGTATAGTCCTCACATATGAGAAAATTATTTGGTCGACTTGGATGGGTAGTACCTAGGATTACTCATATGGAACAATGCCTAGAAAAAAAGACAAATAGTTCAAAACCAATGTTTTTTAGAGGTTTGTAATGGAAATCCAGTATTCTTTTAAGAAGACATGTGGTAATAGGAACCTATCCTTTCCCAAAACAAGACTTAATTCCAATCAGACAAGAAATCACGAATATTGGATTGGCAAATATTTACCAACACTAGGAGGTCCAGACTATTAATGAAGCTCAAGTTGGATTGTGTCCTGTGAGCAATGCCCTATTCAATAAGGGGAAGGAGACCAAGGAAAAATGGACAGGATTATCCAATATTGACTCATTAGAATAAATATGGATGATGAGGATGGAAAGGGGATTGTTATCTCCACATTAAGGAGGCTTACCGTATATTCGTTGATTAGCCCCTAGCAAGTCAATCTTGCAATGGGACAATGAGGAATCCAGAATTGTGGTAAAAAATCTCAACCTTTCTATGTCTACTCAAACTAAAGAAAACCTTATCCAGGGATAAACTCATTCAATGGGGGTTGTCTTTTACGCTATGAAAATGAGGAAAATTGAAACCATATTTTTATATCTTGTAGGGTATCTCATCAGCTATGGGAGATAGATGTGATTCTCTTCCACAAATTAGATAGATCTATATAGATGTCTTTGACACATTACATCAATGGAGGAAATATCCTTTTTAAGAATGAAATTCTCAACCTAGATTGGAATTCATTCCCGAGATTTTTTCTTTGGAATTTATGAAAGGAAAGAAATATGAGAACATTTAAGTCTAAGGCCCTTACAATGTTGCAAGTATGGGATCTAATTCTAAAAACCATCAAAGAAATGATTGGAATGAGAATGTTAGATCCTGAAGCCGAACAAACTCCAGGGTTAGATATTTTCATCATTTAGATACTCAATATTATAGGTTCCATGAATTGGTCTAGTATCCAATCAAGCCCCAAAGGAATCCCCTCATAAAAAAAATGGACCTCCCTCCTCCCCCACCACTATCCTATCTTCCAGATGGAGTTGAATTTTGATGGGGACTTCAAAGATAACTCAGAGATGGAAAGTGTGGGAGGTATCTTTTATAATTATAATGATAAGGTTTTTGCATGTTTTCTAAATGGATAGGTTATAATATTAATAAATGGGTTGAGTTGGAAAGTCTCATTATAGTCCTTCAATTGGTTGTTGATCATGGCTTCACTTACTTCGTCGTTGAAGGAGAATCACACTTGTTAACAAGAAATTTGAAAGGTTAGAGGTGGATCCAACCCACTTAGGATTTAAAACAATTGATGACTTAACACAAGATTTGTTAAAGTGTCTCAATTACTTAAATAACTCCTATTAGTCATCCCCCAACATATTAATTGCATAGGGAATGCATTGGAAAAAAAGTTGGTCAATGAAGGGGTTACCCAAACCCAAACCATAAAAATGTGAAACTCGTCGAAAGAAATATTTTTCCCACTCATATATTATTGTACTTCAATTATGGCTAAACATCTCAACTCCTCTAATGGGTTATCAAGCCCAAGGAGTGGTAAAGTTCTTGGGAAGGAGGGTGAGGTGGAAGTTGAGTTCATATATGTGGCAAGCGTGGATGATGCGATTGAGGGACTAATATGTATTTACGAAGGAACGAAATGAAATATAGATTTAAACAAAAACACAAAGACATGGTGAAACCTAACTTCAATTAATATATAGCAACTGCAGAAAAATTGTTTACATGCAGAAAGGAATGAAACTAGCTTGGGCAATGGTAGCTTATCTTTGAGAAGAGATGTGATGGCTACATGCCTCATGAACTAAGTTACAATGAGGCTCTCAAGCCTTTTTATCATGAATAAAAAATCAGAAACCATAAACATCCAAAATGATAACCCTAGGAGATGAAGTGTCAAAGGCTTGCGGGCACCACTAGGGTTAGTTGGAACGTCAACTTCTCGAGGTTGTAACTTTGGCATACGATTTTTGTTTGGCATGCACGATAGCCTGTTAGAAAGTTTTATCCTAGGGAAACAATTTTTGAAAGAAAACATTAGATGAAGGATGAATTTTTCTCATTTCCCAAAAAAACCATTTAGGGCCTCAAAATGGCTCTAAAATTTCACGACGTGAAAAATTGCCAAAAATAGAAAATTATCGAAATAGGAAATTGTGTTGGAAATTAGGAAACTGAAAGGAAATAGTGTTGGGGGTCCAGGTCTATTAGGATGATGGCCATCAATATCCAGCTGGATCAATTCCCCGCCTTTAGGAAGAAATGGTCGCCATTGCGTTGAATGCCTCCATGAGATGGCGAAAATTCTGCTGAACTTGGTCCCTTGTGAGCCACTTTCCATGGTGCAAGAGATAGCAAGCTTTGACAAACTTATACAACTATATCCTTTGTTGGGGATAGTTTTTAATCTTTGTATCTATGATCTGATTATTTGTTGCCTATTCAATTCAATATGGATTGAGCTTTGTTGGTTTTAGCTGCTCAGCAACGTATGATGTATCCAACAATGGTGGAAAGAATGGCCGAAGGAATTCCGTATTGAATATGTGGTTGTTGGACAAGGAATGGGGGGATACTTAGCTCAAAATCATTGTCACCCACAACCTTGGTGATGGTGTAAGACCCGTATCAAGGTTGAAGCTTCTGATGGGCTTTCACAAGGCATTCCTTTTACAAATGCCACCACACCTTGTCACCCACCTAAAACTTATGTGGAACTCAATGTTGATCAGGAAATTGTTTGTACTGTGCATTGGATTTATCCAGGATATCATGATCATGTTGTTGGATGTGTTGAATGTGTTCAATAAACCTAGTGGCTTTATTAGCTTCAGACTAAACATGTGCATATTTTTCCCATGTAGTTGCAAGAGGAATTGCAACATCAATGGTTGAAATCTGAGACCCACTTGAAATGGATTGTTTCCAGTCAAGAAATGGAGGAGTTATACATGCATAGTATGTGCACTATCATCTTTTTTATGACCTTTGTATGACCATCATTCTAGGAATGGAATGTTTTTGACTTGGTGAGCTTGGCATCTAGCAATGACCATAGGCTTTACCATAATGTGATCAAGAACTTGCTATCCTAATTTGATATAATGATCTTCCGGATCCCAGATGTACCCACACACATTCGAAGAAGAATTTGGCATTGTCTTATGTTATGATACTCTTCTTGCAGGCAACTGATATAGTCATCTTAGAAAATCTATCAATGACCACAAATACACTGTAATTACCATGCTTGGTAGAAGGAAGTCCATACATATAGTCCACAGAGATGGATTCCCAAGGCTGGTTAGGAGTAGGCAAAGGAGTGTACAAGCCTTGCTTCTTAATGTTGGCCTGGAAATAGTGCATGTAGTGCAAGATCTGATATATTTTCCAACATCTTATCAGAGTTTTGGCCAATAAAAATACTTGTGTAGTACTTCCATTGTTTTCTCCAAACCAAAGTGTCCTATGACTGGATTATAGTGTGCTTCCCAAATCATCTTTTCATGCTCACTTGAAGGAAGGTGCCCCAAGTAGCATAACAATGCGTCCTGGAGGTGGAAGTCTAGTACATGCTTTCTATTCATCAACATATTATATGTGGTGGTGAATTATGGATCATTTTTTTATAGGTGTAGCCATCTAGAAGGCTCGTTCCCACAAGAGTTGAGGACTGTGGTCAGTGCCATGACTAGGGGCTAACTAAGGAAATATGCAATTTTATTGGTGCTTCCCTTCTTGTATTTAATGTTTAAATGGAATTTTTGCAGATGTGTCGACCATTTATGATGTTGATCATTTTTCAACTTCCATTGTGTTTGCACAAACTGATGAGGTTAGTGATCTGTGTGGATGATCGTCTCCTTCCCTAGAATGTAATGTTTCCACTATCGAAAAGGATTCACGGTGGAATCATATATCCTTATCATAGATGGGGTATCTCGGAATAGTATCAGAGAGTGTCTCACGATGATAGGCCACCAAATTCCCTTGTTAGTTTAGAATTGCACCAATTTCATAGTCAGAGGCATCTATATAAATTTCAAATTGTTGTTACAGGTCTGGTAATGAGATTATTGACATATAGAAAATGTGGTGTTTCAGCTCAATGAATTACTTCTGCTGGGACTTGAAACGAAAAGAAATTTCTTTCACTCCACCCTTGGTAACTTGACTCAAAGGCCAGGTGATATGAGAGAACCCCAACATGAATCTTCAATAGAAATTTGTAAGGCCCAAAAAGTTGTGAAGCTATGTTAGAGTTGTCAGGGCTAGTAAATCCTGAATGACTTAGATATTAGTTGGATACATATGCACTCCTTTCTCATCAATTATGTAGCCTAGTTATTGGACTTTGTTCATGCCAAAGGAGCATTTCTCCAAGTTGGACCATAGTTTGTGTTTTCATAGGGTTTGAAGGACCTACTGAATATGTTGCAAGTGCTCTTCCCAACTCTTTTTGAAGATGAGGATGTTTTCCATATATACAACCATGAACGAGTTGGTGAAAGGTTGCAAGATGTCATCCATTAAACTCATAAAAGTTGCAGGGGAATTTGTCAACTCGAAGGGTATGACCAACCACTCAAAGAGGCCCTCCTTGGTTTTCAAGGTGGTCTTCCAAACATATGTGGGTTCTATTGGAACTTGGTGATAGCTGGACTTCAAATCAATCTTGATGAAGTACATGGCCCCTTGAGTTGGTCAAGAAGGTCATCAATTTGTGTGATCGGGTATATGTTCCTGACAATGATTTTATTCAGTGCTCAATAATCAATGCAGAGTCTCCAAGTTCTGTATTTCTTCTATATGAGTACAATGGAGCTCCTACAAGGTGAAGAACTTGGTCGGATATGCCTTTTTTGTAGCAACTCCTATATCTTCCATTTGATTTCCATGTTTTCCATAAGAGAGCGACAATATATTAGCTGGTTGCATGGAGGTTCTCCAGGAGTCAAATTGATCAAATGCTTAACCTAACAATACAAGGGTACCCCTGTGGGTGAAGAGAATATTTCCTTGTACTCATCCATGACCTTATCAAGTTGCGTATTTTGTGCAGAGGAACCCTTTCTGGGGATAATGGATGTGGCCATGATCTTCCCCTCACTTTGAGAGCGAATCAGAAAGAAAACAAAATTCCCAGTTTGGGACATGATCTTACTGCATTACTTGGCAGAGATCAAATAAATGGTGGTAGGCGGGGCTACCTTCGATATTCTATATATCTTTCTACCCATAGTAATAATAATAGTATAGGGTCTTGACTCATACACAACATTACACTTCCACAAGCATGGTTGGCCTAATAAAATATCACAAACTTCGGGGTAGAAATATGACACAGTACCTCATTCATGAAGGGCTTGATTCTATATGGAAGATGATACTACTAACTGATGTAGAGATCTTGCCCTTGGTGGAGCCACTTGTGTTAGAAAATTATATATTACAAAGAAATGGAACACATAAAATATATTGCATAAATATAAACACATAAAACAAGAGAGACACAGATATATGTGGTTCACCCAATTTGGGCTACGTCCATAGAGAAACAACAAGTCCTTCCTTTTACATTATCCAACAAAATGAAGCGATACAACCTACAACAAATCCATTGTAATTCCCTCTTCGCTCTCACAAAATCTCCTCTCTCTTTCTCACTCAGAATACGGATCTACATAGACGTAATAAAATTCCTTCATATATAGTGAGGGGTTGCCTTCTAGGGAAAAAAACCCTAAATTAAACATAACTTCTACCATCAAATCTCCACCTAATGAACAGCCTAGATTGACTATGAAATTACAACATTTTACAAAGCAATTTTACATCTATTTTTAGCTTTGGGGGAGTTGTTGGGGGGGGAAGGGGGGCAAATAATCGTCGTCACCCCCCCTGGACCCCCCTAGCGGCATCCATTTTACGAGTGGCAGTGCCACAACATTACGAAATGGGGTCCAATTCAGTGATACCTCTGAAAAAGGAAGATAATCAGGCTCCACACCCAGCAATCTCCCACTTAGATACCAATTATAGCAACTCCACCATTGCTTCATTTGTTGGACAATGAATTCACTTTGGACCTGGTTGTTTCTCATCTTCATCATCATACTTGAAGACCAATTGAAACTGAGCAGAATCTCAGTTTCTCCCTGATTACAACTTTTGTTAACATATCTGTAGGATTCTGGCTAGTGTGTATCTTTTCCAACTTCAACTATCCATCTTCCAACATTGATCGTATGAAATGGTACTTAAGCTTTATATGTTTAGTCTTGGAATAAAATGCATAGTTCTTTGCAAGATGTATGGCACTCTGGCTATCACTGTATAACATGCCCAACTCCTGCTTCTTACCCAATTCATCTAGAAACCTTTGTAACCAAATCATTTCTTTACTAGCCTCTATAGCAGCAACATACTCTCCTTCCATTGTTGAGAGTGCAACAACACTTTGTAGTTTTCAAACCCAACTGGCAGTTTTTCCACCTATAGTAAACGCATACCCTGTTATGCTCCTCCTGATATCTCTATCACCCGCCATATCTGCATCAACATATCCCTGTAGAGCAATTTTTGAATGACCAAAGCATAATGCTTGATTTGTGGTACCTCTCAATACCTGAGAATCCACTTCACCGCCATCCAATGTTCTTTCCCTGGATTGTTCATGTACCTTCTTACAACTCCCACTGCATGTGCAATATCAGGCCTTGTGCAGACCATTGCATAGATTAAGCTTCCAACTGCTAATGCATATGGAACTTTAGACATATAAGCCATTTCTTCCTGAGTCTTGGGACACACCTCCTTACTTAGTTTGAAATGGCTAGCCAAAGGTATACTAACTAGTTCTACATTTTGCATATTAAATCTTTTCAACACCTTTTCTATGTACTCACTCTGAGACAATGTTAATTTTCAATTCTTCCTATCTCTAGTTATTCTCATACCAAGGATTTGTTTTGCAACACCCAAATCCTTCATTGCAAATGAGTTTTCCAATTTTCTTTTGAGCACATTTATTTCCTGCATGTTAGAACCTGCAACAAGCATGTCATTTACGTACAATAACAATGTAATATAACTGCCATAATTTTTCCTTTTGAGATAAACACAATGATCAGAGCGACATCTAGTATAACCTTGTTCAGACGTAAACCTGTCAAATTTTAAATACCACTACCTTGGAGCCTGTTTTAAGCCATATAAGCTCTTCTTCAACCTACACACTAGTTTCTCCTTCCCTTTTACCTCATATCCTTGTGGTTGCTGCATATATATCTCTTCCTCCAAATCCCCATGGAGAAAGGTTGTCTTTACATCTAACTAGTCAAGATGAAAATATTCAGTTGCTACTAGACTTAAGATAGTTCTAATTGAAGTCTTTTTAACAACAAGAGAAAATATCTCATCAAAGTCTATACCCTTTTTCTGTGCAAACCCCCTCACCACAAGTCTAGCTTTATACCTTTTTCTACCTCCATTTTCTTCCTTGAACCCGTAAATCCATTTATTCTACAATTTTCTTTTACTTGTAGGAAACCTAACTAACTCCCAAGTCTGGTTATGTGCTAAGAAGTCCATATCTTCTTTCATTGATTACCCCCACTTCTTCCTAGTTTCTACCTGCACTACCTCTTCATAACATTCTGGTTCACTAGAATCAATCAACAATACATAATATAATGAAGGAGAGTATCGTTCAGGGGGTTTACTTATCATGGTAGATATTCTAACACCACTTTCAGGTGTTTGAGGTGCTTATTGTTGTAATGGTTTCTATTGTTGTTCTGGTTGTTGATCATTATGATTTTTCAGGCACCTTCACTTTTTCTGTGATGTCATCAAGAATTGTGTATTCTCTGTTTTCTTTTTCCTGTTTCTTTTCCTACATCCGATCCTTATACAAAACCTTTTCATTAGATATGACATCTCTACTCCCAATGATTTTGTGCTTTTCATAATTATAAAAGCGATAACAAAATCATTAACACCATATCCAATAAAGGTACATTTCTTTGATTTTTCCTCAAACTTTGTTTTATTTTCTTTATTAGTGTGGACAAAGGCTTCACAACCAAAAGTCTTTAAAATGAGTAGTTTACCTTTTTACATGTCCATGCCTCCTTTGGAATACCACCATCCAAGGAACTTGAAGGCCCTCTGTTTATTAGATAAACATCAGTATCTACAGCATCTACCAAAAATTGTAAAGGCAATCCTGCATGCAATCTCATGCACCTTGGGTGCTCCACGATTGTCCTGTTCGTCCTTTCCGACACACCATTTTCTTGTGGTGTTCATAGAACTATCTTCTCTCTACAAATTCCATTCTCTGAATAGTGCTTATCAAACTATTTGTTGCAATATTCACCTCCATTGTCTGATTTGAGACACTTCAACCTTTTTCCTGTCTCATTTTCAACCAAAGATTCCCATTTTTGAAAGTATCAAATACATCAGATTTATTTTGCATACAATAAATCCAGGTTTTTCTGTTTGCATCATCAATAAAAGTGACGTAATAATAAGAGCCACTAAGAGATGATACTTGAGCAGGTCCCCATACATTTGTATTCACAAGCTCTAATTTTTCACTCTTCTTTTCTTTCCCAACTCTAAGGAATTTTACTCTCTTCTGTTTTCCATAAACACAATTCTCACAGAATTTTAAATGAACATGTTTCAAACCTGGCAACAAACTTCTTGAGTGAAGAATTTACATTCCCTTCTTACTCATGTGCTCGAGCCTATGATGCCCCAATGTCGTATCTTCTCCTGTAGAGGTTAAAGCATTAACATAATTAGAAATACCATTACATAAATACAATGTACCAACCTTTTTTCCTTTTGCTATTACCAGGGTTCCTTTAGTGACCTTCCAAGTTTTATCTGTAAAAGTAGTCCCACTGCCTTCACCTCCCAATCCCTATTGAAATCAGATTTTTCTTCAGATCTGGAACATGCCTTACCTCCTTCAATAGCCATTGATTTTTGTTCTACTGTTTTATGAAAACTATACCCATTCTAATGATTTTGTAGGGTTTATCATCAGCCAATCATACCTGTCCAAAATCTCCTAGAACATAATCATGAAAATGTTTCCTATTAGGTCTGGCATGGAATGAGGCCCCTGAATCTACCACGCAAGCATAAATAGCATTTTCTAATGAAAGAATCAAATCATATTTCAACACATTACCTGTCACATTCACTTCATGATTGTTTTCGTGTTGTGTGTCTCCTTCTTTTCCCTTCCGAGACTTGAAGTCTTTCTTCACGTGTCCTTTCTTCCTGCATTTCTAGCACATTATGCTTGATCTGGACTTAGATATGCCTTTCCTTGACTTACTGCGATATCCTAGGCTCTTTCCTCTTTCCATTTTTCTTCCCCTAGCCTCTGCAGTCAAAGCATTACCTGACGTCTCACCGAAGCTTTTCTGTCACATTTCCTCGCTAAGGATTGCACCAACAACATCATCAAACTTTAAAGTACTAGATACAGAGACAAAGTTACTAATGGCCATAACTAAACCATTCCAACTTTCTAGCAATGAGCACAGAAATAATAGAGCCCTAACTTCATCATCAAATGTTACCCCTATAGAACTTAACTAACTCGTAACTGTATTAAATTCATTTAAATGATCAAGAATAGATCCACCTTCTGACATCATTAAATAAACGCTTCATAAGAAATACCTTATTTGAGGCCAAGGGTTTTTCATATAATTTAGCCAATACCGACATTAAACCCTCTCTTGTCATTTCCTTTGAAATATTAAAGGTTGTTGACACTGCTAGGCACAACCATATTGTTCCAAGTGCCTTTTTGTTGAGAATATGCCATTTTCTGCCTGTCATACTCGTCGACTTCTTTGTCTTTCCACTCAATGGTAGGTATAGATTTTTCTGATACAGATAATCTTCCATCTGCATCTTCCACAGCTAGTATTTTTGGCTGTTAAATTTTTCGACCCTAAACCTACCATCTTCTGCCATTGCTCCCACTCAAACCAGGAACCCTTCTCTCCTGTGAGTTTATTAGTGAAATATACCTTCGGCTTTGATACTAGTTGTTAGAAAATTATATATTATAGAGCAATGGAACACATAAAATATATTGCATAAATATAAACACATAAAACAAGAGAGACACATATATACATGGTTCACCCAATTTGGGCTACGTCTAAGGAGAAATAGCTAGTCCTTCCTTTTATATTATCCATCAAATTGAAGAGATACAACCTACAACAAATCCATTGTAATTTCCTCTTCGCTCTCACAATATCCTCTCTCTTTCTCACTCAGAATACAGATCTACATATACGCAATACAATTCCCTCATATATGGCGAGGGGTTGCCTTATAGGCAAAAAATATGAAATTAAACATAACTTCTACCGTCAGATCTTCACCTAATGAATGGCCTAGATTGACTATGAAATTACAACATTTTACAAGGCAATTTTATATCTATTTTTAGCTTCGGGGGCACCACCCCCGATCCCCCGCCAGGGGGGGCTCCAAATGTACGTCATCACCCCCACCCCCCCAAGACCCCCTGGCGGCGTACATTTCACAGGTGGCATTTCCGCCACATTATGAAATGGGGTCCAATGCGGAGATACCTCTGAATAAGGAAGATAATCAGGCTCCACACCCACCAACTTGATGGTGTATGGCTACGGGTGTGGTGTGGTCGACAGGCCCAACTTCTTAATGAGCTATGCAAAGATGAGTTTCTTTTTTCTTCCACTGTTGATAATGAATTGTAGCACGGAACCCTTCACCCACATCTGTGAGTGGAAGAGATGCTCCCACTCCTCTGTATCTTTAGGTTCAATATTCTAGACCTTGGAGGTGGAAATAGTGGCACTGGGTTCTACATCAATCATTTATTTCTCCTTGTTATTCCCCTTAGCGGGTTCTGGCTTAGAGTCAGAACATGCATCTAACCCTAAAGCTTTTAGCTCAACCACCAATACCTTCTTAGCATGACACTCATTTGTGTTGTGGGTGGGACTCTTGTGGAACACACACCACTTTCATGTGTCCTTGTTCATCTTTGTGGTGCTATTCCTTGCGTATGGCTTCGATGGGTTTTCCTGGGTCACTCCACCTTGACTTTGTCCATTGTTCTCCGGTTTGGAGATTCCTTTTCCCTGCATCGTATTCTTGGATCCAAAGTCTCGCTGCTTTTGTTTAAAATTCTGCTTGATCTTGACATCATATCGGTATGCTACACTAAATGAGGAGATATCTAGGAAATTCATTTCCGCCTAGATGTATTTGTGTAGAAACCCATAGTACTTGAGTACCAAATGCTGCTCAAAATCCTTGATACCCAACTTATTGCATAGGGTATGAAAAATATTCATGAAGTCTGGCATGTCTTGGTCCCTTTCGTTTCGTAATATGGCCCATTTTATGTACTTACTTTCATAGCTCCCAAAAGGGTAATATTGTTCCTTTATGGCATCTCGAAAAGAATTCCAAGAGGGTGTGGCTAAAAGTAGTGAGGGTTCCTCCTCGTCCCTCTGCGCATAGTAAGTTTCCCACAAATCCTTGACATGGGGGGGGACTTTGAGGAGTGCAAAAGTAATCTTTTCCCTGTAGGAAAAATTATGGATAAAAAAAATATCCTTCCAGTTGATTTAACCATCTATCTAGAGCGTTTTCGTATATCTAGTCTTCAAATATAGGAATGTCAAATTTAAATTGTACCTTAAAAGAGGCAACAGAAGTGACTACTAAATGAAGATGCTTCACCCGTTGATACATGTCGAAGGATTAGGGAAAAATTATCCATCATCTCGTTCCTTTATCGCTCGAGGGCCTCTTTGAGCAAAAATTTGAAAGGATCTCCTGCTCCCTCATCTTTCTTTTCTTCCACCATGGGAGGTCATCAGGATCAGCGAGGTTGGTCTTGCAAGGGTTCAACCAGTTTAAGCCCCAACTCCTTAAACTTGAACCTCATTGGGGACATGCACAAAAGACAAAGAAAGAGCAGACTTCTCTGCTACCACTGATCTGGATTTATGAAGGAATGAAATGAAATACATATTTGAACAAAATCACAGAGACTCAATGAAAAAAAACTTCAATTAATAAATAGAAACTCCTGTAAAATTGTTTACATGCAAAAAGGAAACAAACTACCTCAGGCGATGGTAGCTTATCTCTGAGAAGTGATGTGACAACTACATGCCTCTTTAATAGAGTTACAATGAGGCTCTCAAACATTTTTATCATGAAGAAACAATGGAAAACCATGGACTTCAAAAAACCTAGCGAGAGAGATGAAGCATCAAAGGCTTGTGGACCCCGCTGGGGTTAGTTGGAACATCAACTTCTCAGGGTCGTAACTTTGGCATACGATCTTCTTTTAGCACACAAAATTTCCCGTTAGAAAGGTATATATGAGGACAACAATTTCTGATTGAAAACATTTGTTGAAGGCTCACTTTTTCTCATTTCCCCAAAAAATGTCGTTTAGGCCCTCAAAAAGGATTTGGAAGTTTAAGACCCGAAAATTTGTTAAAACTAGAAAATTGCCGAAATAGGAAACTATGCTAGAAATTAGGAAACTGGAAGGAAACAGTGTTGGTGGTCCAAGTGGAATAGTTTGGTGGCAACCAATGTCGACATGGATCAGGGACATTAAGAGGTTGAGGGGCTCGACTAGTAAAGGCTCCCTCAATCATCACCTCCATCTCAACTATAGTATGCCCCTATATCTGCATATGATTTTGTCAATGATGGCGAGTAATGGCCTATGTAAGGGAGAAATCCAACATAGTTGGCATCATGGGTGGTTGCATGGAGAAAGGACCTCTAACCTATTTTCATCATGGCTTTGGCTCCATTAGAAAACATTCACCATGAATATGCTATCCCATGTAAATGGACCTAGTTTCTGGATTTGGTGTGTGGTAGGGAAATAACCTATTTTAAGTGTTGGCTCTGTATTTATGCTAAATGAATGATCTGCTGAAATCTCAATTTTTATGGTTGTTATGTTTTGGATTCACCACCTTGGTTTTAGTTGTTCCAAGGGGCGAGACTTGGGTGGTGGGAGATTGGTAATGGGAGTTGACTAGTAATTGAATTGTTTTCTTGCTTGGGGTTTGGATGTAATGGTTCCTACTCACAAAGGGAAGGGAAAAGGGAAAAAAATTGTGTCTATCTCTTAAGGGACAACCCAAACTTGAGATTTTGGGTAGTGGTATATGGCCTGCACAAAATAGGATATGATGCTAACATAGGCCATAGCTCTAGAACGGTCTAAGATTATAGAGATTTGACAATAAATTTCACTTTTTTAAGGTAAAGTTGAGGGTTTTGTCAAGGGAGTCTTCAATATCCAAATCTTGGTTAAATGTGTTAGGTAAAACTTGACTTGGTGAGAGATTCAAAGTAGCTCGCTTAAACAATGGTCGTTTTGGGAACATGGTTTTGGTTTCCCGTGGTTTTTTTCCCATGGACTACATGTAATGAAACCTTTAAAAGACTTGAATGCTTCATCGTAATGGGCTATGGAGGTGAGTGGTGAAGGCTCACTTGGCCAGCTTGGTTAGGTTTCGGCCAAGAACACTAATAGAATTATGTTTGTTGGTTTTCCCCCAGATTAGGGTTTTCCAAGATAAAACATTGTGTTTATATTTTGTGGTTTGTTTTCAGTTGTGTTTTCTTATCTTCCCTTAGTAAATTTAATTTTATCTCTAGTAATTTTAACATGGTATCAGAGCCCAGTTGACCTAGACTCTCCATTAAGAGTGGTATGATAATGGCTCTAAGATTGATGTTGTGGATTTGTTAAGAGCACTAGGATATATGACTTGGATGCTTAGATCTAATGGATATCTTAGGTGTGAGGTTGGATCTATTATCTAGTTATACATGGAAAATATGGTGGTGAAAAAAATTGAAGTAATGGTTTATGTTTATGAGCCATGGTGTTTGGATAAGAAGCAAGTGGTTGTGGAGATCATTACACATAGGTTCATAGGGAGAACAAGCATAAAAGCTATATCTAGAGAGGAGAACATTTAGCGAGAGAATGGTAGCTTAAGTGCTAGGACAACAATTAAAAAAATGTATTATTATAATGAATTTAGAATCTTTTAATTGCATGTAAATTGACATATGGATGTAAGACCTGGTAAAGCATGTGTACCCTTAAAAATAATTGGTGAATTCTCGAGTGAGACTTAGGTGATAGGGGGGCATGTAAAATTATTGAATACCCTATTTATAAACCTTGAAGGGGGTAGGGCTTGGAGGTCAGTAGTGTTGACTCACCTGGCAACTTTGGTCAGTTTTGGCCAAGGGAAACTGAAAATCAAGTTTTAAGGGAAGATTGTTAGGTAAAACTTGACTTGATATAAGAGTCAAAGTTGTTCATTTAAACAATGGTGGTTTTGGGAACATGGTTTTTGTTTCCCAGGGATTCTTTTCCCATGGATTGCATATCATGAAGCCTATAAAAGACTTGAATATTTCATTGTAATGGGCCAGGGAGGTGAGTGGTGAAGGCTCACTGGGTCGGCTTCGCTGAGTTTTGGACAAGGACACTAATATAATCCTTTTAATTGTTTTTCCACAACTTAGGGTTTTCAATGATAAAACCTTGTGTTTATGTTTAATGATTTGTTGTTGGTTGTGTTTGCTTATCTTCTCTCAGTGAATTAAATTTTCTCTCTAATAATTTTAACAATATATGTAAAAGAGAAAATTAAACATACACATGATCATAAAAGCTCAGAAAAGTCAAAAAGCTTTGAAAAAGAAATCCAATCTCAATGGTAGAAGATTTGTTCCTACCTTCATCCAACTCAACTAGTACTCTAAGCTCTCAATAACCTAGTCAAATACAAAGAGGAGGTAAGCCCATGACTCTCCCTCCAATATAGCCTTTCATATATATATATATATATGGATTAATTTAAAATTATACTTTATTTTTAAATTATAAACATCACCAAGTTTTACTACTATTATTATCAATAACGTTTATTTTGAACTCCCAAAACAACTTTATTTCCCATGTGGCTTGTAATTATTATGGAGACTTGATTTCCATTTAACAAACCCTCCCAAGCTTAGCGAATTGTACACTACTTTTTAATTAAAAAGTAATATAAATATATATCACATGAATTGGAAAAACATGAACTTTTCCGGTTCGCTATAGGATTGGGCCAAATTATTAGTTGGTCGAAATAAGAATGCAAGTGAGCTTTTGGTGTGATGGTCACGTGGGTTCATGACACCTTTTATCATGTGATTGTCGTACGGAGGGCAAAAGAAAATATATTTTCTACGTTGCTTCTGAATACGACACTATGATTACGGCCGAACGTCATTTTCATTTTTCGGTGACCGTCTCTATCATAGACGGCCACTGGTTTGACATTTGATCATGATCACTATTTCACAGTTGCAAATTAATAGATAGTTGTTATTTACTGTTTAATAGCAAAGGAGTAAATAATTTATTTAATTTTTAATAATAATTTAATTTAAATGGTTTTTGAAATGAGAAATCTGAATCATTTATTATAATAAATGAGTAATCTTAAGGGAGGACAGTAGTAGAAAAACAGTCTCAATATCAAAACATAATGACAATTCATAAGTGAAAATTAACTAGGGTTGGTCTTCTCCACATCCTTGTTGGCTTCCTTGCCTAGGCTACTCAGACCCGCTCCTATAACATCTTCTCCTTTATCTTTCTGTCGCTGAGACACAACCTCCTCAGGTAATCCCGCAATAATCTCTTTTACTTATGCTTATATGCCATCGCTAACCAATTCTAAATTGGTTGTGAGTAGATTAGTCTCCATCTTCACAATTTTGTGCTCCAGAGACACCTCAACACTCTCAAACTTTGCATTAATTTTCTCAGCGTTGGCAACATGGTTCCTCTCCAGTAACTCCACTTGACGAGTGATAAGGTCAAGTATCCCCATTATTAACACAAACAGGAATTCGGTGGCCTTCTTCCAGTGTGCTAGATCCTCCTTGGGAGGACTCCTATCATGACCTTCCCGTGCATCCATATGGCATTCCTCTAAATCACAGTTATCCATTCAATGCTCCAAGATTTTGACAACGAATGTCAAGGGAGAGGGCAGTGGGTCCTTAAATAGGTCAAAATCCTCTCGCGCGCCAATTTCAATTGCTCGTGCCATAATCTCATGGAGATCCTTGATCTGCAGTTTCATTAAATAAGCATTTTATCCAAGGGATCTAACAAACCATTTTTGTATCCAATTTGTAGAGTAACAAGACAATGTCCACCTCTTCACCATTAATTCTCCAATGTAATTCACAGTCCTTCAAATTCTCTGATATGACATATTTTCTGCAGCATCCATATACTGACTTATTAACTTCGTTCTGCCATATCATGTGTTAACTTGGGGATCCAAGAGGACACTAGGAATTGAGCCCTTTATGTCCTTCCCCACTTGTCCTGCTTATTGTTTGATCTTCCCCGCGTCATCCCTTTGTCATCAGTAACCATACTAATATGTAATGCTTCCATGAAGAACATTCAATAAGGGTATGGGAACTTGGCCCTCTTCTCTCCCATCAATCTCATAATTCCTTGTTCCAAAAAGCACTCCACAATTTGTCATTTCATCAACAACCTTGTTTAGATGGCGTAGAACATGGAAAAATGATTGTTGCTAAAAAAATTCCAACTAATAAACTATTCTTTTCACTATAGAGGACATGTTATCATAAGAATGGGCATTTGGTACTAAGAACATTCTTATAACTATCAAAGGATTTTTATTCTCTCTATTCCAATAGTTTGAGCAAGGTCCAATCCTTTCCACAAAGCGAATAAATCAGCCATGTTATTGATGGTCACTCCTAATCCCCACGCATATTTTGTCTCAACTTATTCGTTAGAGCTACATAATACCCCTCTCACTCCCGCCTCCCTTTAAATCGACATAAATTTTTGAATTTATATAATGCGAAAACTTATATAAAATTAGAACTCTATCCATTTTAACCATTTTAATTTAAAAATAAGCAATTAGTTACAAAATATTATATTACAATTAAAATTTCTGCTTATAACTTAATGGAAGACTTGGTTTCTCAAATAAGAAACCTCCACTTAAATGGATATAATTTTTAGCAGATTGTATACCGTGAAATAAAATTATAGAAGTATATTTAACTTGAAAAGACTTGGTTTCTCTAATGAGAAGCCTCCACTTAAATGGATATAATTTTTAGCAGATTGTATACCGTGAAATAAAATTATAGAAGTATATTTAACTTGAAAAGACTTGGTTTCTCTAATGAGAAGCCTCCACTTAAATGGATATAATTTTTAGCCAATTATATAATGTGAAATAAAATTATCGAAGTATATTTAACTTGAAAACAAACGAATCCACAAAATTAAATTTACAATTTATTATGTAAAAATTTATATAAGTTTATTTCAATTATCACTCTTAAATTGATTGATTGATCGTTGATTTTTACCATCTTCTATTTTTATATTTTATTTTATTTAAATTAAACTAAAAAAAAATAATTTTTCTTTTTGTTTTAAATGAGTGTATTAATACTTCATACACATATTATTTCTTTTATTTTTAACAACAAATCAAAACAAAATTTAATTGAACATCTTACTTTTTGAGGGGAAATCAGGATGTAATAGGTTCATAACCTTGACAAAGGTTGTAACAAAAATCAAGTTAAGGGTTTTTCTCAGAGAGAAGAAACCAAGATGTAATAGTCAATGCAATAAAACTTGACCCACCTACAAGAGGAAATCGAGCGTTAAATGTATTAACATTAGGTAGCATAAAATACTAAAAATTGTTGTAAAAAACTAAGAAGGAGATCAACAAATATTGCAAGCCCAAAAAGAGAAATAAAAAGTTAGGGTGCACCAAGGTGCTTTTCCTTGTCATAGAGCGTGATGAGAGCTTCCTTGGACATTCCTAACACTCAAACCTGAACCTTTCCACCTTTATTTTTCACTAACTAGGAGACTTGGGTTATTAAGAACCTATTGTGTCGCTCAAGACCATCCAACCTATCAACAATGTGTTGGTACTCCTCTTACTATAGGGGAGAAACCTGTGCAACAAAACCCTTTGTATGTCAATATAATTCCTAAGTGCAAAGGAATTTTGTGTCTTGCATTATTGAAGTTCCAATATGCTTAGAAAAATTACGGATTTATCCTTCCATCTAGCCCTTTTCTATCATTTTCCTCACTATCCTAGTGCACATCTCTATTATTGAGGAAATTGTTGTCACTTACTGAAAAATTGTTCGAATGGTGCCAAACGATGTCAAAAGAGTGCAAAAGAGTAGATAAGTTTGAAGTCATATTCCAAGCTGCAAAAGAACTCACCACCTACATCAGACCCTCTCCATTGAAAGGTGCTTTGAACAATATTTCCAATGATATTTGGAAGCCAAAAAATGGACTCATGGATCAAAAGATATGATCTGCTGAAGTTTCAAGGATTTGAAGCCTTAGGAAAGAAGGAATATCAGAGATTGCAATATCTGAGGTCCAGAATAATGGATATCGCATATCGGAGGTCTACATATTGGCGCATCGCAATATCAGAGGTCCGATATATAGACACATCTCAATATTGGAGATAAGATATCGGAGGTCCGGAATATCGGTGCATCACAATATCAGAGGTTAGAGGAGCATCGGCGCATCGGAACATCAGTGTATCATAGAATCAGAAATTCTTAAAGTAAGATCCTTTAAAAACTTGCGATATTATAAAGTGTCGATAGTATTATAAAGTGTTGATAGTATTATAAAATATTAACAAAGGATTTCATTGCAAAACCAAAGGTTGACAAACCTTTTTTTCTCTCCTCTAGCTAGACACATGGCAACATAAGATTGGCCCCGCTAAATACACACGACATCATATGGTTGGTTTCGATAAGCTATAATGGCATTTGGGTAACATGACGTGGTGGTACAAAAGGACACTTGTCAAGCAGTTTTGGCATTTTGAGGGGGCCTAAGGGGACAAATCTGGGTGACATGTGTCACCACTCTGAGGTGCCATATGGAGCAATGACATCATATCAGAGGTCGACGTATCATAGGTTGAGGATGTCAGCACTTTATAACACTCGATACTTGAAAAAGTTCTGATAAGGGGGATCTGATATTGGGCTGGAACCAGGATCACAAAGACTCAAATAACTAAGGGTGTTAAGCATTCAACAAACAAAAAATAGCCCCCGGTAGGATAAAAAACGCTCTAGCACCTCAAGGCTAAGCAGCAGGTCACAACCCTTAGTCCTATGGAGAGAAATACAGGAAGGTTTAAGCGAAAGGAGCTCGTCATATCGAAGGTCGGAAAATGGAAGATTAGAATATTGCACCACTGTGAAGATTGCAATATGGAATTTCTCCTATAAGCACGGTATAGAGAGTTAAAAGCGTATGGGTTGGCAGCTACAAGATTGAATGTGGGAACATGGGAGTTTGTCTTAGGAGTAATGGTGACTATCAAAGATCACTGGGTCAAGGTAGAAAGGTCCATGATCTACAAAAAAGAGTGTTGGGTCTACCTTGATGTGATACAAGCCATATTTGTGCTCTGACGCACGTCTTGTTACACAACATTTTGTCACTGTCCCTGTACTCCCACGTCCACGATCCTAGAGGACCTCTAGAATGTACCTGACATTCTTTCTTATCATGAATAAACTCCCATTATGTCCCTCTTCATGAGCATAACAATTCCCTTTTGCATCATTTCCCAAAAATCTTCCGTTTATCTCAGTTTACAAGACCGGCGCTACTGACCCATGTCCTCCTTAGGCTGATATGCAAGGTTTACAACTGCCTCTAGCACCGATCGGATCAACTGAGTCCTTTCTCAATTGCGGTGATCCTCTTTAGAATTTTTTTTTTAAATATGGAGCCGAAGCTTCCAGCTCTAGAAGCTTCGTAACAGAAGTCTGGTAAATGGTTGCCAGGTGGAGTCGAGGAGGTCAGATTGGGCTCCTTTTCCCTATTGGGATGGAACTACCTCAAGAGATAAGATCTTCTTCCATGAGAAGAGGAACCATCTCCCATCCATTCAAGCTATATAAACTTCCACTTTTCCCAAGCACAGGCTAGTGTTTGTGTGTGTGTTCTACTACTAATTAAGTCTTGTTTGGAGTGATCAACAAGTTATCCATACTTTGTAGCTCTCTAGTTTGTGTTTAAGGGAGAATTGTGAGTTGGTTTGGTGTGAAGCTTAAAGGGAAGAGCCTTGAGATTGTCATTGTTGATGCCATCCACGGAATGCTAGCAGAAGTGTGTGGGAACTTGGATTTGTTAGAGGAGAATAGCAACGTCAAGATGCTAGTTGTAATCCCTTCTTGAACTAATATAGATGCAACTATTGATTGATTTCCTACATGAAATGTCATCTTGCATGTTTATGGATTAATGTTTCTTGACTTGTTAAGTAGGATGAATGCAATTTGTATGATCACATTTGTTGTTTGTTGTTGTTTACTTGTTTCAGGTGTTCGAAGGAAGGAAACGAAAGATAGCTAGAGCAAGGAAGCAAGATCGTCACCAAGCAGAATATCGTACTAAGAGGTAGGCCCTCTTATTTGATTCTAGCTTAAGGAGATCTTCCATAATTGTTTGTTTGTGGTTAGACCCACTCTCTCGGGCTAGAGGAATTGTTTGTGTCCACGCTTAGAATTTACCTGCACCACAAATTGACGACTCCACTAGGGAACCAATCCTTCTGTTTGATTGTTTATCATTTTATGGTTTTGTGTGAACTTTTCTAGTATCACCATTTCCCTTTAGTGTTCTCTACTTTGCCTGGTTTACTACTCTGAGCTTGAAATTTACGGTGGCAGGTCTGGCCTTAACCTTTGAATTTTTTAAAATTTTTCCTTGAATCCCCGGTCAATGAGTTTATTTTTCTGACAGTCACGCCAATCAGCGCGAGTTTCTCAAAAATAGTCACATCAACCCCCTTTTTGTGTGTGCTTTCTGTTAGGAAATCATGCCGATTCTTGTAGATGAAGATTAGGGTTTACCCTAGATCATAGCCAGTGTACCTTGCCCTCTTAATTTTTGCCTCTTAGCTCATTTTGACTGTGTTCTCCCTGACTAGAAAGCTTCATTCGCTTGGTTTGTGTGCTTTTTTGGTTTAGCCCACCCTCTGATGTGTTAATTTTGGCACTGTGTGAAGTTCTTTTTTATTTTTTTCTTTCAGTCCCTCGAAAAGAGCTACTTGTAGCCTCGCCAATCGTGCTGATTAGCCCATCAACGCTAGTTGTAGTTTGGCCAGTTGTTCCGATCATGCCGATCAGGACTAGTTGTCAGCTAGGTAGTAGTGTTGGTCTCTGAGTTAAGAAAAATCAGAATTTCTCCCATTCTAGTGCCAGTGTGCCTTGACCCTCAGACTCTGTTCTCCCTCCCATAAGTGACTAGAATTCTTTGTTTGCTAGTTTCGATTGATTGATTGGCTTGAAGTTTCATTGCTTGATTTTTTGAGTTTTTTGGATGGTTTCTATGACCCTAGGCCATCTAGGTCAATTACTGTTCATTTGTTTGTTTACTCATTATGTCAAGTTTCTGATTTTCTGCTTCATTTAATCCATCTTTTAGTCGCAACACCTTCATCACTTCATTTTCAATTGAATGAGTGAAAGAGTCTCATTTGTTCTCTTATTTTGAGTGTCTCTTTTCTCGTTCCGAGCATAGATTACATTGCTTGGTTTGTCGATTGAAGCATTTATGTGTTTGGTTTGTTCGATTCAGGGAAGAAGTTGTTTTTAGTTTCATTTATCATGCTTTGGTTTTGACTGATGCTTGTTTGTTCGGAATTGTGAAATTTTGATTAAAAGTGCTTTATGTGAAATATTCATTTTTCTTTTTATGAAAAGAAGAACATCATTCTAGTTTACTTAAGCGAAAATATTGCATTAGTAGCGTTATTGAGAAGCTAGAATTGTGTCATCATAGGAATGGAAATGAAATGAAACTTATTTTGTTGTTAAGGGAAGATTAAGTGCATTTAGGTCATATATTAGTGAAATATTTCATTCTTTGATTGTTGCATTGATTTTGTGTTCCCTATCTCTCAATTAGTGTTAACTTTCATCGAAGGCAAAGATCTATTTTCTCACATAGCTTCATGTAGGAGTTTTGTCAGATGACAGTGGTAGGGCCTTGTAATTGTAACCTAATTCAAGATCAACCATTAAAATTTATCGAATTAACCTAAGGAAGAATTGAAACTTAATGCTTGTACATTTAGAGGTCTAGGCTAGAGACGTGTTTCAACATCTTAAAACCTAGCAGTTGTCGTTCGCTTCAGCAATAGATAACGCTAGTACAGACTTGTGCTCCCTGTACCGTCATGTATATAAAGGGACACCCCACTAGGTATGCAATCCTTTATCTGTAGGAGCCCAAGTTTACTGCCTTGTAAACATGATACACTGAACATAGCATCCGAGGAGATTGCATGCACATACTTCTCGGTTCACCAGGAGGTATTATGTAGTTCACGGTTACCTGGTAATCATTTTTCCTAGATTATCCTGAGTAGTCATTTTGATCTTTTTGACTCCCTAAATATAAAATATCACTGAGCGCTTGTCCTTTCTGCCTCATTTTAAATCTAAAAGCGGCTAGAGTCACCTTTTGTCCTTTTCTTGACTCTTAAAATATGAAAAGTCAAAGTTTTGTTTCAGTGTCTTAAAATTAACTGCCCATGAAATATTCCTAGTTAAAGTTATCTTCCTTAGTGTTCCATTAAAATTTGATTCCAATGGCAACATTCCTAGAGTGTACTAGTCAAGGGTTCCCCTCGGATGGGAATCCTGGTCCTTATCCTTCTTTTGGAAATGTTGGTGTTCCTTATATGGCAACGTTGTCCCTCCCTAAGTTAACCATTAGTTTACATGTCTCGTTATTTTCGACCTCGATGGTCTCGAGTGTCCCAACTCCTATGCAAACGTCTCCTTCATTTGAATCACATCACGTTGATTCTAAAGTTGACCTCTCACCTTCTTCCCCTATTTCTTCACCTTCCTCTTCTACTTTGCCTGGTAAAAGTTTCAAATATAGTAACCAGGAGGATAAGAAGAAGAGGAAGAAGATGAAGAAGAAAAAGTCAGATAAGTGAGAGGCCAACTGTGCAGCTATTACTCTAAACACACTTCCCGCCGACAAACCTTCCAATCCTCCACGGAAGGTTAGATTCCCCAGCAAGCTATGTAAGGGTGACCATCTCCTTCGAGATTATCCTGGAATTCCCAAATTCTTAGAGGTATGGTCTCAAAATCTAGATTGACTATCCCCATCGACCTTTGGGGATCATGTCGATGTTGCACCCTCTGTTAGTGATGGTAAGAAGAAAGGGAAGATTAGATTCCCCTATAGGTTATGTGAAGAGAGCATCTTCTTCACCTTTGTCCTCTTATGGATAAAGCTTCCAAAGTCTTGGAAAACCTCGCAGCTCCTCAACCCCACCTTCCTATGGGTTATTAGAGGCTTTCTTCTAATCCTCTCCGAGTTGGTAAAGAGATTAACTTGGATTCATCTCTTTTCCATCCTGCTCTTCCTAAGCATGACTCTCTTGTGTCTATTCCTGACCAACCATTGGTTGGAAGGAGGGTCGACTTGGCTTTGCCTTCAGTTTTTCACTCTGTTCCCGAAGAGAGTAATGGTCATACTACTCATGTTCTTCTCGTCTCCTTAGATTCTCATGAATCGAAAAGTGACCCTCCCATCCCATTTGTTTAGGAGAGTCCTTCTCCTTCTCCTGTAGGGCATGGGGGAATCATATGATACCCCCACCAAGTAGTTTTGTTGTTTCTTTTGATTGAAGTAAATTTACTGCTTTCCACCTCCCATCTTATGTGCCTTTCCAGATCACAGTACAAGCCTATAATATGGTAGTGCATGGCACTATATTAGATGAAGGCATGTTATTAGCATCATGTCTTCTACTACTTGGCAAGCTTTGGGTTCCCCACAACTTGTGCCTGCCACCCAGAATCTGTTGGCTTTCAATGGAGGAGCCAGTCAACCCTTAGAGATCCTTTCGAAGTTCCCTATTACTTTGGGAGGAAAGACCGTCTATATAGACGTGATGGTAGTCCAAGGTCCCTTAGATTTCCATATTCTCCTTGGGCGCGACTATGTTTATGTCATGGGAGCTCTTGTTTCTTCACTTTTCCATGTAGTTTGTTTTCCACGTGAAGGGAGAATTGTGACTATTGATCAATTATTGTTCATTGGTCACTAGACGCCTCCTTTGCAACCATCGTCCCCTATTGGATCTTGTTTGCAAGCAGTACCTTCCCTGCCATAGGTCAACTATGTGGCTACCCGTTTCGTCTCCACATCTGCTGATGATCACAATGATGGTATTGTACATTATGTACTGGGGGCATTGGAACCTGATTTATCTTTGGTACCAAATGACATGTATTCCTCCCAGAGTGTGGTTCTTTTGTCTAGTGAAGACCTCTTGGGAGCCATGTTCTCCTATGGGTCATGAACAGACATCATGAGGATAGTTCTTGGTCTTGTGTCAACCTTGTTAAACAATGAAACAAGGAGTCATGAGGATAGTTCCTGGTCTTGTGTCAACCTCGTTAAAAAATGAAACAAGGGATGAGCATAGTTCCTTGTCTTGCGGCAAGCTCATTAAAAGATGAATCAAGATGTACAAGGATAGTTTGGTCCTATATCAACCTCGTTAAAAAATGAAACAACTCCCTTTTCCAAATCGAGTCTTTGACTAAGATCTCGTAAAATCTGAGTCGAATCTTTCCTGATCTTGAAAGTGAACCTTCATTCCATTCACCTAGTTGAATGAAATGAAGCTTGGGGGGAATGTACCTCAATTGAGTCATTATGTCGGGGGCATGCAAACTTATCTCAAGCATATTTTTTCATTTCAAGCTTGTGTAAACATGAAACTAAATCCAAGCAAGAGTTCTCCATGGTTCAAGCTTGTGTAAAAATGAACCCATGCCCAATTTATGTCTTGTGATTTTTGTTTTTATCAGCTAGTTTTTGCTAGATGAGCCTTGGTTGTTTCATTCCATCGCCACCATCTCTTTGGCCGATCATATGCTTTCACTTGTTTTTTCCTTTCTCGAGGAATCGCAGCAATGAGTGGTTTTTCTAGCTAGCCTCTTGACCTTTCAGTGTTTTGAGCAATTCCCCCATAATCGGAACCAGTTGCTACCCTTTATACCACTCATTCCTCCAAGACAAGTCACCTTTAAGCTCTTTTCTTGACTCGTAAAAAACTTAAATGAAAAGATCGCCAAGTATTTTTCCTTTTCTGACTCGTTAAAGAGAATAAAAACGGGGGGTCCACTTTCAAGCTCTTTTCCAACTCTTAAAACATGAAAAGATTGCCAAGATCTTGTCATTTTGAACTCATTAAAGGCTTCGAAACATCGTTTACCCAGTATACATTTACCCCTTTTTTGGGTTGGGATAAACTATTTACAAAAAAGGTACTCATTGACTGAAATCATCAAGTCGTTCTCTCGAGTATCATTTTCTACCATTTTAGGCTCAAGAGATGCAAATGTATGAAAAGGGACCATGTGGAGTTTTCTTTTTTGTGTCTTTTTCAAACTCTCTAAGCATGAAAAAGATACGGAGTTACACCTTTGTCAGACTCGTTAAAACATTAAACGGCATTGGATTCGTCGCCATGACAAACATGAGCTTCTCCTTCCTTGGGCTCATTAAACTTACTAGGTCAGATTCGTCTAAAGGATGAACTTACAGTGTAAGCATATGCTATCCCCTTCAAGCTTGAAATAAAAAATAATTGGGGTACCTGCTAGAAATGGTGGGGTAAAATTGGAAATTTTATCAGTCGTGTCAGCAGCTCACTCTTGAACATGACACTTTCTGTTTCAGGTCGGGTTGGGATATCATCCTTTCATCATTGACCTTCCTGGGTTGGGCCATTCATTTTTGCCTTCCATTTGATCTCTGCCACATCATCATGACCACCAATGCTATGGATCCAAAAGCTGCCAAAATCCGGAATCGTGTCACTGATATGTTAAAGAGTCAGTCCCTTTGCAGTTACACTTACTCCTGATTCTCTGTATCATCTGACATCATTTGAATCCATTTTTTTTCATGTCGATGATGTGGGATACATCATGGCCCTCCTTCGACAGGGTCGCTTCTTATCAACTTCAGCTCATTATCTAAGAAGTTGGCCGAGAGACTCCCTTCCAGTACCTTAGAGCTTTCATGCCCTAATGGCAAGTTCTTCACACTCATCAGAAGTTCACATCACTGGCTTTTGATCGGGTGATTTCACAGGTGTTTGACATCAGTTCCTTTATTCACATTCCGTGAACTGTGCTGCCAGTACCTTGACAGCCATTGTCATTATTGGTGGTTTCTCTCATGCTTGTTAATGGTTCACATCATTGACCAGTAATCAAGCGACTTCTTAGCATGTTCGACTTCAACATATTCATTCTCATGTTAGGATTTATACTTTGATCAGGTTGTGTTGGAATGCAAGACCCTGGGCTCAGATTACATAAGTCCAGGTTACAAGGCGATGTGACATGATCATGTTGATATACATGTCTCTTTCAAATGGATGGTTGCGACCATACCATGAGTTGTCATATGTGATCCTTCTCATTATTGGATGGCTCCGACCATACCTTGGTTTTGATATGATCCTCTTTATCGGATGGTTGTGCCCATGCCTGGATCCATTTACATGATCATTCTCTGGATGGCAACATCAATACCACGATTCATGTGTCGTTTGACATAGTTTTCAGTAATGTATATGTATTTTTACTTGCTTGCAGGTTTTCCGACGGCAGACTTCGGTTCCCCACACTAAGTTATAAAGAATTTCACCCCTCAATCTAGTTCGGCCTTCATGGTTTAGGGGGCATCTGTTACACAACATTTGTCACTGTCCCCGTACTCCTCGTCCACGATCCTATAGGACCTATATAGTGTACCCGACATGCTTTCCTATCATGAAGAAACTCCCATTGTGTCCCTCTTCATGAGCAAAACAATTCCCTTTTGCATCATTTCCCAAAAATCTTTTGTTTATCCCAGTTTACAAGACTAGCACTACTGACCCGTGTCCTTAGTCTCGATCAGATCAACTGAGTCCTTTCTCAATCATGCCAATCCTCTTTTGGAATTTTTTTTAAATATGGAGCCAAAGCTTCCAACTTTAGAAGATTAGTAACGGAAGTCTGGTAAATGGTTAGGTCAGGTGGAGTCGAGGAGTTCAGATTGGTCTCCTTTCCCCTATTAGGATGGAACTACCTCAAGAGATAAGCTTTTCACCCATGAGAAGAGGAACCATATCCCATCCATTATATAAACCTCCACTTTTCCTAAGCACGGGCTTGTGTTAGTGTGTGTGTGTGTGTGTGTGTGTGCGTGCTAGTGCTAATTAATTTTTGTTTGGAGTAATCAGAAAGTTATCCATAGTTTGTAGCTCTCTAGTTTGTGTTTAAGGGAGAATTGTGAGTAGGTTTGGCGTGAAGCTTAAAGGGAAGAGCCTCAAGACTATCATTATTGAGGTCATCCATGGAATGCTAACAGAAGTGTGTGGGAACCCATATTTGTCAGAGGAGAATAGCAACGTCAAGACGCTAGTTGTAATCTCATCTTGAACTAATATAGATGCAACTATCGATTGATTTCCTATATGGAATGTCATGTCACATGTTTATGGCTTAATGTTTCTTGACCTGTTAAGAAGGTTGAATGCAATTTGTATGTTATCACATTTGTTGTTTGTTGTTGGTTACTTGTTTCAGGTGTTCGAAGGAAGGAAATGAAAGATAGTTGTAGCAAGGAAGCAAGATCGTGACCAAGAGGAATAGCGTACTAAGAAGTAGGCCCTCTTATTTGATTCTAGCTTAAGGATATCTTCCATAGATTATTTGTTTGTGGCTAGACCCGCTCTCTCGAGCTAAAAGAATTGTTTGTGTTTGCACTTAGAATTTTCCTGCACTCAGGAAGCAGTGTGCAAGTCACCTAAGAATTAATTTCTCAGCATGGAGCTCCATGCAGTAAGGCAATGAAAGACTTCTGGGTCGATATTTGTTTTTGCACTGTGACAAGCAACCGGCAGGTTATCACTCCCAACTCTAGAGAGTGGGGAATTCAAGCAGTTAAGGCAAAAGTGATAGGTGGACCGACTAGGCAACCAAAGAGGAACAACATGGCAGAGGCGTAGCCCGATCAGAGGAAATCATAGGAATTGGCATGGAGATATTTTTTTATGGTCATCATTTAGTTTCCCCATGTTTTTTTATTTTGTACTATATTTCATTTTAAAGAAGCAATCAAATTTGGTGTAATCATTTTGGGATGTAGAGCCATCGCACGCTGAGACAACTAGTCAATTAGACAACTGGAGCTCGGCTAAGATATTTTGTAAATGTTGTTCAAATATCCCCTCTCCTTATAAATAGAGGGAAGAAACACTTAAACAAGGTTCATAATTTTTGGAAAGAACTCTTAGATGCATATTCATTCAGATTAAGTTATTCATGGAAAATTCCTGCGTTGATGTGGAAATAAAGTCTTTAAAAAGCACTCCATGTATCTTAGAATTCCATAATAATTTTTTTACTCCCATTTCTCTCTAAATCTAGATGCACATAATTCTTAGTGCTTAAGCTCTGTATGATGGATTTCTCCTCTACTATCTTCTACCATTACATTTGTCTTAATAATTGATTTGCATCAAGCTCTCAATTTGATTTGGCTACCACTGACTGAGGATCATTTCATGTGTATTCATGTGTGTACATTGGTACATACATTGTATCTTTATGAATGGTTCTGAATCAACCTTATTTGAATGACATGTAAAAACTATGGTGTTATAAGTTTTTAAGATAAATTTGACAACACTAATTAAGATGTCCTAGGCACTAGTCTCCTAACAACCCAAAGGTTGTCTCTAGGAGTGACAATAGAAATAATGTTCTCTTCACCCTTGAATTGCGGAGGGGTCCTATGTCAAGGCTTCCTTATGATTTCTCCAATGATGGCCCATACATGAACTATCAATCATCCTTTGAAACCACTAATTCGATAACAAACTAGCAGAATAACCCCCTAAAGAGTGGTAGCACAAGCTTATGAACCACATAATATAGCATAAATAACTAATGGGGAGATCAATTTAATATGTATCATCCTTGACAATTATATGCCATAAGAACCAATATGACTTTGTCACCAATGTGGGCATGACTCCTCTCATGCTCGACTGAGGCCTTCCAAATTTTTTTATAGTGTACTTAAACCCTTTGTGTATGTTTGACCCAGTAATATCTTTTAGGATGATGACTTTATCTATATCATAATGACCTTGGTGTGAATGAGGAGACTTATTGTAGGGTTCATTTAGTGCTAGTGGCCACTCATTTGATTAATATAGTGCATTATGATCGGGAGGAACTGTGCATGGCATGCCACCAACATGTCCTTCCACATGCCTACCCCCCTCCTATCCATGATACAACCTATGAGGGTTTTGAATATCTATTACAGTTAGAGTCTAGCATTCCTCATGCAAAGAAGGGGGGTTGGTATCCTCCTAGCTAGAATAAAGAGTTAGAGCGGGAGTGTTGGCCCATATTTTGGCTAATGTTTATCTATGTAGCATCAGATGTGCTCTAGCCTCGAGATTTTGTAGAGAGGCTAAGACACGTGCATTCTCCAAGACCCATCATTTGTTTGGGAAAATTCCACCTAGATATGGTTTAATTAAAATAATTAATCATTTTTAATGTATTCCTAATTCTAAACTTAGGAAATGTGATTAATTAAAGGGTATCAATTAAATATGGTACAAATCTTCTAGAAGAAGAAAAGGATCAACTCCCAGTTGATCTTAGACTTTGATCATGTTTTAATCTTGGTTGTTCGTGCTCCAATGAGAGATTATAAGAAGGAGCTTGATGGGCACTTGGAGAACACACAGATACAGTGAGATTTAGAGATCGAATTTCTCAAGAGTAGCAGTGCTGAGTTGTTGGAGAGAGATTGAGTGATATTCTTCTAATGAGGGGTAGGGATAGTAGACCGGAGGGAATTTTTCCAGTCCTGAAGTGAAGGGTAGAGAAGGAAATGAGAGGTTCAAAGATGCAGTGCATTGCCACGTAGAGGAAGTGCAGTGCTTCAGAGGGAGTTCGTAATTTTGCACGGAGCAGCCAAGATCTAGTGCCGAAAGTAGGGGTTTGAGACCAGAGGGTCAAAGAGTTGAGTTCCAATCAGCAAATCGATCAGCTGGAAGGGTGACACAGTTCCTAGAAACTTTGACACAGATCTATGTAGGATGTCGCAAAGACTGCGTAGAGGCAGCATGGGGCTAGCCATTCAGAGCATGGATCAAATTCATATTGCTAGTGACAATGTGAGAATATTTCTCACTACCTCTTTGCCAGTTTATTCTCTGTATCAGATTGCGAGTTTGGGCATCTAATGATTTGTACTCATATTACTACTGCATAATAATAAAACCCTCAGTTGCTGCACCAATTTTCCTAAGTTGGTCTTTTTTGGGGTGATTGGTCCGAAAACAACGGTGTACTTGTGTGTGTGTTTATTTCTCTCCTCTGCAATATTTTTTTTTCGCAGTATTTTATGTTGTGAAGGCTACAATAGATTTTATTTCAATGTTTATAGTGTAACATTGTAAATAAATTGATTCGAAATTAACAAGTAGGAGGAATTTAATCGGTTGTTGCAGTAGGAATTTTGGTCATCGGATTTTCATAGGTATAAGTTTTGTTAGCTTATTAGTCGATTAATAAATGTGTGAAGGAACTATACCTAGGAAAGCATGAATCAGTGAGCTTAGAATTTCCTTGTAGGCTTCAAGATGCTAGGAAGTGGAGACTATGGAAGGTGGTGATCCACTATGAATTCTCCAAAATTTAGAGATAATGAGATTAAAATCCACTTCCACAATCACCTAGGTGAAGTTTTTTGTTGGGAAGATCTAAAGCCATTAATCAAATCCAAAAGTTCAAGTGCATTGTTAGATGTATTTCCCAAGTGTCCACCATATACAAGTATGACTTTACTAAATGAATCTTTGAAGATAGCACCATAATCATCCTTCCCTAAATTGTTATTGCAGGCACCATCAATGTTAAGTTTGAGAAAAGAAGAGAGAGGGGAAGTCTAGGAGGAGGGGGGATCTTGAGAGTGGTGAAGGAGGAGGTTTGATCAGAATAAGAGAAATATGGAGACCCTGATTAGATAGGATCTATATTTTTTAGGAGTTACATTTGATATGTTCTTCTTTTCATTTTCATGCAAATAGGGAATCAAAAATATTTTTGCAAATATTTTTCTAGGGGCACCTAGAGGGGAACTTAAGATCTTTGAAGATTCTATGTTTTCTTTCTCTCCAAATTTCCCAAAGAAGAAATCCAGAGAAGATATGGCATAATTTATTGAGGATTGAGTTGTTAAAAACATGCTATCATGACTTTTAGATAGTCTATCATATGTTAGATCTATCCTTGTCTGTTTTTCATAAGCATGGGGCACCCTGGTCCTAAAGTGTGCTTGAGTTTGTGTAACTATATAAGAGATGCAATAGTTATTCACCTAAATTTTTACATAAAATGCAATACATTGGCGTCACAAAGGATATCTTACATATTTTATCCTTTGTTATAACCTTTTTATGGGAAACTAACCAAAGGAAAACTAATATCTTGGACCAATGATAAGGATGCAAGATATTTTCCCATATGTGATCTTCTCGCAGTTCCCCATGATGGTATATGAGACCATATGCTTATTTGATGTTGTAGATTCATTTAGGTTAGAATCCCCAATTGATTTTGTCTTATTTGGATGAGGGGTAAATTTTATGGGATTGCATGTCTTCCATGAGATATGAGATTGGTTATGAGTTGCTATGGTAGATGATCATGACATAGCAACCATCCTTGCCATTCAGGTCCTTTGTGGTGTTCTTTCTAGTAATACTTACATGAAGAACTTGAGAGGATTCATTAAAAGGTCTTAAAGGCATGCATCAATGATATTATTGAAGGATTGATTATTTTTCCTATGAACCTTTCAAAAATAAGGTGGTGGCTCCATCTTGTATTCCACATAACCTGTAGTATTGGATTATATTTCTTATCTAGATGGAAATAATACAAATAATAGAAGTAGGTGGGAAGCTTTCAATTTTAATCCAAGTGCTTTATTTTTTGTTATTGGCATACTTGTACACCTAGAGGTTGTTTTAGACAGTCCCTTGTAGTGTTGACCACTTACACTAGATTTTAGCTCTGAAGATTATGCTAATATTTTCCGAATCTCTTAAGCCTAGCCCCCCCTTATGCTTGAGGGTGAAAAGGGTGTTTCATGTTACCAATTCCCAATTGTTTATTATTTGTGCCCCGTGCCATAAGAAATTTCTCTGAATGGATCAAACCTCTTTGAGGATGTGTTTGGGAGTAGCTATATAAAAGAAGAGATAGATGGGTAGCGCTTAAAGGAATTATTTGAGAAGGAAAATCACCCCATTAGGTTGATGGATTTGAAATTCCAATAGAAGAGCTTAGATTTGAGTTTATTAAGCACGTCTTCCCAAGTAGATTGTTTGTCTTCTATTGGAATCAAGGGTATTCCTAGATAGTGAACAACGAGTAAAGCCCAATATATATGAACTGTGATGTTGAACCAGATGGGGGGTGTTAAAGAAAAAGAGTTGGGATTTATATTGATTTTGTTGGGAATCACAATTTTCATTAGACCAAAACCCGCAGGTATTAGTCAACAATCGCATTGCCAGAGATAAGGATCCACAAGAGGTGGTTAGTACATGTCATGAAATACATGGGGAGGATTGGTTTATCCAATGTCCAACAATCTCCCCCCCCCAATGTGAGTCAGGCATGTATCAAACTCGTGACCTACGATCTGATACCACTTATTGAGAATCAAAATTGTCGTTTGACCAAAACCTGTACGTGTTAGTTAACGATTGCATCACCAAAGATAAGGACCCACGAGAGGCGGTTAGTCCATGTCATGAAACACACGGGGAGCGTTGATTTTTCCAATGTCCAACAGATTTATTGTGGTTTCCAAGGATTCCATGAAGGTATCTAGAGTGTGATTGAATGCTCAATCCTATTTGGTTGTCATATATCCTATAATCATGGTGTCATTTACAAATTTAATATGAGGGAGAGTCCATCGGGATCCATGTACATAAATCCATTTGATGTTCCCAATGAATGTGGAAGCTTTGATTTTGTAGCATTGGCCTTTAACCATGAATATAAATAGGAAATGATAGATGGGATCCCTTTGCTTGATTCCTTAAGAAAGGGTGAAGGTGGAAGTGGGAGAGCCATTGAGTAGGATAGAGAAGAAGGAAGACAATATGAGGTTACAAACCCATTGAACCAAACAGGGGTGAAAAACAAAGGAAATTGGGATATCATTGATATAGTTCCAGGTGATCATGTCAAAGGATTTTGACATGTCATCCTTCATTATCATTCCAGGGATCCTAAGGTTTTAAGTGAGTGGATGACCTCATGGGAAAGGATAAAATAGTCTAATATTTGTCCTCCCTCTACATAACCAACCCGCTTGAGAGTGATGAGGGTGGGAAAAAGAGCTTTAATATGGTTAAAAAACTCCCTTTGAAATGATTTTGTAGGTCACATTATAGAGGGTTATGAGTCTAAACTTATTTGGGTCCTCAACATTGTCTTGTTTGGGGATTAGGGTGAGGAGAGTGGCATTCAAATCGAGGACCCCGAGGCATTTGTGGGATTTTTCCATAATTCCCCACACATCCCATTTGAATATGGGCCAACAGTAATGGAAAAGTTCAATGGTGCAACCATTCAAGCTAGGGGCTTTACCAATTGGCATGTCCATTATTATTGTTGAAGTATGAGATTGTCTTCTCTTTTACAATCCTTTTGCCTTCCTTTTCATCCTTTTCCATAATAATTTTGTTGCAGTTCCAAACTAAAAGGGCATCCTAAACATGCTCAAGCATTTAAAAAGGTACTATTCATCCATGATTTATGTTCTATTGTTTCTTTGTGAAATTTAATTTAAACATTATTATAATTGTTGAATCTCATTCATTCTGTAGCTAACCAAGAATTTTGCAGCTATATCCATGGTTAGATAGGTTTTAATGCACCATGGAATAAATAAAAGGTACCAACAGATGGAAAATAGTCAACATATGGATATCCACCTATCTTGGTGATTTGGAAAATCACATGGTTCCTGAGATTTGGAATTCAAACCAGAAGTCAACTCTGAATATATAAGACCACGGTTGATGGGACATGTATTCCAAGTTGAATGGTGGGAAATAGATCTGAGTATGTGTTCATTTCAGTTATTATGGCTAAAGGAAATTGGCAAAGGCAATGGCAAAGTATATGGAAAGGCAGGGGGCATTAATAGGCATTTTATTTGTGAAAATAATGGAAATTAGGAAAAAAAGGGAGGTGAAAGGTCACATGTTCCATGTGAGGAGGAAAATGCTTCTAAGGATCAGAGTGTAAGTTTGGTCAGTTCGTTTTGGAGCTCTCTCTCTCTCTCTCTCTCTCTCTCTCTCTCTCTCTCTCTCTCTCTCTCTCTCTCTCTCTCTCTCTCTCTCTCTCTCTCTCTCTGGAGAACTTTGGCATTGGAGCAAGAAAGGAAAAGAAGGCCATATGGATGAAAAAAATTATGATGATCCAATATGGATAACCCATGCATGCATGCAAGTTAATTCTCCTTTTGGACTTGGTTGCTTATTATGTTTTCTTGGGGTTTTGGGTGGTGGTTTAGTTCCAAGTCCTGGAGCTTTTGTGATTTTGCGTACTGGGACTCTGTGGAGACTGTATAAAATGAAAGAGGAGGTTGATGGTATCACCTTTTAGTTGTTTATGCACGAAGTTATGTTGTATTTGGAAAATTGGGGAAGTCGTCTCAGGGTACTAGCTCCTCTCTCGTTCTCTAATTTCTATTATATTTTATGTGTATTTGTGGGGCTTAGTTCTTGTTGTTCTCTTATATTTTTAATGTCAATCGGTCACCATAAACACTTCTTTCCCATTGGTTATTATTTGATGTAGGCAATACTCACTCTTTCCAAATATTTAGAATTTGGAAGTCCAAGGGTCTATCAAATATCTGGATTTACAAAGTCTTAAGGGACTAGATATATCTGATCCATATGCCTTTTCACATTGGGAATTATGTCAAGGGGTCACCTACTTTAGATTACAAACAATATCTTCAATTCCCATAGTTCGTAAACTATGCATAACTTTAATCAAATAAAGTATATATTACTTCTCTTGATGGAAGCTTGTGATGTGAACCATAATGGTATTCGTTATAGTCTGAGATAATCCACTTGTCTAAGGTGATTGGGAAAATGACAAGTCTGTTGAGAATTGGATATCTTACTTTACGTTCTTCAAACTCTCTAACTCTATCTCATTTCTCTATTCTTATATTTAATTACATATGAGATTCTTTGCTAATAGATTTTTCGTTGAATCAAGAAACCAAATTAGATTCCAATATTTTATAACAAAATACTAATTATAATTAGATTTCCCTTTTACATAGGAACTAAATGACACTTATATAACTTCCTAACAAATTCATTCCTTCTAGACTATATTAAATATTATAAAATAAAAAACTTAGGGAATCAAACCTCCCTTGGAAAATAAATTAGGGAACCAACTCCCTTGGGAAATGAGCTTTTGACCTAAGAAGGTCAAAGGTTATCTTGAAGTGTAGATGCTCCTTTATTACATTCATGGGGAAGAAAATAATTGTTCATCAAATCCTCAACACTGGTGCCATATTTCATGATGTCTACTTCCATCATCCATGTAGCATCTTCTATTGGTTGTTGCTTCCATTTAACCAAATATTGTTGATGATTTTTACCTCTCGTCTTCTTAATTACTTTATGATCCAATATGGCTTCAATTTCCTTTTTATCTGCTTTAGGAAATTGTTTCTTCCACTTGTTGGTATGATATTCATCACTTACATGTGCATCCACTATAACATTGTTTGATTCCTTAAAGGGATATAAATACAATACATTAAAAATTGGTGATATTCCAATGTCTTTTGGAAGTTTTATCTCATAAGCATTTGAAGAAAATTTCCTCAAAATCTTACATGGACCAATTTTCTTGAGCTTTAGTTTGTTGTATGTCCCTACAAGAAATATTTCCTTTCTCAAATATGTCATTACTAGGTATCCAACTTCAAAATCTTGGTGTCTTCTCTTCGATTCTACTCTTTGCTTATATTTTTTGTTGTTCTCTAGTGACTACAGCTTAACCCTTTCTTGAAATTCCTGCATACTCACTGCAAAATTTTCACCTACTACACTTCTTGAGATCCTAATTCACTAAGTTCCTTAATTCATACACTCCCATGGGGTGCATTCGATATAAAATTTGGAATGGGCTCATCCCTATACTCCTCTTAGGTGAGTCATTGTAGGAATATTTAGCTTGCGCAAGTACGTGATCACACTTCTTGGGATACTCATTTCCCAAACTTTTCAGAATGTTTCTGAGACTCCTGTTCACAATATTTATTTGTTCATTTTTTTGCAGATGATGAGATGAAATAAAGTTTAAGATGGTGCCTATTTTCTTCCATAAGGTTCTCTAAAAGTGACCCACAAATATTGTATCCATGTCCGATATGATGCTTCTGGGAAATCCATGTAACCTCACAATTTATTTAAAGAATAAATTTTCCACACTAGTTTCATCATTAGTTCTTATACAATAAATGAAATGTGTCATTTAGAAACTCTATACACAACAATGAAAATGGAAGCATTACCCTTTTGTGTATGAGGTAAACCTAAGACAAAATCCATGTTGATATAATCTTAACGCCTACAAGGAATTGATAGTGGCTAGTACAATCCTTCATTTTGAATCCTTCCTTTTCCCTATTGACATAATCTACATCTTTCCACAAATCATTTCACATTAGCTTGCATGCCTAGCCAATAATAAAATGAACTTAACATTTTAAAAAAAATATCCAGCTCCAAAATATCCGGCTAATCCTCCACTATGCTTTTCTTGTATTAAATTATCCCTCATAGAACATATAGGAATACAAATTTCAATGTCTTTAAATAACAAATCATCTTGAATCATTTATCTTGACCATTGATTTTTTTCCTCGAGGAAATATCCAAGAAGATCCACTGGAAGGGATCATGTTTCATCTTATTAGCATAGTCTAACCTTGAGAGAATCTACGAGATTTGACTTGGTGACCTCTCATTAGCAAGATGCTTTAGCGACGAGAACTCAACCAATTGAGCTAACCCTCAAGGATAGCTTGATCATTGAGTTGTATGCATTCTCACTATATTTTCATACATTGCATAGGCTTATTTAAAATCAACATCACTTGTGTACATCTCTCTAAGTTTATCAAATCATGTGACATGTCATTGAAATTCTTGTAGAATTAAATTTATCCTACATAAAGAAACAAATACTTTGTTTGATGATCCACTAATACGATTAATTAAAAAATTGAGATTTTGTAAAAATTCCACCCACTTGGCACATCTCTGATTTAGTTTTGGTTGGCTTTTTATAAATTGCAGAGCATGATTATTAGCCAACATGATAAATTCTTTGGGCATAACATAATGCTGCCATTTCTTCAAAGCATGTACAACAACATAAAACTCCTTGTCATATGAAGAATACTTCTGCTTGGCTTCATTTAACTTTTGGTTGAAGTAGGCAATTGGGAATCTCTTGGCTAAAAAGTGCTCCAATGGAAACACCATTGACATCTATTTCAATATGAAATGATTTTCTAAAATTCGATGATGCCAAAACTCGTTTTTCTGTAATCCTTTGGTTTAGTAATTTGAAATTGTGATCTACTGCTATATTCCATTTAAAAGGCTAATTTTTCTCCTTAATAGTTTCTACAATGGGTGCACAGACTGCTGAAACTTTTCGTAAACTTTCTATAAAAACTTGCAAGCATGTGGAAGCTTATTACTTCAAACACATTTTGTGGAATTGGACAATTAATGATTGCTTTTACCTTGTTCAAATCCATATCCATTCCTTCCTCTAAGATTACAAAACCCAAATATACCAACTCACTCTTCATGAAGTTGCATTTATTTAGATTTATATACAATTTCTCTCATTGCAAGGTACTCAAAACTAACTTGAGATTCATTAGATACTCTTATGTTTTTTGGTTGTACACTAGAATGCCATCCAAATAAGAAATAATTAATTTCTCTATAAATTCCTTCAATAATTTGTTCATTAGTATCATAAAAGTAATGAGTGCATTGGTAAGGACAAACGACAACATAAGCCATTCATAAAATCCATGATTAGTTTTCAAAAGTAGTTTTCCATTGATATCCTTCATTGATTCAAATTTGGTGATATCCATTTTTAAACTGATTTTTGAAAAATACGTTGCACCACTTAAATAGTCAATCAACCTATCAGTTCGTCGAAGTGGAAATCTATACTTTATTTTAATTTTGTTGATGGCTCTTGAATTGGTGCACATTCTCCATCCACCATCGTTCTTCGAACTAAGCATGGTTGGTACAACACAAGGACTCAAAATTTCCTTATTAAGGCCTTTATCTAACTACTCCTAAACCTGCCTCTTCACCTCTTCACCTCTTCATTTTCCTATGGAGTCATTCGTCATGATCCTTTCTTTGGAAGAGTGGATCCTATAATTAAATTAATGTGATGGCTAATACTTATAATAGAAGGTAAACTATTTGGTATCACATCCATAATAATTTCAACAAATTATCCAACAGGCTCCTAATTTCTTCAGGAAAGTCATTCAAATTGGTGCTTACAAGAATTACCGGTGGCTTATCAATTAGAGAAAAATGTACCTCCTCTTTTTTTCCTTCCCGCAATAGCTCCTTCCCACCCATGAGCAATAGAGTTGGACCTACTTCCCATTTGGCTTCTTCATCTAGTAATAGCAACATTGTGTGTTTTTTGCCATCCTTTTCAAGAGTGTATGTGTTTCTTCTACCATCATGGATGGATTTCTTATCATATTTCCATGCTCTCCCCAACAAAACATGGAAAACATCCATTAGCATCATATTACATACGATTTCATATTTATACTTTCCTATTTGGAAATCCACCTTACATTGTTTATTAGCTAAAACTTGATGGCCCTTTTGCAACCAAGACACCTTGTAAGGATGAGGGTGTGTTGTTTTCTTTAAATTCAATATCTCTACCATTTCAATGGAGACTAAATTATTGGTACTACCAATATCAATAACAACTTTGAAACACTTACCTATAGATTTACACATATCCTTGAATAGACTTATCCTTTGAGATGGTTCTTTGGCTTCCTTATATGCTTTAACTAATACTCTCTTCATCGATAAGGACTCCAATGCTTCAAGAACTTCTTCAATTATAGCTAGATTTTTATTTTCTTCCTTTTCTTTTGCAACATGAGCACCTATTTTTCTTGCTGGTGCATTCTCAAGATATTCCCAAGACATATGTACTAACTTCCCACATCTAAAACATCTAGGTTATAGTCTTTCTATTGACCTATGCCTCTGGAGAATTATCTTCTCCCTATTGGATCACCTCCTTTTAGTGATTGACTGTTGGAGATTCCTCCTTCTTCTCTTGCAGACTTGAATCTTATTCTTCCACTCTATTGTCCTTTAACTCTTGTAGGTCTCTTTCCTTCATTTATTTGGCTTTTCTTTCCAACAATATTCTCTTATGCCTTCAAGGAAGCTTGATATGCATCATGTTAACACCAGAAAATTATATACATGTTGGCACAATCCAAAAGACACTAAAAGGTGTCCAACAGAATGCACAAGTGAACTTTTTCTAGCTAAATACATCATGAAGTTTAAAGAATTAAATTTATCCTAGGGTTGAAAGTTTAAAAGTTAAAAAAAAAATGATGTCATGCGGCTATTTATTCATTAAAAGCATGGGTGGAATATCCTTCAAAAGTCACGCAGTTGCAAAAAAGGATGACTCAGTGATTTAGGACCACTCCACACACTTGGTGTCGATTCTCTGACATGATCTCAACCCAGTACAACTGAATTCAATTCACCCTGAAGATATGAGACCCTAAATGGAATCATCTTGTCCTACTCATGTGTAAGTATCATGCATGAACCAAGAGGGGGAAGATGGATTAAAAAAATTATATATAAATAGGCTATGGCAGAGCCAAAATATGAGACATTGTTATTATAGCAAAATTCATGTCAAAACAAACCACCATTCCATTGTTGAAGCCAAAGAAGGGAAGAGCACTAGCATGTTGGCCATATTGCTTCTAAGCAATCCATCGTCCTAGTGAGAAAAGAGGAATCCACCATTGGAGAGTCTTCATACTTCTTTGAGAGAGAGGAGAAACTTGCAAAGAGATTGAGTAAAATAAACCCCCTTGCTAAGGATTTTTTGGCACCATAACTCAAAGAATTCTCTTCAAGTGTTTAGGATTCATCTATTGTATTCAACCTCTACTAACAGTAGTTAATAAAGGGAGTTATTTCCATTATTTTATTGAGTTGTTTGCTCCATTTGAGCATTGTTTGTATATCTACTTCTTTGTTTAGTTTATGTTTATGTATGCATTGTCTCCACTATTTAAAATGTTTTGTTTATTTAAGTTTGTCCACTAACAACACCAATTCTACCCGTGATCCTTTGCAGGGAACAATCAACTACTATGGAGGTGTCTTTTGGTACACCATTTCCACAAAAAATTAGCACATGAATGGAGACCATACTGTTGTCTTTCCATTAATATAAAGGTTTTTTTCAAGATCTTCTCTCCACACAACAATCCTACAAGGCGCTTAGCACCTCTCTGGAATTTTTACAAACCTCAAGGACCTTTTCTAAGCCCACATAAGTGAAAATGTCTTTTTATTTTCTCGCCCACACGAAATTTTCTATGATAGACAGGAGCACGTGCCTGTGTGTGCATAAACTTGCGCAAACACCAAAAAATAGAAAGGAGTCTTGTATTTTCTCTTTTCTCAGGTGAGTGGCAACCTTTAGTGAATTTCCTTCACCTCTACATTCTTTATTTTCTATTTAATATGCCTAGTTGCTTTACTAACCTCATTAGTGGAGAAATCAAAGTAGTTTTAATTTTATATTTGCAATAAAGACATAACTTAATTAGGGAGAAAATTAAGTGGCCAAATTCCACATATGTTTTTCAAACTATTTTGCTAAACGTTTCTACAAATCAGATAGTTTAACTAATAAAAAAGTAAGTGGCTCATCATCCACAAATATCACTACTAACCAAAGTTTTTATCTCTTCATTTTTGGGACAAGGAGCAAATGATTTTAGAGAAATTAAGTAATCTCTTCTTCCCTTGTGTCTCTTAGACGAACCCAGGCTTACATATGTAAAATTTCTTAGAAACATTTGAATTTCTATCTCCCTTGTTACACTCCAGATAGTTTAATAGGAAAAGATTTTGTGGCCCATAATCCATAATATATTTCTTTTTCAATGCAAGAAACAATCAACACCTAGAGTAATTAGAAGGATATTGTAAAGGATCACCACATATCCACATCTTATTACACTTTGTATGCTCACTTGCACCACACACTAAGCTTCCATACACGTTTTAGTCAAGGGAATCTAGTTTCCAGGAGCTTTGGGTAATTAGTTTATTTTTGCTTACAAACTCACTCCATAAGTGAATTAAGACTCCTTATAAACAACCATAACTTGAACCAACTAAGTTTCCCCATAGGGGCCACTAAAACATTTATTGTTTAGATTAGGACCATTGGGGTAGGCATCCCATAAGCTGCCATGGTCATGTTACACCTTTGAAATATAGTTTTTGAATTTCTAGGGAGCTTAAAATCCTTCAATCATCCCATGGAAAAGAATACCTGAGCATGAAAGAGACCCGATTCAGAGGGGTTTTGGCTTAGGTCCAATGCATGCGGTGGTACTCTTTGGGGCTACTTGACCCATATAATGCTTGGTACTGGTAACAAACTACCAAGAAGCTAAAGACTCAAATACTCATGTGGGACGACGGTACTTTAGTAGCCAAAATATAGGGCACCGTTTCCCTATAAGTGATTGTGCAAGCAACACTTGAGCCTCATTACCATTACCTTGGTTGATTCTTTGGTTGTTGGAAGGCGTTGCTAGTTCTTTTGAGACGTTTGCTCAGGACCCATAAGAAATATTTGCAAGGCCCAGTTACTTTGAGAGTGATAAGGATGATTAGGTCTACATAGGATCTTTTGTCATACACAACAAACAAAAAACATTTTCCTTGGTTACTTAATCACATAGCTTAATTGTAAAAGGAAAATAACCATTTAAATTTTCGCTTTGTTTTATGTATGTGATCTTATTGCATTGATACTTATCTCCTTCCCTCACCATACACAAATTAGCCCACACTCTAATCGACACCATAGGAGACGCCACAACTCCCTGTCGATCTAGACAATTTTTAAACATGCCCCCATTACCAGGAGGTGTGTCGGGACTCCTGCCATTTAGGCGTAGAGGACATCCCACAACCAACATTATTGGATCTTCCTTTATTGGTGCATCTTTTCTCAGGACTCCTCCCCATCAAAGTAAACCCTTCACCACCCCAGAAGGGTTCCCACGTGCTACCCCCATGGGGAGCCCACATACCACTCTGGACAGTCTGCGAGACACCCATCAAGGTAGTTCTCCTAAAAGTTCCCCGCAGAGGACCCATTTGTGTATAGCTATCCAAAATCTTTTCACGATGGAAGGTACCTTGCAGGTCTTGTTTTTAGCTTTGTTAAAACTACTGAATTTAAGCAAGCTAACAAATGACCCAACCCCCCATGGCTAGAATTAGCCAGCTATGCCCACCAAGCTCCCTTCAGACATTCTAAAGTTCGAAGGGAAAGAGGGTGAATACCCAGGAAACCATGTCATGAAGTTTCAACTATGGTGTTTGTCTTATAGTATCACCGACAATACTATTAGATTATGCCTATTTCAACGCATAACTAGGCTTGCAGTGAAATGGTATGTTAACCAACCTTCTGTGCCACATGAAAAATTTAGCTCTCTAGATACAAGTTTCCTCACCTTCTTCCAGCTCCCGGTCCGCCATGATTCGGGTATGGAACTCCTCACCCACTTCAAATAAACACTCGCTACCAACATCTCGGATCATATACATGAATGGAAAAAATGTCATAGCTTGTGTAAAACCCAATTTGAAGATAAAGTCCTTTTGGACTTATTCTTGAGATCCTTCACATTTTAAATCTCTAAGGACGTGGAAAATTCATCCCCGCGAATCAAGGAAGAATCCATTAATAAATCTCAACAGTTGGAGCTTATTTACACCTAGTCCATGTACATTTATCATGTGCTTCCAAACGCCTCGTGCCTGCAAAATTATAAAGAGATCCCAAGCGCATACAACAATTTTGATGGATTAATTAGGTCCATAACCTAAAATCAACACAAAAATAACTACGAATACCTTGGATATTCGTTCAATGGTCAAATATTTGATGCTACGCAAAATGCACCACCATTGCAACATACAAGATATTATCTCGGTCAACCCACACCTATGCAGAATATGGTCAACAGGGTTAACCAATATTAGCCCCCTTAGGGGGTCTCATATCCTCCCCCACAAGGAAATCAATACTCCTCTAGGAATACAGACATATGTCCTCTTCCCAGAATCCATACATTAATCACGAACAAGGAAACCAATATTCTCCTTTTGCCACTCAAAAACATAATAACCCACCAACACAAAATAATGCAAGGGTGAATCTAGTGCAACCTTCTCTCACTTCACAGCTGCAGTTGGAGGAACAATTGAATCCAGCTAATCCTACGAATTTTGCTAAGAAAAAACCAAAAAGTAAGCCAAAGGGAGAACCCAAATAAGGGGGCAGAAACCAATGGCAAGCCCCACGGGCACCGAGAAGGGCAACTCCATCCAGAATCAAAAATAGGGATCGACCAAAAATAACCCACAGAAACACGGAAAGAACACAAGTCTACGTACTACTCATTATTGTGCTATCCATGGGGAATATGGTCATTATACCCACCATTGTCCTCAAATTCCTAATTTAAAAAGGATACAAGATAGTAGGGGGCAAGGAGTTCAATAAACTGTAGTAATGCAAGACCCCTTCCCCCATCAAGGAGTGGTTAACACTCAGCAATAATCACCCCACTATAATCCATATGGAGGGAACTCCCATAACAATTCTAATCATGACATCTTCATGATAGGAATCTGAAGTTGCTCGAGGATCAACTGGAGAATAATCCAATTGATCAACCTTAACAATTTTCCCCTCATAAGGAAAGTAAATGACACGAAACGGAGTCGAAACAACGGCATCCATTTCATAGATCCGGTTCCTTCCTAAGAGTAGATTGTAATCTAGGTTAACATCAATGACTTCTACTTCGATATTAACAACCTTTCCCCCAACACATATAGGAAAGGTCGGGATAATCCCATGCGGCCTATGAGAATTCCCATCAAATGCTGTCAGGAGGGTAAGTGAAGGAACAACCAAAGGAGATCCAATGGCCTTCCAACATGATATAGACATTACAGGTGTGGAAGCCCCCTCATCTACAACTGTTCAAAAAATATTAGTTTTTCGATAAGTAGACTTAATTTGAAAAGCCATATGATGAGGGAGTCACTTTTTGACATTAAGCATGTCAAAAGTGAGCACTAAGGAATTATTTGTATCAACTGCCCCTATCGCCGAAAGTAAAGCACTTTGTTGAGCTGGACACAATTGGAGCACCTCTAAAGCGAACATAGCGCATGGACTCTAAGCCAGATCCTCAACAATAGAGTAGTTCTGGGCAACCCTAGCATTAGGGTTGATAGTCATGCGTTTAGCAGAACCTTTCAGTATCCGAGGTATAGTCTTGACAGAGGGTCGCTCAATATGAAGTAGGTCGGTAATTTTGGGAGTAGATTTGTCCTTGGATGTTTCAATTTCACCATAGTCACGTGACTGAATGGCCACATTAACATGAGAACCCATCATGAAAACATTTGATGATTTATCCCCTTCTTGGTTTCCCCCTGTTGAGGTACCAGGATTTGAGTTCACGTCAGCAAGTAGCTATTGCCCTTGGGGAAAGGGTTGGTTAACACAACTTCAGAGCTAGAAGACCCTTGCTGCACTAACAAGTGCTAAGCATCTTGAATTTTGGGGCAGAGATGAGTCAAATGGTCTCCATTGCATAACTTGCATGGAAACTTAACTTTCTTTTTGGACTACTTTCCACCCTCACCAGCACTATTGTTAGGTTTGTTTGTGTCATTTTTCCCATCTTGACTCTTCTTCTTACCTTGTCCTTTCTTCTTCCCATTAGAATTTTGATTTTCTTTGGGGTTAGAAGATTGGACAACATTAATGGAAGAGCATTGGGCAGGCGAAGGGTTAGACAATGTGACCTGATTGGTAGGAGCAGTTTGTAAAGACAACTGCTACAATTGGCTCAACAGGTTCACCGCATTGGTGTCTATCGATCCAACAATACCATCTGCATGGGGACCTGGCTTGGATTTGGCTATATCAACCTTAGTCCTAGGAGTGTCAGGCAAGATTTTCTGAAGAATCCCAGACTGAGAGTAAATCAATTCTAACTGCTGGGCCTGAAAAATAGCTTGCTCTTCAGAATAGACTCCAGACAGAGAGACATCCTTAGAGATCTTAGGTTGTAAGGATTTCAAAAACCATTCGAGATGGTATTCAGGAGGAATTTCGGCTTTAATAAGCCTCTTTCTTCGTCTCCATTATTGAATATGATCATAAATGTGAGTTACCGTATCCTGACGGAAATTGGCCAGAAGTTCAGTTCCGGCATCATAACGGATGGGAAATTGGAAATGGTTGAGGAAAATGTTAGCCAAATCGGTGAAAGATGTAAAGCTGCCCCCTGGAAACTCTATATACCATTTAGCCGCATTTCTAGTTAAGGTGCATTGAAAAAGTCTCAACCTAATCGAGTCATCGATGAGGGAGTTTGATGAGCACCACAAAAGGAATGTGGTTACATGGTCGCCTGGGTCTTCATCACCCTTCCCCTCGAACTTTGGAATATCTTATGGGAGTTTGGTTAGGACTAGAGGCCAGGCCAGATTGTATCTGATTGGATCATTTGTCAATTTCATGAGATCTGGCAAATCCAGCGTTGCTAGAAAAGGAAGCCTAGGAGGACCTTATGGATTCCACCCAGATTGGGTGGAGTTCCCAAAGTTTTGAAAAGATTGACCTGGATTTTGAAAGGTACCAGGCTGCCCGAAGTAACCGGCAGAACCAACTGAACCAAAATTTGACCCTTGTGGTCTAGCAAAACTCAGAGTTTGACCAACTCCGGCCAAAAAACCTCCATAACCAGCGAAGTTCCCTCCTATAGAATTATAAGGAGTTGATAACCCCTAATAAGGATTCCAAGTGATAGCTAAGGGAGGAATACTTCGAAACGAACTAACTGTGGAGTATGGCCTATTCCCTTGTTGGCCAAAAGGTGGATTCCCAGTTCCTATGCTACTAACCACAAGGTTGGTTCAGCCTTGAAAGGGATTACTGCCTTGAACTGTAGAAGAGAAAGGCATAGATCCTATCATCGGGTTGGGATGTGGTATATGACCACTTCCAAAAGGAAAACCCTGAAATGAAGCTGATCCACACATCATGGATGTGGAGGCACTAAATGGAACTGACGGAATACCCTGTGAATGGGTGCCAAACGGGAAAAATCCAGAACTAGATGCATTGGCTTGGGAAATTCCACTCGTAGGTAGAATGGAGGTAGAACCAACTAAGGATGTGCTAGAAATAGACCCAAATAAGGATTTAGAGGGGATGGAAATAGTTCCTCCCCCTTGTACCAATGTTGGAGTCTGCATGGTTGTATCACTCGTGGTAGATGCCATGCTTCCAGTTGTGGTCATTGAAGGTAAGTGCGTGAAATAACCTGGACTTGATAGTCTATGCATCGGAGTCCCAACATATAACAATACGTCTGGATGATCATAAGGTAGAGGAGCATTCGAAGCCGCTAACGACTTTGAGAGTTATTCTACCTCAATATTATCTTTTGACTGGAAGAGAACTTGAGAAAGAACTGGAGTATTCCTCTCTAGCTCTGCGGAAGTACCAAGCCTATCCTGAACACTAATGCCCCCGAGTGGAGGATCAATCTTCAATGCGTCAGCTGCCACGGGGTGAAAACCACTGGCAGTATTGCCTTTGTGCCTTCTAGGAGAAGGCCCTGAACTTGGTGGTGAAAGACCACGAAGTCTTCGAGACCGTCTAAGCGATCGGTCAGCCACTTTGAATTTTTATTAAGATCTAATTAAAGACTCAAGAAAAATGAAAGCTTGGCCAACTAGGAGCACATAGCACACACTAACAAATGTCCCTAAAAGATATCAACTAGTCAAACAACTTTCAAGTATTTCCGCTCCGGGTGATGAGGACCGGACACCAAAATACAAGAAAGTAAAGTAGGGGCCTTCCAAAGATAGTCTAGGATAATGATGGCCCAAGCCTACCAGCAAAGGTATTAGAGGAAGTTACACTGACCTCCAAACAACAGCCTATGCCAGTGCAAGCCCCCAAGCTTTGCAAGGGTGCCCTCCAGAAGTACTGTTGAGAGTGATACAACGTCGACCTCAGATGCCATGGGATTCCCTTCCACAGCCACCTGCGTAGATCCCTAGGATAAGCAACTAAGATTACCAACTCATGTCAGAAGCCGGGTGGAACAGTCTTGAGGTAAGATCCGACAAGTAGGAGAGGGGTTATCTCTCTTCCTTATCTTCAAAAACCCTTGTGCTTAACTCCCAGATCCGGAGCTTTCTTGGTCTCCCTAACGCTATTGGATTTGCACTCGTTATTCAGACTTCTATGTTTGACAGTTTAAAGTGGTCTTGGAGAGTTTTCTTTCCACACACCTAATCCAAGGCCCTAAATATCCTAAAACTTATTGGTGTGTCTAAATTGACAATATAAAAAAGTTCTAGTATATTTTAGTTAGCGCTTGTTTTTAAATGGGTTGTTCTTAAGTCAAGGGATAAATGAAAATGAAACTTGTGGTGTTTATCGATGCAAAAGAAATTAAAAAAAACAAACTATATGCAAATGCACTTGTTTCGTTCTTCGATGAAAGAAATTTCTACCAGGTTCTAAGGAACTTCTAAGAAAACAATAAATTTCTCTTTTCTTTTCTTTCAAAAAGCTTCACACTCACAAAAACTAACAAAAACTATTGGATGCCATAAAATATGCACAAACTATCCTAATGCAATGACTATATGTTGATGTAAAAACTTAAGATTACTCTAAAGCAAAGAATGAAAGCAAATTGTTTATCGCTTCTAATTAGCCACCTTAGATAGAATATAAGTTCTTAATGCTCATTTTCGTCCAAACACTAAAAGCAATTCTTAAGACAAACAAAATGCACTTTCACTCACAAAAAGAAACCAAATCAAAACAAGGCAAAAGAAAGCAAAAACCAAGCTTTTAAGGAGTTTTCTTTTTCACAAAAGAAAAAAACAACTTTTCAAAAGTGCTCCAAATATTATTGAAGACTTTGAGACCGAAAAATAGGCAACAAAAATACTTTGCTAGTTATCAACTCAATATGGACGAAAACTCAACAAAATAGGTGTTTCAAGATGCCTTGAACGACCAAAAAGCAGAAAAAAGAGCTTGGAGACAATGATCAAAAGACCAAGAAAGACAAATTTCAAAATCGTCAATCAACAACTTTCAAAAAGTGAGAAAAGCAATGGCCACAAGATGCAGTTTTGACACAAAGAAAGAGGATCACAAAGATTGAAACCAATCTTTCTGCCCTGGAAGACCAGAATAACCAAGATTCTCAGAAAGAAATCTCGTGTGCTCAAACACAAATGTTGACACTTGCAACAAAACAAAACAAGACCAAAACTTTCCACAATAGGAGAGAATTTGAAACCATTAACTTGTTGCAAAACCAAAGACTGACAACAAAAACTAACTACTCAGGAAATACTCAGACCAGGAAACAAATCTTCTGAGACAGAAAGACATGAAAAAATCTTGGAAAATTAGGGTATACATGACTATGTCAATACACAGTTTCGTGTATACGTGATTCAGCCCAAAGAAACTTGTGTATACGCAGGCTCATATGGGGAAACTTGCATACATATGCTACTGTAACCTGACAAAACTGCATATATAAGAGTTCACAAGAAAAAACAAAAAAGAGGTCTGAAGAAACTGCTCAGACTTAAAGTCTGAGTTTCTATAGGAATAGACAAATCAGTTTCAACAAGAAAAATAATGGCTGAGCCCTGATTGGCTTAAATTAACCCAAACTAGGAACAACAATACTGTTGTCCCGAGTGGAGTCACCAATTCTGTTTAGGGATTAAATCCCCTAGGGTTTTGGGTCAACACCCTAGCAGAGTGGGGGTTATCTACAGTAAAAGACAAGCATTCCACACAGCCATGATACTTAAATAAGAAAACTACGCGAAGAGAGGTGCACTTGGGGGTCCTTCTTTCGGGTAGATCTAGCCAGGGTCCAAACCCTCTTGGAGTTCCTCTCGATCCTTGAACCTACAAAACAACCAATTCAAAGAAGCATAGCAATATACGGACAAAGTATCATATAGAAATCAACATCATAACTTATTGAAAGATGGTTAACTGTACATTGAAACAATTATTCATATGTAAACCATAACAATAACATCATATGCATAAATAAGATTGATTTCGGGAACAAGACAAATGTTTCTTTATTGCAGATAACTAAAACAAAGCAAGGAATGATATCACCTAAATCTTCCTCTTGCTGGCTCCAAGTAGAACTGTCCTCCGGGTCCGTCCAATCCCAAGACTTCAAAAGGATCCTTCCATGACTCGCACAAGGATATCTCAACTAGTGAAATGACATCATAACTCAAGGAAACAAGGGTTTCCAGTAGTGGGGGAAGTGCTGGAAGCACATGGATCTTCAGACTTGATTAGGGATAATCTCAGCAGAATAATTCTCTCTCTTCTCTCCTCCTCTAGGCCTTCCCATTAAAACATTTTTATACTTCTCCCAAAGTAGTTTTTTAGTTGGGAATTTGTTGGGAACAGTTGGGCCACGGGAACTAATTGGTAATCAATAGGTAAAAACTATGATCTCTGCCCGAAATTAACGAGATTTAATTTTTTAAAGTGTATTAAGACATATATGCGAGTTGGGTATACCCAGAGCCATTTACACACGCATTTAGCTCAGGGAAATGTCGCGTATAGGGAGTGAAACATTGTTTTTAAGTATTTGGACCAAGTCTAGAAGGAGGGGTTGCCCTAGGCCATAAATGCAGCATCACAAATATTAACAGTGAGATTTGGAGCTATAACATACATCCTCCTACAAACGCGAAATCGAAGTTATGAAGCTCCCCCAGAACCCAATCTGTCCACCTCAACAACGACAATACCTATAGGGTCATTTAAACATTCCTTGACCCTCCATAGAATCTATGTGTAAAATGATCAAAGGACCGTTACGATGCGTTGGACATAAATCAAACTTTTCTCATAGTTATAGCATAGTTGACAACTTAGCACAATCATCATCAACCATGTCATCATTAGAATTCTTACAAAAATTCCCAACCCAATGGAAAGGCTTACCATCTACTCTAGTTGTAATCAACCCTTCTGATTCTCACCTAATGGTCTTCGACTTGGATAAAGCTAATCCATGACTACCATTAACTATTGCTTTCCAAATTACAGTCTCTGTACAAAACATTAACTTTCATCATTGCATCGTCGACGAAGGGGCCTCGACATGTATCATTTCAAAATTTGTTCAGTAGAAACTGGGATCCCCTGAACTCAAGCATTCTTACATTACGCTTAGAGTGTATGACAAATGCCCTTCTTCTCTCATTGGCCTATACTCTAGTGTGTCAGTTAAGTTGGCTGGGAAAACTGTGTTAATAAACATCAAATTACTAGACTCCCAGTTGGATTACAACATCCTACTAGGTCAAAGCTATATGTACGAGATGCTAGCAGATGCCTCATCGGTGTTCAGAATAATGGTGTTCCCCCATGATGGAAAAATCATTACTATCGATCAAATCACATACTATGAGATGGCAACCTTACCCACACCTGACAGTGTGTTACCCTTAGTCTCATCTTCTCACGAATTGATTACTACTTACATTGAGCTTAGCCTTGGCCAGTTAAGCCATCAACATTCCTAGGTGCATTCCAAGGAGACCCTCAGGTGCTAAAATAACTTTCCCCAAACACCGGAGCACCAATGTACATGATGACCTCATCAAACACCACCCAAACTCAGGAAATAGTTCCAGACACCATGCACTCAATAAATGTTGATTCCATGTACCTACCTCATAGCATTACGCAGACACCCTTTTGGTACCCCCACCAGATTTTGTCTCGCACCAAGTCATGGCAACCCCTACATTACCAAATATGGATCTTGTAATATTGGTTTGGTATCTGGTCCCAGTAACAATATTGACTGATCTAGGACATATCCCGGTAGGTAGTATCCTTGTGCCTCCATCTCAGGAAACCATCCCTACTCAAAATTTTCCTGCACCGAGACCAACCAGAGCCGACAAGAAGGCGAAACAAAATGGTAAAATAGGGGAAACCTCAAACTCCTCTAGGTCCCTACATTCCTATGTGTTATGTGAATAATTTGGGCACCTGAATCACATATGGCCCAAGTTAGATGAATTGAAAACCCTTATGCACGCTTCCAAAACATCTGTAACCTCAACTCCACCAAAAGGGGAAATGGATATGCCTTTACGTAATAAGGAATTTCGCACCAATCATGCATGCACTATATGGGAAAAATATGGGCACTACACTCATCATTGTCCTGATATCCCTCGATACCGAGAGACATTGAGCACACCCATTCAATCCAACATTAATGAACCAATAGTACCAACCAAACTGTAGGTTTTAACCCTATACAGAAATTACCTGGATGATGGATGCAAAAACTGTAGGTTTTAACCATGTACAGAAATTACCTGCATACGAATTCTAAAAAATAGAAAAATAAACAATGGCAAGAGCATAAAACATAAAACAGATATACACAGAGATTTTCCCTTAGATCCAAAAACTAGGACTACCAGATTGATTTTTCATTATACTCCTTTCAATGTTACAATACATATATATACATGCCAAGCATCCATAAACCCCAATTCAATAACCCTAGATTAGAACATAACCATAGTTCCCTTGACCAGATCTACAAAATAGCATGGACAGAAAATGATCATGCCCAAAACCATGTGTGAAATCCATGCACAAAACCATAGGTAGGTCCAACCACCTGATATAGGGTCCAAATATTTCCCCCCGTGGGTGCTACCTCAGACCCTATTTAGAGGGGCTACTGTGCCCCTGCATTCCCCCGACAGGTGGGGTAGACACCCCCCCCCATGATCCCCGAAAATTCCTGACGCAACATATAGGGGTTGTTGCTACCCCCCCCCCCACTCATGGTGTAGTCATGGAAAGAATATAACACAACCCAACATTTTCCCACTTTTTGTTTTATTTCCATAGGGGGCCACAAGAGAGCTTAGTCATTGATCTAGCCCAGTAATGCCCATTTTTTCTCTACACCAAGAGAACTTCTAAGTGCTCACCGACTTTTTCAATGCATCTATAGTATTTGTCAAACTCTCCACCTTTACTAGCAACACCTTTTTTTCCTCAACCATATCCCTCACAAAGTGATATTGAACATCAATGTGCTTTGTCTTTGAATGATAAGAAGGGTTCTTTGCCAAGAAAATTACACTTTGGTTGTCACAGACTATCATTATAGCTCATTGTACTAACCCCATACTTGAACACAATCTCTACAACCAAACTGCTTCCCTGCTTGCATGAGTGGTTTCCATGTATTCTGCCTATGTAGTTGAAAGTGCCACTACAAACTGTCTCTTACTCATCCAACTGACTGCACCTTTAAATAGGTTAAAAAATACCCACTTGTAGATCTTCTCTGATCCATATCTCTAGCCCAGTCTGCATCAACAAATCCATGGATTTCCAAAACTCTGTCCAACCCTGGTCTTCCTTGGTAGCACAAACCATAATAACTAGTGCCACACAAATACTTGAAAACCTACTTCATTATTGTCCAATGCTCCTTCCCTGGTTTTGACATAAACTTGATTAATACTCCCACTACATGTGCAATGTCTGGTCTAGTACATACCATTACATACATCAGGCTACCGACTACACTTGCATATGGAACACATGACATGTCATCTTCCTCTTATTGTGTCTTGGGACACTGTTCAACAGATAACTTTACACCTACATGAATAGGAACCTTCACTGGTTTACTATCCTGCATATTAAACCTCTACAGTATTGTCTCGACATACTTCCTCTGGTTTAACTAGAGCTTCCTCTTTGCCCGATCTCGTTTAATTTCCATGCCCAAAATATAGTTTGCAGCACCAAGATCTTTCATGTCGAATTTGGAGGAAAATTGGGTATTCAAATTCTGGATAATTTATTTGTCATTTCCAACCTGTTAGGTTCCTGTACCAATAAGATTCATAATTTTGAATGGCTAAGGTTAAGCCTTGTAATATGTACATACCTTTTCTTTTTGCAAATGTTTTCCATATTTAAAAAATAAAAAATGTAAAGAGGGTATGTCCTAAAAGAATAATCAAAGGACAAAAAAAATAAAAAGGTCCAAAAAAGTGAAAAATATGAACCCCAAAAACAGAAGACCATGAAAGTGTGCAAGTCAAAATGCCACTACTATTTACTTTTATGCATAATAATGATTGTGTGTAGTTTGTTATTCATGCCACAATCCATAGTAATCAAACTATTTAATCTTGATTATGCCATGCTTTAATTTTCATGTTTATAGATAGAGAAATAAAATCTGACCAAACAGTGTAATCTTGGCAGATAAGTAGATTAGGTAAAGTAAATAAAAAGGAGCTCAACTATTTAATCTGAGCCCTTGGATGTAATAAGGTTAGACTTAGTTATATTACTATTGTAAAAAAAAGAAAAATGTTTTGATAAGGGTTTGCCAACTTAAGTGCACCCTAATAAAGAGAAGTAAAAATGGTAGGATGAGTAGATGGGTAAGTAGTAGAAAGGTTGCAGAATTGTGATGATTGTTAGACAAAAGCTTATTTATCACCCTTATCATGAAAATTTTAATTATGAATGAGCAATTGGGCATGCATTAAGCTTACAAAGTCAACTGATTAATTTCCCCATTCATTTCACCCTTAATTTTACTAATTTCCCATAAGCAAAGTCTTAAGTACCCAAAATCTGAAGTCAAAGGGGCTCAGAGCATTTCTCTGACTTCTGGAGGGATCGGACCCTCGACCCAATGACTTATATGTCCTAAGTACTAAAATTCCCAACACAAACATTACCCCCCTTCACTCTCCCTCATTTTCCCAAACAAATCCCTTTTCCTAAGGTAAAACACCATTTTTCCTAAGGAAAAGCCATTACCCCGAAGTAAACTCCTTTCCTAAGAAAACCCACAAAAATAACACTAAGCCTAAGTTATAATGTGTTTATACAAAGCCAATGAATTATAAATGTACATTGTACTTAGCGTTAAATCCACTTACCGCTTTCATTCATATTAACTTTTAATTTTATTTATATATTAAATCCCAAAAATAGCCCTTTCCCGTATACTTTATTAAATCCCCTTAATATTAATACCCCTATCACGAAGTTTGTAATATAAACTTTATAAATAAAACCCCGATAAATGACGTAAATTAATCGATTTGCGATTAATTAAAAAGTCAAAACCATTAACCAATCAAATCACACCCAATGCATTAACCCTGCCTTAATCCATCATTTAATTAAAACCACTGCACTTAAACATTAGTCGGGCCCCTCCATTACCCTCTGCACAACTCCCAAGCCCAATCATTGTGCGATTGGCTCCCCTTTGATCCAATGGTTATTAACCATATCGGGCGGGCCCGACGTCCGAACGTTACCCGCCCGATATGAGTGGTTTGAGGCCAAGCCCCTGTGCTACATGTCATTTAGTCTATGGAATCGGGCAACCTCCCCCCAAAACCACCCAGTGCCCAAAAGTAGTGCGAAGAAAACTGCATATCGCCACCCGCTACATGACAAACCGTCTATTTTTCACTTTGTGCCAAAATTCAAACAAATCAAACGTTTACCCATTTAAACACAAAAACCCCAGTGCTGCTTGTTTAACCCTTTTGCACCACCTGAAGCCTCTGCTAACCAATTCAAGCATGGTTTACCTCATGAAGTCATTTTGGACTCACTCCATATACCTATAAAGCTTGATAAAGCCATTACTGACCCTCCCTATCAACCCAATGTTTTCTTGATAGTTTATTTTGTTTTACAGGCGATCCAAAAACCGCAGCCTTACATAAACAGTCTTAATACTAGTCATAAGACCTGTTTACTCTGAGATTGTTATCAAATCTATTCAAACAGAGATGCAAAATAAAACATACAGTTGAAAGACAAGCAGAGGAAACATGAAATTAAATGATTTATTGTTGAAATAGACAGTAAAAAACTAAAATATACAGTGAAGGTAAAAGGAAAAAATAAAGAATAGTCAAAGTGTATCAAGGTTAAAGAGTATCAAATCGAAGACCAAGTCAAGTAAAGCAGCTAGCATGAAGACAAACAGCACGGAAGACGGCTACAAAGCATACAGATTCATGTCAAAGTGAAGATAGATGAAAAAACAGAGCAGTAAAAGTAAACATGGAGGCAGTAAGGGTTAAACAGAGATGAAAACAATTTCACCAGAAACAATTAAGTTTATCCAAAGTAAAAGTGAAAAATAGTTAAAAGAAATTTAAGTTTAAAAGATGAAATCAGAGCAGAAATGGTACATTCTTCAGAAATTTCTTGTTTAAGTCATAGTTTTGCAGAAACTATTGTGGACAATCCAAGAAGTCTTTTGGGAAACTGAAGGAGGTTTGTGTTCCTAAAAGGCTAATCTTCAAGAACCTATCTCACCTTTTACACAGGTACTACCAAAAGGGAGATAAGTGCATGTCTTCACAACCTATTTTTCGGATTGTGTAAAGTCTTGTTTTTGACATCCTTTTACAGAGAATATTGTGAACAGATGGAGGTGACTTTTGGGAAACTAAGAGAGGTTTATATCAAAAACATACTTATCTACAATAACCTCTTTCATGTTTTACATATCTATAATGGATTGAGATATACAAAGGTATCAATGGACCCTAATCTTGCAGAATTGCTAGAGCAGAATGCAAAAAGAAAGGATGTAGTTAGTGACTGGGATGCCTCATCATCAATTAAGAGTTGCTACCAAATTCAAATTTCTCTTCTTTTTCGCCCTCAATCCATAAATATAGTGCCAAATAGATTCATTAGTTTTGGGTGTCCTTTATTTAAGTTCTATTAATGTAAAATAGTTTGAGATATTTGTAAAACCAATCATGATATTTTTTCAAGATATTTAATTTTAGAATTTGTATAAATACTTCTTCATTTGAAGTATTTTGGGTGGATTCAAATACATTTCTACAGAAATTTTCCTCTGAAGTTAAAGTGTTATTGTATCAAGACTGGATTGGCTTGCTGGATCAAGGAATAAAGTAAAGACATTTCACAGGATTCTTGTGTAAAGCGGAAATCAAATAAGTATTCTCTCTCTCATGTTTAATATTGTTTCCTTTTATGTTTATTAATAATCATATGTGTTTCTATGAAATCTGAATGTTAAACTAGGAATGATATTTCAGAACTCGCTTTAATGCTCTCTATCTTGACTGTTTACATTCTTAATGTTTTCTGCTAAACTATCTTAGTTTGGAAATTCTTAACTGCTCCCTTACTTCCATAGTTTCCCTCCTAGGTCTATAGTAAATGCTTCTTAGTTTCCCTTTGCTCATGATCACCTCCTGCTCTTCGTCTTGATCCTGGTCTAAGGATTCTTCATTTCCCTTTCATCCTAGATAGGACTACCTCATCCATTTGAACCTGAAGATTTTCCTTTTGCTTTGCTAGCCTGCCCTGTGAACTCTCCCTTTAGTGATTGATCTGATCCAATTAAGCCATCCTTTGATTGACTCCATAGCCCAATGGATTGAAGGCCTTGTTCTATCCATCTATTCCCAGAATTCCACCACCCAACCAAAATCAAACCTTATGAGCACTAAGAACTAGCCTAAAATCTCACCCAAAACAAAGTTAAATTATAAAGAGAGAGCCCTCTCTGGACTTAGGTTGACTAGAACCTAAGCCTAAAAGTTGGTTTGTGTTTATCTCAGAAATCTCTTTCTTTAACCTTGAGAAATTTCTAAGTGATAAAACAACTAACAACATATCATCCACATACAAGACCAGATAAATAACATGTTTTCCAACTAATTTAAAATACACACAATGATCTACTTTGCTTCTGCCGAAGCCAAGTCCCTGTATAAATGTATCAAATTTCTGATACCACATCCTTGGTGACTGTTTTAACCCATACAAATAATTTTTTAACTTGCATACCAGTTATTTCTTACCCTTCACTGCAAATCCTTTAGGTTTCTTCATGTATATCTCTTCTTCCAGATCCCGTGAAGAAATATTGTCTTCACATCCATCTATTCTACCTCAAAATCAAAAGGAGAAGCAACAGAAAAAAGTAATCTAATCGAAGCTACCTTAGCAACAGGAGAAAAGATATCACCAAAATCAATTCCCGGCACCTGGGAATAACCTTTTGTTACCAACTGAGATGAATTTCTCCACCTTTCCTTCTACATTCATCTTTTTCTTAAACATCCATTTGCTACCAATGGGTTTCCTTCCATACGGCAAATCCACCAGATCCCAAGTCTGATTTTTGTGCAATGATGCCATTTACTCAACCATGGCCTCTTTCCAGAGTTTTCCATCCTCTAAATCTACTACTACCCTCACAGTTCTCGAAACATCATCAATAATAGATAAAGAAAAATTTGAACATAAAGTAGATGGACTATATCTTTATGGCTACCTTCTTTCTCAAACTGATCTTCTAACAGCTAGAGTTTGTGGCTCTTCATCTTCTGGTTCCTCTTTTGCTGTAGAGTTTGATTCTTCCTCCTTTAGCTCAAACTCTATCTTCTCAGGTTCCTTTGGTAGGACTTCATTTTTAATAACATCTTTCTCCTCTCTCAACACCACATCTCGGCTGTACACAACCTTCCTTGTTTTTGGGTTCCAAAGATTATAACCTTTTAAACCATCCTTATACCCAATAAAGATGAACTTTTCATATTTACTATCCAACTTTGTTCTTTTCTCCTTTGGAACATGTACATATGCATCACATCCAAATACCCTCAAATGTGAAAGAGAAGGTTTCTTACCAGTCCATACCTCTTGTGGAGTCTTATCCTCCAATGTCGATTAAGGTGATTTGTTGACCAGCTAACATGCAGTCTCCGCCGCCTCTTCCTAAAAGTCCTATCCTAACCTGACACCATTGAGCATGCTTCTTGCCCTTTCCATCAATGTCTTTTTCATTCTTTCTGTAACTCCATTTTCTAGGTGTGTTTGTAGTAGTCTTATGTCACTACAAAACGCTCCACCGTTATATGTCCTTAACACCTTTATCTTTTTCTCTTTCTGGTTTTCCACTAGAGCCTTAAATTCTTTAAACCTTTCAAAGACTTTAGATTGCTTCTTATGGAAATATATCCATGTATTCCTTGAGAAGTCATATATAAATGGTAGTACACAAACTTACCCAGTGATGGAATTGACACAGGTCCAAACACATCACTGTGCACAAGCTGTAATATCTATTTCACCCTCTTACCACTAGAGGGGAAACTCACCCAATTATACTTCCCATATACACAATTTTGATAGAAATAAAAATCCAGAGAAAAATTAGACATACCTTCTACCATACCATTGCGATGAAGTATTCAAAGGCCCTTCTCTCCAATATGTCCAAGCCTTTGATGCCATAGCATGGTCTTTTCTCCAGAGGCCACTAGATTTTCTGCTCCACTTTCAGGACTCACATAACTTTTGCACCCATCAATAACAGTGCTACCTTAAAGGTTGTACAAAGTTCCAATATGAACTCCCCGCATCAATACCAGTTCTCCCTAAACCATCTTGCAAGTATCTTTCTTGAACACTGTTTTTACACGTGCATCATCCAGCTTGCTTACAGAAATCTCTGTTTCTGGCCAACGCATGAATTTGTAGAACACCCAAACGTGTTCTAATCCGTCCACCTTGCAAATTCAACTTGACTTTTCCGTGACCAATGATTCTAGTATTCCTGTCATCCCCTAAGAATACATCACCACCATCATATTTCTCATACTCGCAGAACCACTCTCTATGGGGAGTGAAGTGAAATGATGCACCTGAGTCAATCAACCATGCATCATGATCTACATGTGTACTTGAAGAAGAAGCCAAGTACACATCCCCACCTTCATTTGAAGTGGTTTTTTCCTCTGCATAAGGAGAATCATCAAATCCCTTTCCTTTCTCAGGAGCTTTAGATTTATAGTCCCTTTTGAAGTTCCCTTCCTTTCCTCATTTCCAGCACACCTTTACAAGTTTTCTTATAGATTTAGATCTCCCTATAGATTTATATATCCCACTCGAGGACTTATTTTTGTTTCTATTCTGGGACCATCCTCGTATAGACAAGGCATCACCATTTTGGCCCTCTATATTTTTCCGTCTCATCTCCTCCGACAGTAAGGATTATATTATTTCATCAAACTGCAAGGCATTTGCGTTGCTACCTATTGCAACAACCAGACTATCCCACGAATATGGTAGAGAACACAATAAATTGATGCACTTATCTTCATCTGAAATTTTAATATCAACATATAATAACTGGCTTACCACAGTATTAAAGGTGTTCAGATGATCTATCATCGAGTCTCCATCTTTCATCCTCAGGTTATACAATGTTTTCCATAGGAATAGTTTATTCACCAGAGACTTAGATTGGTACAAAGTCCCTAACTTGTCCCACAAATCCTTTTCCAAAGCTTCCCTTGATACATTCAACAATATTGAATCTGAGACACACAATCGTATTGTGCTCTTTGCCTTTCGATCCAACTTCGTCCAGTCTTTAGCTAACATTGTTGTTTGTTTAGTACTCGGATCTACCGCGATCCACTGATCTTTATCCACTAACAAATCCTACATCTTTAGTTTCCATAACTCAAAACTCTGACCATTAAATTTCTTGATCTCTAGCTTTCCACTGCTTTCCATCTTCTTTCTCCATAATATTCAATCCCACAGATCTCCCATTGAACAAGGTCTACCACAGGCTTGAGCAAAAAACCCCTCAGCAACAAAGGCGTCCCCTTGAAGTCAAAGAAACTCTGATACCAAATGTATGTTTTAACCCCGTACATAAATTACTTGATTACGAATTCTAAAAAACAGAAAATAAACAATGGCGAGAGCATAAAACATAACATATATACATAGAGATTTTCCCCTGGATCCCAAAATTGGGACTACCAGATTGATTTTTCATTATATTCCTTTCAATGTTACAATACATATATATACATGCTGAAGTATCCATAAACCCAAATCCATTAACCCTGTATTAGAACATAACTGTAGTTCCCTTGACCGGATCTACAAAATACCATGGACATAAAACCATCATGCCTAAAACCATGTGTGAAATCCATGCACAAAACCATAGGTAGGTCCGCACAAAACCATATGTAGGTCATGGAAAGAATATAACACAACCCAACAAAAACAATGTCTACATTCAAGAGGAACCAACTTTATGGTCTAAAAAACCCTCCCACAACATAGGAAGGAAACATGAACAACCAACTCCCTCCCCCACATTGTCATGTGCTCTATGTGATGACCCAACTCATCTAGTTAACCTCTTCCCTGTATTATGAACATTTAACCAAAACTACCCAATCACCCAGGTCACTCACAGTAGAAAACCTAGATGCCAACACCATACATGCACTATCTATGCAATAAACCATCATAAGAGAAGGTGCCCCCACCTTCCCAGGTTCTGTGAATCGTTGAGTTTTGTACGTCTATTCATGAACAAAAGCTCTTATCTGCTAAACTCTGATATCGAGTTCATAGAACCCATTGTTACAGATCCATTTGGGCACATCACTCCCATCATCAAGATTGGTGTTTTAGGGTTCATCAAACCCTAATTTCAGTTGTTACATGCCCTAAACAGGTCAACCTTTTGAATTCTTGCTTCCCAGACAATTTCATGGCCTGAAGACATCTTGAAATGACCTCTAGAGGGACCACAATAGTTAGGCCCATGCAAGGGTGCACTGTAGAGAAGTTTAGTCCATGCCAAGGTGCTTTGCAAAGAACTTAGGCCCTTTTTGACCTACACTGGGTGAGATTGAGTGCAATTCACATAGGGTTTGGGGAATATTCTTATCTTCTAGAGCTTTTTAGATGATTCCCACACTTATCATCTCCTATGAGCTCGAAAACGGATGAGGAATGAGTTAAGATACCTCCTATCCTCTCATCCCTTCCTCCATGGAACTAATTCTTAGTATGGAAGGCCATTCAATACCCTCATTCATGACAAAACCTCCTCCATCTTCCTATAAATTGAGCACTCATCTAAGTGATCAAGGGTTGTACTTTGATGATTTTAAGGAGATAATGTTAGTTTGAGAATTGAGATTATTGTAAGTGTCATTATGCTACCGGATTGTCATACTTATGATGTGATGTGGATGGAACCAAAGCTGGAGGAGTGACTTCAAATCAGGCTTCATGGTTATAATTCTTCCTTCTATTAAATAAAGTATTTGCACCTTTTTCCATATGTTTATCTTGATATGTGATGCTTATATGTGTGAATGTATCTGATTCCATTTACTTGTAATCAATAGATATTTTTCTTTGATCGGTTCTTTGTCTTTTGCTGATGTTTACAGGTACTTCTCAAGCATGTTAAGTACGGGAAGGAGCGACATGATCGATACAAAGGAGACAAGAGGAAAGTGAAATTACAAGTAGGTCCTCTCATTCTCTTTGTCTTATCTATTGTTTATAGAGAAAGGTTGGAGTGCTTTAAATTGTTGTTCTACATATAGCTACTGACTAGGGAATTAGTATATATCCGTAGATACCAAATTCTTCATAAAAAATTGGCGATCATACTAGGGAACGATCCTCGTTCCAAGTAGCTTAGCACATCCTAGGACACTCCAGTAGACCTTGCTCCCTTTCATTGATTGTATTTCAGTCTTTTTGAAGTGAATTTTGGTAAAAAAATGTGTTTAGTTGGCTCTTGAAATGGCTTACTATCACCAGCACAGGCTTGTGAGGAACACAGTGCGCTGCAGAGCACCCTTGGCTTAGGGATAGTGCTCTGAAGTGCACTATCGCCCATTCAGGGCTGCGCTGATGCTCCTTGGGTCAGGTTCCCACCTTTGGATAGGGTTTTTCACCAAATTTCTTCTGTTTTATTGCTTGCTGAATGATCAATGAATGTCATGTCTTTGAAATAAACATTGTATCTCCTTTGCTAGCCCTACTTTGACTTGATTGATTAATGTTTCTTAAATGATTTCTTTGTCATTATCAATTCATTGTCAAAGTTAGATTATAGTCGATTAATTTTTGTTCGAAAGAAAGTGTCGTAAAAGTCTTCTTTTCCTTCGAAACTGGATTGTCGTAAAGTCTTGGTTCTTTTAAAAACATTGATTGATTATATGTGCATTAGTTTCCTTTTTGTTCATCATAACATTAAGGGAATTGGAAAGAAAAACTTGCATTGTGCATTGAAAAGGTTTGTGTGTGCTCATGGGAATAGTTTAGGGAAATTGCATTAGAATGTGTTCTTTGCTCTTTGATTGAAAGAACTTTGATCGCTAAATCCCTACTAGCTAAGATTCTCATTGTTAAATTGAATGGAAAGAATGCTTATCATGTTAGTTGCGTTCTAGGAATTGAAAATACATCACGTGGTGAATCTTGAAAGATAAATTCTTAAGCAAGATCAACTTAAAGTTAACATCAATTTACCTAATGGAGCATTGTCACCTAATGAATAACATTTAGAGGTTCTAGGCTAGAGACGTCTTCCGACGTTGTAAAACATAACAGTTGTCACTAACTTGTCTGCAATACATCCTGAGTGTGATATCTCATTCCACGTATGTGAGTATATCATAGCTCGTCCACGTACCTTCGGGTATATAGGGTGGTGTTACAGTACGTAAAGTATATGGGAATGCTCTCACTGTACGGTTTTGCATTAGACAATGCTAATATGGATTGGGCCTCCATGTACTTTCAGATATATATGGGAGGACAACACTAGGTTTATGTCCATCCTTAGGTAACCGATTCAGCCGCCTTGTAAACTGTGATACACTGAACACAGAATTCGGGGAGATTGCTTGCCCATACTTCTTGGTTTGCCAGGAGGTATTGTTATGAAACCAGCTCAAGAAAAGATAGATCAACGCCTTAGAATTCAGCCTCTTCAAGGGGGCAACCTCCTTTACATTACATAAATGAACAATTCCTTGATGATTCAAATGACAAAACCTCCTTTCTATATATAGGAGTCTAAGGAGTCACAATATAATCCAGCCGACCTAACAATAATAATATAAAGCCACAAAAATAACAATGAGGGATTCTATGGGGCACAGAAATAACAATATGGGGGTAATAGGGGCACAACAATATAAATAAGGGGTATAACTATAATAGTAATGGGGTAATCACTAGTATTATAGGGACCCAACATGCCCCTCTCCTTCAAAAAAGTGTTGTCCTGAACGCTTGAGTAATTTTGGATACTTCTGCATAAAATTCTCATCCTCCCATGCGGAATCTTCAGCGGATAAGTTCTTCCACTTGATAAGATACTCTGAAATTGATCGATTTCGTAGCTGTCGAGTTCTTTTTTCTGTGACTGCTTCCGATTCCAATATAATTTTTCCTTCCTCGTCAAGTTCTGGCAATATTGTTTGAATTAGGAGCTTGTTGCCTATAACCTTCTTTAAACATGAAACATGGAAAACTGGGTGCAATCGAGAAGCTGCAGGAAGCTCCAATTTGTATGCCATAGTACCAATCTTTTGCAACACCTTGTACGGACCATAATACTTTGGTGATAGTTTATTATCCTTCTTAGCTTGCTTTAGGGACATTTTCTTATATGGTTGTAGCCGTAGGAATACCCAATCACCTACATCAAAACTTCTTTCACTGCGATGTTGATCTCCCTATTGTTTCATTCTATTTTGTGCCAACACGAGGTTATCCTTTAAGAGTTGGAGGACTTGTTGTTGATGTTCGATGTGATGTTCCACTGCCTGAACCTTAGAATTTTCTCTTAAATATGATGTGATGGATGGTGGTTGATACCCATAAAGTGCCATAAATGGGGTCATTTTTGTTTCTGTATGGAAGGAAGTGTTATACCACCATTCAGCCAGAGGCAACCATTTGACCCATTGTGTCTGTTTATCAGATACAAAGCAACGAAGATATCCTTCCAAACATTTGTTTACTATCTCAGTTTGCCCATCAGATTGAGGATGATATGATGAGCTATGAGCTAACTGAGTACCAAGACAAGAAAATAATTCTGTCCAAAAATTTCCAGTGAAAATGGGATCTCTGTCACTTACAATAATCTTTGGGTTTCCATGTAGCTTTTGAACTGTTTCCATAAATGCAGTAGAAACTGTACTGGCTTTAAATAGGGGTGATAATGCACAAAAGTGCGCATACTTGGTAAGTCTGTCAACTACCACCATGATGACACTCTTTCACTCAGACTTGGGTAAACCTGTGATAAAATCCATTGAAACCTCCTCCCAACGTTGGCTTGGAATGGATAAAGGTTGTAATATACCCGGTGTCTTAATTGTTTCAACTTTATTTTGTTGGCAAACCAAACATTCCGCCACAAACTTTTGAATATCTGATTTAAGGCCATCCCAAAAAAATTCCTTCTTAACCCTGTGGTAAGTTTTTAAAAATCCTGAGTGCCCTCCTAAGGGAGAAGTGTGCAATTCCATAAGAATCTTTTGTTTTAGCTGGGAATTCTTACAGAGGTATAAGCAATCTTTGTACCATAACGAATCATTTTTCCAGCTAAATGTATCAGAAGTACTGGAATCTTGTTGTAGCTTTCGAATAAGTGCCCACACTTCTTCGTCATTCTTCCATTCCTCCCTTGCTTCGTTTATCCAATCTGGTTGGATAATAGAAATGGCACACAACAATGCTTCCACATCCTCATCCTTTCTTGAGAGTGCATCTGCCACCACATTTTGCTTCCCTTTTTTGTAGATGATTTCAAAGTCATAACCCAACATCTTTGTGACCCACTTTTGTTGCTCTTCAGAGGATAATCTTTGTTCTAAAAAGTATTTAAGGCTATCATGATCCGTTTTTACCTTGAAGTGTCTTCCCATTAGGTAGGGTCGCCATTTCTTAAGTGCATGGAGTATTGCCAACATTTCCTTCTCATAAATAGCTTTGCTTAAAAACTTTCCCTTGATTGGACGACTTTCAAAAGCAATGGGTCTTTCATCTTGCATTAGAACAGCACAAATTCCATTTCCTGAAGCATCACATTCCACAATAAAGGTTTTTGTGAAGTCAGGTGTAGCTAAGACCAGTGCTTGGCACATTGCCTCTTTAAGATGTTCAAAGGCCTTTGTTGCTTCCGGAGTCCATGAAAATGAATCTTTCTTCAATAATGTTGTTAGAGGTGCTGCTATTCTCCCATAATTCTTAACAAACTTGCGATAATACCCTGTCAACCCAAGAAATCCTCGCAGATGCTTTATGGATGTGGGGATTTTCCATTCCTTAATGGCTTTAATTTTGCTAGGGTCTACCTTAACTCCTTCATGAGATACAATATGACCCAAATATTCCACCTCCTGGACTCCAAAGAAACATTTGGATCTTTTTGCATATAATTGTTTCTCCTCCAATAGTTGTAGCACCCTGTCAACATGTTCAACATGATCCTTCCAAGACTTGCTGTAGATTAGTATATCATCAAAAAATACTAACACAAATTTTCTAAGGAATGGTTTGAAAATTGAATTCATCAAACTTTGAAATGTTGAAGGTGCATTGGTAAGGCCAAAAGGCATGACCAAAAATTCATAATGACCCTCATGAGTTCTAAATGCTGTTTTCGGAATGTCTTCAATCTTCATTCTGATTTGATGATATCCCGAACGAAGATCCAACTTGGTGAAGTAAATTGATCCATGCAATTCATCCAGTAATTCATCAATGACAGGAATGGGGAACTTATCTTTAATAGTGAGCTTGTTGAGCTCCCTATAATCCGGACACATGCGCCATGATCCATCCTTCTTGTGCACCAATACTACTGGAGCTGAGAAAGAACTTTGACTCGGTTGAATTATACCAGCCTCTAGCATTTCTGCAACCATACGTTCAATTTCACTTTTTTGGACATAGGGATATCTGTACGGCCTGATGTTTGGAGGAACACTTCCTGGAATCAGATGAATAGCATGATCATGATCACGCATAGGTGGGAGACCTTTGGGAGTCTCAAATACCTTGGAATGATTGTCCAGGACTTTTTGGAGATCTGGAGAAATAGATGATTCCAATGTGGAAACATCTAGCGAACATAATTGTGCAATTACACCTCTTTGCTCCTTTTTTAGAAGCTTTGTCATGCCATTAGAGCTGATTATCTTTCCTGGTTTCCCTGCAATACCCCTTAATTCAACTTCCTTTCCTTCCGTAGAAAATTTGATGAAAAGTTCTTGAAAATTAAAAGCTATTGTACCCAAGGATTGTAGCCATTGGACTCCTAGTACAACATCGACACCTCCCATTGGAATGGAAAGCATTGGGCTAGTCAATACATATTCTCCCATGGATAGCTTGATATTATGGCACTTTCCAGAGCAATTTATTTTTCCTCCATTTGCAATCATCACTTGACACTCTGGTGCTGGATATAGGAAGCAATTCAATTCTTTTGCTACCCTACAATGAATAAAATTGTGGGTGCTTCCTGAATCAATCAACACTATTACCTTTTTCTTCTTGATTTGTCCTTCTATCTTGATGGTTTGAGGAGTGGTAATTCCCGCCAATGCATTACAAGATATGGTCGGATTTATTTGTTCTTCATCTAGGCTTTGTTCCTGGAATATATCCTCTTCTTTTGACCTTTCTTGCTCCTTTTCTTCTTCCTCTTCACAATCTATGTAGAATAATTTCTTCTCAGCACACTTATGACCTTTTGTGTATTTGCTATCACAATTGTAACAAAGCCCTTTTGCTCTTTTTTCTTCCAATTGTTGTGGTGTCAACCTTGTAGGTTGTGGAAGACTAGGGGCAACAACACTTCCGTCTTTATAGTTGTGAGTGTTATGCTTCCTAGTTGCCATAATTTTGCTTTCCATTTTTCTTGCTAACCTGAATGCCTTCTCTAATGAATCAGGTTCCCAAAGGAAAACATCATGTTGGATATTATCCTTTAAAGACCCTATGAACACATCAATCCTATGCTCCTCTGGAATATCTTTTACCCTTATGTTCAATTTTTGGAACTCCTCAATGTGCTCCATTATTGAACCCTTTTGTTTGAGACTTATCAATTGGCTAAAAAAAGTGTTGCTTTTTGTATCCTCATAATGTGCTATCAATTCTTCCGTAAAAATTGCCCAAGTGATAAATTGTTTACGAGAACAAAGCCATTGATACCATACAAACTGATTTGGTTCCAAATATACAGTTTCCATATGTACCTTTTGTGCGTTTTGCACATTATTGAGATCGAAGAATTGCTCCATCTGTAATATCCATGTGGCGGGATCCTTGCCATCAAAATTCCTCATATCAATTTTTGGAATATGGTGATTCTTCGATCCAACATTAGCATCTATGGAATCATGATTAACATTTCTTTTGTTCTCATCATGAGTTTCCTTTACTACCTTTTCACCATTAGTAAGTATTTCTTGTAGAAAATTTGTCAAATCTGTCTTCAAATCTGCCATGCCTGTCTTCAAATTTTTGTTCAAATCTATCTTCAAATTGTCCATCTTAGCTTCCATGCCATTCATCTTAGCTTCCACGCCATTTATCTTAGCTTCCACGCCATTTATCTTAGCATCTGTTAACTTTTGTGAGCGTGACATTTGTTGCACTTGTTCTTGTAATTTTGATATATCATGTAGCATTTCTTCCTCTTCTTCATGAGTCATGCTAGAGCTTTCAGGTTCTTTACTAGGTGTTTGCATTTTCTTTCCTCGGGGCATCAGTTACCGATAATAATGCTCTACTATGCCCTTTGAATTCCTTCAAAATAAATTTTCAAACCAAGCTTAAGCAAAAATTTAAAAAAATCTACACACCTTTTTTCACTTTGTAGGAGCTCGATATTGCCTCTAATTTATCTCTATACTTTCCAATCATCTAGTTCTGAATTTGTGACCTGTAGTAGCACTCTGTGTCCTGTTTCCAATGCCACCAGTCTGATCCAAATTGATTCTCCAAGAAAGAGTTATGCACAATCTCCCAAGATGACCTGATTATAGACCTTTCTAGAAGAGCGAAGTTGTATGAAGCGCCACGTGTAAAATTTCTGATATTTGGTTTTAAAAAAGATATACAAGAAACTACAGTCCGTCCTATTTCTGTACCTTCTTACGAAATTTCAATCTGATTCCCAGAGAGAAAGTTATGACAATTTTCCCCAAGTCACCTGTTTTGAATGTAATTCAGGAGTCTGAAAAAAGACCAACTTCCTCAGATCATATCTTTGAAAATATCACGCGAAAAGCTCTGAAATTCGGACCCAAGGTTCAGCACGCTTTCTTCTCAAATGGTTTTTTTTCGACTTCTGAAACGTCACAGAAAAAAATTTATAGCGAAAATGCCACGATGACCTGTTTGGAGCAGCGAAACCCTAGAATCCAAAGCTTTGATACCAAATGTTATGAAACCAGCTGAAGAAAAGATAGAAAAGATAGATCAACGCCTTAGAATTCAGCCTCTTCGAGGGGGCAACCTCCTTTACATTACATAAATGAACAATTCCTTGATGATTCAAATGACAAAACCTCCTTTCTATATATAGGAGTCTAAGGAGTCACAATATAATCCTGCCGACCTAACAATAATAATATAAAGCCACAAAAATAACAATAGAGGGATTCTATGGGGCACAGAAGTAACAATATGGGGGTAATAGGGGCACAACAATATAAATAAGGGGTATAACTATAATTAGTAATGGGGTAATCACTAGTATTATAGGGACCCAACAGGTATTTTGCAGTTCATAGTTGCTTGGTAAATATTTTTCCTAGCTTAGCCCTTTTTGTTTATTTGTTTTTTGTAATAAAATCAATCAGCAATCGTGGAGGAAAATCAACCCTAAACCCATCGTTCGCGGAGAGAAACGAGTAAACCACCCTTGCCGCCCGAAGCTACACCTATTCAGTCAAAGTGGTCTCATTTGACTGGATCCAGTACTTCACAAGCATTTGGTTCTTCATCTGAATTACCAGAAACACCTATACCAGTAAGTGTTGTCACCCCAGTTACTCCTATGGTTATTGGTACATCTGTTACTGAAGTGGAATCTCCACAATTACCTGAGGAAACTAGAGTTGAATCTAGTGAAACAGTAACCAAAGTTGTTCAAAAACAAGTTGATTCTCAATCCGAAGCTGTTCAACAAGAAATTACTTCTGAGCTTGAATCTGTTTGACTAGAACTAGATCCTGAACGCAGTTTTCTATAACGCGACTTTTTGAAAACTTTTCCAGCGGGTTTTTCCGGTCAAAATCCGGCAGCAATTTATTGGAATCGCAAGTTTGATAACTAGTTTCTGCACAATCAAAGCATCCCAGGGGTTTTTTAGGGTGCTGAATCCCAATATGCAGTTAAAAAACCATTTTAACTGCAAAAAATCATGATTTAATCTCAATTTCTTCCGCCGGATTCCGTCACCAGAATCTCCAAAAAGTCGCATTATAGACAACTTCGATCCTGAACCCATCACTGTTCAATCAGAAGTTACTTCTGAACCAGAAGTTGTTCAGGAAGCCAAACCTGAACTTGTTCTTTTACGAGAACATTTGGATCTTTCGGTAGAATAATCAGAAGTTGATAATCTACCAGAATAAGATCGACCGGTAGATCTTCAAACATACGCAACTATAAAGACCTCCTATTTACCTCAGCAACAACCATAAATCTATTATAGACCAGATAGTGAAGTTTTTTCACCAGGTTTGATTTCAATAGAAGAGGAACCTGAGGTAGAATCACTCAAAACTCCATTCCATTTTGGAACTAGATTGCATCTGTATGCTTATAGTCCTCATTTTACTACTCCTTTTGATCTTGATTACTTTCAGACATATGTTGATTCATTAGGAAACTTATATGGATATTTGACTATGGTAGAGTCAACATCCCGACCATACCATCTGTTACAGCTACGACAGAATCTTCTGTCGCAACCTCTTCGATGTTTACTACGACACCTGAGTCACATTTGTATGGTGTTCTGTACATCCCATCAGGTTACCAATGTTTATCGGGAACCCACTTAAGTGTTGCTTCTAGCCCATGATCCTCATAATGTCCTCAAATGGAATTTTATCTGGTTCCTCATTTACGGGTACCGAACAACTGGACCCATCAAGTTGGTTCATCTAGTTACCATCCTCTGTATCCGCTTAACACTAGACTAACCTCATATGGAGAACAAAATGAATATTCCCCTTATCCTCCATATTCTAGGGGGAAACTGTATGTCGTCATCTTTAGGTCACCCTGGAATGACTGTCTGTCAGTGGCAGCCAACCATGCCCATTCAACCTAGGCTTGTGCATTGATCACAACTTATGCAATCTGTCTCATCCATACCTACAACACCTGTTGTTATAACTGTGTCGTAGTCACAAGCCTAGATTGTTGTATCACAACCTGTGCAAGCTGGCCCTTCAACCTCAGACCCCCAAGTTTCAGGTATACAAATCCAGCCTTCTTAGGTAGTTTTACAACAACCACTTGTGTCTGGACTCCAACAACTTCAGGCTAGTTTACCATTTACCGGAATGACACAGAATTACACTAGTTTAGTGTATTCACAACCTGGTCAACCTTATATTGGTGGGAAACAACAATTTTTAAACTAACAACCATTGTACCAACAACAAAAACAGTTGCTTCAATAGCCTTGGCAGCCCCAATATCAACAACAACAATTCCAGCAATACCAACCTCAACATGGACTTGGACAACAAGCTCAAGCTGGGTTTGGTCAGCAACAAGTTTATCCAAGCCCTGGTCAACAAGCCTATGATGGGTTTGGACAATAGCAAATTTACCCTGGTGCACAACAGCAACAACCTTACACCGAGCTTGCTCAACAAACTTACCCATATCAAGGTTACCAGTAGAAGATGCCTTATGCTGGTATGCAAAGGCCCATTGCCCAGGAAATTCCATCTTACCCTGGATATGCTCAACCTAACCTCAATAGGCAGTTTCCTTTCGTTGCGATACTTGAGTTACTAGATCTAAATCGGCTCACCAATGACCCAATTCTTTATGCACCTTGGTGGTCGGTGATTCCTCATAAGTTACCTTCCAATATTTTTAAATTCAATGGAAATCCTGGAGAAGACCCGTCCAACCATGTCATGAATTTTCATTTATGGTGTTCGTCGAACTCCTTGAATGATGATTCTGTTAGAATTTTTCTTTTCTAGAGAACGCTTACTGGTCCAGCTGCCACATGGTACATCAAGTTACCACAAGCTTCTTTTGATAACTTCATTTCCTTAGCTACCACATTTTTAACCCACTTGCAGTTACACATGTGATATGAGATTGGAACAGAACTATTAACCAACTTTAAGTAGACTACTGCAACTCATATATATGATAATATTCATGAATGGTGTCATCTTCATCACATGGTTAAAACTTATGTTCCTGATCAGCTTTTGGCTGAGTGGTTTATAAAATCCTTACTGCCATCTATCACTAAGGATGTGGCGAAAGGTGGAGTTGTCACAGAAGAGCAAGTAATTTCTTGTGCCCAATATTTGGATTTGATTTATACACAATTCGACACACTCTATGACAAGATCCTGAATGCACCTCAAATAGCTTTCACTATTCCTCCTCCACCATCGAGTAAGGACTCTCATGCTGGCAATGGTGTGATTGGTTCTTCAAGCACACAAACGACAGGTAGACCATCTGGTCAAACAGTTGCCATTACCAATCAAACTGCAAATGCACCTGGTAACACTCTTACTTCCGAAATAAATGTCGTGTCATATAACAAGGGCAAAAATGAAAAGCAACCAGGAGGTGAGAAAAATGGAAAAAACAAGAAGAAACAAAATAAATACCCTCAAGAGAAATGATCTGATTCCTCTTCTTCGGCAAGGAAACCTTGTTACCTGTGTTTAATCTGTAACGATGAGCATTTTACGCGAGATTGTCCGTACTACTCTGAAGTCTCAAAACTTTTGAAGAATTCTAATACATCTGCGGTATTGACTGATCCTATTCCAAAACCGGAGACAAATATGGTTGTTATAGACCAAGATTCCACTTCCCAAGTGCTTATGCTATCCGCCTCTAAGCAACAAGATGATTTTTTGGTGTCAACACGAAATAAAGATTATGGAAATCAACCATCGTTGTCGAATAACCAGGCTGATCAACCTAACCCTTCGACTACAAGTTCATATGATCCTATTCCACCACCTATTGCACCAGAGTTAACGATAGAATTGCCTAAAGGAGTTGTACACAAATCGACTTTTAACCCTCGAGCTCAATTTGCATAGAATTATAACATAGTAGAGGATTTGGCTTAGTCACCTTCTACTACATCTACGCTTGAGGTGTTACAGAACTGTCCCTCCCAAAAGAAGGCTTTGTTGTCAGCAATTGGTGGAATTGATCCAATTGATTCCAATCTTGTGGTTTTCAACCATGCGGATTATATGCCACAGTTACCAGCACAATTAGCATTTCTGATTCAAGTGAACTCTCTCAATAAATTTGTTCACTGAACTATTATTGACAAGGGGGCATATACTTGTATAATGTCTATGAGTTGCTGGAAAACACTTGGTTCACCGTCGTTGTCACGTTAACCAACAACATTAAAAGATTTTGATGGTCACACATATACGCCTTGTGGAATATTGAGTAATCTGCAAATTGAAATAGGAGGAAAAATGGTAACAGTTGAAGTTGAGGCAGTTGATGGACCCCTTGACTACAACATTTTGCTAGGAAGACCATGGGTTTATGCCATGGCTGCTGTGATTTCAACATACTTTTGTATGATTTCATTTCCTCATAAAGGTTGAATCACAATTATCGACCAACTCGCCTTCTTTGCCTCTAGTTCACAGGTTACTGAAATAATTATGTTGGTACATGGACCCCCGCTATCTCTCCAAAGAATTGGTGTAGGTCTCTTTAAAGACTATTCCATAATGGGTACTTTTTCACTACCACCACCATCAAATTTGGCGGAAGTGGCAAAAGTGGAGACTTGCAACATGATATCTTCCACTTCATCTAACTTAAGGAAGATTACCAATAGTTTTGAAGTTGATATTAATTCTAAAATCATGCACTAAGCCCTATTGAGCTAGCATAGGAATCAATATTTTTGGCTTGAGCGGCAAACCCAAATCCAATTTCATCAATTGTATGGGTAGATCGTTCAGTAAAAATTGGTACTTCTTCCAATCCTTTTTCATGTATATTTTATACTGATGAAGGAATCATCCAATCAATGATGATGGAAGGAGAACCATGGGAGGATTATCATCGTCGTTCCCATCTTCCAGATCACATCAAATATTATTCAAATGAACTTAATCATCCTTCAGTTGTTGATTTCCTTTCAAATTATGTTTTCATAGATAAAGTAGATTCCGAGCGAAACTTGTCAAATATTAAAGAAGCTATTTCTGTAGATATTTGGACCAAACCTAACATTGTAGAAAACATTCATGTTGGCAAATTTTTTTCTCCATCAGAACTTTACCGTACTCTCTTTTGTGAATTTCGAGATATATTTGCATGGTCATACGAGGAGATTCTAGGTATAGACTCTAGTATAGTTGAACAAGAAATCAAAATGTATCCTGATGTCACACCAATACAACAACACTTCTGACCTGTTCATCCAAAGAAGGCTGCTACCATTAAGGCAGAAGTTGAAAAAAAATTGCATGTTGATTTCATTCACCTTGTTCTTCTTACTGACTGGGTTTCCAATATTGTTCTTTTCATGAAGAAACAAGGGACAATACGAGTGTGCATCGATTTTGGAGATGTAAATAAGGCTTGCCAAAAAGACAACTATCCCACTTCCTTTACCGACCAGATTATTGAGGAATATGCCTGATTCGAAATATTCTCATTTATGGATGGATTTTCCGGCTACAATCAAATCAATATTTTCCCAGAGGACCAATCAAAAACTGCTTTTATTTGTCCATGGGGCACATTCGCCTATCAAAAACTCCCATTTGGTTTGAAGAACGCAGGGGCCACATTTAAGAGGGAAATTAAATATGCCTTCCATGACATCAAACATATTGTTCAACCTTACCTTGACGATTTACCTGCTCATTCATGAAAGCGGATTGATCACCCGCAGCATTTTAGAGCTATATTTTTACGGTGCTGACACTACAAAATACGACTCAATACGCACAAATGTGTGTTTTGTGTTGGTTCTAGTCGTTTGCTTGGTTTCGTACTGTCTAAGGAGGGAATTTGACTTGATCCATTTAAGGTTCAGGTGATCCTTGATTTGCCTCCACCTTCGAATCTACTATAGTTACAGAGGCTCCAAGGGAAGGCTAACTTTCTGAGGATGTTCATTCCTAATTATGTTGAAATGGCTAAAGGATTTACTCGTTTATTGAAAAAGGGGTTACCCTTTCATTGGGATCAGGTTGTGCAAGCTTCCTTTGATGCTCTTAAAGATACCTTGATTAGAGCCTCATTAATGTATTCCGCGAATTATCAAAACGACTACTTCTTGTATCTCGTCGTTGCAGATACAACCATTGGAATGGTTTTAGTCCACGAGGAAGATGGGATTGAACATCCTATATATTATTTGAGCCGCAATCTCAATGATATAGAAAGTAAGTACTCTTATGTCTAGAAACTAGCTTTGGTAGCTGTTCAAGTTGTACAGAGATTTTGTCACTATATCCTGCTCCAAAAGACCGTTGTCATTTCAGATTGCAACCCTATGACATATATTTTGTCACGTCAATTGCTAGGGGGGGAAATACTCAAAATGGATAGTCATTTTGCATGAGTTTGATATGGAATTCATCAAGTCCAAATCAAAGAAATCTCTAGTTTTCGTCAAGATACCTTGTGACCTTCCCTCGACTTCTATCGATTCAACATCAGAACCATCAATTATGGATGAGTCTTTGTTCCTGATTTCATCATCTGACGCGTGGTATGGAGATATAATGATTTATCTCCATACTCAAACTTTCCAGCCAAATACCTCTCGCTCGCAACAACGACCTATCTGATACCAAGCCAAATATTATCTAATCGTTGGTGACACTCTTTACCATCGTGGAATTGATACGATTTTATGAAGGTGCCTCACTCATGAGGAAGCCAAGAAGGTTTTGAATGATTTCCATTCAGGTGCTTGTGGTGGACACTTATTTGGTTATGTGACCGCACAATGAATTCCCTGTGCCAGTTACTTCTAGCCTAGTATATTCAAAGATTGCATAATTGCCGCTAGGAGCTATCATGCATGCCACATCTATGACTGTAAAGATAGATTACCACCTGCACCATTGCATCTTATCGTTGTTGTTGGGCATTCTCCAAATGGGGCATTGACTTCATGGAATGTAATCCCACCTTGGCCAGGGGGCATGGGTACATTATAGTCGCCGTTGAATATTTTACCAAATTGGCCGAGGCGATGCCAACATTAAACACCAGTGGCAAAACGACTGCTCTTTTCTTTTTCAACCATTTGGTTGCCTGGTTTGGTGTATCGTAGGCTATAGTTACAGATCATGGGTTGCATTTCCGCAATCACATGATGAGTGAGTTAACTGCCAAGTTAGGACTTTTGCATGATAGTTCTACTCTGTATTATCCGTAAGCAAATGGACAAGTTGAGGCCATCAACAAGGTCCTAAAGCAAATGCTTCAAAGAATGATAGGTGTTATTAAATGAAACTAGCATTTAATCCTTTACTCTTCCTTGTGGGAATATTGAACCTTGGTGAGAAATGCAATTGGATTCACACCCTTTCAATTGGTGTATGGTCTAAAAGAAATCTTGCCGATACAATGTGAAATTTCATCTGTCAAACTTGCGATTGACCTGTTACCCGACACTTCTGAAGAAGAAGCACAATTCATGGAACTTATCCACCTAGATGAAACCCATTTTTAAGTTGCATTGGCTAATGAAGCACATGAGAAACGAATCAAGGCGCAATATGATAGAAATGTCATGCCTCGCCTTTTCTCAGAATGAGACCTAGTCTTTCTTTACGATCAGGAAGCTGATAAACTTGGAGCAGGGAAATTTGAATAGATTTGGATGGGTCCTTATATTGTCAAGTGTGTTTTGGCAAAAGGAGCCTACAAGTTAGTGGATTATGATGGAATCCCATTGTCGCAGCCCTAAAATGGGTTGTATCTCAAACGCTACTATGCTTAATTGAGTGTAGTAAAAATCACTATATATAAGCTTCAATTGCATATGTGTGTGTTAGTGTGTCTTTTAGAGTTTTTATGTGGTTAAGTAATCTACTTTTCATTTGTTGCAGATGTCAGAACCTTTGGGACCATTTGTTGGTTACACTGATGGAGCTAGTCATAGTACGCAGAACCTATCTTCTGCAACATGGGCCATTTTCGCTCCAAGTGGCGAGTTAGTGAGTTTTCAAGGGATTTGTATCAGTCGATCGACAAACAATATCGTTGAGTATAGCACATTGATCAAACTTCTCTCTGATGCCATTTCACTTGGCATCCACCAAATCATCATTATGCTGGATTCACAACTCATTGTACTACAACTAACAAACATTTATACTATATGAAATCCAATAATTCTTCGTATGTTTCTTATAGTTCATCTTTTGGAGAGACATTTTGAGTACATTCAATATCAACATATTTCCAAAAGCTTTAACACATTAACTGACTCATTAGAAAACTATGTGTTAAATTGCCATTTGCGACACATGTAAAAGTAAATTTTCAATTCACATCATTATTTGAATAGAATTGGATATAACCATACATATAAAAACTACGAAAGTAAAATAGATAGATGTTTTAAAAGGCTTTAAAAAATTTGTGTCCAAGACATGTTCGGTCATCTGACCTAAAAACTCAAAATGCATGCAAAAACATCCTAAGTAGACCTAGTGATGCTCATGATAACAGGTCACAGCATAAGCTATCATGCACAAGAGCCGCATCCAATGGCCTGGAACACCAATAGTATGGCGCTGCAACCTCATAGGTAACTCCTCGATCCGGACATCCAGAATCCCAAGGGTTAATCCCTCCACATGATCCTACAACTTTGCCAAGTTATCGGCCAAATCCAAATCCTAGAGAGCCGCTCTCCCGATGTTTATCCTCACTGGCCCACCTGCCTCCTGTTGGTGCCTCATAGGTCGAATAGTACCCACATTTGCATGCATGATAATGATTTTAGTTTATTCTTGGAAACATTAAATACACAAAAACATGTAGAAACTTGAAAATCAAAAACATTTTGGTCAAAAAATTACCTATAACACCCCATTGAGCGCCCACTGTTAGAATCAAATCTAGATCTCCATGAAAATCCATCTCAGAGTATGGATGATCCTTAATGACAATGTGTTGTCGATCAAACCAACTAAAGAATGAAGTGGAAAAGATGATTGTTGACTGACCCGCATGTCTAGGCATCAACTTGACCCACCTCAGCGTCCATGGATCTCTAGGACTAGCTACAACCAGTGTTACATGTTATGGTTACATCAATGGAATTCTTACTAAGGTAAAAGAGATTAAGATCGAACCATAGCTAAAATTATTCGTCTTACCACTTTTTACCTTTGTCAGTTGTTCTTTCAGTGAAGAAAGTACGGCCTCACACCAGTTGAATACTTTTGTCTCAAGACACTCTAGTGCATATTGCATATAAGATCTGTTCACTAGATGAAGTGTCACACTGCCAGCCAATTTTGCGATAGTAAAAAGGATAGTTCTCAAAGACAAATCAATTACATCCCTGATGTTTATTTTCCCATCCTTGCTAGGATGTGTACCTGGCCGACAAAACTGTCGAATATAATCTCTCAGCGATTCACCTCCACAGGCAAATCCTGAAAGTGAGATGGGGGCACCTCGCCTCGACAATCCAGTAAGAAAGTAAACATCATCGATCATAATAGGGACCACTTTTTCCCCTATGTGAAAAGCTTGATCTGTCTGATCCCATGCATGAACAAGGAACTATAATAGTTCTATTTGTTACCTCATTCCAGACAACCTGAAGTATTTGAGTAACCCACAGTTTTTTAGGGCGTCAACTGTACTCGGATTATTTAGTGCAATCATGTCTTGTTCTTCATGCTCTCTTTCTCACCAAGTAATAGTCATTCTGATCTAATGAAAGCCTGCAATCAAACCATAAGCTTAATTAGGATCCTTTCCATGCAAAAAACAGGGAAAATTTTGGAGCAAACAGGTGAAACAAATTTGGGAAACTCGCCCAGCGCAACTCAGGCAAGGAGACAGTGTGCTGCAGAGCAACCAACCTTCTATCTAGGTGCTCTTCAGTGCATTTTTCAACATGAAAGCCTACGCTGATCCTAGGGTGAAAAAATCAAACCCCAGAGGCCCCAAAAAACCCTAAAACTTCCATGAAACAATAAAATAATGGCATAAAAAGAAAGAGGAGGGGTAGATCTCATAGTTGGTCTGGATGGCTCGAGACATCATCCACATAATCTCTCACAATCAGTTGTTGAAGTTTGAGGTAAAAAACTACCCCGGAGCACAAAACTGAATGGTAAATATCAAATGGTAAAAATGACATGGTAAAAACTTGTTTTTATGTTTATTTCATGTTAATTAATCAAATAAACCTTAGTATTTATCTAGTTTTACTCATAAAATAGGTATGTTTAATCCATTTGGTGTTGTTTTGAGCAAGTTTTACAGCTGACTTATAAAATTTGATGTGCTCAATTATAAATTGCATCTTTGACCACAGAGCATACTTTTATCTCTTTTTCAAGCTTTGTTAAACATCGAAAGAGGAACCCCCTTGGAGTCCTCTTTAATCTCTTTTCAAACTCTCTAAATATGAAAAGATTGCCGAACGCTTTTCCTTTTCAACTCGTTAACATATTGGAAATGACATCTACTCAGTATAAGTTTAACCCTTTTTCGGGCTGAGTTAGATTATTTATGAAAAAGGAATACGTTGACCGAACATGGTCAATAGGTTCTCTCTTGTATTGTTTTATGCTATTTTGGGCTTGAGAGACAAATCTACAAAAAAGAACTTGTGGAGTTTTCTTTTCATCCCTTTTCAAACTCTCTAAACATGAAAAGGATTGAGTTATCTTTGTCGTTAAACTCGTTAAAACATCAATAGCGACAAACTTGTCCATCATGACAAGACCGAGTTTCACCTTCTCTAGACTCGTTAAAACATCACAGAGTGATGGATTCACCTGAAGGGTGGAATTATACAACAGGCATATGTTATCCTCCTCAACCTTGATAAAAAATAAAGAGGTATTGGTCAACAATGGTTGGGGAAAATGGAAAAAGGGGTAATCCACTTTTGGTAGCAGGTCACTCTTGAACATGACATTTTCACTTCATCATTGTGACTATTTGAGTTGGGTTATCAGCTTGATGGTTATCATATCATTGGTCTGTTATACCATCCATCACTTTGTTTTGGGTCAATGCTACCAATTCATTTCAGTATCGCCGACATGTTCAAGAGAAGTCATTTAGTCAAAATTCATCCTTTGCAATACCATAAACCTTCATTTTCATGACCGCCATCCTTGAACCTTGTATCATTAGTGAAATTCCATCTCCAAAATCATTACACTCATTTCATGTCGTTGGTGTGGGATACATCAAGGCCCTCCTGTGACAAGCCACTTCTTGTTGACACCAACTCATTATCCAAGAAGTTGACTTAGAAACACCCTTACAGTACCTTGAGTCTTGCATACATCAATGGAAATTTTCTCGCTTCTGGTGATAGGTTGACATCATTGGCCTTCAACGGAAAGACTTTGTATGGTGTTCGACATTAAATCATCCATTCACACCATGCAGAATGTATTGCAGTACCTTTAGGATCATTATCATTATCGGTGATTTCTCTCTTTCCCATGTTCGATTTCAGATCACATATTCACATGGTTAGACGCGTACTTGAGTGAATGATTGAATGAGATAGAAGACCCTAGATCTATTTTCTTCCATCCGGGCTGTGATTTCAGGAAATGTACCAAATCATCCTTACAATGGCTTTACATTGATGGTCATTCCAATCATGGGTCTATATCTATAGACGATTGTCTATGTACTTGTAATGAAAGTTTGTATGCTAAGCATGGGTATGCCTTCCCTCAACAATTCATGAGAAAAAATCAAAATATTATGATATTGTATTGTAATCGATGTAGGTCACTAACCACTTCAGAACCTCCTCATCACATCGTAAAGCATTTCACTCGACATTACATTTTTTGACTTCATGTTTTGGGGGCAAATGTTATAGATCCATTTGGGCACATCAATCCCATCATCCAGATCATTGTTTTAGGGCTCATCAAACCCTAATTTTAGTTGCTACATGCCCTAACAAGTCAACCTTTTGAATGCCTCCTTCGCAGACAATTTCAGCACCTAAAGACATCCTGAAATGACCTCTAGAGGTACCAGCGCAGTTAGGCCCATGCAAGGGTGTGCTACAGAGCAGTTGAGTCCATGGCAGGGTGCTCTACAGAGCATTTAGGCCCTCTTTGATCTGCGCTAGGCGATATTGAGTGAAATTCACATAGGGTTTGGGGGATATTCTTATCTTATGTAGCCTTCTAGATGATTCCCACACTTATCATCTCCTATGAGCTCGAAAATGGATGAGGAATGAGTTAAGATACCTCCTATCCTCTCATCCCTTCCTCCATGGAACTAATTCTAAGTATGGAAGGCCATTCAATACCCTCATTGATGACAAAACCTCCTCCATCTTCCTATAAATTGAGCACTCATATAAGTGATCAGGGGCTGGACTTTGATGATTGTAAGGAGATAATGTTAGTTTGAGAATTGAGATTATTGTAAGTGTCATTATGCTACCAGATTTTCATGCTTATGATGTGATGTGGATGGAACCAAAGTTGGAGGAGTGACTTCGAATCAGGCTTCATTGTTGTAATTCTTCCTTCTATTCAATAAAGTATTTTCACCTTTTTCCATATGTTTATCTTGATATGTGATGCTTATATGTGTGAATGTATCTGATTCAATTTACATGTAATTAATAGATCTTTTGCTTTGATCGGTTCTTTGTCTTCTGTTGATTTTTACAGGTACTTCTCAAGCGTGTTAAGTACAAGAAGGAGTGACAAGATCGATACAAAGGAGACAAGAGGAAATAAAAAGTACAAGTAGGTCATCTCATTCTCTTTGTCTTATCTATTGTTTATAGAGAAAGGTTAAAGTGCTTTAAACTACTGTTCTAGATATGGCTACTATCTAGGGAATTAGTATTTATCTATATATACCAAATTCTTCATAACACCCATCCCCCCACCAAGGGAAGGCAGGCCCCTAGAAGTGTTATGTATGTTTGAGGAGACATGGTAGCCAACAACAAAGCATGGCCATCATAATTACATCTTCCATCGCCACCATCAATCCAGATCAGACAAAAAATGATCTAAAACCACTTGGAAAAGAAAATCACCCATAACATGTGCCCTACGTGATAAACCCAACCGTTTGGTAAATGAATTCCGTGAACTGAGTAAGTTCAATGACATCTTTCTCTTAGTGATCCAAATTCCACACAAGCGTCTCTCCAACCAAGAGAAAATCACACATTGTTATTGCCGCATCAAATCTCAATTCCACCACACAAGGAATTGTCAGTATCTTCCATGTTTTCGCGTAGCAAGAGCAGCATAAGGCCAACCCATACAAGGAAGCCACGTCACACCAATACCAAAACCTAGAGAAGGATACCTCCACTGGATATTCCATATCATGACGTCAATAAGGCATAAACATCCCATACTATGAGCAGTATTGCCTCCCATACAATATACTCGTTAGTTCTGGACCAATATGTGGAATCGGTACCAAAACCTCTTATAGTACTGAGGCATGCCCTATGTTACACACATTTCGGCTGCTTAGAATTCAACATCAACATCCTATTGAAGAAGCTACTTTTGGCCCTTGTACACTGAAAAGAGTGCAAGAGCTTCCTCTCATACAACCCCAACCCACCATAACCGAGATTCTGCAACCACCCAATGCTGACGACACGCAACATCATATACGATTCATTTCCTCATTCATAGGAAATATGATTCATGTTGTCTTCTCATCATTTTTTGGTGTCGAGACCGCAAAATACACCTCAACAATGGTAACATCACGGACGGCGTAGAACCATATGATCTACACTTTGTCAACCTGTCTTGGTTCTACGACACCAACCACCGAATCATATTATTTCTTGTCGACCAATGCAACTAGGCCTAAACTCCACCCTCACAACCTTGCGCAAGCCAATTCAACATTAGATAATATTTTTCACTCAAACAAATACATTATAGTGGCCATGACGGAACTAGATTTCCCTTGGGATGTCATACATCACCATTCTTTCTTCTTACAGGAGAAAGCATTCTCACCTATTGAGGCACCAAGTCACAACATCTACAAAGTTGACACAAAGGACTTCCTACCCCATGGACAAGTAGCTCAGCATAAAAACCCCATCCCAACACTAGATGCATTCAAGGAGGAGAACATGTCAAATATCACTTACCATTTAGGTTCATATTTCAATCAAACCTGGCATTGTTTAAGACATCTCGCAGGGGGCAGCATGCTCCCAAGAAGAGGTAACCTCCTATAAAGTCCCATCTCCAGAATATACAAACGTTTCTGCTTGGCCATATTATGAGATTCTCGGTATCAACCCTTCGATCATGGAGCAGCATACCAATGCATGGCATGATTCTTACATGGTTAGATGAAAGAAATATCAACTTCACTCATTCATAGAACCCATCAGGTGTGCCTTCCTATGTTTGTACGGATATCCTTGGGTGGCACAATGGGAATCACTATTGCCCACTAATGTCATCGGTCCCCTTGACATTCAAAACCAACACAATCTTTCATGTCAAGGTGGTGTCATACTTAGTTACCATTGTAGTTATTTCATTTAGTCAAAGACCCCTGCATCACTAAACAACTCATCTAACAGTTCTTACACCATGATATGAGGGAGTTACCCGAATTCAAAGACCTATGCATACCATAGCACCTCATTTAGTGGTGCTTCACATCTCTTATGCATGGGGAAACCAAATTTAGTCTATTTGACCAGCAAGCACCCTTGAGGGCATCAACAATTATCATCATCAACTATCAGCATGTCAACCACCATAACATTAATTGGACACGACCATTCTTTGTCTGATTGTAATAATCTAAGATTAGTCATCATAACGAGCATGTGACATGCCCGCCTTGTATAGACACATTTTTTCATTGTTTAGGTTTTCACCGGAGCATGGTTACTATTTATAGCCAGTCAAGGGTTTCTCTAATCATCTTCATATCAAGTTATCCTCTCTCTCGAAAACTTGATTAGACTCTCCGTCAGAAAAGAAAACTTAATGTATTTCGGTTATAGGCCTATTCCTAACCTCATACATCAAGAGGCAATTGTTAACACCAGAAAATCGTACACATGTTAGCACAATCTAGAAGACACTAAAAGGTGTCCAACAGAATTGACAAATGAACATTTTCCACCTAAATACATCATGAATTTTAAAGAATTAAATTTATCCTAAGGTCCAAAGTTTATAAAGTTAAAAACAATTGATGGCACGTGACTATTGCTTCAATAAATGAACACGCACAAAATATCTTTCAAAAGTCGTGTGGTTGTAGAAAAGGATGACTCAACGATTCAGGACCACTCCATACACTTGGGGCTGATTCTCTGACATGAGCTCAATCCAGTACAACTACATTCGAGTCACCCTAAATATATGCAGCCCTCAATGGAATCATCTTGTCCTACTCATGTGTCATTATCATGCATGAAGCAAGAGGGGGAAGGTGGATTCAAAAAATTCTATATAAACAGGACATGGGAGAGCTAACATATGGGACATTGTTATGCTAGCCAAATTTCTATTAGAGCAAACCACCATTCCATTATTAAATCCAAATAAGGGAAGAGCACTAGCATGTTGGCCATATGGCTTGTAAGCAATCCATCATCCTAGTGAGAAAAGAGGAATCCACCATTGGAGAGTCTTCATACTTCTTTGAGAGAGAGGAGAAACTTGCAAAGAGATTGAGGAAAAGAAACCCCCTTGTTTAGGATTTTTGAGCACCATAGCTCAAATAATTATCTTCAATTGTCTAAAATTCATCTATTGTATTCAACCTCTACTACCAACAGTCACTAAATGGAGCTTTCTCCATTATTGTGTTGAATTTTTTTCTCCATTTGAGCATTTTTTGTGTATCTACATCTTTGTTTAGTTTATGTTTATGTATGCATTGTCTCCACTATTTACAATGTTGTGTTTATTTAAGTTTGTCCGCTATCAACACCAATTCTGCCTGTGATCCTTTGCAGGGAACAATCAACTGCTAAGGAGGTTTGTTTTGATACACCATTTCCACAAAAAGATTACCACACATCCTCAACAGTTTTTAAGGACAACGTGCTAATTTCATCTCGAATATCAATATCAAACCATTTATATATCTAGCAACTTTCTCAGCTTCATCTTCTACATGACTAGCTCTAATATTCAACTTGTAAAACTCTTTAGTGTATTCTCTAACTCACATGGACTTTTTTCTAATGTTTTGTAGTTGTCTAAAAATATTAATTTGATAATCATTGGGTAAAAATTTACCTTTAATTTTTTCTACCATTATGTCTCAATATTTAATCTTAGACTTTCCTTTCTTCTTTTGTTCAACTTGTACTTTGTCACACCACAAGGTTGCATGACCTTTGAGTCTAGTCACCGGATACTTGACTCGCATATCTCCATCAACATCCTCATAATCAAAGTATATCTGGAGAAATTATCTATTTCATTAACTCTATCAACCTTCAAGTTACCTTTGTATAATGGAACCTCCATTTTTGGTATGGAAGTAATCTTGGAAAACATCTTCAACATCTTTGCCTCTGTTGATTCTTTTGTTTCTTCTTCACTAGAATATTATTCTTTAGCATCACTAACATCTCCCACGTCATTTCCTCTCCTTTTATAACCATGTATAACTTTAATAAAATAAAATACAACTTACTTTTCCTAATGTACACTTCTGATGAGGTCCGCAGTAGTGTTCTTTCTAGTCCAAAATAATCCAGTGGTATGGGATAATTAGGACAGTGACAAGTCTATTATGAAAAGGATATGTTACTTTATATTCCTAAAACTCTTTAACTTTGTTTCATTTATCTATTCTTATATTTAATTACATATGAGACTCTTTTCTAATAGAGTTCTCATTCAATCAATCTAACAAACCAAATCTGATTCCTATATTTTCTAACAAAATCCTAATTATAATTAGATTTCCCTTTTACATAGGAAATAAATGACACTTATTTAACTTCCTAACAAATTCATTCATTTTAGACTTTATTAAATATTAAAAAATCAAATAATTTAGGGAACTTAACTTCCCTTGGAAAATAAATTAGGGGATTGACTCTTCTGATAAATGAGGTTTTGACCTAAGAAGGTCAAAGGTGATCTTGACTTGTAGATGCTCCTGCATCAATTGTACTCAGATATTTTTTGTCCATTGTGTCTCAAGTCCTGCTATATTTTTGTGGTTCTGATCATTCCCTTGCTTCCTATAACTCCCCTCTTTCTTTCTGTGTTGTTTTAGTCTAGACTTTTTGGTTTTCTACTCTTTGGCTCAACCATGTCATGTGCCCTACATTCCAAGGTTTTTTTAGTTCTGAGGCTCATGCATGGTGATGGGCATATGATTCAAGGGTGTATTAGTCTAACTACTTGAGGTCACTCGGGTGGTTCCATTGTACCTGTAGTGTCTGGCTCTTAGTCAATTTTGACTTGGTTGGATATAATTATCTTTGGGTGATTCAGTTGGGGCTCTGGTTTCTCACTTGGTTTCTTCCTTATTAGACCTCAATGCCATGCCAATGGATTCAAAATCATTATGGGAGATAATGTTTGTGGTCAACAAGGTCGATTAGATGGTCAGGTCCAAGCTCAAGAATCGAATGTTATTTTTTACTCATTGACTTCTTTTAGCATTCGGGAGGAGATCCATTAGCTAGAAACTTATGTCATTAATGATCGATAAGCATACTCAGACTCTAGAATTATACAAGAGGTATCTAATTAGGTCCATGACCCTAGTAACACTAGGGGAAGACAAAAACAATACCTGCATTCCATTACCCTTTGCTGGTAGATGAAGAATCTTTTGGGTATATTCTTGAAATATGTAACATACCCCGGTAACCTCACATGTAAAAGCAGGGAGTTAGAATATTTTATACAAATTACCCACAAGTTATCCAATTCACAGCTCCTCATTCCTCATTAACCATTAGATATAATGTTCATTAGTACATAAAGTAAATTGCAGTAGAGGATAGTAAGTTGCATAACCATTAACCACCACTGTGGTAGTGTAATAACATAAACTGTCGCATGAACCTTGCATATATTTCATGATTTCCTTAACCATATTAATTAATCACATACTTAGACATTATGATTATCACATCGAATAAAGAATCATCATCAACAAGGATTCAACATCATCAACTGACACATTAAGCAATCACATCATTGAACACCGATATACCTTGGAAACCCCGTAGGATGAAAACCAGCAAACTTTTAATCTTATTATTAAACGCTCATGAGGGTTTTCACTCGTCACTCAATGGCCTATAATGGATTCCATCCCTTATCCATTGCTATAAGTTATTACAATGAAATATCATTAAAGTGACAAAAAACTAGCTAAGGCTATTACATTTTCCATGAAACCCTTTACCTACATATCGCCACTTGCTACATCCTTGTGGCATGATTTTTCTATCAATGTAAGATCCTGCAACTCATACTCATCTGCACGGACCATTAATTCTTACCTACCACAATGTTAAACATCACTTTTCTTTGGCACCATCTTGCCATCTTTTCTTGTCATTGTTGTCATCAACAAGCTTTGGCAACAAGATTAGATACAATATTAATTAATCAATAATCAACCTCTAAAAGTGATCCTTTAACATATACTCATATGCATGAGCAAGCATGACATACTAATTAACTAGTACATATATTCAAATAAATATTTGTTTTACCTCCACAATGTTTATTCACACTAATGCATAATTCTCTTTAAGAGATCTAACCCATTAATTATACTAAAATGTATAACACAATCGTTATATCTTCATACATGTAATAAACTGTTGTTTCTATGCTTATGCACATGTGTTCTTTTCACATAGTTATTTTTCGAGAACTCAACATAGTTTCTCTAGCATACAAAGAACATAACTCTATATCACAATGACTATTCTTTGTGCATACAATAGCTTATCATAATAGCCCTTCTTTAATGTATGCAACACATATTCCCTTCACTAGAATACTACCATCATTTCATGTAACAAATCACATACTTCTTTCTTAAAGGAAGTCATTATAACCTCATTTCTCTATCTTCCTATATGTAAGTTTCTCATGCTTCCCTTTCAAGAAATTATTATAGATACCCATCTTTATGCTTAAAAATCAAGAAACAATAACAATGTTAACTTAACCCTTTATGCACCAAAATCAAGAAATCAATCCAACTCATCTAGCAAGACAATCTTTTCAAGAGATTAATATTTCCAAGAATGTTAACATCGATTATCATTATTTACAAGAAAGTCAACATAATACTTTCTCTACGTACACACCAAATCATATTCCCAATGTCACAATAACTACCCTTATGTGCATGCAACATGTGTTTTTCCTAACACAATTACTTTTTATGATAGATCTAACCCAAAAATTTAAGATAATAGCAATAAACCCATAAATAACAAGATTTGAATATAGATAGAAATGCTTCTCTTTATTGATCAAACCCTTAAGGTAGGGAAACACCATACATTCACTCCTTAAGGAAGGAGAACACTCCACAAGCCATATGCTTGTTCATACAATAATCATTCACATTTCCTTCACATGGAGTCTCTAGCCTCTATATAGGCCTCATACATACAATACCATGGGTCATTACCATGGTTCCCTCATGCCATCAAACTAATACCATGGGCCCATTACATTATTACTAACTACTTGTGGTCCCTTACATGATATGGGTTAACCACCTTATTTATTACTATGGCCCATTCCATTATTACATTATTACCTTGGGTACCTCCCTTGGTACCCCATATTATCCCCCCTAGGTATATAACATTCCACCCCCCTTAGCATGTTTCGTCCCCGAAACATGGGAAGAACACAAATAATAAGATCTACTCAAAAGAGTAGTCCACTGGTACCATGCACGTGCATCTAGCTATCTAAGAGAGAGGTGAACCCTCGATCTCGCTAGTGCCTCACTCGCTTGAGATGGAAGTTGACTGTGGTAGCTCTTCTGTGTTGATGTGTAGTAGGTGGATCTTCGCTCCTCTCTATCTGCTCTGCGGGGGTTGTTGTCCGTGTGGCTAATTGGTTTCCATCTTGATGGTTGTCTTGCGGGGTGATGTGGGTGATGATATGTTTAAGTTTTAACCCACGATGGCTTTTTCTTTAATTCACCCCTTACGGGAGCCTGACTGTTATCTAGTGCATGTTGTCGTGCCTGCTGTGGTGTCTTATCTTTCAATATTACTTCAACCACTGAGCCCTCCTCTGATGTATCAACACATGTAACCTTTTCTGCTTCAGCCTCTCTTTGTGTTTGATTGTCTATCATCACTAGCTCATCATCTAATATGTCAGACCTTGGAACATCTTCTGCTTCAGCCTTCTTGGACTCTACCTGTTTATTAATGAAAATATCCTATAATGTAATTTTCTTCTTTTTATACCGGAGCTTCAGGAATTTCTTTTGTACATTAATATTGATAGTATCCACTGATTCCATCCAAGGGTATCCCAAAACAACATCCATGTTATCCATATTTGAAGCATAGAAATCACCATGCAACACATATTTATCCATAGGAATCTTCAAATCCTTGTACACTCGAACATCCTCATCATCCACTTGTGTGTTTTCAATTTGTTTTGCTGGAATTTGCAATTTTTTTGCCAAATTGACATTTATAAGATTTTTCTTGCAACTCGGATTTATAAACACAATGACTTTCTCTTTCTGAATCAATCCATGAACCTGTAATAAGGATATAACAATAGGAAATAGACCCACATGTTTCTCTTTATCTTGTTTTCTGGCATGAGACCATCTGTCTAAAAGTAATTTTTCAAATTCTTCATCACGCATGTTGAAACACTTCTTTTGGTTAAGTAATCCCCATCATGTGGCTACCTCATCTTCAAAATTAGCCAGTGCCACCCATTTCCAATTGTGTCTAAATAACCTCTTGTATTCCTTTATGTATTCTTCAATAGTAGAACCATTATCTTTTCCTGTAAAACATAGAACCGCCATGAAGAGGGTTCTGAAAAAATTCACTTACTTGGAGAAAATTTGAAATTGCCACAGTTTAGTCAATATTGCTCAGAATCCCTATTATGACCTGTGTTCAGAAATGGAACAATCATTCTGCATCTGCCCATGTGATAGAAATCTTGATCCAGGCACTGGAATTTCAGATCTGCACTGCAACTCTCCCGTTGTCACCAAAATTTCTGCAAAAAAGAGCTGATTTTAAATCAGCGATATCTCCCTCATCCGGACTCCGATTCGACTAATTGTTTTTTTGAAATTGGGTATTTTTTCACAAAGAATCCAGATCTGTAATTAGATTTTACAGATCTTGCACTAGGACATCCATATCTACGCCGCAAACTCGCTGCCCTGAAAATTTATCTGCAACCCCACTAATTTTTAAATCAGCGATATCTCCTTCATCCAGACTCCAATTCGACCGATTTTTTTTTGAAATCGAGTTTTTTTTCACATAGAATCTAGATCTGCAATTATATTTTGCAGATCTTGCACCAAAACGTACAGATCTGATCTGAAAACTCACCGCCCCCGAAATCCTGCAAAAAAAAAAAAAAAAAAATTCTCCACTTTTGCCCAAGAAAGTGCTCTGATACCACTTGTTATAGATCTAACCCAAAAATAAGATAATAGCAATAAACCCATAAATAAAAAGATTTGAATATAGATAGAAATGCTTCTCTTTCTTGATCAAACCCTTAAGGTAGGGAAACACCATACATTCACTCCTTAGGGAAGGAGAACACTCCACTAGCCATATGCTTGTTCATACAATAATCCTTCACATTTCCTTCACATGGAGTCTCTAGCCTCTATATAGGCCTCATACATACAATATCATGGGTCATTACCATGGTTCCCTCATACCATCAAACTAATACCATGGGCCCATTACATTATTGGTGGGCTCCAGTATTGTAGCAATAATGCTACAACTCCTGGAGCTTCCTATCTCTAATTTTATCAACCCGGTAGTTCGTACAAACTTGGAAGCGACGGTGCTGTATGCACAAGTACTAGCTCTTGTCGCAGCTGTCACTTGGTCAGCTGGCACAAGTCCGCTAGGGCTCAAGCCAACTTCTATATGCTCACAGAAGAAGCTTTATGAATGATGGACGAAAGCTAACTCAAAGGAGACTAATCTATTTGCAGAAAGAAACTGAAAGCCAACAAAGCATGAAAACCCTAGTAAACCCTAATTTGACTAGCTAGGCCCTTACAATGCAAAACTGTGAATGAAACTACTACCAATAATGCCATTACTTGCAGTGAGCTGAAATACATGCATCTAAGCTATTTGCATCTGAAAAGACATGTTTTTGTATTTTTTCATTAAGTGTTTGGATTTATTGTGATGATGCTTTTGATTAGGGTTTGGTTGTGCAGGAGCGGTTTGAATGGAAGGAAAGCATGGGCAAGGTCAGGATGGCTAGGGGGGGTCCCAGAGGGTCTCTAGCATCAGTCCACAGAAGTCTACCACGTTCAGATGCTCAGCAACCGAGTTTGCAGGCTTCTACAGCAAGTCTACAGGGGATCCTACAGGAAACTCAGGGATTCTACAGGAAGTCTGTGCAATTCTACAGGATGTTCGACCGTGGGAGTTTTGGGAGATGGTGAAGTGTTGGAGTGGTGTGGGAGGATAGGTGAGATGGAGATGGAACTGGTGATGGCTCAGGAGCAGAGAAGTCAGATGGAGGAAGAGTGCATGCAGTGGGTTGATGGCTGGAAGGATGGGATCAACGAAAGGTTAAGTAAATGGAGCTATGTGAGTAACGGGAGAGCTGGAAGGTAAACGAGCTGAACAGAGGTCGGTTGAGTGGCTTCAGGTGTGGTTGAAAACACGAGGAAGGTAATGGAATGGTGTGGAGCAGTGTAGATGAAACAAATTGTCTATGAATGTCACCAAAAACGAGAACTCTTTAACCTATGTTAACTGTGCTATTTTGAACCAATGAACAACAGTGCAATTTGTGAAAGAACTCGTGCATGGAAGTGGAATGGAGAAGTAATGATCAAGACCAAAGTGCATGGATGGATCTATGACTAAAGTAACTGTTGCAGCTTGCATGAACGTGAGAAGAACTGTGTTTCTTTTTGGTGGTTGATATGGACTGCACCCCAATCCCTAAGCAGATATGGCAGTGATCCCTAACACCTTTTTCTGGAGCTCCAATGAATTATAACTATCCTCTTATAACCTAAGCAACTGGAAGCAAATTCATCATAAACTAATCCTATTCAATCTCATAAAAACTTCATCAGCAGACTGTAAATTCGAATTGCATGTCAAAGTAAAGAAACGAAGTGCTGGAACGAAAGGCAAATAACATTACAACACCGAGGAGATCTATTGCTCTCAGGTTGGGCCCTAACCTGAGAGCTATAGCTCCCTTAGAAACTCAGAATGAGATCAAAATCTTCCTGCCTTTATTCATAACCAAAAATCTGATGTCATGCCAAAACTGGCTTACAAAAAGAACCAACACCGAGCTGTAGCTCGTACTTCCCAATTACAAGAGTAATGCAAAAGTTCAAAAAGCTCCTATCAAAGGCTACTGCCTCAGTATCTATGCAAAATGATAGTCCAACAGGGTTCCTTGATTTGTGGAGCTCGGCTGTCCAACTGAAGGTTAAACTGCTGATCCTGTAGAACAGTTGTAACTGCTGTTCCTGTAGAACAGTTGGCTGCCTCTAAGCTCGGTGGGGAGATTGGTTGGAGCTCGGAGCTATGGTGGGAATCACGAGGAAGGTCCCCAAGACTGTGGACATCCTCTCCTAAAAACCAGCAGTGCCACCTTACTGTCTCCTTGTCTCCTTTCTTGTGGTCTTTGCTCCCTTTTAATGCCAAAAACCTGAAATCATCATGTATTAGTCACGTAGATAGAATGCCTACCCTTCTTCCTACAAACAACACGAATAAACCAAGAAATGAATGCATAAGCAATAAAAAATGAATGGTTTGAGCAGAGCAAGTAGGCCAAATGAGCCCAAATTGTACCAAAAATTGGGGCTCATCATCACCCCCCAGCTAAACTATTTGCTCATCCTTGAGCAACTTAGTCCAAATCTTCATCCTTCATTGCTTTCACTGCTTCCCTTGCATCCCAAGGCTCTGTGGTAGTGTCTTCTCTGTGGAGATGAAACCCTGCTTTCTTGTTCACCTCTTCCCATTGTTGACTGTCATCCTCCTCGGTATTGCCTTCAATCCATCCTAGCAGTAGTGGAGGGCTGAGTTTAAGGCCAATCTAGTTGGCCTGGAGGCTTTGCATGGATTTCTTGTAAAGTTCAACCCTTTCCAAAGCTTCCCTCATCCGAATGGGGGTATGGTACTCTCGGATTTTCAAGCTGTGTGCCAGGGTATTCCATCTGCGTGCACATGCTTGGGCAACACTTTCTCCCAACAACCTTTCCATGTCTTCAAAGTGAGCTATGGCTTGGGCCTGTTGGTCCATGAATCTCAAGGAAGCTATGGGATCCGTAGCCAACTGTTGGTGGGCTGAGATGAGTGCCACCGGATCCTCTAGTTCTGGTCGAATGAACAGTGGCTCGCTCACTTCTCGGTTCATGACCGATTTTGCTTCAGCTGCTCTTTGATCCTCATGGTTTAAACATGAGGTGAACGCCATCAATTGCATAACCCCCAAGGCAATATTGGGATCCCAGGAGACTTCATTAGGCAAAGCCAAATTGTGGAGGTAAAACTCTGCTAATTTGGCTTTGTCTTCTGACGAACTAGTACTGCAAAATTCAGAAAATTGTTGTGGGTTTTGGATATGTGAAATACCTCTTTGTGCCAAGGTGTTTATTTGGAACTGCAGCCATTGATCTTTTAAGAACAATCCATAGGATTTTGCAGGTGGTCTGCATTGAATTGCCTCCATGGCCCAACTAGCCATGCAGGCCAATTGTGCTTCCTTTTGTTGCAGCTGTTCTTTTAGAGCTTGCACTTCAATTTTTGTTTCCTTCTCTGCTTCCTGTAGAAGTGTCATTGGCTCTTCAAGACTGGTGGTCAGCTCCTTTTTGCTTTGTTGTTCATTTGTGATGTCCTTGGAGGATGTTCCTGCCCTTGCCCTTAGTTCTTGTAGCTACAATCTCAGCTTCTGATTTTCTTCCTGTAGAAGCACGCGTTGGCAATTAGCCACATTTTTAGCCATGGTGAATTCACTCCTGACCTCCTTGAGTTGCTCTTGTAAAGGGCCTATGTCCGCCACACCCTTTGATTTGGCGATCTGCATCCATGTGTGGGAACGGACTCTTTCTTCCTCTAGTGCAAAAAATAGAGGCACAGTAAATTTCTGCGATATGATTTTTCCCGCCTCTAAAAAGGTGTAGTATGAATTCAGATTAGGCGAAGGGCTAGGTTCCGGTATATGTTCCCTTTCTATTTCTTCAGGCGGTTCTACCTCACCCTCCCTTGGTGGTGATGGGAGTCCTTCTCCTTCCCTCTTTTCCGTTTCCTGTAGCCGGGCCAGAGTATCCTGTAGAACATTTTCAACTTCCTGTAGCCGAGTTTTTTCGGTCAACAGGTCTAACCTTTCTTGCCACGTATTTTTCTTTGGACTCCCCTTCTCGTAGGTGACTGTGATCCTGGAGGGTGACTTTTCCTTGGGAGAAGCAGGTGTATCTTCGATGACGATCGGGCTGCTGGATTGAGGCTGTGGCTTGCCCGTCTTTATCCTAACACTTCTTCGAGTTTTAAAGTACAGAGGGGCCTCCCTCTTCCTCTTTTCTTTTGGCTTAGGTGGCGTGTTGAGGCCAGCTAATACAGCTGCTACCTCCCGTGCCAGAATGTCCACCTTCTTCTCTTTGGGTTTCGCCTTTTCGGGGCTTCTTGTAGAAGCCTGTTTCTGCAATTTCGGGCTTCCTGTAGAAGCCTTTGTCTCTGTTTTTGGGCTTCCTGTAGAAGCCTGTTTCTCAATGATTTTCGGGCTTCCTGTAGAAGCTTTTGTCTTTGTTTTTGGGCTTCCTGTAGAAGCCTGTTTCTCAATGATTTTCGAGCTTCCTGTAGAAGCCTTTGTCTTTGTTTTCGGGCTTCCTGTAGAAGCCTATTTCTGCTTTCCTGTAGACACGGGTGTCTCCACCTTTGCTTGCTTGCCTGCCTGAGTTTTGCTTTTTTCTTTGGTTGCAGGTGCTGTTGAGGTACTTGGGCTGACGTGGACCACCTCGGCTTTGTCCATTCTGCTCTTCAGCGTCTTTTCTCTTGCTGACAAGATAGGTGTGCCACCTTTTTCCTTGTCATCCTTTTCCTCATGCTTCTTCCTTTGTTCTTTCTTCTGTACTGTGGTCGGGGTCTTCTGGCCTTCTTCTCTCTGTCCCTCGGCCACTGCTTCTTGTTCCTCATCGCTGGAGGAACCCGTTTCTTCGATCAACATTTTAATGTCTCCATCTTTTGTCAAATTCCGGAAGGATTCCCACGAGAGGGGAACCTTATATGAATGCAGCGCATCCTCCACAAGAAGCTTGATCAACCCATGGTGGGCTATCTGATCTGGTATGCCCTCTTTTAGCTTTGTGGCACACTCCATTAGAGACTGCAATAGGAAATAAGGGATGCTCAGTTTTTGTTCTACAGGAAGATCAATCCGGTGCCTCAATTCAGTGAGCAGTCGAAAGTGATATGCATACACGATGCTAAAACAGCCTTCACAAGTGATATATTTCATGATTTGCAAACTGACTTCATTCCATGGTGGCAACAGGCTCGTTCTTCGTACCCCATTTTTGTCCTCCGAGAATTCTTCTTCCGGTGGAAAGAATTCTTTCTTTGCCTGCTGGCTCAGCTTTCTTTCTTCCTTATCCCACGGCAAACCCATAGGAAGTTCTGTGATCCGACTGATATGTTGTGGGGTGAGCTTGAGGCTTAGACCTCTGAAGTTCACTGTGGCCAGTGTCTGGGATTTCGGCCTCAGAGCCTGCAAGAATTCTTCGGCCACTTCATCATCGTAACCTTGCAGCTTATCACAAAAAGACATCCATTGTGCTTGTGTGAAGAGCTCTACCACTGCCGGGTTTTCCCTTAATTTGGTTGAATCAATGGGTTCCCGTCTTATAAACCCACCCGGCATGATGAACACGGTTGTTTTAACTAAAGGTGGCAAATGCAAAAGAGATTTGGTCTATTGAGACAGAGCATGCACATAATCCACAAAATTCAACACAGTCTAATTATACTGACATCCTGTAGAACGACAGTATAGGCACAACAAACAACAATTTCACCGATATCTTTATGACCAGACTGTGGACGATGGTCTTGCCACTCTTATTAACCAGTTGCATGAAGAGTTCAGGGTTACCTCTTTAATTGGCCACCTTTTTCGTGAGGCACCTACTTCCCTGTAGAAGATTGCGTTCCTGTAGAGACTGCGTTCCTGTAGAAACTGTGTTCCTGTAGGAGCAGTGCGCAAATTTCGGGGAGGACTGTAGTTGGCATGTGCTCAAGGTGTGCTTCATCGGCGTTCTGGTAGCCAAAAGCTCGGCGTATCAAAGTGCAGAGGAGATCAGAATAGCCACTCGAGTTTGAAGTGGTGGTTGATAAATGCATGCGCATAATCTAGCCGATTAGATTTTGAATCGGCGCAATCCGTGGCGCGGGGGATGAGCTGTCTCCGCCGGACCGTTGGGCGACGTCATCCATCATTCGCCTGCATATTCACTTGCTGCTGCATCCATTCCCACAGATCTTCCGCCGCCTTTTTCTGTTAAACTCATTGCTTCCGACGGGAGTGTTCTCACGTGCGTGCTGCTCATTCTCTTTGTCGTGGCCGCCACCCAAACATCCAATAACACCATAACTAGCCGACGTGGCCAGTCGACTGGCCATACGGCCGCTCAACCATTCACTTTTACGTTGTGCAAACAATTCAAAGTAAAATTCATGCGATTTGATGGAAGGAAGGGTTGAGACACTTACCTGCGTGGCTGCACACGATTTTTCCAGTTTTTGGACGATGGTGAGTGGATCTACCTGCTGCATGCGAACTTACACAGACCCGGAGGCTCGTGGTTACAGACTGTCGACGATGGAGTGGATGCTTTGGTTGCATGCGCCCGCATTTCATTGCAGATGGCGGTGCTGTGAATGGTATCCACTCTAGCAGGTTTAACTGTTACAGGATCCCCGCGGGGTGTCTCGTAACAGCTCTTCCTCCTTGGGTGCATGCTGCACGACGAAGGATATGGCCTTTCGATCACGTTCCCGGAGCTTCTTATGCCTGTGGTATGAGATCTCAGCACTTGTTTATCTTCGAAAATGGCTTTTCCCGCTAGAACTCATCGATCTGTTTTGTTGGTGCAGGGAACTTGGTTGCATGTCGACAAGGATGGTGGAGAAAGGTAACAACAATGTGTAAGGGTTCCAACAGAGGCTTGCATGCGTCCAAACCAATCCGTAGTCGCTAAATCTCCTTTTAAGATGAATTCTGGGCCATCCCAAACTCTTACAGGAAGTTTCCTATAGAACACAGAGCTTCCTGTAGAAAGTTCGGGCTTCCTGTAGAAAGTCTGCACTTTCCTGTAGAAAATCCGCGTCTTCCTGTAGAAAGACTGCATCTTCCTGTAGAAAGACTGCATCTTCCTGTAGAGGACTCAAACCATGATAAAATTGCACATACCTTGAAAAACATGGGTACCCTTGGAGGAGGTGCTGGTGAGGTCTCTTGACAGCATGATAAGGACCCTTGGCTTTGAGTTGAAGGGCTTCCTCTCCTCCATAGAACATCTGCAACCTGCATGCAATTTTACCATATTTTGCTTATTGTTTTTTTTCTTTTTTCTTTTTCTCTTTTTTTTGAGATAACAGGGGCGCCTCAAAGAGGTTTTCACCCGTGCCATTTGCCCTGAGCGCCTCAGAGAGGTTTTCACTCAAGGATCTTTTTCAAACCTTTTCTCTTTTTTTTTTTTTGAAAGACAATAGGGGCGCCTCAATGAGGTTTTCACCCCTACCACCTACCTTGGGCGCCTCAGAGAGGTTTTCACCCAAGGATCTTTATTATTATTATTATTATTATTTTTTATCCTTCAGGGTATGCCAAAAGCAGAGGCAGAACCCTTCTCTATGACCAATACAGATTTCTCCATAGTTTTGATGAACTCTTGTCTTGAGAGAGGTCTCCTGTAGATCTTCAATCGATGCCCATTGACAAGCATGGGAATGGCTTCCTCATCAATGGTTCGAATGAGGACAGATCCATTGTCATGGCATTTTTCCACTGCATATGGTCCTGCCATCTGGTTCTCAGCTTCCCCTTGAAATCTTTGTATCTGGAGTCATACAACAAAGCCCAATCTCCTGGCTGAAATTGCTTGTCATGGAGATGTTGGTCATGCCACACCTTTCTCTGAATTTGAACCACTTCTGAGTGAAGGAGGGACTGCATTCGGTGCTCATCCAGGCCATTCAGCTGCAGTAGCCTTTCTTGTTGTGCATGGCTGAGATCTAGGTCCAGCTGAGCTGTCATCCTCAAAGTGTTGTATTCAAACTCAATGGACAGCAAAGCTTTCTTCCCATAGACCAGCTCATACAGTGTGAAGCCGGTGGTGGTCTTCCAAGTGGTGTTGTAAGCCCATGTGGCTTCAACCAGGCGATCTGCCCAGTCCTTTCTGCTGCTACTCACCACCTTAGTCAAGATCCCTTCTAATGCTCTATTGGTGACTTCCACCTGCCCATTTGTTTGAGGGTGATAAGGGGTGGAAGTCCTATGCTTGATCTTGTGATGGGCTAGTAGATCTTCAACCAGGTTGGAGGTGAACTGGCTCCCTTGATCGGTGACCAGCTCTCTTGGATAGCCAAACTTATAGAAGATGTTTTCTCTTAGGAACTCGGCCACCTTTTCTTCTGTTGCTGCTTTGATTGCTTTGGTCTCTGCCCACTTTGTCAAATAGTCAGTACACACAATGATGTAAGTCCTTTGCCTCGAAGAGGGGTTGATTGGGCCCACAAAGTCCATGCCCCACTTCTCAAATGGCTCAAGAGTCACTTGAGGTTGGAGAGGCATCTCATCCCTTTGGGTCGGTTTCCCCATTCTTTGGCATTGGTCACACTAACTGACATATCTTCTGACATCTTGATGAAGTGTGGGCCAATAGTAGCCTGCCTGCAGGATTTTGAAGGCAATTCTCTTTGCTGCAAAATGTCCTCCACAAGGCCCATCATGACAAGTGAGGAGGATATCAAAGACTTCCTCCTCCCTTACACAACGCCTTAAGATCTGATCGGGGCCAAGCTTGAACAGATTGCCCCCGATCCAAGTAAATGAGGCACTTTTTCTGATGATTCTGCTCTTCTCCCTGGAAGATAGGTGCGGAGGGAACTGTGCTGCAACAAGATAGTTTGCTATATCAGCAAACCATGGAGAGAGTACTGAAATAGCAAACAGATGTTCATCGGGCATCTGGTCATCCACTGTTCCATCCTCATCTGCAGACAAATCCAATCTAGATAAAAAGTCAACAACAACATTTTCTCTACCTGGTTTGTCAACAATGGTCAAATCAAACTGCTGCAATAAAAGTAACCATCTAATAATACGAGCATTCACATCTGAATATCTAATTGCAGCATGGTCAGTATGTACAAAGGTCTGGTAACCAGTAATATAATGTCGGAACTTGTTCAGTGCATGGACCACAGCCAAGAATTCTTTCTCGGTTACAGTGTAATTCAGCTCAGCTTTGGACAAGTTTTTGCTAACAAAGTAAATGGCATATGGAAGTTTTTGCTCAACTTGTCCTAAAGCTGCACCTATGGCTTTGTTCGAGGCATCAGTGTGGATGTGGAAAGGTAGGGCCCATTTTGGACCTCTCAGGATTGGGGCTGACACCAACTTGTCCTTCAATTCATTTAAATCCCTCTGACAATCGTCAGTCCAATTAAACTCCACATCTTTTGCCAACAGGCCAAACAATGGCGAGGCTAGCTTGCCGAAATCTTTAATGAATCTCCGGTAGTATCCTGCTAATCCCAAGAAACTCCGGACATCCCTTACCTTTTGAGGAGGTGGAACCCTCTTGATGAGAGCAATTTTGTTAGGATCCACCTGCAACCCTTGGCAAGAAATGGTATGGCCTAGCACGGTCCCTTCAGTCATTAGGAATTCACAATTTTCAGGACTAAGGGACAAGTTCATCTCGGTGCATTTGGTTAGGACTTTTCCCAGGTTGGACAATTCTTCCTGGAAGTTGGCCCCATAAGGAGTAAAGTCATCCATATAGATTTCTACCGCATCATGGACCAGCTCCGAGAAGATGCTCAAGACAGCTCTCTGGAAGGTAGCAGGAGCATTGCATAGCCCAAAGGGAAGGACTCGGTAGGCAAAGGTACCCCAAGGACAAGTGAAGGTGGTCTTATCTTGGTCTTCTGGGCTGATTTGGATTTGGTTGTACCCGCTAAACCCATCCAGGAAAGAGAAGAACTTCTTTCCTGCCAGTCCATCCAACACTTGATCTATGAAAGGTAGAGGGAAATGGTCCTTCTTGGTAGCTTTGTTCAGCTCTCGGTAGTCCACACAGATTCTCCATTTCCCATTTTTCTTGGGAACCAACACTAGAGGGGACACCCATTCACTATCTGAGATGGGGTAGATGAACCCGGCATCCAACAGTTTTTGCAATTCTTCCTTGACAATGTCCTTAAGGGCTGGATTCATTCTCCTCTGAGGTTGCCTAACCGGTTTACAATCCTCTTTGATGTATATATGATGGGTATAGACCGAAGGATGGACTCCTTTCATTTCCTTATAGCTCCAAGCAAAAGCATCTAGGTGGTTGGCCAACAGACTACACAACTCCTTTTCCTGGGAAGGAGATAGGGAGGAGCTGATCTTCAATGCTTTCTCAGGGCCGAACTCCACATTCTTGACTCTGGGAGTAACAGGGTTGGTTGTACAAAGATCCACTAAGGTGCTAGCTTGGGCATCCTCCACCAATTTCTCTAAGGGTAGTGCACTGGAAGGTGGATTCTGGATCAAGGTCTCGATCAAGTCATCCTCGATTGGGGGGTCTCTTCTAGTGGTATCTAAGGTGCACAGAGGTGCTGAGTACACCTCGTCTTCTTCTCCTTCTTCCAACCAGAGTGGTAAGTCATGCTCTAAGGAGGGTTGGGCAGGAGGGTATAGAACTAGCTGCTTGGACATGGGACCATTTTTTATGGTCATGTTTCCTGCACGACAACTTATGTAAGCATCTGTAGTAGCTAACCAAGGCCTTCCCAAAATGAGAGGATATCCAGTAAGCTTTGCCTTTGGTTGCAGAACCAGGAAGTCTGCAGGGTATTCCCAAGAGTCAATAGAGACCAAGACATCCTCCACAATCCCTTCGGGAGTCACGGTGGAGCGATCTGCTAATTGCAGTACTGTCGAGGTCTTCCTCAAGGAACCCTGAAGATTAAGTTTAAGCATAGTATCCCTGGTCATCACATTAATGGCAGCCCCCAGATCAATCAAGGTGTGAGGTATAATGGTGCCATTGATGTGAACATCTACTACAGGACTTCCAGGATCCAGGTACTTTGGGCAGATGACTTGTCCTAACATAAGGTCAGACAATTGTCCTATGACATTGATAGTTGAAGCATCTTTCTTCCGTCTGCCTGGGTGTTTGAAACACTTCTCCTTAACCAGTTTGTTGTATATTGGCACATCCTTGATGGCTTGGAGAAGTGGTATTTTTACACACAACTGCTTGAGCTCACCCAGAAGCTCATCCTCCTCTGGGTTGGGTTGTGTGGTGGCTGTTAGTCTCTCAGGAAAGGGTGGAATAGCCTTCGGTTCACTTTCCTGTTGATCTTCCTCATCCTCTGGGGGAGGAGGTTGGCGATCTGGTAGAGTCTTTCCAGATCGAAGATTGATCTCTTGGATCTCCACAGCATAGGTAGGGCATGAGGTTTCCCCAGTGTATACCTGCTGGGCCTGTCTATTGTTAGGGTTCGGGTTCAGTTGAGCAGGCATTTGAGGTTGCCTTGGAGGAGCAGGAGGTAATGGTTGAGGTTGAACTGGTGGTGGAGGCAAGATGGCAGGAGGAGTGTTGTATTGGGGCCTCCACCCCGACTGAGGTGCATTCCATTGAGGCTGTGGCTGGGCATGTGAGTGATATGAATGAGAAGTAGGTTGAGTGGGGTACTGAGGTGGATAAGACCATGGAGGAGGCATGGACCAAGAAGGATGAGCAGGGGGACCCCAGGAAGGCATAGGGGTTGATTGGTTGGGGCTGTAATAAGCTTGAGATGCCCCTTGCATCCCCTACTGATAAGGTCTAGATCCTTGTGGCCTCTTTGGTTGAGGTAATAGAGAGGTTCTGTGGGAGCTTCTGTCCCTTGGTACATGGCTTTAAACCCAGGTAAGGTTGGACACTGATTTGTGGGATGGTCCTCCTCACAAACGAAACACACTTCAACCGAATGCAATGGACATTCGTTCTTAGGGTGTCTCCTTGTGCACCTAGGGCAGAAGACAGCCAAGGCTCTCTCAGCTTCTTCTTTCTTTTGCTGAATCCTGAATGTGTCAAGCTGCATGGCAATGGTCTGTCTCACCTCACTCTTAAGATCTTCTAATTGATTTGCAAGTTCATGTTTGGAGAAAGGGACACTAGTTGAGAGGTGGTTTCCTCTACCTCGTTTCCGAGCTGCCCTGGAGTGGTTTCTAAACACAGTCTTGATGTCCTCATAAGGAAGTTGGTAAATGTCCCCCCCAGCTAACATGTGAAGGGTGTCTAAGAGGTCTTCAGGGACTCCTCGGAGCAGGACCAACTTGAGGGATTCAGGGTCAAGTGTGCACCTGGCCCGCTTATAGCTTAGTTGGAACCTCTCCTCATAATCCTCTAAGGACTCATCATTTCCCATGGTCATCTGAAAGATTTCCCCCTTTGTTTCCTTGGACCTACAGTAATCCCGGTACTTAGTATTGAAAGCTTGCTGCATCTGAGCCCAAGTGGTGATACTATTCCCAGGTAAGCCCATGAACCAGCGTAATGCTGCATCCTTAAGAGTGGAAGGGAGAAGTTTCAGCTTTTGCTCATCTTCAGTATAGTCATAGGTTCTACAAAGGACAACAAACTCAAACAGGAAGGTATCCGGATCTTCAGCGATCAGCCCATGGAAGTGAGGTAAGGCGGAGGGGCTAATGTTCTTCATTTTCATCTCTCCATTGGTCTCTCGGATGGGGAAGGCACCTTCTATTCTCTCATCTTCTCTTCTATTGTCAGCCATAGCTTCAGATGGAGTGGTCTCTAACTCTTCTTCTACTATAGGATCTTTGTATATCTCAGGATGTTCACCTATAGGTTCCTCTGGGTCACTGTCACCAAAGAAGAGAGAAGGGTGACAAAGGGATGTGATGGGGGTGTTTGGTAGGAATTTGCCTGATCTATCTCGGTTCCTACGAGGCATGAAATGGGAAAGACTTTCTTTTTCTTTTGATTGTTTTTGCTTTTTTCTTTTTGGTACCTGCAAAACCGAAACAGATTGATCTACAACTAACTATGAAAGATGCAGAATTAAACTGAAAGCAGGAAAGAACTAATCTACTTTGCTCAAATGAAATTGCAAGAATGGAAATGCTAGTCTACGCTTGCAGAAAGGAAATGTTAATCTATGAAAGCAGGAAATGCTAATCTATGAAAGCAGGAAATGCTAATCTATGTGATCCAGGTGGATATTGGTGGCCACCTGCCAAGTCCACCTGGACCCCCACCATTGTCTTTCTCAGCATTTTCAGTTTCCTTAATTGTAGCACAACTTACTATTTTTAGCAGTTTTTCGGGTCCTGAACTTCTGGAGCCGTTTTGAGGCCCTAAACGACGTTTTTTGGGAAATCTGGGGGCAACATGGGTCCATGGACCGATGTTGCCCTTCCCAAAGTGGTAGTGCTCGGATAGATCTTTCTAACGAGCTATTGTACGCGTCAAACGGAGATCGTATGCCAAAGTTACGACCCTGGGAAGTTGATGTACCAATTTACCCAAACGGGGCCCACAGTTTGGCGTTTCATCTCCTAGGGTTAGGTTTTGGAATGTTAAGGGTTTTCCATTGTTTCTCAACAATAAATAGGCCTTCGAGCCTCATTGTAACACAGTTCAGAGGCATGTAGCCATCACATCTCTTCTCAGAGATAAGCTACCATCGCCCTAGCTAGTTTATTGCCATTTCTGTTTGTAAGCATATTTCAGTATTTTCCATTAATGAAATGAAGTATTATTTCCGCTGCATCTTTGTGTATATGGTTACCTCTGTAATTTGTTGCGTTCCTATTTAAATCCGGATCACTATGAAAGCAGGAAATGCTAATCTATGAAAGAAGGAAATGTCTATGCTACTTTTGCAGAATGGAAATGAAGTAAACTACTTAGCAGAAGGCAAGAATAAGAAAGTAGAAGAAAAGCAACAATTACTAATACTCTGACGCTTCCCCGGCAACGGCGCCAAAAAGATGGTGGGCTCCAGTATTGTAGAAATAATGCTACAACTCCTGGAGCTTCCTATCTCTAATTTTATCAACCCGGTAGTTCGTACAAACTTGGAAGCGACGGTGCTGTATGCACAAGTACTAGCTCTTGTCGCAGTTGTCACTTGGTCAGCTGGCACAAGTCCGCTAGGGCTCAAGCCAACTTCTATATGCTCACAGAAGAAGCTTTATGAATGATGGACGAAAGCTAACTCAAAGGAGACTAGTCTATTTGCAGAAAGAAACTGAAAACCAACAAAGCATGAAAACCCTAGTAAACCCTAATTTGACTAGCTAGGCCCTTACAATGCAAAACTGTGAATGAAACTACTACCAATAATGCCATTACTTGCAGTGAGCTGAAATACATGCATCTAAGCTACTTGCATCTGAAAAGACATGTTTTTTGTATTTTTTCATTAAGTGTTTGGATTTATTGTGATGATGCTTTTGATTAGGGTTTGGTTGTGCAGGAGCGGTTTGAATGGAAGGAAAGCATGGGCAAGGTCAGGATGGCTAGGGGAGGTCCCAGAGGGTCTCTAGCATCAGTCCACAGAAGTCTACCACGTTCGGATGCTCAGCAACCGAGTTTTCAGGCTTCTACAGGAACTCTGCAGGGGATCCTACAGGAAACTCAGGGATTCTACAGGAAGTCTGTGCAATTCTACAGGATGTTTGACCGTGGGAGTTTTGGGAGATGGTGAAGTGTTGGAGTGGTGTGGTAGGATAGGTGAGATGGAGATGAAACTGGTGATGGCTCAGAAGCAGAGAAGTCAGATGGAGGAAGAGTGCATGCAGTGGGTTGATGGTTGGAAGGATGGGATCAACGAAAGGTTAAGTAAATGGAGCTATGTGAGTAATGGGAGAGCTGGAAGGTAAACGAGCTGAACAGAGGTCGGTTGAGTGGCTTCAGGTGTGGTTGAAAAGACGAGGAAGGTAATGGAATGGTGTGGAGCAGTGTAGATGAAACAAATTGTCTATGAATGTCACCAAAAACGATAACTCTTTAACCTATGTTAACTGTGCTATTTTGAACCAATGAACAACAGTGCAATTTGTGAAAGAACTCGTGCATGGAAGTGGAATGGAGAAGTAATGATCAAGACCAAAGTGCATGGATGGATCTACGACTAAAGTAACTGTTGTAGCTTGCATGAACATGAGAAGAACTGCGTTTCTTTTTGGTGGTTGATATGGACTGCACCCCAATCCTAAGCAGAGATGGCAGTGATCCCTAACACCTTTTTCTGGAGCTCCAATGAATTATAACTATCCTCTTCTAACCTAAGCAACTGGAAGCAAATTCATCATAAACTAATCCTATTCAATCTCATAAAAACTTCATCAGCAGACTGTAAATTCGAATTGCATGTCAAAGTAAAGAAACGAAGTGCTGGAACGAAAGGCAAATAACATTACAACACCGAGGAGATCTATTGCTCTCAGGTTGGGCCCTAACCTGAGAGCTATAGCTCCCTTAGAAACTCAGAATGAGATCAAAATCTGCCTGCCTTTATTCATAACCAAAAATCTGATGTCATGCCAAAACTGGCTTACAAAAAGAACCAACACCGAGCTGTAGCTCGTACTTCCCAATTACAAGAGTAATGCAAAAGTTCAAAAAGCTCCTATCAAAGGCTACGGCCTCAGTATTTATGCAAAATGATAGTCCAACAGGTTTCCTTGATTTGTGGAGCTCGACTGTCCAACTGAAGGTTAAACTGCTGATCCTGTAAAACAATTGTAACTGCTGTTCCTGTAGAACAGTTGGCTGCCTCTAAGCTTGGTGGGGAGATTGGTTGGAGCTCGGAGCTATGGTGGGAATCACGAGGAAGGTCCCCAAGACTGTGGACATCCTCTCCTAAAAACCAGCAGTGCCACCTTACTGTCTCCTTGTCTCCTTTCCCGTGGTCTTTGCTCCCTTTTAATGCCAAAAACCTGAAATCATCATGTATTAGTCACGTAGATAGAATGCCTACCCTTCTTCCTACAAACAACACGAATAAACCAAGAAATGAATGCATAAGCATTAAAAAATGAATGGTTTGAGCAGAGCAAGTAGGCCAAATGAGCCCAAATTGTACCAAAAATTGGGGCTCATCAATTATTACTAACTACTTGTGGTCCCTTACATGATATGGGTTAACCACCTTATTTATTACTATGGCCTATCCCATTATTACATTATTACCTTGGGTACCTCCCTTGGTACCCCATATTACCCCCCTAGGTATATAACACTTTCACTTTAATGCACATAATCTTTTCATGAAACAAGTATGGATTCTTCTTCTTGTATGAACACTATTCATATGTGTCTTTTAAGAAAAGAATCTCTATTTTTGTTTCAAGGGATCTCTCATAAAAGCCATTATTTTCATACATGAAGTATGCACACCTTTTTTTAAAAAGAAACTATCTTAATGACTATTATTTATGTATATGTAAAACATACTTTTTCTTCAAGAAAGTCGGTAACAATTATCTATGTGCCTAGAAGAACACTACATATTTTATTCAAAGAAAACTCAGCCATTTTTCATACTATGTCCTCGAGAAGTTTATATGCCTCACCATCTTTTCTCAAGAAGATATTTTGGATATTTAGCAAGAACCTTGTGTAATTTGTTCCAAAGAATAATGAAGCTACTTTACTTTTAATACTGTCAAGCAATCACACAACTACTTAGTTTTTACTGTGCTATGTACCTAAACTTAAGCAACAATTATTCCCAAGAGGACTTAGATTCCTGCAATATTTTAATACATGGAAACTTGCATTGCCTAGCAATCATAACCAAACTATACTTTATGCATCTAAATAAAGAATTTACTTTAAGGAACATGGACATTATTAATTGTATATTTCTATGCACATAAACAAACAATATTTCAAGAAATTAACTTATCTTTCCCAGTATCAAGAACCATTCGACTTTGCGTGAGTCGAAGAAGGGGGCGCGTTTCCCTGTTGACAGAGTGGTTTAGCGTCAGGATTTGTTCCAAACAATGGCAAAGACTCAGCTCCAACTGGAATTTCCTTTGTTTTTGCAATCCTTTAACTACGGAATAACAACATCTAGAACTTTCCAGTGCTAAAGCACGTACGCGCAGTAGACGTTGGTTCTCCTTACCAATCTTGTATCAGTGACCATAAGAAATCAATGACCTTATGCTCTCATTTCCAGGCCAGAGAACATGCATTCAGAGACATTCAACGCAACTGTCCGAAGACTTTAATCCTTCGGCCCCGAATTGAATTGAGAGTATAAACCCTAGAAATGTAGATGGGAGACGTGATTATTCCTGAAAGCATTCCGGTCCAAGGGACTTAAGTGGTTATCCAAAGATATATGTGTTCCTCCTCTTCTAGCGAAAGGATTTTCCTGACCAGGGAGCTGCGAGAAGTGTGAGCGGCCGGTTAGAGATGCCATGAACCTGGACGTGATTTCCCCTCATTCAGTTTCACGAAAATCAAGAATCAGTTTAATAACTGATTCGTAACTTTTGATTTTATATTTGGTTATTTACGAGAGGAATATTACAAAAGAGAAGCATGAAGATCAAGAACGACATTATTTCTTCCCTGAATAAGATCTAGAGAGTGTAGTGTGACCACTGATCTTGTTTGGAGGGATTGGATGCTCACCTAACTTAGCTAGAAATCCATCACCAATGTGAGCTCAAGCCCTCTAATCAAGATGGTACAAGTGCATATGATCTCGTTCCTATGAATTCTTCTAAGGAGAGACTCCAAATTATGTTTCTATGCAATTATTTTGTCTTACCATGTAGCTCAGTTTTAGCTAGTTAATATTGTGATCAGATACAATTGCTTTATATTGATACTCTTTCTCTCAAATGGTTGGTCATCAAATATGACTTCTATATGATTATAAGTGAAAGTGATTTAATTTGGATTTCAAAAGTAATACAAAACTTAGCTTTAAAAAAATTGAAAAATATATTTTAAAGTTTTTTTTAATTTTATTAAATAAAAGATTTAAAAAAATCATAAAATTATACATATCTAACCACTAAAATAAGTGTAAACATAAAGGGTGACTTTTCAATCTCTAATCGAGGATCATCTCTATCTTTTCGCTTAAAAGGAAATGACTTTTATTACTTAATATTTGCATCTTAGAAATTAAGAATTGGAAATCCTAAGTAAAGAGTTATTTTAAATTTAGAAGTGGTCCAATGATTTTTGAATTACTTAAAAGGAAATTTTTGAATTACTTAAAAGGAAATGACTCTTATTACTTAATATTTGCATCTTAGAAATTAAGAATCGGAAATCTTAAGTAAAGAGTTATTTAAATTTAGAAGTGGTACAATGATTTTTAAATTTAGTAATTTTAGTAATTGGATAGAAAGTGATATAATGAATTTGGATGAAAATATTATTGTGTTAAGAGGTGCTCTACAATCAAGTATAGGGTGGATATGTGAGAGTTAGATGTGAAATGTTAAATGTTAGATGTTAGGTGTGAAGAAATGTTAAATGTTAAATGTGGAGGCGTTAGATGTGAGATGTTAATTTTGAGATGTGAGATGTTATCAATTTTTTAGATAAAAGAAAATATAATATGCATATCACATTAATATATACCAACATAGATAGATCTTTACTCTGGATCTACCAAGTGTGGAGAGGATCAAATATTTTTTCACTCTATTCTAGTTTGCATATCAAGATATTTGATTCCCCTCGGCTTAGTAGATTCAGAGTAAAGATGGATCTATCTTGGTTTAATTGCCCTTTAAATTGGCTACATTCCACATGAATACCATGGATCAATACCATTGATTCTCAATACCATGTGCCATCTTTATTTTTATTAATATTAATATTAGGGTTAATAATATTTTTTTGCATGGTATTAATAATAATTTGGCCCATGGTATTTGGCCCATAGACTTCACCTAAATAAAACCTCATTTTTTAGTGTTCCTAAATATAAAGTGAATTCTCGAGTAAATATAAAAAAATGTTTTATTTATTTACCATATCTCTGGTTTATTTATATTTTTATTAATTTACCATGCCTCTTTTATAAATATGGTATTTGGCCCATGGTATTTAGTCCATGGTATTAAAATGATATTTGCGGTTTTATTTATTTACCATACCTCCAGTTTATTTATATTCTTATTTATTTACCATACCTATTTTTTTTAGTGTTCATAAACCTCTTCATATTTTAAATTTATATTGTGTTTATACATAATAATAATTAGATTGATTTCTAAATAGGGCTCATATTAGATTAAAAATGTTAAATGTTAAACATTACATGTTAAATACTTACATTTACTTTCACATTTACATTTACATTTACACCTTTATGTGAGATCTACCCCCATACTGGCTATAGAGCTCTCGGTGCAATAACACATAAATAGTATTTATAAATTAACATCCATTTTACAATATAAATTAAAATAATGATTGCATAACCATCTTTAAATTTAATTAAAAAATGTTATAAAATTAAATTAAAATAAAGTACTTGTAAAATATTTTGATTTTGAAATAAGTTATGGTTTTTGAGCATGTAGTATTGATAAGCCAATGGCCAAGGTATTGGCCCATGGTATTGTAAAAGATCCTATTTATAAGTTAATAATATCCATGGTAAATATTCATGATTAAAAATCTTGCTATGTTGTAAATATTAAATGAAAAATGAGAATACAACTTGCGTGGGCCTGATGATACATCTTGAGTGGGCCTAATGGTTAAGAACATGTGTTTCCTCTTAAGAGGTCATTATTATAGACATTTTTGTGCCTTACAGCATTGAGCATGAAATGTCCATAATTCAAGGGATCCAAAGTCCCTAAGGATGTTGTTACAGCTCCTAAAGGAACAAGGTCAACCAATGACAACTTCTCCCAGAAGTTCTCCACCAACAACCACTCAGAAACAGTCAATTCAGGATCAATTCAGAGGCTCCACTAGCTGTCTGCGCTGAAATGCAGAGATTACACTGGCTAGGTGCACTGCAACGCAGGTAGAAGCACTACCAGGGTGCGCTGAGCGGGAAATGACAAATGGCAAGCTCATTCAACGAGGTGGAAAGACCCTGGAAGCTTCCAGAATCTTCTCCAATGACACTTGCCTCAATGAATTCGACTAGTGATGAGTAAGAGGTTCTCAACCTCCAAGTGGAAGCAAGAACTGACAGAGAGAAGCCACAAGTCAAAACATAAGCTGACTCATCCTCTCTGCTTACATCTATATATGGATCTCTCACCCAGAGGTTCAAGAGGCTGGAATTTTGTACTTTGCAGAGAATTGTTGTTGGTTTGAGATTGTTATTAGCACATTGGGTGATTTATGCTTTGTTGGAGGAGAGGAAGGGATTCCCTTGCTGGGAGGTAGATGCTGGATCGGAACTCACTTGGTTGTATCTCCTCTCAGACTTTATTATCTTATCAATAAACTATTTGAGTTTCTCCTACATGTTGTATACCAATGATGTTTTGTTATGCTTACATGTTTAGCTTAATCTGATCTTGAGCTTTTTATGAATGTATATCTGTATCTTTGTGTAGTTTCTCTTTCTTGTGATCTTGCAGGAATTCGGTGAAGCTGGGCCGGTGAAGGAGCAAGAAGCTAGGAGCTACTGAAGAGAGGAGTGATTTGGATCGACAAACTAGCGGAAGATACAGGTTAGTTAGATCCTTCTTCCTCACTTACATCTCATAAAGAAGAATACTCGAATAAGTTTACCTGTTTGTTGCTAAGGCACTATCACCTCTTAGAGTGGGATAGGGGCATTCCGAATTGGATACTTTTCCCAACAACAGTCATAGATTTCATAGGCTTAGTAGTCAAATCACTACGCAGAGGTGGATCCCTTGTCCCACAAACAAGGGGGTCTCATACACCAATGTGGTGGACCTCAAACTTGGATAATAGTAATAATAATAATAATATACAAATTTGGAATTTATATAATAAAAATAATATTATAAAGAACTAGGATAGATGCATTTTAACCAAAGATCCAAGCAAAGAGAGAAAGAAAAGTGACTAACAATGATAGAGGAAAGATAGTGCATAATTCTTTTAAGTTTTTTATTATTGTATTTTCTTTGACATGAGTGATCCAAAATATAGGTTTAATATTTTACAACCATTTATGTTTATTTTTATTTTAAATTTAGATACTTTCTTAAATAAAAAACAATTGGGTCATATTTAAGAGGGAGAGAGAGAGAGAGATGGAGGGGGAATAGAGTGGGGGAGAGAGACATAGAGGTGGGAGAGACAAGGAGAGAGAGGAAGGAAGAGAAAGATGAGGGGGGAGAGAGGGAGGGAGAGAGAGGAAGGAAGAGAAAGATGAGGGGGGAGGGAGGGAGGGAGAGAGAGGGGGATTTGGAGGGGGAAGAGAGGGATGGAAGAACAGAGACATTGAGAGATAGAGGTGGAGAGAGGGAGGGAGTGATAAGGGAGAGATGAAGATGGAATGAGAAAGAGAGAAGACTAAGGAAGGTAGAGAAAAGGAGAGGATAGTGTATAAATTCTCATTGTAGATCACCTAATAATGCAATATACTAATGCAAAATACTAGATCTACTTCTACAACAAACTTGCGGAAGCTTAATCGATTTTGAGCAAGATCAAATAGAACACATATAACAGAGAATGAGAAATCAATCACACATGAACACAGAAGAATACTTTGGGGAAAGCCTCAGCTAAAAACCCTGTTATCTGTATTATCATACAAGTGGAAATATCTTAGGATTACATAAAGTTTTAGCTCTCAAGCTATCCAGCTCTCAGTACAATCCCTCACTCCTTCTCATAGGCTGAATAGACACAACATATTCCTTCCTTCAATCCTCCAAGCCTCCTATTTCCTTGCGCAGTTTCTCCAGGGTCCTCTGGCTGCCACCTGTGTGAATTCTTCTCTCACACATAACCCTGTCCTAAGACTAAACTGCGTAATTCTCAAGGAATGAATTCCTTCGGCATGCAAGAGATATCCTCATGGGAATATTCCTACAATTGATAGTACATTGTCCCTTCCTCTGATCTCAACTGGGTCTCTGACTGAACTGACTTGCATGAGTTATTTATGATAGAATATTCAGTTATCTGAAGTACACTAGTTACATGCATGCATGCATTAACTAACTGAACTCACAATCAGTTCCACAAATTGTTGGAACTAATCTAACTAGACTTAACTCAGTTAACTGAGCTAACTAATTACAACTTAAAGTACAACTCATCCTAATCTCCTTAATTAAGAGATAACTTCCTCAATCAAAGGGATAACTGTTGCATGTTTTCACATGGACTTCATGTTTGATTTTCTCCAACTAATTAACTCAAGATGAATTAATTAATTATTTTTCAAATAGCTGCTAGGATCAAATTCGAATTTTAATTCTCAATTTTAGTTCAAGGAATAACTAAAATTGGAATGTATCCCGAAATACTATTTATAGCAATGCTATTTTTAGCACTTATATATTTAGCAATCCTTATTGTTATTTTCAACAGATAGAGATAGGGAAAGAAGGGGAAGAAAAGAGATAGTGATACATTGATATGGAGGGGGGGAGAGGGGGCGGAGAGGAGGGGGAGAGAGGGAGGCAGTGATAGGGTTGGAGGGTGGAGAGAGAATGTATGTGTGATGGGGGGGAGAGATAAAGGGAGGTGGGAGAGAAAGGGAGAGAGAGGAAGGAAAAGAGAGGGGACTTGAGAGAGAGGAGAGAGAGGGGGAAAGAGAGATGGAGTTTGAAGGGGGAATAGAGGGAGAGAAGGACAAAGACATTGAGAGATAGAGGTGGAGAGAGAGAGGGAGTGATAAAGGAGAGATGAAGATGGAATGAGGAAGAGAGGAGACTAGAGAAGGGAGAGAAAAGGAGAGGATAGAGATAGGGAAAGAAGGGGAAGAGAGAGACATGGATACATAGATACGGAGGGGGGGAGAAGGGGGGGAGAAGGGGAGAGAGAGAGGGAGATAGTGACAGAGTTGGAGGGTGGAGAGAGACAGTGTGTGTGATGGGGGGGAGAGACAGAGGGAAGTGGGAGAGAAAGGGAGAGAGAGGAAGGAAGAGAGAGAGGAGAGGGACAGGGGGAGGGGGAGATGGAGTTGGAAGGGAAATAAAGGCATAGTAGAGAAATTAGAGAGAGAAAGGTGGAGAGGGAGAGGGAATGACAAGGGAGAGATAGAGAGACGATGAGGGGGGGAGAGAGAGTGTGTGTGTGTATGTTTTGGGGGTGAGAAGGAGAGACAAGGGGAGATACAGATTGATCCAGGTGGATGTTGGTGGCCACCCACCTATCCCATTTGGACCCCCACAACTGTCTCTTTCAGTTTTTCAGTTTCCTTAATTATAGCGCAGTTTACTATTTTTAGCAGTTTTTCGGGTCCTAAACTTCCGGAGCCGTTTTGAGGCCCTAAACGACGTTTTTTGGGAAATCTACCTCCATTATTTTTTAGTTAAAAAATCATCTTTTTCGTCGTAGTCCTCAGAGAGATCTTTCCAACGGGCTATCATGCGCGTCAAACAGAGATCGTATGCCAAAGTTACGACCCCGGGAAGTTGATGTACCAATTTACCCAAACAGGGCCCATAGTTTGGCGTTTCATCTTCTAGGGTTAGGTTTTGGAATGTTAAGGGTTTTCCATTGTTTCTCAATAATAAATAGACCTTCGAGCCTCATTGTAAACACAGTTTGAAACAGTTTAGAGGCATGTAGATGACACATCTTTTCTTAGAGATAAGCTACCATCGCCCTAGCTGGGTTATTTCTATTTGTAAGCATATTTCAGTATTCTCCATTAATGAAATGAAGTATTATTTCTGCTGCATCTCTATTTTTATGGTTATCGCATCTTTGTATTTATGGTTATCTCTGTAATCTATTGCGTTCCTGCTTAAATCCGGATCACAGATATAGATGGAGGGGGAAAGAGGGGAGAGAGAGAGAGAGAGAGAGATGTGTTTAGGGGGCTGAGATAGAGAAACAAATAAGGAGAGATGGAGGGAGGTATAGATATAGATTGTGAGGGGGAGAGGGAATAAGAGAAATATAGAGAAAGGGAGGGAGAGGTGGAGAGAGAGGGACGAAGGAGAGAGGGAGGGGGAGAGAGAAGGATAGAGGGAGGGAAATAGATAAATAATGGAAGGTTGAGAGAGAGGGAAGAAGAAAGAGACACATATAGACAAATACAGACATATAAGTTAGATCTCGAAAGTCATGAATAATTTGGGTTTTCACTAAAATATATGAATTGATTTCAGCATAGTTGTTTATTTCTAATCTTGTTTGATCGCTTGCACTAGATGCATTGATTTTAGTGTAGATGTTGAGCTCTACTCCTATTTGATTACTTGCACTAGATGCATTGGTTTCAGTGTAGATATTTATTTCTAATTGTATTTGATCGCTTGCACTAGATGCATTGATTTCAGTGTAGATGTCAATTTCTAATCCTATTTAATACCTTACACTAGATGCATTGATTTCAGTGTATATGTTGATTTCTATTCCTATTTGATTGCTTGCACTCTATGCATTGGTTTCAGTGTAGATATTGATTTCTAATCCTATATGATCGCTTACACTAGATGCATTTATTTGATTGTAAATGTCGATTTCTAATCTTATTCAATACCTTACACTAGACACATTGATTTCATTGTAGATGTTGATTTTTACTCCTATTTGATTGCTTGCACTAGATGCATTGGTTTCAGTGTAGATATTGATTTCTAAGCCTATTTGATTGCTTGCAATGGATGCATTGATTTTAGTGTAGATGTTGATTTCTAATCCTATTTGATTGTTTGCACTAGATGCATTGACTTTATCGTTGATGTTGATTTTAATCCTATTTGATTGTTTGCACTAGATACATTGATTTCAGTGTAGATGTTGATTTCTGATTTGGTGCAACTAGATGTATGATGTACATTAATTTCAAAGTAATTAGATTAATAGTGTGCATTGATTTTAGTGTAAGCACATCTCTGCCTCATACATCTATACCTCTATCTCCCATTGTCTCTCCTTCTTTATCTCTTTATCTCACCCCAAAACATACACACTCTCTCTCTTTCACTCCCTCCCTTTTCCACTCACTCTCTCTCTTCCCCTTCCCTCTCTCTCTTTCTAACACTTCTCTCTCCATGTCTATATCTCTTCCTCCCTCCCTATTGTTGCCTCTCTCTTCTTCCCTCTATCCCCCCTCCATCTATATCTCTACCCCCAAAACATACACACACTCTCTCATTGTAAGCACATAAACATTATTCATGACAACACTCTCTCATTGTAAGCACATAAACATTATTCGTGATGTGAATTGACTTCTACATTACAGTAATTCAACCATATATAAAATACTTGAATTTTCATCCTTAATAAAATGTTCACTTACCTGAAATGTCTTCTTACTAAAACTGTAAACTATCTATAATTGGCTACATTCTTATTATTCCAATTTTCCATCATTCAATATTGTTAATCACTTTGAATTCAAATGCGGTAAAAGAAAATAACTAATAGGTGTGACAATATGAACATATGAAAATAACTAATTGATGACAATGAAGATTGTTTGTAATTGACTATATTCTTATTATTCACATTTTCTATCATTCAACATTGATACATTGTCACTTTGCACTTCAATTTTTTATTTCATCATTTTTCATCATTCAAATTATTAAAATTCTTTCTCATCTCAACAAAGAGAGGTAACTAAGCAAAGTTAAAATTAATTGACTAAATTAATCTTAGACATATTTAGCATATTTAAAATGATCGACATAATTAGATGTTCAACAAATTTTGTATGACCATGCACAATACTAAAACCAGCCTAGATCCATATTAACTCTGAATCTATCAAGCATGGAGAGTGATAAAATCTATGAGGTGCAAACCTTTCCTCAAGTTTTACACTCAAAAAAGAGGTTCAAACCTGAGAGATTTGATCCCTCCCGGAGCTTGATAAATCCAAGGTTAAGATAAATCTAAACTTGTTTTAATAATATAAATGACTTAAATATTTTAAATATTTTTGTTCATTCTATTAATGAAAAATTATTTTCACAAATTTAAAATAAAAAATGTTAACCTCACTCTCTAAAAAATCAGTAATAAATCCAATTATTAAATTAAATAAATCAAATCATGAGAATTCCTCAAATCAAGGATTATAGTTTGGATGAGAGATTCTCTCCAACTAGCTCTCCTAAATTAGTGTGTAAGTTGAGAAATTGTCTCAACGAAGTGAGTCTAAGATAGACGCACTAGCTTAAGACCACTAGCTCATGTATTTAAATGTATTATTAAATTATTTGAATAAGAGAGAAATACATGAGCATGAGAGACCACATGATGGCTCTCTGCCTTTTCCGCCATGTCTGGTTTTCTATATGTCTGCTATTTATTTTATATGTGTGAGTATTTTATTTTAGTGTGTTAAATTTACTTCATGTGGTATCAGAGCCACAAGATCAAAGGCTATTTCTGTGAATATGTGGATGTGTATAGTCAAATCATTAGCCAAGTTGTGGTCACTTCTCGGAGTGAGCAACCAATGCAAGCATGCATAAAGGATGATTACGTGTACAACAATCGGGAGTCTTGTAATAGAGCGTGCTTGTTATTTATGCATGTTTGAATGTTTGAATATACCAGTTCATACATAGATCAAGTGCACAACATAGTTCAACACTAGCTTCATTGAGCGATTTGACAACTTCCTTGGCATGTTCCTTTCCGACTCAGTCCATAGAAGTCTGTAATAATTCTTTGTGGGAAATGCAGGCATGGGGTATCTGTCCTAGTATTTTCATCAAAGAATCTGTCTACACAAGCCTCAACAACCTCCTCTCTTCCTCGACAATTTTTTTCCTTTCCAATGGACTGACGACTTCCTAATGAAGATGGACTCTCACAACATTATTCAAATTCTTTAATTCCTCCTGCTAGCGATGGTCATTGAGTAGGAAGGGGCAGGCACAAGATTGCACGGCATAACAATGCCCTGCCTCTGTAGAAACGATGGATTGAATCTCTGAAACTCAATAATATCTAGATATAGGGCAGACCCATTGCCAAGAAGGGAATTCTGAGCCGTGCGAAACAATTTTCGCTCTTGAAAGACTTGATTGAGAAGTCTGCGAGCAGCCATTGATGCAGATCTAGATTGGCTAAGGATCCAACAGTGTTGAGCGGCATGCCTGTGTGAAGGATTTACCAACAAGAAAAATCTGGAGGGCCCGTGTTACATTCAAACATTTAATGTGGATGTTCTGAATTCATCCCTTCCAATGATAGTGTAGGTGTTATGCTCAAATTGATTATTAATCTGACGGTTTGAGGCAATAAATAATTTAATTGAGTGGAAGACAGATAATACATGATTTAATTGAGTGGAAGACAGATAATACATGATTTAATTGAGTGGAAAACTGGATCGTTTGATCGGTTGTTGAGCACGTGTTTCACCCTGAGAAGAGCCTACTGTGTTAGGAGACATGCACCAATTTGCTGATTGTGAACGGTGGGGACGAAATGGTGTGCAATTGTCGATCCAAGGAGGTGTGAACGTATATTACGCTCTCTTGCATATTATGGGAGCTACACTGGAGTTGAATTTTCTCTGTGATCCATTGTTATTGCATGAGAGATCATTGAGCGATTGAGGAGAACCATCTCTGTATTTTCTATTGGGTATATAATTTTGTGTAGAGAGGCTAAGGATTGCGAGGCATCTCGTTTGACAACTAGAGTTTTGATTGGGAGTTACAAATGCACGTGAGTTCAAATTTGTGCGAAGAGTTAAGACCTTGTGGAGTCGTTGTTGTGTTTTTCCATTGAGGAGTTCCTTCAGAGAATCACAGGGTTAATATTGGTGGTGCCACAAGCCCAACATCGTCCAACATGCAGCGGAAGCGTGGAGGGCCTATTAGTGTAATGGGGGAGATTCTTGGGTATTTGAATGTTGTGTAAGGTTTTTCTGGAGAGATAAACGCGAGTCTGCAAGTTCTTATTATCTCAATTTAGGCCTCTACAAGCTTGAGACCATTTTTTATTTATTTATGGTTTGTTCATCGCTTCCCGGTATAAAGTGTAGAGTGCATTGATATAATGAAAACTCTAGGTTAAAAATTTGTTGCATTGCAATGCTAATGGTCAAAAGCAGGAGGTCTGTTGATGGGTTAGTTCACTTTTTTTTCTTTTTATTTCAATCAGCATGCCCACCGTGAGTTATTTTGACAAAAATTTTATGTGCTCTTTGAGTTCAATTGACCGTTGAACCCCGAGTTCCGATTAATTTATCCTCTTTAGAGGACCTGTCTGATTCGAAAAGCAGGTCTTCAGAACACAAATAAGGAATTGGGTAGTGTTGCAATTAAGGCAAAATTCAATGCAAGCTTTTGTATGAGGTTCAAAGTGAATGGTATGCGATTTCACAACTCAATTTTCTGGCCACTACTGCTTGCAAACTCGTAGCAATACTGACAATGACCTGGATTCTTTGTTTAAAACTTAGCGTGGGTCTACACATTTCTTAGAATTGAAGACTTCTCTTATGCTTGAATATCCTTCATTAATATTTATAAATAGATGTATGACACTCACTTAGTGTGGCTGTTTCCAAGATTTTCGTAGGCCTTTCATAAGAAAGTGGGAGACAAAAGAGTGGTGTGGTGTGGAGTGGGAATTTTTACATTAGAAATCACATTTGTGTGATAATGAAGCTTTTGTAATGGAGAGATAAGGTAAATTTATTTTTGTAATTTTGGAGCAATAAGTGTGCATTTTTTTTTGAAGTGTGGAGTGACAAGTGAGATTTTTTATAAAGTAAGGGATTATTTCCTTGGAATGGAGTGATAAGGTGCATTTGTTAAGGAGGTCATTTTCATATTTTGTTGAAGAAAGCAGGTGAGTCATTTTTGAAGACAAATTGTTTCAAGGATTTCTCATTGTTCGAGAAATTTCATTCACGATGTTGTAAAGGTGAAGATTGATGTACTCCCATACTTAAATAAAAACATATCTTTTTGGTGGTGATTGTGTCCTAGATCCGCTCGAAATTGAATAAGGGGATCTTAGGTACACAATGTGTATGTTTGTAATGGTGCATGCTTCCTAATATTATTTTTGTTTTGTGTCTAGTTTTTGACACTAACCTTCATGTGGTACCCTTCTAATATGGTACACATGTAGCACACAAAAAATTAGCGAATTGCATGCACATAATCAATTCCAATCAAGCTCCTGTAATCAAGCTTAAGTTCATAAGCACAAAGCGTCACATCATCGACTTGATAAAATTAATATTTTGCAACAACATTTCACAACAGCTAATTCACGCCATCGAGTTAAGGACACTACAAATCAAACATTTCAAGCCAAGGCTACAAACAACATCATCAACACTTTTTGTATCACTTGCAATGTTCTAAGAGAATTGTACGGGTGCATTTTCGGTTGTAACCAACACCCTCATTTGATTTGTTATAGTGAATACATTAAGTCATGTAAGTCTTCAACTGAGTCATCAAGATTGAACTTGTCATTTGTATCTTGGGTGCATTTTCGACAGTGTTCGACACCCTTTCCTTTTTTTTTAACAAATCATCACATTCAGTGAGTACATTCAAGAAATCACAAGTGTTAGTAATCAATCAAGCAAGTGAAAAACTCTCAACATCAAGCGAGCCTAAAACTAAGTGAAGCAAGCATCAAGCGAGTGTGAAATCAAGCAAGTGTGAGTTCAAACAATCAATTGCTAAAACAAGTTCAAGCGAGCGTGCAATAATCAATCAAACATCAAGCGAGCAAGTTCTACAAATCCAACAAGTATTAAAAACAAGCGAGCGTGAGTTTCAACAAGTTCACATGGCGAAAAGCATTCAATTATTAAAGATTCTTAACAATTTGATCCTCTCAACTACTGAAGACATGGTGCAAATCAGCAAAGCAACTCTTGTTGACATTCAAGTGCATATTCATCATGCACATGAAACGATTGAGTTCCTTCAACTGGAGTCACAACTACAGAGAAATGAGTTGCAAGAGAAACGTGTTGCTTCCAAGTCTTTTCCAGATACAACTGATCATTTGAACTCATTCATCCAACCAGCTTCAAGTGTTGAAGTTGTTACAGTGTAACTTTCCTCCAAACCCATCATCAAGCCATGGGAAGAAAACCAAAGTAATCGAAATCGACGCGGCTTAGGATATGTCAAAGATGATGACAACTTACATATCCCTGATTATTCAAAGCCCATTCAGTTCGTAAGTGCCAGATTACTTGAACATATCACCTCAACAAGTTCTCCGCAAGTTGCAAACAGAAATCAATGCACACAAACTGAAAGTGAAGACAAACAGAAATGCATGCAAACTCAAGTTGCAGACAAACCGAAATGTTCTCATTCTCAAAGAACTGGTCATCTGGAAGATCAATGTTTTGATCTCCATCCTTGTAGCCATTGTGGCAAGTCCAATCATACATTAAAGAAATGCTGCAACCAACGACAGTCGACCAGATTGAAGATAAATTATTCATGGATTGATCCCTTGGAATGGTCATCCACAACCAGAAAATTGTACAAGTTTTACAATCGGATTCACTCACATATATTGCTGCCAACAGTCAAATGAAGATGGTACTCTCGTGCAGTTGAATGGGGGAGTACAACAATGAAACTCTCCTACACTTGAAGGGGGGGAGTTTAGAGTTAAGATATATTTTGGAGAATATTGCCTCTCCTTTCAGCTGACAAAGGGGGGAAATTTCAATGCAATTGACAAGTGGTTGTCAGACTGAAAGTCTCGACAACATCAGTGAAGCAGCCAGTGAGCATCTTCATCAGCTAGTGGGAATTTTTCATCAGCAGTGAGCATAAGCAAATTCGCCAGTGGGCGATCGATAACAAAAGCAACAGTGAGCAGCTTTCATCATAGCAAAAGCAACATTGAATTGTTTTTAGACATCTTCAGCCAATGGGCAATCATAATTAGCAAATACGCCAGTGAGAATTCATCAAATTGTGTCAGTGGACATCAAATGTTGTTTTCAAGCAAAGAACAATTGGATACTTTTGTGGCTTGGCACGTGATGGAGTTGTCAAGCGACATTCAGAGATGAATTAGGCATGCGGCTGATTCATGTTCTCTTCAGATTTGAGTTTTTTTCAGCATCCAGCGTTGGCAATTTTTCAGGCAAATGTTTTTTGAGGAACAACTTGAGAACTTGGAAGATAGTTCCTTGTTCGTTTTGGATTTATCATTGAGGGGGCAAATGTTAGCCTCACTCTTTTAAAAATCAATAATAAATTCAATTATTAAATTAAATAAATCAAATCATGAGAATTCCTCAAATCAAGGATTTTAGTTTGGATGAGAGATTCTCTCCAACTAGCTCTCCTAAATTAGTGTGTAAGTTGAAAAACTGTCTCAACCAAGTGAGTCTAAGATAGACGCACTATTTTAAGACCACTAGCTCATATATTTAAATGTATTATTAAATTATTTGAATAAGAGAGAAATATATGAGCATGAGAGACCACATGATGGCTCTCTGCCTTTTCCACCATGTCTGATTTTCTATATGTCTACTATTTATTTTATGTGTGTGAGTATTTGATTTTAGTGTGTTAAATTTCCTTAAAAAAATGTAACTTTTCCTTTCAATTACTTTAAATCGTGAGAAAATGATCTCTTTTTATAAGTTTAAATAAAAATATCTATTATAAATCTTTCTAAAAATATATCTTATTATAAATGTGATCATTAATCTCCCTGTATGAATAAAAATAAACAATACATTAATTATTAAATTTATTAAAACACTTTGAATGTTTTAAAGTTACATATACCTATGTAATGATATTTCATAAAAATTAATGCGCATTACTTATAAAACTCCAAGAGGATTTGATAGCAAATTTCATAATAACTCATTAAAAAAACATTAATAGATTTTTGAAGGACTTTTCCGTAGATGGAAAACTTATTGACAATTTTGAAGCACTTTTCCATAGATGGAAACCTTATTTGTCAAGGTCAGTTGAGGTTAATATGGATGGTGGGATAATTGTTTTTAAAGAACTTAATTTTAATAAAATAATTATTTAATTTATTTATTATTTAATAATAAAATAGTGTGTAATTATTATTTAATTTTACGGTCATATTAAGCCAAATATTAAATTAGCGTATAAAAAAATCCATTTCAAAACAACAATTTAACTACTTTAATAATTAATTCTTATTTTTAATCTCTTTCCATAAAATTTAAATTAAAACTAAAAATTAACTTTTACATAAAAAAAACTCATCTATATATCATGAATTCAAATTTCATTTTTACACTTAATTACAATATAACAAATCTATATTTCATGAATTCAAATTTAACGTTTTACACTTGATTAAAAAAAAGTGATATCTCTTGAGCTCAGATATCCTTTGAAATGACTCGAGAAATTGGTGCCCTAAAATTCTCTATATAATGGAGTTGAACTGAAACTTGAATTTAACTATTATAACTTGGATTTACAAAAATCCTTGCCAGATTTTCTCAAAATATAACCGAAATTTTCATGACTTTCAAAGCCAAAAAAACAGTCTAATTAAACTACCGCTTAATAATATACTAAATATATAATATATAATATATTTTTCCTTATAAACTTGTTTATTCATTTTCTGTGGGATTTCAATGCTATAGTCAAATAAATAAACACTGCCATATAGAGTTGGAATTGGAATTTCAAATCAGAACTCCCACTCAGATTTAAAGATTTCACACCTTAATTTGTTTTCACAGTTTGAAAGAAGAATCTCGACTGTATTGCAAATTTTTTTGACTGTATTCGACGGGTAACCCTGGCTGTACCCAGATCCGTGGAAAAGCCTGCTGAAAACGCGTTCGCTTTTCATATCCATGTGCATGTCCTATTACAAGCTGGAAATAATGTCAAAATCGAAGTGACTATTGAATGCCAGCCACTACCTTCATGCCAAAAGATAGATAATTATTTAATGTACTCCAGACTCAAGTACCCTGCACATGCATTTTGAGAATGGGGCCGGAACTGTGTTCTCTTTTGTAAAAGCGAATGAATGGAACAACAGTTCATGGCGAATGACCCACTTATGCGTTGGAACGCGATTAGGGAAATTTCTGTGAAGCCAGACAGCACAGGTGTGGCCCAGCCCTAATGTGCCCTTTTGCTTCTATAAAACCCCAATTCTCACAATTCCTTTTCCGCGGTCCCTTCCTCTGCACAGCTTCATTTTCGGGCGCCAGTAATGTCGTTGGAAGCCATGAAGAGGACACAGTTTCTTGTTCTGTTTCTCATTCTGTTACTCCATTCTGCTGCCATGGCTGCCACGCCCAGGAAGCCAGTGAGTGTGCCCTTTGGCAACAATTATGTCGCAAGTTGGGGCGCAGACCACATCAAAGAATTCCATGGTGGTCGAAAGGTCGAACTTCTCCTCAACAAACAGTATGGTAAGTTATTATCCATTCCATTTCTTTCTGCATATTTTTGGGCTGTTTTATCCTTTTGCGAACCGCGGGAATAACAATGTATGATGAAATATGGGGTTGGCAGGTGCGGGGTTCGAATCCAAGGGAACATATTTATTTGGGCACTTCAGCATGCAGATAAAGCTGGTTCCGGGTGATTCCGCTGGCACTGTCACCGCCTTTTATGTGAGTACTTGATAATAATATTTGGGCTTTTGTGTTTGGCTAAGTCTGCTTCTGCCTGCTTATGTATCTATATTTGTTTTGGTGTGGGCAGCTTTCTTCTCAGACCGCTGAGCACGATGAAATAGACTTCGAATTCTTGGGCAACAAGTCCGGGGAACCCTACATTCTTCAGACCAATGTATTTACAGGCGGGAAGGGTGAGAGAGAGCATCGCATATACCTCTGGTTCGACCCAACCAAGGATTACCATTCCTACGCTGTGCTCTGGAACATGTACCAAATTGTGTAAGCCCCCATTCCCGAGCCCATTATTTATTATCAAACCAGAGCCAAATGCAAATGTAGCGTGTAATTTTAGAATGAACTTCTTCTAGTTTTATATGGTTTGGTGTGATGCTTTTTTTTGGGTGCAGATTTTTGGTAGATGAGGTACCAATCCGGGTGTTCAAGAACAGCAAGGATCTGGGCGTGAGGTACCCATTTAACCAGCCTATGAAGATCTATTCGAGCCTGTGGAATGCTGATGACTGGGCCACCCGAGGGGGTCTGGAGAAAACCGACTGGGCCAAGGCGCCCTTCATCGCCTCCTACAGGGAATTCCACGTCGATGCCTGTGAGGCTTCTGCTCCGCAATCGGTGTGCGCTACGCAGGGGCGGCGGTGGTGGGATCAGGAGGAGTTCAGAGACCTGGATGGGCGGCAATGGCGGTACTTGAAATGGGTCAGGAAGCACTTCACCATCTACAATTACTGCACTGACACGCCCAGAAACAAGCAAATGCCTCCGGAATGTGTTCGCGATCGCGACAATATGTAGTCCAGTTATCATTATTTGATGCTACCCATGGCTGAATAATCCGAGGTCGGATTATTAGTCCGGGGAGGGACCAAATGTTATGTTGCAGTGAGTTTTTGGGTAAATCATTTCTCAGAAAATTTGGGTTTCCAAATTGATTTTCATGTCTGGTTGTTGACGAATGTCTTTATTGTTTTTCTCAATATTTCTTGAAGACATTTTAAATCTTTTTCAAAAAATTCGAAACTGGTTATAGTAATGGGAAGGTTTGATTTTGGGGCTTAATTTCAAATTATTCCAACAAATGATTAATCATTCCCTAGAAATATTCCAGGAATTGTTCATTCACTAAAATAAGTAATTCCAACAAATGATTAATCATTCACTAGAAATATTCCAGGAATTGTTCATTCACTAAAATAAGTAATGATTTGATAAAAACAATCTTTAACAAAATTATCCATATAAATAATTTTTATAAAATGAAAATAATTAAAAAAAAAACTTTCTAGAGATTTTCTATAGCAAATATCAAAATTACTATCTCTATCAAGATAATAATGAGGTTTATAATAAAATATCAAGATAATAATGAGGTTTATAATAAAATATCAAAGAATAAAATGGATTATTAATTTTTTTTAATTGAATATTTTCAAATGTTATGTTCATAATTACAATAATTTATAATGATTAGATCTTATATTTTTTTATATAAAATAAAATAAAAAATATTATTGAACTTTTCAGAATAAAATGTTTTCAAATGTTTTATGTTAATTTCTTAAACAAAATATTAGTTATAGGTGAAAATAGATTAATAAATATTAAAACTCTCAAATGAAAATAGTAATTATAGGTGAAAATAGATTAATAAATATTAGTTTTAGATTAGAGTTTTAAAATTTTGTTTAAGTAATAATAAATATTGATTTTAAAATGTTTAAGCTTTTAAATTTTGTTTTTAGTGACATTGAATTAGGGTTCTTTTAGGGGTAGAGTTTGGGTAAATAAGAGGATAAACAAATTTTTTTTTCATTTTGGTTTTATTGTTATAAAGAGATATGTTTAGCTTCTTATGATAAAGCCATAAGAGTAGGTATTTTTTTTTTTTTGTAATATTTCGACTTTTACTAAACAAAAAATTATTGATATATCTAGCTTGTAGGTACTTGGATATACTCATGGTTTTATGTGACAACTCGAAGATTTGATCTGAAGTCTTACTAAGACTACTCCAATGTATTACCAAATCGTCATTGTTTAAATGAAAAATTATTACACAAGAGTTGATTTTTTTGCAAAATGGTGAGCTTTCTAATGTAAATATTGCCGATGCATGTTTATTTGAATATTAATATTAATAATTTTATATTTTGTTGGTTTAATAGATATATATATATATGTGAGCTATAACATGCTGGGTGTGTATGTGTGAGTTAAGTGTGTTGTGAACAATCATATATACATAAGTATTGTGAGATAAAGGTGATATAAGACATCATTTATGCCCATTTTTTTTGTTAGTTTGGAAATTAATTTTTGAATGTAAGTTTTCAAGTTGATGTGATAGAACATTTCACCATTTTAACATCAACTTCATCATATTGTACGCCTCTAATGTGAGACATGGAGGTATTTTCTAAGCATTCAAGAATAAAACAAGTAAAATGTTTTCATCTGGTAATGAAGCAAAATAGAAATAGGTTTGTTGGCATTGGCCTAATCTCATTCCAAAATGTTGAAGTAAAGAATCTATCCATAATGTCATTCCAAAATGTTGAAGTAGAGAATCCCCACTAAATCCTTGTATATTTGAGAAGATAGTAGACTAGGATGAGTTTATGGACACGGAATCATGGTAGTGTGATAATGTTGGAGTTTGATAAGAAGATTTCATAAATGTCTCTAGTGTGGAACATGGAAGTTGTTAGGATAAACTAAGTTGTTATTTGTTTTCCATATTAACATAGATATCACAACTTCCCTCAATCTTAAACATCAAAGTTAAGATGGAAATCAAACCTTTGATATTGAGATCTAAATATGTGCAAAAACAATGTCATATTAACATATATATCACAATATTCCTTCCATCTCAATATCAAAATAAAATAAAGATTAAATCTTGACTATTATGACAAAAATATGTCACTCACAATTATAACACACAAGTTAACACACCATCCATTTCTTACTTTAATAACAACTTTATAATTTTCCACCATATACTATTACAAATCTTTTTAATATTTCTTTTCACTTATTTTTAAGTTTAATTAGTTTTTTCTTTAACATCTAATTAAATTCACAATAATTACAAATACAACTCACAATTTTATATAAATATCATTTACCTATTAATTATTGGAGTTGTCTATAATGCGACTTTTTGGAGATTCCGGTGACGGAATCCGGCGGAAGAAATTGAGGTTAAATCTTGATTTGTTGCAGTTAAAATGGTTTTTTAACTACATATTTGGATTCATTACTCTCGAAAACCCCTGGGACGCTTTCATTATGCAGAAACTAGCTATCAAACTTGCGATTCCAATAAATTCCTGCCGGATTTCGACCGAAAAAACCGGCCGGAAAGACTTTCAAAAAGTCGCGTTATAGACAACTGCTTAATTATTTAGTAAAAAACAAAGGGAAAGGTAAATGGTCACATGCCCATGACACTTTTACCAGGTAATCGTTCCATCGATTAAGGAAATAGAACCTACATTTTCTCCATTATAAACATAAACATTTAGGGTCGATTATAAGCGACGACATTTGTTGACAACTTATTTTCGGAAATTACCCGATAGCCCTTTGCAACTTATTCAAATAATCGTATTGCTTTCAACATGAAGTGTTTTTTATTTTTCTCATATTTACCCCCAAACTTTCGCAATATTAAAATTACATTAAAATATTGTGAAAGTTTGTACGCTGAAAAGTCATTGAGTTGTCTTCTTTACCGGGATGGTGAATATAATATTATTTAAAATTTAAAATTTTAAGATAATTTGAATTTAAAAAGTTTAAATATGGAATGAAGTTATGGTTTTAAAAGTTTTGATTTATTTGAAAGACGGATTGAATTTTTGTTAATATTTTGGGGTTAATTTTTACTTATTTATTAAAAAATATATATTGGTTTTGGTTTATTCAGATATATTTTTTTTGGTTTATTCTTGAAAAATCAGATTAATGGTAAAATTATAACGTTTTTGACATTCAAATATAATTCACGAAATATTAATAAAAGAAGAGAATTTGGTTTGTAGATATTTACAATATAATTGATCATTTACTATGGAAATAAAAAATCAACAGAGAACTAAAGAAACCTTAAAAATTATGACCAATCATGCATATTGGGAGGTATCTAATAAGTCTACCGTGTTTGGATCCTTAACACTGCCAGGTGAGTTTCTGAGATCTAGAGGCAAGACAAGGTGGTCTTATATCTCTTTAGGCACCTATCCAAACTTTTCAAGAATAATTGTAATTCATCCAATAGTAAGATGATTCCCTCCTTGGCCTCAATTACATCTATCAAGACTCTATCTAGAAGAATTTTCATATGCTAGTAAGTGTCCACCATGTTCATCTATTAATTAAACGTTCCTCTAGTGTGCCCTATGTCAGGCACCCGGTCTACAACTTCTAAATCAGTGACACAACCATGTTGTCTTGCAATGCCTTGTTCTGCTATGACAATTTCATCCTAAATATGATGAGATGTTTGGTTTCAAATATAAATGCACAGAAGATTTAGCTTGTTGTTGGGCTCATGAACCTCCAAAACCTCTATAGTAGCTTGTAACTTTCCTACTTCTAGCTCTTTACGGAGGCATCAATGATAATAATGGGGAAAAACATAGATTTCTCGAGTGATGGTGGATTAGTCTGATGATAAAAGGAAGGGATGAGGTTTTACACGTCATTTTGTCACATTAGGGAAATGACCATTGGTTTGGATCTTTCACTATTCACAAATGTGTTCCAAGAACATTCCCCTATAAAGTCTGAATCTAAATTCTCTTTAAAAAAGTGGAATTTATGGATCCTATGGTACAAAACCTTGATTTTGGCTATATTCATAGTTTCCTAGCTAATTTTTATGCATACATAGAGAAGACCATTAATGTTTGTGCATAAGTACGCACTGTCTTCCACTATGACCTGCGAACATGACTTGAAGTATGTAAAAATAAAAAGTAAAGTCTAGAAGCATTGTTGGTAGCATCTATCCCAACCAATAAGCTTCGAATGAGTGCCTATTCAGTATTGATCCCTCCGATCATGGAGTAACTCCCCTTCCTTTGTGGAACCTATATCCCACTAATAGTGGATCTCATCCCTTGGAGAATGGATCCATAACTTCCCATTCTTGGCCTATAAAGCTACTACAGGTCTGAAGATTGGGGGAGGATTGTTGGAAGTAGGTTTATGTTGTTGAGATTAGGTTGGAAGACTTCTCTTGCAAGGGAGAGGGTTGGAGATTGTAGAAGGGACTTGCAACATCAAGGCTACATGGTTGTAAGGATTTTCTCCAATTTTATGAATATAAGCAATTGTTCTTTCTTAGTTACATCTTCATTGATTTAATTTGTAAAATTCCTTGATCACCTACATAGGTTTTGGTTGTATAATTGATCAGTTTATATATATAATTGATTAATTAGTTCATTTATCTCTTTGAGTATATGTTGTATGCTTTGATCTCTTGTTTGTCTCTTTCATTGGAGATATCTTTCAGGACATTGTGGCGACGTTTTTGGGAGCGACGAGAGGACATTTAGAGCATCAAAGAGCGAGTGATTGAAAGCTTTGAGGGACTTCATCAATCAGTTCATTAAACCGATAAGAGGCCTCTTTCATTCTGTTTGCTTTCAGTCGATCAGAACCTAGATAAAGGTAGCAGTTATTGTTTGTTTGTTACTAGGATTCTTTGAAGTCTAGGGAGATCGCTCTTGTCTACAAGAGGGATTTGTCCACATAACAAATTGGTGACTCCGTTGGGGAATCGTTTCAATCTTTGTCTTTTTCCTTGTTTGATATTTTCAACCCACCGCACAAGCCTTCCTTGAGTGTCTGAGAATTTTAGATATCAGGATTTTGAGGTGGATTTGATTTATTTATTTATTTTCTTAATTTTCCCATTGTGTGCACTTATACTTTAGGCACAGTGAACACTTTTGCGCATTTACCCTCTAGCAACAGAGCACATTCACACTTGTTTACTCTAGAGCCTGTGCACATTCCTGGAACTTTTGAAAAAATCACTTATTTCCTCTTCAAATCCAAACTTTTTATTTTTTCTTGTTGTTTTACACATATTTGAACCTCCTGTGAGTGTTTGTTAGTATGATTGAATGTTATTTTGGTTTTTTCTTGCAATTAGTCTTGTTTTTGTAAATTAGGGTTGAGTCTTGTCTCATGAATGGTCAACCTATCAAGAGAGAGATTTGTTGGTCTTGTTGAGTTGGTTGTCTATCTTTCTTCTGTCGATTAAATCAGGTTTTTAGTCCAGATTGCTCTTTTGAAAAAGTTTATTTTGGATATCAAAGTGAACGATTTACAAGATAATTTAGGTTTGGTTTATAAAAATGCTTCTTATGCTTGTTCTGAAATGAAAGATCAGTTTTCTATCCATTTGCTGAAGTGTTTATGAACTGAATTAGTTGTTGCAAGTAGAGTTATAACATTCAATTAGGGAAAATTAATTTCTAGTAATTATTGGTTTCGTATTGCATTGTTCGAATTTCTGACTGATTGTATGAAAATACATATTTCGCGTTTGCTTTTGTTATGGGGAAAAGTGAAAATTTAAAATTGTTTTCAATATTCGGGTGATTTGCAATTGGTTATTTTCATTTTAGGAAAAGGGCTCAGGTGGGGTTTTCAGTTTTTGTTTATATTTCAGTTGAAAAAGTGAAAGACTCTTTCCCTACCTTAGATATATTTTCATTGAAACAAAAAGTTCATATCATCATTTTCGATTGCATTAGGATTGCGTCAAGTCAGAGTTTCATCAAGTTTCACATCCATTAGCTTTGCGTGACAACAACTATTAAAATCAATCTAAAAAGTTTTATTCTTAGGTCTCTTTTCCACCTACAATAGATTAAGTTGTAGGGCTTTGGAATAGGGAAGTGAGTAAACTTTCCTAAGCTGTAGACAAACAATAGAATCTTGCAATAGGGAGATAAATCCAGTTATTTAAGTTTTTCTCTGGGAAGCTCCCCTTACAAAGGAGTCAAGAACAAGATCATATCAGACTTGGTGAAGTGATCATACCCACTTCATTGGCTATTGTACAATGATTTACATGTATTACAATGGTGCCAGAAGGTACTTGGGGTATGACTTGAAAGTAAACCTCCAATTAACCATGTTGAGGAGCTTTCAAGGTGATTGAGATTTGTTACACTGCCCTTGCGTGTACGTCCGATCTACGAATGTCCCCTTGAGTAGAACTGTTGTAGTTGGTAACCTTAGTGACCATAATCCTAGGGTTATTACCCGAGGTGACAACAGAGGGAAGGTCCTGCTGTACTTGGAACAAACGTTGAATAGACTCACTTTGACTTTTTGGAGGGTAATATTCACTCGAGATGGCATAAGTGAAGTTACTTGCACCAGATCCTTTCATTAAGCAGGTTGTCAGTGTAATTGATTCTACTCGCTCTATTTACAACCACTTTTTACCTTGATTTCTGCAACGTTGGGTTTCATTACCGACTAGTGATTTCATTGTGAAAAGCTTGTTTTCATGGTTTGAATCCTTAGATTTTTTTAGCATGTATTATATTGTTTGTTTTTACTTTTTAGTGACCTTAGGATTGGATTGTGAATATTGTCTAACTTTGTGATAAATTTTAATCCTAACTAAATCACCAACACAATCACATAGAATGCGAGGTCAACCTCCTCAGTACACACCAATTCAGTTGGAAAATATAAAAACTAAAAGTTCAAAGTCTACAGGATCAAAAACCTAAGACGAACTGGAAACATAATTTTTTTACAATCTGAGACAGTAGAAACCTATTTGAATCCAATGCAGGAAGTAGAATCAAGCTTATTTCACTCTAATCTAGAGATTACCAAAGTAGTTAACACTGAATCTGACACTGGTGAAGTTTCAGATACTAAACTAATTGAACTAGAGGTAGGAGAACCCGAGTTTGAAGTTTCTCAGACTAAATCATCTTCGTTTGTTTTAGATCCTAATTCTGAGCCACCTTCACCTCGAAGGAAGCTAATAGTTACGACTGAATTACCACCTGGGTTAATTAGCAATGAAGACGTTACCGAAGAAACATAGACACATCATTCTCCATTTACTGGTATTGAAACTTTTGAACCAAGAGTTCCTTTCTCTCTTTTCTGACCTAACCCTTGGTATTCTACAATTTTGAGTTTTTTAGTTCAGAATTTGTCACCGCCACGCATCTCTTTTTATTCACTAGAAAGAGATATGCCAGGAATTCCTATTGGAAGCCAACCCATTGATTCATCAATGTTTACCGGCTCCCCGAAATCACTATTGTATGGTGGTCCATCAGTTCCTCCTGGATACAAGTCACTTACTGGGACCTTTTCAGGAGCATCTTCTTCTCCCCAACCTTCTACTTGGTCATCTGGTTTATCCACATCTATTGTTCAGAGCATGAATTCCATCCCTAAATCACTTACAGCATCAGACCAACAAATTCACACAGTTTTCGATAATTCAAGTAACCCTCAAGTAACCCCGACTGGTGTTTATTACCAGCCTTGGGGAAACCACCTTATCCTCCACATGGAGGACAAACTTTTACTGGGGGTCAATCTTTTACCAGAACCTATATTAAGATACCTAAGATTGGTTTAGGTCAACCAGCTGTAAATCAACCTTTATATGGCACTCCTTATCCTGGGATGAAAAATATTTGGAATCCCGCTTTTAATAAAAAATATGCTTCAGGTGCTCCACAAGTGCCACTTTATCAATTTGTTCAGCATACTAGGAAAACTATTCATCAACTACATGTTCCAGGTATTGCAGTACCTGTCCAACAACTTGTTCAAGGAATTCCTCAAACACCTGTTCAAAAACCGATTCAATGACCTATTCAGAGTTCACCACAGACCCTTATTCAAACATCTGTTTTGCAACCGGTTCTCGTTTCTCCTCAACCAACTATTCGAGGAGTATCACAAACGATCATTCTAGTAACCCGTCAAATATTTGTTCCTCATACTACTCAGGAAATCCCACAGGCTTTCGTTTTTCAAATTGTTCCTACAATCTATTCTATACCACAGATTCCTATCGGACAACCTGTTGTCAGAATAGTGCAAAGACCTTTTCAAGGTCAAGCTTACTAGCTTCCACCTTTTCAAGGACAAGTTTTTCAAAGTCCACCTTTCTAAGGCCAAACTTTCAAAAACCCACCTTTTCAAGGTCAATTCATTCAAAGTCAACCCGTTCAAAGCCAATTTGTTCAAGGTCAACCTTTACAAGTGCAACCTGTACAAGGGAAATATTATTTAGGTCAAATGGGTCAAGCTCAACCTTTTCTGAGTCAACTGTAACCCGACCATACTTATCAAGTCCCTTCTCAACCTCAACCCGATATGGTTCACCCTGGTGGAATACCAATTCCAACTGCTCAAGCTATTCTAGGATATCCTGGATATCCGCCTCCAAGGGTTGGTATTAACCCGTAAGGTTATCAAACTTTACCACAAGACCTTAGCCAGTAGTTACCATTTATTGCGATGCTAGATTTACCAGATTTATCCTACTTAACCAATGATCATATTTATTATTATCCTTTTTGGTCGGCAATTCCTACCAAGTTACCGAGTGACATACCCAAATTCAAAGGCAAATCAGAAGAAGATCCATCCAATCATGTGATGACATATCATCTTTGGTGTGCATCAAATTCTTTAATCGTTGATTCCATCTATCTTCACCTTTTCCAACAAACTTTAATTGGTTCGGCAGCTAACTGGTACATTGAGCTACCTCACGCCTGTTTCCATAACTTTAATTCCTTGTAAACAACATTTTTAACACACTTTCAGTTACAAATCCATTATGATATTGGTACTGTACTATTGACTTCTTTAAAACAATCAAAATCGACTCACATCTTCGAGCATATCCATGAATGGACATGTAGATATCGCTTAATCAAAGCTTTCATTCCAGATCAAATTTTAGTTGAGTGGTTTACGAAGTCACTTCTTCTTGTTCTCATGGATGATGTTACTAAGGGGGGTGTCATTACGAAAGAGCAGGTAATTGCTTGTGCCCAGTACTTAGACTTAGTTTACACTCAATCTGGGACTTTGTACGAAAAAATCTCGAATTTACCGTGCCCTACGAATGAACCAATTATTACGCCTCCTACAGGATCTAATGTCGCTGATGGTATTATAGGTTCTGTTAGAAAACAATCTAAGGGGAAAAAATAAAATTCTAAAATTACTCAGACTTTGGCCATACAAGATACACCATCTAAAAGTCTTTTTCCGGAAACTCTATCCAAGATTAATGCTATATAATCATCTATTGGCAAGACAAAATCAACTGGAAGTAAAAAGAAGGGGAAAGGTAAATTGAAAAAAAATGCTACTTCAAAAGAGAAACCTGCTAAAGCTGAGCCTACTGATGAAAAATGAAAACCTCGCTATCCTTGCCTTATTTACAATGAGGATCACTATACGAAGGAATGCCCACATCGGGCATAGGTTTCCAAATTCATTAAAGGTTCTCCAACTCCCGCTGTTTTGAAGGATCCATTTCCTTCTCAAGATAGAAAAATAGTTTCTCATAACACATATTCCTCTTCCACATCACAATATATCTTAATGATATATTCACAAGAAGTTCTAGTAGCTACGAGATCTAAAGATTACGGGTCTAAGCATCCTATCAAAAATGGAAATGAGGCTAGTTCATCTGGTCAACCTTCCAATTTAATTCCTCCTTCTCCTTCTGAACCATTATAGATAGAGAAGCCAAATCCTAACATGATGATCCAACTGCATCCCAAAGGTGTTCTTCGGAAATCAACTTTCAATCCGCATGCTAGAGCTGCACAAAATTACAACATTGTTGAAGACCTCACTATGTCTCCTTCCACAATGTCAGCTCTAGAAGTGTTGCAAACATGCTTGGCACATCGAAAGCTTTTATTGTCAACTATAGGAGCTATTGATCTGCATGATTCTAATTTAATTATATTTGATCTTGAGAGTCATATCCCGAGACTCCCTCATCAACTGGAAATCCAACTTCCAGTTTTTGTTAAAACTAGACAGGTGTTTCATACAGTTGTTGACGAAGGAGCTTCTACATTCATTATGTCAATTTCTTGTTAGAAAGACTTAGGTTATTCAACCATAAATCAATCGCCTGAAAGCCTTTGATGGAAGAGGTTTTCGTCCATATGGGATCCTGAATGATTTTCCCATAGAGCTAGAGGACAAAATGGTCGCGATCGAAGTTGAATTTGTTGATGCTCAGCTCAATTGTAACCTTTTTCTTGGTCGAAGTTGGACCTATGCTATGTCAAAAATGATCTCATTTCTATTTCAAATGATACAATCTCCTCACAAAGGGAAAATTCTTAAAGTAGACCAGTTGTCTTACTACACTTCAAACCCTAACTCTGCGGGTAGCATACCTTTTGTCGGAAAAAAAATCCTCCTTATGAAGATATTGGTGTTCATTTACTCAAAGACTCATCATTGATGGGAACCTTTGCGATGTCGCCACTGAATTTTCCTTCTAATTTTTCTGAGGTTAACATGATTACATTAGGCACTATGGAATTTCCTGATCCATGGATAGTGCCTTTAGAGTCTGAGTTATCCTCCTATGGCAATTAGATTCCTTTGAGCCATTTTGAATTGGCCTATTAGGCAGTACCATTGTTTTCTGACCCTGCATCTTTTGATATTAAATGAGTGGATACGGTCAATGAAGATTATTCTCCTTTGCCTTGGTTAGAACCAATTTCCTTCTTTAACCCTTTCAATTATAAGTTTCTAACAAATGTAAGTATCATGGAGGTCATGATTTCAAATGAAATGCCATGGGCCAATTACCATCATCGTTCATATTTTCTACCTGACCCTGACAAAATCGTGAATGATTTTTCAAATATGTTTTCACCTGAGATAGTAAATAATCTAGAATCACCCATTTCAGTGTTTCAAACTGGTCTGAAAGGAATTTGGGGAATATATTTGTGACAATTGGCATTGACATCTCAGTTAAAACATGGATTGTTGAAAATATTCACATAGGTGCCTCATGTTCAATCGAAGAAATTTAGACATATAAGGCCCTATTTCAATAATTCTATGAAATTTTTGCCTGGTCCTCCGGGGAAATGCCAAGAATTGATCCAAGCATTGTAATACACGAAATTAAGACTTACCCGTATGCCAAACCTATCAAACAATGATTACGTCCGGTGCATCCATGGAAAGCTGCTGCGATTAAAGCTAAGTCTGAGAAACTACTCAAAGCAAGTTTCATCTACCCAGTTCCCTTATTACTGATTGGGTATCCAATATCGTACTCGTTAACAAGAAATATGGTACAATTAGAGTATGAGTTGATTATAGGGACATCAATAAGGGTTGTCCAAAAGGCAATTATCCAACTCCCTATATTGATTAAATCATCGATGAATGTGCGAGAAATGAAATATTCTCATTTATGGATGGATTTTATAGCTACAATCAAATTAACATACTCCCAGCTGATAAACACAAAACCACATTTATCTGTCCATGGGGGACTTTTGCCTATCAAAAACTCCCATTTGGTTTGAAGAATATCAGTTCAAATTTTCAACAGGCCATGTCTTATGCATTTCACGACATGAAGCATATTGTGCAACCTTATTTGGATGACTTTCCATCTCATTCAATGAGATGGGAAGACCATCCAATCCATTTGAGAGAAATCTTCATTAGATGTAGTCATTATAACATTTGCTTGAATCCACATAAGTGTGTTTTCTGTGTGCAACTTGGTCGATTTCTAGGGTTTGACGTTTCAAAGGAGGGAATTCGTGTCGATCCATTGAAGGTTGAGGCTATTCTAAATCTACCTCCTCCTTCCAATCTTCGCCAACTCCATAGTTTATAAGGGAAAGAAAACTTTCTACGTCGATCTATCCAGAACTATGTCGAGTTGACTAAAGGTTTTACTCGACTTTTGAAAAAGGGCATCTCATTTATTTGGGATGAAGTGGCTCAAAAGGAATTTGATGCACTTAAATGGGCGTTGACCCATACACCGCCATTGCATCCTTCCGATTATCATCGATACTAAGTTTTCTACTTAGTCGCGTCCAATGCTACCATTAGCATGGTTCTAGTTCAGGAAGATGAGTCAAATGAAGAGCATGTGATATATTAATTAAGTCGTAATTTGAACGAAACTGAAGCCAAGTATGCACATGTGAAGAAAGTGGCCTTGGCAGTTGTTCAAGCTATCCAATATTTCCATCACTACATTTTACTGTGCAAAACTACTGTGATTTTTGATTACAACGCCATGATTTAAATTCTTACTAGAAAATTTCTGTGGGGCAAGTATTCCAAATGGATAGTCATCCTACAAGAATTTGATTTGGAATTTATCAAATCCAAATCTAAGAAATAATTAGTATTTGCGGAGTTATTGTGTGATTTTCCCCATACTGAAATTGAAAACGTGGCAGAGGATTCTCTTCCAAATGAATCTCTCTTTCTAATCAATACTTTAGATCCCTGATATTGAGATATCATCATTTATCTTCAGACCCAAACATTTCGGCCAGAACTGAGTTGAACTAATTGTCACCGAATCTGGTATCAATCCCAACAATACAATATTGTTGGTGATACACTTTATCGTTGTGGTACCGATTATATCTTCCAACGATGTCTAACTCATGTAGAAGCCAGAAAGGAATCAAATGACTGCCATTCTAGAGCTTGTGGCGGTCATATGTCAGGGTTTGTCGCTGCTCAAAATATCTTGTGCACAGGGTATTTATGGCCTTCTATGTTCAAATATTATATAACTGCGGTTCGGAAATGCTGTAATTGTCAAATTTCTGATTGGAAAATGCGTGCACATGAAGCTGCTCTTCACCCAATAATTGTTGTCAGTCATTTTGCTAAATGGGGCATTGAATTTCTTACATGTAACCCTCACTCGACCATGCATAATGGGTACATTATCCTTGCTATAGATTATTTTACAAAATGGGCCGAGGCGATGCCTACATATAAGGATGACGGTGAAACAAAATCCATTTTCGTGTTCAATCATATAATTGCTCAATTTAGAGTACCACAAGCCATCATCACAGACCATGGTAGTCATTTTCGAAACTATATGATGACTGATCTTACCATGAATCTAGGCCTGTGTCATGACAATTCTGTGCCTTATTACCTGCAGGAAATTGGCCAAGTGGAAGTCGTTACAACAAAAAAATTCAATTGGTTTTACTCCTTTCCAGCTTGTCTATGACGTGGAAGAAGTTCTACCGATTGAATGTGAGATACCATCTTTGAAATTGGAAATTCAGTTATTACCGGCCACTTCTGCTGAGGAAGAACATTTCCTGTATTTAGCACCTCTCGATGAGACTCGTCGTGATGCTACATTAGCTAGCGAGGTAAAAAGAAACAAGTTAAAGAATAGTATGATCAGAATGTCAAACCTCGTTTGTACACAAAAGGTGATTTAGTCTTGGTTTATGATCAAGAGCACGATAAGTTAGGTGCTGGTAAATTCGAGCCTATGTGGCATGGCCCTTATATTGTAAAACGTGCACTGGAAAAAGGGGCATATGAGCTAGTGGATTATGATGAAATTCCTTTGGGAAAGCCCAGAAATGGTATTTACCTAAATAACTATCATGCTTAAATTGTTTGGTGAAACATTTGTATATTGATGTAACATAGTTTATGTGTGACAATTTTTTCAGCGTTTTGCGATTTTTTGCTACTTCTCCTACTCATATTGTGTTACACTTGATTTGCAGATGTCAACATCCCCTCAAACTTACATTGGCTTCGTTGATGGCACTAGACACAGTACTTGGAATTTGTATTCTGTGGCCTGGGTCATTTATTCACCCATAGACGAACTAGTTTCAATTCAAGGGATATGCCTCCATTTTACAACAAACAATATTGTAGAATATAGTGTAGTGATTGATCTATTATCGGATGCCATCACATTTGGAATTTTTCTCTTCATCATTAGGTTAGATTCGTGACTCGTGGTATTACATTTGAATGGTGTTTATTCAGTTAGAAGTGCTTCCATGTTAAGGATGTTTTTGCGGGTTCATCTCTTGGAACAAGAATTTGATTACATTGAGTATCAACAAGTTTCGAGAAATTTAAACACATTAACAGATGCATTAGCTAATTATGTGTTAAATTGGCACTTGCAAAACATTTGTAAAGAAATCAATACAATATTCATGCATATATTGCATGAGATAGACATAAATATAAATAGTAGTTTTCATTAGATAAAAGTCTATAAATAAGTTTTGCTTTTACAAAAAATGCCATCCAATGACATGAGGCCCCATGGCCTTTATTTTCTGAACATGCATGATGATGATCATGGAAGCATACGATATCACGTGCTACTGGTCATAGAAAACATCTATCAGGGCCAAGGACTCTTGCAATATGCCTCTGGTAGCGAAGAGGCAAATTATCTATAGCGACATCTTGAATGTCCAAAGTCAACCTCTCAAGGTTGTGCTCTATCTATATTAGTGTCTCTGCCACATCTGGGTTCTGTACTATGGGATAAACTGGATGCTCACCACGTCAGTCATTTCTAAGTAATCCAACTAGTCTCACTGGGGATACATTTGCATGATCATTTCGGATAATTAGTTTTGGATGCCAAAAATAAAAAGAAAATGAAAATATCGAAAATCAACCAAAATATGAAGTTTTACCTATAACACCCCAATGCATCCCAGGAGACAGTGGAATGTCCGGATCTCATGTTTAATCCATCCCTACATATGGAATTCCTTCGATCATGATGATCGGGATTTCCATCCACTCAAAGAAGTCAAGAGTAAATCTAATTGTTGGTCCTTCGCCACCTCCGTGGTGTGCCATAAGTGTACCCCATTTTAGCATGTGAGGGTCATGGGGCCCTCTTCTCTCTATAGATACCTGTGGAGCCTGTTAGCACTGCTACATGTTTGAGTATTTTTGAGGGCCAAGGACAGCTCAGCTGTGGTGTTTTCTGCAAGAAGGGGGTGGCAGCAGTTCATTTAATCTTTTCCTCCTTCATTTTCCCTTTTCTCCTCATAACTCTCACATCTCTGTTTCCTCCTTCCTCTTAAATCCTCCTTATTGTTGTTGGGAAAAGTATCCAATACGGAATGACCCTATCCCACTCTAAGGGTGATAGTTCCTTAGCAACAATCAAAGCAAAGCTATTTGAGATTACTTCTTTATGAGATGTAAAAGAGGGGAGAAAGAGATCCACTAACCGATGTTTTTCGCTAATGATTGATCCAATCTTCTCTCCTTGCTGCTTGCCCCCAGCTCCTTGCTCTTTCACTGGCCCAGCTACACCAAGATCCTGCAAAATGGCAAGAGAGGGAAACTACAAGAAGCATACATTCATAATTGATTCAAGGATTAGAATAAATCAAATACACAAGTATAACAATACACCATTGAGACACATGCATATAGAAGAACCTCAAATGCTTTGTTAATGGAAGAAGTAAGATTCAGGAAGTGATACAACCATAAGAGGCCCAATCCAGCATCACCTTCCCAGCAGAAAGAAATCTCCTCTTCACCTCCTTCAAAGCAAATCACCCAATAGTTCTAAACTCAAACCAACAACAATTCTTTACATTCACAAGATTCCAGCCTCCCTAGACCTCATGAGAGAGATCTATATATAGGAGTTTTGGAGAAAGGATGAGTCAACTTGAGGCTGGCATGAAGCTGACTAGTGTCCTCTCTCACTTCAGTTCTTAAGTCCACTTGGAGGTTCTTGCTTCCACTGGGAGATTTGGAACCTCTTACTCATCACCAGTCGAATTCCCTGATCCAAGTGTCATTTTGGAAGCTTCCTGGGCATTGACACCTTGAGGAATGACTTCTGCCACATGTCCAAACTCGCCCAGCGCAGGTAGCCTTCTTTGTAGTTGACATTCAACGCAGGTAGACAGTGGAGCAGTTGACATTCAGCGCAGATGCTCAGTGGAGCAGTTGACATGATCCAGAATTGCCTTGTTTTTGAGTGTTTTCAGGTGGAGAACTTTTGTTAAGTGCTGTGGTTTGCTGGCCTTGTTCCTCTAGGGGTAGGAACAACATGTTTAGGGACTTTGGATCCCTTAGATTATGGACATTTCATGCTTCATGCTGTAAGGCACAAAAATGTCTATAACAGTTGCCCCCTAAAGTATGAGGTCGTTTATCGGGTGAAATGATTTATCAGGAGGATCCGAAGTTCATTCAATCGCTGAGAGGTGACCTGTAATAAGATACAATACAATACATTATTTTTCATACTGCTTTCATGATCTAGCTGAGGCAGGCATTCCCATGCTCAGCTTTATAAATACATTTTTCTGTACATAGAACAGACAATCGTCTGATGGTAGACTGATAATTCTCTGTTGAAATTATCATCCTTTGAGTAGGATGATCATCTGCTGCACATGTCAATGTCTTTATTTCCTGAATATATATCGCAGCCCGGATGGATGAAACTAGATCCGGGGTCTTCAAACTCGTCCGATCTTCACTCTAAGTACAAGTCGATCCATGTGAGAATTTCTTGGAGTCGAACATGGAAATACATCGCTTGATTACCAGTCAATGATGTAAACTGTTAACAAGCGCGAGAAGAATCACCGATAATGATGATGATCCTCAAGGTACGACAATAAAATTTACGTGGTGTGAATAAAGGACTTGGCGTCGAACACCACGCAAAATCTTTCGGTCGAAGGTCATTGATGTATACCTGTCGCCGGAAGTGAGAAACTTGCCATTGAGGCATGCAAGCTTCAAAGTACTGAGGGGGTTGTTCCTAGATCAACTTCTTGGATAATGAGCTGAAGTCGACAAGAAGCGATCCGTCAAAGGAGGGCCTTAATGAATCCCACATCAGTGACACGGAACGGAGCTAATGATTGTGATGGAGGTGAAAACGATCTGTGAAATATGATTCAGGGTGGCGGTCATGAAAGGATGAAAGATGATGTATGGTAGTGGATGGGACACCGTTGACTCTTTCTGAACAACATCTCTTGAACATATAACGACACTGATGCGATGGATCGGTAGCATTACCCCAAATGTGGATGGTTTGGCGAGACCATGGTGATGAGACCGGTGAATGAAACAATCCAACCCGATGTGGTACGGAGGAAAAGTGTCATGTTCAAGAGCGACTTGCTACCATTAAAGCTTTGAGGTTCTCCCAATTTTTCCCCAGTCATTTCTGACCAGTACCTCTTTATTTTTGTCAAGCTTGAGGAGGATAACATATGCTTGTTCTATAACCTGCCCTTCGGGCAAGCCCATCGCTATGTTTTAACGAGCCTAGCGATAGGGAAACTCGTTCTCGTCTAAAGACAAGTTTGTCGCTATTTAATCAGTTTAACGAGTCTAACGACAAGGAAAACTCGGTCCTTTTCATTTTTAGAGAGTCTGAAAAGGTACATAAAGTTAACTCCAAAATTCCTTTTTCGTCATCTAATCCCTTAAGTCCGAAAAAGCATAAAACAATACAAAAGGGATGAGTTTTCGATATCTTTAACGAGCTGAACAAAACAAGCGCTCGATCTTTTTGTGCAATAATCCCTCAGGTCCAAAAAGATTAAAATCTAGAGGAGGGATAGCTCTTCCGGTCCTTTAACGAGCGGGAAGGCCAAAACTCGGCAATCTTTTCATATTTCACGAGTCAGTTGAAAATAGCTTAAAGAAGACTCGTATTTTGAGGAACGAGTGATAAACAGGGATAGCAACTGATTCCAGGTACAGGTTGGAATTTTCCAATCACGGCAGTGTCACAAGGATGGCTAGGTGAAATCACTCTTCGCAGCTGTTCCTCAAAATGGGTAAACAATCATATGGAGGTGAACGATCGGCCAAATGAAAGTCGAGGTGGCAGGTGCAAACACGACCAAGGCTTTTTATGGCTGATAAATTTACGATCACAGTGGTTATTTACCGGGATAGGTTCATTTTTTATTTAAAAATGAGCTTAAACTCTAGAGGGAACATTGCTCACTTCTTATATTTATTTTTTAACGAGCATGAAGACCGCATTAAAACTGCTCGGATCTTGCGTTTATTTTTTAACGAGCATGAACTTTATGCTAAAACTGCTCGATTGTGCGTTTATTTTTTAACGAGCATGAACTTTGCTAAAACTGCTCGTAATAAGTTTGCATGCCCCCAGCATAATAACGCAAATCGAGGTGCATGCCCCCCAAGCTTCATTGCATTCAACTCGGTGGTTGGAATGAAGGTTTACCTTTGAGACTCGGAAAGGGGATTTGTTTCATTTTTTAATGAGGTTGACACAGTAAAAGAATTATCCTCATGACTCCTTGTTTAATTTTTTAATGAGGTTGACACGAGATAAGAACCGTCCTCGGAGCCCACTGTATTTATAGTATTTCTATTAGGGCGATGATCCATGCCGACAAAATATTTAGGAATCTTCCGAATCCATTAGATACAGAAGATTTCATTTTGTAGGTTTCCACCGTGGCCGCTCCCGCCAGATTACTTGGAGGCGGTAGGGCGAAAGTACCCATTAAGGCAGGGTCTTTTAGGAGGCCTACCCCAATATTTTGAAGCGAATGATTGCTTCCATGGATCATTGGAATGCTTTCCGTAACTTGCGAACTGTCGGGGAGGAAAGTTTGTTGGTTGACGACTGTAATTCTTCCTTGAAAGGGAAATGCAATCTTCCTGAAGTAGGTCGACACAACTGCGGCCATTGTATATATCCAGGGCCTTCCCAGTATGATGTTGTAATCGAGGTTTCCATCAATTACTTCAACATCAATTCCTACTGTTTTGCCCCTAGTTCAACTTGCAAGTTACTTAAAATCCCGTATGGAGTGTATGATCGTCCATCAAATGCTTTTAATGTAGTTGATGATTTCGACAAGGGTGGTGAGCCTAAATTTTTCCAGCAACTCATCGACATAAGACATGTAGATGCCCCCTCATCAATAATTGTTCGATGAACAGTTTTGTTGAGGGCTTTCACTTGAATAAGGAAAGCTAGTTGAGCTGGTAACTGAGGGTCATATCCTTTATGATCAAAGGCCACAAGATTGGAATCCATTGGGCCAATCCCACCTATTGCTGATAATAAAGCTTGCTCTTGGGAGGGGAAATTTTGCGGTACTTCAAATGTCGACATAGCGGATGACGATTGAGCCAGGTCCTCTATTATATTATAATTCTGTGCTATTTTGGCACGAGGATTAAATGTCGATTTGTGTACTACTCCCTTTGGCGACTTTATCATTGGTTCAGGAATGTTGGGTGGCACAACTTTGGTTAAAGTTGTCGTCGAACTACTAGGTTGTTTATTAGCCTTGTTATTCGACAGCCGTGGATTCCCGTAATCTTTATTCCTTGTCAAGGCATCATTTTGCTGCTTCGAGACAGACAAGATAAGCACTTGGGATCGGGAAGCATTTTGATTAGCAACCAGATTTTGACCTGGGTTGGGAAACGGATCAGTCAATACTGCTGGGGTTTTTGAACTCTTAAAGAGTTTCTTAACTTCAGCTATATGTGGACAATCTTTCGTCCAATGATCCTCATCGCATATATGACACCCTGCCGGGGGTTTCCTTTTTCTCCCTTTCTTTTTCTTCTTGCCCCCTGGTTGCTTCAGTTGTTTGCCCTTGTCGGTCGACATGGCATTTACTTCTGAGGCAAGAAGTTCTTCATTTGCATTTTGACTAGAAATTTTGTGTTTTCTAATCACGCCATCGCCGGCGTGAGAGTCATTGTTTGATTTAGGAGGAGGAGGAATTGAGAATTCCGGTCTAGGTGCGTCAGGTATTTTGTCGTAGAGCGTGCCAGACTGAGTATAGACCAAGTCCAGATATTGCGCACGAGCGATAACCTGCTCTTCCGTTACGACTCCCCCCTTTGCCACATCTTCCGTGATGGTAGGAAGTAATGACTTGATAAACCATTCAGCTAATAGCTGATCGGGAACGTACGTTTTTAACATCCTACGACGACGTCGCCACTCATGTATATGATCAGATATGTGGGTGGCAGTCGTCTGTTTGAAGTTGGTAAGGAGTTCTGTTCCCGTTTCATACCTTATCGGTAATTGAAAATGGGTTAAAAAGGTTGTGGCTAAGGTACTGAAGTTGTCGAACGAAGCTCTAGGCAATTCAATGTACCATTTTGCTGCTGGACCCGTTAACGTCCTCTGAAAGAGGCGAAGTCTTATCGAATCATCATTCAGGGTGTTCGATGAACACCATAGATGGAATGTCATCACATGATTCGACGGGTCTTCACCCGGATTTCCATTAAATTTAGGAATATCTGACAGAAGTTTATGCGGAATCGCTGGCCACCAAGGGGCATAAGCAATTGGATCATTCGTCAGCCGGTTTAGATCTGGTAATTCTAGAGTTGCTACAAAGGGCAACTGTTGATTCAGGTTAGGCGAAGCATACCCAGGATAAGATGGGATTGCCTGAGCAATGGGTCTTTGCAAACCAGCATAATGCTGGAAACTTTGACAAGGTTGATGGGCATAACCATTATAGTATGGTTGCCCATTACTTACAAAGACTTGTTGCTCAGGTCCTTGATATGATTGCTGGAATGGCGGTTGTTGAGATTGAACCAGCTCTGGTTGTTGGACCATTTGCTGTTGACCAATACTAGATGATTGACCAAGATGAGGAGTCACAGTACTTGTTTGAGCCTGAGTCGCTCCAGATAAGGAAGCACTACCCTGAGATTGTGATTGAGTCGTTGAGACAAGAGGCTGTTGTATTGCAACCTGAGAAACCTGGGGTTGAAATTCAACAGGTAGCGCTTGTACTTGCGACGCATTCACCATAGCAGGTGTAGTGGTAATATTCGACACAGGGTGTACTGGTTGCATTGAATATACAACCCCTGGTTGTTGAGGCAGTATTGGTACCCAACCGCTGGATGTAATTCCAGTTTGACCTGAACCTTGTTGTAAACTCCCATATGGTTGTTCTCTAGGAGGGAACAATGAAAGAGCATACTGCCCTCCATATGGTGGAAATCCAGTACTTAAATGGTAATTTGGCCTTTGAAGACACATTGGATCAATTTGTTGAGTTTCAACATAAGAAATACCAGATGATAATCCGGATGAAGAAATAGGAACTAACCATGTCGTCGTCCCTGATGGGACTCCGACTTGTTGTTGATAACTTGCCGGCTCAGATGGTATACCGGCGTACATCGTTGGAGTAGCAGCAGGAGGCTCTGCTGCTGCTGTGTCGGACGACACAGTCCTAGATGTCGACGGTTGTTCAGACATATTGAGTCTATCCAATAGATTGCCTAGCGATTCTACAGGAACTTCACTGGTGATAGACTAACTTCGAAGATCAACGAGGGAAAGGTGATGATTATCCCGTTTAAAATAAATTTTAACGACGCTTAGACACAACTTGCTTTTTCACTTTTAAAGAGTCGAGAAAAAGCTAAAGATGACTCTAGTCTCCTTCGATGTTTTAACGAGCCCGAAGTGACAAATGCTCGGATGGACTTTTTCAGTTATAGAGTTTGAAAAAGGCCAAAAGAAACTGCTCTGGAGTTCTAGGCAGAGGGTGTGCCAAACTTTTCGCAAAACCACAGAATACGTTTTACGGTACGGGTGGTCGATCTTCGTGAATGCTGTGTTCACTGCATTGCGATCAGTAGGGCGGCCGACACAGCTTCCTATGGATAAAGGCTTTGTTCCTATAGGGGTCTCCCAATATATACGCGACGGTACGTGGGAGCACAAGTCCATATTGATACTTATCGTTTCACCGTGGAGGAATCACCCAACCACTCAACGCTAAGATATCACGTTTAACGACACCGGAACACGTCTCTAGCTTAGACCTCTATGTGTTTGCGTTATGTTTCAAAGCGTTGTTATGTAAATTCAATTTATTTTAGGTTGATCTTGTTTAGCAGTTTGCCTTTATGGATCACCACGAGATGTATGGTACAACTCCTAAATGCAGTCTAAAGATGAGAAGCAAGCTTTTTCAATCTTTTCAACTTATGAAAATCTTAACTACTGAGGGAAAAGAAAGACATCATCTTTTCACACAGATCATAGAGCACACACTAATGCACTTTTTCCTAAATCAACATGCAAGCTGTCAAAATGCACATGCACAATGTAGGTATTTCTTTTCTCTTTCTTAATGTTGATGTACTACAAAAAGAAAGCTGTTGTATAACTTTGAATTCAATTTCAAGTGAAAGAAAACAAGCTTTTGTCCAAAATCAAAAGACACCTTAAGATTTACTTGTTTCAACACTAGAAATACATAAATTCAAACCATATGACGAAAGCAAAAGCTCAATCAGCTATGAACAACAAACAAACTAACTCTTAAGATCAGAACGACACTTATCACAGGTCTAGATCTAAGAGGCCACAACAAGACTAGTTCACTTTCGTTATGGGAAACTGCAAATGATGTAAGAAATACACAAAGAACAAATACAGTTTCTTTATACAACCGAGGCGGAATAGTGGCAAAGAAAGGTGGTTTCAGATAGGTACATTGACTGATAACAGGCTGCAAAAACAGGGATGAAAACAGGGCAACAAAAAGCAGAGAACCCCAGTTGCACAAGGCCTAACTGGTTCAGCGCAGGTAGAACACTGTCAGTTTGACATTCAGCGCAGGTAGCCCCTTCGGGACCTGCGTTGAAATGCAGACTACCTTCACAGTGCCTGCAATGAAGGAGAAACTCTCGTTTCTCTTAGGTTCTGGGTCACAGATTGCTAAAAAATCAACAGTTTTTGGCCAAATCAAATCTACCAATCAAGTACACACTAAAGGATGATTCAAAGGAGGATGAAAAACTATCACTAAGAGCTGTTCAGAGTCCTTGTGGATCAGCTCTTCAAATCATAAACATGCCCAGAAACTGAGCTAAAGTAACTGCCCTCTACTTTGCATTTGAAAGATCCAAATGCAGTTCGATTCGGTACTCCCTGTGTTTAGGAAGTGAATAGCAAAAACACAAACAACCAACAAGATACGATCCCCAGCGGAGTCGCCAATTTGTTGTTGGGAAAAGTATCCAATACGGAATGACCCTATCCCACTCTAAGGGTGATAGTTCCTTAGCAACAATCAAAGCAAAGCTATTTGAGATTACTTCTTTATGAGATGTAAAAGAGGGGAGAAAGAGATCCACTAACCGATGTCTTTCGCTAATGATTGATCCAATCTTCTCTCCTTGCTGATTGCCCCCAGCTCCTTGCTCTTTCACTAGCCCAGCTACACCAAGATCCTGTAAAATGGCAAGAGAGGGAAACTACAAGAAGCATACATTCATAATTGATTCAAGGATTAGAATAAATCAAATACACAAGTATAACAATACACCATTGAGACACATGCATATAGAAGAACCTCAAATGCTTTATTAATGGAAGAAGTAAGATTCAGGAAGTGATACAACCATAAGAGGCCCAATCCAGCATCACCTTCCCAGCAGAAAGAAATCTCCTCTTCACCTCCTTCAAAGCAAATCACCCAATAGTTCTAAACCCAAACCAACAGGAATTCTTTACATTCACAAGATTCCAGCCTCCCTAGACCTCATGAGAGAGATCTATATATAGGAGTTTTGGAGAAAGGATGAGTCAGCTTGAGGCTGGCATGAAGCTGACTAGTTTCCTCTCTCACTTCAGTTCTTAAGTCCACTTGGAGGTTCTTGCTTCCACTTGGAGATTTGGAACCTCTTACTCATCACCAGTCGAATTCCCTGATCCAAGTGTCATTTTGGAAGCTTCCTGGGAATTGACACCTTGAGGAATGACTTCTGCCACATGTCCAAACTCGCCCAGCGCAGGTAGCCTTCTTTGCAGTTGACATTCAACGCAGGTAGACAGTGGAGCAGTTGACATTCAGCGCAGATGCTCAGTGGAGCAGTTGACATGATCCAGAATTGCCTTGTTTTTGAGTATTTTCAGGTGGAGAACTTTTGTTAAGTGCTGTGGTTTGCTGGCCTTGTTCCTCTAGGGGTAGGAAAAACATGTTTAGGGACTTTGGATCCCTTAGATTATGGACATTTCATGCTTCATGCTGTAAGGCACAAAAATGTCTATAACACTTATTCTCTTTAAAACCTTTTTTCCCATTTCCCCTGCACTCTTTGTTGAGAACCTATAAAACCCCCAATAACCTTTAATACTCCATATTAACCCAGTTTTATCTAACCCCGGTGCTAAAGCCCTAACATTTAATAGTGCGCGCATATGTTAAAAAATCATACCCTGGCGGGCCCATACATGTCTCATCACCCGTCATGTCAACAACAAACCCGTGTTTTTGTTTTGGCTGTCCGATCATCTCGCCATATGATCCAGTGGTTATTGCTTTCCCCACCTTGCAGAGCTGCACACCCATTAACCTACGGGGTAAGTGGTTTCCCCGCCATCCCATCTACCACGTGTTTCCATTCCATTGCATCGCTGCTCTCGGTACGATTACCGCCGCAACACCATAAGCGGTGTGATAAAACCGCCTCCTGCCTCCGTACCCGGCTTCCGTCCGTTAACCTGCAATCAACTCCGCCTCCCATCAACCGTTGGATTCTCCCCCCCAATCATGATCTGATGGCCCATGTTGTTTCGCCTGTCTGTGCCATTTCCCGATGGCTATCTAGATCCAATCTGCACCATCCATTTTGTCATCCAATGGCTAGTGTTGCTCCTCAGCCCTTCATTCATTTTTTATGCGAATTGCTGTGTTTTTGGCCAATTTTGGGCGCGTGGAGAAGCAAATTATGATTCAGATACCTGCATTCAATCGTCAGCTATCACAGTTAAGGAATGGCATGATCAAGGACAAGAAGGACACCCTCGAGCAGTTCAACTATGCAGCAGTTATGGAAGTTTATTCAGTCAGCATTCCACCTGTTTGAGGAGTACATCAAAGTAACAAAGATTGTCAAATTCATTAATTAAAACAGTCAGAGTGTAGCAAATGAGCCATGTCAAATTGTAAATGTGGTTGGTGATTAATTAAGACACCTCCACACATACCCTAGTAGAGTTTTTGTAAACATATTCTATATATACTGAGAAGAACAATGTAATCAGTTTGATGAGTGTTAGATGAATGCTAGTGTGTTGTAAGGTTCAACTTCTGGAGACTGTAACTACTTTGTAACCTACATCGTCTGGTCTTAATTTCCAATTAATACAAGCTTCTTTTTCTATCATTTGCTCGCTTTCCACTTCTTCTTTGTTCCAGGCTATGCCTGCTTTGCATTTATTTCATGTGCTGTGAATGTTTAGCATCAGAGGGGCTGTCATCCCGCCTCTATGTTAGAATTTAGTTGTATCATTTAAATTACTTGTAGGTTTCTGTTGTTTTAATGCAAAGAGAGCTGCCATCCTGTCTGTGTATTAGATAATAGATTTACAGGCCTCTTAACTAGCTGCAGCTAGCCATCACAGGGTCCTGTGTATCTGCTAGTGTGGTCAGTCTTCTCCATCATCACATTTTATTTAAACTGTGAGTAATTGGTGGTTGAAAGCCTTGTATTTTGGGGGTGTTCACCCATGTCTGGGGTAAATCATAGTAGGAGTGGTTATCTAGCTTGAATATGCAGCATATCTTCCATTCATCCATCATTTTATCCAACACTTTTTTGAGTTTGTAATGTTCCCGAGCATCACTGATATACAACCTAGGTGAGTTTCTTGGGGTGATAACATTAATTGGCGTCGTTTCTAGGGAGAGGAGAATCGAAGCTTAGCTTCCCTGGGAGAACGACACAACTTCAAGCTTTAATGACAAACAAGGTTTGAACACATATTCTGGTTGTAATCATCTGTTTGGCGACTCCACTGGTGGAAGACCAACCTTTGGTGACTCCACATTGAAGTTCTGGCTCAGTTTGTGAGATATACTCGAAGAAATCCTCAGAAATCTCTAGCTGAACCATTGCCTGACCCTGGAAGGACTGTTAAGTTGAAGAAAGCTTCACACGAAGGGGCATCAGGATCAGGTAAGCCTAAGAAATCTAATCCATCTTTGAAAGATAAAGTTGTTGCTGAAGATTTGCAGTCTAAATATTTAGAAATCAGCACTGTTAATAAGGAAATTCCTTGAGAGATTAGTTCAGCCCCTTGGACAGTTAGTTCCCCTTTGAATCTTAGTCCAAAGAAAGCTTCCCATACAATCCATAACATCCCTTTGTCTTTGCCATCCATCACATTACTTCCTATTGCCCCATCTGTTAGTATTCTTCCATATATCCCAGTCATGGTAGGCCAGCAAGCACCCACAAGGATAGAAAGAATTGTAGCCGCTAGATATGGGCCATTGCTATTTCCTGTCCCTTTAAATCCTATGCCTGTGGGGGAAAATTGGAAATATATGCCTAAATTCACTGGCACAGAGGGAGTAACAGCAGAAGAAAACCTTGAAGCTTTTTACAGTTATGTTGATAATTTAGATATAAGTGAAAATGATGTGTGGATGAGGGTTTTTGTCCAGAGCCTTGATGGAGAGGCTAGGAAGTGGTTTAGAGAATTACCCCAGAGATCTATTATAGATATAGAAGCATTAGACGATGTATTTTTGAAGCAATGGGGAGATAAAAAGGACTTGATGTATTATCATATTGAGTTTGGTAATCTGAAGAGGGAAAATGGGGAATCAATACCTGATTTTAATAAAAGATTTAATCGTTTGTATAGTAGGATACCAACTGAGGTAAAACCTACCCCCACCACTGCCAAACTCACTTATGCCAATGCTTTTGACTCTAATTTCTGCCTGTTATTGAGAAAAAGAATATGTGCTACCCTGACAGACATGCAAGATGCAGCATTAGAAGTAGAATCTAATATCATGGCTGCAGAGAAGCTAAAGAGTCTAGCTGACAGAAGGAGGCAGAGGAATCAGGCTTCTACTTCTTCTGCATCATCTTCAGAGCCTAAATTAGATAAAATGACTAAGATGATAGAGTCATTGGCCTCTGAAATTTCTAAGCTAAAGATTGAGTATAATTCTGGAAAAACAAGGCAACAAAACACATTTTCTCCAAGAAATTAGAATCCATTCAGAAGAGCAAATGAGTAGTTACAGATTATGCAAAAGGGTGAGGAACCAAAAGAAGATCAGAAAGTAAAGGATCCTTTCCAAAATGTAGTCATGGAGGAAAAACAATTTGAAGAAGATGAAGATGAAATTCGCTGCATGGAAAATAAAGGCACCGCTGCATTTTTGACATTGGCTGCTTATGGAAAATCATTGCTGCAAGAACAAAATAGTCATATGTGGGACAGAGGTGCTTTTCTACAAACTGAGCAGCAGCAGAGATATAATCTGAGATCCAATGCAAAGAATGCTAAAGAGAATCCTGCCCAAAGAGCTGCTGTCCAAACAGAGTCACAAAATATCAAGCAAAGGAGACTGGCAGCTGATCTAGTCATCCTCAAAGCTCCAATTCAAGAGGTAAAAGTGCTGATAAATCTTCTTCTTCTTTCAGCTTTGAGTTAGAAGTTCAGAAATCGAAAATATCAGTGCCTCTGGTTGAGTTGGTGAAAAGTGAAGTATTTAGAAAGCCTATCTTTGAAGCTCTTGAGCTAGGAACCAAACAAACCTCCACTGACTCTGTCAATTTGCAAGATGACAAGCCTACCATTGTGCTCAGCCCTATGATTGAACTTGCTGATAATAATTCTCCATCTTTTTATGTTTCATTGACCATTCATGACAAAATCCTCCACAATTGCCTGCTAGACACAGGGGCCAGCCACAATCTAATGCCTAAAGCTGTCATGGAAGAGTTAGGCCTTGATATCACCAGACCCTATCATGATTATTTTCTTTTGATTCGAGGAAGGTGAAATGCCTTGGATTGATTAAGGATCTGGCCATTACCCTAACTCAGCTGCCCATGAAGAGTATGATGATGGATATTGTGATAGCAGATGCCCCTCCTAAGTTTGGCATGCTGTTGTCGAGAGGGTGGATGAAGAGGCTAGGTGGGACATTACAGAATGATTTGTCTTATGCCACTGTCCCAGTGTTTGGAGGAGAAAGCAGAAGATTATACAGAGAAGCACAACTAGCATATATTATCAGTGATGAGAAGAATCCTACCAATCATCCTGTTTATGCTGTGGACACTGATTTTGGAGCATGTATTCTCCAAATAGATGAATCTCAGAAGACCTTGTTGTAGATCAGGAAACCAACAATTCAGGTCGAGGAAGAGCGAGGAAGTCAGATTTGGGAGATGTTCTTTGATGGAGCATGTACTAGGGAGACTGCAGGAGTAGGGGTGGTGCTAGTATCTCCACAACAAGAAAGGATTTAGTTGTCTTTTAAGCTGGTTTTCCAAGTCACAAACAACATAGCAGAATATGAAGCAATGCTATTGGGCCTTAATGCAGCAAAAGACAGAGGATTAAAAAATCTGAAGGTGTTTGGAGATGCTGATCTGATAATCCAGCAAGTAAATAAAACATTTAAGGTAAAGCACCAAGGCTGAAAGCATACAGAGATGAGGTATGGAGAATCAGAGATTCTTTCGATTTTTTCTGTATTTCATATATTCCTAGAGCCCAAAATCAGCTTGATGATTCCCTTGTTGTATCTGCTAGTCTATTTATACCTCCAATCCCTCCCAATCTAGTTTATCAAGTGCAAATGAAGTATAGACCGTCCTTGCCTGACAATGTCCACCATTGGAAAGTTTTTGATGATGATGATGAGATAAATAGTGTTATAGACATTTTTGGGCACTGCAACCCCAAGCATAAAATGTCCATAAACCAAGGGCTCCTAAGTCCCTAAAATTGTTGTTATAACCCCTAAAGGAACAAGGTCAACTGATTACAGCTTCTCCCAGAAGTTCTCCATGAAAAACTACTCAGAATTGGTCAAAACTGGATCATCTCACTTGCTCCATGGCTAGGGTGCGATGCATCGCACCTTTTAGACATGGGAAGTGTGATGCATTTCAAAAATTCCTTCTATGGGGTGCGATGGACGAGAAAAGACAAGTGGCGGAGACAGTTTGCGAGGTGGATGATCATGGAATCTTCCAGAAACTTCTCCTGTGACACTTGCCTCTCAGAAACGCCCAAGGATGAGTAAGAGATCAATGAGATCTCCAAGTGGAAGCAAGAACTATCAGAGAGAAGACACTAATCAAAAACCTAGAGTTGACTCACATCTCTAAAAATATCTATATATAGATCTCTCATCCTGGAGATCCAGGAGGTTAGAGGTTGGAATTTTGCATATTGTAAGGAATTGCTGTTGGTTTCTTGAGACAAACATCAGATTGTTGGGTGATCTAAGCTTTGTTTGAGGTGAAGAGGGGCTTCTTTGCTGGAAGGTTGATGCTGGGTCAGAACAACTGGTTGTAACTCCTCTTGGCTCTTTTCTTGTTTATCAATAAAAGCTATTTGAGTTTTCCTCCGTGCTTTTGTGTCATTGATGCTTGCTACATTTGTATGGTCAATTTACATCTGATCCTAGATTATTTATGATTATAGATCCATGTCTTTGTATAGTGCTATGCTTATGTGATCTTACAGGTACTTTGTGAAGTTGGGCGTGCAAGGGAGCAGGTAGCTGAGGACTATCAAAGAAGAGAGGGATCAAATCAGAAGATTAGCGCAAGACAGAGGTTGGTCTTTCTGTTCCTCTCTATCTATAATTCATAAAGGAAAAATGAAAGTAGCTTTTCTCTGTTTGTTTCTAAGGCAGCTGTCACACCTTAGTGGGATAGAGCAGTTCTATATAGACACTTTTCCCTGTAACAAAATGGCGACCCCGCTGGGGATGAATTAGTTTGTTTGTTTATCATTCTTTGTTGTCTGTTTCATAAACTTTCAAGTAGCATTCGAACTGCATTTGCCATAACAAATGCAAAGTAGATAAATGCTACTTCAATCCATCTACTGGATCTGTTTATGATTTAAACAACTGATTCACAAACTATCTGATTGCCCTTGTGATAGCTCTTAGATCCTCCTTAAATCTACCCCTGATTGTTGCATTACTGATTACTTTTTGCTCGGCCAAAACCCAGGAACTGAATTGTAAAATGTGACCCGAAACCCAAACAGAGTCTTGTTTCTGGCCCAGTGCAGGTACTGTTAAGAGAATCTGAAATTCAACGCACTTCCCGAGTGGACAAGGTGCGCTGCATTTCAAATTCTTTGTGTTACAGGTGCGCTGATCAGACTAGGATTTTCATTGCACAAAGAGGATAAAAAGTTTGTTTATCATCGTAGATTGCATTTTAGGAATTAAATCTACATCTCGCGGTGAACTTGAAAGGTAAACTTCATAAAAAAGATCAACTTAAAATAAATTCAATGAATCTAACAACGCTTTGGAACTTAACGCACAACATTTAGAAGTCTAGGCTAGAGACATATTCCGGCGTTGTAAAGCCTGGTAACTGTTGTTCTCACTGATGGTTGGGTGATTCCTCCACTTTGAGACGATAAGTGCCAATACAGACTTGTGCTCCCACGTACCGTCGAGTATATTTTGGGAGACCCCAATAGGCTTAATCCTTTATCCATAGGAAGCAGTGTCTGCCACCCTATCGATCGCAATGCACTGAACACAACATTCAGGAAGATTGACTGCCGTACCGTAAAAAGTATTCTGCAGTTTTGCGATTGGTTTGGTAATCCCTCTACCTAGATTTCCAAAGCAGTCCCTTTCGTTCCTTTTCAGACACCTTAACAGAAAAGGTCCATCCGAGCACTTGTCACTTTAGGCTCATTAAAAATCGAAGGCGACTAGAGTCATCTTTTGTTTTTTCTCGACTCTTAAAAATTGAAAAAACAAGTTGTGTCAAAGCGTCTAAAATTTATTTTAAACGAAATAATTATCACCTTTCCCTCGTTGGTCTTCGAAGTTAGTCTCCCTTCATCGCAAGTTCTTGTAGAATTGCTAGGAAATCTTTTGGATAGACTAGATATGTCTGAACAACCGTCGACATCTAGGACTGTGTCATCCGACACAGTAGCAGCAGAACCTCCTGCTGCTACTCCAACAATGTTCGCCGGTATACCATCTGTCCCGGCAAGTTATCAACAACAAGCTAGAGTCCAATTAGGGACTGTTTCGACGACATGGTCTGTTCCTATTTCTTCATTTGGATTATCATCTGGTATTTCTTATGTTGAAACTCAACAAATTGATCCAATGTGTCTTCAAAGGCCAATCTACCCTTTAAGTACCGGATTGCCACCATATGGAGGACAGTATGCCTTTTCATTGTTCCCCCCCAGAGAACAACCATATGGGAGTTTACAACAAAGTTCAGGTCAAACTAGAATTACATCCAGCGGTTGGGTACCAATACTGCCTCAACAACCAAGGGTTGTATATTCAATGCAACCAGTCCAACCTATGTCGAATATTCCCACTATACCTGCTATGGTGACTGCGTCACAAGTACAAGCGCTACCTGTTCTATGTCAACCCCAAGTTTCTCAGGTTGCAATACAACAACCTCTTGTCTCGACGACTCAATTACAACCTCAGGTTACTGCCTCCTTATCTGGAGCGACTCAGGCTCAAACAAGTACTATGACTCCTCATCTTGGTCAATCATCCAGTATTGGACAACAACAAATGGTCCAACAACCAGGGCTGGTTCAATCTCAACAACTGCAATTCCAACAATCATATCAAGGACCTGAGCAACAAGTCTTTGTAAGTAATGGGCAACTGCATTTCCAAAGCGGTTATCAACAACCATACTATAATGGTTATGCCCATCAACCTTGTCAAAGTTGCCAGCATCAAATACATTATGCTGGTATGCAAAGACTCACTGCTCAGGCGATTCCATCTTATCCTGGGTATGCTTTGCCTAACCTGAATCAACAGTTGCCCTTTGTAACAACTCTAGAATTACCAGATCTAAACCGGCTGACGAATGATCCAATTGCTTATGCCCCTTGGTAGCCATAGATTCTGCATAAACTTCCGTCTGATATTCCTAAATTTAATGGAAGTCCGGGTGAAGACCCGTCGAATCATGTGATGACATTTCATCTATGGTGTTCATCAAACACCCTAAACGATGATTCGATTAGGCTTCGCCTTTTTCAGAGGACGTTAACTGGTCCGGCAGCAAAATGGTGTATCGAATTGCCCAGAGCTTCGTTTGACAACTTCAGTACCCTAGCCACAACCTTTTTAACCCATTTTCAGTTACCAATAAGGTACAAAACAGGAACAGAGCTTCTTACCAATTTCAAACAGACAACGACCATTACAGAAGATGTGGGAAAGGGAGGAGTCATCACTGAAGAGCAAGTTATTGCTCGTGCACAATATTTAGACTTGATTTATACTCAGTCTGGCACGCTCTACGATAAAATCCTTGACGCTCCCAGACTAGAATTTTCCGTTCCACCTCCTCCTAAATCAAACAATGACTCTCATGCCGGTGATGGCGTGATTGGCGCAACAACCACGAAATCGACAAAGGCTACATTTAAAAAGGCCCGTAAGATTTCTAGTCAAAATGCAAATGAGGAACTTCTTGCCTCGGAAGTAAATGCCGTGTCGACCGACAAGGGAAAACAACTGAAGCAACCAGGGGGAAAGAAGAAAAAGAAAGGGAGAAAAAAGAAGCAGGATGAGTCATCTCCTGAAAAACCTTCTACAAACCCTTCTAGGCAAAGGAAACCCCCTGCGGGGTGTCATATATGCGATGAGGATCATTGGACGAGAGATTGTCCACATAAAGCTGAAGTTAAGAAACTCTTTAAGAGTTCAAAAACCTCAGCAATATTGGCTGATCCGTTTCCAAACCCGAGAACCAAACTGGTTGCTAATCAAAATGCTTCCCGATCCCAAGTGCTTATGTTTTCTATCTCAAAGCAGCAAAATGATGCTTTGACAAGGAATAAAGATTACGGGAATCCACAGCTGTCGAATAACAAGGCTAATGAACAACCTAGTAGTTCGACAACAACTTTGACCGAAGTTGTGCCACCCATCATTCCTGAACAAATGATAAAGTCGCCAAAGGGAGTAGTACACAAATTGACATATAATCCTCGTGCAAAAATAGCACATAATTATAATATAATAGAGGACCGGGCCCAATCGTCGTCCGCTATGTCGACACTTGAGGTACCGCAAAATTGCCTCTCCCAAGAGCAAGCTTTATTATCAGCAATAGGTGGGATTGACCCAATGGATTCAAATCTTGTGGCCTTTGATCATAAAGGATATGACCCTCAGTTACCAGCTCAACTAGCTTTCCTTATTCAAGTGAAAGCCCTCAAGAAAACTGATCATCGAACAATTATTGATGGGGGGCATCCGCATGTATTATGTCGATGAGTTGCTGGAAAAATTTAGGCTCACCACCCTTGTCGCGATCATCAACAATGTTAAAAGCATTTGATGGACGATCATACACTCCATACGGGATTTTAAGTAACTTGCAAGTTGAACTGGGGGGTAAAACAGTAGAAATTGATGTTGAAGTAATCGACGGAAACCTCGATTACAACATCCTACTGGGAAGGCCCTGGATATATGCCATGGCCGCAGTTGTGTCGACCTACTTCAGGAAGATTGCATTTCCCTTCCAAGGAGGAATTACAATCGTCGACCAACAAACATTTCTCCCCAACAGTTCACAAGTTACGGGAAGCATTCCAATGATCCATGGAAGCAATCATTCACTCCAAAATATTGGAGTTGGTATCCTAAAAGACCCTGCCTTAATGGGTACTTTTGCCCTACCGCCTCCGAGTGATCTGGCAGAAGTGGCCACAGTGGAATATGAAATCTTCTATATCTAATGGATTCATAAGATTCCTAAACATTTTGTCAGCATGGATCATCGCCATTTTAGAAATATTGTAGAAATCAATTTTCTTGGCCTGGGGGCAAACCCAAATCAACGCTCATCGAGTGTTTGGATAGATAGGTCTAAGGAATATGGCACCTCTTCAAATCCTTCATCGCATGTACATTCAACAGACGAAGGAATCATTCATTCAATGATAGGAGAGACACCATGGGAAGATTACCACCATCGCTCCCGTCTTCCAAATTACCACGAATATTATTCCAGCAACCTTAATCATCCTTCAGTTTTTGATTCTCTATCAAATACTATAAATATGGTGGATTTCGAGGATGGTTCTTATCTCATGCCGACCTTGTTAAAAAATAAAACAAGGAGTCTTGAGGATGGTTCTTTTACTGTGTCAACCTCATTAAAAAATGAAACAAATCCCCTTTCCAAATCTCAAAGGTAAACCTTCATTCCAACCACCGAGTTGAATGCAATGAAGCTTGGGGGGCATGCACCTCGATTTGTGTTATTATTCTGGGGGCAAACAAACTTATCATGAGTAGTGTTACTGCAGGGTTCAAGCTCGTTAAAAAATAAACCCGCATCGAGCAGTTTTAGCGCATAGTTCAAGCTCGTTAAAAAATAAACATAAGCCATGAGAAAATGTTTCCTCCCGCATTTAAGCTCATTAAAAAATGAACTATTTCCTGGTAAATAACCATCGTGAATGTAGTACTTTAGCCTTTAAAGCCTTGGTCGTGTTCTCATCATCACCTCCACTCTGTATTGGCCGATCATTCACCTCCATTTGATTGTTTACCCCTTTTGAGGAACATCTGTGAAGAGTGATCTCACTAGCCATCCTTGTAACACTGCCATGATTGGAAAATTCCAAACCTTACCTGGAATCAGCTGCTACCCAATTTTATCACTCGTTCCTCAAAAGATGAGTCTCCTTTAAGCTCTTTTCAACTAACTCGTAAAATATGAAAAGATTGCCAAGCCATTGGCCTCTCCAGCTCGTTAAAGGGACTGGAAGTGCCATCCCTCCTCTAAATTTTAATCTTTTTGGACCCGAGGGATTATTACACAAAAAGATTGAGCACTTGTTTTGTTCGGCTCGTTAAAAGTATTGAAAATTCATCCCTTCTGTATTGTTTTATACTTTTTCGGACTTAAGGGATTAGATGACGAAAAAGGAATTTTGGAGTTTCCTTTACGTTCCTTTTCAGACTCTCTAAAATTGAAAAGGACCGAGTTATCTTTGTCGTTAAACTCGTTAAAACTTAATAGCAACAAACTTGTCCATAGCAGACAAGAACGAGTTTCACTATCGCTAGGCTCGTTAAAACATAGCGATGGGTTTGCCCGAAGGGAAAATTATAGAACAAGCATATGTTATCCTCCTCAAGCTTGACAAAAATAAAGAGGTACTGGTCAGCAATGACTGGGGAAAATTGGGAAGAAAACTTGAAGAAACTTTATTGGTAGCAAGTCGCTCTTGAACATGACACTTTCACTCCACATCCAAGTCGGGTTGGGTTGTTTCATTCACCAATCACATCGCCATGGTCCCATCACACCATCCACATTTGGGGTTAATGCTACGAGTCCATCATGTTAGTGGCGCCGATATGTTCAAGAGAAGTCATTCAGAGAATTCACCCGTGTCTCACCCACTACAATACATTTACACTCCATTCTTTCATGACCGCCACCCTGAACCTTATGTCATCAGATCGTTTTCACCTCCATTAAAATCATTTGCTCCGTTCCGTGTCATTCATGTGGGATTCATTAAGGCCCTCCTGTGATGGATCACTTCTTGTCGACATCAGCTCATTATCCAAGAAGTCGATCTAGGAACACCCCGTTCAGTACTTTGAAGCTTTCATGCCTCAATGGCAAGTTTCTCACTTTTGGCGACAGGTTTACATCAATGGCCTTCGACCGAAAGATTATGTGTGGTGTTCAATGCCAAGTCCTTTATTCACACCACGTGAATTGTACTGCAGTACCTTGAGGGTCATTATCATTATCGGTGATTCCTCTCGCGCCTGTTAACAACTTACATCATTGGCTGGTAATCAGGCGATGTCTTTCCATGTTCGACTCCAGAACATCTCTCACATGGATAGACTTGTACTTCGAGTGAAGATCGAATGAGATTGAAGACCCTGGATCTAGTTTCATCCATCTGGGCTGCAATATATATTCAGGGAAATAAAGACATCAAATGTACATTATTGCTGCACAGATAATCATCCAATCAAAGGGATGATGACTCTACCAGAATCATCAGTCTACACTCAGACGATTGTCTGTCCTATGTACATGAAAATGAATTTATAAAGCTGAGCATGGGAATGCCTGCCTCAGCTAGATCATGAAAATATTTTGAAGATAATGTGTTGTATTGTATCTTATTACAGGTCTCCTCCCAGCTTGAAAGAACTTCAGATCCTCATAATAAAGAATTTCACCCGACATCAAAAGATTAACGACCTCATCCTTTAGGGGGCAACTGTTATAGACATTTTTGGGCACTGCAAACCCAATCATAAAATGTCCATAAACCAAGGGCTCCTAAGTCCCTAAAATTGTTGTTCTAACCCCTAAAGGAACAAGGTCAATTGATTACAGCTTCTCCCAGAAGTTCTCCATGAAAAACTACTCAGAACTGGTCAAAACTGGATCATCTCACTTGCTCCATGGCTAGGGTGTGATGCATCGCACCTTGTACACACGGGAAGTGTGATGCATTTCAAAAATCCCTTCTATGGGGTGTGATGGACGAGAAGAGACAAGTGTCAGAGACAGTTTGTGAGGTGGATGATCATGGAATCTTCTAGAAACTTCTCCTGTGACACTTGCCTCTCAGGAACGCCCAAGGATGAGTAAGAGATCAATGAGATCTCCAAGTGGAAGCAAGAAATGTTAGAGAGAAGACACTAATCAAAAACCTAGAGCTGACTCACACCTCTAAAAATATCTATATATAGATCTCTCATCCTATAGATCCAGGAGGTTAGAGGCTGGAATTTTGCATATTGTAAGGAATTGTTGTTGGTTTCTTGAGACAAACATCAGATTGTTGGGTGATCTAAGCTTTGTTTGAGGTGAAGAGGGGCTTCTTTGCTGGGAGGTTGATGCTGGGTCAGAACAACTGGTTGTAACTCCTCTTGGCTCTTTTCTTGTTTATCAATAAAAGCTATTTGAGTTTTCCTCCATGCTTTTGTGTCATTGATGCTTGCTACATTTGTATGGTCAATTTACATCTGATCCTAGATTGTTTATGATTATAGATCCATGTCTTTGTATAGTGCTATGCTTCTGTGATCTTACAGGTACTTTGTGAAGCTGGGCGTGCAAGGGAGCAGGTAGCTGAGGACTATCAAAGAAGAGAGGGATCAAATCAGGAGATTAGCGCAAGACAGAGGCTGGTCTTTTTGTTCCTCTCTATCTATAATTCATAAAGGAAAAACGGGAGTAGCTTTTCTCTGTTTTTTTCTAAGGCAACTGTCACACCTTAGTGGGATAGAGCAGTTCTATATAGACACTTTTCCCTGTAACAAATAGGTTCCTTCAAGTCATTAATGAGTTTCTGAAATGCAGATTGACCAAGACAATGATGCCTTGCATGAAAATCCCAAGTCCTAGCTTAGAAATAATATTGGCAAAAATAGCATAGTCCAACTTCCCAGTAACCATATTCCTAAGGGCCTAATTCCTCTTGAAAGACTATTTGACCAAAATGATGTGCCTTACAAAGCTGCCCAAAAATAAGACCAATCTATAGCCTGTAAGCATGATATAGGAAGTCTAGGTCAGCCTAAATATGTGAATTTGTCCACTCATTTGTTTGCTGATCAAAGTGCTGAATACTGCAATTTATTGAGGCAATTTTCTGATGTGTTTGCCTGGGAGTATAGTGATATGACAACTTATGATAAGAGTATAATTCAACATAAAATCCCTCTAGAGAAAGACACTGTTCCTTTTAAACAGAAGCTGAGACCAATAAATCCAATGCTTCTTCCACTTCTTGAAAAAGAAATTAAAAAGTTGCTAGTTGCCAGGATCATAGTGCCTCTCAGGTATTCTAAGTGGGTAGCCAATTTAGTGGTGGTGAGCAAGAAGAGTGGAGAAATCAGACTATGTGTTGATTTCTGAAACTTGAACAAATGCTCAAAGAAAGACAATTATCCTTTGCCGAAAATGGAGAATTTGTTGCAGAAGGTCTCAGGAGCTAAAGTGATGTCTTTCATAGATGGATTTTCAGGTTTTAATCAGATTGCTGTGCACCAAGATGATCAAGATAAGACTGCATTTACCACTCCTTGGGGCACTTTCATGTATGCTAAAATGCCTTTTGGGTTGATGAATGATGGAGCCACTTTTCAGAGAGCTATGGATATATCATTTGTGGGAGAGAAGGATAATTTTGTCCTTATTTACCTCGATGAAATAACAGTATACTCCGGCAACCATCATGACCATTTGCAACATTTGAAAAAGGTGTTTCAGAAGTGCAGGAGGTTTTGGATTTCAGTCAATCCGAAGAAATCACAATTTGCTTTAGAAGAAGGCAAGCTGTTAGGACATGTTGTTTCTGCTGCAGGTGTTCAAATTGACCCAGAAAGAGTCAAAGCAATTTAGGCTTTGACCATTCCCAGATCAAAGAAAGATATACAATCCTTTTTGGGCAAAATTAATTTTGTAAGGAGGTTTATTTCGAATTTGCAGAGCTAGTAAAGCACGTAACCTCCATGTTGAAGAAAGGATCAGAGGTAAGATGGACTGATGCAGCAAGAAAATCATTTGAGTCCATTAAGAAGGCTATAATGGAAGCTCCCACTTTAATAAGTCCTAACTACATCAAGGAGTTTCATATTTTCTCATTTTCCTCTGAAGACACTATTGCAGCGGTTTTATTGCAGCAAGATAAAGGAGGTTCAGAGCATTCGGTAGCATTTTTCAGCAAAAATTTGAGGGATGCTGAACTGAGGTATGATGTTATAGAAAAACAGGCATATGCTGTTATTAAATCCTTAAAGGCTTTCAGAGTTTATATCTTGCATTCAAAGATAATTGCATATGTACCCTCTGCTGCAATAAAATATGTCCTAACACAACCTGATGCTGATGGAAGAAGGGCAAAATGGATTGCAAAGATGATAGAATTTAATATAGAACTGAAGCCCACAAAGTTGGTCAAAGGTCAAGGGCTTGCCAAGTTATTGGCTGAAGAAAATTGCAGGTCTTTAGATATTCATTTCCTATGCACAATTGCAGAAAGTGGTTAGGCAAATAGAGAAGAGGAAACAACTGAACCACAAAGAAAGCAGTCAGTGGTCGAGAATCTAGCTTCTTGCTATCGGTATTCTGCAATAATTGATTTCTTGCTGAAGTTAGAAATCCCTTCAGGATTCACTCAAAGTCAAGCCAGAACTTTAAAACTCAGAGCAACAAAATATTGCATCAGTAATAATTTGCTCTACTGGAGGGATTCATCGAGAATATTTCTAAGGTGTCTGGACAAAGAACAATCAAAATAAGTCATGCAACAGTTTCATTCCAGCATGTGTGGAGGGCATCATTATTGGAGAACTACTGCCCACAAAATTCTTAGAGCTGGATACTATTGGCCCACTTTATTTTCGGATGTATTTTTTTTCGTTAAATCTTGTGATAGGTGCCAAAGATCTGAAGGAAAACAACAGTTAAAATCCCTGCCCCTAAAACCAATAATTGTAAAAGGACCTTTTCAGTAGTGGGGTTTGGATTTCATTGGAGAAATCAATCCACATTCCAGTGGCCAGCACAGATGGATATTAGTTGCCACTGATTATTTCACAAAGTGGATTGAAGCAATCCCTACAAGGAAGGCTAAGCATAATGTGGTCATAAAGTTTTTGACAGAAAATATCTTCAGCAGATTTGATTGTCCACACAAATTAGTAACAGATAATGCAGCAGCGTTCAAGGAAAAATAATTGGTGGAAATGTGTGATTCAATGGGCATTAAACTTGTTCATTCCACCTCATATTATCCTCAAGGAAATGGTCTAGCAAAATCCTCTAATAAAAGTCTGATCAAGATAATTAGAAAGCTGTTAGAGGACAATAAAAAGAATTGGGATTCAAAGCTCAAGCATGCACTGTGGGCTGATAAAGTGACCATTAAGAGATCCACAGGGAGTTCTCCATTCAAGCTTGTATATGGCACTGAGGCTGTATTTCCAATCCAGTTAACTCTCCCTGTGAGAAATTTTATTCAAACAGAGCAGGATGAAGAGGATGATATGGCAAACAGAATCACTGATTTGACAGAGTTGCATCAGATTAGAGAACAGTTGGTTGAAAAAGCTGCAGCACATCATAGAAGCATCAAGGAAGCCTTTGACAAGAAGGCAAAAAGAAGTAATTTTCAGGTTGGTGATTTGGTGTTGAAATGGGATGCACCGAAAGAAAAGAAAGGCAATCATGGGAAATTTGATGCTTTCTGGACAGGGCCTTTCATCATTTCATAGGTTCATGGGAACAACACCTTCATATTGAAAATTATGGGAGGAGAACCAGTTTTTGATGGCCCAGTTAATGGGTGTTTTCTGAAAATTTATAGGATTTAAGGTCTTTGGCCTTAACAGCTGTAAATATTTTATTTTACCAGTATTAGTATAGGTTCATTCAGACTCCATGCCCAATGGAACACTAGGAATTTTGGCTAGTTTGTTTTCAGCTGGAAAGGCAACGTCTGCAGGTTCTTGAGACCTCACAGGGAGGATCTCATCCCCATAAGGAGCCAAATGTTAGCACTGCTACATGTTTGAGTATTTTTGAGGGCCAAGGACAGCTCGACCGTGGTTTTTTCTGCAAGAAGGGGCTGGAAACAGTTCATTTAATCTTTTCCTCCTTCATTTTCCCTTTTCTCCTCATAACTCTCACATCTCTGTTTCCTCCTTCCTCTTAAATCCTCCTTATTTTCTTTAAAACCATTTTTCCCATTTCCCCTGCGCTCTTTGTTGAGAACTTATAAAACCACCAATAACCTTTAATACTCCATATTAACCTAGTTTTATTTAACCCCGACGCTAAAGCCCTAACCTTTAATAGTGCGCACATATGTTAAAAAATCATAGCCTGGCAGGCCTGTACCTGTCACATCACCCGTCATGTCAACAATAAACTCGTGTTTTTGTTTTGGCCATCCGATCATCTCGCCATATGATCCAGTGGTTATCGCTTTCCCCACCTTGCAGAGCTACACACCCATTAACCTCCGGGGAAAGTGGTTTCCCCACCATCCCGTCTGCCACATGTTTCCATTCCATTGCATCGTTGCTCTCGGTACGATTACCATCGCAGTGCCATAAGCGGTGCGATAAAACTACCTCCTGCCTCCGTACCCGGCTTCCGTCCGTTAACCTGCAATCAACTCCACCTCCCATCAACCGTTGTATTCTTCCCGCCAATCATGATCTAATGGCCCATGTTGTTTCACCCGTCTGTGCCATTTCCTGATGGCTATCTAGATCCAATCTGCACCATCCATTTTGTCATCCAACGGCTAGTGTTCCTCCTCGGCCCTTTGTTCATTTTTGATGCGAATTGCTGTGTTTTTGGCCAATTTTGGGCGCGTGGAGAAGCAAATTATGATTCAGCTACCTGCATTCAATCGTCAGCTATCATAGTTAAGGAATGGCATGATCAAGGACAAAATGGACACCCTCGAGCAGTTTAACTATGCAGTAGTTATGGAAGTTTATTTAGTCAGCATTCCACTTGGTCGAGGAGTACATCAAAGTACCAAAGATTGTCAAATTCGTTAATTAAAACAGTGAAAGTGTAGCAGATGAGCCATGTGAAATTGTAAATGTGGTTGGTGATTAATTAAGACACCTCCACGCATACCCTAGCAGAGTTTTTGTAAACAGATTCTATATATACTGAGAAGAACAATGTAATCAGTTTGATGAGTGTTAGATGAATGCTAGTGTGTTGTAAGGTTCAACTTCTGGAGACTGTAACTACTTTGTAACCTGCAGCGTCTGGTCTTCATTTCCAATTAATACAAGCTTCTTTTGCTGTCATTTGCTCAATTTCCACTTCTTCTTTGTTCCAGGCTGTGCCTACTTTGCATTTATTTCATGTGTTGTGAATGTTTAGCATCAGAGGAGCTGTCACCCCGCCTCTGTGTTATAATTTAGCTGTATCATTGAAATTACTTGCAGGTTTCTATTGTTTTAATGCATAGAGAGCTGTCATCATGTCTGTGTATTAGATAATAGATTTACAGACCTCTTAACAGGCTGCAACCGGCCATCACAGGGTCCTGTGTATCTGCTGGTGTGGTCAGTCTTCTCCATCATCACATTTTATTTAAACTGTGAGTAATTGGTGGTTGAAAGCCTTGTAGTTTGGGGGTGTTCACCCATGTCTGGGGTAAATCATAGTAGGAGTGGTTATCTGGCTTGAATGTGCAGCATATTTTCCATTCATCCATCATTTAATCCAACATTTTGTTGAGTTTGTAATGTTCCCGAGTATCACTGATATACAACCTAGGTGAGTTTCTTGGGGTGATAACAGAGCCAAAAGAGGAATCTGCTCCAAGGAAAATGAAATAATGAAGGTACCATACCCAAATATTCTGAGTTTTATCGTTTTGACCTTTGCTAATTTCCCCTTTAGATTAGAAACTACAACCTCACTCTAGTTAAATATGCTACCGTTAAAGCAATCCACAACAGTCTGCATCTGAGCCTTCATGAGAAAATGTAAAGCTGCATTACCGCACAACCGTGCAATAGTAAACTTGTTGGATTTCAAAGGAATTTGGGCTATGGTCTTGATATCAATCTGGCCATCTTTGAGAGCGGCCCCATCAACACAATATTGTATCAAATAGGTAGCATTGGTCTTGCCACCACGCCTATGGCCATATAGGTTGATTTCCACCCCATGACGTGGAAGTCCACTCAGGAAGTAAATGTCATCAACATTGATGACAAGTCTATGGTCTCCGACTATGAAACATTCTTCTTGAATGTTCCACTTGCCCACCATCCATTCAAGCAAGTCTAATTGGGCCTTCATGCCTGGAATGGTGAAAAACTTGTATAAGCCACAATTTTTTAGGGTTTGTATGGTTGCTAGATCATTTAGAGAAACTATATCTTGTTCTTCGTGCTCACGCTCTCTCCATTCCATGTTTATGGTTCAAAATCCTGCAATTAAACATAAAAGATCATTAGAATCAATTATGGAGAGATTTAGCAAAAGATTTGGGGTATTTTCATTTTATTTTTCTTGCCCTCGGCGCTGTGCGCAACTGACTTTGAAAAGTACACATGTGCGCAATTTCTTTCCTAGAAACCACACACACAACATTAAAAAATAAGTCAGTGTGCGCATACCTGATAAAGGGTGCTTGCGCATGTCGAGGGTGAAACAAATTTTAAAAACCATCCCCCAAAAAACCTAAATCTATGGTGAAAAGCTAAATAAATGACATGAAAATGAAGAGCTCGGATAGACCATTTACCTGGAGAAGACGACTCGTGATTTTGTCCAATGGATTGCACATAATCAACTTTAGAAGTTTCTGGTAAAAAATGACCTCTATCTCTCTCAAAACGGTAAAAATGTAAATGGTGAAAACTTTTTACTTTTTTGGACTTTTCTAAGTTTTTAGGGTTATTTAAATATTATTTTGTACCTATTAACTTTTTTAAGTATGATTTTATAACTGTTTTCATTTTATTTTTTAGTAGAGATAATTATTTCAAGTTTAAGTCTGCAAGTTACAAGATAATTACAAAAACAGATCATTTTGGTATTGAGTACATTTTATTGCTTTTTCAAACTCATTAAAACTTGAGGAAAAGAGAAACTATGGAGTTCTCTTTATGCCCTTTTCAGACTCCTCAAAAATGAAAGTATCACCGAGTACTTAATTGTTCGAACTCGTAAAAATAAATGAACAACTGTCATTTAGTATAAATTTACCCCTTTTACGGACTGAACCAGACTATTTACGAAAAAGGTATACATTAAATAAATCCCAGTCAATAGAGTTCTCTCATGCATTATTTTATCCATTTTTTGGGCTTGAGGGAATAAAATGTACAAAAAATACCACTGTCGAGTTTACTTATGTTTTTCTTCTGACTCCCTAAAACTGAAAAACACCAAGCTTTACTTTTTTCGGGCTTGTTAAAATTTTATGGTAAAAGAGTTGAATGAGTTTTCTTTTCGTGTCTTTTCAAACTCTTTAAATATGAAAACAACATCAAGTTACTCCTTTATTGGACTTGTTAAAATTAAATAGTATAGGACTTGTTAAGCATGACAGAACCAAACCACTCCTTCTTAGGGTTCGTTAAAAGTAGCTCAGAGGACTCATCTGAAGGATGAGCTTATAGGACAATCATATGTTATAATCCTCAAGATTGTAAAAAGTAAAGAGGTACTTACAAGAAGTGGTGGGGGAAAAGTGAGAAAGAATATTTTATTTTCATTTGTAAAAGGCACTATGTCACTCTTGAACATGACACTCCTTCATTTTCCATGTATGGGTTGGGAAATCCATTTGTTACTCAGTTGACCATACCTTATTGAAAGTATTCAGTTGGTTTGGGTTTTATTTTTGAGTCAAATGCTACCAAGTCATCATGTCATGTCTCTGATATGTTCAAGAGAAGTTTAACCTCTATCACAATTACTTTTCCAAGTCTTTGCCTTCAGTTGCATAGACCATCCCTTAGTTATTCATGGATTACTCCAAGTTGTTCTAAAAAATTGACATGAGTTTCATGTCGTAGGCCCTCCTACAACAGGTCACTTCCTATCGACTTCAGCTCATTATCGAGGAAGTTGATGTAGAAACCTTCAGTACCTTGAGGCCTACATATCTTAATGGCAGATTTCTTGCCTTCGAAGATTGGTTCTCATCATTGGCCTTCGATTGAACGATTCTATGAGTGTTCGACATAAAATCATATAATCGCACTTCATAGATTGTATTGGAGGTACCTTGAGAACCATTCTCATTATTGGTGGTTTCTGTTGCACTTGTTAACGGTTAACATCATTAATCGATAATCAAGTGGTTTCTACCATGTTCGACCATGAGACATTCAATCGCATGGCTAGATTCGTACTACGGATCGAGAGATGGAGATCAAGACCCTGGAACTAGTTTCATCCATCTAGGCTATGCATGGAGTTTTTAAATATTCATGATTATAAACATAAGATCCATTGATGGTTGCATCCATATTGTGTCATCTATTGACATGGACCTTTAGATGTTTTTCCGCACTGTACTTTTAGAAATTTATGATCTGAGTATGGGAATGCCTACCTCAGCGATGATATTATATATTGCATTGTAACATTTATTTTATTGTTTCAGGTCTTCGATTGCAGTCTCTAACCGAAACCTTCGCATGATAAAACACTTTAGTCATCAAAATATTTCTTTTGACTTTAAGCTTTAGGGGGCAATATGTTACACGTCATTTTGTCACATTAGGTAAATGACCATTGGTTTGGATCTTTCACTATCCACAAATGTGTCCCAAGAACATTCCCCTACAAAGTATGAATCTAAATTAGATTTAAGAAACTGGAATTTCTGGACCTTATGGTACAAAACCTTGATTTTGGCTATATTCATAGTTTCCTAGCTAATTTTTGCACATACGTAGAGACGACCATTAATGTCTACACATAAGTATGCACTATCTTCCACTATGATTTGTGAGCATGACTTTAAGTACGTAAAAATAAAAATTAAAGTCTAGAAGCATTGTTGGTAGCATCTATCCCAACCAACAAGCTTCGAATGAGTGCCTATTCAGTATTTATCCCTCCCATCATGGAGTAACTCCCCTTCCTTTGTGGAACCTCTATCCCACTAATAGTGGATCTCATCCCTTGGAGAATGGATCCATAACTTCCCATTCTTGGCCTATAAAGCTACTACAAGTCTGAGGATTAGGGTAGGATTGTTGGAAGTAGGTTTACGTTGTTGAGATTAGGTTGGAAGGATTTTCTTGTAAGGGAGAGGGTTGGAGATTGTAGAAGAGGCTTGCAACATCAAGGCTACATGGTTGTAAGTATTTTCTCTAGTTTTATGAATATAAGAAATTTTACTTTCTCAGTTACATCTCCATTGACTTAATTTGTAGGATTCATTGATCACCTACATAGGTTTTGGTTGTATAATTGATCAGTTTATATATATAATTGATTAATAATTTCATTTATCTCTTTGATTATATGTTGTATGCTTTGATCTCTTGTTTTCTCTGTCTTTGTAGATCTCTTTGAAGACATTATGGAGATGTTGTTGGTAGCGACGAGATGACATTTAGAGCATCAAAGAGCGAGTGATCGAAAGATTTGAGGGAATTCATCAATCAATTCGTTAAACCAGTAAGAGGCCTCTTTCATTCTATTTGCTTTCAGTCTATCAAAACCTAGAGAAAGGTAGCAATCACTGTTTGTTTGTTACTAGGGTTCATTTAAGTCTAGGGAGATCAATCTTGTCCGCAAGAGGGATTTGTCCACATAACATGAGGGGAGAACATGCTTTGTGGGGGTGGGGGAGGGAAGAAGCTCAAGGTGCAAGAGCTTCTAAAGGAGCAAGAAAAAACTAGAGAGATACACAAAGAGAAAATGTTGTTGAGTGGGAGCGAAACTAGAAAAGGATAGAATGCATAGGAAATATTGCCTATAATGGGCCATGTAAGGAGTGATTGAGGAGCATACAAATAGATGAATAAAATTTATAATTCTTGAATGATGAATTGTGAAAATACACTAAAAGCTAGATAGATAATGAGGAAGAGCCAACTTACCATTCAAAAGGCATGGAAAGGAAACCATGGAGGCTACCATCAATGGTGTTGATACATGTATATAGGAGAGGCCCATGGATAGTAAAAACAATTGAACCTTCAATGCCAATACCTTGAGTAAGCGACTACTTTGTACTATGTTTGACCACCTCACATAACAAGAATCTACTTTGGAAAATTATAATTATCATTCATGGGATGGTTGGTGGAGTAAATGGCTAACAATTACATTAGACAACCAAAATCAAATATACTTCCTTCCCATAATCTCCAATTGATTTGTGCAATTAATCTACTATGAATTCTAGGTAGATTCAACATTGCGTTGATGGAATGTCACACAATACTCCATTTAAAATCTCTGTTGTCCATGATTTTTATCTAGGGGAGTGTATTGTTGCATACTCATCCATTACTACTTATTGGGATGAATTCCATGTGCCCCCCCACTTGGCGCACCTCAATCACCCCAACTAGGGGTTAATTTGAATCAATTTAATTTGGAGATACAATTTGATTAAGTTGATAGATTCAAAACTTGTATTAAAAATTCGTTGATTTGTGTCAATTTAGAATTAGGAGAAAGATTTAAAATGTCATTTTTCCATTCATATTTGATTATAATAAAACTGTGATTGTATATAAAATTTCTAAAAAGTTTATATCAAATTTATTTATGGAAAATAAATAATTTGCATATAAAATGGTAAATCTACATGTCATTTAAAAAAGGATAAAGAGGTAGTGGGTTAATAAGTGGAAAAATTCAAAAATTTTAATGAAAAATAGTTATTGACCTGAGAAGAACCATGACTTTAAAATGAGAACTATAATGCTAGAAATCCACATTTTGGGTTAAAAATAAATAAATCAACCTCCAATTCAAAGAGTTGTGCTATCAATAACCCCTCTTCCACCACTCAATTTTAAGGTTAAAATACCTCTATAACCATGACATTAACAACCTTGCAATATTTTGAGAAAAAACTTAAAATTGACTCTTGAACTTGAAAGTGCCACTAATAGTGGCACCATTTCATTTTTTGACATTGAAAATTATTTGAAACTATGGATTTAGGCATTAGTACTATCACAACCAAAATCTTAAAAGATCAATCTCTGAATCAAAAATTGGTACTCTTCCTTTTTTTCAAAGCTAAAAGGACAACACTATTGAAAACATAAATAATATACTTACAACCAAGATGTTCAAATCAATCTATATATAAAAAATAGGTGTATTAATAGTTTTTTTTAATCATCAAAATCAAAACATTTTGAAATTATAACTTAAAAGCTTGTTAGTATTATAAACAAATCATAAAGAAAATAAAAATAAAAAAAGAAAATTATAAAAAAATGAAAATATTTAAGAAAGGAAAAATATTTAGAAATAAAAAAATAAATAGAGGAAAAAATTGGAAATTTTTTTTTTTTATTTAAAAGAAAATATAATTAAAGAAAAAATTACAATTTTTTTTTATTAAAAGATATATTTATATTTTTTTATTAAAAGATATATTTATAATTTTTTTATTAAAAGATATATTTATAATTTTTTTCCTTTTTGGAGGATTAAAAAAATTTGTGTAATGAGTTTGATAAGACCATTGGGCTTGTTATACGAGATTTATGATTGCGGACAAAAGTATCTCTCCTAGGTCGGTGGCTAACCTAGAAAAACAAAGAGACAAGGAACACAATGCTTTTCCTTAAAGTAAATAGATGATGGAGTGAGGCATACTTGGAATCCTTCACGCACTTCCCTCTTTCTTTACCTTGGAAGCCCCAATTCCAGCTCCGAATGCCAAAACTAGAATCCAAATAGTCAGATAACAGAAGCCAAGAAACTATGAGATATATGTAGTATCATCTAAGTACTTCATTCAATAGATCAACAAGATATTGAAATATATGAAATAACAACATCACATATAGGAAAAAAATGAATTCTTGGCATTAATATAAATGGAAGGAGATTACAACCATAAGTAGAAATTGATCTTGTAAAATAGCTCCTCCAAGTTGTTAACTTGTCATTTCCTTGTCACAATATGCACCTCCAATCACCCTAAATGCATGAGATGATTACCACTCACTACAACAACATAAGGGCATAATCACTCTCCAAAAGCCAACCTCCAACCACATAGAAGGCTAGGAATATATAGAGAAGTATAGTAAATTGGGAGTCCTTATCCAATTACCTATATAGGGTAAGAGATCCACCTTTCATGGAGGGATAAGATCAAAAGAGAAGTGGTGAAAACTCCAATGTAGGGAAGGATATGATCTGAACGTTTAATCCAAGGTAAGTAGTTGTAATAACCTCTAGAAACTCCTAGAAGGGGAAGCTTATAGAATCTCGATCATTCTCCTAGATTTCCAAAACCAACGCAGGTGAAAAGGGGAGCAACCTACTGGTGACCAACACAGGCCATAGTGGAGAAACCTGCTGGCGAATGCACCCGGATAGGCCTACTAGGAGTGTTGGTCCTTAAACTGGCTCAGATAAAGTAGTTTAGGGTTGAAAATATGGGAAATGAAAGGTACATGCTTAGGGATTTGTGCAAGATGGTGACAAGTGGGAATTGGATGTTGATTGATCCCATTAGGAGGCTCATTGGTCAGATGTGACAAAATGGCCTAAAACAAAATGGCCCCTAAAGCACAAAGTCAGAGATGATGATAGAAGACTAAAGGGATTTACCTTGTGATAAGTTGGGATCAAGGAGAACCGATGAGCTTCATCTGTTACAATAAATTTACAACATAACATCTTTGTTTGCTAAGGGAGGCATACCCATACTCAGCTCATAAGCTAACATAACATGTACAATGATCAAAAGACACATCCACATATGCAACTCGTGGACCCATGACTAGGTGACTATTTATATGATCACAACCATCATACATTGTGATCTTTATATAACTCCTAAAATTGTAGACCGGATATAATATGATTTATGATTTATAATGTGATCTTTAAGCTCAATAATATGATTTATTCTTCTAGAAAAATCAGCTGGTTCATCTGTTGCATCTTGCAAAAATTTTAAAACAGGGAAAGCCAAATTGGTAGGGAAAATTGTGTCTTTCCCATAGACTAGCTGAAATGGAGATTTGCCAGTTGATCTTTGGAGTAATTCAGTTTGCCCATACTGCATAAATCAAATATGAATCCCAGCTCTTCTTATGATCATCTAGTGTCTTTTTTATTACCTTTACCAAACTCTTGTTTGATGATTCTGCAAGACCATTACCCTGAGGGTAATATGGAGTTGAATGATGTAACAAAATCTGATATTTCTGGCAAAAGTCATTCATTTTAACACTAGAAAAATATGCTGCATTATCAATAACAATTTGAGTTGGGCAACCAACTCTAGCTAAGATATTCTCCTCAATAAACTTAATTACTACTGCATCAGTAACATTTATGACTGGAATTGTTTCCACCCATTTAGTAAAGTAATTTGTTGCAGTTAAGATCCATCTATGCTAATTACTTGAAGTGGGGTGAATCTCTCCAATAAAATATAATCCCCATTGAGAAAAAGGTGTTGAAACTATGGATGGAACAAGTGGAAGAGCAGCTAATTTATGTTTTCCCGCAAACATTTGGCAAGGAACACAACTTCTCACCTTTGCCCCTACTTGTAAAAACAATGTGGGCCAATAAAATCCTCCCCTCAGAATATTGTATGCTGTAGCTCTCCAAGCATAGTGTCCCCCACAAAATCCTGTATGAAACTGATCAATGATGCCTTCAGTTTTTGATTCTGTTAAACATAATAACAAAATGTTAAGTGGATCTTTCCAGTATAAATTTTCATTAATAATGCAGCACTTGACTAATTTTAACTTGAGAGTTTTACACCGGGTTTTGGAGAATGATGATGGACACTCAAAATGGATCAAGAAATTTACAATATCTTGATATCAGTTTGACAACAAATATTTTTCATCAATGTGTATAGGACTGATCTGCTCTGAAGGTGGAGGTTCTTGTGGATTCTCCCCTGTAGGATGAAGAGAAGGTTCTTGTGGATTCTCCCCTTCTGCAAGGACATAAGGTTCTTGTGTATACTTCCCTTGTATTTCTAAAAAAGAATTGATTCCAAGTACTTTGTAGTTGGATTCAGCTAGAAGCTTAGCTAATCCTTGACCTTTTACTAGCTTGGTGGTCTTGATAGTTAGATCAAATTCTAGAATTTGAGTGATCCATCTACCTCTTTTCCCATCGGTGTCTGGTTGGGTTAAGACAATTTTTACAACACTATTTGGGACATAAGCAGTAATAGGTGAGTGTAAGACATACATCCTGAATTATTTCAGGGCTTGAATAAGGGCATAGGCTTACTTCTCAATGATGTCATACTTCAGCTCAACATCTCTCATAACCTTGCTGAAAAAGGCTATGGGTTGGTCATGGGAATCTTCATTTTTCTGTAATAAAATAGCAGCAAGGGTTGTTTCAGAGGCAAAAGAGAAAATACTAAATGGCTTGGTATAATCGGGGCTGGCTAAGGTGGGAGCTTCAGAGATTGCCCTTTTTATTTGTTCAAATGCATGCCTAGAAGAGGGAGTCCATTTGACTTCATGGTCCTTTCAGAGCATGTCAGTTTTATCTTTCACTGTCTCTGCATAATTGGGAATGAATCGCCTTAGAAAATTAATCTTGCCCAAAAAAGCTTGAATCTCCTTTCTGTTTCTAGGTAAGGTCAATGATTTTATGGCAGATACTCGTTTGGCATCAATTACTACGCCCTCCTTTGAAATAATATGAGCCAACAATTTTCCTTCTTTAACAACAAAAAAGGACTTCTTTGGGTTCAGTGATATTCCAAATTTTCTACACCTATCAAAAACCTTCATCAAGTGCTTTAAATGTTTCTGATCATATTTAGAAAAAAACAGTTATATCATCAAGATAAATAACTACAAATTTATTTACCTGTCCCATGAAAGCGATGTCCATAGCTCTCTGAAACGTTGCTCCAGCATTGGTGAAGCCAAATGGAATCCTAGCGTACATGAATGTACCCCAGGGTGTAGTAAAAGTTGTTTTCTCTCTGTCTGCTGTATCAACGTTCACCTGCTTATAACTTGAAAAACCATCAAGCATAGACAATCTTTGTGCACCTGAAACCATTTGCAGTAACTGGTCCATTTTGGGCAAAGGATAATTATCTTTTAATGATGCCTTATTCAGATTTCTGAAATCCATGCAGAGTCTTATTTCTCCATTTTTCTTTCTGATAGGAACCATATTTGCAACCCAATTAGAATATCTAAGAGGAAGGATGATCTGCACATCTAACATTTTCTTAATCTCCCTTTCTATAGTTGGTAAAAGGGCTGGATTTATGCTTCCAAGCTTATGCTAATACAATTTTTCTTCTGGATTCAGAGGAATTTTGTGCTGTATTAACGATGTGTCATATGTCTTTAAATTAGCGTAAGTCCAAGCAAACACATCTTTATACTTTTGCAGCAACTTAAAATACCGTGTTTTGATTTTTGGGTTTAAATATGCGCATAATTTAATGTTTTTGACATCTTCAACAGTTCCAACGTTAATCTCTTCCACGTCATCTTCTGAAGAAATGGTCTGTGGGTTTTGGAGAAAATCGTTTTGATCGAATAATTTTTCTAAAGGAATGAGTCCATTTGGAATAAAATTATTGGATAATTGGATAACATCGTGATTAGCAATCTAGGATTTAAAATTTGTAGTGTTATTTCCTTCTGTGTTTTTATTTCCTTTTGCGTTTTCAGTTCTGTCATCATCAATTTGCAGAAACGAAAAATCATCTATTACCTGAAGAAACATTTTCAATTGTTCATCATCTTCCAATATTTGCCAATGTTTCAGGTTATCTGGGTTAGATGCAGGGAAAATTTTAAGAACCACCCTAAATTTATATGTATAATAGATGGGAAAATCCCCATGATACATAGGAAAAATGGGAGACGATTTTATAAATAATATAATATGTATATATAATTTTTTTGGCGAATCTTTCACCAGATTACATTATCTTGTAAAGTCATGGCGAATCTATCACTGAATTATAAAATCTTGTAAGATCTTAGCAAATATTTCACTGAATAATAAGAAGTGAAGTCTTGGTGAATGTTTTGTTATAGTATGAAACCATATATGATAATAGTAAAACATATTCATTAAATTGTAATATACTAACATACATGTTTGGAAAAAAGAAACATAATTTTCTCTTCCTACAAACAATGTTGCAAGTTTCAGTGGCCATGTTTGTCAAGGTTCTCATTGTACACTCTTTCATATGCTTCTATTAGTTTTGATAATATTCCACAACAACGTTCTTGTAGGTGTTGATCTTTACCACCGGTTCTGTCAAGGTAGGAGAGATTAATATTTTCTCTACCACTTTTGTCAAGCTATCAAATTTATTTCTTATTCCATAGAGTCCAACTACAAGATAAAAAAAACATATTTTGTACCACTTTTGTCAAGCTATCAAATTTCTTTCTTATTCCATAGACTCCAACTGCGAGATAAAAAAAAACACATTTTGTTTACCCCAACACGCCAACAAGTAGCAAGCCGCAACTAAATAATATAAGAAAGTAGTAGGTATCCCAAAGGCCTACAGGGGATCTAATGGAAAGAAGTGACCATTGTCAGAAGCCTTCCAATCAGTATATTAATATATATATATATAGATTTATTATTATTTTAATTGGAAATATTCAATTAAATAATAAAATTTAATTACGTCTCTCCCAATCTAAATTTCTTATTAGCATAATTCACTACCTTCATACGTCTTGCATTTTTTAACAACATTGTAACATGTGGATTAATTTCCTTTTTGGTGCACAATCTCTGCCTTTTAGGAAAATATGGTGCACTGGCCCAACCCCTACAGATCATTACGACAAATTAAGAAAAACAGAGAAGATGAAAGGTTGTACAAACTAGCATATTTTGCAAGCATTGGCCCAACCCCTATAGATGTTGTACAAACCAGCGTATTTTTCAAGCACTGGCCCAACCCCTACTGATCATTACGAAAAATTAAGAATAACAGAGAAGATGAAAGGTTTTACAAACAAGCATATTTTTCAAACAACTAATCCAACATCAGTACCTTAACTTTTTCATGAAGATATCATATTGAGAACGTTTGAAAAATGGTGGGAAATCTGGGCATTGAATATCTCTCTTCTGCGAGGGTGATGTGGAAAGAGTGATAAGATTTCATAGTTTTGATTTTTTGTTGTTGTTAAATCAGAAAAACCAATATTAATGGAGATATTGGTATTTTTTACTAAATTTTGTGAAGTGAATAAATGTAGCTTTAACCATTCACCTTAGGATGTTTTTTATAATAGAATTTACTAATTCTATTTAATATCTTCATTATCATAAAAACCAACCTATATCCATCTTAACTCCACTTCTACCACTCTTGTTGGGATGAAATCTATTTATCCCTCTCAGCACTTGGTAGACCCGGAATTAAGATGGATCTAAGCTGATAGAATTTCCCCTTTAAATAGTCTATGATCACATGAATACCATGATATTACCATGGGTTATCATAAACCTGGAGCTTAAAAACTACTATTAGTAATTTATAAAAATCAAGAAAATTAATAATTGATTTTTATTTATTTTTTTATTTTAACCAAATTAAAATGTTTAAGTGACATTAAATTACAAGATCCATTTTTACCCTTGATCTACCAAGCCTAAGGATCAAATATTTTTTCACTCTGTGCTAGTTTGCATATCACGATATTTGATCCCTCCCAGGGCTTAGTAGATCAGAGTAAAGATGGATCTATGCTGGCTTAATTCCCCCTTTAAATAGCCTACATTCCACATGAATACCATGGGTCAATACCATGTGCCATATTTTTTTTTTATTAATACTAATATGAGGGTTAATAATGTTCTTTTTGATTGGTATTAATAATAATTTGGCCCATGGTATTTTTCCCATAAGCTTCACCTAAATATAACACATGTTTTGAGTATTCTTAAATATAATGTGACTTATGGAGTAAATATAAAAAAAGTGTTTTATTTATTTACCATACCTCTCATTTATTTATATTTTTATTAAGGGTTATGGACTAAATATAAAAAGGGGTTTTATTTATTTACCATACCTCAAGTTTATTTATATTTATATTTATTTACCATACCTTTGGAGTAAGTATAAAAAGAGGTTTTATTTATTTACCATACTCCACTTTATTTATATTTTTATTTATTTACACGTAAATATAAGGTGACTTATGGAGTAAATATAAGAAAATATTTTCCATTATTCTTTATATGATTATGACTAAACAAATGCAAACTTGGAATATGGCAAGAACATTATTCAATCTTTAAATAAACATGAAAATGAGAGACTTGAATTTTTAAATAAAATGAATTATTCTTTTGTGACCATTTGTTCCAAGGTCATTTTCTCGAAATTAACCCCAATACCATCAAATAAGGGAAAATGAAAGAAAAAAACCTTTTTTACACCAAATGTGGAGGGTGAAATAACTATCATAAATATGTATTCTTGAAAATTAGGGCGAATGGAAGGTTGTAACTCCTAATTTCAAGGGCTAAATTTACTTTTTTTACTCTCTCCCTTAAAATAAGGTGGGCTAACCTCCATACCTAATTTTTTTATAAAATAAATTTGAGGCGATTTGTAACAATGTACTGTGATACAAAATATTCACCCAATAAAAATATAAAAGCCCTTAATTTCACCCAAGGGTGAAAATTCGCCCCTAAAATTTTCCATGGATAGATGGCCTATATTTGACTTGAATTTGATAAAGCACATCTGTATGATCAGGAATTTTAAAAGCGCTGGCAGAGGCAGCTAAGGCATCAACGTGAATGTTCTGATCTCTGGGAATATGAGTCAAATTAAAATCATTGAACAGATTTTCAACTGTATCCCATACTTCATTATGATAGGACCTAAGTCTAGGGTGTTTGTTCTGGCAAACATTCTTTACTTGCTTAAAAATAAGCTCAGAATCAGTAAAAACACTCAAATTCTGAACTTTTAAGCTTTTTGCTAAATTCAACCCTAAAAGAAAAGCTTCGTATTCAGCTACATTATTAGTGACTTTGAGGTCAAATTTACATGATTGTGTTATATTTTCCTTTTAAGGGGAAATTAAAACTACACCAGCTCCTGCCCCATCTTTCGTGCATGAGCCATCAAATAATAGTTTTCAAATATCAGTTTGGTTTGGTTCAAAACTTTCAACCACCTCTTCAATTTTGACTTGAGTTTTATGTTGGTTTGAAGTGAGCTGAAAACAACCAAAGTCTTGATCTATTGCATAAATTGGATGGTTCCTTGGCTGGTCAGTTTTACAAACAATATGTGAAAATCTTACCTCTCTATATAATCTTAACTGCTCTCCTCCATAAGCATGAATAGTAGCATATGACATGTCCATCTGTAGAGTTCCCCCTAGTTTGGCACAACAAGACCTAGAAAGGAGCATTCCAAACTTGGGAGGGATATCTATTACAACAATATCAAGCACTACACTTTTCACTTGAATTTGGGCTAGGGTAACCACTAGATCCTTGATCAATCCCTAACAGGGCACCCTTTTAGAACAAAGGTGTACATGTCTTGGTAGGATTTAGTGATGTCTAGTTTCAAAATATCCATGACAGATTTCGGCGTAAGATTATGTGATGCTCCTGAATCAAGCATACAATTGTATAACATGGAGTCATTTGTTTTAAGAGTTACATAGAAAGGAGGCACTATCTCATCTATCATATCTGAACTAGGTCCAAAAAATACTGCTGGTTTTTCATCTTGCAAACTTATTACATCACCTTCAGCATCAACTGAAGTATTTTGAATCCATTTTGTAACTTGGCTTTTGTAACCGGGGTTTTTTGAAAGTTCTGACAATGGAATTGGGATCTTAACCCTCTCTAATTATTTTTCAACATTAAACACAATCAAAATGTTTTTACGGGTTTGGTTAGTATCATTTGATTGATATAATGGCTGAATAAGAGTTGTTTGAGCTTCAAGAGTTTTGGTACGTGGTTCAATCACTGGAGTTTCCTTTGAAGGTCTCCTAGGACCAGGTCTAGGTCTAAGATCATACCTTTTGTTTAATTCTGCAATTAAAATTTTTGAAAAAGCATGATATTTAGATACATGTGAAGCTTCCTGATCTTCTTAAGTTTGATTATGTTGTGAGAGAGGAATGATGGCTGTTTGATTGGAAGAAGAATCCATACTATTAATAGAGGAGTAGGAACCTGTTGATCATTGGTTGGTCTCTAAAGAATTTGTAGTGGTTGGTTTCTTTTATACTGACCTTGGTTTTGGTTTTGAGGTCTAGTAACTATTTGCTGTATTGTTCTAGGTTGGGTAAAATATTTGAAATCCTATTTGATAGGTTTCTAAGAAGAGATGTTATTTCATCTATTTTTGAGTCTTCTGACTTAGTCTTTGAGGAACTAGAGGCTTCTTGAGCAGATTTAAGTTTTCTTTGGGCCTTTTCTTCCTTAAGTTTTAAATATGTTGAGGCTGCTCTATTTGCTTCTACTTCTATGGCATTTGTTTGCATGTCTTCAAGAGTTCTTGAAGTTCTCTCATGTAACATAACAACAAAGTCATCATCGAAAGCTTTAGAAAACCTAGACTTAGCTGCTGCTACAGGGGGCTTACAATCAACAGGCATTTTGTGATAGAGTTTGTTAAATCTTTTGATAAAATTTGCAACTGGTTCACCGAAGTTCCTTTTAAGCTCTTCAAATTCTGTGAGGAAGTAAAGAGGATCCTTTTTGACACCCCACTGATTTTTGAATATGGTAGTAAGCTCTTCCCAATTTCTAATGGAAGCTGCTTGTAACTGCCTAAACCAAATCCTCATGTTTCCTTCTAATGATTGTACAAACAATCTCATATAAACGTTTTCTGCTTCTATGTTCATGTTGTCTGCAAAGTCAAGGAAAGCTTGAAGATGGTCCTCAACTGAGGGACCAATTTCTCCATTATACTTAGGAAGGTACTTTAAATATCCGGCTGGGAATGCATCAAGGTTATTAGGTAAGACTAAGCTAGCATATCGAGCCTGTACAATCAGTCAGAAAGCCATGACAACAGGTGGAGTATGAGGTGCTTGAGGTATATGAGGTTGTTTAGGTGGAGTATGAGGTGTTTGTGTGGATGTAGAGGATGAAGAAGAAATAGAGGAAGAAGATGGTGATTTAGGGGTTGGTGAACTAGTTGGAGGTGAAGGAGGAGGAGATCTCCTAAAAGACTTCAAAGGAGTCTTAAGAACTAACTTTGGGACCTGTAAAGGAATACCTTCTTTTGATTCAAAAAGAGGATTGGTATATACAGAAAAGGTCTCTTTAGGTTGTTCAGAAGAAGAAGCTTTAGGTTGATAAAAAATGGAAGGAAATGGATAGGTGGTAGGGGATATGAAATTTGTGGGTTTATATTCAGGTAGATTGACACCCAAATCAGATTTAGTTTTAGGTGATCCTGGTGGTAGTGTGGGTCTTGGATGAGATTCTAATGAATGAATAAGGTATGATGACTTGAAATCAACTCCTTTATTTAGAAGTTCAGCAACCCTAGGTGATAAATGGGAGTAATCAGGATCAGATGGGATATTACTATAGGGATCAAATGATTCTAATTCTTCAAACTATAGGACTGAAGAGGAAGAAGAAGATGGTTGGTGTCCCCTTTTAGATTTGGCTTTTCTTAGGATCTTTTCAGGATCTGACAAAGGACTAACTATGTCACCTTCTGAACGAGATCTAGTATGTTTATAAGGTGCCAGCTTGGGAGTGTGGAGTCGCCTAGGTGAATGATTTTAACCTTTCTAAATCCTTTAATCACCTTTAAAGGAAAAGAGTGAATGAATATTGTTGTCCCAAGGGAAACTTGAATGAAATTCGAATCCCCGGCAACGGTGCCAGTCTGATGTTGTACCTCTGAGATAGTAGTAGGTTAGGCTACCAATGCCAGAGCATCTAAAATAATTGTTTTGGGGGTTTTTGGTTTAAGTTTTTGGAAGACCAATGAATGAAGACAGATGTAGAATTAAAGTAATTAATCCTTTGGGGTATATTAATATCTCAACAGAGGGCTGCTATAAGACTTTACACAGTGATATAGATCAAAATAGTGGTGAGTAGAAGACAACAAAAAATATGATTATCACAGTTTCCAGACTATAAAACAAAACAATCATAAGTTGGAAAACCTTTTGAACTACGTTCAAAAGATTCAAGGCAGTATACTTAAGCTTACATAAGATGCTGGTGATTTATGATTAGAGGGGATTAGCTACACAGACAGTTGCATTAATCCAATCTCTTAATTGATTATCACTTCAGGAGCTTATAGGAATCAATTGACACTCTAATTGTTATACCTATATATCTCTGCAAGTCATAAGCATATGAAGAAAACACATAATGATTGAAAACTCAAAAAACTTACAGGATAACACAAAACTGTGTAAAACCAGATTCAGAATCCTTTGATTTATATTAAGGTTCCAGAAATATCAATTAAATCAAGTGTTTGCAAAATCTTCCTTCAAAGGTGGCTTCCAGGTTCAAAGTAGTATAAACAATCAAAGACTTTTACAAGAAGTGAGCTATGAATCTTGAACTCTGAACCATTTACAACTCTAGAAAAGAGTTATTTATACAATAATAAAATTAAGAAATATCCTAAAACTGTTTAAGATTTATTCTAGGAAAGGAGAAGATCTTCATGCAAGAAGATAGGGGTAGCTATTGAACTGCTTCTTGCTATCCCCCTTTATTCAGGCTCTGCTGGCTTTATTTGTTTGATATTTTTCCCCTTTAGCTGATTTGTTGTTTGTATCCTCTACGTTGGCTGTTTGCTTCATTTAACCTTTTTATTTGACTTCTTTAAACTCTATAACTCTGGCTGAGTAGATTTTGATTGCGCATTCTAGTTTTTATTGTGTTTTTCACAGTAAATCACTAATTTTGTCTTCAAACTGTTATACGGGCTTGTTTCTTTGTAAGCCTGAAACAACAATTTTCCTTGCAAAAAACAGAACTTGTTAAGAAAAACAGAGGTGACAGAGGAGGTCTTCAATGGATCTGCTAATCTTGAGAGGCCATCAAAAGGAGTCTGGGGTATATCGGAGGCTAAATGATGGCTTAAATGGCCACAAAGGCATTATTGGGGCTGCGCTGTGTTAAAACAGACAAACAAAGCAAATGGTGCTTTTTGTTTAAATGGAGAAAAACAGTCTTGCTTTTTAACTATCGGGTGAAAAATGAACAGTGGCAGAAAGGGTACGGAGGGATTAATAAAGGCGGGAATGGCTTAATCATGTTTAAAACAATGATTATTGGTCTTAAATGGAGTTTCGGGTGATTTCCGTGTTTAAATCGAAAATCGATTTAACACAGAAAACCTTGCAAAACACATAACATCGGATTTGAAATTTTATTAACCCGAGCCGATAACAACATCAGGTCCAAGGTTAATCACATATAGCTATCGGAGTGGTTCTCCATTAAAATCATATATATGATTCAACGAAGAAATTATTTATAAAGCAATATATAGCGGATCTGAAAATTTATGGAATCGGGCGGATAAAGGCATCGGGTCTGGGTCTAAATTGGATATCACAATCAGAGTTAGGCGGGGGTAGGCCCATTGCATAGACATATAAAAATAGGCAGACGTGACATGATGGTTAACTGTAATATATGTATGGTCGGGTCCAGGCTTTCATCGCAATCGGAGATCAGATATTGCAAAGGTGGAGGATGTATGCGGGGAGGGTTATTTATATGAGGGACTTTCAACCCGCCGATATTGTGATGCGATAATTATGTGAAATAGTTAGTTTTAAAATAAAACTAAAGTATATGGATGTTTAAAGGGTTGCGGATCCCGTCGATGCTATATTTATGAAATATATATTTTTATTATAAAACTAAGGGTTTCAGGCTATTTATAAAGGAGTTAATATTTATACGGGAAAAGGGAATTTATTAAGGATTTAATACATTATGTCAATGTTGATACAAAATATATTGGAAAAGAGGAATAACACTAAATATAATGCTTTTTATGAATATTTTGACTTTTTGTATAGCATTTATACTTAGGGTAAAGGTATTTTTATGGGTTTTTCATGTAAAAAGGGATTTTACATGGTGTTTTTACTTTTCCTAGGTAAAAAGGGTTTTTACCATAGGAAAAGGGCTTTTTATAGAAATGAATGATTATGAATGTATGAAGGGGAAATTAGTAAATATATGAATGAATGGAGATGAATGGGAAGTTAATTAATCGATCTTGTAGACCTTCATTTGCCTTGTATAATTGCCTCCTCGACATAGAAACATGATAAATGTACATTTTGTCCAATCAACCATTAAACTGCTGCAACCTTTCTCTTCTTACTCTTTCTTACCCTATCAATTTTTCTTCATTTAATGGGTGCATTTATGCTAGCAAACCCTTATCCTTTCTTCTTATTTTACAAAAGCAAACTATCTAAATCTACCCTTATAACTTCCAAGGGCTCAGATTAAACTGATGAGCACCTTATTATTCTCTACCTGACTACTGATCTGCCAAGATTAAACAATTTGGATAGATCTTTATTCTCTAACTATAACATCAAATTCAAAGCATGAAGCAGTCAAGATTAAACAATTTGACTGTTATGGGTTGTGGCATTTAAAAACAAGTTGCACACAACCATTATTTTGCAAGAACAAAGTAGTGGAATTTAGACTTGCTCACTTTCAGAGTTTATTTGTTTTCTTTCTACCTAACATTTTCTTTTTGCCTTGATTGTTTAGAGAATCTAACCTAACATTTTCTTTGATATGGACATCATCATCAAAATATTTTTTTAAACTAACATTTTATTCACTATTGTTATGTCCATATCCTAACTTAACATTTTTTGAAATATTCTATTTAATCAAAACCAAAAAATGCTACAACAAGTTTAAAGATCCTGGAAAAGAGATAAAAGTGTACTCTGTGGTCAAAGTAACTAGTTCAAAACATAAGCAAATCCTTTTAATGGTTGCAGACTTCCTCAAAACACCACAAGAAGGATTAAACATACCTGTTTCATAGCAAAAATGAAGCATATCTAGGCCAAAACACTAAAAATGAAGAAAACAATGAGAAAATGACCATAAACATTCAAAATGACTTGTCATTTTTACCATTTCACATTTTACCTTCAACAATGAGTATTTGGAGCCCTTTTCCCCTCAATTTTCTTCAGCTGATTGCGGCTAATATAGGGAACCATTTCAAGTGTCGTCACTTCCAGGTAGGAACTGAAACCTTTCTCTATATTTCTCCAGTCCATTTTTATGTTTTCATGCAAAATTTTTAAGTTTTTTAGGCCCCTGGAGTTCATAAAAACGCCCTAAGACCAACACACCCCCCTTGTGTTGAAATTTGCATTTCACCTATGCAGAGGAACACTGCATGCAGAGGTGCAATGCTCTGGTAAACATTGCTGGGGTTCATTGAGCGCATTTTCCTAAGTTTTTTTTTTTCAGTTTTGCCTCACATTTTGTCAAGTTTTTTGCATGGGAAAGAGCCTAATGGATTCCTTGTTGATGTTCCAGGTACCCATTAGAACAAAATGGAATTCATCTAGTAAGAAAGAGAACATGAGGAACAAGATTTAAATGTGGAAAACGACCCCACTACCATCAAAGTGCTTAAAAGTTGTGGGTTATTGAAATTCTTTTGGCCTTCTGGTATGAGGCAAACAAAGGAGTTGTTGAAGTTCCTTGTCCATTCATGGGATATTCAGGCACATGTGTTCAGGTTTGGGGAGAATCTACTTGAGATATAAGTAGAGGATATTTAATTTATGATATGATGGTCAAAGCGAGGTGCCCCTGTCTCTCTTCTAGGTGGAAGAAGCGATAGTGAGACAGTGAAAGGCTATATCGCTACTTATTGCATACCTTGAGCCCTTCCTACTAGGGATGGACAATTACCTTTGAGAATGATTTTGTTCATTATCACAAGATTGGCAGGAAGCTCAAGACTACATATAACAAGTAAATCATACATGCAATATGGTATAGAGTGTTTAGAGCCGACGATATACAACTAGAGCGAGGGTGTCTTAGTTAATTTGAAGGAACAACTTACTAAAGAAAAGGAGGGGTAGTTGAAGAACTTCAGATATGGCGTGATCTTAGTCTCTTTTGCTCTAGATTGAGTACCATTACTACAACCTCAACATATTGTACTTGAGCCCATCGATCCAAGGACCCCACAGATGAGGAGATGGATAGACCATATGAGCCGACATGCAGGCCCATCAGGGATCAACTTTTCGCTAGCCTTCTTTGGGTGGATACACAAGCAGTTCATCATCATTGATGATTATCCTTACGTAGGGATGGATTTCCGTGATGATCCCGAGCTCAAGTTGCCTGATGGTTAGAAATGGGATGCTTCAAGTAAGATACATCTACCATTAAGTTTTTGAAAATTTTTACGATTTTTTGTGTTTTTTGATGTTCCTGAGACTAAACTATTTGATGTTTTCATGCATACATGGAACCTGTTCAACTAGTGGGTGCTACATATATCCATCACATAGAGAGATAGACACAAGAGGAGGAAATGGGACTAGTACAAGTCGTTGCAGTAGGACAGGATGTGCTAGGGGATCTTGAGGTAGCTTGTTATAGACATTTTTGTGCCTCGCAGCATGGAGCATGAAATGTCGATAATTACAGGGATCCTCAGTCCCTAAACATGTTGTTCTTACCCCTAGAAGAACAAGGTCAGCAAACCACAACACTTCCCATCAGTTCTCCACCTGAAAACACTCAAAAACAGGCTATTTTTGGATCATGTCAGCTGCTCCACTGAGCATCTGCGCTGTATTGCAACTGCTCCTCATTGTACCTGCGCTGGAAGTCAAATCTAATGAAGGCTACCTGCGCTGGGCGAGATTGGCCAAGTGGCACAGTCATTCTGCAAGGTGTCAATTGCCCAGGAAGCTTCCAAACTGACACTTGGTTCAAGAGATTCTCCCTGTGATGAGTAAGAGGTACTTGATCTCCATGTGTAAGCAAGGATCTCCAAGTGGACTTAAGAACTGAAGATTAACTGAAGAGGGAGAGGACACAAGGCAGCTTTATGTCAGTCTCAAGCTGACTCATCCTCTCTTCTTCTATCCTATATATAGAGCTCTTCTATGAGGTCTAAGGAGGCTGGAATTTTGTGCAAAGTAAGGAAGTGCTGTTGGTTTACAGTTAGAGCTATTGGGTGATTGCTTTTATAGAGGTGAAGAGGAGATTTCTTGCTGCTGGGGAGGTGCTGCTGGATTGGAGCCATTGATGGTTGTAACCTTCTCAGAACCCTTTTACTTCTATCAATAAAGCTTTGATATTTTCCTTTATGAAAGTACAGAGAAGGAAGAAAAGATTGACCAACCGGTGTCTTTCGCTTTTGTCGATCCTATCCTCTCTCTTTGTCTCTTGTTCCCAGCTCCTTGCTCCCTTTGCTGGCCTAGCTACACAAAGATCCTGCACAAGCAAAAGAAGGAAAACTACAAGAAATATGTACTCATAACTGATGCATGGATTAGAGTGAATCAGATATACAAGTAAATACAATACATCAATGCAATACAAGTATATAGGAGAACATTCAAAGCTTTATTGATAGAAGTAAAAGGGTTCTGAGAAGGTTACAACCATCAATGGCTCCAATCCAGCAGCACCTCCCCAGCAGCAAGAAATCTCCTCTTCACCTCTATAAAAGCAATCACCCAATAGCTCTAACTGTAAACCAACAGCACTTCCTTACTTTGCACAAAATTCCAGCCTCCTTAGACCTCATAGAAGAGCTCTATATATAGGATAGAAGAAGAGAGGATGAGTCAGCTTGAGACTGACATAAAGCTGCCTTGTGTCCTCTCCCTCTTCAGTTAATCTTCAGTTCTTAAGTCCACTTGGAGATCCTTGCTTACACATGGAGATCAAGTACCTCTTACTCATCACAGGGCGAATCTCTTGAACCAAGTGTCAGTTTGGAAGCTTCCTGGGCAATTGACACCTTGCAGAATGACTGTGCCACTTGGCCAATCTCGCCCAGCGCAGGTAGCCTTCATTAGATTTGACTTCTAGCGCAGGTACAATGAGGAGCAGTTGCAATACAGCGCAGATGCTCAGTGGAGCAGCTGACATGATCCAAAAATAGCCTGTTTTTGAGTGTTTTCAGGTGGAGAACTGATGGGAAGTGCTGTGGTTTGCTGACCTTGTTCTTCTAGGGGTAAGAACAACATGTTTAGGGACTGAGGATCCCTGTAATTATCGACATTTCATGCTCCATGCTGCGAGGCACAAAAATGTCTATAACAGTTGCCCCCTAAAGTATGAGGCCGTTTATCGGGTGAAATGCTTTATCTAGAGGGTCCGAAGTTCATTCCAGTGCTGAGGAGGCGCCCTGTAATACAATACAATACAATACATTATTTTTCATTTTGTTTTCATGATCTAGCTGAGGCGGGCATTCCCATGCTCAGCTTTATAAATACATTCTGGTACATAGAACAGACGATCGTCTGATAGTAGACTGACAATTTTCTGCTGCAATGATGTACATGACAAATGCTTTTATATTTCCTGAATATATATCGCAGCCCGGATGGATGAAACTAGATCCGGGGTCTTCAAACTCGCTCGATCTTCACTCTAAGTACAAGTCGATCCATGTGAGAATTGCGCTGAAGTTGAACATGGAAAGACATCGCTTGATTACCGGTCAATAATGAAAACCGTTAACAAGCGCGAGAGGAATCACCGATAATGATAATGACCCTCAAGGTACTGCAGTACAATTCACGTGGCGTGAATAAAGACTTGGCGTCGAACGCCACGCAAAATCTTCTGGTCGAAGGTCATTGATGTATACCTGTCGCCGGAAGTGAGAAACTTGCCATTGAGGCATGCAAGCTTCAAAGTACTGATGGGGTTGTTCCTAGATCAACTTCTTGGATAATGAGCTGAAGTCGACAAGAAGCGATCCGTCAAAGGAGGGCCTTAATGAATCCCACATCAATGACACGGAGCGGAGCTAATGATTTAAGTGGAGGTGAAAACAAACTGTGACATATGATTCAGGGTGGCGATCATGAATGGATGAAGGATAATGTATGGCAGTGGATGGGACACGGTTGACACTTTTCAGAATGACCCCTCTTGAACATATAACGACACTGATGCGATGGATCGGTAGCATTACCCCAAATGTGGATGGTTTGGCGAGGACCATGGTGATGAGACCGGTGAATGAAACAACCCAACCCGATGTGGAACGGAGGAAAAGTGTCATGTTCAAGAGTGACTTGCTACCATTAAACTTTGATGTTCTCCCAATTTTTCCCCAGTCATTTCTGACCAGTACCTCTTTATTTTTGTCAAGCTTGAGGAGGATAACATATGCTTGTTCTATAACCTGCCCTTCGGGCAAGCCTATCGCTATGATTTAACGAGCTTAGCGATAGGGAAACTCGTTCTCGTCTAAAGACAAGTTTGTCGCTATTTAATCATTTTAACGAGTCTAACGACAAGGAAAACTCGGTCCTTTTCATTTTTAGAGAGTCTGAAAAGGTACAGAAAGTTAACTCCATAATTCCTTTTTCGTCATCTAATCCCTTAAGTCCGAAAAAGTATAAAACAATACAGAAGGGATGAACTTTCGATTGCTTTAACGAGCCGAACAAGACAAGCGCTCGATCTTTTTGTGCAATAATCCCTCAGGTCCAAAAAGATTAAAATCTAGAGGAGGGATAGCATTCCAGTTGTTTAACGAGCTGGAAGGCCAAAACTCGGCAAACTTTTCATATTTTACGAGTCAGTGAAAAGAGCTCAAAGAAGACTCGTTTTTTGAGGAACGAGTGATAAACAGGGATAGCAGCAGATTCCAGGTACAAATTGGAATTTTCCAATCACGGCAGTGTCACAAGGATGGCTAGGTGAAATCACTCTTTGCAGCTGTTCCTCAAAATGGGTAAATACACATATGGGGGTGAACGACCGGCCAAATGAAATGGAGGTGATGGATGAAAACACGACCAAGGCTTTTTAAGGCTGATAAATTTGCGATCGCAATGGTTATTTACCGAGATAGGTTCATTTTTTAATGAGCTTGAACTCTGGTGGAAACTTTTGCTCACACTTTTCTATTTTTTAACGAGCATAAATTCCGTGGTAAAACTGCTCGATTCATGGTCAAATTTGATTTTTTACCTTTACTAGCTTTTCTCTTTTCAAATGTAGTACTTCACCATCAATTGCTGCAACAAACTTTGTTAGAAATGGACAATATTTGCATGCAAAGGAGATTATAACCCTAATATTTAACTTTAAACTGTGTAAAAAGTCATAAAAAGGTGTTTTTACCTCTCATTTACCATTTCATTTGCATTTTGCTTGTTGGAGCTCTGGAGGTGTCTCTTCTTCCTTGATTTTCACCAGCTGATTCCGGGAGATTCTGTGGACGATTTTCGGCGCCGTTTAGACCAGGTAGGAGCTAAACCTTAGCCCTTCACTTTCATGGTTTCCTTTTTCAGTTTCATGCACATTTTTCAGGGTTTCTGGGCCCCAGGGGTCTCATCAGGGCGTCCTGGCATCAGCGCAGGTTTCCCTTTCGAAACTTGCGCTGTATTTCAGGTGGTCTTAAGGCAGACTGCCTCTCAGCGCAAGGGGAAGACTCTCTGCCTGCGCTGGGCCTAGAAAAACTGATCCTGCATGTGTTTTTTGATGATTTTTCGCCAGTTTTTCATCAAAATTAGGAACTTACTCTTTCTCTTGTTTGCTTGCAGGAAACTTTTGAACAAAATGTCCCTTACATGGCGAGAACGAGAACATGAAGTAGAGGACATGGTTGCACTCCATGACCCGGTCACGGTGAACGCGCTTCGGAACTGTGGCCTACTGAAGTTCTTCCGTATCTCTAGCATGAGAGCACAGATTTCTTTACTGCAGTATATGCTTGATGCTTGGGATCCTGTTAACCAAGTATTCCAGATTAGGGGGTAAACCATCCCCTTGACCATAGAGGACATGTACTTCTTGACTGGGTTGTCAAGGCGGGGTGCCCCCATTTCTTTGTCAGGTACGGCTCGAGGGACCACTTCCACCAGAGACTATATCCGTCAGTATTGCCGGGAAGGTTCACAGCCGAGCAAAGACGGCAAGATCAATATCCGTGACATCACTGACAGGTCTCTTAGGTCCATTCTGTTTACTATTGGTAGGATGGCCGGTAGCGCAGCTTTACATGTTGCCAACAGGTCTTATATGCAGCACGCCTTGGAGTGTCTCCAACCGAAAGTGTTTAACTGGTGTGATGCAGTACTTGTTCAGATGAAAAGTCAATTGACCAAGGTAAAGGACGGGAGGCTGAAGAACTTTGGATTTGGTTCTATTCTGACTGCCTTTGCCTTGGAGAAAATCCCATTGATGCAGCCTCAGTACATCATACTTGACTTGCCTTCTCCGACCGAGCCACGCATGCAGAGGTGGGTTGACCACATGTCCTCAAGCTGACTCATCCTCTCTTCTTCTATCCTATATATAGAGCTCTTCTATGAGGTCTAAGGAGGCTGGAATTTTGTGCAAAGTAAGGAAGTGCTGTTGGTTTATAGTTAGAGCTATTGGGTGATTGCTTTTATAGAGGTGAAGAGGAGATTTCTTGCTGCTGGGGAGGTGCTGCTGGATTGGAGCCATTGATGGTTGTAACCTTCTCAGAACCCTTTTACTTCTATCAATAAAGCTTTGAATGTTCTCCTATATACTTGTATTGCATTGATGTATTGTATTTACTTGTATATCTGATTCACTCTAATCCATGCATCAGTTATGAGTACATGTTTCTTGTAGTTTTCCTTCTTTTGCTTGTGCAGGATCTTTGTGTAGCTGGGCCAGCAAAGGGAGCAAGGAGCTGGGAACAAGAGACAAAGAGAGAGGATAGGATCGACAAAAGCGAAAGACACCGGTTGGTCAATCTTTTCTTCCTTCTCTGTACTTTCATAAAGGAAAATATCAAAGCTTTACTTTCAGTTGTTGCTAAGGACTGTCACCCTTAGAGTAGGGATAGGGTCATCCGAGTCGGATACTTTTCCCCACAACATAGCTGAGATCCTATTAGAGGTGGAGTGCCACATAGAAGGAGAGACACATGGGATTGCTGAGAGCGTGGTCAATAAACTTCTGTTGCGACTTCAGCAAAACACCATCAGAGTGCCTAGTCGTATTGGTGGATCACTGTGCAAGATAACTCATGCAATGTCATTTTATCATGAGCACCACTAATTTTTTCTACTTAGATGTTTTGCATGTAGTTTTTATATGGACGATGTCACCATATGTGTCTTGGGGCACACATTTTGTAAAACCAAACTATTCTACTTTCAATATGATGTGATGTGAATTGAAAGTTATTTACATTCTTTATAAATGATGATCTAAAACAAAATTAGCGAGGGAATCTACTAATGTGTTCAAATTTCTAGAAATATTTTCATGTAGTATGAAATCGAAATGTCTTTCCAGAAGACGCACTCTCAAAACCATGTGAAGGATGGTGGGATTTCTCACTGAATAAATATTCACGAGTTGTAGTACTATGAACTGTGAGTCAAGCTTGATGAATATACAATGGATACCATGTCAAATAACATCAGAAAGTAGCTCAAACTCTACGCTCTGCTTAGCGATGTTGTTAGTAGAGCGACCAATGCAAATCCCTTGCATGCTCACAAGCTTGTCATTTGGAACAAAGATAGCCCATAGTGCGGATGATAGGTTCCGAGTACTACGGATAGCACCATCGAAATAACCAATATATGGTTCGAGGGAGGTTGAAATCTTCAATCTCAAAGTAAAAAGAATCAATAGAAACCATGGGAAACTCCGAAAAACACACTGCAAACACACTCAAAACACCTATAAACAATATGTACATAGTGTACTATGCATGGGATCAATCATAGCATTTTTTGAGGTACAACCCATTTCTAGGCTACGCCAATGGAACTCCATAGAGATCTAATAACTCATAAGCCCCTTTTGCAAGGACTCACTTGATAATGTATGGGTTAAACCAAATAGGCTGGAAATTTCCTCGAACTAACTTGTCGGCCTCTTGGTCATATAAGAGAACCAGATATCCTTCCAAGAATATTATAGGATTGACACTTTTGTCATATTTCACTTTGATGCATCTTTTATGGGCTTCATTGGCTAATGCAGGATCGTGTCGGGTTTCATCCAAACTAGTTATATGTAAAAGACGCTCCTCCTCAACGAAAGTAGCAGGAACAAGTTCAATAGCTAGTTTCAATGATGGAATTTTGCACTCGATAGGGAGGATTTCTTCTAGACCAAACACCAACTGGAAGGGTGTGAATCTAGTAGAAGTCCTATCCGAGGTTTGATATGCCCACAAGGTAGCAAAGAGAAGTAAGTGTCAGTCCACTTTTTTGACCCCTATCATACATTGAAGCATAGTCTTAAGAACTTTTTTAATCGCCTTAACTTGTATGTTACCTTGAGGATAATAGGGAGTGGAATTTTATGTGAAAATCCCAATTTGGAAGCTAGTTTAGTCATCATATGACTCCGAAAGGGCTTCCTGTGATCCGTAATTATTTCTTATGGAACACCAAACCTAGAAATCACGTGGTTGAAGAAAAATTATGCATCTGTTTTGCTGGTATTATTGAATGTAGGCATCTTCGACCCACTTAGTAAAGTAGTCAACAATGATAATGATGTAGCCATGTCCCCTGGTCGAGTGAGGGTTACATGTTATAAAATAGATGCCCCATGTCGCAAAGGGACCAATGGAGACAACGAGATGCAACAGAGTAGGAGGAGCACATAATTTTTTATCATAGATCTGACACGCATGACATCTCTGGACAATGAGGATACAATTGCGGAAAATGGCAGGCCAAAAGTAACCGACGCGTAAGAATTTTTGCGTGGTAGCCCAACCAGATAAATGTCCATTGCATGCCCTGAAGTGGCATTCATTGAATAATTTCTTGGCCTTTTCAAGGGTGAGGAACCTCCATAAAATCGTATCAATACCACGATGGTAAAGGGTGTCGCCGATAATCACATAGTTTTGGGATTGGTACCAGATACGCCGCTACTCTAAGTGAGAGGTATTAGGATGGAAAGTATGGGTCTGGAGATAGATGAGAAAATCTCCATACCATGGGTCAAATGACGAGATCATGAACAATGAATCATCTGGGATGGAATATTCAGATGTAGATTCAACATCAAGGGAAGGGATTTATTTGACTTGGATTTGATGAATTCCAGGTCGAACTCTTGGAGAATAACTTTACACTTTGAGCATTTTCCCCCTATCAATTAACGTGACAATATGTATGTCATGAGGTTGCAATCCTAAATGACTGTAGTTTTGTGAAGCAAGATGTAATGGAAAATTATTTGGACAACTTGAATGGCTGCCAAAGCTAACTTTTCCATAAGTATATGGGGTCTTAGTATCGTTGAGGTTCCGACTCAGATAATAAATGGGATGTTCAATCCCCATATCATCTTCTTGGACCAACACCATAGCTATAGTATAGATGGCGGAATCAAGGTACAAGAAATAGTCGCATTGATAGTCAGGGGGATATTAAAGAGATGCCCAAATGAGTACATCTTTCAAGGCATCAAACGCCTTTTGTGCAGCGTCATCCTAATGGAAGGGAATCTGTTTTTTCAGTAAGTGGGTAAATGATTTGGTTAGTTCAACATAGTTAGGGATGAACCTCCTCAGGAAGTTGGATTTCCCTTGGAGTCTTTGTAATTGAACAAGAATGGATGGTGCAGGAAAATCAACAATTGCTTGGAATTTTAGAGGATCAATACGAATTCCTTGTTTCAAAATGATGAAGCCAAGGAGCCGACCAAAACCGACACAAAACACAGATTTTTGCGGGTTGAGTCAAATCTTATAATGTTTACAACAGAGGAAAATGGCCCATAAATGCATGGGGTGATCAACACATAAATGAAGGGCTTGATAAATCTGTTGGAAATAATACTGAGAGGGGGGGTGAATCAATATTATCAAGTCAATTATTTTCTTTTTCACACCCAGATCATATACGCTACTTCAGTTAGTGAAAACCGTGTATATACGCAACTGCAGATAAGGAAACCAACGTATACCATGCAAGCTTATAATTTAATTTATTCTATAGATGTTGATCATTAATCTGTGTATCAGAATCAAATAAACAGTAACCAGGAATAGTAAAACAGAGCAGAAGACAATCACACACAAGAACACAAGATATAAGGTGGAAACTCAATGTGGGTGAAAACCACCTGCTGCAATTCATCTTATCTTCTTTTAATTAGAAACTTACTTTTACAATGTTTTTGTACTGGTGTAGACTTATACCAGTACGCAGGCTTCTACCTGCAGAAGGCTACAACCTTTTCTCATTCTCCACCCTCTCCTGGAAGGGAGCTACAACCCCCTTAGCTCTTGTACTAGTTCAGGTGCTAGTATGTAGGTGCTGACCTACAGAAGGCTACAACCTTCTCTTTCTTCCAGGGACCACGTTTCATAAATTTTTAGACTGGATCCATGAATACCATCAATCAAACATCAAGAATTTCTGCATCAAACAATCTCCTTTTCACCAATCAAAATTGAACCAAATAGACAGTAACAGTAACCACACACCAATTCTGAACCCAGAACACTGCAGCAATAAACAGAAGCAGCTAGAACATAATTCAAGAGACATACGCTACTTCAATATTCAGTAACCTGCGTGCATATGCTTCTATGTTAAGACCAACTTGCGTATATGCTGTTTTGTTTTGCTAAACCAGCGTATATACGCACGTCTGATGAGACGAACCTGCGTATAGATCTATAAAGGATAATTCACTCTTTCAAATATTCAAACATTAGTTGTACCCAGATTATCAGATTTATAGATCAAGCGTGTGCCAAATTTAACATATCAAAAATCACTTCAAAGATTCTACTTATTCAAGACTTGAGATTTTGACCCATCAATAGAACTTATCCTTCTCCTTGCGCTTAGGTTCCTCCTTCATTCAGATCCAGCTCTACAACATAAACTAATCACCAGTATTCCAGATCTCGCTCTACATTAGATATTCAATAATTCAGATGGTGACCTTGCCTAATGATCTCCTTCCTCTTTTATAGTCTTAGGCCTTTCAAAATACCATGTTCCAAAACCATAACAAATCAATACCATGGACCCAATACTTGGGATCAACACTTCGGACGAGATACCATGGTCCAAAACCATAGGTTCAAATACCAAGGACTAAATACCACGGACCAAAATTAAGTTCTCCCACATGTACACGCTTTTCCTTGCGTGAAAGTGCGTGTATACGCATATGTGTCTTTGGAATGTCGAACCCACTTGTATACGCGACTTGGTCAAGGTGAACCTACGTATATATCTTTTTCTTTCATTCTGAGAGCCTGAACTATGATCTGTCACCAGAGTGAGTTGCCATCAAGGATAACACCTATGACATAGTGCCAAACCTGAGTCATAATTCCAACAAAATCTTATTTCAAATGAAGTAAAATATGCTCTTATGTATAAAATTTTGACTATTCCTCGTTTAATTGAAATATCAAGAAGAATGGTTTCTTTGATATTCGAAAGGTTTTTTTCAGAGTCGATCTCATGAATGGAAACAAAAATCGTAAAGGATTCGAAAAAATTAAGTAGCTACACACCACTGAGATTATATTGAATTGTATCTGGGAAGGAGGAATGGTGATGATGTTCGTTCCATCCACTGACATCATGATCTCCATGATTCTTTCATCTGTAGAATGTATGCAAGAAAGGATCATAGGGAGTTCCGTAATCGAGTGATCAATCTACCTAATTGATCGAAGAAAATGTATGGACCGCACAAGACGGGTAGATGGCTTTGTAATATTTCTCAATGGGGCTAAGCGAAATTTAGTGGCCAAACGTTTTGATGCTTGTTTCATCAGGTACAATCCATGGATCGACCAGGATCATAGATGATGATATCATGTTGATATAAGCAACCCAAGTGGAGGAAATGGGAAGGGGAGGCGGAGGGAATGAAAAAGTTCCCATAAGAGATGCATCCTTCAATAAAGAACTCCAACATGTTGATAGGAATATAGGGCTTCCCCTACAGGAGTGACCCTTCCAGTAACATTGGAATAAGGGGTGAAAAAGGTGAGTTGATCTATGGCCACGATCTCACCTTTATGAGGAAAGGTGATCATACGGGATTTACGATTGCGGAAAAAAGTATCTCCCCTAGGTCGGTTGCTCACCTAGAACAATAGAGAGACAAGGAATCCAATTCTTTAAAGTAAATATATGACAAAGTGAGGCCTACCTAGAATAATTCACACACTTCGCTCCTTATCTATCTTGGAAGCTCCAATTCCAGCACTAAATGCCAAAATTAGAACATGCACGGTCAGATAACACAATCCAAGAGACTATGAGGTCTATGCATTATCATATAAGTACTTCTTTCAATAGATAAACAAGATATTTAAATATATGAAATAACAACATCACATATAGTAAAACAATGATTTCTTTGTGTTAATATAAATGGAAGGAGATTACAACCATAAATAGCAGTTGATCTTGTAGAATAGCTCCTCCAAGTTGTGGACTTGTCCTTTCCTTCTCACAATATGCACCTCCAATCACCCTAAATGCATGAGATCATGACCACTACTACAACATTATAAGGGAATAATCACTCTCCAAGGATAAGTGGTGAAAAATCCAATGTAGGGAAGGATAAGTGGTGAAAAATCCAATGTAGGGAAGGATATAATCCAAATTATTAATCCAAGGTACGTAGTTGTAACAACCTCTAGAAAATCCTAGAAGGGGAAGCTTCTAGAATCATGATCATTCTATCGGATTTCTAGAACCAACGCAAGTGAAAAGGGGAGTAACCCGCTGGTGACCAACGCATGCCATAATGGAGCAACCTACTGGTGAATGCACCCCAATAGGCTTACAAGGAGAATTGGTCCTTAAACTGCCTTAGATATAACAATTTATGGCTGAAACTCTGGGATATGAAAGGTACATGCTTAAGGCTTTGTGCAAGATGGTGACAAGGGGGAATAGGATGTTGATTGATCCCATTAGGAGGCTCACTAATCAGATGTAACAAAATGGCCTATAACAGGGCTAATGGGGGTTGGGGTGAAGATTGACCATAGTGTGTGAGTTGATAAGGTGTAAAAATTTAATATTTATTTATTTATTTTTTTCTTTTTTTTTTTCTAATGTTCTATTATTTTTCTTTTTTTTCCCTTGGAAAAATCGTAATATTTCATTATTTTTGAAAAATTACATGTGTTAGATTCTTTTCAGCATATGCATCATTGGCCCTTGGCCATCTCTATGAGTGTCAGTAAAAAATGGTGCTTTGTTTGACCAAAAATGGTGTAGGTATATCTTTCTTAATTCACCATGCAGGGTGATTGCATAAGAGGGTCTGATAAATATATATCATATGTGACATCTACAAAATAAACATTCACCATGCAGGGAGATGTCCATACTATAAGGTCTGTAAATGAAGAAACATATTGAAAATATATACAAATATATAATCTGAGCAAGTTCCAGAAAAAATAGGATTAGGGACTCTCCGCCCTATGATATGTTTGATCAGTATATGGCCTGTGATAGGATTAGTACTCCTCTATACCCCTTAGTTCCTGTATCATCCACTGTCCTCTGGGTAGTAACGTGGCCTCCTTGGAAAGCCTGTCAGCACTGCAGTTATGTTCCTTGTAAATATGATGACAAGAGATAGAATTAAATTGTGCTTTGAAAATGTTCACTTCATCCAATATATTATTGGGAGTGTGTGCATGAAAAACAATAATATTATTCAACCAATTTACAATAATTTATGAGACTCCATAGATTTGTAGATTGATGCAATCATGACCAAGTGAAAAATGCAGTAAATGGCGAAGAGTGATAAGTTCTGCATAATTATTTGTCCCTTATCCAAGCCCCATCTTAACCTTAAAATAGTGCTAATTAGATAGGTGCAGTAAAAATCCTCCCCCACATCCTTGGTTTTGAGCAGCACCATCAAAAAAAGCCCAGGGTGTATTTTTGTCTATGGGGGTGGGAGCAAGAGGTCTCCTAGGGAGAGATCTAATGGAATCAGGCAGTTCGTGAAACACTGAGATGATCTTGGTGGAGATATTCTTCCATCTAGCTGCAACTTCATCAAATATGATTTCGTGCTAGCCAAATGTGCCAGCATATGAGGAGAGGGAGACAAATATGCTTTGTTCCACGATGCGCATTACACAAACTTTCCTAGGCATGGACAATGTTCTCTCCCTCCCATCTACCAGAAAGTTGAATTGAGGAGGAGATGGTCTGCCAGAGGTTGATCAGTGATTCACAGTTGATTTTTTACATAAGACACACCAGTGTGATCCATGAAAGGCATGATGTGATAAGGATTCCCCCGTGGGGACCTTGTTGCTGAGCACACACCAAAAGAAGAGTTTAGTTCTCGGAGGGGAGATAAGCTTCCAAATTCTCTTCCACCAATCTAGAGCCTGCTCCGGTTGTCTGTAGGATATCAGACTCTCTAAAAATGAAAAGGACCGAGTTATCTTTGTCGTTAGACTCGTTAAAAAGATTAATAGCGACAAACTTGTCTTTAGACGAGAACGAGTTTCACTATCGCTAGGCTCGTTAAAACATAGCGATGGGTTTGCCCGAAGGGAAAATTATAGAACAAGCATATGTTATCCTCCTCAAGCTTGACAAAAATAAAGAGGTACTGGTCAGCAATGACTGGGGAAAAATTGGGAAGAAACTCAAAAAACCTTTATTGGTAGCAAGTCGCTCTTGAACATGGCACTTCCACTCCGTGCCTGAGTTGGGTTGGGTTGTTTCATTCACCGGTCACATCACCATGGTCTCGCCATACCATCCACCTTTGGGGTAAATGCTACCAATCCATCATATAAGTGTCGCCGACATGTTCAAGAGAAGTCATCCAGAGAAGTCACCCATGTCCCATCCACTACCATACATTATACTTCATTCTTTCATGACCGCCACCCTGAACCATATATCATCAGATCATTTTCACCTCCATCAAAATCATTTGCTCCATTTCGTGTCATTGATGTGGGATTCATTAAGGCCCTCCTTTGACGGATCGCTTCTTGTCGACATCAGCTCATTATCCAAGAAGTTGATCTAGGAACACCCCTTCAGTACTTTGAAGCTTGCATGCCTCAATGGCAAGTTTCTCATTTCCGGTGACAGGTATACATCAATGACCTTCGACCGAAAGATTTTGCATGGTGTTCGACGCCAAGTCCTTTATTCACACCACGTGAATTGTACTGCAGTACCTTGAGGGTCATTATCATTATCGGTGATTCCTCTCGCGCTTGTTAACAATTTACATCATTGACTGGTAATCAAGCGATGTCTTTTCATGTTCGACTTCAAAACATTTCTCACATGGATCGACTTGTACTTCGAGTGAAGATCGGACGAGATTGAAGACCCCAGATCTAGTTTCATCCATCCGGGCTGCGATATATATTCAGGAAAAATAAAGACATTGACATGTACAGCATTGCAGCACAGATAATCATCCTACCAAAAGGATGATGATTTCATCAAGATCATTAGTCTACCATCAGACGATTGTCTGTCCTATGTACATATAAATGAATTTATAAAGCTGAGAATGGGAATGCCTGCCTCAGCTAGATCATGAAAAAAGTATGAAGATGATGTATTGTATTGTATCTTATTACAGGTCTCCTCCCAGCATTGAAAGAACTTCGGATCCTCCTAATAAAGCATTTCAACCGATAAACGGCCTCATACTTTAGGGGGCAACTGTCATAGACATTTTTGTGCCTTACAGCTTTAAGCATGAAATGTCCATAATCCAAGGGATCCAAAGTCCCTAAAAGTGTTGTTCCTGCCCCTAAAGGAACAAGGTCAACCAATGACAGCTTCTCCCAGAAGTTCTCCACCAAAAACTACTCAGAATCAGTCAAATCAGGATCAATTCAGCTGCTCCACTAGCTGCCTGCGTTGCAAAGCACCCCAGTACACTAGCTAGGTGCGTTGCAACGCACCTAAATGCACTACCAGGGTGCGCTGAGTGGGAAATGCCAAATGGCAGTGTCATTCCGCGAGGTGGACAGACAATGGAAGCTTCCAGAATCTTCCTCAATGACACTTGCCTCACTGAGTTTGACCAAGGATGAGTAAGAGGCTCTCAGCCTCCAAGTGGAAGCAAGAACTGACAGAGAGAAGCCACAAGTCAAAACATAAGCTGACTCATCCTCTCTGCTTACATCTATATATGGATCCCTCATCCTAGAGATCCAGAGGCTGGAATTTTGTACTTTGCAGAGAATTGATGTTGGTTTTGAGATTGAGATTAGTACATTGGGTGATTTATGCTTTGTTGGAGGTGAGGAAGGGATTCCTTTGCTGGGAGGTAGATGCTGGATCGGGACTCACTTGGTTGTATCTCCTCTTGGACTTTCTTATTATATCAATAAAACTATTTGAGTTTCTCCTACATGCTGTGTATCAATGATGCTTTGTTATATTTGCATGTTTAGCTTAAATCTGATCCTAAGCTTTTTATGAATGTAAATCTATGTCTTTTGTGTAGTTTTCCTCTTCTGTGATCTTGCAGGAACTTGTTGAAGTTGGGCAAGTAAGGGAGCAGGAAGCGGGAAGCAAACAAAGAGGAGAGCGATTGGATCAACAAACTAGCGCAAGACACAGGTTAGTTACAGCCTTCCTCTTCGTTTACATTTCATAAAGAAGAATATGAAAATAGTTTTTCCTTGTTTGTTGCTAAGGCACTGTCACACCTTAGAGTGGGATAGGGGCGTTTTGAATAGATACTTTTCCCAACAAAAAAATGGCGACTCTGCTGGGGAGCGTGTCTAGTTAGTTTGTTTGTGTTTCTCTTGTTGTTTGTTTCATAAACACAGAAGTAGCAATCGAACTGCACTTGCCATTATCAAGTGCAAAGTAGCTGCTACTTCAATCCTTTCACTAGGATTTGTTTATGATTTGAACAGCTGATCCACAAATGATCTAATTGCCCTTTGTGATAGCTCTTAGTCCTCCTTTAAATCATCCCTCTGATTGTACCTTACTGATAGCTTTTATCCGGCCAAAAACCATAGATTAAACTGCAAACCGTGACCCAGAACCCAGAGAAAATTCTCGTTTCTGCTTCAGCGCAGGCTCTGTGAAGAGACTCTGCATTTCAACGCAGGTCCCGAGAGGGCTACCTGCACTGCAATTCATTTTATCTGTGCAACAGGTGCGCTGATCAGCCTTTGCCCTGTGCAGCTGAGGTTCTCTGCTTCATTTTGTTCAGTTTTATCTCTGACTTTTGCAGCCTGTTATCAGTGTGTGTACCTATCTGAAAACCCCTTTTCTTTGCCTTAATTCCGCCTCAGTTGTATAAAAGAAATTGTATTTGTTTTTGTGTATTTGTTACATCATTTACGGTTTCCCATTGAAAAAGTAAACTGGTCATACTGTCGCCCTTAGATCTAGACCTGTCGTAAGTGTCGTTTTGATCTTAGGAGAAAGTTTGTTTGCTGTTGACAGTTGATTATGCTTTTACTTTTGTCTTTGGTTTGAATTTGTGAATTTCTAGTGTCGAAACAAGTGTTTACTTCAAAATCATAAAGTGTCGTAATATTCTCGACCTTTTTGATTTCGAAAAGAAGCTTGTTTGTGTTTTTCACTTGAAATCGAATTCAAATTTGTACAACAACTTTCTTTTTAGGCATCAATATTAAGAAAGTGAAAAAAAATACATGCATATGTGCATTTGCATTTTGACAGTTTGTATGGTTTGATTTAGGAAAAGTGCATTTACAGTGTGCTCTTTGCTCTTTGAGAAAAGATTGTGTCTTTCTTTTCCCCTTGTAGCTAGGATTTTCATTGTTGAAAAGAGATAAAAGCTTGCTTATCATCTTTAGACTGCATTTAGGAATTACATCTACATCTCGTGGTGATCCAAAAAGGCAAACTTCTAAGAAAGATCAACCTAAAATAAATTGAATGAACTTAACAACGCTTTGTAACTTAACGCACAACATAGAGGTCTAGGCTAGAGACGTGTTCCGGCGTCGTAAAGCCTGGTAACTGTTGTCCTCACTGTTGGTTGGGTGATTCCTCCACTGTGAGACGATAAGTGCGAGTACAGATTGTGCTCCCACGTACCGTCGAGTATATATTGGGAGACCCCTATAGACATAAAACCTTTATCCATAGGAAGCTGTGTCGGCCGCCCTACTGATCGCAATGCACTGAACACAGCATTCGGGAAGATTGACCGCCCGTACCTTAAAAAGTGTTCTGCGGTTTTGCGATTGGTTTGGCACACCCTCTACCTAGATCTCCAGAGCAGTCCCTTTCGTTCCTTTTCAGACTCCTTAACGGAAAAGGTCCATCTGAGCACTTGTCACTTCAGGCTCATTAAAAAACGAAGGAGACTAGAGTCATCTTTTGTTTTTTCTCGACTCTTTAAAATTGAAAAAGCAAGTTGTGTCCAAGCGTCGTTAAAATTTATTTTAAACGGAATATTCATACCCTTTTTCCTGCGTTGATCTTTAGGTTGAGAAAATGGAGCCTACCAACCAAGGAATTCCCCTTGGTGGAAATCCTAGTCCCTTCTCCTCTTGGGGAGATGTTGGTGCGCCCCATATGGCCACATTGTCGCTTCCAGGACTGAAAATTGGCTTGCCAGTATGGCTCTTCTCAACCAATGTCGTTCAGAACACCACTATTCCTGAATAGTCGAATCAACAGTTAGACGAGTCCAGAGTTTCCCACCAACCTTCTACTTCCTCTAATTCTTCCTCTCTTCCTTCCTCTTCGCTTGACGGGACTGGTAAAGCTAAAAACCAAGTTCCTAAGGAGAAGAAGGAAAAGAAGAAGAAAGAGAAAAAGAAGAAGGAGCCAAAGGAAAATAAGGGAAAACAAGTGTCGTCTAATGAAAATCCACACACAGCACTGACCAGGCCTAAATTGCCATGTGTCATTTGCAAGGGAGACCACTTTCACAGAGATTGTCCTTGTATCCCTCGGATACTAAGGGACTGGTCTCCCCGTTTGCACAATCCGGTGTCATCAACCTCTGATTGCCATGTTGAAAGCACACCGTCAACTAGCGAAAGTGAAGTCCCAGGACAAAAAGGGAGAGCTAGACCTCCTTGTAAACTGTGCGAAGGCGATCACGCCATCCACCATTGTCCCTTCTTAGACGAAGCTAAAAGAGTTTTGGATGATCGTTCGGTTTCACCGTTACGGCTTCCTCCTGGATATAAAAACTCTTGCCGAGTCCTTCGTTAGTTGAGAATCCAGCTGGCCCGCTCAAGTGGTCAGCTGAAGCATCTACCATTGAAGATAAACCAACTGAATCCATACCAGAGGAAAGTCAAAAGGTCGAGGCGGCAGTTGACCTGGTCTTGCCTTCAGAGGTTTTATCTTCGAATGATACAGTCACTGAAGAGGATAAGGATGACACCATCCAAATTCTCTTCATCAACACCATGTGTCATTTGCAAGGGAGACCACTTTCACAGAGATTGTCCTTGTATCCCTCGGATACTAAGGGACTGGTCTCCCCGTTTGCACAATCTGGTGTCGTCAACCTCTGATTGCCATGTTGAAAGCACACCGTCAACTAGCGAAAGTGAAGTCCCAGGACAAAAAGGGAGAGCTAGACCTCCCTGTAAACTGTGCGAAGGCGATCACGCCATCCACCGTTGTCCCTTCTTAGATGAAGCTAAAAGAGTTTTGGATGATCGTTCGGTTTCACCGTTACGGCTTCCTCCTGGATATAAAAACTCTTGCCGAGTCCTTGGTTAGTTGAGAATCCAGCTGGCCCGCTCAAGTGGTCGGCTGAAGCGTCTATCATTGAAGATAAACCAACTGAATCCATACCAGACGAAAGTCAAAAGGTCGAGGCGGCAGTTGACCTGGTCTTGCCTTCAGAGGTTTTATCTTCGAATGATACAGTCACTGAAGAATAAGGATGACACCATCCAAATTCTCTTCATCAACACCATGTGTCATTTGCAAGGGAGACCACTTTCACAGAGATTGTCCTTGTATCCCTCGGATACTAAGGGACTGGTCTCCTCGTTTGCACAATCCGGTGTCGTCAACCTCTGATTGCCATGTTGAAAGCACACCGTCAACTAGCGAAAGTGAAGTCCCAGGACAAAAAGGGAGAGCTAGACCTCCCTGTAAACTGTGCGAAGGCGATCACGCCATCCACCGTTGTCCCTTCTTAGACGAAGCTAAAAGAGTTTTGGATGATCGTTCGGTTTCACCGTTACGGCTTCCTCCTGGATATAAAAACTCTTGCCGAGTCCTTCGTTAGTTGAGAATCCAGCTGGCCCGCTCAAGTGGTCGGCTGAAGCGTCTATCATTGAAGATAAACCAACTGAATCCATACCAGACGAAAGTCAAAAGGTCGAGGCGGCAGTTGACCTGGTCTTGCCTTCAGAGGTTTTATCTTCGAATGATACAGTCACTGAAGAGGATAAGGATGACACCATCCAAATTCTCTTCATCAACACCATGTGTCATTTTCAAGGGAGACCACTTTCACAGAGATTGTCCTTGTATCCCTCGGATACTAAGGGACTGGTCTCCTCGTTTACACAATCCGGTGTCGTCAACCTCTGATTGCCATGTTGAAAGCACACCGTCAACTAGCGAAAGTGAAGTCCCAGGACAAAAAGGGAGAGCTAGACCTCCCTGTAAACTGTGCGAAGGCGATCACGCCATCCACCGTTGTCCCTTCTTAGACGAAGCTAAAAGAGTTTTGGATGATCGTTCGGTTTCACCGTTACGGCTTCCTCCTGGATATAAAAACTCTTGCCGAGTCCTTCGTTAGTTGAGAATCCAGCTGGCCCGCTCAAGTGGTCGGCTGAAGCATCTATCATTGAAGATAAACCAACTGAATCCATACCAGACGAAAGTCAAAAGGTCGAGGCGGCAGTTGACCTGGTCTTGCCTTCAGAGGTTTTATCTTCGAATGATACAGTCACTGAAGAGGATAAGGATGACACCATCCAAATTCTCTTCATCAACACAGACTCCGACGAACATGGGGGCAATCCACCCATTCCTTTATCGCAGGAAGGAAGTTTGTCAGAGCCATATCCGGCCGTCTACTCGGTCCCTCCTCCAAGCAACCTAGTCGTATCCTTCGACTGGAACCAACTAGGCAGACCCCGTTTGCCAGCAAGCATACCATTTCGAATTATCGTTCAAATATACAGAATGGTCATGGCTGGCACCATCATAGATGAGGGGGCATCTGTGAGTATCCTTTCCTCTATTGCTTGGAAAGCGCTTGGTTCGCCATCGCTGTTGCCTGAAATGAGAAATCTGACAGGCTTTAATAAAGGAACCAGTCGACCTTTAGGGATCCTCCCCAATGTGCCCATAACATTGAAAGGGAAGACCGTTCAAATGAACGTGATGGTCATTCAAGGACCCTTGGATTATAACCTACTCCTTGGACGAGACTATATTTATTGCATGGGAGCCATCGTCTCCTCACTCTTTAGAGTAATGTGTTTTCTGCACGAAGGAAGAGTGGTCAAGCTCGTGGACCAGCTTTCATTTCCCGGATCACGCATCACAAATAGTCATATACCATCCCTAAACGGTCTCTTCACGCAAGAAATGTCTCAACCCATGGTCCGTCCTCCCGATGAGCGCGAGTAATTCGGAAGGATATGACTGGAACCCAGGGGGCATGCGTCCTGGTCTGCTTCGGCAGAAAAACTTCGCGTATAGAGTAGGTTTCCGCGGGAGAATATGACTAGTCCATACCCCATCCGTGATTGGAAGAGGGGTTGTTCTAGAATAATATTCTCTTGTCCAAGTTACGCGTGTGGCGCTCGTTGTCACTCACCCTTGTCTGCTTCGGTAGGCATCTCCGAGGAAGTGTTTTGTTTGCACCACGAATAGAACAATCCTTGGGTAACCTGTAAGAGGTAGTACCCTTCCTGATAAAACAAATGTTTTGTCAGCTCGAATAAAGGGTGACCCTTCCTGATAAAATGAAAGTTTTGTCAGCTCGAATAGAGGGAGATCTCGAAACTCTGTTTTATACCTGGGGGCATGCAAACCTTTTGGAGTGCAAGCAAGGGGTGACTATTTATTTTTTAAATTTTTAGGTCCTCCCTTTAAACCTGTAGGCTAACCCTTTAAACTCGTAGGATTAGTCGTCACCAAACTTGTATAAAGAAAGGATGTGGGGCAAAAATCTAAAAGTTGCCGTTTTTATATGAGACATTCTTATCATATGACTGGATTAATCGAGCAGTTTTAGCACATAGTTCATGCTCGTTAAAAAATAAACATAAGACCGAGCAAGTGTTTCAATCCGTGTTTAAGCTCATTAAAAAATGAACTATCCTCCGGTAAATAACCACCGTGAATGTAACATTATCAGCCATTAAAGCCTTGGTCGTGTTTGCACCGTCACCTCTGCTTTTCCGTTGGCCGATCATTCACCTCCATTTGATTGTTTACCCATTTTGAGGAACAACTGCGAAGAGTGATTTCACTAGCCATCCTTGTGACACTGCCGTGCTTGGAAAATTCCAACCCTTACCTGGAATCAGCTGCTACCCATTTTATCACTCGTTCCTCAAAAGACGAGTCTTCTTTAAGCTCTTTTCATTTGACTCGTAAAATATGAAAAGATTGCCGAGTTTTGGCTTTCCAGCTCGTTAAAGCGACCGGAAGTGCTATCCCTCCTCTAGATTTTAATATTTTTGGACCTGAGGGATTATTGCACAAAAAGATCGAGCGCTTGTTTTGTTCGGCTCGTTAAAACTATCGAAAATTCATCCCTTCTGTATTGTTTTATACTTTTTCGGACTTAAGGGATTAGATGACGAAAAAGGAACTTTGGAGTTAGCTTTACGTACCTTTTCAGTCTCTCTAAAAATGAAAAGGACCGAGTTATCTTTGTCGTTAGACTCGTTAAAAAGATTAATAGCGACAAACTTGTCTTTAGACGAGAACGAGTTTCACTATTGCTAGGCTCGTTAAAACATAGCGATGGGTTTGCCCGAAGGGAAAATTATAGAACAAGCATATGTTATCCTCCTCAAGCTTGACAAAAATAAAGAGGTACTTGTCAGCAATGACTGGGGAAAAATTGGGAAGAAACTCAAAAAACCTTTATTGGTAGCAAGTCGCTCTTGAACATGACACTTCCACTCCGTGCCTGAGTTGGGTTGGGTTGTTTCATTCACCGGTCACATCACCATGGTCTCACCATACCATCCACCTTTGGGGTAAATGCTACCAATCCATCATATAAGTGTCGCCGACATGTTCAAGAGAAGCCATCCAGAGAAGTCACCCGTGTCCCATCCACTACCATACATTATACTTCATTCTTTCATGACCTCCACCCTGAACCATATATCATCAGATCGTTTTCACCTCCATCAAAATCATTTGCTCCGTTCCGTGTCATTGATGTGGGATTCATTAAGGCCCTCCTTTGACGGATCGCTTCTTGTCGACATCAGCTCATTATCCAAGAAGTTGATCTAGGAACACCCCTTCAGTACTTTGGAGGTTGCATGCCTCAATGGCAAGTTTCTCATTTCCGGCGACAGGTATACATCAATGACCTTCGACCGAAAGATTTTGCGTGGTGTTCGACGCCAAGTCCTTTATTCACACCACGTGATTTGTACTGCAGTACCTTGAGGGTCATTATCATTATCGGTGATTCCTCTCGTGCTTGTTAACAGTTTACATCATTGACTGGTAATCAAGCGATGTCTTTCCATGTTCGACTTCAAAACATTTCTCACATGGATTGACTTGTACTTCGAGTGAAGCTCGGACGAGATTGAAGACCCCGGATCTAGTTTCATCCATCCGGGCTGTGATATATATTTAGGAAAAATAAAGACATTGACATGTATAGCATTGCAGCACAAATAATCATCCTACCAAAAGGATGATGATTTCATCAAGATCATCAGTCTACCATCAGACGATTGTCTGTCCTATGTACATATAAATGAATTTATAAAGCTGAGAATGGGAATGCCCACCTCAGCTAGATCATGAAAAAAGTATGAAGATGATGTATTGTATTGTGTCTTATTACAGGTCTCCTCCCAGCATTGAAAGAACTTCGGATCCTCCTAATAAAGCATTTCACCCGATAAACGGCCTCATACTTTAAGGGGCAACTGTCATAGACATTTCTGTGCCTTACAGCTTTAAGCATGAAATGTCCATAATCCAAGGGATCCAAAGTCCCTAAAAGTGTTGTTCCTGCCCCTAAAGGAACAAGGTCAACCAATGACAACTTCTCCCAGAAGTTCTCCACCAAAAACTACTCAGAATCAGTCAAATCAGGATCGATTCAGCTGCTCCACTAGCTGCCTGCGTCGCAAAGCACCCCAGTACACTAGCTAGGTGCGTTGCAACACACCTAAATGCACTACCAGGGTGCGCTGAGCGGGAAATGCCAAATGGCAGTGTCATTCCGCGAGGTGGACAGACAATGGAAGCTTCCAGAATCTTCCTCAATGACACTTGCCTCACTGAGTTCGACCAAGGATGAGTAAGAGGCTCTCAGCCTCCAAGTGGAAGCAAGAACTGACAGAGAGAAGCCACAAGTCAAAACATAAGCTGACTCATCCTCTCTGCTTACATCTATATATGGATCCCTCATCCCAGAGATCCAGAGGCTGGAATTTTGTACTTTGAAGAGAATTGCTGTTGGTTTTGAGATTGAGATTAGTACATTGGGTTATTTATGCTTTGTTGGAGGTGAGGAAGGGATTCCTTTGCTGGGAGGTAGATGCTGGATCGAGACTCACTTGGTTGTATCTCCTATTGGAATTTATTATTATATCAATAAAACTATTTGAGTTTCTCCTACATGCTGTGTATCAATGATGCTTTGTTATATTTGCATGTTTAGCTTAAATCTGATGCTAAGCTTTTTATGAATGTAAATCTATGTCTTTTGTGTAGTTTTCCTCTTCTGTGATCTTGCAGGAACTTGGTGAAGCTGGGTAAGTAAGGGAGCAGGAAGCGGGAAGCAAACAAAGAGGAGAGCGATTGGATCAACAAACTAGCGCAAGACACAGGTTAGTTACATCCTTCCTCTTCGTTTACATTTCATAAAGAAGAATACGAAAATAGTTTTTCCTTGTTTGTTGCTAAGGCAATGTCACACCTTAGAGTGGGATAGGGGCATTCTGAATAGATACTTTTCCCAACAACACAACCTCTGCCCTAGCCCTTTGAATAGCTTTAGAAAGATAGGATTTCTGTCCACGAGATGAATGAATAATAGAACCAGGTAGGGAGAGTCCCAGCCCGGTGAGGAGAGGCGAATGATCTTCGAGATGTGAATGGGAACGCAAATTATATTTGTGAGGTGGATCATCCCATCGGAAGAGGGAGGGGAAGGATCGGATGGAGGGGGAGGAAAATCTGGTGCGGTGGTGGCTATGGTGGGCGAAGATAGTGCAAGAGTACAATGAATAGTGGAGGTGTTTATGGTAGATGAAGAGTCAACAAATGTGTTGCATGAAATTGAAACAGGTTGAGAGAAAAGTGGAGTACCCGCTTTTTTTGCAGCCTTAGCAACTGCTCGTGATCGCGTCAAAGGAGGAGATGGTGTTCTGTGAGCTCCTACTACTGCCATTGGAGTGCCAATGTGAATAGAGGCCTGGGGTACTGAAACAAGGGTGCGGTCCAGAGGATTTGCTGATGGCCCCATTGTGGTATTCAAAGCACTCGGAGAGTCTGACGATTTCTTGATTAGTGGAAAATCCTTGAGGATGTGCCCCACTTTGTGACATCTTCTATAGCGGAATGAGACTCCTTCGTAGTCCAGGATTTGTACTCAAGTGTAATTCCTCCATTGAAGGGTGATTTTTCCTCCAGACCCTCACGCGTATCCAGGTGAACCAGTATTCGGGCTAGTGTTTGATTCTTGGTCTGAATGAATGTCTTGTCGTGGTCCAGGTATGTGCTGAGTGCATTTCCAATCCTAACGAATACCTCTTCAGACCAACACTACAGTGGGAGTCTAGGTAATCTAACCCAGAGGGGTCCTGGACCAATCTGCTCCCTCTCCGGATCAAAAAGAGGGCTCCATCTCTTGAGGAGGACCGGGGCCATCTCAATATGCTAGTACCTAGCAAGAACCAGGTTCGTGTAGTTCTCTTTTGCAAAATGCAGTGCGAACCAGCCCCGAGGAAGGACCTGCACCTCTGGCAATTCTTTAAGAATGTTCCCCCAGATTTCTCGCACCCAGAGGGTTAATATTTCCGCTGTATATGCCCTACCTCGGACATGTCCTACCAAGACAGAGCCAACCTTATTTGCAGCTTCCCCCATTGCTATACCTTCTCCAAAGAAAATGGTGAGGTCCTTTGCTGTGACCTTCACACACTTTGTTTTCTGCTTTCCGGTTTGGGGCGCTGATGGGTGATCCAATAACGGATCTGAGGAGGCAGTCCCTTCCTGTTGCAATTGAGTCACTGTTTTAACCTTAATCGCAGGCGTTTCAAAACACCCAGACGGAGAATTTGCCGAAAGGGGCGGATTATGGCTGTGGGATGTAGGGGTTTCCCCAGGCTATGCCGGAAGCGGCAATGAGCTCGACGGATGGAGATGGCTGACCGAAGGGTTCGGTTCGGAAGAGGGAGATGGCGGTGAGATTGTAGTGAGAAGGTGTAAAGTGCCGAGGGATAGCGACGGGCAGTTGAGAGCAGGTGATTCAATGGATAAAGAACCGAAAAGAAGTGATGTAGCACTATGCCCAGGGAAGGTGACCACCGGGACAGAATAGGACGGAGCTTAGACAGATGGAGAGAGGAACCTGAAACCAGAAGATTAGGGTTAGGGTTTCCGAAAATAACTTGATCGGGAAATGGGTCCGGGGAGTAGTCGATCTCCTCGATGTCCATGACCTCTCCCATTCTGGAAACCGGTAGTCGCCGACAGATGGAGACAGCTGCAAATGGAACAGTCGGTCGTCTAGGTCTTCTATTATTATTATTTCTTTTATTTAATTGAAAAATGAAATATGTTATTTTTTTTTTTTAATTCTTATTTTTTTTTTGGTCAAGTTGTCTAAATTCAGAGATTACATTAGGCTTTACCTGTGGCTTGAGACGCTGTCAAAATCACCTGGGGGCCTGGGCCACACTAGTCCTTGACAAGGCTAGATTTTTTCTAGCGAAGTTTTGAACCAGTGACCTTCACATCACATAATGACTTAACAATAAACCCCATCACCGTCTATTTTACACTAGAAGGGCTATTATTTTTAAAAGTTAATGTTTATTTTAATTTGTACAAATATATATATATTTTTCTTTAGAGTTTTTGTTTTTAATATTTTTTTTTCTCTTCTTTTCGATATTTTCTTTATTTCTTTTCTTTATCATTTCATTTAGATAAATATTGATCTTTAATGTCATAATTTGAAAATTTTGTAATTCTAAACCCACAAAAAAACATTACTAATATTATTTTACTTATGAGTTGATTTTAAGATTTTAGATGCAAGGATATTGGTTTCAAGTTCATAATTTAAAAAAATGTTGTAATTTTAGCCTAAAATAAAATAAAAGAGTGGAGTACCACTTTTTGATTCAAGGATTGATCTTTTAAGGTTTTGGTTGTAAGACTAACTACACCAAAAGAAATCGAGAAGAGTCAAGTCAATTATACAACCAAACAGACACATTTAGAGAGCCCACATAATGGACACTTATTTCCCAGCTACTAGAGATACAATAATAAGACAATACGACATATTCCACATGGACAACATGAATAGAAAACACACAGAACGAATGGGACAATTGGTCAATCCATAGAATCGCATAAGAAGAAAACTATCACGAGAAATAACAACCGGGCCAATAGGCACATTGGCACAACAGGAGAAAATCGACCCATAGCCACCATGAGAAACCATATAGCTGCATAATAATGTACCATAGACTCCTCCAAAAAAAATATATACACAACTTGGAAATCGGGGTCTGGAATTTATAATCATTAGGCCTCCGTCATACAACCCAAGATATCCCCGGTAGGTGTTTCCACGCATCCCAATGCAAGGGACAAATGTGCCGCTGACACACTGTCTGATACAAGTACCTCTTACACCATGAACGCACCTCCATCAGGGAAATATTATTAGTTGTTAAGTCCATGTTTTAATATAGGTTGCAGTTTTATCCTAAAAAAATGGTGCCATTGTGAGCATCACTTTTTTATTTGGTTTTCAATTTAATGGTTTATCCTGAGATGATGAACTAAAATAATCAAAAGATGATTCTTCAAGTTGTTGTTGTTGCAAATGGTCTCTAATCACCACATTCTGAAATCATTATGTTGTGTGAGAACGATATCCACATTTCATACATTTGATCTATCCTTCTTGCTTGACTTGTTTTCCTCTTTGAATAGTAGCTTGGGATTTCTTTCCCATGTTGTGCTTGGATTCTTCTCCTTCTGGACATCTCGATGATGTATGTCCAGTCTTACCACACAGCCAACAAGTGAGCTTGTTCCATTTCTCCTTCTTTGATGTGTGGAGATGGATGTCAGAAGATTTATAATAATGTGTTCTGGGCACATACCTATAATAACCTTTTCTGTCCTTGGAGGATTGGCCTTTAGATTGCTGAGGAAATTTCTTATGATCTTTATAGCTTTTGAATTTCTGCTTATACTCTTTCTTGGCCCTTTTCTTTGATTTCCTCCTTTTGACCAAGGGGTTATCAATTATAAGTCCATATCTGTTGCAGATGGACTTCTTATCTGGGAATCTTGAAAGCTTTTCCAAAGATTTGTTAACTTTGGAACTTGTATAGAGACTACCAGGGTCTTGGTAATGTGTGCATAAATTTCATCCCATGTGTAAGATTTGAATGGTAATTGGAAGATTTCTTGCAGTCTAATGTAGTCCACAAACCTGGATGGAAGGGCTGCAAGATAAACTTGTTTCTATAGCAGATTCTTTGAATCCTTTACTTCATATATCCGATGCATCCAATCTCTATGGAAATCTTCATACTGTGACATTTTATGACATTTTAAATTCATAATAATAACCTCATTCTTATTAGCAAGTTCAGTCTCACTGCCACACTAATGTTCTAAAATCATAGATGTCAAAGCACCTATCATGTTACTGATGATTGAACCATCTGGATTATGTATTACATCTCCATTTTCATCTTTGAGCACTTCTTCCATTTTTGCTATCAGCTTCGAAGATGATTCTGTGTCTTACCATCTGAGCAAAGTTCCTGTAAAACATTGTATAATAGTTTTGTAGGCTTCAATTTCACTTTTTCCCCTTAAGAACATGAGTTTTTATTCTGTATACATCATATCAATTAACTGTCTAATCTAGCCAACACTCAGATTGTCAATGTTACATTCTCTATGTGATTCTGGGAAGAAAGTCTGTGCTTCTGGGAGTTTTCCTTTTCCTACAATATCAGGTGCAGGATATGTATTGAACCTACTCTCAAGAGGTTCATATATGGGAAAAGCCTGAGAATCAGACTCTTTCTCTTTTTCTTCTTCTCCTTCCTTAAAAAAGGAAGCAATAATGATATTTTATGTAGCCTCTGATTCTGAAGATGTGGCTACTTCCTTTGGGAATAATGCTGGAAACTTGTTTACTGGCTTAACAGGATCCCGAATCTTTATATTTCTTTTGTACAAAAAAGAAGTAGGAACTGGTTTTTCTATTTTTGACAAACTGATCTTTTCAACTTTGTCAACTAAACCAGATATGAGAGATTTAGTAGTATCGAGATGATCTACTAATTTATCTTCTACTCCTTCTATCTTAGATAAAGATTCTTTAGCATATGAACGGACTACTGAGGAGGCATACAAAACATGATAATTTTAACCTAAAAGAAAAAAGAGAAGTACTAGTAGTGAACATTACTAATCAAGAGGAAAAGTAACCACCAAATATAACTTCTACAAAAAAAATTATGGAGAGTCCTTGTCAAGTTAGTAATTATGTTTTCAGTTAATTATATATATATATATATATATATATATATATATATATATATAGATATATAAGGTAAATTTCCATATATATATATATTTATAAGGTAAATTTCCATTATAGTCCATTCATTTTTTCAAACCTTCGACAATTTGAATCATCTGAAAATGGGTCAAACTCCTCATAGGCAAGGTTCCATGGTCAAAGGACCCATTAATTAGGTGTAACTATAAATTTTGATAAGCTTCCTACTAGATTTGGGTAAAATTTTCAGTTGAGAAGAGGTTAATTTTATCCACTTATTAATTTTCATATAAATGAAATACAAAGTTTAAATTTCTTATGAATTTAAAGTGTGTATTGATAAATTTATTTAACCTTTGTAGGACTTATAGTGATTTGGTTTACTATTAATCTACCCATATAGATAAGAAAATTTTGACTACATTATTGTTTTTTAAAGGCACGGGGATTCACTCAATGAACCTCTAACATATCATGTACATCCGTGGAATATTAAACAATACCCTTAATTTGACTACACATTTGAAAATACCTCTAAAAATCACATTATTAAAACCCCTATCAATACGAACCCAATGCACCTTCACAATTTGAAAAACCCCTACTTTAACTAGACATTGTAGGTATCCATTTTTTCCTTAACATTTTTTATACCCCTTCATATTTTTTCATTACCTTTGAGCTCCATTTTTTATACCCGTTTTTGGGCACCAAATTGGCCTATCTTTTCCTTGCTTTTCCACTCCTCTTTTTACCCTTTTTGCATTCATTCACATATATTTATGTGTAACATTATGAGATAATTCCCCTTTATTCTCTCTTGGAATATTTAATTAATGAAGTAGAGTCATGAAGGTTTCTACCTACACAAACCACTAAAACTTGTGATGACCACAAATTATGGAGCATAGGTGTTGACCGCACAGCATATCACAGCAGTTCTGCGATTCACAGTGGCTGATCGAACAGGACGAAATAGCATAACTGATTGCAGACTCTCTCAACCCATTTTTTACCATTCCTGTTCTTGGCACTCTCAGCGCTAGTGCTGTGACACAACTGATGTATATCTTTGGGCATATATTTTCCAGGTTTCGTGGAGAATTATTCTCCTTTGTATTGTATAAAAGATGGGTCATTCCTGTATCAAGGTGACCCCTGGTATGGTATTGTAACAACATTATTCAAATTAATAAGATATAAACCCTTTTTGCTGATCTATCACTCGTTGTGAGTAACGCAACCCTGATTAGAGAGTTGGGCTCGCTCTTCTGATCAGGTACTACGTGTTCCTTGTGTTGTGTGTATTTTCTATTGTTGTGTTATTTCTTGTTGCTATTGCAGATCTCTTAGATAACTATGAATACATTTTTACATTTTGCAGTTGAGTTTTACTTCTGTCTCAACAATGTTTTGATTACCAATCACGAACCCTTGGTTGAGGGTAGATCATAACCTTGCCCCTGCATATACCTTGCATGTTTCCTTGAAAAGAATATGCACCAGGATTAATACATTAATGTAGGAAAGGGACTGGATAAATTGTTGATACCTGGACACCAACATTTTGGCGCCGTTGTCAAGGAGGCTAATGAGGTGTAAGACACGATTTGTGTTAACCAGAGGGTCAATATCTCGTCCTGGGGAGAGAACGAGCTTTCTCACTCTGCTCCAAGTCCTGAGCACAGGTATTTCGTTTATTTCAAGCTTTTATTATTTTTTTGTTTTAGTAGGGTCGATCTCTTGCGCTGGGGAGGGAGGAGTCTTTTGACGCCCTACTCCAGGCTTTGAGCTTAGATTTTTCTAGCATTTTTGTTTTGATTTTGAGAAACCTAATCTCTCGCCCTGAGGAGAGAAGGGTCCTCTGACGCCCTACTTCAGGTCTTGAAGTATTAAGGTTTTCTTGTGTGTGTGTGTGTGTGTGTGTTATTTCTTGATTAGGGTCTTGTTCCGGGGAGGGAGGAGTATTTTGACACCCTGCTCTAAGTCCTGAACCCTAGGTTTTTTTTCTTTTTTTCTTTTCTTTTTTTCTATCATCAACAACCCTCTCTTCAAAGCAATGTCTCATCCAGGGGAGGGAATGGTCTGTTGACACCCTACTCCAAGCCTTGAGCATTGTGGTTTGATTTCTGCGACCACACCAACTTTTATGACTAGAGAGCCAAATAAAAGGGGTAGAGGGAGAGCCCCAAATAAGGGAAGACAAGATTTGGGGAGGAACACCTACATCCAGCAAATCATTGCAAAAGCTGAGTCGGAGGCATCTTCCCATGCAGCTGTGAGGCCAGGTGCACGAACAAAATTGGAGGGACAATCTGTAGATCAACCAATGCTGTTCACAGCATCCCTGCCAGTTCAATACAACATACCCTTCTAGCAGCCGGAGAGACAAGCAACAATATGCCTGCTAAAGGAATCCCGTTGCTTGCAACAGAAGAAGAAGAAGTTACAAGTAAAGCATCCGGAGGAACTTTCCATCCCAGTAGGGAAGAAGAAATTGCAGAGAGGAGATCTAAAGGGTCCAGCCATGATGACAGGGGGGAAGAGATTGTAGAAACATTTCTATCACCAAAGGATAGAGGAAGAGCTATTAAGGCTGTTAGTTCCAGTCTTTGCAGCTTGTCACCAGGGATCAACATGAGCTCTTACAATGTCTGGTTTTGTTAGATGTTTTGCACATGATGTTCAGCACAAAACATGTCGAAAGTGTGTTCATCAGAAGAAGCTTGGAAAAATATTTCTAACGGTATATCACACTCCCGTAACTGGCTCCCGCATTAGAAGATATGATCAAAATGAATGAGTGATTCTTGGTTATGCATGTTTTGAGGTCAGTTGTTGCACACAATGACAAGTTTAGTACAAAATTAGTTTCTGAAATAATTGTAAGGAATTTTTGAAAAGTGAAAGAGGTTTTTGTTCATCACATACCAAATAACAAAACCTCCTTCATTTTATGCACAGGTGCTACTATGTGGGATATATACATCGATATTTGGAGCCTACATTAAAACAAAGCAAATTTTTCATATTTTTTACTGTTTTAGTCATTTTAGTGCGGGGTCATTTTACAATAGATGGAAAGTAATTTTCCAAAATACAAAGAGTTTTTTGTTAGCAACAAGCCATATAACAAAAACCTCTTTCATTTTATTCACAGGTGTCATGAATTGGGAAATGTGATTAGATCTTTACAGCTCATTTTCATAGATTTAAATTTTTAATGATTTTCTGTTTTAGAGATGATTTTGTGGAACAGATTACGAGCAATTGGAAATGAATTTCCCATATTTGAGAGAGGTTTTTATCCAAAATGACCTTATCTACAAAATAATCTTTCAGTTTTGTAACAGGTACTATGGTTTAGGCGATATGAGTTCATCTTCAACACCTATTTCAGAAATTCAGCCCAAGTTTAATGTAACTGATTCTATTTTGAAGAAAATGGTTGAGCTCAATCCCTTAGTACAAGGATGAGAAAATGTATATATTTGATTAATTTCATAGTGTAGGGGTTGGAGTTTGGTAGAAGGTTGGACTCTTGAGAAATAATTGAGCTTCATTGTACACTCATATTTTCATTTTGGCTAAGGAATTGAGACCAGGATTTGCAGCACTATTTGGGATTCATGTGGCAATTTGTCTTGGTACAGTGCTTCTCTTTGTAATTGTGAATTTTCTTATGTGTTATGTATGCCATTCTCTATCTTATTTCTTCTGAACTAAACAAACAAGAGTGTAAGTAGAATCCATTGAAAGTGCAGTGCTCTACTTGAAGTTTGCTTTAGTTATTTGATGTTTTCAGCTGTTTGGGGAGGACCCATGATTTCTCTTGTCCTTTTCAACACCTCACTTTTCCATTCCTTCCATCTCATTCAAATTTAAGTGCCAAAACTATTAACACATATTTCATTAAATTTGGAAGTTTTTTATTACAAGGCCTTCAACAACATTCATTCTTTTGTAAATTGCCATATTAACTTGATTCAACATTAAAATAATTTTAGTAATTTCAAACCAATTAGAAATCGTGAATGGGTCAAACATGGGGTTGTTATGTGCAATAGTATCAATACACAATAGGAGTGTGAAATCAAAAATAAATTACATTTATAAACTTATATGAATACAAATAACTAAATGAAATTCAATAAATAACTTCCCATTCATGTCTAGTATCAGCAGTGATTTTGTCTTCAAGTCATATTGGGTTCTAATAATGAAATTATTTAAACCACAAATAAACTATTTAAGAATTGAAAATGACAAAACGCTAATATGGATTGGAAAATCAATGTCCTATGGTGCAAAAAGTTTAAAAACAACCATTTTTTACCCATCTCTTTAATGAGTCTAGATGGTCCATTTAACACACAATTTGTTAATTAATTATTCCATGTTTTATTAAGAAAAGAATTTTGTTTTGCATAGAGTTTTGTTTCAAAACAATACAATATGAGATTAATACAGTCTTAATAAATTACGTGATAGACAAATAAAATTCAATAAATGGATTCCTTATTAAATTAAATGAGATGAGATGATTGCATATACAAATAGTTGATTTAAGAATGTATGAAAAAAAAAATATGCATTAAAAATTGAATACCCTACAACTTAACGAGTAGTATTCACTTATGAGCCATCACCCATTAGCCTAAATAGTCAACTTAATACTTATTATCAAGAAATTAAAAGACTTATTTTTCGAAAAAAATGCATCATAATATATGGATATTATAAATCACATTTATATACTCATATTAATGGACATAACTAAGTACAAGTCAATAATATAATTCTAGCTCAAGTGACGATTTCAGTTTATTTAAAATACGAATTTACAAAAAAAAGACTTTAAATAATGAAAATAGATGCCTTACAATTCAAAAAGTTCAATGACATAATTCACCCATGATTGTGTCTAATCAAACCTTGATAATCCACTTATCAATTATTATCATCATATATATGCTTTTTTAAGAAATGCAAAATTATTTAGAATACATTTTTATCTCAAAAATTACATATCACATTTATGCGCTCATATTAGTGCATTTTATATGTAAACAATGAATGACTCACTTTGTACCTTGTTGATTTTCAATATGATATGATTGCAGTTACAACCATTAATTGATTCAAGCATATAAATTTATGAAAACTATCGATTGAGAAATCACATATCTTATGCTTAAAAAATATCAAATCATTTACCTATGACACATTTCTCATTAGCCTACTAGTGAATTATGCATTGTGAATAGTGAATATTGCACATAACATTTATCAAGTAAATTATTATAATTTCTTTAGTAAGAATAGCACCTTTGTTTGCAAGTATTTTATTACAAGGCCTTCAACAACATTCATTCTTTTGTAAATCGCCATATTAACTTGATTCAACATTAAAATAATTTGCAAGTAATTTCAAACCAATTAGAGATCATGAATAGGTCAAACATGGGGTTGTTATGTACAATAGTATCAATACACAATAGGAGTGTGAAATCAAACTCTTAGAAGAAATTGATTTAAGCTAAATCATATTAGTATGTCAAACATAAAATAAAGATATTATAGTTATGGATAACATGCTAAATTCCTCAATGTTTAAATTTTATGTTTGGCAACTCTAACCCCCTTTCCCCCAACCTACGAGAGATTTGTTGATTGAATGACGGTGCTGTGAGGATGTTATTGTAAATGACAAGGATAGGTGTCCCTTGCATTGCATTTAGACTAGTCTACTAAAACCTTAGTAAAATGTTCTTGTGCTCAATTTCCTACGGTCCCTTTGTGCCTTTATGAAGCACTAATGAGGGGGTCATCATTCATCTTCATAGCATGCAGGCATCCACTATAAAAGTTATACATTGTTGATCTAGGTATTTAAAGAAGGTTAGGTACCATTGATCTATCTCCACTCAAATCCAAGTACATTTAATGATATTTCTTAAACGGGTATTCAAGTCATTCCATTATGATGGACAGTGTCACAAATTGAAGTAAACAAGAAATTTTAGTGGTGAATTCTTGTAAGTAGTGGAAGCAAGGGTTTTCAAATATTAACACAGTTGATGGTAGTGCGGATATTTATCTCTCCTTGTAAACATTGTCAAAACCAATAACAGTCTCGATGTAAATTTAGTGTCAACCAATTGTATGGAAAATCATGATTGACCATTACTTTCACTAAGAAGAGAAAATGATAAGCATTTTTAATGGGGAAGAAATAAATGCGAAACATAACTCATGTATTTTAGTTGAAATTTATATAAGTCCCTGTGTTCTTTAATTATTAAATACTTAATGTAAATACAAATAAATTATCATTAAGATATTGATTTTGAAGATTAAATATGTATTAAAAGGCATTCATCTATGACACTTGATTTTTCATGTAGCCTGAATAAACCACTTAAAGCTGATTATCAATTAATCTTAAATAGTTTTATATAAGATAAATCTTTACTTGCATTAATAGCTTTATTTCAAAAATAAATTACATTTATAAACTTATATGAATACATATAACTAAATGAAATTCAATAAATAACTTTTGAGTCTTGTTGGATTCTATGAGATTATTTTAAGTACAAATAGTTTATTTAAGAATTCAAATTTACAAAATGTTAGTATTGATGGGAAAAGCATGTCATATGGTGTAAAAAGTTTAAAGGCATCCATTTATGGCCCATCTCTTGAATGAGCTTAAACAGTCTACTTAATGCTCGTGGTGAATTTATTAATCCATGTTTTATTAGAAAATTCATTTTCTTTACATGGTTTTTTATTCTAGAAATAACAATTTCACATTTATACATTCATATTAAACCACATGATAGTTAAATAAAAATCAATTAATATTTTCTTGACTTATTGACTTATATGACATGATTACATATATGAACAATTATTTAATAAAGCATAGTTAGAATAAGTTGTCAATTCAAAATAGAATAAACTAGTTAGAACTCATAAATAATTGATTTTAAATTATTAATTTTCTAAAAAATATATTTTTTACTTACTTTGATATCTTTATTTCAAAAACAAATTCCATTTATACATACATACATTCTAAACATAATTTAAGACATACTTGTCTTGTTGGTTTCTATGAGATTATTTCAATTACAAATAATTTATTTAAGAATTGAAATTTACCAAATGTTAATAAAGGTGGGAATATCAAATGTCATATGTTACATAAAGTTTAAGTACACTTATTTATGACCCATACCTTGAAATAACTTTAGCAATTTACTTAACATTCATTACCAATTAATTATTCCATGTGTTGTTAGAAAAAACATTTCATATTACATGGAGTTTTATTTTATAGACCACTTAAAACTCATTATCAATTAATTATAATGTGTTTTGTAAAATATATATATATATTTTTACATTAAGGGTTACATTTAAAAATTGCATCACATTTATGAACTTCTATCAATGCATATAACCAAATAGAATTCTTCAAGTCATATTGAATTCTATGAAATTATTTAAACCACAAATAAACTATTTAGGAATTGAAAATGACAAAATGCTAATATGGATTGGAAAATCAATGTCTTGTGGGGCAAAAAGTTTAAATACAACCATTTTTTACCCATCTCTTTAATGAGTCTAAATGATCCACTTAACACATTGTTAATTAATTATTCCATGTTTTATTAAGAAAAGAATTTTGGTTTTCATATAGTTTTGTTTCAAAACAATACAATATGAGATTAATACACTCTTAATAGATTATGTAATAGACAAATAAAAGTCAATAAATGGATTCCTTATTAAATTAAATGAGATGAGATGATTACATATACAAATAGTTGATTCAAGAATATATGAAAAAAAATATGGGTTAAAAATTGAATGACCTACAATTTAATGAGTAGTATTCACTTATGAGCCATCACTTGTTAGCCTAAATAGTCCACTTAATACTTATTATCAAGAAATTAAAAGACTTATTTTTTGAAAAAATGCATCATAGTATATGGCTCTTATAAATCACTTTTATACACTCATATTAATGGACATAACTAAGTACAAGTCAATAATATAATTATAGCTCAAGTGATATGATTTCAGTTTATTTAAAATATAAATTTACAAAAAAAACAACTTTAAATAATGAAATTAGATGCCTTACGATTCAAAAAGTTCAATGACATAATTCATCCATGATAGTATGTAATCAAACCTTGATAATCCACTTATCAATCATTATCATCATATATATGTTTTTTTAAGAAATGCAAAATTATTTACAATATATTTTTATCTAAAAAATTACATATCTCATTTATGCATTCATATAAGTGCATTTTATATGTAAACAATGAATAACTAACTTTGTGCCTTGTTGATTTTCAATATGATATGATTGCAGTTACAACCATTAATTGATTTTAGCATATAAATTTATGAAAACTATCAATTGAGAAATCACATATCTTATGCTTCAAAAAGATCAAATCATTTACCTATGACACATTTATCATTAGCCTTAATAGTGAATAATGCATTGTGAATAGTGAATAATGCACATAACATTTATCAAGTAAATTATTATAATTTCTTTAGTAAGAATAGCACCTTTGTTTGCAAGGAGTCCTATTTCAAAACTTATATTTCACATTTATATATGGTTATTGATACATATAAGTAAACATAAGTCATTAAAAATAACACACCTCAATGGTTCATGTAAGATAATTTGAATGGCAAATAATTTATTTAAGAACACGTGCACGCACACACATATCTTAGAAAAAAATCGATACAACAAAGTCATTGCAAAAACATTTATAAATAATAAGAAATATACATATTAATATAATTGGCAATTCCCATATATTTCAAAAAATATAAAATCATACAAATTGATTCAACAAAAACCATGTCCAAAATGTATTGAAAAAATAGAATGTACTTTTCAACAAATTTATAAAAGAGCTTATCTCCATGAACTACAATGAAGTACATGTTCTATTGAACATTCGAATGTACTCATGTTTTTGTTTGATACGATGAAGTGTCTTAAGAAAGGGGAATAAAACTTGCATAAGCCATGTATCTCGCTCTTTTCATGTTTATGATTTTATCAAGATGTGGTTTGATCGATATCTAATGAAATGAGAAGTATGCTTTTATGTATCTATTAGCAATACATTTGATTCTTCATAATTATCTCCATATTGGGACCACACATCAATCAACATTTTCTCGTAAAATTATCTTCCTTTCCCTACTTCCAATTTTGTTTGCAAATGACAATGAGACCTGTCCCATGCAAATTTAATGTCCTCTATGTCAATAAAATATTTGATTTTTCAAGTACTTTTCAAATGTACTTGTCAGTGACATTTAATGTCCATATTGCGACATCATAATTTCTTAAGCAATATTTTAATACTTCTTACTGAAAAGGCCTTAAAAAATAGGACCTATCACCAATCTGCCAATCTGGTTCTCTTTGAATATGAAAATTTTGTTCATCTTTGGTGTATGATTGGAAGAATACTCTTCCACTTCAAATATCAACAACATCTTTTGACTTGTAATAATTCCCAACTGCATCTGCACTGCAACCACATGTATGATATTAATATATCTCCACTTCAACACTTCATTGTTTAAGGACATAAAAACCTATCATTTTAAAAATGATGTTAATATTTATCATGAACTATTTCCATTTGTATGCAAACGTAATTTTACAATGAGTTCAAAGTATCACAAAATACAAATACAATTGCCCCATTAAAATGAACAAACAAATAATATGTTTACTTTATACATAGAGCCTAATACCTTTATTTAATTTGTATGCAATAAAAGTCTTATAAGATGCATTGACCCACCATTTAAATCATTGATTTTAAGACTTGTAACGATTTATTTAATTGCAATTGAAAAATATAATTACAATGGTCTAGTGCAAGTAAACAAACTAATTATATATTAATTTTCACATACAATATAATACAATTTTTAAATTTCAAACCTAATTAATTATATGTTAATTTATAGAGTTTCTACCTTAGTTTCTTTTGTTGTTTCTTTTAGTACAAATTGTATGTTTATTGTTGGTGCTACATACAACTTAATATAATTTTTCAACTTATATGGAATAAAAAGGGTTATAAGAATGCAATGGGTCATCCTTCACATTACTAATTTCTAAGAGGTATAACGATAACTTAAACCACATTTAAAGCAAATAATTGTAATGATCTAATTAAAACAAATAGACCAATTATCTATTAATTTTACATATAATGTAATCCATTGTAAAATATATATATAGCATGGGAAATTTTGATATGAAAACATTAAATGACCATTCATCTCACCAAAAATAAAGAAAATCAAAATATTTTATTTTCAGTAATTACAAACCAAATCAACAATTCTTTTATTAGTGTTGTTAAATAGAAGTAATAATTCATGATGTCATACATATAATAGCATGATATAAACATCTGTAATCTTAAGGTACTTCTAAATGTAATTGAACATCCTTCAAAATAGCTCGCACATCCATAGCCTTTTGAGTTTATGCAATATTCTCCATAGCTCATTGATCAACCAATTATCCCCTTGATTTGCTCCAATGAATGGAGGGGCAAGAATCACATTTTCTTTTGGATTCTCTTTCACCCTCTCAATTAAACAAACAACTATAATAGTATTGGTTGCATCATATTGGGTATGCATTTCCCACACTTTTTTCAATGATTTAGTGTGTATAACTTTCATTGGATTATCAATGACCTTATGTCCCTTTTGTGGCTTACAGTCTGAAGCAATCCACTTAAACACAAGTTTCTTGTAATGTCTCTAAAACCAATTTTTTCAGAAATCTTGTTGTGCTTTATTTCAAAGCTATCGTCCAAATTGCAATGTCAAAAGATTCATTTTTGAAACACATTTCAAAAAATGATTTTGCATGTGGATGAATCCAAAATAATTTTTTCTCTATTGTGTAATCAGCATCAGCTCCCATTTTCTCAATATGCTCGTTGTTTGTTGCTTCATCATCGATGCTATGATAAAAAAATGTCCTTTAGTTCAAAAATAACTAGTTTCTTTTCAATTATTTTGGCTGCAACACAATGGAAAATAATATAGTCAAACCATTTTATTCATGTTACAAAAATTACTAAAATAATTGTTGAAACGATACATTTACCTTGAGTGGTTTTTGCATTATTTATAAATGAAACAATAATTTCTTTTATCATCTTGATAGGACCTAGAGTAAACATATTAAACCTTCAATCAAATACCAATACCAAGAAAAACATTAGTAATGCAACCTTTAAAAAGAAACACACACACACACACACACCTTTAACATTACTTTGATTGTTAACTTTATCCTTTTTATTTCTTCCTATAATAAAAATATACAAAGTTATTGTAGTTACAAGCATTTGAGTTTGAAGAATAATATGATAAACAAGAAGACAAGTTATAAGTATCTGATATGACATTATCTTCATCTTTGTAACGTTGCATTTCCAAATTAAACATATAAAATATTTTGAATTGTGAAAATGAATATAATCATTAAATAACAAGGAAAACAAGTGGACAAATTATAAGTACATGATGTTATATTTTGTTCTTGATTAAAGTTTTGTTTAACTTTCATTTGATCAATGTCTCTGTTCTCTTTGCTTGTCACTATAATAAACATTTAAAAAATGTTATAAATTGTGACAATGAACAAAATTCATTAAACAACTATACAAAAAAAGAATCATCTATGTACAACAAGCCTTGATTAAATTTTTCCCCGCATAAAGAGAACTGACGACTTTTGCATCACTACATTGTTGGTGTTTCTCCACTAAATCCATCCAGAAATCATAATCTTTCTCATTTTCATCAAATGTGTCTTCAAATATGTGAGTCTTTTATAGCCTTCAAAAATTTTAATTCTGAAGTATAGAAATGTATAATAAGAACTATATCATAACTATAATTGTTTTGGGACTTATATTCATAAATGTCACTAGTCATTTTATAGTTGAACTTGGATTTCTTTATGAAAATTTCTAAATACTGGTATACATCATTACAAAACCAAAGTTCTACTAAGAGAACTATAGTAAAGTCATTCAACTCATTTTTTTCGATAAGAAATCAAAAAAATTCAATGTAATATCGCTTGTGGAATTGTTTTTTTCAAAGCAAGTGTATCCAAACCAACAAGGTCATATGTAAAATTGGTTGCAACTGACATGGAAATAGTGCAAAAGTGTTGACAAAAGATGAAGGCCCCCAAAATGACAACCAAATTCAAAATTGTTATCAACCTGTTGAACACTTGTTGATCTATTTATTATTCTATCAAGGACTCCACATGTTTGCTGAGAAAGGGACTCTATCTTTGTATTACATGTTCTTTTGACATAAGTAGACCCCTCCACCGTGTTGCAAAAATTGGTAAATATGATATCATTAATTTCATAATGCTCAAGAATGTTGAATGTAGTAAGAGTCATCTCATTCAAATTTTGATCATGACTTTGACAATATGTAACGATTGCATCCAATATTTTTCTGTTGGTTTTCAATTTAGAACAATAATATTTTAATTTTATGGCATTTGATGGATGATTAATTGGAATAGAAAACCAAATGGTTTCATGCAATAGCTTATATGCTACTAAAGCAATTTCTTCCATGGTTAATCCCTGAATGGGCTGAAGAGTCGCTGGTGTCAAACTGTGTAAACTATTTCTCTTGTAGTTCTCAAAATCAAGTTGGCTTGGAGAACACTTTAATGTGCCTAGTTGGTAACAGTTAAAAACAGTGTCCCATTTATCCCAAATAGGTTCATCAAAATATAAGAGAATTTTTTTATAAGAAAAAATTTGTAATTGGAGAGACAAAGAATGAGCACAACATTTCATCATCAACATGATAAAATAATAAATATAAACTAATAAAAATTCAATGGAAAAATGAAACTAAATAATGTGTTATAATCTAATGAGAAATCATTATAAATATAAAAAAAAAATGACTTATATTATCAACTTTAGTCATTTATCTACAACAAAAATAGATACAATAATAAAATGTAAAATGTAAAATTAATTAAAATTACATACCCTCTCTTCAACTATCTCGGAACATCCAATCCTCCTTTTCTTTAATTTGTCATTGGCAATTAAAAAATGTCTTGCCGAGCGCACACAACCAATAAATGGAGTTTTGAAGAATACCTTATTTGCATAATTAATTGACAACAAATGCGGATCACCTCAGTGGGTTCAACTAATGGATGCAACAATCAAGCATTACATTTTTTATATTTTTTTCACTTCTCTCGATACATTATACTTAGGATTTGTTAAAAAAAATTCACTGCTTGAATGGTATGTTGACCATCAACTATCCAAAAATTGATATTCTTAGAATTTAGATCTGTCTCATTTATAATTTTGATAGAGTTTACCAATGGATCAAGCTCATTGATGTCAAATGGAATCAGAAGAGCATCGGGTATTGAGGTTTGAATTTTTTCTAGGAATGATTTCACTAATACTTGAACATTTAAATTATCTTGTGATCTTAATTTGAACACTTTGGGGGCTTTTTTACATCTTTCGACAACCACTTTTGTATTAAAAGAGTTTGAAAATAGATAGCAATGCTTGAAGGCTTCATGAATCTCATCACATTGGTTTGCAAGGTTATAGTTGTTTCAAATTCAACTTTCCTAGTTTTTTGAAATTCTATAGTGAGCTTGAAATCACTTTTTGTTATATTGTCCTCCAAATCAAATAAATATACTCTTCTCAAAGCAAGTAATTGAGAATCAATTTTATCAAGAAATTTACCTTTTTGTTGTAAATGAAGTACATATGATGTTTTTTTACTTCTTACATAGCGATATCTCAAAACAATGGCGATGCATTTTAAAAGATCTGCACAACTATTTAGTCCAGATTTAGAGAAGCTCTCAAAGTTATCCAACTTGAACATTGAAATCTTTATCGTATTTGTTGAATCAATACTTGAAGCTTCAATCAAATCTGGTTTAAAATTTGTATACTCCACTTGACATGAAATTAATTTTACCTCATTTTCTTTAATCATTTCCACTTGAAAGTCAATGTCATTTTCATTGTAAGCATAGCAATTAATTATTATTCCTAATATCTCTGGTTCGTTTCCATCTATTGATCCAAATAGATACATATCATGAAACATATTCATCGGAGCTTCTATTTGGATGTACCAATCTTGCACAAACTCATTATATGTATTGTATTTTTTAATCATTTCAAAAGTAGAAGTAGAAGGTGTTATTAATACTACCTTTTCAGTTGAATAACTTTTCTTTTTCTTAAGTGATGGTTGTAACATTTCATTTGCTTTTGGGCCAACCAATTCTGCAAATAACAACAAAAAAATATTTGCATTAATCAAAATGAAAATATAATTTCAAATATTGTCACATAATGTTCTTATAAATACTAAAAAACCACCTAATCTAACCATTTGTAAGAGAGTGTACATAAAATATAAAACCACCATACGAGTTGAAGGAAGCAATGTTTGTATATCACTTTTTTTTGTTTCTTCTTGACTACTTTACTTTGAATTTCAAGCACACCAGATTCCGCAGTTTCTAGAAAAAAAAATTATGGAATACATGAAATACCAAATAATATTAAACAACCTTATCATACATGATTTCCATTTACATGGACAATAATAAATGAGTACATATGCTATGCAAGTGTTACTATATGACACCAAAAGTTATCACGTGGCTAAAATTGCTAAGAAAAGAAACCACCCAATCCAACCATTTCTAAAAGAGTACATAAAATATAAAACCACCATATCAGTTGAAGGGGGCATCATTTGTATATCATTTGTTTTTCTTTTTCTCTTTGCTACTTTACTTCAAATTTCATGCCTAACAATTTCCATGGTTTCTAGAAAGAAAAATATGATGGAAGACATGAAATAACAAATAGTATTAAACAACCTTATAATACACGATTTCCATTTACACGCACAATAATAAATGAGTACATATGTTATGCAAGTTTAGTATATGACACTAAAGTTATCACATAGTTAAAATTTCTTGGAAAAAAAATACCCATGTTAGTATGGGTTGTCCTCATTAAAACCTCACTCCTAAGGCTATTTCCATAGGTTTATTAATCAACAACGAGTTATTAACACAATGTCTACAATTGTAACAAAGTATAAACTAAAATTGTCATACCATTTAAAAAATTTGGTGTCGTGTTTCTTGAACTTCCTTTTTCCTTGGGTGCTTCCTTTGAATTCTCGCTAGCTTCATAGTCCATGGTATCTGAAAATAAAGTAAAAAATTGTTATCATAGTTTCAAATTATTGATGAAAATATGAATTTATAAATACTATAACTACTCACATCATTATATGTGTAACAAAATGAACAAGAACAATAACAAGTGTAGAACTCACAATAATAGCTAATCAAGGTTAGAAAAAGGGCACCCCCAAATAGTTTATTATGTTCTTTTAATCGTGAATATAGGAAAGCAAACATCTACTAGGTTTCCTTCTAGCACGAGCATAAGAACATTTCCAAAAGACATTACATTGTGAATAAATAAAAACAATTGTAGAAACTACAACATCATATGTACACAAAATTTATCTCTTCTAGTCATGTACATTCTTAGTTTGCTTTAGAAAAAATAAAAGCAAAACACAATGAAAGAACATTAACTATGGCGATCGTTAGATTTTCTTCTAGATCTTCGTCTAGCACAAAGAAAAACACATAGCAACTTTGCAAGGTGAAAGAAATATAAAATGTGATATAATTACTTCTAACACGAACAAAATCATATTGCCAACAAGAATCTTAAAAAGCAAAAGAAATATTCGCATCCTAGATTTATTTATATTACAAACACATGGATATTGTCAAAAAAAACATTGTAAGGTGAAATAAATATAGCACGTGCTAGAATTATTTTTAGTACGAACACATTCATATTTCCAAGAAAAACATTGCAAAACAAAATAAATATAGCACAAGCTAGATTTCCTTCTACCACAAACACAAACACATTGTCATTAAAAATATTGCAAGGCAAAGGAAATGTAACCCATGCTAGACTATATTCTATTGCATACAAGAAGATTGCCAACAACAACATTGTATTGTAAATCAAATCTAGTGGATGCTAAATTTCCTTCTAGCAAAAACATAAACACAATGTCAATAAAAACACTGTAATAATAATATTTCTTGGGACATTTGACCTTGCCTTTTAGAGACTATGAGGTTTTAGTCCATGCCTACATAGACTGTTGTTATAATATAAAAAATGTTAAACCCCAAAATGATTAGAAGGCCCTTCATATGGAATATGTAGTCTAAGAATGGGATAGTGTACAAAGATTTCCTCCTATAAAAAACACAAGAACATTGCAAATAACAACATTACAAGGTGAAAGAAATATAATGCATACTATATTTCCTTCTAATGGAAACATAATCACATAACAACATTGTAGGGTAAGAAAAATTTAGTCTGTGTTACATTTACTTATAACACAAACATATAAAAATTTCCAATGGCAACATTACACGACAAAAAAATATAGCACAAGCTAGATTTCCTTTTAGCCTAAACAGAAACATGTAAGCATTCACAACATTCCAACGTAAAATAAAATCTAACATGTGTTAGATTTCCTTTTAGCGCAAACTTGAGCACATAGAAACATTGTAGAGTGAGAAGTCTATCAAGTGCTAGATTTATGTCTACCACAAATACAACCATGTTGCAACAACAACATTCTAAGTATAAGAATTCTAGATTGTGTTAAATTTTCTTCCAACACGAACACAAGCACATTTTAATTTGAAAGAAATTTAACACGTGTTATATTTCCTTTGAGCACAAACACAAGAACATAACAACATTGTAGGACTAAATAAGTTTAATGTGTGCTAGATTAACAACATTGCAATTTAAAATAAAATCTAACATGTATTAGATTTCTTTTTAGCACAAACTCGAGCACATAGAAACATTGTAGAGTGAAAAATCTAGGAAGTGTTAGATTTATGTCTACCACAAATACAAGCACGTTGCCAACAACAACATTGTAGAGTATAAGAAATCTAGGTTGTGTTAAATTTTCTTTCAACAGAAACACAAGCACATTTAAGTTTGAAAGAAATCTAACACATGTTATATTTCCTTCTAACACAAACACAACATAACAACATTTTAGGATTAAATAAGTCTAATGTGTACTAGATTAACAACATTGCAATGTAAAAGAAAATCTAACATGTGTTAGATTTACTTTTAGTGCAAACTCAAGCACATAGAAACATTTTAGAGTGAGAAATCTAGGAAGTGCTAGATTTATGTCTACCACAAATACAAGCACGTTGCCAATAACAACATTGTAGAGTATAAGAAATTTGGCTTGTGTTAAATTTTCCTCCCACACAAACACAAGCAAAATTAAATTCGAAAGAAATATAACACATGTTATATTTCCTTCTAGCACAAACACAAGAACATAACAACATTTTAGGACTAAATAAGTCTAATGTGTGCTAGATTAACAACATTGCAATGTAAAAGAAAATCTAACATGTGTTAGATTTCCTTTTAGCGCAAACTCAAGCACATAGAAACATTCAAGAGTGAGAAATCTAGCAACTGCTAGATTTATGTTTACCACCAATACAAGCACATTGCTAAAAACAACATTGTACAATATAAGAATTCTAGATTGTGTTAATTTTCTTCCAACACAAACACAAGCACATTTAAATTTGAAAGAAATCTAACACATGCTATATTTCCTTCTAGCACAAACACAAGAATATAACAACATTGTAGTACTAAATAAGTCTAATGTGAGCTAGATTAACAACACTACAATGTAAAAGAAAATCTAACATGTGTTAGATTTCCTTTTAGCTCAAAGTCAAGCACATAGAAACATTGTAGATTGAGAATTCTAGCAAGTGCTAGATTTATGTCTACCACAAATATAACAACACTACAATGTAAAAGAAAATCTAACATGTGTTAGATTTCCTTTTAGCTCAAAGTCAAGCACATAGAAACATTATGGATTGAGAATTCTAGCAAGTGCTAGATTTATGTCTACCACAAATACAACATATTGCCAACAACAACATTATAGAGTATAAGAAATCTAACTCATATTAAATTTTCTTCCAACACAAAAACAAGCACATTTAAATTTGAAAGAAATCTAACACATGCTATATTTCCTTCTAGCACAAACACAAAAACATAACAACATTTTAGGACTAAATAAGTCTAATTTGTGCTAGTTTAACAACATTGCAATGTAAAAGAAAATCTAACATGTGTTAGATTTTCTTTTAGCGCAAATTCAAGCACATAGAAACATTGTAGGTTGAGAAATCTAGGAAGTGCTAGATTTTTGTCTACCACAAATACAAGCACGTTGCCAACAACAACATTGTAGAGTATAAGAAATCTCGCTTGTGTTAAATTTTCTTCCAACACAAACCCAAGCAAATTTAAATTTGAAAAAAATTTAACACATGTTATATTTCCTTCTAGCACAAACACAAGAACATAACAACATTTTAGGACTAAATAAGTCTAATGTGTGCTATATTAACAACATTGTAATGTAAAAGAAAATCTAACATGTGTTAGATTTCCTTTTAGCACAAACTAGAGCACATAGAAACATTGTAGAGTGAGAAATCTAGCAAGTGCTAGATTTATGTCTACCACAAACACAAGCACGCTACCAACAACAACATTGTAGAGTATAAGAAATCTATCTTGTGTTAAATTTTCTTCCAACCCAAACACAAGCACATTTAAATTTAAAATAAATCTAACACATGCTATATTTTCTTCGAGCACAAACACAAGAACATAACAACATTGTAGTACTAAATAGGTCTAATGTGTGCTAGATTAACAACATTACAATATAAAATAAAATATAACATGTGCTAGATTTCCTTTTAGCACAAACTCCAGCACATAGAAACATTGTAGAGTGAGAAATCTAACAAGTACTAGATTTATGTCTACCACAAATACATACACGTTGCCAACAACAACATTGTAGAGTATAAGAAATCTAGCTTGTGTTAAAAAAAATTTCAACACAAACACAAGCATATTTAAATTTGAAATAAATCTAACACATGCTATATTTCCTTCTAGCACAAACACAAGAACATAACAACATTTTAGGACTAAATAAGTCTAATGTGTTCTAGATTAAGAACATTGCAATGTAAAAGAAAATCTAACATGTGTTAGATTTCCTTTTAGCACAAACTGAAGCACATAGAAACATTGTAGAGTGAGAAATCTAACAAGTTGTGATGGATTTCTCACACAAAACAATCTCATACTCACCTCCATATCCCTCCACATGCTCCTCCCCGTCTAGGAGATGCATATACATGTTTATAAACCACATCAAGTAAATTGTCTCTCTCATTCATGTGAAATCCTGGGTCTTTGTAATATTTCCCAAACCATGCAAATAGAACAAACTCTTAAGATGGATCTAAAGGAAAAGCTTGTACCTTGAGAAATTTGATCCCTTTGTAGGCTATCTAAATCTAGAGTTAAGATGAATCTAAAATGGTTTAATTATTAATAATTATAATTCTTACTTTATTTTATTTTATATTATATTTATGTAATTTAACTAAATTAACAAGTTTAAATAACATTACATAACCTTAGAACATCTCATTCACTTTGGGCTTAAATCTCCATGTAATCATTCATGTTGGACTAAAGTCTCTCCATGCAATTATTTAAATCTGTAGATATTTGTTTTTATCTTAATCAATAATATGTAATATAAAGTAAAAAACATAAACTTGGAAAAGCCCATAAATATTATAAATATCAAGTGAATTACAATGAAATTTGAACCATTTAAAATTATAATTTTATATTTTTATTTTGGAAAAATTTCAAACCATAAAATTGATAATAATAAAAATTTTATTAAATATATGGTTATTTTATTTAATTTTATAAATATTATATACAATAATACATGAAAAATGTAATATAATTTCAAAAATTGTAATTTATAATTTTAAAATTACTAATAAAAAATATTAACATGCCAAATTCTTTATTATTATTAAAATTTGTCAATATTTATTTTCATTTTAATGGATAATATTTAATATATAATGGAAAGTATAAATTTGGAAAGGGCTACCCATATTATAAATATTAAGTGCATTATAATGTAATTTGAACCATTTAAATTTATGATTTTATATTTTTAATTTAAAAATAAAATTTAAAACATATAATTAATTAAATTTATGATTTTACATTTCTAATTAAAAAAATTTCAAAACATAGAATTGAAAACATATGAAAAGAGGGTCCTCTGCATGGAGCTGGTAGAAATGTTCACTACAAATGAGATAAGGTGTCATTGAAATCACATTATACACTTGTCTGATTCATCACTCTAATGAGCCAAGGTATACGAATTTTAAGGATACCCAAAGAGCAGCCAGTAGCTAAAATTCTTTATGCCAACACTATGAAACTAGAGGGAATGGATTCAATGGAGATCAAGACCTTGCTTTGTGCTTTGCTAAGTGGAAGAGGTCCTTATAAATTAAAATTTTCTTGAAGATAGGGACAAGCAACTAATAAAAAGTGAAAGCACTAACAATGTATCAAGGAGTCAAGTTCCTCAAGGGCATTGTGCAAAAGGATGTAGTTATTGTTGAGGACTCCAACATAATCACAAGATTTAATTTACGGGAAATACCATTGTACTATGAGGAGCATACAAGAGTATGCTTATGTATTACTACTATATTCAATGCTAACCTTAAAATTCATGAATGGTATATGTTGAACCAGTGTTATGATTTATTATCTATGTTGTTTATAATCAAAGTAATAATGAGAACCAACACCTTGCAAAAAAAGAACAATTATCATGAAGTATATGGAAAGTGAACCAAATGGTAGCATACCCTCCTAGTGGAATTTAGTCTTTCATAGTTGAATATTACCTTGTTATTGAGTCACAAGTGTAATCACTCAATCAAATGTTGTAAACATACCATTGTCATTTTGGAACTAGATTGGTAAGCCTAATAATAAATGTTATGTTAATTTATAAATAAGATTAAATACTTGTTGAGTAGCAATGACATGGTACACTAATTAGAACCAGTGTAGATCCATATTAATTCTGAATTTATTAAATGCTAAGAGGGATCAAATTTTTTGGCATGCAAACATTTCTTCAGGTTTTGCACTAAAGGTTTTCACTTCAAAAAATTTGACCCCTCTCAATAATTGATAAATGATTTAGGCTAATATATTAAATGATTTAAATAGCTGATATTCACATTGTATTAATATAAAAAGTTATTAAATCATTTATAATTCAACTTTATATTTCTTTTAATTCAAAATATATTTGAGAATTATACTTGTTAAATAATTGATAATTAATATATCATTTATATTAAATTTTAAATCTATTTTTTTAGATTTAATGATAATTTTGTCTCACTTATATTAATTTCATATTTTTTATTAAATATTAAAAATTTTATTATTTTTAAAAAAGTTTACTAAAATCACTATTGATATTTCAAAATTTTAAAGATATTAACATTTATACACAATTCAATTAAAAGGCTCAAACTTACATAACTTAGAAGGCTCTCTTATATATAATTTATTTAGTTAAAAAGCATTTAATTAAACAATTTGTTAAACTGTCTATCATTAATACCAATCTAGATCCATTTTAAACTCTTTATCTACTAAAAAGGGATTTAAATCCCATGGACAATACCATGGGTTCTCATAAACTCAGAGCTCAAAAACTAACTTGACCAAGTCAAATTTACCATAACTACCCAATAAAAATTAATTAAAAAAATAATAACTTTTTATTTTAATATAGGGTTATTTTTATTTTTATTTCAAATTTACTTAACTACCCAACAAAAATTGATAAAATAAATAATAACTTATAATTTTTATTTTAATAATGTTATTTTTATTTTATTTTAAGTAACCAAAATTATAATATAATATATCAAACATTTCACCCAAAAATAATGAAAAAAATGTAATTAAATTAATTACATTTTACACCATTAATATTATTAAACATTTACCTAATCCATTAATATTATTAAACATTGACCTAATTACATTGTACATCATTAATATTATTAAACATTTACCTAATTACATTATACACCATTGAACATTTGAAAAAAACTAAGAAGAAAGAAGAGTATCAACATGAACATTAAAGACCAGCACCAACTTTGAAAGAATTTCTTCGCTATCACGAGCCAACTCTAAATAAAGCCACTCCAGATTTAGTGACATATGTACAGGTGTGTCAGATTTAGTGACATATGTACAGGTGTGTCATAGCTTTTATTACTCTGCCATATAGTGCATACATCTCGCTCAATGTTGGGAATTGATATGTAATTTGCAACCACCTTGTCTCTTTCATGATAAGCTCCAGTGCAAATATTGTCACAATAGTACAATTCAAGCACAGAAAAATATTAAAAGACTCGTTGTAGTAAACAAATAGAAAAAAAAAAAATCCAAGTTATTTTATACTGGTTATTTTTATTTTAATTAGATTTCGAAACTATTTTAAAATTTGACGAAAAAAATGTTAAATAATTGACATCGTTTTTATCAATCAAATTCAAAAATATTCTATATGCAAAAAATGTACAATCACATTAAATTCAACTACTGTAAATACTTTGCAAGAGAAGTTTCGTTATATGTTTAAACACTTATATTGGACTTTGACGGAAGAAACAAGAACATAAGGAGTCAAGACACGTTCTATGGTGGATGTGCAATAACCATCAAAGTTGGCATCCTTTTCATTGTGCAATTTGTTTATCGAAAATCTAAGTAAGATGTTGTAGAGCTTGATATCCACTGTTTAGGCATTGAACCATACCGCTTTCTATTTGATTTCTATTGTTGATTTTTTTAATAAACAGTTAGTTAATACAACATTAACTGCTAGAACAAAAATAAGGAGTGGTGAGATTTTTTTTATCAAATGAGTGAAAAAAGTACCTAGCCTCTTTCTTGTTATCATACCTGCCCACTGCTAGGTATGCTAGGTATATAGCAATCGATAAATTGCTGAAAGCTTATTATTTTCTTTAGATTTTTTCCATATGGCTTCATTTAAGCCAATGTTTTCTAGAAATTTTTATTTTAAATTATTTTAATTTTATTTTAAATTTTTTTTATTGGACAAGCAGTCAACTCAACTGATATTTGGAAAAAGCAGTCACACTTCAAATCAACGGTTAAAAGTGTGTCACCTGATCCAACAAAGCAGAGCAAAACTTCAAAGCAGTTAAAAGTGTTGACGATTGTTGATCCATATCCTTAAAAACTGATATCCATTGCCATGCATTGATAACATAATAGATAAACTTCAAGGAACTAAAAAATTTGGTAAGATTAATTCAAATTCACTTGTAAATAACGTGATTAGGGAAATTAGTTGTACAACAAATAACAGTAATATAAAGGAGATGGCAGATCTGCCTCATTATTATCACCAGCCCATTTATACAAAATAGATCATATTTTACATCTCCCATGCATTGTGTATTTGGTCTTTCATATTGACAAACAATACCAAGAAAGAGAAGACAAAAGATACCTTAGTCGGTTAAAAAACAAATATTGGTATGTTAACAAAAATGATGACCAATCGAAATGACAAAGAAAGAGGAAATGTCAGTAAATTTCAAGAAAGAAGGAAATCTCATCAAGAGGATACTAAGGTTAAACAGCCTGAAACCTTCTGAATTTGAGGACTTCCTCGTTATCTTCCACCATGCTTTAAAGGTGAGACAGCTATATGCAATCTTTGAAGCAGCAAAGGAGACCTCGATAGTATCATGGCAGACATTCAAAATGCTGTTGAAGGATCAGTTCTACGATATTGGATATCAAGAAGATCCATTTAATTGTGATATTTTCACAAACAAAAGAAAAATTGTTCAGGACTACACCACTGAATATAAGAAACCAACAAGCTTGCTAAATCTCAAAGTAGAAGTTCCTCAAACGTTGATAAAAAATTGAGAGAACTACATGGCTACATCAGAAAGGAATTTACCCCATTTGACGTAAAGAACCTTAATGATGCTAGTAAGAAGGCTCTATTTATTGAGTACAAGAACAGAAAACCAGCAGTGGGGAAATGGAAAACCAAGGAAAGGTTACCTAACATCAAAAATCTCCTAAGCAAACGAACAAAATAGGACTTTCACCACTGCTCAGTGACTCAAAAGACAACACCAGGAATCACTGCAATCATTGCAGTGTTGATTTATGGGCACACTGAGAAATAATGCTGGAAATTACATCTGAAATTATATCCTACAATTTGGAAGAAAATATCTACGAGAATGTTGAGTGACAAAACTGGAAAGTTTCCAAAAGAGAAGAATATAGCTTATATGAGTGCAGACCACCAACTAAAGAGGACACATTATTTAATCCATTGTCACATATTTAAAGGCATATGTCCATGTGCGTGCAATTTTGACTTGTCTAGCAGTGTATAACTCATGAGGTACTCACCGATGAAGCTTGATATGCATTATCCAAAACAAGCAGCAAACTTCACTTTTCCAGCAAACAATTAGTAAAATTTTCATTTTCCAATCTTCTTAGGCAAAGGATCGATTCAGCAACCCCCAAAACCCTCAGCACACTCTGTTTAAAAAAATAGCAATTAGTTTTGGGCTGGGACTATAATCCCTCATCAAATTTTCGACCGCAAGTCCACTGGAAGGGCATCAGATAAAAAGGTGTGTTTTGCTTAATTTTTGTGAAATGCGCTCAACAATCAGGTTCCAACCCACAAATGCTCACAAAGATGACTTAATAATGGCAAGTTTAAGTTGTCAGCAGAGTCTGACTCGTGACCTAGTTAACTAAGGTCAGCAGCAGAGCCCAGTTGGGTTTCACCTAGGAGAACCCTGAAAACTCTGTTTTTTTCAACAGAGCTGGTTGGTAACATAGCAATAAAGAAGATTAAGAGCTCAAGCCCAACCCTATGTTCTTATTAAGATCTACGACCTCGTTCTAATCAAAAAAATGGGAGCTAATGTTAAAAAGAGAAGCCCAGCCCATGTTCTCCTTAAGGCCTACGACCCCACTCAACTCAAAAAATGGGGAGATTCCGTATAAAAAAAAGGCCCACGACTATGTTCTTAAGGCCTGGGGCCTGCCCACCTCTCTTCCTCGCAAATAGTTGGCCTCCATCTAGACCTTCTCATGTTTAGACGCCCTCCATCTAGACTTCTAATCTTTAGAGCCTTTTGGGTTTCCACCTGTGTCTAACCAAAGGAGGGTGCAACGAAGTAATTTTGGTACTCAGAAATCTCAAGCAGAGAACCGCTTATCCAATTGGCTAGTGAATGTCATTTGCCAAAAAGTACCCTTGGGTTCAATGTGATTGGACTGAGCAACTGATTATATAATATGGGCCCCATTGTCTATGGCACAGATGGGATTGTAAGTCGTGGAAGAGGAAGAGGCCGTGATTTTCGATTAGATGAACAAATGCATGGAGTGCCTGCGGTAGCCTGATTGTCTGATACAGTTAGCCTTAGAACATATGGATGCCTGCTCTTGGAAGCTTAGAATTTTAACGAGTATATGAATTTTGTGTATTCTCACATCTTTGACGAATGAATCGATTTGATTGAGTTAAGCATAAGAGTAGTCAATTCATGCTAGTATTTTCCAATTTCTTTCCCAACAATCTAAGTTTAAATTGATCATGCGGATTCCTCCTGGGATAGGCAGTCTCCTTGGTCGGGCAAGGCCATCAAGGTGACAGTGAGTGGCTTGCCTATTATGCGTCTAGGTTGTCCCATTGAGGTTAGGACTTTTCCTCCTAGGTGATAATTTGAGTGGTAAGAGTGAGTTTGGGTGATATTTATGAGTTAAACTTTAAAGAATAAGTCGGGATTGATTCAGATTCAGCTGATTAGACTCTGTTTTCCTCTTTAAAACATAGTCAAACTCGTGACTCCACTTGGATAGGAAGAGTCTGATAACACTGCCAAGAAGCTTCGTATGGCATATGGCATAAATTGCAGAGCAGTAAAAGCATTAGTGGACTGAAAAGAAAATGTCATACAGATCAACTTGGTTAATAATTTACTCAGTCCATCTATATTTAAGAAGCACATCTATAATAATTGAAAAGCCACTGACCTTGAAGAAGAGGGGATGGTTTGAGTTCTGTTCCTACATCTGTTTGAGGACTGCAAGCCAATCTACTCTTTTGGGCTTCATTATTCTGACCACTTCATGATTAATTCAGATGGATCATCCTTTCTGATAAACAAAATTATATGTTTCATCAAGGCCTGCTCCTTCCAGACAACTTTGGGGCAGAGCTTCTATGAGCCTTTTTGTGCCTTATCCAATCCATTGTCGTCTACATCAGCCCACCTCAATCCCTTGCCCTTTACTTGCTGGTTGTCTTTATCTCCCCCAACATCAGAATCTGATTCGTCCTCTGCATTTTCAACCTCAACTTCATAATACTTTTCTTCATCGGTTGTCGCTGTTGCTGTCGTTAATGGGTGTCCGGGGCAACAAGGTCGGAGTGCAGAGAATTGAGAATGTAATATTCTGGGAGGCACGGAAATTGCAAAGCACGTGGAGCATAAACTGCAATGTACAGAACCCTAGAATTGCATTGCATACATAAATCCTAAGATAAGTCAGCTGGCATCAAAATCAGAAAAAGCATAGCACTTGGAGTGCATTAAATTTTGATGTGTGGAACCTTAAATTTGCATTTGTGCACAACATAAATCCTATTTAGCATGGGAAACCTTTCAGGGAAACATCCTATTATATATAACAGAAAGCGCAGCACCTGTAGTAAATTCCAGGGAAGAATAAAGATGACCCTTGCAATTATGTTCAGCTTCAATTACACAGGCACACACCAAAATACAAAATAGTTCCATTTTTACCCTCAGTAGATTCAAAGTAGCTTTGTGATTTGAATGATGAACCTTGGGGTCCACAAAAGAAGTGAGTTAAATTTTGGAAGGAAAAATAATGCTAGAAACAAGATGTACCTGATCATGATTTCTATTCTGTTATGATACCATTGTCAGGCCAGTGCTATAAATTAAATTTTAGATGATATGATTGCAGGGTTAAATTTTTTATATTCTTACCATAACACCCCTTATTTTTTGGCCAAGTCAGGGACTGATTTCCCCAATCTGCTGCTAAAATCTATTCATATCAGAACTGCACTTCTGGGTATATGGCTGAGAATTCTCTTATTTTTCCTGGGAGCCCAACTTGGGCCAGCAATACACCGATCTTCATTCTCTGAAGCATTGGTCTATCTCATGGTATAATTTCCTTTGCCTATCTTCAATATCATAAGCAAGGAAGAGCATATGCATGGGCAGATTGTTCTGGCAGTCAGTGATATTGTTGACATCCACTGGTATATACTATTAGCATTTTCAAAATCAAAACTATCTTCTACACTTGGGGGTTTCAGTTTGAAGCAGGGTTTCAAATCATAACCCTGCAAAAAGTTTTGAATAACAGTAAGAAGATCTTCATCAAGTTTGAGCTTTATCTAGCAGCAGGGCTGCTCCATTTCAGTAGTATGAATGACTTGTTTCAAGTATGGTAGTAAGGATGACCAGGAGGAACAATCTGTACAGAATGGAGCTGAAGAGACAAGAAATTCAAAGTTGGAGAAAATATACAACTTGTGAAAGTAGACACAGTGGCCAGCAACCAGGAACCTTCTAACATGGATACTCCATTGAAGGTGCCTATGCTTACAGAAGGCCTTGATATGTCTTCTTGCTTGAATTCTTTTTTTGGTAACTGGTGGTTGATTGTTCAGTGAAGGGCTGAACTTGTTGGTTGATTTACTTCTGAAAGATGGCTGACTGTAATGGTGCAACATTCATTGTGAGTTTATCCACTGTACAGTACTAAGTGGGGGCTGTAATTTTGCAGAATTTGCAATGGAAGCAGCAGGGGATGTCTGCTGATGTGATTCGAAAGGCTTTTTAGCAACAGAAGAGGGGTTTTTGTCCATTGTTACAAAGGCATGGCCTACAATCCACAGCTTGCAGCAGTTGGGTCTTGCTGTTTAGTAGGGGTGGTTTGTGGTGGGGTGCTTTATGTTGCCAATCTGGGAGATTCCTGTGCTGTTTTGGGAAAATTGGTCAAGTTACAGGAGAAATAGCTGCCATGCAGTTGTCAATGGAGCATAATGAGGTATTGAGGCAGGCTGTGAGGCAAGAGCTACAATCTTTGCATCCAGATGACTCACAGATTGTAGTTCTAAGCATGGGGTTTGGCGTGTGAAGGGTATCATTTAGGTACATTTAATCTCTGCTTAATTTACTGTGTTAATACTGGGCAATTTTACGTCTTTACAGTGAGACCACAGCTCAGCTGACATGGCACTAAAGTTGGTACCAACTTATTATCAGATGCATCTCATGGAAAGTGAGTAATTGGAAAATAAATATGGTACATTTGACCATAACCATGTACAAGATAGTCCTTCCCATTAATTATATACACTACTAAATAAAGTAAAAGATGAACACTTCTATTTGAATCTGGAAAAATGACTTCTAAATCAAAGTTTTATTGCATCAGATCATTGCTATAGCTAAGAAACAAAATGACAAATTCTTTTATTTGTCAGATCACCACACAATGCATGGACAATGGGCTATTTATATGTTTCAACCAAACTAACGGTATAAGCCATCAAACCTTCCAAGATAAAATACGAGTTCATCAGCAAAATTTTGCATCCTGGATTTAGAAGGTAAGTTCGTAACTCAAGTCCAGATATTTCTCGTAGCTCAGAGAGAAGGATATTTTCTCAATTCAAACACAAACAGAGACAGATATAATTGTTATTACATAAATAAACAACATAACGTCAAGAAACTCCTCTGGAATCAACTTTACATTAGAAAATACCCACCCAAAAAAATAGTTTTACATTGTAAAACTGCAAAGTAAACTACACCTAAAGCTCAATGGAAAAATCTCGAATTGAATTTTTGTATATAAAATTTTTATGCTGAACCATCTCAAATTGATTTTAGCATATACTATTTTATATTGAAACAGGCTTTTTTTTAATCCTTGAGAGAAAACTAACCAATAAATCAATGTTAAATTATTTATTAAGGATAAAAAACTTGGAATGCATACCTCTCAACAACAATAATACACAATTTATTAAGGATCAAAAACTTGATTCCTACCTCTCAACAAACTAATAACACAATATATCCTTGGCGGGCTAACATTGATCTATGCTAGTTTATTTACAATTGTTATTTAATATACACCTTGATTGTTATTCATTATACAGCCCTGTTTAACAGGATCTATGTTAGTTTATTATTATTTAAATATGAAGTGTATTATAACTAATTTCATCCCTGATATGGCTGTGTAATTCATCATATTAAAATACCATCAATCATCCCCAGACTGGCTTAGAGTAGTTTAGTTATTCAAATATGACAAGTAAAATAAATAATTTAATCCCTGCCAAGATATGGTTCTATTCTTCATTTTATTAAAATACCATCACATTATCACCAGACAGGCCTAGATTACATCCTTTCTCTACGTGGAATAGCAAAATAAGATCTGGGCCTAGAGCACCTCCCTTATCTATATGAAATAACAAATTTAATAAGGAATTATACATCTTGATTTAAGACAATACAGGTTCCAATTACTTTTAAAAGAAGCAGCATAAAGAAACTACAATGGAGATAGTAAATGAATTTTGTCCATAATCTTCTCTTAATAGAAGAAGCATGCCAAAAGCCCTATCTAATATGTAATTTATGGAAATCTTTCAGCTGCTCTCTTGCTTTTGAGAGCATAACTACAGAGTTTGGTACAGTGAATACATATTTAGCATCCAGACCACTAACCATGCAATTTCAAAACAATATATTTAAAATTTTATCAGAGCAGCGGTTACAATCTGGATTTCACACAAATAAAAGGTCCTTTATATTTCACAAAGAACAACATTTTTTGCAGAATTGGATGCAATTGCCGTGTCCAACAACAACATGCACAGGGCATGGAAACCCTGAAGACCTGTTTGGGACATCAGAAAAAACTGAATAATTTCC